>CM039674.1:207924751-210424751 GCA_022496015.1 Hordeum marinum | reverse complement strand
TGGGTGGTGATATATGGCAGCGGTGATGATGGTGGTGGTATATGGCAACTATGAAGATGATGCGGTGGCGGCATGACAACCTGTGAAAAGAACTCGAAACTCTAAAGGACTAGACACTAAGACCAGCAACTCGACACGACGATGTAACCGCAAATTCAACAAAGCAAAATACTGAAAAGACTATGCAAAGGCTCAGATTGGTTCAGATATGATGATCTAACCCTAAAATTTTTTTGTGGCTTTTTCGTGGACTAAAGGTATGAAGAACAGATGCGATCTAAACTACAAAAACTAGTAAAATCTCACCGAGCAACCTGGAAATCTGATACCACTTGATAGAGGCGAAGTTGTCCCTGTCTTTCGATGAGATGGTGGCTATCGTTTTTGGCGGAGTAGACTTTGACGATCCGACTACGAACGTGTGATGACGCCGCGCCTTAGCAATCACTAAACCAACTCCGAGAGGTTATTGACCACGCCGGAGCATGATCAACCTGACCACGAGGGTCTTTTTCCTGCACGCAAACGAAGAACAAGCAAGAAACTAAGATTGCAATCTGGATATTGCAAATATAAGAGGAAAACTTTATTGATGAAGTGGGGTTCTGTGACGCCTTTGTCTGGTCGTGGAACACAAACGAAGAACGTGAAGTTGCAGCTATGGCAAACTTGTAATCTAAACGAAACCCAACCCTAAAACGATGCCCTAAGGGCTGTATATATGGGAGAATAGAGGGGAATTTTGTGTCCCCTTGGAGGAGGGGTCCGAAACCGACCCTAACTCAGTTTTCCCATACATACGGACTCTAAAAACAGCCTATAATATGGTATTTCGAAATTACATGGGCCTGGCCCAAAAATAAGGTGGCGCGGTACCTATATTAGCCTAGGGACGAATTTTATAAAGTGGCATCATGCGTATTTCGTCCAAGGCTTCTCGCCCCATTATGGTGGCTTCAAAGTGCGAAAATCATCACGGAAGCTCCATTGTTCTTTCCCGCGCGTGCACCTTCTTCTCCATGCTTGATCCCACTCCAATGGTCATCCTTCTTGTCCATGCTAGGTCCTTCATTCATAAGTAAAACCAAAGTATCTAATTTAGGCAGCATCATATGTTCATGAACATTAGAAGGATTTCCAAGAAACGAAAGTACCTGGTAATTCAATTGATGTGGGCGAGCTCTAGTAATTGGTCCTGTATGTATGGTAGTCGGAGTTGTGGGTGTAACATTAGTAGGGATGTCCTCATCAACTGATTAACGACCTCCTGTGGCTCCCATTGGAAAACCGAGGCCTAATATGGATCAAAGGCCGGTGCCGGCTCAGGTGCCGGGGGTTGCGACAAACCCCAATATCGGTAGATGTCATCGGGCATAATAGTGTACCTGCCTGAACGAATATTGAACAAAGAAGAAGGAGGCAGAGTAATAATCTCACAAGTACCCTGACTAAATACTAAGTTGTAAAGCAGCCTCCGATCATCATTCTTCTTAATAACATCATGGGCTACCATACGGTCATAATCTAAAAACTTCGCGGGTAGCAGCCTCTCATATTTCTCGTGAAGCCTAATGGGTATCTCAAAATGTTTAGCTAAACGAGATGCATAGATACCTCCGAATATGGGCCCCTTCGAACGGTTGGTGTTTAACCGTTGGTCCACCATAGAGCCCAGACTAAAGGTTCTATCAGCAAATAAAGCATGGTGCAAAAGAGCAAGGTCAGGGGCACTAAGGCTTCCACTCTCCCAGCGACAAACTAAACATCTTCCCTCAAGTAATGAATAATAGCATAGCACAGGAAAATGTAAACTAGCTGCTCTTGCCTTTGACATGCCTCTCTCTTCCCCTACAGTGACTGCGGCAATAAAATCTTCCATGTCTCGAGGACGTGGTTCCTTGATGCTGCCCTCGTAGGGTATCTTGCAAACTTTGCAAAAATCATAAAGGTTCATTTTCTTAGGCACATGATATAAGTGAAATTCTACTGTAGGAGGGTCTTCCCTAGGATGAAAGTGAAAATTTTGCACAAAGGTATTCGCGAGCAAGAGGTACTGGTCACACTTATCGTTGAGGAAGTCGGTGATGCCTGCATTCTCGACCAAATAATAGAAATCTTGATAAATTCTGGCCACCCTCAAGAATGTGTCACATGGGCGAACCTCTACGACGCGAGGAAGATTATATTTGGGCTTCTCCTTCATTTCATTTTCATCTTCCTTAGAACTCCGGCTTGAAGAACCTCTTAATAATCTTCTCAACATTTCTGAAAAATTCTGAAATTTTTGGTGACCTAAAATAAAGGTGAATAAAACTCAACAAAACTCATAGCAACTACTCCCTCAAGTGCCTAGAGACTATATCATGCATCAAAACTACTTGGACCATACAAATTTGACATGCAAGATCAGAAACAAGGTCACCACAACAGCAAAAATTTGCAATATATAAGGCACTAGAACAAAAACTAATTGGACCATTAAAGGAGTCACATACCGATGAGTAATACCCTAAAGCAGTTTCACAAATGGGGCTTTGAGCAAGGAGATCGAAAATGGCAGCAAGATGAGCTAGAACACATGTTTGAGCAATGGTGGGATTTTTCTGGAGGAAGATGAAGTGAATGGGTGCTGGAATAAATGGAGGAGGGCCACATGGGACCCACAAGCCACCAGGGCGCGCCCAGGGGGGTGGGCGCGCCCTGCAGGCTTGTGGCCCACTAGCGCGGCCCCCTAATGCATATTGAGTGCCAAAAATTCTTAAATATTCCAAAAAAAATCATACTCCATTTTCACGACATTTGAAGAACTTTTATTTTTCAGGTCACTTTTTTATTGCACGGGAAACTCAAAAAACAGAAAAATAACATCATTTTTACTTAATTTCATCTAGGTAACAGAAAGTAAAAGTTAGGTACAGGAAGTTGTGCTTTCTAAATTCATCCATATCATTCTCATCAAAAGGAATCCATCAATAAGGTTGATCAAGTCTTATTAACAAACTTCTTTCGAATAACATGAAACCGAAGAATTTTCGAATAACACCAAGTTACCTCAACGGGGATATGCATTTCCCCAATAATAAGTATATCATATTTCTTTCTAACGGTAGGAAGAGGGAACTCAAAGTCTCCAATAATAATCATTGGAATTTTTTCAATAGAGTTGATACTATGAACTTGAGGTTGTTTCTTCGGAAAGTGTACCGTATGCTCATTACCATTAATATGAAAAGTGACATTGCCCTTGTTGCAATCAATAATAGCCCCTACAGTATTCAAAAAGGGTCTACCAAGGATGATCGACATACTGTCGTCCTCGGGAATACAAAGAATAACAAAGTACGTCAAGATAGTAGCATTTGCAACTACGATAGGTACATCCTCACAAATATCGATAGGCAGAGCAATTGATTTATCAGACATTTGCAAAGAGATTTCAGTAGGTGTCAACTTATTCAAATCAAGTCTACGGTAAAAAGAGAAATGCATAACACTAACAATAGCTCCAAGATCACATAAAGCAGTTTTAACATAATTTCCTTTAATAGAGCATGGTATAGTAGGTACTTTGGAACCTCCTAGTTTCTTAGGTATTCCACCTTTATAAGTATAATTAGCAAGCATGGTGGAAATCTCAGCTTTCGGTATCTTTCTTTTATTTGTCACAATATCTTTCATATACTTAGCATAAGGAGACATTTTCAAAATATCAGTCAAGCGCATACGCAAAAACACAGGTCTAAGCATTTCAACAAAGTGCTCAAAATCCTCGTCATCCTTTTTATTGGATGGTGTAGGAGGAAAGGGCATGGGTTTCTGAACCCATGTTTCTCTTTCTCTACCATGTTTCCTAGCAATGAAGTCTCTCTTATCATATCTTTTATTCTTAGGTTGTGGGTTATCAAGATCATCAGTAGGTTCAATCTCCATAGCTTTATCATTACTAGGTTGAGCATCAACATGAACATCATTATTAATGTTATCACTAGGATCATGTTCATCACCAGATTGTGTCTCAGCATCAGAAATAGAAATATCATTTGGATTCTCAGATGTATCTATAACAGGTTGACTAGCGGCATGCAAAGTACTATCATCAATCTTTTTCCTACTCTTATTGGAACGAATAGGTGCATCAGTATTAACTCTTTGAGAATCTTGATCAATTCTCTTAGGATGGCCCTCAGGATACAAAGGTTCCTGATTCATTCTACCACCTCTAGTCACAACTTTAACAGAATGATCATTGTCTTTACTATTCATCTCATTAAGCAAATCATTTTGAGCCTTAAGTACTTGTTCTACTTGAGTGGTTACCATGGAAGCATGTTTACTAATAAGCTTAAGGTCATTGACAGTTCTACTCAGATAATCACCCAAGCGATCAAGCATGTAAGCATTATGTTTCAATTGTCTACTAACATAAGTATTGAAATTTTCTTGCTTCACAATAAAATTATGAAATTCATCCAAGCATTGGCTAGCAGACTTATTATAAGGAATATCTCTTTCATCAAATCTACGGAGGGAATTTATCTCTACTACCTGTGCCGGGTTATCAAGACCATGCATTTCTTCAATGGGTGGTAGATTCTTAACATCTTTAGCTTTAATACCCTTTTCTTTCATAGATTTCTTTGCCTCTTGCATATCTTTAGGATTGAGGAATATAATACCTCTATTCTTCGGAGTTGGCTTTGAAGGTGGTTCGGGAATAGTCTAATCATTATCATTGCTCAATATATTATTCAATAGTAATTCAGCTTGTTCAATAGTTCGTTCCCTGAAAACACAACGAGCACAACTATCTAGGTGGTCCCTAGAAGCATCGGTTAGTCCATTATAAAAGATATCAAGTATTTCATTTTTCTTGGGAGGATGATCAGGCAAAGCATTAAGTAATTGGAGAAGCCTCCCCCAAGCTTGTGGGAGACTCTCTTCTTCAATTTGCACAAAGTTAAATATTTCTTGCAAGACAACTTGTTTCTTATGGGTAGGAAAATATTTTTCTGAGAAGTGATAAATCATGTCCTAGGGACTACGCACACAACCAGGAGCAAGAGAATTAAACCATATCCTAGCATTACCCTTTAATGAGAAAGGAAACAACTTAAGAATATAGTAATAACGAATTTTTTCCTCATGAGTAAATAGGGTGGCTATATCATTCAATTTGGTAAGATGTGCCACAACAGTTTCAGATTCATAACCATGGAAAGGATCAGATTCAACCAAGGTAATTAACTCGAGATTGACAGAGAATTCATAATCCTTATCAGTAACAAAGATAGGTGAAGTAGCAAACTTAGGATCATATTGCATTCTAGCATTCAAAGATTTTTCCTTCCACTTGCGAAGCAATTTCTTAAGATCATCTCTATCCTTAAAAGAAAGAAAGTACCTAGCTACCTCTCCTTCCATAACATAACCCTCAGGTATATCAGGCAATTCATATCTAGGAGAGCTAGGTCTAGCAGGTGTATCATAGTGTTCAGTTTCAATAATTTCATCAGATTCAGAAATATTATCAGTTTTAGCATTGGCTCTAGCAATTTTTTCATCAAGAAATTCACCCAGTGGCACAGTATCATCAAGCAAATTATCATCATAAGCATCATGCATAGAAGAAGTAGCATCATCAATTACTTGCGACATATCAAAATTACTAGCATGTGGTGGTGTCGCAAATTTACTCATAACAGAAGGTGAATCAACTGCAGAGCTAGATGGCAGTTCCTTACCTGTCCTTGCAGTTGAGGGTTAGATCTTGGTTTTTGGATCTTTAAGATTCCTCATAGTGATCAACAGATATATATCCCAAGTGACTCACAGAATAGAGCTATGCTCCCCGGCAACGGCGCCAGAAAAAGGTCTTGATAACCCACAAGTATAGGGGATCACAATAGTTTTCGAGGGTAGAGTATTCAACCCAAATTTATTGATTCGACACAAGGGGAGCCAAAGAATATTCTCAAGTATTAGCAGCTGAGTTGTCAATTCAACCACACCTGAAAGACTTAATATCTACAACAAAGTATTTAGTAGCAAAGTAGTATGGGAGTAACGGTAATAGTGGCAAAAGTGATAGTAGCAGTTTTGTGGTGTTTGTAACAATAGCAACGAAAAAATAACTTAGCAAAGATCAATATATGGAAAGCTCATCGGCAATGGATCAATGATGGATAATTATGTTGGATGACATTCATCATGCAATAGTTATAACATAGGGTGACACAGAACTAGCTCCAATTCATCAATGTAATGTAGGCATGTGTTCTATATATAGTCATACGTGCTTATGGAAAAGAACTTGCATGACATCTTTTGTCCTTCCTCCCGTGGCAGTGGGTCCTATTGGAAACTAAGGGATATTAAGGCCGCCTTTTAATAGAGAACCGGACCAAAGCATTAGCACTTAGTGAATACATGAACTCCTCAAACTACGGTAATCACCAGAAAGAATCCCAGTTATTGTCACCCTGGGGGACGCGGATCATAACTCGTAATAGATGTCTACAACTTGCAAGATAGGAAGAACACATATATATTCATGAAAACATAATAGGTTCAAATGTGAAATCATGGCACTCGGTCCCTAGTGACAAACATTAAGCATAGCAAAGTCGTAGCAACATCAATCTCAGAACATAGTGGACACTAGGGATCGAACCCTAACAAAACTAACTCGATTACTTGATAAATCTCATCCAACCCATCACTGTTCAGCAAGCCTACGATGAGGTTACCCACGAACGGTGGAGAGCATCATGGAATTGGTGATGAACGATGGTTGGTGATGATGAAGGCGTCGATTTCCCCTTTCCGGAGCCCAAAACGGACTCCAGATCTAGTCTCCCGGGGAAGAACAGGAGGTGGCGGTAGCTCCGTATTGTGAAACGCGATGAACTCTTCTTCCTGATTTTTCTCTCCCCGAATAGGAATATATAGAAGTGGAAACGAGGTCGTAGGAGCGTCAAGGGGCCCACAAGCCACAGGGGCGCGCCCTAGAGGGGTGGGCGCGCCCACCAGGCTTGTGGCTAGGTGGTGGCTCCCCTGCAATTGATTCTTTCGCCAATATTTTTTATCAGTTCCAAAAATATTCTCCGTAAATTTTCAGGTCAATCCGAGAACTTTTATTTCTGCACAAAAATAACACCAAGGCCATTCTGCTGAAAACAACGTCAGTCCAGGTTAGTTCCATTCAAATCATGCAAATTAGAGTCCAAACAAGGGCAAAAGAGTTTGGAAAAGTAGATACGTTGGAGACGTATCAGCGGCTGAGCACTAGTGTCTCCGGCTACCTTAGCACATGCCTGTGTTGCAGCTGATGTGGGATGATCTGGGTCCATCATCACAACGTTATCTTCGAACTCCGGCAACAGTAGAAAATGAGGTCTATCAAGAGCAAAGATGTGCTTCTCCAACTTGGAGTTGATGAGCATCTACATGTATGGTGCATAGCAACACGAGCGCTTCTGGTCAGCAACAACCCTCTTCATTGTCTCCACAATTAGATCCATCACTCTGAATCTCATTTGCTGGTCTATAAGAAGCAGTAAGTTGATGGAGTAGCCTCAAATAATCTTCTCATCTCCTGACTTAGGCATCAAAGTGTGCCTCAGATTGGTGTTGATAGTGCGAAGACCTGCCTGGAGGTAATAGATTGATCCTAGCTTATGAGACTTCATATGTGCAGCAGGGATCGCATTATACATGTCCTTCATGGCATTGTGGCTTGCCTTGGATTCAGAGTACACACAGATATCTCCAACTTCCACCTCTGGGACTCCTAAGATGGCATCCCACTCCTCAACAGTGGACTCATATATGGAACCTTCATTCATACATACAATCCTACCATCTCCATAGAAATGACTTATAGAGTAGAATTGCATGACCATCTCGTCATTCCATGCAGTGAAATCCGTGCTAACAAACCTATCTAGGCCAATGCAATAAAAGTTGTCTTGCACACTCGGGAAGTAGTATTCATTCTCCTTGATGTACTTCCAATCCACATACCTCATATCACTGACAGCTAGGCTCCTGTCAAGCAATACGGTCTCATAGAAATCTTGCTGCTCTTTGGTGTAGAACCTGTAGTTAACAACAGTCTTTCTCCTTTGTGAGTATGGATCACAAGCTCTCCACTCTCTCAGACCTGAATCCTTCTTCTTCTTCATGTCCTCAGCAACCAAGTGACTGGCATTGTGCTCTGGAAGGTGTGGTCTCAGCTTCATCAAAACTGACATAGCATCCTCATCTAGATCTCTGGAGGTAGATCCCTTGTTCTTCTCAGAAGATGGGATGTCTTTGGTAGTCCTCTTGGGCTTTGGTGCAAAAGGCTTCTTGAAACTAGTTGGCTTGCCCTTGAATGCAGACTGCCTGGGCATAGCATCAGTCAAAAGTTTCTTTTGCTTCTTCTTCGGAGGAGCCTTTGCAGCTGGCTCTTCCTCCTCCTCAGCAATAGCAGTCTCTTGTGGGTCCTCATACATGGAGGTAGCCCTACCAACAACATAAACAATCCTCTTCCTAGCTTTCTTCTCACTAGCCTTCTTGGGTATAGACTTCCTGGGAGGCTCAACAGTTATGGTGCCTCTGGATCTCTCAGGTGCTCTCATAGATTCAGAGGGGGCATACTCCTTCCTGACCACCTTGTTAGTGGCCTTCTTGACAGACTTGTCCTGCTTGGACTTGGGAGGCACTTCTCCAGGTATGAAGTCCTCATCTTCCTCATTAGAGTTGAGCTTTCTTCTAGTCCTTGTTGTAGCTCTGGGCAGATCAGGTGAGATAGGCACATCATCTAAAGAGGATGAGCTCTTGTCTGGACTAGTGCCAGAGCTCATGTCAAAATGGTGTTCCTTAATGTTCTGACTATCCTATGAAGCAGACATCTCTGACCATGTGAAAATAATATAGAGCAGCAGAGGGGTTGAGCATCACAAAACACAAAGATTTTCAAAAATTTGAACAAGGAAAACATTAGTTTTAGCTTTCTACAGAAGGTATTTCGGTGTCATCGAGTGGTATTTTTCGGAATCGCCGAGATTGACCAGATGCATCAACAGAGATCCGGCAAGCTTTTCGGTGGAACCGAAAAGATTGACTTGGTCTCACTGATACGGTTCTCACTAACCCTAAAACACAATCGGTGGAACTGATTTTTGCGACTCGATGGTATCGAGATGCAGTCTGCGAACATCAAACCCTAAAATCTTCATCGTTCGCTAACCTACGAGATTTCTGGTGGATGGGGAAGATAGCATACAGTGGCTTATAGATAAGGACATCTCAATGCGCAAGAATTAGATGATGGAGCACAAGAGAGGATCGGATCCGTGCCCTAGCTTGGTGACGGTACGCTATGGCGAAGATGGCAGTGAAGATGCCCGTCGACGGCAAGGATCCTAGCGCTGGAGGAGCATGGGGATGCAAGGGCGACGAGGAGGGGGTCCTTTTTGGTAGCTTAAGGTTTTGGAGCGCGACGGTTTGAGGAGTGGATTTAAAAGCGTCGGTTCCAGAGCAAATATACCCCTTGTTGTCGGTGACACCGATTCTAAGTTGTTGGAGTCATTGAGTTTCTCAACTGTCAGCTAACAGGGAAACTCGGTGTAAGTGAGAAAATAGAATCGACGATACCGAGGTGAAAAACCAGATCAACCCTAGGCAATCGGTGAAACCGAGAAATGTTTGTTGGTCACACCGAGTTGCACTTGGGAGGTTTTGGAGTGCAGCCCTTTTCGACACGGAACTCCGAGTGCATCTCACACAGAGGGATCGAGAAGTGCTTGTTCAAGTTTTGTGATGAAGCATGAATAGAACTTGAGATGAGATAACATAGATAGATAGAGGATGGTCCTAGGCATTATTGTCCATCCAATTGGCAAAAGATAAATTAAGAACCAAATAGCAACAATTGGATATCCTCGAATGAGTAAAGAAATGCAGACCAACATGCTCACCCAATAAGAAGTAAAATGAAATCATGGCGAACATGCACAACTATAATAGCATCTATCAAGCACTTTGGCGATGATGTAGTCATCTATATCTGAGTATATTGACTTAGGAGCCAAGTAAGAATACTTGATCATAGGTCATACTCATCATTTAAGCACGAGTGGGGTTACCACTTTTACATAATGCATTTAATGTTGCGACATACTATGAGATGCTTTGACTCAAGCCTTAGAGTAAAGCTCCCCCTTGATGTGACATCCCCCATAGGAGGGATAAATTAACCTTGGGTTTTGTTGATGAAGACTTCATGTAGCTGAAGCAGTGGTGGATGCTCCATGTTGATGAAGATCACCATGAGTTGGGAGCATCCTTGTTGTTTCCTAACTCTTCTCACCAACATGGGTTAGTCCCAACACACAAGAGACAAATACAAGAATATCTATGGACATGGAGTGCAAAGCATACATAATGATGTCCATGGATTTGTTGATTACCTTGTCCCTTGCTTACCTTTGAGGGAATGTGTGACTTCTTGAACTATTGCATAATGTTGATGTTGATTGTAACTAGTTCTTGCCAATAATGAATATGAGTGAATTTCATTGGCGGAGTCACCCCTCAAGAACTTGTCTAGTTCTTCTTCTTGGGGACCCACATCAAGTTGATAGGGATCCTTGGTGTTGAGGTGACACTTGTAGAAGTTTAGCTTGTTGTAGCCTTGGGAACCCACTTCACCAAAGCTTTGGATTCATCTTCATATGAGTCAATGTCCTCTTGAAGCTTGTTCTTGCCCTTGATCTTGGGGTCTTGTGGTGGAAGGTCACCCTGAGCTTTTGTTCCATTGGGGAGAGTATTTTCATACTTCTCCTTTTGAGGAACAAACTTGGGCTTGGGGTATTGACCTTCTTCCCATTCAACTCCATTAGCGTTGAAATAGCCAATGCCATGGTTCTTCCGGTATCGTCCATGCTTGCATACAATTTCCTCAAAATGCTTACATTTGGAAATATTCTTGTAGATACCTTTCTCCATAATGCCTTTCTAAAGTTCATTTTCTTGCTCAAGTGTAACTTGGCTAAGAGAAGTGTTAGTGGGATCAATAGAACTATTAGAAGCATTATTATTGGATTTATGATTTTTATTGCTACTAGTTGAAGAACCTTTCTTGCCTTTGTTACTAGTTTGCTTAGCCTTAACTTGTGGAATGAATGTAGACAAGAGAAGTCGTTTGGCTAGATAAGAGGAAGTCTTCTTTCGAAGATCGTCATTGATAGGTTTAAGGAACTCATGCTCTTGCTCTAAGTTGAGCTTCTCGAAGTGGAACTTCTCATGTGTCCTTTCAAGCTCTCTATGATCTTGTAGAGTAGACTCATGAGCTAACTTAAGAGTGTATAGTTCTTGAGTTAGTCGTTCTATTTCCAACTTATCATCAACGCACGACTTATCTTGACTAGAGTGATTACTAGCAAGTTCATCTTGAATAACATTACTAGATTTGTCAAATAGCAAGTCATCATCTACTAACAAGTCATCCTCATCACTATTGAAATCAAGATACTCGGGGTGTGATACCTTGGGGCCTTTAGCCATGAAGCAACACCCACTCCCTTCAGTTGGTAAATTAAATATGTCGTAGGAGTCAGTTGTCACTAGTGCAAGTCTGGCAACACCTTCATCTTGACTATAGTTGGAGTTGGAGTGATAGGTTCTCTCGTAGTGGTTGTCGGAATTGGAGCCAAAAACCCATTCACCAACAAGAGCTTGATGTCTTCTTCTTGAGTAGCTCTTGGTGTACTTATCCTTCTTCTCTGAGTCCCTACTTCTCCTTGAGGGTCTTCGTTCATAACGATCATCTCTACTCATTCTCTCTCTTTGAGGTGACTCATCTCTTGAGCTTTGTCTTCTTGGTAACTCTTCTTTCCTTTTGGAAGGAGTCGTGCACTCATTGGAGTAGTGTCTGGGCTTCCCACAATTGTAGTAGTTTCGGTCACGACTTGACGAACGCTTCTCTTCATATCTTGAGTTAGAGCTTCGATCTTTGCCTCTATTCTTGTAGAACTTGTTGAATTTCTTGACCATGAGGCTTATCTCTTCATTTGTGACAAGGTTGTTGCTTGAAGTAGCGGGAGCATCACTTGTGGCTTTGTAAGCACCACTAGACTTGTTGTGAAGCTCTTCCTTGTCCTTGAGTGTCATCTCATGGGCAACAATCCTTCCAATCACTTCTGTAGGCTTGAGACCTTTGTAGTTGGGCATCATTTGGATCAATGTGCATACGGTGTCATATCTATCATCTATCTTCTTGATGATGAATTTGTCGGTCATTTCTTTGCTTCCTAAGTCGGCAATCTCATTGGTAATGAGAGCTAGCCTAGACTACATCTCAGCGACTCCTTCACCATCCTTCATTTTGAACTTGTCAAGATGACTTGGAAGAACATCCGACTTGGATTCTCTAATGGATTCGGCACCTTCATGCATGTCAACCAAAGTATTCCAAATCTCTTTTGCATTCTCAAGACGGCTGGTTTTGTTGAATTCTTCGGGCATAGGCAGTTGAAGAGAATGTCACATGCTTGAGCATTGTATTGCAACATCTTCAATTCATCCGCGATCGCTTCATGATCCGGTTCCCTTCCACCCGCAAATAATTCACCTTACAATCCAACACAAACAACATCCCAAACAACAAGGTTATGACCAAGTATATGCATTTTCATTTTGTGCTTCCAACTAGCCAAATTGGTGCCATCAAAGTACGAACCTCTACGGTGATAATTTCCCTCACTAGACGCCATACTCTCCTAGGTTGTGAAACCAATGCAATGGAAACCAGTGCTCTGATACCACTTATAGGATCGAAAGTAGGTCTAGAGGGGGGGGGGGGTGATTAGACTACTTGACCAATTAAAAATCTACTTTTTCCCAATTTTAAGTGTTGGCAGATTTTAGCATTCATAGCAAGTCAAGCACACCCTACACATGGATGTCTACGGGTATAACATCGGGAAGTAAAGACAAGAATGAGTATTAAAGGAAGGGTAGGAATATCAAACGCAATTTGGAGACACGAAGATTTTTCCAGTGGTTCTGATAGGTGGTACCATCGTACGTCCACGTTTATTGAGTCTTCAACCCATAGAGGAGAACGGTCGCGAGATTCCACGTTGGGCTCTACCCATATAGGGTTCCACGAAGAAACAACCTTGACTATACCATGATGGCCTATGTCCACGGAGGACTAGCCTAACTCGGGGTAGATCCTCACGATGTAGGCAATCTCCTTACCCTTACAAACTTATTGGTTCGCTCGACAACACAAAGTAGGAGGCTCCCAAGCGACAACTAACCAATCTAGGAGGCACCACCCTCCAAAAGGTAATAGGCTCGATAATGTCGATGAACTCCTTGCTCTTGTGCTTCAAGATGATAGACTCCTCAACACTCAATCACTCTCTCATAGATTTGGCTTTCGTGGAAGAGATTGATTGGGTGGAAAGCAACTTGGGGATGCTAGAGATCAAGATTCATATGGTTGGAATGGAATGGCATGATCTCAACACATGAGTAGGTGGCTTCTCTCAAAAACTGAGTTGGGATGAGTGGGGATCTGTTCTGAGTGCTTCACTTACGAGTGAGTGGTGGTGGAGGGGTATATATTGGCATATCCAAAAATCCAACCTTTACACCTTAAGTGACCAACTCGGTGCAACCGATGTGTGAATCTCAGTGGTACCGAGTTGCTCCAAAGGCAACAACTTTCGAATCTCGGTGAGACCGATATATAATTTTTGGTGGTACCGATCAGGTGTCCAACAGTCACAAACCTCATCTCGGTGACACCAATCCAAAAACTCGGAAATTCCAATTTTATGAATCGAGGCAACCGAAAGTTGGCAGCCTGAACCTGGTGGCACCGATGCAGAATCGGTTGCACCGATGCAGAATCGGTTGCGCCGAATGGCTAGGGTTTAGCATGGGTCTATGTGAGCTTAGGAATCGGTGGAACCGAGTGGGAAATGTTGGTTTCATTGATTTTGGATAATTGGCTTAGACAGAATATGTGTAGAGTTTGTGGGGTTTTTTGGTGACTATCACTCGTGCACGCTTGAGCATCTTGTTCACCAATAGTACCTTACCCCCTTTTAATAGTATTGGCTTTCCTATGGACTCAAAGTGATTTTTCACAAAGTAAAACGCAGAGTCCTCTTCCTTGAAGCTTTGCTAATCCATTTCTTTGTATATTGGGGTTTCTCCACAATTATTTTGCCATCCCTATCATTGAACTTTTCCTAAAATATACTTTGCAGAAACATTAGTTCAATGATATATATGTTGTTATTAATTACCAACACCACCAAGGGAGCAAATGTTCTTTCATTTGCCCGCCACCGTAGCTCTCCTTCGCTCCCGCTATTCACTCAAACTTTCATGTTGAAATCTAAAGAGCTATTGTCTTGTATCCCAATCCTCTGTGAAGGTGCTTGATGTAGGTGTTTGACAACTGCCGCTGCACTATAAGGTCTATAGCACGTACTTGCAATGGTTTCTTTTTTATGGCTATACAAGTTGTTTTGGTGTAGATATTTTAGTTCTATCCTCTTAACCGAGTGTGCAGTAGCAAATTTAGACGTAATTTTAGCATCAACCATTGTACAAATTTATTGCGTGTACAGATGATTTTTTGACCGTAGTATGAGTTTAGTACATGGTTCAAAGAGGTTCATTTAGATACTAAAGCATGCTTAGTGTCAAAGACATATAGCTATTCCTTTTCAACATTGCATCTATAAAGGCCTTCATTTAGGAGATTATGTACATACAAAGTTATTTAATATAATAGAGATTACATATTAAACCTTTTGGAAGCAAGTACGGAAGAATATTTGGTGAGCTGTCCACAACTAAAGTTATATAACAGTTTCTTTGACTTGAAGGAATATGTGTAGGATTTCAAGCTTTAGAAAGTTTGAGGGCATAAGCTTGGCAAAATAGATGTATAGATGTCACTAACATCAATTATTAATGGACTTATTTATCAGCCTTGCATATATGTCTAGTCAAAAAGCATATGGTTTATTCATCATAGGTAACACACAACCCATACTTGTCCTCTTCTAATGGATATGTACTTGTGTTTCGTATATGCCAACCATACTTTTGCCAAAATCTCATGTTAGCTGTTGAGTGACGGGAACAATTCATGATCTAACTAAAACCGGTGATCACAGTTTCAGTCAGACCTGCATTAGGACAACAACACATTTTAATTAATGAAATATATGAGCTAAGAACATATATGAGCTCTTTTGGTTCAGATATTTTCATACAAAATTTGATGTGCTTTTCATGGATATCTTCTTTCAAAAGAGTTTATTTTGAAGATGATAATAAATTTTTGCGTTAGAGTTAATGCACGACATCTGGCTGTCAATCTCCAGTTCGAGGAAGATTTGAGAGCAGCACTATACAAGCAAAGCTAAGATTAGTCCATCCACTTAATTGCTTTATGTATAAAAGAATTGATGAATGAGAGGATATTTTGAGAAATCCATCTATGCTGCATGCAATGTTGATTTGATAATTTTGTGCATGTCTCATGCACATGCTAGTGCCTTCATCGGCCTCCATCTGTACCCGTCGATCTGTGACACATGTGCCCATGGTGCTGGGTCCTGCTCTCCTGCATCCGTGCACACAAACCTACCAGATGGCACCCCAACGAGGAATACACCCCAACTGAGACTTTTCATATAATCTCTATCAAGGTGTCGTCATCACAAGAGGTTTAGGTAAGATTATCCATGTTTTCTTTGCTATATTAAGTTTCTTTGCTAATGTCCTCCTATCCTGGAGCATGTTCAACTGACTAATCTTTGCTACTACATTTCTTAGCTATTGTCCTCCTTGCGTGGATCATGTTCATCTGATTAAGGAAGGCTTGGCCATCTTAATATAGTAGCTCATGAAGTGGATATATATATACTACTTTAGTTTGCAAGAGAACAACCGCTTATATGCGTGCCTCGATAATATATTACGATTGCTTGGATTATATCTGTAGTATTTTTTCTAGTTTTAAATGTTCATTTATTAAGTGGCTTGCACTGATCAAAGAAATCATGCGCCCTTGGCTTGATGAAATGTATGTATGCTAATTTATTTGACAGCAAGTAGAATTGTTATCTGGAAAGGGGTAGCGGGTAGATATGAACTTCTGAAATATTTGTACAACTATGGTTTCACCCTCTTCTATGACTAGCGAATCATAAGATACTTAGTCATGAAAGGAGCCATGCCATCTTAAGTGAAACAAGTAGATAAGATATTGTTTTCTGTCCTTCGTTGATGTCCTCCTCAAATCCGTTCAGGACATTGTGTAACTAAATAACTAAGGTATGTGTTATGTAGGATCCATTTCCCCCTAATGGTCCATTTTCATACTATCCTAAATGTCCTCAGAGTTAGTTTCGTGAAATTCAGGCATGGCATATTCAAGGTTCTCTATATAATATTACCAATTATTCATTTCAATGCAATGTAGTTGTTTTGACTATTTGTATACTTCACATGCACAAAAACAAAAAATCAACGGAAGATCATGTGATAACTTGATGATTTTCAAAACCTTATTATATTGGACTTGTACAACAACAACACTTGATAAATTGGTAGGTCGGTTGTAAGCTCGCCCACCCATGTTTAATCCACATGGCCCCAATCACCTGAAATTGTTGTTGCTTCTAGATAACTAAGCGGCGATTTCTTGGCTTGAGCGCATGGTTGTAAGCTTGCCAACCCATGTTTGATCAATAAGGGTTTATCATTTCTACCTAAGCACGTACACTTAAGGGAGGGAACTTTCCCCTTTAACCACGTCTTTGTCTGTGTTTACGGTCACTTACATGAATGAAGTTTGCCTTGGTGAAGATATGCTACTCTTTTTTGTGTGATTTGTTTTGTTGCTTATGAAGGGGATCTTGATGGGTTTTGAAAGGTTGAAAATTAGACAACTACCTTTATGCACCTTTAATCCTTTTACCAAGGCTCGCATGGATTTAAGTTTTTTCCCTCTCTTTGAACATGCTGAAAACATCAAGTTCGCCTTGGACCAGAAGATGATTTTTTGGCTTGAGAAAAAAAACAAGGTGGCATACGATATAATAGCATTCAAGACTGAACTTAAAATGACATGCGTAACAACAGATGCAACAATAGTTAACATATATTGAAGTTTAAACTTTGACTCATTGTGTAGGAGGGGGCTAGATCAAAATTCTATTGATATATGATTGTTTACTTTTTAAGGAATTTTGTTGATGTATGATCGTTTACGTTTTAAAAGTCTCATGTATTTGTCTGCTTGATTTGGTAGTACAACCTGTAAAAAACATGTGAAATGTTTGATGATGCCTTTTGAAGCCTCGCACTTCAACAAGATAATTGCATATCTTATTTTGCATAAAAGGCTAGAGTGAGCTTTGTGTTTATGAGATTGCGTGATACATATTCCACTAAAAAATGTAGCATTAATTCAGTTGAAAGTGTGTGTTACAACAATATGTAATTAGTAATTTTCACTTCAATATCTTACCCTCGGAATTTTGATATTTAGTTTCTTGGTAAATGCAACCTCATTGTTATGTGTGCTCTCTTACTTCTGCAATTCTTCCAAGTATTGTTTCAAACCTTCCAGTTCTTGTTAATAATACACCGAGGGGTTTTGTAATAAGTAGCTACTATCATTATATCCTAATAATGGATTGGCGCGACAACGCGTGTCAATGAGGCTTGCCGCACCCATCTTGTATCATCTTCTACTTCCTCTCTACCATAATATATGACGTTTTAGGGTGTGTTCGGGGGCCCTCTGTGGCCATAAAATCCTCAACTCCAACTCTAGAAATCTTTCGCCATCTTCTCACCCACGGAGCTAGCGATCCATTCGCGGACACGGTATCTTACTTGCATGAGGGGGGCTAGTTGAAAACCATAAAATATCCGCTATGTGGCCCAACTGGAGCATGTTGGCAATCCAAACGTTATGGGGCGACTTGGTTGGGCCATAGCCCTAGTCGATTGTAGATTGTTTAGCAAAGAAATGAGCCCAGGCTGCTAGTTCAAGTGGCAAGAGATGCTCGTGGATGGGGGAGCAACACAGGAGGGGGTCCGGTAGTCGGGGGCGATGGCTGAGGTGGTCGACAGCGATGGCAGATAAATGGGAGCACCACGGAGAAAGGAGGCAAACAAGGGAGAGAGGGCTATGGAGAAAGAAAGGCAGCGCAGGTCACGACGGTGGGAAGGGTTACCGTCGATGGGCGAGTTGTAGCATGTTGTCTCCTATGGCCGTGGCGACTAGGGTTAGGGCGGGAGGGAATGGAGAGAAACACAGTTGGGTGCGACCCGTGTGTAGGGTGGTCTCGTCTTCTCGATCGAGTAGGTACATTTCACTTCGTGTTGGCATCCTCGGTGTAATTTTTGGAAACTTCAACTTCCTAGTTTTCACGGGCTCTATTTTTCAAACTCCAGCAAATTTGCACATAATGATTCACCAAGTTCCCTCCCAAAAAGCCAGGAATTGGAGCATTCAGGTGAAGTCTAACTTTGGATTTGTAGGATGTGGGAGTTGGAGATCTCCCGAACATGCTTTTTGCAGTTGGATGTGGGATTTGTTCGGTGCAATCGATTCAGCATTCGGTGCCATCGAGTTAGGCTGCTAACTTTCTCCTACGCAAGTTCACATTTTCGGTCCCTCTAAGATTATTGGATCGGCGTCACCGAGATTGGACATTCTGACCATTGGTCACCTTATCGGTGCAACCAAGATTCCTATATCGGTCTCACCAAGATTCAAAAATTGCCACCTTTTGGTCACTTCGGTACCACCGAGATTAACACATTGGTGTCACCGAGTTGGTCATTTTGTGTGTAATGGTTGGATTTTTGGAGATGCCTATATATACCCCTCCACCACCACTCACTCGTAAGAGAAGCACTCAGAACAGTTCCCCACTCATACCTACTGATTTTCTAAGACAGAGACACCTACTCATGTGTTGAGATCATGCCATTCCATTCCTACCATATGAATCTTGATCTCTAGCCTCCCCAACTTGCTTTCCACCCAATCAATCTCTTCTACCAAGCCAAATCTATGAGAGAGTGATTGTGTGTTGAGGAGTCTATCATCTTGAAGCACAAGAGCAAGGAGTTCATCGACACAATCAAGCTTATTACCTTTTGGAGGGTGGTGCCTCCTAGATTGGTTAGTTGTCGCTTGGGAGCCTCCTACTTCGTGTTGTGGAGTGGACCAAGAAGTTTGTAAGGGCAAGGAGATCATCTACTTCGTGAAGATCTACCTTGAGTAAGGCTAGTCCTCCTTGGACGTAGGCCGTGATGGTATAGTCAAGGTTGCTTCTTTGTGGAACCCTTCGTGGGTACAACCCTCCGTGGACTCTCATGACCATTACTCTTCATGGGTTGAAGAATCCATGAACGTGGATGTACGATAGAACCACCTATCAGAACCACAGGAAAAATCATTGTGTCACCAATTGCGTTTGCTCTTCCTA
Source organism: Hordeum marinum (assembly GCA_022496015.1). NCBI lineage: Eukaryota > Viridiplantae > Streptophyta > Magnoliopsida > Poales > Poaceae > Hordeum > Hordeum marinum. The sequence goes on along the minus strand of CM039674.1, from coordinate 210,405,219 downwards.
CCCTCTCTTTACTTACATGCTTGTCTTTACTTTCCGCTGCTATACTCTTAGACATGCATGTGTAGGGTGACTTGACATACTATGAATGCTAAAATCTGCCAAGAATTAAAATTAGGAAAAAGTAGATTTTTATTTGGTCAAGTAGTCTAATCACCCCCCTCTAGCACTACTTTCGATCCTACAAGTGGTGCCACACTGAGAACACCTTAGTGGAACCGAGTTCTCATTTTTGGTCCGACCGAAAATGGTGCCAAGTTCCTGGAAAGTAGGTTGTTTGTCTTGGTGTGACCGGAATGTTTGCCTCGGCTATACCAAAATACACTTGAAAGAATGCAAAACTTGGAAAATCTTTTCAAAATTTCAAAAATTTCTGCATTTTGTGATGACTCATCCTATTCCACTCTACTATACTCTATTCACAGGGTCAGCATGTCAGGCTCATACAGTCAGAATTTGCGAGAGCAGAACATTGAGATGAGTTCAGGCACGAGTCCCGAGTCCAGTTCTTCCATAGATCCAAGCACTCCTAGTTCTCATGGGTTGCCTAAGGCTACCACTAGGACAAGGAAGAGACTCAACTCAGAGGAAGAAGATTCTGATTTTGTCCCAGAAGAGGTTCTTGCTAAGAAGCAAGAGAAGGCTGCTAGGAAGTCTGCCAATGAGGCCACCTCATCTAGGAAGGTGGTCAACAAAATTTATGCCCCTGCAGAAACTTTCAAAGCACATGAGAGTGCTAGGGCAACTATGTCTGTTGAGGCCCCCAAGAAAGCTTTGCCAAAGAAGACAGCCAGGAAGAGGATCATCCGTGTGCAGAGCAGGCCTACCTCAATGTATGAGGATCTAGAGGAGGCTGCTGCTGCTGCTGAGGAGGAAGAGGAGGAACCTGCTACTCAGGCCCCTCCTAAGAAGAAGGCCAAGAAACTTTTGGCTGATGCTATGCCCAAGCCAGGCACCTCCAAGAGCACCAAGGCTACTTCAAAGAAAGCAGCTTCACAAAAGTCCAAGAGGACTACCAGGGATATACCTGCTGCTGAGAAGAACAAGAAGTCCACTTTCAGAGAAGCAGATGATGATGATGATGCTATGACTGTTCTGATGAAGCTCAGACCTCACCTTCCAGTTCATGTTGCCAGCCACCCAGTAGCTGAGGATATGAAGAAGAGGAAGGATTCAGGGTTGAGGGCATGGAGAGCTATTGATCCATATGCCTGGAGGAGGAAGACTGCTGTGGACTACATGTTTAATACCAAAGAGCAGCAAGACTTCTATGAGACAGTTTTGCTAGACAAGAGTCCAGCAGTCAGTGACATGAGATATGTTCTCTAGCAGTACATCAAGGATAATGTGGATTACTTTCCATGTGTCCAAGACAACTTCCACTGCATTGGACTTGGCAAATTTGTTGGGAAGGAGTTCACTGCTTGGAATGACGAGATGATCATGCAGTTCTATTCCGCTGCTCATTTTTATGGAGATGCCAGGATTATTTGGATGATTGAAGGAGCAAGATATGAATCTTGTGTTGATGAGTGGGCTACCATCTTAGGAGTCCCAAAGGTTCAGGATGGATACTTGGATGTCTACTCAGAATCCAAGGAGAGCCATAATGCTAGGAAGGATATGTATAATCCTATCCCTGCTGATAAAGTGCAATCTCACAAGCTTGGTTCTATCTACTTTCTCCAGCCAGGCCTCCGTACCATGAACACTATCCAGAGGCATACCTTGATGCCCAAGTCTGGAGATGAGAAGATGATTCGTGGATACTCCATCAACATGCTCATCCATCTTGATCGTGACACCAGGATTCGAGTGATGGACTTGATAGTAGAGACAGTGAAGAGGGTTGCTGCTGATCAGAAGCACTCATGCTGCTATGCACCCTACATTCAGATGCTTATCAATTCTAAGCTTGAGAAGCACATCTTTTCTCTGGATAGTCCCCATTTGCCACTTCAGCCGGATTTTGAGGACAACATTGTGGTGATGGACCCAGACCATCCACATTAGCTGTAGCTCAGGCACAGCCAGAGGCAGAAGCAGAGGCAGCTCGAGCCACTAGTGCTCTAGTTCCCAGGTCCAGGAACGAGCAAATGGATCTTTTGATCACCACTGTCATGGATATGAAGAAGGACATCAAGACCATAATGGATACTTAGGAGAGCCTTGTGAACATTATTGATGAGAGAGTGAAAACTCTTAATGACAAGGTTGACGGGATGACTAAGACAGTCAATGAGCTCAAGAAGGAGATTGATGAAGCCCCAATCCGTCGCCACTCCTCAGAATCTGACTCTTCTGATGATGATGAGGAAGATAGTGCACTTGTCAGGACGACTGCCCAGTTTATGATTAAGGCCAGGACTCCTACAGTACTAGCTCTAGAGATGAGGCCTTCATCTTCTGCTCCAGCCACAATATCTTCAGCTCCATCAGCTCCATCAGCTCCAGTGCCTCCAGTATCTACTCTAGCTCCATCCAGGACTTAAGTGGAAGTCTTCGCCGACGTAGTTCTCTCGACTCCGACATTGACGACCAGAGGAGATCAGCCGCAGAACGATTAGCTATATCTCTTCAAGGTTTTTGGTAACTTGTTGCCAAAGGGGGAGAAGTTGTATATAGATCTTAGGCTTCGAGTGAGAGAGCGTCTGTTTTTATCTGCTGGTTTTACAAAACATTAGGTTCTTTGGTTTGCTGTGAGATACTTTTGTGTGTGATCATACGCTGTTATGTGTGTTTCTACTATTTCCTATCATTTGATGATTATGTGATAATCACTCACTTTGCTTGATGTGTTGTGCTATGTTGTTAACTCTTATTACTCTCGCACACTACCAAGTTGCATGTGACATGGAAGAAGTGCCCCATTTACCTAATCGATTGTGCTTTTGCATTCAAACACAAATTTAAAATAATGCAAGAATTTAGGGGGAGCTCTTGCTTATCACATACTACCTCCTTCCCAAAATAAGTGTCTTAAGCTTAGTACAAATTTGTACTTGAGCTAGTACAAAGTTGAGACAGTTATTTTGGGACAGAGGAAGTACTTCTCAAAGTGATGATTATATTCATTGATTATATCATATGTCGAAGCTTTGATCTATATGTTGTCATCAATTACCAAAAAGGGGGAGATTGAAAGCACATTTGCTCCCTTGGTAGTTTTGGTAGTTAATAACAACATATATGTCATTAAACTAATGTTTCCACTAAGTATGTTTCAGGAAAAGTTCAATGATGGGTTGGCAAAAGGATTGTGGAATACCCCAAGATGCAAGGAATAGCATTGGCTAAGCTTAAAGCAAAGGACTCTACATTTTACATTTGTGAGAAATCACTTTGAGTCCATAGGAAAGCCAATACTATTAAAAGGGGGTAATGTTTTGTTGGTGAACAAAATGCTCATATGTGCACAAGTGATAGTCACCACATACACCCACAAGCTCTTCCACAAAAGTCTGTCCAAAGCCAAATACTCAAAATCAGTTCAACCAACATTCTACACTCGGTGTCACCGATTCCAAACCCTAGACAGACTCAACCAAACCCTAGCTTTTCGATGCACCCAATTCAGCATTCTGTGCCACCAAGTTAGGCTGCCAACTTTCTGTTACGCAAGTTCACAGTTTCAGTCCCTCTGAGATTGTTGGATCAACGTCACTGAGATTGGACATTCTGACCGTTGGTCACCTTATCGGTGCAACCGAGATTCCTATATCGGTCTCACTGAGATTCAAAAGTTGCCACCTTTTGGTCACTTCGGTACCATCGAGATTAACACATCGGTGTCACCGAGTTGGCCATTTTGTGTGTAACGGTTGGATTTTTGGAGATGCCTATATATACCCCTCCACCACCACGTACTCATTCATAATAGAAGCACTCAGAACAGTTCCCCACTCATACCTACTGATTTTCTGAGATAGAGCCACCTACTCATGTGTTGAGATCATGCCATTCCATTCCTACCATATGAATCTTGATCTCTAGCCTCCCCAACTTGCTTTCCACACAATCAATCTCTTCTACCAAGCTAAATCTATGAGAGAGTGATTGTGTGTTGAGGAGTCTATCATCTTGAAGCACAAAAGCAAGAAGTTCCTCGACACAATCGAGCCTATTACCTTTTGGAGGGTGGTGCCTCCTAGATTGGTTAGGTGTCACTTGGGAGCCTCCTACTTCATGTTGAGGAGTGAATCAAGAAGTTTGTAAGGGCAAGGAGATCTCCTACTTCGTGAAGATCTACCCCGAGTAAGGCTAGTCCTCCATGGACGTAGGCCGTCATGGTATAGTCAAGGTTGCTTCTTCATGGAACCCTCAATGGACTCTCACGACCGTTACCCTCCGTGGGTTGAAGACTCTATGAGATGTATGATAGCACCACATATCAGAACCACGAGAAAAATCATCGTGTCACCAATTGCGTTTGCTCTTCCTACCCTTTGTTTACTTACATGCTTGTCTTTACTTTCCGCTACTATACTCTTAGACATGCATGTGTAGGGTGTACTTGACATACTATGAATGCTAAAATCTGCCAAGAATTAAAATTGGGAAAAAGTAGATTTTTATTTGGTCAATAGTATAATCACCCCCCTCTAGCACTACTTTCGATCCTACAGTGATGACACCATTGTCAAGTTTCATGAGTTTGTGACGAGTTTTCGATTTGCAGAAATTTAAAAACAAAGTTTCTTAATGTTTGCAGTCGATCCATGACGTCGAGATGTTTCAAACTCATTCTCATTTCTTGCATGGGACCTAAACATGCACCCAAGGACACTCACATTATTTTTCAACCAATTTTGATGAACTGGACCATGTACTTGCTAGTTGAAATTTGAATTATGCACATTAAATGACTAAAAAGCTCAGTTAATATATAAAGAAGGCCAAGTGAACCCTGAATAATTCCAAATTTTAACACTACACTCCTATTGGTGTATGTTGCCTCTACAAAACAAATTCAAGGCAAGAAGAGGCATCGATGTCGTATCACCCACAAAGGTGACACATTTTCCTTATCGGAACCACGAGCCTTTTTGTGAGAGGCTCCGGTTTGTAAGAAGCTTTTACCAATACTTGTCCCCAAAATGGAAAAAATACCGCTGCTTATATGTACCATGCCATGACACCATGCTATGTTTTATGAAGTTCAGTTGAGTTTTGGATTTTTGAAAATTTTAAAACCAATATTCTCAATGTCCGTGGCTGAGTCATGATGCCGAAATATTTTAAATTCATCTTCATTTCTTGCATGAGACCTAAACATGCACCCAAGGACACATATATGATTTTTCAACCCATTTTGGTACACTGGAGCAAGTGTATGTAGTTCAAATTTGAATTATGCACATTAAATGCCTAGGAAACTCATAAATGTATAAAAAGGCCAAGCGAACCCTGAATTATACCATATTTTAGCACGACACTCATATTATTCTATGTTACCTCTAGAAAAAATCAAGGAGAGAAGAGGCAAGGAATGTCAGTTCAGCCACAGAGGGGACACCTTCCCTATCAAAACTACGAGGCTTCTTGTGAGAAGCTCCAGTTTGTAAGAGCATTGTCCCAAAACTTGTCCCAATTTGGACAAAAAACTTATCACGACATATATGTGCCATGTCATGAAACCAAGCCAAGGTTCATGAACTTTAGGCAATTTTTGTATTTACGGGGATTTAAAAACCAGGATTCTCAATGTATGAGGTAGAGCCAGGACGCCAAGAAATTTGTAATTCATTCCCATTTATCGCATAGGACCTAAACATGCACCCAATGACACATATGTGATATTTCAACCCATTTTGGTGCACTATGCTTGTAGTTCAAATTCGAATTATAAACATTTGATGCCTAGAAAACTCAATTAATGTATAAAAAACCAAACAAACCCTGAATAATTCCATATTTTAGCACAATGCTCCTATTGGTCTATGTAGTTCTAGGAAAAATCAAGATGAGAAGAGGCAGCGAATGTCGTTCCGCCCATAAAGGTGTCACGTTCCCTATCAGAACCACGTGGCTTCTTGTGATAAGCTACGATTTGTAAAAGCCTCTATGAAAACTTGTCCCAAATTGGAAGAAATTCCACGGCATATATGTGCCATGCCATGACATCATGTCAACTTTCATGAATTTCTGGCGAGATTTGGATTTACTGACATTTAAAAATCTAGATCCTCAATGTTGGCGGCCGAACCACGACGTCGGGATGTTTAAAATTCATTTTTATATCTTTCATGAGACCAAAACATGCACCCAAGGATACATATATAATTTTTCAACCCATTTTGGTGCACTCGAGCATGTGTTTGCAGTTCAAATTTGAACTATGCAGATTAAATGTCTAAAAAACTCAATTAATGTATAAAAGGCCAAATGAACCCTCAATAGTTCCATATTTTAACACGATACTCCTATAGTTGCATGTTCACTGCAGATAAATATTAAATAAGTCCAAATACCATCCTTTGTTGATGTAATCCCATTTTCCCTTTCGAAAGAAAATGAAAATCAAGTACATCACAAGCAATTTATTATTAGGAATCGTGAGTGATGCAGTATAAAATATCTTGGGAACCCTCATATATGGCTTACATCGGAAGCATCATTGGGTACAGTCCACCGCTAGCGCATCAAACCACACTTGCGCCCCAAGCCTATTTTACTGTTTAATCATCGTCGGTGAAAGATGGGGATGTGGATCCGTTTTGTGAGGGCAACTTCGGCAGGCACTCTGGCCTAAGTGCGGTCACATCCGTCATGCAAGCACTCACGAACTCCATGAGCATAGTCGCAATCTCTGACAGGGCGGGTGCACTAGCCGAAAGGGTAGCTCCTACAGTTGATATGCGGTAGCGACATTTGCGATGAGTATAGAAAATGGCGAGAACGACACAACTGTTATCCGTTCCTCGGGGCCGTCGTAGCTCTCATGGAGGCCGCCCATGTTTAGCTCGTGTCGGTCACCGCACAAATCGCAGTGGCCTTCTCTGATATTGGCCGGCAACCCACATCCGAAGAGTTAGCAATCATCAAGAGGGCTCGAGCAGTTGTCCCTTCATCGGCGTCCTCCGTAGCCAAGATGGAGGCTGGCCACGCCCGGACCGTGGGCGCCCACACCCGGGTTGTGGCGGTCTTTTCCAAAGAGATATCAGATGCGGAGTGCGAGATGCTTGTCAAGTATCTGGAGATAGATTCCATGGAGCGCCTTCCCGAGGATGTCGTCGAGCGCGAGCTGGACATGGAGGAGGCGACGGATATCGGCGAGCACCACGAGAAATATTAGTATTTGTTTAGAGTGGTAGTCTTTTGTTAGAGTAATGTTTAGGTCAACCGGCTCTGTTTAATCATTGTAATTGCTCGATTAAGTAAGTGCGGGCTATGTTATAGGCTCTTTTGTGTGTCCAAAATAGCAAGTGATGTTAAATTATGCAATGACATGGATGACCATTGTAACCAATGTAATTTGGACCAAAAGTTGCCATTGTATCCCCATTTTGTCTTCCAAATCAAAATAAATTCAAGTACATCACACACTATTTGTTAGCACGAATCGTGTGTGATGTAATATCTACTATCTTAATCCGAAAGCTTCAGACCATATTTTGTACGTTCAAACTTATCACACACGGGGTAAGCGATAGGAATCATTTGTGATGTTTCCATATTGCGTACAGTTCTGAATAAGGGATTTTGTCCGATGACACTTTGGCGCCAATTTTTCGCTACACCGAACGAACATTTTTGGCCTCCGTGGAAATATCTACCCCCACCCCTCATACCAACCAAAAGCCACATTCACCTTGTTTCCTCCTTCCTTTCCAAATTAAAACCTTCACTGCTTGCTTGCGGTGCCGCCTTCTCACCGGTGATGCTCCTACCTGCTGCTCGGCCTTGATGCGAAGCATCCCATGATCACCCCCATGAACCCATCACCAACTCCTCAAGCTATGAAAGGACCCATGCACGTGCCATTGCAAACGAGGTGACATCTCTCCTATATGATTCTCCCTTTGATGTTCGTGGAACCTAGATGCTACCTCAAGCAGAGACTCTTTGCATGATCAGGTATAATGGAGATGACCTAGAAGATGCTCGGAGTGAAGGGCAAGCCCCCATGAAGACGGGCACGGAGAAGGATGGACAAGAGCAACGAAGGAAGGCAAGTCCACCCTCTAGGCCCCGGACATCCGGGCCCTAAGGACTCAAACTACGCCAAGGCCAAGATGCACATGCAGGTTGGACATCCTGTAGCACCCGGAAATCTGCCCCCCGGCCCCGAAAATCCGACACAGAGGGTCCAAAATCACACGGACAGGTGCTCCGTGAGCCCCGGACATCCGGCTGAGCCCCAGACATCTGGCGACCCCCAGCACCCGGATATCTGGCCCACAGCCTCGGAAATCCGGCACCTACGCACCTGAACCGAGTGAAACCGGCGCCATCAGCCCGGATATCTGGCTCACCCTTGAAGCCGCAGACGTCCGCCACCTGGCCCGGACATCCGCCCCTTGTGCGGGCAGACGCGGGCTAGAGGCCCATGTACCCTCTCTCTCGCCGCCTTTTCCACTAGCACTATATAAAGGAACCCTCCCCCTCTATATAGGGTTAGCTTATGTTTAGCAAAGACCATTGTTGCGCATAACTTCATCTACTTCCTTCCCTCGTGGGGTGAGATACCTCTACGTTAGAAGATCCGAAGCGGGAAGATCCCCTCATGGATATGAAGACCCATCTCTCCGGAGTGGGAAGGCTACCGGTACTTGTATCTATTCCTTGATTTCGAACCTTGTATCTCATGATTCGTTGGATCTAGTGGATGTGTGACTTGAGGATCGTCTTTGTGTGTTTTTGTGCCTCTTGATTTTCCTCCCATTCCCCCTCCAAGTGTGAAAGAATCAGGACTCACGGGCGTGCCCCGTATCATATTGGTATCATGAGCCACGTTGATTCACACCTTGTAGTCTCTCCCTCCACTTTCTAGCCATTTTTGTTTTGATTTGACCTAATTTCAAAAATCCCCGCAAAAATAGGCATACCAAATTTTCTTGGATTCATTGGTTTTGAGGAGATTTTGTTGATTTGGATCTGTGGATTTCATAGTGGACAAGTGGATCTACCTTTTCCCAATCATCCTCATCGATTTCACCCGCCAAATCACCCCAATTTTGTAGATTTTTTTTGTGTTCGCCATCTTTTCCATAGGGCTTTCTAAGATCCAATCGGGACCGGGCACCCCGGACATCCATCCTGGACCCCGAATATCCGCCCCCCACATCCGGTGCATTGGCCCGGACATGTGGCCTCTGACAGCTAGCAAAGCTGTCTTGCCTCTCTTTGGGCAGATTTTTATCGTTTCCGCCATTTCTTCCGTAACATTTCCACCATTTCTTCCGCAACCCATTTGCATTTGAGATTTTGAGTTGCGAGCCCCGCCACTTACTAAGGTATTTTGTCTAATTAGGAGTGGTTCTTCATCGAGGTCGCCGCTCATTGCTAACTCTTAAGCATGCGTTGGTTTTCCCTTGAAGATGAAAGGGTGATGCAGCAAAGTAAGTAACTATTTACCTCAGTTGTTGAGAACCAAGGTATCAATCCAGTAGGAGGAACAAGCAAGTCACCAATGGACGCACCTACACAAATAATCAAACTCTTGCACCCAACGCTATAAAGGGGTTGTCAATCCCTTCACGATTATTTGCAAGGATTAGATCTGATAGAGATAGATGTAAACACGTGCGGAAAGTAACAGGTAAATAAATTGCAGCAAGTATAGATCTGAAAATATATGATGGAAAATAGAACCGGGGGCCATAGGTTTCACTAGAGGCTTCTCTCTTGAAGGCAAATATCATGGTGGGTAAACAAATTACTGTCAAGCAATTGATAGAAAAGCGAATAATCATGTAGTTATCCAAGGCAATGATCATGCATATAGGCGTCACGGCCATATCAAGTAGACCGAAACGATTCTTCATCTACTACTATTACTCCACACATCGACCGACTCCTGCCTGCATCTAGAGTATTAAGTTCATGAAGAACAGGGTAACGCATTAAGAAATATGACATGATGTAGAGGGATAAACTCAAGCAATATGATGAAAACCCCATCTTGTTACCCTTGATGGCAACAATACAATACATACCTCGCTACCCCTACTATGTCACTGGGTGAGGACACCGCAAGATTGAACCCAAAACCAAGCACTTCTCCCATTGCAAGAATTACCAATCTAGTTTGCCAAACCAAACCAATAACTCAAAGAGACTTGCAAGGATACGAAATCATGCATATAAGAAATCAGAGGAGATTCAAATAAGATTCATGGATAATCTCAACATAAACTCACAATTCATCGGATCTTGACAAGCACACCACAAAAGAGGATTACATCGGATAGATCTCCATGAAGATCATGAAGAACATGGTATTGAAGAGCAAAGAGAGAGAAGAATCCATCTAGCTACTAGCTATGGACCCGTAGGTCCATGGTGGACTAATCACGCATCATCGGAGGGGCAATGGAGTTGATGTAGATGCCCTCTGTGATCGAAATCCCCTCCAGTAGATTACCGGAAAAGGTCCAAGGTTGGATCTCTCAGGAATGGAGGCTTCCGGCGGTGAAAAAGTATTTGCGTGGCACTTTTTGATGTTGGGGGAATATTTGGGTATTTATAGGCTAGGATTTAGGGTTAGGAGACCTGCCAGGAGGCGACAAGCCTGCTAGGCGCGGCCAGGGGGCTGCGCCTAGCAGGCTTGTGGCGCCCTGGCACCTCCCCTCACGTGCACTCCAAGCTTGGATGACTTGTTTCCTTCCAAAAAAATTCCTTCCGCAGGTTTTATTCCATTTGGACTCTGTTTAATATTCTATATCCGCAAAACTCAAAAACAGGGAAAAAACAAAAACTGGCACTTGGCTCTAGATTAATAGGTTGGACCCAAAAATAATATAAAATAGCATATTAATGCATATAAAACATCCAAAATAGATATTATAATATCATGCCATCATCAAAAATTATAGATACGTTGGAGACGTATCAGCATCCCCAAGCTTAATTCCTGCTCGTCCTCGAGTAGGTAAATGATAAAAATAGAATTTTTGATGTGGAGTGTTACCTAACATATTTATCCAAGTAATATTCTTTATTGTGGCATGAATATTCGGATCCGTAAAACCCAAAACAAAAGCTTAATATTGATATAGAAACAATAACATTTCAAGCATACTAGCAAAGCAATTGTATCTCTTCAAAATATAACAGAAAAAGAAAGTTATCCCTACAATATCATATGGTCTCGCTATGCTCCATCTTCCCCACACAAAGTATCATGCACAACCCCGATGAAAAGTCAAGCAATTGTTTTCAGACCTTTATTTTCTCAAACTTTTTCAACTCTCATGCAATACATGAGCGCGAGCCATGGATATAGCACTGTAGGTGGAATAGAATATGGTGGAGGTTTTCAAGGAAAGGGAGAAGATAGTCTCACATCAACTAGGCGTATCAATGGGCTATGGAGATGCCCATCAATAGATATCAATGTGAGTGAGTAGGGATTGCCATGCAACAGATGCACTAGAGAGTCTATGAAATCTCAAAAGGAAACTAAGTGGACGTGCATCATGAAGAAAAATATTCCATTAGCTATATGAAAGTGACAAAATAGGAGACTCTCTATTATGAAGATCATGGTGCCACTTTGAAGCACACGTGTGGAAAAAGGTAGTAGCAATGTCCCTTCTCTCTTTTCTCTCATTTTTTGTTGGGCATCTAAGGCCTCTTTTATTCATTTTTTATTTGGGCTTCACTGGCCTCTTTTATGTTTTCATAAAGTCCGGAATCTCATCCCCACTTGTGAGGGAATCATAGCTTCCATCATCCTTTCCTCACATGGGACATGCTCTATAATGAAAATCATCACAATTTTATTTACTTACAACTCAAAAGGAAAATTACAATTCGATACCTATGACAAAATATGACTCTATATGCAATATGGAAGTGATGGTGCATGTCATAAAAGGAAACTGTGGAGGTTGCATGGCAATATATCTTGGAATGGCTATGGAAATGCCATAATAGGTAGGTATGGTGGCTATTTTGAGGAAGGTATATGGCGGCTGTTTTGAGGAAGGTGTATGGTATACCGGCGAGAGTTGCATGGTAAATAGAGAGGCTAGCAAAAGTGGAAGGGTGAGAGCGTATAATCCATGGACTCAACATTAGTCATAAAGAACTCACATACTTATTGAAAAAGTCTATTAGTCATTGAAGCAAATCATTAAACGGATGCTCCTAGTGGGGAGGTTGGTAGGAGTTAACCATCACGTGCCCCCGACCCTCACACAAAGGTCGACAATCTATAAACAAGTCATGCTCCGACTTCCTTACATAGCGGTTCACCATAGTGCATGCTACGGGAATCACAAAACCTTACAAAAGTATTTTTACCAAATCAAAATTTACTTCCTAACATGTATCTTAACATTACCATCTTTATATCTCAAAACTTTATGCAAGGAATCAAACTTCTCATAAATACTCAATGCACTTAATATGGAAGTTTTTATTACATCCCTTTGATGCCTATCATATTTGGACTAAATTCATAACCTAAACCAATTACCATGCTGTTTTTAGAAGCTATCAAAATAATATTAGTGAGGTACGAGAGTTCAAGTATTTCTACAAAACGCAAACACCACCGTGCTCTAAAAGATATAAGTGAAGCATATAGAGCAAAATTACCCAACTCAAAAGATATAAGTGAAGCACATAGAGTATTCTAATAAATTCATGATTCAGCGTGTCTCTCTCAAAAGATGTGTGCATCAATGATGATTGTGGAAAACTAACAAGCAAATACTCATATCATAAAAGACGCTCCAAGCAAAACAAAAAAGCATGGTGAATAAAAATATAGTCTCAAGTAAATTTACCGATGGATTGAAGACGAAAGAGGGGATGCCTTCCGGGGCATCCCCAAGCTTAGGCTCTTTTTCATCCTTGAATATGCCTTGGGGTGCCTTGGGAATCCCCAAGCTTAGGATCTTGCCACTCCTTATTCCACAGTCCATCCAATCTTTACCTAGAACTTGAAAACTTCACAACACAAAACTTAACAGAAAACTCGTGAGATCCGTTAGTATAAGAAAATAAATCAACATTTTAGGTACTGTTGTGAACTCATTATTTATTTATATTGGTGTTATACCTACTATAATATAACTTCCCCATGGTCATACCACATGATACAACCCATAGATTCATCAAAATAGGTAAACAACTCAAAGAAAACAGAATCTGTCAAAAACAGAACAATCTATAGCAATCTGGAAACTTCGTATACTTATGTAACTCAAACAATTATGAAAAATTAGGAAAACCTGGGAAATTTATATATAAATCTTGTGTAAAACTTTCAGATCAATTCGATGCTCTGAAAAAATTAGAAAATTCCTAGATTGAGCGCAAAAGTTTCTGTTTTTCAGCAAGATCAAATCAACAACTACCATAGATCACCCCAAAGGTTTTACCTGGCTCAAACACTAATTAAAAAATCAAAACACAATTAATTCATAAGTAATAATGTGGTAAACACTCAAAAACAGAAGCAAAAAAACAGAACACAAAATAAAATTGGGTTGCCTCCCAACAAGCGCTATTGTTTAACGCCCCTAGCTAGGCAAAACGCAATAGATCTAGGTATCTTCATCTTTGGTATGCAATCCAAAAGTAGCTCTCATAATAGATTCATAAGGTAATATTATTTTATTTCTAGGAAAGTGTTCCATTCCTTTCCTTAATGGAAGTTGAAATCTAATGTTTCCTTCTTTCATGTGAATAATTGCACCAATCATTATAAGGAAAGGTCTACCAAGAATAATAGGACATATAGGATTGCAATCTATATCAAGAATAATGAAATCTACGGGCACATAATTCCTATTTCCAACAATAAGAACGTCATTAATCATTCCCATAGGTTTCTTAATAGTGGAATCCGCAAGATCCAAATTAAGAGAGTAATCATCAAGGTCATGGTAACCTAGCACATCACATAAAGTTTTCGGAATTGTGGAAACACTAGTACCCAAATCAGACAAAGCATGGCACTCATAATCTTTGATTTTAATCTTAATAGTAGGTTCCCATTGATCATGAAGCTTTCTAGGGATAGAAACTTCTAACTCAAGTTTTTCTTAAGCATCAACTATATGTTTAGTAAAAGCCTTATTTTGACTATAAGCATGAGGAGAATTCAACATGGATTGAAGCAAGTAAATACAATTAATCAAAGATCATCTATCATAATTAAAGTCCTTGAAATACAAAAGAGTGGGTTCATTGGTATTTGAAGCTTTAACCTCTTCAATCCCACTTTTATCAATCTTCGCATTAAGATCTATAGACTCTGAATAATTGGGATGCACTTTACCTAAAGTTGACTTATCTCCAGTCCCATCATTGTCAATATTTATGTTGGAAAACAAAGATTCAATAGGAGTCACATAAATCACTTTAAGACCTTCATCGTTATTAAAAGATACTGGCTTAGCGGCCATTCTATTGACTAAGGTAGCTTGTTTATGAGAAATTTGGCCTACTAAATCCTCAAGATGAGTAAACTGAGATTTCAATCTGTAAAACTCTTTAGACATATCATCAAGTTCCTTGTTCATGTATTCAAGCATACCCTTTTGTTCTTTAAGCTAGTTCCTAAAGTAGTTATTATGGTTAAATTGGAGTGACATAAATCTTTTGGCATTATCATCAACATCTTCCAACTTCCTAAGATAAGGATTAAAGTCATTTGGTAGAGCCATAAAGATGATCTAGCACACGAGCAAACGAAAGGCAAACGAAAGAAGGGCGAACAAAAAGGCAAATCTTTTAGGTATTTTCTGAAAATCGTTTTAGATATGGGGGAGAGGAAAACGAGAGGAAAATGGAAAATAAAGTAAATGCAAGAGATGAGTTTGTGATGGGTACTTGGTAGGCTTGACGTGTATCCTCCCAGGCAACAGCGCCAGAAATCCTTCTTGCTACCTCTTGAGCATGTGTTGGTTTTCTCTTGAAGAGGAAAGGGTGATGCAAGAAAGTAGGTAAATATTTCCCTTAGTTGTTGAGATCCAAGGCATCAATCCACTAGGAGGAACAAGCAAGTCACTAATGGATGCACCTACACAAATAATCAAACTCTTGCACCCAACACTTTAAAGGGTTGTCAATCCCTTCACGGTTATTTGCAAGGATTAGATCCGATAGAGATAGATGTAAACAAGTGTGGAAAGTAAAAGGTAAATAGAGTAAGTATAGATATGAAAATATATGATGGAAAATAGACCTAGGGGCCATAGGTTTCACTAGAGGCTTCTCTGTTGATGGCAAATATCATAATGTGTAAACAAATTACCATCAAGCAATTGATAGAAAAGCGCATAATCATGTAGTTATCCAAGGCAATGATCATGCATATAGGCATCACGTCCGTATCAAGTATATTGAAATGATTCTGCATCTACTACTATTACTCCACACAACGACCGACTCTTGCCTGCATCTAGAGTATTAAGTTCATGAAGAACAGAGTAACACATTGAGAAAGATGACATGATGTAATGGGATAAACTCAAGCAATATGATGAAAACCCCATCTTGTTACCCTTGATGGCAACAATACAATATGTGCCTCGCTAACCCTACTATGTCACTGACTGAGGATACCGCAAGATTGAACCCAAAACCAAGAACTTCTCCCATTGCAAGAATTACCAATCTACTTGGCCAAACCGAACCAATAACCCGAAGAGACTTGCAAGGATATGAAATCATGCAAGGAAATTAGTCACACATCATCGGATAAGATTCATGGATAATCTGAACATAAACTCAATATTCATGGGATCTTGACGAACACACCACAAAAGAGGATTACATCGAATAGATCTCCATGAAGATCATGAAGAACATGGTATTGAAGAGCAAATAGAGAGAAGAATCCGTCTAGCTCCTAGCTATGGACCCGTAGGTCTGTGGTGGACTACTCACGCATCATCGAAGGGGCAATGGAGTTGATGTAGATGCCCTCCGTGATGAAACCCCCTCCAGCAGATTACCGGAAAAGGCTCCAAGATTTGATCTCTTGGGAACGGAGGCTTCCGGCAGTGAAAAAGTATTTGCGTGGCTCTTTTTGATGTTGGGGGAATATTTGGGTATTTATAGGCCATGAATTAGGGTTAAGAGACCTGCTAGGAGGCGACAAGCCTACTATGCACGGCTAGAGGGCCCACGCCTAGCGGGCTTGTGGCGCCCTGGCACCTCCCCTGACATGCACTCCAAGCTTAGATGACTTGTTTCCTTCCAGAAAAATTCCATCCACAGGTTTTATTCCGTTTGGACTCCGTTTAATATTCCATATCTACAAAACTCAAAAACAAGGAAGAAACATAAACTAGCACTTGGATCTAGGTTAGTCCGAGAAATAATATAAAATAGCATATTAATGCATATAAAACATCCAAAACAAATAATATAATAGCATGCCATCATAAAAAATTATCGATACGTTGGAGACGTATCAGTCATCATTGCCCCGGATCATTGCGAACCAACTCTTCGTTGACACCTCACCGTAAGCAAGGACGGTAACCGCGGTGACACTCTTGACTTATACCCTTGGCATTGCATTGTTACCCCGAGCCTATTTGCGTAACTTGCCTATCGAGATTAGCCATTGAGTATTGCCGGGCCATGCTACTTGTGCACTTTAGGGATACATACTCTGCATGGTACAGTTGCATGCATATACATCTTAGTATCATCTCTTGTGTTGCAAATTACCCGCATACATAATTGCTACCTTGGTGTGCACGCCTCGCATAGTGACAAAAGAACAAGAGAAATAGCATCGCCAAATTTGAAAACCATACCTGATCATCTTGGATCACGTGACAAAGTGACTTGTGCCTCATACATACATAGCAAGTCGGGAATAGGAAGGTGCCATGTTTTGTTTCTTATAGGTTGTCGTATCACGCCCATTTGAGCAATCATGCTAGTATCCCTCTAGTGTTGTGGAACACGAGCGTTTTCCATGGATTCCACATTTTGTGCTCACTTCTTGGTTGCACAACCCCACTTATCTATTCGTGTGTGTGTTTCCGTGTCCACTCATTGCTATTGTTCTACATTGTCTTACTTGCGAATTGGAGAATCTCTTTCAACTTAATTGGATCATATTCTTGAATTACTTGAATTTTGTGCCACAATCCTAACCAAGATACTCCATAATGATTACTTGTGTAGGTGTGAGAAGGACGACCTTCGGTACCAATTCTACTATTTCCAATTGAACATTGAGTGCTTGATTCGTTGTCAACTTTTGGAATGGTAATTGGTTTTGTCTTTGTATTCTTCCAATTATATTTTATTGAGTGCTACGGATAGGAACATCATGTAGAAACCAACATTTGAGGAGCATGATAACGACGCGAATACTCACATCACCAAGTTACACTTCTTCGGCGCAAACAAGGCAATTACTAAAGCTCAACATGCCTTGAATGAGCGGGTCGAGAACCTCGCCACTGACTTGCACGAATCCGAGGCACGCACACGGTACTACCTCGACACCAAGCTATCAAGCCAAATGGAGGAATTTCGATCATTGATGGTCAATTGCGAAGATCCATGGCTTTCAAGGCAAATGACCACCGCTATGGCAACGTTCATGGCCTAGTTTGTTCAAATGATATCATATTTTGCACAAGGTTGCATCTTGGAATGTCAAATAATGTTGCCTAAGAATTTTTTTATTTCCTTTCGACGAAAATTTCATTTTCCATTTTTTGAGTGCCCCAAATTAGTATTTTTGTGAAGGACCTACCATATATTTGTTGCAAAATTGTACCTAATAAATTTCTTGAAGTACTAGGCATATGTATAATTGACCAAATGGTTGGGTGTCAAAATCTTTGATCCACCTCTCATGAAAAAGACAAATTTTCGTCGATTCAGTTGGAAGCGGGTCAAATTTGAACTGCGGCTACCGCATAGTTTGCTCTTTATTTTCTCTAAAACTCATTTCTAGGTACAAAAGTATCTATTTCATCATATGAAAACCAAAAGTTTCACAAGATTCCACCCCTAGATAAGAATGGTCATACCGGCAAATTTGACCGCATTTTGAAACCGACATAAGAAATTAAAAAAACAAAAAAATTGAAAACATTTGCATTATGTCATTATATGTGACCTATTATCCAGGAAAAATAACAACCTTGTACCATGAAAAATATCTTAGAAAAGTGTTTGAGAAATGAGCTATCATGTATGAAGATCCATGGCTTTCAAGGCAAATGAACAGTGTTATGGCAACATTCATAGCATAGTTTGTTCAAATGATGTCATATTTTGCACGAGGGTGCATCTTGGAATGGCAAACAATGTATCCTAAAAAAGTTTTCATTTTCTTTGGACAAAAATTTCATTTTCCATTTTTCGAGTGCCCAAAATGAGTTTTTTTGAAGGACCTACCATATATTTGTTGCAAAATTGGACCCAATAATTTTTCTAGAATACAAGGACATATGTAATGTACAATCAACCAAATGGTTGGCTGTAAAAAGCTTTTATCCACCTCTCGTGAAAAAGTCAAATTTTGACCGATTCAGTTGGAAGCGGGTCAAATTTCAACCGTTGTTGCCTCATAGTTTGCTCTTTATTTTTTCTAGAAATCATTTTTAGGTACATAAGTATCTATTAAATCATAGATACATGGTGTGGTGGAGATACGTCAAGGTTTGGATGGTGGTCGAGGGCCCCACTCCAGAGCGCGTAAATTGGCTTGCCAGCCACATGGTCACCACGTGATCATGGCGTTGCCACACGTTCTGGGTGGCCTAAGCATGTATGGTGGATTGGTCACTACCCCGATTGGTTTATGAAGAATAATACAACATAAGAATCCAACGAGGAGACTACACAAAGCTCAAACATGAATTAGCAGCCAAGTGTTTGATTAGCGGCGGGGGAAATGCACATGGCCAATGGGCCTGAGGTTTGTGTGAGGATGATCATCTACTAAAGAGACTGTCTTGGCAAATTTTCAGCTCAAATGGAGAAGCATAGGTGGCAATTGCTTTGCAAAGTAACACACTAGACAAAAATATGGATGTTGAAAGGCTTCAAACCCGGTTCACTCGACCCAACTCTTTTCGCAAAATCCTATGACAATGAACTGTTCATATGCCAAATATACGTAGACGATATTATCTTTGGCTGTACTCACAAACGTTACAGTGATGAATTTGCCTATATGATGAGTGAAGAATATCAAATGTCTATGATGGGAGAGTTGAAATTCTTCTTAGGTCTTCAAATTCGTCAGCAAGACAATGGCATCTTCATATCAAGAGAAATACCTCAAGGATGTTCTGAGGAAATTCGACATGCAAGATTGCAAAGGTGTCAAAACCCCAATGCCTTCAAAAGGCCACTTCTGCACCGAAGAAAATGGTAAAGATTTCAATCATAAGTTATATTGCTCCATGATTGGCTCATTATTGTATCTATGCGCATCTAGGTCTGATATTATGCTGAGTGTTTGCATGTGTGCCCGATTCCAAGCAACACCGAAGGAATCACACCATAAGGCTGTGAAACATATTCTTCGATACTTAGCTCACACACCAACGCTTAGATTATGGTATCCCAAGGGCTCAAATCTTCACCTTGTCGGATACTCTGATGCTGACTATGCTGGAGATCATGTGGATCGTAAGTCTGCCTCAGGCACATGTCATTTCCTCGGACGATCCTTAGTTTGTTGGTCCTCAAAGAAGTAGAACTGCGTGTCACTATCTACTACTGAAGCTGAGTACATTGCTGCTGGTTCATGTTGCGCTCAGTTGCTGTGGATGAAGCAAACCCTCAAGGACTATGGCATCAAGTTGAAGAATGTGCCTCTCTACTGCGACAATGAGAGTGCCATCAAGATTGCTTATAACCCAGTTCAACATTCCTAGACCAAGCACATCCAGATTCGTCATCACTTTCTTCGAGATCATGTACTCAAGGGTGACATCTCAATCGACCACATCCCCACTAAAGAACAACTATCGATATCTTCACAAAGCCCTTGGATGAAAAGAGATTTTTGCAAGTTGCGGTGTGAGCTAAATATCTTAGAATATTCTAATGTTCTCTGAAAAAGGACACACATCCTAACACTTATGCAAAATTGACTTAGATGTGCAACACACGAAGTAACGTTTTTCTTCAGTCAATGAAGAATAACCATCTAAGTGTGAAGAAATTAATGAAGAATTTGATTCTCAGAACCCTACGACAATTGTACGTGATGCCTGAAGTCATCATTCTTATATGGTGGGTCACGCCACCAACCATAGTTGAAATTCTTCAAAGTTGAGTTTTTCATCATTTTTGCAAATTCTTCACTTTTCAAATTCCTCAAGTTTGCAAATTCCTCAAATTTTCAAATTCATCAAAATTTTCAAATTCTTCAAATTATGAAACTCATGTTCTTCATTGACTATATACATATATGTTTGAGTTTTCAATGTCCTCAACACCATTCACTTATTGCTAATTCTTCAAGTTGATTTTCATCTAAGTGAATGTGATCGGACCCTTTCCCCCTCTATGCTAAACTCAACTCAGTCTGTTCACAAATTCTGCATATGCGTTCTACTTTGAAACTCGTTCAAAGTCTTCACTGTGTCCTTGACAACTGAAGAATTTGCAAACGAAAACTTTAAAAGTTTTACTGTCAAATTTTTTGGCGTTTCTCGTTCAAACTGTTCCGGTTCCCACGACTGGATAACCCATTATCCCCCACTATCGCCACTACTCAGTACGTGGGTGACATATGTCGCGTGGAGAGCAAAGGGTCAGGGGCAATCTGGTCCAAAATCTTCGGACAAATTGGTTTTCACCTCCGCTATAAATACCCCTTCCCCTTCATTGTGCTCGGTTACTCCTCACTCCTACTCTCTCCCGAGCTCAAACCTAGCGCCGCCACTAAAATCATCGCAGCCTGTGTGGAAGAGCTTCACTGTCTCAACCTCGCCGTCATCGTACTCGCATCGGCCGCAGAAGTCTTCACCCCGCTGCCGTTGTAGCTGTCTCCCTCTGCCAAGATAGGGCATGGGAGATTTGGACTGACGAACTTCCTGGATTTCTTTTCACAGTTCGTCATGTTCTTCATCAGGGTGAATAAAATCTATTTTTACTACCCTTGTTTGATCTTCAGTTATTCCTCAATTTTCTCAAAGGTGTTTATTCTTCAAGAATCTCATTCTAAAGCACCTTACATGTGCACACACTTGATGTTTTTCCCTAAGTTATGATTTTCTTCAAGATTCCTCAATTGTGTGGATCCTCAAAATTTGCACTTTCGAACCTAAGACAAAGAACACTTAGTGAAAATCCTCAAGACACCCATGGTCAAATTCCTCACACTTGATGTTATTGAAAACTTCTAAGAAGGCATATGACCTCTTCAAATTCCTCGCACCTATACTCTGTTCAAGGTACAAACATGTCCGCTAATGAATCACTAGGTTCTCATGAACTTAAATCATTTGAAGTGTTTCTTGAGGAAAAACTGTGCACTTTTTCAAAATCTTCAAGAGTTCAGAATCCTCAATCGAAGAAAATGGCTGATGGGAAGAAGCCATAGAAAGGTGGAAAGAAACCTGATGTGCAGACTGCTTTTGAGATACCTGATGCCTTGTATGAGGAATATTGCATGCCAGATGAAGAAATTCACGGCAAAGAAACAACAAAGCAAAGAAAGATCCGCATACAGAGAATTGAGAGGAGATGGGCACGGAAGTGGAAAGAGTATCGCTATGTCCCAAGTACATGAAGGAATTCACTGTCAAACCCCGATGCACCAGGCCACCCTTGGCTCCCAATCAAATTGCTGATCCCACTAGCCTCAAAACTGGTGATGACTTTCCTCATGAATGGGAAAAACAACAAGCCAAGCTAGCCAAGAAAGCAATGAAAGCCGTGAGGAAATTCAATGAAGACTTTGCTGCTGCTGCCTCTGCCGGAGCCTCTGCCAGTGCTCCGAAGAAAATCAATGTGAAGAAGTCTGTTGAGAAGTCAAAGTCCTCAACTTCAAAATCCTCACAACAGATTCCTCAAGCAAAGTCTTCAAAGGCCTTAGCTATGAGCTCTGTAGCCACACAATCATCAGCTACTGCCTCAAAATCCTCAACACCAGTGCACCTTGCAACATGTTAGAGGACTAAGGGCTTCTCAATTGCTTCAGGGGTTTCTGCAAGTTCCTCTGCCCAAGCGCAATCCTCAACCAGTCCTTCACTGATGAAAATGAAAGCAACTGCTGGACGAGGCATTCGACCAAGTCCTCAACCCAAGAAGGGGGCGTTTAGAATACCATCAGATTCCTCAGATGAAGATGATGATGAACTGGCTGCAATCATCAAAAACAAGAAAGAATGAGTGGCTCAAGCGAAGGGCACTCAAATTCCTCTTTGGCTGATCCAAAAAGGGTGTTGAACTTCATTAATATCTGACACAAGGATCCCAAAACTCCAATTGATGACTTGAAGCTGCCTCCTGGTCCTGATCATGTCCTCACTGCTTTCATAGCTGAAGAAAAATGGAAGTACGAGAAGGCCAGGCAAACCAAGAAGGCTTAGTACAAGAAAGAGCATTTCTTGAAGAACAATGTTCTGAAGCTTTCTCCTAAGGAACTTGTGAAGATGCAGTCTGAGATCAAAGACCTGAGTGTGGAATTCAATAGATACTATGCTGATTGGCAAGGCGCCAAGGTTCGCTTCTTCAATGTAGCTGATAAAGTCATCAATGATCACAACTCAAGGGTTGTAGCTCGATCGCAACCAAAAATTCCTCAGGCTCAAGAATCTGCTCAGGCTGCTGAAGAAACTGCAAGCGCAACTGAAGAAATTCAGACTGCTGAAGAACCTGCCAGGACAACCTCCACTTCTGCGCCTGATGAAATTGAACCCACAAGGACGACTGCATTAGTCGTGCCTGAAGAAACTGCTACCCCTTCACCCTCCGCTGAAATCTCAAAATCTTCAAGGGTGAAGAATATCAACCTTCCTTCTGCATCAAAAGTGAAGAAAACTAAGGCTGTGGAGAAAAAGGCACTCAAACAAAAAGCATCAACTTCAGATTCCTCTATAGTGAAGAAATTGAAGACACAACCAATCTCTTCAACAGAATCGTTTGATGCAACGCCTATCAGCTCCGCGCCAGCCTATGAAATTGTGCCATTCAGAATTGACTACGTCATTCCGAATGATGATCAAGAAGAAAAGGATCAATCTGCCGCTACCTTAGAGCATATTGATGAAGAAATTGAAGTGGAAGCAAATGCTTCAACTCCAAAGGTATCATCGCCCCATCCTTAGTTGACTGCTGAAGAGGCCGACGTTGAAGAAATTGATGAGGACGTGGACATTGGCAATACAACCCCTATCATCAATGATGAATATTGGGAAGCTTCTCATCCAAATTCCCCAATGACCACTCCTATGTCTGAGATTCCTCGGTCCCTAGACCAGACTAAAGAAATTCATACAGGATCTGATGACATGGCTGCTACTACCACTGAAGAAATTCTAGCTACATCAGCTGAGGAAATTGTTGCTCCAACTGCCACTGGGGAACCTACAAAGCAAATTCCTCAAGCTGAAGGAATTCCTCAAATGCCTAAAGAGATTGTGGGACATTTCAAGACAAACCTTCAGCCGAAGCCAAGAATGCCATTCAAAGGCTCAAAGCGCCCCAAATTCATCAAGACAAATTTCTCCGATGAGCATATTTTCTTCATTGGACCGAATCCTTATGACTCAGCTCGGGCAGGGCGCACTAGATTCTAGACTCCAACATAGATGAACTATTATGCATCAGTTCTGTTTGATAAGAAGAAAGTCTTCGAGCACCACCAAATTCCTCATGCGGATATGGAAACAATCCCTTCCTTCGCACTCGTGCTCGTAGTTCTTCACAATGCAGGAATTCTTCCATTCTGTGTGGACATCTGCGATTGGAATGAAGAGCTAATTCTTCAATTCTATGCCACTCTGCACATCACAGGTGATGCTTCTGACATCAACTCATGGTCTTGGATTGGAAGATCGGATCTACTCACCTCACTGCTCCAGCATCCGAATTTCTTCGGCCAGTCCGAGTTCCAATTCCTTCAGAAGAAGCTCACTGCCTGTTTGATGAACCTGCTCCACCCAACCAACTGATGCAAGTGCTGATGAAGCCGCTCGCTTCTGGAAACCTCAACAGACCACCTTCCTTGTGAAGGATTTGCTCTATGTGCCTAGGACGGTCTATCACATTCTCACCAACACCCTATGTCCTCAGAAGGGCCACCACTCCGAAAAATAAGAAGTGGAGGGAGTCATGAAGAACATGCTATTCAACATCATTCATGGGATTACCATCAACTTCCATGATTTATTCATGAGGACATTGGAAAATGTAGCATTAGCCCCCTTTGAATTGAAGCCTTATGCTCCCTGGATCATGAAGTTCATCAGATTAAGGTCTTCAGTTCCCTTCAAGGCGGACTTCCAGAATCACTTCAGCCTTTTGCCCCCGATTGAAGTACTCAAGAGCACAATTGCCTTAGTTGAAGGAAAAGGAAAAGATGTCATTGATGAAGGTACTCGTCCATTAGATGGCCAGTTTCGCAAAGCTGCATCTTACTCCACCAATGATGACACTGCTACCCAAGACTCTGCTGCAAAAGCCTCAGTGCAAAAGCCTCAAGAGTCTGCCCTCGTGTGATGACTGATCGTGAACTGCTCATAAGTCTTCATCAGAAGGTTGATCGCAATCACAAGTGGGTGAAGCGTTAGCTTGCTTCCATTGTTCAGAACATAACTGTGATGCATAACTCTGTGAGGAAAATCACTACTATGTGCATGAAATCTTCGCGCATGGGCCATTCCCGCACACCTCAAGACTCCCGAGGAACTCAAGGACATGGACTTTCAGCAAAACTTTGACTGGTCTCATCCTCCTTAGAAGAAATTCAAGAAGGTTCAAGTTCCTCAGCTGGTTACAAGTTCATATTCTTCATCGTGTGAGACGGATGAAGCTGAGGACATTGACGACACTGCGGCAGGCCCTACATCGACAAACGACCCCGACAATGCTGGCACTCCTTCCTCACCAACAAGATGAAATTCTTCATAGGGCGTTAGTCCTCACTTTTTCATCCCTTTTGGTCTTCGATGACAAAGGGGGAGAAAAATTGAGTTAGTCTTCAAGTGGGTCTCTATATATGGGCTGTGTTTTTTGTTTAAGTTACAACTCTTGCTCTTATGAAGCTTTTGTTGGTTGAGTTGTAGACTTAAGTCCCATGGTGGTCTGACTCTTTTGAACTTCTTTCCGCATGCTTATTTCCTCAAGCACCTTAATGCATGCATGTTGAATTTTGTCAGACACCATTTTTCATCATGCATTTCAAATTCTTCATATTATATGTTCAAATGCCTGTATGAATTACAAGATATAGGGGGAGTTATCCATGTTTTTAACCTGCCATGTGCATTTGCAGTCCAAAGCAAATTCCTCAAATATGCACATCTTCAGGGGGAGTTCTTCTATATCTTGCAATCAAATTTCTCAAACTCAGTACTTACACTTCATATTATTATCCCCGTTGAAAACTTAACCTATTTGTCATCAATCACCAAAAAGGGGGAGATTGTATTTGCATCTAGTGCCCCTTAGTGATTTTGGTGTATTGAAGACTTATAGGTTAAGGAACTAATGTGTTTGTTAGTGTACACAGGCTCTATAAGTCGATGAGGAGTTTGATATATTCGGAGATTACCGACCCCTAAAAATGTATGTCTTTAACTAAAGACTTTGGTGACGACTTTGATATTTCCTGAAGACTTTGAAAATGAAGAAGTTGGTGTGACCTTGAAGATATAAATGAGGACTATGAAGCGTAAAGACTTTTGTTTTCGTAGTTTCATTTCCTTTCTTTGAGTCATAGGAAACACCGTACTGTTAAAGGGGCCGAGGTAATACTAAGGAAAATTTCCAACTGATGCTCAACTCCAAAAGCCTCAACCTATCCAATCCTTCGAGTGAAGCCTTTGGAAATCTCTTGTAGTTTAGTCAAGTTCTTCAGTGATAGAGACGATGTTCTTCTGGTCTGTGATGAAATTGATCTGACTGAGGAGTTAGGATTTTGCCAGTGCGAATTGCCTACAAGTGAGGAATATGATAAGCCTGTGGACTTTCATAGTTCGAAATTCCGACCGTTGCTGTGCTTAGCGCCAACTGTCCCCAATCATGTTATCCACATAACGGTCATATCATTGGGGGCATTTATGTCTTATCATGTCAGGTTGCACCCTGGCTATAAATAGCCACTCCCACAACCACTAGTTAGTTGGCTGCTTCGAGAGAGAACTGACACTTTTCATTTGAGAGAAACCCATCCTCCGAGGACTTTGAGAGAAAACCATCAGTGAGGAAAAACCCAAATCCAAACCACCAAACCCAAAGTGATTGAGCATCACTGAAGAGATTTGCTGTGTGGAACCGACGCTTGTTACCTTTGAGGACTGTTTATGCTCCAGACGGTTAGGTGTCATGGTCTAGTGCATCCTGCAGTCAATTGGTGTCACACCCTATGTTTGTAGCACATTGATAGCCAGGGTTTATAAAGTTTGGAGCCAACTAAAACTTTTTCTATGTGTTTTGTGCTTGCTTGCTATGTTGTTTGCTTGCTTGTTGATTGTGTTTTATAGCACTACTAGGTTCCATTCCACTTCATAATTATCTTCCTTGATCCAGACCCCTTGCCCAATGATCATGACATGTGAATA
Organism: Hordeum marinum; assembly: GCA_022496015.1. Taxonomy (NCBI): domain Eukaryota; kingdom Viridiplantae; phylum Streptophyta; class Magnoliopsida; order Poales; family Poaceae; genus Hordeum; species Hordeum marinum. The sequence continues at coordinate 210,378,316 of CM039674.1, read as the reverse complement.
GTGCCCAAAACTATTTTTATCAAATTTTGTTTAAACCAAAAATGATTTATTTAATTTAAGTTTCCAAAACCCCCTGAAATGAGGTTTGCACTACAAGTCCTCAAATCAGGTGGACCCTTCTTTACGAAAGGCTTTATTTCAAATCTACTTTATGTATGACTTCTCAAAACCACCAAATATTATTTTTAAAGATTATTTTCATATTTTATTTAAAGGCTTTATCTTAAGGACAGAAATGGGTTTTCCTAGGGAAAAATTATTTAAAGGCTTTAAAAATATTTGAGAAAATTTAGAGAAACTCAGTGGACATATATTTTCCATATATATGAGTTTCAACACAAGGGCATGATAAGATCATGGGCAAAACCCCTCAAAACCCTTTCTGTTCAAATCAAACTTTTGAAATATTTCTTACAGAAATATTATCAATAAATTCCAGGAAAATTCCAGCAAATCAACACTATCATGGGTGCTGATCTTGCAAAGTTTCATCCCAATCCAAGTTGGTTTGTTTCATCAAATCATCCCAAAACCATTCCTGTCCAGAATCAAATTTGAGCAACTTTACATTGTGAAGTGTCTCACCTTGACCTCAAACTTTGTGGGCTTGCTCTAATGGCCAAATAGTGATGATACACTAAGTGGTGCATCAAGGGTTAAAGCCTATCATCATTGGATCTACAGAAATTAGTTTTTGCCAATTTCTAGGGTTCACCAAATTTCCATTATCAAGTTTTTCCCCTTGAGCTCAAATTTGGTGAAGCATCTCATTTCTACCTAGCCTTTGACCCTGGTAAGTATCTCAGTAAGGTGGAAGCATCTTCTTGCCCAAAACACCATCAAACACCTTCTGGTGATTTGGTAAAACCCCCATTTTCACCTGTCTCTCTTTTACCCTTGCCCCCAACTTTTTACCACAGTCTCCTACAGTTACCTTTCATCTCCAGAAAAATCCTCATGGTCATAGATCAAGTATGTGGTGAAAAGCCCCATTTATCTCCCTGGACAGGAGCTTTTTCTCTCTCCATCTCAACTTTCTTTCTCTCCTAAGCCATCCCAGGGCATCAAATGCTCTATCCACCTATTATTCCCCCCCTAGAGCCTCTGGACAAAAGTAGCCGTGCCCAAAACGCCAATGGCATGCCCTGGCATGCCATTTGGCCACTCTGGAGCATGCTACACTGCACTCCCGCACTGTAGATGCCCGCAGCCCCGATGCCCTGACCACCTCGGGCTAGGGGAGCATGCCACCATGCTCCCTCGGCGTCCGCACCTTCCTGCCGGTCGCCTCCCCCTCCTCTCTCCCCCTCCAGCGACCTCACCGCACGCGCGAACCGGCCGCCCCCCTCGGCCAGTGCCAGGGCTCGCATGCGCGACGACCTCGCCCCCCCCTCTGCTTGTCCTCACCCTCCAGGGCATCTCCCGTGGACCCCTATGCCCCCTCCCTGGCCTGCCATGGCTCAACGGCGAGAGCCCGAGCTCTCCTGTGCTTGCCAGCTCCCCTGCCTCTGCCCCTCCCTTATAAAAGGCACCCCGGACCTCCCTCTTCTCCTCTGTCACCTCTCTCCGCACCCAATTGAGCGCCGTTCCACCCCCTCGCAAGCCCCGAGGGTCCCTGCTCCCGGATTGCACCCGAGCTCCGCCGTCGGTGTTTGTCATCGATCTCGAGGTATGCGGCGTCCCTAGCGCCCTTTCTTCTCCCCCCGTGCCTCCCTCTCCCTCGTAGGCTGATCCCTCCTCATCTCTGCTTCTTTTGTAGCTCAGGGCGGCCAGACCATCCTCTTCCCGAGAGCCCTCCACCGCGGGTTCACGTCACCGGCGAGCCCCGGCCCTTCGGCGACCACCACCGTGCCCAAGCGGACGACAAGACCTCCCCGAGCCCCCTCGTGCCTTCCTTAAGTCCAACGGCCGCCGGAGTCACCGCCGGTGAGCCTCCCCGTGCCCTTGTGCGAGAGGAAGGAGATGACAAGCGGGGCCTGCCTATCACACTCCCCTGCCCCTTGTGCCACTGACAGGCCAGGCCCGCCTGTCGGGTTCGAAACGGTCGGCTGCCGCGCGCGCCGTTTACCTGGGCAAGTTTCCCTATGGGCCGGCTCTGCCTCGGTGCTTCTGGCCCGAAAGGCACAGTGCGATTTTTCTTTTTCCTTTTTTTGTCATATTTCCAAAAATCCCACAGGCTAATATATTTATCCAATGCCAATATTTCTTCCACCTAAATTCTTAAAATAATCCATAGAATTGAATAGTGCCTTTTGTAAAAATATTTGAAAACATTTTTAGTACAATTTTATTTTAAAACCTATATATAGGCACCTTTTTGCCTCTGTTATTTTATTTCCAAAATCTTTTTTAGAACAAAATTCTAGGAGAATATTTTTAGTATGACATGTAGTATTTATCAGAGTAGGTTAACATTTTTGGTAGTAGAATGAGTGCTCTGTTTCGTGTGATTGCTTATTTTTATCGCTTTATTTCATGACGATAGATTGCACGGTTGACGAAGAAGTTGGACCCGAAGACTTTGAAGACCCCGGAGACTTTGTTGAGCTAGGCAAGCAGCCCTTTGACCATGTTAAGAAACTTTTGCATGCATGTCATATAACACTTGTTGATTCGATGAAATGATCATGATAAGGTGTCCCCCCTTCGGTGGGATACCTCCGTTACTTTTACCATTGAGACTTGCATCGTGCATGACCCTACCACCTTATGAGGGTTGTGCGGGTGGGAGTAGTTAGGTGCTACTAGATGCTACGCAAGTGGGGATGGGATCTATGCATAGTGATGGAAAGAAAGAGAGGTTTCAAAGACTTTTCGAAAACCTCGTCGGGTGCCACTAATGCCCGAGGGACATGATGATGAGATGGGTGACCACTTGAGAAAGAAGTGGTGTGCCGGGACAAGTTGAGTATCTATTTTCGAAAATGGATTAGATTTAAGGTATGCTAACCTTCCCAACCTTACATGCGCAACCATGATACCCCTTATGGGACGGGGCTTTGTTGATTACATTGGTGGGTACTGGCAAGGAGCCCACAATACTAGTGGCGGGAGTGGCGTGGTCACTCTCGATACGGGGTCGTACCGGTATGTACGATCATGCGCTGTCTTCATAGGCACCGGGCACACCGTTGGTCCCCTCATGGATGGTACAATTAGAGCAAGGCTCATGTGATGTACATCATGAGGGCTGGGTACCAATCGAGTGGACTCTTTGTTTAGTATCGTTGGGGGAAAGGTTTTGTTTGGGTGCTTACCTTGGGTATGTTATATACCGCGAGTCGTGGATGACACGGAAGTTCCCCGAGTCTTTTGGGTAAAGTGTGCAACCTCTAGAGAGTGCAAAACTATTCGAATAGCCGCGTCCGTGGTCATGGACTGTTGGAGGTCCTTCTTAGACTATGTTCGCATGTTTTCATGAAATTTGGTGTGAGTATGGATGTGATGGTGACAAGAGGTCACATGAGCTAAGTCCGATGACTTAGCATGAGGATTGGACTAAGTCTGATGACTTAGCATGATTTATGAACATGCGATGTTCTACCCCTACTTATGATGATATCTGCAATTTGTTCACATGGGTGCCTACTAGATGTTGATGCATGCTCACTAGTTACTTGATCATGTCACTTGCATACAAACTTAGCTTTACGAAAATTTTACCTACTTAGTGCTATACCATGCATCACTGTTACCTCGTTCCAAAACTTGGGTTGCTTGCGTGTACATTCAAAGTACTCATTGGCTTGCCACTGGTTATTTAATTGGCCAGGCATGGAAGAACAGGAGTATGTTGAAGAGTTCGTTAGAGACGAACATGCGAACTAGGACGCTTCCTAGTCAGAATGCCTATAGGTTAAGGAAGATGGCATGGGTTCACGCTTTCGACCAAGATTTCCACTGCTTATTTTATTTTAAGTGTTTGGCCCATGTGACCCTATCCATGTAAGACTAAGACCTCCGTGGTCATTATTTGTGTAAAACGTTAAGTGTGGATGTAAGACTCTTGTTATTCAGCTTCTGTGTGTTCAGTGAGCATTGATCTCTAGGATCACTATACATGTGCATTCGGTGATCACGACTTATGAGTCGGGGTCCCCACAGAGCTGGTATTAGAGCCAAGTTGACTGTAGGAAGCCCTTAGTTAGCGTGGACGTTAGACAATATAAAAGTCGTTTCCAAAACTACACCTAGCGTTGGAACATAGGAATTCGACACTATTTACCTCTCCTATGCTTCACATGACACTTTGCTGACTCTCCTCCTTTCAAACCTTTGTAGATGGCCTTCGTACCCGAAGCCTTCCTGACATTCGACTTTCCCTTACTCCTTGGGGGTAGCTTGGAGAAGTGCCAATTTTGCCAACCACCCATTTACCTCTACCACGAGCACTGGGTTGATGCCGCCACGAAGGAGTACCACGTGGATGTAGTCGTAAAGGCAAACGACTCCCCGACTAGTTGGTTCTTTGAAGGACCACGGATGGAGACCATGATACTCGCAGTTGAGACAGCTGCACACAAAGCACTCCTACACCTTCGAGACATCATTCCAGAGATGGCTGACGAGCCAGCTACTCGCTACCTTCCCTTCAGGAAGGATGACTTTGGCGAGAGTTGGACGCTGATTCCGACCAAGGAAGATGGCACACCACTCAGGTTCTAGACCTACTTCAGCCTCTATGCCGATAGTCTGGTTCATAACTTGATGAAGGAGTCTGTGAAGCTCCGCGAGGAACTTCACCACACCGAAGAGCTACTTCGACAAGCCAAGACGAAGCCAGACAAGATCAAGAAGGATGGAGCCCTCGAGGGATGACCAACTGTCGCTTATTGAGGAGGAGTACCCCCACCTAGTGATGCACCTATGCGTAGTCGTTGCATGAGTGCGAAGGAGTACCGTGAGTTCTTCACCGACCCGCCTGCAAAGCGACCTCAGGATGGACCTCCTTGTTCCCCGACCCCTTCGACCGGGAATGATGCCCGTTCAGATGATGAACAGGAGGAAGATCCAGAGGAGCGTGACTACGAGACCGAGCACTCCACCACCTGAGTCCAAGAACCCTTAGGGTAGGATCAGTCATGTATCCCTCATGCGAAGTCGAGTCTGTGTAATGGTTCATATGAAACCATGTGTGCTTGTTGTTTTTGTTGTTTGTGTTCCGATGCAATTCGCGCTTTTGCCTTAGGCAACATGTAAGCGACTCCATCGTCTATCTTAATATATGTTGATCTTTCGACCTTCGTTTCAACACACTTTCACTTGACCGACCCCCTTAGGCACGCTTTTTCGTTATTGCTTATCCTCTTGTCAATCCCAGTTGTTTGACTTGGCTGCTCCAAACAGGATGGTGACTCCTACCCGCAACAGCTCCTTCACCAACCCTGAAGCCGGCAACTCGAGCCAGCAACAGGGAGCTGGTGAGGCTGCTCACGCTGGAGGACACCAGGAGCAACCACAAGGCGACATTCCCCCGACACCACCTCCACCGGAGAACATGTCCATAGCTCAATTTCTCCAAGTTCTCCGGGAGGAGTGCCAAGCCAACAATGCTGCTATCAAGAAAATGGCCCAGGCCCTCGTGAACAACCAACAACAAGGCAGGAACGGCAATGGCCACTCCATGCTGTCTGAGTTCATGAGGAACTCGCCCCAACCTTCACCGAGACTGCTGAACCATTGGATGCTGATGACTGGATCCGCACCATTGAGGACCTCCTTCCATTGGTCAACTGCAATGAGGATCGTGAGAAGGTGCTTTATGCCTCTCCCTGCCTTGGAGGTACCGCCCGAGCTTGGTGGGATGGATTCAAGGTCATGCAAGAAGAACGTGTGATCACGTGGAATGACTTTAAGGAAGGATTCCACACTGCCCATATTCCTTCTGGGATCATGTCTATCAAGAAGAGAGAATTCCGAGCGCTGAAGCAAGGAAGTGGCTCCATCAAGGAATATTTGCAGAATTTCAACCTGCTGTCAAGGTATGCACCTGAAGACGTCAGCACTGAGGCTGCCAAGAAGGAACGCTTCATGGAAGGACTTCAATAGGTCCTGCAAAACCAACTCATCATCTGCGATTACCGTATCTTGTTCGACCTGGTGAACAAGGCCCTCATGCTAGAAGACAAGCGTCGTGCCATAGACGACACTCACAAGCGCAAAATGATTAGCAAGGGAAACTCAAGCAACTTGAAGCCTCGCCCCTGGCAGCCAGCCCCAGCCAAGCCAACCTATCAACCGCAGCAGGCTAGACCTCCTGCACCTCGTCCGAGCTACCAGCCTCAGCAGTACGCCAATCCTAGGCTAGCTTACAACAACAACCCCAATAAGAACAATGATGGCAGAAACTTCAACAACAACCTTGGACAAGTTGCTTGCTTCGGATATGGTCAGCCAGGACACATCTCTAGGCTGTGTCCCAACAAGAAGCCAGATGCACCATGCCCCAATGCGCCAGCTCAAGGTCAAGCCCATGGAGCACCACCAAGGAACCCCACTCCCCACAACCAGCCCAACAATGGCAAGGGTCGTGTGAATCACATCACTGTTGAGGAAGCCCAGGAAGACCCGGACGTCATACTGGGTACGTTCCTCGTCAACTCAACCCCAGCAACAATATTGTTTAATTGTGGAGCTTCGCATTCTTTTGTCACCCAAAAGTTTGCACTAGAGAGTGGCATGAAGCCTACACCCCTAGGTAGTCGTATGTTGATACAAACCCCAGGATCAGTTATGAAGTCTGGGATAGGTTGTAAGGGAGTTAAGATTAACATCAATGGGGTAGACTTCTTAGCTGACCTTATCATCCTGAAGTCAGAAGGCTTGGATGCGATCCTAGGCATGGACTGGTTAACCAAGCACCAAGGCATGCTGAACTGTTCCAAAAGCATTGTCACCATGACCAATAGCTAAGGAGTAGAAGTCAAGTTTGTTCCCAACCCTGCGTCCACTCAAGCCCCTCAGGCTAACTTCCTATTGGGAGTTGAGTTTGATCAAGTGCCAGTGGTATGTGAGTACCCGGATGTGTTTCCTGATGAGCTGCCCGGAATGCCTCCTGACCACGACATTGAGTTCATCATTGAGCTTATGCCCGGGTCAAGGCCCATCTATAAGAAGGCCTACAGGATGGGATCCGAAGAGTTGGCAGAGTTGAAGAAGCAACTGACAGAGTAGCTCAGAAAAGGATTTATTCGCCCTAGTGCCTCTCCTTGGGGATCGCCTATTCTATTTGTGTCAAAGAGGGACAGAACTATCCGACTTTGTGTCGATTACCGTTCTCTCAATGAGGTCACGATAAAGAACAAGTACCCACTCCCCAAGATTGAAGACCTGTTTGATCAGTTGAATGGAGCCAAGGTGTTCTCCAAGATCGACCTCAGGTCTGGGTACTACCAGCTGAAGATCAGACCCCAAGATATCCCGAAGATGACATTCGTAACCCGGTATGGCCTGTATGAATACACGATCATGTCGTTCGGGTTAACTAATGCCCTTGCCTACTTCATGTACCTCATGAATAAGGTCTTCATGGAGTACTTGGACAAGTTCGTTGTTGTCTTCCTTGATGACATACTCGTCTTCTCCAAGTCTGAAGAAGAACATGAGGAACACTTGAGATTGGTCCTAGAAAATCTTCGAGAACACCAACTTTATGCCAAGTTCAGCAAGTGTGAATTCTGGCTGCATGAAGTTGGATTCTTGGGTCATGTGTTGACTATAGAAGGATTATTAGTGGATCCTGCTAAGATTGAAGCCGTGACTGAGTGTCAAACCCCAACCATCGTGAAGGAAGTCAGAAGCTTCCTCGGACTCGCGAGATATTATCGCAAGTTCGTGGAAGGGTTCTCAAGCATTGCCCGACCCATGACCCAGCTTTTGAAGAAGGACAAGAAGTTCGAATGGACAGCTAAGTGCGAGGAAAGCTTCCAGGAGGTCAATAAGAGATTGACCACAACCCCAGTTTTGGCCACCCCCGATATTCACAAGGAGTTTGTGATTTATTGTGATGCATCAAGAACCGGACTTGGAGGTGTTCTGATGCAAGAAGGCAGAGTCATAACATATCTGTCCAGACAGGTATGTCCACATGAAGAGAACTACACAACTCATGATCTCGAGTTGGCAGTCGTGGTTCATGCCTTGAAGACATGGCGACATTACCTTCTAGGGAAGCGATGTGAGATATTCATAGACCACAAGAGTTTGAAGTATATCTTCACTCAAAGGGAGTTGAACATGAGGCAGCAAAAATGGTTGGAATTGATCAAGGATTACGACCTCAATGTTCAATACCACCCCAAAAAGGCCAATGTGGTAGCAGACGCCTTGAGCAGAAAGGCTTGTTCCTTGAATGCTATGATTAAGGAAAGGCTACCCGCCCTGTATGAAGAACTTGAGAGATTCGGCTTGGAACTTGTTGCACCAGGATTCCTCGCCAACCTCGAAGCAAAGCCTACCTTGATGGATGATATCAAGGAAGCCCAGAAGGGACACGAGAGCATTGAAGGCATCAAGAGGAAGATCAAGGCAGGCAAGGCCCCAAGACTCTCAGTGGATGAACAAGGAGTTGTATGGATTGGGAATTGCATCTGCATGCCCAACAAAGAAGAGCTCAAGAACCTGATCTTGCAAGAAGCTCATGACACTCCCTACTCCATCCATCCTGGAGGAACCAAGATGTATCAAGACCTCAAGGCAAGATTCTGGTGGCATGGCATGAAACGGGAGATAGGCACCTTTGTCGCCAAGTGTGACATATGCCAGAGGGTCAAGGCTGAGCATCAACGACCCGCCGGACTACTGCAGCCCCTCAAAGTGCCCGAATGGAAGTGGGATAAAGTCGGGATGGATTTCATCACTGTTTAACCAAGGTCAAGTAAGGGACATGATTCCATTTGGGTCATTGTCGACCACCTGACCAAGGTAGCCCATTTCATTCCCGTCAAGACCACCTATGATCGTAACAAGTTAGCCAGCCTCTACATCGAGCGTATCGTGAGCCTTCACGGAGTTCCAAAGGAGATTGTGTCAGATCGAGGCACCTGGTTCACCTCAAGATTCTGGAAGATGTTTCAAGAAGCTATGGGAACCAAGCTCTCCTTCAGCATTGCTTTTCACCCCCAGACCGGTGGGCAAACGGAACGAGTAAATTAGATACTCGAGGATATGCTCCACGCTTGTGTTTTGGCATATGGAGCCAAGTGGGAAGATTGCCTACCGTTCGCTGAGTTCTCCTACAACAACAGTTATCAGTCAAGTCTTCAGATGGCACCATTTGAGGTGTTGTATGGACGCAAGTGCCGTACTCCCCTCAACTGGTCAGAGACCGGAGAAGGATTAACTTTTGGACCGGATATCCTCCGCGAAGCCACAAAGCAAGTTCAACTTGTCCGAGAGCGCCTTGAGACCGCCAAGTCAAAACAGAAGAGCCACGTCGACTCTCACCGTCGGGAACTGAACCTCAACGTCGAATTTTATGTCTACCTCCGTGTCACGCCTCTCAAAGGAACCAAGCGTTTCCACGTCAAAGGGAAGCTCGCACCCAGATACATTGGCCCCTTCAAGATCACCGCAAGGCGAGGAGAGGTTGCATATCAACTGGAGTTACCTTCCGAGTTGTCAGACGTGCACAATGTCTTTCATGTGTCACAACTCCGGAAGTGTCTGCAAGTTCCCAACTCCCTCAACCTCTACAAGGATATCGACCATCAAGCCAATGATCTTCAGCCAGATCTCACTTATCGTGAGAGGCCAGTTCACATTTTGGATGAAGCCAAGCGCTGCACCCGAAGCCGCACCATCAAGTACTTCAAGATCCAGTGGAGCAACCACACTGAAGCTGAAGTAACCTGGGAGCATGAAGATTATCTTAGATCGGAGTTCCCTTATCTTTTTAATGCTTAGCCTAGGATTCTCGGGGACGAGATTCTTGTAAGGGGGATGGTCTGTCACACCCTATGTTTGCAGCACATTGATATGTTTGAGTTTATAAAGTTTGGAGCCAACTAAAACTTTTTCTATATGTTTGTGCTTGCTTGCTATGTTGTTTGCTTGCTTTTTGATTGTGTTTTATGGCACTACTAGGTTCCATTCCACTTCATAATCATCTTCCTTGATCCAGACCCCTTGCCCAATGATCATGCCATGTGAATAGTGCCCAAAACAATTTTTATCAAATTTTGTTTTAACCAAAAATGATTTATTTAATTTAAGTTTCCAAACCCCCCTGAAATGAGGTTTGCACTACAAGTCCTCAAATCAGGTGGACCCTTCTTTCCCAAATGCTTTATTTCAAATCTACTATATATATGACTTCTCAAAACCACCAAATATTATTTTTAAAGATTATTTTCATATTTTATTTAAAGGCTTTATCTTAAGGCCAGAAATGGGTTTTTCTAGGGAAAAATTATTTAAATGCTTTAAAAATATTTGAGAAAATTTATAGAAACTCAATGGACATATATTTCCCATATATATGAGCTTCAACGTAAGGGCATGATCAGATCATGGGCAAAACCCCTCAAAACCCTTTCTGTTCAGATCAAACTTTTGAAATATTTCTATCTTGCAAAGTTTCATCCCAATCCAAGTTGGTTTGGTTCATCAAATCATCCCAAAACCATTCCTGTCCAGAATCAAATTTCAGCAACTTTACATTGTGAAACTTTGTGGGCTTGCTCTAATGGGCAAATAGTGATGATACACAAAGTGGTGCATCAAGGGTTAAAGCCTAGCATCATTGGATCTCCAGAAATCAGTTTCTGCCAATTTCTAGGGTTCACCAAATTTCCATTATCAACCTTGTCCCCTTGAGCTTAAATTTGGTGAAGCATCTCATTTCTACCTAACCTTTGACCCTAGTAAGTATCTCAGTAAGGTGGTAGCATATTCTTGCCCAAAACACCATCAAACACCTTCTGGTGATTTGGTAAGACTCCCATTTTCACTTCTCTCTCTTTTACCCTTGCCCCCAACTTTTTACCACAGTCTCCTATAGTTACCTTTCATCTCCAGAAAAAGCCTCATGGTCATAGCTCCAGTAAAATGTGGTGAAAAGCCCCATTTACCTCCCTGGACAGGAGCTTTTTCTCTCTCCCTCTCAACTTCCCTTCTCTCCTAAGCCATCCTAGGGCATCCAATGCTCTATCCACCTATTATTCTCCCCCCTAGAGCCTCTGGACAAAAGTGGCCGCGCCCAAAACGCCAATGGCATGCCCTGGCATGCCATTTGGGTGCTCTGGAGCGTGCTATAGTGCACTCCCGCACTGTAGCTGCCCCCCATCCCGACGCCCCGACCACCTTGGGCCAGGGGAGCGCGCCACCAGGCTCCCTCGGCGTACGCACCTTCCTGCCGGTCACCTCCCCCTCCTCTTTCCCACTCTAGCGGCCTCACCACACGCGCGAATCGGCTGCCCCCTCAGCCAGTGCTAGGGCTCGCACGCGCGACGAACTCGCCCCCTCCGCTTGTCCTCACCCTCCAGGGCATCTTTCGTGGACCCCTGTGCCCCCTCCCTGACCTGGCGTGGCTCAACGGTGAGAGCCCGAGCTCTCTCGCGCTCGCCACCTCCCCTGCCTCCGCCTCTCCCTTATAAAAGGCCCCGGACCTCCCTCTTCTCCTCTGTCGCCTCTCTCCGCATCCAATTGAGCGCCGTTCCACCCCCCGCAAGCCCCGAGGGTCCCTGCTTCCGGATCGCACCCGAGCTCCGCCGTCGGGGTTCGTCATCGATCTTGGGGTATGCGGCGTGTCCAGCACCCTTTCTTCTTCCCCTGTGCCTCCTGCTCCCTCCTAGGCTGATCCTCCTCCTCTCCGCTTCACAACAAAACTCTAGGAGAATATTTTTTATTTCCAAAATATTTTTCACAACAAAACTCTAGGAGAATATTTTTTGGTATGACATGTAATATTTATCAGAGTAGGTTAACATTTTTGGTAGTAGAATGAGTGCTCTATTTTGTGTGATTGCTTATTTTTATCGCTTTATTTAGCGATGATAGATTGCGCGATTGACAAAGAAGTTGGACCCGAAGACTTCAAAGACCCCGGAGACTTTGTTGAGCTAGGCAAGCAGCCCTTTGACCATGTTAAGAAACTTCTTCATGCATGTCATATAGCACTTGTTGATTCGATGAAATGATCATGATAAGGTGTACCCCCTTCGGTGGGATACCTTCGTTACTTTTAACATTGAGACTTGCATCGTGCATGACCCTACCACCTTATGAGGGTTGTGCGGGTGGGAGTAGTTAGGTGCTATTAGATGTTGCTACGCAAGTGGGGATGGGATCTATGCATAGTGATGGAAAGAAAGAGATGGTTTCAAAGACTTTTCGAAAACCTCGTCGGGTGCCACTAATGCCCAAGGGAAATGATGATGACATGGTTGACCACTTGAGAGAGAAGTGGTGTGCCGGGACAAGTTGAGTATCTGTTTTCGAAAATGGATTAGATTTAAGGTATGCTGACCTTCCCAACATTACATGCGCAACCACGATACCCCTTATGGGACGGGGCTTTGTTGATTACCTTGGTGGGTACTGGCAAGGAGCCCACATTACTAGTGGCGGGAGTGGCGTGGTCACTCTCGATACGGGGTCGTATCGGTATGTACGATCATGCGCTGTCTTCACAGGCACCGGGCACACCGTTGGTCCCCTCATGGATGGTACGATTAGAGCAAGGCTCGTGTGATGTACATATGAGGGATGGGTACCAATCGAGTGGACTCTTTGTTTAGTATCGTTGGGGGAAAGGTTTTGTTTGGGTGCTTACCTTGGGTATGTTATATATCGGGAGTCGTGGATGACATGGAAGTTCCCCGAGTCTTTTGGGTAAAGTGTGCAACCTCTACAGAGTGTAAACCTATTCGAATAGCCGCGTCCGTGGTCATGGATAGTTGGAGGTCCTTCTTAGACTACGTCCGGATGTTTTCGTGAAATTTGGTGTGAGTATGGATGTGATGGTGACAAGAGGTCACTTGAGCTAAGTCCGATGACTTAGCATGAGGATTGGACTAAGTCCGATGACTTAGCATGATGAATGAACATGAGATGTTCTACCCCTACTTATGACGATATCTGCAATTTGTTCACATGGGTACCTACTAGATGTTGATGCATGCTCACTAGTTACTTGATCATGTCACTTGCATACAAAATTAGCTTTCCGCAAATTTTACCTACTTAGTGCTATACCATGCATCATTGTTACCTCGTTCCACAACTTGGGTTGCTTGCGAATACATTCAAAGTACTCATTGGCTTGCCACTGGTTATTTAATTGGCCAGGTATGGAAGAACAAGAGTATGTTGAAGAGTTTGTTGGAGATGAACATGCGAACTAGGACGCTTCCCAGTCAGAATGCCTATAGGTTAAGGCAGATGACATGGGTTCACGCTTTCGACCAAGATTTCCACTGCTTATTTTATTTTAAGTGTTTGGCCCGTGTGGCCCTATCCATGTAAGACTAAGACCTCCGTGGTCATTATTTGTGTAAGACGTTACATGTGGATGTAAGACTCTTGTTATTCAGCTTCTGTGTGTTCAGTGAGCATTGATCTCTGGGATCACTGTACACATGCATTCGGTGATCACGACTTATGAGTCGGGGCCCCCACAATTGGGGATCACGAAGTGACCTTGGCCTAGAGTATCCAATTGTAAATTGTTGATCGCCGGGTGACCAGTTTGTGAGGGTTTTGGAAGTCTACCCTGAAGACTTACCATGACTTTTGGACGAGGACTTTGTGACCTTAGCTCAAGGAGAATACGGTAAGGACTCTGTGTCCTAGGACTGTGTGTCCTCTAGTTTAAATACCAGGCCACTCCAAACCAGACGTACGACTATCACAACAGTTGGAACTGGGTCATCAAACCACTCTCTTCATCGAGCTATCTGGTTCTAGTTCCTCAACCCGTCTATCCCTCGTATACTTGTTGATGAAATTGATCATTATTATTTGAAGAATTTGATTGAAGACTTTCACAATTTCCTCACCTTAAATTCTTCAAGATACCTTGTTCCTCACCTACTTATCCTATATCACGCTACTTGTAATCGGTGCATGTTTTATTTCATCATGCTATGCTGTCACCGAGTTTGTCATGCACTTGAGTACTTATTCCTCTGCTAGTTATTCATGACATTTCAAATTCCTCAAGTGATGAATTTGTAAAAATCGCCTATTCACCCCCGTTTAGTCGATATAACGCACTTTCATATACATTGTATGATGGCTGTCCTAATTGGTCCCTAGTTGAAAGGGCTGTGTGGACGCGCAGCCAGTTAGACTAGCATATGACATGGTGGATGGTCCGGTCTCACTGACCATGTAGCATTGGATGCTAGCCGGATAATATGGACTCAGAAAGGTTTGGTCGGATTCGACATAGTCGGATCCGAGTCGAGATAAGGTCTGAGTTGGATAGACCCAACCATGAGACGCAGTGATAGGTCATCTCTGAGTCTCTAGTACAACATATGTTCTATGTCCTAAGAACTAAGCTGGCGCATGTACTCGCGATGGTGAAACACTTGCTTTGGGCCGACCAAACGCTACTCTGTGACTGGGTAGTTACATAGTTAGGTTTCGGACTTGTCCAGACCCATACCGCGAGACATGGTCGAGCAAGATGGGATTTGCCCCTCCGACCAGGAGAGAGATATACTCTGGGCCCCTCGGGTGATCCGACCTGGATAAGTATGTCCATGCTATGAGTATTATGAGATAATCCGAAGTGTTGGTTGGATTCACCGAAACAAGAAAGAGGTCGTGCTGCAACAACGATGACCATGTCGCCTTGTGCACGACAACATATATCGTGAGGCAAAGGGAATAGAAGTGTGAAGTACATTTTCGCCTAACCAGCTTCATCAAACACTTGGAGTCGGCATGCTTTGCTAGAGGCTGCTACCGACTGGTTGAGTCGGATGTGATCTGACTTGCGACCAAGTGAACGTGAACCTAAGGGGTCGCGCGCTTAAGGGAAGGAACACGTGGGCTTTAGGATCCACGCGAGACCCAAGAGTTGAGCCTGCGCCGGATGCCTATATATAGTGGAGGTGCGGCACACCCATCAGGTTGATCGCTTCGGCGCCGTCATTAGGGCTTTGCATGAGTTGCAACTAGCCACCTCCACTCATCGCCGCCAACTGTGTGACCGGACCTAGCAGTCCGCCGCACGGTGTTCCTCCTGCACGTGCGGATACTGTTAGATGCGGTGCATTTGCGCCGCTCCGGCGAACCTGTATGTGGAATCCAGCGACCGACGGTTCGAGGGAGATCGAATCGGCCGCTCGAGGGAGATCGAACGAGGAGGAGACGAATCACGCGAACGTGCTGCCCCAACTCTACTTCCCCTGCACGGCACTGCGCGTCTAGTGGTAACGAACTATGATCCATCTCAGTAGCATGTTCTTGGTTGTTCTGCGCGTAGTAAAATTTTGATTTTCATGTGATGCACCTATGGTAGAACCCAACATGGTATGCACTAGTAAGTTCAACCATGAAAACACATGAAGGTCAGGTTTTTAACCGTAGACAGTATTTCCCCTTTGCAAACTAGAAGTTCAGTCTGTGGAGAGTGCTCAGTTCAGGTACAGAAAAAACAAATAGTGTAGAATTCAGAATGTGAGGTTCATTCTGTGAAGAGTGATCAGTTCAGGTACACAAGTATAGACAAATGCTCAACTTAGTTCAGAGTGTGGTACCTGTCCTAGGAAAAATATGTACATGAACAACACTTCTATGAGAAGTTCAGGCTGCCAATAATGCTCAGTTTAGCAACACCAGTAATTGCAGATGCAACTTGTGTGCTAACACATTCTTTTTTATGCCAGCAGGATGAGAGAGGTAGAAAGAAGGTTAGAACTTCCCAGCAGCAAGTACACAACCCTAATCCTGTACCCATTGTGCCGCCCCTCAATGGGTCACACCCCAAACACACCAACAACATTCCTAATCTGCTCCACACCAGAATTGGGTGACACCAGAAACACGTGCAGACTTCCAAGATGCTGGGTCACAGCCCGATCCGCACCATTTTGTGCCTCCACCTAATTGGGTGACGCCAGAAATCCCTGCGGATTCTTTGTATCCACCAGTAGACTTCCAAGCACACCGATGGAGGAGGGTGTTAGCTCAGGTCCTTCATATAACTCTGGAGGCTATCCTGGTGTGGCTCGTCAATGTGAAAGGGCAGCAACTAAACCGGATGCTAGGACAAATCCAACAGGAGCACACACGCAAAGGAGAGTTCTCTGCACACTACCACCGTTGGATGCTGCTGCTGCCGGAACTCATGATCGTATGGGACATGAGGTAGATGGATTGCTTCACAAAACAAATGAGCAAACTAAAACCAGGATCACCATGCCTCCACAAACACCACAAGAAAAAAGGATGCAAACAAGAGAGAGGCCATCTTCAGCCCTCCTTCCTCCTCGTGATCCACTCCTGCACCCTGCTATGATAACTCCGCCGTGCCCCATCCCAAAGGGTCAACAACAGACTTCAGTGGAGTTGCGATCATACATGCACATAAGTGAACAAAATTCAAGTATTTGTATATGCATCATGTATGATCTGCAATTTTTTTGCTCCCTCCATGATAACAAATTTATAAACTGCATTTTAACGTACCGTTTGGATTTTTTCTTTTTCTGCAGATGCCGGATCTCCCAAATTACCTAATACTAAGACTAAAGATGCCACTAATGAATGTAGAGAAAGCCAAGGAATTTTACAATAGATACGCCAGACACGCTGGTTTCGGCATCAGGAAGACGAGAGGGAATGATAATCACAAGTATTTTGTTTGCGCATTCCAAGGGAAACACATATCTTCTGTTTCAGAAGCTGAAGGAAGAGAAACAAAACATCGTAGAGGATAGGCTGCAATGCAAGAATGAGGGTGAAGGTGTAAGAGGATAACACATGTGTGGTAGTGGACATTGAGTACAATCATAATCACCACCTCATCCAAACTGCTGACATGATGGTATTCTTGCACTCACACAAGAATTATGACCCCACTATTTTGGAGTACGTAAAGCTCTTGCAGTACCATGATGTCAAACATACAACAATTATGTCTATGATATCCAAAAATAAAGATGGAAGCTACCTCCTAATCATGTCCAGACAAGATGTACTAAACCGGTAAGTATTGAAAAATGCACATACTGCAATGTACATAGCATCCTAAGTCAACACCCTTGCTACCAAAATAATGAATGCATGTTTCCATATAATTTGCAGGAAAGCTATGAATGCGAGGAAAGATGATTTGGATGATGTATTAAAACCTGTATCTTTCTTTAAAGACATGAAGGCAATCAATGATGCATTTTTCTATGACATACAAGTAGACAACGACAATGTAATTAAAAATAGTTTCTAGTCCAATGCAAGATGCCGGGGAGCATATCAAGATTTTGGCGATTGCGTAACTTATAAGACTAACATATTTCATATGCCTCTGGGAGTGTTTGTTGTAACAAACCAACATTTGCAGTCAACGATATTTGCTGTTGCCCTGATCAGAGACGAAGATGCAAAGTCATTCAAGTGGCTGTTCGATACATTTGTACGGTGCATGAACAACAAACACCCAACTTGCATTCTAAAAGGTAAGTTCAAAAAATCTCTACAAGTTTCATCATCCTTTCAGCTCTGGGTGTATATTGGGTATACTGGTTTTAACTGAAAACTATTATAAACCAAACAGTTCAAACACTGGTAGCACAGAAGTCCAACAAAGAGTACAAGAAGCAAAATATGCTTATTTCTGTGAAGTTCAAATACAGAAATCATAGAAGTTCAAGAACATTGCTGTATCAAAAAAATAGGTATCATGTTTAGAAAAATGTGGTTATGTCTGTGAAGTTCAATCACTGGTACCACATAAGTTCAACAACACTGCTATAAGAAAAGAAAATTGGGTGACATTGTTAGATAGTCCTACTACTGCATGTGAAGTTTAGTCACTGGTACCATAGAAGTTCAACACTTCTATAAGAAAAAACTTTGTGACATTACTACATAGTCCTGCTGCTGCCTGTGAAGTTCAAGTACTTGTATCACATACGTTCACCATCAGTGCAAGAAGCTAGTCTTATTTTTTTAATTCATGCAGACCATTGCCCATCAATGGCAAAAGCTATACCACAATCATTCCCAAATACCATCCACAAGCTATGCCGTTGGCACATCCAGAAGAAGTGTAAGGAATACCTCGCGTTGGTGTACAAAAATTATAGTAAACATTCAAAGAGGATTTCACAGCAATCTTAAACTGGCCGCTAATGCCAACAAAGTTTGAAGCTGCCTGGGCTACACTTGTGCAAAAGTACAACCTGCAGAATGACCAGATGATGATGCAGCTGCGGAGTGATAGGAAAATGTGGATATCCGCATATTGCAAGAACATTTCCTGTTCTAGAATGACTTCTACACAACAAAGCGGGAGCATGAATATGGTTCTCAAGAGAGGGTATGCCAAGGGAACACAGAACCTACACAAGTGCGCTAGGTGGGTAAATGCTTGCATACAAACTCGGTTATAGAAGGAGAATGAGCAAACAATGGCCAGCATGGTATTGTGACTTCCTTGAACATGTGCACTTGGTATTTAAATGAAACCCATGACTCTGCTTGACTAATATCTTATTTTTTGACATGTGCAGAGCAATCCTGTCACAAAAACAGAATACGGCTACGAGGAAGACATGGCTATCAAGTACATGAGAGTTGTGTACAATAAGATGAGGGAAAGGATGAGAAAACACTATTTTGTGCAAAAAGACAGCAGAGGCCACTAAGTACCTTGTCTACCACCACAACAAGGGTGGCCATGATGATGAAGAAAGGTTTGCCTGGTCAAAGCATGAATTCCAGGTTGTAGCTGACCCAAATAATGAAATATATGAGTGCGAATGCAAGCTTTGGAGACACACATGTGAGTGGAAACACAAACTCACTAAATAGCTACACTAGTTGTATCGTATCAATATATGAAACTCATTGTTGGCTCACAAAAAATGTATTCTGCATTCATCACAAATTCAGGTTTGTTCTGCCTTCACATAATGAACATGCTGGACTACCTAAGGGCTGACAAATTTCCATACAAGTATATCCAGAAATGATACACAAAGACTGCAAAATCACAACAAACATTTGATATAAGGGACTAAAACACAATTGCATCAGATGGTAGCTCAAAACTCTCAAAGCAAGACATCCTGCTGTAGCTAAATTTAACAGTTAACAAGCAATGAGATGTGAACAGCAATATGGCAGAGCCTTCTATGTTCTCAAGAGGCTCGTGGAAGAACTTGATGCAATACATTCAGTAAATCAAGCAGATACTAATGAAAGGATGGCTCAAGAGGATGCTGAAATTGAAGATGACCTTCATTACCATGGAGCTAAAATGCTCCAGACTGCTGCTCAAGCCGAACGATGCAAGGAGGATGTTCGCCAATTGATGCAGTAGCAACAAGAGATGATGAAACTGTCGCTATACTCTGAAACAAAGGGTAGGAAGAAACTTTCTGCAGCAAAGAAAAGTGACCAGAGATCTCAAATAAAGGCACCATCTGTAGATAGAGTCATCGTGCTGGATGACAATGGAGTGCCACTTGGACACGGACAATGTAGTCTATGCAAAAAGGTTGCAGGACACAACAAACTCACTTGTCCAACACTCTTATAAAGAAACGATGTAGAGGAGGTCAAGCAACCAAAAGATCAAAAACAGCAGCCCAAAGTTCAAAAACAAAACAAGGGACCACACCCAGAGAAAGCTAGCAGCAGGCTTTGTAGCATACACATGGAATATGCTCCACACAATGCTGAAAAGACAAGTCAAAATCCAGAAAAGAGAAAGAAACAAAACCTAGAGCCAGCACCAAGAAAGTGGTGGAATATGAAGAGGAGGATGAGGAATACGAAGACATCAACGAAGAAGAAGGATACGAAGTGGAAGATGAAGAGGAAGATGAAGAGGAAGAGGAAGAGGTGCATGTCAAACAAAAACCACTACCAACAAAGCCTAGGAGGAGCGCAAGGCTGATGAACAATTAGACTAGGTCAATTAAACAAAAGCAAACATATGTCATGTCAGTGTATATTATGTTATTCCACTACTGAACATTATTTTTGGAGAAGCTTACTACTAAAGTTCTACTTTACAAGTTTCAAAGAAATTATACACTAAGAAGTTCAAGTGCTCTTGCTTCAGAAGTTCTGGTATATTATGAGAGGAGGTGCATGTGTTGTACTCCATAAAAAGAGCAAGTAGGAATAAATGAATATATACTGAGAAGTTCAAGTGCTCTTGCTTCATAAGTTCTGGTATATTATGAGAGGAGGTGCAGGTGTTGTATTCCATAAAAAGAGCAAGCAGGAATAAAGAATAAACTATCTAGTTCAAGTAAGCTTACAGAAGAAGTTATGTTACAATAATCAATGTAGGAAAAATATGCTTGACAAATAAGTATTGCCATACAAACTTATCTAGTAATCCTAAGAGGACGCGTGGACATATGAAGTTCTGTTTGAATACTTGGAGAAGTTCACGTAGAATCCGACAAAGATCAAGAAACATAATTAGTGTATGAGAATATTTTTACATGAAGTTCTAGTTGAAACTATTTGCAGCTAAAAAATTACAAAAGTAGGACAACACAAAAATTACAAAAGGCTACATCTTGATTGAGTTGAAAAATAATAATACATTCTACAACACAAAAATTCTCTCCATCTCAAACCAGCAGCCCAGCCAAATATTAAGCAGAAGTTCAAGTTCACATGTTGGGGCCAAAATTAACAACATTGGATTTTGTGGACAAAAAACACTGTCCACAACAAACCAGTAGTTCAACCAGAACCTAGGGAGAAGTTCAAGATCATAAGTTGGGGAAAAACAAATGACACTGGAATACTGAAAACAGTGCAATACATATTCTCTTCATTACGAATAAATTTCTCCCTAATAACATAAAAAATAGTGCTGCAGCTATATATATACAAATTACTAAACCATTCATACAACCAAATCTTTACGAAATTGTTCCAATCATTATCAAACCAAATCTTTACAAAAACAAATCCACTCTAAAACCAATGCTTCTACATGCAAAATTCATGGGTCCAAGGACTGGATCTCAACAGGAAGCTCTCCATGCACAATTTCATTCTTCTCGCTGAAGACTAGAGTGTGCATGAACTCGGCCTTCCAGTCATCTACAACAGTCTGCAAACAAAAAGAATGAAGAATTAAAAAAATAGTAAAGGATAACTAAAACCACATCAGGAGCGTGTCAGCAAAAACACAAAAAACATGAAAGGATGATGAGACAAGACACAAGGACAAAACATACTTCCACATCACCAAAATCATCAACAAAATCATCGCCATCATATGTAGAGCACATTTTCACGGCGAAGAAACCACACTCGTTATTCAGTTGCTTTGTAACATCAACAAAGTTCGGCCTCTTTGCAATAGTAACCCAGTTTGGCTGCTTGCTCGCTTTGTACTCAGCCTTGCCGTACACCTCCTCCAGCAACCCAACGAATATCTTGATCTTCCAGAAATGACAAATACGATAAAATCAAAAACATATTAACCAAATACCTAAGTTCAGGTACATAAAGCGACACTTATAGAAAATCCAACTAAACGATACCAGAAGTTCAACTGGCAAATGATAGCAATTCAAGCACACAACTTTGAAGCAGTATTACCAAATAGAGATAAAAATATTTTGTCAATAGAAGGCAGAATAAAATTCATGTCAAAAAGAGAATATGACGGGAGGTTCAGATTAAGAAACACTCACGATATTTTGGCAGTCTCCATGGAAACTTGTTCGTGAAAGTCCCTTATTAGAGTAAGGGAGTGAATCAAGGATGTCAATGCTCCCATGCTATCTATTCAGCACATACACACTGTAGTGCGCTAAATTTTTAATTGGCTTGAAAAGTATCAAAAAAACTTGCCAAGATTGAAAAAATGGTTAACACAACTATAAACAATAAGTATTGAACAATCGAGATGAACAAAAATTTCTGGACAAACTCATCAAATGGATGTACATAATAAAAAAGGAAGAGTTACGAAAACCTAACCAGCTTTGCGTTAAGAAGGTCTTCGTCCTTATGAACAAACATTGGGACGAGTGAAGCCGATTTTTTTACATCGAATTTTGGAACTGATGCACCGAAAAAATCATACTCCAGGTAGTACTGCATCATAAATAGACTATCAAATAAGATTAAGAAGACAAAATAATCACGACAAAATAAAAACACCTCCCAATGCCACTTCACAAAAACTAGCACAAAAGAGGAGATAGGGTTACAAGAACAAAAACCTGTATGAAGTAGGGACTCATAACAACCCTGTCAGTACAAGAGAAGATCTCAGAGGTCTCCGGCTTATCCTTCCACAAGTTTATGAGAAAGTCCATTACGTCTCCTTTCATCTGCTGCCCTTCACTGAAGTTAGTATAAAGGACACGTCCTATGAGGTCAAACACATTCTCAGGAGGGACGGTAAACACGCAGTAGGTTGTCCTGCAGATTTAAAGGATGGGAAAAATATTAGAAGTGCAACTCCAAGACAAGGAGAATGAATAGAAGTTCAGATACTATAACATCAAAAGTTCACAAAAATAGCATTTCTGGTAGCAAAAACATAAGAAGAATACTCACTCAAAATACTTCTTCAATCAATCTTCACTAAGCACAATCTGTTTCAACCTCCGGGCCTCAGATAGATGAGGGTAACTGTATTTGTTTAGGGGAGCAAAAGGAGAATGCCACTTCACATGCAATCTTGTTGCTCTCTTCGAGGAAGTTATGTTGCCAGACTCAACTGCCGGATTCCTCCTGGTGATGACAACATTCTTCCCACCTCTCCCAACAATAGTACCAGTAGCATATTTACCCTTCTTCGGGTAAGCAATCTTCTCAAAATCATCATCTGATGAAATCACCTCTGCTTGGACTGCACCAACCTTCCCAGAGGAGGGGTACTTGGAGCAGCACCAATACCGACAGGCTTCCCCAACTTGGAAGGAATAAGGGTTCGAGAGCTCTCATCTTCTCTCGGAGTTGTACTCATCGATTCCTCCCTAGGCTGGTATTCCTATGACCCAAGGAATGAGTAGTGGTAATCGGTCAAGTCTAACAGCTCCACTGTAAAAAAAGACCATTAAAATATAACTGAAGTTCAGATACAACACAATGTACAGTCCAACAAACATAGATGTCATGATTACTACTCAAGTTGAGCTAAAAAATATGTTGCATTTAAAAACTAATGAAGTTCAGGCACAACCCATGGCACAGTTCAAGATAAACAGATGAAATGGAAAACATTCTACTACAACTAACAAAAGCATGAAAAGGTATCATCTCTGAAGTTCATGTAGGATAATAGCTGCAGTCCAAGTAAGCAATGATAGGAAAAAACACTACAATAAAAAAAGCAAGTAAAAGGCAATGAAGTTCATGTAGAACAAAAGCCGCAGTGCAAGTTTCAATACTTACATGAATAGTAGCCAAACAGACCATGGAAGTCTGTTTCAAACAAGTTTGAAGAATCAAGTGAGTACAACCATGTCTTCCTGATATCCGATATTCTCATGGGAATAGTTTGCAAGAACCCCATCGTGATATGAATTAACATTCATGAGCATGAAGAATCTACAGATACTGCCATCAAACAAAGAGAAACAATGTTAAAACAAAAGAAAGCCAAAAGCATCACAAGACATTGCAGCTTACGTACAACTACAATTAAACAAAAAGTATAGATAGGAAAGTGGAACTCATACTTGTTAGTCTGTTGGGGGCATCAATCCAATCCAAAGCGAAATGGTCAATAGAAAGTGGACTGAAGGGTGTCTCCCTGTCATTGCTGGCATCGCTCCAAAGCTTCTTGATGTTACCAGTCATCCGCCGATACAGGCATACCAAATAGTCATTATTTGGTCCATAGTATGAGTCGAGAAGCTGGAACCTTGAATTCTTAATGTCAAGAAATATGGAAACCCAATGACCAACACCACCCAAATGAGCAGGAAGTTCAGGTGGGTCAAAAGTGGGGAAAATAACCTAACATGATATAAACACACAATCATTAAAACTGTAAATTAATATCAAGAGCACAGAAGAATAAACAAATATAAACAGAGAGGATCACAGTGGAAACAAATACAAAGACAAAGAAAAAAATATTGCTTACAGAATCATGTGCTTCCATGTTATCTGGACGAGTCGCTAAGAAGTACTTCCTCACACGGGCATCTAAATACCCTCTATAAATCTTGTCCTAATATAATGCTACATCTCCACTATCTCCACTCCCTAGGCCGCTGGCACGAGGCATAGTAAGAATAGGACGTTCGATAACCCTAAAGAACACAACCTCAGCCTGTGTCTTCCACTACATACAAAACAAAAGTCAACGCGTCAAAAAACAATGAAGGAACGTGGAACAAATATTGAAGACGGTACCAGAAGTTCAAGTTAAACTATACAGGAAAGAATCATGCATAGAAACACTCATAGGAAGTTTCCCAAATACCCAGTTGGGTGGGTCCTCATCACCCTTCTTAACCAAGTCAGCAGTAGCAAGCTCAGTCAACTTGGCCTGGTCCATGAAGTTGATGCGAGGGGTCCTCAAATCAACAACATGATTCTTGCCAATGATAAGGCAGTCCAGATACATAAGTAACGGCGTGATGCCGCACCCTGTAACAATTTTTCCTCTGGTAGTCCCTTGCTGATACCTAGAAACAACCCTTCGAAGATCTTCAACAACCAACTGACAATAGTCCATATTTGCCATATCTTGAGAGACAAGATTCTCAGCCATTGCTGCCTCCCTGGACACTCGTGTAGACGTACCAGGAATAATAACCTTCTTGAAAAGAATAAGGTAAAAGACCAGCAGAGCCAGACCATCATTCTTCTCATCCTTCACAAGTTCCTCAAGGATCTTCCGTAGATCCTTTGTCTTGATATCACCAGTCCTCTTGTAGCCAAGTTTGGCCTCCAGCCTCATAACAACATCATCAAACCCATCCTCCGAGGTCCTAGGAGGGGTACGATCACCTTGAGGGAATCCAAAAAGATGGTTAATAGCATCACTTGTAATACACAAAACCTTGTTCGCCTCACCCATGTTCAGAATCATAGTAAAAGGGACAATCTTGGTGTAGATGTGGCCCATCAAAGGACGAGAGATGTTGGAATCAATCGTCAAATCAAACACAGAACCAAAACCATCCTTGATAACCCTCGCCTTGTGCCTAGGTTCTAGCAATTTTGTGCATAACTTGACCTCTTTTAGTGAGCAGCGAACCATCTTGTTAAAATATTTCGCATAATCTCCTCCTTCATCACCTTCTTCCACTGATTTGCCTCCTCTCTTTTATTCAGAATAGGACGCTTCACAAGCTGATACAGAAAAAATGCAATCACAGGAAAAAAGGCACAACAATGAGTCAAAGAAACTAAACCAAAAGTTCACTAATGCTGAATTGGAAAAACTAAATAAGAAAATAGAGCATCCACAAAAAATTTGTATATAGTAGAAGTTCAACAATTAAAAAACAAGAAGTGCTTTCTAACTGTTAGTAGTGTACATCTCAGAAGTTCAACTATATCTACATAGGCAGTACAACCATGTATGACCAGAAGTACAACTGCTTTCTAAATGTTAGAACTCTACAAGAGTAGAAGTTGAACTATGTACACCAAGGCATTAAAACCATGTATACCAAGAAGTTCAGCTAATATCTTCATGTATATAAGCAGAAGTTCAGCTATGTACACAAAGGAAGTAATACCATATAAACCAAGCAGTTTAGCTAACCTCTAAAAGTATATAAGCAGAAGGTCAGCTATGTACACAAGGCAGTACTACATACACAAAATATAACAACAATTTTACAAATGTTTTCTAAAACAGTAAACATGAGAGATTCATACCTAATCAGCATCAGCATCATCATCGTCGTCATCCTCATCATCAGCGTTGAAATCAGCCTCACTCTGATCGTCTAGATCAACACGAGGCGCTTCTTGCAACCCTTGTTAACCTTTGCCAGTGCAACCTTGCGCTTAATGCCACATTTGTTGCCCTTACCAGATGCACCAGCAACAAGCGGAGAAGGTGTAGGCACCACAGTGGCAAGCACACGAGGACTACGACATGGCATACTACCGTGGGCTTGGCCTTCCACTCTAGGAAGTTCACCCACACTTGGTCCCGCAGCATTTGAAACATGTGGGCTCCTCTGAGGAGTAACTTCACCAACTAAATGCTTCCTAGTCACGGTCTTCTTAAATTTCTTCTTCACAGGGGTAGCCATGCCATCAGTGGCACGCAACACGTCTTCTTTAGCAACAGAGTCATGCCCAACTATGAGCTCAGCAAGATCACCAGATTCAGAAACATGAGAACCTTTCTGAAGGCAGGCTGCCATCTTCTTATTAAAATCTTCTTGCTTCTTCCTCTTGCGTTGATCCTCTAGAAGAAGCTAAAGGGGCACATCCTCATCTTGCATGAGAGGTTTAGTGCCATCAATAGACTGTGAATGCATCTTTGACACCTGAACAGAGCACAAAGGCTCCAGAACGGAATCACAACCTTCAAATGATGGAGCCCCCTGCTCGGTCGCAACAGTATTATCTGGCACACCCAAGTCAGATAGTACATCGTTCATGGTGTTCACAGCTTCCTCCTCTATGGATACATCTGCAAGAACACAAAAACATAACAGAATGAAAATAGTCAAGAACAAATACAAAACACACGATAAGAACAAGTTCAGAAACATGGCTCAAGAAAGAAAAAAAGGAGTTGCACATACTGGGTGAAGCAAGGGCTGTAGAAGGAAGATCCGTGAGGCTTAATTTTTTCTCAAGGTTCAAAGCAACCTCAGCAAATACAGTGAAAGGAATAATATGTGGTTTAGCTGCATCAGATCTTGGAGCATAAGTATTAACTTCTGAAGCTCCATCTTGATCAAAGGCATTTTTTCAGAACTATTAAATTCATCACCAACTACAAAATGGAAGTAAAAAAGGCATCTGAGTTTTAATGCACAATCTACACCAAAAGAAGTACTACATATACATGAATGTCCAATGTCCAGAAGTTCATAAATACCTAAGAAAGCGGTGCACAATCAACAAACTACATACAAAAGATAAAACAATCTACACCAAAGGAAGTACTACATATAGATGAATGTCCAGAAGTTCAACAATACATAAAAAAGAGTAAAACAATGCACAAACAGAAGTTCAACCAAATTCCATTACAAACAAATAATTAAAACCAGAAGTTCAACTATGAGACCCAAGGCAGTACTACAAAAACAACATGAAGCATGAGCAGAAATACTTTTTCACAGCCAAACTATTTGTCAATACCATGAGAATGATAACAAAAAATACAAAGATATACACTAAAATATGAAACATTGGTAAATCCAAACACACTTGGTGACATAGTTTACTGGCAATTAATCAAAAAAATGTAAGCAACAATCTGGTGACTTCAACTAAGAGTAAAATGCATACACATCACCTACGTTAGAAGTTCATACTTTTAAACATAGGCAGTCCAACAAGACAACCAAAGGGAAGATATAGTCAGACATATAAAAGAAAAATCCTATTGAAATACAAGATGCATATACATTTACATACCCGAAGAAGGTTTTGAAGCATGACAACACCACTCCTTGATGAATGGTAGTACATACCCTAGATCCACCTACAAAAAATAGGGAAGAAATTACATAATTAGAAAGTAGAAAATCAAGCAACAATACAAAAACAACTAAATCAAACCCTAAAATAAAACAACTAAATCACAACAACGACTATGAAGATGAACAGTACCACATCAAGGCAAGCACATCAAATTCAAAACAGTTAATAGAAAGTAACTAGTATGTGACAGATGCAATCTCGACTACCAAATCAATAACATCAATGGGATCGAAACTACATTAGATCCAATAGCAACCAGCCCACCAGACCATGCTTACATGCATCTCACTAGTGAAATTACCAATGGGGAAATGAAATCCACACAAGTCTGATGGCTAAACTAGCACATACAAGCATCTCACAGATAAAATTAACCACGGGGAAATGGAATCCATCAGCCACATGCCTAAGAAGCCTACCTACTCTCTAATCCAACCATTAGAAGAAAAGGGAGGATGCGGATCGAGAGGAAACAGAAGAAATAGTGAGGGCTTGACAGATCTGGCAAAAACTAAGAGTGAGCATTAGGAGGAGGAAACATTTGTACCCCTCCAAATGACCCCGATGCGCACGCAGACAGTTGTCGGCTTTGCCTCGAACGAGAAGAGACCGGTCTGAGGGAGGGAGAGCGGGGTGTGGGGTAGAAAAAGGAGCAGGGCATGCGCTGGTTACTCCACTCGCGAGCGCAGGAGACAGCGATAGAGAACTCGGGGGAGGTTGTGAGAAGTTGGGGGAAGAGAACGGAGCGACAGAGGGAGAAGAGAGCGAGAGAGAGGGGGAGAGGGTTTTCTGATAGGTGTTGGTCAGGCAACGGGGAGGAAATGGGGCTCTCTTGCGGGTGTTGGAGCACCGGGGTTATTTACAGTTTTACCTCTAACAACTAAAAAGTAAATGCATGTGTTGAAAAATGAATGCACCATTTGAATGTATCTGTTTAAAAAGATAAGATCACATAAAAATGTGTTGGTATCCCTTAAAACCAACATTTTATGGCCAACAGAAGTTCAAGTACACTACTAATGGAAGTAAAATATATACACAAATAAGCACTTACAAACAAAAGAAGAAGTTCAAAAAATAAAGAACAAAAGTTCAAGTACACTATCAGTAGAAATAAGGCATATGAATAAATAAACAATAAGAAACAAAGAAGAAGTTCAAATACAAAAAACACATGAAGTCCGTAACTAACTCAACGGACTAGCCTTCGCACGTGACGACGCGGCGTGCGCTTACTCCTGCTCGTTCCTGGCTCGACCTCACCAAGGGTCCCCGCGGACTCGCATAAACTTGTCGCGGGGCCCCCTGCTCGGCCTTGCGCTATCACGGCAGTGCGCGCTAGGTTGATAGCTGCAACGCGGTTATTCTATTACCACCCTCACCCGCACGCACCCTAGAGCCACACCCTTAAGATAGTTAGTGGGGTCACGGATGTGACGGCCTCGCCTCCGCATGCGATGACGCAACACGCCGCGTCATCGCCTGCTCCGGCTTGTTCCTGCCTCAACCTCGCAGGGGGAGCGAAGGGGGTCCGGACCCCCTCCCCACTACTTGGCCTCGCGCTACCATGACAGTGCGCGCTAGGTTGTGAGGCGCAATGCGGTTATTCTGTTTCTAGCCCCACCCATGCGCACCCTAGAGCCACACCCCTAAGATAGATAATGGGGTCACCGATGTGACAGACTCACCTCCCCATGCAATGACACGGCACACCGTGTCGTCGCCTACTCCGGCTCGTTCCTGGCTCAGCCTCACAGTGGAGGGGAGGGGGGGGGTCCCGACCCCCATCGCCCTGCTTGGCCTCGTGCTACCACGACAGTGCGCGCTAGGTTGGCAGGCGCAATGCGGTTATTCCGTTTCCACCCCCACCCATACGCACTCCAGAGCCACACCCCTAAGATAGATAGTGGGGTCACGGATGTGATGGACCGGCCTCCGCATGTGATGATGCCACACGCCGCGTCGTCGTCTTCTCCGGCTCGTTCCAGGATCGGCCTCGCAGAGGGAGGGGAGGGCTCCCCCTCCCCTTGCTTGGCCTCGCGCTACCGTGGCGGTGCGCGTTAGGTTGAGAGGCGCAATGCGGTTATACTGTTTCAAACCCCCACCCACACGCACCCCAGAGCCACATCCCTAAGATAGATAGCGGGGTCACATATGTGAAGAACTCGCCTCCGCACGCGACGATGCGGCCCCCCGCGTCGTCGCCTCCTCTGGCTCATTCCTGGCTCAACCTTGCAGGGGGAGGGGGGGTCCCTTCACCCTGCTTGGCCTCGCGCTACCGCGGCAGTGCGTGCTAGGTTGACAGGCGCAATGCGGTTATTCTGTTTCCACCCCCACCCGCACGCACCCCAAAGCCACACCCATAAGATAGATAGTGGAGTCACGAATGTGACAAACTCGCCTCCGCATGCGACAACATGGTAACCTCATCGTCGCCTGCTTCGGCTCGTTCCTAGCTCGGCCTCGCAGGGGGAGGGGAGGTCCCGACCCCCTCCCCCCTGCTCGGCATCGCGCTACTGTGGCACTGCATGCTAGGTTGACGGGTGCAATACAATTATTGTGTTTCCACCCCCACCTGCACGCACCCCAAAGCCACACCCCTAAGATAGATGGTGGGGTCATGGATGTGATTGACTCGCCTCCGCATGTGATGACACGGCACACCGCGTCGTCGCCTGCTTCGGCTCGTTCCTGGCTCGGCCTCACAGGGGAAGGGCAGGGTTCCTGACTCCCCTCCCCTCTGCTCGGCCTCGCGCTACCCTGGCAGTGTGCGCTAGATTGACATGCACAATGCGGTTATTCTGTTTCCACCCCCACCTGCACGCACCCCAGAGCCACACCCCTAAGATAGATAGTGGGGTCACGGATGTGACAGACTCGCCTCTGCATGCGACAACGTGGCATGCCGCATTGTTGCCTGCTCCGGCTTGTTCCCAGCTCGGCCTCGAAGGGCAGGGGAGGGGGTCCCGACCCCCTTCCCCCTGCTCGGCCTCATGCTACCGCGGTAGTGCGCACTAGGTTGACAAGCGCAATGCGGTTATTTTGTTTCCACCCCCACCAGCAAGCACCATAGAGCTACACCCCTAAGATAGATAGTGGGTTCACGGATGTGACGGACTCGCCTTCGCATGTGACAACGTGGCACACCGTGTCGTCTCCTGCTCTGGCTCATTCCCGCATCTGCCTCGCTGGGGGAGGGGAGGGGGGTCCTGACCCTCCTCCCCCTGCTCGGCCTCGCGCTACCGAGGCGGTGCGCACTAGGTTGATAGGCGCAATGCGGTTATTCTGTTTCCACCCGCACCAGCACGCACCCAAGAGCCACACCCCTAAGATAGATAGTGGGGTCATGGATGTGACAGACTCGCCTCCGCATGCGACGCCACGACACGCCGCGTCATCGCCTGCTCCGGCTCGTTCCTGGCTCGGCCTTTCAAGGACCCCCTCCCCCGTGCTCGGCCTCGCGCTTCGGCGTTGGTTGATAGGCACAATGTCGAATGCAATGTCTACAAATATTTAAATCCAAAAATAACAAACAAAATTAAAATAAAGAAGTTTAAATAGTGAAGATGTAGAAGTTCGGGTTTTTGTAAAACCTCAAATTAACATGTTAAAAAAATTAGTATAGAAAAGTTCGGGGTAGTTATTCTCCGAAGTCCAAGAACTATTAGAAGTGTGAAAACATACTAGAAAAAAAATTTAAAAGTACACGCATATCCATCGGCTAGTACCATGGTTGCTCATGGGACCGAGTCAAAAAAATCAAAACCAATGCAAAGAACGAAAAATGACAGGAAAAAAAGAAATATAGAGGACTTGCTGCATTACCTTGCGAAAGAAGGAAAAACAAAAGTTCAGGTATGAACAACGTAGACGTCCTGGCTCATTCTCCTCCTGCTTGGCCTCGCGCTACCGCGACAATGCGTGCTAGGTTAACAGGCGCAATGCGGTTATTCTGTTTCCACCCCCACCCACACGCACCCCAGAGCCACACCCCTAAGATAGATAGTGGAGTCACGAATGTGACAGACTCGCCTCCGCATGCGATGACGTGGTACACCTCATCGTCGTCTGATATGGCTCATTCCAGGCTCAGCCTCGCAGGGGGAGGGGAGGGCGATCCCGACCCCCTCCCCCCTGCTCGGCCTCGCGCTAGTGTGGCAGTGCATGCTAGGTTGACATGCGCAATACAATTATTCTGTTTCCACCCCCACCTCCACGCACTCTGGAGCCACACCCCTAAGATAGATGGTGGGGTCATGGATGTGATGGACTCACCTCTGCATGTGATGACGCGACACACTGCGTCGTCGCCTGCTCTAGCTCATTCCTGGCTCGGCCTCACAGGGGGAGGGCAAGGGGTCTTGACTCCCCTCCCCTCTACTCGGCCTCGCGATACCGTGTAGTGTGCGCTAGGTTGACAGGCACAATGCGGTTATTCTGTTTCACCCCACCCGCACGCACCCCAAAGCCACACCCCTAAGATAGATAGTGGGGTCACGGATGTGATAGACTCGCCTCTGCATGCGACGACGTGGCATGCCGTGTCGTTGCCTGCTCCGGCTTGTTCCCAGCTTGGCCTTGGAGGGGAGGGGAGGGGGTCCCGACCCCCCTTCCCCCTGCTCGGCCTTGTGCTACCGCGACAGTGCATGCTAGGTTGACACGCGCAATGCGATTATTTTGTTTCCACCCCCACCAGCACGCACCCTAGAGCTACACCCCTCAGATAGATAGTGGGGTCACGGATGTGATAGACTCGCCTCCGCATGCGACGACGTGGCACACGGCGTCGTCTCCTGCTCCGGCTCATTCCCGCATCGGCCTCGCTAGGGGAAGGGAGTGGGGTCCCGACACCCTCCCCCCTGCTCGGCCTCGCGCTACCGAGGAAGTGCACACTAGGTTGACAGGCGCAATGCGGTTATTCTATTTCCACCCCCACCAGCACGCTCCCAGAGCCACACCCCTAAGATAGATAGTGGGGTCACGGATGTGACGAACTCGCCTCTGCATGCGACGATGCGGCACGCCGCGTCATCGCCTGCTCCGACTCGTTCCTGGCTCGGCCTTGTAGGGACCCCCTCCCCCGTGCTCGGCCTCGCACTTCCGCGTTGGTTGGTAGGCGCAATGTCGAATCCAATGTCTACAAATATTTAAATCCAAAAATAACAAACAAAATTAAAAAAATAAGTTCAAATAGTGAAGATGTAGAAGTTCGGGGTTTTGTAAAACCTCAAATTAACATGTTTAAAAAATTAGCATACAGAAGTTCGGGGTAGTTATTCTGCGAAGTCCGAGAACTATTAGAAGTGCGAAAACATACTAGAAAAAAAATTAAAAGTACACGCATATCCATCGGCCAGTACCATGGTTGCTCACGAGACCGAGTCAAAAAATCAAAACCAATGCAAAGAATGAAAAATGACAGGAAAAAGAAATATAGAGGACTTGCTGCATTACCTTGCGAAAGAAGGAAAAACAAAAGTTCATGTATGAACAACGCAGATGTCCAGTTTGTACAATGATCATTAGATGATCTAGAAAATATGAACGAACGAATTCTTCCGAAGCATAAAATCCTTTGTGCTAGATTAGAACATGTCTGCACCCCCTTGGAATTGATCTGGCAACTCCCTTTATACAACCAAAATGACCAGAGGGCAAATCTCGAAACCGCAAAAATACCGCGAGCAACAACCATGAGAGTGCCAACATCTAATCACAAGAAATCAAACCGTATGGACCCTCCCGATTGAAATTGACGATTTAGCAAGCATTGAATTTCACTAAAGTACACAAATCATCCAACAAACTTTACAGAAAAACGAGAAAACATCAGAAGCAGAGGCTGCATCTCGGGCGGATGAAGAACACGGCTGATTTCAAATTCGTTTGAAATAACAAAAGTTTCTTCACCAAAACCTAATTCCCATCATGCCAGAGCTTCGACAACAACCGCAAAATGCATTAAACTTGTAACAGACACACGTTCATCACGACCCGAGAGCAAATCCGCCAATGAGCGAGATTCTTATGTAAACGGGAATTTAGTTGCTAAAAATTGTTTCCTGGTTACACTTATAGCACTAAGAACATGACTGGCCAGAAGAATTCACGCGGGTTCACACGGTTGCGAAGATAGACCGAAGGTCGGGTTCCTAGAGAGGGAAGTTCAGGTTGTGTCACTCAGGAAGTTTAGGTTGTGATCAGAATATTATTCTCATCCCATGATCAGAATAGTATTTATCCCTCTTGACCGACAACAAAATGTGATGGTTTGACCAAATTAAGGTATAAATTCTCTTGGTTGTCTTACGACAAGTCTGGCATGGCTAAATGTGTGACAAAGTTTGAGCCATGTCATGTATTCATAGGATCCCCTCCTCCGGCACATAATGTAGAGGCCAACACCATACGTTTATGTCATGAACCCTTTTCTGTCACACTGAACACTTTTAGGCATGCACATATGCATCATGTGCGACATCAATGTTTTGCATTGGAAATTTGAACATGACAGTACCTTGTTCGTATATATATACTTCATCCCCTCCTAAATACAAGTCTTTTTTTATAGATTTCACTACAAACTATATACATATGTATATATAGACATACTTTAGAGTGTAGATTGACTTATTTCACTATGTATGTAGTGTGTAATGGAATCTTTAGAACGAATCATATTAGGAATGGAGGGAGTATATATTTGGTCCACTAGCGGGCGTGGTTGTGTTTTGACCCTCTCTCATGTTTTTCTGCCGTTTTCCCTAAAAGATGCTATTACGTAAAATAGTAAGCGAATCAATATGGTACCAAATCAAGATTGTAGTGGATGATGTCGAAAAGACAGCCTTCCTCTCCTAGTGCGGTGTGTATTGACACACCTACATGCCCTTTGGGCTGCAGAACGTTGGCGCGACCTTTCAGCGGTTGATGTACATCGCCCTGGGGCAGCAGCTCGGGAGAAATGCCGAGGCATACGTCGAAGACATCATGGTTAAATCACGAGAGGCAAGGACCCTGATCGAGGACTTGGAGGAGACGTTGCCAGCCTGCGTCGAGTGAACCTAAGGCTTAACCCAAAAAAGTGCATTTTCGGGGTCCCGTCCGGCAAGCTGCTCGGTTTCTTGGTATCACACTGAGGGATCGAGGCAACCCCAAAGAAGATCAAGGCAATCGAAAAGATGTGCCCGCCCTTGAACCTCAAGGAAATGCAGAAACTGGCGGGCTGCGTGACCACCTTGGAACGCTTCATCTCCAAGCTTAGCGAACGCGTCCTCCCCTTCTTCAAGCTCATGAAGAGGAAGGGCCCATTCCAATGGACCCCTGAAGCAAAGGCGGCTTTCAAAGAACTCAAGTGGCACCTCACAAGACCACCTATTATGGTGGCGCCTCGTACTCGCGAGCCCTTGGTGCTCCACTTGGTGGCCACCCCCACTCGACCAACACAGCGCTCGTAGCGATTCGGGAGGAGCGCGCCAGCGCAGGCGCGTCCCAAGGTGGCCCACGCGGGGCCACACAGCACTCCCTGCCTAAAGATGGCGCTCCTGAGGCCCTCACCACCTCACCAACCCACAAAGCACCAGAGTCCCTCACGCTCCCTGACGAGCAGGGCGGTGTCGACTCCTCGCACCTCTTCGAGGATCCGGTGTACTATGTCTGCACCATGCCGCGGGATGCGCACGCTACCCTATGCAGCAGAAGCTCCTGCTCGCACTCCTCGTCACCTCAAGGACGCTGCACCATTACTTCCAGGGCCACCCCTTCAAAGTCGTCTCTGAGTATCGAACGGAGAAAGTGCTGCTTAGCCCCAACGAAACTGGAAGGGTTGCAGAATGGAACATCAAGCTGGAGGCCTTCCATCTAGAGTTTAGCACAAGCAGGGTCATGAAGGGAACGACCGTCATTGACTTCATGGCGGAGAGGACGGATGCTCCCAACTGAGGGCTGGATGAGGGTCAATCCCTCGTGCCTAGCGATGAGGTGCCTGATGGCTGGATCATGCACTTCCACGGTGCCTTCTCACGTCAAGGCATGGGGGATGGAGTGGTACTCATCTCACCAATCAAGGACCAGCCTTACTACGCCATGCAACTTTACTTCCAGCATGGCAAGAAGGTCTCTAACTACATCGCGGAGTATGAGGGCTTGATTGCAAAACTCAGGGCTGTCGTAGCCCTGGTGGTCAAGTGCCTCACCATCAAGGGCGACTCTTAGCTCCTCGTGAAATTCTCCAACAAGGAGTA
This sequence comes from Hordeum marinum, assembly GCA_022496015.1. Lineage (NCBI taxonomy): Eukaryota > Viridiplantae > Streptophyta > Magnoliopsida > Poales > Poaceae > Hordeum > Hordeum marinum. Next base: position 210,342,269 of record CM039674.1, on the reverse strand, counting down.
CAAGCCGAAGGACGAGCACATGGAGGCGTACTTAGAAGAGGTACGTAAAATTGAAAAGCGCTTACTAGGCTTGAAATTGCAACATGTTCCGTGTGGCGTGAATAAGGAAGCAGACGACATCGCCAAAAGGGCGTCACGCCGCGAGCCTTAGGAGTTGGGCGTATTTGAGGAGAGGCTCTTCAAACCATCGGCAATGCCCCTGGCCACAGGCTCGGCGTCGCTTCTGGAGGAACTTCCACCGGCCCCGCCCTCAGGCGCCTCGGCCTATGGTCCGGCCTCACGATCCCACTTGCTCCTAGCGTTGGAACCCCAGGCCGACAACTGGACCGAGGAGTTCATGGTGTACTTGCTCCACGACACCATACCGGAGAAGGAGGAGGACGTAGATGTGTGGCTCGCCAGGCCATTGCCTATTGATTGAAGGACGGCTATCTATACCGCATGCTCCCAAACACTGTCTCATCACAGTGCATATCTGAGGAGTAGGGGCGCGAGCTGTTGGCTGGTATCCACGGTGGCGACTGCTACTTCTTGAGCTTGCATTGGTTTTCCCTTGAATAGGAAAGGGTGATGCAGCAAAGTGGATAAATATTTTCCTCATTTGTTGAGAACCAAGGTATCAATCCAGTAGGAGGAACAAGCAAGTCACCAATAGATGCACCTACACAAACAATCAAACACTTGCACCCAACGCTATAAAGGGGTTGTCAATCCGTTCACTGTTACTTGCAAGGATTAGATCTGATAGAGATAGATAGGAAAGATTATGAAAAGTCAAAGAAGGTAAATAAATTACAGAAAGGTATTTTTGGTAAATAGATTTGAAAATATAATATGGAAAATAGACCCGAGGCCCATAGATTTCACTAGAGGCTTCTCTCTTGAAGTAAAATAACACGGTGGGTGAACAAATTACTGTCGAGCAATTGATTGAAAAGGGCATAGTTATGACGATATCTAAGGCAATGATTATGCATATAGGCATCAAGTCCATGTCAAGTAGACGGAAACGATTCTGTATCTTCTACTATTACTCCACACATCGACTGACTCCTGCCTGCATCTAGAGTATTAAGTTCATGAAGAATAGAGTAACAAATTAAGTAAGATGACATGATGTATAGGGATAAACTCAAGCAATATGATGAAGCCCCCATCCTTTTACCTTTATGGCAACAATACAATACATGCCTCGCTACCCCTACTTTGTCACTGGGTGAGGACACCGCAAGATTGAACCCAAAACTAAGAACTTCTCCCATTGCAAGAATTGCCAATCTAGTTGGCCAAACCAATCCAATAACTTGAAGAGACTTGCAAAGATATGAAATCATGCATATAATAATTGATAGAAGAACCAAATAATATTCATAGATAAGCTGATCATAAACCCACAATTCATTGGATCTCGACAAACACACCGCAAAAGAGTATTACATCGGGTAGATCCCCATGAAGATCATGGAGAACATGGTATTGAAGCACAAAGAGAGAGAAGAAGTCATTTAGCTACTAGCTATTGACCCGTATGTCTGTGGTGCACTACTCACGCATCATTGGAGGGGCAATGGAGTTGCTGTAGATGCCCTTCGTGATCGAATCCCCCTCCGGCAGATTATCGGAAAAGGCTCCAAGATTGGATCTCTCGAGAACGGAGGCTTCCGACAACGGAAAAGTATTATCGTGGCTCCTTTTGGTATCGGGGGAATATTTGGGATTTTATAGGACAAAGATTATGGGTAGAGGACCTGCTAGGGGCCACAAGCCAGGGGGCGCGCCCCATGGCCGTGCCAGGGTGGCTTGTGACCTCTTGGCAGGTCTCCTTCCTTCCTCTCCAAGTTTGGTAGATGTCTTCTGGTCCAAGAAAAATCATCGGGAAGATTTTATTCTGTTTGGACTCCGTTTAATATTCCTTATCTACAATACTCAAAAACAAGGAAAAACACAAACTGGCACTAGGCTCTAGGTTAATAGGTTAGTCCCAAAAATAATATAAAATAGCATAATAATGCATATAAAACATCCAAATAGATAATATAATAGCATGGAACAATCAAAAATTATAAATACATTGGAGATGAATTAGCATCCCCAAGCTTAATTCCTGCTCGTCCTCGAGTAGGTAAATCATAAAAACAGAATTTTTGATGTGGAATGCTACCTAATATTTATATGCATGTAATATCCTTTATTGTGGCATTAATGTTCAGATCCATAAGACTCAAAACAAAAGCTTAATGATGACATAAAAACAATAATATTTCAAGCATACGAACAAAGCAATTGTGTCTCTTCAAAATATAATGGCAAAAGAAAGTTATCCCTACAAAATCATATAATCTAGCTATGCTCCATCTTCCCCACACAAAGTATTTAAATCATGCACAACTCCGATGACAAGTCAAGCAATTATTTCACACCTTTTATGTTCTCAAACTTTTTCAACTGACTCAATACATGAGCGTGAGCCATGTATATAACACTATAGGTGGAATAGAATATGGTGGAGGTTGTGAAGAAAAAGGAGAAGATAGTCTCACATCAACTAGGCGTACCAATGGGGTATGGAGATGCCCATTAATAGATATCAATGTGACTAAGTAGGGATTGCCCCATGCAACTGATGCACTAGAGCTATAAGTGTATGAAAGCTCAAAGAGAAACTAAGTGGTGTGCATCCAACTTGCTTGCTCATGAAGACCTAGGGAAATTTGAGGAAGCCCATCCTTGGAATATACAAGCCAAGTTATATAATGAAAAATTCCCACTAGTATATGAAAGTGACAAAATAGGAGACTCTCTATCATGAAGATCATGGTGCTACTTTGAAGCACAAGTGTGGAAAAAATAGTAGCATTGTCCCTTCTCTCTTTTCTCTTTTTTTATTTTGGTGGTCATCAATGGACTCTTTTTTTAATTTGGGCTTCGCCGCCTCTTTTATTTTTCATAAAGTCTAGAATCTCATCCCAACTTGTGAGGGAATCGTAGATTCCATCATCCTTTCCTCACATGGGACAATGCTCTGATAATGATGGTCATCACACTTTTATTTACTTACAACTCAAGAATTACAACTCGATATTTAGAGCAAAATATGACTCTATTTGAATGCTTCCGGCGGTGTACCGGTATGTGCAATGATCTAGCATAGCAAATGACATAAAAAAACAGACAAGCCATGAAAACCTCATGCTAGCTATGTTATGATCATGCAAAGCAATATGAAAATGATGGTGCGTGTCATAATACACGGAATGGTGGAAGTTGCATGGCAATATATCTCAGAATGGCTATGGAAATTCCATAATAGGTAGGTATGGTGGCTGTTTTGAGGAAGGATATATGATGGGTTTAATGCACCGGCGAAAGTTGCGCGGTACTAGAGAGGCAAGCAAAGGTCAAAGGGTATGAGTGCGTATAATCCATGGACTCACATTATTCATAAATAACTCACATACTTATTGCAAAAGACTATTAGTCATCAAAGCAAAGTATTAGACGCATGCTCCTAGGGGAGAGGTTGGTAGGAGTAAACCATCGCGCGCTCCCGACCCTGAAACAAAGGTTGACAATCAATAAACAAATCATGCTCCGACTTCCTTACATAACAGTTCACCATACGTGCATGCTACGGGAATCACAAACCTTTACACAAGTATTTTTACCAATTCATAATTACTACCTAACATGACTCTAATATTATCATCTTTATATCTCAAAACTTTATGCAAGGAATCAAACTTCTCATAATATTCAATGCACTTTATATGAAAGTTTTCATTATATCCCTCTTGGATGCCTATTATATTAGGACTAAATTCATAACATAAACCAATTACCATGCTGTTCAAAGACTCTCAAAATAATATAAGTGAAGTACGAGAGTTCAATTATTTCTATAAAACAAAACACCACCGTGCTCTAAAAGATATAAGTGAAGTACTAGAGCAAAATTGCCTAGCTCAAAAGATTAAAGTGAAGCACATAGAGTATTCTAATAAATTCACGATTCATTTGTCTCTCTCTCAAAAGATGTGTTCAGCAAGTATGATTGTAGCAAACTAAAAAGCAAAAATCATATCATATAAGACGCGCCAAGCAAAACACATATCATGTGGTGAATAAAAATATAGCCTCAAGTAAATTTACCGATGGATTGAAGACGAAAGAGGGGACTCCTTCCGGGGCATCCCCAAGCTTAGGATTTTTAGAATCATTGATTCCTTGGGGTGCTTTGGGAATCCCCCAGCATAGGCTCTTTCCACTCCTTATTCCATAGTCCATCAAATCTTTACCCAAAACTTGAAAACTTCACAACACAAAACTCAACATAAAACTCGTGAGATCTGTTAGTATAAGAAAATAAATCACCACTTTAGGTACTGTTGTGAACTATTTATTTATTTATATTGGTGTAATATCTACTGTATTCCAACTTGTCCATGGTTCATACCCCCCGATATGACCCATAGATACATCAAAATAGGTAAACAACACAAAGAAAACAGAATCTGTCAAAAACAGAACAATCTGTAGCAATCTGAAAACTACGTATACTTCTATAATTCCAAAAATTCTGAAAAATTAGTAACGATAGGGAAATTTGTATATAAATATTATGTAAGAATGTCATACTCATTCGACGCTCTGATAAATTTGTAAAATTCCTGGACAGGGCGCAAAGGTTTCTGTTTTTCAGAAAGATCAAATCAACAATCACCATAGACCATCCCAAAGGTATTAGTTGGCTTAAACACTAATTAAAACATGAAAACACAATTACTACAGAGGTAATAATGTGTGAAGCAGTCAAAATAGAATCAAAAAACAGAACATAAAAATAAAATTGGGTTGCCTCCCAATAAGCGCTATTGTTTAACGCCCCTAGCTAGGCATAACATAATAGATCTAGTTATTGTCATAATTGTAAGGGAGATCATCCATGCTCATCTCATACTCCATTCTTTCAGAGGCAAGTTTCCTTTGTGGCAAACAAAAATAATCAAAGGGGCTAAATTTAATAGGATAACGATCCTTATATCATGTGCGGGAGGGATAGGTTCCTCCTTAGGCCCCCTATAGTGTATAATCTATTCATCATTGTAAGCTTTCCTTTGGGTGAAAGTCATAAACCTATCTCTTAATATGAACTCTAATCCATTGTTTTGTATAGAAAAATTATCATTGACTTCAGAAATCTTATCAACCAAAACCTCGGTAGGGACCCTTTTTCTCAATTTTTCATTATAAGCGACATAATCCGGAGATTGCAATCTCATTATTTCTTCTTGATTAAAAAGGATCTACTCTATGGGGGAGCATCCACCATTAATTTTATAATGAGCAAAAATTTCACTAGCCTCTTTCATGATAAATCTAAACTTGTGGGCTAGAAATATAGTGGTGGCATGCTTGATGGAAGAATGTTGAATATTAGAGAACTCTAGAAAAATCCTTTGTTTGCAAGGGTGCATATGAACAAATTGCCTCTAAAGTTCAATTATTAGCAGTGTTATTGCATCCAAAAGACTATTAGTTTTATTGAGAATAGACCCTCCTAAGGTAGGTAGCATACCCTCACAAGTAAGAAATCTTGAATAACACCTTTTCCAATAATATTACCGCTACCTTTGCGATTTTTTGTATGTGTGATAGTAGGTTCTTCATGAGGGTTGTTATTAGCAAAGTTATCAAATTACCCTCAAGATTATTACTATCCTTTTCAATGAAAACCACCCTAGATTCAGACCTGGTGGCAACGAATCGATCTAGAGCACAAGCAAACAAAAAGCAAATGAAAAGGCAAATGAAAGAAGGGCGAATAAAAATGCCAATCTTTTTTCTGAAAATAGTTTTAGAAGTGGGGGAGAGGAAAACGAGATGCAAATGGGAAATAATGTAAATGCAAGAGATGAGTTTGTGATGGGTACTACGTAGGCTTGATGTGTATCCCCCTGGCAACGACATTAGAAATCCTTCTTGCTACTTCTTGAGCTTGCGTTGGTTTTCCCTTGAAGAGGTAAGGGTGATGTAACAAAGTAGATAAGTATTGACCTTAGTTGTTGAGAACCAAGGTATCAATCTAGTAGGACGAACAAGCTAGTCACCAATAGATGCACCTACACCAACAATCAAACACTTGCACCCAATGCTATAAAGGGGTTGTCAATGACTTCACGGTTACTTGGAAGGATTAAATCTGATAGAGATAGATAGGAAAACTGTGGAAAGTAAAAAAGGTAAATAAATTGCAGCAAGGTATTTTTGGTTTTTTGCTATATAGATCTGAAAATATAATATGGAAAATAGACCCGAGGGCCATAGATTTCACTAGAGGCTTCTCTCTTGAAGGAAAATAACACGATAGGTGAACAAATTACTGTCGAGCAATCTATAGAAAAGTGCATAGTTATGACAATATCCAAGGCAATGTTTATGCATATAGGCATAACGTCCATGTCAAGTAGACCGAAACGATTCTGTATCTACTACTATTACTCCACACATCGACCGACTCCTACGTGCATCTAGAGTATGAAGTTCATGAAGAACAGAGTAACGGATTAAATAAGATGACATGATGTAGAGGGATAAACTCAAGCAATATGATGAAAACCCCATATTTTTACCCTTGATGGCAACAATACAATACGTGGATCGCTACCCCTACTTTGTCACTGGGTGAGGACACCGCAAGATTGAACCCAAAACCAAGCACTTCTCCCATTGCAAGAATTACCAATCTAGTTGGCCAAACCAAACAAAGAACTTGAAGAGACTTTCAAGGATATGAATCATGCAAATAAGAATTTAGAGGAGATTCAAATTGGATTCATGGATAATCTGAACATAAACTCACAATTCATCGGATCTTGACAAACACACCACAAAAGAGGATTACATCGGATAGATCTCCATGAAGATCATGAATAACATGGTATTAAAGATCAAAGAGATAGAATAAGCCATCTAGCTACTAGGTATGGACCCATAGGTCTATGGTGGACTACTCACGCATCATCAGAGGGGCAATGGAGGTGATGTAGATGCCCTCCATGATCGAAACCCCCTGTGGCAGATTACCGGAAAAGGCTCCAAGATTGGATCTCTCGGGAACGAATGCTTCTAGAAGTGAAAAAGTATTTGCGTTGCTCTTTTAAATGTTGGGGGAATATTTGGGTATTTATAGGCTAGAGAATAGGATTAGGAGACCGGCCAGGGAGCGACAAGCCTGCTAGGCTTGACCGGGGGCCCACGCCTAGAAGCTTGTGATGCCCTGGCACCTCCCCTGACGTGCACTCCAAGCTTGATCGACTTGTTTCCTTCCAAAAAAATTCCTTCCGAATGTTTTATTCCATTTGGACTCCGTTTAATATCCCAAAACTAAGCACTTTTCCCATTGCAAGAATTACCAATCTAGTTGGCCAAACCAAACCAATAACTCGAAGAGACTTGCAAATATATGAAATCATGCACATAAGAATTCAGAGAAGAACCAAATAGTATTCATAGATAAGCTGATCATAAACCCACAATTCATCAGATCTCGACAAACACACCGCAAAGAGTATTACATCAGATAGATCCCCATGAAGATCATGGTAAACATGGTATTGAAGCACAAAGAGAGAGAAGAATCCATCTAGCTACTAGCTATGGACCCATAGGTATGTGGTGTACTACTCATGCATCATTGGAGGGGCAATGGAGTTGATGTAGATGCCCTCCGTGATTGAAGCCCCCTCCGATAGATGACCGGAAAAGGCTCCAAGATTGGATCTCTCAGGAACGGAGGCTTCTGACTGCGGAAAAGTATTATCGTGGCTCTTTTTGGTATTAGGGGAATATTTGGGAATTTATAGGCTGAAGATTAGGGTTAGAGGACCTGCTGGGGGGCCACAAGCCAGGGGGCGGCCCCTGGCCGCGCCAAAGTGGCTTGTGACCTCCTTGGCAGGTCTCCTGCCTTCCTCTCCAAGTTTGGTAGATGTCTTCTGGTCCAAGAAAAATCATCGCGAAGAATTTATTCCATTTGGACTCCGTTTAATATTCCTTATATACAATACTCAAAAACAAGGAACAAATAGAAACTGGCACTATGCTCTAGGTTAGTAGGTTAGTCGCAAAAATAATATAAAATAGCATAATAATGCATATAAAACATCCAAAACAGATAATATAATAACATGGAACAATTAAAAATTATAGATACATTGGAGACATGTCAGCGACTGCGGGCACCACACCTCGTCTCGCACCCTCATGGGGAAGGTCTCCCGCAACGGCTTCTACTGGCCCACAACGCTCAATGACGCCACCGAGCTGGTCCGATCCTGCGAGGCCTGCCAATTCCACGCCAGGCAGATTTGTGAGCCCCGCAAGGTCTCTAGACCATCCCCCTCTCCTGGCCTTTCGCGGTCTGGGGGATGGACATACTCGGTCCTTTCCCTTGGGCGTTCGGAGGTTACTGCTACCTCTACGTGACCGTCAACAAGTTCACTAATTGGGTGGAGGTGGAGCATGTGCACACCATCCCCGCCCACTCAGCCATCAAGTTCATTAGGGGCCTTGTGAGCCACTTTGGTGTCCCCAACTGTATCATTAGTCACAATGGCTCACATTTGTCAAGCAGTCTCTTTAGAACATATTGTGCTAACCTTGGAACATATATATGTTACGCTTCGGTGGTGCACCCTCGGAGCAACAGCCAGGCCGAGCACGGCAATGCAGAGGTCCCGAGGGGCCTCAAGATGAGGAGCTTCAAGAAGAAGCTTGATGCCTACAACAGGGGTTGGCTCGGTGAGCTTCAGTCCGTGGTATGGTCCATCTGCAACACCACGACTTATCCTACCAACGAGACCTCATTCTTCCTCATCTATGGGGTTGAAGTGGTCCTCCCATACGAGGTTAAGCATCCCTCCCTACAAGTCTTGGCATTCAATGAGGAGTGTCAGGATGCCTCACGGGGACATGATCACATGCTGGGGGAGGAGGCCCACTTCCAAGCCTTGCTCTATGCAACGAGGTACAAGCAGGCGTTGCGGCTACCATTGCCGCATCGTCTTCTCTAGGACCCTCGAAGTACGTGACCTCGTCCTGAGGCGGGCCCTCTCTAGGAAGGGCTTGCAGAAGCTCTTGCCCGTGTGGGAGGGCTATTCAAGGTCGCCCGCGTCTCCAAGCCTGGCGCCATACGCTCCCCATCTAGAATGTCTAGAACATCCAGCATCTCCGCAATATCTACCCGTGACACTCTCACATTATAATGAGTGGGTTGTACACGCACAGAGCCCCCTAGGAGCGCTGTACGAGGACGCGGAGGGGCTCCCACCTACGCCCAAGTGAAAGCCCCATGCTCCGCGCTGGTGGACGACATTGTCTTTCAACGACTATGCCCATGCCTAGTGGAGGCCCCATGCTCAGCTCTGGGGCAAGACTAGACTAGGTGCCGAACGCGGCTATTCTTTGCTCTCTTTTGTAACCAAATTTTCCACTTTTTGGAATGAAGTTTGAAGTTTCCGCATCTTATTCGAAAAAGGGTGGGAAATTTTCTCCTTGCAACATTTCTTGTTTTGAATTTCTTTTTAAGGGGTTTGGCACCCGCCAGCTCTCTCTCTCTCTTACATGCGCCCCACGAGCGGGGGTTGGACATGGTGTGCAGGCCCCAAGGACCCGGGTCATAGAGACATCACAGCGGCCGCAGGCCTGCCCGCACGCACACCTCGCCAAAACTTTAGGGTCCTAATCCTCACGCGACGCTCTCGAAGCAAGCCAACAGGCAATATTGCCTCAGGACTGCCCATCTCCAGGCCTTTTCGGGCATCGCGACCCAACATACCAGTGATGATCGACACTCACTCAGGGGCTCCAACCCAAAATGGTCGCCAGAGGAAGGACAGGCAACGAAAGAAGCTCCGGAGGAGCGTGCCCTCACGACGCAGGAACCCACCGCAAGCACGCCAAGCTAAGTTATCCTAATCGCAAAGAGTGGGAACATTCCAATCTGTAGCGATATAAATGCTGGGGTACGAAACAAAAAATGCTAACATAAAGGCGCAAGCGCCATAGTTCATTACACGCTCCCATGGGGCTCTCCCTGATTCTTTTGGCAGGAAACAAAAGCAAAAGAAGGCCTCCCGAGGACCGTCACTCCTAAGGCCTGTCTCCGGCAACACCGGTGCACAGTTGGAGTCCTCCTCCTCCTTAATGTGGGCGCGATGGCATGGCGGCTTGATGTCCTCCTAGGCAAGGGCACGGTGCCACGGCAACTCGCCATCCTCCTTGGTCTGGGCGCGGTGACGAGGCGACTCGTCGTAGTCATTGTAGCTCGAGCTTCCCATGGAGGAGGTATTGCCACCATTGGAGGTGATGAGGGCATCGCGAATGGCAAGTTCACCACTGAGGATGCCGCCATCACGATGCTCGTCATCGGTGGGAAGGCGGTCGATGTCGCCGTCGTTGCCCTCAGGGCAGCACTCCAAGTGCCTGTCGTCTTCCCTGAAGATCTTGATGAAGAGCGTTGCCACCCCATCATGCTTGAAGTGTAGGGTACACCTCCCCCTCGGGCCATGGGCATAGGCGAACGTCTGCCACCCATGGTTCAGGAACACATAGCCCATGGGGGTGACCTCGACTTCCACCCATGAGGCTACGCTACAACAACCATCAGCCTGTAGCCATAGGCCAGTAGGCCCTCCGACTAGCAGTGCCTCCGTGAAGAATCGTGGGAGATGGAACCACGTGATCGCTGGCCTTTCCACCCACACCACAAACTCGTGGATTGCATCGGCCGAGTGCAGTCGTGGGCGAGGCGGCCATCAGCTTCCCCCCTCGGGCACAACCACCATGGCTAGTACGGCCGCGTACACATGAGTACACCTTCCCACGGCTGCCAGAGGTAGCGCCGGCCTGCACAAGAGTGTGCCCATGCCCTCGAAGGACCACCGCCAGTGTTGCAATGTAGTTTCGGGGATGGATGCGGCCCCTCTTGGGTGGCAGTGAGCCCAGTCCCTCTAGGGGGCTTCCCTTTCTCGGCAGCAGAGAACATCCTCACTAACGCCATGACTATGGAGTGGCGGTTGAAGTGGGGAGGCAAGAAGATGAAGGTGGGCTAAGGGATTCGTCTCCTTCACCCACTTATAGTCGACCAGAGGCCAACCGGTGTCCCTACACATTCTGGGCAATGATGGCCCCACGGTGCTCGCTATCCCTTGTCTATAGAGGCAGTTAGCAAGGCGACATGGAGAAGTGGAGGCGTCCATGCCGCGTCATGTACCACACGTCGATCCTTATCGGGACCGCAATCCTAAGCCATAAGAATCCAGCATGTACCACATCACATCGCTTTGCGGCCTCACGCACGGTTAACTCCACGGCTGGCACCTTACCTGGGCCGGGACCGTTTGCGTCTTTTGGCTCACGTATGTAAATATGCCGCTAGCATTCAAACGTCAAAAAACCCGGGTTGACATGACTAGTCGTAGAAACCAAGTGGCACATCCGTACAGGAAAAAGCCTACGTAACCCAGCAATGCAGGTGTCGTCCTCTAGCGTGTGTAGATGAGTCATAGCAAGCTACAAGGACTCCATTACGTTGTGGGACATAAATGTCATCACTACACATAGATGAGTCGTAGCAGGTTACAAGGACTCCATTACACTGCGAGACATTTCCCCGAAGGGACAGACACAGTAGCAAGCAAGGATACATGCCGGTCAATCAATGTGTCCTGAGCAATAGCAAGATACCAAGGCTCGGTGGAAGCACAAAGAGGCAGTTCCCTGTAAAGAGTACTACTAAAGGCACACAACTAGGTGTCGAATCCCGTACATATTGTTGCACATCACACGTACGCACGACATGCCCGATATGCATAGATACAACTGTTGAATCACAACATAACCATACAACAACACACCATTTATTTAGAAGGCTCATAAGAGCCAACATAGTGTGATATTACAAACAGGGGTCACCTGACCCAACACACAAGTCATACAAGCATGTATGGGTACAGAGATGTAGAAAAGAACAAGGTTGAGGAAACCTGTCTATCTACAAGGCCCTCCATAGGAACCAAACCTCTTGCTGGGATTCCCAAGCTAATTGGCCAACATCGATCTTATCGTAGAAACCACTAGTGAGACTGGAGTCGCCTCTTCAGAAACATAAATAAGCAACAGTGATTACTGAGTACTCACCAAAAATTACATCAGAACTAACTACATATGCATCTATATCAACAAGGGGGTTGTGGGGTTCAATGCAACAAGCCGGCTTTGACTCGGTGGCTATTCTATACTACGACTTTCATAACTTTGAAAAGTTTTGTGAAACATACACGAGTCAACAAACACCACAACAATACACCACCATGGATCTGCTCCCGTCTTCCTACGAGAGTGCCATCCACGGTACTCACACTTGTCTTGAAGCTTTTATGAGTGGCCCTTTAAATTGTCTATAAACCATATAAGTCTCCAACTAGTCCATATCCGTGGACGTGGCTATTCGAATAGATTGATTACCCTATAGGGGTGTACTTCATCACACACGCTCCCGCCACTTACCGCCATGTGCATGTAAAAGGGCACCTCAGCAACCTTCAAGCGGAAGCCCAACGAGGGAGTCGCCCACGACCGTTAACCACACAAGACTCTAGTCCAGGTCTATCGCCTATTTTTGACTGAACCCACAAGGAAGTCCAACCGAAGTTTCCTCTACAGTCCCAAACAATGTGGATAGGGTTCCCAAGCCCACCTTGACGGATGGTACTATGCTTGGTACACCGGGCCACGATGCCTAGTCTGTCCCAAGCTCACTTGTAAGGGGTGCCACTCGGTAGACTACTAGCATGTCCTACAAACACCAGAAACTAGTTGCAACTCCTAGACATAGATCAAGTCGATTAATAAGTCGAGAGAGTCAATTAAGGATCCCAATGTACGGTAGTAGCTAGTCTGGGATAACATACATAGGACTCAGTTCTTAAGGACGGTCTCAATGAGACAACCCTGCATGTACTCCTACATGGCCTCTCATCGCTACCTTTACCAAAACGGGTTCAACACTTAAGTCTCACCATCGAAACACATTTAGTTCACTCTAGTTCATCACCCAGATGAATCAGACCTAACACAACTCTAAGCATAGTAGGATCAAGGCACAACATGGCTCAAGCATCTACCAGGTATGCTAGGTTGCATGGTTCAGCTATTTACTTCAACAATGATAGATCTTGCAGAGGAATGGGTTCAACTACCCGAACATGTAAAAGTTGAAACGTTTTTTCCTAATGCAATAAGGGAGAGCAAGAGTGGGAGAGTGGATTGTATCGGAGATGTTCAAGGGGGGTTGCTTGCCTTATAAGACGATCACACGTTACTGCTCCTAAAATGGATACTCGATCGTATCCTCCAAAACAGTGCCTAACACAAAGAACAACCATCAAAGGAGGAACAAATCAATACACATCATATGCAACATTATGATGCATTAATATGACATAGCAATATGATGTGGTTGAGCTAATGCATCTAGCAACAGATTTAAATGAAGTAGGTTTGAACTCAAGGTTCAAATTCAACTTCATATATGGTGTTCCATAATGCATTTGAACTAAAATGTCCATGTTCACCTATTTATGTTGCTCTAACATGCATAAAAATTGTACAGATGGATTCATTGGATTTTTCTGATCAATTTTCATATATAAATTATTTTCATCTGACTTACAGATTAATTTATATGAATTTTCCAAGTTTTTAGCATTTTCTGGAATTTATTTAAATCCCTAAATACATTTATTGCGTTAGCATGACGTCAGCCTGGTCAACCAACCCGGTCCAGGTCAAAACTGACCAATGGAACCCACTGGTAAGTGACCCAGTCACTAAGTAGGGTCAAATCCCACGCTGACTGGGGTTTGACACGCTTACGGGGCCCACTGTCAGTCACTATGGGTAATTAACCGCGGGGTTAGCGGTAATGGCGCGGCCACGTCAGCACCGGCCAGACTTTCGCCGACGGCGACCATCCCGACGGAGGAGGCTCGCCGGAGTTGCTCCTCCAGCCACCATTTGGCATGCGGGACGGTTCTATTGGACGCGGGGAGCGAGCCCCACCCATCCCAGCCGATGGGATGGCATGAGACAGCCCGTAGCATCACTGGCGACGACGCCTACCACGACTGGAGCTTGGGCAAGCACCGGCTTGAGGCTACGGGCTGCACATGGGGACGCTAGGGGTGGCTACGGTCTCCTGCAACCGCCCTGAGCACGATGAGGTGATCGGCCGGAGTTCGGCCGAGGATTGCCGTGGTGCTACAAGAGGGGAACGGCAACGAGGCTAGGCGGAGATGGACCGAGGCCTCACCACGGAGCCGTTGGCGCTGACGGCGGTGTCGGGGGTGCTTCGGAGGCGGCGAATCGAACGGCAAGGCCCGTTGGTACCGAGGATGAAGACGACGACGCTGGCGGTGATGGAGGGTGTCCGGGCTTCTGCGTCTCGACAGGGAGGACGGTGAGGACGCGGCGGACCTTTTGGGGGGCTCAGCAGGGCACGGGAGGTGGCAAGCTAAGCTAGCGATGGCGACGAACTTTGGTTCATGGCGGCAAAGGCGACAGAGCGAGGGAGAGGGGAGAGAGCGGCGAATGGATGGAGATGGCTCGGCGGAGGCTCTGTGGCGTTCCAAGGGACCTCTAGAGGCAGGCAGGCGAGCAGGAGGTGGCCAGGGCATCGCTGGTGCCGCGCCACGCACCTGCCTGTCCACCTCGCAGGAGGTGGAAGAAGACCCCCCTGCCCCTGGTGGGCTGGGCTGGGCCACTTCCCCCCTAGGCCAGGTGATACAGGTAAACATTTCTCCCTTTTTTTCCTTTTTTTCTAATTTTCTATTTCTGCAGTTTGTTTCTGATTTAGTAAAAATACTAAATCAACTTATAAAAATAGGAAACTTTTTCTGGGCACCAATTAATATTCCAAAGGTCGTGGCCAAGTTTCATATTTATTGGAGCTATAAATTAATTTATAATATTTTAGAAATCCAATTCAAATATTTATTGATTTAATTCAATAATCAAAATGACTTTGACAAATATGAGTCACCTGTGGTTGATGCTTCCACATTTCTCTAGAAATGATGAACATTTTAGAAGGCCACTTTGGTTCATTGAAAAATATTTTGGTTGAACCTATTTGAATTCAAATAATGCTAGGGTTTGATCATGCCAATTTCAACTTTAGAGAAATTTTAAGCATGGTGCAAACTAAAACATGAGCCTAGTGCATGCTAAACCTAGGGATGTGACAACTCACCCCCACTTAAAAGAATCGCATCCTGAGATTCTGGAGTCGACGGGAAAAGAGCTGGATACTCGGATCGAAGACGATCTTCATGCTCCCAGGTAGCTTTATTCTCAGAATGATGCGACCACTGAACCTTCAGAAACTTGATATTCCGACGCCGGGTGAGCCCGCTCAGCTTGATTGAGAATACAAACGCGATATTCTCGATATGAAAGATCATCTTGGAGATCAAGCATTTCGTGGTCCACTTCACGGATAGGATCCTTGAAGCAACGCCTGAGTTGAGAAACGTGTAAGACATCATGAACTCTGGAAAGATGCAAGGACAGTTCCAATTGGTAGGCAACTTCTCCTCATTTAGCACGAATGCGAAAAGGACCAATGTAACGAGGAGCCAATTTTCCCTTGATACCGAAGCGATGGGTACCCTTCAGAGGAGTAAACCGAAGGTAAGCCTTTTCGTCCACCTCATAAGTTACTTCCTTATGATGGCGATCATACTAACTCTTCTGACGAGACTAAGCTGTCTTGAGATTCTCGCGAATAACGCAAACTTGCTCTTCTGCTTCCTGGATCATGTCTGGCCCAAAGAATTGTCTTTCCCCGGTCTCTGACGAGTTCATAGGTGTTCGACATCTTCGTCCATAAAGAACTTCGAATGGAGCTTTGCCCGGACTAGATTGGTAGCTGTTGTTATACGCAAACTCGGCAAATGGAAGACATTTCTCCCAATTCATTCCGAATGAGATGACACAAGCTCTGAGCATGTCTTCAAGAATCTGATTGACTCTTTCAACTTGACCACTTGACCGAGGGTGAAAAGCAGTGCTAAAGGAGAGATGGGTTCCCATAGCATTATGTAAACTTTCCCAAAATTGAGAGGTGAAAAGACTTCCATGGTCTGAATTGATTTCCAATGGAGCACCATGCAGGGACACTATTCGAGATATGCACAAATCAGCCAACTGACTAGCAGTGATACTCTCTCGGACGGGAAGGAAATGAGCCACTTTGGAGAGGCGGTCAATAACCACGAAGATTGCATTATTTCCTTTCTTGGTCTTGGGAAATCCGATGATGAAGTCCGTTTGAACTTTATCCCATTTCCATTCAGGAATAGCTAAACGCTGAAGGGTGCAAGCAGGTCTCTAATGCTCTGCCTTCACGCGAGGACAAACGTCGCAATTAGAAATGAATTGAGCGATTTCCCTCTTCATTCTAGTCCACCAGAACCTTTGGCGTAGGTCCTGATACATCTTGGTGCTGCCAGGGTGAATGATGAGAGGAGATTCATGAGCCTCCTTAAGGATCAACTCTCGGAGTTGTTGCTTTTTAGTAACTATTAGCCAATTCCCAAAATATACTCCACCTCTATCATCAATGGAGAAACTACCAACAATTCCCTTTTCAACATTGTCCATGATCCGGGTAATACCCGCATCATACTGTTGCTTTTTATAATCTGATCCTCCAGAGTAACTTTTGCAACCAAGGTTGAAATGGATCCGCGAGGAACAATGTGGAGATTAAGCTTGCAAAATTCCTCATGAAGAAAGGGTTGACCTTGTTGCAGCATAACATTGTTGCAGTAGGATTTATGACTTAACGCATCCGCCATGACATTTGCCTTGCCTGGGGTGTAAGTAATTCCAAAGTCATAATCCGTAATCAGCTCTACCCATCGTCTTTGTCTGAGATTCAGATCTGTTTGAGTGAAGATATACTTCAGGCTTTGGTGATCGGTGTAAATCTCGCAACGATTACCAAGAAGGTAATGTCGCCATACCTTGAGCGTATGGACTACTGCTGCAAGCTCCAAATCATGTGTTGGATAATTTTCCTCATGTGGTGAAAGCACAACATGCTCCCTTGGTGGTTTTGATAATTCATGACAACATACATTGTCTCTTGGACTAACACCTCTATCTAGTGTATTTTATATAATAGTCCATGGAGAGTTGAGTTGGCAAAAGGATTGAGGAGATTGTGGAATTACCCAAGATTCAAGGAAATAGGTTGGCCAAGCTTCAAGCAAGAGGACTCTACATTTTACATTTGTGAGAAATCACTTTGAGTCCATAGGAAAGCCAATACTATTAAAAGGGGGTAAAGTTTTGATGGTGAACAATATGCTCAAACGTCCACAAGTGACAGTCACCAAAACATCCACAAACTCTCCCACCAAAGTCTATCCTAAGACAAATATGCAAAATTGGTGCAACCAGCATTCCTATCCCGGTGCCACTGATTCCAAACCCTGGACAGACTCAGCCAAACCCTAACACTTCGGTGCAGCCGACACTACACGTGGTGCCATAAAGTTGGGTTGCCAACTTTCTGTTACGCAAATTCTCATTTTCGGTCTGTCCAAAAATGGTGAATCAGCATCACCGAGATTGGCAAATATAACCGTTGGTCACCTTGTTGGTGCAACCGAGAATTGTATATCGGTCCCTCTAAGATTCAAAAGTTACCACTTTTGGTCACTTCGGTACCATCGATATTTACACATCGGTGTCACCGAGTTGGTCATTTTGTGTGTAACGGTTGGATTTTTTGGGGATGCCTATATATACCCCTTCACCACCACCCACTCAAAAGAGAAGCACTCAAAACTATTCCATACCCATCCTACTCAGTTTCCTGAGAGTGAACCACCTACCCTTGTGTTGAGGTCAAGATCTTCCACTCCAACCATATGGATCTTGATTTCTAGCATCCCCAAGTTGCTTTCCACCAATGCCATCTCTTCTACCAAGCCAAATTTGTGAGAGAGAGATTGTGTGTTGAGGTGTCTATCATCTTGAGGCACAAGAGAAAGCGGTTCATCATCATTACCGATCCTATTAACTTTTGGAGGGTGGTGCCTCCTAGATTGGTTAGGTGTCGCTTGGGAGCCTTCTACTTCGTGTTGTGGAGTGAACCAAGAAGTTTGTAAGGGCAAGGAGATCACCTACTTCGTGAAGATCTACCCATAGTGAGGCTAGTCCTTCATGGACGAAAGCCACATGGAATAGTTAAGGTTGCTTCTTCATGGAACCCTCCGTGGGTAGAGCCCTCCGTGGACTTTCGCGGCCATTACCCTCTATGGGTTGAAGACTCCATGAACGTGTACATACGATAGCACCACCTATCGGAACCACGGGAAAAATCCTTGCGTCTCCTATTGCATTTGATCTTCCTACCCCATCTCTTTACTTACATGTGCAATGTTTTTACTTTCCGTTGCCATACTTGTAGACATGCATGTGTAGGGCTGTTAGACTTGCTAGGCTTGCTAGAATAGTTAAAATCTGCCAACCAATTAACTTGGGAAAAGGTTAGGTTTTAAATTACTTCTAGTAGTCTATTCACCCCCCTCTAGACACCCCTCTCTCGATCCTACAAGTGGCATCAGAACTTTGGTCTCCATTGCTTCGGTTTAATCACCTTGGAAGAAGATGGATGTGTCTAGAGTAGAGAGTTTGAGTTGTAGAGTGCCCATTCTTGATGGAGAGTACTATGGTCAATGGAAGAATGCCATGATTGATCTATTTAATAGATTCCATTTGACTAAATATATTGAAAATCCATATGTGCTCCCTATTGATGAATTGCATCCCACACATGAAGAAGAAATTAACATGCTTGGTAACCTAAGAACTGTCAATCTTATTGTTAGAGGTTTACCAAGATTCGTGCTTTCTCAAATGAAGACCTTTGCATGTGCCTATACCTTATGGACTGATTTGGAGAAACGATATCCAAATCTTTCCTTAAGAAATCTTGATGAAATTCTTCATAAAACCATTGCTTTTCACAAAATGAAGCCTAGTGATCCAAACTTTGATAAATGCCTATTTGAGCTTCATGATCTTATGCGTGCTAAAGGAGATGTCACCACTATCAACAACATTATCTTTGAAGTCATTTGCATTCATAAACTTGAACATTGTCATGATCACTATTCTAATGAATATCTTGTTCTTTATGACGAGGATTTCCCACTTGATGATGACAATGTGGAACATGGCTACTATGAAGAAGATGAGTTGTTCGACATCGAGCACGAGAAGATCATGAAGAATCTGAGCCTCATGGCAAACTTTAAGGATTACATGTCTGGAGGAAAGGAGTGGATTCTTGAAAGCGGATGTACGGATCATATGACTGGTGATAAAGACATGTTCCAAGAAGTCACGCCTAATCAAGGAACTCGACGGTACGTGACCTTTGGAGACAACTCTAAGGGTAAGGTACTTGGCCTTGGTAAGGTGGCCATATCCCATGATAGCTCTACTCAAAATGTTATGCTTGTTGAATCCCTTGGCTACAATCTTCTTTCTGTATCTAGGCTTGCCGACTTCGGTTTCAATGTTTTATTCACGAAAGTAGATTGCCAAGTGTTTCGTCAAGATAATCATAAAATGGACTTTATCGGTTTCCGTAGAGGTGATCTATACATTGTCGATTTCACTAAAAGATCCAAGCCTCGCACTTGTTTGATTGCAAAATCTACTAAAGGTTGGCTTTGGCATAGAAGACTTGGACATGTAGGCATGCACAATCTAGATAAGCTAATCAAAGGTGATCATATACTTGGTGTTAAAGATGTTATCTTTGACAAAGATATACTTCGTAGTGCTTGCCAAGCTAGAAAGCAAGTAGGTGGAAGTCATCCCGTTAAGAATATCATGACTACTAGGAGGCCACTCGAGTTACTTCACATGGACCTTTTTGGTCCCAATGCTTACAAGAGTTTCGGTAGAAATTCCTATGGTCTAGTTATAGTTGATGTTTTTTCCAGATTTACGTGGGTATTCTTTCTTGATGATAAGTTGCGGGTTCAAAAGATCTTCAAGAACTTCGCTCGCAAAGCGCGAAATCAGTTTGAAGTGAAGATCAAGAAGGTTCGGAGCGATAACGGATCGGAGTTCATGAACACCCATGTAGATACCTTTCTTGACGAAGAAGGTGTCTCACATGAGTTCTCGGCTACATACACACCTCAACAAAATGGAGTTGTTGAGAGGAAGAATCGGATGCTCATTGAGATGGCTAGAACGATGCTTGACGAATACAAGACGCCAAGACACTTTTGGGCAGAAGCCATTGAAACAGCATGTCATGCCACAAACCGACTTTACTTGCACAAGCTTCTCGGTAAAACGACATACGAGCTACTCACCAATAACAAACACCAAGTCGGATACTTTCGGGTATTTGGCTCAAAGTGCTACATTCTTGATAAGCATCGCCGTACTAAATTTGCTCCTAAATCTCATGAAGGATTCCTACTTGGTTACGGATCGAACTCCCACACTTACCGTGTCCACAACAACTTCACTCCAAAAGTTGAAGAGACGGTAGATATGAAGTTTGATGAATCTAATGGTCCGCAAGTCAAACAATTGCCAAATGATGTAGGTGATAAGGATCCTTCGAAAGCTATTCTAGATCTACCCATTGTCAAGATTCGTCCCATGGAGGTGAAGGAAAGTACTTCATCAAATCAAGTAGAAGCCCCCACTTCACATCAAGGTGAACCTCAACACGACATGGAGGCATCCACGAGCGGTACACGACGAGATGATGAAGAGGAGGAAGTGCATCATGAAGATCCACCACAACCACCTTCACCATCACCTTAAGGGAATGACACCTTCAACAACCATGAAGATTAACGAGATGATGATGAAGAAGAAGAAGCTCAACCATCCAACAATCGGAAGCTGACCCGAGTTCGAGCACAAGTGACCAAGAACCATCCCCTAAACAAAAAGTTTGGTGATATACAAACAGGGAGAATCACTCGCTCTAAAACCCGTCTAGCTAACTTTTGTGAGCATTATTCTTTCATCTCTAGCATTGAGCCTTTAAAGGTAGAACAAGCTCTTGAAGACGCGGATTGGGTGAATACAATGCATGAAGAGCTACAAAACTTCGAGAGGAATGAAGTGTGGACAACTCGTGGAGAAGCCCGAAGATGAGCACAACATCATCGAAACCAAATGGGTGTTTCGGAACAAACAAGACGAAGATGGTCATGTCATGCGCAACAAGGCTCGTCTTGTAGCCCAAGGATATACGCAAGTCGAAGGTATGGACTACGATGAGACTTATGCCCCCGTCTAGAATTGAAGCTATTCGTATCCTTCTTGCTTATGCTAATCACCATGATATCACGCTTTATCAAATGTACATCAAAAGTGCATTTTTAAATGGTGAAATAGAAGAAGAAGTTTATGCTAAGCAACCACCTGGTTTTGTGAATCCTAAGAAACCTAACCATGTTTACAAGCTTCACAAAGCTCTTTATGGTCTTAAGCAAGCCCCTCATGCTTGGTATAAATGCTTAACGAAGTTTCTCATCGAAAAAGGTTTTGAAATTGGTAAAATTGATGCAACCTTGTTCACTAAGAGAGTTAATGGAGAATTATTTGTGTGCCAAGTCTATGAGGATGATATTATCTTTGGTTCCACTAACCCTCAATTTAGTGAAAGATTTGGAAGGTTGATGTCCGAAAAGTATGGGATATCTATGATGTGTGAGCTGAAATTCTTTCTTGGGTTGCAAATCAAGAAATCAAGAGAAGGAACTTTCATCTCTCAAACTAACTATACCAAGGACTTGATCAAGAAGTTCGACATGCAAGACTGCAAAGGTATGAAAACCCCTATGCCCACTAGTGGACATGTTGACCTTACCAGGGGGGATGAACCGGTTGATCAAAAGGTTTATCGATCTATGATTGTGTCACACCCTATGTTTGTATCACCTTGTTATGCTTGGGTTTACAAAATTTGGAGCCAATTAAAACTTTTTCAGTGCTTGTGCTTGTTTAACTTGGTGCTTGTTTGCTTGTTTGGTTGGTTGTGTATGGCACTCTTAGATTCTATCCCTCTCCATATTCATCTTCCTTGACCCAAACTTCTTGACCAATGATAATGCCATTTGAATAGTGCCCAAAACTTTTTTATCAAATTGTATTTTGACCAAAAAGGATTTATCCATATTAGGTTTTCAAAACCCCTGAAATGAGGTTTGCACTACAAGTCCTCAAATTGGGTGGACCCTTTCTCCCAAAGGCTTTATTTGAAGCCTACTATACTTATGACTTTCCAAAACAACCAAATATTGATTTTAAAGATGATTTTATTATTTTATTTAAAGGCTTTTTCTTAAAACCAGAAATGGTTTTTCATAGGGAAAAATTATTTAAATGATTTCAAAATATTTGAGAAAATTTAGGGAAACTCCGTGGACATATATTTTCCATATATATGTGTTTCAACACATGGTAATGTTCAAAATAATGGGCAAGACACCTCAAAACCCTTTCTGTCCAAATCAAGATTTTGGAATATTTATATAAGAAATATTCTCAATAAATTCCAAGAAAATTCCAGCAAGTCAACACTGTCATGGGTGATGATCTTGCAAAGTTTCATCTCAATCCAAGTTGATTTGCTTCATCAAAGTATTCCAAAACCCTCCATGTCCAGATTCAAATTTGAGCAACCTTAGATTGTGAAGTTTCTCCCCTTGACTCCAAACTTTGTGGACATGTTCTAATCACCAAATAATGGTGCTATACTGAGTGGTTCATCAAGGGGAATAGCTTAGGATGACTGGATCTATAGGAACCAGATTCTGTTGATTTCTGCGGTTTCATAAAGCTACATTGTAAACTTTCTTCAGTCAAGCTCAAACTTGGTGATCAGGCCTAATTCTAATCACCATTTGATCCTGCCAATTCCTATGCCAAGCAAAGTCCATTTGCTTTCCCTAATCTCCATCAAGCACCTTCTGCCAGAATAGCAAAAACCTTGTTTGACCCCATTCCTCTATTTTTCTTGATCCCAATTTTTTACCACATCATTTTGCAATGGTATTTTACCTCCAGTAAATATTGCTTGGCCACAACCCCATGATTGGGGTGGGAAATCCCCATTTCTAACCCCTGGACATCAGTAAAACACCTCTCTCTTGCCCCCTCCTCTTATTCTATCTTCCTCCCAGGGCATCCAATGCCATTGCCCCTAGCCTAGATGCCCCTATACCCCCTAGACACATTTTGCCGCGCACAAAACGCCGTTGGCATGCCATACACGCGCTCTGGAGCACGCTACAGTGCCGACAGGCACCGAAGCCGTTGCCCACTGCATGTCTCCGATGGCCTCGAGCCACCCCCTCTCGCAACTAGCCACCCCTCGGCATCTGTGCCACGCCACCGTGCCGGCACCCTCCTCTATCCCCTTATTCTCCCTCCTCCCATGCGTGTCGGGCGTTGCCCGGCTCGGCCAACCCACAGCTTCACACGCGCGCTCCCTCCTCTCTTCTCTCTCTCCCCCTGGTCATGGACAGGTCCCAAGAAGACCCCATGCACACCAGCTCCTCCTCCTGCTCCTTCTATCCTCGGCCCCGAGATCGCCGGCGCACCAGCGACTCGGTGGACCGCGACTCGCCTATAAAAGGGCCTCCCCCGAGCTCTCTTCCCTCCTTTGGATCCCTTCCACCCCCTTTGGCACTACCAAACCACCCGAGCGACCACCCGGAGCCCCAGTGCTCGAGATCGACCGAGGGCCCGCCACGGCAGACCTCCGTCGATCTTGGGACACAGGCCCGCTCCGGCGCTCCTCTCCCCTCCATCGAGCTTGTAGGGTCCCTTCGACCTCTTCCCCTTTCCTCCCCATCCATTTCCAGTAGAGGAGCACCGCCGATGATCCCCTCCAGAGCGTCCTCCACCGCAGGTGCTCATCACCGCCGAGCCAGACCACCTCCGACCGCCCTTCCACCTCCAGGAGACCGGCGGCTTGATGCTGGGTGCATCCCCGCCCTCTGTTTCCGTCACCGCGCCCTCCTTCGCTGCCGGTGAGCCTCGTCTCCCTCCTGTCCAAAGGTGGGAGATGATAGGTGGGACCCCCTGTTATCTCCACACCTCTCTCCCTCTTCCTCTCTCTCGCTGATGCTGCGGCCCATGCGTCAGGTTCAAACCTGGCCGTGCGCGCGCCCGTAGCTCAGCTGGGTCGCCCTTCCTTTTTCTGTTTGTTTTCCAAAAATCCCACAGGGCTTAATATTTATCCAATGCCCAATATTTTTCCACCATAAATCCTAGAATATTCCATAGAATTTAATAGTGCCATTTGTGAAAAATGTTGAAAACTTTTTATAGACTGTTTTATTTTAAAACCTATTTTGGCACCTTTTTATCTCTGTTTATTAGTTTTCGAAAATGCTTTCACAACAAAACCTTATAGAAATATTTTTATTATAGTTTTTAGTATTTATCGGAATAGGTAACATTTTAGTAGTAGCTTTGTGTGCTCTATTTTTGTGTGATGCTTATTATTATCACTATTTATCGCGACGATAGATTGCGCTATTGATGAGGGAGTTGGACCAGAAGACTTTGAGGACCCCAAGACTTTGTTGAGCCAGACAAGCAGCCCTTTGACCATGTTAAGAAACCATTTTTATTTCATGTCATATAGCACTTTAGTCTCGTTATATTTGATCATGTGGAGTAGTGACCACTTCGGTGGGTTGCTTCTGATACTTTTACCGTTGACACTTGCATTGTGCATTACCCTATGACCTTATGAGGCTTATGCGGGTGGGAGTAGATAGGATGCTAGTAGATGCTATGCAAGTGGGATCGTGATTATGCATGGTGACCAATATGAAGATGTGATTTCAAAGACTTTTCAAAAACCCGTCGGGTGACACTAATGCCCGAGGGAGATGATGATGAGTTGTTGGGTGATCACTTGAGAAATAAGTGGTGTGCCAAAACAAGTTGAGGCTGTGTTTTCAAAAACGGATTAGATTTAAGGTCTGACCATCCCAACCTTACATGCACAACCACAATACCCCTTATGGGACGGGGCCTTGTTTATTACTATGGTTATCTAGTAGGGAGCCCGCATTACTAGTGGCGAGAGTGAAGTGGTCACTCTCGAGATAGGGTCGTCCTGGAAGTGGAAGGCCATGCGCTGTCTTTACAGGCACTGGGCACACTGTTGCATGCCCTCATGGATGATACGTGTGATGTATATCATGAGGGATGGCACCAACGAGTGGACTCTTTGTTTAGTATCACCATGGGAAAGGCATTGTTCGGGTGCTTACCTCGGGTATGAAATATACCGCGAGTCGTGGATGACACGGAAGTTCCCCGAGTCTAGTGGGTAAAGTGTGCAACTTCTGCAGAGTGTAAAACTATTAGAATAGCCGTGTGCACGGTCATGGACAGTTGGAGGCCCTTCTGAAACTACGTCCAGATGTTTTCGCAAACTTGGTATGTGTGTGTGTCGAAGACAGGAGGATGATACTTGAGACAAGTCTGAAGACTTGATGTGATGAATGAACATGAGATGTTCAACTCCTGCTTATGATGATATCTGTAACTTGTTCATATGGATATCTGCCAACTATTGATGCATGCTTACACATAGTTACTTGATCATGACATTGCATTCAAAAATTAGTACTATATCATGCATTGTCATGCCTTGTTCCACAACATGGATTGCTTGCGAGTACATTCAAAGTACTCATTGGCTTGCCACTGGTTATTTAATTGGCCGGGCATGGAAGAACAGGAGTACGGTGAAGAGTTCATTGGCGAAGAACATGCGAACTAGGACGCTTACAGTCAGAATGCCTATAGGTTTAAGGCAGATGGCAATGGGTTCACACTTTCGATTAATATTTCCGCTGCTTGTTAAGTTTAAGTAATTGGCCCTTGTGGCCCTATCTATGTAAGACTAGACCTCCATGGTCTTTATTTGTGTAAAACGCTAAATGTGGATGTAAGACTCTTGTTATTCAGCTTCCGTGTGTTCATTGAAGATTGATCTCTGGGATCACTACACACATGCATTCGGTGATCACGACTTATGAGTCAGGGTCCCCATAGGGCTGGCATCAGAGCCATCCTGACTATAGGACACCCTTAGTTAGCATGGACGTTAGTTAGGATAAAACCACTTTCAAAAACTACATGTAGCACCTATACTTAGGAATTCTGTACTATTTACCTCTTATATTCTTCACACAACATTCTGCTGACTCTCCTCCCTTCAAAACTTTGTAGATGGCCATCGTACTCGAAGCCTTCCTGACATCCAGTTTTCCCTTACTCCTTGGGGATAGCCTGGAGAAGTGCCAGTTTCGCCAACCACCTGTTTTCCTCTACCATGAGCACTGGGTCGGTGCCGTCACAAAGGAGTACCACGTGGATGTGGTCGTAAAGGCAAATGGCTCCCCGACCAGTTGGTTCTTTGAAGGACCACATACGGAGACCATAGTACTCGCAGACGAGTCAGCTGCACGCAAGGCACTCCTACACCTCCGGGATACCATTCTAGAGATGGCTGACGAGCCGGCTACTCGCTACCTTCCCTTCAAAAAGGATGACCTTGGCGAGTGTTGGACACTGGTTCCGACCCAGGAGGATGGCACACCACTCAGGTTCCATTCCTACTTCAGCCTCTCCACAGATAGTCTGGTTCATCACTTGATTAAGGAGTCCATGAAGCTTCACGAGTAACTTCACCACACCCGAGAGCTACTTCGGCAAGCCAAGGCGAAGCCAAACAAGATCAAGAAGGATGGAGCCCCCGAGGGACGACCAGCTGTCGCTTACAGAGGAGGAGTACCCCCAGCTAGAGATACACCCACACATTGTCATCACATGAGAGTGAAGGAGTACCGTGAGTTCTTCACCGACCCGCCATGAAGCGCTATCGGGATGGACCTCCTCGTTCCTCGACCCCTTTGACCGGGAATGATGCCCGTTCGGATGATGAACAGGAGGAAGACCCAGAGGAGCGTAACTACGAGACCGAGCACTCCACCACCTGAGTCCGAGAAACCCCTAGGGTAGGATCAGTCATGTACCCCTCATGCAAAGTCAAGTCCATGTAATGGTTCATATGAAACCATGTGTGCTTGTTGATTGTTTTGCTGTTTGTGTTCCGATGCAAGTCATACTTTTGCCTTAGGCAACATGTAAGCGACTCCATCGTCTATCTTACTTTAATATATGTGTTGGTCTTTCGACCTTTTGTTTTATCACACTTGCACTCGACCAACCTCCTTAGGCGTGCTTTTCCATTGTTGCTTTTCCTCTCGTCTATCCCAGTTGTTTGACTCGGCTGCTCCAAACAGGATGGTGACTACTACCCACAACAGCTCCTTCGCTAACCCTGAAGCCGGCAACTCAAGCCAGCAATAGGGAGCTAGTGGGACTCCTCATGCTGGAGGACACCAGGAGCAACCATAGGGCAACATTCCCCCGCCACCACCTCCACTGAAGAACATGACCATAGCTCAGTTTCTCCAAGTTCTCTGGGAGGAACGCAAAGCCAACAATGCTGCTATTCAGCAGATGGGTCATGCCCTTGTGAACAACCATCAGCAAGGCAGGAATGGCAATGGCCGCTCCACTCTGTCTGAGTTCATGAGGAATTCGCCCCCAACCTTCACCGAGACTACTGAACCCTTGGATGCTGACGACCGAATCCGCACCATCTAGGACCTCCTTGCACTAGTCAATTGCAATGAGGACTGTGAGAAGAAGCTTTATGCCTCTCACTGCCTTAGAGGTACCACTCGAGCTTGGTGGGCAGGATTCAAGGTGATGCAAGGTGAGCGTGTGATCACTTGGAATGACTTCAAGGAAGGATTCCGCACCGCCCACATTCCTTCTGGGATCATGGCTATCAAGAAGAGAGAATTCTGAGTGCTGAAGCAAGGAAGTGTATCAAGGAGTACCTGCAGAAGTTCACCTGCTGTCAAGGTATGCACGTGAAGATGTCAACACGGAGGCTGCCAAGAAGGAACACTTCATGGAAGGACTTCAACAGATCTTGCAGTATCAGCTCATCGTCTACAATTGTCGTACCTTCTTCGACCTTGTGAACAAGGCCCTCATGCTGGAAGACAAGCGTCATGCCATAGACGACACTCGCAAGCGCAAGATGATCAGCAAGGGTAGCTCCAGCAACCAGAAACCTCGCCCCTGGCAGCTAGCCCGAGCCAATCCAATCTATCATCCACAACATGCTAGGCCTCGTGCGCCTCGTCCGAGCTACCAGCCTCAGTAGTACGCCAATCCAGGCCAACTTACAACAACCCCATTAACAACAATCAAAGCAGAAACTACAACAACAACCCTGGGCAAGTCACTTGTTTTGGATGTGGTCAGTCTGGACACATCTCTAAGCTATGCCCCAACAAGAAGCCAGATGCACAGCGCCCCAATGCGCCAAACCAAGGTCAAGGCAGTGGGGCACCACCAAGGAACCTAGCTCCCCGCAACCATCCCAACAATGGCAAGGGTCATGTGAATCATGTCACCGCAGAGGAAGCCTAGGAAGACCCGGACGTCATACTGGCTATGTTCCTTGTCAAATCAACCCCAACAATAGTACAGTTTGATTGTGGAGCTTCGCATTCTCTTGTCACCCAAATGTTTGCATTAGAGAGTGGCATGAAACTTACACCCCGGGGTAGTCGTATGTTGATACAAACCTCGGGATCAGTTATGAAGTCTGGGATAGGTTGTAAAGGAGTGGAGATTAACATCAACGAGGTAGACTTCCTAGTAGATCT
The DNA here is from genome assembly GCA_022496015.1 of Hordeum marinum. Classification (NCBI taxonomy): domain Eukaryota; kingdom Viridiplantae; phylum Streptophyta; class Magnoliopsida; order Poales; family Poaceae; genus Hordeum; species Hordeum marinum. The sequence goes on along the minus strand of CM039674.1, from coordinate 210,313,371 downwards.
TATAGTTCTAGATTCACCAGGCTTAGACGTCATCCTTGGCATGAATTTGTTGACCAAACATCAAGGCGTGTTAGACTGTGCCTAGAGGATTGTTATCATGACCAGAGCCAAGGAGTGCAAGTCAAGTATGTTCCCAACCCTACCTCCACTCAAGCCCCTCACGCTAACTATCTATCGGGAGCTGAGTTGGATCAAGTGCCAATGGTATGTGAATACTCGGATGTATTTCTTGCTGAGCTGCCCGGAATGCCTCCTGACCGCGACATTGAATTAATCATTGAGCTAATGCCTTGATCCATGCCCATCTATAATAAGCCCTATAGGATGGGATCCGAAGAGTTGGCTGAATTGAAGAAGCAACTCGCTGAGCAGCTCAGAAAAGGATTCATTCGCCCGAGTGCCTCTCCTTGGGGATCGCCTGTTCTATTTGTGTCAAAGAGGGACGGGACTATCATACTTTGTGTCGATTACCGTTCTCTTAATGAAGTCACAATAAAGAACAAGTACCCACTCCCCAAGATTGAAGACCTGTTCGATCAGTTGAACAGAGCCAAGGTGTTCTCCAAGATCGACCTCAGGTCTGGGTACTATCAGCTGAAGATCAGACCCAAGACATTCCGAATACGACATTTGTAACCCGGTATGGACTATATGAATACACGGTCATGTCGTTTGGGTTAACCAATGCCCTTGCCAACTTCATGTACCTCATGAATAAAATCTTCATGGAGTACTTGGACAAGTTCATTATCGTCTTCATTGATGACATACGCGTCTTCTCCTAGTCTGAATAAGAACGTGAGCAACACTTGAGATTGGTCCTAGATAAGCTTCGAGAACACCAGCTTTATGCCAAGTTCAGCAAGTGTGAATTCTGGCCGCATGAAGTTGGATTCTTGGGTCATGTGCTGACTACAGAATGATTATCAGTGGATCCTGCCAAGATTGAAGCTGTGACTGAATGGCCATCCCTAACCCGCCCTATATGAAGATCTTGAAAGCTACGACTTGGAACTAGTTGCACCTAGATTCCTCGCCAACCTCGAAGCAAAGCCTACCTTGATAGATGATATCAAAGAAGCTTAGAAGGGACATGAGAGCATTGAAGGCATCAAGAGGAAGATCAAGGCAGGCAAGGCCCCAGGATTCTCAGTGTATGAACAAGGAGTTGTATGGTTTGGGAGTCGCATCTACGTACCCAACAAAGAGGAGCTCAAGAACTTCATCTTGCAAGAACCGCATGCCACTCCATACTCCATCTATCCTGGAGGAACCAAAATGTATCAAGACCTCAAGGCAAGGTTCTAGTGGCATGGCCTGAAATGGGAGATTGGCACCTTTGTCCCCAAGTGTGATATATGCTAGAGAGTAGAAGCTAAGCACCAGCGACCCGCTGGGTTGTTGCAACCTCTCAAAGTGCCTGAACGGAAGTGGGACAAAGTCGGGATGGATTTCATCGCCAGATTAACAAGGTTAAGCAAGGGACATGATTCTATTGGGTCATTGTCGACCACCTGACTAAGGTAGCCCATTTCATTCCCGTTGAGATCACCTATGACAGTAACAAGCTAGCCAGCCTCTACATCGAGCGTATCATGAGCCTTCATGGAATTCCTAAGGAAATTGTTGGGACACCGATCCTAAGCCATAAGAATCCAACCTGTAACACATCACATCACTTTGCGGTCTCACGCACGGTTATCTCCATGGCTGCCACCTTACCTGGGCCGGGACCGTTTGTGTCTTTTGACTCACGTATGTGAATGTGTCACTAGCATTCAAATGTCAAAGAACCCGGGCCGACATGACTAGTCATAGAACCAAAGTGGCACATCCGTACAGGGACGGGTATACGTAACCCAGTAATGCAGGTGTCGATCTCTAGCGTGTGTAGACGAGTCATAGCAAGCTACAAGGACTCCATTACGCCGTGGGACATTAATGTCATCACTGCACGTAGACGAGTCATAGCAGGCTACAGGGACTCCATTACATTGCGAGACATTTCCCCGAAGGGACAGACACAATAGCAAAGAAGGATACATGCCGGTCAGTCAATGTGTCCAGAGCAGTAGCAAGCTACCAAGGCTCGGTGGAAGCACAAAGAGGCAGTTCCCCGTAAAGAGTACTACTAAAGGCACACAACAAGTTGTCGGATCCCATACATACCGTTGCATGTCACACGTACGCACGACATGCCCGATATGCATAGATACAACTATGGCATCACAACATAACCATACAACATTACAACATTTAATTAAAAGGCTTGGAAGAGCCAATACAATAAGATGTTACAAACAGGGGTCTCAAGACCCAACATTCAGAGTATTCAAACAAGCAAGCGGAAGTTAAACATGTCTGGGTACAGACATCTACAAAATTGGTTGGAGGAGCCTAAAAAACTACAACGACCCTACCAAAGGAACCAAACCTCTTTCTGGGATTCCCAAGATAATACGGTCAACATCAAACTTCACGTCGAAAATACCACTAATGAGACTGACGTCTCTTTTGCAAAAACATAAATTAAGCAAACGTGAGTACAAGAGTACTCAGCAAGACATACATCATTACTAACTACATATGCATCAGTATCAATGAAGGGGGGTTGTGGACTTTAATGCAGCAAGCCAACTTTGACTCTTGGCTAAACTATACTACGACTACAAGTGATTTCTTTGGGGTGGGATAGCGCACACGAGTCCACATATTCACCAATCAATACACCACTATGGATCCACTTCCGTCTCCCTACGAGAAGGCCATCCATAGCACTCACGCTTATCTTGCCCGTTTTAGAGTATCCACTTCAAGTTTTCTATGAACCACATAAGTTCTCCAAGTAGTCCATATCCGAGGACGCGACTATTCGAATAGATTATTTCACACTAAAGGTGTATACTTCTTCACACACGCTCTCGCCACTTATCACCATATGCACGTCATGCATCTCGGCAACCTTCAAGCGGAAGCACTGGCGTGGGAGTCGGCCACGACCGTCAACCACACAAGACCCTAGTCCAGGTTTATCGCCTATTTGAGACTGAACCCGCACAGAAGTCCGACCGAAGTTTCTGGTACGGCCTCAAACGATGTGCGTAGGGTTCCCAAGCCCACCGTTCGGGTGCCACTTGGTACACCGTGCCACTGTGCATCTACCGCACCACAGCCCACCCTGTCGGACAGCGGTATGCACGACCGCCATCACTTTTCCTACAAATAGTAGAAACTAGTTGCGACTCCTGGACAGAGGACTAGGCGATTAATAAGCCGAGAGGGTTCGAGTTACCGGAGCCCAATGTGTGATAGTAACTGTCTTGGATCACAAACACAGAACTCAGTTCTTAAGGTCGGTCCCACTGAGACAACCCATCATGTACTCCTACATGACCTCTCATCGCTATGTTTACCAAATGGTGTTAACACACTTAGCTCTCACAAAGAAGGACATGAATACTGCCATTCTGATCCATCACCTAGATGTATCAGACCCGACACGACACGACTCTAAGCATAGTAGGCACATTAGGTAAATAAGCATGGACGAGTAAGCACAACAAGGCTCAAGCAGTTGCTACTCATGCTAAGTGGTTTCAACTATTTACTATGGCAAAGACAGGTCATGCAAAGGAATGTGTTCAACTACCGAGAATAGGTAACAATTGAATCGTTGTTGTCCTAATGCAATAAAAGAGAGCAGGAGCGAGAGAGTGGGTTCATATCAGTATGCTTAAGGGGGGTTGCTTGCTTGACAGTCCTGAAGATATCATTTCTCTTCATCAGTGTCAACGTTCACATCATCGAAACCATCGTCTACTGAGCGGGAGCAATCACCGACAAACACAAAGGAACAGCATTCAATACAATGCAAAATCATGATGCATGATGTGACAAGTTAGGATACTAAATTAACCTAGAGGAATAATCAGCCAGGTTAACTGAAGTGGAATTCAAACAAGTTTGAATTCCAACTCCAAATGATATTTCATATACTACCCTAATAATAAAATGTCCTACTTTGTGATGTTAACTTGTTCAAACATGCCTGATCATGGCATAAATAGATTCATTGGATTTTTCTAATCATTTTTCATATATAAATTATTTTCATATGATTTACAAATTATTTTCTATGAATTTTAGAAGTTTTAAACAATTTTTGAAACAAATAAAACATTTAGTATTTATTTTAATTGCAGAAATACTTTACTGCATCAGCATTACGTTAGGGTGACGTCACAGGTCAATAGGGCCGGCCAGGGTCAAACCTGACTGGCAGGACCCACATGTCAATGACACAGGGCCATCTCCACAGGCTGACTAGTGGGCCCAGTCAACTGCTGACTCAGCGGTCAATAGGGGACCCAGTCAGTCACTGACTGGTGGGTCCGGTCAACTGCCACGTTGGTCGGGCCGGGGTTAGTTGCCGACGACAAGACGAGATGGCGAGGGTCACCAGAAATCCTCCTCCGGTGACCATTTGGGCTGCGGAAGGCATCTACAGGCAGCTGGGGTTCGTGCGCATCCGTCTGAGGCAACGGGAGGACGCGTAGACACCGAAGACGATGGCCATGGTGACTTTGGCGGCGGCCGGAGTTCGGCAACGGCGAGGATGGCGGCTAGGGGATAGAACAGGCAACGGGGCGAGGGTAAGAGGAACCAGGGCTCAAAGCAGGCTCGAGGAGGTGGTCGACGAGCTCGGGGGGGGGGGCTCCTGTGGCGGCGAATCGGCGACGGCATCCGCCGGCCAAAGGTTGGGGAAGATGCCGTTGTTAGGGCATTACTGTGCCCCTGGTGAAGCATGGCTCGGCGAGGAAAGGCAGGGGGATGCGACGGTTTTGGTGGGCTCACTTGCTAGGCTAGAGGTGGCCGGAGGCCGCGGGGATATCGAGGGTGACGGCGAGCTCTGCTCGGGCCCGAGGGGAAGGAAGCAAAGGGAGAGAGGGAGAATGAGAGGGTCGGCTCGATACGGATGATGCTGGGGTCCTCACCCCCGTCGTCGCGCTGGCTCGGGAGTGCCAGGCAGGCAGGAGGCATGGCGCCCCCGCCGTGCGCCGTGCTAGCCTTCGCCTCTACCTACTGGCAGAGGTTGAAGAGGACCACTCGCCAGGGTGGGCTGGGCCTGCTACCGTGCTGGGCTAACAGGTGAGTTCTCTCTCTCTCTCTTTTTAGTTTTATTAGTTTCTGTTTTCTATTTAATTTTGTTTGGGCAAAACTATAAAGCTAAAATTCCTGGAAATATTTGTGGGGTATATTTGGAATATTTACAAACTACACAAAAAGTTTCAGGAAATTTAACGCAACTAAAATATTTATAGTGCTTTAATAGTGATTTTCAGAAACTTTGATGATTTATTAAATTTGCCAAATTGAGAAAAAACAATTATTGGAATTTTGTTTATTCAATGAGGTGCTAGGGTTTGATATCCCCATTTCAAATTAATTTAAATTTTAACATGATGACATGATGCACATGCTGATGTTGATGCAAACAATTCAAGCAAATTCTAGGGCTATGACAACTCACCCCCACTAAACAAGAATCTCATCCCGAGATTCAAGCGTAGGGTAAGAGGACAGAAGGGAACACAAAACTAACACAACCTTCATGATCCAGTTGCCTTCTCGAAGATGTTGCTTCATTCCATCATCTTGACATTGGCGTCTTTGCTTTCAAGGTCTTCATCCAACACGATGACAAAAAGGAATAAGAAAGCTCTAAAAGATTCGATCTTCTCGGAGATCGAGCATCTCATGATCAACTCGTAGAATGAGACGTGATAACATCTCTCGAGCTGAGACACAAAACACATATTGAGAATAAAGAATGAGGCGGATGACGAAGGTTCAATTGGTAGGCAAAAATTCCACGCTAAACAGATGATGAAGAGGTTTGAAAGTAATGAGGAGTTAATTGCCATAATACCTTTACGGGGCACCTTAGGGGAAGTGACTCGTAGGATTATCCCTTAAGTGGCAAAAATAATTACTTTTGATACAGAGATCATTGAAACTCTTTACACTAGCCTAAGGCAATTTGCAAATGATCGTTGGAAGGAATTCAAAGAATGGCATACTCAGATCGGAGGAAAACTAGAGTTATAAAACAACTTGGCAATGGAAGGCATATTCCACTTAAAACCGAGGGTATAACCCAGTGTCCGAGCGTGCTCTCAAGAACTTGAGCATTTCCATATTTATCATGGTTTTTACCAACATCCGTGCCAAGGATCCTGGCAACATCTCATACTACCATGATGAATAATGATGGAGGATGCAGATGCAAAGGAAGACCAACACTTTCTTAGATTTCACCTTAGCTATACCAAGGGAGCAAAATCTGGATGATCGACCGAGAGACATTTAGCAGTCCACTTCTAATGTTCTCCTTGATGTACTAGTGTAACCCCAAACATAGGTCAGGTTTGCTATCTAGAACATCAAGTAAAGGTCGGACTTCGGGCTCTCAAAGGGTCCATGAGAAATAACTTCTAGAGCAAGTCATACAATGTCCTCATGGGGAGGTGGCCAAGTTGCTGAAATAGGATATTATAATAGTAGGTCTTCCGGATAGGTATGTTAGCCACAACATCCCTTTGCCAGGTTACAGAGAGACCAATATTATAATTCTTGGGGAAACATCCCAACCATCATGTCTTCCTGAGATTCAGCTATGGTTGGTGTCAGGATATTCCAGACTCAGCATGTCTGAAAGTGAAAGGTTGCAACACAAATCGAAGAGATGATGTTGCGAGATTCTCAGGAAATGAACTACAGAAGCCAACTCCAAAACATGAGCTGGATTGCAAGACACATGTGAACACACTGTTCAAGACAATTGTGACCACATAGAAGTCTTACAACAAAACACTACCGAGTTCTGGATGGAACCATCATTGGAGGTAGCGAAGTATTGTGCACGTCCATCAGGGCCCTTCAGGAGTAACACTTAGCTTCTTTTCCTCAAACAAATCAATCAGTGGCTTGGTGTGCTAGGGATTGCATGTGGAATGGAGATGATCAGTCTACCAAACCATAGAATACTTTGCACACGCATGATTGACTTGGGATGATTCCAAAGAAAACAAAACGACCTATCTCAAGTTCATGGCGGCAACTTGCACCATATGCACATGAACTAAGAGTAAGTCACTTCTTACACCATGCATATGCTTAATGTACAGGACACGAAGATATTACCTACAAAGTTTCCAACACTAGCTCAATGTTCATCATGAATCATGGAACAGATGAAAATGTTGTTGATGGGCCCAACTACAATTCACCGAGGTATCCAAATGGATGGAATTCCTCAACTATGAGAACAAGGTGATAGCATTGGTCAGACCAAAGGATATAATGGTGTATGCTCGAGGATACATCCACGAGTAAAAACAACATTAGGAAGATCTTTGGTTCTGATTTTGATTTGACGATAGCCCACACTCAAATCAAAGATTGGATAAGACGATCGATGCAATAATTGACCACGAGGATCACTCGGTGAAATATCGCCTTTCTTCGACACACACATCCACAACAAAGACATCCCCCTGGAATGAACTAAGTCAGGCGAAGCTTTTATCTTCCAACTCTCCAAGTTATTGTTTAGCTTAACCAACTAGTTCAGGGGTGTCCAACACAGATTCTTGGAGAAAGGTGGTTTATAGGAAAACCATCTCGATCACGAACTTAACATAACGGTCAAGGAACACCTTGGTAATACTTCGGAGAAGACATTCAGAAAATCACAATCCACCGGTATGTTATCAAGCTCGAGAGCAATCTTGCTTTTCAAGGCAAGACGATATGATCAACAGAGCAAAGGATTGACACAATCCTACTCATTGACCGAAAAGTGCACCATGGAAAATGGACTAGGTAGCACGATCATTCTTAGTATGAAATTTTAATGATCATCACACCAAGAGTGAGATTATTGTCCATTAACTACCAAGCAACAAAGTTTCTAGGAGTATCGATTTCACACATCACGATTCACTCGTCGGTGTTCTGGTCACAGATAGCACAGAGACCGAGGAATGAATGATGATGGCGAGGAGTATCACTACATCAAGATTTCATAAGAGGGAGTGGAGTTCTCATGATATTCCTAACATGAAGAGGGTAATACCTCAAGGTAGAACACAACAAAAGCTGGATTGTCATTTTGGTCTGCGAAATATAACTGCTTTGACCCAATCCTAGAGATGGATGAGGTACAGGAGTTTGCTTCTCCTAGTCATTCTAGAATAGAATGGCTTGACAAACCACAAGAATAGTCGACATTGATAACACAATGCATGACATACTCTTGACTATCCATTGATAGATAAAGGTCAGAATACAATTGAAGGAGGGCAACTCAAGAGCACCTGATTTTTGCTGAGTTGTAGATGCATGGATTGAATATATCAAACGGAGTTCAACATGTCTCTTCCAGATAATCCATGCAGAAATGAAAGAATTGGCAGACTGTTGTGATATTATGTTCACAAAGAACTTCTACCATAACTGATTCATGGTATTGGAAGAATGATATACCGCAAACCTCGAGGACTATAACAAGGTTACTAATATCCTAAAGGAACGAGCAAATACTATCAACGGGAATGGGCAGAATGATCCTTGGGTTCAAGAACCCAGATACAGAATACCTATTGACTAAATAGCATCACAACATGCTTTTGATAATGATGGCCAGAATTATCACACTGGAAACAAAAGACATAACTAGACTATTGGGTGGTTCAGTGAAACAACTTGGTTTCCTAAAACACTTTCATCAAACACGTCGAGGTATCGTAGTACCTCAACTCAAAAATTAGTGTGCTTTGTCTGGCCCGAAAGACATTGACTCAAGATGAAAGAGTTTTGCAATTGCATCAGATAATTTACAAACCTTGGATAACTCAGACAGCATAACGACTGTACGGGCATGAAATATGAGGCAACCTGCATAAGAAAACTGACAACATGACATTGAATTCATATGAAGACACTGATCCAGGAAGACAACATCTTTCCTATAGGTCTCCAGCATAGTAACTCGTCCTCCTAGTAGATAGATGGAAGGCCTAGTTCTTAATCCCTGTAGAAAAGAGGAGGGTGACTTAGAATTAGAATGACACAAGGAAAGGAGTAAAAAGAGCCTTACGTTCCCTTCCACAATCAATTCCCTTATATAACTAAAGTAGTTCTAGACTCAACATCGACCAATTTAGCTTGGTAATCCTATAGGCAGGCAAGCTCTGATACCAAAGCTGTCGAGACCCCAATCCTAAGCCATAGGAATCCAGCCTGTAACACATCACATCACTTTGCGGTCTCACGCACGGTTATCTCCACGACTGCCACCTTACCTGGGCCGGGACCGTTTGCGTCCTTTAACTCACGTATGTGAATGTGCCGCTAGCATTCAAATGTCAAAGAACCCGGGCCGACATGACTAGTTGTAGAACCAAAGTGGCACATCCGTACAGGGACGGGCATACGTAACCCAGCAATGCAGGTGTCGATCTCTAGCGTGTGTAGACGAGTCATAGCAAGCTACAAGGACTCCATTACGCCACGGGACATGAATGTCATAACTGCACATAGACGAGTCGTAGCAGGCTACAGGGACTCCATTACACTACAAGACATTTCCCCGAAGGGACAAACACAGCAGCAAAGAAGGGTAGATGCCAATCAATCATTGTGTGCGGAGCAGTAGCAAGCTACCAAGGCTCGGTGGAAGCACAAAGAGGCAGTTACCCATAACGAGTACTACTAAAGGCACACAACTAGGTGTCGGATCCCATACATACCGTTGCACATCAGACGTACGCACGACATGCCCAATATGCATAGATACAACTATGGCATCACAACATAACCATACAACATTACAACATTTAATTAAAAGGCTCGGAAGAGCCAATACAATAAGATGTTACAAATAGGGGTCTCAAGACTCAACATTCAGATCATTCAAACAAGCAAGTGGAAGGTAAACATGTGTGGGTACAGACATCTACAAAAGTGGCTGGAGGAGCCTGAAAAGCTACAACGACCCTACCAAAGGAACCAAACCTCTGCCTGGGATTCCCAAGCTAATACGGTCAACATCGAACTTCACGTCGAAAATACCACTAATGAGACTGACGTCTCTTCTACAAAAACATAAATTAAGCAAACGTGAGTACAAGAGTACTCAACAAGACTTACATCAGTACTAACTACATATGCATCAGTATCAATGAAGGGGGGTTGTGGAGTTTAATGCAGCAAGCCAGCTTTGACTCTTGGCTAAACTATACTACGACTACAAGTGATTTCTTTGGGGTGGGATAGCGCACATGAGTCCACATATTCACCAATCAACACATCACTATGGATCCACTTATGTCTCCCTACGAGAAGGCCATCCATAGCACTCACGCTTATCTTGCGCATTTTAGAGTATCCACTTCAAGTTTTCTATGAACCACATAAGTTCTCCAAGTAGTCCATATCCGAGGACGCGGCTATTCGAATAGATTATTTCACCCGGCAGGGGTATACTTCTTCACACACGCTCTCGCCACTTATCACCATATACACGTCATGCATCTCGGCAACCTTCAAGCGGAAGCACTGCCATGGGCGTCGGCCACGACCGTCAACCACACAAGACCCTAGTCCAGGTTTATCGCCTATTTGAGACTGAACCCACACGGAAGTCCGACCGAAGTTTCTGGTATGGCCTCAAACAATGTGCGCAGGGTTCCCAAGCCCACCGTTCAGGTGCCACTTGGTACACCGTGCCACTGCGCATCTACCGCATCACAGCCCACCCCATCGGGCAGCGCTATGCACGACCGCCATCACTTTTCCTACAAACACCAGAAACTAGTTGCGACTCCTGAACAGAGGACTAGGTGATTAATAAGCCGAGAGGGGTCGAGTTACCGGAGCCCAATGTGTGGTAGTAACTGTCTTCGATCACAAACACATAACTCAGTTCTTAAGGTCGGTCCCAATGAGACAACCCATCATGTACTCCTACATGACCTCTCGTCGCTACCTTTACCAAATCATGTTCACACACTTAGCTCTCACACAGAAGGACATGAATACTGCCATTCTGATCCATCACCCAGATGTATAAGACCCGACACGACACGATTCTAAGCATAACAGGCAGAGTAGGTAAATAAGCATGGACGAGTAAGCACAACAAGGCTCAAGCAGTTGCTACTCATGCTAAGTGGTTTCAACTATTTACTGTGGCAAAGACAGGTCATGCAAAGGAATGTGTTCAACTACCGAGAATAGGTAACAATTGCATCGTTGTTGTCCTAATGCAATAAAAGAGAACAGAAGCGAGAGAGTGGGTTCATATCAGTATGCTCAAGGGGGGTTTTCTTGCCTGACAGTCCTGAAGATGTCATTTCTCTTCATTAGTGTCAACGTTCACATTGTCGGAACCATCGTCTACCAAGAGGGAGCAATAACCGGCAAACACAAAGGAACAACATTCAATGCAATGCAAAATCATGATGCATGATGTGACAAGTTAGGATACTAAATTAACCTAGAGGAATAAGTTTGAATTCCAACTCCAAATGATATTTCATATACTGCCCTAATCATAAAATGTCCTACTTGGTGACGTTAACTTGTTCAAACATGCATGATCATGGCATAAACAGATTCATTGGATTTTTCTGATCATTTTTCATATATAAATTATTTTCATCTGATTTACAAATTATTTTCTATGAATTTAAGAATTTTTAAATATTTTATGAAATAATAAATCATTTTGTATTTATTTTAATTGCAGAAATATTTTACTGCATCAGCATTACGTCATGGTGACTTCACAGGTCAACAGGGCCGGCCAGGGTCAAACCTGACTGGCAGGACCCACATGTCAATGACACAGGGCCATCTCCATAGGCTAACTAGTGGGCCCAGTCAACTGCTGACTCAGCAGTCAATAGGGGACCCAGTCAATCACTGACTGGTGGGTCCGGTCAACTGCCATGTCGGCCGGGCTGGGGTTAGTCGCCGGTGACAAGCCGAGACGGCAGGGTTTGCTGGAAATCCTCCTTCGGTGACCATTTGGGCAGCGGAATGCATCTATGGGCAGCTAGGGTTCGTGCGCACCCATCTAAGGCAATGGGAGGACGCGCGGACGCCGGAGACGATGGCCACGGCGACTTTGGCGGCGGCCGGAGTTTGACAATGGCGGGGATGGTGGCTAGGGGACGGAACAGGCAACAGGGCAAGGGGAAGAGGAACCGGGGCTCACAGTAGGCTTGAGGAGGTGTTCGACGAGCTCGGGGGGCTCCTGCAGTGGCAAATCGGCAACGGTATCCGCCGGCCGAAGGTTGGGGAAGATGGTGGCGTCAGGGCATTGTGATGCCCCCGGCGAAGCATGGCTCGGCGAGGACAGGTAGGGTGTGCGGCGGTTCTGGTGGGCTCACTGGCTGGGCTAGAGGTGGCTGGAGGCCGTGGGGATAGCGAGGGCGACGACGAGCTCCGCTCGGGCCTGAGGGGAAGGAAGCGGAGGGAGAGAGGGAGAATGAGAGGGTCGACTCGATCCGGACGATGCTAGGGTCCTCACCCCCATCGTCGCGCTGGCTCGGGAGAGCCAGGCAAGCAGGAGGCATGGCGCCTCGGTCGTGCGTTGTGCGAGCCTTCGCCTCTGCCTACTGGCAGAGGTTGAAGACGACCGCTCGCCAGGGTGGGCTGGGCCTGCTACCGTGCTGGGCCAACAGGTGAGTTCTCTCTCTCTTTTAGTTTTATTAGTTTCTGTTTTCTATTTAATTTTGTTTGGGCAAAACAATAAAGCTAAAATTCCTGGAAATATTTGTGGGGTATATTTGGAATATTTACAAACTACACAAAAAATTCAGGAAATTTAAAGCAACTAAAATATTTATAGTGCTTTAATAGTGATTTTCAGAAACTTTGATGATTTATTAAATTTGCCAAATTGAGAAAAAACAATTATTGGAATTTTGTTTATTCAATGAGGTGCTAGTGTTTGATATCCCCATTTCAAATTAATTTTAAATTTTAACATGATGACATGATGCACATGCTGATGTTGATGCAAACAATTCAAGCAAATTCTAGGGTTGTGACAGAAATTGTGTCAGACCGACGCACCCAGTTCACCTCGAGGTTCTGGAAGATTTTTGAAGGAGCCATGGGTACCAAGCTCTCCTTTAGCACTGCTTTTCACCCCTAGAACGGTGGACAGACAGAACGAGTAAATCAGATACTCGAAGATATGCTCCGTGCTTGTGTTTTGGCGTATGGAGCCTAGTGGGAAGATTGCCTACCGTTCCCCGAGTTCTCCTACAAAAAAGCTACTAGTTGAGTCTTCAGATGGCACCTTTTGAAGTGTTGTATGGGCGCAAGTGTCGTACTCCCCTCAACTGGTCTGAAACCGGAGAAGGGTTGGTCTTTGGACCAGATATCCTCTATGAGGCAGAAGAGCAAGTTCAACTCGTCTGAGAGAGCCTTGAGACCGCCAAGACAACATAGAAGAGCTACGCTGACTCTCACCGCCGAGAACTGAACATCAACATCGGAGATCATGTTTACCTTCGAGCCACACCTCTCAAAGGGACCAAGCGTTTCCATGTCAAGGGGGAGCTTGCACCAAGATACGTCGGCCCCTTCAAGGTCGCGACAAGATGAGGAGAAGTTGCCTACCAGCTAGAGATACATCCCGAACAATCGGATGTGCACAACATCTTTCACGTGTCACAACTCCGGAAGTGTCTCCAAGTTCCCAACCGCCCCGACCTCTACAAGGACATCGACCATCAAGCCATTGATCTTCAGCCAGACCTCACTTATCATGAGAGCCTAGTTCGCATTCTGGATGAGGTAGAACATTGCAACCGAAGCCGCACCATCAAGTACTTCAAGGACCAATGGAGCAAACACTCTGAAGCTGAAGCAACCTGGGAGCATGAAGACTATCTTAGAACTGAGTTCCCTTATCTTTTTAGCGCTTAGCCTAGGAATCTCGGAGACGAGATTCTTGTAAGGGGGTAGGTCTATTTGTATCATCTTGTTATGCTTGGGTTTACAAAATATGGAGCCAATTAAAAGTTTTCAGTGCTTGTGCTTGTTTGACTTGGTGCTTGTTTGCTTGTTTGGTTGGTTGTGTATGGCACTCTTTGATTCTATCCCTCTCCATATTCATCTTCCTTGACCCAAACTTCTTGCCCAATGATCATTCCATGTGAATAGTGCCCAAAACTATTTTTATCAAATTGTATTTTGACCAAAAAGGATTTATCCAAATTAGGTTTTCAAAACCCCCTGAAACGAGGTTTGCACTGCAAGTCCTCAAATTGGGTGGACCCTTTCTCCCCAAAGGTTTTATTTGAAGCCTACTATACTTATGACTTCCCAAAAATTGGGTGGACCCTTTCTCCCCAAATATTAATTTTAAAGATTATTTTAATATTTTATTTAAGGCTTTTTCTTAAGACCAAAAACGGTTTTTCATAGGGAAAAATTGTTTAAATGCTTTCAAAATATTTGAGAAAATTTAGGGAAACTCAGTGGACATACACTGTCCATATATATGAGGTTAAACACATGGTCATGTTCAAAATAATGGGTAAGACCCCTCAAAACCCTTTTTGTCCAAATCAAGATTTTGGAATATTTCTATAAGAAATATTCTCAGTAAATTCCAAGAAAATTCCAACAATTCAACACTGTCATGGGTGATGATCTTGCAAAGTTTCATCTCAATCCAAGTTGATTTGCTTCATCAAAGTATTCCAAAAACCCCGTGTCCAGATTCAAATTTGAGCAACCTTACATTGTGAAGTTTGTCCCCTTGACCCCAAACTTTGTGGACATGTTCTAATCACCAAATAATGGTGCTAAACTAAGTGGCGCATCAAGGCGATTAGCTTATCATGACTGGATCTACAGGAACCAGATTCCGTTAATTTCGAGGGTTTCATAAAGCTACATTGTAAACTTTCTTTAATCAAGCTCAAACTTGGTGATCAGGCCTAATTCTAATCACCATTTGATCCTGTCAATTCCTATGGCAAGCAAAGCCCATTTGCTTGCCCTAATATCGATCAAACACCTTTTGTCAGAATAGAAAAAACCCTTCTTTACCCCCTTCCTCTATTTTTCTTGATCCCACATTTTTACCACATCGTTTTGCAATGGTATTTTACCTCCAGTAAACATTGCTTGGCCATAGCCCCATGATTGGAGCTGAAAACCTCATTTTTACCCCCGGACATCAGTAAAACACCTCTCTCTTCCCCCCTCCTCTTATTCTATCTTCCTCCTAGGGAATCCAATGCCATTACCCCCTAGCCTAGATGCCCCTAGACCCCCTAGACACATTTGGCCATGCACAAAACGCCGTTGGAATGCTGTGGCATGCCATTCGCGCGCTCCGGAGCATGCTACAGTGTTGACAGGCACTCTAGCCGTTGCCCACTACATGTCTCCGGTGGCCTCGGGCCACCCCCTCTCGCCACTTGCCACTCCTCGGCGTCCTCGCAACGCCACTGTATCGGCCCCCTCCTCTCCCCCTTCTTATCCCTCCTCCCGCGCGTGCCGAGGTCCGCCCGGCTCAGCCAACCCGCAGCTTCGCACGCGCGCTCCCCCTTCTCTTCTCTCTCTCCCCCTGGTCATGGACAGGTTCCAAGAAGACCCCATGCACACCAGCTTCTCCTCCCGCGCCTTCTAGCCTCGGCCCCGAGCTCGCCGGCGCACCACCGACTCGGTAGACCACGACTCACCTATAAAAGGGCCTTGCCCAAGCCCTCTACCCTCCTGTAGCTCCCTTCCACCCCTTTGGCACTCCCAAACCACCCGAGCGACCACCCGGAGCCCCAGTGCTCGGGATCGGCCGAGGCGCCGCCGCAGTAGAGCTTCATCATTCTCGGGACATAGGCCCGCTCCGGTGCTCCTCTCCCCTCCGACCTCTTTCCCCTTCCTCCCCGTCCATTTCCAGTAGAGGAGCATCACCGGTGATCCCCTCCCGAGCGTTCTCCGTCACGGGTGCTCATCGCCGGCGAGCCAGACCACCTTCGATTGCCCTTCCACCTCCAGGAGACCGGCGGCTTGATGCTGGGTCCATCCCCTCCTTCTGTTTCCCTCACCACGCCCTCCTTCGTTGCCGGTGAGCCTAGCCGCCCTCCTGTCCAGAGGTGGGAGATGACAGGTGGGACCCCCTGTCATCCCCACACCTCTCTCCCTCTCCCTCTCTCTCACTGATGCTGGGGCCCGTGCGTCAGGTTCAAACCTGGCCGCGCGCGCCCGCAGCTCAGCTGGGCCAGCCTGGCTGGTTGGCCCAATGCGTCTTGGCATTTGGCCCAGGGCAGAGTGCCCTTTTCCTTTTCCTTTTTCTGTTTGTTCTCCAAAAATCCCTCAAGGCTTAATAGTTATCCAATGCACAATATTTTTCCACCATAAATCCTAGAATATTCCATAGATTTAATAGTGCCATTTGTGAAAAATGTTGAATTTTTTTATACACTATTTTATTCTAAAACCTATTTTTGGCACTTATTTACATCTGTTTATTAGTTTTCAAATTTTTTTTCAAAACAAAACCTTAGACAAATATTTTTATTCTAGTTTTTAGTATCTATCAGAATAGGGTAACATTTTAATAGTAGCTTTGTGTGCTCTGTTTTTGTCTGATGCTTATTATTATCACTATTTATCATGACGATAGATTGCGCTATTAACGAGGGAGTTGGACGCGAAGACTTTGAAGACCCTGAAGACTTTGTTGCGCCAGGCAAGCAGCCCTTTGACCATGTTAAGAAACCATTTTTATTGCATGTCATATAGCACTTTACTCTCGTTATATTTGATCATGTGGCATGTGGAGTAGTGACCACTTCGGTGGGTTTCTTCCGATACTTTTACCGTTGACACTTGCATCATGCATTACCCTATCACCTTATGAGGGTTGTGCGGGTGGGAGTAGATAGGATGTTAGTAGATGCTATGCAAGTGGGATCGGGATTATGCATGGTGACGAGTATAAAGAGATGATTTCAATGACTTTTCGAATACCCCATCGGGTGCCACTAATGCCCGAGGGAGATGATGATGAGTTGTTGGGTGACCACTCGAGAAAGAAGTGGTGTGCCGTAACAAGTTGAGGGTGTATTTTCGAAAACGGATTAGATTTAAGGTCCGTTGTCCGTCCCAACCTTACATGCGCAACCATGATACCCCTTATGGGACGGGGACTTATTGATTACTATGGTTGGTGCTAGCAGGGAGCCCGCATTACCAGTGGCGAGAGTGAAGTGTTCACTCTCGAGATGGGGGCGTCTCGAAAGTGGAAGGCCATGCGCTGTCTTTACAAGCACCGGGCACACCGTTGTGTGCCCTCATGGATGATACGTGTGATGTATATCATGAGGGATGGCACCAACGTGTGGAATCTTTGTTTAGTATCACCATGGGAAAGGCATTGTTCGGGTGCTTACCTCGGGTATGAAATTTACCGTGAGTTGTCGATGACACGGAAGTTCCGCGAGTCTTGTGGGTAAAGTGTGCAACCTCTGCAGAGTATAAAACTATTAGAATAGCCATGTCCACGGTCATGGACAGTTGGACGTCCTTCTTAAACTACGTCCAGATTTTTTTTGCAAACTTGGTGTGTGTGTGTGTGGAATACAGAAGGATGTTACTTGAGACAAGTCTGAAGACTTGATGTGATGAATGAACTTGAGATGTTCAACCCCTGCTTATGATGATATCTGTAACTTGTTCATATGGATATCTGCCAACTGTTGATGCATGATTACACATAGTTACTTGATCATGACATTGCACTCAAAAATTAGCTTTCCGCAAACTACCTATTAGTACTATATCATGCATTGTCATGCCTTGTTCCACAACATGGGTTGCTTGCGAGTACATTCAAAGTACTCATTGGCTTGCCACTGGTTATTTAATTGGCTAGGCATGGAAGAAGTAGAGTACGGTGAAGAGTTCGTTGGCAACGAACATGCGAACTAGGACGCTTCCCAGTCAGAATGCCTGTAGGTTTATGGTAGATGGAAATGGGTTCACACTTTCGATCAAGATTTCTGCTGCTTGTTAAGTTTAAGTAATTGGCCCTTGTGGCCCTATCTATGTAAGAATAGACCTGCATGGTCTTTATTTGTGTAAGACGCTAAATGTGGATGTAAGGCTGTTGTTAGTCAGCTTTTGTGTGTTCAGTGAGCATTGATCTCTAGGATCACTGTAGACGTGCATTCGGTGATCACGACTTATGAGTCGGGGTCCCCACAGATTGCTTCATTGTTATATCTATTTGCATCTCGTCCCGATATTATGCTTAGTGTTTGCATGTGTGCTAGATATCAATCTGCACCTAAAGAGTGTCATCTTTTGGCTGTGAAACGTATTGTGAGGTACTTGATACAAACACCAAACTTTGGCATTTGGTATCCCAAGGGATCTTCTTTTAATATTGTTGGCTATTCCAATTCGGACTATGCCGGTGACAAGGTTGGTAGAAAATCCACCTCGGGTACTTGTAAATTTTTAGGTAGATCTCTTGTGTCTTGGTCCTCCAAGAAACAAAACTCGGCATCTCTATCTACTACCGAAGCTAAGTATATTGCTGTTGGATCTTGTTGTGCGCAATAACTATGGATGACACAAACGCTTAAGGATTATGGAATTAATGTTAAAAATGTTCCATTACTTTGCGACAATGAAAGTGCTATCAAAATTGGACATAATCCCGTGCAACATTCTCGAACCAAGCATATTCAAGTTCGACATCATTTCATTCGTGATCATGTTGCCAAAGGAGATATCAATCTTAAGCATGTTCGTACTAACAAACAATTGGCTGATATCTTCACCAAGCCACTTGATGAGAAAACATTTTGTCATTTGAGGAGCTAAACTCACTTAGTTGCAAGCAAGGGCATGAGCTTTCTTATTATCTCCATGTTCCTGTAACTCATTATCATATGCCATGGAACTCTATGCTCCCTTGTATTGCATCGAACCTTGTGTAGGTACTTGGAAGAACTTCATTCCAGAAGATTGCCATCAACTCCAATCATAAGCAATATTGTCATTACCAAGTATCCACAACCCCTCTTGATGATGGAAGGAAGAAGAAAACAAAAACATATCCTTGACATATACTTGATCTTAGTTGCAAAATATTAAGTGGTCTCATCTCAATTGGATATATCCATTGTTCTTCCTTGCATGACTAAACTTTGTAGGTGATGAGTGTACTAGAACGAGAAGGATTGATCCAAATTCAAGATGATCTTCATCAACCTCAAGCATCCTCAACAAGTTTACCTACGAGAAGCATCATCAACATCATTCAAAGGTATGCACTCATATCCTTGAAAAGGCTTTACTCCAAGTCACGGGCTAAAGCAACTCAAGAGATATGAAGACATCAAAATGCTTAATGAAAAAATGGTAACCCCATTTTGAGCTTAAACGATGAGTATGACCTATGATCAAGCATGCTTGCTTGGCTCCTACGTCAATATACTCTAATATAGGTGACCTAGTCACCGCCCATCATTAGTTAAGAATATTGCGTGGTTTGCTCTCTATTTGCATGATCTCTCGTAACCACTCAAAACTTATCTATTTGATGTCCTTTGTAAATCTTTCGCACTTTTCTTTTTGAAACAATTTCGTTTGTCTCTCCGAAAACAGAAACATGGTTTATCATTCGGAGTCATTGATATGAATTACTCGGTTCTACTGAATTTGCAGGTAAGCTGCACTATACAATTTCGGTATCATCGGTTTATTTATCCCGGAGTCACCGATTTTCTTTGCTTTCTAAATCTGTGTTTCTTTGATATTGTTTATTTGTTTCTGTTCTCGTGATATACTTGTTCTTTCGATGACCCCTTCTCAATATATATATATATATATATGTGTGTATATGTATATAGGGGGAGAAGAACAAACAACACTTCGGGGGAGAAATTCCTTATTCAAGGATCCCTAGCTCCAAGGGGAAGAAAACTAAAACATGCCAAAGGGAGATAAGTTGCATTCAGTGATTCCCTTAGTTCTTTAATGAACCCTACTTTCAATGACCCTTGATCTCCAGGATCCCTTCCTTGTCAATGATCCCTATCACTACTCCCACATTTAACCTTTTTGGTATTTTATGCCGACGGGGGAGAATATCAAAGCTTCATGCTAAATGGAGAGTTACATACTTATGCAAAGGGGGTGATATGATTTAGGGGGGAGGAAGATAACAAAAGTTCACACTTATAATCAAGGAGAGGAACAACTATGTAGGAGGATAAATGTACTTTTGGAGAAAAGTCTCAAGTGAACAAAGGAGAATCTTTTCTCACCTTATCCAATCCCAATAACTACATGCTGAGATTCAGGGGGAGAGGATGTACTACCTTTTTCATATCAAAGGGGAGAAAAGATATAATAGATTAATGCTAAAGGTGGAGACATATCAATCTTAATGCTTATCACATTTTATATGTTCTCCACATCTTGGTACTAGTTGAGTTCTATTGCTTTTGTTTAGTAGAATACTCTTGTGTCTCCTAACATTGTTTTCTCAAGTGTGTCTCTACTACTAGAATGCTCAAAGAACTCAAGGTCGGTATATGCATCATATCTTTGATCAACATGATCTCTTGCTTCTTGCACTTATTGTTTGCAAGAGTTAAGTCTTCATCAAGGATATACATTTCATTCACATATATTGATGCATATAGCCAAGATACACATGAATCTTACATCCCTTTCATCCATATGTGTGCCCATGCATTCCAAAGGAACTATCCTTTAAAGGACTTCACACATTTAGGGGGAGACTATCTAGGTCATGTGTTTCTCAAAGTATTCATTGCATCCATGCATATCTTGAACTGAAACTTTGATTATATGTTGTCATCAATTACCAAAAAGGGGGAGATTGAAAGCAAAACATGCTCCCTTGGTGGTTTTGATAATTCACGACAACATACATTGTCTCTCGGACTAACACCTCTATCTAGGGTATTTCAGATAATAGTCCATGGAGATTTGAGTTGGCAAAATGATTGAGGAGATTGTGGAATTACCCCGAGATTCAAGGAAATAGGTTGGCCAAGCTTCAAGCAAGAGGACTCTACATTTTATATTTGTGGGAAATCACTTTGAGTCCATAGGAAAGCCAATACTATTAAAAGGGGGTAAAATTTTGATGGTGAACAATATGCTCAAACATGCACAAGTGACAATCACCAAAACATCCACAAACTCTCCCACAAAAGTGTGTCCTAAGCCAAATATGCAAAATCGGTGCAACCAACATTCCTATCCCAGTGCCACCGATTCCAAACCCTACACAGACTCAGCCAAACCCTAACACTTCGGTGTAGCCGACACTGCACTCAGTGCCACCGAGTTGGCTTGCCAACTTTTTGTTATGCAAATTCTCATTTTCGGTCTGTCCGAAAATGGTGAATCGGCGTCACCGAGATTGGCAAATCTGACTATTGGTCACCTAGTCGGTGCAACCAAGAATTGTATATCGGTCCCTACGAGATTCAAAAGTTGCCACTTTTGGTCACTTCGGTACCACCAAGATTTACACATCGGTGTTACTGAGTTGGTCATTTTGTGTGTAACGGTTGGATTTTTTGGGATGCCTATATATACCCCTTCACCACCACCCACTCGAAAGAGAAGCACTCAGAACTATTCCATACCTATCCTACTCAGTTTTTTGAGAGAGAACCACCTACCCTTGTGTTGAGGTCAAGATCTTCCACTCCAACCATATGGATATTGATTTCTAGCATCCCTAGGTTGCTTTCCACCAATCCCATATCTTCTACCATGCCAAATCTGTGAGACAGATTGTGTGTTGAGGAGTCTATCATCTTGAAGCACAAGAGCAAGGAGGTCATCGTCATTACCGAGCCTATTACCTTTTGGAGGGTGGTGCCTCCTAGATTGGTTAGGTGTCGCTTGGGAGCCTCCTACTTCTTGTTGTGGAGTGAACCCAGAAGTTTGTAAGGGCAAGGAGATCACCCACTTCGTGAAGATCTACCCATAGTGAGGCTAGTCCTTCGTAGATGGAAGCCGCATGGAATAGTCAAGGTTGCTTCTTCGTGGAACCCTCCGTGGGTAGAGCCCTCCGCGAACTCTCGCAACCGTTACCCTCCGTGGGTTGAAGACTCCATGAACGTGGACATACGATAGCACCACCTATCGAAACCACGGGAAAAAACCTTGCGTCTCCTATTGCGTGTGATCTTCCTACCCCATCTCCTTACTTACATGTGCAATGTCTTTACTTTCCGCTGCCATACTTGTAGACTTGCATGTGTAGGGCTGTTAGACTTGCTAGACTTGCTAAAATAGTTAAAATCTGCCAACCAATTAACTTGGGAAAAGTTTAGGTTTTAAATTACTGCTAGTAGTGTATTCACCCCCCTCTAGACATCCGTCTCTGGATCCTACATCTGGGTGCAACTGTCGGGATGCATAGGCGATCATCTTTCGGTCTTGCATAAGAACACATCCAAGTCCTTGTCTGGAGGTGTCACAATAGATGGAAAAGTCCTTCGAGAAGTTAGGTGGCATAAGCACGGGAGCAAAGGTCACACGTCTCTTCAGTTCCTGGAAACTGTTCTCACACTGTGGGGTCCACTCAAACTTCTTGTCTTTCTTGAGGAGTTCTGTCAGAGGCTTGGCAACTTTGGTGAAGTTCTCGACGAAGCGACAACAATAGCTTCACTGTTTCAAGTGGAGTCCAATCGAGAATGGCCTGGACTCTTTCGTGGTTAACCGCAATGCCCTTACTGGAGATCACATGACCTAGATAGGTCACTTCTGGTAACCAAAATTTGCACTTGGAGAACTTGGCATAAAGACGGTGCTCTATGAGCTTTTCTAGCACAAGTCTGACGTGTTCAACGTGCTCATCTTCATTCTTCTAATAAATTAGAATATCATTGAGGTAAACCACGACGAACTTATCTAAGTACTCCATGAAGATTGAGTTCATCAAACGGGAGAATGTTGTTGGAGCATTTGTTAGTCCAAAGGACATGACTATGTACTCGTACTGACCATAACGACTGACGAACGGTGTCTTGGGAATGTATCCATTCTTAATCTTGATTTGATGGTAGCCTAACCTCAAATCCGTTTTGGAGAACACTGAAGATCCAGCAAGTTGATCATGAAAATCATTGATCCTGGGGAGTGGATACTTATTCTTTATTATGACCACATTGACGGGTCGGTAATCCACAACCATACAATCCGTTCCATCCTTCTTTTTCACAAAGAGAACGGGACAAGCCCAAGGAGAAGAGCTAGGTCGAATGAAACCCTTTTGCAAGGACTCATCAAGTTGTTTCTTAAGCTCAGTTAATGCCAAGGGTGCCATCTTATAAGGTCTTCTGGAAATTGGAACAGTTCCTGGGATGAGGTCTGTCACAAACTCTACATCCCTGTCAGGTGGAATACGTGGCAATTCGTCTGGGAAGCCATCCGGAAAATCTTGGACGACCGGAATATCTTCAAGATTGGGAAGAGGGTTGGCATTGAGTGAATAGAGATGACGCTTTGCAACTCGTGTTGAAACGTGGACTATCTTGCCAGATGGATGCGTAAGCTGAACAGACCTAGTGGAGCAATCGATCTTGGCATGGTGAGCTATCATCTAGTCCATACCCAAAATGATATTAGTATCTGAAGACTTGAGAGCTATCAACGAAGCAAGGAATACAAGCCTATCAACACGGATTTCATTTCCATGGCTTATTCTTGTGGTCTGCCATCTAGACCCTGGAGTGTGAATTTCAAGAGCAGTTGTCATATCGCAAAATGACATGTCATGCAACCAGGCATAGCCTTACGAGATGAAGGAATGCGATGCTCCAATATCAAACAGAACTGATGCTGGATGGCAATTGACAAGGAGAGTCCCAAGGAGAACTTTTGGATCATCATTAGCTTCTTTGGCTGAGATGTGATTCACACATCCCCATTCAATGATGGTTGGCTTGGCATGGATCACCTTGACTGGTGGCTTATCATGACCAACAGACTTTCCAGACTCAGGTGAAGCAACATTGGACTGAGTGCAATTGCGAGCGATGTGGCCTGGTTCTCCGCACTTGTAGCAAATCACAAAAGTCTAACGTGGAACCGCATTGGCCGACGGTCCATCAAGAGGTTCGGATGGAGCACTTGGCTGAGTAGGATGAGGCACCACATAGGATGGCCTCGATGCATATCCAGATGGAAGTGATGAGTTCAGAACCCAAATCCGACGCTGTTGAGATCCAGAACCAGAGGTAGAAGCCAAATCATAGTTGTGCTTGCGAGATTCTTCATAAGTGAACTGAGCTATCTCTACATTGATGGCCTTGTTCACAAGACCTTGGAAGGTGTTGCAATGATGCAAGTGAAGATCATGACGCCACTTTGGGTTGAGACCCTTCCTGAACCTAGCTTGCTTCTTGGCATCCGTGGACACTTCTTCTGTGGCCTAACGGGCAAGGTTCTCAAACTTTCAACTGTAAGCATCTACAACCATCTTACCCTGGGAAAGGTTACAAAACTCTTCCCTCTTTCATTCCATGAGACCATAAGGAATATGATGCTTACGAAAAACCTCTGTGAATTCTTACCAGGTAGGAATCTGGCCAGCTGGAATTATAGTCTCATAATTCTCCCACCATATACTAGCAGGACCCTCCAAGAAATATGTATCATAAGTGACCTAATCAGCCTCAGCCACGCTCACGGAACGCAGCTTGTTGGCGATGCTACGGAGCCAGTCGTCTGCATCGAGTGGCTCAATTGAGTGATGGAAGGTGGGTGGGTATAGTTTGATGAAGTCATGGATGGTCACTGTTCCAGCACACTGATGTGCGGTGTTTTCCTGAATACGTGCCAGCAAGCGATTTGATTCACACTTGTCTTTCCCAATGTCTAGCATGTACTATGCCAATGAAGGTGAATCCGACAGAACTTCGGCATCTCTGGTTCCACATCTCTGGCCCTTCTTGCGACCAATGGTAGCTTGGGTACTGTGGGACATCCTGATGATGAGAAACTAGGATTAGACATGGCGACATACCAGATAGTGAGGAAGGAATGCAAAAGCATTTGAACTTCATAGAAATCCTAGGGGAAATTGGTCAGCATAACGGTTGTGAATGCTCAGAATTGAGACATTCTGCAAAAGATTTAGGTGCCACGACACCTTAACATGACAATCTCAAGATTCTAATTGAACTAACAAGCTACAGAGATAACACTCAGGACTGGAATGCAACTCAGATCAACCATTTGTATAAGTCTACGGAATAGTAACTCGGGATCCTAGTAGACAGGTAAGAAGCCTAGTTCTTAACCCCGTAGAAAAGGAGAGGGTGACTCAGAATCAGAATGACATGGGGGAAAGGAGTAAAAAGAGCGTTATGTTCCCTTCCACAATCAATTCCCTTATATAACTAAAGAGTTGCTAGACTCAACTTCGACCAAATTGGCTTGGTAATCCTACAGTCAGCTAGCTCTGATACCAACTTTATCGGGACCCTGATCCTAAGCCATAAGAATCTAGCATGTAACACATGACATCACTTTGCGACCTCACGCACAGTTAACTCCATGGCTGCCACCTTACCTGGGTCGGGACCATTTGTGTCTTTTGGCTCACGTATGTAAATATGTCGCTAGCATTCAAACATCAAAGAACCCAGGTTGACATGACTATTCGTAGAACCCAAGTGGCACATCCGTACAGGAACATGCATACATAACCCAACAATGCAGGTGTCGGCCTCTAGCATGTGTAGACGAGTCATAGCAAGCTACAAGGACTCCATTACACCATGGGACATAAATGTCATCACTGCACATAGACGAGTCGTAGCAGGCTACATGGACTCCATTACACTGTGAGACATTTCCCCGAAGGGACAAACACAACAGTAAGGAAGGATACATGCCGATCAATCAATGTGTCTTGAGTAGTAGCAAGCTACCAAGTCTCGGTGGAAGCACAAAGAGGCAGTTCCCTATAAAGAGTACTACTAAAGGCACACAACTAGGTGTGGAATCCCATACATATCATTGCACGTCACACGTACGCACGACATGCCCGATATGCATAGATACAACTATGGCATCACAACATAAACATACAACAACACAACATTTATTTAGAAGGCTCATAAGAGCCAACATAGTGTGATATTACAAATAGGGGTCACCTAACCCAACACACAGGTCATACAAGCAACAAGCGGAAGCTTAACATGTCTTGGTATAGACATCTAGAAAAGAAGAAGGCTGAGGAAGCGTGTCTATCTACAAAGCCCTCCATAGGAACCAGACCTCTTGCTGGGATTCCCAAGCTAATTGGCCAACATCGATCTTATCGTAGAAACCACTAGTGAGACTGGAGTCTCCTCTACAAAAACATAAATAAGCAATAGTGATTACTGAGTACTCAACAACATTACATCAGAGCTAACTACATATGCATCGGTGTCAACAAGGGGGTTGTGGGGTTCAATGCAGCAAGCCAGCTTTGACTCGGTGGCTATCCTGTACTATGACTTTCATAACTTTGAAAAGTTTTGTTAAACGTACACAAGTCCACTAACACCACAACAATACACCACCATGGATCCACTCCTGTCTTCCTACGAGAGTGCCATCCACGGTACTCACACTTGTCTTGAAGCTTTTATGAGTGACCCTTTAAATTGTCTATGGACTATATAAGTCTCCAAGTAGTCCATATCCGCAGACGCGGATATTCGAATAGATTGATTACCTTGTAGGGGTGTACTTCGTCACACATGCTCCCGCCACTTACCGCTATGTGCACGTAAAAGGGCACCTCGACGACCTTCAATCAGAAGCCCAACGAGGGAGTCGGCTAGGACCGTTAGCCACACAAGACTCTAGTCTAGGTCTATCGCCTATTTGAGACTGAACCCGCAAGGAAGTCCGACCGAAGTTTCCTCTATGTCCCCAAACAATGTGTACAGGGTTCCCAAGCCCACGTCGATGGATGGTACTACGCTTGGTACACCGGGTCATGATGCCTAGTCTGTCCTAAGCCCACCTGTATGGGGTGCCACACGGTAGACTACTAGCATGTGCTAGAAACACCAGAAACTAGTTGCAACTCCTGGACAGAGATCAAGTCGATAAATATGTTGAGTGAGTCAATTAAGGATGCCAATGTGCGGTAGTATCTAGTCTTGGACAACATACACATGACTTAGTTCTTAAGGACAGTCTCAATGATATAACCTGCCATGTACTCCTACATGGCCTCTCATCGTTACCTTTACCAAAACGGGTTCAACACTTAACTCTCACCATTGGAACACATTCAGTTCACTCTGGTTCATCACCCAAATGAATCATACTTGAAACAACTCTAAGAATAGCAAGCATAGCAGGATAAAGGCACAACATGGCTCAAGCATCTACCAGGTATGCTAGGTTGCATGGTTCAGCTATTTACTTTGACAATGACAGGTCATGCAGAGGAATGGGTTCAACTACCGGAACATGTAAAAGTTGAAACATTTTGTCCTAATGCAATAAGGGGGAGCAAGAGCTGGAGAGTGGGATTTTATCGAAGATGTTCAAGGGGGGTTGCTTGCCTTATAAGACGATCACACGTTACTACTCCTAAGATGGATACTCGACCGTATCCTCCGAAACAGTGCCTAACACGAAGAACAACCATCGAAGGGGGAACAAATCAATAGACATCAAATGCAACATTATGATGCATTAATATGACATGGCAATATGATGTGGTTGAGCTAATGCATCTAGCAACAGATTTACATGAAGTAGGTTTGAAATCAAGGTTCAAATTCAACTTCATATATGGAGTTCCATAATGCATTTGAACTAAAATGTCAAATTTCGACCTATTTAGGTTCTCTAACATGCATAAAATGGTACAAATGGATTCATTGGATTTTTCTGATCAATTTTCATATATAAATTATTTTCATCTAACTTACAGATTAATTTATATGAATTTTCTAAGTTTTAGCATTTTCTGGAATTCATTTAAATCCCTAAATACATTTATTGTGTCAACCATACGTCAGCATGTTGTCAGCCTGGTCAATCAACTTGGTCTAGGTCAAAACTGACCAGTGGGACCCACTAGTCAGTAACCCAGTCGCTAAGCAGGGTCAAATCCTGCGCTGACTAGGGTTTGACCCGCTTGTGGGGCCCACTGCAGTCACTGCGGGGGTAATTAACCGTGGGGTTAGCGCTAATGGCGCGGCCATGTCAACACCGGCCGGACTATCACCGGCGACGACCATCCCGACAGCGGAGGCTTGATGGACTTGCTCCTCTGACCACCATTTGGCACGCGGGACGGTGCTATCAGACGCGGGGAGCGAGCCACACCCATCCCAGCCGACGGGACGGTGCGGGGTGGCCCATAGCCTCGCCGGCGACGATGGCTACGGTGGTCGGAGCTTAGGCTAGCACCGGCTTGAGACTACGGGCTGCACATGGGGAAGCTAGGGGCAGCTACAGTCTCCTACAACCGCCCTGATCACGATGAGGTGCTCGGCGACAAGCCTCGGGGCTCCAGCCACGGCGACAAGCTTGCTCGCGGCAGCTGGAGTTCGGCCGAGGACGGTCGCGGTGCTACAAGAAGGGAACGATGACGAGGTTAGGGGGAGAGGGACTGGTGCCTCACCGAGGAGCGGTTGGCGCTGATGGCGGTGTCGGGGGCGCTTCGGAGGCGGCGAATCAAACGGCGAGGCCTGTCGGTGCTGAGGACAAAGACGACAATGCTGGCGGCGATGGAGGGCGTCTAGGCTTCTGCGTCTCGATAGGGAGGACGGCAAGGACGCGACGAACCTTTTGGGGGGCTCAGGAGGGTACATGAGGCAGCGAGCTAAGCTAGCGACGACGACGAGCTTCGGTTCATGGCGGCAATGGCGACAGAGCGAGGGGAGAGGGGAGAGAGCGGCGAATGGATGGAGATGGCTTGCGGGAGGCTCCATGGCGTTCCAAGGGGCCTCCAGAGGCAGGCATGTGGGCAGGAGGTGGCCAGGGCATCGTTGGCACCGCGTCACACACCTGCCTGTCCTCCTGGCAGGAGGTTGAAGATGACCCCCTGCCCCTGGTGGGCTGGGCTGGGCCACTTCCCCTTAGGGCCAGGTGAGACAGGTAAGCCTTTCTCCTTTTTTCCTTTTTTTCTAATTTTTTATTTCTATATTTTGTTTCTGATTTAGTAAAAATACTAAATCAATTTATAAAAATAGGAAACTTTTTCTGGGCACTACTTGAAATATTCCAAAGGCCCTATCGAAGTTTCATATTTATTGGAGCTATAAAATTATTTATAATATCTTATAACTCCAATTCAAATATTTATTGATTTAATTCAATAAACAAAATGACTTTGAAAAATATGAGTCACCTCTGGTTGATGCTTCCACATTTCTCTCCAGAAATGATGAACATTTTAGAAGGCCACTTTGGTTCATTGAAAAATATTTTGGTTGAGCCTATTTGAATTCAAATAATGATAGGGTTTGATCATCCCCATTTCAAGTTTAAAGAAATTTTAAACATGGTGCAAACTCAAACATGAGCCTAGTGCATGCTAAAGCTAGGGATGTGACAAGCCTGGCCTGCAGGCAATTGGGCCCCGTGGTGCTTCGGCCTTCCTTGCTTGGCTTCGCCTCGAACCTAGCCCGATCACGCCTTGGGCCCGGGGGCTACTTCCGGTGTTTTGGGATCGGGGGTGCCAAGACATGCCAGCCTGCGGTGCAACACGTGGCCCATCTCGATGGCCCGATACAGCCTAGCGGCAAGCTCCCAAGTCAAGACCCTCGCAAGAGCCCCGGCCTGACGAGAGGAACAATGCCAGGACCTCCAGAGGAGTGGCATCCCCTAGGCTGCCTTTCGAGGAGCAGATATTTCTATGCAAGTACCTAGCCTTGTGAGGCTGGGATGATGTTGGCTATGACAACCGGGGTCAGGCGGGCCCCAGCAGGCGCAGAGGAGGACAATTTCCTCTTTCGTGCCAAGGAGGCAAGGATGAACGCGGGTTCCCAAGGAATCCCCCCAAAGGTTCCCTTCCAGTGCAACAAGACCAAGACCACGAGCTTGGCAGGATGGATGTCATCGCCAAACCCGCCCCTGTGTCAATCGGGAGCTTTGTAGGCTAAGACCACCTTTAGTTAGGATACGATGTACCTCCTGTCCCCTTTCAAATTTGGCTATTGTGGGATCCCTTCCTGCCAATGCGATAAGGGAAGAGTACCAAGGCCACTATAAATAGGGAGTAGCCTCCATCGTAGAAGAAGGAGTTCAATTCATCCACACCAAGAGCCATTCCGAGGTGCTCAACCATTGTACTAGTTCATCGCCAAACTCCTCGTCAAGCCAATCCACCAAAAGCAGGAGTAGGGTTTTACACCGCAAGGTGGCCCGAACCTCGGTAAATCTCTGTGTTCATCTTATTTCCCGCTCGCATGCACTCGACGAGGCTTGGCTGTAGGGTGACAAGCTTGTGACTTTGAGCTGTTTGGCATCTTTGCACACGCCCAGAGTTCGAACCTTGCTGGGTCCATGGAGCCCCGATTCAGAGGCAACACCTGCATGGAGAAGCGCGGGAGCTAGAACCAAGTGATTGCCGACCTCTCCTCCCACACCACGAACTCCTGGACCGCATCGATCGAGCGGAGTCACGGGCGAGGCAGCCTGACGGCCGCCGCAAGCTTCCCCCTTGGGCACAGCCGCCACGGCTACTACGACCACCTACGTGTGAGGGAGCCTTCCCATGGATGCTGGAGGTAGTGCTGACCTGCGTGGGAGTGCGCCCGCGTCCTTGGAGGACCACCGTCTGCGTTGCGGTTTACTTTCGAGGACGGTCGCGGCCCCTCTTGGGCAGCAGCGAGCCCGGTCCCGCAGGGGGCCTTCCCTTTGTCGGTAGTAGAGAACCTCCTCACTGGTGCCATGGCTGTGGAGTGGCATCTAGAAGTGGGGAGGCCAAAAGATGAAGGTGGTAAGAGGGCTTCATCTCCTTCGCCCACTTATAGTCGACCAGAGGCCAACCGATGTCCCTACGCATTCTAGGCAATGATGTCCCCACGGCACGTGTCATCCCTTGTCTACCAGGGCAGTTATCGAGGTGACATGGGGAAGTGGAGTCGTCCATGCCAAGTCTTGTGCCACGCTTCAAGTCTAGCTAGCAGGCAATGGGGACACGCGGCGCTTCGGCCTTCCTTCCTTGGATTTGCCTCGAAGCTAGCCCGAGCACGCCTTGGGCCCGGGGGCTACTATTGGTGTTCTAGGATTGGGGGTTGTCATGGTTTTGTCAACTCAGTCGATGTCCTCGCAACAAGACTTATGTGTGAGGCAATCGCCGCTAGGTGGCGACTCTAAGGGGTTGAACGAGAGAGAGAGAAAGAGTCGGGTTTTCCTAGGTTCGGCCCCTCCTATGGAGGTAATAGCTTACGTCCTGCTTTGTGTATATTCGATGGATAGATCTCAATTACAAGGGTGTGGATCGCTAACCTAGCTATCGAGAGGTTGTAACTTGAGTCTTTCGGCCCGAAGGGCCTGCCTTTATATACAGGTCAAGCCCTAGGTTTTACAATAGAGTCCGGGTCGTATCATGTCCCGTAACCTACAATGCCTCTAACTTGTCCTGTGCCCCAAGGAAACCTGGCCAGCGTCTTTAGCTTCATGGGCCTTGAGCTGGCATCTTCGAGCATTGGGCCGCCTGGCGACTCTAATCATCCACCGCCTTGCCTTCCTTGTCTTAAGGACTCGACCCATCTTGAACGGGCCCTAAGGCTGCCAATATGTTAACCCGGCCCATCGGGGCGGGTTATACCATGGAGTTACATCCCCGACATTAGGCCCCAAATTGATTTGAATCTATTCATGTCAATGGATCTTTACTTTCCTTGATGGCTCTCCCCTGGATTGGTATCCCTTCGTGGATTTCACAATGCCGGCTTATTCTGTTCCCACACTTGTTATTTATCAAGTGTTCATTCATTGTGATGTCACTTGTCGTTAGACCCAAAAAAAATAATGACATCATGGCGAATCGGTTCATATATGCTTATCCCAAAAATCGAGGCATTTTTGTTTCCCAAAAATTACTGCATTCTCTCGATTGTCGGGCTTGTCAGTTGCCTCTTGGGGCTCCCTCCCTTTAAATATTCACCAAGGGGCCCCAAACTCACTATCCACTCTACTTCTTGCTTCTTCTTCAACCTTGAATCCGAAGACCCTCATGCTGCCGTCCTTGTTTCCTTATCTCCGGCAACCATCTTTGAGGTTGTAGGAGTGCTTCTTCTTCACCAGTCGACCCTCGCGCGCTTCCGCCGCCGCTGGTGATCACTCAAGTAAGTCATTTTCTTCTGACCTAGATCCATGTCCGTATACTAAAGTTCCTCGAGTTCTTTGATGGCTTTCCTCCAGTTCATCACTTTCATTAGTCCCATGAATAGATCCCGTAAGTGTGCTCGCCAAAGCAGAATGGTAGAAATACTAATCTCATTTTGTATTTGTCGTTCTTTAACCCCCCTCGGCATTAGATGAACTGCATTGTCACTGCGTCTTGGCTCCTCTGCAAGGGCTAACAAATGCTTCGTATTTTTGAAATTTTCTTAGATCCAAAATTATTGCCATTCTAGGAGAAACTTGTTTATGTTTACACTTAGCAAGATTCCGAGAAACCTTGGTCTTTAGTATAAGTGGCCCCTACTCCCGTCGTCTCAAAAACTGTAACTCGTCATGCTTTAAGCTACTGCACAAAGGCTACAGTTCTTTGCTTGAGCAGCCTTTCCATTGTAGGTAATTAGACCATTTTATTTGAAACATTTACTTAAGCCACCCTCTTTACTTTATCCAGCCGACTCATTATGTAGGAGTCAAAAGCCTACAACTGGGTGGCCACTCAAGTTTCTGACGTCATTTGAAAGACTATGAGGAGCATGGGTTTCTACCGCCTAAAAACGTGATCGGTTGGCGGGTTATCTTCGGAGAAGAAATACCAAACTCGAAGGAAGGACAAGTGGTGATATTCCCGGATCATCTTCAAAGGGGTTTTTCACCTCTCGGGTCAAAAAAATTCCGAGACGTCTTACACTTTTTCGGTCTTGATCCTTAAGACCCGCCCCCTAACTCTATATCGAACCTCTGCCAATTCCAAGTATTTGTCGAGGTGTATCTTCAAATGGAGCCCATTGTCTCCCTCTTTAGAGAGTTCTTTTATTTGAACCGGCAAACAGAGTGCACGGATGGCCTCGGCTTAGAACTCGTCGGGGTTTCAATTCAGAGGAGAAAAGACGTCCTTTTTCCTGCTACCTCTACTAATCCACTCTAAAGGGTAGAACAAGAATTGGCTTTATTGTCAAAATACTGCTCCCGCTGGTCAAAATCCCTTGCCGGGTTATAGGCCCAACCGCCTCCCCTTGGATTTTGAGCTTCCTGGTTGGGATACTCAAGAGGAGCATGCCCAACACTCCCATATTTATCCTAAGTTGAGGGCTCTGCTAGTCAACGGGCTGACTAGGTTCGACCTGACCTAATGTTGGGTATCTTGGAGGATTCTACCGTTAAGTCTGCGCAACAATTTAATGTGTGCTTTCTGGCGACTTGAATGACGCCCAACAGTAGAGCGACTTTTCCTTGGAGGCTGGCAAAATAAACCAGATGGTGAAGAAACTTTTGGGTGATAGCCTAGAGACTTGCGGCAAAGACGGTTGAAGCTGTTCTACGCCCGTAACCCAGGTCCTCTGGTATAAAAACTTTTAACACTCTAACCCGGCCTTTCGATCAAAACTTTGAGTATTTCTCTTGCTTGCTCTTTTTGCCTAAATTTCCAGGCTTCATCCCCTTTATGGGGTAGGAGATGCAGCAAGACCGCGGCCAACAAATCTAAAGCTGGCCCGAGCAAGAAGATGAACAAGGCGACTGTAGAAGACTCGTCTCATATGGGCGAAGCAACTACTATCGGTACCCAATCAGAGGTAAATTTACTCTTTTGTTTGCATTTCATTGAATCTATCTGATGCCTTTTCCTCTTAGGGCGACACTGAAACAAGTCGTGTAGAAAATGTTGAGGTAATTTCCGTTCCTTCTGACTCAGAACCTTTGAAAACAAGGCGGGCTATTCGGAAAGTAGGCTTTTCTCACCCGGGCGCTCATCTAGACCCTCACTTTATTTTGAAGAAGACTCAACACCAGTCTAGGCATCAGACCCGAAGTGGAAGTGGTAATCTTGTTGAGGGCTTACCTGATAGATCACTTGCCCAGAAACGATCAGGCAAGGTATTAACACTCCAATCTTTTAAGGGAATTCTAACTTTATATGTCAACTTTTTACTCCTATGCCTTGGTTTATCAGGATTCGCCACCTTCGTCGAACGACTCAACCGCATCCAAACTAGCACCATTGTTATCAATCATGGGTAAATCCCTAATTATTTTGCTTGTTTGGAGTAGACTGTTGTCTCTTTCCCACACTTAATACTATATTCCTTGACTTGACAGGGCCAACCCCATGAAATGGAGAACCAACGGGTCTTCTGTTAATCCCGAGGCCCCTGAGCCAGAGATTCCTAATCCGATGGCTCCTGAAGTGCATGTTGATGAACCAGAAAATCCTCACGAGATCCAAATCAATTTACCTCCTCCATCCGAACCAGCCAATATTGACGTTGTAACTGTTGAAACTATACCAGTAGTTAACCTTGACCCGCCCAATCTTTCAGTAAGTGTCCGCGTTCTCGGAACGGGGGTACCCAGACCTGCCTGCCTGCGGCTCAGGGCATGGCCCACCATGTCAGCCAGGTGTGGCCTGGCGAAGCATCACTCAAGAAAAGGCCCTTGCGAGGGCCCTAAGATCGCAAGGAAGAGCAGCACCAAGACCAACTAAGGATGGGCCTCCTCAGGTCCCCTCCGGAGCGGCGGAGATCTCTATGCAGCACCCGGCCTCGGGAGGCCGAGGATGACGTAAGGCAGGACAGGCGGGCGCCAGCGCACCAGGTTGTACAGTTTCCCCTATGGTGCAAAGGGAAGCAAGGACGTATGCCGGTTCCCAAAGTGCTCGCCAAACATTTCCATTCTAGTGCAACAAGAACACGACCACGAGCCCTGCAGGGCGGATGTCATCCCCGTGCCAACCTCTGCATCATCATCAGCTACTTTGCAGGCGAAGACAACCTTTGGAAACGGCAAGGATGTACTCCTTGCCCCCTTTGAATTTGGCCATTGTGGGATCCCTTCCCGCCATTGCGATAAGGGAAGAGGACCCGAGGCACTATAAATAGAGGATAGGCCGCACCGTAGAGCGGGATGACAGGAACAGAGGGACACACAACCGAGAAGACAGGAGAGAGACACCACCACCACAACACCCTCACGAGGCAACTCACCACTGTACTAGTTCATCCACCAACTTCCTCGTGAGGCAATCCACCAAAGCAAGAGTAGGGTATAACACTTCGCAACAGCTGGAACCTGGGTAAATCATCCTATGCATCTACTTCCTCATCTTCGTGCGAGTTTTTCATAGAAATCACCATGTTGCGAGCTGGGTAGGGTGAGGCTTCAGAAGATCTTCGCACATGCCCCTGTGTTCGAACTTCTTAGGGTTTTACAGAGCCCGATATCCAATATTTGGCGCGTGTAGGACTGAAAGTATGTCTAGAGGGGGGGTGATTAGACTACTTGACCAAATAAAAGTTTTGCCTATACCAATTTTTAGGGTTGACAATTTTTAGCATTTCATGGCAAGTCAAGTACACCCTACACATGCAAGTCTAAGAGTATATAGCAGCGGAAAGTAACAACAAGCATGTATAGAAGGGATAGGGTAGGAAGATCAAACGCAGTTGTAGACACGATGATTTTTCCCATGGTTCCGGTAGGTGGCGCTATTGTACATCCACATTTATGGAGTCTTCAACCCACAGAGGGTAACGGTCACGAGAGTCCACGGAGGGCTCCACCGAAAAGGGTCCACGAAGTAGCAACCTTGACTATTCCATAATGGCTTCCGTCCACGAAGGACTAGCCTCACTATGGGTAGATCTTCACGAAGTAGACGATCTCCTTGCCCTTACAAACTTCTTGGTTCACTCCACAACACGAAGTAGGAGGCTCCCAAGTGACACCTAACCAATCTAGGAGGCACCACCCTCCAAAAGGTAATAGGCTCGATAATGACGATGAACTCCTTGCTCTTGTGATTCAAGATGATAGACTCCTCAACAACCAATTACTCTCTCATAGATTTGGCATGGTGGAATAGATGGGATTGGTGGAAAGCTACTTGGGGAGGCTAGAGATCAAGATCCATATGATTGGAGTGGAATATCTTGACCTCAACACAAGGTAGGTGGTTCTCTCTCAGAAAATCTGATAGGATAGGTATGGAATAGTTCTGAGTGCTTCTCTTTCGAGTAGGTGGTGGTGAAGGGGTATATATAGGCATCCCCAAAAGTCCAACCATTACACACAAAATGACCAACTCGGTGACACCGATGTGTTAATCTCGATGGTACCGAAATGATCAAAAGTTGGCAACTTTTGAATCTCGGAGAGACCGATATAGGAAACTCGGTTGCACCGATAAGGTGACCAACGGTCAGATTTCCAATCTCGGTGACGCTGATCCAACATTCTCGGTGGTACCGATAATGTGAATCTGCGTAACAGAAAGTTGGCAACCTAAACTCGGTGGCATCGGTATGGAATCGGTTGCACCGAAGTGTCTAGGGTTTGGCTGAGTCTGTCTAGGTTCTGGAATCGGTGGCACCAGTATGGGAAAGTTGGTTGCACCGATTTTCAGTGTTAGGTATAGAATAGACTTTGGTGGGAGAGTTTGTGGATGTTTTTGGCGACTATCACTTGTGCACGTTTGAGCATATTGTTCACCAACAAAACCTTACCCCCTTTTAATAGTATTGTCTTTCCTATGGACTCAAAGTGATTTCTCACAAATATAAAATGTAGAGTCCTCTTGCTTGAAGCTTGGCCAACCTATTTCCTTGCATCTTGGGGTATGTCCACAATCGCCTTTTGCCAATCCTATCATTGAACATTTCCTGAAATATACTTGGTGGAAACATTAGTTCAATGATTTATATGTTGTTATTAATTACCAAAACCACCAAGGGAGCAAATGTGCTTTCAATCTCCCCCCTTTTTGGTAATTGATGACAACTTATAGATCAAAGCTTGGACATATGATAAAATCAGTGAATATAATCGTCGCTTTGAGAGGTATGTGATAAGCAAGAGCTCCCCCCTAAAATTGTGCATTACTTTGTATTTTGCGTTCAAATGCAAATGCACAATCGATTAGGTATATGGGGCACTTCTTCCATCTCACATACAACTTGGTGGTGTGCGAGAATAATTAGAATGAATAACAAAGCACAACACAATCAATCAACAGTGAATGCTCATCTCATAAGAATTAAGATGATAGGAAATAGTAGCATCATACATAAAGCGTGAAATAGTAGCATAACACACATGATTATACGCTCAACACAAGCAACCAAAAGACCATAAGTTTTGAAAAGCAACAAACACCAAAACACTCTCTCGCTCGAAGCCTAAAGATCTATATATACACTTCTCCCCCTTTGGCAACAAGTTACCAAAAAGTTCAAAGGCATACATCTAATCGTTCATGGGTTGATCTCCTCCGGTTGTTGATGAAGGAGTCGAGAGAACAGCGTCGGCGAAGATCTCTATAGATGTCGTGGATGGAGTTGGAGTGGCAGCTGGAGGAACTGGAGGAGATGGAGTAGGAGCTAAGGTGACAGCAGCTGGAGCTGATGAAGAGGGCCTCAAGTCTGGAGCTGGCATAGTGGCTGATCTGGCCTGGGTATGAAACTGTGTGCCTATCCTGAGAGGTGATTCATCCTCATCATCATCATCATCATCATTTGAAGATGTATTCTGAGGAAGAGGCACTGAGTCAACTTCCTTCTTGAGCTCATTGACTGTCTTAGTTAGCCCATCCACCTTATCATTAAGGGTCTTGATCATGTTTTCAAAGATCCTCACAAGACTGTTCTGGTTGTCCAGAATGCCCTTAATGTCCTTCTGCATACCTTGAACTGATGATATCAATAGACCCATTTGCTCATTTCTGGATCTAGGGACTTGAGCACTAGTGGCTCTAACTACCTCTGCTTG
This sequence comes from Hordeum marinum, assembly GCA_022496015.1. Lineage (NCBI taxonomy): Eukaryota > Viridiplantae > Streptophyta > Magnoliopsida > Poales > Poaceae > Hordeum > Hordeum marinum. Next base: position 210,275,136 of record CM039674.1, on the reverse strand, counting down.
AGCTGTAGCAGATGTGGGATGTTCAGCATCCATCACCACAACATTGTCCTCGAAATCTGGCTATAGGGGTAAATGTGGATGATCTAGAGCAAAAATGTACTTCTCCAACTTTTAATTGATAAGCATCTGGATGTAGGGTGCATAACAGCAAGAGGGCTTCTGGTCAGCAACAACCCTCTTGATTGTCTCAACAATCAAATCCATGACTCCGATCCTGGTGTGTCTGTCAAGGTGGATCAACATATTGATGGAGTGGCCTCAGATCATCTTGTCATCTCCTGACTTGGGCATCAAAGTATGCCTCAGAATGGTGTTCATTGTGCGGAGGCCAGCCTGAAGAAAGTAGATAGATCCTAGCCTGTGAGACTTCACATTGGCAGCAGGGATCTCCTTGTACATATTTGCCATAGCATTGTGGCTCGCCTTGGATTCTGAGTATACATACAAGTCACCATCCTGTGCTTCAGGAACTCCTAAGATAGAAGCCCATTCTTCAACAGTCGATTCATACCTTGCACCTTCAGTCATCCATACAATTCTACCATCTCCACAGAAATGTGTAGTGGAGTAGAATTGCATGATCATCTCCTCATACCAAGCAGTGAATTCTCTGCCAACAAACTCATCCAAACCTATGTAGTGGAAATTGTCTTGGACCCTTGGAAAGTAGTCCTCATTCTCCTTAATGAATTTCCAATCAACATATCGCATATCACTAACAGCTGGACTCTTGTCAAAAGCACAGTCTCATAGAAATCTTGTTGCTCTTTGGTATAAAATCTATAGTCCACAGCTGTCTTCTTCCTCTGGGCATATGGATCTATAGCTCTCCATGCTCTCAATCATGAATCCTTCCTCTTCTTCATATCCTCAGCTAGTTGGTAGTTGGCATTGTGTACCAGAAGGTGTGGTCTGAGCTTCATCAAAGTAGTCAAGTCAACATCATCTTCAACTCTGGAAGCAGTCCCTTTGTTCTTCTCAGAAGCTGGAATCTGGCTGGATGTCCTCTTAGGCTTCTCAGCAGCAGCCTTCTTGGATGTGCTAGTCTTTGGCATAGCATCAGTGATAAGCTTATTTTTCTTTTTCTTGGGAGGGGCCTTCTCAACATGCTCTTCCTCCTCTTCAGCATCAGCATCAACAGCTTCTTCTGGATCCTCATACATGGAGGTTCTTCTGCCAATAACATGAATAACCCTCTTTCTTGCTTTCTTCTCTCCTACCTTCTTAGGCATATCTTTCTTGGGGACCTCAACTGAAATAGTTGCTCTGGCAGTCTCATGAGCCTTGAAGGTTGAAGCAGGTGCATAGATCTTGCTGACAACTCTCCTGGAAGAAGTGGCTTCAGTAGCAGACTTCTTAGCCGCTTTCTCTTGCTTCTTAGAAAGAATATCTTGTGGAACGAAGTTTGAATCTTCTTCATCAGAATTCAGCTTCTTTCTGGTCCTTGTAGCAGCTTTGGGCAACCCATGGGAGCTGGGGGTGCCTGGATCTGAAAACGAGCTGGGCTCTGGGCTTGCGCCTGAACTCATGTCAGCACCCTGCTCTTGCAAGTTTTGACTATCCTTTGCATCTGGCTTACTGACCCTGTGAATGGAATATAGATTAGCAGAAGTAGATGAGTCATCAAAAAATTATCAGCTGGTTTTTGAAATTTTGAATAAAAGATTTTCAAAGTTTTGCATTCTGTCAGAAACAAATCGGTAAGGCCAAAGCAAAATTTTCGATAACACCCAGACTGACTGTCCCTTATAACAGAAACTTGGCACCCTTTTCGATGAGACCGAAAAGTAGTGCTCGGTTTCACCGAGACGGTTCTCAGCAACACAGAAATGAAAATTGGTGGTACCGATTTTCTTGATTCGGTTCTACCGAGTTGCGTCAAGCGGAAGGCAAAACCCTAGAAAATCGATGGCTCGCTAGCCTATGGGATTTTGTGTGAATAGGAATATGTGTAATGAGTGGCTTATAGATAAAATCAAATCCAATGCGCAAGAATCAGAAGGGAGCGCAAAGGAGGTCGAATCCATAGCCTAACTTGGTGCGGATCCGCTATGGCAGCGATGATGCAGCAGGTTTCAATGACAGCGGCGGTGGAGCGCAGGAAGACAAGGGAGACGACCAGGGGTCTCGAAGCAGTAGCTTAGGGTTTTGAGGCGCGACAATTTTGAGGATTAATTTCAAAACATCGGGGACCACAGTATATATACCCTCCACTGTCAGTGATACCAATTTTATGTTTTCGGTGTCACCGAGTTCCACAACTGTCAGCTGATAGGGAAACTCGGTGTAATCGAGATTATGAAATCGACAGTACCGAGATTGAAAGACAGATCAACCCTAGGCATTCGGTGAGACCGAGATAGTGGGGTTGGTTCCACTGAGATGGACTTGGGAGGTTTTAATGGTCATTCCTTGTCGATACGGAACTCCGAGTGCTCCACACACACAGGGATCGAAAAGCACTTGTTCAAATTTTGTGATGCAGCATGAATGGAATATTAGGTGAGAAATCATAGATAGCTCAAGAGTGGTCCTAGGCATTCTTGTCCATCCAATTGGCAAAAGATAAAATCAATAACCAAATAGCAACAATTGGATGTCCTCGAATGAGAAAATAAATGCATACCAACATGCTCACACAATAAGATGTCAAAAGAAATCATGACAAACATGCACAAACACACTAGCATCTAACAAGCACTTGGGCGATGACGAAGTCAACTATATATGAGTATTTGACTTAGGAGCCAAGTAAAAGTACTTGATCATAGGTCATACTCATCATTTAAGCACAAGTGGGGTTACCACTTTTACATAAAGCATTTAATGTGGTCACATACTAAGAGATGCTTTGGCTGAAGTCTTAGAGTAAAGCTCCTCCTTAATGTGACATACCCCATAAGAGGGATAAAGTAACCTTGGGTTTTGTCGATGAAGACTTCATGTTGGTGAGGTAGTTGTGGATGCTCAATGTTGATGAAGATCACCAAGAGTTGGGAGCATCCTTGTTGTTTCCTTACTCCTCTCACCTACATGGGTTAGTCCCAACACACAAGGGACAAATACAAGGATATCTATGGACATGGAGTGCAAAGCATATGTTATGATGTCCATTGATTAGTTGATTACCTTGTCCCTTGCTTACCTTTGAGGGAATGTATGACTCCTTGAACTATTGCACTGAGTTGATGTTTAGTGCGAAAAGTCCTTGCCAATAATGAATGTGAGTGAATTTCATTGGCGGAGTCACCCCTCAAGAACTTACTAGTTCTTATTCTTGGGGACCCACATCAAGTTGATGGGGATCCTTGGTGTTGAAGTAGCCTTTGTAGTATGAGCTTGAAGTAGCCTTGGGAACCCACTCCACCAAAGCTAGGGGTTCATCTTCATATGAGTCAATGTCCTCTTGAAGCTTGTTCTTGCCCTTGAGCTTGTGGTCTTGTGGTGGAAGGTCATCTTGAGTGTTTGTCCCCTTGGGAAGAGTATTTTCATACTTCTCCTTTTGAGGAACAAACTTGGGCTTGGAATATTGACCTTCTTCCCACTCAACTCCATTAGCGTTGAAGTAGCTAATACCATGATTCTTCCGGTATCCTCCGTGCTTGCGTACAATTTCCTCAAATTGCTTACATCCGGCAAGACTCTTGTAGATACCTTTTTCTATTATTCCTTTCAATAAAGCATTTTCTTGCTCAAGTGTAACTTGGCTAAGAGAATCGCCATTAGTGGAATCAACAGAACTACTAGAAGCAACATCATTGGGTTTAGCATTTTTATTGTTGCTACTAGATGAGGAACCTTTCTTGCCTTTGTTACTAGATTGCTTAGTTTTAACTTGAGGCATGAAAGTAGACAAGAGTATTAGTTTGGCTAGATAAGATGAAGTCTTCTTTCAGAGATCGTCATTGATAGCTTTGATAACTCGTGCTCTTGCTCCAAGTTGAGCTTCTCGAAGCGTAGCTTCTCATGAGTTCTCACAAGCTCTCTATGATCTTCAAGAGTAGATTCATGAGCTAACCTAAGAGTGTTTAGTTCTTTAGTTAGTTGTTCTATTTTCATCTTATCATCACCAAATGACTCATCCTGACTAGCATGAGAATTATCAAGTTCATTTTGATCAACATCACTAGTTTTATCACAAAGCAAGTTATCATCACAAAGCAAATCATCTTCATCACTATCAAAAGCAAGATACTCGGGGTGTGATACCTTGGGGCCTTTAGCCATGAAGGAACTTCCACTCCCTTCGTTTGGTGAATCAAATAGATTGTAGGAGTTGGTAGTCACTAGAGCAATTCTGGCAACACCATCATCTTGACTATAGTCGGAGTCGGAGTGATAGCTTCTCTCAGAGTTGTTGTCGGAGTCGGAGCCGGAAACCCATTCACCAACATGAGCTTGATGTTTTCTTCTTGTGTAGCTCTTGGTGTACTTGTCCTTCTTCTCTGAATCTCTACTTCTCCTTGAGTGTCTTCATTCATAACGATCATCTCTACTCCTTCTCTCTCTTTGTGGTGATTCATTCCTTGAGCTTCGTCTTCGAGGTGACTCTTCTCTTCTTTTGTAGGGAGCCGTGCACTCATTTGAGTAGTGTCCGAGATTCCCACAATTGTAGCAATTGTGGTCACGACTTGACAAACGCTTCACATCATATCTTGAGTTTGAGTTTCTTTCTTTGCCTCTATTCTTGTAGAACTTGTTGAATTTCTTGACCATGAGGCTTATCTCTTCATTGGTGACAAGGTTGTTGCTTGAAGTTGCGGGAGCATCACTTGTGGCTTTGTAAGCACCACTAGACTTGTGATAAAGTTCTTCCTTATATTTGAGTGTCATCTCATGAGCAACAATCCTTCCAATGACTTCCGTAGGCTTGAGATCTTTGTAGTTTGGCATCATTTGGATCAATATGCACACGGTGTCATATCTCTCATCCAAAGCTCTAAGTATCTTCTTGATGATGAATTTATCGGTCATTTCTTCGCTTCCTAAGCCGGCAATCTCATTGGTGATGAGAGCTAGCCTAGAGTACATCTATGCGACTCCTTCACCATCCTTCATCTTGAACTTATCAAGCTAACCTTGAAGAACATCTAACTTGGATTCTCTCACGAACTCGGTTCCAAAGTATCCCAAATCTCTTTTGCATTCTCAAGACGGCTGATTTTGTTGAATTCTTTGGGCCATAAGCAGTTGAAGAGAATGTCACATGCTTGAGCATTGAGTTGCAACATCTTCAACCTATCCGCGGTCGCTTCACGATCCGGTTCCCGTCCATCCGCAAAGAACTCACCTTGCAAGCCAACACGAACAACAGCCCAAACGGCGGGGTTATGACCAAGAATATGCATTTTGATTTTGTGCTTCAAACTAGCAAAATTAGTTCCATCAAAGTATGGACCTCTACGGTGATAACTTCCCTCACTAGACGCGATACTCTCCTAGGTTGCGAGACCTAAGAAATGGAGACGAAAGCTCTGATACCACTTGTAGGACCGAAAGTATGTCTAGAGCGGGGTGTGATTAGACTACTTGACCAAATAAAAGTTTTGCCTATACCAATTTTTAGGGTTGACAGTTTTTAGCATTTCATGGCAAGTCAAGTACACCCTACACATGCAAGTCTAAAAGTATATAGCAGCGGAAAGTAACAACAAGCATGTATAGAAGGGATAGGGTAGGAAGATCAGATGCAGTTGTAGACACGATGATTTTTCCCGTGGTTCCGATAGGTGGAGCTATCGTACATCCATGTTTATGGAGTCTTCAACCCACGGAGGGTAACAGTCGCGAGAGTCCACGGAGGGCTCCACCGAAAAGGGTCCACGAAGTAGCAACCTTGACTATTCCATAACGGCTTCCGTCCACGAAGGACTAGCCTCACTATGGGTAGATCTTCACGAAGTAGGCGATCTCCTTGCCCTTACAAACTTCTTGGTTCACTCCACAACACGAAGTAGGAGGCTCCCAAGCGACACCTAACCAATCTAGGAGGCACCACCCTCCAAAAGGTAATAGGCTCGGTAATGACGATGAACTCCTTGCTCTTGTGCTTCAAGATGATAGAGTCCTCAGCACCCAATCACTCTCTCACAGATTTAGCATGGTGGAAGAGATGGGATTTGTGGAAAGCTACTTGGGGAGCCTAGAGATCAAGATCCATATGATTGGAGTGGAATATCTTGACCTCAACACAAGGGTAGGTTGTTCTCTCTATGAAAATCTGATAAGTTAGGTATGGAATAGTTCTGAGTGCTTCTCTTTCGAGTAGGTGGTGGTGAAGGGGTATATATAGGCATCCCCAAAATCCAACCGTTACACACAAAATGACCAACTCTGTGACACCGATGTGTTAATCTCGGTGGTACCGAAGTGATCAAAAGGTGGCAACTTTTGAATCTCGATGAGACCGATATAGGAAACTCGGTTGCATCGATAAGGTGACCAATGGTCAGATTTCCAATCTCGGTTACGCCGATCCAACATTCTCGGTGGTACCGATAATGTGAATCTACGTAATAGAAAGTTGGCAACATAAACTCGGTAGCACCGGCATGGAATCGGTTGCACCAAAGTGGCTACGGTTTGGCTGAGTCTGTCTAGGTTATGGAATCGGTGGCACCAGTATGGGAAAGTTGGTTGCACCGATTTTCAGTGTTAGGTATAGAATAGACTTTGGTGGGAGAGTTTGTGGATGTTTTTGCCGACTATCACTTGTGCACGTTTGAGCATATTGTTCACCAACAGAACCTTACCCCCTTTTAATAATATTGGCTTTCCTATGGACTCAAAGTGATTTCTCACAAATATAAAATGTAGAGTCCTCTTGCTTGAAGCTTGGCCAACCTATTTCCTTGCATCTTGGGGTTTGTCCACAATCTCCTTTTGCCAAACCTCTCTATAGACTGTATCTGAAATACACTAGGTAAAAATATCAGTCCAAGAGACAATGTATGTTGTCATGAATTATCAAAACCACCAAGGGAGCATGTTGTGCTTTCAATCTCCCCCTTTTTGGTAATTGATGACAACATACAATCAAAGCTTCAAATAAAGATATGCATGGTTATACTGAAGACTTTGAGAGACACATGACTTAGACTTGCTCCCCCTAAATGTGTGTAGTCCTTTAAAGGATAGTTGCTTTTGAATGCATGAACACACATAAGGTAGAAGGGATATAACAGGTCATGTGTATCTTGGCTATATGGATCAAATATATATATGAATGAGATGTATCTTTGTTGAAGACATCACTCTTGCAAACAATATGTGCAAGAAGCAAGAGATCATCTTGACCAAGGATATGATGCATATACTTACCTTGAGTTCTTAAGCATCCTGGTAATAGAAACACACTTGAGAAAACATTGTTAGGAGACACAAGAGTATTCTACCAAACAGCAAGGCAATAGAACTCAAAATTGCCATGATATGGAGGACATATAGAAAATAGTTTTCCTTAGAATTGACATGTCTCCAAGATCATTGAGAAATTTCTCACCATAGATTTGAAAATAGATTATCCCCCCTGAATCTTAGCATGTAGATATTAGGATTGGATAAGGTGAGAAAGGTCAAAAAATTCCTTCTCCCCATATTCTCCCCCTGTTTATAAAGGTATGAGTATTGATATTAGCTCTCCCCCTTGATCCTATCTCCCCCTTTGGCAACTATCACTTATGCACGTTTGAGCATATTGTTCACCAACAAAACCTTACCCCCTTTTAACAGTATTGGCTTTCCTATGGAATCAAAGTGATTTCTCACAAATATAAAATGTAGAGTCCTCTTGCTTGAAGCTTGGCCAACCTATTTCCTTGCATCTTGGGGTATGTCCACAATCTCCTTTTGCCAATCCTATCATTGAACATTTCCTGAAATATACTTGGTGGAAACATTAGTTCAATGACTTATATGTTGTTACTAATTACCAAAACCACCAAGGGAGCAAATGTGCTTTCAACGTGCCAGGTAGGGGGCATGTCGAAGTCTTCCTCAAGTCATACACTTTCTTCGCTTCGCCGCTCTGATGTCTGACGCTTGCTGGGCTCGTGGCGAGTGCTGGGCTACTCGCGTCGCTCAGACGGTGCCCGTGGGATGCGCCGTAGCGTGCTGGTCCCCCTCTCCCCTGGCTAAGGCCGCCACAGGCCCGGAGGCCCGCGAGCAACAAGACTCCTCCCAACCGGTCACCCCACAGTACGACGGCTGCACCGCCACTCTTTTAATCGTTCCAGCTACCAGGTCATCCTCCCACGCTCGCCCCGGAACGACACATTGGTCAGGTGCGCTCGCCATGGCACATGAGCTGCTATGCTACCACCCTGCTCCCGAACGCCATGACGACTGGCTCCGGCGCATTGCGGAGCTCGTCAGTGCTACCGACGACGCCTCAATGTTGTCCTACTCATTCCAGTCCCTGCCCTCTCTGGCGAACGAGGGGGCCATGATACACCACCCCCTCCTCCGCAAGGCGACATCGACCCCAAGCAAAGGCATGAAGCACGCCTGGGTGACCCGCCCCGCGAGCTATGGGCGAGAGGAAGAGATGAAGTAAGCTGCCAGGTGGTGCCGAGGCCGCGCGTCGACGCGCATGCACTCCCTGCGCTGCAGAACCAACACCTTGACCGGGCACCCCTCGAAGTGCCCCCCCAAGAGCGTCAAGACCAGGCCCCCTCCGTGCATGTGGCGCTCACTGGGCCGATGGGGTGTCGTGCCATCGCTTCGGAGCTCGTTTCGGTCGTGTGGCCCTGCAAGTTCAAGCCCAACTTACCCCCACGCTATGACAGCCCCCCGGATCCTGCTGAGTTCCTACAGTTCTATTCACTAAGCATCCAGGCAGCAGGTGGCTACTAAAAGGTCATGGTGAGCTGGTTCGCCATGGCGCTCAAGGGCGGCGCACTCTCCTGGTTCCTCAACCTCCCTGAGGGATCCATCACCTCTTGGGACGACCTACGCAAGCGCTTCGTTGCCAACTTCCAAGGTACCCGAGATCGTGCGCTCGCCGTGAACGACCTGCGGCATGTGAAGTAGCAGGAGGGAGAGACCCTGCACAAATTCATACAACGCTTCACGATCACCCGCCTCAAGATCCCGAGGGTGTCGGATGAGGCCGTCATCTCTGCGTTCATCAAAAGTGTCAGGGACCTCAAGATGAAGGAAGAGCTCGCCATCCATGATGAACTGTGCTCAGCCCTGGAGATATTCAACCTGGCAAAAAAGTGTGCCAAGTCCAAGGAGGGCCGCCTCTCGATCCGTGAGCTTTCAACGGCAGAGGCAGAGGACAAGAAGGCCAAGGCCAAGGAGGCGAAGCGCAAGGCCCCCATGGTGCTTGCGGCCGAGCCTGAGGCAAAGCTTAGTGGAGACGAGGAACCACCCTCAGAAGGGCAACCATCCTGCATCTTCCATGGCACCTAAACCCATGACACCATCGACTGCCAGGAGCTCAGGCTCGTCCGCGACGAGCATTTCGGCCAGCGCTTGAGACACATTGACCGTGGCTTCGGACATGGTGGAGGCCGAGATGAAGGGCGCTTGGACAGTTGGGAGTCGTGCCAGGAGTGGCGAGACTGGCCTCGGGATGACCACTAGTGAGATCAGCCTCGGGAGGACCGCTGGTGCGATGACCCTCTAGTGGGATCACGTCATGGTCAGCCTCGTCAGGTGCCTTTCGGGCTGCGAAACAACAAGGCAACCTTCCAGCGGCTGATGGACATCGCCCTAGGTCGTAGCTCGGGAGAAATGCGGAAGCTTATGTCGTCGACATCGTGGTCAAGTCCAGGGCGGTGAAGCCCATGGTCGAAGATTTGGAGGAGACATTCACCACCCTAAGGGAAGTGAACTTGAAGCTCAACTCCGAGAAGTGAGTCTTCAGGGTTCCCTTAGGCGAACTACTCAGTTTCCTGGTGTCCACCGGGGAATTGAGGCAAATCCGGAGAAGGTCAAGGCCAACTGCAAGATGAGCCTGCCCCAGACCCTTAAGGAAGTGCAAAAGCTAGTAGGATGTGTGACCTCCTTGGGGCGTTTCATCTACAAGCTTGGTGAGCGGGCCTTGCCGTTCTTTAAGAACATGAAGATGAAGGGCCCTTTTGAATGGACCCCTAAGGCGGAAGCGGACTTTGAAGAACTCAAGCGATACCTCACGAGCCCGCCAGTGATGGTAGCACCTTGCCCTCGGGAGCCCTTGCTGCTGTACCTCGCTGCCACCCCCCACTCCGCCAGTGCTACAATGGTGGCGGTCAGGGAGGAGCGGGTCATCACGCGCGCCAAGACCGCAGGCGATGGCGGGCCCTCGGCCACGGGGCCAGGGGGCTCACAGGATCCCCCGAAGCCTGTTGGCCCCCAAGATGAAGCAACAAAGCTCCAAGCTATTTCCGGCGGTTCCTGAAGCACCCTACCCTCTGGAGCCCCAGGATGCCCCAGCATATCCTCAAGCATTCTACCCTCCTGAGGCACAGGCCACTCCAACGGTCTCCGAAGAACCCGGCCCTCATGAGGCTTCCTCCATACCAGAGGCCCTCAAGGAGCCCGAGCATCCTGGGCTAGGGACGGGGTAGGGCGCCGCCAAGGGCTTTACCCTTGTCGAGCACCTAGTATACTATGTACGCACCATGTTGCGGTATGCAGACTCACGTTACCCCATGCAGCAGAAGCTCCTCCTAGAGCTCCTTGTCTCGTCGAGGAAACTGCGCCATTACTTGCAGGGTCATCCAATCAAGGTCGTCTTTTCTTACCCATTGGAGAAAATCCTACATAACCCCAACGCGGCGGAAAGAGTCGCCGAGTGGAACATCGAACTATAGGCCTCCAACATCGATTTCAGCACAACCAGGGTCATCAAAGGGGCAGCCCTAGCGGATTTTGTGGTGGAATGGGCAGACGCCCCGGACACGGGCTTGACGGGAGCCAGTCCCTCCTTCCTGGTGATGAGGCACCAGGAGGATGGACCATGCATTTAGACGGAGCCTTCACATGCAAGGGGGCTGGAGCTGGGGTCGTTCTCACTTCCCTGACGGGAGACAAGCTTAGTTATGATGTGCAGCTCTGCATCCAGCATAGCGAGAAGGTCTCCAACAACATCATGGAGTACGAGGGCCTCATCATCGGCCTCAAGGCAGCGACAGCTCTGGGGATCCGGTGCCTCACCATATAGGGCGACTCCCAGCTCCTCGTCAACTTCTCCAACAAGGAATACACGCCCATGGACGAGCACATGGAGGCGTATTTGGAAGAGGTACGTAAGATTGAAAAACATTTTCAGGGCTTGGAGTTGCAGCACATCTGTCAGATCGATAGAAGAGTGTCTAGACGGGGTTGATTAGGCTACTAGCAGGAATTTAAAACCTAACCTTTTCCCAAGCTAATTCGTTGGCAGATTTTAACTATTTTAGCAAGTCTAACAGCCCTACACATGCATGTCTACAAGTATGGCAGTGGAAAGTACAGACATTGCACATGTAAGTAAAGAGATGGGATAGGAAGATCAAACGCAATAGGAGACACAAGGATTTTTCCCATGGTTCCGATAGGTGGTGCAATAGTACGTTCACATTTATGGAGTCTTCAACCCACGGAGGGTAACAGTCGCGAGAGTCCATGAAGGGCTCCACCCATAAGGGTCCATGGAGTAGCAACCTTGACTATTCCATACGGCTTCCGTCAACTAAGGACTAGCCTCACTATGGCTAGATCTTCACGAAGCAGGCGATCTCCTTGCCCTTACAAACTTCTTGGTTTACTCCACAACACGAAGTAGGAGGCTCCCAAGTGACACCTAACCAATATAGGAGGCACCACCCTCCAAAAGGTAATAGGCTCGGTAATGACGATGAACTCCTTGCTCTTGTGCTTCAAGATGATAGACTCCTCAACACACAATCACTCTCTCACATATTTGGCTTGGTAGAAGAGATGGGATTGGCGGAAAGAAACTTGGCTAGGCTAGAAATGAAGATCCATATGGTTGGAGTGGAAGATCTTGACCTCAACACAAGGGTAGGTGGCTCTCTCTCGGAAAACTGAGTAGGATAGGTATGGAATAGTTCTGAGTGATTCTCTTCCGAGTGGGTGGTGGTGAAGGGGTATATATAGGCATCCCAAAAAATCCAACTGTTACAAAGAAAATGACCAACTCGGTGACACCGATGTGTTAATCTCGATTGTACCAAAGTGACCAAAAGGTGGCAATGTTTGGATCTCGGTGAGACCGATATAGGATTCTTGGTTGTACCGACAAGGTGACCAGCGGTCAGAATTGCCAAACTCGGTGATGCCGATTCAACATTCTCGGACGGATCGAAAGTGTGAACCTGCGTAACAGAAAGTTGGCAACCCAACTCGGTGGCACCGAAAGCAGTGTCGGTTGCATCAAAGTGGCTAGGGTTTGGCTGAGTCTGTCTGGGGTTTGGAATCGGTGGCACCAGGATAGGAATGTTGGTTGCACCGGCTAGAGAGAGACTTTGGTGGGAGAGCTTGTGGATGTTTTTGTTGACTATCACTTGTGCACGTATGAGCATTTTGTTCACCAACAAAACCTTACCCCCTTTTAATAGTATTGGCTTTCCTATGGACTCAAAGTGATTTCTCACAAATGTAAAATGTAGAGTCCTCTTGCTTGAAGCTTGGCCAACCTATTTCCTTGCATCTTGGGGTAATTCCACAATCTCCACAATCCTTTTGCGAGCACAACTCTCCATGGACTATTCTCTGTAATACACTAGATAGAGGTGTTAGTCCAAGATACAAGTCATGAATTATCAAAACCACCAAGGGAGCATGTTGTGCTTTCAATCCCCCTTTTTGGTAATTGATGACAACATACAATCAAAGCTTCAATTAAAAATATGCATGGATGCAATGAGGACTTTGAGAAAAACATGACCTAGATTTGCTCCCCCTAAATGTGTGCAGTCCTTTAAAGGATAGTTGCTTAGGAATGCATGGACACACATATGAATGAAAGGGATATAAGAGTCATGTGTATCTTGGCTATATGCATCAATATATGTGAATGAAATGTATATCCTTGATCAAGACTTCACTCTTGCAAAGAATATGTGCAAGAAGCAAGATATCATGTTGATCAAAGATATGATGCATATACTTAGCTTGAGTTCTTGAGCATTCTGGTAGTAGAGACACACTTGAGAAAGCAATGTTAGGAAACACAAGAGTATTCTACTAAACAAAAGCAATAGAACTCAACGAATCCAAAGATATGGAGAACATATAAAATATGATAATCATTAAGATTGATATGTCTCCACCTTTAGCATTAATCTATTATATCTTTTCTCCCCTTAGATATGAACATGGTAGTACATCCTCTCCCCCTGAATCTTAGCATGTACATACTGGGATTGGATAGGGTGAGAAAAGGAATCCTTTGTTCACTCGAGACTTTTCTACAAAGTAGTTTTCTCCCCCTACATTGTTGTTCTCCCCTTGTTTATATAAGTGTGAACCTTTGATATTTTCCTCTCCCCCTAAGCCATATCTCCCCCTTTGCATAAGCATGTAACTCTCCCTTTAGCACGAAGCTTTGATGTTCTCCCCCTTTGGCATAAATACCAAAAAGGTTAAACTTGGGAGTAGTGCCAGGGATCATTGACAAGGAAGGGATCCTGGAGAACAAGGGTCATTGAAAGTACGGTTCATTAAAAGACTAAGGGAATCATTGAATGTAACTTCTCTCCCTTTTGCAAATTTTAGTTTTCTTCTCCTTGGAGCCAGGGATCCTTGAATAAAGAATTTCTCCCTCGAAATGTTGTTTGTTCTTCTCCCCCCTATATATATAATGAAGGGGGTCATCGAAGGAACAAGAAAATCACAAGAACAGAAACAAATAAAAAATATTAAAGAAACACAGATTTCGAAAGCAAAGAAAACCAGTGACTCCGGGATAAATAAATCGATGGTACCGAGATTGTGTAGTGCAGCTCATCTGCAAATTCGGTAGAACCCAGTTATTTATATTGGTGACTCCGAATGAGAGACCCAGTTTCTGTTTTCATAGAGACAAACGAAATAGTTTCAAACAGAAAAATGCGAAAGTTTTACAAAGGACATCAAATAGATAAGATTTGAGTGGTTATGGGAGATCATGCAAATAGAGAGAAAACCACGCAAGATTCTTAACTAAATGATGGGCGGTGACTAGGTCACATATATTAGAGTATATTGACTTAGGAGCCAAGCAAGAATACTTGATCATAGATCATACTCGTCGTTTCAGCTCAACATGGGTAACCAGTTTTTGATTGAGCATTTTGATGTCTTCATATCACTTGAGTTGCTTTAGCCCATGACTTGGAGTAAAGCCTTTTCAAGGATATGAGTACATACCTTTGAGTGATGTTGATGACGTTGCTCATAGGTGAACTTGTTGAGGATGCTCGAGGTTGATGAAGATCATCTTGAATTTGGACCAATCCTTCTCGTGCTAGTACACTAGTCACCTACAAAGCTTAGTCATGCAAGGAAGAACAATGGTTATATCCAATCGACATGATACTACTTAATATTTTGCAACTAAGATCAGGTATATGCCAAGGATATGTTTTTGTTAACTTCTTCCTTCCATCATCAAGAGGGGTTGTGGATACTTGGTAACGACAAGATTTCTTATGACTGGAGTTGATGGCAATCTTGTGGAATGAAGTTCTTTCAAGTACCTACAAAGGTTTGATGCAATGCAAGGGGTCATAGAATTCCATGGCATATGATAACGACTTACGCGAATATGGAAATAACAAGATAGCTCATGCCCTTGCTTGCAACCGAGTGAGTTTATCTCAAGTTTGAAGCATAAATGATGTTCAACTCACTCCTAAAATGACAAAATGTTTTCCATCAAGTGGCTTGGTGAAGATATCGGCCAATTGTTTGTTAGTACGAACATGCTTTAGATTGATATCTCCTTTGGCAACATGATCACGAATGAAATGATGTCGAACTTGAATATGCTTGGTTCAAGAATGTTGCACAGGATTATGTATACGAAGTCCCAGTTTGGTCGCCGGAATATGCTTGGTTCAAGTTTGTTCAGAGTCCCGGATGAGATCCTAGATGTCACGAGGAGCTCCGGAATGGTCCGGAGGTAAAGATTCATATATAGGAAGTCCTAGTTTGGTCGCCGGAAAAGTTTCGGGCTCATCGGTAGTGTACAGGGAGTGTCGGTAGTGTACCGGGAGACCTCCGGGAGGGGTATTTCGACCCTAGAGGGTCCATGGGTTGTGGGAGATTAATAACCAGCCCTTAGTGGGCTGGTGGAACAGCCACAAAACTCCCATGGCGCAAGGAGGAAAAAGGCCTAAAGAAAAGGTGAAAAAAAGGGCCAATAGGGAGCAATCCTAGTCCAACTAGGATTGGAGAAGGAGAGTCCTTCTCTCCCTCCCTCTTGCGGCCGAATTGGCTTGGCCCTTGCGCCAAGCCAGTCCTCCTCCCTCCCTCCTTTATATACTGGTGGATTTGGGGCTGTTTGCACTAGTTTTTCCGGCCACGTGCTACCCGTTCCACCGGTGCATAGTTTCTCCTCTAGATCGTATTTCCGCAGTGCTTAGGTGAAGCCCTGACGGAATTGCTCCACCACCATCGCCGGAGCATGGTCACGCTGCCGGCGAACTCTTCCTCCTCTCCACTTCTTCTTGCTAGATCAAGACGGTGGAGATCGTCATCAAGCTGCACGTGTGCTGAATGCGGAGGTGCCGTCCGTTTGGTACTAGATCGGAAGGACCGTGATCAAGGCCACGGGACGGTCCGTGATTGGATTGTGGAACGGATCGTGACGAGATCGTGGGACGAATCGTTATTGGATCGCGGGACGCTCGGTGATTTGAATCGCGAAGAGGTTCGACTACACCAACCGCGTTTCTTAACGATTCCCGCTTAGTGATCTACAAGGGTACGTAGATCAACTCCCCCTCTCGTAGATGCTCATCACCATGGATAGGTTTGCGTGTGCATAGGAATTTTTTTGTTTCCCATGCAACGTTCCCCAATAGTGGCATCATGAGCTAGGTTGATGGTTCGATGAGATCTCGAGTAGAACACAAAAGGTTTGTGGGCGTTGATGCTTAGAGTGCTTCCTTCCTTGGTCGGATTTTGGTTCAGCGGTATTGTGAGATGAAGCGGCCCGGACCAACATTACTCGTATGCTTACGAGAGACCGGTTCCCTCGACGCAACTTGTTGCCTAGATGGCTTGCGGGTGGCAGTTTCTCTCACTTTAGTTGGATCGGATTCGACAAAGGCGGTCCTTGAGAAGGTTGAAAAGCAAATTATGTATCACCGTTGTGGTTTATGCGTAGGTGAGAATCGTTCTTGCTAGAAACCCGTAGCAGCCACGTAAAACATGCAACAACAATTAGAGGACGTCTAACTTGTTTTTGCAGGGTATGTTGTGATGTGATATGGCCAATTACATGATGTGATATATGTGATGTATGAGATGATCATGTGATGTATAGAATTTCACGACTTGCATCTCGATGAGTACGGCAACCGGCAGGAGCCCTAGGATTTTCTTTAATTATTGTATGACATGTGTGTCAATCATTAAGCGCTATGTAATGCTTTACTTTATCGCTAAATGGTAGCAATAGTAGTAGAAGCATGCAGGGCATGACAACCTCGATGGCGACATGTTGATGGAGATCAAGATGATGGAGATCATGGTGTTGTGCCGGTGACGATGAAGATCATGCCGGTGCTTTCAAGATGGAGATCTAAAGCACAAGTTCATGGCCATATCATGTCACTTATGAATTGCATGTGATGTTAATCATTTTATGCACCTTGTTATGCTTAGTACGGCGGTAGCATTATAAGGTGATCCCTAACTTGAATTTCAAGATAAAATTGTGTTCTCCCCGAGTGTGCACCATTGCGAAAGTTCGTCGTGTTGAGACACCACGTGATGATCGGGTGTGATAGACTCTACGTTCACATACAACGGGTGCAAGCCAGTTTTGCACGCGCAGAACACTCGGGTTAAACTTGACGAGCCTAGCATGTACAGACATGGCCTCGGAACACAACAGACCGAAAGGTCGAACATGAGTCATATAGTAGATATGACAACATAATGATGTTCACCATTGAAGCCACCTCAACTCACGTGATGATCGGACTTGAGTTGGTGGATTTGGATCATGTGACACTCAGATGACTTGAGGGATGTCAATTTGAGTGGGAGCTTTAGTAATTTTATTAATTAAACTCATTATCTTGAACAATAGTCTAAATGAACTTTGCATATTTATGTTGTAGATCAATGGCTCGCGCAGTAGCACCCCTGAATTTTAATGCGTTCCTAGAGAAAGCTAAACTACAAGATGATGGAAGTAACTTTGTTGACTGGGCCTATGATCTGAGGATTATCCTCACGGCTTCCCAGAAATCATATGTCCTTGATGCACCGCTTGGTGACCAACCAGAAGACATGACCTCCGAAGAAGTTAAGAACGCTTGGGAGACACGTACTAGAGATTACTCAATAGTTCAGTGTGCAATATTGTATGGCTTAGAACCGGGACTTCAAAGACGTTTTGAACATCATGGAGCATATGAGATGTTCCAGGAGTTGAAGTTTATCTTTCAGAAGAATGCCCGGATCGAGAGGTATGAAACCTCCGATAAGTTCTATGCTTGCAAGATGGAGGAGAACGGGTTTATAAGCGGACATATACTCAGAATGTCTGGGTATTCAACTCGTCTAGCGGAGTTGGGAATTGCCCTTCCGCCAGAGGCGATCACTGACAGAGTTCTTCAATCACTGCCACCTAGTTACAAGAGCTTTGTAATGAACTATAACATGCACGGGACGAACAAGTCAATCACCAAGCTATTTGCGATGCTAAAAGTCGATGAGTCTGAAATCCAGAAAGAACATCAAGTGTTGATGGTCAATAAAACCACTAGTTTCAAGAAAAATGGCAAAGTCAAGGGCAAGGGCAAGAAGGCTAAAACCAAGAAGGATGGCAAAGCAGTTGCTACTCCTGCAAAGAAGCCCAAGCATGGACCCAAGCCAGAAACTGAGTGCTTTCATTGCAAAGGAACTAGTCACTCGAAGCGGAACTGCCCCAAGTACCTGGCTGACAAGAAGGCGGCCAACGACAAACAAGGTATATATGATATACATGTTATTGATGTGTACCTTACTGGCTCTCGTAGTAGTGCCTGGGTATTTGATACTGGTTCGATTGCTCACATTTGCAACTCAAAGCAGGAACTACGGAATAAACGAAGGCTGGCAAAGCACAAAGTGACGATGCACGTGGGAAATGGTTCCAAGGTTGACGTGATCGCCGTCGTCACACTCTCTCTTCGATTACCATCGGGATTAGTGATGAACCTGAATAATTGTTATTTAGTGCCTGCGTTAAGCATGAACATTATATCTGGATCTTGTTTATTGTGAGACGGTTACTCGCTTAAATCAGAGAATAAAGGTTGTTCTATTTATATGAGTAATATCTTTTATGGTCGTGCACCCAATGTTAGGGGTTTATTCATATTGAATCTTGATAGTAATGACACACATGTTCATAACATTGATGCCAAGAGATGTAGAATTGATAATGATAGTACCACATTCTGGTGGCACTGCCGTTTAGGTCATATTGGTGTAAAACGCATGAGGAAGCTCCATGCTGATGGACTTTTGGAGTCACTTGATTTTGAATCACTTGACACATGTGAACCATGCCTCATGGGCAAGATGACTAAAACACCGTTGTCCGGAACAATGGAATGGGTGAGTGACTTATTGGAAATCATACACACTGATGTGTGCGGTCTAATGAATGTTACAGCGCGTGGTGGGTATCGTTATTTTCTCACCTTCACTGATGACTTAAGTAGATATGGGTATATTTACTTAATGAAACACAAGTCTGAAACATTTGAAAAGTTCAAGCAATTTCAGAGTGAAGTTGAGAATCATCCTAACAAGAAGATTAAGTTCCTACGATCTGATCGAGGAGGTGAATACCTGAGTTATGAGTTTGGCAGTCACTTAAGACAATGTGGAATTGTTTCACAGTTGACACCGCCTGAGACACCATAGCGTAATGGTCTGTCCGAACGTTGTAATCGAACCTTATTAGATATGGTGCGTTCTATGATGTCTCTAGCTGATTTGCCACTATCGTTTTGGGGTTATGCATTAGAGACAGCTGCATTCACTTTAAATAGGGCACCATCAAAATCCGTTGAGACGAAGCCATATGAACTGTGGTTTGGCAAGAAGCCAAAGTTATCGTTTCTTAAAATTTGGGGATGTGATGGTTATGTCAAAACGCTTCAGCCTGAAAAGCTGGAACCCAAAGCGGAGAAATGCGTCTTCATAGGATACCTGAAAGAGACAGTCGGGTATACCTTCTATCTCAGATCCGAAGGCAAAGTGTTTGTCGCTTAAAACGGAACATTTCTTGAGAAAGAGTTTCTCTCGAAAGAATTGAGTGGGAGGAAAATAGAGCTTGATGAGGTTATTGAACCTTTACTTCAACAAGAAAGTAGCGCAGCACAGAAAGATGTTTCGGTGGAACCTACGACGGTAGAAGAGGAAGTTAATGATGATGATCATGAACCTTCAGATCAAGCAACTATTGAACCTCGTAGGTCGACAAGGCCGCGTACTACCCCTGAGTGGTAAGACAACCCTGTCTTGGAGGTCATGTTGTTGGACAACAATGAACCTACGAGCTATGGAGGAGCAGTGATGGGCCCAGATTCCGAGAAATGGTTGGAGGCCATGAAATCCGAGATGGGATCCATGTATGAAAACAAATTATGGACTTTGGAAGTATTACCTGAAGGGCGAAAGGCCATTCAGAACAAATGGATCTTTAAGAAGAAGACATACGCGGACGGTAATGTCACCGTCTATAAAGCTCGACTTGTGGCAAAGGGTTTTTCACAAGTTCAAGGAGTTGACTACGATGAGACTTTCTCACCCGTAGCGATGCTTAAGTCTGTCAGAATCATGTTAGCAATAGCTGCCTATTTCGACTATGAAATTTGGCAGATGGATGTAAAAACAGTGTTCCTCAACGGTTTCCTTGAGGAAGAGTTGTATATGATGCAACCCGAAGGTTTTGTCGATCCAGAGAATGCTGACAAAGTTTGCAAACTCCAGCGATCCATTTATGGACTGGTGCAAGCATCTCGAAGTTGGAATAAGCACTTTGATGAGGTGATCAAAGCGTTTGAGTTTATACAAGTTTACGGAGAAGCTTGTATTTACAAGAAAGTGAGTGGGAGCTCTATAGCGTTTCTAGTATTATATGTGGATGACATATTGCTGATTGGAAACAATATAGAAATGCTGGAAAGCGTGAAGGAATATTTGAACAAGAGTTTTTCAATGACGGACCTAGGAGAAGCTGCTTTCATATTAGGCATTAAGATCTATAGAGATAGATCGAGACGCTTAATAGCACTTTCACAGAGCACATACCTTGACAAAGTTTTGAAGAAGTTCAAAATGGAACAGTCCAAGAAGGGGTTCTTGCCTGTATTACAAGGTGTGAAGTTGAGTAAGACTCAATGCCCAGTAACTGCTAAAGATAGAGAAAAGATGAGTGTCATCCCCTATGCTTCAGCCATAGGCTCTATCATGTATGCAATGCTGTGCACAAGAACCGATGTCAGCCTTGCCATAAGTATGGCCAGAAGGTTTCAAAGTGATCCTAGAATGGAGCACTGGCAAGCGGTCAAGAATATCCTTAAGTACCTGAAAAGGACCAAGGAAATGCTTCTCGTTTATGGAGGTGATGAAAAGCTCGTCGTAAAGGGTTACGTCGATGCAAGCTTTGACACTGATCCGAACGACTCTAAGTCGCAAACCGGATACGTATTTATTCTTAACGGGGGAGCGGTAAGTTGGTGCAGTTCCAAGCAAAGCATGGTTGCTAACTCTACGTGCGAAGCGGAATACATCGCAGCCTCAGAGGCGGCGAAGGAAGGTGTCTGGATGAAGCAGTTCATGATAGATCTTGGAGTAGTGCCTAGTGCAATGAATCCAATGAACCTGTTCTGTGACAACACTGGTGCCATTGCTCTGGCCAAGGAACCATGGTTTCACAAGAGGACCAGACACATAAAGCGACGCTTCAACTCTATCCATGATTACATCATAGAGAAAGACATAAATATTTGCAAAGTGCACACGGATCTGAATGTTGCAGACCCGTTGACTAAACCTCTTCCAAGGGCTAAACATGATCAACACTAGAACTGCATGGGTGTTCGATTCATTACAATGTAAATCACATGGTGATGTGAACTATATTATTGACTCTAGTGCAAGTGGGAGACTGCTGGAAATATGCCCTAGAGGCAATAAATAAAGTGTTTATTATTGTATTTCCTTGTTCATGATAACCGTTTATTATCCATGCTATAATTGTATTAATTGGAAACATGGATACATAGACAAACACAATGTCCCTAGTATGCCTCTAGTGAACTAGCTCGTTGATTGAAAGATGGTTAAGGTTTCCTAGCCATGGACATGAGATGTCATTTGATAACGGGATCACATCATTAGGAGAATGATGTGATGGACAAGACCCAAACTACAAATGTAGCTTATGATCGTGTCAGTTTATTGCTACTGTTTTCTGCATGTCAAGCATATGTTCCTATGACCATGAGATCATGCAACTCATAGATATCGGAGGAGTACCTTGTGTGTATCAAATGTCGCAACGTAACTGGGTGACTATAAAGGTGCTCTACAGGTGTCTCCGAGGGTGTCTGTTGAGTTGGCATGGAACGAGACTGGGATTTGTTACTCCGTGTGACGGAGAGGTATCTCAGGGCCCACTCGGTAATACAACATCACAATGAGCCTTGCAAGCAATGTGACTAATTGTTAGTTGCGGGATCTTGTATTACGGAACGAGTAAAGAGACTTGCCGGTAAAGAGATTGAACTAGGTATGGAGATACCGATGATCGAATCTCGGGCAAGTAACATACCGAAGAACAAAGGGAACATCATATGGGATTAACTGAATCCTTGACATAGAGGTTCGATCGATAAACATCTTCATAGAATATGTAGGAACCAATGTGGACATCCAGGTCCCGCCATTGGTTATTGACCGTAGAGGTGTCTCGGTCATGTCTACATAGTTCTCGAACCCGCAGGGTCTGCACACTTAAGGTTTGGTGACGTTTCGGTAGTATAGAGTTATGTATGGTGGTGACCAAAGTTTGTTCGGAGTCCCGGATGAGATGCTGGACGTCACGAGGAGCTCCGGAATGGTCCGGAGGTAAAGATTCATATATAGGAAGTCCCAGTTTGGTCACCGGAAAAGTTTCGGGCTCATCGGTAGTGTACCGGGAGTGCCGGTAGTGTACCGGGAGACCTCCGGGAGGGGTATTTCGACCCTAGAGGGTCCATGGGATGTGAGATATTAATAACCAGCCCTTAGTGGGCTGGTGGAACATCCACAAAAGGCCCATGGTGCAAGGAGGAAAAAGGCCTAAAGAAAAGGTGAAAAAAGGGCCAATAGGGAGCAATCCTAGTCCAACTAGGATTGGAAAAGGAGAGTCCTTCTCTCCCTCCCTCTTGCGGATGAATTGGCTTGGCCCTTGCGCCAAGCCAGTCCTCCTCCCTCCCTCCTTTATATACTGGTGGATTTGGGGCTGTTTGCACTAGTTTTTCCGGCCACGTGCTACCCGTTCCACCGGTGCATAGTTTCTCCTCTAGATCGTATTTCCGCAGTGCTTAGGCGAAGTCCTGTCGGAATTGCTCCACCACCATCACCGGAGCACCGTCACGCTGCCGGAGAACTCTTCCTCCTCTCCACTTATTCTTGCTAGATCAAGACGGTGGAGATCGTCATCAAGCTGCACGTGTGCTGAACGCGGAGGTGCCGTCCGTTCGGTACTAGATCCGAAGGACCGTGATCAAGGCCACGAGACGGTTCGTGATTGGATCGCGGAACGGATCGTGACTGGATCGCGGGACGCTCGGCGATTTGAATCACGAAGACGTTCGACTGCACCAACCGTGTTTCTTAACGCTTCCCGCTTAGCGATCTACAAGGGTACGTAGATCAACTCCCCCTCTCGTAGATGCTCATCACCATGGATAGGTTTGCATGTGCGTAGGAAATTTTTTGTTTCCCATGCAACGTTCCCCAACAAAATATCCATATGAACAAGTTACAGATATCATCATAAGCAGGGGTTGAACATCTCATGTTCATTCATCACATCAAGTCGTCTGACTTGTCTCAAGTGTCGCCTATGTGTCAACAATACACACACGCCAAGTTTGTGAAAACATCAGACGCAGTTTAAGTAAGACCTCCAACTGTCCATGACCACGGACATGGCTATTCGAATAGTTTTACACTCTGCAGAGGTTGCACACTTACCCACAAGACTCAGGGAAATTCCGTGTCATCCACAACTAGCGGTATATTGCATACCTGAGGTAAGCACCCGAACAATGCCTTTCCCATGGTGATACTAAACAAAGAGTCCACACGTTGGTGCCATCCCTCATGATATACATCACATGTATCATCCATGAGGGCACAGAAAGTGCATGGCCTTCCACTTCCGGGATGACCCCGTCTCGAGAGTGACCACTTCACCCTCGCCACTAGTAATGCGGGCTCCTTGCTAGCACCATCCATAGTAATCAATAAAGCCCCGTCCCATAAGGGGTATCGTGGTCGCACATGTAAGGTTGGGATGGTTAGCAAATCATAAAACTCTCCATTTTCGAGAACACATACTCAACTTGTCCCGGCACACCACTTCTTTCACAAGTGGTCACCCAACTCATCATCATCTCCCTCGGGCATTAGTGGCACCCGACGGGGTTTTTGAAAAGTCTTTTAAATCATCTATTTCCTTTCCATCACCATGCATAATCCCGAACCCACTTGCTTAGCATCTACTAGCATCCTATCTACACCCACTTGCATAAACCTCATAAGGTGGTTGGGTCATGCACGATGCAAGTGTCAATGGCAAAAGTATCGGAAACAACCCATCGAAGTGGTCATTACTCCACATGATCAAGTATAACAAAAGTAAAGTGCTA
This sequence comes from Hordeum marinum, assembly GCA_022496015.1. Classification (NCBI taxonomy): domain Eukaryota; kingdom Viridiplantae; phylum Streptophyta; class Magnoliopsida; order Poales; family Poaceae; genus Hordeum; species Hordeum marinum. The sequence continues at coordinate 210,251,071 of CM039674.1, read as the reverse complement.
TATGACATGCAATGAAAATGGTTTCTTAACATGGTCAAAGGGCTCCTTGCCTGGCTCAACAAAGTCTTTGGGGTCTTCAAAGTCTTCGGGTCTAATTCCGTCGTCAATAGCGCAATCTATCGTCGCGAATAATAGCGATAAAAATAAGCATCACACAAAACTAGAGCACACAAGCCACTATTAAAAATGCTACCCTACTCTGATAAATACTAAAAACTATACTAAAAATATTTGTTTAAGATTTTGTTATGAAAAAACGTTTTTGAAACTATTTAACTGAGGCAAAAGATGCCAAAAAAGGGTTTTAAAATAAAAAAGTATAGAAAAGATTTTCAATTTTTTCTACAAAAGGCACTATTAAATTCTATGGAATACGCTAAGATTTTAGGTGGAAAAATATTGGGCATTGGACAAACATTGAGCCCTGTGGGATTTTTGCAAAATCCTACAAAAAGAAAAAGGAAAAAGGGGCACGGGACCCAGGGCTAGAGCCAGCCTGCAACTGGGCCGGCCTAGAGGCCAAGCAGCCCAGGCGAACCGACGCGCGCGCGTTCAAACCTGGCGGCTGGGGCCGGAAGGCGAGCGACAAAGAGGGGAGGATAAGGGAGGCGAGGATGACGCGCGGGCTCCGCCTGTCATGTCCAACCTCATGACAAGGAGGTCGGCGAGCTTATCGGCGACGATGCAGAGCACGACGAGGCTAGTTAGACGTTGGGATGGACTCAGCATCGAGTCACCATTCCCGTGGAGGTGGAGGAAATGCCGAGGACGCACAGGTTCACTGGTGATGAGGAGTAATGGCGGAGCTGCTTCTGGTGGAGGTCGCTGGCATCGATTCTTGTAGCAAAATGATCGGGGAGGAAGGAGGAGCGATGCAGGGTCTCTCTAGGGTCTCAACAGAGGAGGAAGGGAGGCCAGAGCGGGCCGGTAGCCCGAGATCAATGAAGCCCCAACACGGCGGTACCTCGGTCGATCCTGAGAACTCGTGCTTCGGGCGGTCACTAGGGTGGCTCGGGGGGGGGGGGTGATTGGCAGTGGAAGGGGCCAGAGGAGGAGAGAGATGGCTCGGGGCCCTTTTTATAGCCGGGACGCGAGTCCACCAAGGAACCGTGCGCCGACGAGGACGTGGCCGAGGCCAGAGGGAGAGAGAGCTCGCGGGGTTGCTCGTGGGTGTACCTAGGGTTGGTCCACGACAAGCAGGAGCAAGAGAGAGAGACAGGAGTTTGCGCATATGAGGCTACTCACTGGCCGAGCCGGGCGGTGCTCGGCACACGCAGGAGGAGGGAGAAGGAGGGTGAGAGAGGAGAGGGCCAACATGGTGGTGTGGCGCAGACGTGAGGGGGGCCAAGTGGCGTGAGGGGGAGGCCTGAGACCGCCGGAGCCATGCAGTGGGCAATGTCTACAGTGCCTATCGTCACTGTAGTGTGCTTTAGAGCGCGCGTTTGGCATGCCATGGCATGCCAATGGTGTTTTGTGCACAGCCAAAGTTGTGTAGGGGAATCTAGGGGAATCTTGGTTAAGAGAAAATGCATTGGATGCCCCAGGAGAAGAATAGAGTAAGAGGGGAGGGGAGAGAGAGATCCTACCAGGGCTGTCCAGAGGTGAAAATGGGGTTTTCACCCGACCCATTATTGACCTGAGGTCACACAGGTTTTACTGGGAGTAGCTGGTAGCCCAGAGAGGTTGTGGTAAGAATTTGAGGGGAAGGGGAAGGGTAGAAGTGGTGAAAACAAATACTTTAAGTATTCATCAGAAGGTGTTTGATGGATGTTTGGGAAAGATGAATTCACCCACTTACTGTGATATTTAATAGGACCAAATTGAGGGTAAAAATGAGATGGATCACCAGGTTAGAGCTCAAATGAGCAAAGTTGTCAATGGCAACTTTGTGAACCCTAGAAACTAACAGAATCAGGTTTATGTAGATCTAGTTATGCTAAGCTATTACCCTTGATGCGCCACTTAGTGTAGCATCCTTATTTGGTGATTAGGACATGTCCACAAAGTTTGGGGTCAAGGAGAGAAACTTCACAACGTAAACTTTCTCAAATTTGAATCTGGACAGGAAGGGTTTGGAATAATTTGATGAACCAAATCATCTTGGATTGATATGAAACTCTGCAAGATCATCACCTATGGTAGTGTTGACTTGATGGCATTTCCGTGGAATTTATTGAGAATATTTCTTATAGAAACATTTCAAAAGCTTGATTTGGACAAAAAGGGTTTTGAGCAGTTTTGCCAATGAATTTGAACATGACCATGTGTTTAAACTCATATATAAGGAAAATATATGTCCATTGAGTTTCCCTAAATTTTCTCTAATATTTTGAAAGAATTTAAATAAGTTTTCCCTATAGAAAACCATTTCTGGTCTTAAGAAAAAGCCTTTAAATAAAATATAAAAATAATCTATAAAATTAATATTTGGTGGTTTTGGGAAGTTATATTTATAATAGGTTTGAAATAAATCCTCTCGGGAGAAAGAATCCGCCCAATTTGAGGACTTGTAGTGCAATCCCCAATTCAGGGGTTTTTGAAGACCTAATTTGAATAAATCATTTTTGGCCGAAACAAAATTTAATAAAAATAGTTTTGGGCACTATTCACATGACATGATATTGGTCAAGAAGTTTGGGTCAAGGAGAATGAATATGAAGAGTGATAGAATCTATGAGTGCCATACACAAGCAACCAAACAAGCAAAAGCAACAATTCAAACAAGCACAAGCACTGAAAAAGTTTTAATTGGCTCCAAATTTTATAAATCCAAGCATAACAAGGGATACAAACATAGGGTGTCTGTAACAGCCCGAGACCGACACTCCAAAAGATTCCCCTTTTATTCCATTGTCATCGTGCATTTCGTTTGAATGTCGCATTCATCATCGCATCATTCGCATCATCTGCATAGCATCGTCACCCGTTTTTGAAAACTTGCATCCATTCGTAGTTGCCAGTTCTCTCCGTTCTTGTGGTTGCCCATTTCGAGGCCAACCACATGCACGCGCCCACGACATCGTTTAAAAAATATTCTCAGATTGGGTCGAAACCTGGTGTGTGGTCTTATTATAGTGTAGGTAGGTCGTCTGCCAAATTTCATCGCAATCAGAGTCCTTTTAATACCCCGTCGGTCAACCATAGTAGTGTGGTCGTCGGTTATTCGTCGGACATTTTTTGCTGTTTAAAACTCCTGTCACGGGCCGCAATCTCTCTCTCATCCCCACCTGGCCCAACTACACAACCCATTAGCCCAACCTAGCCCCTCCCTCCGTCATGGTCATCGGATCATGATCGGACGGACTAGGTCCAACCCCCAACCCTAGTGTCTTCCCTATTTAAACACCCATGGAGAGATCTCCTCACTCTCTAGGGTTCCCCCATGTAAAATTGCAGCCACACCCCTAGAAAACCCCACCTGCTAGCTCCACCTCCCTCTCCCTCGAAATTCCATCTCCATAGGCATTTTCAGCCCTCAGATCTGAAATCCGGGGCTAAGATTCGCCCAAAATCCCACCTACCGGACATGTCCGGCGGCCAACCCGGACAATGACCGGCCGACCATAGAGCCTCGAGCTCCCGCAGCCTGCAGCCGCCATGGACGAGCAGCCCCACCGGCCGGCCCTCGCCGGAGGACCCCGAGGCTGGACCTCCTCTCCCTTCCCTCTCCTTCTTCCTCCTCTCCCCTCGCCCTAATCTCCATGCTATCTCTCTCGCGCGCATGTGCAGGAGCTTCCATGGAGGTTGCGTGCTCCCGTTCGTCCCCGCCGCCGGAGTGCCACCGCACCGCCCTGATCTGGCCGGGGATCGCCGGATCCAGTCGCCCCGGCCCAATCCCGGCCACCCTGCGCCCCTCCGGACTCACCCCGCCGTGTCGCGTCTGCCGCCACTGGCTCCTACTTGGTATCGAGCGGGCGAGAGGACGAGCGCGACGCCAACGCCCGTTGACCACGCCAGCGCCCGCGTGGACCGCCGCCGCAACCGGGCCAGATAGGCCTAGCTCGTCCCGCCTCATCCGGCCTATGGCCACGCAGGTGAGCGCCATAGCACTATGCCCCACCTTGTGCGTGTTTTAGCTATCCCATGCTCATCCATGTTTAGCCCAGCTAGCTCCAGATTTGGCCCGTAGACATTTTTTTCAGTCGTGCAAATTTTGCTAATTAACCTGTGAATTTCAGAATTACAGAAAAATCCATGATTTAAAATTGCTAATAACTAATTGTCCGTGCATCGTATGAAAATAATGTAGATATGTAAAATATCCGAAATTTCGTTTAGTTTACTAATATTCAACTTTCTTGCATGTTAAAAATATTTAAACATGTTGTTTGCATGGATTGGAATGGTGCCCTCTTTAAAATGAATTAATTATTAGCAACCTAACCGTGCCTCGGATCGAAAAACTTTATATATGAAATGTGACTATAATTTCATGAAGATTCATAATATCCAACTCTCACATGTGTTTAAAATGTTTAACGTGCTGTTTTCATTTAATTTGCATATATGCCATGCTAAAATAATTTACTTCATAACTCATTAACTGTAGCTCCGATAAAAATGTTCCACATATGTAACTTGGCTAGAAAAACGTGTAGAATCACATGGTGACATTTATTTTGCAGTTTAACAACTCTAAAATATGGTTAGTACAGATCTGGATCAAATTCATAATATGCATATGGGGTTGTTTCGGAGATGATATATATTCCTTCCAGCCTCATTTAAAATGCCTTGATGGTGTAGTTGTTTGTGCTTGACAGTTTGCCATGTTAAATAACATTTAATATTGATGAGTACCTAAACAAGAGTGAACTAAATAATTCGAACGTGGAGTTTCGTCAATATGCAACTCATTGCATATTGAGCTTTACTTTAATGTGTAGTAGTTGTTTGATGTGATTTGTCATGCCTTGCATATTTAAACCGGACATGCATCATAATTGTCTGCGCATCATATCATGCATATGTTGTGGTGTTTCATGTGTTGATTGTTGTTTCTGGTTTGCTTCTTCTCGATAGAGTTTCGAAAGCGTTCGGAGTGTGAGGATTCGTTCGACTACGTTGGCTCGTCTTCTTCATGGACTCGTTCTTCTTCCGAGTGGGACTCAGGCAAGATGACACATTTCCCTGGATACCATTACTATCAGTGCCATGCTAGATGTCTCATTTTCTATTGCTATGTCTCGCTACCTAGCACTTGTTTGACAAGCCTCCCAACATTGCCATGAAAGCCTCTAACCCCTCCACATCCCAGCAAACCTTTCTTTGGCTATGTTACCGCTTGCTCAGCCCTTCTTATAGCATTTCTAGATGCAGGTGCAATTGCTTCCATGTGTCAACATGGACATTCTTTTGTTATCACAATATTATTGCTATTTAATTTAATGCACTTATACACTTGGCAAAGGGTGGAAGGCTTGGCCTTTTGCTCAGTGTTTTGTTCCACTCTTGCCGCCCCTAGTTACTTGTCAACCGGTGTTATGTTCCATAACTGAGCGCTCCTAACATGCTCGGGGTTGTTATGTGGACCCCCTTGATTTTTGTTTTGGGATAAAACTCTTCTCGCAAGGCCAAACTTTGGTTTTACCATTCTCCAACCTAATAAAATTGCATAGGGACTTTCTAGACCCCGAGGATCTTAATCAACAACCCGAGCCAGTGCTCCTCATGAGTGTTGGTCCAAAATGGCAGTAGCCGGGGCCACCAACGGGTGTGCCAGCCGGAAACTTAGCCAATCCGGTCGTGTCCTGAGAACGAGATACGCGGCTCTTATCGAGTTTGTCGACACGTCGGGCGGCCTTGATGGATTTGTTTTACCTTTCTCGAATGTCTTGCGTGAGGAACTCTGATCTTCTTCGGGCTATCTCGAGGTGTCAGATTTCCTTTGGAATTGCCTAGGATGATCACGAGATTCGTGATCGAGGTTATTCCCGTGGCGTGTGGTTAATTTGTGATGGATGAGTTGGAGCACCCCTGCAGGGTTAAATCTTTTGGAAAGCCATCCCCGCGGTTATGTGGCAAACTTGGATACTTTGTTTAACACCCGGTCATAGCAAACTTGAAGTAAACTCTAATAAAATACACCAAGTGTGTGCCTAACCGTGACTATCTCTTCTCGTGAGTTCTTATCCGAGAGAGAACACGGTGGGGTTATGTTTGACATAAGTAGGTGTTCAGGATCAGTTAGTGATCATTACTAGTTCACGTTCTTTATGCATAGACCACCATACTTTACTTTATGTATTCATAAGTTAGCCACTCAAACAAATGCTTAGTCGCTTGCTGCATCCACACCACTTAACCATACCTCACCCATTAAGCTTTAATAGTCTTGATACCCTTGGAAATGAGATTGCTGAGTCCCTATGGCTCACAGTTTACTACAACAACAGTTGCAAGTACAGGTAATGCGATGATTGAACGTGAGCGCGATGCTTGTTTGTTTGGAGTTCTTCTTCTTCTTCATCAATCTAGGATGGGTTCCAGGCAGCAGCTTGGGATAGTAAGGAAGTGTGTCATTTTGTCGTTTGTTTTCATCCGTAGTCGGACCCTACTCTTATGTATGATGTTTGAGTATGTTGGTGTATTGATGTGATCTTGATGTAGCTTGCGGCAAGTGTAAGCCAATTCCATATACTCATCTCTTTTATACATGCACTTGTAATGATATCCATTCTTGCAACACGACGAGATGCGCTTCTATCCCTGTTGAGGCCCTCGTGCCAAAATAAGGATAGGATCGCATCTTGGGCATGACAGTGTGACAAACCTACCCCCCTTACAAGAATCTCATTCCCGAGATTCCTAGGCTAAGCGCTAAAAAGAGAAGGGAACTCAGGTCTAAGATAGTCTTCATGCTCCCAGGTTGCTTCAGCTTCAGAGTGGTTGCTCCATTGGACCTTGAAGTACTTGATGGTGCGGCTTTGGGTGCAATGCTCTGCCTCATCAAGAATGCAAACTGGCCTCTCATGATAAGTGAGGTCTGGCTGAAGATTGATGGCATGATAGCCGATGTCCTTGTAGAGGTCGGGGCGGTTGGGAACTTGGAGACACTTCCGGAGTTGTGACACGTGAAAGACATTGTGCACATCCGCTAGCTCGGAAGGTAGCTCTAGTTGGTAGGCAACTTCTTCGTGCATAGCGGTGATCTTGAAGGGGCCGATGTATCTTGGTGCAAGCTTCCCTTTGACATGGAAACACTTGGTTCCCTTGAGAGGCATGACTCGGAGGTAGACATGGTCACCGACACAGAAGCTCACTTCTCGGCGGTGGGAGTCGGTGCAGCTCTTCTGTCTTGACTTGGCGGTCTCAAGGCACTCTCGGATGAGTTGAACTTGCTCTTCTGCTTTGCGGAGGATGTCAGGTCCAAAAATCAATCCTTCCCCCATTTCTGACTAGTTGAGGGGAGTGCGACACTTGCGCCCGTACATCACCTCAAAGGGTGCCATCTGAAGACTCGACTAGTAGCTGTTGTTGTAGGAGAATTCAACAAACGGTAGGTAATCTTCCCACTTGGCTCCATACGCCAAGACTCATGGAGCATACCTTCAAGTAACTGATTTACTCGTTCTGTTTTTCCGCCGGTCTGGGGGTGAAAAGCAGTGCTGAAGGAGAGCTTGGTGCCCATGGCTCCTTCAAACATCTTCCAGAACCTCGAGGTTAACTATGTGCCTCGGTCCGATACAATCTCCTCAGGAACTCTATGAAGGCTCACGATAAGCTCGATGTAGAGGCTGGCTAGCTTGTTTCCGTCATAGGTGGTCTTAACGGGAATGAAATGGGCTACCTTAGTCAGGTGGTCGAGAATGACCCAAATAGAATCATGCCCCTTGCTTGACCTTGGTAATCCGGTGATCAAATCCATCCCGACTTTGTCCCACTTGCATTCAAGCACTTTGAGAGGTTGCAACAGCCCAGTGGGTCGCTGGTGCTCAGCTTTGACTCTCTGGCATATGTCACACTTAGTGAAAAATGTGCCTATTTCCCGTTTCATGCCATGCCACCAGAATCTTGCCTTGAGGTCTTGATACATCTTGGTTCCTCTAGTATGGATGGAGTATGGAGTGTCATGAGCTTCTTGCAAGAGCAAGTTCTTGAGCTCCTCTTTGTTGGGTACGCAGATGCGATTCCCAAACCATACTACTCCTTGTTCATCTAGTGAGAATCCTGGGGCCTTGCCTGCTTGATTTTCCTCTTGATGCCTTCAATGCTCTCGTGTCCGTTCTCAGCTTCTTTGATATCATCCATCAAGGTAGGCTTTGCTTCGAGGTTGGCGAGGAATCCAGGTGCAACTAGTTCCAAGCCGAAGATTTCAAGATCTTCATATAGGGCGGGTAGCCTTTCCTTAATCATGGCATTCAAGGTACAAGCCTTTCTGCTTAAGGAATCTGCTACCATGTTGGCCTTTCCGGGGTGGTATTGCACACTGAGGTCATAATCCTTGATCAACTCCAACCATCTTCGTTGCCTCATGTTCAATTCTCTTTGAGTGAAAATGTACTTCAAACTCTTGTGGACTATGTATATCTCACATCGCTTCCCCAGAAGGTAATGTCGCCATGTTTTCAAGGCATGAACCACGACTACCAACTCAAGATCATGAGTAGCGTAGTTCTCTTCATGAGGACGTAGCTATATGGACAGATATCCTATGGCTCTGCCTTCTTGGATAAGAACACCTCCAAGCCTGGTTCTCGATGCATCACAAGATATCACAAACTCCTTATGAATATCGGGGGTGGCCAAAACTAGGGATGTGGTCAATCTCTTCTTGAGCTCCTGGAAGCTTTCCTCACATTTAGCTGTCCATTCGAACTTATTGTCCTTCTTCAAAAGTTGGGTCATGGGTCGGGCAATGCTTGAGAACCCTTCCACGAACATGCGGTAATATCCCGCGAGTCTGAGGAAGCTCCTGACTTCCTTCATGGTGGTTGGGGTTTGCCATTCCGTCATGGCTTCAATCTTGGCAGGATCCACTGATAATCCTTCTGTAGTCAACACATGACCCAAGAATCCAACTTCATGCAGCCAGAATTCACACTTGCTGAACTTGTCATAAAGCTGGTGCTCTCGAAGCTTATCTAGAACCAATCTCAAGTGTTGCTCATGCTCTTCTTTTAACTTGGAGAAGACGAGTATGCCATCTATAAATACGACAACGAACTTGTCCAAGTACTCCATGAAGACTTTATTCATGAGGTACATGAAGTAGGCCAGGGCATTGGTTAACCCAAATGACATGACTGTGTATTCATACAGGCCATACCGGGTTACAAATGTCGTCTTCGGAATATCTTGGGGTCTGATCTCCAGCTGGTAGTACCCAGACCTGAGGCGATCTTGGAAAACACCTTGGCTCCATTCAACTGATCAAACAGGTCTTCAATTTTGGGGAGTGGGTACTTGTTCTTTACTGTGACTTCAGTGAGAGAACTGTTATTGACACAGAGTCTGATAGTTCCGTCTCTCTTTGACACAAATAGAACAGGTGAACCCCAAGGAGAGGCACTAGGGTGAATGAATCCTTTTCTGATCTGCTCTGCCAATTGCTTCTTCAATTCAGACAACTCTTCGGATCCCATCCTGTAGGCCTTCTTATAGATGGGCCTTGATCCGAGCATACGCTCAATGATGAATTCAATGTCACGGTCAGGAGGCATTCCAGGCAGCTCATCAGGAAACACATCCGGGTATTCACATACCACTCGCACTTGATCCAACTCAATTCCCGATAGACAGTTAGCCTGAGGAGCTTGAGTGGAGGCAGGGTTGGGGACGTACTTGAGTTCCACTCCTTGACTATTGGTCATGGTAATAATCCTCTTGGCACAATCGAACAAGCCTTGGTGCTTGGTCAACCAATTCATGCCAAGGATGACGTCCAAGTCTAGTGAATCCAGAACTATAAGGTCCACTAGGAAGTATACCCCGTTGATTTTAATCTTCACTCCCTTACATCCTATCCAAGACTTCATAACTGATCCCGAGGTTTGTATCAAGATATGACTACCTAGGGGTGTAGGTTTCATGCCACTTTCTAATGCAAACTTTTGGGTGACAAAAGAATGCGTAGCTCCACAATCAAACAATACTGTTGCTGGGGTTGAGTTGACGAGGAACGTACCCAATATGACGTCCGGGTCTTCCTGGGCTTCCTCTGTGGTGACGTGATTCACACGACCCTTGCCATTGTTGGGATGGTTTCGGGGAGCTGGGTTCCTTGGTGGTGCTCCACGGCCTTGACCTTGAGCTGGCGCATTGGGGCGCGGGGCATCTGGCTTCCTGTTGGGGCATAGCTTAGAGATGTGTCCAGACTGACCACATCCAAAACAAGTGACTTGCCCAAGGTTGTTGTTGTAGTTCCTGTCACAGTTGTTGTTATTGGTGTTGCTGTAAGCTGGCCTGTGATTGGCATACTGCTGAGGCTGGTAGCTCGGGCGAGGCACAGGAGGTCTAGCCTTCTGTGGCTGATAGGTTGGCTTGACTGGGGCTGGCTGCCATGGGTGAGGCTTCTGATTGCTACAGCTACCCTTGCTAATCATCTTGCGCTTGCGAGTGTCGTCTATGGCACAACGCTTGTCTTCCAACATGGGGGCCTTGTTTACTAGGTTGAAGAAGGTACGACAGTCGCCTGAGCTTTTATTGCAGGGTTTGTTGAAGTCCTTCCATGAAGCGTTCCTTCTTGGCAGCCTCCGTGTTTACATCTTCAGGTGCATACCTTGACAGCAGGTTGAATTCTCGAGGTGCTCCTTGTCAGAGCCACTTACTTTCTTTAGTGCTCAGAATTCTCTCTTCTTGATATCCATGATCTCAGAAGGAATATGGGCAATGCGGAATACTTCCTTGAAGTCATTCCAAGTGATCACACGCTCACCTTGCATGACCTTGAATCCACCCCACCAAGCTCGGGTGTACCTCCGAGGCAGTGAGAGGCATAAAGCACCTTCTCACAATCCTCATTGCAATTAACCAGTGCAAGGAGGTCCTCGATGGTGCAGATCTAGTCGTCAGCATCCAAAGGTTCAGCAGTCTCGGTGAAGGTTGGGGCGAATTCCTCATGAACTCAGACAGAGTGGAGCGGCCATTTCCGTTCCTGCCTTGCTGCTGGTTGTTCACAAGGGCCTGAGCCATCTGCTGAATAGCAGCATTGTTGTCTTGGCGCTCCTCCCGAAGAACTTGGAGAAACTGAGCTATGGTCATGTTCTCCGGTGGAGGTGGTGGCGGGGGAATGTCACCTTGTGGCTGCTCCTGGTGTCCTACAGCGTGAGCAGCCCCACCAGCTCCCTGTTGTTGGCTTGAGTTGCCGGCTTCAGGGTTGGCGAAGGAGCTGTTGCGGGTAGCAGTCACCATCCTGTTTGGAGCAGCCAAGTCAAACAACTGGGACAGACGAAAGGAAAAGCAAGAATGGAAAAGCGCGCCTATGGGGATTGGTCAAGTGCAAGTGTGTTGAAGCAAAGTTTGAAGGACCAACCCATACTTTAAGATGAGATAGACGATGGAGTTGCTTACATGTTGCCTAAGGCAAAAGCGCGACTTTCATCAGAACACAAACGACAAAACAATCAACAAGCACACATGGTTTCATACGAACCATTACACGGACTAGACCTTGCATGAGGGGTACATGACTGATCCTACCTTAGGGGTTCTCAAACTCAGGTGGTGGAGTGCTCGGTCTCGTAGTCACGCTCCTCTGGGTCTTCCTCCTGTTCGTCATCTGAACGGGCATCATTCCTGGTCAAAGGGGTCAGGGAATGAGGAGGTCCATCCCGATGCTTTGCTGGCGGGTCGGTGAAGAGCTCACGCTACTCCCTCGCACTCATGCGATGAAAACGTGTGGGTGCATCTCTAGCTGGGGGTACTGCTCCTCGATAAGTGACAGCTGGTCGTCCGTCGGGGGCTCCATCCTTCTTGATCTTGTCGGGCTTCGTCTTGGCTTGCCAAAGTAGCTCGCGGGTGTGGTGAAGTTCCTCGTGGAGCTTCATGGACTCCTTAATCAAGTGGTGACCCAGACTATCGGCAAAGAGGCTGAAGTAGGTCTGGAACGTGAGTGGTGTGCCATCCTCCTGGGCCGGAACCATTGTCCAACTCTCGCCAAGATCATCCTTTCTTAAGGGAAAGTAGCGAGTAGCTGGATCGTCAGCCATCTTTGGAATGATGCCTCGTAGGTGCAAAAGTGCTTTGCATGCGGCTGACTCGACTACGAGTATCATGGTCTCCATCCGTGGTCCTTCAAAGAACCAACTGGTCGGGGAGTCGTTTGCCTTCATGACCACATCCACATGGTACTCCTTCATGACAGCATCGACCCAGTGCTCGTAGTAGAGGAAAATGGGTAGTTGGCGAAACTGGCACTTTTCCAGGCTATCCCCAAGGAGTAAGGGAAAGCCGGATGTCAGGAAGGCTTCGGGTACGATGGCCATCTACAAAGGTTTGAAGGGAGGAGAGTCAGGAGAGTGTTGTGTGAAGAATAGAAGAGATAAATAGTATAGAATTCCTAGTTATAGGTGCTAGGTGTAGTTTTGAAAATAGTTTTATCCTAACTAACGTCCATGCTAACTAAGGGCTTCCTATAGTTAGGATGGCTCTGATACCAGCTCTATGGGGACCCCGACTCATAAGTCGTGATCACCAAATGCATGTGTAAAGTGATCCAAGAGATCAATGCTCACTAAACACATATAAGATGAATAACAAGAGTCTTACATCCACATTTAGCGTCTTACACAAATAAAGACCATGAAGGTCTAGTCTTACATAGTTAGGACCACATTGGCCAAACACTTAAACTTAACAAGCAGAAGAAATCTTGATCGAAAGCGTGAACCCATTGCCATCTGCCTTAACCTACAGGAATTCTAACTGGGAAGCATCCTAGTTCGCATGTTCGTCACCAACGAACTCTTCCACGTACTCCTGATCTTCCAAGCCTGACCAATTAAATAACTAGTGGCAAGCCAATGAGTACTTTGAATCTACTCGCAAGAAACCCAAGTCGTGGAACAAGGTAATAATGGTGCATGATATAGCACTAAGTAGGTAATTTTGTGGAAAGCTAATTTTGAATGCAATGAAATGATCAAGTAACTAGGTATGCATGCATCACAGTTGTCAGATACCCATATGAACAAGTTACAGATATCATCATAAGCAGGGGTTGAACATCTCATGTTCATTCATCACATCAAGTCGTCTGACTTGTCTCAAGTGTCGCCTCTGTGTCAACCACACACACACGCTAAGTTTGTGAAAACATCGGACATAGGTTAAGCAGGGCCTCCAACTGTCCATGACCACAGACACGGCTATTCGAATAGTTTTACATTCTGAAGAGGCTGCACGCTTTACCCACAAGACTTGGAGAACTTCCGTGTCATCCATGACTCGCCGTATATTACATACCTGAGGTAAGCACCTGAACAATGCCTTTACCATGGTGATACTAAACAAAGAGTCCACTCGGTGGTGCCATCCCTCATGATATACATCAAACATATCATCCATGAGGGCACGTAATGGTGTGCCCGGTGCCTATAAAGATAGCGCATGGACTTCCACTTCCGGGATGACCCCGTCTCGAGAGTGACCACTTCACCCTCGCCACTAGTAATGCGGGCTCCCTGCTAGCACCATCCGTAGTAATCAACAAAGAGCCGTCCCATAAGGGGTATCGTGGTCGCACATGTAAGGTTGGGACGGTCAGCAAATCTTAAGACTATTCGTTTTTGAAAACACATCGTCAACTTGTCTTGGCACACCACTTCTTTCACAAGTTGTCACCCAACTCATCATCATCTTCCTCGGGCATTACTGGCACCCGACGAGGTTTTTGAAAAGTCTTTGAAATCGTCTCTTTCTTTTCCATCACCATGCATAATCCCGAACCCACTTGCGTAGCATCTACTAGCATCCTATCTACACCCACTTGCATAACCCTCATAAGGTGGTAGGGTCATGCACGATGCAAGTGTCAATGGCAAAAGTATTAGAAGCAACCTACCGAAGTGGTCATTACTCCACATGATCAAGTAAAACAAAAGTAAAGTGCTATATGACATGCAATGAAAATGGTTTCTTAACATGGTCGAAGGGCTGCTTGCCTAGCTCAACAAAGTCTTTGGGTCCAATTCCCTCATCAATAGCACAATCTATCGTCGCAAATAATAGCTATAAAAATAAGCATCACACAAAAACAGAGCACACAAGCCACTATTAAAAATGCTACCCTACTCTGATAAATACTAAAAACTATATTAAAAATATTTGTTTAAGATTTTGTTATGAAAAAACATTTTTGAAACTATTTAACTGAGGCAAAATATGCCAAAATTGGGTTTTAAAATAAAAATTATATAAAAGATTTTCAATTTTTTCTACAAAAGGCACTATTAAATTCTATGGAATACTCTAAGATTTTAGGTGGAAAAATATTGGGCATTGGATAAACATTGAGCCCTATGGGATTTTTGCAAAATGCCACAAAAAGAAAAAGGAAAAAGGGGCATGGGACCCTGGGCCAGAGCGGGCCTGCAACTAGGCCGACCCAGAGACCCACCAGCCCAGGCGAACCGACGTGCGCGCACGCGCGTTCAAACTTGACGGCTAGGGCCTGAAGGCCAGCGACAGATAGGGGAGGAGAAGGGAGGCGAGGATGACAAGCGGGCCCTGCCTGTCATCTCCAACCTTGCGGCAAGGAGGCCGACAAGCTTACCGACAACGATGCAGGGCACGACGAGGCTAGCTGGAGGTGGGAAAGGACTCAATGTCGAGTTGCCATTCCCCTGGAGGTGGAGGGAAGGCCAAAGATGCACAGGTTCGCCGACGACGAGGAGGCACGACGGAGCCGCTTCGGGTGGAGGTCGCCGGCATCGATTCTTGTAGAAAAATGATCAAGGAGGAAGGGGGAGCGATGTAGGGAATCTCAACGGATGAGGAAGGGAGGCCGGAGCGGGCCGGTAGCCCGAGATCGACGAAGCCCCGACGCGACGGTGCCTCAGTCGATCCTGAGCACTGGGCGGTCACTAGGGTCGCTCAGGAGGGGAGGGGTGATTGGAAGTGGAAGGGGCCAAAGGAGGAGAGTGGGCGCTCGGGGCCCTTTTTATAGCCAAGACGCGAGTCCACCAAGGAACCGTGCACCGACGAGGACATGGCCGAGGCCAGAGGGAGAGAGAGCTCGCGGGGCTGCTCGGGGGTGTACCTGGGGTTGGTCCAAGACGAGTGGGAACAAGAGAGAGAGAGAGGAGTGCACGCGTGTGAGCCTGCTCACTAGCCGAGCAGGGCGATGCTTGGCACGCACGGGAGGAGGTATAAGGAGGGGGAGAGAGGAGGGGGACGACATGGCGGCATGGCACGGACACCGAGGCGGCCAAGTGGCGCGAGTGGGAGGCCCGAGGCCGTCAGAACCGTGCAGTGGGTAACAGCTATAGTGCTTGTTGGCACTATAGCATGCTCCAGAGCGTGCGTTTGGCATGCCAGGGCATGCCACCGACATTTTGTGCGCGGCCAAAGTTGTGTAGGGGAATCTAGGGGCATCTAGGTTAAGATGAAATGCATTGTATGCCCCAAGAGAAGAATAGAGTAAGAGGGGAGGGGAGAGAGAGCTCCTGCCAGGGCTGTCCAGAGGTGAAAATGGTTTTTTTTACCCCACCTATTATTGGGCTGAGGCCACACAGGTTTTACTGGTAATAGCTGGTAACCTAGAGAGGTTGTGGTAAGAATTTGAGGGCAAGGGGAAGGGTAGAAGTGGTGAAAACAAATACTTTAAGAATTCATCAGAAGGTGTTTGATGGATGTTTGGGCAAGATGAATTCAGCCACTTACTGTGAGATTTAACAGGACCAAATGGTGGGTAAAAATGAGATGGATCACCAGGTTGGAGCTCAAATGAGCAAAGTTGTCAATGGCAACTTTGTGAACCCTAGAAACTAACAGAATCAGGTTTATATAGATCTAGCTATGCTAAGCTATTACCATTGATGCACCACTTAGTGTAGCATCCTTATTTGGTGATTAGGACATGTCCACAAAGTTTGGGCTCAAGGGGAGAAACTTCACAATGTAAACTTGCTCAAATTTGAATCTGGACAGAAAGAGTTTGGAATAATTTGATGAACCAAATCATCTTGGATTGATATGAAACCTTGCAAGATCACCACCTATGGTAGTGTTGACTTGCTAGAATTTCCCTAGGATTTATTGAGAATATTTCTTACAGAAATATTTCAAAAGCTTGATTTGGATAGAAAGGGGTTTGAGGGGTTTTGCCCATGAATTTGAACATGAACATGTGTTGAAACTCATCTATATGGAAAATATATGTCCACTGAGTTTCCCTAAATTTTCTCAAATATTTTGAAAGCATTTAAATAATTTTTCCCTATAGAAAACCATTTCTGGTTTTAAGAAAAAGCCTTTAAATAAAATATAAAGATAATCTTTGGTGGTTTTGGGAAGTCATATTTATAGTAGGTTTGAAATAAAGCCTTTGGGGAGAAAGAATCCGCCCAATTTGAGGACTTGCAATGCAATTCCCAATTTAGGGTTTTTTAAGACCTAATTTGAATAAATCATTTTTGGCCGAAACAAAATTTGATAAAAATAGTTTTGGTCACTATTCACATGACATGATCATTGGGAAAGAGTTTTGGGTCAAGGAGGATGAATATGAAGAGGGATAAAATCTATGAGTGCCATACACAAACAACCAAACAAGCAACAAGCAGCAATTCAAACAAGCACAAGCACTGAAAAAGTTTTAATTGGCTCCAAATTTTATAAATCCAAGCATAACAAGGGATACAAACACAAGGTGTGACAAATATACTCAGTTCGGCAGTAGATAGAGATACCGAGTTTTGTTTCTTGGAGGACCAAGACACAAGAGAACTACCTAAAAATTGACAAGTACCTGAGGTGGATTTTTTATCAACCTTGTCACCGGCATAGTCCGAATAGGAATAGCCAACAAGGTTAAAAGAAGATCCCTTGGTATACTAAATGCCAAAGTTTGGTGTTTGTATCAAGTACCTCACAATACGTTTCACAGCCAAAAGATGATACTCTTTAGGTCCAGCTTGATATCTAGCACACATGCAAACACTAAGCATAATATTGGGACGAGATGCACATAGATATAACAATGAACCAATCATAGATCGATAAACCTTTTGTCAACCGGTTCATCCTCCCTGGTAAGGTCAACATGTCCACTAGTGGGCATAGGAGTTTTCATACCTTTGCAATCCTGCATGTTGAGTTTCTTGATCAAGTCCTTGGTATACTTAGCTTGAGAGATGAAAGTTCCTTATCTTGCTTGCTTGATTTTCAATCCAAGAAAGAATTTCATCTCACACATCATAGACATGTCATACTTCTCAGACATCAACCTTCCAAATCTTTCACTAAATTGAGGGTTAGTGGAACCAAAGATAATATCATCCACATAGATTTGGCACACAAATAATTTTCCATTAACTCTCCTAGTGAACAAGGTTGCATCAATTTTACCAATTTCAAAAAAAATTCGATGAGAAACTCCGTTAAACATTTATACCAAGCACGAGGGGCTTGCTTAAGACCATAAAGAGCTTTACGAAGCTTGTGAACATGATTAGGTTTCTTAGGATTCACGAAGCCAGGTGGTTGCTTAACATAAACCTCTTCTTCAATTTCACCATTTAAAAATGCACTTTTAATGTCCATTTGATAAAGCGTGATATCATGGTGATTAGCATAAACAAGAAGAATACAGATAGCTTCATGTCTAGCGACGGGGCCATAAGTCTCACCATAGTCCATACCTTCGACTTGCGTATATCCTTGGGCTACGACACGAGCCCTGTTGCACACGACTTGACCGTCTTCCTCTTGTTTGTTTCGAAACACCCATTTGGTTCCGATGATGTTGTGTTCATCTTCGGGCTTCTCCACGAGTGTCCACACTTCGTTCCTTTTGAAGTTGTGAAGCTCTTCATGCATAGCATTCACCCAATCCGCGTCTTCAAGAGCTTGTTCTACCTTCAAAGGCTCAATGCTAGATATGAAACAATAATGCTCACAAAAGATAGCTAGATGGGTTTTAGAGCGAGTGATTCTCCCTATTTGTATATCACCAAAGAGTTGGTTTAGGGGATGGTTCTTGGTCACTTGAGCTCGAACTCGGGTCAGCTTCCGATTGTTGGATGGTGGAGCTTCTTCTTCATCATCATCATCTCATTCATCTTCATTGTTGTTGAAGGTGTCATTCCCTTGAGGTGGTGGTGAAGGTGGTTGTGGTGGATCTTCATGATGCACTTCCTCCTCTTCATCATCTCGTCATGTACCGCTTGTGGATGCCTCCATGTCGTGTTGAGATTCACCTTGACATGAACTGGGGGCTTGCACTTGAGTTGATGAAGTACTTTCCTTCACCTCCATGGGACGAATCTTGCCAATGGGTAGATCTAGAATGGCTTCCAAAGGATCCTTATCACCTACATCATTTGGCAATTGTTTGACTTGCGAACCATTAGATTAATCAAACTTCACATCTACTGTCTCTTCAACTTTTCGAGTGAAGTTGTTGTAGACACGGTAAGTGTGAGAGTTCAATCCGTAACCAAGTAGGAATCCTTCATGAGATTTAGGAGCAAATTTAGTACGACGATGCTTATCAAGAATGTAGCACTTTGAGCCACATACCCGAAAATATCCGACTTGGGGTTTGTTACTAGTGAGTAGCTCGTATAACCTTTTAGCGAGAAGTTTGTGGCATGACATGTTGTTTCAACGGATTCTGCCCAAAAGTGTCTTGGCGTCTTGTATTCGTCAACATCGTTCTTGCCATCTCAATGACCATCCGGTTCTTCCTCTCAACAATTCCATTTTGTTGAGCTATGTATGTGGCCGAGAACTCATGTAAGACACCTTCTTCGTCAAGAAAGTTATCCACATGGGTGTTCTTGAACGCAGATCCGTTATCGCTCTGAACCTTCTTGATCCTCACTTCAAATTGATTTTGCGCTTTGCGAGCGAAGTTCTTGAAGATCTTTTGAACCTCCGACTTATCATCAATAAAGAATACCCACGTAAATATAGAAAAATCATCAACTATAACTAGACCATGGGAATTTCCACCGAGACTCTTGTAAGCATTGGGACCAAAAAGATCCATGTGAAGTAACTCGAGTGGTCTCCTAGTAGTCCTGATATTCTTAATGGGATGACTTCCACTTACTTGCTTTCCTGCTTGACAAGCACTACAAAGTCTATCTTTGTCAAATATAACATCTTTAACACCAAGTATATTATCACCTTTGATTAGCTTATCTAGATTGCGCATGCCTACATGTCCAAGTCTTCTATGCCAAAGCCAATCTTTAGAAGATTTTGCAATTAAACAAGTGCGAGGCTTGGATCTTTTAGTGAAATCAACAGTGTATAGATCACCTCTATGGAAACCAGTAAAGACCATTTTATGATTATCTTGACGAAACACTTGGCAATCTACTTTCGTGAATAACACACCGAAACCAAAGTCGGTAAGTCTAGATACGGAAAGAAGATTGTAGCCAAGAGATTCAACAAGCATAACATTTTGAATAGAGCTATCATGGGATATGGCCACCTTACCAAGGCAGGGTACCTTACCCTTAGAGTTGTCTCCAACGGTCACGTACCGTCGAGGACCTTGATTAGGTGTGATCTCTTGGAACATGTCTTTATCACCAGTCATATGATCCGTACATCCGCTGTCGAGAATCCACTCTTTTCCTCCGGACATCTAATGCTTAAAGTTTGCCATAAGACTCAGATTTTTCATGATGTTCTCATGCTCGATGTCGAACAACTCATCTTCTTCATAGTAGCCATGTTCCACATTGTCATCATCAAGTGGGAAATCATCGTCATAAAGAACAAGCGATTCGTTAGAATATTGATCATGACAATGTTCAAGTTTATGAATGTGAATGGCTTCAAAGATAATGTTGTTGATAGTGGTGAAATCTCCTCTAGCACGCATAAGATCACAGAGCTCAGATAGCCATTTATCAAAGTTTGGATCAGTAGGCTTCATTTTGTGAAAAGCAATGGTTTCTCTGAAGAATTTCATCAAGATTTCCTAATGAAAGATTCAAATAACGTTTCTCCAAATCAGTCCACAAGGTATAGGCACATGCAAAGTTCTTCAATTGAGAAAGCATGAATCTTGGTAACCTCTAACAATAATATTGACAGTTCTTAGGTTACCAAGCATGTTAATTTCCTCTTCGTGTGTGGGATGCAATTCATCAATAGGGAGCACATAGGGGTTTTCAATATATTTTGTCAAATGGAATTTATCAAATAGATCAATCATGGCATTCTTCCATTGACTATAGTACTCTCCATCAAGAATGGGCAATCTACAACTCAAACTCTCTATTCTAGACACATCCATCTTCCTCCATGGTGATTAAACCGAAGCAATGGAGACCAAAGCTCTGATACCACTTGTAGGATCGATAGAAGAGTGTCTACAGGGGGGTGAATAGACTACTAGCAGGAATTTAAAACCTAAACTTTTCCCAAGTTAATTGGTTGGCAGATTTTAACTATTTTAGCAAGTCTAGCAAGTCTAACAATCCTACACATGCATGTCTACAAGTATGGCAGCAGAAAGTAAAGACATTGCACATGTAAGTAAAGAGATGGGATAGGAAGATCAAACGCAATAGGAGATGCAAGGATTTTTCCCGTGGTTCCGATAGGTGGTGCTATCGTATGTCCACATTTATGGAGTCTTCAACCTATGGAGGGTAACAGTCGTGAGAGTCCACGGAGGGATCCACCCATAAGGGTACACGGAGTAGCAACCTTGACTATACCATACGGCTTCTGTCCATGAAGGACTAGCCTCACTATGGGTAGATCTTCACGAAGTAGGCGATCTCCTTGCCCTTACAAACTTCTTGGTTCACTCCACGACACGAAGTAGGAGGCTCCCAAGCGACACCTAACCAATCTAGGAGGCACAACCCTCCAAAAGGTAATAGGCTTGGTAATGACGATGAACTCCTTGCTCTTGTGCTTCAAGATGATAGACTCCTCAACACACAATCACTCTCTCACATATTTGGCTTGGTAGAAGAGATGGGATTGGTGGAAAGTAACTTGGGGAGGCTAGAAATCAAGATCCATATGGTTGGAGTGGAAGATCTTGACCTCAACATAAGGATAGGTGGCTCTCTCTCAGAAAACTGAGTAGGATAGGTATGGAATAGTTCTGAGTGCTTCTCTTGTGAGTGGGTAGTGGTGAAGGGGTATATATAGGCATCCCCAAAAATCCAACCATTACGCACAAAATGACCAACTCGGTGACACCGATGTGTTAATCTCGGTGGTACCAAAGTGACCAAAAGGTGGCAACTTTTGGATCTCGGTGAGACCGATATAGGATTCTCGGTTGCACCGACAAGGTGACCAATGGTTAGAATTGCGAAACTCGATGACGCCGATTCAACATTCCCGGATGGTCCAAAAGTGTGAACTTGCGTAACAGAAAGTTGGCAACCCAACTCGATGGCACCAAAAGAAGTGTTGGCTGCACCGAAGAGGCTAGGGTTTGGCTGAGTCTGTCTAGGGTTTGGAATCGGTGGCACCAGGATAGGAATGTTGGTTCACTGATTTTGCATGTTTGGCTAGAGACAGACTTTGGTGGGAGAGCTTGTGGATGTTTTTGGTGTGGACGTATGAGCATTTTGTTCACCAACAAAACCTTACCCCTTTTAATAGTATTGGCTTTCCTATGGACTCAAAGTGATTTCTCACAAATGTAAACTATAGAGTCCTCTTGCTTGAAGCTTGGCCAAGCTATTTCCTTGCATCTTGGGGTAATTCCACAATCTCCACAATCCTTTTGCTAGCCCAACTCTCCATGGACTATTCTCTGAAATACACTAGATAGAGGTGTTAGTCTAAGAGGCAATGTATGTTGTCATGAATTATCAAAACCACCAAGGGAGCATGTTGTGCTTTCAACATCCCATGCGGTGCGTACCCCAGGAGCCAGGCATCTTTAAGGAGCAGATCTTCAAGCCCTCCACAACACCGCATGCGGAGAACCTGGCGCCACAAGAAGAGGAGCTCCCCCAGTACCGACCTCGGAGGCTCCAAACTGTGGCCAGGCCTTAAGAGCCTGACTACTCCTGGCCTTGAAACCTCAGGATGACAGCTGGATGCAGTTGGTCATGGCATATCTGCTTCACGACACGTTGCCGGAGAAGGAGGAAGACACGGAGCATGTGGCCCAACAGGCCACGACCTACTTCATCCGAGACGGCGACTTGTACCATAGGAGCCCTAACAACATCGCGCTGCAGTGCATCTCCATGGAGCAAGGACGCGAGATGCTGCCCAACATCCATGGAGGAGACTGCGGGCATCACTCCTCTTCACGCACGCTAGCAGGGAAGGCGTTTCGATCAGGCTTCTACTATCCCTTGGTGCTTGATGACGCCATCGAGCTAGTCCGGTCTTGCGAGGCCTGCTAGTTTCATGCCAAGCAGATCCACCAACCCTCGCAAGGCCTTCAGACCATTTTGCTCTCCTGACCCTTCGCGGTCTGGGGGTTGGACATTCTGTGGCCTTTCCCGCGGGCAGTGGGCGGATACCGCTACCTCTGCGTCGCCATCGACAAATTCACCAAATTGGCAAAGGTGGATCACGTTCGCACCATCCCGGCGGGGTCAGCCATCAAGTTCATCAAGGGCCTCGTGAGCCGCTTCGACTTCCCCAACCACATCATCACCGACAATGGTTCGCAGTTCACAAGTAACCTCTTCAAAAACTATCATGCTAACCTTGCTACACAGATATGTTACGCCTCGGTGGCCCACCCAAGGAGCAACAGACACGCGGAGCATGCCAACGCGGAAGTCCTGTGGGGATTCAAGGCAAGGAGCTTCAAGAAGAAGCTTGAAGCCTGCGGCAAGGGTTGGATCGATGAGCTTCAGTCGGTGCTATGGTCCATCCGGACCACCCTGACTAAGCCCACCGGCGAAACCCCGTTCTTCCTCATTTACGGAGCCGAAGTTGTCCTCCCCCACGAGATCAAGCACCGGTGCCCGTGAGTCTTGGCATTTGACGAGCGTTAGGATGCCAAGCGGGGAACAGACCTCTAGCTCGGAGAGGAGCTGCGACATCAGGCCTCGCTCCGAGCTGCATTGTACCAGCAAGCCCTATGGCGCTACCACTGCCGCAACATTCGCTCCAAGACCCTCGAAGTCGGCGATCTAGTCCTCAGGCGGTTTCTCTCCAGGGAGGGCTTGCATAAACTTTTGCTGATGTGGGAGGGCCCGTTCGAAGTCGCTCACGTCTCCAGGCCTGGCGCCGTGCACTTGGAGACTCAGAAGAGGGTCCCCATCCAGAACGCCTGGAACATCCAACACCTCCAGAAGTTCTACCCGTGACACTCTCACGTAATAATGAGCGGGCTGTATACGCCCGGAGACCCCCGAGGACACGGAGGGGTTCCTCCCATGCAATGTGGTAGACACAGCCTAGAGCTGGCGAAGAAGACAACACTGCCCATCAATGGCTTTGCCCATGCAACATGGATGCCCTATGCTCAGCGCTGGGCGAAGATGAAGGCCAATCTAAATGCCGGACGTGGCCATTATTTGCATTTGTCTTGTTTGGATTTGCCAGCCTTTATGAAATCAAACCTGATGTCTTTCCAAATTGTGTTTTAGTCAAAAAGGTCAAAGTTTTGTTTTCATTGCCATCTCTTATGTCGTTCTCTTCCTCCAAGTTAAGCATTCGCCTACTCCCCTCCCCCTCGTACCCCGTGAGCGGGGGCTAGAGGGCACGGTGCTTACACCTCGCCAAGGCCTTGGCGCTCGGATCCTCGCATGGTACTCATGGGTGGGTTAGTAGGAACATGTCGCCTCATACTCGCCCATAGGCTCCATTCTCGGCCCGACACGCCATCTTGGAAAGGAAATAATTTTTTCTTCAGACAACTTGAGCGTCTAAGGGGGCTCCCGAGCATCGTGCCTCAGGAGCCTTACTGGTCGCAATGCCACTCGACCCTCTTGGTGCATCAAGAGTGTCGTGGCCTCGCCCCATGAAGTGTGTCCTTGGTTTCTGGTTGTACCTAACGTGGTGGGGAAATGCGCAGTACTGGGACCTGTCGACGTAGGGCTAATTGGACTACAACTGGAAGCCTCAGGAAGCCTTAGGAAGCCCAGCCTTCTCGGAGCAGGAAGCAGAATTTCCAGAGGGGGCCTCTTGAGCGTCTTAGGGGGCTCCTAAGCATCGCGCCTCAGGAGCCTTACCGGTCATAATGCCACTCGACTTCCTAGTGTCGTCCTTGGTTTTCAGTCGGCATCAGGAGTATTGGGGCCCCGCCTCATGACGAATGCCCATGGTAAGATAGTCATACCCTGGGATGCAGGGAAATGCGCGGGACTGGGACCTGCTGACGTAGAGCTGCTTGAGTGTCAAAAGGGGCTCCTGAGCATTGCACCTTAGGAGCCTTACCGGTCATAAGGCCACTCGACCCCTGGTGTTGTCCTTGGTTTTCGGTCGGCATCAGGAATGTCGGGGCCCCGCCTCGTGAGGAGCTTCCAGGGTAATATGGTCGCACCCCATGATGGTAGGGAAATGTGTGGGACTAGGACCTGCAGACACAGGGCATAGTCAGAGCCCCTACCTCGCCTCAATCGCAAGAAGAAGAAGCCGATCGAGCGAACGGACCCTCCGGGCACCACAGTCGCACCCCTCAACACGAAAGCCTACCACGGGCCTATCAAGCTAAGTATCCTAATTGTGATCGGGAGGCGACTCTAGTTGATGAAATGCAGAAGGTACTAATAAAGACGGGCGGACGCCCGAATGCATTACATGCCCACAGGGCCACCCTTAGTTTTTGTGTTGCAGGTGCAAAAGAAAAGAGGAGAAAGAAGGTGAGACACTGCACGGGGGCTGTCGCCTCAAGAGCCCAAAGCCGGTGCACCGACATTCAGTCGGTGTCCTCCTCCTCTTTCATGGCCCCATGGAAGCGTCCTGGGGCGGACATCCCGGGAGCGGGAGAACGGCACCGCAGCGGTGGACTACCTTCCGAGACCTGGGTGCATCGGCGTGGCGGTGCTCCATAGCTGCTGTTGCTGCTGTCTCTCGGGCTCCCCTCGGAGGGGGTGTTGTTGCTGCTGGAGGCATGATACCCGTCATGAAGGGCAAGCTCGTCTCCAGGATCGCCTTGGCCAACGTCCTCCAGGAAGCAGCCCAGGAGCTCGCCCTCACCCCCGAAGATCTTGACAAAGAGCGTCGCCTCTTAGTCATACTTGAAGTGGAAGCTGCACCTCCCCCTCAGGCCATGGGCGCGTGCAAACGTTTGCCACCCGGGGTTCAGGTTCACGTAGCCTTCGGGGGCGACCTCGAGCTCCGCCCAGCATGCCCCGTTGCAACAGTCGTCAGCCCGCCGCCAAAGGCCACCAAGCCCTCCAGCCGACAGGGCCTTTGCGAAGGAGTTCGGGAGTTGGAACCAAGCAGCTTTTGGCATGTCTGCCCACGTCACGAACTCAAGGGCCGAGTCAGCCAAATGGAGCCGCGGGTGCGGCGGCCGTGTGGCCATCACTGACCTCCCAGCTAGGCCGCCACTACGTTCACTGCCGTGGCTGCTCGCGCTGGACGACATTCCCCGCGGCCACCACGACGCGCTAGGGCACGACTGTGCTCACCGGGAGCTGCTGCCGACGCCACGGCGTATTTACGGGGGCGATCGCGACCCGTTCGAGGCAGCGGGGTGGCGGGGACATCCCCAGAAGCCTTCCCCTTCTCTGCAGCAAAAAACTTCCTCATCGGCGCCATTGCTAGGGGGGACAGTTTGAGAGGTGTAGAGACTAAGAAGACGAAGATGGGTGAGGGTTTTCTCGCCCTCGCCCGTTTATATGCAGCCAGAGGCCGCCCTGCGCCCACTCGCGTTCCGAGGGCACGCAGCCTGTCGAACAGTCACATCCGCGTGGACCGGAGTAGCAGCAACATTTCATGGGAAGCAATGACGACTGGTGCTGCGCCAGGTGTTGCGTTGGTTTGACCGGGTGTGGTTCCGGACGCCCTCGAGGAGGGAAGGCGCCACCGCCGAGGCATTTGACGCGTGCCAACCCTGGCCCGCAGGCATTTGGGGCTTGCGGCCGCCCTCCAGGCTTTGCCCGTAAGCCAGCTTGAGCGTGCCTTGGGCCCGGGGGCTACTGTCGGTGTCCTGGGAACAGGGGTACCCAGACCTGCCCGCAGCCTAGGGCATGGCCCACTTCATCAACCAAATGGGACCAGGCGAGGCCCCAGTCAAGACAAGGCCCTCGCGAGGGCCCTAGCCTCGCGAGGAGGAACAACAACAAGACCTGCGAAGGTTGGGCGTCCTTAGGACCCCTCCGGAGCAGCGGAGATTTCTATGAAGGCCCAGACTCAGGAGTCAAGGGTTATGCAAGGAAGGAAAGGCGGGAGCCAGTGAGCCAGGCGGTGCAATTTCCTCTTTGGTGCAAAGGGAGCAAGGACATACGCGGGTTCCCAAAGCACCCCAAAAGGTTTCCATTCCAGTGCAAGTAGACCAGAACCACCTGCCCCGCAGGGCGGATGTCATCGTTGAGCCCATCCCTACATCATCGACATCTACTTTGTAGGCGAAGACCGCCTTTGGACAGAGCGGACACGTACTGCTGCCCCCTTGAAAATTAGCTGTTGTGGGATCCCTTCCCGCCATTGTGAAAAGGGAAGAGGACTTGGGGTGCCGCTACATATATAGGATAGGTAGCATCGTAGAAGGCAGACTGAACCCACCGATGGAACCCAACGATCCACCCGGGTAGCCATTCCACCACTCATCCAACAGAGGGCCTCGAAAACCTCAAGAGAGCCCTCAGGAGGCCCGAGCACACTATACTATTCCACCCACATCACCTCCTCGAGAGGCAATCCACCAAAGCAGGAGTAGGGTATTACGCTTCACAATGGGCCGAACCTGGGTAAACTGTTGTGTTCATCTTCTTCCTCGTCATCGTGCGAGTTTGTTGTGGCATACATCGAGTAGCGACCTAGGGTGACGAGGTTGTAGGGATCTTTGCACACGCCCCTATGTTCGAACCTTAAGGGTTCTGCGGAGCTAGAAATATAGCCCCAGCCAGGATGGTGCACACCGGCTCCACCTTGGCCCACTTGGTGAATTCGTCGATGGAGACGTAGAGATAGCGGTACCCGCCCGCTGCCCGCGGGAAGGGCCCCAGTATGTCCATCCGCCAGGACACAAAAGGCCAGGAGAGTGGGATGGTCTGGAGGCCTTGGGCGGGCTGGTGGATTTGCTTGGCATGGAATTGGTAGGCCTCGCAAGACCGGACCAACTCGATGGTGTCGTTGAGTGTAGAGGGCCAATAGAAGCACGATCGGAATGCCTTCCCTGCAAGGGTGCGCGACGAGGGTGGTGCCCATAGTCCCCTCCATGGATATCTACCAGCAGCTCGCACCCCTGCTCCTTGGAGATGCACCGCAACAAGATGTTGTTCGGGCATTTGCGGTACAACTCGCCGTGTCGCAGGTAGTAGGCCATGGCTTGCCGCGTTACGCGCTCCGCGTCTTCCTCCTTTTTCGGCAGCAACCGTGAAGCATGTATGCCCTGAGCTCCTGCAGCCAGTCATCGCCCTGGGGCTGCAGTGCTAGGAGCAGCCAGGCTCCCGAGGTTGGGCCGCATGAAACAGCCCAAGTGCACCCCTTGCCCTTTTTGTAATGTATCTCATGTGGACCTTCCATGTTGGCCACCATGTTTTTTGTTAAATATATTTTTGCTTCATGTCATTCTTGCATCATGGCATCATAAGCATTGATCATCATTTGGTTTTGTGTGCACCAAGGTTGTGGTGGTGTGATTGTGGTGGTGTTGTGAGTGTATGTGTTTGGGTGTGAATGCAAGTGTTGCTTGGTTGAAGTGTTGCTTGGCATCATAATATTTTATTCGTTGCTTCTCTCTTTAAATTGTTGAACATCTCCTAAATAATCTGTTAGGAATTATAAATTATTCATCTCTCATGGTTGGAGTTTTTCACTTTAAAAATGTTTTGCAATAGTACCTAATTAATATAATTAGGTGAATTAATTTGCTTGCTCTAAAAATGTCTAATTCATTTTTATTAAATTGCTTGCATTTTTGTGAGCCCAAAAATGTATTTATTTTTTATTTAACTTCTCCCTCTGTTCCTTTCCTTATTTTTGTTCGCTGTGATTTTAAATAAATAAAACCTGCGATTTATTTTCTTTTCTGCGCGTGAGAGAGTCGGCCCACCTAGGCTTCTCCTTCCCCGCGGCCCAGCTAGCCCGCGCGTTGCATCCCTCCAGCATGGTACGCATCGGGCCCATGCATCAGCCTCTTCCCTCCCTCCCTTCTTCTTCCTCCTTGCTAGCTCCCTCTTAGAGAGCTTCGGCGTAGGGACCCATCATGGCCAGGGTGGCGAGGTGAGTGTCGTGCCTCCCGGCCTATAAAGCCCCTTGGCTTGCGTGTCCTAGGGTTTCCTTCCGTCTCCCTCGAGCCGCCGCCGACCCCTCTCTTCCTTCCATCTCCCTCCTCCTTCCTCCCTTCATCGTCGTCAGGTAAGTTCAGAGAGCAGTGAGCTTCAGAGAGTCCGCCAGTGCAGCGCCGCCCTACTTCGTCGTCGTCCTCATCTCCAATGGCCTCCTCCTCATCGCCTGGGATGCCGGGGAGCTCCACGGTGCCTCCCGTGCCCCGTTCCCGGTGCTACGGAAGGGAGAGAGCCCCGCTTCGTCGGCTTCTTCCTCTGCTCCGACGCGAATCCGAAGCCCCCGCCTCGGTTCTTCTTCCTCGCCCTGATCGCGCAGAGCCTGTCTTCGTCCCCTCTTGGTGAGCAATCAACCTGCTGTTCCGTCTCGTGTCATTTCCCTGCTAATTTCGCCATCGTTGTGCTCGGGTCGCCGTCGATGCACCGTGCCCGAGCCGAACATGAGCTCGTGCTCGAGCTCATCGCTGCCACTCGAATAGGCTGTAGTTGAAGATGGGAATGAGTTCCCCATAGGTTTCCGCTGCCCCAGCGCCGTTTGACAGTTCTGATGGTCGCCGAAGGGATCGCCGGTGTCATCGCGGCCACCCCTGTCTCCGAGAAGGACCTTGTTTGTTTATCTGAAGACAGAACCCTATCTGTTCAGAAAACGAATCATAGTGCAATGGTAGAGAGCCGCGGCAGCGACCAACATGTCATGGGATCGAATCCCCCTCGCCCCCTTTTAATTTTTGTGTGTGATGTGTGCTGTGTGTAGTGTGTTAGTGGATCTGGTGCGGCCACGGGCCTGATCCTCTGTGCCTATGCAGTGCACATGTGTGGCCCTATGTGTGGCTATGTGGCTGTGTGTGTGTGTGTGGATGACAGTGGGCCCTGGCCCAGTTGTCATACCCATAGAGGGGCCCTGGCTCACTGCCAGGTGGGTCCCTCCTATATATTTTTTATTTGTTGTTTTGCTTGTTTTATTTTGTTAATAGGAATAATTCCATTTCTGGTATATGTACATTTGTGGATATGGCCATTTTTGGCAGTGTGCAAATAAAGTAGGTTTTGACTTATAAGTATTGGATGATATTTTCGAGCTAGGTTTTGTGTAGTTTTCAAATGCAAACATAGGGGTATGATATGTGGATTTGAGGTAGAAAAATCCCAGGATTCCATTAGTGTAATTTTTTTTAGCTTTTGAGCAAGTTTATAAAAATGTCATTTTGTTCCAATATGCCATTTTGTGATTTTTTGTATGAATAAATCCATGCATGCTATGATGTTTGTGTCAACATGTAAGTGGTAGAGTTTTGTGTATTATGCCCTGGTATTTTCTTTTGACATGATATGCTTGTATGTAAGTGGGTTTATTGCTCCAAAGTAGCTAAGAAAATATGGCTATTTTCAACATGCTAAATATTTCTAAGTGTGAGATGCTTTAATTATTTTATGCCATGCTTAGTGTATGCTACCAAGTGTTCTGTTATGTTTTAGCTCCAGCTCAGTGCTTGTGTTTTGTAGTAGATATTGTCCTCTACCATCCTGTTAATTTTCATGACATGAGGTGGTCTCTAGCATCATTGTTTTCTGCTGTCAAATTGCTATCAGGATAACTCAGATTCCAGAAAACTGTGATTTTCACCAAGTCCCTAGAATCTGTGTCATTATGCCATCTTGTGAGCTTCATGCTTAGTGATCCTTGCTTCCTATCAAGTTTGTTTTGTTGGATGCTTTGTAAGCATGTTATGTAGTTTTTGTACATACTTTTTTTGTGGTTGGAAACATCCTGTAGCTCTAGATATTTGCTGTGCAAGTTGCTATGTTGCTGTTTTGGATAGGATGTGTGTGGTTTTGTGTTGTGGCTTGTGGGAGCTATGCTCCATTGTTTTGCTTGATCTTTGGATGTATTGTGGTTAGTTTTTCATTTCCTAACCATTGGCTACCTTGGAACACCAAGGAATAGACCATGGCCTTCCTTGTCTTGTATTTTGTCTTCGTACCTTGCCGTGAGCGTAGCATGACAACCGTTACTCCGTTTCCTATGTTTTACATATGGATTTGCATCGATTTTGCATGAAGCATCCATATTTGCCATGATCATGCATGTTAAAACAACTTATGATGAGGTTCTGTCCAGAATTCTAATAACTTAACTATTGCATGAGAAACATTACTAGCTTAGGATTGCCATGTTAAATACTTCAAATGAACCATGCATCATCTTATTTGTGCATTGCACCTTGGTTGTTTGTTTATTTGGTGCTGTTTCTCTTTGGGTAGATGCGAGTGTTGAACCTGAGTACGAGGATCTAGGAGAGTACAACTACAAAGACCCAACTCTTTGTCCCTTTGAAGAACCAACAGGCAAGATGATCGTACCCGGATCCTGATACTATTTTTGCTTTGCTAGATATCTACCTCTTATCATTACACTTGCATTAACTACCACTTGAATGTCAAGCCTCCTACATTGCCATGATAGCCTCTAACCCCTCCACTACCTAGTAAACCTTATTTGGCTAAGTTACCGCTGCTCAACCCCTCTTATAGCGTTCTTAGATGTAGGTGCAGGTCGATTCCATGTGATACCATGGATATCTAGAGATATCACAGTATTTACTGCTATTTAATTTAATGCACTTATATATCTTGGTAAGGTGGAAGACTTGGCCTTTTGCTTAGTGTTTTGTTCCACTTTTACTGCCATAGTTACTTGTTACCGGTGTTATGTTCCATATTTTGCGCTCCTAACATGCTCGGGGTTGTTATGGGAACCCCCTTGATTATTCGTTTGAGATTAAAGCTTGTATGGCAAGACCCAACATTGGTACTATTTGCTTAACAAGTTAATAATAATGCATAGGGCTTAGCTACCCCATGGATAATTAATCATCAACCCGTGCCAGTGCTCCTCATGAGTGTTGGTCCAAATCGGCTGCCTGCGGGGCCACCTCGGGGAAACTCACGGATTAGTTTTTCCCCATAGCTAGTCCCATCTGGTAGTTCCCTGAGACAGAGATACGCGCAGCTCCTATTGGGATCTGGCCTGTCGGGCGATCTTGCTGGACTTGTTTTACCTTTCTCCAATGTCTTGCATGAGGAACTCTGATCTACTTCGGGCTATCTCGAGGTGTCATATTTCCTTTGGAATTGCCTAGGAAGATCTTGAGATCCGTGGTTGAGGTTATTCCCGCAGAGTGTGGTTAATTTGTGATGGATTAGTTGGAGCACCCCTACAGGGTTAAATCTTTTGGAAAGCCATGCCCGCGGTTATGTGGCAACTTGAATATTTTGTTTAACACCCGATTATATCCAACTTGAAGTAAACTCCAATAAAATACACCAATTGTGCGTGTTACCGTGCTGGTCTCTACTCGTGAACATGAACCGAGAGAGAACACTGTGGGGTTATGTTTGACATAAGTAGGTGTTCAGGATCACTTAGTGATCATGGTAGTTTTCGACCGTCTTTCGTAGACCACCATATTTACATTCATGTTCTTCGAAGTTAGCCACCGAATACATGCTTAGTGCTTGCTGCAACCTCAACACTTACCCCTTCCAAACCCAAAAGCTTACTTAGTTTCGGTACCCAGGTTACATTATTGCTGAGTCCCTGTGGATCATAGATTACAACAATACAGGTGCGTGTGTTGATGAGTACGTGCTAGAAGATGTGACTCAGCTCCAGTGGGAGTATGAGGAAGAACGTGGCCGGATGTATGTCATGTACCCCGATGTGTAGAGAGGTCATGGTCGTGATCCTTGGTATAGCAAGGTAGCTTTACATTACTTCTTTTGTTCATTTGGTTTCATCCGTAGACAGACCCTGTCTTCTGTATGATGCTTGAATAATTGTGTGAACTTGTAATTTAGCTTGTGGCGAGTGTAAGCCAACTCATATACTCATCTCTTGATACATGTATGCAATGTTTACTGCACTTGCGAAAACACGAGATGCACCTCTATCCCTGTCGAGGCCCCCATGCCTAAATAAGGATAGGAGTGCATCTTGGGTGTTATAAGTTGGTATTCAGAGCCATACGACCATGGGAGCCCTTTGCTTGATCGAACTTGGCCAAGTCGAGGCTAGTAAACTATTTTGAGTCTATTTATATCGAAGAGTAGGTTTCTTTTACTCCTCTTCTATACTCTGGTGAGGTATTTGACTTAGGAATTTTGATTCTACTCCTCTCCTTTCTCAAAATTATTTTAGGATCACACGGGTATTTGGGAAACTATATAATGCCGATGTGACGGAGTTCTGTCTTGGTGCCTCCGGTCTAACTTGATTTCTTCTGGGGAGTTGAGCTCTAGGGGATTCTTGGCACATCGTTATCATTTAGTTTCCATAGTATCTCAGGACGGAGGGTGTTCGAAAGTGCTTCAATACTTATCGTGGTGAGATAAGGTCGGAGTCACCTAGTACTGGGGAGGCGTCTGGAGTACTGGGATGTTTGGTATCGTTGTGTTTTCAAGGATCCGAGATAGATGGAGTTCTGAAGCCTCTGGTTATGTGTTGACGATGGATACAGTTGGAGTGTAGGGCTTGTTAGTTGTGTGAGATATTTTGCCTCCCTATATCCCCAACACCCGATTACATACCCAAATATTTCAAAAGTTCTTAGGTGGAAATTCAAGTAGCTACCCAGGATCATCCTCTCAGATGTATGAGGGTCTATAGATTTGTTCCGAGCAACCTTAGCTCAATACTTTTGTGTTATTACAAGTGGCTTCAAGATATGTGATGTTATTCCGAACCTGAAGTATGCGTTCATACTAAATTTTCTGTTAGAATGCATGTGATGAGATTCATTGCAATTTCTTTCGAGCCATTTGATTCAGCTTATTGCTTCATCTTTGTCAATGGTGTGCTGATGTTCTTGTCCATCTCCAGGATGGCTCCACCAACTCGCAAGAATCCGGGTCATGATGGGGAGCAGTCTAACCATCCATCACCCCTCCTCCTCCTTCTCCAGAAGCTTGGCAAGCTGGGATGGCTGCACCCAATGCGAATACTCAGATGTTGCTCAGGCTGTTGCAAGAGAGAGATCCGAGACAACAAGGTTATCAAGGAAATTTTGAGAATCAGCCTTAGTTCATGACACTCAACGATTTCCTTGCCAACCAGGCCAAGTCTTTCACCTATTGTGAGTAGGCTTTTGATACGGATGATTGGCTCCGCGACATGAGCAAGCACTTCGAGTGTAGCAATGTCAGGCCAAAAGACCACGTCAGGTTCGCGACATTTCAGCTCAAAGGTCAGGCAGCAAATTGGTGGTAGGAATACAACGACTCTAGGGGTGATTGTGTTATCAGCTAGGATGATTTCTGCCGTGACTTCAGGGCCCATTACATTATGACGAGATTTATTGAGGAGATGCATGAGAAGTTCAGGCACTTGAAGCAAGGAAGCAAGTCTATCTATCAGTACAACGTCGACTTCTAGAATCTGGACCGCTATGCTAAACAAGATGTTCTTGATGACAAGTCCATGATTTATCAGTTCAGATGTGGTCTCAAGGATGAGCTTCTACCGGGTCTGGTCCTGCAAGAGCTTCGTGAGTTTGATCAGTTCTATAACATGGCGCTAAAGGTATAGGCAACTCAGCTCAAGTTGGAGAACTCAAGGAAGCGTTCTAGGGAATCCTACTCTTCTTCTTCCAGCTCTCAGATGGTCCCTAACCAGCAGAATTATTGGGTTCCTCCTCCTCCTCCGTTTTGTTCCCCCTCAGCAACAGAGGCAGCTCAGTGGTCATGGTTCTTCCCACCCACCCAACCCAGGTTATTAGCAGAGGCCCTAGGCACCCAAGTCAACTAATGTTCCTCCTCCAGGCAACTTCCATCCGCTCTCAGAGGTTACTTGTCATAAGTGTGGTCGGAAGGGTCACTACTCAAACAAGTGCAACTAGCGGCGTCTTCTGCCTCCTCCTCTAGTCAGATCTCTAGGCAATGCTATGGTGAAGCATAATCCCAAGTCAGCAAGAGTGAACATGGTGAACGCAACCGAGGCAAAGGATTCTTCTCAAGTGATCATGGTTAATCACTTGGTTAATTATATTCCTGCAAAATTTTGTTTGACACTAGTGCATCGCATTGTTTCATGTCATATCCTTTTGCGTCAAAGCATAATTTTACCACGGAGTTTTTACCAAATGCATTGCAAGTTGTGTCTCCTGGAAAGTGTCTCAGCTCGAAGATGGTGGTTCCTGATGTTTCTATCAAAGTGGGCAATTATTCTGTTCTGGCCTCTCCAATTGTTCTAGGTAATTTCGATATTGATCTCATTCTTGGCATGGATTTTCTTGCTATCAACAAGGCGTATGTTGATTTTCAAGCCAAAGAAGTCAAATTGACTCATCCTTCAGAAGACGTGATCATTTTCGCAGCTTGTGATGACACGATTCGTCTCTTTGCTCTTAATGAGAAGGGTGAATTATCAGCCATTTCTCAAATTCTGGTAGTTTGTGAGTATGAATATGTCTTTCCTGAAGAATTACCAGGAATGCCTTCGCACCGTCCAGTTGAGTTTGTGATTGATCTCGAACCTGGAACTGAACTGGTTTGCAAGCCTCCTAATAAACTTGGGCCCGAAGAGCTGAAATAGTTGAAGAAGCAGCTAGATGAACAAGAACGTCTGGGTCTGATCAGACCAAGTTCTTCACCATGGGGTTGTGGTGTGCTGTTTGTCAAGAAGAAGGATGGCACAGACCGACTTTGTGTCGATTACTGTCCATTCAATAAAAAGAAAATCAGAAACAAGTACCCACTTCCTAACATCAATGAGTTGTTTGAACAATGTAAAGGTGCCAAGGTTTTCTCAAAGCTAGATCTTTGTATGGGCTATCATCAAATTCACATTCATGAATAAGATATTCCAAAAACTGCTTTCAGGACGAGTTTTGGCTCTTATGAGTACACTGTCATGTCCTTGGGTCTTGCCAATGCTCCTCCAACCTTCTCCAGGATGATGAACTTCATATTCTCTCCTTTCAAAAATGAGTTTGTCTTGGTTTATTTGGATGATATTCTTGTGTCCTTGGAGACTGAAGAAGAACAAGCAGAGCATCTCCGTCTTGTGCTTGACAAGCTAAGAGAGCATCTGTTCTATACTAAGTTTTCCAAGTGTGAGTTTTGGCTCAATGAAGTGGTGTACATTGGGCATGTGATCTCTGCCGAGGGCATTAAAGTGCACCCTGAGAAAGTTGAGGCAATCTTGAAGTGGGAGCCTCCTCATAATGTCAAGCAACTTTGTAGCTTCCTCGGGCTTTCAAGTTACTGCAGAAGATTCGTGGAGAACTTCTCTCAATTTGCTAAGGCTCTGTCCAACCTCCTCCAGAAGAATGTCAAGTAAGCTTGGTCTCCTAAGTGTGATGTGGCGTTCAATATGCTCAAGCAGAAACTGACTTCAGCTCTAGTTCTTGTTCCTCCCGAGCAATCAAAACCTGTCCAAGTATTCTGTGATGCTTCCCTCCAAGTTCTTGGTGGTGTTATCATGCAAGATAAGAAGATTGTTGCTTATACCTTGCGACAGCTGAAGCCTAGCAAGAATAACTACCGCACCCATGATCTTGAGCTGGTGGCAGTTGTGCATGCTTTTATGACTTGGAGACATTTGTTGTTGGGTAGACCAGTTGAGGTGTACACCGATCACAAGAGCTTGAAGTACATTTTCACTCAACCCAATCTCAATCTTCGGTAGTCTCGTTCGGTGGAAATGATTGAGTACTTCGATCCAAGCATTGAGTATACTTCTGGGAAAGCGAATGTCATTGCAGACGCGCTCAGCCGAAAGGCATAATGCAATAGTCTTATCCTGAAGCCTCTTCAACCCGAGCTTTGTGAAGCCTTCCGCAAGCTCAATCTCCAAATGATTGCGCAGGGATTTCTTGCAAATATTCAAGTCTCTCCGACTCTGGAAGATCAGGTTCTCCAAGCTCAACTTCTTGATGCTATGGTGAAGAAAGTGAAGAAAGGTATGGCCAAGGGCATTCTGAAGTATAAGTGCTTTCACATTGATGACAAAGATACCTTGTTCTTTGAGGACCGTATTATGGTTCCAAAAGGTGATCTTAGAAAGGTTATCATGGACGAAGCACACAATTCTATCCTATCCATTCATCCAAGAAGCTCCAAGATGTATCAGGACCTCAAGCAAACCTTCTAGTGGACTCACATGAAGCGTGAAATTGCTGAGTTCATGAACGAGTGTGATGTTTGTCGCATCGTGAAGGCGGAACACTAACGTCTAGCAGGTCTCTTCAGCCTTTGCCTATTCCAGAGTGGAAATTCGATCATGTGGAGATGGATTTCGTCACTGGTTTTCCTAAGTCCAAGAAGGGCAACGATGTCATCTTTGTGGTTATCGACAAGCTAACCAAAGTCACCCATTTTCTTCTGGTCAAAGGGTCTATCTCGACAGCTCAACTAGCAGAGCTATATATGTCAAGGATAGTTTCTTTGCATGGTATTCCTCAGCTCATATCCTTAGATCGTGGAAGCCTCTTCACTTCCAAGTTCTGGGATTCCTTCCAGACTGCTATGGGTAGCGTGATCCGTTTCAGCACTGCATTCCATCCTCAGACAAGTGGCCAAGTTGAGAGAGTCAATCAGATCCTCGAAGACATGCTTAGAGCCTGTGTGGTTTCTTTAGGCATGAAATGGGAAGACTGCCTTCCATACGCCAAATTTTCATACAACAACAGCTTCCAGGCTAGTTTAGGCAAGGCCCCATTCGAGATTCTCTACGACGGGAAGTGTCGTACCCCGCTCAATTGCTCGGAAAACCGGTAAACGTCAAATTCTGGGTAATGAAGTGATCACCGAAGCAGAAGAGATGTGTCGTGTCATTCGTACCATTATCAAAGCAGCTCAATCCCGCCAAAAGAGCTACTATGATAACAAACATCGGGATGTCTCCTGTCGGGACCCCGATCCTAAGTCATATGAATCCAGATTGTAACATATCACATCACTTTGCGGCCTCACGCACGGTAAACTCCACGGCTGCAGCCTTACCTTAGGCGGGACCGTTTGCGTCTTTTGGCTCACGTATGTGAACATGTCGCTGGCAATCAAACGACAGAGAACCCGGGACGACATGACTAGTCATAGAACCCAAGTGGCACATTCGTACGGAAACAGGCAAATGTAACACAGCAATGCAGGTATTGGCCTCAAGCGTGTGTAGACGACTCATAGCAAGCTACAAGGACTCCATTACGCCATGGGACATAAATGTCATCACTGCATGTAGACGAGTCGTAGCAGGCTACAGGGACTCCATTACACTGCGAGACATTTCCCCGAAGGGATAGTCACAGCAGCAAAGAAGGATACATGCCGGTCAACCAATGTGTCTGATACAGTAGCAAGCTACCAAGGCTCGGTGGAAGCACAAAGAGGCAGTTTCTCATAAAGAGTACTGCTAAAGGCACATGACTAGGTGTTGGATACCATACATACCGTTGCACGTCACACGTACACACGACATGCCCGATATGCATAGGTACAACTATGGCATCACAACATAACCATACATCAACACAACTTTTATTTAAGAGGCTCAGACGAGCCTTGCATAATATGTTCTTATAGGTAGGGGTCACTTGACCCGACACTCAAGTCATACAAGCAAGTTCATACAAACCAAGCGGAAGCATAAAGCTGTCTGAGTAGAGACAGTTGAAAGGGTAAAAAGGCACATGGCCTGACTATCTACAGCCCACCACAGTGAATAAGGTCGTAGCTGGGACACCAGCTATTCGACATTGTTGACATCTAGATAGAACCCAACTGATGGGTCCTGAGTCTCATCTACAACATTTATTAAGAAAACATGAGTACAAACATACTTAGAAAGTCCTTAAAATAGACATAGACTATTCATGCTCATGTATCAACAAGGGGAGTGGTGGAGTTTATGCAGCAATGCCAGCTTTGACTCATGGCTAACCTACACTACACAAATTTATCTCTTTGTTTAAATTTTAGATATCGCAAACGAGTCCACTAACTCCACATCAATACACCACCATGGATTCACTTCCGTCTCCTACGAGAGTGCCATCGATGGTACTCACACCTGTTTTGATATTTTTATGAGTATCCATTTGATTATCTTTGAACAACATAAGTTCTCCAAGTAGTCCATATCCGAGGACGCGGCTATTCGAATAGTTTCATACCCTCTAGGGGTGTACTTCTTCACACACGTTCTCACCACTTATCTCTGTGTGCTCTTAAAACCATGCACCCTGGAAACCTTCAAGCAGAAGCCTAGTAAGGGAGTCGGCCATGACCGTCAATCACATAAGACCTCTAGTCCAGGCTATCGCCTATTTGAGACTAAACCCGCATGGAAGTCCGGCCAAAGTTTCCGCTACGGCCCCAAATGATGTGCGCAGGGTTCCCAAGCCCACAATTCGGGTGACCCTTGGTACACCATGCCACTACCTACCACGTCATAATCCACCCCTAGGGTCAACGCTACGCACGGCCTCCAGCATGCTATAAACACCATAAACTACTTGCAACTCCTGGACCAAGGACTAATCGATTGATAAGTCGAGAGGTTCAATTAAGTATCCCAATGTGTGGTAGTAACTAGTCTTGGATCACAAACACGGAACTCAGTTCCTAAGAATGGTTCCAATGAGATAACCCACTATGTACTCCTACATAGCCTCTCGTCGCTACCTTTACCAAATCAGGTTCATGATAAGCTTATCACATCGGAACAACATTGTTTCACTCCAGTTCATCACCCAGATGAATCAGACCTGACACAACTCTAAGCATAGGAAGCATAGCAGGCAAAGTAAGCAAAGCACATCATGGCATAAGCATCTACCAGGTATGCTAGGTTGCAAGGTTTAGCTATTTACTGTGACAATGACAGGTCATGCAAAGGAATGGGTTCATCTACCATGTATGACAGACAGATGAATGTTTGTCCTAATGCAATAAATAAGAGCAGGAGCGAGAGAGTGGGATGTTATCAGAAAGATCAAAGGGGTTGCTTGCCTTGCTGGGAAGCGGGAAGGTTTTCTCCTTTGTTGGAATACTCGAAGGTATCCTCAGGAGCAGGGCCTACCGCAATGCAGATAAATAGCAATCAATACACGTAAGTGCAACAATATGATGCATGATCATGACATGGCAACATGTAGGGATGAGCTAATGCAACTATTGTCCAAGTTAGATGAAGTGAGTTTGAATATAGGTTCAAAGTCATTATCCATTTCATATTTCATATATTAACCTATTAGTAAATGTCAATGTTCAACTACATAGGTTGCTCTAACATGCATGATAACAACACCATTGGATTCATTGGATTTTTCTAATAAACTTTCATATATAAATTATTTTCATTTAGTTTACAGATTAATTTATATGAATTTTAGAAGTTTTAAACATTCTCTGGAATTTTCTGATTTGTTTTTATATTAAAAATTCAGTTAATGCGTCAGCCTGACATGACTGTGACATCAGCAGGTCAATAGACCCTTCCAGGTCAAACCTGACAGGGTGGGGCCCTCGTGTCAGCGTCAGGGGCTAATTCCCCGCGCTGACGAGAGGTTTGACCCTCTACGGGCCCCGCTATCATGGCTAACGGCTTAATTAGCCGGACTAGTTAGCACTAACCGGCCGGCCACGTCGAAGCGGGGCCGCGGTGACCAAACCCGCAGCAAAGGGTCACCGGAGTTGGTTGAAACCGTGCTAGGTGGCTTGGATTCGCGTGCCAAAGGCTCTGGGAGGGAACCCGTGCTCGACCACGTCGAGTGGGGCTAGTCAGGGGTCTTGACGTCACCGGAGGGCTCGCCGGCGAGCTATTCCGCGGCGGCACCCGTATGGTCACGACGGGGAGGTCCACTAGAGAGCGGGAA
Organism: Hordeum marinum; assembly: GCA_022496015.1. Classification (NCBI taxonomy): domain Eukaryota; kingdom Viridiplantae; phylum Streptophyta; class Magnoliopsida; order Poales; family Poaceae; genus Hordeum; species Hordeum marinum. Next base: position 210,210,678 of record CM039674.1, on the reverse strand, counting down.
AAACAAAAGGGGGAGGGGGAGAGGGACGATGAGCTCACAGGGGGCTGCAGGAGGGCTCAGCGGGCTCAGGGACGACCGGCAGCCGGCGAATCAACGACTGGGAGAGGTGGCTGGAGGCGGGGAAGACAGCGGCGGGATGGCTTCAAGGAACTCCCGGAGGCTTTTGGCTGCACTGGGAGGTCGAGGGGGTCATGACGGAGCTCGGAGGCGGCTCGGAGAGGCGACGCGGCTGCGGTGGCCGCGGTTCAGCGGGCGGGAGCGACGGCGGCTCTCGGACAGAGGAGAGGGGAGATCGCAGGGGAGAGGGAGGGGGGAATGAGGGGGAAAGAGCAGCGGGAGGCACCGTGGCATGCCTAGGCGAGGCCAGCAGCAAGCAGGCAGGGAGGAGGAGGCCGGGCGCATGGCCACGGTCGGCTACGGTGGTGGCACGCAGGTGCTTCTCCTGGCAGGAGGAAGAAGACGCTGCTGCCCCCCATGGACTGGGCCTCTTCTTTTCCCCTTTTTATTTTTTTCCTATTCTTCTGACATTAGTTTTATTTTATTTTCAGGCACAATTGCTAAGTAATAAATATCCCAAATAGTTTATAGAGTTAAGTTTGAATATTTCAAACTTCTATAAAAAGTTTCAGAATATTTTGAAATCTAAAATATTGATATTGCGTTATTTGGCATTTTCAGAAGCTTTATTATTTATTTTTGAAATGCTATAACTCATCAAAAAATTTAAATGACCCCTTGTATAATCATGTCCACATTTATCAGACATAGGGGACATTTTAGATGGGCATTTTGGATTTGTTGGTTTTTCACAATCATTAATTTGGTTTGATTCAAATGAAATGTTTGGGGTTTCTTTTGATCCCCATTTCACGTTGATGCAAAAATTGAAATATGATGCACACATATGTTGTCCTAAGAAGCTAGCTAGGGATGTGACATCTCCTTCCAACTCGATGATTTTGTCAATCTCGGAGTTTCTCCCAAGAAGGGCACTTGGCATTTTGGAATCAAAGGGAAGCTAGCTCCTCGCTTTGTGGGTCCTTTCAAAATTGTAGGCAAGAGGGGTTACCTTGCCTATCAAGTTGAGCTTCCTCCAAATTTCGCAAATATGCATGGTGTCTTCCATGTCTCTCAGCTCTGGAGGTGCTTCAAGACTCCCGAGCGTCCCATTGACATCCAAGATATTGATCTCCAAGAAGACCTATTCTCTCGTGAGCATCCAGTTGCTATTCTTGAAGAAACTGAGCTTAAGACTCGCAACAAGTCAATCAAGTTTCTCAAGGTGAAGTGGTCTCATCATTCCGACCAAGAAACTACTTGCGAAAGTGAGGATCTTCTCCGTTCTGAATTCCTAGAGTTCTTTTGTTCTTAGATCTCGGGTCGAGATCTTCTTGTAGTGTGGGAGAGTAGTAACAGCCCAACTGCACCCCTTGCTATTTTTGTAATGTATCTCATGTGGACCTTCCATGTTTGCCACCATTTTTTGTGTTAAATATATTTTTGCTTCATGTCATTCTTGCATCATGCCATCATAAGCATCGATCATCATTTGGTTTTGTGTGCACCAAGGTTGTAGTGGTGTTATTTTGGTGGTGTTGTGAGTGTATGTGTTTAGATGTGAATGCAAGTGTTGCTTGGTTGAAGTGTTGCTCTAATCCATCACCTCTTTCCCCTCACCTCTTTCAACAAACCATCACCTCTTTCCCCTCGTGAAATTTTCCACATGATAATATTTTCTTTGTTGTTTTCTCTCTTTCAATTGTTGAACATCTCCTAAATAATCTGCTAGGAATTATAAAGTATTCAACTCTCATGGTTGGAGTTTTTCCCTTTAAAAAAGTTTTGCAACAGTACCTAATTAATATAATTAGGTGAATTAATTTGCTTGCTCTAAAAATGTCCAATTCATTTTTATTAAATTGCTTGCATTTTTATGAGCCCAAAAATGTATTTATTTATTTTATTTAACTTCTCCCTCTGGTCCTTGCCTTATTTTTGTTCTATTTGATTTTAAATAAATAAAACCCGCGATTTATTTTCTTTTCTGCGAGAGAGAGAGAGTCGGCCCACCCGGATTTCTCCTTCCCCAGGGCCCAGCTAGCCCGCGCGCTGGATGCCTCCAACGTGGTGCGCGTCGGGCCCGCGCGTCAGCCTCTTCCCTCCCTCCTTTCTTCTTCCTCCTTTCCAGCTCCCTCTCAGAGAGCTTCGGCTTAGGTACCCGCCATGGCTAGGGTGGCGAGGTGAGTGTCGTGCCTCCCGACCTATAGAGCCCCTTGGCATGCGTGCCCTAGGGTTTACCACCAGCGCCTCCTCCTGTCCCCGGGGCAGGTTGGCGCCCATGGTGAAAGTAGGATCGGGGTTTTCTTCATCCACCCGTAATCGCTTCGTCTCTGCCCGACTCTGGGAGAACAAATCCTTCTTTTTTACTGGTGCGACGCCGATGACATCTCTGGAGTCCTCAGCTGTCGGCGCGACGCCCCTGGTGCTGGGGCGTGCCATGGCTGCCACCTTGTAGGTGAGCCTGAGGGCGTGTGACGCGTCCTTGACGCTCACCTGGACGGTGAGGATGCTGGTGCTCCCGGGCATCTTGACGACGTTGTGTAGGATCAAAAGTAGGTCCAGAGGGGGGTGATTAGACTACTTGACCAAATAAAAGTTTTGCCTTTGTCCCAATTTTAATTCTTGTCAAGTTTTAGCATTCATAGAATATCAAGTAACACCCTACACATGCAGGTCTAAGAGTGTAGCAGCAGAAAATAAAACTATTGCACATGTAAGTAAACAGAGCATTAGGAAAGCAAACACAAGGGATGAAACGATGATTTTTCCCGTGGTTCCGATAGGTGGTGCTATCGTACGTCCATATTCATGGAGTCTTCAACCCACGTAGGGTAACGGTCTCGAGAGTCCATGGAGGGCTCTACCCACGGAGGGTTTCACGAAGAAACAACCTTGACTATTCCATGCGGCTTCCGCCCACCAAGGACTAGCCTCACTATGGGTAGATCTTGATGAAGTAGGCGATCTCCTTGCCCTTACAAACTTCCTGGTTCACTCCACAATAGGAAGTAGGAGGCTCCCAAGTGACACCTAACCAATCTAGGAGGCACCATCCTCCAAAAGGTAATAGGCTCGGTAATGACAATGAACTCCTTGCTCTTGTGCTTCAAGATTATAGACTCCACAACACACAATCTCTCTCACACAGATTTGGCTTGGTAGAAGAGATGGGATTGGTGGAAAGCAACTTGGGGAGGCTAGAAATCAAGATCCATATCATTGGAGTGGAAGCTCTTGACCTCAACACAAGGGTAGGTGGTTCTCTCTCAGAAAACTGAGTAGAATAGGTATGGAATAGTTCTGAGTGCTTCTCTTTCGAGTGGTTGGTGGTGAAGGGGTATATATAGGCATCCCCAAAAAGCCAACCGTTACACACAAAATGACCAACTCGGTGACACCGATGTGTAAATCTCGGTGGTACCGAAGTGACCAAAAGTGGCAACTTTTGAATCTCAGAGGGACCGATATACGATTCTCGGTTGCACCGACAAGGTGACCAACGGTCAAATTTGCCAAACTCGGTGACGCTGATTCACCATTTTTGGACGGACCGAAAATGTGAACTTCCATAACAGAAACTTGGCAATCCAACTCGGTGGCACCAAGAGTAGTGTGGGCTGCACCGAAGTGTTAGTGTTTGGTTGTGTCTGTCTAGGGTTTAGAATCGATGGCACCGGGATAGGAATGTTGGTTGCACCGATTTTGCATATTTGGCTTTGGACAGACTTTGGTGGGAGAGTTTGCTGATGTTTTGGTGACTATCACTTGTGCATGTTTGAGCATATTGTTCATCATCAAAACTTTTCCTCCTTTTAATAGTATTGTCTTACCTATGGACTCAAAGTGATTAGTCACAAATGTAAAATGTAGAGTCCTCTTGCTTGAAGCTTGGCCAACCTATTTCCTTGCATCTTGTGGTAATTCCACAATCCTTTGGCCATCCTTATCATTGAACTTGTCCTGAAATATACTTGGTGGAAACATTAGTTCAATGACTTATATGTTTTTATTAATTACCAAAACCACCAATGGAGCAAATGTGCTTTCAATCTCCCCCTTTTTGGTAACTGATGACAGCATATAGATCAAAGCTTCGACAAAGATATAATCATGGAATATAATCGTCGCATTGAGAAGTATGTGATAAGCAAGAGCTCCTCCTAAATTTGTGCATTATTTTTAAATTTGCGTTTCAATGCAAATGCACAATCGATTAGGTACGTGGGTTACTTCTTAGATGTCACATACCACTTGGTGGTGTGCGAGAGTAATTGGAATGAACATCATAACACAACACAATCAACCAAAGATGAATGATCATCACATAAGCATTAGGATGATAGGAAATAGTAGCATCACACATCAAAGCGTATGATCAAACATCATTAAGCGTGTATCACAAGCAAAGCAAAATAGTATCATAGTAACCAAAAGCAATTGTTTTTGAAAAAGCAACAAACACCAAACACTCTCTCACTCGAAGCCTAAAGATCTATATACACTTCTCCCCCTTTGGCAACAAGTTACCAAAAAGTTCAAAGGCATATATCTAAGCGTTCTTGGGCTGATCTCCTCCGGTTGTCGATGAAGGAGTCGAGAGAACAGTGTCAGCGAAGATCTCTACAGATCTCATGTATGGAGCTGGAGTGGTCACTGGAGGAACTGGAGCTAATGGAGCAGGAGTTGTGCTGACAGTAGCAGGAACTGATGAAGAGGGCCTCAAGTCTAGCGCACGCATTGTGGGTGATCTAGCCTGAGTAGTGAACTGGGTGCCCGGCCTGAGAGGTGATCCATCCTCATCATCATGATCATCACATCATCATTTGAAGAAGTAGAAGAGACCCGAGGGATGTGCACTAAGTCAACTTCCTTCTGAAGCACTAAGAGTCTTGATCCTTCTCTCAAATATCCTCACAAGACTGTTCTGGTTGTCCAGAATCCCCTTGATATCCTTCTGCATGCCCTGAACTGCTGAGATCAAGAGATCCATTTGCTTGTTTCTTGATCTAGGGGCTTGAGCACTAGCGGCTCGAACTGCTTCTGCCTCTGCCTGTGCTGTAGGAGATGTGGGATAATCTGGGTCCATCACCACAACATTATCCTCGAGATCTGGCTGTAGGGGTAGATGTGGACGATCTAGAGCAAAATTGTGCTTCTCCAAGAAAGAGTTTATAAGCATCTGGATGTAGGGTCTCCATGCCCTCAAACCTGAGTCTTTCCACTTCTTCATATCTTCACCAACTAGGTGGCTGACATCATGTTCTAGAATATGTGGTCTGAGCTTCATCAAAGTTGTCAAGTCATCATCATCTTCAAGTCTGGATGCAGTCCCCTTGTTCTTTTTAGAAGCTGGAATGTCTCTGGTAGTCGTCTTGGACTACTGTGCAGCAGCTTTCTTGGATGTAGGCTTAGTGCTATTGGAAGTGCCAGTCTTTGGCATTGCATAAGCCATAAGCTTCTTGTCTTTCTTCTTGGGAGGGGCCTTCTCAACATATTCTTCCTCCTCTTCCTCAGTAGCAGCACCAGTAGCCTCCTCTGGATCTTCATACATGGAGGTCGGCCTGCCAATCACATGGATAATCCTCTTTCTAGATTTCTTCTCCCCTGCCTTCTTAGGCATAGACTTCCTTGGGGGATCAACAAACATTGTGGCTCTAGCACTCTCATGTGCTTTGATAGTCTTAAAGCTGGCATAGACCTTGCTGACTACTCTTCTAGCAGAAGTAGCTTCAATTGCTGACTTCTTAGCAGCCCTTTCTTGCTTCTTGGCAAGGATATCCTCAGGAATAAAGTCTGAATCTTTTTCATTAGAATTTAGCTTCTTCCTGGTCCTAGTGAGAACTTTGGGCAACCCATGAGAGCTGGGGTGCCTATATCTAAAAAAGAACTAGGCTTTGGGCTTGTGCCTGAACTCATATCAACTCCCTGCTCTACCAAATTTTGACTATCCTAAGCAACATACTGCCCTATGAATAGAGTATAAGAGGGTAGAAGTGTTGGAAATATGCCCTAGAGGCAATAATAAAATGGTTATTATTGTATTTCCTTGTTCATGATAATTGTCTATTGTTCATGCTATAATTGTGTTAACCGGAAACCATAATACATGTGTGAATACATAGACCACAACATGTCCCTAGTGAGCCTCTAGTTGACTAGCTCGTTGATCAATAGATGGTCACGGTTTCATGGCCATGGACATTGGATGTCGTTGATAACGGGATCACATCATTAGGAGAATGATGTGATGGACAAGACCCAATCCTAAGCATAGCACAAAGATCGTGTAGTTCGTTTGCTAAAGCTTTTCAATGTCAAGTGTCATTTCCTTAGACCATGAGATTGTGTAACTCCCGGATACCGTAGGAATACTTTGGGTGTGCCAAACGTCACAACGTAACTGGGTGGCTATAAAGGTACGCTACGGGTATCTCCGAAAGTATCTGTTGGGTTGGCACGAATCGAGACTGGGATTTGTCACTCCGTGTGACGGAGAGGTATCTCTGGGCCCACTCGGTAAGACATCATCATAATGAGCTCAATGTGACTAAGGAGTTAGCCACGGGATGATGTATTACGGAACGAGTAAAGAGACTTGCCAGTAACGAGATTGAACAAGGTATGGGGATACCGACGATCGAATCTCGGGCAAGTATCATACCGATAGACAAAGGGAATTGTATACGGGATTGATTGAATCCTTGACATCGTGGTTCATCCGATGAGATCATCGTGGAGTACGTGGGAGCCAACATGGGTATCCAGATCCCGCTGTTGGTTATTGACCGGAGAGGTGTCTCGGTCATGTCTACGTGTCTCCCGAACCCGTAGGGTCTACACACTTAAGGTTCGATGACGCTAGGGTTATAGGGAAAAGGTATACGTGATTACCGAAGGTTGTTCGGAGTTCCGGATGAGATCCCGGACGTCACGAGGAGCTCCGGAATGGTCCGGAGGTAAAGATTGATATATAGGAAGTCCAGTTTCGGTCACCGGAATGTTTTCGGGCTCATCGGTATTGTACCGGGAGTGCCGGGAGGGTGCCGGAGGACCCCCGGGAGGGGTGTGACGACCAGAGGACTTCATGGGCTGTTAGATAAAGTGTGTCAGCCCTTATTGGGCTGGGAAATACTTTTGCTAAAGGCCCATGTGGCTGGAGATAAGGAGATAAGGCAAAAAGGATTTAAAAGGAGGAGATCCACCTCCCTTGTGGGAGGTGGACTCTCCCTTTAATTCGGCCGGCCATCTCCTCTTTGGAGTAGAGGCCAAGCCATCCCTCCACGTCCCTCCTCCTATATATACTTGAGGTTTTGGATGTTTTGAGACAGGATTTGATCTCTCTCTCTCACGGCGAAGCCCTACCTCTCTTCTTCCTCCTCCGCAGCGCTTAGGCGAAGCCCTGTCGGAATACCTTGCTACTCCACCACCACCACGCCGTCGTGCTGCTGTTGGAGCCCTTCCCCAACCTCTCCTTCCTCCTTGCTGGATCAAGGTGTTGGAGACGTCACCGGGCTGCACGTGTGTTGAACGCGGAGGTGCCGTCCGTTCGGCACTTGATCGGATCTACCGCGATCTGAATCGCTGCGAGTACGACTCCATCAACCGCGTTCTTGTAACGCTTCCGCTTAGCGATCTTCAAAGGTATGAAGATCCACTCTCCCCTTGCTCGTTGCTGGTTTCTCCATAGATGGATCTTGGTGAACGCGTAGGAAAATTTTGATTTACTACTACGTCTCCCAACAGTGGTATCAGAGCTAGGTCTATGCGTAGAATCTATGCACGAGTAGAACACAAAGCAGTTGTGGGCGTCGAGTTTGTTAATTTGCTTGCCGCTACTAGTCTTATCTTGATTCGGCGGTATTGTGGGATGAAGCGGCCCGGACCAACTTTACACGTACGCTTACGTGAGACCGGTTCCACCGGCTGACATGCACTAGATGCATAAGGTGGCTAGCGGGTGTCTGTCTCTCCTACCTTAGTCGGATCGGATTCGATGAAAAGGGTCCTTATGAAGGGTAAATAGCAATTGGCAAATCACGTTGTGGTGTTGACGTAGGTAAGAAACGTTCTTGCTAGTAACCTATAGCAGCCACGTAAAAACTTGCAACTACAAATTAGAGGACGTCTAACTTGTTTTTGCAGCATGTGCCTTGTGATGTGATATGGCCAAAGGATGTGATGTGATGCATTGTGATGTATGAATTCATCATGTTCTTGTAATAGGATTCACGACTTGCATGTCGATGATTATGACAACCGGCAGGAGCCATAGGAGTTGTCTTATTTATTGTATGACCTGCGTGTCAATCATAAACGCCATGTAATTACTTTACTTTATTGCTAAGCGTTAGCCATAGTAGTAGAAGTAATAGTTGGCGAGACAACTTCATGAAGACACAATGATGGAGATCATGATGATGGAGATCATGGTGTCGTGCCGGTGACAGTGATAATCATGGTGCCCCGAAGATGGAGATCATAGGAGCAAAATGATATTGGCCATATCATGTCACTATATTGATTGCATGTGATGTTTATCATGTTTACATCTTATTTGCATAGAACGACGGTAGTAAATAAGATGATCTCTCAATAAAATTTCAAGAAAGGTGTTCACCCTAACTGTGCACCGTTGCTAAGGATCGTCGTTCCGAAGCACCACGTGATGATCGGGTGTGATAGGTTCTAACGTTCGCATACAACGGGTGTAAGCCAGATTTACACATGCGAAACACTTAGGTTGACTTGACGAGCCTAGCATGTACAGACATGGCCTCGGAACACGGAAGACCGAAAGGTTGAACATGAGTCGTATAGAAGATACGATCAACATAGAGATGTTCACCATGGATGACTAGTCCGTCTCACGTGATGATCGGACACGGGCTAGTTGACATGGATCATGTATCACTTGGAAGACTAGAGAGATGTCTATCTAAGTGGGAGTTCATTAATAATTTGATTAAATGAACTTAATTATCATGAACTTAGTCTAAAAATGTCCTTGCAAATTATGTCGTAGATAGCTCGCGCTGTAGCTCCCCAGTTTTATTGATACAATCCTAGAGAAAAGTAAGTTGAAAGTTGATGGTAGCAATAATGCGGACTGGGTCCGTGATCTGAGGATTGTCCTCATTGCTGCATAGAAAGCTTATGTTTTTGATGTACCGCTAACTGCATCACTCCCTCAAGCGTTGTCTGTAGATGTTGTGAACATATGACAGGCACTTTTTGATGACTACGTGATAGTTCAGTGCGTCATGCATTACGGCTTAGAATTGAGGCTTCAAAATGTTTTGAACGTCACAGAACATATGAGATGTTCTAGGAGCTGAGATTGTGATCTCAAGCTCGTGCCTATGTTGAGAGGTATGAGACCTCCAACAAGATTCTTTGCCTGCAAGATAAAGGAGAATAGCTTAATCGGTGAGCGTGTTCTCAGATTGTCTGGGTGCTACAATCACTTGAATCAAGTGGGAGTTAATCTTCCAGATGAGATAGTGATTAATGCAGTTCTCCAAGTCACTGCCACCAAGCTACTAGAGCTTCGTGATGAACTATAACATGCCAGGGATGGATAAGATGATCCCTGAGTTGTTCGTGATGTTTGACACCACGAAGGTAGAAATCAATAAGGAGCATCAAGTGTTGATGGTTAAGTGAAAACCACTAGTTTCAAAAGGGGCAAGGGCAAGAAGGGAAAAACTTCAGGAATGGCAAGCCAGTTGTTGCTCTAGTGAAGAAGCCCAAGGTTGAGCCCGAACCCGAGACTAAGTGCTTCTGTTATGAGGAGAATGTTCGCTGAAGCGAAAAAACCCTAGATGATTGGTAGATAAGAAGGCTGGTAATGTCAATGGAAGTATATTTGATATACGTGTTAGTGATGTGTACGTTGCTGGTACTCCTAGTAGCACCTGGGTATTAGATACCGGTTTGGTTGCTAAGTGTTAGCAACTCGAAATGAAAGCTACGGAGTAAATGGAGACTAGCTAGGTGAAAGGTGACGATGTGTGTTGGAAGTATTTCCAAGATTGATGTGATCACCATCGCACGCTCTCTCTACCTTCAGGATTTGTGATAAACCTAAATAAATGTTATTTGGTGTTTGCGTTGAGCATAAACGTGATTAGATCATGATTAGTGCGATACGGTTATTCATATAAGTTAGAGAATAATGGTTATTCTGTTTACATGGATAATGCCTTCAATGGTCATGCACCCACTCGAAATGGTTTATCGAATCATGATCGTAGTAGTACACATATTCATAACATTGGTACCAAAAGATACAAAGTTAATAATGATAGTACCACATGCTTGTGGCACTGCCACGTAATGTCATATTGGTATAAATCGCATGAAGAAACTCCATGATGATGGATGTTTTTTGACTCACTCGATTTCGAATCGGTTGAGACATGCGAGCCATGCCTCTTGGGCAAGATGACTGAGACCCCGTCATCCAATATGATGGAGCGGGCAAGTGGCTTATTGGAATTAATACATGTTGATGTATGTGGTCCAATGAGTGTTGAAACACACAGTGGATATCGTTGTTTTTCTTTACCTTCACTGATGATTTGAGTAAATATGGGGATATTTACTTAATGAAACACGAATCTGAAATGTTTGAAAGGTTCAAGGAGTTTCAGAGTGAAGTTAAAGATCATCGTGACAAGAAGATAAATGTCTATGATATGATCATGGAGGTGAATATCTAAGTTACGAGTTTGGTATGCAATTTTAGACAATGTGGAAATTGTTTCACAGCTCACGCCTCCTGGAACACCATAGTGTGATGGTGTGTTCGAACGTCGTAGTCGTGCTCTATTGGATATAGTGAGTACTATGATGTCTCTTATCATTTTGCCACTATCGTTATGGGGTTATGCATTAAAGACAAATCCATTCACTTTAACAGGGCACCATCTAAGTCTGTTGAGATGACACCGTGAGAATTATGGTTTGACAGAAGCCTAAGCTGTCATTTCTTAATGTTTGGGGCTGCGACGCTTATGTGAAAATGGGTTTTTCACCTAGCGAGCTCGAACCCAAAGCAGACAAATGCATCTTCATAGAATACCCTAATGAGACATTGGGTATACCTTCTATCTCAGATCCAAGCGCAAAAGGTGTTTGTTGCTAAGAACGGGTCCTTTCTTGAGAAAGAGTTTCTCTCGAAAGAATTGAGTGGGAGGAAGATAGAACTTGATGAGGTTGTTGAACCTTTGTTTCAACCAGAGAATAGCGCAACACAGAAAGATGTTTCTGTAGAGCCTACTCAGTTGAAAAGGAAGTTAATGATGATGATCATGAAGCTTCGGATCAAGTCACTATCGAACCTCGTAGGTCGACAAGGACGCGTACTGCTCCTGAGTAGTACGACAACCCTGTCTTGGAAATCATGTTGTTGGACAATGATGAACCTACGAACTATGGAGAAGCGATGGTGGGCCCGGATTCCAACAAATGGCTAGGAGCCATGAAATCCGAGAAAGGATCCATGTATGAAAACCAAGTATGGACTTTGGTAGACTTGCCTGTTGAATGGCGGGTCATTGAGTACAAATGGACCTTTGAGATAAACATAGACGCTAATGGTGAAATGTCACCGTTTATAAAGCTCGACTTGTCGCAAAGAAGTTTCCGCCAAGTTCAAGGAGTTGACTACGATGAGATTGTCTCATCTGTAGCGATGCTAAAAGTCTATTAAAATTTTGTTAGCAGTTGTTGCATTTTTCGATTATGAAATCTGGCACATGGATGACAAAACAAGGTTTCCGTAATGGTTTCTGTGAGGAAGAGTTGTATGTGATACAACCAGAAGGTTTTGTCAATCCTAAGGATGCTAATAATATGCAAACTCTAGCGATCCTTCTATGGACTGGAGCAAGCATCTCGGAGTTGGAATATATGCTTTGATGAGGTGATCAAAGTGTTTAAGTTTATACAAAGTTTATGAGAAACTTGTATTTGCAAGAAAGTGAGTGGGAGCACTATGGAATTTCTTATAAGAATATGTAGTTGACATATTATTGATCGGAAATGATGTAGAATTTCTGGAAGAGCATGAAGGGTTGTTTGAAAAGTTTTTTTTCAAAGGAAGACCCAGATAAAGCTACTATTTTATTAAGCATCAAGATCTATAGGGATAGATCTATTCGCTTGATAAGTTTTTTCGACGAAGACATACCTTGACAAGTTTTTGAAGGAGTTCAAAATAGATGGGTCAAAGAAGGAGTTCTTGACTGTATTGTAAGGTGTGAAATTGAGTAAGACTCAATACCCGACCACGGCAGAAGATAAAGAAGAGATGAGTGTCATCTCCTATGCTTTAGCCATAGGCTCTATATAGTATGCCATGCTGTGTGCCGCACCTGTGTGTGCCTTGCCATGAGTCTGTCAAGGGGTACAAGAGTAATCCAAGAGTGGATCACTAGACAGCGGTCAAAGTTAGCCTTAGTAACTTGAGAACTAAGGAAATATTTCTCGATTATGGAGGTGATAAAGAGTTCATCGTAAAGTGTTACGATGATGCAAGCTTTAAAACCAATCCGGATGACTCTTAGTAGAAATCCAGCTACGTATAGTGGAGCAGCCATTTGGAATAGCTCCAAGTGGAGCGTGGGAGCAGTATCTACAAATATGAAATGGAAAGTTTGCAAAGGTACACACGGATCTGAATGTCGCAGACCCGCTGACTAAAACCTCTTTCACGAGCAGAACATGAACAAACCCCAGAACTTATTGGGTGTTAATCACATGATGATATGATCACATGGTGATGTAAGTGTTAATCACATGGTGATGTGAACTAGATTATTGACTCTAGTGCAAGTGGGAGACTGTTGGAAATATGCCCTAGAGGCAATAATAAAATGGTTATTATTGTATTTCCTTGTTCATGATAATTGTCTATTGTTCATGCTATAATTGTGTTAACCGGAAACCATAATACATGTGTGAATACATAGACCACAACATGTCCCTAGTGAGCCTCTAGTTGACTAGCTCGTTGATCAATAGATGGTCACGGTTTCATGGCCATGGACATTGGATGTCGTTGATAACGGGATCACATCATTAGGAGAATGATGTGATGGACAAGACCCAATCCTAAGCATAGCACAAAGATCGTGTAGTTCGTTTGCTAAAGCTTTTCAATGTCAAGTGTCATTTCCTTAGACCATGAGATTGTGTAACTCCCGGATACCGTAGGAATACTTTGGGTGTGCCAAACGTCACAACGTAACTGGGTGGCTATAAAGGTACGCTACGGGTATCTCCGAAAGTATCTGTTGGGTTGGCACGAATCGAGACTGGGATTTGTCACTCCGTGTGACGGAGAGGTATCTCTGGGCCCACTCGGTAAGACATCATCATAATGAGCTCAATGTGACTAAGGAGTTAGCCACGGGATAATGTATTACGGAACGAGTAAAGAGACTTGCCAGTAACGAGATTGAACAAGGTATGGGGATACCGACGATCGAATCTCGGGCAAGTATCATACCGATAGACAAAGGGAATTGTATACGGGATTGATTGAATCCTTGACATCGTGGTTCATCCGATGAGATCATCGTGGAGTACGTGGGAGCCAACATGGGTATCCAGATCCCGCTGTTGGTTATTGACCGGAGAGGTGTCTCGGTCATGTCTACGTGTCTCCCGAACCCGTAGGGTCTACACACTTAAGGTTCGATGACGCTAGGGTTATAGGGAAAAGGTATACGTGATTACCGAAGGTTGTTCGGAGTCCCAGATGAGATCCCGGACGTCACGAGGAGCTCCGGAATGGTCCGGAGGTAAAGATTGATATATAGGAAGTCCAGTTTCGGTCACCGGAAAGTTTTCGGGCTCATCGGTATTGTACCGGGAGTGCCGGGAGGGTGCCGGAGGACCCCCGGGAGGGGTGTGACGACCAGAGGACTTCATGGGCTGTTAGATAAAGTGTGTCAGCCCTTATTGGGCTGGGAAATACTTTTGCTAAAGGCCCATGTGGCTGGAGATAAGGAGATAAGGCAAAAAGGATTTAAAAGGAGGAGATCCACCTCCCTTGTGGGAGGTGGACTCTCCCTTTAATTCGGCCGGCCATCTCCTCTTTGGAGTAGAGGCCAAGCCAGCCCTCCACGTCCCTCCTCCTATATATACTTGAGGTTTTGGATGTTTTGAGACAGGATTTGATCTCTCTCTCTCACGGCGAAGCCCTACCTCTCTTCTTCCTCCTCCGCAGCGCTTAGGCGAAGCCCTGTCGGAATACCTTGCTACTCCACCACCACCACGCCATCGTGCTGCTGTTGGAGCCCTTCCCCAACCTCTCCTTCCTCCTTGCTGGATCAAGGTGTTGGAGACGTCACCGGGCTGCACGTGTGTTGAACGTGGAGGTGCCGTCCGTTCGTCACTTGATCGGATCTACCGCGATCTGAATCGCTGCGAGTACGACTCCATCAACCGCGTTCTTGTAACGCTTCCGCTTAGCGATCTTCAAAGGTATGAAGATCCACTCTCCCCTTGCTCGTTGCTGGTTTCTCCATAGATGGATCTTGGTGAACGCGTAGGAAAATTTTGATTTACTACTACGTCTCCCAACAAGAAGTAGATGAGTCATCACAAAATGAGGCTGGATTTTGAAATTTTGAACAATAGATTTTCAAGATTTTTGCATTCTGTCAAATAATTATTGGTATAGCCAAAACAATATTTTTGGTGCTACCGAGACAGACTGTCTCACTTGATAGAATCTTGGCACTCTTTTCGGTCAGACCGAAAAGAGGTACTCGGTTCCACCGAGACGGTTCTGAGCATCACATAAATACACATCGGTGAGACCCATATGTTTGTTTTGGTTCCACCGAGATTTATCGGGCGGACGACAAAACCCTAGAAAATTCACCATTCGCTAGACTATAGAGATTTTTTGTGGATAGGAATACGTGCAAAGAGTGGCTTATTGATAAACTTGGATCTAATGCGCAAGAATCGGACGAGGAGCGCCAAAGAGGTCAAATATGTACCCTAACTTGGTGCGGACCTGCTACGGCGGGGACGATGGAGAGGATTTCGTCGGCAACAGTGATTCCGAGCGGCAGAGGAGTGCAGGGAGACAAGGGCGACGACCAGGGGTCTGGAAGGTGGGAGCTTAGGGTTCTGGGGCACGATGATTGAGATTGAATTTCAAAGCGTCGGGGTCCACAATTTATATACCCACCGTTGTCGGTGGCACCGATTCTAACTTTTCGGTGTCATCGAGTTCCTCAACTGTCAGTTGATAGGGAAACTCCGTGTAACCGAGAAGATGGAATCAGTGGTATCGAGATTGAAAACCAGATCATCCCTAGGCATTGGGTGGGACTGAGATTTTGTGGTTGGTTCCACCGAGATGCACTTGGGGGGTTTTAATGGTCAGTCCTTGTCGATATGGAACTCCGAGTGCTCCACACACAAAGGGATTGAGAAGTACTTGTTCAAATTTTTGTGATAAAGCATGAATAGAGTATGAGGTGAGAAACCATAGATAGATAAAGAAGTGGTCCTAGGCATTATTGTATATCCAGTTGTCAAAATATAAATCAAAAGCCAAATAGCAACAATTGGATATCCTTGAATGTGAAAATAAATGCAGACCAACATGCTCACATAATAAGATGTCAACTGAAATCATAGCAAACATGCCCAAAAACTCTAGCATCTAACAAGCACTTGGGCGATGATGAAGTCATCTATATATGAGTATTTGACTTAGGAGCCAAGTAAGAGTACTTGATCATAGGTCATACTCATCATTTAAGCAAAAGTGGGGTTACCACTTTTACATAAAGCATTTAATGTTTTCACATACTAAGAGATGCTTTCACTCAAGTCTTAGAGTAAAGCTCCCCCTTGATGTGACATCCCCCATAAGAGGGATAAACTAACCTTGGGTTTTGTCAATGAAGACTTTATGTTGTTGAGGTAGTGGTGGATGCTCAAGGTTGATGAAGATCACCAAGAGTTGGGAGCATCCTTGTTGTTTCCTTGCTCTTCTCACCTACATGGGTTAGTCCCAACACACAAGAGACAAATATAGGGATATCTATGGACATGGAGTGCAAAGCATGTGTAATGATGTCCATTGATTTGTTGATTACCTTGTCCCTTGCTTACCTTTGAGGGAATGTGTGACTCCTTGATCTATTGCATAAAGTTGAAGTTTATTGGAAATAGATCTTGCCAATAATGAATATGAGTGAATTTCATTGGCGGAGTCACCCCTCAAGAACTCTCTAGGTCTTCTTCTTGGGAACCCACATCAAGTTGATGGGGATCCTTGGTGTTGAAGTAGCAATTGTAGAAGTTGAGCTTGTAGTAGCCTTGGGAACCCACTTCACCAAAGCTTGAGATTCATCTTCATAAGAGTCAAAGTCCTCTTGGAGGTTGTTCTTTCCCTTGAGCTTGTGGTCTAGTGGTGGAAGGTCATCTTGAGTATTTGTTACCTTGGGAAGAGTATTTTCATACTTCTCCTTTTGAGGAGCAAACTTGGGCTCGGGATATTGACCTTCTTCCCATTCAACTCCATTAGCGTTGAAGTAGCCAATGCCGCGATTCTTCCGGTATCCTCCATGCCTGCGTACAATCTCATCAAATTGTTTGTACCCTTCAAGACTCTTGTAAATAACTTTCTATATAATCCCTTTCAATAAAGCATTTTATTGCTCAAGTGTAACTTGGCTAAGAGAATCATCATTAGTGGAATCAATAGAACTACTAGGAGCAACATCATTGGGTTTAGCATTTTTATTGTTGCAACTAGATGAAGAACCATTTTTGCCTTTGTTACTAGTTTCCTTATATTTGACTTGTGGCATGAATGTAGACAAGCATAGTCGTTTGGCAAGATAAGATGAAGTCTTCTTTTGGAGGTCGTCATTAGTAGCTTTAAGAAATTCATGTTCTTGCTCCAAATTGAGCTTCTCGAAGCGTAGCTTCTCATGAGTTCTTACAAGCTCTCTATGATCTTCAAGAGTAGATTCATGAGCTAACATAAGAGTGTTGAGTTGTTTAGTTAGTTCTTATATTTTCATCTGATCATCATCAATTGAACTATCTTGACTAGCATGAGAAATATCAAGTTCATTATGATAAACACCATTAGTTTTAGCACCTAGCAAGTCATCATAGTAAAGAAAATCATCTTCATCACTATCGAAATCAAAATATTCGGGGTGTGATACCTTGGGGCCTTTAGCCATGAAGAAACTTCCACCTCCTTCATTTGGTGAATCAAATAGATCATAGGAGTTGGTTGTCACTAGTACAATTCCGGCAACACCATCATTTTGACTATAGTCGGAGTTGGAGTGATAGCTTCTCTTAGAGTGGTTGTCGGAGTCGGAGCTAGAAACCCATTCACCAACATGAGCTTGATGTTTTCTTGTTGAGTAGCTCTTGGTGTGCTTGTCCTTCTTCTCCGAGTCCCTACTTCTCCTTGAGGGTCTTCATTCATAACGATCATCTCTACTCCTTCTCTCTCGTCGAGGTGATTCATCTCTTGAGCTTCGTCTTCTTGGTGACTCTTCCCTTCGTTTTGAGGGAGCTTGGCACTCATTGGAGTAATGTTCGGGCTTCCTACAATTGTAGCAGTTTCGATCACAACTTGACGAACGCTTCTCTTCATGTCTTGAGTTGGAGCTGCGATCTTTGCTTCTATTCTTGTAGAACTTGTTGAATTTCTTGACCATGAGGCTTATCTCTTCATTTGTGACAAGGTTGTTGCTTGAGGTAGCGGGAGCATCACTTTTGGCTTTGTAAACACCGCTAGACTTGTGATGAAGCTCTTCCTTGTCTTTGAGTGTCATCTCATGAGCAACAATTTTACCAATCACTTCCCTTGGTTTGAGATCATTGTAGTTGGGCATCATATGGATCAAAGTGCACATGGTGTCATATCTCTAATCCAAAGCTTGAAGTATCTTCTTGATGATGAAATTGTCAGTCGGTTCTTCGCTTCGTAAGCCAGCAATCTCATTGGTGATGAGAGCTATCCTAGAGTACATTTCAGCAACTCCTTCACCATCCTTCATCTTGAACTTATCAAGTTGACCTTGAAGAACATCTTACATGGATTCTCTCATGGACTCAAATCCTTTGTGCATATCAACCAAAGTATCCCAAATCTCTTTTGCGTGTTCAAGAAGGCTGATTTTGTTGAATTGTTTAGGGCATAGGCAGTTGAAGAGAATGCCACATGCTTGAGCATTGAGTTGCAACATCTTCAATTCATCCTCAGTCGCTTCACGATCCGGTTCCTTTCCATCCACAAAGAATTAACCTTGCAAGCCAACACGAACAACAACCCAAATGGCAGGATTATGACCAAGAAAATGCATTTTCATTTTATGCTTCCAACTAGAAAAATTAGTGCCATCAAAGTATGGACCTCTACGGTGATAATTTCCCTCACTAGATGCCACACTTCTCCTAGGTTGTGAGACCAATGCAATGGATACCAAAGCTTTGATACCACTTGTAGGATCGACAGTAGGTCTAGAGAGGGGGGGTGATTAGACTCCTTGACCAAATAAAAGTTTTTCTTTTTTCCCAATTTTAATTCTTGGCAAGTTTTAGCATTCATAGCATATCAAGTAAAACCCTACACATGCATGTCTAAGAGTGTAGGAGCGGAAAATAATAGCATTGCACATGTAAGTAAATAGAGGGTTAGGAAAGCAAACACAAGTGATGACACGATGATTTTTCGCGTGGTTCCGATAGGAGGTGCTATCGTACGTCCACGTTCATAGAGTCTTCAACCCACAAAGGGTAACAGTCGCAAGAGTCCATGGAAGGCTCTACCGACGGAGGGTTCCATGAAGAAGCAACCTAGACTATTCCATGCGGCTTCCGTCCACAAAGGACTAGCCTCACTATGGGTAGATCTTCACGAAGTAGGCGATCTCCTTGCCGTTACAAACTTCTTGGTTCGCTCCACAACACGAAGTAGGAGGCTCCCAAGCGACACCTAACCAATCTAGGAGGCACCACCCTCCAAAAGGTAATAGGCTCAGTAATGACGATGAACTCCTTGCTCTTGTGCTTCAAGATGATAGACTCCTCAACACACAATCACTCTCTCACAGATTTGGCTTGGTAGAAGAGATGGGATTGGTATAAAGCAACTTGGGGAGGCTAGAAATCAAGATCCATATGGTTGGAGTGGAACATCTTGACCTCAACACGAGGGTAGGTGGTTCTCTCTCAGAAAACTGAGTAGGATATGTATGGAATAGTTCTGAGTGCTTATCTTTCGAGTGGGTGGTGGTGAAGGGATATATATAGGCATCCCCAAAAATCCAATCGTTACACACAAAATGACCAACTCAGTGACACTAATGTGTAAATCACGGTGGTACCGAAGTGACCAAAAGCAGCAACTTTTGAATATCGGAGGGACCGATAGACGATTCTCGGTTGCACCGACAAGGTGCCCAACGATCATATTTGCCAAACTCGGTGACGCCGATTCACCATTTTCAGACGGACCGAAAATGTGAACTTGCATAACAGAAACTTGGACACCCAACTAGGTGGCACCGAGAGCAGTGTCGGCTGCACTGAAGTGTTAGGGTTTAGCTGAGTCTGTCTAGGGTTTAGAATCAGTGACACCGGGATAGGAATGTTGGTTGCACCAATGTTGCATATTTGGCTTTGGACACACTTTGGTGGGAGAGTTTGTGGATGTTTTGGTGAGTATCACTTGTGCACATTTGAGCATATTGTTCATCGTCAAAACTTTACCCCCTTTTAATAGTATTGTCTTTCCTATGGACTCAAAGTGATTTCTCACAAGTGTAAAATGTAGTGTCCTCTTGCTTGAAGCTTGGCCAACCTATTTGCTTGCATGTTGGGGTAATTCCACAATCCTTTGGCCATCCCTATCATTGAACTTGTCCTGAAATGTACTTGGTGGAAACATTAGGTCAATGGATTATATATTGTTATTAATTACCAAAACCACCAAGGGAGCAAATGTGATTTCACGTTGTAGCCCGGATGCGTCGCCGTCATGAACTAGGCGAGTGCGGGGTAGCCGAGGATGGGGTTGTATGGGAGGTGGATGTGTGAGATGTTGAAGACCTGCTTAGTGCGGATGTTGGAGTGGGTGCCGAAGGTGACGGGGAGACACACATGCACTGAAGGGGCGACGGATCCTCCAACCACCCCGGTGAAGGGCCCCGAAGGCGTGAACCGGCTGCGGGATAGCTGTAGCACGTCGAAGGCCTCCACAGAGATGACGTTGAGGCCGGAGCAACCGTCGATGAGAGTCCTAGAGATGGCCACACCGCTTATGGTGGGCGTGCACAACATGGGGAGCGCCCCGGCGGCCGTTGTTGCCTTGGGGTGATCGTCGGGGCCGAAGGTGATGTCGATCTCCGCCCACACCCGGGGTGGTGAGGCCCTGGGCTGTGGCCGGACCGCCCCCACGTGACGGAGGAACTACTTGACTCGATGGCTCGAGGAGGGCGCCCGCGATCCGCCGAGGATGCAGGTGTCCGCGTGGCCCGCCCCGCGCGCCTCGGTGACACCGCGCGCAACGGGCCGGTCGATGCCGAAGTTCTCGCCCACCATGGAGTCGCCAAATTAGGGGTTGAGGGCCGGCTAGAGAAGGTACTTCGACATGCCCCCTACCTAGTGTGCCGAATGTCAGATTTTGGGCTCCACAAAACCAAGGTTGAAACATAGGGGCTTGTGCGAAGGCTTCCCCGCTGCTTCACCCAACCTAGCTCGCTACTCGATGGACACAACGGCATACTCGTTCAATGACGAGGAAGAAGATGACACAATGGCATACTCGTTCAATAACAGTTCTAGTGGGGGCACTCTGAGTGCACCCACTGGGTCTAGTCCCCGACACCGCCGTCAAGTGCTTGCACTGGCGGGGGTCTGATAGGAACCATCTTTAACTCTTGGTCGTTTATGGTATGCGGAGTACACTTTCCACTCGACATGTCGGGTGGACTTTTGCTTGAATTCTTTGTCCCCTGAACACAGGTTTCATGGACACCATTTCGTCAACCGTGATATTGCGCTACTCCAGGGTAGTGGGGCGGCATGGGGCGCGCCACCCAGCCCACTATTTTTTATCTTCTGCACTTGGGGGTGTAGGTATTTCTTGTTGACTGAATATTTTCTTTGTTGATTTCGGAGAGCTTGCGAACTTGGCGCGTGGTACAAGGAACTTGAGGATGAAAGGAACCAACTGCGAGTGGACTTGGAGGTTTCCAACAACAGTTTGGAGCGAGTGCGGACTAAACTGAAAACTTTGGGAGGTAACTTCTGTCGACCCAATGTATTCTTGTCCTCGCTGTCCATGCTTTGAACCGAGTGCTTTCACTCGAACAGACGTACGCAATGAAAATTGTCGACTCCAAGCGCAACTCAACAATGATATTTATTTAGATACCATGAAGTAGGCGCTGGAGGACAAGGACAAAGCGCTTGATAATGCCCAACGAGTGGCAAAGGAGAAGACTGAAGCTGTTGATCAGAAGCTGGCCGCCGCCAAGAAGATTGAGGTAGAAAACTCTAAGCTGAAGCAGGAGCGGGTGGAGCTCATCAAGAAAACTGAGCAGCTAACCAAGAGGAGCAATGGCTTGGAGAGGCACTTAGGGGAATTCGCGAAGAAGATGTACATCATGCTCTACAATGAGTATCTTTGTCGACTGAACTTCATGAAAATCTTTGACGACTGTACCTCATTAATCCTCCTCCCATTCCCTCTCCTCTATAGAATTCTGCCAGGACTTTGAAACAAAAACTGAAGAGATCAAGCCCAATTTGGATCCCACCAAGTCACCTGTTGGAGATGATGTGGCCATGAAAATATTCGGACTCAATGTCAGGCTCCAAGGTGTCCAAGCATATGTCCTCCGACTGAAAACTGCGATGGAGAAGATCGACAAGGAATTGTGGCCAGAAGACACTGTTTAGCTTGACCTTACACCCATGATGGCACGTCTCAACGACCTACCCAGTCGAGTGCAGGCCTGGAAGAAATCTGCTGCCCACTGTGGAGCCGATGTGGCGCTCTCCCTTATAAGATTCCATTGCAGGGAGGCAAGGGAGGAGAAATTGAAGGAGCTCAGAGTGATGAATACGAAGAAACTTCAATTTGAAGATTTCATGGAGACCTTCATCGCCGTAGCCACAAGGATCGCAGATGGAATTGACTTGGACACGTTCGTCGAGCCAACCAACCCATTAGGTGCTTGAAAAACTTGGTCTTTGAGAAAAACTTTATTTGCCTCGGTATGCCGAGTGGAATTGTATCAGCTTTAAAACATCATTCAGGCCTTAAGCCTGAGCATGTTTGTTTGCTTGCGAAATCTTTATCCGCGAAGGAAGTTTTGAATTTATCTGCATTTGGCTTTCAATCATTTGTTCGACCGAATTTGTTTTTTGACTTAGGAGAAAACTGGTTCACAACTAAGCATCCGAGTGTGAGGGTTTCTCAATACTCGGAATATTTTCGAACCTAGGCAAAAACTGATTCGCAGCTAGGTCGTCGAGTGGATGGATTGCTATCCACTCAGCCAGGTTTTTAACTTAGGCGAAAGCATGTTCGCAACTAAGCCCCTGAGTGTGAGGATTGCTCAACACTTGGGGTAGTTTTGAACTTAGGCGAAGAACGGTTCACAACTAAGTCGCCGAGTGAATGGATTGCTATCCACTCAGCAAGGTTTTTAACTTAGGCGAAAGCATGTTCGCAGCTAATCCACCGAGTGTGAGGATTGCTCAACACTCGAAGTAGTTTTGAACTTAGGAGAAGACCGGTTCGCAACTAAGTTGCCGAGTGAATGGATTGCTATCCACCCGACAAGGTTTTTAACTTAGGCGAAAGCATGTTCACAGCTAAGCCCCCGAGTGTGAGGGTTGCTCAACACTCGGAGTGACCCCAAACGAGAAATTATTTGATCGGAGTCAACAAAAGGACTGCAGAAGCCACACTTGCATACATGGCATGTTTTGAAATATTTTTATTACATCAAACCACTCGGTTCCTACGTATAGAAACGACGGAGTAAATTTGCCTTCCAAGCTCGCGGTTCGTCCATCTGCTTCTTGAGGTTGTACAAGTGATAAGCTCCATTGTTCAACACCTTGGTAACGACGAAGGGACCCTCCCACGCTGGAGCGAGCTTGTGGGGTTGCTGTTGATCCACTCGGAGCACCAAATCTCCCTCATGAAACGACGGACTCTTGACATTCTTCACATGGAAGCACCGCAGATCTTGCTGCTAAGCTGTGGTTCGGATCAGGGCCATCTCTCGCTCTTCCTCTAGGAGGTCGACGCCATCCTGTCTGGCTTGTTTAGCTTCGACTTCAGAATAAAGTTCCACTAGGTGAGAGTTCTGAAACAAATCACTCGGTAGGACAGCTTCTGCTCCATAGACCAGGAAAAAAGGAGTCCGTCAAGTCGATCGATTAGCTGTTGTTCTTAGGCCCCATAAAATAGATGGCAACTCTGTCACCCAGGCTCTGGTGGCATAATCTAAGTCGCGCATGAGCCAAGGTTTCATCCCTTGCAGGATGAGGTTGTTAGCTCGCTCGACTTGTCCATTGGATTGAGGATGCGCAACAGAAGCATAATCCACTCGAGTGCCCTGGGAGGTGCAGAAGTATCTGAATTCTTCCGAGTCAAAGTTGGTGCCATTATCTGTAATGACGCTGTGGGGAACGCCGTATCGGAAAATTATTTCCCTTATAAATGTGACCGTTGTACGAGAGTTTAATTTCTTTATCGGCTTGGCCAGGATCCACTTTGTAAATTTGTCGACTACAATGAGCAAATGAGTGAATCCACCCTTTCCAGTTCGAAAGGGGCCAACCATGTCTAGGCCCCAGACAGCAAACGACTAGGAAAGGGCGATTGTCTTCAGGGCAGACGCCGGCTTGTGGGATAAGTTCGCATAGAACTAGCACCCCTCACAATGATCGACAATATCTTTGGCCATCTCATTTGCCCATGGCTAGAGGAAACCAGCTCGGTATGCTTTAGCAGCGATTGTCCGTGAGGACGCATGATGGCCGCAACTTCCCGAGTGGATTTCATCCAGAATCACTCGACCTTCTTTGGGGGAAATGCAACGCTGCATTATGCCAATCATGCTTTCTCTAAACAAATGATCCCCTATCATAGTAAAAGCTTTCGACCTGCGCACAATCTGTCGCGCTTCTGTCTCATCTTCAGGGAGTTCTTGTCTAAGGATATATGCAATATGGGGCACCGTCCAATCGGGAATGACGACCAGAATCTCCATGACTAAATCAATAACTATAGGGACGTCGACTTCAGTCAGATCGGTGGGGCTCATCACTTGGGGGGATCTTCGGTGAAAGGATCGTCCTGTACCGAAGGACTATGGAGATGTTCCAGAAGCACATTGCAGGGGACAGGTCGTCGAGTGGATCCGATCTTCGCTAGCACATCAGTTGCTTGATTCTTCACTCGGGGAACATGATGAAGTTCCAGACCTTCAAACTTCTTCTCCAGCTTTCTAACAACACTGCAATATCCAGTCATAGCAGTGTTTCAAACGTCCCACTCATTCATCACTTGATTGACAACCAAATCTAAGTCGCCATAAACCATCAGGCGCTTGACACCGAGTGAGATATCCATGCGCAACCCATATAAAAGTGCTTCATATTCTGCTTTATTGTTGGAGGAATCAAAGTGGATTTGCGGGACATAAATGAGTTTGTCGCCCTTCAGGGATATCAAGACAACGCCAGCACCGGACCCATTCAACATTTTAGAGGTGTCAAAGAACATGGTCCAGTGTGCCAAGTGAACCTGGATTGGTTGCTGTTGTTCAATCCACTCGGCCATAAAATCTGCAAGTGCCTAAGACTTGATCACTTTCTTGGCTTCAAACTTAATGTCAAAGTATAGGAGTTCGATTGCCCACTTAGCCACTCGACCAGTTGCGCCCGATTGTTGAGAATCTCGGATAACGGAGCATCATTGACGACTGAAATCGAGTGGTCCTAAAAATAATGTGCCACCTTCTTCGCTAACAGGTAAATACCGTAAACCAGCTTTTGATAGTGAGGATATATTTTCTTCGAAGGAGTCAATACTTCAGACACATAATAGACTCGGCATTGGACTTTGTAAGCCTTTCAATCCTCTTCCTGCTCGACGCTTAACACTGTACTGACGACCTGATTAGTGGCCGCGATGTACAGGAGCAATGGCTCTTTGCTGCAAGGAGTAGCAAGTACCGGTTGGGTGGATAGAAGGGTTTTGAGCTCGACAAATGCTGCTTCTGCCTCTCAAGTCCACTTGAACGTATCTGACTTCTTCATCAGTCGGTATAGAGGCAATGCCTTCTCACTGAGACAAGAAATGAATCGACTCAATGCTACTGTAACATCCCTAACTAGATGTCATAGGACAACATGTGTCTGCATCATATTTCAATTTTGCATCAACAAGAAATGGGGATTAAAAGAAACCCCAAGCCCACATTGGAACCAAATTAATTAAAAGTTTGTGAAAACTCAACAAACACAAAATGCCCATACAAAATGTTCCCTATGTCTGATAAATATGGACATGAATATATCAGGGGCCATTTTAAATATTTGAACAATTATTGCAACTTAAAAATAAAAAATAAAGCCTCTGAAAATGCCAAATAAAGCATTATCATTACTTTATATTTCAAAAAATCCTGAAACTTTTTATAGGAGTTTGAAATATTCAAACTTAATTATAAAAAACCGTTGGGATATTGTATAAAAGCATTTGTTCCTGAAAAATAAATAAAACAAATGTCAGAATTAGAAAACAGAGAGAAAAAGAAAAGAAAAAAAAGGAAAGAGGCCTAGAGGGGAGCCGGCCCAGCTGGCCCGTGCTAGTCGTCCCTGTCCTCTCGCCAGGAGGACACGGGCACGCGCTCGCCGCGCGCGGGCATGCGGTCGGCCACCTCCTCCCTGCATGGCTGCTGCCTGGAGGCTCCCAGACGCGCCAGCGCGAGGCCACGCCGTGGCAGTCTTCTCCTCTCCCTATCTCTCCTACGTGCTCTCTCTCTCCTCCCTGCCGTCATGGCCGAGCCCTGCTCGAGTTTGTCGCCCCCTCGCCTCGCAGAGTAGCCACCGAGATCCGCCGTGACCCCCTCGTCCTCCCCATGAAGCTAGAAGGCACCAGGAGCCCCTCTACGCCGCGCCATTGCCGTTCCTCCATATCGTCCACCAGAGCCCCGCCTCGGCGTTTTGCCCCGTCCAGACATTCCCTGACCTCGCCGTCGCCTCTACCGGAACCGTGGTGAACCGCTAGTGCTCCTCCCCCTTTCCCCCTTCTCTCCCGTGCCCTCTAGCGCCATAGCCGGTCCTGCCCGAGCTCCGGCCGCCACTGCCCTCGATGCCGGCATCGATTCGAACCACCCTAGCCTCTGGTTTGGGGCTAGATCAACGCGCGCTCGAGCGTAGGTCCTCCCAGTGCTCTCCGCCATCCGTTTGGTCGCCGGAGGAGGGGTTCTGACCCCCTCCACCGTCTCAAACGTCGTTGGTGGCTCAACGCCGGCGAGTCAACCGGGGTTGACCACGGAGTTTGACCCCTGGTCAACTGGAAGGTGGGCCCGACCCTTTTAATCATAATTAGATTAAGAAAAAAATTAATTAACAAAATTAATTAACCTAATTAGTCACAGACTAGTGGGCCCAGTTTTAATTAAGTAATTGGGATTAGATTTAATTCTCTCGTTAAGTGATTGAGTCACTGACATGAGGGCCCCACCCTGTCAGGTTTGACCTGGCCTGGACAGCCGACGTGCTGATGTCGTAGTGACGTCACGCTGACGCCCTAATTCATTTTCTAGTTTTAAAATAATTCCTGAAAATGTTTAAAACTTCAAAAAATCATATAAATTAATATGTAAATCGGATGAAAACAATTTATATATGAAAATTTATCAGAAAAATCTAATGAATCCAATGGTGATATTATCATGCATGTTAGAGCAAGCTATGTAGACGAACATTGACATTTACTAATAGGCTAATATATAGAATATGAAATGAAGAACAACTTTGAACCTATATTCAAACTCACTTCAAATTAACTTGGACAATAGTTGCATTAGCTCATCCATACATGTTGCCATGTCATGATCATGCATCAGATTGTTGCACTTGCGTGTATTGATTGCTATTTATCTGCATTGCAGTAGGCCCTGCTTCTGAGGATACCTCCGAGTATTCCAACGAAGGAGAGAACCTTCCCCATACCTAGCAAGGCCAGCAACCCCCTTTGATCATTCCGATAACATCCCACTCGCTCGCTCCTGCTCTTGTTTATTGCATTAGGACAAACGTTCACTTGTCTGTCATACACGGTAGATGAGCCTATCCTTTTGCATGACATGTCATTGTCACAGTAAATAGCTAAACCTTGCAACCTAGCATACCTGGTAGATGCTTGTGCCATGATGTGCTTAGCTTACTTTGCTTGCTATGCTTAGAGTTGAGGTCAGGACTGATTCATCTGGTCATGAACTGGGGTGAAATAGTGTTGTTCTGATGTGATAAGCTTATGATGAACCCGATTTGGTAAAGGTAGCGATGAGAGGCTATGTAGGAGTACATAGCGGGTTGTCTTATGGACCGTTCTTAGGAACTGAGTTCCGTGTTTGTGATCCAAGACTAGATACTACCACATGCTGGGCCTTGAAATATGATCCCGCTCGACCTATCAGTCGCTTAGTCCTTAGTCCAGGAGTTGCAAGTAGTTTCTGGTGTTTATAGCATGTTGGAGGTCGTGCGTAGCACTGACCCTAGGGGTGGGTTATGACGCGGTAGGCAGTGGCATGGTGTACCAAGGGTCACTCGAATGGTGGGCTTGGGAACCCTGCGCACATCGTTCGGGGCCGTAGCGGAAACTTCGGCCGGACGTCCGTGCGGGTTCAGTCTCAAATAGGCGATAGCCTGGACTAGAGGTCTTGTGGACAGTCGTGGCCGACTCCCTTGCTGGGCTTCCGTTTGAAGGTTGCCGAGGTGCATGGTTTTATGAACACACAACGATAAGTGGTGAGAGCGTGTGTGAAGAAGTACACCCCTGCAGGGTATGAAACTATTCGAATAGCCGCGTCCTCGGATATGGACTATTTGGAAAGCTTATGTTGTTCATAGATAATCAAATGGATACTCATAAAAATATCAAGACAAGTGTGAGTACTGTGGATGGAACTCTCCTAGGAGAGGGAAGTGAATCCATGGTGGTGTATTGTCATGGAGATAGTGAACTCGTGTGCGATATATAAAATTTAAACAAAGAGTTAAAACTATGTAGTGTAGGTTAGCCATGAGTCAAAGCTGGCATTGCTGCATAAAGTCCACCACTCCCCTTGTTGATACATGAGCATGGATAAACTAGGTCTGTTCTAAAGACTTGCTGAGTATGTTTGTACTCACATTTGCTTAATCAATGTTGCAAATGAGACCCAAGACCCATTAGGTGGGTTCTATCTAGGTGTCGACGATGCCGAACAGCTGGTGTCCTAGCTACGACCTTATGCCCTGTGGCGGGCTGTAGATAGTCAGGCCATGTGCCTTTTTACCCTTTCATCTGTTTGTACTCAAACAACTTTATGCTTCCAATTGGTTTGTATGAACTTGTTTGTATGACTTGAGTGTCAGGTCATGTGACCCCTATCTGTAAGAACATATTATGCAAGGCTCATCTGAGCCTCTTAAATAAAATTTGTGTTGTCGTATGGTTATGTTGTGATGCCATAGTTGTATGTATGCCTATCAGGCATGTTGTGCGTACGTTTGATGTGCAATGGTACGTATGGGATCCGACACCTAGTCGTGTGCCTTTAGTAGTACTCTTTACGGGAAACTGCCTCTTTGTGCTTCCATCGAGCCATGGTACCTTGGTACTGCTCCGGACACATTGATTGACCGGCATGTATCCTTCTTTGTTGCTGTGTCTGTCCCTTCGGGGAAATGTCTCATAGTGTAATGGAGTCCCTGTAGCCTGCTACGACGTGTCTACATGGAGTGATGCCATTTATGTCCCACGGCGTATGTAGCGACCCGACCTGAAAGGTCGAATCTCCGGTGTTTCCGTACCATCCCAAGATCATGCTGGTACACACACGGTACATCAATGTATATATCAAAGGGGAATCACACAGCATTTATTAATCATAAATCTCATATCGAGTCCTTTATTACAATAAAGATTACTAGAAAGTGTCTGAAGGCCAACTCATGAGAATATCTAAATCTTGCGGAAGCATCGTAGGTAGACGAGTCCATCTGACTCCAAGGGCATCTCACCGAGCGTAGAGCGTATCCTCACTCCTGGTCGGAAAAGTATTCTGCAACATGATACGTTGCAGCCGTATAGGTCAGCATGTTGAATATGCCGGCAAAGTCACAAGAGAGGGGGTAAAGTAATCATGTAGTCTATATGCAATTATGGCAGGTGGAGTAGTAAGTTTTTGCATAAAGCTAAATTTTTCCTACAACAAGAGAGGGCAAGGGCATAATTACTACAATGTTGGTTGATTAATGAGATGGTTCCACCAACCAATTCTCATACCCAAGTTGACATTTATAACCCACATCAATATAAATAATTGTGTTGAGAGTTCCAGATAGTTTCAGTTCCTTTGGCTCAAACTGTCCATGACCGTGGACACGGCTAATCGATTAGCTTGAGTACTCTACATGTTCCCCACAAGATTTGGTCGCCTCCGTTTGATTTTCTCGCACTTGAGGGTGTTTGAGAAATGGATGACCAAAACATGGTCTTCCAAAGGGTTTCCCTACGACTCTGTCGGTGCCCATCCTTTCCTACCGTTCTTCTACCTCTCGTAGCACCGCCTGTCTAGGGTCACCATGATATCCAACCAACCCAGAGCCCATAATGACTTGTGGATGTGCAGGTAATCCTTGGGTCTTGAAGCATCCATCCATCTCTTTGTGCCTGGGTGGACCTTTGCGCATGAATACTGGGAGATCTCCACCCTCATCTAGGCTAACCACTGGTTTCTCCAGGGCGCCGTTCAACCATCATCCACCCAGAGGTATGTTGAAAACTCAGAGTCTTGAAGTCTTGTTCATCTTGTAGGTCTTGAAATTATTAACTCACAACTCTCATGAATCAGACAACCAACCCCGTCTACTAATAGCATAGTAAAATGTAAAAAGTCGTTTCCCGGGGCCAATGTGTCAAGGGTTGAGGGGTACCTACCGCATGATACTACAACAAGTAACCAAGTTTCCAATTTACCTACTTTGCATGCAATTGGGGAGATGGTAGAACTAATGCAATAAAAACATAGGTATACATGGTCAAAGTGACTTGCCTGATTGACGATCTTCGTACTCGAGGGACTCTAGGTAACAAGCTTCGCACTCCGGATGATCTAACGAATCAAACAAGAGCACTCAATAAGCATACAACAAAATATTGTAACTCACAAAAATCAGGAACGAACTAGTAATCACTCAAGACAAAACAAGGCACAATCAAAAGAAAAGGAGATCAACACATAGTTTGGGTTTTCTAAAGTTGATGGGTAAACTACTACTAATAACATAGGATTATTGGTATTAACAAAACAATAGTTGACAGAAAAGAACAATAGAAATATTTTATTAATAAACAGAATTAAATCCATTTAAAGTTTTGTTAAGAAAAATCTTAGTAGGGTTTTAAAAGTTTTGATAAACACTACTACATGAAGTGGGCTAGAGTTTATTAACAATAGAGTGAAATAAACTACAATTTTATTAATAAAACAATTCTCCTAACAGAAAAGAATTTACTGAAACTTTTCTTAGAAAACAGAATTTAATTATCTAAACTTTATTTAAAAAAAACTATTACTAACTGGTGTGTTTTAATCAAATTAAACCTAGTTGAAAAAGAGTAAAGATTCCTATAACAACATAGAAATAAACTAAGCAAATTATATTATTATTATCAACAAGTAAAACACCTAATGTTTAAACAACAGAACCTACTAAAAACAACCTATAACAATTCTGATTTGAACTAACTAAAACTAAATTATTTAAACTATACTAACCACTAGGCAGATTCTGTTTATAGTTAAAACACTAAACAAATCCATCCTAAAAATTCTCAAACTAAGCATGTTTATAGTCCTAACTAATACCAAGCAGTAGCAAAAAGATTCATACAAAAATCTATTTTTTAAACTCTAGTTATTCAGATTTTAGTAAATTTGAACAAATTTGATTAGATCCAAAATTTAAAGCTCAAATTTGGAATCTAAACATACGGACATAAACTACATAAAAAATGTGAACTAATGCAAAAAGAATCAACTAAAAACACTAAATAGTTTAAAAGATATGATAAAAAAATCAGGATGCATTCTGTTTTCTAAATCAGAAAAGAAAAAGAAAAAAAAACTAACGATCGGAGAGGGGCTACGTGTCAGGTTCCTATTGATCGAAAGAGCGTGCGTGCGGGTGTTTACTGACGGTCGACCGAACGTTAGAGGATACCGGTTCGGATTTAAATGGATCTAATCTCGTGCGTTGATCTACGATCGAACGACTACGGAGTGGGAGGGAGAGCTCACAGAGAAGAGGTCGCCGGTGAGGGGGTTCTCCGGCGAGGCCGAGGCGACGAGGTTGTCGAGGGCGACACTCCGGTGGTCGGGGGCGGTGTCCAAGGTTCTCAGGTGACGGCGGCGAGGCTTCGGAGTAGTCTGGTGGTGTCGGAGAGGGCTGGGAGTGACGGAGATGACGAAAACGAGCTCGGGAAAGGTCCGGCGGGGATCCAAGCTCCGGCGAGTTCGTGTGGGGTGGTTCTGGCGAGGGCTGAGTGGGGCTCGGGGTGGAATGGACAGCAGCGAGCCAGGGCTATTTATAGGGCCAGGTGCGGGATCGGCGGAGGGAGAGAGGAGGGAGATCCGGGAGAGAGATCTCCGGCGATGGCGGTGCGCGCGCGAGAAAGGAGATGATCGCGGCGTCATCGGGATCGGGCGGTGGAGCCAGGGTGTCAGAGAGAGAGAGGGTGGCGTCAGCGCGTCGGTCGGTCAGCTTGTAACGAATTCGCGAGTTAATGCCCGTGGGCTAGCCCGTTTTCAAATAAATTCGTTTCCTTTTTAATATCCAGAGCAGTAAAACCTCTTTAAAATTATTCAAAACATTTCCAAATATAGGAAATATATATATATCAAAGTGGTCAGGAGAATAAATGCTATTCAATGAAAATTTTTCCTCTGCCATTTGAATACTTTGAAAAAATAACTATTTTCAGAAATTGCCTATTTAGTTTTAAAACCTTTTGCAAATATTTTTCAAAAGACCCCCTGGTTCTTATTGTTCAAATATATCACCAAGATGACCCTGGTGTGGAGTGTCATGTTACTCCCCTCTTATTTTGCACTTTTTCCAAGATTTTCAAATAGGTGAAAGCAATATATTGAAAATAGAAAGGGACTTTCAGAAAGTCAGAAGAAGCATTTCAACTATTTTATACATTCAAGCAATGATGATGATGATGCATAGCTATATTTAATAACATTCCAAAAATGGAATTTTGGGATGTGACAGCGTAATGGAGTCCTTGTAGCTTGCTATGACTCGTCTACACGCACTTGAGGCCGACACCTGCATTGTTGGGGTACGTCTGTGTGTTTCCGTACGGATGTGCCACTTGGGTTCTATGACTAGTCTTGTCGGCCCGGGTTCTCTGCGTTTGATTGCCGACTAAGGTAAAGCTGCAGCCGTGGAGCTTACCATGCGTGAGGCCGCAAAGTGATGTGATATGTTATAGTCTGGATTCATATGACTTAGGATCGGGGTCTCGACAGCTACCAAGCAACCTGTGAGCTTCTGAACATCGTGCACCCGCACGGGAGTCTTCATTCGGGTAATGGCGCTGATTTTCTCAGGTTTGATGTCGATCCCTTGTTTGGAAATGAGAAAACCGAGTAACTTTCCGCCAGGGACACCGAAAGTACACTTAGCCGGATTCTGCTTTATGTCGTCTCTCCTAAGATTGGCGAATGTTTCGGCCAAGTCAGCCAACAGATCGGAACCTTTGCGGGACTTGACCTCAATAACATCCATATACGCCTCGACATTCCGAGGGATCTAGTTGAGTAAACACTTCTGAATCATGGGCATGAAAGTAGCGTCGACATTTTTCAAAATGAATGGCATGGTGATGTAGCAAAAACACCCGAATGGGGTGATGAAGGCTGTTTTGTTTTCATCTGGGCCAAACAGACGGATCTGTTGGTACCCAGAGTAAGCATCTAGAAACAGTAAACTCTTGCACCCCGCAGTCGAGTCAGCAATTTGATCTATGCGGGGGAGCAGGAAATGATCTTTCGAGCAGACCCGATTGATATGCTTGAAGTCAATACACATGTGTAGTGACTTGTCCTTCTTGGGAAGCATGACAACATTCGAGAGCCACTCAGAGTGGTAAATCTCCTGTATGAAATTGGCTTGCAAGAGACGAGCCACCTCTTCACCGATCGCTTTATGCTTCTCTACCGCTGATCAACGCAAATGCTGCTTTACAGGCTTGGCCTTGGGGTCAACTCTCAGTCGGTGCTTAGCCAGCTCCCTGGGAACCCCCGACATGTCAGCAGGCTTCCCTGCGAAGATATCCCACTTCTCATGGAGGAACTAGATGATCTCGACTTCTTATTTGCCATCGAGTCTTGACGATATATTGGTCGGAGCGGCAGTTGAATCTATCAGGTGAATGTGCACTTTCTTCACTTCCCTTGCCGACTGAAATGGCGACTCGGAAGCAGGCTTCTTAGCGCGTAGCAAATTAGTAGGGTCAGCGCTCTTCTTGTATTCTTCCAGC
This sequence comes from Hordeum marinum, assembly GCA_022496015.1. Lineage (NCBI taxonomy): Eukaryota > Viridiplantae > Streptophyta > Magnoliopsida > Poales > Poaceae > Hordeum > Hordeum marinum. Next base: position 210,176,756 of record CM039674.1, on the reverse strand, counting down.
TCAACCATGGCCATTTGGTGATTGGCAATCTTGGAGCCTTGCTGGAGGCACTCTTCGGCCTGCTGTCGATTGCCAGTAACCGTGTTCACACCATTAGGACCGGGCATCTTCAACTTGAGATACACGTAACATGGACGGGCCATGAAACAGGCATATGCGGGCCAACCCAGAATGGCGTGATAAGCGCTCTAGAAATCCACGACTTCAAACTTCTACTTTTCCTTTTAAAAATTCTTATCTGTTCTGAATGTCACATCCAACGCAATTTGGCCGAGTGACTTGGCCTTCTTCCTTGGGATCACTCTGTGAAGTTGCATGTTGCTCTCACTCAGTCGGGACACTGGAATGCCCATCCCTTTAAGGGTATCTGCATAGAGGATGTTCAGGCCGCTACCGCCGTCCATGAGGACCTTGCGGAGTCAAGTGCCCCTCACAACTGGATCAACCACCAAGGCCTGTCGACCGGGAGTGGCCACGTGAGCGGGATGATCTGACTGATCAAATGTGATGGCAGTCTCAAACCACTTGAGGTAGGTGGGGTAGTAGGAACGGCCATGTTGACCTCCCTGTTGATGACCTTCAATCCACTCTTGCTTTCCACATCAGCAAAAATCATCAATGTTGCGTTGACATCAGTGAACGCTTATTTGTCTTCATCATCCTTCTTAGGAGTTTTCTCACTCGATGTAGTCTCTTTGAACTGCTGAATGAGCAGTCGACACTGCCGAGTAGTATGCTTGGGCAATATCAAGTTGCCCTTGTCAACTTTCCTTGTGTGAACTGCAGACGGTAAATCAAAGACATCAGTCCCCGACTGATTCATTCATTTCTTCGGGGCAAACTGACCTTTGGCCTTCCCCTTATTCTTTCCTTGGGCCGCCAGGGCAGCCGCCTCTCCCTGAACAAGGCCTTCACCCTTCCACTTCTGCTTCTGACTGGAATTACCACCAGCTTCGTTGTCGACTGCCTTCCCTTTGCCGCTGCGGAGGCGGTCTTCCTCTTCGCCACTAGCATACAGAGTGGCGATTTCCATCATCTTACTCAGTGATATGTTGCCGGTTGGACCGAACTTCAAGTAAAGCTCTCTGTATTTCACACGAGCCTTGAAAGCACAAACAACCTGATGTTCAGAAACATTTTCCACCGTATGGTGCAGAGTGGACCAGCACTGAATGTAATCCCTCAACGTCTCATTGGGCTCCTGAACACAATGCTACAAGTCAACCAGCTCGACAGGATGCTTGCAAGTGCCCTCAAAAGTTCCGACGAACACTTGGGAGAGGTCTTCCTAGCAATATATACTTGACAGAGGCTAGCGATTCAGCCATGCATGAGCCGAACCACCCAACATCAAGGATAAATTTTTCATTGCGACATTATCCTTGCCACCACCAATCTGGACTGCCACTCGGTAATCATCTAACCAAGTCTCCGGCTTTGACTCGCCAGAAAACTTCCCGATCCCAGCTGCCAACCTGAAGTTGGGGGGGAGTCTCTACAGAACGTATGGCCCTGCTGAAGCACTCCGGGCCAGAAATAACATCTAAGCTGCCACTTCGAAAATCTCTATCTTGTCCATCTCTGTGGGCTCTGCCTCTGTCGATCCGCCTTTGAGTGAGGAGATCGCGAGCATCAAACCCTACATTCCACTCATCACCAAATGAGCGCCTTTCATCCTAGTGCCGGGTCATGTGTGGACCACCCTACGGAGGAGTGGGCACTCGATGGTGGTCGTCATGGTGAAACTGATCTCTGAGTTGATCTTCCCGAAAACCTCCGCTCCTTCGGCACAAGGGCGACCCAGGGCTATGTGTCGATTGAACTGTTTCTGCCCTGTGTGAGTTACTGTGAATCCTATTGCGCGACTGCAAAACAATAGAATTCTGATGTTGCACAACATCTAGTAAAGCTCTAATCTGCATCAACCCTCTACGAGCCTCTAACTATGATAGCTAAATAGAATCTACTATCCTAGCAGCAGCTACAATGTTTAACATAGGAGTACGGTATACCTCAACATTGTTGTGAGGTCCAGTCGGAAACAACTTTCGCTGACGTCGATTGGAAACTGGTGGACGCTGACGAGCGTGTTCGTCAAGTTATCTCTAAAGCTCTTCAAGCCATATGCGTGTGGCCTCCAAGGCCCAGGCCTCGGCGGTCATACCAACGATGGGAGTATCAAGAACTTCCCCATCACAACCTGGCTATTCACTCGATGGTCCGCCAACTTCTCGCCTGCGTTGGCCAAAGCCCAGCGGTGGGCTTCAGGACCTCCACAGGAGGATCGCAACTTTCGCACTCGGAAGGAACGTCAGACTGATCGGAGTCTAACTCAAACACGCTATGAAGGGACTATGGGATCGAGCGCTACAATCTGCGGAGAAGAAATTTGGCGAGCCGCTGCATGCTTGACCCACCGCTGGAGTCGTGAGCGACCAAATCGCTTGCAACGATGAACAACGGGCAAAGCCGACGAATACGGAGTCGACGGTTGCCGCAACAACATGCCGTAGGAACTCGCGCGGAAGTGCATAACCCCGTGGACTTGTAGCGCCTCGACATCGAGAGGCGCTTCTTTAGCCATGTCGAATCATCAACGATGAAGGTGAGCGCTCCGAAACGGATCTCATGGCCCAGAGCGAAAACACCGCCGGAAGACATGACGAAGGGTGAAAAATGCAACCTCGTCGGACGTTGCTTAGATGCCTGCCCCACGGTGGGCAGCAACTATCGTGGGAGCAAGCCTGATAGTAGAAGGTAGGGGTACGAAAGGAGAGGTCAGAGTCCTAGCTACGGCGAGGATGTACACATGGATGGATGAGTTCAGGCCCCTCTTGTGGAGGTAACAGCCCTATGTCTTAGTGCTCTGGAGTTTGTCGTGTGGAGAGTAGAGATTACAATGGTTGCCAACCCTTGTGCTAGAGGGGAGGGGCGACTTATATAGAGTTCGCTGCCCCTCATAATTACCAACCATCCAAGGGTCCGATCGTGGGTATAAAGACTAGCGTCACTGGCAACATATATCATAATTGCTACTAATGATGACTGGCCTAACGCCTGCCTATTGGCCTCCTGGGGGCGGCTTCTGATCTCTGGCGTCGACTAGAAGTGAGGTCTTCCGAGTGACAGGTAACTGTCAAGCGGAGGAAGAAGCCTCCGAGTGGATTGCCTGTCGAGTGACTTGAACATCATGGGGAATTGAGTCGGAATCTTTCTTGTGATCTTTAAGTCCTCCGATGCAGTGTCCTTAGGTAAGGTATGTAGGTCAGGCCTAGGACCCTACCCTAGTTACATATCCTCATCAGCACCAAACATCATTTGCAATGTGTCTTTAGCATGATAACACTCAAAAGATCACTACATTGAAATGGAACTCACCATCCCCGCCAAGTTAATGACTGGCATCACCGGAGGGACGTGACCGGTCTTCTGCACATAGACTATACATTTGGTTTCGACAAGTCAAACTTTTTAGTTATTAATGAAGCGAACACTAAAATGCAAGAAACTTACCACGAAGAGCTCGTACATGGCCCTGTTAGATGCATCGTTTCGTGCCCTCTCCGCCTCCATCAACGCAGTCGTCCTCTGCTCCATCTCCTTCATCTCCTTATCCTTTGCCGCCAAAAGCGCCTACATTGCCTCTCTGTCTTTCAGAATAGCAACCTGCAACACAACTCATTATTAGCATTGTGATCCTATTGGTTTGCACACACAACATAATGCGGAAAGATAGTTGAGTCCATTAAACTAACCTCGATGGCGAGCTCAACTGGTCGTGGACGAGATGTTATCTTAGGATAGGAGCTCGTTTTTCGTGCCTTTATCTGCCAGAGAGTGCTAGGACAACATATAAAGCCGTCTCCAATGGTGATCGAGCCATGGGGCCTCCCGTTGCTAGCTATCATCACCAGCTCTAGATCAATAGGCCCCTGGCTCGGGTTAAAGTCCTCTCTTTCCTTGCCTTCCCGTGATCTCTATACTTCACGAGCTTGTGGTGGGAGGAGATGTTGGTGAAGTTTTCGGGATGATCGAGGTCAGACTCAGAGAATGCCTTGACCTTCTTGTACGAGGTAGTATGGGCCATCGCATAGAGGTCGTACATCTCTGGCACCTCTGTCTTATTATGACGCGCCTAAAAAAGAGAGAGAGAGAGGAAAAAAGTATTAGTAAAGGGCTCAAGCTATCATTAGGAATGAATTACATGAGTCATGAAGGAAACCACATACCTAGTTCTCACCAAACTCATTTAAGTTGACACTCCCTTGATGGTGTGGCACACCAACCATTTTGCCACTTCTCTCCTTGGCAGTGTTTTGGCTGGCCTCCCACTTTTCGGAGCACCATTGATCCACCAAGGCCTCCCAAAAATACATCCTATCCACACACCATATCGGGGGCACCTAAGTTAATAAAGAGAAATTTGAGCGCTATGTGTAAGAATCAAATCAAGGAAACTAACTACAAGGCCTTAATAATATGTAATTACCTTCATGTATTGCTCCTTCTCCATCTTAGAATCGCGGCACTTTGCCTTTTCCTTCCTAATAAGCTGCGAGGCGTAGTAGTCTCGAAGAGCCTGCACCCGAGCCTCGTGCCGCCAGTTTTGAAGAAGGCGGCGGCATTCGGTTTCGATAACCTGTGCCGCAGCCTCCTCATATCCCTCCTCACACGTGTAGAAGGTCTGCAAACGAGACAACACTGATTAGTACAATAGCTACGTATTGTTGATTTTTAATTGTGTAAAGGAGAAATTACCCAGAAGTGTCTGATCACCATGTCGGCCCTCGCGTGGCACAAAACACCATCGATCTCCACCTCCGGTGGGGCCGGGGCACCCAAGTAGTGCTCCTAGTTCATTCCTACCTCTCGACCCCGACCGGGCAACATAACAAACCCAGGAAGTTTTGCCGACAAAGCACACCAAGAACGTTGTTGGGCTTGCGGACACCCTTGGCAACAATCCAACCCCTGAAGTATGACAAATTAAATCCAACACATTAGATATTTGAGAAAATGTGAGGGCAAAAGGTTAAATAAGAGTAAATGAACTTACTTTTCCCCATTTGGCTACATCGACCACCTCTGCTCGCGGGTCGCCGGCACGGGCGGGAGCCCCATACTACCACACTGGTAGACGGTGGCCCCTCACCCAGCTCCTCGTCGCTATCAGTATGGCCACTTGGCTTCGGCTGACCCAGATCAGGACAGGTATCCCACTGGGTCTCTTGGGATGTACCCTCATCCCTTCTTTGCTCTAGAGTCTCCTGGAACGAAGCCTCTAGAACACGAGTCTCGTGGGTCGAAGGCTCGTCGACCTGAGGCTCCTGAACCAGAGTCCATGCAGCCTCCACCTCAGACGGGTCCACCCTAGTAGTCATGTGCTCCGGTTAATCAACTAGGGGTGGTGGCGAGGAAGGCGTGGCAGCCACCCTACCTCTCCTAAAACCACGTGTACCTTTAGTAGCTCTCTTCTTCGTGGGGGCCTACCTCCTCTCACGAGGGCCGCGGTCATTGAAGAAGCGGCCACTCCATGCAGAGTAGAGAGCAACGCTCTCCGGAGAGACGGGATAGGAATTGGAGTACCCATCGCACCACCGCCGACGAAGAAGGAGCCTCGGAGTTCTCTCGACCCTTTCCCACCATCTTTCAACACCTGCCATGACGGAGACTAAATGAAATTAGTACAACATCAATACAAACATGAGTAATAAAATGTATATAATTTAAGTGTATCATCATCAAAAATACCAACATGAGTAATAAAAATTGAATACCTAACATGAACTAAAATGCTGCATTGGATTAAAGAAGCCCGGTGGAAAGGTCCTTTCTAATTTGTAGATCCACTCTAGTGCCAACTCTTCCATTTCATCTGGCACGCCAGGCGATAGTTCTTTCGCACAAAGAGAATGGAAGAAATAGCTCAGCTCTGCCAGTACTAGCCATTCATCCTCAGGGATAAAGCCACGCAACATCACCGGCATTACCCGCTCAAGCCATATGTTCCAATCATGACTCTTGAGACCAAATATTTTCAATTTTTCAAGACTCGCTCCCCTCTTTAGATTTGTAGCATACCCATCAAGGAACATCAACCGCATTTTCACCCATAATAGCATTTCCCTCATATCTAGCCTTCCAAGATTGAACCATGCCTTTGGCTTCGCTATGCTTTGCTTTCATTTCCGTTGTCGCAAGTTTTGTAATGGTCTCTCACATAGAGCCTCCTGGCCAATTCTAGCCTTAGGATTATCCTTTGACTTGCCCTCTATGCCGAACAATGTACCAAAAATGGCCTCTGCCATATTCTTTTTAGTGTGCATCATGTCGATGTTGTGTGAGAAAATGAGGTCTTTGAAGTAAGGCAGATCACATAAGCATGACTTGTGAGTCCAGACGCATTCCATATTATATCCTTTAAAATACCCTGGACGCAAAGGATCAGGCTCAAGAGCGTTTAACTAATCAAGGGTCTGTTGGCCTGTCAACGCAGGTGGTGTAGTGTTTTTGACAACTCTACCTTTGATGAAATTCTCCTTGTCTTTTCTAAACTTATGGTCAGGACCCATGAATTGTCTATGCATGTCGAAGCAAGAAAACTTGCGACCCGCCTGCAGCCAACATAACTGAAGAGTTGCCTTGTATCTGGGGCATGGGAACCTTCCATGCACACACCATCCAACGAATAGCGCATAAGACGGATAGTCATGTATCGAGTACATGTAACACCCATGCATTTTGAAGTTTCTTTTGGTAGCTGTTAGTGCATATAGTGCCCCTCAGTGATTTTGGTGTATTGAAGACTTATAGGTTAAGGTAGTAATGCATTTGTGAGTGTACACATGCTCTATAAGTCGCCGAGGAGTTTGATATATTCGGAGATTATCGACCCCTAAAAATGTATGTCTTCAAGTGAAGACTTTCTGAAGACTTTGGTAAAGACTTTGAAAATGGAGAAGTTGGTGTGACCTTGAAGATATGAACGAGGAATATGAAGTGTGAAGACTTTTGTTTTCGTAGTTTCATTTCCTTATTTGAGTCACAGGAAACATCATACTATTAAAGGGGGCCAAGGTAATACTAAGGAAACTTTCCCACTGATGCTCAACTCCAAAATCCTCAACCTATACAATCCTTTGAGTGAAGCCTTTGGAAATCTCTTATGGTTCAGTCAAGTTCTTCTGTGACAAAGACGAAGTTCTTCTGGTCTCTAAGGAAATTGATCTGACTGAGGAGTTAGGATTTCGCCAGTGCGAATTGCCTACAAGTGAGGAACATGATAAGCCTGAGGACTTTCATAGTTCAATATTCCGACCGTTGCTATGCTTAGCGCCAGCTGTCCCCAATCATAACATCCACATAACGGTCATATCATTGGGGGCATTTATGTCTTATCATGTTAGGTTGCACCCTCGCTATAAAAAGCCACCCCCCACAACCACTAGTTGGTTGGCTGCTCCGAGAGAGAACTGACACTTGTCATTTGAGAGCAACCCATCCTCCGAGGACTTTGAGAGAAAATAATCAGTGTGGAAAAACCCACAACCAAACCACAAAACCCATAGTGATTGAGCATCACTGAAGAAATTCCTGCGTGGATCCGACGCTTGTTACCTTTGAGGACTGTGCATCCTCCAAAAGGTTAGGCGTAGTGGTCTAGTAATCCTGCAGTCAATTGGGGATCACAAAGTGACCTTGGTTAGAGCATCCAGCAGTAAATTGTGGATCGCCGAGTGACTACTTTGTGAGGGTTTTGGAAGTCTACCCTGAAGACTTACCACGAGTGTTGGGCGAGGACTGTGTGACCTTAGCTCAAGGAGAATACGGTAAGGTCTGTGTGTCCTAGCACTGTGTGTCCTCTGGTTTAAATACAAGGCCGCTCCAAACCAGACGTACGACTGTCACAACAGTTGGAACTGGGTCATCAAACCATTGTCTTCATCGAGCTATCTGGTTCTATTTCCTCAACCCCTCTAATCCTCATATACCTGTTGATGAAATTGGTTGTTACTGTTTGAAGAATTTGACTGAAGACTTTCACAAATTCCTCACCTCAAATTCTTCAAGTTACCTTGTTAATCACTTCTTATCCTGTATCATGCTACTCACTATTTGTGCATGTTTCCTTTCATCATGAAGTCTATGTTGTTACTATGTTCCTCATGCAATTGAGTACTTATTCCATAGCTAGTTATTCATCACATTTCAAATTCCTCAAAGTTGAAATTCCTCAAGTGATGAATTTGTAAAAAGCGCCTATTCACCCCCCTCTAGTCGATATAACACACTTTCAATTGGTATCAGAGTGGGTACTCCCTCGCTCTATGTGATTTTGGTTTAACCACGTGGAGTTCTAGTTATGTCGACTGTAGGTATGATCAAGGTTTCCCGGGGTGTCCTACCTTCGATGGGACAGACTACCCCAACTGGATGAACAAGATGCGTATGCTCCTTGAAGCTATTGACAATGATCTCTGGTATGTTGTGGAAAATGTTGTGCCCTCTGTCACTCCCACGGTTACTACCGCTGATGTGAAGAGATTCAAGCAACTCGATTTTCAAGCGAAGAATATCATCTGTGGCCTTCTGAGCAAAGGTTAGTATGGCAGAGTGAGTGCTTTGGAGTCTGGTAAGCTTATCTAGGACAGGTTGTCCAAAGTAAACGAAGGTTTTTCCACTCAACGTGACTCTCGTGTTGATGTTCTTCGCAATCTCTTCAACCGCTTCAAGAGACTAGACAATGAAAATGTTCAGCAAACTTTTGATCGTCTCACTAATATCTCCAATGAGCTTAAAGCACTGGGTGCCACCGATATCACTGACCATGAAGTGGTGAAGAAACTGCTAAGATCTCTTGACTCCTCATTCGATACTCTGGCTTTGATGATTCAAGAACGTGGAGACTACAAGTCACTTGATCCTGTTGATATTATTGAGAGACTCAATACTCATGAATTCCAACAAGCTGAGAAGAGAGACCTCTACAGGCCAAGCTATGGAAGATCTCGTGCTCTGAAGGCAAAAGCAATTTCCTCATCCGAAGATGAAGATTCAGACAGTAGCCTTGGTGATCCTGAAGAACTAAGTTAGGAACTGGCAATGCTCGTCAGGAAATTCCAGAAGTTCTCAAGGAGAGTTGTATTTGGAAAGTCATCAAAAAGTGGCTTGAGGAAATCAGATTCCTCAGAAGACTACAAGAAAAGAACCTGTCATCGTTGCAAGAAGCCCGGTCACTTTATCTCTGACTGTCCTCTCTGGGAAAAAGATTCAAAGAAGAAGAAGAAATACAAGGAGGATAGTTCTGATGACTCGATGAAAAATAAGAAATCTTCAAAGTCCTCATCTCCAAAGTCCTCAAAGCACAAGAAGAATGGTTACAGAAAGGCTCGAGCATTCATCGGCAAGGAAATGGATTCTGAGGAAGAATCTGAAGAATATGAAGAAGAGGAAGAATCTGAGGAGGAATCAGAATCTGGTGTTGCTAGCCTTGCTCTCGCTACTGCTTCCGTCAGCAAGTCCATCTTTAGCGATGAAGAATATGACTACTCCAATGACTCTGACGTCAGCAATGATGATTATGATCGCACCTATTGCTTCATGGCAAAAGGATCAAAGGTACACAAACATCATTCCTCTTCTAAATCAAGTGAAGGTGAATCTGATGAAGTTGTGAAACCTAGCTATGCTAAACTCGTTAAAATTTCCACTAAGCAACAAAGTGCACTTGAAAATCTTCAGAAAATGCTAGACAAAAGTGATGATCTGTTGAACTATGAAGTGGATTGGACTCAAACTCTGTCTAACGATCTCAAAAGTCTTCACACAAAGTATGATAACCTTCAGAGTCATCATAATGACCTCTTAGCCGATCATGAGAAGCTTTCTTATGAATTTCTTCAAAGAAAGCAAGATCTTGAGAAACTGAGGGTGTCACATGAGGATCTCCAAAGGGAAAATGATTCCTTACTGGCTCAACAGATCAGTACCGCTCAGGAGGAATTTGTTCCACCTTGTTTGAAATGCATCGAACGTGAAACTGCTAATTCTTCACCTGAATGTTCAAATGCTTCTATTGCTGAAAATTCTTCAACTATTCTAGTGGTCTGAAATTCCTCATCTGAGGATACCACAAGTATCACTGATCACAATACAGGGTTGAAGGAATTGTATGTGACAGGCATGTACAAAAGTCTCAAAGGGCATCAAACCCTTTGCGATGTCCTCAAAAAGCAGATTCTGAACAGGAACCCTAGGAAAGAGGGTATTGCCTTTGTGGGGAAACTCAACACTGATGGATCCTACTAGACACCTGAGCAGTACCCCAAAACCTCATGGGTTGCTGCGAAAGGATCTCCTCTAGATCTATCCACTTTATTTGGCTTTACTTGTGAAACTTCATATTCCTCTGATGAGTCACTTGACTCCAACTACAAATTCTTAAAAAATTAGAAAGGTGAAGTATTTGCTAGATTTGTTGGAACTAACTGCAGGAATGGTTCTCCTATGAAGAAAATCTGGGTTCCCAAGAGCTACCTACAAAATCTTCAAGTGAATGTCCTCATGACATCACTCATGAAGAATAGGATCCCCAAATCAAAGTCCTCACTTGGACCAAATTCCTCAAATGATCAAAAATATCATTCTCGCGCTAATGCTTCTGTTTCACAGGGAAAACCTAAGAGTTATGAATATGTGCATTATTCTTCAAACCATTATGTTCATAAGTCCTCGAAGAATTTCTCGACTTATTCATTTGAGTACTCTAATTCTCGCCCTGTGAAACGAAGCGCACTTGCTTCAATGCCTCCTTTCTCACATGGCGCTCGCAGAATGATGAACTCTTTGCCACCCCTCCAGATGTGGGTGGTGAAGAAATTGAACTAATTTCTTATGCAAGTTCAGGTCTCCAGATGAAACTAAACATATGATGAACTTGCTGGAGACCTAAGGAAATGCTTGAAAGGACGCAAGCTGACCATGATGAAATGAATTCCTCATTTCGCACATCCTCACACTACTTGCTTACTATATTGTGTGATGAAATCCTATTTGATGAAATTGATGTCATATTCTTCACTCTAAAGCATATGAGTTCATTAGTTGTACTAATTCATCTGCGGGATGATACTCCAAAAGTTACTGAGTGGATCCTCGATAGTGGATGTACAAATCACATGACTGGTGACAAGAATCTACTAATGAATTTTCCACTCACTCAATCTCCTCTGAAGCATATCACCTACGCAGACAAAGGAAGGTTGCTATCTCAAAGGACCGAACCATGGATAAGGTGATGCTTGTTGAATCCCTTGGGTTGAACCTTATGTCTGTCTCAATGCTTTGTGATCTTGATATGATCGTCGTATTTGGAAAATATCATTGTGTTGCCATCATGGAATCTGACAATTCCAAAGTCTTCGAAGGCTTTAGGAGAGGAGACTTGTATATTGTTGATTTCTCTACAGGTCCTCAACCTGCCACATGCTTACTTGCAAAGTCTACAGAAGTCTGGTTGTGGCATCGATGACTTGGACATGCGGGTATGAGGAACTTGCACATGCTCGTGAAGAAAAAGCAATCATTGGCATCAAGGATATCAAATTCATCAAGGACCACCTCTGCGATGCATGTGAATCTGGGAAGATGACCAGATGCAAGCATCCCTCGAAGACAATCCTGACCACAACTCGACCCTTTGAATTGCTTCACATGGATCTCTTTGGCCCACTCATTACTCCATACTAACAAATGCTTCAAGTTTGTATGGCTTTGTCATTGTTTATGATTACTCTCACTACACTTGGGTGCATATTATTCTGTACAAAAATAAAGTGCAGGATGTCTTCTGATGATTTGCTTCAAGGGCCTCCACCAACTTTGGCGTCAAGATCAAGAATATTAGGAGTGATAATGGGACTGAATTCAAGAACACTAATCTTGATGAATATCTTGATGAACTTGGTATTACTCATGAGTTATCTGCCCCTTATACTCCTCAACATAATTGCATCGTGGAGCACAAGAACATGACTCTAGTTGAGATGGCTCACACCATGCTTGACGAATACAAGACTCCTCGTCGTTTCTGGCCTGAGGCAATTGATACTGCATGCCACATCATCAACATGGTATATCTTCACAAATTCTTCTAGAAGACTTCGTATGAACTTATGACTGGCAAGAAACCCAATGTAAGTTATCTCAAAGTCTTCGGTGCAAAATGCTGGATCAGAGATCCTCACCATAGTTCTAAGTTTGCACCGAAAGCACATGAAGGTTTTATGCTTGGTTACGGCAAGGACTCGCACTCCTACAAAGTCTTCAACACCTACCATCACAAGGTTGTTGAAACTTTAGATGTGCGGTTCGTTGAAACTGATGGCTCACAAAGTGAGCACCTGCCTTCTGTGTTAGATGAACAGTCTCCTGAGGAATCCATTAAGCTGAAGGCAACTGAAGATATCATACCCACTGAGGAAGTCATCCCAATGAATGAAGACTTTCATGTTGATACAATTAAAGAAAATGGTGCTGAAGGAAGTCCTCAGCCACGTCAACCTACTCATCCTAGAGTTGCAAATGAAGTGCAGATTGACAAAATCATCGATGACATCAATGCACCAGGTCCCCTCACTCGCTCAAAAGCTTCACATTTAACTAAATTTTGTGGGCACTTTGCCTTTGTCTCTATCATAGAGCCCACCAAAGTTGATGAAGCATTCAAGGAGCCTGAGTGGATTCAAGCTATGCAAGAGGAATTGCATCAGTTCAAGCTCAACAATGTGTGGGAACTTGTCAAGAGGCCAGATCCTCGCAAACATAACATCATAGGTACCAAGTGGATCTACCACAACAAGCAAGCTGAAAATGGCCTTGTGGTGAGGAATAAGGCTCGTCTTGTAGCTCAAGGCTACACACAAGTTGAAGGAATTGACTTTGATGAAACATTTGCACTTGTTGCTAGACTTGAAGCTATTCGCATATTGCTTGCTTATGCTAACCATAATAATATCATCTTATATCAAATGGATGTGAAAAGTGCATTCCTCAATGGTAAGCTTGAGAAAGAAGTATATGTTTCTCAACCCCAGGTTTTGAAGACCCTAAGCATCCTGACAAAGTCTTTAGACTAAATAAGGCCCTCTATGGCCTCAAGCAGGTCCCTCGGGCATGGTATGACACTCTGAAGGAGTTCCTCTTGAAGAAAGGCTTCAAACCTGGTTCACTCGACCCAACTCTTTTCACAAAATCCTGTGATAATGAACTGTTCATATGCCAAATATATGTGGATGATATTAGCTTTTGCTGTACTGACAAACGTTACAGTGATGAATTTGCCAATATGATGAGTGAAGAATATCAAATGTCTATGATGGGAGAGTTGAAATTCTTCTTAGGTCTTCAAATTCGTCAGCAAGACAACGACATCTTCATCTCAAAAGAGAAATACCTCAAAGCTGTTCTGAGGAAATTCGACATACAAGATTGCAAAGGCGTCAAAACTCCAATGCCTTCAAAAGGACACCTGTGCACTAATGAAAATGGTAAAGATTTCGATCGAAAGGTATACTGTTCCATGATTGGCTCTTTATTGTATGTATGTGCATCTAGGCCTGATATTATGCTAAGTGTTTGCATGTGTGCCTGATTCCAAGCAACACCGAAAGAATCACACCATAAGGCTATGAAACATATTTTTCGATACTTAGCTCACACACCAACACTTGGATTATGGTATCCCAAGGGATCAAATATTCACCTCGTCGCATACTCTGATGCTGACTATGCTGGAGATCACGTGGATCGCAAGTCAACCTCAGGCACATGTCATTTCCTTGGATGATCCTTAGTCTGTTGGTCCTCGAAGAAGTAGAACTGCGTCTCACTCTCTACTCCTAAAGCTTAGTACATTGCTGCTGGCTCATGTTGTGTTCACTTACTATGGATGAAGCAAACTCTCAAGGACTACGGCTTCAAGTTGAAGAATTTTCCTCTCTACAGCGACAATGAGAGTGCCATCAAGATTGCTTACAACCTAGTTTAGCACTCCAAGACTAAGCACATCCATATTCGTCATCACTATCTTCGAGATCATGTACTCAAGGGCGACATCTCCATCGACCACATCCCCACTGAACAACAACTGGCCGATATCTTCACAAAGCCCTTGGATGAAAAGAGATTTTGGAAGTGGCGGTATGAGCTAAATATCTTAGAACCTTTGAATGTTCTTTGAAAAAGGACACACATCCTAACACTTATGCAAAATTGATGACTTAGATGTGCAACACACGAAGTAACGTTTTTCTTCAATCAATGAAGAATAACCCTTTAAGTGTGAAGTAATTAATGAAGAATTTGATTCTCAGAACCCTACGACAATTGTACGCGTTGTCTGAAATCATCATTCTTATAAGGTGGGTCACGCCACCAACCAAAGTTGAAATTCTTCAAAATTGAGTTTTTCGTCATTTTTGCAAATTCTTCAAATTATCAAATTCCTCAAGTTGAAAATTCCTCAAGTTTTCAAATTCTTCAAACTTTGAAACTCATGTTCTTCATTGACTATATATATATATATATATTTGAGTTTTCAATGTCCTCAACAACATTCACTTATTGCTAATTCTTCAAGTTGATTTTCATCTAAGTGAATGTGATCGGACCCTTTCCCCCTCCATGCTAAACTCAACCCAGTCTGTTCACAAATTCTTCATATGTGTTCTACTTTGAAACTCGTTCAAAGTCTTCACTATGTTCTTGACAGCTGAAGAATTTGCAAACAAAAACTTTGAAATTTTCACTATCAAAATTTTCAGCAGTTCTCGCTGAAACGGTTCCGATTCCCGTGTCTGGATAACCCACGACCCCCCACTATCGCCACCTCTAAGTACGTGGGTGACACCTGTCGCGTGGAGAGCAAGGGTTAGGGGCAATCTTGTCCAAAATCTTCGGGAAGATTAATTTTCTCTCCCTCTATAAATACCCCCTCCCCTTCAACTGTGCTCGGTTACTCCTCATCTCATCACTCTCCCGAGCTCCAACCTAGCACCGCCGCTAAAGTCATCATCGCCCGGGAGGAAGAGCTTCACTGCCTTGCCCTCGTTGTTGCCGTACTTGCATCGGCCGCGGAAGTCCTCACCCCGCCGCCGCTGTAGTTGTCTCCCTCTACCAAGCTAGGGCGTGGGAGATCTGAACATACGAACTTCCCAATCTCATCTCTTGTTGGTCGTCTTCTTCACCAGGGTAAATCAAATTTATTTTTACTGCCCTTGCTTGATCCTTAAATGCTCTTCATATTCCTCAAAAGGTGTTTATTCTCCATGAACCTTATTCTAAAAGCACCTTACATCTTTACATACTTGATGTTTTTCCCTAAGTAATGATTTTCTTCAAGATTCCTCAATTCCGTGAATCCTCAAAATTTCCACAACTCTGGAACCTGAGATAAAGAACACTTAGTGAAAATCCTCAAGACACCCATGGTCAAATTCCTCACCTATTTTATTTATAAAAATTTCTGAGAATGCATGTGACCTCTTCAAATTCCTCGCACCTATACTCTGTTCATAGGTACAACATGTCTGCTGATGAATCACTAGGTTCTCATCAACTTAACTCATTTGCAGTGGTCCTTGAGGAAAAACTATGTACTTCTTCAGAGTCCTCAAGAGTTCAAATTCCTCAAGTGAAGAAAATGGCTGACGGAAACAAACCTTAGAAAGGCGGAAAGAAGCCAGATGTGCACACTGCCTTTGAGATTCCAGATGACGTGTATGAGGAATACTGCACACTCGATGAAGAAACTCATGGCAAAGAAACGACCAAACAGAGAAAAATTTGTCTTCAGAAAATTGAGAGATGAGGAAGGGAATGGAAGGAATATCGTTATGTAACTCCAAAATACATGATGAAATTCGCAGTGCAACCTCCTTGCACCAGGCCTCCCCTTGCTCCAAATCAAATTGTTGATCCCACCAGCCTCAAGACTGGTGAGGACTTTCCTCACATATGGGAGAAGCAGCAAGCCAAGCTGGCGAAGAAAGCCAAAGAAGCAGCGAAGAAATTCAATGAAAATTCTGCTACTGCTACTACCTCTGTCGGAGACTCTACAAGAGCTCCAAAGAAAATCATGATGAAGAAATCTGCACTGAAGACAAGTTCTTCAACCTCAAAACCTTCACAGTAGATTCCTCAAGGTTAAAGGCCTCGGCCTACAAAGACTTTAGCTGCTAGAACGATTGCTGCTCAGTCTTCTGCGGCAGCTGCGAAGTCCTCAACCCTAGTGCATATGGAATCATGTAAGAGGACCGAGGGATTTTCAAGAGTTACAAAGATCTCAGCAAGCCCCTCTACCATAGCAAAGTTTTCAACTAGCCCTTCTGTGTTGAAGCTGAAGAGAACTGCTGGGCGAGGTCAAAGACCAAGTCCTCACTCAAGCAAGACTGTGGTGACCATACCCTCAAGCTCTGAGGATGATGATGATGAAGCTGATGATGAGGAATTGGAAGGAATCATCAGGCAAAGTTAGCAAAGGGCTGCTATAGCAAAGGGTAGTTCTGTTCCACTCATGCTGGATCCCAAGATGATCCTCAACTTCATCGATATATGGCATGAAGACCCAAGCACCCCACTTTCTTCACTAAATCTGCCTCTTGGAGTGGATCATGTCCTCACCCACTTCATCTCTGAAGAAAAATGGAAGAGAGAGAAAGCTCTAAGAGCTAAGAGGAATAGGGCTTGGAAAGAAAAGTTTCTAAGAGACAATGTGATGAATTTGACCCCAAATCAACTCGTCACTGTTCAGTTTGAAATTCACACACTCTCTAAGGATCAAGAGAGATATAATGCTGAATGGAAGGGCACCAAGTTGAGATTCGTCAGGGATGCTCAAGCTAAGTGAAGGATCACAACACTAGGGTTGCAGCTCGATCGCAACCACAAAATCCTCAGTCTGATGAAATTCCTCAAGCCACTGATGAAATTGCTCAGCCTGTTGAGACTGCTGATGAAAATGCTTCTGCACCAGAAGCAACTACCAGTGCTGTTGAGGAAACTCGGACCACCGATGATCATGCCAGGACAACCACCATTGTTGTGCCTGAAGAAATTGAAAGGCTAGCTGAAACTTTCACCGCGCCTGAAGAAACTGACCACACCAGGGCGGCTTCATCAGTCGTTCCTGAAGAAACTGACACTGGTGAGGAAAAGACTCTCAAGAGAAAAGCATCAGATTCCGAAACCTCAGCTGTGAAGAAGTTGAAGACTATGCCAAGTTCTTCAACTCGACCTATTGATGCTACACCAATTTCCTCAGCACCTGCCTACGAAATTGTACCATTTGGGGTGGAATACATGATCCCAGAAGAAGATGAAGATCATTCTGCTGCTTTGGCAGAGCAGATTGATGAAGAAATTGAAGTTGAAGACATTGCTTTAACTCCAAAGGTACCATCGCCCCAGCCTCAGTTCACTACTGTAGAGGCTGGAGTTGAAGAAATTGATGAGGACGTAGACATTGGCAATACAATGCCTGTCATCAATGATGAATATTGGGAATCAGTACACCCAAATTCACCAATGACTACTCCACTAACAAAGATTCCTCAGTCACCTGCTCCGACTGAATAAATACATGAAGAACCAGCTCTCGAAATCATTCAGTGTGACAGTGTTCCTCCCATGCCAAAGGAGATGAAGGGGCGCTTCAAGCCAAATCTTCATCCAAAGCCAAGAATGCCATTCAAAGGCTTAGTTCGCCCCAAATTCCTCAAGAGCAATTTCTTCAATGAACGTATGTTCTTCACTGGTCCAAATCCCTATGACTTTGCAAGGGCCGGTCGCAACAGTTTCTGGACGATAACATAGCTCAACTACTATGCATCGGTTCTCTTTGAGAAGAAGAAAGTCTTTGAGCACCACCAAATTTCTCATGCTGACATGGAAACCCTTCCATCATTCACACCGGTGATCCAGGTTCTTCATGATGCAGGCATTCTCCCATTCTGCGTCTACATCTGCGACTGGAATTAAGAACTCATTCTTCAGTTCTATGCCACATTGCATATCAGCGAAAATGCTTCACACGTCAACTCCTGGATATTGGACTGGATGACAGGATCAACACACTTTACTGCTCAAGCTTCTGAATTGCTTCAGTGCGTACCAGTTCCATTTCCCTCAGATGAAGCTCGCAAACTGTTTGATGAGCCTGCACTTCCAAATCAGCTGATGCACGTGTTGATGCAGACATTGCCTCCTGGAAAGCCTCAACGAAAAACCTTCCTTGTGAATGATCTGATATATGTGCCCAGGACTGTCTACCATATCCTCACAAATACGCTATGTCCTTAGAAGGGCCACACTTCCAAAGAAGAGGAAGTGGAAGGAGTCATGAAGAATATGCTCTTCAACATCATTCATGGGATTCCCATTGACCTACACGACTTCTTCATGAGGACTTTGGCAGTGCTGCTTTAGCTCCATTTGAACACAAGCCCTATGCGCCTTGGATAATGAAATTCATTAGGGCAAAGTCCTCAGTTCCCTTCGAGGCTGATTTCCATAACCACTTTGGCTTCCTGCCTCCAATTGAAGTCATCAAGAGCACAATTGCATCAGTTGAAGGAAAAGGCAAGGTTGTCATTGATGAAGGCACTTGTCCATTGGATGGACAGTTTCGCAAAGCCGCTTCCTTCTCCACCAATGATGACACTGCCACTCAAGACTCCGATGCAAAGGCCTCAGCTCACAAACCTCAAGAGTCTGCCCCTCGTGTGATGACTGATCACGAGCTTCTAATAAGTCTTCATCAGAAGGTCGATCGCAATCACAAGTGGGTGAAGCGCCAACTTGGTTACATTGTGTAGAACATCAGTGTGACACAGAACACTATGAAGAGGAATCACTACTATGCGCATGAAAACCTCAACCACTCTTGGGCCATACTGTCTAGTCTCCTGAAGAACTGGATGAGCTCGATCTTGAGGAACATCCTGACTGGGCTCGTCGACCTCAGAAGAAATTCAAGAAAGTTCAAGTTCCTCTAATGGTCACAAGTTCATTTTCTTCATATTGAGAGCGCGATGACGCTGAAGACATTGATGACACTGCGGCAGGCCCTGCATCAACAAACGACCCCAACAACGTTGGGGCTCCTTCCTCACCAACATGATGAAATTCTTCAAAGGGGCGTTAGTCCTCACTTTTTTGTCCCTTTTTGGTCTTCGATGACAAAGGGGGAGAAAATTTGAGTTAGTCATCAAGCGGGTCTCTCTATATGGGTTATTTTTGTTTAAGTTACAACTCTGGCTCTTTTGAAACTTTTGTTGGTTGAGTTGTAAACTTAAGTCTGATGGTGGTCTGACACTTCTAAATTATTTCCTCGCATTCTTATTTCCTCAAGTACCTTCATGCATACATGCTGAATTTTGTCAGACACCATTTTCCTCACGCATTTCAAATTCTTCATACATATGTTCAAATGCGTGTATGAATTACAAGATATAGGGGGAGTTCTCCATGTTTTAACCTGCCATGTGCATTTGCAGTCCAAAGCAAATTCCTCAAATATGCACATCTTCAGGGGGAGTTCTTCTATATCTTGCAATCAAATTCCTCAAACTCTATACTTTCACTTCATATGTTTATCCCCGTTGAAAACTTGACCTATTTGTTATCAATCACAAAAAAGGGGGAGATTGTTAGTGCATCTAGTGCCCCTTAGTGATTTTGGTGTATTGAAGACTTATAGGTTAAGGTACTAATGTGTTTGTGAGTGTACACAGGCTCTAGAAGTCAATGAGGAGTTTGATATATTCGGAGATTATCGACCACTAAAAATGTATGTCTTCAAGTGAAGACTTTGCTGAAGACTTTCTGAAGACTTTGGTGAAGACTTTGAAAATGAAGAAGTTGGTGTGACCTTGAAGATATGAACGAGGAATATGAAGCGTGAAGACTTTTGCTTTCGTAGTTTCATTTCCTTATTTGAGTCATAGGAAACACCGTACTGCTAAAGGGGGCCGAGGTAATTTAAGGAAACTTTCCAACTGATTCTCAACTCCAAAATCCTTAACCTATACAATCCTTCGAGTGAAGCCTTTGGAAATCTCTTATAGTTCAGTCAAGTTCTGCAGTGACAGAGACGAAGTTCTTCTGGTCTCTGAGGAAATTGATCTGACTGAGTTAGGATTTTGCCAGTGCGAATTTCCTACAAGTGAGGAACATGATAAGCCTGAGGACTTTCATAGTTCAAAATTCCGATTGTTGCTTTGCTTATGGCCAGATGTCCCCAATCATAACATCCACATAACGGTCATATCATTGGGGGCATTTATGTCTTATCATGTCAGGTTGCACCCTGGCTATAAATAGCCACCCCCACAACCACTAGTTGGTTGGTTGCTCCGAGAGAGAATTGACACTTGTCATTTGAGAGCAACCCATCCTCCAAGGACTTTGAGAGAAAATCATCAGTGAGGAAAAACTCACAACAGAACCACAAAACCCATAGTGATTGAGCATCATTGAAGAAATTCCTGTGTGGTTCCGACGATTGTTACCTTTGAGGACTGTGCATCCTCCAGACAGTTAGGCGTCATGGTCTAGTGCTCCTGCAGTCAATTGGGGATCACGAATTGACCTTGGTCTAGAGCATCCAACAGTAAATTGTGGATCGCCAGGTGACCAGTTTGTGAGGGTTTTGGAAGTCTACCCTGAAGACATACCACGAGTGTTGGGCGAGGACTGTGTGACCTTAGCTCATGGAGAATAAGGTAAGGACTGTGTGTCCTGGGACTGTGTGTCCTCCAGTTTAAATACCAGACCGCTCCAAACCAGACGTACGACTGTCATAGAAGTTGCAACTGGGTCATCAAACCATTGTCTTCATCGAGCTATCTTGTTCTATTTCCTCAACCCCTCTAATCCTCATATACCTGTTGATGAAATTGGTTGTTACTGTTTGAAGAATTTGACTGAAGACTTTCACAAATTCCTCACCTCAAATTCTTCAAGTTACCTTGTTCATCACTGCTTATCTTGTATCACGCTACTCACTATTTGTGCATGTTTCATTTCATCATGAAGTCTATGTTGTTACTATGTTCCTCATGCACTTGAGTACTTATTCTGCTGCTAGTTATTCATCACATTTCAAATTCCTCAAAGTTGAAATTTCTCAAGTGATGAATTTCTAAAAATCACCTATTCACCCCCCTCTAGTCAATATGACGCACTTTTAGTAGCGGCGTCGTATGTCTTGATCCCATTATCACAGGCTTCTTGCAATTCATCCTCAAGAGGATGCATGTACACATTCATATTCTTCCTCAGATATTTGGGCTTTGGAATTATCAATGTCAGGAAAATGTTCTTTCTTTTCATAATCTCTCCGGGGGGATTGAGTGGAATGACAAATACATGCCAACAACTGTATTGTGCTGCCGTCATACAATACACATTGAACCCATCCATGCTGATGGCAACTCGAGGATGCCTTGGATCTGCCAATTTATCTTTATGTAATGCATCAAAGTGCTTCCACACAAAAGCATCTGAAGTTTGTACCAACATCTTGATCCCATCCGCATCTAGTTCGGTTCTTTTGCCCAATTTGTGCCATGCCATCTGTCTGGCCGTCTCTTCAACCACGAAAAGACGTTGAACTCTTGGTACTATAGGGAGATACCAAGAACATTAATGGGGATTTTGGTCTGAATCTTCTCACCCATACCATTGTCTACCACAATATACCTGGAAGAATTGCAAATGGGGCAATAGTTCAAGGACGCATACTCAAGCCTAAATAAGGCACATCCATTCTCACAGGCATGTATCTTCGCACAGGGGCACATCCATTCTCACATGCATGTATCTTCTCATAGAGCATATTAAGTACATGGAGATTTTGTGTGACTGGTACAGGTTTGCAGACAGTACACGACCTTTGGGTAGAAAGCGTCCAAATATCGTCATCATCTGATCGTAGCATTCTCTGCCTAGGTTCAATTGAGCCTTCAGAGCCATTACTTTCGCGATGGCATCCAGCAGACAAAGCTTAGTGTGCTCGTGGAGAGGATGTTTTGAAGACTCCAACATTTCATACAAGACCTTTGCAGGTTCCTCCATCTCATCTTCCGAATCCCGAGCATCATCAAAGTCTTGCACCATGTCTTCGATCCTGGTACCATGCTTGTCGGTGCGACAACAAACCACCTCAACTCTGGCACGTTGGTCAGACTCACCATGAAAAGTCCACACCGTATAATTAGGCGTAAAACCCCACTTCTGCAGGTGTTTACCCATTTCAAAATCTGTCCGCCTTTTAATGTTGTCGCATTTGGGACAGGGGCACCATGTTTTTTGCAGGCCATTTGCAAATGCAGCTCTCACAAACCCCCTGGTTTTTGTTAACCATTCATTGGTCATGTCTTCCTGACTAGGGTGACTAGTGTACATCCAAGCACGATCACTCATCTTGCCTACCTACTAAACACACAAGAAATATATATATACATAGTTCATCATCTATATTCAACCGTTAATCAAGTTTGTCATTTTTATTACGTCCATGCAACCTACATGCTAATAGGTAGAGATAGGTCCTAATCCCACCCGAGTATGTGTAGATTGGGTTCGTTTTCCCATGCTTGCTCCGGATCTGACGCAGAATTTTGGCAGCACCTCCCCGCTATTCTCCTGATACACGTCTCGGCAATAAGCAAAGACGACGTGTACCCGTTGAACAACATGCAGGCACTAACGAAATTCTACATCGGAGCTGGAGCAGAGCATATGGGAAAACAAACCCAATCTACACATACTCGGGCTGTCCATGGATAACGTCGGACAATTCAAAAGAATCACGGTTATAATATGCAAATGCATGCATATTTATAGATGTAACCCTTTCAAACGGGAGACGCATAGTGGTCATGCATATTGATGATTCAATCTACCTACAGCTAGCATGTTTCATCGGCACGAAGACCGAAACAGAGCAAATGAAGGGGGGAGGAGGAGATGTCATTAGTCCTCACCCACGAACGCAGGGGCGGAGCTCATCGAGTGCACGTGGAGGTCGTCGAACACTAGACCCTCGCAGCGATGAACCAACTGCACATTTAAATCCACCCGATCAACACAAATACATATGATGTTTTTCATAACAAAATTGGTAAATATATGACCTAACTCATAATTCACAAATATATGACCCCATCGGCCTCTGGAAGGCCGAAAATCACCTTTGCGGTCAAAAGGAGGCTGAAAAGGTGTCGGTTGTCGGGGTTGGGGGTCAGTGGCGTTGGGTGATAGTGGCGTTGATGGTCAGGGGTCAGTGGTGTCGGGAGTCAGGGGTCCGGGTCAGTGGGGTCAGGGGTCAGTGGTGTCTGGGGTTAGTGGCATCGGGGTTCAGTGGCGTCGGGGGTCAGTGGCGTCGGGGGTCAATGGCGTCAGGGGTCAGTGACGTCGGGGGTCGGGGGTCAGTGGGGGGTTAGTGGCATTGGGCGTCGGGTGTCGGGGGTCTTCTTCTTCTTCTTCTTTTGCTCCTCCTATTCTTCTTCTTCTTCTTCTTCCTTCTTTTCCTTTTTTCCTATTCTTCCCCTCTTCTTATTCTCCTATTCTTCTCCGTTTTCCTATTTCCAACTAAACTACACTAACTACACTAACTACACTAACTAAACTAACTAAACAACACTAACTACACTAACTAAACTGAACTACACTAACGAAACTACACTAACTAAACTATAATAATTAATAGAGAAAAAATATGAAACAAGATAGGGGGAGGGGGCTCACCAGAGTGGGGAGGCGGAGGCCGGCGTTGCTGGAGGTGGAGGAGGCTGATGCCGGCGGGCCTGGGCGGCTGGGCGGCGGGGGTGGGGGGGTAGTCGGCGGGTCGGGGCGACGTGCCGGAGCGGCGGGTCATTGGGGGGGAGCGGCGTGCTGGGGCACGCAACACGGTCGCCCCCCCATTGTGTCCCTCGAGGCCGCCTCGACATCCGGGACACGCAATGCGGTCGACCCCCTCCTCTCTCCTCCTCCTTTTCCCTCCTACCGCGCGTGTCGAGCACCGCCCGGCTCAGCCAGTGAGCAGGATCACACACGCATGTGCTCTGCTCCTCCTCTTGCTCCCTCTGGTTGTGGACCACATTTAGGAACTTCCCAGACACGCCCCCTCTCTCCCCGTGCCCTCCAGCGAGCGCTATGTCCTCGCTGGTGCACAACCGTGCGGTGGACCGCAGGAAGGCTATAAATAGCCCCTCCCGAACCTCTCTCTCCCCTCCGAACCCTTCCTTCCCCAACTAATTGAGACCCTGCTCAGCCCATCCACCCCAAGAAAGCCCCAAGCTTGAGATCGAGCAAGAGCTCCGCCATCTCGGCTCATAGGTGTTCACGTGGTAGGGACCTCCCTAGCCTCCACCCTCCTTCAGTATAGATCCCCCGAAGACCACTAATGCGAGTCCCCCTCTCGCCCATTCGTTTTGCGGACCAGGACGACTCTGGCGATCGCCTCCCGAATCGCACCGCCGCTGCTCCCTTCGTCGCCAGCAACTACGATCACCCCGTGACTCCCTCCACCATCAGGCGATCGGCGACAGTGCCCTGGGCCCGTTCCCGACCTCTGCTCGCCTCACCGTGACCGCTCCCTCTCAGTCCCAAGGTGGACGAAGGTCCCGATAGGGGGACCCCACCTGTCAACCTCTGCCTCGCTCTCTCTCCCCTCCCTGTCACTGGCCACAGGGCCCCGCGCGTCAGGTCCAAACCTAACGGCACATGCGCCTAGGCTGGCTAGCTGGCTGACTGGGCCGGCCCAGCTGCTAGCTGGCTGGATGGTTTGCTCTGTAGCCTTTTTCTTTGTTCGTTTTTGTGGAATTTTGCAAACATTCTAGAGGCCCAAATACAACTCCAAATTCAAAAATTCTTCCACCACAAACCTTCTAATATTCTGTAGAATTTAATGACGCCACCTGTGCACTTTTTGAAAAATGTTCTATGTACTTTTTTATTTTAGAAGCCCCTTTTGGCATTTTTAGCCTCTATTAAAAATAGTTTTCAAAATCTTCTTCACCCCAAACCCTTAGGCAATTGTTTTTAGTTTTGTATGTAGTATTTTACAGAATATGGTAACTTTTGAGAAGTGGAGTTTGTGCTCTATTTTTGTTGTGATTCTTATTATTGACGTTATTATCGCGACAATAGATTGCGCTTTGATGAAGGAGTTGGACCCGAAGACGTTGAAGACCCTAATGACTTTGTGGATACAGCAAAGTAGCCCTTTGACCATGACTATGAAACCTTTCTATTTGCATGGCATATATCACTTTATTTCATAATGATTGATCATGTTGATGTGGTGACCACTATGGTGAGATGCCTATGATACTTTAACCATTGATACTTGCATCATGCATGACCCTACCTATTTCTGAGGGTTGTGCGGGTGGGAGTAGATATGATGCTCAGTAGATAACGCGAGTGGGATCGGGAATGTGAATGGTGATAGAAACTAAAGTGATTGCAAAGACTTTTCAAAAACCCCGTTGGGTGCCACTAATGCCCGAGTGAGATGATGATGAGCTTGGTAGCCACTTGATAAAGAAGTGGTGTGCCAGAGCAAGTGAGTGTGCATCTTTTTGAAAATGGATTGGTATAAGATGCGACCGTTATTCCAACCTTACATGTACAACCACGATACCTCTTATGGGATGGGGCTTTGTTGATTACCTTGGTGGGTACTAGCAAAGAGCCATCATTACTAGTGGCGGGAGTGGCATGGTCACTCTCAATACTAGGTCGTAGCGGAATGAACGATCATGCACTATCTTCACAGGCACTAGGCACACCGTTGCGTGCCCTCATGGATGATACGTGCGATGTATATCATGAGGGATGGCACCAACGAGTGGACTCTTTGTTTAGTATCTCTTGGGGAAAGGCGTTGTTCGGGTACTTAACTCGAGTATCTTATATACCACAAGTCATGGATGACACAAAAGTTCCCCGAGTCTTGTGGGTAAAGTGTGCAACCTCTACAGACTGTAAAACTATTCGAATATCCATGTCTACGGTCAAGGACAGTTGGATCACCACTCTTGTGTTACATCCAGTGTTACTAATCTTGGTGTGCAGCGTATGTCCTTGATGCTCTTTGGTGCCTCCAACTACTTGATTGCTTCTATTTTGGCGGGTTTAGCTTCAATCCCGCATTGCGACATAAAGAAACTGAGAAGCTTGCTAGAGGGGACTCCAAATACACAGTTCTTAGGGTTGAGCTTCAATTTGATCTTGCACAAGTTTGGAAACGTCTCTTCTAGGTCTTGAATAAGCATTGCCTTGTCCTTCGTCTTGACCACTATATCATCCATATACGCTTCCACATTTCTATGCATTGGGGCTCAAAACCAATCTGGATGGCTCTTGCAAATGATGAACCAACAGTCTTCAACCCTAAAGGCATACGCTTGAAGTAGTAAGAGCCACATGAGGTGACGAATGCGTTTTTTTCTTCGTCTTCCTTGTCCATAAAGATCTGATGATAACGAGGGTAAGCATCAAGGAATGCAGAGTCCACTCTTTGATCAATGCCCAGCAAGGGAAAGGGATCTTTTGGATAATCTTGATTGACATTAGTAAAGTCGATACAAAGCCTCCGATTTCCGTTTGCCTTCCACACTACCACTTGATTTGCTAACCACGTGGGGTGAATCATGCCACTAATCAGACCTGCTGCTTCTAGCTTCTTGATTTCTTCAGCAATAAACTCTTGCCGCTCTAGGGTTTCCTTCGTGGCCTTCCACTTAACGAGGTGTGCATGGGGATAAATGACAAGGTGGTTCTCAGTCACCTCGCTGGGAACACCAGGGATGTCAAATGGTTGACAGACAAAGACATCAACATTCTCCCGTAGGAAGGGGAAGCGCGCGCTTTCCTATTGGCTGTCAAGGGTGGCACTTATGGTGAAAGTGCCACCCTCGCCATCCTCCCTTGTAGAAACTTGCTTCGTCTTAGGGATGATCACCTTACTTTTATTGTTCCTCACAACAGATCTCTCTGGCAGGTCCTCGATGGGCGTGATGCACTCTACGGCACGCTTACCGGAGTTCTCGCCAGATGTCTTGCCGAAACTCTTGTTCTTCTCCCCCCGGAAGGTTTGCCAGTAGGGACAGATGCCTTGTATGCAGATGTTGCCACTGCCTCTCAGTAGAGCTTGTCGACGCACAGGACTACCCTTTTGTTGTCGGTGTGGACAGTGATGACGCTCACTGGTCCTGGTATCTTCAGTGTATTGTAGCCGTGGTGAGACGCCGCCATAAACATCACACGTGTCGGTCGGCCTAGGATTCCATTCTATGACAAAGGCATTTTGCAACATCAAAAACAACTTTCTCTATCATGAATTTGAGCTCGCCGCCGAATGTTACCAATAGAGTAACCTCCCCCTTAGGTTGACATCTTCTTGGTTTGACTTCTTGGAATGACCCTGTTGGCTTAAGATCCGTGCCGAGGATCTGCAGCCGCTTAACCACATCCGGTGATATCAAGTTGAAGCCGACCCCACTGTTGACCAGTATCTTGGTGACCTTGAGGTTGCGGATTGTTGGTGAAACCAACAATTGTACACACCCGATAGCAGTGGTGCAGTCAGAGTGATCCTCAATGTCGAACATGATGGGAATGTTTGACCACTTAAGGGGTTTCCTTGCTTCTGCCGCTGGCTCTGCCGTGTTGGTCTCACAGGCCCACTGCTTGAGCTACCAGCGAGAGGAGTGCAAAGATGCAACTCCATCAATGCACATGGCATCTATCGCCTTCTGGAATTCTTTTCCTTTAGATCCCTCTTCATCTTCATCATCATCGCCTTCATCGCCAAACTTCTTGTCTCGACCTCCAGCAAGTTCTCTTTGTGCTGCTTGGCTTTGCCATGGCGACCATCACGACCGCCATGGTTTTTATTGCGGGAACCACCAACTCTGTCGGGGATATTACCTTGTGGTATAACCCGGCCTGAAGTATGACCCGACCAGGACTTGGCGACTCACTGGTGACCCGGTCGAGACTCGACGGTTCATTGGTGACCCGACAAGCTCGTCAGACAAGCGATAAGGCCCAAGGCCCATCGAGAAAGCTGGCGCAAGGCGTCTCATGGATGAGCTTGGAGGGGTGGCTAAAAGGTACAAGGAGAGAAAGGATTCCCTCACAAAGGAAACAAGACCCGGATTAGGATTCAAGAGAGAGTAGTTCTAATCCTACTCCTAGTAGGATTCCACATGTAAACCTACCCCTTCCACTTATATTGTCACATCCCTAGCTAGCTTCTTAGGACAGCATGTGTGTGCATCATATTTCAATTTATGCATCAACTTGAAATGGGGATCAAAAGAAACCCAAACAATTCATTTGAATCAAACCAACTTAATGATTGTGAAAAACCAACAAATCCAAAATGCCCATCTGAAATGTCCCCTATGTCTGATAAATGTGGAGATGATTATACAAGGGGTCATTTAAATTTTTTGAATAATTATAGCATTTCAAAAATAAATAATAAAGCTTTTGAAAATGCCAAATAAAGCAATATCAATATTTCAGATTTCAAAATATTCTCAAACTTTTTATAGAAGTTTGAAATATTCAAACTTAATTCTGTAAAATATTTGGGATATTTATTACATAGCAATTGTGCCTGAAAATAAAATAAAACTAATGTCAGAAGAATAGAAAACAAATAAAAAGGGGAAAGCAGAAAACCCACCTGGGCCTTACCTGTGAAGAAGTGGCCTAGCCCATGGAGGGCAGCAGCGTCTTCTTCCTCCTGCCAGGAGAAGAAGCACATGCGTGCCTCCACCGCAGTCGGCTGTGGCCACGCGCTCGACCACCTCCTCCCTACCTGCTTGCTGCTGGCCTCGCCTAGGCATGCCACGGTGCCTCCCACCGCTCTCTCCCCCTCATTCCCCTCCCTCTCACCTGCGCTCTACCCTCTCCTCTGCCCGAGCGCCGCCATCACTGCCGCCTGCTGAACCGTGGCCATCGCAGCCGCGTCGCCTGTCCGAGCCGCCTCCTAGCTCCGCCGTGACCCTCTCGACCTCCCAGTGGAGCCACAAGCCTCCGGGAGTTCCTCGTAGCCGCCCCGCCGCTGTCTTCCCTGCCTCTGTCCGCCTCTCCCCGTCGTCGATTTGCTGATTGTCGGTCGTCCCCGAGCCCGCTGAGCCCTCCTACAGGCCCCGATGAGCTCGCCGACCCTCTCCCCTCCCCCCTGTGGTTCTTCCCCCTCTCTAGCAGACCTCCCCATCGTGGCCGTATGGGCGCCGCTACGGAATAGCTCGTCGGCGAGCCCTCTGGCGACGTGGAGCCCCCTGACCAACCCCACTCGACGCGGTCGAGCACGGGCTCCCTCCTAGGACCTTCAGCGCGCGAATCTGAGCCCCCTAGTGTGGTTTCGACCAACTCCGGCGACCCTCCGCCGCGGGTTTGGTCGCCGCCGGCCCTGCTCCGGTGGCTGCCGACGTAGTCGACCGGTTAGTGCTAACCAACTCGGCTAATTAAGCCGTTAGCCGCTGACAGCGGGCCCCGCAAAGGGTCAAACCTCTAGTCAGCGCGGGGAATTAGCCCCCGACACTGACACGAGGGCCCCACCCTGTCAGGTTTGACCTGGCTGGGACTATTGACCTGCTGACGTCACAGCGACGTTAGGCTCACACATTAACTAAATTTTTAGTATAAAAAGAAATCAGGAAATTCCAGAAAATGTTTAAAACTTCTAAAATTCATATAAATTAATTTGTTAATCAGATGAAAATAATATATATATATGAAAGTTTATCAGAAAAATGCAATGAATCCAATGGTGATGTCATCATGCATGTTGGAGAAACCTATGTAGTTGAACATTGACATTTACTAATAGGTTAATATATGAAACATGAAATGGAGAATGACTTTGAACCTATACTCAAACTCACTTCATCTAACTTGGACAATAGTTGGATTAGCTCATCCCTATATGCTGCCATGTCATGATCATGCATCATATTGTTGCACTTACGTGTATTGATTGCTATTTATCTGCATTGCGGTAGGCCTTGCTCCTGAGGATACCTCCGAGTACTATGGAGTCCCTGTAGCTTGCTATGACTCATCTACACACGCTTGAGGCCGATACCTGCATTGCTATGTTACGTAAGCCTGTTTCCGTACGGATGTGCCACTTGGGTTCTATGACTAGTCATGTCGGCTCGGGTTCTCTGTCGTTTGATAGCCAGTGACATGTTCACATACGTGAGCCAAAAGACGCAAACGGTCCCGGCTAACGTAAGGCTGCAGCCTAGGAGTTTTCCATGCGTGAGGCTGCAAAGTGATGTGATATGTTAAAGTCTGGATTCATATGACAAAGGATCAGGGTTCCAACAGCGTTGGTATCAGAGCCTGACTGACTGTAGGACTACCAAGCCAAACCGGTCGAAGTTGAGTCTAGAAACACTATAGAAAAGTAGGGGAATTGATTGTGGAAGGGAACGTAAGGCTCTTCTTACTCCTCTTCCCAAGTTATCCTATTCTGAGTCATTCTTATCTTTTCTACAGGGATAAGAACTAGGCTTCTCACCTATTGCTTAGGATGACGAGTTAGTAACCATGGACTATTAGCTAGCTTGTTTGCAGGTGAATTCGGTACTCAAGTATTGCTGGTGTGACAAACAGTTGGAGAAGAGATTTGAGTCTAGATAGTTGAGTGGTTATGCTTTTCCAATATTTTGCAGTTGTGTGAAAATCCTTTTTGAGAAATTACAGTTGTTTTGATGTCCAATTTCTGCTAGAATCTCTAATGTCTTTGCATCATTCTGTGTTTCAGATGCCCCCTCATCCTTCCCATTAAGTGGTACGTTTGACCAGGTGCATCGATGTACCGGGTCACACGACCATGTTGGTTAGAGTTATGATGGAGGCTGGATAACGATGGTACCTAGAGTACACAGTGGAGGAGCTGTATCGAGACTTCAACCAGAACCAGTATCTATGTACTGTTAAGATATATCCATCATATCCTGGAGCTGGAGAGCCGCTTCACTGGACTTATGGATTAGGTGTCACCATAGACATGGTAGTTTAGGAGGCCGCCTACACCATGCTGACTATCATGAGGTTTCACCATGGTCTGCTTCAGAACACAGAGTTCTGTTATGTTCCTGCTTCTTTGGGAGGAGAGGATAGTTATCTTTGCGCAGCCTACTATGATCATTCTCATGAGGACCCTAGGCTGTAGGTGACCGCTCAGATGTTGGAGAACAGGGATCGTGATGCACGTGCCCTTTGCATGGAGCTATATGCTAACTGTGCAAGTCTTTGGACAGCCCTAACGCAGCTAGCACCTGTCGTGCAGACAAGCTATGGAGATTTGGAGATGCGGAACCCATCGCAGACTCATCTTCCAGCACGTGTAGACTGGCCCAATGTTGGAGGTATCACCCCTCTTCGAGGACCGCTGTTGCCACCAACAAGGGGACCAAGGCCACATCCGTGTCCTTATGGTTTCCAGGGATCACATGCTAGAGTGTTTCCCGATCTCAGGTTCAGCTCCCGGGTCACGGGGGTAACCTATATGTGGCATTCTATAGCGATGCTTGAGTACGTGTATGTTAGTACTCGTATGGTGGTAATCGTATTGCCATAGTCATGCGTGTCTTGTGGGATATGACTGAGGTTGGGAGTTGAGTTTCGGAGGTGTAGATAGATAATGTATAGGAAGCTTGTAATGCTTCCGATGAGTTGTGTCATCTCTCGGTAGTTTGTATTTCAGCTTGGGCTTGTACTGAACTATGTCATGGTGTGTATGAATCATGTTGTTTCTATGGCAGATGTTTTTACCATGTTGACCGGGTGTTTACCCCTGCATGCCATGTTGTCCAGTACATTCCTTATCTCATGTATTATAGTTGATGTCCTCTATGTCTAAGTTGTGGGTTTGTTTTCCCAGGATGGTGGCAACTAGGAATAACCCCGTGCCTGCCCCCGAGCAAGGCGAAGGAAGCCAGCCTAGGCAAGAGAACCTTCTGCACACGCCCTCTTTGGCAGAAGTGATGCTTGAGGCTGAACGGAACAAAAGGGAGACCAACAGACTGTTGGAACGTATTGAGCAGAACACAGCGCGTGCTCCCCGCAATGATCACAATCATGGCGTGTCCCTTGGTGATTTCATCAAGATGTGCCCACCTAAGTATCATCATTCGGTCGACCCGCTGGACGCGGATGACTGGTTGACCAGCATGTCCCACAAACTCCGGGCTGCTAATGTTTCTGAGGCCAACAAGGTGACTTTTGCCGCATACTTTTTGGAAGGACCCGCCAATCTGTGGTGGGAAAATTATGAAGCTATGCATCCCGCAGGCCCCACACCAACTTGGGCAAAATTCAGCGCGGCATTCCGTACCCATCACATTTCGGAAGGGCGGATGGATTGCAAGAGAGAGGAGTTTTGTGCTTTCACCCAGGGCACATTGATAGTGGATGCCTATAGCCGTGAGTTCAGCAATCTTGCTCGCTATGCTCCGGAGGAAGTTTCAACTAATGCCAAGAAATAGGCTAGGTTCCGCAAGGGACTTAGTCCCAAGCTCCGTTGAGATTTGCGCCTGCATGAGTGCACAACCTTCCAGGCTCTCGTTAACAAGGCTATCAATGTCGAGACCGGACAGACTGACAACAAGGCAACTAGAAAGCACACCCATGACTTCAGCCCCGCATCTGGCTTGGGCTCCAACAAACGCCGGGTGTGGGTGCCCAATGCAGCTCTTCCAGGCGCCTCACCCAGCTCAGCCCAATCCTCCGGCCAAGACATTTGGAGGTCCTCCTGTCAACGCTGCTCCCCATGCCACCGTTGTGCGCTACAAATGTGGGGAACCAAGACACTACTCCCGTGAGTGTCCTTAGAACGACGCTAAGCTGGCTGGATGTGGGAAGCCGGGAAAAGCCTTCTATGTGAAGCCAGCTCCCGCTCGTGGTCGAGTGAACTATGTTTCTGCTGAAGAAGCCCTTGAGGACCTTGATGTTATCTTAGGTACGCTCCTTGTCAATAGCCATCCGACATCTGTTCTGTTTGATACTGGGGCATCTCATTCATTCATATCAGAAAGTTATGCACAGTTGCATAACATGTCCTTTTGTGATATGCCTACTCCTTTAGTAGTTCAGACTCAGGGTTCAAAATGGAAAACTTCTAGAGTGAGCCATGACAATGAGATTCTTGTGGATAGGTTAGTCTTCCTAGCATCCTTGATAGCCCTCAAGTCTTCGAACATCAATATCATCTTAGGTATGAACTAGATGAAAGCCCACTATGCTAAGATTGATACTCATACTAGGAATGTTCAACTTACACATCCCTCAGGTGAGATAGTCAATGTCTCCACTCGAGGAGCCAAGCGCCAACTCTATTCTCTCAATGCTAGCCCTCTTCCAGAACTAGAAGATATTCCGGTAGTCCGAGACTTCCCGGATGTCATTCCAAAGGAACTACCAGGAATTCCACCTGTCAGAGATGTTGAGTTTTTGATAGAACTCATCCCAGGGACTGTCCCAATAGCTAGAAGACCCTATAAGATGGCACCCTTAGAACTAACCAAACTTAAGATTCAACTCGATGAGGCTTTGAAGAAAGGTTTCATCCGTCCTATTTCTTCTCCCTGGGATTGCCCCGTCCTCTTCGTTAAGAAGAAGGATGGATCGGATTGGATGGTTGTGGATTATCGGCCAGTGAATCTGGTCACCATAAAGAACAAGTATGTGCTCCCCAGGATCAATGACTTGTATGATCAACTCACTGGATCCTCTGTCTTTTCCAAAATGGATTTGAGGTTGGGATACCATCAAAACAGAATTAGAAATGGGGACATTCCAAAAACGGCTTTTGTTACTCGTTATGGCCAATACGAGTTCACCGTCATGTCCTTCGGTTTAACCAATGCCCCAACCACCTTCTCTCGCTTGATGAATTCGATCTTCATGGCGTATTTGGATAAATTCGTCGTGGCTTACCTCGATGATATACTCATCTACTCAAAGAATGAACAGGAACATGTTGAGTATCTAAGGCTGGTGTTGATGAAACTTCGAGAGCATCGTCTGTATGCCAAATTCTCCATGTGTGAATTTCGGTTGCCAGAAGTGACCTACCTAGGCCATGTCATCTCTGGTAAAGGTATTGCTGTCAATCCCGAGAGAGTTCAGGCCGTCATTGATTGGACTCAACCTGAATCGGTTAAGCAAGTTCAAAGTTTCCTTCGCTTATGAGCTATTACCGCCGCTTTGTCGAAAATTTCACCAAGGTTGCGCAACCTCTGACTCAACTCCTCAAGAAAGATAAAAAGTTCGACTGGACTCCTCAATGCGAGCATAGTTTTCGGGAGTTGAAAAGACGCCTGACCTCTGCTCCCGTTCTGGTGCCACCAGACTTCTCTAAGGACTTTGTTATCTATTGCGACGCCTCGCGACAAGGATTACGTTGCATTCTCATGCAAGATCGTCATGTGATTGCATACGCATCTCGACAGTTGCGTCCACATGCGGTAAGCTATTTATCTGCATTGCGATAAGCAACACATGATCTTGAGCTTGCAGCTATGGTCCATCCACTGAAAACTTGACGACATTACCTTCTGGATAATCGTTGCAAAATTTACACTGATGACCAAAGTCTGAAATATATTTTCACCTAGACGGATTTGAATCTCGGTCAAAGACGGTGGGTTCAGTTGATTACAGATTATGACTTAGGGATAACTTACACCCCGGGAAAAGCCAATGTCATGGCTGATGCACTAAGTCGTAAGTCTTATTGTAACAACCTGATGTTGCAACAAGGTCAACCACTTATCTATGAGCAATTTCGAAAGATGAACCTTCACATTATTCCTCAAGGATTCCTTTCCAACCTGGTGGCGAAACCTACTCTTGAGGATCAAATAGTAGCTGTGCAGAGGTATGATAAGGGTATATCTCGGATCAAGGAGAATATTGCTAGCTGAAACGCTAAAGATTTCTCCAAGGACGATGAGGGTGTTGTGCTCTTTCAGAACCGGTTGGTGGTTCTAAGAACACATGCTTAAGACAACTGATCCTTAGGGAGGCTCATGATTCTCCTCTCATGATTCATCCTAGTAGTTCCAAGATGTATCAGGACCTACGCCAGAGGTTCTGGTGGACTAGGATGAAGAGAGAAATTGCTCAGTTCGTTGCTAATTGCGACGTTTGTCGTCGCGTTAAGGCAGAACATCAAAGGCCTGCTAGCACCCTTCAACCTTTAGCTAGTCCTGAATGGAAATGGGATAAGGTCGGTATGGACTTCATTACCGGATTTCCCAGGACTAAGAGAGGGAATAACGCTATTTTTGTGGTCATTGACCGCCTTTCCAAAGTGGCTCACTTTCTTCCTGTTTGGGAGAGTATAACTACTAGTCAGCTAGCGGAGTTATATGTTTCTCGAATAGTTTCTCTTCATGGTGTTCCATTGGAGATTAACTCAGACCCCGGAAGTATCTTTACTTCCTGATTTTGGGAAAGTTTCCAAACCACTATGGGGACTCATCTATCCTTTAGCACTGCTTTCCACCCGCAATGAAGTGGTCAAGTTGAGCGAGTCAATCAAATCCTTGAAGACATACTCCAAGCTTGTGTTATATCCTTTGGTATGAATTGGGAGCAATGTCTTCCATTTGCTGAATTTGCTTATAACAATAGTTATCAATCAAGCTTGGGAAAAGCCCTTTTTGAAGTTCTCTATGGACGAAGGTGTCGAACAACTCTTTGGCCCGTATATGATCCAGGATGCAGAGGAGAAAGTTCGCATTATTCGTGAAAAGTTGAAAACAGCCCAATCTCGTCAAAAGAGCTAGTATGATCGTCATCATAAGGCTGTGACCTATGAAGTTGACGAGAAGGCTTATCTTCGGGTTACACCTCTAAAGGGCACCCATCGAATCGGTATCAAGGGCAAGTTGTCTCCTCATTACATTGGACCTTTTCGCATTCTTGCTAAACGAGGAGAGGTTGCCTACCAATTCGAATTTCCGCCACATCTTTCCAAAGTTCATGATTTCTTCCACGCCTTGCAACTCAGGCGTTACTTATCGGACCCTGTCCGTGAAGTAGATCACGAAGCGCTTGATCTCCAAGATAACCTTACATATCGAGAATACCCTGTTTGTATTCTTGATCAAGCTGGGCGTACCACTCGGCGTCGGAACATCAAGTTTCTCAAGGTTCAGTGGTCACGCCATTCTGAAAAGGAGGCCACATGGGAAAGAGAAGATCGTCTTCGACTAGAGTACCCCGCGCTCTTCCCGACGACTTCCAAATCTCAGGACGAGATTCTTTTGAGTGGGGGTGAGTTGTCACATCCCTAGCAAGCTTCTTAGGACAACATGTGTGTGCATCATATTTCAATTTTTGCATCAACTTGAAATAAGGATCAAAAGAAACCCCAAACAATTCATTTGAATCAAACCAACTTAATGATTGTGAAAAACCAACAAATCCAAAATGCCCATCTAAAATGTCCCCTATGTTTGATAAATGTGGACATGATTATACAAGGGGTCATTTATTTTTTTGAACAATTATAGCACTTAAAAAATAAATAATAAAGCTTCTGAAAATGCCAAATAAAGCAATACCAATATTTCAGATTTCAAAATATTCTAAAACTTTTTATAGAAGTTTGAAATATTCAAACTTAATTATATAAAATATTTGGGATATTTATTACTTAGCAGTTGTGCCTAAAAAAAATAAAACTAATGTCAAAAGAATAGGAAACAAATAAAAAGGGGAAAAGCAAAAAACCCGCCTGGCCTTACCTGTGAAGAAGAGGCCCAGCCCATGGGAGGCAGCAGCGTCTTCTTGCTCCTGCCAGGAGGAGAAGCACTTGCGTGCCTACACCGCAGTCGGTCGTGGCCACGCGCCCGGCCACCTCCTCCCTGCCTGCTTGCTGCTAGCCTCGCCTAGGCGTGCCATGGCTCCTCCCGCCGCTCTCTCCCCCTAATTCCCCTCCCTCTCCCCTCTCCTCTGCCCAAGCGCCGCCGTCGTTGCCGCCCACTGAACCGCGGCCACCGTAGCCGCGTCGCCTGTACGAGGCGCCTCCGAGCTCCACCGTGACCCCCTCGACCTCCCAGTGGAGCCAGAAGCCTGCGAGAGTTCCTCGAAGTCGTACCACCACTGTCTTCCCCGCCTCCGGCCGCCTCTCCCCGTAGTCGATTCGCTGGCTGCCGGTTATCCCCGAGCCCGCTGAGCCCTCCTGCAGCCCCTTGTGAGCTTGCCGACCCTCGCCCCCTCCCCCTATGGTTCTTCCTGCTCTCTAGCGGACCTCCCCGTCGTGGCCGTACAGGTGCCACCGCGGAATAGTTTGCCGGCAAGCCCTTTGCGACGTCGAGCCCCCTGACCAGCCCCACTCGACGCGGTCGAGCACGGGCTCCCTCCCAGCGCCTTCGGCGCGCGAATCCGAGCCCCCTAGCGCGGTTTTGACCAACTCCGGTGACCCTCCGCCGTGGGTTTGGTCACCGCCAGCCCCGCACCGGTGGGCGCCGACGTGGCCGGCCGGTTAGTGCTAACCAGCCCAGCTAATTAAGCCGTTAGTCGCTGACAGCGGGACCCACAGAGGGTCAAACCTCTGGTCAGTGGGGGGGATTAGCCCATGACGCTGACACGAGGGCCCCACCCTGTCAGGTTTGACCTAGCCGGCTCTATTGACCTGCTGACGTCATAGTGACGTCTGGCTGACGCATTAGCTGAATTTTTAGTATAAAAACAAATCAGAAAATTCCAAAAAATGTTTAAAACTTCTAAAATTCATATAAATTAATCTGTAAATCAAATGAAAATAATTTATATATGAAAGTTTATCAGAAAAATCCAATGAATCCATATTAGAGCATGTTGGAGCAACCTATCTAGTTGAACATTGACATTTACTAATAGGTTAATATATGAAATAAGAAATGGAGAATGACTTTGAACCTATATTCAAACTCACTTCATCTAACTTGGACGATAGTTGCATTAGCTCATCCCTACATGCTGCCATGTCATGATCATGCATCATATTGTTGCACTTGCATGTATTGATTGCTATTTATCTGCATTGCGATAGGCCCTGCTCCTGAGGATACCTCTGATTATTCAAACGAAAGAGAAAACCTTCCCGCTTCCCAGCAAGGCAAGAAACCCCCTTGATCATTCTGATAACATCCCACTCTCTCGCTCCTGCTCTTATTTATTGCATTAGGACAAACATTCACCTGTCTGTCATACACGGTAGATGAACCCATTCCTTTGCATGACTTGTCATTGTCAGAGTAAATAGCTAAACCTTGCAACCTAGCATACCTGGTAGATGCTTGTGTCATTATGTTTTTTGCTTACTTTGCCTGCTATGCTTGCTATACTTAGAGTTGTGTCAGGTCTGATTCATCTGGGTGATGAACTGGAGTGAAACAATGTTGTTCTGATGTGATAAGCTTATGATGAACCTGATTTGGTAAAGGTAGCGATGAGAGGCTATGTAGGAGTACATAGCGGGTTGCCTCATTGGAACCATTCTTAGGAACTGAGTTCCATGTTTGTGATCCAAGACTAGTTACTACCACACATTGGGATACTTAATTGACCCTCTTGACTTATCAATCGATTAGTCCTTGGTCCAGGAGTTGCAAGTAGTTTCTGGTGTTTATAGCATGCTGGAGGCCATGCGTAGCACTGACCCTAGGGGTGGGTTACGATGCGGTAGGCAGTGGCACGGTGTACCAAGGGTCACCCAAATGGTGGGCTTGGGAACCCTACGCACATCGTTTGGGGCCGTAGCAGAAACTTCAGCCGGCCTTCCGTGCGGGTTCAGTCTCAAATAGGCGATAGCCTGGACTAGAGGTCTTACGTGATTGACGGTCGTGGTCGACTCCCTCGCTGGGCTTCCGCTTGAAGGTTGCCGAGGTGCAGGTTTTATGAGCACACACCGATAAGTGGTGAGAGCGTGTGTGAAGAAGTACACCCCTGCTGGGTATGAAACTATTCGAAGAGCCGCGTCCTCGGATATGGACTACTTGGAGAAATTATGATGTTCATAGATAATCAAATGGATACTCATAAAAATATCAAAATAGGTGTGAGTACCGTGGATGGCACTCTCGTAGGAGACGGAAGTGAATCCATGGTGGTGTATTGATGTGGAGTTCGTGGACTCGTGTGCGATATCTAAAATTTAAACAAAGAGATAAATTTGTGTAGTGTTGGTTAGCCATGAGTCAAAGCTGGCATTGCTACATAAACTCCACCAATCCCCTTGTTGATACATGAGCATGAATAGTCTAGGTCTGTTTTAAAGACTTGTTGAGTACGTTCGTACTCACGTTTGCTTAATAAATGTTGCAGATGAGACTCAGGACCCATCAGGTGGGTTCTATTTGGATGTTAACGATGCCAAATAGCTGGTGTCCCAGCTAGGACCTTATGCCCTATGTCGGGCTGTAGATAGTCAGCCATGTGCCTTTTTACCCTTTCAACTGTTTGTACTTAGACAAGTTTATGCTTCCATTTGGTTTGTATGAACTTGCTTCGATGACTTGTGTGTCGGGTCATGTGACCCCTACCTGTAAGAACATATTATGCAAGGCTTGTTTGAGCCTATTAAATAAAAGTTGTGTTGATGTATGGTTATGTTGTGCTGCCATAGTTGTATCTATGCATATCGGGCATGTCGTGCGTATGTGTGACATGCAACGGTATGTATGGGATGCGACACCTAGTTATGTGCCGTTAGCAGTACTCTTTACGGGAAACTGCCTCTTTGTGCTTCGATCGAGCCTCGGTAGCTTGCTACTACTCCGGACACATTGATTGACTGGCATGTATCCTTCTTTGCTACTGTGTTTGTCCCTTTGGGGAAATGTCTCGTAGTGTAATGGAGTCCATGTAGCTTGCTATAACTCGTCTACACACGCTTGAGGCCGACACCTGCATTGCTGGGTTATGTATGCCTGTTTCCGTACAGATGTGCCACTTGGGTTCTATGACTAGTCATGTCGGCCGGGTTCTCTGTCGTTTGATTGCCAGCGACATGTTCACAGACATGAGTCAAAAGATGCAAACGGTCCCGGCTAGGGTAAGGCTGCAGCCGTGGAGTTTACCGTGCATGAGGCCGCAAAGTGATGTGATATGTTATAGTCTAGATTCATATGACTTAGGATTGGGGTCCCGACATATATAAGGAGGGGTAAGGCGCCCAAAGATGGAGAACTTAGGATAGACTCAAATCATTAGAGATAGACATATTAGAGGCTCTCGAGATTAAAGGTAGGAAGACAACACCCTTGTAATTGAGATCGCCCTCATAATCAATACAACACAACTAGGACGTAGGCTTTTACGTCCATTGGAGGGGACGAACCTGGGTAAACTTGCGTCTCTCGATTCCGACCAACCCCTCTCGAGCCGCCACATAGTTGCGATGGCCTCACCCCTAACTCTATTAACCAAGACATCTTCTCGTGACAAAACCATGACAGTTGGCGCCCACCATGGGGCTAACATAAGATGTTATTGTGTTCTTGAAGGGATCTCTTGTGGGATCGAGAAGCTCATGACGTGCTGGATGAAGAAAAAACTGGCGCATAATGATCAACATCGTCTCAATCAGTAGTCGGATTGGTAGATACGAGATTAAGATCTACATATTAGGGTTTGCGTCTATGCACCGTCAGCTCATGTGATCTGTCGAGTCCAAGACGATATCTGTTGCAGAGGCCGTCGTGCAAATCAATACGACATCTATGTTAGCGAGTCACCGGACTCCTTGTCGAATTCTCATGGGATACTCACGGGACAAATAAAACAACAACGGCGATGGGAGAAACTCCCGAGAAGATTGATCGATCATGGCTACTGCTACGCTCACGTAAAGAAATTCACTTTCAAGTGTTAGTGCTTGCACGGTTTCCAAAATCTGTTTGCTTTTGGAGTAGTGCTACCTCTATTAAATGGGCTCTAATCCACACACGTTTTGAAGCTACAAATCACACTTTGGTTTTCAACTACTACGTCCACTGGTGGATACTATCAGGTCCTATTTATCTTGTTTCGCTTGCTCTGCAAATTAATTCTACAAAGTTGTTCTGCTTTGATTTGTACTATTTTGTGTGCAGATTTTATCGACTGATGACATCGATAAAGTATGACTTTTTTTTGCTAAGTGGTGGCACAAGGGAATTCAAGTGGCTGTCAAATATATATATCGTTAAGAGTTGATCTTAATCAAGAAGCCAATTCCAATGCCAAGACGATTTTCTAGTCATGCAGCGTTGTATGGAGGCAGAGGTTAACCTGGAAAACCAGTACGCTTTTGGATTCCATGGCGGCCATGACGGAAATTTTATTCACTAGAAGTTGATACACACAATAAAGGAAACATGGACACAGCTGATTGTCCAAAGACGCCAAGCCAGCCACGACCTGTATAAGAACTAAGGACTCCACCGACGTAACTTTTTGCTGACGCGCCTCAGCCGCCGTAGCCTCGTCTCGCCTGGATTACCTCGCCGTCTGTGCCTCAGCCACCGTGGCCTCATCTCGCCTTTCCTGCTCCACCACGTCACCACATCCAACACCACCTTGAGCCGCTGGACCACCTCGCTCTGCCATCGCGCACCTGGGCCTCTACAGGCTCCGCTCCACCTCGCCACGCCTCCACCACCGAGCTGATGCGCCGGCTCTACTGCCGTGCATCACATCGCCTCTTGCACCGGCTGCTCTCGCCTCCACGCGCCGCTCCGACTGGCTCGCAGCAGCGCAAGCCTCACCTCTGCTGCGCCTAGGACGCGCCGATGAGTTTGCCATGGGTTAAATGGTTTGTTCGATGGAAGCAAAGCACAAACAGGGTCTGGATGTTGGTCAATGGCACACGGAGTTGGAGCAGCAGAAAAGGGAGTTTTTCTCTAGGATACAATACTTTTGGTGAGGAGATCCCACAATAGTATGCTATCCACGTACTGGATTCGTTGGTCTTGGAAAACACCAAATTTGGGCGGGTTAGTATTACACATACAAGCGTCCTCGGTAGTGGTTGTTTTCTTCTATGTATGGGAAGCACCAGCATTCGCGTCCGTTATCGGACGAAATCATACCAGGTGATGTTTATCCTATCAATTTCTTAGTATATTTTTTCGTCTGAGAACAATTATTCTGACTTTGTAATATTTTTCTCACAGGGTAATTATTCAGTGCCAAAGTGTCATTATACCGTGGAGATGGATGCGTGCCAATATCATTCTGCACAGGTGGTCCTTTGTTTTGCATTACTCAACAGACTCGCGCACGGGTTTAGAATGCCGCGACCACCTCAAACGTCTGCACCGGCTTAACAATGCCATGGTGACTTCCCGTCCATGCTGGTTTGCAATGCCACGGGAGACTCACTGTTTGAGCCGGCCTACAACGCCGTGCCCGTCTCTCGCGAAAACACCAGATTACAATGATTCAGCCGTCTCTCCCAACTGCACTGGCTTAACAATGCCATGGCAACTCACCGTCCATGCTGGTTTCCAACGCCACGAGCGACTTACTGTTTGCGCCGGCCTACAATGATGTGGCCGTCTCTCGTTACCACGCCGTTTTCAAATGTCGCGGCCGACTTCTACGTCTACATCAACATGCTGGGGGCCGCATACACTAGGACAAGCCGCCGACAGACGCTTATGAGTCGCCCCCCGTGGTCTGATCTAGATCAACATATCGGTGCAGTGCTCACCTATACGAGCCGCCCAATGGATGCGCGCAAGTGGACGCCCGTGGTCTGATCTACATCAACATATCGGTGTAGTGCTCGCCTGTACGAGCTATCCAACGGACGAGTGCAAGTCACCGCCAACGATCTGATCTACATCCCCATATCAGTGTTGTGCTCGCTTGTACGAGCCGCCCAAGGACGCGCGCAAGACGCCGCCCACAGTCTGATCTACATCAGCATATCGACTAGTGTTTGATGACCCACAAGTATAGGGCATCAATTGTAGATCTTTTTGATAAGTAAGAGTGTCGAACCCAATGAGGAGCAGAAGGAAATTACAAGTAGTTTTCAGTAAGGTAATGTATGCAAGTGCTGAATTCGTAAGTAGCGAAATACTTTGATAGCAAGATAATTTGTAATGGTCAAGTAACGAATATAGTAACAAAAGTGCAGCAAGGTAGCCCAATACTTTTGAGGCAAAGGACAAGCCAAAGCGGTCTCTTATGATAAGCAAAGAGTTCTTGAGGGTACACGGGATTTTCATCTAGTCACTTTCATCATGTTGGTTTAATTCGTGTTCGGTACTTTGATAATTTGATATGTGGGTGGACCGGTGCTTAGGTGCTGCTCTTACTTGAACAAACCTACTACTTACGACTAACCCTTCGGCAAGCATCCACAACTACGAGAAAAGTATTAAGAATAAATTATAACTATAGCATTAAACTTTTGGATCCAATCGGTCCCTTGCGGAATAGCGCATAAACTGGGGTTTAAGCTTATGTCACTCTCGCAACCCATCATTTAATTGCTACTCCACAATGCATTCCCTTAGGCCCAAATATGGTGTAGTGTCATGTAGTCGACGTTCACATGACACCACTAAGGAAATCACAACATACATACTATCAAAATATCGAACACATATCAAATTCACATGATTACTTGCAACATGATTTCTCCCGTGACCTGAAGAACAAAAGTAACTACTCACAAATAATAATCATGCTCAAGATCATAGGGTATTAAATAGCATAATGGATTTAAACATATAATATTCCACCAAATAAACCATATAGTGATCAACTACAAAACGTAATCAACACTACTAGTCACCCACAAGCAGCAATCTATAGTTCTAGTAACAAGATTGAACTCAAGAGACGAACTAGGGTTTGAGAGGAGTTGGTGTTGTTGAAGATGTTGATGAAGATTCCCCCCCCCCCCAAAGATGGGAGAGTTGTTTCTGATGATGATGACGATGATTTCCCCCTCCTAGAGGGAAGTTCCCCCGGCGGAATCACCCTACCGGAGGGCAAAAGTGCTCCTGCCCAAGATCCGCCTCAAGGCGGCAGCGCTTTCTCCCGAAAGCCTCCTCCTTATCTTTTCTAGGTTAAAATGACTTATATACTAGAAGATGGGCACCGGAGGTGGGCCAAGGAGGGAACAACCCACCAGGGCGCGCCTGGGCTCCTTGGCATGCCTAGGTGGGTTGTGCCCACTAGTGGGCCCCCTATGGTAGTTATTTGCTCTAATAATTCTTAAATAATCCATAAAAAATCTCTGTGAAGTTTCAGCTTGTTTGGAGTTGTGCAGAATAGGTAGCCTGACATAGCTTTTCCAGGTCCAGATTTCTAGCTGCCGGAATTCTCCCTCTTGGTGTGTTCCTTGCAAATTATGAGAGAAAAGGCATTAGAATTACTCCAAAAAGCATTATTATGGATAAAAACATTATAAATAACAGAAAGAAAACATGATGCAAAATGGACATATCAACTCCCCGAATCGTAGACCTCGCCTGTCCTCAAGCGAAAACCAAAATAAAAAAACATGTCCACATGCTTTGAGAGAGAGGTGTCGATAAAAACAAAATACAGGCATAGAAGCATCATGTTGATTATTATAACAACAACAAAATTAAAAAT
This sequence comes from Hordeum marinum, assembly GCA_022496015.1. Taxonomy (NCBI): domain Eukaryota; kingdom Viridiplantae; phylum Streptophyta; class Magnoliopsida; order Poales; family Poaceae; genus Hordeum; species Hordeum marinum. The sequence continues at coordinate 210,132,065 of CM039674.1, read as the reverse complement.
AGGACTTTTATCATAGAACTTTTATCATATACTTCTCATTAATAAGTAATAGTTCATCACACAATCGAATTATAAAGCAAAAACTCTATTAGAAACCAACAAACTATGTTCTCATTCAACTTTGCAACTACAATTCATCATGTTTTCAAGAAGGGTCACGTATCGGAGCCTTTAGGCAAGTCCACACACTCAACCATCATATAGTATTTTATGATTGCTAACACTCGCCTGGTACCCATGAGAAAAATGTTTCAACCGGACACATGGAAAGATAGGGGCTTATAGTTTCGCCTCCCAACATCCCCACCTCAAGCGTGATGTCAACAATAATAACTCATGCTATCTATATTCAACTGGACATTTGTGCCTAGATCTTTCCTCACCACGTGATGCTTGCCAAAGGAGAAAAATAAAAGGAACAGGGAAAAACTTTGACTCTTGCATAATAGTAAAAGATAGGACCTTCGCAGAGGGAAGCAGATGTTGTCATGCGCTTATTTGTTTGTATGCTCAATCCCTTAGTGCAAGAGCACATCACATTGTATTGCCCCTTAAGATGACAACCTTTATTATGCAGTTTGTCGCTTTTATTCTTTGCCATCCAAGTTTGTACAACGCTCAATTTTCTCTTACACTAAATGATCTTACACTTTTAGAAGCAATTTTTATTGCCTTATTGCACCGATGACAACTTACTTGAAGGATCTTGCTCAATACATAGGTAGGTATGGTGGACTCTTGAAAATAGGATTTGGGTTTAAGGGTTTGGGGATGCACAAGTAGTATCTCTACTTAGTATGGAATGTTTGGCTAGCAAAGGTAGAGGGCAAGCATCACATGTTAAAGGATCTATGACAATATGAGTTCTGTGTGAATATAAACAAACATAAACCATTAAGTTGTATTCGTTGCCCAACATCAACAATTTTGGCATATAATGTTTTGACGAGGGCTCACAATCACAAAAGATTTCTAGGATAGTATATTTATATGTGAATCTTCTCTTCCCTTATTAATTCTTTCATGAGTTGCATCATTGACTAATGCTATGTTTGTCAATCTCTAACAAAACTTCTTACTTATACTTTTCCTTATGTGGTGCCATCACCTACCCTAGGATTAGTATATGATCTTATAGATTTATTTCCTTTCTTTCATTTCTTTCTTATTTCTTTTTCTTTATTTGCAACATGAAAGTAAATAAAGAAAAAACTCAAACTAAACTTTATCATATAACTTGCACATGATTACAATGATAGATCACTAAGCAAACTCTCAAATAAGAAATGATCGAACTGAACTTTATTTCATCTAAGCAAAATATTGAACTAAGATAAGTAAAAGAAAAAAGATACTAGGATGATACAATACCGGGGCACCTCCCCCAAGATTGGTGAAAGTCAAGGGGAGTGCCCATACCCGATACTCAATTCTCCTTTGGTGGCAAAGAAGATGATGGTGGTGAAATAGAAGTCTTGTCCTTGGATTTCCATGGCAGTGGTCCACCATCATGAGAGGAAGAGTGAGTCTCACGGGTCCTGCTACTAGCAGCCAAACTCATACCTTCAAACCTTGCCTCATATTCAAAGACTTGGTTCTGGAGGTCATAGATCTGGCTTTGGCGGAAGTTGATTTGCTCGTTGAAGGTGAAGACAATGTCCTTCATGGGCTTGCCATCCACCTTGAGGTCACGGGAGAGGTCCGTGATCATGAGGTGATTGGCATGGAGTCCATGCTCCACCATCCCCTTGCACCGGCAGACATCTTGCTCCACAACTTCAAGCCTAGACTCCACGATTCCCGTCCCCTTGGGACAGGGCACATCGCGAAGGTGCAGCACCCCCTCATGCATCTCAATGACCTGAGGGTGCTACACCCCGCCCCGAAGATATGGGTTGATGATGTTCTTGAAGAACTTCTCCTTGAAGGAGCTTGAAGCAGCCATGGTAGATGGGATCTGATAGAAAACAACAAGAGAAAAAGAGAGCAGAGGATTTATCCGTGATACGGTGATCAACAAGTTTGGCAAGTATATATAGATTTTTTTAATCTTGGAGGACAAGTACATGGAAGAAAAACAGAGTACGGAAGGTGTCCCAGGTGGGCACAACCCACCTGGGCGCGCCAGGCTTGCCTGGCGCGCCCTGGTGTCTTGTGCCCACCAGGGGACGCTTCCTCGGAGTCCTTTATTTCCAAAATTCTAAAATATTCCAAAACTGGCAGAAAATATTTTTGCGGATTTTTCGGAGTCCGTTTGCTTACTGTATCATGTACCTCCTTATTTTCATGATTCTGGAGTGTTCCGGAAGGACTCTTTTATGGTTCTTCCGGTGTCAAAGTTTAAATAATATTACTTTCAACATTAATAGGCATACCTGAGATATAATGCTTTATTCGTTGTCCATTGACAACCTTCGGGTTAGTACCTTCGGAATTATTTATTTTGATGGCACAACATCGGTAAACCTCCTCGATGACATATGGGCCTTCCCATTTTGAGAGGAGCTTCCCTGCAAAATATCAAAAACGAGAGTTGTACAAAAGAACATATTCTCCAACTTTAAACTCACGCTTTTGAGTTCTTTTGTCATGCCATCTTTTGACTTTTTCTTTGAATAATTTTGCATTTTCATAAGCTTGGGTTCTCCATTCATCTAATGAGCTAATATCAAATAACCTCTTCTCACCATTAAGTTTAAAATCATAATTGAGCTCTTTAACTACCGAAAATGCGTTATGTTCTAACTCAAGAGGCAAATGACAAGCTTTTCCACAAACCATTTTATAAGGAGGCATACCCATATGATTTCTATTTGTTGTTCTATAAGCCCAAAGTGCATAATCTAATTTCTTAGACAAATTCATCCCGGACGTATTGACAGTCTTTTGCAAAATTAATTTTATTTCTCTATTGCTAAGTTCAACTTGACTACTAGACTGAGGATGATAGGGTGATGCAATTCTATGGTTAACATCATACTTGGCAAGCATTTTACGGAAAGCACCATGAATAAAATATGAACCACCATCAGTCATTAAATATCTAGGGACTCCAAACATGGGGAAAATAACTTCCTTAAGCATTTTAATAGAGGTGTTGTGATCAGCACTACTAGTTGGAATAACTTCTACCCATTTATTAACATAATCAACAACAACCAAAATATGTGTATACCCATTAGAGGAAGGAAAGGTCCATGTAATCAAATCCCCAAATATCAAATGGTTCAACAACAAGTGAATAATTTTGACGCTTACCGATATTACCTATTCTTTGACATTCATCGCAAGATGAGAAATACTTACGAGCATCCTTGAAGAGAGTAGGACAATAAAATCCAGATTGCAATACCTTATGAGCAGTTCTATCTCAAGCATGATGCCCTCCATAAGCCTCAGAGTGACATTTCCGTAGGATTTTTCTTTGTTCATGCTCAGGTACACATCGTCTAATAATATCATCTACTCCTTCTTTATAAAGATGTGGGTCATCCCAAAAGTAATGTCTTAAATCATAGAAGATTTTTTTTCTTTTGTTGGTAAGTAAAGCTAGGTGGTAAATATTTAGCAACAATGTAGTTAGCATAGTCAGCATACCAAGGAGTACTATTAGCAACATTTATTGCAGCTAATAGCTCATTAGGAAAACTATCATCAATAGGTAGTGGGTCATCAAGCACATTTTCAAGCCTAGACAAGTTATCAGCTACGGGGTTCTCAGCTCCTTTTCTATCAATGATATGTAAATCAAATTCTTGTAACAAGAGAACCCAACAAATAAGTCTAGGTTTAGCATCTTTCTTTTCCATATTATATTTAATAGCAACATGGTCTGTGTGAACAGTTACTTTGGAATCAACAATATAAGGTCTAAATTTATCACAAGCAAACATAATTGCTAAGAATTCTTTTTCAGTAGTAGCATAATTTCTTTGAGCACTGTCTAGACTTTTACTAGCATAATGAATAACATTCAATTTCTTATCAACTCTTTGTCCTAGAACAACACCTACAGCATAATCACTAGCATCACACATAATTTCAAAAGGCAAGTTCCAATCAGGTGGTTGAACAATAGGTGTAGTAATTAAGGCTTTCTTGAGTGTTTCAAAGGCTTCAAGACAATCATCATAAAAAACAAAAGGGATATCCTTTTGCAAGAGATTAGTAATAGACCTAGAAATTTTTGAAAAGTCTTTGATAAATCTCCTATAGAAACCAGCATGACCTAAGAAACTACGAATACCTTTTATATTTTAGGACATGTCATTTTCTCGATTGCATCAAGCTTAGCTTGGTCCACTTCAATACCTCTTTCAGAAATTTTATGACCCAAGACAATGCCTTCATTAACCATAAAGTGGCACTTCTCCCAATTCAAGACAAGATTGGTTTGGTGACATCTCTGCAAAACGCGCTCAACATTTCTTAAACAATCATCAAAAGACTTACCCTAAACAAAGAAGTCATCCATGAAAACCTCAACAATCTTTTCACAAAAATCAGAGAATATAGCCATCATGCATCTTTGAAAGGTAGCAGGTGTGTTACATAAACCAAAAGGCATACGTCTATAAGCATAGGTTCCAAAAGGACAAGTAAAAGTGATATTTTCTTGATCAGGTTGTGATACAGGTATTTGTGAAAAGCGAGAATATCCATCAAGGAAGCAAAAGTGTGTGTGCTTAGATAATCTTTCAAGCATTTGATCAATAAAAGGGAAAGGGTAATGATCTTTTCTAGTTTCTTTGTTTAATTTTCTAAAATCAATTACCATTCTATAGCCTGTAACAATTCTTTATGCAATAAGTTCATTTTTATCATTAGGAACAACAATAATACCTCCTCTCTTAGGAACACAATGAACAGGACTTACCCATCTACTATCAGCTATATGATAGATTATACCTACTACTAGAAGTTTTAATATTTCCGTTCTTACCACCTCTTTCGTCTTCAGATTTAACCGACGTTGGTGATCAACAACTGGTTCAACATCAGGTTCCATATTGATTTTGTGCTGACATAGAGTGGGACTAATGCCCTTTAAATCGTCAAGATCATATCCAATAGCAGCCCGGTGCTTCCTTAGAACTTCCAATAATCTTTCTTCTTCATGTTCTCAAAGGTTAGCACTGATAATAACAGGATATATCTTCTTTTCGTCAAGATAAGCATATTTCAAAGTGTCTGGCAATTTTTTTAATTCAAACACAGGATCACCTTTAGGTGGAGGAGGACCTCCAAGAGTTTTAATAGGTAAATTGTGTTTAAGCAGAGGACATTGTTCAAAGAAAACTTTATCTATTTCATTTCTTTCATGCATATGTAAATCATTTTCATGGTCTAGTAGATATTGTTCTAAAGGATCAGAAGGTGGTACAACAATAGAAGCAAGACCAATTAATTCATACTTACTAGGCAATTCTTTTTCATGATGATTTCTACTAAACTTGGATAAATTAAACTCATGAGACTCATCACCAAAGCTAACTCCCACAGTTTTTTTTACAATCTATCTTAGCATTAACTATGTTCAAGAAAGGTCTACCAAAGAAAATGGGACAGAAGTCATCTTGTGGGGAACCAAGAACAAGAAAATTAGTAGGGTATTTTATTTTCCCACACAAGACTTCAACATCTGTAATAATCCCAATTGGTCATATAGTGTCTCTAGTAGCAAGTTTAATAGTAACATCTATTTGTTCTATGTTAGCAGGTGCTATGTATTTCATAATCTCTTCATATAAAGTGTAAGGATTAGCACTCACACTAGCACCCATGTCACATAAACCATGATAACAGTGAGCTCCTATTTTAACTGAAATAACAGGCATGCCCAGAACAGGTCTATGTTTATCTTTTCTATCAGGTTTAGCAATTCTAGCAGCTTCTTCACAGAAGTAAATAACATGCCCATCAATATCTTCTTCCAAGAGATCTTTAACCATAGCAATGCTAGGTTCTACTTTAATTTGTTCTTTAGGTTTAGGGTACTAATATAGCTTTTGTTAACCATAGTTGAAACTTTAGCATGTTCCTTTGTCCTAATAGGGAAAGGTGGTTTCTCTATATAAGCAGAAGGAACAACTAGATCAACATTATAGAGTATAGTTTCTTCTTTAACTGGTGCTGGTTTTTTAATTTCTTCTTTAACAGGTGGGTGATATTTAAACCACTTCTGCTTAGGGAGTTCAACATGAGTAGCAAATGATTCACAAAAGGAGGCTACTATCTCAGAGTCAAGTCCATATTTAGTGCAAAACTTTTGAAAAGCATCGGTATCCATAACAGATTTAACACAATCATACTTAAGTTTAATACCTGACTCTTTACCTTCGTCGAGTTACCAATCTTCAGAGTTTGCGTTTAATTCTTTCTAAAAGACCCCACCGGAATTCAATTGTCTTCTTCATAAAAGAACCAGCACAAGAAGTATCAAGCATGGTTTGATCATTACGAGAAAGTCGAGCATAAAAATTCTGGATAATAATTTCTCTTAAGATCTCATGATTGGGGCATGAATATAACATTGACTTAAGCCTCCCCCAAGCTAGAGCGATACTTTCTCCTTCATGGGGAAGAAAATTATATATATAATTCTGATTACGATGAACAGATGCATAGGATAAATTTCTGGTGGAACTCCAATTTCAAACGATTCCAATTCCATGATCCAATATCATCGCATAGCCTATACCATGCCAATGCTTTTCCCTTCAAAGATAAAGGGAAAACCTTTTTCATAACCTGATCCCAGGGTAAACCGGCAAGCTTAAACAATCCACAAATTTGTTCCACATATATCAAGTGCACATTAGGATGTTCAGTTCCATCTCCTGCATAAGGATTAGCTAGCAGTTGTTCTATCATACCCAAAGGAATTTCATATTCAATATTTTCAGTAGGTGCAGTAGGTTGAGGGGTAGCGAATTGTGGTTCTGAACGAGGTGAAGATTCCCTGAACAAACTCCTCAAAGGATTGTTTTCCATTGTAACAAGTGGCAATAAATTTCAGCACACTATATAAATGTTTCCTTACCAAATTCCACTTACCAAAGGCGCTTCACTCCCAGCAATGGCGCCAGAAAACAGCCTTGATGACCCACAAGTATATGGGATCAATTGTAGCTCTTTTTGGTAAGTAAGAGTGTCGAAGCCAACAAGGAGTAGAAGGAAATGACAAGTAGTTTTCAGTAAGGTAATGTCTGCAAGTGCAGAAATTGTAAGTAGCGAAGTAGTTTGATAGCAAGATAATTTGTAGCGAGCAAGTAATGAATATAGTTAAAAAGTGCAGCAAGGCAGACCAATCCTTTTAAGGCAAAGGACAGGACAAAGCGGTCTCTTATGATAAGCAAAGCGTTCTTGAGGGTACACGGGAATTTCATCTAGTCAATTCCATCAGGTTGGTTTAATTCGTGTTCGGTACTTTGATAATTTGATATGTGGGTGGACCGGTGCTTAGGTGCTTCTCTTACTTGAACAAACCTCCTACTTATGATTAACCCTCCCGCAAGCATCCGCAACTACGAGAAAAGTATTAAGAATAAATTCTAACCATAGCATTAAACTTTTGGATCCAATCGGTCCCTTATGGAATAGCGAATAAACTGGGGTTTAAGCTTATGTCACTCTCGCAACCCATCATCTAATTGCTACTGCATAATGCATTCCCTTAGGCCCAAATATGGTGAAGTGTCATGTAGGATGTTCACATGACACCACTAAGGGAATCACAACATACATACTATCAAAATATCGAACATATATCAAATTCACATGATTACGTGCAACATGATTTCTCCCGTGACCTCAAGAACAAAAGTAACTACTCACAAATAATAATCATGCTCAAGATCAGAGGGGTATTAAATAGCATAATGGATCTGAACATATAATATTCCACCAAATAAACCATATAGTGAACAACTACAAAACGTAATCAACACTACTAGTCACCCACAAGCACCAATCTATAGTTCCGGTAACAAGATTGAACTCAAGAGATGAACTATGGTTTGAGAGGAGTTGGTGCTGTTGAAGATGTTGATGAATATTGGCCTCCCCAATATGGGAGAGTTGTTGGTTATGATGATGACGATGATTTCCCCCTCCGAGAGGGAAGTTCCCCCGACAGAATCGCTCTGCCTGAGGGCAAAAGTGCTACTACCCAAGTTCTGCCTTGAGGCAGCGAAGCTTCGTCCTGAAAGCCTCCTCCTTATTTTTTCTAGGTCAAAATGACTTATATACTAGAATATGGGCACCTGAGGTGGGTCGAGGAGGGCACAACCCACCAGGGCACGCCTAGGCTCCCTAGCGTGCCTAGGTGGGTTGTGCCGACCTGGTGGGCCCCTCTGGTAGTTATTTGCTCCAATAATTCTTAAATAATCCATAAAAAATCTCCGTGAAGTTTCATCTTGTTTGGAGTTGTGTAGAATAGGTAGTCCGACGTAGCTTTTCTAGGTCCAGATTTCCAGCTGCCGGAATTCTCCCTCTTGGTGTGTTCCTTGCAAATTATGAAAGAAAAGGCATTGGAATTAGTCCAAAATGCATTATTATGGATAAAAACATTATAAATAACAGCAAGAAAACATGATGCAAAATGGACGTATCAGTGTTCATCTATACGAGCCACCCAAACGGACAGGTGCACAAGTCGCCGCCACTACAATTTGGTTAACTTCAACAACCAGCCGGGACGAACCATCAACCGGATTATTGAAACATCCATAGGGGATCGTCTATGACCCTCTATAGTCAACCTCAAACCTTCAGTGGGGACTCTCAAGCCGACTCTTTGAGTCAACTTAAGACTCGGGGGCTACAGACATGGCTCTATACATTTGGTTGTTTTCAACAAAAACCTTGGGTGATTACAAGGAAGTTAACCCAATCCCGGGGGGTACTACATTATTGGATGAAGATTAAAAGTTTCCCAAGAGGACAAACCTCCGTGACGCACCATTCGAACATGGGTGCCCGGTTTTATTGGATCATCATAAAGTCACTTGGAGGCTTTTGCCGTTTTTATTCATACAAGATGGCGGCTTTCAAGATGGTGCAACAATGTTGATACTTCAACAAGGTCATTCGGGGGCTTCCAACCCATCGGGTTTAGCTTACACACCCTCTTGATCATCTCTTCAGTCATCGTAAGGCCGGGTTGTATACCCAAAAGTTGACGCTGTCAACAAGGTCATTTGTGGGCTTCCAACCCACCAGGTTTAGCTTACACACCCTCTTGATCGGCTCTTCAGCCACCGTAAGGCCGGGTTGTATACCCAAATGTTGACTCCATCAACAAGGTCATTTGGGGGCTTCCAACCTACCAGGTTTAGCTTACAAACCCTCTTGATTGGCTCTTCAGCCATCGTAAGGCCGGGTTGTATACCCAAAAGTTGATTCTGTCAACGAGGTCATTTGGGGGCTTCCAACTATAGCAACCCGACTCAAAATGAGTCAAGCCTCTATGTGTTAGTGCCATCCCTGGATCAGTATGCTGGCACACACAGTACATCAATGTATATATCAAAGTGCAATCACATGTAAATAGCGTAAAGTTGATATATACCTCTTAATCACAGCGGAAAGAGTCAACAGGAGTGGAGTCCCAATAAACACCAACGGTAGGTTGAGTGTAGATCGTAACCCTGAATCGTACTCTTACTCGTCGTAGAAAAGTATCTGCAACATAAGACGTTGCAGCCGTGTAGGTCAGTACATTCAATGTACCAGCAAGATCACCATAGAAAGAATGATGAAGGCTATTCTATATGCAAAAGTCTTTGTGGCTCTGTGTCTAAGTTTTTGCAGAAAAGCTGGTTTTATTTTCCCTACAATAAAGGAGTGAAACAAAAATCACTACTAACAGTTGGTTGTTAATGAGATGGTTCCACCAACCAATTCTCATGTCCCAAAAATTATTAATAGACCCACTCATCATAAAAATTATTAATGGTGTTGAGAATGGCTGATAGTATCATCTTCGGTGCTCATGTTGTCCATAACCGGGGACACGGCTAATCGATTAGTTTGACACTCTACACAGGTTGTACACTTTACCCGTAAGAATCAATCCCTCCTATTATGTCCTCGCACTGCCTGGTGTTTGAGAACGGGACGATCGAAACATGGTCTTCCATAGTGATTCTCCGATAGAAAGTCAGTGCCCATCCAAATCCTACCATTCTTCTACATCTCGTAGCAACTGACCTACCGAAGTCACCACTACGGTCAACCAAGCCAGAGCTCATATTGACTTGCGGTTGCACACGTAAGCTTTCCGGCCTTGAAGTATCCATCCATCTCTTTGAGCCTGGGTGGCATTCCGTTGGGATGATCACAGGTAGATACCAGGATTCCCAGGCATAACCATGATAGATATCAGCCTGCCAAAAATGCATGTCCAATCCGACCAGAGGTATATTGAGTCCTTGAAGTCTTGAAGTCTTGATCATCATGCAAGTCTTGAAATAATTAATTAACCTCACAACACTCCTGAATCTCACAACCAACCCCGTCTACTAAAGCATAGCAATTGTAAGTAACGTCCCTTCCCGAGCAAGTGGTAACAGGATGTTGGATTTCTCCTACCTCATGATACTACTATAAGTTTAAGCTCAATATCCTACTGGATGTAGATGGAAGGATTGATTCTAATGCAAATAAAACATAGGTAATGTAAGATGATCAAAGTGAACTTTCTTGTACTATTGATGAAGAAAATATCCCTCTCAGAAATAACTTGATAAAACTATTCATCACTCTCTGATGAAAATCTATATAATCAAACATTGCATTCCTATAAGCAATCATACTAGCAATCAATACTAACAATCAAAAAGGTAACACAAAACCAAAACACAAAAGGGTTGAGATCAAGGAAATACTTAAGACAAAAGTTAAAATGACAAAACTTCATCTAATCAACCATGTGTAGTTTTCCCTACGAATAACCTATTTTCAAAAGTAAGAAAGCAAAAACAAAGTAAAATATATCAAACGTATTTTAGTAAATATTTTATTAGCAAAAAGAATTACTTTTGAAGAACAAGTAAGAACTATGAAAACAACACACTAAACACCATAAGTTTTCTAGCTAATAAATTTAAAAACAAGTAAAACAGTAAAATATTAAAATAATAGAAAACAAAATATATAACAACTAAGTTAACAGAAAGTGAAACTTGTAAAACAAATTTTGAAATATTTTCAAATAAGAAATCAAACTAGCAAGGAAATCAATTTGCAAGTTATTATGAAACTAGAATTGATTTCATGCTATAAAAATAATAAATGACATAGAAATAAACTTGGTTGAAATACTACTGCTAACTAACAGAAAACAAAGTAAAATTTGTCAACTAATATAAAATAAAATGAATTAAAACAAAAGAAATAGAAATAAACCTAAAAAAGAACTAAAGAAGAATCTGTTTTGCTTGAAACCCAAATTTAAATTATTCTAATAATTCTCAAATTCTACCTACTGATAAATAAGATCACTATTGACCATTAGTAAAAAGAATGAACTAAAAATCTATTTTTAAACTCAAGATATTCATCTAATAAGATTTGAATCAAATCTTTTTTAATTCAAATTTGAATTGTTCAAATAATGCCAAACTTTATATATACAGAGACTAGATAAAATTTGTGACATCATAGAAAAAGAAACACTCAAAAATACTAAAAATCCTAATAGTTATAGCAAAAGCAAAATCAGAGTATATTCTGTTTTTTTAAATAGAAAACAGAAAAAGGAAAACCTAAACTAACGAACATAGGGTGCTACGCGTCGCTTTCTAGTTTGTTGAGGTTGTGTGCGCGCGGGTGCTAATCAGTGAACGTCCACAGCGTAAAGAAAACGGTTCGGGGTATTAAAACTTCTAGTCTGGATCGTTGGATCCAGATCCAACATGTAGAGAGGAGAGGGGGTGAGCTCACAGGGTTATGTCGTCGGCGATGGAAGATTCCGGCAAGGCAGGAGCAATGACGACGTCAGGGATGGGGCTCCGGTGATCCTCAGCAGTGGTGGAGGTGTCCAGTCGACGGCGGCGAACCTCTAGTGTTGATTGGCGTCGTCTTCAGAGCTCGAGGGTATCGGAGGCGAGCACCTCGAGCTCATAGAGCTTCTGTTAGGGCACGGCTCCGACGAGGTCGGCATAGGCATCGCTCCGGTCATCGGATACAGCAGAGGGGAGGTCCAGGCGACAACGACGAGTCTCCTCTATTTATAGGGAGGTCAGGGGCGAGGGGAAGGAAGGGAATCGGCGGATCTGGTTGGATTCTTGTCGTCTCCGGCGATGGGAAAAGGAGGAAGAAGGAAGGAAGGAGATGACCGATGGGGTGTGAGATCGAGTAGTGGGGCCCGTGTGCAGTGAGGGAGAGCGAGATGGAACGGGATCGAGCGACCGATCTGAATTGATTCGGATCCGGTGCTGAGATATTGGGCCAAAACTATTACAAGTTGGCTTAGGCGCCTTCCTAATAAAAGAAAATCTTTTCCTTTTTATTAAAAATAGGAAATCAAAACTTGATTTCGAAAATCAAAACTTGATTTCGAAAATCAAATCAAATCTAAAAATGGAAGTTCTATATACTAAAAATATCAGAAAAATAAATGCCATAAGATGGACATTTTTCCACGGCCGAAATAAATAATTCTATAAAATTATTTTTCAGAAGAAAGCCTAAATTGGTTTTATTTCTTTTTGCAATTATTTTTCAAATAACCCCTTGAGTATTTATGGTTCAAAATTTCACAAAAGTGCCCCTGATCTTGGAGGGTCATGTTCCTCCTTCAAATTGTTTGAATTTGGGTAAGTGAATTTGAATTCACTCAAATTTTAAAATGGAACCAACATATGAAGTGAAATTCCAAAATAGAAAATCTCCAGTGGTTTTCAATTCAAACTTCAGATCCTATATTTGAAGAAGTCATGTCATCTTCTCTCATCATATTACATTGGATGAAATTTGAATTCAAACAAAAGGGGAAAGTGCTCTCATTCAAAAGTTTCAAAATGTTTCAAATTTCACTCAATTTCAGTCACTCAATCAAACAAACAATCATTCTATTAATTAATATAACATTCCAAAATTTGGGATGTTACACCAACCCACCGGGTTTAGGTAACACACCCTCTTGATGGGCTCTTCAGCCATCGCAAGTTCAAGTTAAACCTGGATGTATGCTGCTGCTGCTCTCCTAGGGGATCCGCAGAACTCTTACCAGTTAATATCGACTAGAGACCCTGAGTTGTTCAAAGTATTTGACAGTCACTCTCACTAGAGACCCTATACTCAAGATTAAACCGGAGATTCTTGTCATGTGAGGGCCTGCTTATGGAAAGCGAGTATAAACTCACCCATCTCCTACAGACTCTCCGCTATGTGGCCCGTTCGTACTCTTAAACAATTACTCTTTTAAAGACCCCGCACTGTTTAAGTTTCAAACGACAGATTTATGTCACGTGAGAAGTAGCTTATGGGCCTCGAGGGTAGTTATGCCCTTCTGCTCCTCTCTATGGTTCGTTGTACTCTTACCAGTTAATCTCGACTAGAGACCCTGAGCCGCTCATAGGAGTTGATGGTCACTCTCACTAGAGACCCTATACTGTTAAGAGTTCAAACAACGAGTTCATGCTAGGAGAGCCGGCATATGAATTTTCAAAAAGAAAAAAGAAAAATCTTGAGTCATACATTGCATCTTGCATTACATCATCCTGCATTGCATCATCATATCATGCATTATCATACATGCATATCCATATTTGTTTATGTTGCAGAAAACCGGTCACCAAACCGGGTTACATCGTAACCTCTGGAAGAACAATAGATCTTTAATAGACAACATGGTTGGATCCTCATCATGGTTTATCATAACCAGTATTAAATGATTGGAGTTTTCCAATCCATCTTGGGAAATTGATTATTTTTGAAGAGCAGCTCTTTCAGATATAATGTCGTGTCATTTAATTGACTGGCTATTGGATTTATTCAACCTATGATCTGTAGTATACTACAATACTCATGGATTTCTCAGACATATATTTGCCGGGTTGCACCACAACCATGAGGAAGGATTTTCATTTTCGAGGATAAGGCATTTTCCCAGGATATTCGATAAAATACCGGGTTATAACCATGGTCAACGATTCATCCAACAAATTTTGATGAGTCATATTATTCTCACACGGTCTTGAGTCACCGCAGGCAGACGACCCGACACTTGGGGGCTAACGCAAGTTGCTTTTCAGATCATTACATGGTCAACAGATCCTGTTGTCTCAAGGAGATGATCCAGCCTTTCTATATTTTTCTAAGTGCCAGCCCAGTACTTCTTACTGACCCGGCACTTGGGGGCTACAGTATTCAGCTGTTTAACAGATTATGAGGTTTAAATTGAAGACCCGGCTCATCACATACCGATGAGCCGACCCTTGGGGGCTACACCAGCTAAAGCTTTGTAAGGTATAAGAAATTTACAAGTCCCATGCTGCTGCAGGCAAGACAACCCGACACTTGGGGGCTACACAATCAAAGATATTATTGCAAAACACCAAGTCATCATGGATAAACTTGGAGCTTGGGGGCTATAGGTAGTATGGGTATATCAAAAAACTAAAGAGAGTTTTCAAGATGTCAATTATGAGTGAGACCGGCTCAGCATATTTTTATTAGCCAAATCATTAAAAGACCAGCTCTACGTCAGATGGATTTTCATCCCAGTATTTTTATCAAGCCAGCTGGAGTCCAGTTGTTTGACCCGGCGTCACCAACAATCATGACCCGACATTATTAAAAGATCGTAACCCTTTGGAGTTTATATAAGCAACCCGGCTTCACAAGTTGAAGAGTATTGGAGGCCGACTCAATGGCATATGGGTGTTGTATTCCCAATATTTTACTTCAAAGGAAACTGACAAGCAAGACGATGGAGAAGACGGCTCGTTCATATGAAGAAAAAACCTGGATTTTTAATGAGCTACTTCATTAAGCCAAACAGTGGAGCGACCCGGTCACTTAACATATTTATTCGTATTTCAGGAGCTTAGCATGAATAAATTCAAGCTATGCCGGGGGCTAACGTCGGGGATATTACCCTGTGGTATAATCCCGCCTAAAGTATGACCCGGCCAGGACTTGGGGACTCACTAGTGACCCAATTGAGACTCGGCGGTTCATTGGTGACCCGACAGGCGGGTTAGACGAGCGACAATGCCCATGGCCCAGCGAACAAGCTGTCACAAGGCGGCTCATGGACGGGCTTGGAGGGGCGGCTCACAAGAGAAGACCCAAGGAGAGAAAGGATTCCCTCACAAAGGAAACAAGACCCGGATTAGGATTCAAGTGAGACTAGTCCTAGTCCTACTCCTAGTAGGATTCTACATGTAAACCTACCCCTTCCACTAATATATGGAGGGGTAAGGTGCCCCAAGAGGGAGAAGTTAAGATAGACTCAAATCATTAGAGATAGACAGATTAGAGGCTCTCGAGATTAGAGGTAGTAAGACAGCACCCTTGTAATCGAGATCGTCCTCATCATCTATACAACACAAGTAGGACATGGGCTTTTACCTCCATCTGAGGGGCCGAACCTGGGTAAACTCGCGTCTTTCGATTCCGACCAACCCCTCTCAAGCCACCACATAGTTGCGATGGCCTCACACAAAAGTCCATTAACCCAAACCTCTTGCCGTGACAAAAACATGACAAGCACCATCTTGACCTTTCTTCTTGTCACGCCTTTCATACGCTTGTTTTCACTTCTCAGCAAGCTGTTTGACTTTGCAACATTCGGTGATGTCATGGTCCTTGGTATTGTGGATTTTGCACTATGGCCTGTTGCTACCTCGTGAGCATTCGTTGGTTTTCCCTCGAAGAGGAAAGGGTGATGCTGCGAAGTAGGTAAGTATTTCCCTAAATTGTTGAGAACCAAGGTATCAATCCAGTAGGAGGAACGAGAAAGTCAACAATGGATGCACCTACATAAATAATCAAACTCTTGCACCCAACGCTATAAAGGGGTTGTCAATCCCTTCACGGTTATTTGCAAGGATAAGATCCGATAGAGATAGATGTAAACAAGTGCGAAAAGTAAAAGTTAAATAAATTTGCAGCAACTATAGATCTGAAAATATATGATGGAAAATAGACCCGGAAGGCAAATATCATGGTGCGTAAACAAATTACTGTCAAGCAATTGATAGAAAAGTGAATAATCATGTAGTTATCCAAGTTAATGATCATGCATGTCGGCATCACGTCCGTATCAACTAGACCGAAACGATTCTGCATCTACTACTATTACTCCACACATCGACTGACTATTGCCTGCATCTAGAGTATTAAGTTCATGAAGAACAGAGTAACGCATTAAGAAAGATGACATGATGTAGAGGGATAAACTCAAGCAATATGATGAAAACCCCATCATGTTACCCTTGATGGCAACAATACAATATGTGCCTCGCTACGCCTACTATGTCAGTGGGTGAGGACACCGCAAGATCGAACCCAAAACCAAGCACTTCTCCCATTGCAAGAATTGCTAATCTAGTTGGACAAACCAAACCAATAACTCGAAGAGACTTGCAAGGATATGAAATCATGCATATAAGAAATCATAGGAGATTCAAATAAGATTCATGGATAATCTGAACATAAACTCACAATTCATCGGATCTTGACAAACACACCACAAAAGAGGATTACATCGGATAGATCTCCATGAAGATCATGAAGAACATGGTATTGAAGAGCAAAGAGAGAGAAGAAGCCATCTAGATACTAGCTATGGACTCAT
Organism: Hordeum marinum; assembly: GCA_022496015.1. Lineage (NCBI taxonomy): Eukaryota > Viridiplantae > Streptophyta > Magnoliopsida > Poales > Poaceae > Hordeum > Hordeum marinum. The sequence continues at coordinate 210,115,255 of CM039674.1, read as the reverse complement.
AGGTCTGTGGTGGACTACTCACGCATCATCGGAGGGGCAATGGAGCGGATGTAGATGCCCTCCATGATCGAAAGCCCCTCTGGCAGATTACCGGAAAAGGCTCCAAAATTGGATCTCTCGGAAACGGAGGCTTCTAGCGACGGAAAAGTATATGCATGGCTCTTTTTGATGTTGGAGCAACATTTGGGTATTTATAGGCCAAGAATTGGGGTTAGGAGACCTGCCACCAGGCGACAAGCCTACTAGGCGCGGCCAGGGGGCGCCTAGCAGGCTTGTGGCGCCTTGGCACCTCCCCTAACATGCACTCCAAGCTTGGATGACTTGTTTCCTTCCAGAAAAATTCCTTCCGTAGGTTTTATTCCATTTGGACTCCGTTTAATATTCCATATCTACAAAACTCAAAAACAAGGAAAAAACAGAAACTGACACTTGGCTCTAGATTAATAGGTTAGTCCCAAAAATAATATAAAATAGCATATTAATGCATATAAAACATCCAAAACAGATAATATAATTGCATGGCATATTATGTTTTTACAGAGGAGACTCCAGTCTCTCTAGTGGTTTCTACGATAAGATCGATGTTGGCCATTTAGCTTGGGAATCCCAGCCAGAGGTTTGGTTCCTGTGGAGGGCCTTGTAGATAGACAGGCTTCCTCAACCTTCTTATTTTCTAGATGTCTGTACCCAGACATGTTAAGCTTCTGCTTGTTGTTTGTATGACTTGTGTGTTGGGTCAAGTGACCCCTGTTTGTAATATCACACTATGATGGCTCTTATGAGCCTCCCAAATAAATGTTGTGTTGTTGTATGGTTATGTTGTGACGCCATAGTTGTATCTATGCATCTCGAGCATGTCATGCGTACGTGTGACGTGCAACGATATGTATGGGATTAGACACCTAGTTGTGTGCCTTTAGTAATACTCTTTATAGGGAACTGTCTCTTTGTGCTTCCACCGAGCCTTGGTAGCTTGCTACTGCTCCGGACACATTGATTGACCGGCATGTATCCTTCTTTTCTGCTGTGTCTGTCCCTTCAGGGAAATGTCTCACGGTGTAATGGAGTCCCTGTAGCCTGCTATGACTCGTCTACGTGCAGTGATGACATTTATGTCCCATGACGTAATGGAGTCCTTGTAGCTTGCTATGACTCGTCTACACATGCTAGAGGCCGACACCTACATTGTTGGGTTACGTATGTCTGTTCCTGTACAGATGTGCCACTTGGGTTCTATGACTAGCCATGTCGACCCGGGTTCTTTATCGTTTGAATGCTAGCTACATATTACGTACATGAGCCAAAATACACAAACAGTCCTGGCCCGGGTAAGGTGGCGGCCATGGAGTTAACCATGCGTGAGCCCGCAAAGTGATGTGATGTGTTACATGTTGGATTCTTATGTCTTAGGATCAGGGTCCCAACAGCGTTGGTATCAGAGCTAACTGACTGTAGGATTACCAAGCCAAACTGGTCGATGTTGAGTCTAGCAACTCTTTAGTTATCAGAGCTGACTGACCGTGGAAGGGAATGTAAGGCTCTTTTTACTCCTTTCCCCGTGTTATTCTGATCCTGAGTCACCCTCTCCTTTTCTACGGGGATTAAGAACTAGGCTTCTTACCTATCTATCAGCATCTCGTGTTACTATTCTGTAGACCTATAGGAATGGTTGATCTGAGTTGCATCCAGTCCTCGAGTGTTATCTATGTAGCTTGTTAGCCCAATCAGAATCTTGAGTTTGTCATGTTAAGTTGTCGTGGCGCCTAAATCTTTTGCAGGATGTCTCATTTCTGAGCATTCGCAGCCATTATGCTTCCCAATTTTCCCTAAGATTTCATTGAAAATCAATGCTTCTGCTTTCCCTCCTATCTTTGGTATGCCGCCATGTCCTGCAGTACCTAGGTTGCCTTTGGTCGCAAGAAGGGCCAGAGACGTGGAACCAGAGATGCTGAAGTTATGTCGGATTCACCTTCATTGGCTCAGTTCATGCTAGACATTGAGAAGGACAAGCGTGAGTCATATCGCTTGCTGGCACGTATTCAGGAAAACACCGCACATCAATGTGCTGGAACAGTGACCATCCGCGATTTCATCAAGCTATACCCACCCACCTTCCATCACTCCATTGAGCCACTCGATGTAGATGATTGGCTCTATAGCATCACAACCAAGCTGCATTCCATGAACGTGGCCGAGGCTGACAAGGTCACCTATGCTACCTATTTCTTGGAGGGTCCTGCTAGTATATGGTGGGAGAACTATGAGACTATAATTCCAGCTGGCTAGATTCCTACCTGGAAAGAATTCATAGAGGTTTTCCATGAGCATCATATTTCTTAGGGTCTCATGGATCGAAAGAGGGAAGAGTTTTGTAACCTTACCCAGGGTAAGATGGTTGTCGATGCTTACAGTCAAGAGTTTGGGAACCTTGCACGATATGCCACAGACGAAGTGTCCATAGATGCCAAGAAGCAAGCTAGGTTCAGGAAGGGTCTCAACCCAAAGTTGCGTCGTGATATTCACCTGCATCATTCTGACACCTTCCAAGCTCTTGTGAATAAGGCCATTAATGCATAGACAGCTCAGTTCACGTATGAGGAATCTCGCAAGCACAACCATGATTTGGCTTCTACCTCGGGTCCTAGGTCTCAGAAGCGCCGGATTTGGGTTCAGAACTCATCACTTCCTCCTAGATACGCATAGAGGCCAACCTATGTGGTGCCTCGTCCAACTCGGCTAAATGCTCCACCAAAATCTATTGGTGGACCGCCTGTTAATGCGATTCCACGTCATATTTTTGTGATTTGCTACAAGTGCGGAGAACCAGGCCACATCGCTCACAATTGCACTCAGTCCAATGGTGTATCACCTCAGCATGGAAAGTCTGTTGACCGTAGTAAGTCACCAGCCAGGATAATCCATGCCAAGCCAACTGTCACTGAACAGGGATGTGTGAATCATGTCTCAGCCAAGGAAGCTAATGATGATCCAGCGGTTCTCCTTGGAACGCTCCTTGTCAATTACCATCTGGCATCAGTTCTATTTGATACTAGAGCATCACATTCCTTCATCTCGGAAGGCTATGCCCGGTTGCATGACATGTCATTTTGCGATATGCCAACTCCTCTTGAAATTCAGACTCCAGGGTCTAGATGCTAGACCACAAGAATAAGCCATGGAAATGAAATCCGTGTTGATAGACTTGTATTCCTTGCTTCGCTAATAGCTCTCAAGTCTTCACATATTAATATCATCTTGGGTATGGACTGGATGATAGCTCACCATGACAAGATCGATTGCTCCACCAGGAATGTTAAGCTTACACATCCATCTGGCAAGATAGTCCATGATTCAACACGAGTTGCAAAGCGTCAGCTCTATTCTCTCAATGCTAACCCTCTTCCCGAGCTTGAAGATATACTGGTAGTAAGAGATTTTCCAGATATATTTCTAGAAGAATTGCCAGGCATTCCGCCTGACAGGGATGTAGAGTTTGTGATACACCTCATCCTAGGAACTGTTCCAATTTCCAGAAGACCTTATAAGATGGCACCCATGGAATTAGCTGAGCTCAAGAAGCAACTTGATGACTCCTTGCAAAATGGTTTTATTCGACCTAGCTCCTCTCCTTGGGCTTGTCCTGTCCTCTTTGTGAAGAAGAATGATGGAACGGATCGTATGGTCATGGATTACCGACCCGTCAATTTGGTCACAATAAAGAATAAGTATCCGCTCCCCAGGATCAATGATTTGTATGATCAACTTGCTGGATCTTCAGTGTTCTCAAAGATGGATTTGAGGTTAGGCTACCATCAAATCAATATTAAGAATAGAGACATTCCCAAGACGGCGTTCATCACTCGTTATGGCTAGTACGAGTACACAGTCATGTCCTTTGGACTAACCAATGCTCCAGCAACATTTTCCCGTTTGATGAACTCAATCTTCATGGAGTACTTAGATAAGTTCGTTGTGGTTTACCTCGATGATATCTTGATTTATTCGAAGAATGAAGAAGAACATGCTGAGCACCTCAGACTTGTGCTAGAAAAACTCAGAGAGCACCGCCTTTATGCCAAGTTCTCCAAGTGTGAATTTTGGTTACCTGAGGTGACCTATCTAGGTCATATGATCTCCGGAAAGGGCATCACAGTCACTCCTGAAAGAGTTCAGGCCATTCTCGACTGGACTCCACCTGAAACAGTTAAGCAAGTTAGAAGTTTCCTTGGTTTAGCAAGCTATTGTCGCCGCTTCGTGGAGAACTTCTCCAAAGTTGCCAAGCCTCTGACGGAACTCCTTAAGAAAGATAAGAAGTTTGAGTGGACCCCACAATGTGAGCATAGTTTCCAGGAACTGAAGAGACGTTTGACCTATGCTCCCGTGCTTGTACCACCTGATTTCTCCAAAGACGTTGTCATCTGTTGTGATGCTTCCAAACAAGGACTTGGATGTGTTCTTATGCAAGACCAATAGGTGATCGCCTATGCATCCCGACAGTTGCACCCACATGAGGAAAACTATCCAACACATGATTTGGAACTTGCAGTAGTAGTCCATGCACTTAAGATATTGCGACTTTACCTTCTTGGTAATCACTGCAAGATTTACACAGATCAACAAAGCCTAAAGTATATATTCACTCAACCGGATCTGAACCTCAGACAAAGATGACGGTTGGAGCTGATTATGGATTATGACTTAGGAATTACTTACACCCAAGCAAGGCAAATGTCATGGCGGATGCGTTAAGTCGTAAATCCTATTGCAACAATCTTATGTTGCAACAAGGTCAACCCCTTCTTCATGAGGAATTTTGCAAGGTTAACCTTCACATTGTTCCTCGCGGATCCCTTTCAACCTTGGTTGCAAAACCTACACCGGAGGATCAGATTATAACAAGCCAACAATATGATGCGGGTATTACCCGGATCAGGGATAATGTTGAAAAAGGAATTGCTGGTAGTTTCTCCATTGATGATAGAGGTGCAATATATTTTGGGAATCGGTTGGTAGTTCCTAAAAGGCAACAACTTTGAGAGTTGATCCTGAAGGAGGCTCATGAATCCCCTCTCACCATTCACCCTGGTAGCACCAATATGTATTAGGACCTACGCCAAAGGTTCGGGTGGACAAGAATGAAGAGGGAAATCACTCAATTCATTGCTAATTGCGATGTTTGTCGTCGCGTGAAGGCAGAGCATCAGAGACTTTCTCGCACCCTTCAGCCTTTAGCCATTCCTGAATGGAAATGGGATACAGTTGAAATGGATTTCATCACCGGATTTCCCAAGACTAAGAAAGGAAATAATGCAATCTTCGTGGTTATTGATTGCCTTTCCAAAGTGGCTCATTTCCTTCCTGTCCGAGAGAGTATCACTGCTAGTTAGTTGGCGGACTTGTATATCTCTTGAATAGTGTCCCTCCATGGTGTTCCATTGGAAATCAATTCAGACTGTGGAAGTCTTTTCACCTCTCGATTTTGGGAAAGTTTCCAGAATGCTATGGGAACCCATCTCTCCTTTAGCACTACTTTTCACCCTCAGTCAAGTGGTCAGGTTGAAAGAGTCAATCAGATTCTCGAAAACATGCCCATAGCATGTGTCATCTCATCCAGAATGAATTGGGAGAAGTGTCTTCCATTTGCAGAGTTTGCGTATAACAACAGCTACCAATCCGGTCTAGGCAAAGCTCCCTTTGAAGTTCTTTACAGATGAAGTTGCCGAACACTTTTGAACTGGTCAAAGACCGGGGAAAGACAATTCTTTGGGCCAGATATGATCCAGGAAGCAGAAGAGCAGGTTCACGTTATTCGCGAAGATCTAAAGACAGCTCAGTCTCATCAGAAAAGTCAGTATGATCGCCATCATAAGGAAGTAACTTATGAGGTGGACGAAAAGGCTTACCTTCGGGTTACTCCTCTGAAGGGGACCCATCGTTTCGGTATCAAGGGAAAATTGGCTCTTCGTTACATTGGTCCTTTTCCCATTCTTGCTAAATGAGGAGAGGTTGCCTACCAATTGGATCTGCCCCCGCATCTTTCCAGAGTTCATGATGTCTTCCATGTTTCTCAACTCAGGTGTTGCTTCAAGGATCCTATCCGTGAAGTGGACCACAAACGCTTGACATTCAAGATGATCTTTCATATCGAGAATATCATGTTCGTATTCTCGATCAAGCTGAGCATGTAACCCGGCATCGAAACATCAGGTTTCCGAAGGATTAGTAGTCGCATCATTCTGAGAATGAAGCTACCTGGGAGCGTGAAGATCGTCTTCGATTTGAGTATCCGACTCTTTTCCCGTCGACTCCAGAATCTCAGCGGGGGTGAGTTGTCACATCCCTAGCTTTAGCATGCATTAGGATCCATGTTGTGATTGCATCATGTTTAAATTCTTTTAAACTTGAAATAGGGATGTTCAAAACCCTAGCACCATTTGAATTCAAATAGGCTCAACCAAAATATTTTTTTCCAATGATTGGGGTGGTGCATCTTCTCTCGAATAATGTGGCAACATAAACTAGGGGTGGTGCATATTTTACAAATGTCATTTTGGATATTGAATTAAATCAATAAATATTAAGATTGGAGCTTTTAGTTGCTATAAATATTTTTAAAGCTCCAACAAATTTGAAACTAGGTCAGGCCCTTTGGAATATTTTCTTTAGTGTCCAGAAAAAGTTTCATAATTTTATTAAATATTTTAGTGTCTAAACTAAAACAAATGCAATAAAAGAAAATAGGAAAAAGGAACAAAATTAAAAGAAGAAGAAAGAGGAGTCCCAGCAGGGGCCGACCAAACTGGCCCATGCCAATCACCCCTGTCCTCTCGCCAGGAGGACATGGGCACGCGTTCGCTGACGCCTGCACGCGCCATGGCCAGCTCCTGCCTGGCTGCCTGCACTGGAGGCCTCCGGAGCCGCCAACGCACCCCCTCCTCACCGTGCTCTTCTTCCCCTCTCGCCCTAGCTAGCCTTCTCGGGTGCGGGCGAGCGAGGGCTCCGCCCAGTGCCCCCAGCCACCGCTCCCGTGGCCGGCAGCGTGGACGTCGCCGCGACTAGAGGTTGCCGGCGACGGGGCGTCGCCTGAGCCGACCGGTGGGCCCCATCGTTAGGTGATTAGCTTAAGGCTAATCACCATTTAGTTGGCCCTTGGGTCACTAACATGAGGGCACGACCCTGTTATTTTTCATTAGGTCAATTAAAAAACCTGTTAGAGGAGTAAGTCAATGACAGGTGGGGCCCAGCCGCCAAGTTTGACCTGGGCTGGCGCCTTTGACATGCTGACGTCATCATGACGTCAGGCTGACATAATAAAAGCATTTCTGTATATTTAAATAGATTCCAGAAATTAATAAAAAATTCAAAAATTCATATAAATTAATCTGTAAATCAGATGGAAATAATTTATATATGAAAATTGATCAGAAAAATCCAAAGAAGTTGAATTTGATGTGTATTGATGTGTACCATTTGATCTGTACCATTTTCATGCATGTTAGAGCAACCTAAATAGGTAAACTTGGACATTTTGGTTCAAATGCATTATGGTACTCCATATAGGAAGTTAAATTTGAACCTTGAGTTCAAACCTACTTCATTTAAATCTGTTGCTAGATGCATTTGTTCAAACACATCATATTGCCATGTCATATTCATGCATCATATTGTTGCATTTGATGTGTATTGATTTGTTCCCCTTCTATGGTTGTTCTTTGTGTTAGGCACTATTCCGGATGATACGATGGAGTATCCATCTGAGGAGCAGTAACGTGTGATCATCTTATCAGGCAAGCAACCCCCCCCTTGAACATATCCGATACAATTCCACTCTCTCGCTCTTGCTCTCACTCATTGCATTAGGACAAAACGTTTCAACTTTTACATGTTCCGGTAGTTGAACCCATTCCTCTGCATGACCTATCATTGTCACAGTAAATGGCTGAACCATGCAACCTAGCATACCTGGTAGATGCTTGAGCCCTATTGTGCCTTTAACCTGCTATGCTTGCTATGCTTAGAGTTGTGTCAGTTCTGATTCATCTGGGTGATGAACCTGAGTGAACTGAAACTTGTTCTGATGATGAGAATTAAGTTGTGAACACGATTTGGTGAAGGTAGCGATGAGAGGCCATGTACGAGTACATGGTGGGTTGTCTCATTGGGACCGTCCTTAAGAACTGAGTCATCTGTATGTTGTCCAAGATTAGATACTACCGCACATTGGGATCCTTAATTGACTCTCTCGACTTATTAATCGACTTGAGCTCTGTCCAGGAGTTGCAAGTAGTTTCCGGTGTTTATAGGATATGCTAGTAGTCTACCGAGTGGAACCCCGTACAGGTGGGCTTGGGACAGACTAGGCATTGGGGCCCGGTAAACCAAGCACAATACCATCCGTCGAGGTGGGCTTGGGAACCCTGTACACATCGTTTGGGGCTGTTGAGAAACTTCAGCCGGACTTCCTTGCGGGTTCAGTCTCAAATAGGTGATAAACCTGGACTAGAGTCTTGTGTGGTTAGTTAGGTCGTGGCCGACTTCCTCGCTAGGCTTCCACTTGAAGGTTGCCGAGGTGCCTTTTGACGAGCACATGGCGGTAAGTGGTGAGAGCATGTGTGACGAAGTACACCCCTGCAGGGTAATCAATCTATTCGAATAGCCGCGTCCACGGATATGGACTACTTGGATACTTATATGGTTCATAGACAATTTAAAAGGTTACTCATAAAAGCTTCAAGACAAGTGTGAGTACCGAGGATGGCACTCTCATAGGAAGATGGGAGCGGATCCATGGTGGTGTATTATTGTGGTGTTAGTGGACTCGTGTACGCTTCACAAAAAATTTCAAAGTTATGAAAGTCGTAGTACAGGATAGCCATCGAGTCAAAGTTGGCTTGCTGCATTGAACCCCACAACCTCCTTGTTGATACTGATGCATATGTAGTTAGTTATGATGTAAGTCTTGCTGAGTACTCAGTACTCACTATTGCTTAATTATGTTTTTGCAGAGGAGACTCCAGTCTCTCTAGTGGTTTCTACGATAAGATCGATGTTGGCCATTTAGCTTGGGAATCCCAGTTAGAGGTCTGGTTCCTGTGGAGGGCCTTGTAGATAGACAGGCTTCCTCAGCCTTCTTATTTTCTAGATGTCTGTACCCAGACATGTTAAGCTTCTGCTTGTTGTTTGTATGACTTGTGTGTTGGGTCAAGTGACCCCTGTTTTTAATATCACACTATGATGGCTCTTATGAGCCTCCTAAATAAATGTTGTGTTGTTGTATGGTTATGTTGTGATGCCATAGTTGTATCTATGCATATCGGGCATGTCGTGCGTACGTGTGACGTGCAATGATATGTATGGGATTTGACACCTAGTTGTGTGCCTTTAGTAGTACTCTTTACAGGGAACTGTCTCTTTGTGCTTCCACCTAGACTTGGTAGCTTGCTACTGCTCCGGACACATTTATTGACCCTTTAGTAGTACTCTTTACAGGGAACTGTCTCTTTGTTGTTGTGTCTATCCCTTCGGGGAAATGTCTCGCAGTGTAATGGAGTCCCTATAGCCTGCTAAGACTCGTCTACGTGCAGTGATGACATTTATGTCCCACAATGTAATGGAGTCCTTGTAGTTTGCTATGACTCGTCTACACACGCTAGAGGCCAACACCTGCATTGTTGGGTTACGTATGCCTGTTCCTGTATGGATGTGCCACTTGGGTTCTATGACTAGCCATGTCGACCTGGGTTCTTTGTCGTTTGAATGCTAGTGACATATTACATACGTGAGCCAAAAGACGCGAACGGTCTCGACCCAGGTAAGGTGGCAGCCGTGGAGTTAACCGTGCGCGAGGCCACAAAGTGATGTGATGTGTTACATGCTGGATTCTTATGGCTTAGGATCGGGGTCCCGACGGCGGTTGTGGTCAATCTTCATGATGAACTTCCTCTTCTTCATCATCTTGTCGTGTACCGCTTGTGGCTGCCTCCATGTCGTGTTGAGGTTCACCTTGACGTGAGGTAGGGGCTTCCACTTGAGTTGATGAAGTACTTTCCTTCACCTCCATGGGACGAATCTTGCCAATGGGTAGATCAAGAATGGCTTCCAAAGGATCCTTATCACCTACATCATTTGGCAATTGTTCGACTTGCGAACCATTAGATTCATAAAACCTCACATCTACCGTTTCTTCAAATTTTCGAGTGAAGTTGTTGTAGACACGGTAAGAGTGAGAGTTCGATCCGTAACCAAGTAGGGATCCTTCATGACATTTAGGAGCAAATCAGGTACGACGATGCTTATCAAGAATGTAGCACTTTGAGAAAAATACCCGAAAGTATACGACTTGGGGTTTGTTACCGGTGAGTAACTCATATGTCGTTTTACCAAGAAGCTTGTGTAAGTAAAGTTGGTTTGTGGCATGACATGCTGTTTCAACGGCTTCTGCCCAAAAGTGTTTAGGTGTCTTGTATTCGTCAAGCATCGTTCTTGCCATCTCAATGAGCATCCAGTTCTTCCTCTCAACAACTCCATTTTGTTGAGGTGAGTACGTAGCCGAGAACTCATGTGAGACACCTTGTTCATCAAGAAAGGTATCCACATGGGTGTACTTGAACTCCGATCCATTATCGGTTCGAACCTTCTTGATCTTCACTTCACACTGATTTTGGGCTTCGTGAGTGATGTTCTTGAAGATCTTTTGAACCTGTGACTTATTATCAAGAAAGAATACTCACGTCAATCTGGAAAAATCATCAACTATAACTAGACCATAGGAATTTCCACCGAGACTCTTGTAAGCATTGGGACCAAAAAGATCCAAGTGAAGTAACTTGAGTGGTCTCCTAGTAATCATGATATTCTTAACGGGATGACATCCACCTACTTGCTTTCTAGCTTGACAAGCACTATAAAGTCTATCTTTGTGAAAGATAACATCTTTAACTCCAAGTATATGATCACCCTTGATTAGCTTATCTAGATTTCGCATGCCTACATGTCCAAGTCTTCTATGCCAAAGCCAACCTTTAGAAGATTTTGCAATTAACCAAGTGTGAGGTTTAGATGTTTTAGTGAAATCAACAATGTATAGATCACCTCTACGGAAATAGGTAAAGACCATTTTATGATTATCTTGCCGAAACACTTGACAATCCATTTTTGTGAATAGAACATGGACCGAAGTCGGCAAGTCTAGATACGGAAAGAAGATTGTAACGGAGGGATTCAACTAGCATAACATTTTGAATGGAGATATCATGGGATATGGCCACCTTACCAAGGCCAAGTACCTTACCCTTATAGTTGTCTCCAAAGGTCACGTACCGTCGAGGACCTTGATTAGGCGTGATCTCTTGGAACATGTCTTTATCACCAGTCATATGATCCGTACATCTGCTGTCGACAATCCACTCTTTTCCTCCGAACATGTTATCCTTCAAGTTTGCCATAAGACTCAGATTCTTCATAATCTTCTCATACTCAATGTCGAATAACTCATCTTCTTCATAGTAGCCATGTTCCACATTGTCATCATCAAGTGGGAAATCCTCGTCATAAAGAACAAGAGATTCATTAGAATAGTGATCATGACAATGTTCAAGTTTATGAATGCGAATGGCTTCAAAGATAATGTTGTTGATAGTGGTGACATCTCCTTTAGCACGCATAAGATCACGGAGCTCAAATACGCATTTATCAAAATTTGGATCACTAGGCTTCATTTTGTGAAAAGCAATGGTCTTATGAAGAATTTCATCAAGATTTCCTGAGGAAAGATTTGGATATCATTTCTCCAAATCAGTCCATAAGGTATAGGCACATGCAAACTTCTTCATTTGAAAAAGCACGAATCTTGGTAAACCTCTAACAATGAGATTGATAGTCCTTAGGTTACCAAGCATCTTAATTTGCTCTTCGTGTGTGGGATGCAATTCATCAATAGGGAGCACATAGGGGTTTTCAATATATTTAGTCAAATGGAATCTATTAAATTGATCAATCATGGCATTCTTCCATTGACTATAGTACTCTCCATCAAGAATGGGCACTCTGCAACTCAAACTCTCCATTCTAAACACATCCATCTTCCTCCATGGGGATTAAACCGAAGCAATGGAGACCAAAGCTCTGATACCAATTGTAGGATCGAGAGAGGGGTGTCTAGAGGGGGGTGAATAGACTACTAGCAGTAATTTAAAACCTAACCTTTCCCAAATTAATTGGTTGGCAGATTTTAACTATTTTAGCAAGTCTAGCAAGTCTAACATCCCTACACATGCATGTCTACAAATATGGCAGCGGAAAGTAAAGACATTGCACGTGTAAGAAAAGAGATGGAGTAGGAAGATCAAATGCAATAGGAGACACAAGGATTTTTCCCGTGGTTCCGATAGGTGGTGCTATCGTATGTCCATGTTCATGGAGTCTTCAACCCACGGAGGGTAACAGTCACGAGAGTCCATGGAGGGCTCTACCCACGGAGGGTTCCATGGAGAAGCAACCTTGACTATTCCATGCGGCTTCCGTCCATGAAGGACTAGCCTCACTATGGAATTCTTGGTTCACTCCACAACACGAAGTAGGAGGCTCCCAAGCGACACCTAACCAATCTAGGAGGCACCACCCTCCAAAAGGTAATAGGCTCGGTAATGACGATGAACTCCTTGCTCTTGGGCTTCAAGATGATAGACTCCTCAACACACAATCACTCTGTCACAGATTTGGCTTGGTGGAAGAGATGGGATTGGTGGAAAGCAACTTGGGGAGTCTAGAAATAAAGATCCATATGGTTGGAGTGGAAGATCTTGACCTCAACACAAGGGTAGGTGGTTCTCTCTCAAAAAACTGAGTAGGATATGTATGGAATAGTTCCGAGTGCTTCTCTTTCGAGTGGGTGGTGGTGAAGAGGTATATATAGGCATCCCCAAAAATCCAACCGTTACACACAATAAGTCAGACTCGGTGACACTGATGTGAAATCTCGGTGGTACCAAAGTGACCAAAAGTGGCAACTTTTGAATCTCGGAGGGACCGATATAAAATTCTCCGTTGCACCGACAAGGTGACGAACGGCCAGATTTACCAATCTCGGTGACGCTGATTGACCATTCTCGGTCAGACAGAAAATGAGAACTTGCGTAACAGAAACTTGGCAACCCAACTCGATGGCACCGAGTGCAGTGTCGGCTGCACCGAAGTGTTAGGGTTTGGCTAAGTCTATCTAGGGTTTAGAATCGGTGGCACCGGGATAGGAATGTTGGTTGCACTGATTTTGCATATATGGCTTAGGACAGACTTTGGTGGGAGAGTTTTTGGTTGTTTTGGTGACTGTCACTTGTGCACGTTTGAGCATATTGTCCATCATCAAAACTTTACGCCCTTTTAATAGTATTGGCTTTCCTATGGACTCAAAGTGATTTCTCACAACTGTAAAATGTAGAGTCCTCTTGCGTGAAGATTGGCCAACCTATTTCCTTGAGTTTTGGGGTAATTCCACAATATCCTTAGTCCTGTTGCCAAGTCAACTCTCCATGGACTAGTATCTGAAATACACTAGATAGAAGTGTTAGTCCAAGAGACAATGTATGTTGTCATGAATTATCAAAACCACAAAGGGAGCATGTTGTGCTTTCAATCTCCCCCTTTTTGGTAACTGATGACAAGATACAATCAAAGCTTCAATTAAAGATATGCATGGATGTAATGAAGACTTTGAGAAACACATGACCTAGATTTCCTCCCCCTAAATTATCAAAACCACCAAGGGAGCATGTTGTGCTTTCAATCTCCCCCTTTTTGGTAATTGATGACAACATACAATCAAAGCTTCAATTAAAGATATGCATGGATGCAATGAAGACCTTGAGAAACACATGACCTAGATTTCCTACCCCTATAAGTGTGCAATCCTTTAAAGGATTGTTGGTTTGGAATGCATGGACACACATGTGGATGAAAGGGATATAAAAATCATGTGTATCTTGGCTATATGCATCAATCTATGTGAATGAAATGTATATCCTTGATGAAGACTTCACTCTTGCATACAATATGTGCAAGAAGCAAGAGATCATGTTGATCAAAGATATGATGCATATACTTACCTTGAGTTCTTGGGAATTCTAGTAGTAGAGACACACTTGAGAAAACAATGTTACTAAACACAAGAGTATACTACTAAACAAGCAATAGAACTCAAAGTATACCAAGATATGGAGAACATATAAAATATGATAGTCATTAAGATTGATATATCTCCACATTTAGCATTAATCTATTATATCTTTTCTCCCCTTGGATATGAAATGGTACTACATCCTCTCCCCCTAAATATCAGCATGTAGATATTGGGATCGGATAGGGTGAGAAAATGAATCCTTTGTTCACTTGAGACTTTTCTCCAAAAGTAGTTTTCTCCCCCTACATTGTTGTTTTGGTATAATCCTCTCCCCCTAAATCATATATCCCCCTTTTCATAAGCATGTAACTCTCCCTTTAGCATGAAGCTTTGATATTCTCCCCCTTTGGCATACAGTACCAAAAAGGTTAAACTTGGGAGTAGTGATAGGGATCATTGACAAGGAAGGGGTCCTGGAAATCAAGGGTCATTGAAAGTAGGGTCCATTAAAAGACTAAGGGAATCATTGAATGTAACTTCTCTCCCCTTTTGGCAAATTTGAGTTTTCTTCTCCTTGTAGCTAGGGATCCTTGAATGAAGAATTTCTCCCTCGAAGTGTTTTTGTTCTTCTCCACCTAAATATATATAGTTTTTTTAAGAAGGCATCGTCGAAGGAACAAGATTATCTCAAGAACAGAAGCAAATAATCAGTATCAAAGAAACTCAGATTTTGAAAGAAAAGAAAATCGGTGATTCCGGGATAAATAAATTGATGGTATCGAGATTGTGTGTTGCAGCTTATCTGCAAATTCGATAGAACCTAGTTATCTATATCAGAGATGCCAAAAGATAAACCAAGTTTCTGTTTCCGAGAGACAAACGATGACACCAATGTGTTTATCTTGGTGGTACCAAAGTGACCAAAAGGTCGCTACTTTTGAATCTCAGAGGGACCGATATATGAATCTTGGTTGCACCGATAAGGTGACCAACGGTCAAAATGCCCAATCTCAGTAATGTCGATTCAATAATCTCGGAGGGACCGAACGAGTGAACTTGTGTAATAGAAAGTTGGTAGCCCAACTCGGTGGCACCGAAAGCAGTATTGGCTGTATCGAAGGGTTAGGGTTTGGCAGAGTCTGTCTAGGGTTTGGAATGGGTGGCACCGAATGTGGCATGTTGGTTGCCCCGATTTTGAGTGTTTGGCTTAGTGCAGACTTTGTTGGGAGAGTTTGTGGGTGTCTTTGGTGAGTATCAATTTTGCACGTATGAGATTTTTGTTCACCAACAAAACTTTATCCCCTTTTAATAGTATTGGTTTCCTATGGACTCAAGATGATTTCTGACAAATATAAAATGTAGAGTCCTCTTGCTTGAAGCTTTGCCAATCCATTTCCTTGCACCTTGGGATATTCTCACAATCTCTTCGCCAACCCATCATTGAACTTTTCCTGAAATATAATTGATGGAAACATTAGTTCAATGACTTATATGTTGTTATGAATTACCAAAACCACAAAGGGAGCAAATGTGCTTTGAGATGCCAAGGAAGAAGAAGAAGGATGGGGGTCTCTCTCCCCTCTCTCCCGATGACGTGGGAACACCACCGGGGCAATCATCGTGACAGCGATCTACACCAACTACTTCGCCGTCGTCAACACCAACTCTCTCCCCCTCTATACCGTGGTATAACACCTCTCTTCCCTGATGTAATCTCTACTTAAACATGGTGCTAAACTCCATATATTATTTCCCAATGATATTTGGCTATCCTATGATGTTTGAGTAGATCTCTTTTTTCCTATGGGTTAATGGTGGTATGATGCTATGGATAAGAGTTGTATGTTGACATGTTGTTGTCCTATGGTGCCCTCCGTGTCGCATAGACATGAGGGATCCCTGCTGTAGGGTGTCGCAATATGTTCATGATTTGCCTATGGTGGGTTGCGTGAGTGACAAAAGCACAAACCCGAGTATGTCAGTTGTTGCGTATGGTAGTAAAGAGGACTTGATACTTAATGCTATGGTTGGGTTTTACCTTAATGAACTCTGGTAGTTGTGGATGCTTGCTAGAGTTCTAATCATAAGTGCATATAATCCAAGGACGGAAAGTGTGTTAGCGATTATATTCAATTGCCTAGGGACAATCTTTATCTTGCATTACACAAAAAGCTTTCTACTAAGCTATTTACATTTATTGTTCTTTTATTAAAACAACACCAAAATTTTATTTCCACATTTTTTATTATCTTGCAAGGTACTTCTAGTTTTATTCCCGCAAAGTAGTTTCATACTTGTTCTAGGTAAAGCAAGCATTAGCTTGCGTACAGTTGTATCGGTGGTCGACAGAACTTGAGGGAATATTTGTTCTACCTTTATGTACTCCTTGGGTTCGACACTCTTACTTATCGAAAAAAGGCTACAAATGACCCCCTACACTTGTGGGTTATCAAGACCTTTTTCTGGAGAAATACCGTGGGGTGAGTATCCTCGTGTGTGCTCGTTTTTTTATCACGAAATAATTTTTTTATATCTTTAGTTATTGATATGGAACACAAAACACAAAAACAATTAGTGGTACTTGCTACTCATGGAGATGGTGAACCTGCTAAAACCCTCGATGCTAGTTATGTGAAACGTGTTAATTAGTCCTTTGATAATCCTGAGAAATCCTCATTGAACTTTATAATGGGAGACACGTTGGATCAACGTGAGTACTTTAGGGATTATCGTTTATCTCAAAAAGGGAAACACTTATGGGATCAAATTAGAATATTGCAATGGTTTGCTTGGGATGCATGCTTGAGATGTGATTTTACTTGTTGCTCTAAGATAAAGGATCCACACCTTCCCTTTGAATGTTCATTTAATGACAATAAAACCTTAGCTTCTTATGCTAATGGTATATATGATTACTATAATGTGGAACGAATAGAAGTATTTGTTGGTTTTTAAGGTGCTTATGAAATTGCTTCTTTGATTGAAAAGAATGATGACACTCCTTACGAATCTGAAAAATTATCCATACATCAATATTGCTATCATAATTATGTATTAAATAATGTTGTTGAAATAATAACTGCTGCCTTGGAAGATACTAATATTTTGCAGGAATCTATGGAAGAGGAAATAGCTGAAATTGTGAGCTCATTAGATGAAAAAGATGAGGAGGAGTGTGAAGAACAAAAGGCGGAAGAGCGTATTAAATACCCGTTCCCACCTTCTAATCATAGTAACTCTTCAACTCATACATTGTTTAGTTACCCTTCGCACATACCGAAGGACGAATGCTATGATGATTTCCATGATCCCGTGGATTCTTTTGAAATATCTCTTTTTGATGAACTTGATGCTTGCTATGCTTGTGGCCATGATGCCAATATGAATTATGCTTATGGAGATGAACTTGCAATGGTTCCTTATGTTAAAAATGAAATTGTTGCTATTGCACCCACACATGATAGTCATGTTATCTTTTTGAATTCTCCCAACTACACTATATTGGAGAAGTTTGCTCTTATTAAGGACTGTATTGATGGGTTGCGTTTTGCTACTACACATGATGATTTTGATGAATATAATATGCATGTCCTTGCTACTCCTATTTGCAATTATTATGAGAGAGGAACCAAATCTTCACCTCTTTATGTTTCCAATACGATAAAATTGCAAGAAAAAACTTATGTTATGTATTGGCTTTTACTTAATGTGCATGAATTGTTCTTATATGACATGCCGATGCATAGGAAGAGAGATACACTTTGTTTTCACATGATATATATCACTTTGTTCTCACTACTAAATTATGAATCATTGTTAATTAAAATTTGCTTTGATATACTGTAACACCCCGTTATGCCTGGCGGGATCTAGACTGGCCCCACAGACCAACACTAGCCTTTCCTACGCACTTTGTCCTCACTCGTGCGCACCCGGGACCAACTTCCCGGTCGGTCACCCATCCTAGAATCTCTCCAAGCCAAGCATGCTTAACTTTGGAGTTCTTTTCTAGTGGGCTCCCAAAAAGAAGGAATTCCTTGTTGATATGAGTAGTCTATCATTCCTATTAAGCCACGCTCTCACATACACCCCCACTCAAAGGAACCGACGTCCTCGTCGGCCCATTAGGAACGTTCCCTTTTGGCACACGTATGCGCGTCCAGTCCAGCACATGTGCCATGTTGTGTGCCACGACGGGCCACACATGCCATGCACCACATGCCAATGCACCTGACCTGTGCATGCCCATGTAACCAGAAGGGTCGGCTCTGATACCAAATGTAACATCCCGTTACGCCTGGCAGGATCTAGACTGCCCCCACAGACCAACACTAGTCTTTCCTGCGCACTTTGTCCTCACTCGTGTGCACCCGGGACCAACTTCCCGGTCGGTCACCCATCCTAGAATCAATCCAAGCCAAGCATGCTTAACTTTGGAGTTCTTGTCGAGTGGGCTCCCGGAAAAGAAGGAATTCCTTGTGATATGAGTAGTCTATCATTCCTATTAAGCGAGGCTCTCACATATGCCTTGGGATCCGGGTGGATCCATTACTTGAGCACTGTATGCCTAGCTTAATGGCCTTAAAGAAAAGGCTACCAGAGAGACAACACAGAAGTTTTAGAGAGTCATTTATTCTATTGTGTGCTTTTCTAAAGTTTAAAAACAAAAAAAAGATAGAGGGGAACCTAAAACTTCACAAAAAGAAATGTGAAAGTGAGATAGATGATGAGCATCGTTGGAGTGGGGGCTAGCCTTGAACTTTGTTCATGCCCGTGGACACTTTCTGAATCTTGAATCACAGAAACTTTTCAATAAAAATAATTATCCCCTTGTACAAATTCATTGTATTATAAAAATATTGTGCCAAGATTTGCCTTTAGGATGATTAGATTACTTGTTGGTATGTGCGGTGTAAAAACAGAAACTTTGGTTAATGTGTGTGAATTTACATTTTTTACTATAACATCGAAAGTTTATGAAACTTTTACACAGTATTTCTATAAAAAATGTTTATTGCTTCCTAATGTTTCAGAATTTTTGGAGTTACAGAAGTATGATCAAAGTTCAGATTACTATAGATTGTCTTGTTTGAGACATATTCTGTTTTTGATGCATTGTTTTGCTTGTTTTGATGAAACTATCGATTTTATTGGTGGCTTAAGCCATGGAGAAGTTATAATACAGAATTAATAATTAAAATACAAAATATGAATCGGTTTGCAACAGTACTTAAAGTAGAAATTTTCTTAAGTATACTAGCGGATCTCACTAGTTTTTTGTTCAGTTTTGTGTGGATGATGTTTTCAAAGATCGAGGAGGTCTTGATAAGAGGAGAAGGAGGAGAGGCAAGAGTTAAAGCTTGGGGATTCCCAAGGCACCCCAATTAAATATCCTAGTAGAATCAAGCTTCTAATCTTGGGGATGCCCCGGAAGGCATCCCATGTTTCTTCAACAAGTATCGATATGTTTTCATTCTCGTTTCGTTCATGTGATATGTGTAAATCTTGAAGCGTCTTTTGTGTTTATTTTTCACATTTATTTTATGCACCATGCTGGTATGAAATAGTCCATGGTTGATTTATATAATGCTCATTGAACTTCAATTATACCTTTTGAGTATGGCTTTATAGAAGGCTTCATGTGCTTCACTTATATCATTTGAAGTTTGGATTGCTTGTTTCTCTTCACATAGAAAACTATCATTTGCAGGATGCTCTTTGGCTTCACTTATATTTATTAGACAATGGTATTTGTAGAAAGAATTAAACTCTCTCAATTCACTTATACTCATTTAGAGAGTCAATAGGAATTGGTCATTTGCATGGTTAGTCATAAAATCCTACATAAATCTTATGGATCATTGAATATGATATGTTGGGTTCCCTGCAATAGTTTTGAAATATAGAGATGATAATATGTGGGAGGTACTAGTGGATGATCGTATTTAGTAATATATTGGTGTTAATGTTTGTGATTCTCGAAGGATGCACGTATAGTCTCCCGTTATGCCAGGAAGTTGGAGCATAATATATCCTTGATTGTCTATCTTGTTGTGAATGTCATGGGGGTGGGGTGGGGGTGATGGTTAACTCCTACCCCCCCTAGGAGCATGCATAGTAATACTTTGCTTCTAGGGATAATAAACCTCTGTAATAAGTATGTGAGTTCTATATGACTAATGTGAGTCCATGGATTATACACACTCTTACCTTTACGCAATTTGCCGGCCTCTATGGTACCGTGCATTGGCCTTTCTCATCCCGAGAGTCGGTGCAAAATTCGCCGGTGCATCCAAACCCCGTGATATGATACTCTCTATCACACATATATCTCACTATATCTTCCTCAAACAGCCACCATACCTACCTATTATGGCATTTCCATAGCTATTGTGAGCTATATTGCCATGCAACTTCCACTGCTGCCGTTTTGATGACTTGAGCGTTCATTGTCATATTGCTTTACATGATAGTAAGATAGCTAGCATGTTGTTTCCATGGATTGTACGTTTTTTTATATCTTTGCTGTGCTAGATCATTGCACATCGTGGTACACCCCAAAGGCATTCATATAGAGTCATACTTTGTTCTACTGTCGTTCCAGAATATATTGGAATTTATAGACCAGAGAGGGGCGTCGGCGGACAACAGGGGGAGCCAGCACACAACAGGGCATGATGACCCCCTAGGCACGCCCTGATGTGTGCCACCTCTCTCGTTCGGCATCCGGTATTCGCCTAAAGCTTCCATGTCTTCTTTTGGTCCAAAAAAAATATTAACTTTTTTTCATGGCAATTGGACTTCGTTTGGTACTATAAACCTGAAAAGTTAAAAACACGTAGAAAACAACAACTTGCACTTGGCACTGGGTTGATAGGTTACCGCTCAAACATAATATGAATTGACAAAAAAGTGCCTCAAAAGTATTGTACAAAGATAATATTATAGCATGGAAATATCAAATATTATAGATACGTTGGAGATGTATCAAAATCCCCAAGCTTAATTCATGCTCATCTTTAAGTAGCGAAGTGAAAAAAACAGAATTTTTGATGTGACATGCTACCCGACATGTAATCTATTGTAGGTATGATCATTGAGAAATGATGAATTAATAAACAACAACATAGTAATATTTCCAAACATAAGTAACATAATCACCCAGTTTCAAAATATATGATCCTTAAAGAATTTTTACCCACTATTCATTTTATCATATTAGCAAGGGGCATGACTCTGTCTTCACCATATCAATACAAATGTCAAGCACCACAGTGTTAAGTCAGGCAATTGGAACATACTTTTAAACATACGTCGGCTTTTTATTACTCACGCAATATATGAGAGTGAACCATTGATATAGCATAAAGGTGGAATAGAATATGGTGGTAGGCTTCAAAGGGTAAAAATGGAGAAGAAAGTCTCACATCAACTAGGTGTATCAACGGGCTATTGTGATGCCCATCAATAGATATGAATACGAGGAGTAGGTATTGCCATACAATGAATGCACTAGAGCTATAAGTATATGAAATCTCAACTGAAGATAAGTGGGTGTGCATCCAACTTGCTTGCTCATGAAGACCTCGGGCATTTGAAGAAGCCCGTCGTTGGAATATACAAGCCTCTTTTTCTCCTTTTTTATATTTTTCATCTGAAGTCTCATCCCAACTTGTGGGGTGAGTCAATGTCTCCATCATCCTATCCTCATTGAGATAGTTCCCTAATAATGATGATCACCACACTTTTCTTTACTTTTAACTCAATATGGAAAACTACTAATCAATAGTATGAGTCTATATGAATGCCTCTGGCACTGTACTAGGATGTGCAATGATCAAGCATAACATGTATCAAAACATGATGAACGGTTCCTTTGCCACGAGTACTATGTGAGCTTATATGATCATGCAAAGCAATATGAAAATGAAAGTACTAGTCATATCATGTAATAGTGGAAGTTGCATGGCAATATATCTCAGAATGTCTATGGAAATTCCATGATAGGTAGGTATGGTGGCTGTTTTGTGGAAGATATAAGGTTCCTTATGTGCAACAAAGCGTATCATGTCACGGGGTTTGTATGTACCGACGAAGGTTGCATCGATCCTGGAGGTGAGAATGTGCAATGCACGATACCGAACAGGCTAGCAAATATGAGGAGGTGAGAGTGCATATATCCATGGATTCACATTAGTCATAAAAAACTCACATACTTATTGAAAGATTTTATTAGATTTCTCGAAGCAAAGTACTACTTGCATGCCCCTAGGGAGGAGGTTGGGAGGAGTTAACCATCGTGAGCCTCCAACTTAAACAACACTATGATTTTGACGAGGAATAAGAATGCTCACACATCATCACCATGCCATAAAAATATTGAGATGAACAGCAAGTTAAAACCCTCTAATTCACAATATTCTTACTAACCAATGATATTTCACTCATGCCATTTCAAATTGCAACATTAACATCATTAACTCACAATTTCTCTATTATTTCCTCCATGAAGGTTTTGATTATGGACTCCTTGAATACCTATTATTTTTGACTAGTCTTATAACCCATTCAAATTAGCATCACTTTTTATTAACTCTCAAACATATATAAGTGAAGACTGAGAGTGCAATTATATCTTTAAAATCTATCCTCCTCCGTGCTCTAATAGATATAAGTGAAGCACTAGAGCAACTTCTTAGCTCAAAATATATAAGTGAAGCACAAAGGGTATCCTAATAAATTATGGTGATCTTGTGTCTCTCTCAAGTGCGTGTGTCCATCAAACAATGATTGTGCAAAACTAGAACAAAACAAAGAAAAATAAACAACAATCCAAGCAAAAGTCATATCATGTGATGAATAAAAATATAGCTCCAAGTGACATACTGATGGATTGAGACAAAAGACGGGATGCCTTCCGGGGCATACCGAAGCATAGATGGTTGAGTATTCCTAGAATTTGACTTGGGGTACCTTGGGCATCCCCAAACTTAGGCTCTTGTCGCTCCTTATTCATTCATCCATAGTGATAGCACTCAAAACATGAAAATTTCAGCAAACAAAACTCAACAGAAACCTTCATGAGATCCATTAGTATAATAAACGTATCAAATACTTTAGGTACTATCATAAATTGATAATTTTATTATTATTGTATAAGGTACTATATTCTAACTTCCCCATGGCTTATACTCCCTGATACAATCCATAGCATCATCAAAACAAGCAAACTATGCAAGCAAAAACATAATTTGTCTAAAACATAACAATGTGTAATGATTTGTAAAGAACAATACTTATTTAACTCCACATACTCAACCGAGGGAATTATTATATAAATACTGTGTAAGAATGTCAGATCAAAAAGACATTCCAATAAAACATGAGAAATTCTACACTAGTTGCTAAAGTTTCTGTTTTTGCACCATATCAATTATACTCAACATGCAAGTCATCCCAAAGGATTCACTTGGCAAAAACACTAATTGAAACATAAAAACACAATCATTACAATAGAAATAATCGTGCTCACTCAAAAATAGAAAATAAAAGTAAGAAAAATAAGATAACCATTGGGTTGCCTCCCAACTAGCGCTATTGTTTTACGCTCCTAGCTAGGTGTAATGCATACGACGAAGTGTTGTCATCCTTCTTATCAAGCTCCTCAATAACACAACCATGCTTAAGAAAAATAGGGAGCTCAAAAATTGGCTCTCTTTGCAAGTTTATAAAACTGGGATGCACACTATTCATTTTAAGATCCTCGTTTCCTTTGGTAGGACTTATGCTAACATTCTTTGGGACATATATAAACTTGGGATTTTAATTTTTGAGAGGTACTAGCATTAGTTTTGGAAGGATTGAAAGAAGAACCCACTTTATCAATGACCTCATCCTTTTTATTAATTCTAATCAAACCTTGTTCTACCCGGTCAATAATATTTGTATCTTTAGGCTTTAATGTTCCAAAATAGTTCCTATCTTTGATCTAAATTGAGTGATATGATTATGAATCTTTTTATTCAACTCCTCAATTTGTTATTTAGTGGCCATTTTATTTTCAATAACATCAAGTCTTTCCATAACATTTTCCAAGGTCAAAATAGTTTGATTAATGATAAGAGGCGGTGACCCAACTAAATTTTCCATGGCCATGAAAGCATCCAAAGTGTGACTCGTTAAGAACTTATCAGTCACAATATTATCAAGTACAAATGTATGACAAGTATAATACCCATGTAGAAGTTGCAAAGCAAGATGTTGGAGGATTTCTTATGAATTTATTTATTTTGAGCATTGCAAATCCTATGCCATGCACCTTTTACAATTTCTCCTCCTCTTTGTTTAAAATTAAGCACATCATTATCGGTGCTAAAGGGAACAAAAGAAGAACTGGCCATAGTAATATGCAAACAAATAAACTAGCAAAGATATTTTTTTTGTTTTTTTGTTTTTTATGAAGCAAGTGAGGGAGTCCTGGACATAGATTGTTGATGGGGGGAGTAGATTGTAGGGGAGAGAAACTCATCTAGGGTTTTATTTTTTTGTTTTGTATGAAGCAAGTGAAGCAAGTAGGTCTAGAGGGGGTGATAAGACTACTTGACCAATTAAGGCTTTACTTTTTCCCAATTTTGGCAAGTTTTAGCATTCATATCTTATCAAGTACACCCTACACATGCAAGTCTAAGAGTATAGCGGCCGAAAGTAACAACATGCATGAGTAAAAGGGATAGGGTAGGAAGATCAAACGCAATTGTAGACATGATGGTTTTTTCCGTGGTTTCGACAGGTGGCGCTATCATACATCCATGTTTATGGACTCTTCAACCCACAGAGGGTAACAGTCGCGAGAGTCCACAGAGGGCTCCACCCATAAGGGTCCAGGAAGTAGCAACCTTGACTATTCCATACGGCTTCCGTCCACGAAGGACTAGCCTCACTATGGGTAGATCTTCATGAAGTAGGCGATCTCCTTGCCCTTACAAACTTCATGGTTCACTCCGCAACACGAAGTAGCAGGATCCCAAGCAACACCAAACCAATCTAGGAGGCACCACCCTCCAAAAGGTAATAGGCTCCGTAATGACGATGAACTCCTTTCTCTTGTGCTTCAAGATGATAGACTACTCAACACACAATCACTCTCTCAAAGATTTGGCTTGGTAGAAGATATGGGATTGGTGGAAAGCAACTTGCGGAGGCTAGAAATCAAGATCCAGATGGTTGGAGTGGAAGATCTTGATCTCAACAGAAGGGTAGGTTGTTCTCTCTCAGAAAATCTGATAAGATAGGTATAGAATAGTTCTGAGTGCTTCTTTTTCGAGTAAGTGGTGGTGGAGGGATATATATAGGCATCCCCAAAAATCCAACTGTTACACACAATGAGTCAGACTCGGTGACTCCAATGTGTCAATCCTGGTGGTACCGAACTGACCAAAAGGTGGCAACTTTTGAATCTCGGTGAGACAGGTATAGGACTCTCGGTTGCGCCGACAAGGTGAACAAGGTCAGAATTGCCAAACTCAGTGATGCCGATTCAACATTCTTAGATGGACCGAAAATGTGAACTTGCGTAACAGAAAGTTGGCAGCCCAACTCAGTGGCACCGAAAGCAGTGTCGGCTGCACTGAATTGTTAGGGTTTGGCTGAGTCTGCCTAGGGTTTGGAATCGGTGGCACCGGGATAGGAATGTTGGTTGCATCGATATTGAATGTTTGGCTATAGACTGACTTTGGTGGGAGATCTTGTAGATGTTTTTGGTGACTATCACTTGTGCACGTATGAGCATTTTGTTCACCAACAAAACCTTACCCCCTTTTAATAGTATTGGCTTTCCTATGGACTCAAAGTGATTTCTCAAAAATGTAAAATGTAGAGTCCTCTTCCTTGAAGCTTGGCCAACCTATTTCCTTTCATCTTGGGGTAATTCCACAATCTCCATAATCCTTTTGCCATTCCTATCATTGAACTTTTCCTGAAATATACTTGGTGGAAACATTAGTTCAATGACTTATATGTTGTTATAAATTACCTAAACCACCAAGGGAGCAAATGTGCTTTCAATCTTCCCCTTTTTGGTAATTAATGACAACATATAGATCAAAGCTTCGACAAAGATATAATCAATGAATATAATTGTCGCTTTAAGAAGTATGTGATAAGCAAGAGCTCCCCCTAAATTTGTGCATTATTTTGAATTTGCATTTGAATGCAAATGCACAATCGATTAGGTACATGGGTCACTTCCTACATGTCACATACCACTTGGTGGTGTGCAAGAGTAATTATAATAAACATCAAAGCACAACACAATCAAGAAAAGATGAATGATCATCACATAAGCATTAAGATGATAGGAAATAGTAGCATCACACATTAAAGCGTATGATCAAACATCATCAAACGTGTATCACAAGCAAATCAAAAGAGTATCACAGCAACCAAAAGAAATTGTTTTTGAAAAAGCAATAAACACCAAATGCTCTCTCACTCGAAGCCTAAAGATCTATATACACTTCTCCCCCTTTGACAACAAGTTACCAAAACGTTCAAAGGCATATATCTAAGCGTTCTTGGGCTGATCTCCTCTGGTTGTCGATGAAGGAGTCGAGAGAACAACGTCGGCGAAGATCTCTGCAGCTGTCATGGATGGAGCTGGAGTGGATACTGGAGGAACTGGAGCTGATGGAGCAGGAGTTGTGCTGACAGTAGCAGGAGCTGATGAAGAGGGCCTTAAGTCTGGAGCAGGCACTATAGCTGATCTAGCCTGAGTAGTGAACTGTGTACTCGGCCTCAGAAGTGATCCATCCTCCTGCTGCTCCTCCTCCTCATCATCATCATCATCATCATATGAAGAAGTAGAAGAAACCTAAGGGATGTGCACTGAGTCAACTTCCTTCTGAAGCTCTATAACTATCTTAGTCACCTTGTCCATCTTATCATTGAAAGTCTTGATCCTTGTTTCAAAGATCCTTACAAGACTGTTCTGGTTGTCCATAATCCCCTTAATATCCTTCTCGATGCCTTGGACTGCTGAGATCAAAAGATCCATTTGCTCATTTTTGGATCTAGGGACTTGAGCACTAGTGGCTCGAACTTCCTTTGCCTCTGCCTGAGCTGTAGCAGATGTGGGATGATCTGGGTCCATCATCACGATGTTGTCCTTAAGCTCTGCCTATAGGGGAAAATGTGGACGATCTAGAGCAAATATGTGCTTTTCCAACCGAGAGTTGTTAAGCATCTAGATGTAGGTTGCATAGCATCAAGAGCGCTTTTGATCAGCAGCAACCCTCTTAACTGTCTCAACAATTAAGTCCATAACTCTAATCCTGGTGTGTCCGTCAAGGTGGATCAACATGTTGATGGAGTAGCCTCGGATCATCTTGTCATCTCCTGACTTGGGCATCAAAGTGTGCCTCAGAATAGTGTTCATGGTACGGAGGCTAGCTTGCAGATAGTAGATGGATCCTAGCTTGTGAGATTGCACTTTGTCTGCAGGGATAGGAGTATACATATCCTTCATGGCATTTTGGCTTGCCTTGGATTCTGAGTACACATCCAAATCACTATCCTGAACCTCTGGAAAGTGCATCCCACTCATAAACAGTAGATTCATACCTTGCTCCTTCATTCATCCATACAATCCTACCATCTCCATAGAAATGTGAAGTGGAGTAGAATTGCATGATCATCTTATCGTTCCATGAAGTAAGCTCTCTTCCAACAAACTATGCAGACCAATGCAGTGGAAATTATCTTGTACACTTGGAAAGTAGTCCTCATTCTCCTTAAAGAATTTCCAATCAACATATCTCATATCACTAATAGCTGGGCTCTTGTCTAGCAGCACTATCTCGTAAAAGTCTTGCTGCACTCTAGTGTAGAATCTGTAGTCCACAACAGTCTTCTTCCTCTAGGTAAATGGATATATAGCTCTCCATGCCCTCAAACCTGAGTCTTTCCACTTCTTCATATCTTCACCAACTAGGTGGCTGACATCATGTTCTAGAATATGTGGTCTGAGCTTCATCAAAGTTGTCATGTCATCATCATCTTCAACTCTGGAAGCAGTTCCCTTGGTCTTTTCAGAAGCTGGAATTTGCCTAGATGTCCTCTTAGGCTTTTCAGCAACAACCTTCTGGGATTTGGCACTGTTGGATGTGCCCATATTTTATATAGCATCAGCCATAAGCTTCTTCGCCTTCTTCTTGGGAGGAGCCTTCTCAACATGTTCTTCCTCCTCTTCCTCAACAACAGCACCAGCAGCCTCCTCTGGATCTTCATACATGGATGTAGGCCTACCAATCACATGAATAATCCTCTTTCTGGCTTTCTTCTCCCTTGCCTTCTTAGGCATAGACTTCCTTGGGGGATCAATCAACTTTTTGGCTTTAGCACTCTCACGTGCTTTGATAGTTTTAGAGCTGACATACATCTTGCTGACAACTCACCTGGAAGAAGTAGCTTCAGTAGCAGACTTCGTAGCACCCTTTTCTTGCTTCTTGGCAAGAATTTCCTCAGGGACAAAGTCTGAATCTTCCTTATTTGAATTCAGCTTCTTTCTGGTCCTTGTAGCAGCCTTGGGAAACCCATGGGAGCTGGGGGTGCTTGGATCTGAAAATGAACTGGACTCTAGGCTTGTGCCTGAACTCATGTCAGCACCCTGCTCTTGCAAATTCTGACTGTCCTCAGCATTTGACATACTGACCCTGTGAATAGAGTATGGAAGAGCAGAAGAAAATGAGTCATCACAAAATGAGGCTGGTTTCCAAAGTTTTGCATTCTGTCAAATGAATATCGGTACAGCCAAAGCATAATTTTCGGTGCTACCAAGACTGACTATCCCACTTAACAGAACCTTGGCACTCTTTTCTGTGAGACCGAAAAGAAGTACTCGGTTCCACCAAGACAGTTCTCAGCAACAAAGACAAAATGGTGAGATCGATTTGTTTGCTTTGGTTCCACCGAGCTCCATCGGGCGGAAGTCAAACCCTAGAAAATCTAACATTCGCTAGACAATTGGAATTTTGTGTGGATAGGAATACATGCAATGAGTGGCTTATAGATAAAATCAAATCCAATGCACAAGAATCGGATGAGGAGCGCAAAGGAGGTCGAATCCGTACTCTAACTTGGCGCGGATCCTTTATGGCGGCGACGATGGAGAAGATTTCATCGACGATGGCGATTCCCAGTGGCGGAGGAGCGCAAGGAGATAAGGGCGACAACTAGGGCTCTCAAAGTCGACAGCTTAGGGATCTGAGGCGCAATGGTTGAGGATGAAATTCAAAGCGTCAGGGTCTAGGGTGTTTATACCCACCACTGTCGGTGACACCAATTCTAACTTTTCGGTGTCACTGAGTTCCTCAACTATCAGTTGACAAGGAAACTCGGTGTAATCGAGATGATGGAATCGGTGGTACCGAGATTGAAAACCAGATCAACCCTAGGCATTTGCTGAGACCGATATTTTGTGGTTGGTTCCACCGAGATGCACTTGGGAGGTTTTAGTGGTCAGTCCTTGTCGATACACAACTCCGAGTACTCCACACACAAAGGGATCGAAAAGCACTTGTTCAAATTTTGTGATGCATCATGAATAGAGTATGAGGTGAGAAAGCATAGATAGCTTAAAGAGTGGTCCTAGGCATTCTTCTCCATCCAATTGGCAGAAGATAAATCAAAGATCAAATAGCAACAATTGCATGTCCTCGAATGAGAAAATAAATGCAGACCAACATTCTCACACAATAAGATGTCAAATAAAATCATGGCAAACATGCACAAACATAATAGTATCTAACAAGCACTTTGGCAATGAGGAAGTCATCTATATATGAGTATTTGACTTAGGAGCCAAGTAAGAGTGCTTGATCATAGCTCATACTCATCGTTTAAGCACAAGTGGGGTTACCACTTTTACATAAAGCATTTAATGTTGTCACATACTAAGAGATGCTTTGAATCAAGTCTTAGAGTAAATCTCCCCCTTGATGTGACATCCCCCCATAAGATGGATGAACTAACCTTGGGTTTTTTCGATGAAGACTTCATGTTGGTGAGGTAGTGGTGGATGCTCAAAGTTGATGAATATCACCAAGAGTTGGGAGCATCCTTGTTGTTTCCTCACTCTTCTCACCTACATGGGTTAGTCCCTACACACAAGAGACAAATACAAGGATAGCAATGGACATGGAGTGCAAAGCATGTGTGATGATGTCCATTGATTTGTTGATTACCTTGTCCATTGCTTACCTTTGAGGGAATGTGTGAATCCTTGAACTATTGCGTAGGGTTGATGTTGATTGCAAATGGACCTTACCAATAATGAATGCGAGTGAATTTCGTTGGCGGAGCTACCCCTCAAGAACTTTCTAGTTCTTCTTCTTGGGGACCCACATCAAGTTTATGGGGATCCTCAGTGTTGAAGTAGCACTTGTATAAGTTGAGCTTGTAGTAGCCTTGGGAACCCACTTCACCAAAGCTTGGGATTCATCTTCATATGAGTCAATTTCCTCTTGAAGGTTGTTCTTGCCCTTGAGCTTGGTGTCTTGTGGTGGAAGGTCATCTTGAGTGTTTGTTCCCTTGGGAAGAGTATTTTCATACTTCTCCTTTTGAGGAACAAACATGGACACGGGATATTGACCTTCTTCCCATTCAACTCCATTTGCGTTGAAGTAGCCAACACCATGATTCTTCCGGTATCCTCCGTGCTTGCGTACAATTTACTCAAATTGCTTACACCCAACAAGACTCTTGTAGATACCTTTCTCTATAATTCCTTTCAATAAAGCATTTTCTTGCTCAAGTGTAACTTGGCTAAGAGAATTATCAGTAGTGGAATTAATAGAACTACTAGGACAACATCATTGGGTTTAGCATTTTTACTGTTGCTACTAGATGACCAACCTTTCTTGCCTTTGTTACTAGTTTGCTTAGATTTGACTTGTGGTATGAATGTAGACAAGAGTATTCGTTTGTCAAGATAAGATAAAATCTTGTTTCGGAGATCGTCATTGATAGCTTTAAGATATTCATGTTCTTGCTCCAAATTGAGCTTCTCGAAGTGTAGCTTCTCATGAATTCTTACAAGCTCTCTATGATCTTCAAGAGTAGATTCATGGGCTAACTTAAGAATGTTAAGTTCTTTAGTTAGTTCTTATATTTTCATCTTATCATCATCAATTGACCTATCTTGACTAGCATGATAATTATCAAGTTCATTATGATCAACATCACTAGTTTTATCACATAGCAAGTGATCATCATAAAGGAAATCATCTTCATCACTATTGAAATCAAGATATTTGGGGTGTGATGCCTTGGGGCCTTTAGCTATGAAGCAACTTCCGCTCCCTTCAGTTGGTTGTCACTAGTGCAATTTCGGCAACACCTTCATCTTGACTATAGTTGGAGTTGGAGTGATAGCTTCTCTCGGAGTGGTTGTCGGAGTTGGAGCTGGAAACCCATTCACCAACATGAGCTTGATGTTTCCTTCTTGAGTAGCTCTTGGGGTACTTGTGCTTCTTCTCCGAATCTCTACTTCTCCTTAAGGGTCTTCATTCATAACGATCATCTCTACTCCTTCCCTCTCTTCGAGGTGAATCATCTCTTGAGATTCGTCTTCTTGGTGACTCTTCTCTTTGTTTGTAAGGAGCCGTGCACTCATTGGAGTAGTGTCCGGGCTTCCCACAATTTTAGTAGTTTCGGTCATGACTTGAAGAATGCTTCTCTTCATGTCTTGAGTTTGAGCTTCGATCTTTGCTTCTATTCTTGTAGAACTTGTTGAATTTATTGACCATGAGGCTTATCTCTTCATTTGTGACAAGGTTGTCGCTTGAGGTAGCAGGAGCATCACTTGTGGATTTGTAAGCACCGCTAGACTTGTGGTGAAGATCTTCCTTGTATTTGAGTGTCATCTCATGAGCAACAATTCTAACAATCACTTCCGTTGGTTTGAGATCTTTGTAGTTGGGTATTATCTGGATCAATGTGAAAACGGTGTCATATCGATCATCCAAAGCTCGAAGTATCTTCTTGATGATGAATTTATCTGTCATTTCTTCGCTTCCTAAGCCGGCAATCTCATTTGTGATGAGAGCTAGCCTAGATTACATCTCAGCGACTCCTTCACCATCCTTCATCTTGAACTTATTGAGCTGACTTTGAAATATAACTTGGATTCTCTCACAGACTCAGTTCCTTCATGCATATCAACCAAAGTATCCCAAATCTCTTTTGCGTGTTCAAGATAGCTGATTTTTTTGAATTCTTCGGGGCGTAGGCAGTTGAAGAGAATGTCACATGCTTGAGCATTGAGTTGCAACATCTTCAATTCATTCATAGTTGCTTCACGATCTGGTTCCTTTCCTTCTGCAAAGAATTCACCTTGCAAGCCAACACGAACAACAGCCCAAACGGAAGGATTATGAACAAGAAATGCATTTTCATTTTGTGCTTCCAACTAGCAAAAATTGTGCCATCAAAATACGGACCTCTACGGTGATAATTACCCTCACTAGATGCCATACTTCTCCTAGGTTGTGAAACCAATGCTGTGGAGACCAAAGCTCTGATACCACTTGTACGACCAAAAGTAGGTATAGAGGGGGTGATTAGACTACTTGACCAATTAAGGCTATGCTTTTCCCAATTTTAATTCTTGGCAAGTTTTAGCATTCATAGCATATCAAGTACACCCTACACATGAAAGTCTAAGAGTATAGCAGCGGAAAGTAACAACAATCATGAGTAAAAGGGATAGGGTAGGAAGATCAAATGCAATTGTAGACATGATGATTTATTCCCGTGGTTCCGATAGGTGGCACTATCGTACATCCACGTTTATGGAGTCTTCAACACACAGAGGTTAATGGTCGTGAGAGTCCACGGAGGGATCCACCCATAAGGGTCCACGAAATAGCAACCTTGACTATTCCATACGGCTTCCGTCCACGAAGGACTAGCCTCACTATTGGTAGATCTTCAAGAAGTCGGCGATCTCCTTGCCCTTACAAATTTCTTGCTTCACTCCACAACACGAAGTAGGAGGCTCCCAAGCGACACCTAACCAATCTAGGAGGCACCACCCTCCAAAAGATAATAGGCTCGGTAATGACGATGAACTCCTTGCTCTTGTGCTTCAAGATGATAGACTCCTCAACACACAACCAGTCTCTCAGAAATTTGGCTTGGTAGAAGAGATGGGATTGGTGGAAAGCAACTTGGGAAGGCTAGAAATCAAAATTCATATGGTTGGAGTGGAAGATCTTGATCTCAACACAAGGGTAGAAGGTTCTCTCTCAGAAAATCTGATAGGATAGGTATGGAATAGTTCTGAGTGCTTCTTTTCGAGTAAGTGGTGGTGGAGGGGTATATATAGGCATCCCTAAAAAATCCAACCGTTACACACAATAAGCCAGACTCGGTGACACCAATGTGTTAATCTTGGTGGTACCGAAGTGACCAAAAGGTGGCAAATTTTGAATCTCGGTGCGACCAGTATAGGAATCTCGGTTCCACCGACAAGGTGTCCAACGGTCAGAATTGCCAAACTCGGTGATGCCAATTCAACATTCTCGGATGGACCGAAAATGTGAACTTGCATAACAAGAAGTTGGCAGCCCAACTCGTTGGCACCAAAAGCAGTGTCGGCTGCACCAAAGGGTTAGGATTTGGCTGAGTCTGTCTAGGGTTTGGAATCGGTGGCACTAGGATAGGAATGTTGGTTGCACCGATTTTTAAAGTTTGGCTGTAGACTAACTTTGG
The DNA here is from genome assembly GCA_022496015.1 of Hordeum marinum. Taxonomy (NCBI): domain Eukaryota; kingdom Viridiplantae; phylum Streptophyta; class Magnoliopsida; order Poales; family Poaceae; genus Hordeum; species Hordeum marinum. The sequence continues at coordinate 210,081,375 of CM039674.1, read as the reverse complement.
TGGGAGAGCTTGTGGATGTTTTTGGTGACTATCACTTTTGCACGTATGAGCATTTTGTTCACCAACAAAACCTTACCCCCTTTTATTAGTATTGGCTTTCCTATGGACTCAAAGTGATTTCTTAAAAATGTAAAATGTAGAGTCCTCTTGCTTGAAGCTTGGCCAACCTATTTCCTTGCATCTTGGGGTAGTTCCAAAATCTCCACAATCCTTTTGCCATTCCTATCATTGAACTTTTCCTGAAATATACTTGGTTTAAAGATTACTTCAATGACTTATATGTTGTTATTAATTACCAAAACCACCAAGGGTGCAAATGTGCTTTCAGGTTTTAGCTATTCGATATCGTGGTACATCAACTTTGTAACCATCCTACACATCAATATAATCGAGCAGGACGTAGGGTTTTACGTCCATAGGAGGGCACCAACCTAGGTAAACATCGTCTGCTTTGTCCCATGTTACCATCGATCCTAGACTCACAGCTTGGGACCCCCTACCCGAGATCCGCTGGTTTTGACACCTACATTGGTGCTTTCATTGAGAGTTCCATTCTGATCGCCAAAGAAATCAATGGCTCTCTTAGTCATTAGTGAGGACGTTCGCAACATGGACTCCTTTGTCCCTGGACAGATCTTTGCTTTTGGCAGCGTCGTGATGCACGCCGACACGACCGGTTGTCTTGGCCGGGTCGGGATTTTCACCCCTGATCAAGAGTTCAGATTCGGGAACCTAGAGTTCTCCATAGACTCTCGGGGCAATCTTTTGCTCACCGGGCTCGCAATCTCCTCTGATGCGCCCGAGGACTCCGAGGCCTTGACTTAGGATTTCTCTCTAGACCCCGCCTAGGGGACTAACACCAACAATGATCTGGCTTTTAATCTGGATCCATTCATAGTATCGGATGGTCGGGGGTCAGATCCTGCCGAACACACTCCTTGGGCGGATGCATCGGAGGTTAACTCTGAAAGCTTTGGGAAGATTGACCCAATCAAGGTCTCGACACTCAACGAGTCTCTAGATCGGATCCTATCGATGAAAATTACTTATGACCCAACCCCAATCCATGCTTAGATCGGTCTGAAGGCGGGTCAAGAGGAATTTTTCATCCCACCCACCACCCACTTAGTAGCCACTGTTAAAGACTTAACCAATATGTTGGACTATGCCTCCGAGGAGGCAAAAGACATGGATGAAGAGGATTGCTCTCCCGCCCCCATCAACATTGGGCTATGGAGTTCCACCTCCACCTACGACGTCTACATGGTGGATACTCCAGCCCATAAGAGCGAGCACACACCCGAAAACAATGCCCATAAATTGAGTGAAGAGATGTTAAGGCACTGGAAACAACGCAAACGATCAAAGACAAAAAAGGGAATGGAAGCCATTGCTGACATCGGGGAAAATGACACCCTGGAATACATCGGCGATCCTGATATCCCCGAGTAGTCGCTAGAGGACCAGGAGAGTCCAGAAGATCAGCGCGACCCCATGAATCTAAACAATTTCGAGGATGATACAACTACCTCCCCCTATTGAGGAGGAGGACAGCCTGGAAGCCGAAGACTTCACCATCCCTAAAAACCTTGAGGATCAGGAATGGTTTAGGCAACATCTTATAGCCACTTCCGAATCTTGAAGGCAAAAGAACAACAGCTTAAGGCCGAACAAGATACCCTCACCGATGGATGGACGAGGGTCTTATCAGCCGGGGAAGGGTACGGTACCGTTCTATTGGACCAACCCAAGAGCTATCCACGCCGACGGCTGCTGTCGCAGTTCGACGACAAGGTCCTTAATACATCGTCTCCCAAGCACACTCCATACGACCAAAGGGACCGCCGTCCCCAAGGACGAGATAGGACGGTTGGCGATGCCAGTTATAGGCCAGGGATACCCCGCAGAAGGGGAAAAGAGCAAATAGAGCCTGAGGACAGGTACGACCTGCGATACGACCTGGATCATAGAATAGGCCGCACGAGATCCATCTATGGATATAGAGGGTACTCCCTCGATAGATGGGACGGGTACCATCCTTGGCTTGACCACAACAACAGAGGTCGGGAACAAAACTAGGCCAGATCACGCACTGACTACCGGTGTGACATAGCCTGGTTGAGAGGCGCTGCCCACCCACTGTGCTTCATCGACGAGGTGATGCAGCATCAGTTCTCGAAAGGGTTTAAACCCGTGAACATAGAGCAATACAACGGGACAACCGACCCGATAGTGTGGATCGAGGATTTCCTCCCCCACATACATATGGCACGAGGAGATGATCTCCACACCATCAAGTATCCGCCCCTAAAACTTAAGGGGCCAGCTCGACACTGGTTAAACAACCTCCCTAAAACTTCTATTGGGAGTTGGGAGGATCTCGAGGATGCATTCCGATCTAACTTCTAGGGCACCTATTTACGGCCACCGGACTCCTCCGACCTTAGCAATGTTGTCCAGAAAGCAGCCAAATTGGCTCGACAATTTAGGAATCAGTTCTTGACCAAGAAGAACTAGATTGCCGATTGCCAGACACCGAGGCAATAGCTTCCTTCTAGCACAATATTCGGGACGAATGGCTCGCTCGCCAGCTCGGTCAGGACAAGCCTAGGACCATGTCCGCCCTTACATCATTCATGACCCACTTTTGTACAGGCAACGACAACTGTCTAGCTAGACGAAGCCACAACCGCGAAGATCTCGGCATTTCCGAACCCCGGAATGGAAACAGGAAACCACAATGCAAGAAAAGTAAACGCCGGCACAACAACGGTGATGCCGAGGACATGGCCGTTAACGCCGGTTTCCGCAACCCCCGATCTAGGCAGTGGAAGGAGCCTTCTAAAGGCAATCATGACGGACCTACCCCACCGGACAAAATGAGGGAGAGGCCTTGCCAGATCCATGGCACCCAAGACAAGCCCGCCACCCACACCAACCATAACTGTTGGGTGTTCAAACAAGCTGGCAAACTCGCAGCCGAAGAGCAAGGAAAGGGCCCACGTAGCGAGGATGATGACGAGCCTCACGGCCCGAGCAATGGAGGATAGAAGCAGTTCCCTCCAGAGGCAAAGATGGTGACCATGATATACAACACTCACGTACCCAAAAAGGAGAGGAAGCGCGCCCTTTGAGAGGTCTATGCCATAGAACATGTAGCCCCGAAGTATAACCCAGGGTCGGCGTACCCGATCACCTTTGATTGACGAGACCATCCGACCAGTATCAGTCATGGGGGTTCGGTGGTCCTTGTCCTAGACCCCATTATCAATGGGTATCACTTCACTAAAGTCCCAATGGACAGAGGAAGTAGCCTCAATCTGATCTACTCAAACACGGTGAAAAAGATGGGTATAGATCCATCAAGGATCAAACCTAGCAACACTACCTTTAAAGGAGTGCTCCCAAGCATCGATACCCGGTGCATGGGCTCTATGAGCCTAGAAGTAGTGTTCGATTCGCCCAACAACTTCCATGGCGAGGACTTGATCTTTGACATCGTCCCTTTCCTCAGAGGTTATCATGCCCTGCTAGGCCGCATGGCGTTCGCTTGCTTAAACGCCTTCCCACACTACACATACCTCAAACTCAAGATGCCCGGGCCCAAGGGGGTCATTACTGTCAATGGCAACACAGAGTGTTCCCTCCGAACTGAGGAACATCCATTAGCCCTGGCGGACGAATGCCATTACGATGACGATCGGCCAACACCAAAATCTGCCATAAAGGCACGTCAGGTTGGCAAACGAGCTCGTTCTCAGTCCAAACTCCCGGAATCTTCTTCTCCCTAGAAACAAGGACACGCTCCTCATTTCACAACCCTAGCGCCCATCAAATATGTTTCAAGACGGCACAACTTTTCCCTCAAGATTCCATAGGCAACAGTGGGTAAGAACTATCAAAGGGAAAATGTTTGCCTCGACCAAACTACTGCGAGTACATGTCCTCGGACAAACCACGGGTACCATCAAGGACCTGCTAAAGCGTAAAGCTCATCCATACTTCGGCGACTTCCCAAGATCATCTTCCCAAGGTCCACTCGTTGACACCAATCACCCTTAAAGGAATGCAACTCCATAGGGGTGCATGAGCGGACACGCAACTGGGCATATCAAGGACGTCAAGCAACCCATCGAAGACCCCTGGTACCACCTCCCCTGTGTAAACACTATATTTCCTCGTCAAAGACCTGTAAACAGAGGTTTCGGCAATTTGAATTATGAGAAATAATGAGCAAATAATAGACCATTGTACATGGCTTCTTCGCTGTATTTTATGCAACATACTCTGTTCTTCCCTCATCAAAGCTTATTACGAAACTGTTCGGTATACATTACGATGCAACCAACTAATAGACCGGGGGATTGAATTTAAAATATCACCGTAAGCATCACCTCGACACAATTGATCTTGTGTTCGGCGTCTTGGATTATGCTTTATATGCATTGGAATCGAACTATGTCTTGGGTCAATGGTTGGGTTGCCCGGCTACCGTGTTTGCCTTCTTACATTCGACTTGTTTGGATAACAGGGAAAAGGGAGAACCACTTCAATTGTGTTTCCAGCTCGCCTGATCAAGCACCTCAGCGGAGAAAGCTGAAAATTGAATGTCATAGTAAGCGAGAACCAGTCTGCAAATCCGAGCATAAGTGCCATACTAAAAAACCAAAAGAGGTTATTCCGTGTCCTATGATGGGTTTCGTACTTGTACAAACCATGTGACGCTGGCTTTAGCCTCGGTACATCTGAACATCACAAAACACTGGGGGCTAATCATTAGCCCCCGCATTTTAAGCTCCCACAGCTAAGGGAAAGCGATAAAGCATTATAGTCTGATTGCCTTGTTCCCCTCCCACTACCGCCTTTGGGCACCGATACCTCGGCTAAAGGGTCACAGTGTGAGGGCAAAAACACCTCGCATAGTATCTACGTGGGGGCTGAAGCTGATGAATCGCAAGTTTCAGATAAAACAGCCACATGGGAGACAAAATAAATACTAAAACTTAAAAGACATGATAAACCATGCAATCTCATTATAAAGCGATAAAAGTCTTCATACATTTTACAACAAGTTTATTCATAAATTTCATTCTTCGAGCATTGGGCTTCTATCGCCCGAGCACCATCCATCATGATGGAGAAGTATTGCTTTGGACGTCTATGCTCCTTCCCAAGGTGCAAAGGCCCGGTGGCCATCTCGGTCGGCTTGAGCTTCGGCGAGTGCACCATGGTCCTTGCAAAGGCCACCGACCTCCCTCGATGCATGTAGAATGCTTTAGCGCGTCAATTCGAGGAACAACATCACATAGTTTCCGCACCAAGCCGAAGTAGCTGCTCAGCAATGGCTCTGCAGGCCATAGCCGGATGCAGAGATCCTTCATGGCCTGCTCCGCCATCCTGTGTAGCTCCATCAATTGCTTCATTTGCTAGATCATAAGAGGAGAGTGCTCGAGGGACTCAAACTATGCCCATTATAGCCGAGCCTCATCCTCCTCCTCCCGCGAAGCATAAAACTTGTTCGCATCCACTGCACTCTTTTGGAGGTCCATACAGGTGCCTGAGGAACACCACACCTTGGTGAGCAACGCAAACCTCCTACCACCAAAGGCACATTGTAGTAAGTACGGCTTATCATCCGTGATAGCCTTGACTTGGCGAACCACTTCTTAAAAGAACCCCCTGTCCACCCGCTCCTTTTTGAGCTCGGATTTCAGCATGGACAGCTCGGTGGCCTACTCTTTGCCTTTTTGCTCAAGGGCCTCACACTTCATGTTGGTATCCTTGAGATCCAACTACACCTACTATACCCAGCCCTCATGCTTGTAGCTCGCAGATTTTAACGTTGATAGAGCGGTTGTTGCTTGTTCGGCCGCCGCCTTCTCATCCGCGGCAGCTTGCTTCATCTTTTTTAGCTCGGCCTTGAGGCTCTCGACCTCCGTAGACGAAGCTATGGTAGCAGTAAATGAGTAATTACGCTGGGTTAACAGTGTGCATTAATAACGATAGATAGCCTGGATATTTCAATTCAGCTTACCTAGCGCCTCGTCGAATCTCTTATTCAGGCGACCGAGCTCCTCATTGGAGCTCTTAAGCTTTAGATTTAGCTCAGCAAGCTTCGCGGCATTGACGACTGCCACCGCCGACGAGGCCTGCAAAAATGTTAGGTTATGTTCGTTCAAACCCCCGAGCTGTCAAGAATATGTGCGTTCAAACCCCCGAACTGTCAATAATATGACCCCTTGCTCGGTCCTCTTAAGGGCTTCTAGAACAGTGTGAGACAAATGGTGCCTTGTGCATCATTGGTCGCTCCTGGGTATTTGACCCTCGGGTGGGTTTTTTCAAACCCACCCAAGGCTCAGGGGCTACTACATATATAAAGATAGCACAAAATTAGTAAAATTAATTTTTTCAGAGTATTACCTGGCTCACCTTGAAGCCCGTCAAGAGACCATTGAAGGCCTCTTTCAGTCCGCTATCAACTGTTTGAATGCCTTGCAAGACCGCACCCATAAGGGTGCGGTGATCCTTGAAGATGAACGTTCTTGTTAGAGCTTCCTCCACCATGACCGGCCACCCAGTCATGGGTGGCACCGGTGGTGACCGGCCAACCCGATCTTCGACTAGTGATTGAGCCGGTAGCTCCGGAGGCACAGTGCTCCCTAGAGATGTCCTTAGAAGGGACTGGACATTCCTCTGTCCTCCCTCCTAAGTGGCCAGGAGAGTTTTCTCCCCCTGTTCTTCGGTGGTCGAGGCATTAACCTCGGCCATGACATCATCGCCCCCACTGCCTGTGTTCGTCTCTGAAGGAGCCTAGTGCGATAACACCTCCACGACCTCTTTTGAAGCCCCTGGAGTTGTGGGGTGTGATGCAGTCCCACTCTCCGCCAGCTCGGTGGGTGGAGACTCCCCATTCAATATTTGGTCGGTGGGGAGAACGTGTGGTGGGCTGCAGATTAAAAGGCATTCGTCAATTTAAAACATTAAAAACTTGACATAAATGACCCAGGGGGTCTTTGGATTCATACCTTTGGGTTAGGGCTTGACCCTTAGGTTCCTTAGGGGAACCCTCTCAAAGTCCTCAGACTCAGCGTCGGAGTCCAAGCTATCGTCGGCTAGGATTAACCTCGGCCGACACGCCCTCTTCGGGGTAGGAGGTGGTAGATCCTCCACAGCATCCGGCGACGCCGCCTTCTTTTTTGTGAGGGGGGAATCACCTTACCCCCATCCTCATGCTCTTCCTCATGAGTAGAGGAGGCATGGGTTTCCTCGGACATAGTGTCCGGTAGGTCCCTTATGCAGAGGCCTTCTCAGTTTTTCTTCTTCTCCGGCACTGTGTACGGCACAATGACGAGCATCGATGTCAGCAGATCCAATCCAGGGCCTTCAGGATGTGGGAGCAAACAGTCCATTTTGACGGCCTTGCTTAGCCATGTCTGTAAAGATAAGAGGGAGGTTGTTCAACTCTGTGTCACACAATAGGGCCGGAGTATTAAAATTATATTGTACCTGGGTAGAAGGGTTATCGGTGCTTAGGCCCAAGTCCTCCTCCTCGGCTAACCAGCTCTTCTAAGGCTTGAATAATGCCTTCCACAACTTTTGGTAGGTAGTGCAGAATAATATTTGCACCTTAGGCTAGTCCTCGAGATGATAGGCCCATGTTGGGGAGGCCCGGCGCTGGCAGGGAAGAGGACGATGGTGGAGCATAACCTGGACCACGTTGACCAGCTCGATCTTGGCCGCGATCATCGAGGAAATGCACTTCTGCAGCAATTTTACCTGTGCATCCGAGCCCAAGTCAAGGCCCTTCTTGAGCCACGAGGTTAACCTCACAGGAGGGTCCAGATCTGAACTCGGCAGGTTCCACCCATCCCTTGTCCCTTGGTTCGATGATATAGAACCATTCCTTCTGCCAGATCTTGATTGTATCAATGAAGGTACCAGCCGGCCACTCGATACGTGGGAGCGTACTGATTACCGGCCCTCCGCATGCTGCTTGCTCACCCGCGACTTTCTTCGACTTGATATTGAATACTTTGAGCCACAAGCTAATGTGTGGCTCGATCCGTAGGAAGGCTTAGCAGACGTAATGAATGCCGAAATATGCATAAAGGAGTTTGGAGGAAGATCATGGAAGTCTAACCCATAGAAGAACATAAGGCCCAACAAAGGGGTGGAGTGGAAAGCCTAGTCCCCGGAGGAAGTGGGGGACGAACACCACCCTCTCATCCGGCTTTGGGGTTGGGACCACCTGTTTTGCTTCTAGAGTGTGGTGGAAAATGTTGGCGGGGATGTAGCCACCGAGCTTGAGGCCCTAAATGTCCTTGTCGGTGACCGTGGAGGCCTCCCACTTGCCCATAGATACTGAACCCGCCATGGCTAAGCTCGGAGGAGAAACTGGAACTGGATCTGGGCTCTCGGAGCTTGGGAAGGTTGAGGAATCAAGGGATGCAGATCGGGAGCGTGAATAGGCCTTGAGGGTTTTCCGCCCCTTTTATGGTGTTGTAATACCAATAGCCTCCCTTTTACTACACCGCAGGCTTCGCCACTTCCCAAAATATCCACGCAATTATGCACGCGTGAGAAAACCTAGGGCGTTAATCATATCACGTGTCAAATGGAGCACGATCTATACATTGATGAGTCATGCCAACGTAAAAACGACATCGAACTGCGAATCAAGTTTCATAACTGGTTCAGCGGTCGTGATAGGCCACGACGCTTTGTCAAAAAGGTTGTCAGAAAACACTGTTTACACTTTGATGTTTGTCATTTGGGGCTAGCAACTCATGGCATTTGGACGATTGTATGATGAGAAAAATTACGCGTCATCGGAAGCCGGACTAGTCTCAGCTGATCATTAATGCGAAGAAGAACTCACCCCGCAAGCCAAAGACTCCGATTAGGTGGAGCTGCAATTGCTGTGACCCTTGTCGTTGGGGGCTAGTTCGGGGGCTACTGAGGGAGTCCTAGACTAAGGGGTCCTTGGGCCACTGGCCTATCTCCGAATAGGCTGGCTTGGTGGGCCGCTCTCTGATTATCGCAGGAAGGGCCAGATACACCACGACCACTTGTTCTAGAAGGAAGACTGGAAGGTGCGTCATGCACTCCAAGTCAAGACGAGGAAATCGACATCTCCATCACCGACAGGAGACCTATCATGTGTAAACCCTACGTACCCCCCGGTGTCTATATAAACGGGGGGGGGTTAGATTGTAGGGTAGAGAAACTCATCTAGGGTTTTAGCCATCTGATCACGTGGTAGATAAACTATGTAAGATTCATACACATACATATAATCGAGCAGGGCATAGGGTTTTACCTCCATAGGAGGGCCCGAACCTGGGTAAACATCGTCTCCTTCGTTTCGTGTTACCATCGATCCTAGACTCATAGCTCGTGACCCCCTACCAGAGATCCGCCGGTTTCTACGCCGACAGAAAGCGAAATATAATAGCAAATAAACAGTAGAACAAGTGAATGATAATTTGTGTGAAGGTACTTGATAGTAGATTGGTGATACTCCTCGACAACGGCGCCCGAAATCCTTCCTAGTACTTGAGATCTACATTGTGTTTTCTGCAAAGAGGAGCAGGTGATGTAGAACTGTATAGATTAGTATTTAGCTCAGTGAGAACCAAGGTTATTGAAGCAATAGTAGTAGCACACAATCCCTGTCTTCATAGCCTGCACACAAAGAAGGAAACACTTGCACCCAACATGGACAAGAGGTTTGTCAATCCCCATGGACTCGTTACTTGCAAGCAAATGAAGTGTGTACATGATTGTAGATAATTGCAAATTGCAAATAAAATAAAAGGTAAATAATAGCAGCAAGGTAATGAAAACTTCTGTAAATATATAAGTGGATTGACCTGGGACCCGTAGTTTCCCTAGTGGCATATGTCAGGTAGAGGCATATGTTGCGTAAAAAAATTACCATTGGCAATTGATAGAAAAGTGCATACTCATACAATATTTTCTCATGGAAATGATCATTACATATAGGCATCACGTCCGTAAGCATGTAGCCCGACTCCTTCCTGCATCTACTACTATTATGCCACCCATCTGTTACCGATCATGCATCTAGAGTATTTGTAAAAAAAGAGTAATGCTTGGTGAACATTGACATGATGTAGACAAGGTAGATTCAATGAATATGAATAAACCTCCTTGTTTTTTCCTTAGTGGCAAAAATACAAAGACGTGTCTTGTCCCTCTCTATCACTGGGATATAGAGCACCGGTCGATTGAACCCACTACATCGCACCTCTCCCACTAAAGAAGTATCAATTTAGTTGGCCAAACTATTTCAATAAATCAGAGAGAATTACGAAGCCATCATATAATCATGCATATGTGAAGAAGGACTAGCAAGGAATTCAATATAATTTCATGAACAATATGAACATAAACCCAAAATTCATCAGATCCCAACAGCCGTACCGCACAAGAAGATTACATCGAATAGATCACCGCGAAGATGTTGCGAACTTTGTATTGAAGAACAAGAGAGAGAGAGAGAGATCTAGATACTAACTAAAACCCCGTAGGTCTGTCGTAGACTACTCACACATCACCATGGGAGCTACAAGGTTGATGTAGAGGCCCCCCGTGATCGAGCCCCCTTCCGACAGGGCACCAGAACAAGGCTCCAGATGGGCACACGACAGAATAGAGACTTTCAGCGGCGGAAAGAGTGTTTCGGGAGGCTCTCTAGGCTTTTCAGAATATATTGGAATTTATAGTACAAAGAGGGGCATCGAGGGACGCGAGGGGGCGACAGCACACAAAAAAGGCGCGACCACCCCTTGGGCACGCCCTGATGAGTGCTACCTCTCACGTGCAGCATTCGGTCTTCTCGTGAGGCTTTGAGGTTTTCTTTTGGTCCAAAAAAACTTACAAAAGTTTTGTGGCAATTGGACTTTGTTTGGTACTGTAAACCTGAAAAGCTAAAAGATTCATGACAACTGGAAATTGGCACTGGATTAATATGTTAGTGCTCAAAAATAATGTGAATTGACTAATAAATGACTAAATATTATCGTAGAATGATAATATTATAGCATGGAACAATAAAAAATTATAGATACATTGGAGACGTATCATGCCACCACGCGGTTAGCTGGTTTAAATGACAGTTCATGGTGTTTTCTCGATGTCGACGTCAGTGGCTTCTTGTGATCTTAATATACAATATGATCTTCTAATATATGTTATATATATAATGTGCAATGAGGTGCTGAATTAACTGTCTGGTTCATTTGCTGTGATGTTCAATTAACTGCTTGGTTCAATTCTGATATATGATGTTCAATTCTTGTGGGTTCAATTTTGTATTATTATGAAGTGAGAAATAAATCGAATTTGACTATACTAAATACATGTTAAACATGTAGAATTACTATATTTCCTAGTTATTAAGCATGCTTTGTTTGGATAACTGGCTTTTCCAACTGGCTTGGATTAACCTACTGGATTTGCAATGTGTTTAGTTTTCATCAACATATTTTACTTATAGTATGCCAACTCTCACTTAAACTGATTAATAACTACCTTATATGTGTTACAGGGAAACAATGGGAGGCACTAAGGTTTACCATCAAGGTTTGGACACACATGGTCCTTTGGCTAATAATAGTACATTATTGTGCAATTGCAGCAACATTCTAATATCTAGGTTTTTAATTATTGGCCTTCCACATGTAGGTCCTGCTGTCAAAGGTTTAGACCCACATTTCGATCCATTTTGCATATGGCGAAATGAGATGTCCTTGAATATCAGCCAAGTCAAGAAACTCAGAAAGATTGTTAGTATAAAGAAACTAGCGATGAATAGAAAAAAATCTTTGTACAATGAGGAAGACACCAGTCAACTATAGGATGGTACTAACTCTTTTACCTATTTTTTTACTTTTCACCATTTTGAAATTTAGAATAGAGACGATGCATATCTTTGTTTTCACTCCTTTAAAAACCAGTTCACCAATGATTACCTCTCAAACCACCTGCCTGGTTGCTGCTTATGAGTTGCGTTGTGATTTTCCCCGAAGAGGAGAGGAGATACAGCAGAGTAGAGATAAGTATTTCCCACACTGAGAACCAAAGTTATCGAACCAATAGGATAATAAAACAAACTTCCTATGACAACACCTACACATAAAAACAAAACATTTGCACCCAACACGGGCAAGAGGACTGGTGAGCTCCCTGGACTCGTTACCTGCACGGATTACATCTTGAAAGAAATAGATATTGTAAAAGACAAATCATATAAAAGTAAATAAAATGCAACAATTTCTTTTTGCAATTTTTGTATTTATGTTTAAGTAGACTCGGGGGCCATAGTGTTCGCTAGAGGGTTCTCTCTTGAAAATAGCATACGGTGAGTAGACGAATTACTATTGGACAATTGCTAGAATTGCGCATAGTTATAACATGTTATTCACAACAATGTTCATGTATATAGGCATCACATCCATAAAAAGTAGACCGAAACGATTCTACATCTACTACTATTTACTCCACTTCGAGAGCACTTATATGCTTGCCTCTCTAGGTATTAAATTAATAACAAACAGAGCAATGCTTGGGCAAGGTGACATCATGTAGATAAAATATGACAAACAATATGTTCGGATCATGTCGTATTATCCTTAATGGCAACAATACAAATATGTGTCTTGTCCCCTTTTGTCAAGAGGATATGGAGCACCACAAGATTGAACACACTACAACGCACCATTCCCGCTTAATACAGATCATTCTAGTTGGCAAAACCAAACCGATAGATCAGAGAGAAATACGAACATATAATAATCATGCAAAATAGAATTCAGAGAAGACTCAATTACTTTTTATGAATAATCTGACCATAAACCCACAATTGATCGGATCCCACCAAATACATAGCAAAAGAAGATTACACTGGATAGATCATCGCGTGAATCATGGTGAACTTTCTTTTGAAAATCAAAGGGAGGGATGAAGTCGTCTAGGTACTAGCTATGGACCCCTAGGTCTGTGGTGGACTACTCATCATCATGAAGGAAACAAGGTTGATGTAGATAGCCTCCATGGTCGATTCCCCCTCCAGTAGAGTATCGGAATAGGTCTCCAGATGGTTTATGGAGGTGGAATTATGTAAAGGCCAAGATGCAGTTCTATCCCGATTAAGGCACAAGGACCTGTAAGGGGATAGAAGCGCATACAGGTGTTTCGCAAGTATATAATCATCGCATACATTTAATGAAGAGAAGAGTATAATAAATTGGCTTACTCTTGCCACATGCTAAATTATAATGTCACATAAAATATTCATACATTCATCCATAAAGCAATGTCTAGGTACGAACAAATACAAACGATAAAAGACACAATGAGACTGCCTTGCTATCCTAGGAACACGACCACGTTGCCTCTCTACTCATCAGAATACGTAACATACCTCCGGCCACATTCTTCTTCAAATTCCCATTGGAGCTGGGATGCCTCAACATGATAGATACCATTGGTACCATTACCTATAGTGTTGTAATCCGTGAGCCACAGGGACTCAGCAATCTTGTAACCCAGGTATCGACACTATGTCAGCCTTTTGGGTGAGAAAGGTTAAGCGATGAGGTTGCAGCAAACATCTAAGCATATGTTTGAGTGGCTAAATTAAAAAACAAGAAGTAAATATGGTGGCCTACGCATAACAGACGTGAATTAGTATGATCACTAAGAGATCGTGAACACCTACTTACGTCAATCATAACCTCACCGTGTTCTCTCTCGGTTCATGTTCACAAGCAGAGACAATCATGGTTATGCACACGGTTGGTGTATTTTATTAGAGTTTACTTCAATTTTGCTATAACCTGGTGTTAAACAATTTTGCATGTTGCCACGTAATAGCAAGGACAACGCTCATGATAGCCCAAAGTATCCTTGGAATCCCACGCACAAGACATTCGAGAAAGGTAAAACAAGTCCAGAAAGATTGCGTGACATGTCGACGAACCCAATAGGAGCCGCGTATCTCGTTCTCAAGACACGACCAGATAAGCATAGCATATAGTGACCTAACAGAATTCTCTCGAGTTGCCTCGGGTTGGCCCCGCATATGGATCTGGTTTGGACCAACACTCATGAGGAGCACTGGCCGGGGGTTGATTGATTTTTCATGGGGTAGCTAATCCCTATGCATTTTTATTAGCTTGTTTAGCAAATAGAGTACCAAAGTTGGGTCTTGCTAAACAAGTTTTTATCTAAAATGAATAATCAAGGGGTTCCCCATAACAACCCCGACCATGTTAGGATCACAAAATAGGGAACATAACACCGGTAACAATTAACTATGGCTGCAAAAGTGGAACAAAACACCGGGCAAAAGGCCAAGCCTTCCACCTTTGCCAAGATATATAGGTGCATTAAATTAAATAGCAATAATAGGTGATATCTCCACATATCCATGTTATCACATGGAAACAACCTGCACCTGCATCTATGAATGCTATAAGAGGGGCTGAGCAGCGGTAACTTAGCCAAACAAGGTTTGCTAGGTAGTGGAGGGGTTAGAGCCTTTCATGGAAATTTAGGAGGCTTGACATGTAAGTGGTAGGTATCGTAACATAACAGTAAGAGCGAGACATCTAGAAAAGAAAAATAGTGTCGGGATCCGGGTACGGTCATCTTGTCTGTTGGCTCTTTAAGGGGATATGGAGCTGCGTCCTCGAAGACCTTCTCTCTGGATCCTCGTACTCAGGCTCATCACTCAGGTCTAGCCAAATGAAAACAACACCAATAAGATAACAACTAAGTACAGTGCGCAACCAAGATGATGAATTATCAATTTATGCAAATAACATGGCAAACGTATGCTAGTCATGTTTGACATGCAAATATTAATTTATTCAGTATTTTGGACAGACTACATGTTTAATTGGTTGAACATTCATGAAAATGACAAATATGGATACATCATGCAAAATTGATGCAAATGCACATGTAGAATGTTGCAAACGGAGTAATGTAGCTCATGGTACGCTCACGACAAGTTATGAACATTAACGGGAACATGTACAAAGATGAAGAAGGACATGGGCTCTTCCTTGGTATTCCAAGGATGCCACTGGATTGGAAATGAAAATTTAGCAAGAACACTATGGGGACCCCGACTTATAAGTCGTGATCGCCGAATGCACGTGTATAGTGATCCCAGATATCAATGCTCGCTGAACACACAGAAGCTGAATACAAGAGTCTTACATCCACATTTAGCGTCTTACAAAAATAAATACCATGAAGGTATAGTCATACATAGATAGGGCCGCACTAGCCAAAAACTTAAACAGAACAAACAATGGAAATCTTGATTGAAAGCGTGAACCCATGCCATCTGCCTTAAACCTACACGCATTCTGACTGGGAAGCGTCCTAGTTCGCATGTTCATCACCAACGAACTCTTCAACATACTCTTGTTCTTCCATGCCTGGCCAATTAAATAACGAGTGGCAAGCCAATGAGTACTTTGAATGTACTCGCAAGCAACCCAAGTTGTGGAACAAGTAATCATGATGCATGATATAGCACTAAGTAGGTAACTTGCGGAAAGCCAATTTTGAATGCAATGACATGATGAAGTAACTAGGTAAGCATGAATCAACAGCTGGTAGATATCCATATGAACAAGTTACATATACCACCATAAGCAGGGGTTGAACATCTCATGTTCATTCATTATGCTAAGTCATCGGACTTAGTCAATTGTCATGCTAAGTCATCGGACCTAGCTCAAGTACCATCCTTGTCACCAACACACGCACAAAGATTAGTCGTGAAAACATTTGGACGTAGCACAAGAGCGGTCATCCAACTATCCTTGACCGTGGACATGGCTATTCGAATAGTTTTACACTCTGCAGAGGTTGCACACTTTACCCACAAGACTCGGGGTACTTCCGTGTCATCCACGACTCGCGGTACATCACATACCCGAGGTAAGCACCCTAACAATGCCTTTCCCATGGTGATACTAAACAAAGAGTCCACTCGTTGGTGCCATCCCTCATGATATAAATCACATGTATCAACCATGAGGGCACACAACGCTGTGACCTGTGCCTGTAAAGACAGTGCACGACCTTCCACTTCCGGGACGACCCCGTCTCAAGAGTGACCACTTCACTCTTGCCACTAGTAACGCGGACTCTCTACTAGCACCATCCATAGTAATCAAAAAAGCCTCGTCCCATAAGGGGTATTGTGGTCGTACATGTAAGGTTGGAATAACGGTCGCAACTTACACCAATCCATTTTTGAAAACCACACACACTCAGTTGCTCCGGTACACCACTTCTTTCGCAAGTGGTCATCCAACTCATCATCATCTCCCTCGGGCATTAGTGGCACCCGACGGGGTTTTCTAAAAGACATTGAAATCATTTCTTCCTTTCTCTCACTATGCATAAGTCCCAACCCACTTGCATAGCATCTATTAGCATCCTATCTACACCCATCCCTATAACCCTCATAAGGTGGTAGGGTCATGCATGATGCAAGTGTCAATGATAAAAGTATCGGAGGCAACCCACCGAAGGGGAAGTACCACATCATGATCAGTCATCGGGACTACTAGTGCTATATGTCATGCATGAAGAAGTTTCTTAACATGGTCAAAGGGCCGCTTGCCTGGCTCAACAAAGTCTTCGCGGTCTTCAAAGTCTTCGGGTCCAACTATCTTGTCAATAGCGCAATTAAATTCTAGGGAATATTCTAAGATTTTAGGTGGAAAAATTATTGGATTTGGAAATATATTCTGGTGTACGAATTTTTGGAAAACAGGGAGAAAAGAAAAAGGAAAAAGGTATTGTGCCCTCCCGGGCCCAAAGCACACAGCCGAGCTGGCCCAAAAGGGGAACCGACCCAGGGGGAGACGCTGCGCTTGGCAGGTTTAATTTTAAACCTGCCCGCGGGCCCATCCTGGCAGCAAGAGAGGGGGAGGATGAGAGTATGACAGGTGGGCCCCACCTGTCATCCCTCACCTCGTGACAGGGAGCAGGGAGCTCACCAGCGGGGGCTCAGGCCATGACAACTTAAGCGGAGGGCACTAGCGCGCTCAGGTGCTCCCCGCGCGTCGGTGGGTAGTCGAGGCGGCTGCCGGGGCTGAGGGAATCGCTGGCGAGGGAGAAACCCACACAACAGCGAGGGTTTGGCTCAAGCTTGAGCTCCTGAGCACGGGGACGAGGGGTCTGCGCACGGGAGGAACGGTTGAGGGGAGGAGGGAGCGAGAGGATAGCAGCGGGTGCTCGGGGGAGGGTTTTATAGGCGGGCGCCGGTGCAAGGACGGCATGGTGCGCCGGTGAGGACGGGGTCGTCGCCACTGCACACAGGGGTGCTTTGGCCGTGTCTTGGGAGTTTCTGGGCGTGGTCTTGGCACGCAGGAGGGGAGAGAAGGAGAGGTTGTTGCCCGAGGCGTCGCGCGTGTGAGGTTGCCCATTGGGGATCTCGGGCGGCCGGCGTGCGTGCAGAGAGGGGCCAAAGGGGGAAGAGAGGGGAGCGGTAAAAGGGGGGCGTGTTGCGGATGCCGAGCCCCCCCCGACAGGCGTCTTGGGGATGCCCAAGGTGGTCGGGGTGCATTGAGGAGGGGCGGCTATAGTGTGAGAGCGCCCATATGGCGTGCCTTGACATAAAATATGCCCACCGGCATGTCCACTAGTGTCTCGGGGCTTCTGGAGATGCCCATGGGCTAGGAGAAGCTAGGGGAGGCTAGGAAAGAAAAGAAATGGGGGGAACAAGTCCCTGATATGGTAAAACAGAGGGTGAAATCGGAGTTTTACCCCACCCACTATTGAGGTGAGGCCACACAAGAATTACTTGAGGTATCTAGTAATCCTGAGAGGCTTTGGTAACAAATTTATAGCGAGGGGAAAAGTGAAAGGGGCGAAAACAGTGACTTTACTGTTTCACCAGAAGGTATTTGATGGGTGTTTGGGTAACAAAATTTTACCCACTTGTTGTGACATTCAACAGGGTCAAATATTAGGTAAAAATGAGATGGATCACCAAATTTGAGCTCAACTGAGCAAAGTTGACAATGGAAATTTTGTGAGCCCTAGAGACTAATAGAATCAGGTTTTTCTAGATCTAGAAATGCAAAGCTATTACCCTTGATGCACCACTTAGTGTAGCATCATTATTTGGTGATAAGAGCATGTCCACAAAGTTTGAGCTCAAGAGAAGAAACTTCACTATGTAAAGTTGTTCAAATTTGAATCTTGACAGGGAGGGGTTTGGGGTGGTTTGATAAACCAAAACAACTTGGATTGAGATGAAACTTTGCAAGATCATCACCTATTATAGTGTTGACTTGCTATATTTTTCCTGGAATTTATTGAGAATATTTCTTAAAGAAATATTCCAAAAGCTTGATTTGGATAGAAAGGGTTTTGAGGGGTTTTGCCCATGATTTGAACATGCCCATGTGTTGAAACTCATATATATGGAAAATATGTCCATGGGTTTTCTAAATTTTCTCAAATATTTTGAAAGCATTTAAATATTTTTCCCTATGAAAAACCATTTCTTGTCTTAAGATAAAGCCTTTACATAAAATATTAAAATAATCTTTAAAATTACTATTTGGTGGTTTTGGGGAGTCTTAAACATAGTAGGTTTTAAGTAAAGACTTTCGGGAAGAAGGATCCACCCAATGTGAGGACTTGCGGTGCAAACCTCAACTCAGGGGTTCTCGAAAATAGTTTTGGGCACTATTCACATGGCATGATCATTGGGCAAGAAGTTTGGGTCAAGGAACACGAGTATGAAGAGGGATAGAACCTAAAAGTGCCATATACCATACTCAACAAGCAAACAAGCAACAATTCAAACAAGCACAAGCATTCAAACAATTTTAATAGGTTCCAAATTTTATAAATCCAAACATGACAAAGTGATACGAACATAGGGTGTGACAGACCTACCCCCTTACAAGAATCTCGTCCCCGAGATTCCTAGGCTAAGCGCTAAAAAGATAAGGGAACTTGGATCTAAGATAGTCTTACATCCACATTTAGCGTCTTACAAAAATAAAGACCATGAAGGTCTAGTCATACATAGATAGGGCCGCACTAGCCAAAAACTTAAATAGAACAAACAACGGAAATCTTGATCAAAAGCGTGAACCCATGCCATCTGCCTTAAACCTACATGCATTCTGACCGGGAAGCGTCCTAGTTCGCATGTTCATCACCAATGAACTCTTCAACATACTCTTCTTCTTCCATGCATAGCCAATTAAATAACGAGTGGCAAGCTAATGAGTACTTTGAATGTACTCGCAAGCAACCCAAGTTGTGGAACAAGTAATCATGATGCATGATATAAAACTAAGTATGTAACTTGCGGAAAGCCAATTTTGAATGCAATGACATGATGAAGTAACTAGGTAAGCATGCATCAACAGTTGGCAGATATCCATATGAATAAGTTACAGATATCACCATAAGCAGGGGTTGAACATCTCATGTTCATTCATTATGCTAAGTCATTGGACTTAGTCAATCGTCATGCTAAGTCATTGGACTTAGCTCAAGTACCATCCTTGTCACCAACACACACACAAAGATCAGTCATGAAAACATTTGGACGTAGCACAAGAGCGGTCATCCAACTGTCCTTGACTCGGCTATTCTAATAGTTTTACACTCTGCAAAGGTTGAACACTTTACCCACAAGACTCGAGGTACTTCCGGGTCATCCACGACTCGTGGTAAATCACATACCCGAGGTAAGCACCCTAACAATGCCTTTCCCATGGTGATACTAAACAAAGAGTCCACTCGTTGGTGCCATCCCTCATGATATACACCACACATATCATCCATGAGGGCACACAACGGTGTGACTAGTGCCTGTAAAGATAGCGCACAACCTTCCACTTTCGGGACGACCCCGTCTCAAGAGTGACCACTTCACTCTTGCCACTAGTAATGTGGGCTCTTTGCTAGCACCATCCATAGTAATCAACAAAGCCCCGTCCCATAAGGGGTATCGTGGCCATACATGTAAGGTTGGAATAACGGTCGCAACTTACACCAATCCGTTTTCGAAAACCGCACACACTCACTTGCTCGGGTACACCACTTCTTTCGCAAGTGGTCATCGAACTCATCATCATCTCCCTCGGGCATTAGTGGCACCCGACGGGGTTTTCGAAAAGACTTGGAAATCATTTCTTCCTTTCCCTCACTATGCATAGGTCCCAACCCACTTGCGTAGCATCTATTGGCATCCTATCTACACCCACCCGCATAACCCTCATAAGGTGGTAGGGTCATGCATGATGCAAGTGTCAACGGTAAAAGTATCGGAGGCAACCCAGCGAAGGGGAAGCACCACATCATGATCAGTCATCAGGACAACTAGTGCTATATGTCATCCATGAAAAAGTTTCTTAACATGTTCAAAGGGTCGCTTCCCTGGCTCAACAAAGGCTACGGGTCCAACTTCCTTGTCAATAGTGCAATCTATCGTCGCGATAAAAAGCGATAAAATTAAGCATCACACAAAAACAGAGCACACAAAGCTAATACTAAAAATGCAACCCTACTCTGATAAATTCTAAGGACTATATTAAAAATATTTTTTTGAGATTTTGTTATGAAAAACCATTTTGAAACTATTTAACAGAGGGAAAAAGATGCCTGATTTGGGTTTTAAAATAAAATAGTATATAAACGATTTTCAAAAATTTACATAGAAGGCACTATTAAATTCTAGGGAATATTCTAACAGTGGAAAATTATTGGATTTGGAATTATATTCTGTTCTGCGGAATTTTTGGAAAATAGGGAGAAAAGAAAAAGGAAAAAAGGTAATGTGCCCTCTCGGGCCAAAAGCACACAGCCGAGCCGGCCCAAAAGGGGAACCGACCCAAGGAGAGACGCCGCGCGCGATAGGTTTAATTTTAAACCTTCCTGCGGGCCCATCCTGCCAGCGAGAGAGGGGGAGGATGAGGGTATGACAGGTGGGCCCCACCTGTCACCCCTCACCTCGTGACAGGGAGTAGGGGAGCTCACCGGCGGGGGCTCAGGCCACGGAAGCTTAAGCGGAGGGCAACAACGTGCTGAGGGGCTCCCCGTGCGTTAGTGGGTCATCGAGGCAGCCGCCAGGGCTGAGGGAATCACTGGCGAGGGAGAAACCTGTACAGCAGCGAGGGTTTCGCTCAGGCTTGAGCTCTCGAGCACGGGGATGAGGGGTCTAGGCACGGGAGGAATGGCTGAGGGGAGGAGGGAGCGAGAGGAGAGCAGCGGGTGCTCGGGGGAGGGTTTTATAGGCGGGCGCCAGTGCACAGAGGTGCTCTGGGCCGTGTCCTGGGAGTTTCTGGGCGTGGTCTTGGCAGGCAGGAGGGGAAAGAAGGAGAGGATGTTCCCCGAGGCGTCGCGTGTGTGAGGTTGCCCATTGGGGATCTCGAGCGGCCGGCGCGCGTGCGAGAGAGGGGCCCAAGGGAGAAGAGAGAGGAGGGGGACAAAGGGGACATGTTGCGGATGCCGAGGCGTCCCCAGCAGGCGTGCTGGGGAGGCCCGAGGTGGTCAGCGGGCGCCGGGCAAGGGCGGCTATAGTGCGAGAGCGCCCATATGGCGTGCCTTGGCATAAAATATGCCCACCGGCGTGTCCTCTAGTGTCTTGGGGGTTCTGGAGATGCCCATGGGCTAGGAGAAGCTAGGGGAGGCTAGGAAAGAAAAGAAATGGGGGGAACAAGTCCCTGATATGGTAAAACAGAGGGTGAAATCGGGGTTTTACCCCATCCACTATTGAGGTGAGGCCACACAAGAATTACTGGAGGTATCTAGTAATCCTGAGAGGCTGTGGTAAAAATTTCTTAGGAAGGGGAAAAGTGAAAGGGGCGAAAACAATGACTTTACTATTTCACCAGAAGGTATTTCATGGATGCTTGGGCAACAAAATTTTACCCACTTACTGTGACATTCAACAGGGTCAAATATTAGGTAAAAATGAGATGGAGCACCAAACTTGAGGTCAAGAGAAGAAACTTCACTATGTAAAGTTGTTCAACTTTGAATTTGGACAGGGAGGGGTTTGGGATGGTTTGATAAACCAAAACAACTTGGATTGAGATGAAACTTTGCAAGAGCATCACCTATGATAGTGTTGACTTGCTAGAATTTTCCTGGAATTTATTGAGAATATTTCTTATAGAAATATTCCAAAAGCTTGATTTGGACAGAAAGGGTTTTGAGGGGTTTTTCCCATGATTTGAACTTGCCCATGTGTTGAAACTCATATATATGAAAATATGTCCATTGAGTTTCCCTAAATTTTCTCAAATATTTTGAAAGCATTTAAATATTTTTCCCTATGAAAAACCATATCTGGTCTTAAGAAAAAGCCTTTACATAAAATATTAAAATAATCTTTAAAATTACTATTTGGTGGTTTTGGGGAGTCATAAACATAGTAGGTTTTAAGTAAAGCCTTTGGGGAAGAAGGATCCACCCAATGTGAGGACTTGCAGTGCAAACCTCAACTCAGAGGTTCTTGAAAAACTAATTTGAATAAATCATTTTTGGTCAAAACAAAATTGGATAAAAATAGTTTTGGGCACTATTCACATGGCATGATCATTGGGCTAGAAGTTTGGGTCAGGGAAGACGGGTATGAAGAGGGATAGAGCCTAAGAGTGCCATATACCATACTCAACAAGCAAACAAGCAACAATTCAAACAAGCACAAGCATTGGAAAAGTTTTAATTGGTTCCAAATTCTATAAATCCAAACATGACAAGGTGACACAAACATAGGGTGTGACATACCTACCCCCTTACAAGAATCTCGTCCCTGAGATTCCTAGGCTAAGCGCGAAAAAGATAAGGGAACTCGGATCTAAGATAGTCTTCATGCTCCTAGGTTCCTTCTTCTTCAGAGTGGTTGCTCCATTGGACCTTGAAGTACTTGATGGTGTGGCTTAGGGTGCAACGTTCTGCCTCATCTAGAATGTGAACTGGTTGAAGATCGATGGCTTGATGGTCGATGTCCTTGTAGAGGTCGGGGTGGTTGGGAACTTGGAGACACTTCCAGAGTTGGGACACATGGAAGACGTTGTGCACATACGACAGCTCAAAAGGTAGATCTAGTTGATGCACAACTCCTTCTCGCCTATCGGTGACCTTACAGGGGCCGATGAACCTTGGTGCAAGTTTTCCTTTGATGTGCAATCGCTTGGTTACCTTCAGAGGCGTGACACGGAGGTAAACATGGTCTCCAACACAGAAGATCATGTCCCAATGATGAGAGTCGGTGTAGCTCTTCTGTCCTGTCTTGGCGGTCTCAAGGTGCTCTCGGACGAGTTGAACTTGCTCTTCTGCTTCGCGAAGGATATCTGGGCCAAAGACTAACCCTTCTCCGGTCTCTGACCAGTTGAGGGGAGCATGGCACTTGCGACCATACCACACCTCAAATGGAGCCATCTGAAGACTTGACTGATAGTTGTTGTTGGAGGAGAACTCGGCGAACAGTAGGCAATCCTCCCACTTGGCTCCATACGCCAAAACACCAGCATGGAGCATATCTTCGAGTATCTGATTTACTCGTTCTGTTTGCCCATCGGTGTGGGGGTCAAAAGCAGTGCTGAAGGAGAGCTTAGTTCCCATAGCCTCTTGGAACCTATACCAGAACATTGAGGTGAACTGGGTGCCTCGGTCCGATACAATCTCCTTAGGAACTCCATGGAGGCTCACAATCCAGTTGATGTAGAGGTTGGCTAATTAGTTCCCATTGTAGGTTGTCTTGACGGAAATAAAATGGGCTACCTTAGTCAGGTGATCGACAATAACCCAAATAGAGTCATGTCCTTTCCTTGACCTTGGTAATCTGGTGATGAAATCCATCCCGACTTTGTCCCACTTCCATTCAGGCACTCTGAGAGGTTGCAACAGCCCAGCAGGTTGCTGGTGCTTAGCTTTGACTCCCTGGCATATGTCACATTTAGCAACAAATGTGCCTATTTCCCATTTCACGCCATGCCACCAGAATCTTGCCTTGAGGTCTTGATACATCTTGGTCCCTCCAGGATGGATGGAGTATGGAGTGTCATGAGCTTCTTGCAAGATCAAGTTCTTGAGCTCCTCTTTGTTGGGTACGCAGATGCGATTCCCGAACCATACAACTCCTTGTTCATCCACTAAGAATCCTGGGACCTTTCCTGCCTTCATCTTCCTCTTGATGCCTTCAATGCTCTTGTGTCCCTTCAAGGTAAGCTTTGCTTCGAGGTTGGTGAGGAATCCGAGGCCAACTAGTTCCAAGATGAAGCTTTCAAGCCCTTCATACAGGGTGGGTAGCCTTTCCTTAATCATAGCATTCAAGGAACAAGCCTTTCTACTTAAGGCGTCTGCTACCACGTTGGCCTTTCTGGGGTGGTATTGAACACTGAGGTCATAATCTTTGATCAACTCCAACCATCTTCATTGCCTCATGTTCAATTTTCTTTGGGTGAAAATATATTTCAAACTCTTGTGGTCTGTGTATATCTCACCTCGCTTCCCCAGAAGGTAATGTCGCCATGTTTTCAAGGCATGAGCCACGGCTACCAACTCAAGATCATGAGTAGCATAGTTCTCTTCATGAGGACGTAGCTGTCTAGATAGATATGCTACAACTCTGCCTTCTTGCATCAGAACACCTCCAAGCCTGGTTCTCAATGCATCACAATATATCACAAACTCCTTGTGAATATCGAGGGTGGCCAAAACAGGGGTTGTGGTCAATCTCTTCTTGAGCTCCTGTAAGCTCTCCTCGCACTTAGTGGTCCATTCGAACTTCTTGTCCTTCTTTAAAAGATGGGTCATGGGTCAGGCAATGCTTGAGAACCCTACCATGAGCTTGCGGTAATATCCCTTGAGTCCAAGGAAGCTCCTGACTTCCTTCATGGTGGTAGGGGTTTGCCATTCCGTCACGGCTTCAATCTTGGTAGGATCCACTGATAGTCCTTCTGTAGTCAGCACATGACCCAAGAATCCAACTTCATGCAGCCAGAATTCACACTTGCTAAACTTGGCATACAGCTGGTGCTCTCGAAGCTTATCGAGGACCAATCTCAAGTGTTGCTCATGCTCTTCTTCAGACTTGGAGAAGACGAGTATGTCATCAATGAAGATGACAACAAACTTGTCCAAGTACTCCATGGAGACTTTATTCATGAGGTACATGAAGTAGGCAGGGGCATTGGTTAACCCGAATGACATGACTGTATACTCATACAGGCCATACCGGGTTACAAATGTCGTCTTCAGAATGTCTTGGGGTCTGATCTTCTGCTGATAGTACCCAGACCTGAGGTGGATCTTGGAGAACACCTTGGCTCCATTCAACTGATCAAACAGGTCTTCAATCTTGGGGAGTGGGTACTTGTTCTTTATTGTGACTTCACTGAGAGATCGGTAATCGACATAGAGTTTGATAGTTCCATCCCTGTTTGACACAAATAGAAGAGGTGAACCCCAAGGAGAGGCACTAGGGGGAATGAATCCTTTTCTGAGCTGCTCTGCCAATTGTTTCTTCAATTCAGCCAATTCTTCGGATCCCATCCTATAGGCCTTCTTATAGATGGGCCTTGATCCGGGCATAAGCTCAATGATGAACTCAATATCGCGATCAGGAGGCATTCCGGGCAGCTCATCAGGAAACACATCCGCGTAATCACATACCACTGGCACTTGATCCAACTTAATTCCCGATAGACAGTTAGCCTAAGGGGCTTGACTAGAGGCAAGGTTGGGAACATACTTGACTTCCACTCCTTGTCTGTTGGTCATGGTGACAATCCTCTTGGCACAATCTAACAAGCCTTGGTGCTTGGTCAACCAATTCATGCCAAGGATGACATCCAAGCCTGGTGACTCCAGAACTATATGGTCTGCTAGGAACTCTACCCCGTTGATGTCAATCTTCACTCCTTTACACCCTTTCCCAGACATCATAACTGAACCCGGTGTTTGTATCAACATAATACTACCCAAGGGTGTAGGTTTCATGACACTCTCTAATGCAAACTTTTGGATGAACTAAGAATGTGAATCTCCACAATCAAACAATACTGTTGTTGGGGTTGAGTTGACGAGGAACGTACCCGGTATGACGTCCGAGTATTCCTAGGCTTCCTGTGCGGTGACGTGATTCACACGACCCTTGCCATTGTTGGGCTGGTTGCGGGGAGCGGGGTTCCTTGGTGGTGCTCCACGGCCTTGACCTTGAGTTGGCGCATTGGGGCGCGATTCATCGGGCTTCTTGTTGGGGCAGAGCTTAGAGATGTGTCCAGACTGACCACATCCAAAGCAAGTGACTTGCCCAGGGTTGTTGTTGTAGTTCCTGCCACACTTGTTATTATTGGGGTTGTTGTAAGCTGGCTTGGGATTGGCATATTGTTGAGGCTGGTAGCTCGGAAGAGGCGCAGGAGGTCTAGCCCGTTGTGTCTGATAGGTCGGCTTGGCCAGGGCTGGCTGCCAGGGGCGAGGCTTCTGGTTGATGGAGCTACCCTTGCTGATCATCTTGCGCTTGCGAGTGTCATCTATGGCACACCACTTGTCTTCTCGCATGAGGGCCTTATGCACCAGGTCGAAGAAGGTACAACAGCCGTAGATGATGAGTTGATACTACAGGGTCTGGTGAAGTCCGTCCATGAAGCGTTCCTTCTTGGCAGCCTCCGTGCTGGCATCTTTAGGTGCATACCTTGATAGCAGGTTGAAATTCTGCAGGTACTCCTTGATAGAGCCACTTCCTTGCTTCAGTGCTCGGAATTCTCTCTTCTTGAGAGCCATGACCCCAGAAGGAATGTGGGCAGTGCGGAATCCTTCCTTGAAGTCATTCAAAGTGACCACTCGCTCACCTTGTGTGACCTTGAATCCATCCCACCAAGCTCGGGTGGTACCTCCAAGGTAGTGAGAGGCATAAAGCACCTTCTCACGGTCCTCATTGCAATTGGCCAATGCAAGGAGGTCCTTGATGGTGCGGATCCAGTGGTTAGCATCCAAGGGTTCAGCAGTCTCGGTGAAGGTTGGGGGCGAATTCCTCATGAACTCCGACAGTGTGGAGTGGCCATTGCAGTTGCTGCCTTGTTGTTTGTTGTTCACAAGGGACTGAGCCATCTGTTGGATAGCAACATTGTTGGCTTCGCCTTCCTCCCAGAGAACTTGGAGAAACTGAGCTATGGTCATGTTCTCCGGTGGAGGTGGTGGCAGGGGAATGTCACCTCGTGGCTGCTCCTGGTGTCCTCCAGCGTGAGCAGCCCCACCAGATCCCTGATGCTGGCTTGAGTTGCCGGCTTCAGGGTTGGTGAAGGAGCTGTTGCGGGTAGCAGTCACCATCCTGTTTGGAGCAGCCAAGTCAAAAAACTAGGATAGACGAGAAGAAAAGCAACAACAAAAAAGCGCGCCTAAGGGGGTTGGTCGAGTGCAATGTTGGTAAAACAAAGGTCGAAAGACCAACATATATTAAGATAGAAGATGGAGTCGCTTACATGTTGCCTAAGGCAAAAGCGCGACTTGCATCGGAACACAAACAACAAAACAATCAACAAGCACACATGGTTTCATATGAACCATTACACGGACTCGACTTCGCATGCGGGGTACATGACTGATCCTACCCTAAGGGTTCTCTGTCTCAGGTGGTGGAGTGCTTGGTCTTATAGTCATGCTCGTCTGGGTCTTCCTCCTGTTCATTATCTGAACATGTATCATTCCCGGTCGAAGGGGTCAGGGAACGAGGAGGTCCATCCCTATGACGCTTTGCTGGCGGGTCGGTGAAGAGCTCACGATACTCCTTCGCACTCATGCAAGGACGACGTGTGGGTGCATCTCTAGCTAGGGGTACTCCTCCTCTGTAAGCGACAGCTGGTCGTCCCTCGGGGGCTCCATCCTTCTTGATCTAGTCTGGCTTCGTCTTGGCTTGCCGAAGTAGCTCTTGGGCATGGTGTAGTTCTTTGCGGAGCTTCATAGACTCCTTAATTAGGTTGTGAACTAGACTATTGGCAGAGAGGCTGAAGTAGGTCTGGAACCTGAGTGGTGTGCCATCCTCCTTGGATGGAATCAGCGTCCAACTCTCGCCAAGATCATCCTTCCTGAAGGGAAGGTAGCGAGTAGCCGGCTCGTCAGGCATCTCTAGGATGATGTCTCGAAGGTGTAGGAGTGCCTTGCGTGCAACTGACTCCACTGCGAGTATCATGGTCTCCCCCAACGGAGCAGAACTGACCACTGTTATTTGGTGCCCCCAAAAGTAATGTTTTAACTTGCGATTGGCCATGAAAACTCCGTATACTAATTTCTGCCAATGCGGATACCTCTGCTTAGACTCTGCCAAAACTTCACTAATGTAATAAACCGGCCTTTGCACAGGATACTCCTTCCCTGCCTCCTTGCGCTCAATCACAATTGCCACACCGACCACTCTGTTGTTAGCCGCCACATAAAGGAGCAAAGGCTCTTTCTCAACCGGAGCAGCTAACACTGGCGGCTCAGTCAACTGCTTTTTAAGAGCTTCAAGTGCTTCGGCTGCTGCTACACTCCATTTAGACTTGTCTGTCTTCTTCATCATCTGGTATAAGGGAATAGCTTTCTCCCCAAGCCGGCTTATGAAGCGGTTCAGCGCAGCAATCCGTCCTGCAAGGCGCCGAACGTCATTAATGCACGTCGGCTCCCCCAAAGAAGTGATAGCCTTGATCTTATTTGGGTTAGCCTTGATGCCCCGCTCAGAGACCAAGAAACCCAAAAGCTTTCCTGCTGGAACACCAAAGACACACTTCGTCGGGTTAAGCATCATCTTGTAGACCCGGAGATTGTCAAAGGTTTCTTTCAAATCCTCTAAAAGAGTTTCCTTCTTTCTGGACTTAACCACGATGTCGTCTACGTAAGCATGAACATTTCGGCCAATCTGACTGTGGAGGCAATTCTGCACACAACGTTGGTAAGTCGCCTGGGCACTCTTGAGCCCGAAAGGCATGGAGACGTAGCAGAACGCCCCAAAAGGTGTAATAAATGTCGTCTTCTCCTGATCTTTTGTTGCCATCTTGATCTCATGATATCCTGAATATGCATCCAGGAAGCATAAACTTTCACATCCGGCTGTTGCATCAATAATTTGATCGATACGGGGGAGTGCAAAAGGGTCAGTCGGGCAAGCCTTGTTGAGGTCCATGTAATCTATGCACATACGCCACGTGTCGTTCTTTTTTAGTACTAGCACCGGGTTAGCCAACCACTCCGGGTGAAAAACTTCCACTATAAAACCTGCGGCCAAGAGCCAAGCAACTTCCTCCCCAATAGCTTTACGTCTCTCTTCGTTGAACCGTCGTAGAAACTGTTTGATCGGCTTAAACTTTGGATCCACATTAAGATTGTGCTCAGCGAACTCTCTCGTTACACCCAGCATGTCAGAAGATTTCCATGCAAAGATGTCCCGATTCTCACGGATGAATTCGATGAGTGTGCTTTCCTATTTGGGATCCATGTGAGCCCCAATGATGAACTGCTTGGATGAGTCACCCGGGTTGAAATCTACTGCCTTGGTATCATCCGCTGAAAACTCGAGTGGCGGCTCAACTTCTATCGTAGGCTTCTTTAGCGGGGTCATATCCTCCGGATCAACGTTCTCCTTGTAAAATTTCAGCTCCTCCTGAGCACAACTAGACTCCGCATAAGCCACATCTCCTTCCTCACACTCAAGAGCCGTTTTCCTATTACCGTGAATGGTAATTGTGCCATTTAAGCCGGGAATTTTGAGTTTGCAAATAAACATAGCAAGGCCTAGCCATAAATTTAGCATAAGCCGGCCAATAGCGCATTATAGGGACTTTTGATTTTTACCACTTCGAACCACAAAGACTCCACCCTATAATTATGCTCATAACCAAAAGCAACTTCCAATGAGATCCGGCCCACCGGGTATGCTAATTTACCTGGGACCACACCATGAAAGACGGTGGAGGAAGGTTTAAGATCCTTGTCAAGCAACTTCATCCACCGGAAAGTGTCATAGTAAAGGATGTTGATGCTGCTACCTCCATCCATAAGCACTTTATTCACCATATAGCCATTCACCTGAGGGGCCACAACTAGAGCCAGCCGGCCCGGGTCATCCACCCGTGGCGGGTGATCCTCCCGGCTCCACATTATATCATATTCAGACCGCGGAAAATATCGCGGGAGAGCCGGAGCAACCGTATTAACCGCTCGCCTCCGTAACTTCTCGTCTCTTTTACTGTGACCGGTCGTGAATACGTGATATTGTCCAGAACTGAGCTGCTTCGGGTTACTCTGAAACCCGGACTGATTGCGCTATTGCTGATTGTCGTTACTGCCGTTGTTGCTAGGATGCTATTGGTGCCCCCCTTGGTTATTCTGACCCGGATGCCCGTTTCCTGAACCGCTGGTGCCGAATCCAACCCCTAACCCGCCGTGCCCTGAGCTGCCGGGCGGGCCACCGCCCTGGTTATTACGCGGTTGGGAATGCTGGTTTTTGAATCTCTGCATGACAAAGCAATCATCCCACGCATGCAACGCCGGCTTGTCAGGCATGCTATGCTTCGGGCAAGGCTTCCTAAGTGCCTCCTCTAAGTTAAAAGGGCCTCTATTCCTTGGCCTGAATTTTCCACCCCCCTTGGGATGATTCTGTCCCGTATTGGTATTTGCCACTAACCCGGATCCGCCATCAGCACTCTTCCGCTTATTCTGATTCCCATTGTTCACAAATCCCTTTCCTTGATTGTTTTTCTTTCCTTGATTGGCCTTCTCATCATCCGAACCCGGATCCTTGGTGTTATCTGAGTCGGCATACTTCCTCAAGGCCGTCATGAGCTCTCCCATATCCTGGCACGTGCGCTTGAGCCGGCAGAGCTTCTGCTTCAATGGAACAAAATGACAGTTCTTCTCTAAGATGAGAACCGCTTGAGCCGCTGTGATCTGCTCTAAAGAGTGAATAATGGTCGCCACCTGCTGGACCCAATGATGGGCCGACTCATTCTCCTGTTGAACACAACGGTCCAGATCGACAATAGTCATAGGCTGCTTACAGGTCCCCTGGAAATTCTTAATAAACTTTGCTCTCAGCTCCGCCCAAGAGCTTATCGTGTTAGGTGGAAGACCTTTCAGCCATGTATGGGCCGGACACTCAAGCATCATGATGAAGTATTTCGCGCATACCGCCTCACTGACATCTAGCATCTCCATGGCTAGTTCATAACTTTCAACCCACGCCTCCGAGGGTAGATCAGCTGTGTAATTCGGAACCTTTCGAGGCCCCTTAAAGTCTTTTGGCAGCCGCTCACTCCTCAGAGCCAGAGTTAAACATGGCACCCCTACGGCTCTGGTACTAACCACTCCCATTGACACGGAAAGCGCCGGCTGTGGATGGGCTGCAGCTATCTCCGCCTCTCGCCAGTCTCCCGCTTGGTCCATGGTGGCTTGTGCATCTAGAGCTGCCCTATTGTCCTCCGATGGTCCACGGCGCGGGTGACTGCTGGAACATGCCGACGACTCATAACGCCGGCTGAAACTTTGACTGGGGAGGGGAGTAGAGTGAACCCGACTCCGGCTGTGAGTATACTTCTCTTGCTTGGCCATGGCCGTCTATAAATATCCAATGGCGTTTCGCACCTCCTCCGGAAAGGCTGCCTCATCTGGGATGGGGATTGTCTCAAGCCGGGCGGCCACTGCTACCATGTTCTCGGCCGGGTAAATGACCCGCCGGCGCTGGAAAAGCCCTAGGTGAGATCTAGTTATGCTGGGGTGGATGAGTCGCTGTGCGCTCCATCGGGTGGCTCTCCGGCACACCCGTAACCCGCCCCGCACCAGGGGTGTTAAAAAGGTTCATTGCTTTGTAATGTTCTGGTAGACGGGATTGATGCCTCCTCTGGTGCACCGCGGTCGCTGACCTCTGCTCTAGCTCTAGTCGGAAAGCGTCTGCCTTGATACGCTTTGCTTCTTCCTCCATCTGGGCTTTCAGCTCGGCCATCCTCTGTCGTTCCTCCGCCATCCGGCCCTTGATCCGTGCCACCTCTAGATTCTTAGCTGCTTGATTATCCGGTGTTACCTCTGTGGCCATGAGAGCTGTGAGTTTGTCCATCAATCCCACTAGAACCTGAGCCGACAGCGGCGGGTTATCACCTGCTACGGCGGCTCCCGCAGTCGTGTCACCGGTGGCTGAAGCCGATCCTGCCATGAACACCGCCACGTGAACCGGGGGGCTTAGAGCATCCGTCTCAACGCCCTCTACCTCAGAATAGTTGTTGGAGTAGCCCCCAAGGCCACCCTTGCTGAGCCGATATACTGATTCTATCTCCCCACTAGAGGACTCATCTTCCGAGCAAACGAGAGTTCCCTGTGACCCAGACGCTTCTAGGTCCATGCCTTGAGTGAAGCCCACGACAACGTGCTTTTGACCCAGATGGGCACGGCAGATTGCATAACACGCGTAGAGTGGAGACGCCAAGCCGGCTCGACGATGTTGGTGCAGACGTCCGGCCCGGGTGTAGATCCATCAACCTTTCCGATGAAAACCTGGATCCCGCCGAACGGAACCCGGAATCCATACTCCACAGAACCAGCATCAGGCCCCCAGCCGGCATCGTCGATGTAGAGCCAGCTGCGGCGACTCTTGCTCATCCTTCGAACCACGTATCCTTCGAGCCCTGGGAGAGAGCCCTTTGAAAACTCAACACCACCAAGCCCTAGCCCCACGGTGGGCGCCAACTGTCGTGGTTTTCTCATGGTAGATGTCCGGATGAACGGACTTCGGTTCGAGGCCATCGCCAATGGGGTGGACTCAAAGGGGTTAGTCGGGACGAAAGACACGGATTTACCCAGGTTCGGCCCCTCGAATCGAGGTAATAGCCTACGTCCTGCTTGCGTTTTTGTTGCTTGCGTATCGATTACAAGGAGCTAAAAGCTTGACCTAGTTCTCGATTGCCTGCCTCTAAGTCGCCCCGGGTCTGCCTTTATATAAGAGGCCAGGACATCCGGTTCGTTACAATCGCTAACCGAGTCTCTCTCTCTATCTTTTTGACAAAGCGGTCTGTGAGTCGGCTTGCTCGCCCGGGTCTTCTCCGTCCGGGCCATCATACGGCCCACACCATGAGCCGCCTATCTTCCTGGGCCACTAGTCTTATGGCTCATCTTTGGGCCAGCTCATGAGCCAACAACATGACCCGAAGCCTCTCTAGCGGGTCATATCCCCAACACCATCCGTGGTCCTTCAAAGAACCAACTAGTTGGGGAGTTGTTTGCCTTCACGACCACATCCACGTGGTACTCCCTCGTGACGGCATCGACCGAGTGCTCGTGGTAGAGGAAAACAGGTGGTTGACAAAACTGACACTTCTCTAGACTATCCCCAAGGAGTAAGGGAAAGCCGGATGTCAGGAAGGCTCGGGTACGACGACCTTCTAGAAAGTTTTGAAGGGAGGAGAGTCAGCAAAGTGTTGTGTGAAGAATAGAAGAGGTAAATAGTACAGAATTCCTAAGTATAGGTGCTAGGTGTAGTTTTGAAAAACGGCTTTATCCTAACTAACGTCCATGCTAACTAAGGGCTTCCTATAGTCTGGATGGCTCTGATACTAGCTCTGTGGGGACCCCGACTCATAAGTCATGACCACCGAATGCACGTGTATAGTGATCCTAGAGATCAATGCTCACTGAACACACAGAAGCTGAATACAAGAGTCTTACATCCACATTTAGCGTCTTACACAAATAAAAACAATGAAGGTCTAGTCTTACATAGATAATGCCGCATTGGCGAAACAGTTAAACAAAACAAATAACGAAAATATTGATCGAAAGCATGAACCCATGTCATCTGCCTTAAACCTACATGCATTCTGACCGAGAAGCGTCCTAGTTCGCACGTTCGTCACCAACGAACTCTTCAACGTACTCCTGTTCTTCCATGCCTCGCCAATTAAATAACTAGTGGCAAGCCAATGAGTACTTTGAATGTACTCGCAAGCAATCCAAGTTGTGTACCAAGTAATAATGATGCATGATATATCACTAAGTAGGTAACTTGCGGAAAGCCAATTTTGTATGCAATGACATGATGAAGTAACTAGGTAAGCATGCATCAACAGTTGACAGATATCCATATGAACAACTTACAGATATCACCATAAGCAAGGGTTGAACATCTCATGTTCATTCATTATGCTAAGTCGTCAGACTTAGTCAATCGTCATGCTAAGTCATCGGACTTAGCTCAAGTACCATCCTTGTCACTAACACAGGCACACACATCAGTTGTGAAAACATTTGGATGTAGCACAAGAGTGGTCATCCCACTGTCCTTGACTGTGGACACGACTATTAGAATAATTTACACTTTGTAGAGGTTGCACTCTTTACCCACAAGACTCGGGGAACTTCTGTGTCATCCATGACTCGCAGTACATCACATACCCATGGTAAGCACCCGAACAATGCCTTTCCCATGGGTGATACTAAACAAAGAGTCCACTTGTTGGTGCCATCCCTCATGATATACATCACACTTATCATCCATGAAGGCATGCAACGGTGTGCTCGGTGCCAGTAAAGACAGTTCACGGTCTTCCACTTCCGGGACGACCTCGTCTCAAGAGTGACCACTTCACTCTTTCCACTAGTAATACGGGCTCTCTGCTAGCACCATCCATAGTAATCAACAAAGCCCCGTCCCATAAGGTTGTAATAACGGTCGCAACTTACACCAATCCATTTTCGAAAACCACACACACTCACTTGCTCCGGTACACCACTTCTTTCTCAAGTGGTCACCTAGCTAACTCATAATCATCTCCCTCGGGCATTAGTGGCACCCGACGGGGTTTTCGAAAAGACTTTGAAATCATTTCTTCCTTTCCCTCACTATGTATAAGTGCCAACCCACTTGCATAGAATCTATTAGCATCCTATCTACACCCACCCACACAATCCTCACAAGATGGTAGGGTCATGCATGATGCAAGTGTCAACGGTAAAAGTATCGGAGGGAACCCACCAAAGGGGAAGCACCACATCATGATCAATCATCGAAACAACTAGTGTTATATGTCATGCATGAAAAAGTTTCTTAACATGGTCAAAGGGCTGCTTGCCTGGCTCAACAAGGTCTTCGGGGTCTTCAAAGTCTACGGGTCCAACTCCCTAATCAATAGCGCAATCTATCGTCGTGATAAAAAGCGAAAAAAATAAGCATCACACAAAAACAGAGCACACAAAGCTAATATTAAAAATTCTACCCTACTCTAATAAATACTAAGGACTATATTAAAAATATTTGGTTAAAAGCATCACACAAGAATGCGCCCAGGGCGAGACGCTGCGCGTGGCAGGTTTAATTTTAAACTTGCCCGCGGGCCCATCCTGGCAGCAAGAGAGGGGGAGGATGAGGGTATGAAAGGTGGGCCCCACCTGTCATCCCTCACTTCGCGATGGGGAGTAGGGGGAGCTAACCGGCAGGGGCTCAGTCCATGATGGCTTAAGCGGAGGGCACCGGTGCGCTCAAGGGCTCACCGCGTGTCGGTGGGTGGTCGAGGCAACCACCGGGGCTGAGGGAATCACCGGTGAGGGAGAAACATGCACGGCGGTGAGGGTTTGGCTTGGGCTCGAGATCCCGAGCACGGGGACGAGGGGGCTAGGCACGGGAGGAACGGCTGAGGGGAGGAGGTTGCAAGAGGAGAGTAGTGGGTGCTCGGGGGAGGGTTTTATAGGCGCCGGTGCATCGAGGGCGTGGTGCGCCGGTGAGGATGGGCCTATTGCCACGGGCCACATGGGGTGCTCCGGGCCGTGTCCTGGGAGTTTCTGGGTGCGGTCTTAGCATGCAGGAGGGGAGTGGAGCGACCCTTGCCCGAGGCATCGCGCGTGTGAGGTTGCCCATTGGGTATCTCAGGCGGTTGGCGCGCGTGTGAGAGAGGGGCCAGAGGGGGAATAGAGAGGAGGGGGACAAGGGTAGCTTGTTGCAGACGCCGAGCCCCCCCGGCTAGCATGCTCGGGAGTTCCAAGGTGGTCGGGGGCGCCGGGAAGGGGCGGCTACAGTGCAGGAGCGCACTTTAGCACGTCCAGAGCGCCCATATGGTGTGCCTTGGCATAAAATATGCCCACCAGCATGTCCTCTAGTGTCTTGGGGGTTCTGGAGAAGCCCATGGGCTAGGAGAAGCTAGGGGAGGCTAGGACAAAAAATAAATGGGGGAAGAAGTCCCTGATATGGGAAAACAGAGGGTGAAATGGGTTTTTTGCCCCACCCACTATTCAGCTGAGGCCACACAAGAACTACTGGAGGTATCTAGTAATCCTAAGAGGCTGTGGTAAAAATTTCATAGCAAAGGGAAAAGTGAAAGGGGTGAAAACAGTGACTTTTACCCACTTACTGTGACATTCAACAGGGTCAAATGTTAGGTAAAAATGAGATGGATCACCAAATTTGAGCTCAGACGAGCAAAGTTGACAATGGAAACTTTGTGAACCCTAGAAACTACCAGAATCAGGTTTCTGTAGATCTGTTATGCTAAGCTATTGCCCTTGATGCACCACTTAGTGTAGCATCATTATTTGGTGATTAGAGCATGTCCACAAAGTTTGAGGTCAAGAGAAGAAACTACATAAAGTTATTCAAATTTGAATGTGGACAGGGAGGGTTTTCGGATGGTTTGATAAACCAAAACAACTTGGATTGAGATGAAACTTTGCAAGATCATCACCTATGATAGAGTTGACTTGCTGGAAGTTTCCTGGAATTTATTGAGAATATTTGTTATAGAAACATTCAGAAAGCTTCATTTGGGTAGAAAGGGTTTTAAGGGGTTTTACCCATGATTTGAACATGACCATGTGTTAAAACTCATATATATGGAAAATATATGTCCACTGAGTTTCCCTAATTTTCTCAAATATTTTTGAAAGTATTTAAATTTTTTCCCTATGAAAAATCATTTCTGGTCTCAAGAAAAAGCCTCTAAATAAAATATTAAAATAATTTTTAAAATTACTATTTTTTGGTTTTGGGGAGTCATAAACGTAGTAGATTTGAAATAAAGCCTTTGGGGAAGAAGGATCCACCCAATGTGAGGACTTGCGGTGCAAACCTCAACTCAGGGGTTCTTGAAAACCTAATTTGAATAAATCCTTTTTGGTCAAAACAAAATTGGATAAAAATATGTTTGGGCACTATTCACATGGCATGATCATTGGGCAAGAAGTTTGGGTCAAGGAAGATGAGTATGAAGAGGGATAGAACCTAAGAGTGCCATATACCATACTCAACAAGCAAACAAGCAACAATTCAAACAAGCACAAGCATTGAAAAAGTTTGAATTGGTTGCAAATTTTATAAATCCAAACATGAGAAGGTGATACAAACACAAGGTGTGACAAATACACGCAAAGATTATGCAAAAGAATGGAGTATAGCTCCCACAACTCACAAAACACTCAAACACACAATCTGTCCACAAACAACAACATGTCATCTTATAACACATATAACCAGAGCTACAACAAGCTTAAAATCACAACCAATGCATGTACAGGAAGTATATAGCATGCTCACCAATTTATCTATCTCGAGCAACATGAAAGGAAGCATGGATCAGTGGCAATGGAGCTCACAAGATGGCATGTTGCACTGTTTTTAGGGACTTCGTGAAAATTTCAGTTTTACATATTCTGAGTTAACATGGTAGCATCTTGACAGTAGCAATTATATATGCTAGAGGGCATCTCATGGCATGAAAATCGATAGGGTGATAGAGGACAAAATGTACTGCAACTAATTAATTTATGGCAACATCAGAAAAATGCATATATCAATGGCTTTCATCCTCACTATATTACAAATTGAAAATAACAGAATCACAGACTTAGTAAAATTTAACAAGGGGCAAACATGGCACTTGTTAATAGAATAGCATGTTGACAACAAGTTTTATATAAGATGCAATGATCTAATCCACAAGATCCTTGCACATATCTATAGAGGACGACAAGCACAACAATGCATACCATTGACCCAACTCCAAAGGAGCAACATATGCATGGGAAACATCTAGATAACATGTCAACAAAATAACAGATTTCAACACTTCGAATTATTTGGGCATGTGAAAAGAGAATTTTAGTGGCATGTTGGTATCAATAATCCCACTCATAGCATGATCTATCATGGAAAACAAAACTACCGGGGGCTAGAGCACACCCAAATGAACATATTTCATGTTGACAAGATTTCCATATGATGCAAGATTTAATTCATGTGAAAAAGACAAAATAGCACAATTTCATAAAATAACGTATTCACAAACTTTCTCAAATGTAAAATCCAATACCACCATTGGTTTCCCTGATTTTTTTCTACCCCCAAAACATATTTCACATGCCTATCTTGTTGTGGATAAAACTCACAAAATCAAACATACACCTATAGTTACTCATATGCCAAATTTGGCATGTCCTAAGTTGTTGACAGATTTGGAAATGTCAAATCAAGATTTTTTCATAAAAAGGAAATATCATGGAAACACTAAAAATCACAAACAAAATAAAAGAAAAATCAGGGCCCACCTGGTAGTCACACCATGGTCCCTTGGGGCCACTGTTAGCCGCACACAATGAAACATTTAAGGGAAAGAAAAATGGTCCCGGGTGGGATTCAAACCCCAGACCCCTTGGTTTGAATTGCTAGCGCTCTACCACTGGGCTACGTGAGGGTTGTTGGAATAGAAGGGACGCAGGATCTTTTGAGCTATGCCCCTGGTGGAGGCTGGTTGCCTTCTTCCCTGTGACACAGACAACGACGATGGCACCAGTGGCCACTCTGGCAACCATCGGAGAATACGAACATCGGCGGGGCTGTGGAAACGAAGGGGGGATCCACCCTGGTGTTTGGGGCAGCTGCATGAATGGGAAGCTAGCGGAGGCCGAGGCGCTGGAGCTCGAAATCTTGCTTGGCTCGGGCCATGGTGAGGCGCGGGATATAGGGAGGGAGCGTGGCAAGGCACTGTGGGGGTGTGCTCTATATGTCGGATTTTGGGCTCCGCAAAACCCGAAGAAGTTCCAACACAGGGGCCTCACCCCACCTAGCTCACTACTCGATGATTTCTATGACGAACTCGCACTATGATGAGGAAGAAGGTGCACACAGTGATTTATCCAGGTTCGGGCCGCTGTGAAGCATAAAACCCAACTCCTACTTTGGTGGATTGCCTCATGAGGTGGTTTATGGATGAAATAGTACAGTGGTGCGTCACCCCGTGAGGGCGCTTTGGTGCTGATGCTTCTCTTCTGTCGTCCCTCTATTTTGGTGTCCCTCTCCACGGTGCTGCCTAGCCTCTATTTTTAGTGGCCCGGGTCCTCTTCCCTTATTGCTATTGCGGGAAGGGATCCCACAACGGCCAAATTTGAAGGGGGACAGGAGTACATCTTTATTGAGACAAAAGGTGGTCTTCTCCTACGAAGTAACTGTTGATGATGTAGAGGTGGGCTCGGTGATGACATCTTTCCTGCTGGGCTCGTGGTCATGGCCTTGTTACATCGGAATGGAAACCTTTGGGAACCCGCGTACATCCTTGCCGCCTTAGCATCAAAGGGGAAACTGTAGCGCCTAGCGTGCTGGAGCCCGAATGACCCACCTAGCGTCATCATTGGCCTCCCGAGGCCAGGTGCTCAATACAGATCTCTGTCGCTTTGGAGGGGGGCCTGAGGAGGCCCATCCTATGCTGGTCTTGATGCTTCTTCCCTCCCGAGCTTAGGGCTCTCGCGAGGGCCTTGCCTTGAGTGGGGTCTCACCAGGGCGTGCCCGACTGATGGGGTGGGCCATGCCCTAGGCCACAGGTAGGCAGGTCTGGGTACCATCGCTCCCAAAATGCCGATAGTAGCCCCTGGGCCCAAGGCACGCCCGTGTTGGCTTCCGAGCGAATCCATTGAAGACGACACGAAGCGCGGCGGACCCCAAATGCCTGCGGTCCAGGTTCGACACGCGTGGCTCACAAGGATGCCAATACCCCCACTCCCCGAGGGCGACATGAACCACCCTAACTCAAACTAATACGACACCCATGTGATGTGCCAGCCATCATTACCCTTCTTAAATGTTGCTGCTCCCTTGGGACTTGACTCCTCGGGGCACACGAATGTGACCCGACGATGGCAGGTGAGGCGACGCGAGGCTGGATTGCACGCCGATCGATCTGGCCTGCGGCGCCCGAGGGGCGCATGACAACTACTCTCCCACGATGCCTCGTGGCGGCAGTTACGCCTATAAATCTACCCCGCTCCATGGGGCCTTGCAATCTCAAAGTTCCTGTCTATTCCCGTCACTCTAGAGAAAACCCTTTCTGCTTCCCAGCTTCACCCTTTCCCCTATGGCGTCTGGAGGAGGTGATGCAGGCGCCGTGAAGCACGCGTGGCCATCGGCTTTCTCGCCCCCTTTCGGAGGCAGCGGCGTGGGGCCCTCGGGGTCGGCACAAGTTTGTCGACGTTGGGCCATGGTTGATGAGTGAGTTCTTCGCCTCTTCCTTCTTTCCTTGACGACATGTCCAGTGCGCCAGACCTGATCATCTCCTCCATTCAGGGCACCTATGGCTAAAAAGTGTTGGCTTGACGAAATCTGGGAGGAGGTGGATGTGCTGTTGGCTCAGGTGACAAGCGCCAAGGCTACACTTTAGACCGCTCTTAGGGGCGAAAGGGAGGTCAGGGCGGAGTTGACGTCCCTCCAGGCCTAGGTCAAGGAGGCAACCGACGCCATGCAGGCTGCCCAGGACGAGGCGTCATATGCCAAGATGCTGGAGTCCCATCACGCGAAGCAGTACCTTAGCATTGCCCACCGCACGGCCGACACGGTGAGCTGGATTGCCAGGGAAGCCCTCGCACTACCGTGGGCACACGGCCATGGAGGCTACCTCGACTTCTTCTGCAGGGTGAAGGAGGCGCTGGAGACCGGCGTATCCCGTGCGAACTCGGACAACGAGGCTGACGTGTGTGACCTCCTGGACCTGGCCTTGACGTGTGTCTTCTCGAACTTGCACCACCATGCCTCGGAGTTCCACCTCTGGCGCGTCAAGGAGTGGGTGCCCGACGAGCTCCATAGGCCCCTCAGGGATGAGGTGCGCCCGCACGTGGAGTCCCTGGTGGAGCAGTTTGTCTAGGTGCCCGCCTCCGATGGCAAGGACGGTCCTGATACCGAGGCGACCGCCGGCTCGGATGGTGACAATGACTCCTCGACCTAGGCCTCCCCAGCCTTCCTTTCCTAGTACCTGTAATATTTTAAGAAGAACTTGGCCCCTGAGGTCATCTGTCTTTTGCATATTACGTTTATCGTCTTCCTTCCTTCTCCTGAATTGTCGGTCGCCTGCTTCCCATGGCGTGACTTGGTTTCTTGTGCAGAGCTTGGTCGTTGTCGATGCGGTCCGGTGATGGCGGCCGGCAGGGACCTCACGAGGCGCTCTCTCCTGGGTGGGGGGCTCACGACCGTCAAAACCCTGGGTTCGTGGCCCTGCCGTTCGTCGGGGCAGGATTCCCCCCCCCCCCCGATCCGTTTTTCCTGTCGCCTGGGCCACAGGGGTCCTGGTAGTTGCACGTGGTGGCCATAGTACTTGCATATTCACATTAGTGCACACAAACCATATCCCGAGTTCGGGCCATCATTTGATCAGAGGGTTTTTTCTCGGTTCGGTAGTCTACTTACCTTGTAGGACGGTGGCGATCTGGCGCACCGTGAGGTGCGGCTGTGTTGTCCAGATAGTTCGCGACTCTACCTGGGGAGCTTCTTCATTGTTTGTGGATCTGCTTGGGGCCCCTTTCGGCACTCTATGTCTAAGGGACTCAACCACGGGCAAACCTCAATCCCCGTTGGGGCGTCCGGATCATCCGGACGTGACCAAATGGGGCGAGGCCTTGGCCGCCGCTAGAGCATCCATATCGCCAGGACATGACCAGGGGCGCAGAACCATGAGTTTGAAGAGGTTTCTGGGGCGTGTTGCCCATCAAACCCCCTTGACACTCAAGCAGTGCTCTACGTCGGCAGGACTCAGTCCTACACATTCCCTGACCACCATTGGGGCGTCCGGATCTCCATGACATGTGCAATGAGGCGGGGACCTCGACACCCTTGGGGGCGTACGGATCGCCAAGACCACACCAAGGGGAGAGTGGCTATATGACCGATAAGGCTCCTGAAGCACGCTACTTGTTAGCCCCCATGACACTCGAGCGACCCCCATACCGTTCTGCCGGTCGGTGCCTCGCGAGGCTCCATGCTGTGGCGCTGCACTATGGTAGGAGCCCCCCGAGTGTGGGTTGACCACCAGAAGATGAAAGTTCTTGACGCGACATGCCCTTGCTAGCCTGTTGTGAGGCGCCTCAGGGAGGGCCGGAGCATGTAGGCCCTTGCGAAACACCAACTCAGAGAAAGAGACTCCAAGACTAGAAAAAACGAGAGAATGATGAGAGAAAATTCCCGCCCATTTTTTGAAATAGAGTTTCGAACTTCTCAAACTTCATTCCAAAAAGTGGCATTTCGAACACCAAAAAGAAGCAAGCAACTACCGCGTCCATCACCTAGGCTAGTCTTCGTCATCATCTTCCCCCAGGGAGGAGCATAGAGCATCCACATTGCGTGGGCACCGCCATTGGCGGGCAGTCTTATCCGCCAGCGCGGAGCATGGGGCTTCCACATGGGCGTGGGATGGAACCCCTCCGCATCCCCGGGGGGCTGCGGGCGTACACATCCCACTCATTATTACATGAGAATGTCATGGCCGTAGACAGCTAGGCATGCCCCCAGGCGCACGGCTCGGTTGCTCCCAACTCCATTAAGAGCCATCCCGTGCATTTCTACTCGGTTGTGCGCCTCTATGACCCAAACCCGAATGCATTGTCCCCCGCGTAGCCGCGGGATGGCGCACCCGCAACCCAAACATGAGCACAATGCACCCGGAGCAGCAATAGAGGTGTTTTGTCGATGAAGCCGCCTCTGAAGTGTCAGGGTGCTGGACGGATAGTGTCTTGAGGGCCTCGTGAGGCCCAGCCTCTCGAGGTCGCACCGGCTCTCCAGTTGCCTTGGGTGTCCCACACTACTTGTGTCCTATCGCTCCCCCCAGACCGTTACTCCTAAGGCCTCGAGGCTTGGCTTGGTGTTGCTTGCTCCCGTGGGCAATGGCTTGCTACATGCTCGGTGCGCCCGGGGCGTCCTCCCTCCTCCTCCCACTCGCGTTATCTAGGCCTAGTGCTCCCTCCACGAGAGCCCCCCAGTCCCGCCTTGGGGAGGACTTCCGGGGTACCCCTCTACTCTAGGAGGGCACTGGCGCCTGCGGGAGACGCCTGATCCATCTCACCGTCCCCCAGCATGCGAAGAACATCTACTCCGGGCGGTGGCGAGATGTGCCCTATGCACACAGCACACAGAACCTACTGCGGCGGGCCTCGGCCCGAAGCTGCCTACCTCTACCACCGCCGTTGGGTGGGTCGCACGCTTGTTGATGTGGATTGCCCCATTGGCGATCCAATGCGCCTTCGCCTTGGTTGCCTGCCTGTCCGGACGCCTGCTCCTTGCGTCTGTTGGCATGTTCCCGCCTGGTCAACCCAGGCTATTCATGGTCCACAGGGGCACAAGAATGTGTGTCGGTGCGCGTGAGGGTGCCCAGTTGTTTCCTTCGTGGTCTACATCATCGGGGCCAGGCTGCACCCCGAAACCAGTCACCCGAATTCGAAGGAGAAGGAGCACGGAATGTGGTGGGCCCTGCTCAGGCTCGCCCGGGGCCTAAGGGGGCATGCCGTTGGTGGGCGGGGCGATAGGCGTGGC
Organism: Hordeum marinum; assembly: GCA_022496015.1. Taxonomy (NCBI): domain Eukaryota; kingdom Viridiplantae; phylum Streptophyta; class Magnoliopsida; order Poales; family Poaceae; genus Hordeum; species Hordeum marinum. The sequence continues at coordinate 210,037,559 of CM039674.1, read as the reverse complement.
GAACTAGCCCCCGGAGCCTGACGCATGCGGCCGCCAAGAAGGGCAAGGGACCATGGCCCTCCGCGTGATGACGACCAGCTCAGTGATGTGTTAGGCCCATGCGTTGAATCCCCCGTGCATCGAGCGGTGTCCAAGCATCTCGCTTGCCATTAACAGCGCGTGATGCGCGTTGAGGTCTCCCATGTAGGTGCAACGCGACAACGGTACCAGGGGCGCTGCCCGTCCACCGTGTGCTTGCACGGTGCGAGGAGCGACAGTGGTGGAGACGACACTGGTGGATTGATACTGACCGCCTAGTGCCATGCCGCTGGGGCATGGGTCTGGGGCGGTAGCGATGGGACTGGTGAGGGCGGATCCGCCGTGACCGGAGGAAGCTTGTGGGGCACCGGCCATCGAAGCTGTGAGGAAGGGGAAGAGTGAGGCTTGAGGAAGACGTTGACATGCCCCCTACCCGGCGTGCCAAATGTTGGATTTCAGGCTCCACAAAACCTGAAGAAGTTCAAACACAGGGGCATGTGCGAAGATCCCTTGCAGCCTCTCCCCACCTAGCTCACTACTCGATGAGTTCTATGATGAACTCGTGCGATGATGAGGAAGATGGTGCACGCAGCGATTTACCCAAGTTCGGGACGCTATGAAACATAAAAGCCTACTCATGCTTTGGTGGATTGCCTCACATGGAGGTTTATGGATGAACTAGTTCAATGGTGCATTGCCTTGTGAGGGCGCTCTGGTGGTGTTGCCTCTCTTTTGTTATCCCTCTCCACGGTGCAGCCTAGCCTCTATTTATAGTGCCCCGGATCCTCTTCCCTTATCGCTATGGCGGGAAGGGATCCCACAACGACCAAATTCGAAGGGGGACAGGAGTACATCTATATCCTGACGAAAGGTGTTCTTCGACTGCAAAGTAGCTATTGATGATGCAGAGGTGGACTCGGCAATGACATCCTTCCTTCTCGTCTTGTGGTCGTGGTCTTATTACTCCAGAATGGAAACCTTTGGGGTCTCCTTGGGAACCCGCGTACATCCTTGCCCCCTTTTCACCAAAGGGGACACTATAGCACCTGGCGCGTTGGAGCCCGCCTTTCCCACCTAGCATCATCCTTGGCCTCCCGAGGCCAGGTGCTGCATAGAGATCTTCGCCGCTCCGGAGGGGGGGCTTGAGGAGGCCCATCCTTCGCTAGTCTTGATGTTGTTTCCCTCACGAGCATAGGGCTCTTGCGATGGCCTTGCCTTGAGTGGGGTCTCGTCGGGCCATGCCCGACTGACAGGGTGGGCCATGCCCTGGGCCGCAGGCAGGTAGGTCTGGGTACCCCGTTCCCAGAACACCGGTGCTATAGGTCTACGCGCGAGGGACAACTACATGGCGCGCAGGGAGCAACAAAATAGTACGTGTACACTACATCTATGGCCGGAGCATGGAGAACACGATCTTGGTATGAAGATGGCTATGCATATGGGGCACTAGAGTGCGAGGGATTTTGTAGACAGGGATAGGGGTATACATAGTATACCTAGGATATGAAGGGGGGCTGATGTGCGATGGAGACGTCATGAGGGTTGGTGAAAAATTGTAGTTGCACTAGGCTTCAAAGATAAAGAAGAGGAGGTTGAGGACGGCAATGCACGGGACCCTTCCTGCGGAACCAAGGCGATGGAGACACTGCGAGGAGGTCACCTCGTGCACGAGTAGAGGCTCGGCCGGAGCATCGACAACATGGTGATGGCGGAAGCTTGGACAAGACCTACCTGCAATGGCGAGGTGAGGAGGAGGGAGGAATGGAGAGATGAGAGTCTGGGGTAGGGTTAGGACATGATTTACAAGGGCTAGGGACAAGCTCCGACCGTTAATTCATCGGGCATGCCGATGTGGAACTCCTGGATGGATGTCGTACATAGGAGGACGAAGCGAATGCGTTGGGGGCTCAATGGGCTTGCTGCTGTTGCGGTTGTTGGTCCAGGAGAGGTGCAACTGGGTTGCTCGCTCTCCACTCGAAAACAAAAGGTTTTTTTCTGTTTAAATAAAACAACAAAGATAACTAAAATCCAAGGAAGACGAAAAGAGAATCTCTGGAAAGTAAAAATAGATAGGCACTCACATAATTATGTCTTATTTAATAAAAATAGTTTTAGCATTTTTAGAGCAAACAGATTAAATTACATATATTGATAATTAGAATCTATTTTGCATAGAAGTGACAATGAAGTTGAATAAAAACATGATTGACAGTAGGTTTATAATTCTCAACAGAATATATAGAAAAGACGCAACATTTTTATAGAAAGGAATTAGAAAGATAATTTCAACACATGTTGCATTAATTGGAAATAGGATATGGCATAGTTTAGATAAATTGAGAAGGGTGATTTCCATAACAAGACAACACATGTTTCCCTCACACACCACACCACAATACACTATACACACACTCAAAATAACATCACCACATGAGGAAGCATCATGCACACATGACAAGATTATGTGATGATATTGTGAACATGATGCCATGATGAATGATATGAAGAAAAAACATTAACTCAAGTCACATGAGGCACAACATGAAGGTTCACACATGACATACATTACAAATATGGCAAGTGATGCACTTGGGCTGTTACAACTCTCCTCCACTACACGAGCATCTCGCCCCGTGATCTAAGAACGAAAGAGTTCTGGAAATTCAGAATAGAGAAGATCCTCACGTTCCCAAGTGGCTTCATTGTCATAGTGATGAGACCACTTCACCTTGAGAAACTTGAATGATTTGTTGCAAGTCTTATGCTCAGTTTCTTCAAGAATAGCAATTCGATGCTCATGATAGGATATGTCTTCTTGGAGATCAATGTCTTGGAGGTCAACGGTATGCTTGGGAGTCTTGAAGCACTTCCGAAACTCAGAGACGTGAAACACATCATGCACATTTGAGAAATTGGGAGGAAGCTCGAGTTGCTAGCCAAGGTCTCCCCTCTTGCCCACAATCTTGAAAGGACCCACAAAGCGATGAGCGAGCTTTCCTTTGATGCCAAAGCGCTGAGTGCCCTTCATGGGAGACACTCTAAGATAGCCAAAATCGTCGATCTGAAATGACACGTCATGATGTTTGTTATCATAATAGCTCTTCTGACAAGATTGAGCTGCTTTGAGATTTTCACGAATGACATGACACATTTCTTCTGGTTTAGTGATCATGGCATTCCCAAGGATTTGACGCTCATCGGTTTCAAAAAAATTGAGCGGTGTATGACACTTCACTACCCTGCTCCCTTTGCACCAAAGGGGAAACTCCGCCGCCTGGCGCGCTAGCGCCCGCCTGCCCCTCATTGCATCACCCTTGACTCCCGAGGCCGAGACTTGCATGGAGATCTCCACTGCTCCGGAGGGGGCCTAAGGTGGCCCATCCCTTGTCAGTCCTAACGATGTTCCTCCTCGCAAGCCTAGGGCCCTTGCGAGGGCCTTGTCTTGAGTGAGGCCACGCCTGGCCATGTTTGGTTGATGAAGTGGGCCACGCCCTGGGCCGCAGGTAGGCAGGTCTGGGTACCCCCGTTCTTAGAATGCCGACAGTCTAATCCACAAGATCTCGGCACAAATCTACAGAGGATGACAAGCACAACAATGCATACCATTGAGTCAACTCCAAAGGAGCAACATATACATGGGAATCATCTTGATAACATGGCAACAAAATAACAAATTTCAACACTTAGAATTATTTGGGCACGTGAAAACAGAATTTTAGTGGCATGTTGGCATCAAGAATCCCACTCACAACATGATCTATCATGGGAGGCAAAAATACCAGGGGCTAGAGCACACTCAAATGAACATTTGTCATGTTGACAATATTTCCATATGATGCAAGATTTAATTCATGTGAAAAAGACAAAATGACACAATATCACAAAATAACATATTCACAAACTTGCTCATATGGAAAATCCGATAACACCATTGGATTCACTGCATATTAATACCCCAAAACCATATGACAAATGCCTATCTTGATGTAGATAAAACTCACAAAATGGCATTCACAAAATCAAACGTACGCCTATTACTCATATGTCAGATTTGTCATGTCCTAAGTTGTTGACAGATTTGGAAATGTCAAATCAGGAATTTTCTTAAAAAGGAACTATCACTTAAACACTACAAAAACACAAACAAAAATAAAAGAAAAAACAGGGCCCACCTGGCAATGATACCACGGTCCCTTGGGCCCACTATCAGTCGCACGGAATCAAACAGTTGAGGGAAAGAAAACTGGGCTTGGGTGGCATTCAAACCCGAGACCCTTGGTTTCAACTGCTAGTGATCTACCACTGGGCTACGTGGGGATTGTTGGAATAGAAGGGGTGCGGGATCTTTTGAGCCATGCCCCTTGCGGAGGCTGGTTGCCTTCTTCCCTGCGAGAGAGACAAAAACGACAGCGCTAGTGGCCACTCCGATGACCATCGGAGAAGACGAATGCCAGCGGGGCTTCAGAAATGAAGGGGAGATCCATCCCCGGGGTTTGGAGCGGATGCATGCACGGGAGGCTAGCGAAGGCCAAAGCGCTCCATCTCGAGCTCTTGCTCGGCTTGGGGCCATGGCGAGGCGCGAGAGACAAGGAGGGAGTGCGGCGAGGTGTTGCAGGGGTGTGCTCTATAGGTATATGCGTGAGGGACAACTACATGGCGTGTGGAGATCAAGAATAAAAATGCATGAAAATAGTAAGTATACACTCAATCTATGGACGGAGCATGGTGAACACGATCGTGGCATGAAGATGGCTACGCATATGGGGCACTAGAGCGTGAGGGATTTGGTTGACAAGGATAGGGGTATACCTAGTATACCTAGGACATGAAGGGGGGCGGTTGCATGATGGAGATGTCGCGACAGTCAGTGAAAAACTGGAGTTGCACTGTCCCAAGAACATGAAGAAGAGGAGGTTGAGGACGGCGTTGATCTGGGCCTTGGTGCTCCCTCGAGCTGATGAGGAAGAATATGGCAACGCAAGGGACCCTTCTTGCGGCACCAGGGCAATGGAGACATGGTGAGGAGGTCACCTCTGCACGAGCAGTGGCTCGGCGAGAACATCAGGAGCATGGCGACGACGGAAGCATGGAGAAGACCTACTTGCGGCAGCGAGGCGGGGAAGAGGGAGGAGATGTTGGGGTAGGGCTAGGACATGATTTATAGGGGCTGGGGACGAACTCTGGCCATCAAATCATCGGGCATGCCGACGTGGACCTCCTAGATGGACGTCATACAGAGGAGGACGAAGGGAATATACTAGGGGGCTCGCTGGGCATGCTACTGCTGCAGTTGTTGGGCCACGAGAGGCCCAACTAGGTTGCTCTCTCTTCACTCAAAAACAAAAGGTCTTTTTCCTTTTAAATAGAACAACAAAGACAACTAAAATCCAAGGAAGATTAAAAGAGAATTTGTGGAAAGTAAAAATAGATAGGCACTCACAGAATTATGTCCTATTTAATAAACATAGTTTTAGCATTTTTAGAGCAAACAAAATAAATCACATATACTGATAATTAGAATTTCTTTTGCAAAGACTTGACAATGAATATTTATAAAATCATGATTCATAGTAGGTTTATAATTCTAAACAGAATATATAGAAAAGTTGCAACATATTTATAGAAATGAATAAGCAAGATAATTTCACCACATGTTGCATTAACTGAATAGTAGATGTCATAGTTTAGATAAATTGAGAAGGGGGGATTTACATAAAAAGACAACACATGTTTCCTTCACACACCACACCACAATACACACACTCAAAATAACATCACCACATGAGGAAGCATGATGCATACATGACAAGATGATGTGATGATATGATGAATATGATGCCATGATGAATGATGTGAAGCAAAACTATTAACTCAAGTCACATGAGGCACAACATGAAGGTTCACCCATGACATATATTACAACTATGGCAAGGGATGCACTTGGGCTATTACAAATTAGGTCACACGGAGCCACAAGGGGTCCACAAGGCATCAGGGCGCACCCTATTACCTTGTTGTCTCGTTGTCTCAATTCCTGACTCCTCCCAATGATTCCCGAGTCCCTTTTGTCTAGGAAAAATTGTCAAAAAGTTTCATAGCAGTTGGACTTCGTTTGGTACAAATTTCTTGGAAAACTAAAAAGGCAAAAAACAACAACTCACACTTGGCACTTAGTTAATCTGTTAGTTCCCAAAAAATAATATAAAATATAATATAATTATAAATCATGAGCACCTCGGTGTTAAACCGGCAATCAGATTGTACTTCTAACGCGCTTCAGCATTTTGAACATCATGCAATAAATGAGTGTGAACCATGGATATAGTATATGGGTGGAATAGATTATGCTGGTAGATATCAAAGGAGTCAAAATGGAAAAGAAAGTATCGCATCAACTAGGCCGGTCAATGGGCTATGAAGATGCCCATCAATCAATAACAATGCAAGGAGAAGGAATTGCCATGCAACAGATGCACCAGGGCTATAAGTGTATGAAAGCTCGGCAGAATCTATGTTGTCATGCATATAGCTTGCTTTCTCAAGAAGACCTTGGGCATTTGAGGAAACCCATCATCACAATATACAAGCCAAGTTCTATAACGATAATTATCACTAGCATATGAAAATGACAAATCAGGAGACTCTCTATATGAAGAACATGGTGCCATTTTGAGACACAAGTGTGGTATATGGATAGTAACACCACCCCTTCTCCCGTTTCTCTCATTTTTTCATGGTGGGCTTTTCTCTTTTTTCCGCCTCCCCATTTCTTTTTTATTTTTTCGTCTGGAGTATCATCTGACTTGTGAGAGAATCATCATCTCCAACATCCTTTCCTTAATTAGACAATGCTCTAATAATGTCGATCATCTCACTTCTATTTACTCACAACTCAGTATTACAAGTCAACATAAAACAATACGACTCTATATGAATGCCTTTGGCTGTGTACTAGGATGTGCAATGAGCTAGCGTAACATATAGACAATTATGAACGATGGCTTTTGTCACAAGTACTATGCCAGCTATATGACTATGCAGAGCAAGATGATGATGAACACACAAGTCTTGTGAGGGAACGATCAAAGTTGCAAGGAAATATATCTCAGAATGGCTATGGAAATACCATGATAGGTAGGTAGTGCAGTTGTTTTGAGGAACATATAAGGAGACACGATACACTCCAAAACCCTGGTTCGGACACAGGGCCTCTCTGTGTGGCTATCCCACGAACTGACGATGACTATGGTTACGGAGAACGAAGCTTTGTGGGAGCACACAAACACATGGCGCAACAGTGGACACACGGTTTACCAAGTTTCAGGCCACATTGTAGTGTAAAACCCTACTCCTGCTAGCGGGATTGTTGTGGTGTTCCAAGGTGGAAGATGACCTTCCATGTGAATGATTGAAGGCTCGAAGGCTCTATCCTTGGGATCCCTCTCTAAGGTAGCAGCTTTGTCCCTCTTATCCTTGCCTTGTTCCTCTTCCCCCAACATATCGGTGGGAAACGGCAGCCACGGGGCACCGATTCAAAGGGTGACAGGTGCTCAGCCTATGCTCACAAAAGTTGGTCTTCGTCTGCAAAAGCGCCACCGTACCCATGACATGTCAATGGTCTCGGTGATGATCTTTTCCCTAGCAACTGGTGTCACCTTGGTCCCCTTGCACAAAAATCGTAAGCTTTGGGAACCCACATTGGAGGAGCCAGTTGGTGATGTACTTTAATCACCAGAAAGGAAATCCTCTCTATTCGTGCCCTTTGGAAAACCCTACTATCCTTCCCTACACGAGAATATCACCGACGTGGTGGGCACGCAACCACGCGACTAGCACCACATGGCCCCTCCAGGTGGAGGGGGGACCTCGTGAGGTGCTTCGACTGTGGAGATCTCGATTGGGCCGCCTATTGGGCCTTTCGTGAGGTGTCACTCCTGGGCCGCGAGCAGACGGGCCATGGTACCCTGGTTCCCATTGGACCGATAGTTGCCCCCGAGCCTGTGGCATAGACATTACGTCTGTAAATAACCGAAATGGCGTGGGACGAAATCACGCGGGGCCTTAATGGACTGCCAAGGGCCCTGGCAGGGACGCATGGCAGCATGATGGGATGGGATTCCCCACTTCTCCCACAACCCCTTGGTCATTGTATAGGGTGATAAAAGCTTGCTCGCGCGATGCGGTTGTACTCATTGCCCTTCCTCTGCTCCACACGCCTTCTCTTTGCACCACTCCCTTGCCTTGTGCGAACCACCTCTACTTCTTCCTCCTCTTGCTTCCAATATCGTGCTATTGTCATGGCTCTCAATAGAAGCTCCGAGGTCCTCGAGGTGGAACTTCAGCCTGCCTTGTTGTTGTCCACCATCGTCAACAAGGAGGGGTTGGACAAGGATGAACCGGGACTATGGAAAAGCGGCCTCATCGGAACTGGCCATCTTGGCGGGCTTCAAGGATGCGCTTCGGTCTAATTTCCAGGGCACTTATGTCTGCCCCCCGGACTCCTCCGACTTGAGCAACGTCATCCAAAAGGCTGGCAAATAGGCCACATCATTTTGGAATCGGTTCCTAACTAAAAAGAACTAGATCACTGAGTGTCCTCACGCCGAGGCAATAGCCTCTTTCAGGCATAACATCCGGGATGAATGGTTGGTCGATAGCTCGACCAAGACAGGCCAAGAACATTGTCCACCCTCACTTCACTTATGACCCGCTTTTGCGCAGGCGAGGACAATTGGCTAGCTCGTCGTGGCCACAATCCCGAAGAACCTGACACCTCAGAAGTTCGGGACAGAAACGACAAGACACGATGCATCAAGAATAAGCGCGGCCACAGCAACGGTGATGCCGAAAACATGGCCATAAATGCCAGCTTCCATAGCTCAAAATTCGGACTACGGAAGAAACCCTCTAAAGGGAATAGGAATGGTCCTACCATAACTGTTAGGTGTTTAGGCAGGACAACAAACTTGCAACCGTGGAACAAATCAAAGGCCCACGCAATGAGGACGACGAAGAGCCCCCCAACCCGAACAATGGAGGACAAAAGCAGTTCCTTCCAGAGGTAAAAGCTGTGAACATCATATACGTCACACAGATACCAAAGAAGGAGAGGAAGCGCGCCCTTCATGAGGTCTATGTCATAGAGCCCATAGCCCCAAATTCAACCCATGGTTAGCTTGCCCGATCACCTTCGACTGTAGGGATCATCAGACCAGTATCCGACATGGAGGTTCGGCAAGCCTTGTCTTAGATCCCATCATCGATGGGTACCATCTCACTACAGTCCTCATGGACGGAGGAACTAGCCCTAACCGGATTTACTCATACATGGTGAAAAAGATGGGCAAAGATCCATCAAGGATCAAACCCAGCAACACTACCTTGTAAGGAATAATCCCAGGCCTCGAGGTCTGGTGCTCAGGTAGGGAAACTTTGGTAGTAGTCTTTGGCTCGCCTGACAACTTCCGTAGCGAAGACTTAATGTTTAACATTGCCCCTTTTCACAGCAGCTATCACGCAATGTTCTCCCGCTTATCTGAAGCTCAAGATGCTCGGACCCAAGGGGGTCATCACCATCAACGGCAATACAAAGCGGTCCCTCCGGACCGAGGAACACACTGCGGCCTTGGCAGCCGAATGCCAATGCGAACATGAAGCACCGATGTCCCAATCAGCCATCAAGTCATGACAAGTGAGCAAGCGAACCCAAGCTCAACTGGATCTCCCTAAGCCATCCCCTTCTCAACACAAATATGGCCACGCTCCCGATGGCAATGCCCGGCTACTCGTAACGTATGTTCCCAGAAGGCACAATTTTGCTCTCAAAATACCATGGGTAGCTGTGGGGACCTACTACCAAAGACCAGTTGTTCGGCTCGACCGAACTAGAGTCCAAATGCATCTTCGGACAAAAAGCAGGTACCATCAAGGATCTCCCAAGCATAAAGCTTACCCACTATACGATGGCTTCTCAAGACCCCCTCTCGAAGTTCCATTCACTGACAACAATCACCTTTAAAGGATTGCGCCCCTCCCCTTTCGAGAGCAAAGGAGTAAGCGCGCAGTGATGTCTACTACACAACTTGTTCTTTTAGACCCGTGTTGGGCCTCCAAGCGCAGAGTTCTGTAGGACAGTAGCAAATTTCCCTCAAGAGGATGACCTAAGGTTTATCAATCTGTGGGAGGTGTAGGATGAAAATGGTCCCCAACACACAAAACAAAAGCACAATATGCTCCCTAGGTGGTTTTGATAATTCACGACAACATACATTGTCTCTTGGACTAATAACTTCATCTAGTGTATTTCAGATAAAGTCCATAGAGAGAGATGGGTTGGAAAAAGGAGTGTGGAGAGTATCCCCATGAAGAAGAAGGAGGATAGATAGCATTGGCAAAGCTCCAAGGAAGAGGGCTCTACATTTTACTTTGTGAGAAATCACTTTGAGTCCATAGGAAAGCCAATACTATTAAAAGGGGGTAAGGTACTATTGGTGAAGAAATGCTCATAAATGCACAAGTGATAGTCACCAAAAACATACAAAAGCTCTTCCACAAAAGTCTGTCCAAAGACAAACACTCAAAATTGGTGCAACCAACACCTCCCACTCAGTGCCACCGATTCCCAGCCTCAGACAGACTCTAGCCAAACACTAACCCTTCGGTGCAACCGATTCTGCTTTGGTGCCACCTTGTTTGGGTTGCCAACATTCTGTTACCCAATTTCACAAAATTGGTCTGATCGAGTTTGCGAAATCAGCATCACCGAGTTTGGAAATCTCATTGTTGGTTACCTAATCGGTGCAACCGAGTTTTATGTATCTGTCTCATCGAGATTCAAAAGTTGCTACCATTGTGGCAACTTGGTACCACCGAGATTAACACATCAGTTTCATCGAGTTGGACTTATTGGGTGTAACGGTTGGATTTTTGGAGATGCCTATATATACCCCTCCACCACCACTCACTCGCAAGAGAAGCACACAGAACAGACACCCACTCATACCAACCGATTTTCTGAGAGAGAGCCACCTACTCATGTGTTGAGATCATGCCATTCCATTCCAACCATATGAATCTTGAACTATAGCCTCCCCAAGTTGCTTTGAACCCAATCAATCTCTTCAACGATAGCCAAATCTGTGAGAGGTTGATTGTGTGTTGAGGAGACTATCATCTTCAAGCACAAGAGCAAGGAGTTCATTTACATTATCGTGCCTATTACCTTTTGGACGGTGGTGCCTCCTAGATTGGTTAGGTGTTGCTTGGGAGCCTCCTACTTCGTGTTGTGGAGTGAACCAAGAATATTGTAAAGATAAGGAGATCATCTACTTTGTGAAGATCTACCCTTAGTGAGGTTAGTCCTTGATGGACAGGAGCCATTATGGAATAGTCAAGGTTTCTTCTTCGTGGACCCTTATGGATGGAGCCCTCCATGGACTCTCACGACCATTACCCTCCGTGGGTTGAAGACTCTATAAACGTGGACGTACGATAGCACCACCCATCGGAACCACGAGAAAAATCTTCGTGTCGTTCATGCATTTGATCTCCCTATCTCAACTCTTACTCTCATATTCAATGTCTTTACATTTCACTGCTATACTTGATGACTTGCATGTATAGGGTGTGCTAGACTTGCTATATATGCTAAAATCTGCCCACACTTAACTTTGCACCTTGTATAGATTTTAAATTCCTGCTAGTAGTCTATTCACCCCCCCTGGACATTCTCTTCTAGTGATCCCACAATTGGTATCAAAGCTTTGGTCTCCATTGCTTCGATTTCATCACTGTGGAGGAAGATGGATGTGTCTAGTGTGGAGAGTTTCTATTGTAGAGCCCCCTTTCTTGATGGAGAGTACTATAGTTGATGGAAGAATGCCATGATTGATCTATTTGATAAATTCCATTTGAGAAAACATATTGAAAATGCTTATGTGCTCCCCGTTGATGAATTGCATCCCACACATGAAGTGGAAATTGACATGCTTCGTAACCTTAGAACTGTCAATCTTATTGTTAGAGGCTTACCAAGATGTGTGCTTTCTCAATTGAAGAACTTTGCATGTGCTTATACTTTCTGGAATGATTTGGAGAAACGATATCCAAATCTTACATTAAGTAATATTGATGAAATGCTTCATAAAATTGTTGCTTTTCACAAAATGAAGCCGAGTGATCCAAACTTTCATAAATGCCTATTTGAGCTTCGTGATGTTATGCGTGCTAAAGGAGATGTCACGACTATCAACAACATTATTATTGAAGCCATTCACATTCATAAACTTGAACATTATCATGGTTATTATTCTAATGAATATCTTGGTTTCTATGACGACGATATTCCACCAAGTGATGACAATGAAGAACATGGCTACTATGATGAAGATGAGTTGTTCAATATCGAGAATGAAAAGATCATGAAGAATCTAAGTCTAATGGAAAACTTCATGGATTACATGTCCGGTGAAAAAGAGTGGATTCTCGACAGTGGATGCACAGATCAGATGACTGGTGATAAAGACATGTTCCAATAAATCACGCCTAATCAAGGTCCTCGGAGGTACGTGACCTTTGGATACAACTCTAAGGGTAAGGTACATGGCCTTGGTAAGGTGTCCATATCTCATGATAGCTCTATTCAGAATGTGATGTTTGTTGATAAGCATCGCCGTGCTAAGTTCGCTCTTAAATCTCATGAGAGTTCCCTACTTGGTTATGGATCGAACTCTCACACCTATCGTGTCTATAACAACTTCACTTGAAAAGTTGAAGAGACAGTAGATGTGAAGTTTGATGAATCTAATGGTTTGCAAGTCGAATAATTGCCAAATGATGTAGGTGACAAAGATCCTTCGGAAGCTATCCAAGATTTGCCCATCGGCAAGATTCGTCCCATGGAGGTGAAGGAAAGTACTTCATAAACCCAAGTGGAAGCTCCTACTTTGGATCAAGGCTACCGACAAAACAACATGGAATCATCCCCAAGCGATACACTGCAGGATGAAGGGGAGGAGGAAGTACATCTTGAAGATCCACCACAACGTCCTTCACCACCACCTCAAGTAGATGACCACTTCGACAACAACGAATATGAAGCAGATGATGAAGAAGAATCTCCACCAACTAACAAGCCAAAGCTTCCCCGAGTTCGAGCACAAGTGACCAAGAACCATCCCATAAACAAGATTTTGGTGATATACAAACAGGGAGGATCACTCGCTCTAAAACTCTCCTAGCTAACTTTTGCGAGCATTATTCCTTCAAATCTAGAATTGAACCCTTGAAGGTTGAACAAGCTCCTGAAGACGCGGATTGGGTGAACGCTATGCATGAAGAGCTTCAAAACTTCGAGAGGTACAAAGTGTGGACACTCGTGGAGAAGCCCAAGTACGAGCAAAACATCATCGGCACTAAACTGGTATTTCGGAACAAGCAAGATGAAGACGGTCAAGTCATATGCAACAAGGCTCGCCTCGTAGCCCAAGGTATATGCAAGTCGAAGGTATGGACTACGGTGAGACCTATGCCCCCATTGCTAGAATAGAAGCCATTCAAACTCTTCTTTTCTATGCCAATCACCATGATATCACGCTTTACCAAATGGACATTAAAAGTGCATTCTTAAATGGCGAGATTGAAGAAGAGGTCTATGTTAAGCAACCACCTGGTTTTGTAAATCCTAAGAAACCTGACCACATTTACAAACTTTGTGAAACATTATATGGTATTAAGCAAGCTCCTCGTGCTTGGCATAAATTCCTAATGAAGTTTCTTATTGAAAAAGGATTTGAAATTGGTAAAACTGACACAACCTTATTCACAAAGAGAGTTAATGGTGAATTATTTGTGTGCCAAATTTATGTGGATGATATTATCTTTGGATCTACTAACCCACAATTAAGTGAGAAATTTGGAAGGTTCATGTCAGAGAAGTATGAGATGTCTATGATGTGTGAGCTGAAATTCTTCCTTGGTCTACAAATCAAGCAAACGAGAGAAGGTACATTCATGTCTTAAACAAAAGCAAACCAAGGACTTGATCGAGAAGTTCAACATGCAAGAGTGCAAAGGTATCAAAACACCCATGCCCACTTGCGGACATGATGACCTTACTAAGGAGGGTGAACCGGTTGATCAAAAGGTTTATCGATTAATGATTGGTTCATTGCTATATCTATGTGCCTCTCATCGCGATATTATGCTAATTGTGTGCATGTTTGCCCGATGTCAAGCTGCACCTACAGAGTGTCATCTTCGGTACCACCGAGATTAACACATCGGTGTCACCGAGTTGGTCATTTTGTGTGCAATGGTTGGAGTTTTGGGGATGCCTATATGTACCCCTTCACCACCACCTACTCGAAAGATAAGCACTCAGAACCATTCCATACCTATCATATCAGTTTTCTAAGAGAGAAGCACCTACCCTTGTGTTGATATCAAGATCTTCCACTCCAACCATATGGATCTCGATTTCTAGCCTCCCCAAGTTGCTTTCCACCAATGCCATCTCTTCTACCAAGCCATATCTGTGCGAGAGTGATTGTGTGTTGAGGAGTCTATCATCTTGAAGCACAAGAGCAAGGAGTTCATCGATATTACTAAGCCAATTACCTTTTGGAGGGTGGTGCCTCCTAGATTGGTTAGGTGTCGCTTGGGAGCCTCCTACTCAGTGTTGTGGAGTGAACAGAGAAGTTTGTAAGGGCAAGGAGATCGCCTACTTCGTGAAGATCTACCACGAGTAAAGATAGTCCTCTGTGGATGTAGGCCATCATGGTATAGTCAAGGTTGCTTCTTCGTGGAACCCTCAGTGGGTAGAGCCCTTCGTGGACTCTCGCGATCATTACCCTCCGTGGATTGAAGACTCCATGAACGTGTATGTATGATAGCACCACCTATCGGAACCACGGGAAAAATCATCGTCTCTCCAGTTGTGTTTGCTTTCCTTACCCTCTCTTTACTTAGCAATGTATTTACTTTCCGCTGCTATACTTGACATACTATGCATGCTAAAACTTGCCAAGAATTAAAATTGGGAAAAAGCATAGTTTTATTTGGTTAAGTAGTCTAATCACACCCCCTCTAGACCTACTTTCGATCCCACAGTAGATTTAAATTTCCGCTAGTAATCTATTCACCCCCTCTAAACATACACTTCTAGTGATCCCACACAAAATACAATTGTAAATTGTATATGTACACTAGTTCGGTGAAGAGATGGTGATACAAGTGTAGTAATGATAGTAGATATTTATTTTTGTAATAGTAACAATAAAAAATAGCAAGGTAGCAAGGAACAAAAGTGAGCACAAACGATATTGCGATGCTCGAAAACAAGGCCTAGGGTACGTACTTTCACTAGTGCAATCTCTCGAACAGGCTAATATAATTGGATAACATAACAATCCCTCAATGTTCAACGAAGAAGCACTTCAAAGTTCTTATCTACCGGAGAACATAAGAAGAAATAGTTTGTAGGGTATGAAACTGCCTTAAAGTTATCCTTTCTGATCGATCTATCCAAAAGTTCATCCTAAATTAACACCACGTTATCCTTTCCGATCAATCTATTTAAGAGTTCATACCAAAATAACACCATATGATATGCATCAACCAACTCTAATGTCACCTAGATACTCCAATGTCACCACAAGTATCCATGAGTTAGTTATACGATACGCATAAAATAATTTCAGATTCATACTACTCAATCCAACACAAAGAACCTCAAAGAGTGCCCCAAGATTTCTATCCGAATGATATGATCAAGTAACCTGAGTAAGCATGCATCAATTGTTAACGGTACTCATGTGAACAATCTTAGTTATCATTAAGCGGGGGTTAAACATCTCATGTTCACCATCATGCCAAGTCATCGGACTAAGCTCAAGTATAATCTCTATGTCAACCACACACACACACACCAAGTTTGCGAAAAAAATCTGGACATAGTTTAAGAAGGACCTTCAACTGTCCATGACTGTGTACACGGCTATTCGAATAGTTTTACACTCTGCAGAGGTTGCACGCTTTACCCACAAGACTCGGGGAACTTCCGTGTCATCCACGACTCGTGGTATATTACATACCCGAGGTAATCACCCGAACAATGCCTTTCTCATGGTGATACTAAACAAAGAGTCCACTCGTTGGTGCCATCCCTCATGATATACATCACATGTATCATCCATGAGGGCACGCAACGATGTGGCTAGTGCCTGTAAGGACAGCGCATGGTCTTCCACTCCGGGACGACCGCTTCTTGAGAGTGACCACTTCACTCTCGCCACTGGTAATGTGGGCTCCCTGCTAGCACCAACCATAGTAATCAACAAATCCCCGCCCCATAAGGGGTACCGTGGTCACACATGTAAGGTTGGGATGGTCAGTAGACCTTAAATCTAATTCGTTTTCGAGAACACACACACTCACTTGCTTCGGTACACCACTCCTTTCTCAAGTGGTCACCCCACTCATTATCGTCTCCCTTGGGCATTAGTGGCACCCGATGGGGTTTTAGAAAGCCTTTAAAAATCTTTTCCTTTCATCACCATGCATATTCCCATCCCATTTTCGTAGCTTCTACTAAGCAACCTATCTACACCCACCCGCATAACCCTCATAAGGAGGTAGGGTCATGCACAATGCAAGTGTCAACGGCAAAAGTATCGGAAGCAACCCACCCAAGTGGTCACTAGTACACATGATCAAATATAATGAAAGTAAAGTGCTATATGACATGAAATAAAAGTGGTTTCTTAACATGGTCAAAGGGCTGCTTGCCTAGCTCAACAATGTCTTCGTGTTCTTCAAAGTATTCGAGTCCAACTCCCTCGTCAATAGCGCAATCCATCGTCACGATAAATAACGATAATAATAAGCATCACACAAAAACCGAGCACACAAATCTACTACTAAAATGCTACCCTACTCTTATATACTTAAAACTATCCTAAGAATATTTTTCTAAGATTTTGGGCAGAAAAAGGTTTTCAAAACTATTTTTAATACTGGATAAAAATGCCAAAAGAGGTTTTTTAAATTAAAACAACACATAAAATATTTTCAAAATATTTCACAAATGGCACTATAAAATTCTACAGAATATGACAAGGTTTTTGGTGGAAAAATATTTAGCATAGGATTTTTATTTGGACTTCTTGGATTTTTGGAAAACTGAAGAAAAAGAAAAATAAAAAGGCTAGGATGCCTTGGGCCAAATGCCTTGCCGTAATGGGCCCAACCGCCTAGGCCAGCCCAGCTAAGCTGCGAGCGCGCGTGCGGCCAGGTTTGAACCTGACGCACGGGCCCCAACATCAGCAAGAGAGAGGGAAATGGAGAGAGGTGTGGGGATGACAGCGGGGTCCCACCTGTTATCTCCCACCTCTAGATAGGGGCGGCGGTGCTGACCGGCGGAGAAGGAGGGCATGGCAAGGGGAGCTGAGGGCAGGAATAGACCTAGTGTCAAGTCGCCGATCTCCTGGAGGTGGAAGGGTAGCCGGAGGTGGCTTGGTTCGCCGGCGACGAGCACCCGCGGCGGAGGAGGTTCGGGTGGAGGTCGCCCCGGTCGCCCTGTGCATCAAACGGAGGGGAGAAGGAGGGAGACAGGTTAGGGCACTGAGGCGGGCTCAAAGGGACCGAAATGAGGGCCAGAGAGGGGGCATACCCGGAGATCGATGGCGGTGTTGCCGCGGCAAGATTTGACACGATCCCGAGCGCATGGGCTTCAGGAGATCATCAGGGGGCACAGGGGCTCATCTTTGTGAGGGAGAAGGGGTCCGGAGGGGAGAGAGAGGTCCGGGAAGGGCTATTTATAGCCTCCTCGAGGTCCACCGCTCGGTTGTGCGTCGGTGAGATCATAGCCCATAGCACAGAGCACGGGGGCGAGCTTGGGCTTGTCTAGGGTGTTCTTGGGAGGGGTATAGACATGAGGGAAGGGAGAGATGGAGCGGAGGCGCGCGTGTGCGAGTCCCACGAATGGCCGAGCTAGGCGGCGTCGCCACGCGCGACAGGAGGGAGGAGGAGGAGGAAAGAGGAGGGGGTCGACCACCTGCCGTGGTGTAGACGTCGAGGCCGACCAGGGGGACACGTTCCCACCTCCCTAGGCTCTCGGGATGGGGGATTGGGCGGCGGCTACAGTGCGGGAGCGCACTGTAGCGTGCTCCAGAGAACCTCTTTTGCATGCCATGGCATGCCTTTGGCAGCTTCTGCGTGGCCTCCCGTGTCTAGGGGATCTAGGGGGAATAAACAAGCAGGGATGAGGCATTGGATACCCTGGTGAGTCAAGGGAGAAGGGGATAGACCAAGGAAGAGAGAGAAAGGGGCTGTCCAAAAGTAAAAATGGAGGTTTTCACCCCCCCAATCATGGAGCTGTGGCCAAGAAAAGTTTATTGCAGGTGAAATACCATTGCAAGATGATGTGATAAAAATTTAGGCTTAGGAAAATAGAGGAAGGGGGTGAAACAGGGTTTTTACCATTCTGGTAGAAGGTGTCTGATGGAGATTAGGGAAAGCAAATGGGCTTTTCTTTCCATAAAATTTGACAGCATCAAATGGTGAATAGAATTAGGCCTAATCACCAAGTTTGCGAATGATTGAATAAAGTTCAAAATGTAACTTTGTGAAACCGTAGAAATCAACAAATTTGGTTTCTATAGATCTAGTCATGCTAAGCTAATCCCCTTGATGCACCACTTAGTGTAGCACCTTTATTTGGTGATTAGAACATGTCCACAATGTTTGCGGGTCAAGGGAAGAAACTTCACAATGTAAAGTTGTTCAAATTTGAAACTGGACACAGAGGGTTTTGGAATAGTTTTATGAATCAAGACAATTTGGATTGAGATGAAACTTTGCAAGGCCATCACCTATGACAATGTTGACTTGCTGGAATTTTCTTGGAATTTATTGAGAATATTTCTTATAGAAATATTTCGAAAGCTCGATTTGAGCAGAAAGGGTGTTGAGGGGTTTTGCCGATGATTTTGAACATGACCATGTGTTGAAACTCATATATATGGAAAATATATGTCCACTGAGTTTCCCTAAATTTTCTCAAATATTTTGAAAGCATTTAAATAATTTTTCCCTATAAAAGACCATATCTGGCCTTTAGAAAAAGCCTTTTAACTATATAGTAAAATAATCTTTAAAATTAATATTTGATGGTTTTGGAAAGTCATATATATAGTAGGTTTTAAATAAAGCCTTTGGGGAAAAGGATCCACCCAATTTGAGGACTTGCAGTGCAAACCTCAACTCAAGGGTTTTTGAAAACCTAATTTCAATAAATCATTTTTGGTCAAAATAATATTTGATAAAAATAGTTTTGGGCACTATTCACATGGCATGATCATTGGGCAAGAAGTTTGGTTCAAGGAAGATGAATATAGAGAGGAGTAGAACCTAAGAGTGCCAATCAAACTCAAAAAAACAATCAAACAAGCAATAATTGAAACAAGCATACACTCAAAAAGTTTTTAATTGATTCAAAATTTTGTAAATCCAAGCATAACAAAGTGATACAAACACAGGGTGTGATAGACCTACCTTGCTTACAAGAATCTCGTCCCCGAGATTCCTAGGCTAGGTGCTAAAGAAATAAGGGAACTCAGATCTAAGATTGTCTTCACGCTCCCACGTTGCTTCTGCTACAGTGTGGTTGCTCCATTAGACCTTGAAGTACTTGATGGTGCGGCTTTGGGTGCAGCTCTCTGCTTCATCCAAAATGCGAACTGGCCTCTCACGATAAATGAGGTCTGGCTGAAAGTTGATGGCTTGATGGTCGATGTCCTTGTAGAGGTTAGGGCGGTTGGGAACTCGAAGACACCTCCGAAGTTCTGACATGTGAAAGATGTTGTGCACATCTCATAGCTCAGAAGGTAGCAAAAGCTGGTAGGCAACTTCTCCTCGTCTTGAAGTGACTTTGAAGGGGCCGGTGTATCTGGGTGCAAGCTTTCCTTTGGCATGGAAATGCCTGGTTCCTTTAAGAGGTGTGACTCGAAGATAGACATTATCTCGATTGTCGAAGCTAACTTCCCAGCGTCGAGAGTCGGCGTAGCTCTTCTATCTTGCCTTGGTGGTCTCGAGGCGCTCCCTGACAAGTTGAACTTGCTCTTTTGCTTCATGGATAATTTCTAGGCCAAAGACTTGTCCTTCTCCGGTTTCCGAATAGTTGAGGGGAGTACGACACTTGCGTCCATACAACACATCAAATGGTTCCATCCGAAGACTCGATTGATAGTTGTTGTTGTAGGAGAACTCAACAAACGACAGGCAATCTTTCCACTTGGCTCCATATGCCAAAACACAAGCGTGGAGCATATCTTCGAGTATCTGATTTACTCGTTCTGTTTGCCCACCTGTCTAGGGGTGAAAAGCAGTGCTGAAGGAGATCTTGGTTCCCATGGCTCCTTGAAACATCTTCCAGAACCTCGAGGTGCACTGGGTGCCTCAATTTGACACGATCTCCTTAGGAACTCCATGAAGACTCAAGATACGCTCGATGTAAAGGCTGGCTAGCTTGTTATCGCCATATGTGATCTTGACGGGAATGAAATGGGCTACCTTCGTTAGGTGATCGACAATGACCCAAATGGAATCATGTCCCTTGCTCGACCTTGGTAATCAGGTGATGAAGTCCATCCCGACTTTGTCCCACTTCCATTCAGGCACTTTGAGGGGTCAGAATAGCCTATCGGGCCCCTGATGCTCAGCTTTGACTCTCTGGCAGATGTCACACTTAGCGACAAATGTGCTTATTTCCCATTTCATACCATGCCACCAGAATCTTGCCTTAAGGTTTTGGTACATCTTGGTTCCTCCAGGATGGACGGAGTACAGAGTGTCATGATCTTCTTTCAAGATCAACTTCTCGAGCTCTTCTTTGTTGGGTACGCACATGCGATTCCCAAACCATACAACTCCTTGTTCATCCATAGAGAATCCTGGGGCCTTGCCTGCCTTGATCTTCCTCTTGATGCCTTCAATGCTTTCGTGTCCCTTATGAGCTTCTTTGATATCATCCATCAAGGTAGGCTTTGCTTCGAGGTGGGCTAGGAATCCAGGTGCAACTAGTTCCAAGCCGAAGCTTTCAAGCTCTTCATATAGGGTTGGTAGCCTTTCCTTAATCATAGCATTCAAGGAACAAGCCTGTCTACTTAAGGCATCTGCTACCACGTTAGCCTTTCCAGGGTGGTATTGAACACTAAGGTCATAATCCTTTATCAACTCCAACCATCTTTGCTTCCTCATGTTCAATTCCCTTTGGGTGAAAATATATTTCAAACTCTTGTGGTCTATATATATCTCACATCACTTCCCCAGAAGGTAATGTCGCCATGTCTTCAAGGCATGAACCACGGCTGCCAACTCAAGATCATGAGTAGCGTAGTTATCTTCATGAGGACGTAGATGTATAGATAGATATGCTACGACTCTACCTTCTTGCATCAGAACACCTCCAAGCCCGGTTCTCGATGCAACACAATATATCACAAACTCCTTGTGAATATCATGGGTGGCCAAAACTGGGGATGTGGTCAATCTCTTCTTGAGCTCCTGGAAGCTTTCCTCGCACTTAGTTGTCCATTCAAACTTCTTGTCCTTCTTCAAAAGCTAAGTCATGGGTCGGGCAATGCTCGACAATCCTTCCACAAACTTACGGTAATACCCTGCGAGTCTGAGGAAGCTCCTGACTTCCTTCACGGTGGTTGGAGATTGCCATTCTGTCACGGCTTCAATCTTGGTAGGATCCACTGACAATCCTTCTGCAGTCAACACATGACCCAAGAATCCAACTTCATGCAGCCAGAATTCACACTAGCTGAATTTGGCGTAAAGCTGGTGCTCTTGAAGCTTGTGTAGGACCAATCTCAAGCATTGCTCATGCTCTTCTTCAGACTTGGAGAAGACGAGTATCTCATAACTTAAGACGAAAACAAACTTGTCCAAGTACTCCATGAAGACTTTGTTCATGAGGTACATCAAGTAGGCAGGCACTACAAGAATCAGGTAATTTGCCATTTGCGATGGCTAGCGGCAAAGGGTAAGGCCCTTTGCCCCTAGGATCCCCCTTTGACGTCGGCCTTGGGCCCCCCTTGTGTCGTCGGCCTTGGGCCCCCCTTTGCCGTCGGTGGGCTGATGGCAAAGAGTAAGGCCATTTGCCCCATGTGATTCCCCCTTTTGCCGTCTGCCCAGGCCCCCTTTGTCGTCAGCCCACCGATGGCAAAGAGTAAGGCCATTTTCCTTGTTCTTTTATTTTTTTATTAAAACAATTTTCATAGCAATATGATATATATATTTCACAGAAATAAATATGTTGCCATATTGATAACCATATTCAAATAAGTTTCATCCATAAATACATACATATTATGAAAGTTTCATCTCTACCCAACCATATTACAATAGTTTCATCCATACATACATAGTTTCATATACATATGTAGCAAGTGTCACATTGTTCATCGATAATAAATAAATAAATACAAGTAACCCAAGCACTCCATCAATGCAAACTTCCGTGAAGTGAATGTAATCTGCAAAATGGGAAGCTCCAAAATTAGAAGAAGACTAGATGAAGAACAAAAGGTAAAAATAGGTCATTTAGGAGCTAACTATCCTTATTATGCCATTTAATAGCTAAGTTGGGTAAAATAGGTAATTTTGGAGCTAGCTAAGCTTATTATGCCATTTTGGAACTAACTAAGTGAATTATAGGTCATTTTTGATAAAATAGGCCATTTTGGGGCTAATTTTGCTTACTACATCTTTAGGAGGAAACTAAACTAACTATATGTCATTTAGAGCTAACTTAGGTAAAAATAGGTCACTTAGGAGCTAACTATGCTTTGATGCCATTTTGGAGCTAAGTAAGCTAAGTATAGGTCATTTAATAGCTAAGCTAGGTAAAATATGCCATTTTGGAGCTAGGTAAGCTTATTATGTCATTTAGGAGAGAACTAAGCTAAATATAGGTCATTTTTGATAAAATAGGCCGTTTAGGAGCTAATTCAGCTTACTATGTCATTTAGGAGGAAACTAAGCTAAATATATGTCATTTTAGAGCTAACTTAGGTAAAAATATGTCATTTAGGAGATAACTATGCTTATTATGGCATTTTGAAGCTAAGTAAGCTAATTATAGGTCATTTAATAGCTAACTTTGGTAAAATAGGTAATTTTGAAGCTAGCTAAGCTTATTATGCCATTTTGGAGCTAACTAAGCAAAGTATAGGTCATTTGTGATAAAATAGGCCATTTTGGAGCTAATTTAGCTTACTACGCATTGAGGAGGAAACTAGGCGAACTATATGTCATTTTAGAGCTAACTTGGGTAAAAATAGGTCACTTAGGAGCTAACTATGCTTATTATGCCATTTTGGAGCTAAGTAAGCTAGGTACAAGTCATTTAATAGCTAAGCTAGGTAAAATAGGCCATTTTGGAGCTAGGTCAGCTGATTATGTCATTTAGGAGAGAACTAAGCTTAGTATAGGACATATTTGATAAAATACGCCATTTAGGAACTAATTGAGCTTACTACGCCATTTAGGAGGAACTAAGCTAAATATGTGTCATTTTAGAGCTAACTTAGGTGAAAATAGGTCATGTAGGAGCTATCAATGCTTATTATGCCATTTTGAAGCTAACTAAGCTTATTATAGGTCATTTAATAGGTAACCTTGGTAAAATAGGTCATTTTGGAGCTAGCTAAGCTTATTATACCATTTTGGAGCTAACTAAGCAAAGTATAGGCCATTTTTGATAAAAATAGGTCATTTTGGACCTAATTTAGCTTACTACGTCATTTAGGAGGAAACTAAGCTAACTATATGTCATTTTAGAGCTAACTTATGTAAACATAGGTCACTTAGGAGCTAACTATGCTTATTATAGCATTTTGGAGCTAAGTAAGCTAAGTATAGGTCATTTAATAGCTAATCTAGGTAAAATAGCCATTTTGGAGCTAGGTAAGCTTATTATGTCATTTAGGAGAGAATTAAGCTAAGTGTAGGACATATTTGATAAAATAGGCCATTTAGGAGCCCATTGAGCTTACTATGCCATTTAGGTGGAAACTAAGCTAAATATATGTCATTTTAGAGCTAACTTAGGTAAAAATAGGTCATGTAGGATGTATCTATGCTTATTATGCCGTTTTGAAGCTAACTAAGATAATTATAGGTCATTTAATAGTCAACTTTGGTAAAGTAGGTCATTTTGGAGCTAGCTAAGCTTATTATACCATTTTGGAGCTAACTAAGCTAAGTATAGGCCATTTTTTTATAAAATAGGCCATTTTGGAGCTAATTTAGCTTACTACGTCATTTAGGAGGAAACTAAGCTAAATATATGTCATTTTAGAGCTAACTTAGGTCAAAATAGGTCATTTAGGAGCAACTAAGCTTATTATGTCATTTAGCAGGAAACTAAGCTGAGTATAGGTCATTCTAGAGCTAACTTGGGTAAAATATGTCAGTTTGGAGCTAAGGTAAGGTAAGTCACCATCATTGTGCGGTTGTTAACCAAAACACAAGAAAAATATACCATTCTCGTCAGCACAGAGGTGAAACACGGTTGTTCTAGCTTGTTTGACCTAGAGAAGGCTCCCTTGTAGAAGGGTCATGCGATGCGTTTCGGGAGATAGTCCGCACGAAACATCATTTGCAATGTGCGGTTAGCATGATGACACTCAAAAGATCACTGTATTGAAACGAAACTCACTGTCCCCACCATGTTAATGACTGGCATCACCGGAGGGACGTGGCCAGTCTTCTCACACATAGACTGTACATATGGTTTCGGCAAGTGAAACTTTTTAGTTATTAAGGTAACGAACATTAAAATGCAAGATTTGAAATATATGAAGAAGAAACTTACCACGAAGATCTCGTACATGGCCCTGTTAGACGCATCGTTTCATGCCCTCCTCCGCCTCCATCAATGCAACTGTCCTCTCCTCCAACTCCTTCATCTCCTTATCCTTCGCCATCAAAAGCGTCTGCGTTACCTTTCTCTCTCTTTCAGAATAGCAGTCTGCAAGACAACTCATTGTTAGCATTGTAATCATATTGCTTCGCACACACAACATAATGCGGAAAGATAGTTGAGTCCATTAAACTCACCTTGATGGCGAGCTCGACTGGCCATGGATAAGGTGTTATCTCAGGACAGGAGCTCGTTTGGCATGCCTTTAACTACCGGAGAGTGCTAGGACAACGTATAAGGCCGTCTCCAATGCTGATCGATCCATGGGGCCTCCTGTTGCCAGCTATCATCACCAGCTCTGGATCAATAGGCCCCTAGCTCAGGTTAAAGTCCTCCCCTTTCCTTGCCTTCCCGTGATCTCTGTATTTCACGAGCTTGTGGTGGGAGGAGATGTTGGTTAAGTTTTCAGGATGATCGAGGTCAGACTCAGAGAATGCCTTGGCCTTCTTGTACAAGGTAGTATGGGCCATCGTATAGAGGTCGTACATCTCTTGCATCTTTGTCTTATTGTGACGCGCCTAAAAGAGAGAGAGGAAAAAAGTATTAGTAAAGGGCTCAAGCTAGCATTAAGAATGAATTGCATGAGTCATGAAGCAAACCACATACATAGTTCTCACCAAAATCGTGTAAGTTGACGCTCCCTTGATGGCGTGGCACACCAACCATTTTGCCACGCCTCTCCTTGGCAGTGTTGTGGCTGGCCTCCCACTTTTCGGAGCACCACTGATCCACGAAGGCCTCCCAACAATCCATCTTATCCACACACCATCTCGGGAGCACCTAAGTTAATAAAGAGAAATTTGAGCGCTACGCGTAAGAATCAAATCAAGAAAATTAACTACAAGGCCTTAATAATATGTAATTACCTTCATGTAATGCTCTTCTCCATCTTAGAATCGCGGCACTTTGCCTTTCCCTTCCTAATACGCCGCGAGGTGTAGTAGTCTCAAACGGCCTGCACCCGAGCCTCGTGCCTCCAGTTTTGAAGTAGGCGGCGGCATTCGGTTTCGATAACCTTTGTCGCGGTCTCCTCATATCCCTCCTCACACCTGTAGAAGGTCTGCAAAAGATCCAAGACTGATTAGTACAATAACTAGCTATTGTTGATATTTAATTGTGTAAAGGAGAAATTACCTAGAACTGTCTGATCACCATGTTGGCCCTCGTGTGGAACAAAACACCGTCGATCTCCACCTCCGGCGGGGCCGGGTCACCCAAGTAGTGCTCCTAGGTCATTCCTACCTCTCGACCCCGAGCGGGCAACGTAACAAACCCTGGGAAAGCACACCAAGGACGCTATTGGGCTTGCGGACACCCTTGGAAACAATCCAACCCCTGCAGTATGAAAAATTAAAGCCAACACATTAGATATTTGAGAAAACGTGAAGGCAAAAGGTTAAATAAGAGTAAATGAACTTACTTCTCCCCATTTGGCTGAATCGACCACCTCTGCACGCGGGTCGCCGGCACGGGTGGGAGCCCCGTACTACCACGCTGGTAGTAGGTGGCTCCCTCACCCAGCTCCTCGTCGCTATCAGCATGGCCACTTGGCTCTGGCTCACCCAGATCAGGCCAGGTATCCCACTGGGTCTCTTGGGACGTACCCTCATCCCTACTTTGCTTTGGAGTCTCCTGGAATGAAGCCTCTAGGACACGAGTCTCGTCGACCTGAGGCACGTGAACCAGAGTCCATGTAGCCTCCACCTCAGACGGGTCCACCCTAGAAGTCCAGTGCTCAGGTGAATCAGCTGGGGGTGGCGTTGAGGAAGGTGTGGCAGCCACCTTACCTCTCCCGATTCCACGTTTATCTTTAGTAGCTCTCTTCTTTGTGGGGGGTCGACCTCCTCTCACGGGGGCTGCGATTGTCGAAGAAGCGGCCACTCCATGCAGAGTAGAGAGCAACGCTCTCCAGAGAGACGGGGCAGGAATGGGAGTACCCATCCCACCACCCACCGAGTAGAAGGAGCCTTAGAATGCTCTCAACCGTTTGCCAGCATCTTTCTACACCCGCCATGACAATGAGTAAATGAAATTAGTACAACTTAAATACCATCATGAGTAATAAAATGTATATAATTTAAGTGTATCATCATCATAAATACCAACATGAGTAATAATTTTTTTATACATGTATATAATAATAGTTGAATACCCGACATGAACTAATAATAATTTTGATCGTCTGTATATGCTTCGGGATCAATAAATGCATCATGATCATCACTATCATCAATAAATGCAGCATCGTCATCACTATGAGGAAGAACATGTGGAAGGCCTTCATTATGTAATCGGTCAAGAAGTGACAGGTCATCCGCAGCATTAACCTCTTCTTCTTGTGGCTCTTCCTATTCCGGGTCAGGGGTTAAGATGGATTCATTGTCGCTGTCTACTTTAGTGTTCTGGGGTGAAGTAGACCAGTTCTTGAAACGTTTTTTGGACATAAGTGTTTCTTGGAAGAATTATCCTTGATATGTGTTTAGGTTAATGTGAGGTTCGTATTCCTCTTCATTGAGGGGAGGTGGTCTAAAACTTGGCGGAACTTCATAAACGGCATCCCAACCTTTCAGATTTGGATCAGTCTGGCAGGCCCACGGTATTAGAAAACTTGTGTCGCTTGTTGAGACGTAATATAGACATCGGGAACAACTAAATGGGTGCTTTGGTTGATTTTGACTAGCCCTATATGTTCATGAGTCCTTCTAGTCTCCTTCGGCTGAAACCAATAACATTTGAAGACTACGACGGTCGGTGGGTTTTCACCATAGAATAGAAGTTCATAAATTGCTTCAACTCTTCCATAATACTCGGTATCTCCTTCGCCGATAGTAGAGACACAACAATATGTAGTCTTTACGTCGGGCATAGATAGCTCTTTGCCAAAGGTACGAAAGTGATACCCGTTGATGTCGTATTTGTCAAATGAACGGACCTTATAGTCAAAACCATTAGCGACTTGTCTCAACTCGACGTCCATAGACTCTGCATCAGCCTACAAGTTTAATATGGTAGAATGGATGCATTAGCCGCAAATTAGACCAAGAAATCAAACGGTCCAGTAATGGTAATTAATTACCCTTTGTTTGAACCAAGAGATGAAACCGGGATAGTCGCCTCCATGCTTTGCTAGAAGCTCATACTCTTTGACAGAATCCTTTTTGATGACCGCTTCATCCGAGAATTAGGCGACGTATCGACTATATCAAATATCAGGGAATAAGAACCGTTCAAAGGAATTAGAAGTTGCGGAACAATAATTTATCGAGAACTTACTCGATGTACGGTCGCACTTCTATTAGGTTGTTGAAGATATACAGTGAAATGGTCCACCATTCTTTGACATCCAACGATTTACCTTTCGAAGCACTGGGTGGTGCGAGATTCCCTTTGAATAAGCTGAGGTTGGACCTTTTTTAGGCTCGCCATCATTGTACCGAGGCTTCGGGTTATGCAAATGATGATTTTTGGCTTCGTAGTGTGATGTCACGAAGTTTGCCGCCTCCTTAGTAATGAATGCCTCGGCCATCAATGCTTCAACTCTATGTTTATTTTTACATTTAGCTCGAAGCGTCATCTACATCCTCTCAATTGATAAGCACCAACAATTTTGAACTGCCCCCCCCCCTAATCTTGCCTCGGTCGGGAGGTGCAAAATCAAATGCTGCATTGGATTAAAGAAGCCTGGTGGAAAGATCCTTTCTAATTTGCAGATCAACTCCGGCGCCAACTCTTCCATTTCATCTAGCACGCCAGGTGATAGTTCTTTCACACAAAGAGAACAAAAGAAATAGCTCAGCTCTGCTAGTACTAGCCATTCATCCTCACGGATAAAGCCATGCAACATCAGCGGCATTACCCGCTCAATCCATATGTGCCAATCATGACTCTTGGGACCAAATATTTCCAATTTTTTAAAACTCGCTCCCCTCTTTAGATTCGCAGCATACCCATCGGGGAACATCAACCGCATTTTCACCCACAATAGCATTTCTGTCATAGCTGGCCTTCCAAGATTGAACCATGCCTTTGGCATTGCTACGCTTTGCTTTCCTTTTCATTGTCGCAAGTTTTGTAACGGTCTATCACATAGAGCCTCCTAGTCGATTCTAGCCTTATGATTATCCTTTGACTTTCCCTCTATGCCGAGCAGTGTACCAAAAATGGCCTCCACCATATTCTTTTTAGTGTGCATCATGTGGATGTTGTGTGGGCAAATGAGGTCTTTGAAGTAAGGTGGATCCATAAGCATGACTTGTGTGTCCAGGTGTGTTCCATATTATACCCTGGACGCAAAGGATCAGGCTCGAGACCGTTTAACTGATCAAGTGTCTATTGGTCTATCAACGTAGGTGGTGCAGTGTTTTTGACAACTCTACAGTTGATGAAATTCTTCTTGTCTTTTCTGAACTTATGGTCAGGATCCAGGAACTGTCTATGCATGTCGAAGCAAGAAAACTTGTGACCCGCCTGGAGCCAATGGAACTGAAGAGCTGCCTTGCATGTGGGGCACGAGAGCCTTCCATGCACACACCAACCAACGAATAGCGCATACGCCGGATAGTCATGCATCGAATACATGTACCGCACATGCATTTTGAAGTTCTTTCTGGTAGCGGTGTTGTATGTCTTGATCCCATTATCCCAGGCTTCTTGCACTTCATCCTTAAGCGGCCGCATGTACACATTCATTTTCTTCCCCGAATATTTGGGCCCTGTAATTATCAACGTCAGGAAAATGTTCTTTCTTTTCATAATCTCGTTGGGGGGAGATTGAGTGGAATGACAAATACATGCACACAACTATATTGTGCTGCCGTCATACCATACACATTGAACCCATCCGTGCTAATGGCAACTCGAGGATACCCTGGATCTGCCGATTTATCCTTATGTAATGCATCAAAGTGCTTCTACGGAAAAGCATCTGAAGTGTGTACCAACATCTTGTTCCCATCTGCATCTAGTTCGGTTCCTTTGCCCAATTTGTTCCATGTCATCTGTCCGGCCGTCTCTTCGACCATGAATATACGTTGAATTCTTGGTACGATTGGCAGATATCGAAGAACATTAATGGGGATTTTGGTTTGAATCTTCTCACCCATACCATTGTCTACCACAATATACTTAGAAAAATTGCAAATGGGGCAATAGTTCAAGGCCACATACTCAAGCCTAAATAAGGCACATCCGTTCTCACATTTATGTATCTTCTCATACGACAACTTAAGTACACGGAGGATTTTGTATGAGTGGTACAGGTTTGCAGGAAGTACATGGCCTTTGGGTAGAGAGCGTCCAAATATCGTCATCATCGCGTCGTAGCATTCTCTGCCTAGGTTGAATTGAGCCTGCAGAGCCATTACTTGCACGATGGCATCCAGCTGACAAAGCTCAGTGTGCTCGTGGAGAGGACGTTTTGAAGACTCCAACATTTCATAGAAGGCCTTTGTAGATTCCTCCATCTCACCATCAGAATCCCGAGCAGCATGTCTTCGATCCCGGTACCATGCTCGTAAGTGCGATGATGAACCACCTCAGCTCTGGCACGTTGGTCAGACTCACCATGAAAAGTCCACATCATATAATTAGGCGTAAAACACCACTTCTGCAGGTGTTTACCCATTTCAAACTCTGTCCGCCTTTTAATTTTGTCGCATTTGGGACAGAGGCACCATGTTTTTTGCTGGCCATTTGCAAATGTGGCTCTCAAAAAACACCTGGTTTTTGTTAACCGTTCATTGGTCATGTCTTTCTGACTAGGGTGACTAGTGTACATCCAAGCACGATCACTCATCTTGCGTACCTACTAAACACACAAGATATATATATATATATAATTCATCATCTATATTCATCCGGTAAAGAAGTTTGTCAGGTTTATTACGCCCATGCAACCTAGACGCTAATAGGTAGAGATAGGTCCTAATCCCACCCGAGAATGTGTAGATTGGGTTCGTTTTCCCATGCTCTGCTCCGAATCCGACACGGAATTTCGGCAGCACCTCCCCACTATTCTCCTGATACACGTCTTGACAATAAGCAGAGAGGATGTGTAACCGGAGAATAACAAGGAGGCACTGACGAAATTCTGCATCAGATTCGGAGGAGAGCATATGGGAAAACAAACCCAATCTACACATACTTGGGCTGTCCATGGATAACGTTGGACAATTCAAAAGAATCACGGTTATAAATATGCAAATGCATGCATATTTATAGATGTAACCCTTTCGAATGGGAGACGCATATTGGTCATGTATACTAATTATTGAAGACACCTATAGCTAGCAAGTTTCATTGGCACGAAGACCGGAATAGAGCAAAAAAAATTAAGGGGGCTTGGGGAGGAGATGTTATTTGTGCTCACCAACAAATGCAGCACGGGAGCTCGTCAAATGCACGGGGAGGTCGTCGAACAACTGCACATTGAAATTCACCTGATCAACAAAAAATATGATGTTTCATAAAAAGGAAAATATGTGACCTAGCTCATAATTTACAAAACTATGACCTCCTCGGCCTCATGAAGGCCGAAAAGCACCTTTTCGGTCAACAGGAGGAAGAATATATGTTGAGGGTTGGGGGTCGGTGGCATTGGGAGACGGTGGCATTAGGGGTCAGTAGCGTCGGCGGTCGGAGGTCAAGGTCGGTGGTGTCGGGAGTCGGGGGTCGGTGGCGTTGGTGGTCAGGGGTCGATGGCGTCGGTGGTCGGGGGTCGATGGTGTCGGTGGTCCGGGGTCGATGGCGTTGGTGGTCGGGGTTGGGGGTTGGTGGCGTATGTGCCAGAGCTCATTGTTTAAAACTAAGATGAATAAGTAATTTTGAGTGGTGTGCCTTTCATGTCAACGTCACAATAGAGTTTTCAATATCTTCCATACCAATCGCATTATTGGCGGTTCCCAAACAGAATTAAATTTTACTCCCCCTTCGCCATTCAAACACATTCCATGGCTGGCCACGGTTGCCCTCCAAACAATAAACTTTCTAGGGTTTTTTTGTTATGCAGGACTGGGAATCCTTGCTACCAACCTCTCTCATGCAATGGCAAGTGAATAAACACTCATTTGAGAATACATCACCTTGCATGGAAGAAAATGACACCACCATCGCTCCAGGAGTAATACGAGTACACAAAAGAGTTGTTTATTTGAATGTTTCAAAGTGGCACATGCAAATTTACTTGGAATGGCAGTGAAATACCATATATATGTAGGTATGGTGTACTCTCATGTAATAAACTTGGCTCAATGGTTTGGATGCACAATTAGTATCTCTACTTAGTATGAATTTTTGGCTAGCAAAAGATCCTAAGAAAACACCACATGTTGGAGGGTCCATAACAATATAACTTCTGTGCAATTATACACAACGATAACTCATTATGTTGTCTTCCTTGTCCAACTTCAACTAATTTTCTCAAGTTTTAAAATAAGTAATGGGTATTCACAATCATAGAATATGTCCAATATAATATATTTGTATGTGAAAGTTCTCTTCCTTATACTAATCATTCACGAATTGCTTGTATGACCAGTATTATGATTGTCAAGCTTGAAAAGATTTTGCTTTCTAAACTAGATGTGAACCTACTACTAGGCATGATATCAACATATAATTTCAACTTCATTCTATTCAATTCATCCAACAGTTTACTCATATGATATAAGTGAAGCAGAAGAATATATGACATGCTACTCTAAAAAGATATAACTGAAGATCAAGTGAGTAGTTAAGTAAATGGGTAGCCATTTGAGAACTCTCTCTCATCTAAAGACTTACAGATCTAAGAATTTTATTAAAACAGCAAGCAAAGACGAAATAAAATGACGTTCCAAGAATAGCACACATTATGTGGACTAATAAAAATATAGCTCAACATAGGCTAACCGATATTTGTTTGATGAAGAGAGGTGGGATGCGTAGCATCCCCAAAGTTCGATGCTTGAGACTTCTTGAAATAGTTACTTAGGGTGCCTTGGGAATCCCCCAGCTTGAGATTTTGTATCTCCTTCAATCCTCTCATATCATGGTTTAACCTATTCTCAAAAACTTCATCCACAAAAACTCGAAAAGAACTGGTGACATAGGTTAGTACACATAAGAATAAATCCACACTTCATGTACTGCCAAGACAAGTTGCAAAATAACTTTCAAACATCATATATTACTTACTATCGTTTCCAAAAGTTATATCTATCAAGGCTATGGAACCTGTGTTCTTCGTGTTCCCCCAATCAACCCACCAAAAGGCAGGAGTTTGGTTTTACGCTTAGCAGCGGCCCAAACCTGGGTAAAAAGCATGCGTCCTGATCGTCACGTCGTCTTGTGATCTTCGCTCTTCGTGCAATGTGAACCCCGATGCAAAACCACAAGGGATCCATGATTCGATAGGTGATCGAGAGCATTAGTGCCCCGATATCTTTGGCACGCCAGGTAAGGGGCGTGCATCATTTGCGTGAACCCAAGTTCATGAAAGACGATTCAATCTTCATCATCATCTTCTTTGACAATGGCGCCAAAGAACAAGCCTAGGGCGTCCATGCATCCTTCCACTTCGAAGGCTCCGTCACACGTGGCCTCTGGCGCCGCAGCGGTTGCGGGCGAGGCAGGTGTCGTGGATGATGCAACTGGCGTGGGCAACGTTCCCGCCGACCCCATCACAACCGGGGATGGAGCAGGAGGCGCCACGGAGGAGCAACAACAGTAGCAGCATGGCGGGATTGGCCTCGACGCAATGGGAGGAGGGGCCATCCGTTCTTCATCTCCTCGTCGCGTGGACGGCCGGAGCCGCCCCAGCAGCGTTCAGTCCGATGTGAGCCGCAACCCTCTTGACGCACCCGTTGCCCGCGAGATCATTGGCCCTGCACCCCATTCATAGCGAGACGGAGTGCCCAGCGGAGCCGTGGCCCTGGTGGATTGGCCCGCTGCCCTCTAGAAGACTCGAGGAAGTGGCCCATGGCATCACGGGCCGGGCAACGCTTCTCTTGGTCCTACCAAGAGTCGGGCAACGTTGCGTTCCACCTCTTTCGCCATGCCGGACACCATGGAGAAAGACATGGCGCGGGTCCAGATGCTGCTCAATTTCATGCCAATGGCGAACAAGATGGATGAATGGAGAGCCACCATTCAGAGTCTGATATGCTTCATTGATGCGAATAAGACCCAGCATGACGAGTCGTCGCAACTTACGAGAATAGCTACGGTGGCTCGGGGCGGTGAGCGCATTGAAGGGGCCACCCCAATGTCGCAATCCCCTCAGCGACCACAGGCCCAAAGGCAGCCACAACAAACTTCGCGTGCTGACGACCGTGATGAGGCATCCATTGTCTCGTCCGGGCCACAGAACCGCCAGGATCAGCGGCGTGTCCTTGAAGACCTACGGAAGGAAGACGCATGCATCACCATCGAGCGATGTCAGGAAGCACACCGTCAATCCGACAGGTGCAACGGCCTAGACGCCAGCAACCCAGCACCCAGTGTCAGCCGATAGCTTCCTTATGAGGTTGGCTACCCTGCCTTCACTGGCGAGCTGTGACGGGTCCGCTGGCCATCGACCCATGCTTTCAAGCCTGAGCTATCATTGAAATACGACAGAAAGTTGAACCCCGTGGAGTTCTAGGGCATCTATGCGATAGCTGTTCAAGCCGCGAGAAGAAGGGATGAAAAGGTGCTCTCCAATTAATTCCCTTTGGAGCTCAAGCCAAAAGTGAGGTCATGGCTGATGCACCTGCCAGAGAACTCCATCTCCTCTTGGGCTGATTTGTGCAACGACTTTGTTGGCGCGTTCACCGATGGCCATGAGGAACTAGGCCAGCCCAACGACCTTCAAGTCCCCCTCGCAAAAGGAGGGGGAGACCTTGAGGAAGTACATCCAGAGATTCAGCCAGGTGCACCGCAACATTCCATAGACCTATCTAGTAGTGGTGATTACCGCGTTCCACTCAATCGTGAGCAATAGGAGGATGCGTGCCAAGATGAATGTCAAGCTCGCCAAGACTATCAACGAGCTTTACACCTTCGCGGATAATCGTGCCCAAGCTGAAGAAGGGAGGCGACTGCCCGGGGAAGAGGTGGGCATCAAAATGGACTCTAATGATGACAACAATGCCCCTGACCCGAAGGGAAGGAACATGATGCGCTATAAGAAGCGTAAGGGAAAAGCAGTGATGGCTGTCGAGTGCTCCAGAGAGCTCAATACAGGCAAAAAGGCGAAAGACGAAGCCCCCAGCAAGGGAGCTACCACGTGCGCTGATTGCCAGGAGGCTGCTGCCGCTGATAAGGCTGGGAAGTCTAAGAGTCTGTACTACAAAATCTACCATACCAAGGGCCATGATATCTAGGAATGCTGATAGATCGAGCAACTTGTTTAGAAATAGAGGACCGAGTACGAGAAACACGACAAGGGAAAAGGCTAAGACGGCGCAGCCGGGAAGGGCCGTGGCGGCAGGAGTGGATGCCGCAGCCAAACCCTTCAACAAAGGGACAAACGCGCTAGAGGCTGGGAGAAGAAGGAAACAAATGATGTGAGTGGAGATGAGGATTGTGATGAGGATTCCTGTGACAGGTAGTTCCATAAGGCAACCGATGTCATGTGCGCTGATGTGGGTGCATCTTTGCACTCCTGTCACCGCAAACTCAAGCAGTGGGCATGCAAGGTCAATGTTGGAGAGTCATCTGCAGAATCCATGAAGCCACTTAGATGGTCCCACACATCTATCATCTTTGACAAAGAGGATCATCCTGACCATACCACTACGGTTGGATGTTTGCCATTGTTGGTTTCCCCAACAATCCGCAACCTGAAGGTGTCGAAGATGTTAGTTCATGGTGGGGCCAGATTGAACTTGATCTCTCCCAAGGTGGTTGAGAAACTGCATATCCTCGACAAAGAGCTCAAAGCCACGGGTACATTCCAAGGGATTAACCCCGGCAGGAGCCGACCCAAGGGAAAGATCACTCTGCCCATGATAGTTGGCATGGAGTTGAACTTCCAAACAGAAAGGATACTATTTGACGTCCCCGAGATCCAACTGCCTTACAACGGAATCCTCGGTCGCAAGCTCTGGCAAAGTTCATGGCGGTATCCCACTATGCCTACAACACTTTGAAAATGCCACGGCCCATTGGAGTCATTTCGATTCCATCATACAAGAAGAATGCAATCATTTGCGTGGACCAAATGTATCACGATGCGGTAGCAGCAGAAGCCACAAACATCCCAGATCCCGCCAAGGATACGAAGAAAACGAAGAAGGCTGACAGGAACACCAGCAAGGACTTCGAGAAGTGCGCCTCTTGGGAGTGTGCCGCACCCCACGATGACCTACCGGATACTTCCCCTGTCGGATTTTGGGCTCCGCAAAACCCTTAAGGTTCAAGCACAGGGGCGTGTGCAAAGGCTTCCCCGTTGCTTCACCCAACCTAGCTCGCTACTCGATGGACAAAACGGCGAACTCGTTCGGTGACGAGGAAGAAGATGAACACCACAGTTTACCCAGGGTTCGGGCTGCTGCGAAGCGTAATACCCTACTACTGCTTTGGTGGATTGCCTCTCGTGGAGGTTTTGGTGGATGAACAAGTGCAATGGGCCTAAGCCTCGCGAGGGCGCTCAAGGTCTGTTCTTGGCTCTCTATCTTGTGGTGGTGAGTGGAGTGGCTAAGTGTTCGATCAGATCCGGGATCCCTTCTATGGTGTGACCTGGCTTCTATATATATATCGGCGCCGTGGGTCCTCTTGCCTGATCTTAATGGCGGGAAGGAATCCCACAATAGCCAATTTTGAAGGGGGACAAGAGTACATCTGCGCCCAGTCCAAAGGCGGTCTTTGCTTGCAAAGTAGCTGATGGTGATGCAGTGGTGGGATCGGCGATGACATCCGTCCCGTGGGGCTGGCGGTCGTGGTATTGTTCCACAAGAATGGAAACCTTTTGGCTATGCTTTGGGAACCCACGTACGTCCTTTCTCCCTTTGCACCAAAGAGGAAACTGTGCCGCCTAGCATGCTGCTGCTTGCCTATCCTTCCTTGTGTCACCCTTGACTCCTGAGGCTAGGACTTGCATAGAGATCTCTGCCCCTCAGGAGGGGGCCTGAGGAGGGTCTTCATGCCGCTCTTCCTTGCGAGCCCAGGTGTCGGATTTTGTGCTTAGAAAAACCATTAGGATCTGAATACAGGGGTGTGTGCAAAGATCTCCCAAGGTGTCTT
Source organism: Hordeum marinum (assembly GCA_022496015.1). NCBI lineage: Eukaryota > Viridiplantae > Streptophyta > Magnoliopsida > Poales > Poaceae > Hordeum > Hordeum marinum. The sequence goes on along the minus strand of CM039674.1, from coordinate 210,000,349 downwards.
CCACCCTAGCTTGCTACTTGATGAACACAACAAGGAACTCACACGATGACGAGGAAGAAGATGAACACGACAGTTTACCCAGGTTCGGGCCGCTGTGAAGCGTAATACCCTAGTCCCGCTTTGGTGGATTGACTCTCAGGAGGTTTGGGTGGATGAACTAGTACAATGCGCTTGAGCCTCGTGAGGGCGCCCAAGGCGTGTTCTTGGCTGGCTATCTCGTGGGGGTGTATGGTTGGGTGTCGGATCCCCTCTACGAAGCAGCCTACCCTCTATATATAGAGATGGCACGGGTCCTCTTCCTTATCATGGTAGGAAGGGATCCCACAACGGCTAATTTTGAAGGGGGCAGGGGTTTGTGCTCGCCCTGCCCAAAGGCGGTCTTCGTCTGCAAAGTGACTGTCGACAGCGCAGGGATGGGCTCAGCAATGACATCCGCCCTGCAGGGTGGGTGGTTGTGGTCTTCTTGCACCATAATGGAAACCTTTGGGGGTGTTTTGGGAACTCGCGTAGGTCCTTGCTCCCTTTGCACCAAAGGGTACACTACGTCGCCTGGCACACTGGCGCCCGCATGTCCTTCCTTGCGTCATCCTTGAGTCATGAGGCCGGGCCTTGCATAGGAAACTCCGCCACTCTAGAGGGGTCCTGAGGAGGCCCATCCTTCGCGGGTCTTGCCGCTGCTCTTCCTCGTTAGGCTAGGGCCCTCGCAAGGGCCTTGTCCTGAATGGGGCCACTACTTGTTGCGTTTGGTTCATGAGGTGAGCCATGCCCTAGGCCGCAGGCAAGCAGGTCTGGGTACCCCCATTCCCAGAACGTTGATAGTAGCCCCCGAGTCCACAGCGTGCTTGGGCCATCCTCGGGGAGGAGCCCTGAGGGCGGCCAAGAGCGCTGCGGGCCCCATTTGCCTGCAGGCTAGGCCTGGCGCGTGCTGTGCTGCTAATGTCAGTTGCCCCTCGACCCTTTTTGCCTCCGCTCGAATTGCAAAGAGCCTGACTTCTAGCGTTTGGCCATTATTGCTTTCCCTTCTCATGCACCTGCTCTTGCTTCCCTGGTCTCCCACTCTTGCAGGCGCCTCGGGGTCTACCATCACCAAGGACAAGGACCTCCTCCCCGTGCTCCCATGGACGGCAGATGGGTCCAACAAGAAAGGGCGGACCTTGATCTGGGGTGGCTCCTCGGCGAAGCAGGCTTCATCCAAGGCGGTATACCCCTTCTTTCTCCATAGCATCTTTGCTGGGCTCGTTCCGCCCTTCTCTGCGTTCTTCATTGCCATCCTTGACCACTATGGGATCCAGGCCGTTCACCTTCAGCCCAACTCCATCTTGCTCTTGTCTGTCTTCGCCTTCTACTACGAGGCCTTCGTGGGCACGCAGCCTTCGGTAGCTCTATTCTGCCATTTCTTCAGCTTGCGCTTGCATGACAGCGCCCAACGGTCGGTGTGTGTCTCTTTCAACATAGTCCAGAGCGGCAACATTCTTCTGACAGACGGGAAGAAGGTGGAAATTTCAGGCACCGCTGGGTCCTTATGGATCTCAAGGGCACCAACACTCGGTTGGATCTACAGAAGGGGTTGCCTGAGAATACTTTTGCATGGAGATCCACGAAGCTTTCAGACCCCCGGGTCGAGCCTATCCTGGAACGCTTCACCCGCAATATCAGCGCCAAGAAGCTGACTAGTGGAATGGTAGTGAAGGAGTTCTTGGTGCAGCACCAGGTGCCCCTTCAGGCCCATTCTAGGCCCTTGTGGGACTATGAGGGCAACGGCAACAATCTCAGGCTTTGGTCCACACGCATAACTCCCGAGGAACTAACAAGGGCTACGGCGACCTTGCTCTGCGGTGACCCTTGCGACCTTCCCGAGGATCATGATCCACTATACTGCCGCAACAACAGGGACAACATAATTGCCGTGATGCCTGTCTTCAAAGAGCTGGGGCTTTTCCCAGCTAAGGGCCTTGGTCCGGTGGTGGTGTCTTCCGGCGATAGCTCGTGCGGGGAGGACTCAGAGAGGACCGCCGCCGACAGCCCAGCGAGGGGGTCCCCCCAGTCGCAAGGGCACCCTTCTGCGCGAGCTTGAAGATGACGATGATGTTGGTGAAGTTTCTACTGTGGGCTCCTCGCTTGCTGCTAAGGCCTCCAAGGGGTTGGGGCCAGCCCCTCGCGCCATGCGGTCCACGTGCATGTCGACTCCCCGGAAGTGCGACACTGAATCTCCTTCGGCATGACCTGCCTCTGCTGGCGGGACGATCGAGGTGCCGGCGTCGCCCCCGCTCAAATCGCCACTCCCCAGCAAGGTGGACGAGGATGGGGCCATGGCGATACCTTCCGCGGCCACCTCGGCTGATGGCGACTCTGCTCCTCAATGCAGCGGCCCCCTCTGCATGGGGAGCTCGGGCGCTCCTGTCATTGTCGGGACGGAAAGGAAGAGGAAGTGGGTCGACGTCGAGGAGTAAGCGACCGGACTCGTCTTGACTCACATGTTTATGGCTTGTGCACTGTTGACCTCCCCTTGCTAGGTGACCATGAATGTCGTTGTGTTGAAGATGAGGAAGAAGAAAGCGGGCGTCAAGCCGAAGGCGACTCCCGGCGCGCCGCCTGCCCTTGCTGACACGCCATCGCCTACTCTTGAAGAAGAGAGGGCTCACGAGGCGACCCCTCAGGCCCCCATTGCTGAGCCCCCTAAGCCCCCGATGCTCGTTAACATGATTACTCCTTCCCTTGGGGATGTGGTGACGCCGTCGTCTGGAGGGCCAACGCCTGAGGGCATGCTGCCTGCCGATTCGACCATGTCTGTAGTCACCGAGCGGCCTCCGGAGCCCCCTGTCCTTCGTGGCGCCTCTTCCCTGAGGGTGCCCCCCGCGACCATGCTAGGGACTCCCCAGGGGGAGACCTTGACGGCTTCGACGCATGTCCACGACGTCCCCGGACGGGGCTTTCTCTGTCGTGGGTCAGGTTCATGATGTCCTCGAGAGTGCCGGTGATCGCCTTGCGGGTGGATGCCTAGAGCTCCTCTCAGGGTGGCTCCAGCCCGCCGCCACAATTGTGGCGATGTGGGGTCAGGCTACGGCTGCTGCGGCAAAGAGCAAGGAAGAAACCGCGGCCACTGCATCGTGCGCGAAGAGGTGGAGGCCCGTCAGAAGACCTTTCATGAGGAACGGGCCAAGCTCGCGGCGTAGCTTCGTTAGGGGACGGAAGACCTCGAGTCCCGCGAGACCAAGCTTGCCGCTCGGGAAGACGAGCTATCACAGGTGGCAGCCCATCAGGACACGGAGCGGGCATGCCTGGAAGTGCAGGAGAAGGTGATTGCTTCGAGGCAAATCCTTCTCGACACCAAGGGGGGGCTATTGTCATGGCCGAGCAGCCAATGGCCGCAGAGCTGAGTGCCTTCCCTGTTGTCGAGCTCAAGCTTTGCAAGGTGCTCCACACCCTCTATCGTGATGGATTTGCAGAACCTCTGACCTCTCCAAGGACAGCTTCGCGGCGCTTGCTTCGAAGCTTGTCGAGGCGCTAGAGGGTGCCATCATCGAGGTGGATAGGGTCTTGGACAGTGAGTGCCGTGACCTCTTTTCTGAAGCCACGACACGCATCTTCAGCCATCTTCATCTTCCTGAGCCGGGGTTCGACTTCGGCTCCATGATCCTCCCGGTCGCCCTTGAGGTCTTAGCTAGAGCTGCAGCAGCGTTGAAGGGCGCCGTGGAGGCCCATGTGAAGAGGTTCACCCGCGTCATGGTTCTTTCGCCTCTGGATGCTGCTAAGGCTGGCGGTGGGGAAGACGACGCCAGCGATGTCGACAACGACCCCCTGAGGGTGGGACGAATGGTGGTGTCGGGACCCCAATCCTAAGCCATAAGAATCCAGTCTGTAAGACATCACGTCACTTTGCAGTCTCACGCACGGTTATCTCCACGGTTACCACCTTACCTGGGCCGGAACCGTTTGCGTCTTTTGACTCACGTATTCGAATGTGTCGCTAGCATTCAAATGTCAAAGAACCTAGGCCGGCATGAGTAGTTATAGAACCCAAGTGGCACATCCGTATAGGGACTGGCATATGTAACCCAACAATGCAGGTGTTGATCTCTAGCATGTGTAGATGAGTCATAGCAAGCTACAAGGAGTCCATTACGCCGCGGGACATAAATGTCATCACTTCACGTAGACGACTCGTAGCAGGATACAGGGACTCCATTACACTGCAAGACATTTCCGCGAAGGGACAAACACAGCAGCAAAGAAGGATACATGCTGGTCAATCAATGTGTCCGGAGCAGTAGTAAGCTACCAAGGCTTGGTGGAAGCACAAAGAGGCAGTTCCCCGTAAAGAGTACTACTAAAGGCACACAACTAGGTGTCGAATCCCATACATACCGTTGCACGTCACACGTATGCACGATATGCATAGATACAACTATGGCATCACAACACAACCATACAACATTACAACATTTATTTAGAAGGCTTGGAAGAGTCAATACAATAAGATGTTACAAACAGGGGTCACGTGACCCAACATTCAAAGCAATCAAACAACAAGCAGAAGTTTAAATATGTCTGAGTACAGACATCTGTAAAAGTGGCTGGAGGAGCCTGAAAAGCTACAACGACCCTACCAAAGGAACCAGACCTCTATCTAGGATTCCCAAGCTAATCCGGTGAACATCGAACTTCACATCAGAAATACCACTAATGAGACTAATGTCTCCTCTACAGAAATATAAATTAAGCAAACGTGAGTACAAAGGTACTCAGAAAGACTTACATCAGAACTATCTACATATGCATCAGTATCAATTAATGGGTTGTGGAGTTTATTGCAACAAGCCAGCTTTGACTCTTGGCTAACCTATACTACGACTACAAGTAGTATCTTTGAGGTGGGATAGTGCACACGAGTCCACATATTCTCCAATCAATACAGCACTATGGATCCACTTTTGTCTCCCTATGAGAAGGCCATCCATAGCACTCACGCTTATCTTGCGCATTTTAGAGTATCCACTTCACTTTTCTATGAACCACATAAGTTCTCCAAGTAGTCCATATCCAAGGGCGCGACTATTCGAACAGATTATTTCACCCTGTAGGGGTATAATTCTTCACACACACTCTTGCCACTTATCACCATATGCACGTCATGCATCTTAGCAACCGTCAAGCGGAAGCACTAGCGTGGGTGTCGGCCACGACCGTCAACCACACAAGACCCTAGTCTAGGTTTATCGCCTATTTAAGACTGAACCCGCACGGAAGTCTGGCCGAAGTTTCCGCTACGACCTCAAACAATGTGCGCAGGGTTCCCAAGCCCACCGTTCAGGTGCCACTTGGTACACCGTGCCACTGTGTCTATACCGCATCATAGTCCACCCCTTCAGGTAGTGCTATGCATGGCCGCCAACACTTTTCCTACAAACACTAGAAACTAGTTGCAACTCCTGGACAGAGGTCTAGGCGATTAATGGGCCGAGAGGGTCAATTAAGTATCCCAATGTGTGGTAGTATCTTGTCTTGGATAACATACACAAAACTCAGTTCTTAAAGACGGTCCCAATGAGACAACCCACCATGTACTCCTACATGGCCTCTCATTGCCACCTTTACCAAATCGTGTTCACACACTTAGTTCTCACACAGTAGGACAATAATACTGCCATTCCGACCCATCACCCAGATGTATTAGACCCGACATGACCCGACTCTAAGCATAGCAGGCATGGTAAGTAAGAAAGCATGGATATGTAAGCACAACAAGGCTCAAGCAGTTGCTACTCATGCTAAGTGGTTTCAACTATTTACTGTGGCAAAGACAGGTCATACAAAGGAATGGTTTCAACTACCGAGAACAGGTAACAATTGAATCGTTGTTGTCCTAATGCAATAAAAGAGAGCATGAGCGAGAGACTGGGTTCATATCAGTATGCTCAAGGGGGTTCTGCTTGCCTGACAGTCCTGAAGATATACTTCTCTTCATTAGTGTCAACGTTCACATCTTCGAAACCATCGTCTACAGAGAGGGAACAACACCGGCAAACATAGAAATGAACACATTCAATGTGATGCAACAAACATGATGCATGAAATGGCATGTTAAGGTACTGAATAGACCTAGTGCTACAGGTAGTCATATTAAGTGAAGTGGAGTACAAATATATACTAAATTCCAACTCCAACACTTTTTATTAAATTATCCTAATCATGAAATGTCCTACTTGGTGATGTTAACTTTCTCAAACATGCATGATCATGGCATAAACAGATTCATTGGATTTTTCTGATCATTTTTCATATATAAGTTATTTTCATCTGACTTACAGATTATTTTCTATGATTTTTAGAAGTTTTAAACATTTTTTGAAAATATTAAATCATTTATTGATTTGTTTTAATTCCAGAAACATTTATTGCGTCATCATGACGTCACTATGAGGTCAGCAAGTCTATGGCCTGGCCAAAGTCAAACCTGACCAGTGGGATCCACTAGTTAGTGTCCCATCTAATTACGAAGGTTAATTAGTGCTAATCTAATACTAACCTAATTAGTCAGGGGGGCTGTCCCCACATGTCAGTGCCTCATTTAGCTAACAACATTATTAGCACTAATCTCTGACTAATCTAAAACTAACCAGGACCGGGGCCCACCTATCATTGACTCCGGGGAGGTCAAAACTCTAGTCAGCGGGGTCAAACCTGCCGGCATTAAGCCGTCGGCAAGTCCAGGAACTGCGGAGGGCTCGGGTTTCGCCATTCGGCCACCAAATGGGCGGCCGAGGTCATCTACGCAATGCTAGGACTTAACCGCATCCAAATCGGCTAGCGAGAGGGGCTGCGGTGACTTTGGGCGACAGCGGCGAGCGACTTGGCGACGATCAGAGCTACGGGTGTGACAGCGTCGGCATTGTGTTGCACGGCAGGGGCAGCGGCTAGCACCAAATGAACCTATGCCCTCACACAAGCCGGATGTGCTCACGGGACCGGTAGGTCACCGGAGATGCGCCAGCGACGAGCTCGGGCGACAACGTTGAACGGTCAGCAAGGGGGCGACAGCTATGGCATGAAATCGGGTGCGTGGAGTGAGGGGAGAGGAAGAACAACTCACGAGGAGACCAAGGAGAGGCACATCATGCTCAATGATGACCCGGAGGCGATGAATTTTACGGCGGCATCTGCGGTGCAATCTCGGCGTTCTGCGGTGCGTGGCCTTGGGTGGCTAGCTAGAGAGGTCGAGGGCGACATGACGAAGCTCTGGGGCGGCACAGGGGGCAAGGGGAGCGGCTGAGAGCGCGGCACTACGGCGGCGAGCTTGCGGGTGCGTGCAGTTGCATGAGGGAGAGAGAGCAGCAAGGAGAGGAAGAGAAGCGAAAGGGTCAGCGGGATCCAGATGGCACGGGGAACTCATCCCCGTTGCCATGCTGGCCAGTGAAACAACCAAGCTGCTGCCAGCATGGCGCGAGGCCGCGGGTGTCGTGGCCTCCTTCTCCTCTGCCTTCTGGCAGGAGGAAGAAGACGGCGATGCCCCTGGTGGGCTGGGCTGCCTAATGGGTCAGCTAGGTAAGTCCTTCTCCCCTCTGCTTTCTTATTTATTTCATGTTTTCTTTTTCTTTTCTCTTTTTTTGCTTTCTGTTTCATTGTTGGGCAAAATACATATAGCCAAAAACCCTAAAACAATTTATAGGATACAAAAAGAATATTACAAAGTCCCACAGAAATTTTCAGCATCTATGAAACAACTAAAATAATTATATTGCTTTATTGGTTACTTTCAGAAACTTTGCTGATTTATTAAAATTTTCAAAATAGTTATGAAAATATGGTTCACCCCTGGTATGTTGATTCCAACATTTGACAGAGAGGGGGAACATTTTTAGAGAGCATTTTGAAATCAGTGAAAATTCAATTGTTGGAATTTTGTTTATTCAATGAGATGCTAGGGTTTGATATCCCCATTTCAAATTCAGTTGAATTTAAACATGTTGCCATGATGCACAAAGCAGAGCCATACAATGTCTAGCTAGGGCTATGACAGGTGGCGACGGTTCCTCCTCATTCCTTCCTCCTACTCCTTTCCTGCAATGCACACCGTGCCTCGTGGAGGCGTTAAACTCATTTGTGTTTGTGAGAACTTCTAATGCTTGTAATAACTATTGGAATGCATAATTGCTTTCTTTGCCTTGTTTCCTTCTTCCTTGTTGTGATGATTTGCGTCGATAGGGCCTGGCCCGCACATACCTCCACCGCTGTTGGGACGACCGGAAACCAAGGACGGTCCAAGGGGCGAGGAGCTATGGGTCCAGTTAGCCTCCTGAGTCACAATGCTCAGGAGTCCCCCTTGACGTGTGAGCAGCCCTCATGAAGGGAACACGGTGAGGATTGAGGTAACTTGAAACTTCCGAACACCTTTAGTGCTCTACGTTGGCGGGGCCCGGCCCGCGCATACCTCCATCGCCGTTGGGCCGATCGGAAACCAAGGACAGTCCAACGGGCGAGGGGCTACGGGTCTAGTTAAGCTCCTGAGTCGCGATGCTTAGGAGCCCCCCTTGACGTGTGAGCTCCAACGTCCTTCCTAGGGATTGAGATAGCTTGAAACTTCCGAACACCATTAGCGCTCTTTGTCGGTAGGGCCCGGCCGTGCATACCTGCACCGCTGTTGGGCCGACCAAAAACCAAGGACGGTCCAAGGGTGAGGGGCTATGGGTCCAATTAGGCTCCTGAGTTGTGATGCTCAGGAGTCCCCCTTGACGTGCGAGCTCCAGCATCCTTCCAATGTATTCTTGAGCAGTTTTTAGCGCATTGGGCTCTACATCGGCATGGCCCGGCCCGCGCATACCTCATCCGCCGTTGGCCCGACCGGAAACCAAGGGCGATCCAAGGGGCGAGGGGCTACGGGTCTAGTTAGGCTCCTGAGTCACGATGATCAGGAGTCCCCCTTGACGTACGAGCGGCTCCCATGCCTTTCCTCGTCAGCTTTTCCGGAGATGGGCGTGTGAAGACCAGGTTAAGCAGACCTGGGAATGCAGCGTGTACCGGGCTTGGCCTGGTAGCAGCCCTTGTGCATCCCCCTCCCGTGTGCATCCCTGGGGAACGTAGCAAGAAGGGGGGCCGCTAGGGAACTTCCTGACATTGGATGCAGCCATTAGCGGGCGCCCTTAGTTGTTTATCCCCCCGCACCGGGCGTGGGGCTTCCACCTTGCCCAGGCATAGTCATGGGTGGACCGTGTTGGCCGCTAGCACGGAGCTGTGGCTTCCACATTGCATGGGCATAGAAATTGGTGGACCGTGTTGACTTCTCTACTAGCGCTGGGTTGTGGCTGCCACATTGCGTGGGAAGGGACCCCTCCACGTCCTTGGGGTGGGGGGTGGGGTGGGCATGTACAACCCATAGAGTTCGTACAGGTGGCTGACATGGTAGAACTGGGAGGTGTATCTAGGAGGTCGCAAGGACGGTTTGACCTCATGAGTATCCCTACCTCAAAGGCGGTTTGTGCCTGAATCTTCTTGTAGATGGGGCCATTTGAAAACCCCGCTTGCTTCTTATTCTTGAGTGGGGTAGTTTGGAAGCCCTCTTGGCACTCTACGTCCTCAGGTCCCGGTCCCGCACATTTCCCCACCACCATTAGGTACGACCGGAAACAAAGGACGCACTTCATGGGGCGAGGCCCCGGCGCTCCTGACGCTGACTGGAAACCAGGACGACTCAGGAGGTCGAGTGGCATTATGACCAGTAAGACTCCTGAGGCTCAATGCTTAGGAGCGCCCCTTGACGCTCGAGCGGTCCCCATTCCATCCTGACGGCTACTGCCTTAGGAGGCTGTGGGGCCTCCCGAGACTCCATGTGACGCACCGCGGTCGAAGCCCCGAAGCGGGGGGTCGACAGCCCAGCGATGCAAGTAAGGTAGAACGTCCGGGCATAGAATGGATGCATAAGAAACTATGGAAATATGCATAAATGAAGCGATGACAGGGTGTGCCCTGATCACCTGGAGATCATGTGGCCCCGTGGGCGCCCTTGGATAGAGTGAACCAAAAAATTACCTAGCAACAACCAACAAAAAGTCACCTAGCGGCCATGCCACTGAAGAGCCGAAGCCACCGTCATTGCCCGATCTACCACTTCCACGAGCGCGACCTTCATGGGTCCATCGTCTCCCGAGGCTCAGAATCTTCGCTTTGTCCGGGCACCTCCTCCAACTCCTCGATGCGCCCCGCCAGGCAAGGCATGAGCATGGCTCGATGAAGGCGCTAGAAGGTGATGCCTGTGTTCGCCAACCCGAAGGGCATGCAGACATAGGTGTCGGGTTGACCCTTCCATGATCAGCATGCGCTGGCCAGAGGGGGTCTTGAGCCGCATCCCTGTTGATCGTGAGTGCATTGACGCAAACGCGTGGCTGATCGACTGTGCCGATGATGGCGACAGTGATTGGTGGTGTAGGGCAGTCCCCGCCTTGCACGGCCTAGGCTCTCCAAAGCTCCTCGATCGCTCGGAGGACGGACTCTCGCGAACTGTGCCCCTCCTGTTGAGACCCCATCTCGAGCTAGCGCATGTCGGGGCGCACCTTCAGGTTGTGCTCGAGCACCTCTCTTGCCTTATTGACAAGGCCAGAGACTTCCGAGGTGGGAACCCTTAGGCCCGGCCCAAGAGGGGCGCCGAGCGCGCTTTCCTATGCGATAGGAGGCGGGGCCCCATTCCTGAGCGCGAAGCCTGAAGCTCGAGGACGCCCTGAGGGGAGGAGTTGCTTATTCTTATTGTGTGGGTCCTCACGAGGTAGTCTATCTTCATCGTCGTCTGAGCGCTTAGCCGCCGTAGCGCGGTAAGCATGCTCGAGGGTACAGACGTGTCACATCCCTAGCTAGCTGTCATAGGACAGCATGTGTGTGTGCATCATATTTCATTTTTGCATCACCTTGATATGGGAATTAAAGGAAACCCCAAACCCTCATTTCAATCAAACCAAATCACAGTTTGTGAAAATCAACAAATCCAGAATGCCCATCTAAAATGTTCCCTATGTCTGATAAATGTGGACATGATTATACAAGGGGTCATCTAAATTATCTGAACAGTTATAGCATTTCAAAACTAAATAATAAAGTCTCTGAAAATGCTAAATAAAGCATTATCATTAATATAGATTTCAAAATATCCTGAAACTTTTTATTGGAGTTTGAAATATTCAAACTTAATATTATAAAATATCTAGGATATTCTATTATAGCATTTGTACCTGAAAAATAAATGAAACAAATGTCAAAAAAGTAAAACAGAAAGTGAAAGAAATAAAAAAAGAAAAGCCCAGTAGGAGCCAGCCAAACTGGCCCGTCCCAGTCATCCCTGTCCTCTCGCCAGGAGGACAGGGGCATGCGCTCGCCGTGCACAGGCACGTGCCCGGCCAACTCCTCCCTGCCTGGTTGCTTCCTGGAGGGCTCTGAGAGTGCCAGCGCGATGCCTCTCACCATGGCCCTCTTCTCCTCCCTTCTCTCCCCTACGCGCTCTCTCTTCCCCCTCCTCTCCTCTGTCCCCCCGCCCCACCAGACTAAAGTCGCCGGTGATTCGCTGTCTCCCGTGCATCCCCGACCACGCTAAGGCGCTAGAAGCCCCTCCGGTGAGGCCCTGAATCTTTTCCCCCTAGTTCCGTCGCCGTTCCCCTCCTCTAGCCCCGTCTGTCGCTAGAGCCGAGAGGAACTCGCTGCTGGCCATGGCGTAGCCGTGGCCATAGTGGCCACAGCTCGCACCTGACCGTGGGCTCGTGCCCGTAGCGCTCCTAGTAGCTCGTAGCTGCCCCTAGCTCCTCCTCCTGTACCTTCTAGCGCCGAAGCCGGTCCTGCCCGAGCCGCCGTCGCCGCTAAGCTCGTTGCCAGCATCGATCCTGACCACCCCAGCCTCTGGTTTGGGGCTAGATTGACACACGGTCGAGCGTAAGCCCTCCCAGTGACCTCTGTCGTCCGTTTTGGTCGCCGGAGGAGGGTTCCAACCCCCTTCGCCGTCTCTGACGTCGCCGGCGGCTCAACGCCGGTGAGTCAACCGGCGCTGACCACGGGGTTTGACCCTAGGTGAACTAGCAAGTGGGACCGACCCCTTTAATTAATTAGAATTAGTTTCTAAAAAATAGTTAACTAATCTAATTATGCTAATGGCCCACTAACCAGTGGGCCCTAACCTAATCTAATTAGTAATTAGTTAATTATTTAACTTTGTTAGTGACTGGGTCACTGACCAGTGGGGCCCACTGGTCAGGTTTGACCTGTCAACATCCTGTTGACTAGTTGATGTCATAGTGATGTCATAGTAATGCTTTTTCTGAATTAAAATAATTCCAAAAAATGTTTAAAACTTCAAAAATTCATATAAATTAATGTGTAAACCAGATGAAAATAATTTATATATGAAAATTTATCAGAAAAATCCAATGAATCCAATGGTGCAATTATCATGCATGTTGAGCAACCTATGTAGATGAACATTGACAATTACTAATAGGTTAATATATGGAATATGAAATGGAGAATGATTTTGAACCTATATTCAAACTCACTTCAAATTAACTTCGATAATAGTTGCATTAGCTCATCTATACATGCTGCCATGTCATGATCATGCATCATATTGTTGCACTTGCGTGTATTGATTGCTATCTATCTGCATTGCGGTAGGCCCTGCTTCTGAGGATACCTCCGAGTATCCCAACGAAGGAGAAAATCTTTCCGCTACCCAGCAAGGCAAGCAACCCTTTTGATCATTCCGATAACATCCCACTCTCTCGCTCCTGCTCTTGTTTATTGCATTAGGGCAAACGTTCACTTGTGTGTCATACACGCTAGATGAACCTATTCTTTCGCGTGACCTGTCATTATCACAGTAAATAGCTAAACCTTGCAACCTAGCATACCTGGTAGATGCTTGTGCCATGATGTGCTTTGCTTACTTGCCTGCTATGCTTGCTATGCTTTGAGTTGTGTCAGGTCTATTTCATTTGGGTGATGAACTGGGCTGAAACAATGTCGTTCTGACATGATAAGCTTATGATGAATCCGATTTGGTAAAGGTAGTGATGACAGGCTATGGAGGAGTACATAGTGGGTTGTCTCATTGGGACCTTTCTTAGGAACTGAGTTCCATGTTTGTGATCCAAGACTAGTTACTACCACATGCTAGGCCCAGAAACATGACCTGGCTCGACTTATCATTCGCTTAGTCCTTGGTCCAGGAGTTGCAAGTAGTTTCTGGTGTTTATAGCATGTTGGAGGCCGTGCGTAGCGTTGACCCTAGGGGTTGGTTACGACGCGGTAGGCAGTGGCACGGTGTACCAAAGGTCACCCGAATGGTGGGCTAGGGAACCTTGCGCACATCGTCTGGGGCCATAGCAAAAACTTCGGCCGGACTTCCATGTGGGTTCAGTCTCAAATAGGCGATAGCTTGGACTAGAGGTCTTATGTGATTGACGGTCGTGGCCGACTCCCTCGCTGGGCTTCCGCTTGAACGTTGCCGAGGTGCATGGTTTTATGATCACACAACGATAAGTGGCGAGAGCGTGTGTGAAGAAGTACACCCTTGCAGGGTATGAAACTATTCGAATAGCCGAGTCCTTGGATATGGACTACATGGAAAACTTATGCTGTTCGTAGATAATCAAATGGATACTCATAAAAATATCAAGACAAGTGTGAGTACCGTGGATGGCACTCTCCCTGGAGACAGAAGTGATTCCATGGTGGTGTATTGTCATGGAGTTAGTGGACTCATGTGCGATATCTAAAATTTAATCAAAGGGTTAAAATTGTGTAGTGTAGGTTAGCCATGAGTCAAAGCTTGCATTGTTGCATAAACTCCACCACCCCCTTGTTGATACATGAGCATGAATAGGCTAGGTCTATTTTAAAGACTTGCTGAGTATGTTTGTACTCACGTTTGCTTAGAAAATGTTGCAGATGAGACCCAGGACCCATCAGGTGGGTTCTTTCTAGATGTCGACGATGCCGAATAGCTGGTGTCCCAGCTACGACTTTATGCCCTGTGGTGGGTTGTAGATAGTCAGGCCATGTGCCTTTTTACCCTTTCATCTGTCTGTACTCAGACAACTTTATGCTTCTGCTTGGTTTGTATGAACTTGCTTCTATGACTTAAGTGTCGGGTCATGTGACCCCTATCTATAAGAACATATGGTGCAAGGCTCTTCCGAGCCTCTTAAATAAAAGTTGTGCTGATGTATGGTTCTGTCGTGATGCCATAGTTGTATCTATGCATATAGGGCATGTTGTGCGTACATGTGACGTGTAACGGTATGTATGGGATCCAACACATAGTCGTGTTCCTTTAGTAGTACTCTTTACGGGAAACTGCCTCTTTGTGCTTCCACCGAACCATGGTAGCTTGCTACTCCTTCGGACACATTGATTGACTGGCATCTATCCTTCTTTGTTGCTGTGCCTGTCCCTTCAGAGAAATGTCTCGCAGTGTAATGGAGTCCTTGTAGCTTGCTACGACTCGTCTACACACGCTTGAGGCCGACACCTGCATTGCTAGGTTACCTATGCCTGTTTCCGTACGGATGTGCCGCTTGGGTTCTATGACTATTCATGTTAGCCCGGGTTCTCTGTCGTTTGATTGCCAGCGACATGTTCACATACGTGAGATAAAAGATGCAAACAGTCCCGGCTAAGGTAAGGCTGCAGCCGTGGAGCTTACCATGGCTGAGGCCGCAAAGTGATGTGATATGTTATTTTGTGGATTCATATGACTTAGGATCGGGGTCCCGACAGCGTTGGTATTAGAGCCTGACTGACTGTAGGGCTACCAAGCCAAACCGGTCGAAGATGAGTCTAGAAACACTATAGACAAGTAGGGGAATTGATTGTGGAAGGGAACGTAAGGCTCTTTTTACTCCTCTTCCCAAGTTATTCTATTCTTAGTCATTCTCATCTTGTCTACGGGGATAAGAACTAGGCTTCCCATCTATTACTTAGGATGACGAGTTACTAACCATGGACTATTAGCTAGCTTTTTTGCAAGTGAATGTCGGTACTTGAGTATTGTTGGTGTGACAAACAGATGGAGAAGATATTGAGTCTGGAAAGTTGAGTGGTTATGCTTTTCCAATCTTTTGCAGTTGTCTTAAAATCCTTTTTGAGCAATTACAGCTGTTATGCTGTCCAAATTCTGCTAGAGTCTCTAATGTCTTTGCATCATTCTCCGTTTCAGATGCCCCCTTGTCCTTCCCGTCAGGTGGTCCGTCTGACCAAGTGCATCGATGTACTGGGTCACACGACCATGTTGGTAGCAGTAGTAGTATGAGCATGGTGGGCGCGACAAACTCGATGGCGACACAATGATGGAGACCATGGTGTTATGCCGTTGACGATGGAGATCATGTCGGCGCTTGGGAGATGGAGATCAAAAGCACAAGTTAATGGCCATATCATGTCACTTATGATTTGCATGTGATGTTAATCCTTTTATGCACCTTGTTTTGCTTAGAACGATGGCAGCATTATAAGGTGATCCCTCACTTAAATTTCAAGATAAATTGTGTTCTCCCTGAGTGTGCACCGTTGCGAAAGTTCGTCGTGTCGAGACACCACATGATGATCGGGTGTGATAGACTCTACATTCGCATACAACAGGTGCAAGCTAGTGTTGCACATGCGGAACTATCAGGTTAAAATTGACGAGCCTAGCATGTACAGACATGGCCTCGGAACACAAGAGACCGAAAGTTCGAACATGAGTCATATAGTAGATATGATCAACATGATGATGTTCACCATTCAAACCACCTTAACTCACATGATGATCGGACTTGAGTTGGTGAATTTGGATCATATATCACTCAGATGACCTAAGGGATGTCAATTTGAGTGGGAGCTTTAGTAATTTGATTAACTAAACTCATTATCTTGAACAATAGTCTTAGTAACCTTTGCTTATTTATGTTGTAGATCAATGGATCGCGTGGTAGCACCCCTGAATTTTAATCTGTTACTAGAGAAAGCTAAGTCGAAAGATGATGCAAGTAACTTTGTGGACTGAGCCCATAATCTGAGGAATATTCTCATGGCTTCCCAAAAGGCTTATGTCCTTGATGCACCGCTTGGTGACCCACCCGATCCCATGTCATCCAAAGACGTTAAGAATGCTTGGGAGGCACGTTCTGGAGATTACTCAATAGTTCAGTGTGCAATGTTGTATGGATTAGAACCGGGAGTTCAAAGACATTTTGAACGTCATGGAGCATATGAGATGTTCCATGAGTTGGAGTTTATCATTAAGAAGAATGCCCAGATCGAGAGGTATGAGACCTCCGGTAAGTTCTATTCTTGCAAGATGGAGGAGAACTGGTCTATCAGTGAACATATACTAAGAATTTCTGGGTATTCGACCCGTCTGAAGGAGTTAAGGATGCCTCCTCCGCTGGAGGCAATCACTGACGGAGTTCTTCAATCATTGCCACCTAGCTATAGGAGCTTCATGCTGAACTAGAACATGCACGGGATGAACAAGTCAGTTGTCGAGCTTTTTGCGATGCTGAAAGTCACCGAGTCTGAAATCCGGAAAGAACATCAAGTCTTGATGGTCAATAAAACCACTAGTTTCAAGAAGAATGGCAAGGGCAAGAAGGGTAGCTCCAAGAAGGGTGGCAAAGCAGTTGGCCCTCCCATGAACAAACCCAAGGCTGGACCCAAGGCAGAAACTGAGTGATTTCATTGCATGGGAACTGGTCATTGGAAGCGGAACTGCCCCATGTACCTGGCTGACAAGAAGGCGGCCAACACCAGACAAGGTATATATGATATACATGTTATTGATGTGTACCTTACCAACTCGCGTTGTAGTACCTGGGTATTTTATACCGGTTCGGTTGCTCACATTTGCAACTCAAAATAGGAGCTACAGAATAGATGGAAGCTGGCAAAGGACGAAGTGACGATGCGCGCGCGAAATGGTTCAAAGGTTGATGTGATCTCCATAGGCACACTCGCTCTTCGATTACCATCGGGATTAGTGATGAACCTGAATAATTATTATTTAGTGCCTACGTTAAGCGTGAACATTACATCTGGATCTTGTTTATTGTGAGACGGTTACTCATTTAAATCATAGAATAATGGTTGTTCTATTAATATGAGTAATATCTTTTATGGTCATGCACCCAATGTGAGGGGTTTATTCATATTGAATCTCGATAGAGATGACACACATTCTTGTGGCACTACCGTTTTGGTCATATTGGTGTAAAACGCATGAAGAAGTAGAGTTGAAAATACCGATAGGGGTTTATTCATATCATTGATGCCAAAAGAAGTAGAGTTGAAAATGATAGTACCACTTTCTTGTGGCACTACCGTTTTGGTCATATTGGTGTAAAACGCATGAAGAAGCTCCATGCTGATGGACTTTTGGATTCACTTGATTTTGAATCAGTTGACACACGTGAACCATGCCTCTTGGGCAAGATGACTAAAAACCCCGTTCTCTAGAACAATGGAACGGGCAAGTGACTTGTCGAAAATCATACGTAATGATGTGTGCGGTCCGATGAGCATTGAGGTGCGGGGTGGATATCGTTATTTTCTCACCTTCACTGATGACTTAAGTAGATATGGGTATATTTACTTAGTGAAACACAAGTCTGAAACGCTTGAAAAGTTCAAGCAATTTCAGAGTGAAGTTGAGAATCATCGTAATAGGAAGATTAAATTCCTACGATGTGACAAGGAGGAGAATATCTGAGTTATGAGTTTGGCAATCACATAAGACAATGTGGAATTGTTTCACAATTGACACTGCCTGGAAGACCATAGTATAATGGTGTGTCTGAACGTCATAATCAAACCTTATTAGATAGGGTGCATTCTAGGATGTCACTTGCCGATTTGCCACTATCGTTTTGGGGTTATGCATTAGAGACAGCTGCATTCACTCTAAATAGGGCACCATCAAAATCCGTTGAGACAACGCCATATGAACTATGGTTTGGCAAGAAGCCAAAGTTGTCGTTTCTGAAAGTTTGGGGATGCAATGCTATGTCAAAAAGGTTCAGCCTGAAATGCTGGAACCCAAAGCGGAAAAATGCTTCTTCATAGGATATCCAAAAGAGACATTGGGTATACCTTCTGTCTTAGATCCGAAGGCAAAGTGTTTGTCGCTAAAAAGGAACATTTCTTGAGAAGGAGTTTGTCTTGAAAGAATTGAGTGGGAGTAAGGTAGAACTTGATGAGGTTGTTGAACCTTTGATTCAACCAGAGTATAGCGTAGCACAGAAAGATGTTTCTGTGGAGCCTACGGCAGTTGAAGAGGAAGTTGATGATGATGATCATGAAGCTTCAGGTCAATTTGCTATTGAACCTTGTAGGTCGACAAGGGCACGGACTGCTCCTGAGTGGTATGGCAACCCTGTCTTTGAGGTCATGTTGTTAGACAACGGTGAACCTACGAGCTATGGAGAAGCGATGATGGGCTCAAATTTCGAGAAATAGTTAGAGGCCATGATATTCGAGATGGGATCCATGTATGAAAACAAAGTGCGGACTTTGGAAGTATTACCTGAAGGGCGAAAGGCCATTGAGAACAAATGAATCTTTAAGAGGAAGACGGATGCGGATGGTAATTTCACCATCTATAAAGCTCAACTTGTGGCAAAGGGTTTTTCACAAGTTCAAGAAGTTGACTACGATGAGAACTTCTCACCCGTAGCGATGCTTAAGTCCGTTAGAATAATGTTAGCAATACCTTCATATTTCGACTATGAAATTTGGCAGATGGATGTCAAAATAGTGTTCCTTAACAGTTTCCTTAAGGAAGAATTGTATATGATACAACCAGAAGGTTTTGTCGATCCAGAGAGTGCTAACAAAGTTTGCAAACTCCAGCGATCCATTTATGGACTGATGCAAGCATCTCGGAGTTGGAATCTGCACTTTGATGATGTGATCAAAGCATTCGGGGTTATACAAGTTTACGGAGAAGCTTGTATTTACAATAAAGTGACTAGGATCTCTGTAGCGTTTCTAATATTATATGTGGATGACATATTGCTGATTCGAAACAATATAGAAATGCAGGAAAGCATGAAGGAATATTTGAACAAGAGTTTTTCAATGAAGGACCTAGGAGAAGCTGATTTCATATTAGGCATTAAGATTTATAGAGATAGATCGAGACGCTTAATATGAATTTCACAGAGCACATACCTTGATAAAGTTTTGAAGAAGTTCAAAATAGATCAGTCCAAGAAGGGATTCTTGCCTGTGTTACAAGGTGTGAAGTTGAGTAAGCCTCAATGCCGAGTGACTACAGAAGATAGAGAAAAGATGAGTGTCATCCCCTATGCTTGAGCCATAGGCTCTATCATGTATGCAATGTTGTGCACGAGACCCAATGTTAGCCTTCCCATAAGTATGGCCGGAAGGTTTCAAAGTCATCTAGGAATGGAGCACTGGACAGCAGTCAAGAATATCCTTAAGTACCTGAAAAGGACTAAGGAAATGTTTCTCGTTTATGGAGGTGATCAAGAGCTCGTCGTAGAGGGTTACTTGATGCAAGCTTTGGCACTGATCCGGATGACTCTAAGTCACAAACCGGATACGTATTTATTCTCAATGGGGGAGTGGTAAGCTGGTGCAGTTCCAAGCAAAGCATGGTAGCCAATTCTACATGCAAATCGGAGTACATCGCAGCCTCGGAGGCAGCGAAGAAAGGTGTCTCGATGAAGGAGTTCATGATAGATCTTGGAGTAGTGCCAAGTGCACTGAATCCAATGGTTGTGTTCTGTGACAACACTGGTGCCATTGCTCTGGCAAAGGAACCGAGGTTTCACAAGAGGACGAGACACATAAAGCGACTCTTCAATTCCATCCGTGATCACATCAACGAGAAGGACATACATATTTGCAAAGTGCACACGGATCTGAATATTGCAGTCCCGTTGACTAAGCCTCTTACAAGGGCAAAACATGATCAACACCAGAACTGTATGGGTGTTCGATTCATTACAATGTAAATCACATAGTGATGTGAGCTAGATTATTGACTCTAGTGCAAGTGGGAGACTATTGGAAATATGCCCTAGAGGAAATAAATAAAGTGTTTATTATTATATTTCCTTGTTCATGATAATCATCTATTGTCCATGCTATAATTGTGTTGGTTGGAAACTAAATACATGTGTGGGCATATAGACAACACTATGTCCCTAATATGCCGCTAGAAGACTAGCTTGTTGATCAAAGATGGTTAAGGTTTCCTAGCCATGGACATGAGATGTCATTTCATAACGGGATCACACCATTGGAAGAATGATGTGATGGACAAGACTCAAACTACAAATGTAGCTTATGATCATGTCAGTTTATTGCTATGGTTTTCTGCATGTCAAGTATCTGTTCCCATGACCATGAGATCATGCAACTCACTGACACCGAAGGAGTAACATGTGTGTATCAAACATCACAACGTAACTGGGCGACTATAAAGATGCTCTACAGGTATCTCCGAGGGTGTCTATTGAGTTGGCACGGATCAACACTGGGATTTGTTGCTCCGTGTGACGGAGAGGTATCTTAGGGCCCACTCGGTAATACAACATCACAATGAGCCTTGCAATAAATGTGACTAAGTATTAGCAACATGATCCTATATTAAGGAACGAGTAAAAGAGACTTGTCGATAACGAGACTAAACTAGGTATGAAGATTCCAACGATCGAGTCTTGGGAAAGTAACATACCGAAGAACAAAGGGAACAACATACGGGATTGTGTGAATCCTTGACATAGAGGTTCGGTCAAGAAAGATCTTCATAGAACATGTAGGAACCAATATGGGCATCCAGGTCCCGCTATTCCATATTGACCATAGAGGTGTCTTGATCATGTCTACATGGTTCTCGAACCCACAGGGTCTCCACATTTAAGGTTCGGTGACGTTTCGGTATAGATGAGTTATTTATGCAGGTGATCGAAGGTTGTTCGGAGTCCCGAATGAGATCTCGAACATGACAAGGATCTCAGAAATGGTCCAGAGGTAAAGATTCATATATAGTAAGTTCCATGATGGTCACCAGAAAAAGTTCGGTTGTCACCGGTAGCGTACCGGTGGTGTCGGAAGTGTTCCGGGGGTCCATTGGAAGGGGCCTCCAGCCCCGAAGGAACCACATGGGCTGAGAGGGGTGCACACCAGCCCCTGGTGGGCTGGGCTGTACCAGCCCCGGACCGACACTCCAGTAGATTCCCCTTTTATTCCATTATCGTCTTGTCTTTCATTTGGTTGTTGCATTCATCATCGCATCATTCACATCATGTGCATAACATCGGCATTTTGTCAACATGGGTTTTCAAACTTGCATCCATTCGAAGTTGTCGGTTCTCTCATTCGTGTCGTCAGCCGTCTCGAGACCAACCACACACGCACGCGCCCGTAGCATTGATAAAATGTTGTTTTCAAAAGTGGGTATAAAATATTCTCAGATTGGATCAAAAGTTGGCATGCGGTCTTGTTATATTGTAGGTAGACCGCCAGCCAAATTTCGTCGCAATCAGAGGGTGTTTGATACTCGGACGGTCAACCGTAGTGGCACCATCATAGGTTATTTAATGGACGTTTTCGGTGTTAAAAAATCCTGTCACGGGCCACCAAATTCCCTCGCATCCCCACAACCCCCCTCTATATGGCCCAACGCAGCCCAGCTAGCCCCCTCCATTTCCGGACCCGAAAACGGTGCAAACCCCTAACCCTAACCTCCCCTACTATAAATAGAGGCCCATCCCTGCCTAATTGGGAAGACCCTAGCTGCCTAGGGATCCGTGCTGCCACCAACCGCCTCCCACCTCTCTCTCACAGCCACTTGGCGCCCAGAGTCCTCCCACCTCGCGTGGGCCCGCTAGGCCCATCTGAAGCCTGCTTGGGCCTGGATAGACGTTGCCACACGCCCGCGAGCGCATCCCCACAGCAGAGCCTCTCTGCTCATGCCTAAGCAGGAGGGCTCCCGAGCTCAAGCCTGCCACCAACAGCGACCTTCCTCACCGGCGAGCCGCCGCCCCATTGGACCACCCTGACGTATCATAGGTTGCCCCTCCCATGCCTCTCCTTCTTCCTCCCCTCCCCTAACCTCCCACCGGCCCCCTCTCATCTGCAGATCAACCCTACCGCCATGGACGCCGCAGGAGCTCCGGCCGCCGCCAGAAATTGAAGCCTCGAGCCTGGATCCGCCTGTCCCCAACCCCTCTGGTAGCCCCGCTCGCCTCTGGCCCCGGCAACCATCGCCGCATGGCCTCCTGCCTCGTTGTAGGAGCACGAGGAGGACGAACGCCTTGCCTCGCCTGGACGCGCGAGCGCCCCTAGGTCGCGCCTCCCCTCCAGCCCGCTCCGCCTGTCTCTGGACTGACCAGGCCAAGGGCTGACATGGTTAGGACCCCCGGCCCAGCCCAGCTCGTCTTCGCTGTTAGATGCCCGAGGGCGTCATTTAATATTGTGCGCCTAGATGCTGTTGGGCCAGATCTTAGATTTGGCCCGTTGTAGTTTTTTTTACGGTCGGTGATTTACCAATTACCCAATGAATTACCAGAATTGTAGAAAAATCCCCCGTTCTTCATGCATTTAATAATTTTCAACCGTGCATTGTATGTAAAACATTTATATATGTAATATGACTGGAATTTCGTGTAGATTCACAATTTCCGTCTCTCACATGTGTTTAAAATGTTTAACTTGCTG
The DNA here is from genome assembly GCA_022496015.1 of Hordeum marinum. Classification (NCBI taxonomy): domain Eukaryota; kingdom Viridiplantae; phylum Streptophyta; class Magnoliopsida; order Poales; family Poaceae; genus Hordeum; species Hordeum marinum. The sequence goes on along the minus strand of CM039674.1, from coordinate 209,977,657 downwards.
ATTTCATGCAATTTACATAAATGCCATGTCAAAACGATTTATTTCTTAACTAATTAACCATAGTTCCGATCAAAATGATCTACATATGTAACTTGACTAGAAAAATGAGTAGAATCACATGCCGCACTTTATTTTCGTGTTTAATGAATATAAAATATGTTTAGTTCAGATCTGGACCAATTTCGAAATTAACATATCGGGTCTTTTCAGAAACTCTATAAGTTGTTTCTGGCCTCATTTAAGATGCCTAGATAGACAGTGTACTTATGCATCACCTCTTGCCATGTTTAACACCGTTTCATATTGTCGTGTACCTAAATGAGAGTGAACTAAATATTCGAATGTGGAGTTTCATCAATATGCAATTCGTTGCATATTGAGCTTCACTTAATGTGTAGTATTTTATTGTTGTGATTTGACATGCTTTGCATAGTTAAACCGGACATGCATCATAATTGTTTGCACATCATGTCATGCATATGTTGTGGTGTATCGTGTGTTGATTGTTGGTTTAGGATTGTTCCTTCTCGATAGAGTTACGAAAGTGTTCGGAGTGTGAGGATTCGTTCGACTATGTTGTCTCATCTTCTTCATGGACTGGTTCTTCTTCCAAGCGGGATCTCAGGCAAGATGACACATTTCCGTGGATACCACTACTGCCATTGCTATGCTAGTTGTCTCGCTAACACCGCTATTTCTCGCTACCTACCACTTGTTTGTCAAAGCTCCCAACATTAACATGATAAGCCTCTAACCCCTCCACGTCCCAGCAAACCTTTGATTGGCTATGTTACCGCTTACTGAGCCCTTCTTATAGCGTTTCTAGCTGCATGTGCAATTGCTTCTACTGGTCAACATGGACATTCTTTTGTTATATCACAATATTATTGCTATTTAATTTAATGCACATATATACTTGGTAAAAGGTGGAAGGCTTGACCTTTTGGTCGGTGTTTGGCTCCACTTTTGCGGCCCCTAGCTAATTGTGAACCTGTGTTATGTTCCATATTGAGTGCTCCTAACATGCTCGGGGTTGTTATGGGGACCCCCTTGATTTTTGTTTTGGGATAAAGCTTGTCTGGCAAGGCCCAACAATGGTACTACATTTTCCTAATAACTAATAAACCTGCATAGGGAGTAATTAACTCAAGGGTCTTAATCAACAACCCGGGCCAGTGCTCCTCATGAGTGTTGGTCCAAACTAGAGCACTGTGCAGGGCAACCCCAGGGCAACTTGGGGATTTCTATCAGGCCATTGTACACGTCGCTTATCCGCTGTGTCCTGAGAACGATATACCCGGCTCCTATCGGGATCGTTGACACATCAGGAGGCCTTGCTGGACTTGTTTTTACCTTTCTCGAACGTCTTGTGCGTGGGATTTTGACCAGACTTTGGCCTATCTCGAAGTTAAGATTTTCCATCAGGATTCTGCAAATACTACGGGTGATTCCGTGGTTGAGTAATTGCAACACGGCGTGTGGTTAATTTGTGATGGCTGAGTTGGAGCACCCTTGCAGGGTTAAATCTTTCGGAAAGCCGTGCCCGCGGTTATGTGGCAACTTGGAAACTTTGTTTAACCCCCGATCATAGCAAACTTGAAGTAAACTCTAATAAAATATAGCAACTGTGTGTGTAACCGTGACTGTCTCGTCTCGTGAGTCCTTGTCCGAGAGAAAACATGATGGTGTTATGTTTGACGTAAGTAGGTGTTCAGGATCACTTAGTGATCATTTTTAACTCACGTATGTTATGCGTAGACCACCATACTTTACTTTCTGTATTCGTAAGTTAGCCAGTAAAATATATGCTTAGGCACTTTCTGTAGCTTGACCACTTAACCATACCTCACCCATTAAGCTTTAATAGTCTTGATAATCTTGGAAATGAGATTGCTGAGTCCCTATGGCTCACAGATTAGTACAACAACAGTTGCAGGTACAGGTAATGTGATGCTTTGACGTGAGAGCGATGTTTGTTTGATTTGGAGTTCTTCTTCTTCATCAATCTAGGATGGGTTCCAGGTGGTAGCCTGGGATAGCAACGATGGACGTCATTTTGTCCTTTGTTTTCGTCTGTAGTCAGACCCTGCTCTTCTGTATGATGTTTGGATATATTGTTCTATTGATGTGATCTTGATGTAGCTTGTGGTAAGTTTAAGCCAATTCCGTATAATCATGTCTTCTATACATGTACTTGTAATGATATCCATTCTTGAAACACGACGAGATGCCCTCCTATCCCTGTCGAGGCCGTTGCGAAAAAATAAGGATGGGGTCGCATCTTGGGTGTGACAAGTTGGTATCAGAGCTTGTACCGACCTAGGATCCCCCTCGATTATTCAAACTTGGTCAAGTCGAGTCTATTGAAAAACTATTTTGAGTCTAGTTATATCGGAGAGTAGGATTCTTTTCACTTCTCTTGTATACTCTGGTGAGGAATTACGACTTAGGAATTTTGATTCTACACTCTTCTCACTCAAAAAAATTTAGGATCACGCGGGTATTTTTGGAAACTATATGAAGCCGATGTCAAGGAATTCTGTGTTGGTGCCTCCTATCACCAAGGAGTAGAGCTCGAGGGGATTCTTGACACATCGTTATCGTTCAGTTTCCATAGTATCTCAGGATGGAGGATGTTTGTAATTACTTCAATAATTTTCGTGGCGAGATAAGGCTGGAGTCACCCAGTACTGGGGAGGCGTTCGGGGTACTGCCATGTTTGGTATTGTTGTGTTTTCGAGGGTCCGAGATAGATGTAGTTAAGAAGCCTCTGGTTATGTGTTGACGGATGGATACAATTAGAGTGTAGGGCTTGTTAGTTGTGTGAGATATTTTGCCTCCCTATATCCCCAACACCAGATTGCATAACCAGAAAGTTTCAGGAGTTTTTAGGTGGGAATTCAAGTAGCTACCTAGGATTATCCTTCCAACAAATGCATAGTGGGTTATGTATTGTTTCCGTCTTACAAAAGCCTCATCCTTTGTTTTGTTTTTGAATATGGTATCTCGAGTTACTTCAATGTCAAGTGGTGATTTCATACCTTTTTCTAAGTAGTGGTCTCATATATTTACGGGAATGCTAATTCTTTTGTTCAACTGGAGTTGTCATGAAATTCTTTTCAACCGGTGCGCTCCTCTTCAAGATATTGAATAATCTCCAATATTTGCAAGATAAATACTCATATTTATTTCCGGAGTTCTTTTCATCCGTCCTAAGTTGTCTTTGTTTTCCCCCACCCTCTCACCCTTTTTCTCCAGTTATTAAATTCTCAACCAAATGCCTTTCCTTTTCATCGACGCTTCCACTATCTTTTCATTTGTATCGTATCCGGTGATTCATTGTGAAGATCCTCAAGTGATTTGAATTCATAATTTCTTTATTCTTGTTTTCCTTCCCGGCGCATTCAATTCAACATGTCGATGATTTTCATACCCTTATCGCTAAATGCTTCCCCATGTCAGAAATTCTGTCCAAATATATCTTGTTTTTCGTCTCTCTCTATTCTATTCAGAGTGCCGAAGATATCTCAGAAGGTTCGTGTTTGCATTCAATCCTTTCAATTTATGTTGAGGTTCTCAGCTCATCAAGTTTGTAATTTCTACCAGTGCCATCCCTTCCTAGGCAATTGTTTCAGCAGAGTTATCTTTGAGTGGACCCATACCCCAAAGGTTTTTCCCAGGATCTTACCTGGATCTTCTAATCTTTCCTAAGATGTCCTCAAGTTCCTTTCAAATATGATGTAAGAATGATTTTCATCAGTCATACTCCTTCTCCATGATCACTTCGAACTAATTTCATCATTGGATCAACCGTTATTTATTCGTTATTCCGGAGTATCTCGATAATTCATGGTGTTGTTTCTCGTCATCATTCTAGACATGGAAGACCGAAGGAGTGGTTCTATTAAATCTTTGATCATTCTCTTGAAGATTCATGGTCTCGGCTTCGTGCTATCCTCTCAAATTGTTTCCATTCATTAGAAATTTCTCCAATATCTATCTAGAGCATTCACAGTTGTTTTCATTTCTCGATCCTCCTAAGGCCATCATTTTAGAAGATTCCTCGTTCTTAGCTTTCATCTTTCGTTCTCAAATTCTTGTCAATTGTTTTCCCTTGATTCGTATCTCAATTATTCCGGTGCTTGGTTGAAGATTTCTCTAGGTAGATCATGATTTATTTGTTTTCATGTATCTCCATTCATTCACAGTATCTTCATTCGTTTCAAATTCCTACCAGTGTCTCGTTCAAGACCTCTTCAAGTTTGTGCTCTATCTACCTTTCCTATATTTTCCAAAAGAATAAGTGGTATGCCAAATCCTTTGCTTGTCATCAATTTAACTTGATGAAGGATAAGCATAACATAAATTTTATTCTTGTTTCATCAAGGTGATTTCAGTCCTTCTTTTGGAGTTGTTCATCATATGAAGTTTTGGATTTCAAGCGTTCTCATCTTTTCTTTCCAGAGTTCCAAGTTATTCTTAAAATATCTTCGCAAAGCTTCATCTAAATCCTTGCAAGACCTCAATCTTGTATTTTTGCAACCTTCAATTCTTTTCTATCTTCCTTTCATTCCGGAGTTCATCCCGATGGGTTTTATGGTGGTTTGTTAAGGATGTAATTCTTCTCGACGTGTTCTTCAAGATTCTTGTTGGAGTTTCTCAAGTGTTCTTTATCTTGGATTTCTAAGTTCAATTCCCTCTCCATTATATTTTTATATGGTGCTATTAAATTCTTGATTATGAGGAGTCTCAAAGGAAAATTGTCAAGAATGACATAAGTGAACCCATCATGTCTTCTCGGAGTTATGTTGGGTTGGAGTTCACCTAAAGCATTTCCTAAGGATTGTTGCTATCATGGTGTCATAAATGATCCAAGTTTTCTCCTCCTCTTCTTGGTGAATGAAGTTTTTCATCTCTTGTTGCTATTAAGCAATCAATTGTTTCTGTTGTGGCTGGTTATCACCTCAGTATTTTCAGATGTTGTCTATAAGTCCACAACAAGCTTATTATTTTTGTTGTTGTTTTTCAACAACTCCGTTTAACCTATGCTTCTCGAGTTCAAGGGTGGTAGAATTTGTCATTTTCTTCTCCGTTCTTTTCATTCCAATGATCTAGCTTCTATTATTTTGTTCTGGAGGCATTGTATTGCTGCTCTCTTCGACTCATCATCTTGTTGTCAAGATCTTGCTCTTTCTTGCTTATCCATTTGACCAGAGTGTTATGTTATCTTTTCAAGTTCTCCCATCTTATCAAATTTTTCCCCTCTATCCTACCGAAGTGTTGCCAAAATTTCTTTTGAAGTCTTGCCTGTTTCTCATAACGTTCTTCATCTCTTGCAATCCTTCAAGCTCATGTGTTTTCACTCGTTTGTTAGAGAAGCAACTAAGTTTACCTCTTGTTGTTTCTCTTCCCCTTCTCATTCTAGGTCTCGAGACGAGATCCTCATGTAGTGGAGCAGAGTTGTAACAGCCCCGGACCAACGCTCTAGTAGATTCCCCTTTTATGCCGTTGTCATCTTGTATTTCGTTTGGTTGTTGCATTTATCATCGCATCATTCGCATCATCTGCATAGCATCACATTTTATCAACATGGGTTTTCAAACTTGCATCTGTTCGATGTTGTCGGTTCTCCCGTTCATGTCGTCAGCCGTTTCGAGGCCAACCACACACGCGCATGCCCGCTCCATTGATAAAATGTTATTTTCAAAAATGTGTATAGAATATTCTCAGATTGGGCCAAAATTTGGCATGCGGTCTTGTTATATTGTAAGTAGACCACTTGCCAAATTTCGTCGCAATCATAGGTCGTTTGATACCCGAACAGTCAATCGTAGTGGCACCGTCATCGGTTATTTAACGAACATTTTCGGTGTTAAAAAAATCCTGTCACGGGCAACCAAATTCCCCCAACGCAGCCCAACTAACCCCCTTCGCTTCCAGACCGTCGGATCGAGATCCGAAGGTCCGAAAATGGTGCAAACCCCCTAACCCTAACCTCCCCTGCTATACATAGAGGCCCATCCCTGTCTAATTGGGAAGACCCTAGCTGCCTAGGGATCCGCTCCATCGCCAGCCGCCTCCCACCTCTCTCCCGTAGCCACTTGGCGCCCAACATCTGTTGAGGAACGTTGCGTGAAGAAACAAGCGTGAAGAAACAGTACCAATAAACTGACACGATCATATGCTACGTTTGTAGCTTGGGTCTTGTTCATCACATCATTCTCCTAATGACGTGATCCCATTATCAAATGACATCTCATGTCCATGACTAGGAAACCATAGCCATCTTTGATCAACGAGCTAGTCTATTAGAGGCATACTAGGGACATGGTGTTATATATGTATCCACACATGTATCTGAGTTTCCAATCAACACAATAATAGCATGGATAATAAACGATTATCATGAGCAAGGAAATATGATAATAACCAATTTATTATTGCCTCTAGGGAATATTTCCAACAGTCTCCCACTTGCACTAGAGTCAATAATCTAGTTCACATCACCATGTGATTCGCATTGTTATGAATCTAACACCCAATGAGTTCTGGGGCTCGATCATGCTTTGCATGTGAGAGAGCTATTATAGTCAACGGGTCTGTGACATTTAGATTCGTGTGTACTTTGCAAATCTCTATGTCAAACTGTAAACACTGCTACCACACTCCACTTGGAGCTATTCCAAATGGCTTCTCTACTATACGTATCCAGATTGCTACTAAGAGTCATCCGGATTGGTGTCAAAGCTTGCATCGACGTAAATCTTTACGAAGAACTCTTTATTACCTCCATAATCGAGAAACATTTCCTTAGTCTTTTAGTTACTAAGGATGATCTTGATCGATGTCCAGTGATCCACTCCTGGATTACTCTTGTACCCCGTGACGGACTCATGGCAAGGCACACACAGGTGCGGTACATAGCATGGCATACTATCTAGAGCCTATGGTTGATGCATAGGGGAGGACATTTGTCCTTTCTCTTTCTTCTGCTGTGGTCAAGCTTTGAGTCTCACTCAACTTCACACCTTACAAAGCAAGTGAGAACACTTCTCTCTGACTAATCCATTTTGAACTCTTTCAAAATCTTGTCAAGGTATGTACTCATTCAAAGTCTCATCAAGCATCTTCATCAATCTCTATAGATCTTGATGCTCAACAATTAGGTAGCTTTATCCAGGTCTTCCTTTGAAAAATTCCTTTTAAACAACCCTTTATGCTTTCCAAAAATTCTACATCATTTCCGATCAACAATATGTCAACCACATATGCTTATCAGAAACTCTATAGTGCTCCCACTCACTTTATTGTAAATACAAGTTTCTCCTAAACTTTGTATAGACTAAAAAACTTTGATCACCTCATCAAAGTGTATATTCCAACTCCGAGATGCTTGCTTCAGTCCATAGAAGGATCACTGAAGCTTGCTCACCTTTTAGCATCCTTAGGACTGACAAAACCTTCTGGTTGTATCACATACAACTTTTCCTCAATTAAACTGTTAAGGAAACGATGTTTTGTCATCCATCTGCTAGATTTCATAATTGAAAAATGCAGCAATTACTAACATAATTCCAACAGACTTTAGCATTGCTACAAGTGAGAAAGTCTCATTGCAGTCAACTCTTTGCACTTATCGGAAACTTCTTTGTGACAAGTCGAGATTTATAAATGGTGACATTTACCATCAGCGTCTCTCTTCATCTCAAAGCTCCATTTGTACTCGATGACCTGCCGTCCAACGAGCAAGTCTACCAAAGTCTATACTTGGTTTTCATACATGGATCCTTTCGCGAATTTCATGGCCTCTAACCATTTGTTGGAATACGGGCCACTCATGCTTCTCCGTATCTCGTAGGTTCATCGTTGTCCAACAACATGACCTCCAAGACATGGTTGTCGTACCACTCAGGAGCAGAACGCATCCTTGTTCACCTACGAGGTTTGATAGTAACTTGATCCGAAGCTTCATGATCATCATCATTTACTTCCTCTTCAACTGACGTAGGCTCCACAGAAACCTCTTTCTGTGCTGCGCTACTCTCTAGTTGAAACAAAGTTTCAACAACCTCATCAAGTTCTATCTTCCTCCCACTCAATTCTTTCGAGAGAAACTTTTTCTCGGGAAAGGACCCATTTTAGCAACAAACACTTTATGCTTGGATCTGAGATAGAAGGTTCACCCAACTGTTCTTAGGGTAATCTATGAAGATGCATTTGTCCACTTTGGGTTCGAGCTCATTAGGCGAAAACATTTTTCCACACAAGCATCGCAGCCCCAAACATTAAGAAATGACAGCTTAGGTTTCTATCAAACCATAATTCACACGGTGTCATCTCAACGGATTTAGATGGTGCCCTATTTAAAGTGAATGTAGTTGTCTTTAATGCATAACCCCAAAACTGTAGTAGCAAAATTATAAGAGACATCACAGCCCGCACCATATCCAATAGAGCACGACTATGACGTTCGGACACACCATCACACTATGGTGTTCGAGGTAGCGTGAGTTGTGAAACGACTTTCACATTGTCTAAAGTTGTATGCCAAACTCGTAACTCAGATATTCACCTCCATGATCATATGGCAGACATTTTTATCTTCTTGTCACAATGATCTTAAACTTCGCTCTGAATTGGCTTGAACTTTTCAAATGATTCAGACTTGTGTTTCATTAAGTAAACATACACTCTATCTACTCAAATCATCAGTGAAGGTAAGAAAATAATGATATCCACCGCACGCTACAAGACTCATCGGATTGCATACATCAACATGTATCATTTCCAATAAATCACTTGCCCGCTCCACCAATCCAGAAAACGCGGTCCTTATTCATCTTGCCCAAGAGGCATAGTTTCCATGTCTCAACTGATTCGAAATCGAATGAGTCCAAAGAACCATCAACATGGATTTTCTTCACGTGCTTTATACCAATATGACATTTAGCGGTAGTGCCACAAGTATGTGGTACTATCATTATTAACTTTGTATCTTTTAGCATCAATGTTATGAACATGTGTACTACTATGATCAAGATTCAACAAACCATTCTCACTGGGTGCATGACCATTGAAGGTATTATTCATGTAAACAGAATAACAATTATTCTCTAACATAAATGAATAACCATGTTGCAATAAACACGATCTAATCACCTTCATGCTCAACGCAAAACACCAAATAACATTTATTGTGGTTCGTCACTAATCCTGAAGTTAGAGAGAGCATGCGATGTCGATCACATCAACCTTGGAAACATTTCCAACACACATTGTCACCTCACCCTTAGCTATTCTCCGTTTATTTCGTAGCTTTTACTTCGAGTTACTAACATTTAGCAACCGAACCGGTATCCAATACCCAGGTGCTATTAGGAGTACTAGCAAGGTACACATGAATAACACGTATATCAAATACACTTGTGTCGATGTTGCCAGCCTTCTTATCTACCAAGTATCTAGGGTTGTTCAGCTTCAGCGACCGCTCACCCCATAATAGAAGCACTTAGTCTCGGGTTTGGGTTCAACTTTGGGTTGCTTCGCTTGAGCAGCAACTGACTTACCATCCATGAAGTTTCCCTCCTTGCCCTTTACCTTCTCGAAACTAGTGGTTTTACTAACCATCAACGCTTGATGCTCCTTCTTGATTTCTAACTTCGCGGTGTCAAACATCGCGAATAGCTCAGGGATCATTATTTGTATCCCTGGCATTGTATAGTTCATCACTAATTTCTAGTAGCTTAGTGATAGTGACTTGGAGAACTATATAAATCACTATCTTGTCTGGAAGATCAACTCCCACTCGATTCAAGCGACTGTAGCACCTAGACAATCTGAGCACATGCTTAACGATTGAGCTATTCTCCTTCATCTTGCAGGCGAAGAATCTTGTTGGAGATCTCATATCTTACAACATAAGCACGAGCCTAAGATCCCAATTTCAGCTCTCAGAACATCTCATATGTTCCGTGACGTTCAAAATGTTTTGGAGCCTCAATTCTAAGCCGTAATGCATGACGCACTAAACTATGAAGTAGTCATCGTAACGTGCCTATCAGATGTTCACAACATCTACAGACGATGCTAGAGGGGGTGGCGCACCGAGCGGTGCATTAAGGACATAAGCCTTATGTGCAGCAATGAGGACAATCCTCAGATCATGGACCCAGTCCGCAATATTGCTGCCATCATATTTCAACTCTATTTCTCTAGGAACATATAGAAATTCAAGGGAGCTACAACATGAGCTAGTAATCTACATCATAATTTTGCAAAGACACTAGTGACTATGTTCATGATAATGAGTTCAATTAATCATATTACTTAAGAACTCCCACTCAAACTGACATCCCTCCGGTCATTCGAGTGATACATGATCCAAATTCACCAACTCAAGTCCGATCATCACGTGAGTTGAGGTGGTTTGAATGGTGTACATCATCATGTTGATCATATCTACTATATGACTCATGTTCGACCTTTCGGTCTCTTGTGTTCCAAGACCATGTCTGTACATGCTAGGCTCGTCAAGTTTAACCCGAGTGTTCTGCATGTGCAATACTGGCTTGCACCCATTGTATGTGAATGTAGAGTCTATCACACCCGATCATCACGTGGTGTCTCGGCACGACGAACTTTCGCTACGGTGCATCTCGGGAGAACACAATTTATCTTGAAAATTAAGTGAGGGATCACCTTATAGTGCTACCGTCGTCCTAAGCAAAACAAGGTGCATAAAAATATTAACATCACATGCAAATCATAAGTGACATGATATGGCCATGAACTTGTGCTTTTGATCTCCATCTTGAAAGCACCGGCATGATCTCCATCGTCACCGGCATGACACCATGATCTCCATCATCTTGATCTCCATCAGCGTGTCTCCATCGAGGTTGTCACGCCCACCATGCTTCTACTACTATGGTTACCGTTTAGCGATAAAGTAAAGCATTACATAGCGCTTAATGATTGACATGCTGGTAATACAATAATTCAAGACAACCCTATGGCTCCTGCCGGTTGCCGTACTCATTGACATGCAAGTCGTGATATTCTATACAACACATGATCATCTCATACATCACATATATCTCATCATGTACCTGGCCATATCACATCACAACACACCCTGCAAAGACAAGTTAGACGTCCTCTAATTGTTGTTGTATGTTTTACGTGGCTGCTACGGGTATCTAGCAAGAACAATTCTCACCTACGCATAAACCACAATGGTGATACATAAGTTGCTTTTCAACCTTCTCAAGGACCGCCTTAGTCGGATCCGATCCAACTAAAGTAGGAGAAACAGACACCCACAAGCCATCTTTGTGCAACGAAGTTACACGTCAGTCGATGGAACCAGTCTCTCGTAAGCATACGAGTAAGGTTGGTCCGGGCTGTTTCATCCCACAATACTGCTGAACCAAAACACGACCAAGGGATGAACCAATCTAAGAATCAACGCCCACAAACTCTTTGTGTTCTACTAGAGATGTCATCTACACATACACCTAGCTCATGATGCCACTGTTGGGGAACATTTCATGGGAAACAAAAAATTTCCTACGCACACGCAAGATCTATCCATGGTGGTGAGCATATACGAGAGGGAGAGTGGATCTACATACCCTTGTAGATCGCTAAACGGGAAGCGTTAAGAAACGCAGTTGGTGTAGTCGAACGTCTTTGTGATTCAAATCGCCGAGCATCCTCATCACAATCCGTCTCGCATCTTGATCACGGTCCTTTCGATCTAGCGCCGAACAGATGGCACCTCGGCATTCAGCACACGTATAGCTCGATCATGATCTCCGCCTTCTTGATCCAACAAGAGGGAGTGGAGAGGTAGATGAGTTCTCCGGCAGCGTGACGGCGTTGCGGCGATGGTGGTGGAGCTATTCCAGTAGGGCTTCGGCTAAGCACCGCTGAAAACCGATCTAGAGGAGAAATTGCGATCTAGAGGAGAAGTAGCATGTGGCTATTAGGGTAGTAGCCTCAAACCCTGAAGGTTTGGTCGAAATTGGAGGTGGAGGAGTCCTACTCCAATCCTATTAGGAGTAGGATTCTTCCTTTCCACTTGGAAACTCTTTCCACCTCTCCACCTTTGGGTTTTTCCTTCTCAAACCACTCCAGCCGCATGGCCCCTGAGAGGAGGCTTCGGTCAGCCCACTACGGGCTGGTTTACCTCCTCCTACAGCCCATGTAGCCTCTTGGGTCGAAATACCTCTCCCGATGGTTCCCCGGAATACTACCGGCACTCCCGGTACACTACCGATGAGCCTGAAACTTTTTCGGCGACCAAAACGGGATTTCCTATATATAAATCTTTACCTCCGGACCATTCCGGAGCTCCTCGTGACATCCGGGATCTCATCCGGGACTCTGGACAACCTTCAGTCACCACCATACATAACTCTATACTACCGAAACGGCACCGAACTTTAAGTGTGCAGACCCTGCGGGTTCGAGAAATATGTAGACATGACCGAGACACCTCTACGATCAATAACCAATAGCTGGACCTGGCCCATATTGGTTCCTACATATTCTACGAAGATCTTTATCGGTCGAACCTCTATGTCAAGGATTCAGTTAATCTCGTATGATGTTCCCTTTGTTCTTCGGTATGTTATTTGCCCGAGATTCGATCGTCGGTATCTCCATACCTAGTTCAACCACGGTACCGGCAAGTCTCTTTACTCGTTCCATAATAGAAGATCCCGTGACTAACACTTAGTCACATTTGCTTGCAAGGCTTATTGTGATGTTGTATTACCGAGTGGGCCCTGCGATACCTCTCTGTCACACGGAGTAACAAATCCGAGTCTTGATCCATGCCAACCCAACAGACACCCTCGGGGATACCTGTAGAGCACCTTTATAGTCACCCAGTTACGTTGCTATGTTTGATACACACAAGGTACTCCTTCGGCAGTGAGTTGCATGATCTCATGGTCATAGGGAACAAATACTTGACATGCAGAAAACACTAGCAATAAACTGACACAATCATATGCTACGTTTGTAGTTTGGGTCTTGTCCATCACATCATTCTCCTAATCACGTGATCCCGTTATCAAATGACATATCATGTCCATGACTAGGAAACCATAGCCATCTTTGATCAATGAGATAGTCTATTGGAGGCATACTAGGGACATGGTGTTGTCTATTTATCCACACATGTTTTTGAATTTCCGATCAACACAATTATAGCATGGATAATAAACGATTATCATGAGCAAGGAAATATGATAATAACCAATTTATTATTGCCTCTAGAGCATATTTCCAACAGCATCCTCCCACCTCCAGCGGGCCCGCCAGGCGCATTCGTAGCCCGCTCGGTCTCGGATCTTTGCCGTCGCACGCCCGCGAGCGCATCCCCGCAGCCGCTCCTCTCTCCTCACGCCCGAGCAAGAGGGCTCGCGAGCTCGAGCCCGCCATCGATGGTGACCTTCCTCGCTGGGGAGCCGCCCCCCCGCTGGACCACCATGCCCCATCACAGGTTGCCCCCTCCTTTGCCTCTCCTTATTCCTCCTCTCCCCTAACCTCGCGTCGGCCCCATCTTAGCTACAGGTCAACCCTGCCTCCACTGACACCGCAGGAGCTCCGTCCGCCACCGGAAATGGAAGCCTCGAGCCAGGATCTACCCATCCCTGACCCCTTTGGCAGCCCCGCTCGCCTGCGGCCTCGGCAATCACCGCTGCCCTGGCCTCCTTCCTTGTTGCAGGAGCACGGGGAGGACGAGCGCCCCACCTTGCCAGGCCACGCGAGCGCCTCTGGGTCGCGCCTCCCCTCCAGCCCGCTCTGTGAGCCGCTGCACCGACCGAGCCAAGGACCACATGGTGAGGACCCCTGACCTAGCCCAGCTCGTCTTCCTTGTCAGACGCCTGAGGGTGTGTTTTAATATTGTGCGCCCAGATGCTATTGGGCCAGATCTTAGATTCGGCCCGTTGTAGGTTTTTTACGTTCTGCGATTTGCCAATTACCTAGTGAATTACCAGAATTGTAGAAAAAACCCCTTTCTTCATGCATTTAATAACTTTTCAACCGTGCATTGTATGTAAAAACTTTATATATATATAATATGACTTGAATTTCGTCTAGATTCACAATTTACGACTCTCACATGTGTTTAAAATGTTTAACCTGCTGATTTGATGCAATTTGCATAAATGCCATGTCAAAATGATTTATTTCATAACTAATTAACCGTAGCTTCGATGAAAATTATCTACATATGTAACTTGACTAGAAAAACGAGTAGAATCACATGCCGCACTTTATTTTCATGTTTAATAAATATAAATTATGTTTACTTCAGATCTGGACCAATTTCAAAATTAACATATGGGGTCATTACGGAAATGCTATAAGCTGTTTCTGGCCTCATTTAAGATGCCTAGATAGCTAGTGTACTTATACATCACCTCTTGCCATGTTTAACAACATTTAATATTGTCATGTACCTAAACGAGAGTGAACCAAATATTCAAATGTGGAGTTTCGTCAATATGCAACTCGTTTCATATTGAGCTTCACTTAATGTGTAGTATTTGATTGTTGTGATTTGACATGCCTTGCATAGTTAAACCGTACATGCATCATAATTGTTTGCGCACCATGTCATGCATATGTTGTGGTGTATCATGTGTTGATTGTTGTTTTTGGATTGTTCCTTCTCGATAGAGTTCCGAAAGCTTTCGGAGTGTGAGGATTCGTTCGACTATGTTGGCTCGTCTTATTCATGGACTCGTTCTTCTTCCAAGTGGGATCTCATGCAAGATGACACATTTCGCTGGATACCACTACTATCATTGCTATGGTAGTTGTGTCGCTTCCATCGTTATGTCTTGCTACCTACCACTTGCTTGTTAAGCCTCCCAACATTGCCATGATAATCCTCTAAGCCCTTCATATGCCAGCAAACCTTTGATAGGCTATGTTACCGCTTGCTCAGCCCTTCTTATAGCGTTTCTAGCTACAGGTGCAATTGCTTCCATGTGTCAACATGGACATTCTTTTGTTATATCACAATATTATTGCTATTTAATTTAATGCACATATATACTTGGTAAAAGGTGGAAGGCTTGGCCTTTAGGCCGGTGTTTTGTTCCACTTTTACCGCCCCTAGTTACTTGTGAACCGGTGTTATGTTCCATATTGAGCGCTCCTAACATGCTCGGGGTTGTTATGGGGACCCCCTTGATTTTTGTTTTAGGATAAAGCTTGATTGGAAAGGCCCAACATTGGTACTACATTTGCCTAATAACTAATAAGCCTGCATAGGGAGTAATTAACCCGAAGATCTTAATCAACAACCCGGGCCAATGCTCCTCATGTATGCTGGTCCAAACTAGAGCACTATGCGGGGCTGCCCCAGGGAAACTTGGGGATTTCTATCAGGCCACTATACGCATCGCTTATGCATCGCGTCCTGAGAACGAGATACATGGCTCCTATCGGGATCGTCGACACACCGAGAGGCCTTGCTGGACTTATTTTTACCTTTCTCAAACTTCTTGCGCGTGGGATTTCCACGACACTACGGGCTATCTCGAAGTTGAGATTTTCCATCGGAATTATGAAAATACTATGGGTGATTCCGTGGTTGAGGAATTCCAAAGCGGCGTGTGGTTAATTTGTGATGGATCAGTTGGAGCACCCTTGCAGGGTTAAATCTTTTGGAAAGCCATGCTCGCGGTTATGTGGCAACTTGGAAACTTTGTTTAACCCTCGGTCATAGCAAACTTGAAGTAAACTCTAATAAAATACACCAACTGTGTGCTTAAGCATGACTGTCTCTTCTTGTGAGTCCTTTTCCAAGAGGGAACAGGGTGGGGTTATGTTTGACGTAAGTAGGTGTCCAGGATCACTTAGTGATCATTTTTAGACCACCATACTTTACTTTCTGTATTTGTAAGTTAGCCACTCAAATATATGCTTAGTCGGTTGCTCCAGCCTCTCCACTTAACCATACCTCACCCATTAAGCTTTAATAGTCTAGATTGATACCCTTGGAAATGAGATTGCCCAGTCCCTGTGGCTCATAGATTATTACAACAACAGTTGCATGTACAGGCAATGCGATGCTTTGACATGAGAGTGATGTTTGTCTGATTTGGAGTTCTTCTTCTTCGTCAATCTAGGATGGGTTCCAGGCGACAGCCTGTGATAGCAAGGATGGATGTCATTTTGTCATTTGTTTTTGTCCGTAGTCGGACCCTTCTCTTCGATATGATGTTTGAATATGTTGTTGTATTGATGTGATCTTGATGTAGCTTGTGGCGAGTGTAAGCCAATTCCATATACTCATATCATTTGTACATGTACTTGTAATGATATCCATTCTAGCAACACGAAAAGATGCGCTCCTATCCCTGTCGGGGCCCTCGAGCCAAAATAAGTATAGGGTTGCATCTTTGGCATGACATGGACGCAGGTCCAACCTAGGCCCATGCGCTTGGGAGGGTGGTGGGAGGGCCAACCCTAGGGTTGGTGCCACCTTGCCTTGGGTGGCAAGCCACCCTAGGGCGCCTCCACCCTTGGCTGCCGCCCCAAGGGGAAACCCTAGGGGTTGGGCACCTCCCCCTCCCCCTGTCTATATGAGAGAGGGAGGAGGGCAGCCGCACCTCAAGCCACGGCGCAGTCCTTCCTCCCTCTCCGGTAGCCTCTCCTCTAGTAGATTTATTCGGTGACGCTTAGCGAAGCTTTGTTGGATCAACTCCACCACCACCGCCGCGATGCCATCGTGCTGCCAGAGAACCCATCTACCTCTCCACTCCCTCTTGCTGGATCAAGAAGGTGGAGATCGGCATTGAGCTGCACGTGTGATGAATGTGGAGGTGCCATCCGTTCGGTACTTGATCGGGAGTTCATGGCATGGCTTGCAATTTGCATCACAAAGACGTACGACTACATCAACCGCGTTCTTTAACGCTTCCGCTTAGCGATCTACAAGGGTATGTGGATCCAATCTCTCCTCTCGGAGATGCTCATCTCCTAGATTGATCTTGGTGAAGCATAGGAATTTTTTTGTTTCCCTTGCAACGTTTCCCAACACAACCACACTGAAATAGAGACAACCTGGGAGCATGAAGACTATCTTAGATCTAAGTTCCCTTATTTCTTTAGCACTTAGCCTAGGAATCTCGGAGACGAGATTCTTGTAAGGGGGGTAGGTCTGTCACACCCTGTGTTTGTATCACTTTGCTATGCTTCAATTTATAAAATTTGGAACCAATTAAAACTTTTTGAGTGCATGCTTGTTCGAAGTGTTGCTTGTATTATTGTTTGGTCGATTCTGTTTGGCACTCTTAGGTTCTACTCCTCTCCATATTCATCTTCCTTGATCAAAAAGTTCTTCCCTAATGATCATGGCATGTGAATATTACCCATAACTATTTTTATTAAATTATATTTTGACCAAAAAGAATTGATCCAAAATAGGTTTTCAAAAAACCCTGAGTTGAGGTTTGCAGTACAAGTCCTCAAATTGTGTGGATCATTTTTCCCCAAAGGCTTTATTTGAAACCTACTATATACATGACTTCCCAAAACCACCAAATACTAATTTTAAGGATTTTTTTACTATTTTATTTAAAGGCTTTTTCTTATGGCCAGAAATGGTCTTTTATAGGGAAAATGTATTAAATAGTTTAATTTTTTTAGAAAATTTAGGGAAACTCACTAGACATATATTTTCCATATATATGAGTTTCAACACATGATCATGTTCAAAATCATGGGCAAAACCCCTCAGTACCCTTTATGCTTAAATCAACCTTTTGAAATATTTGTATAAGAAATATTCTCAATAAATTCCAAGAAAATTCCAGCAAGTCAGAATTGTCATATGTGATGATCTTGCAAAGTTTCATCTCCATCCCGATTGATTTTATTCATGAAAATATTCCAAAACCATACATGTCCAGATTCACATTTGAACAACTTCACATGGTGAAGTTTCTTTCATTTACCCCAAACTTTTTGGGCATGTTCCATTACCCAAATAAGGATGCCACACCACGTGGTGAATCAAGGAGAATGGGAATGCATACCTAGATCTACAGGAGTCTGGTTCTATTGATTTCTATGGTTTTGCAAAGTTGCATTGTGAACTTTCTTCAAAAATCCTCAAACTTGGTGATCCTCTCTATTTCTACCTATATTTTCATCCTGTTAAATCTTATGGCAAGCAAACTCCATTTTCTTGACCATATCAACATCAAATATGTTCTGCCAGAATTGTAAAAACCATGTTTTCCCCTTTTACCTTGTTCTCCTTGCCCCCAAACTTTTACCAAAATACCATATCGCTGCATTTCACCTCCAATAAAAACCCCAAACCCTCAAGGCGCACACTGTTGGGATAAAACTTCACATTACTACTCTAGAGAGCCCCTTTTTTCCTCTCTCCCCCCACAACTCTCCTACTCCCTTGACTTTCCAGAGAATCCAAGGGCACCTACACCTTGTTTACACCCCTCCGGTGCTACTCGACACAAGTAGACCTGCCCAATATGCCAAAGGCATGCCATTTGGGTGCTCTGGAGCACGCTACAGTGCGCCGCCGCACTGTAGCAGGAGCATCTCGAGGCTCCCGACCACATTGGAATGAGGGAAGCTGTCCCCCATGTACGCCTCGGCGTCCTCGACCTCCCTCTCTGTCGCCCCCCTCCTCCTTCTCCCTCCTGTGTCCCTCTTTGCACCCACAGCAGCCGCTCGAGAGCTCCAATGGTTGAGCCCAGACGCGCGATGCTCCTTGCCCCCTCTGTTTGTCCTCAATCCCTGTAGAGCATCCCCTACGACCCCCTAGTCGTGCCTACGCCCTCACCTTTGGCTATCGTGGCTCAATGGCTCGTGCCTGAGCTCTACCGTGCATGCCATCCTCTGTCTCCACCCCCACCTATAAAAGGGCCTCCCCCGAGCCTCCTCTCCCCTCTTGTCTCTCTCTCCTTATCCCAGTCGAGCCCCTGTCCCACCCAAGCAAGCCCCAAGGTCCTCTGTGCACGGGATCGAGCCAAGTGCCGTCGCTTTGGGCCACCAGCGTTCGCGAGGTAAACGACCTCCTGCGCCCTTGTTTTCTTCTGAACCGGAACCCCTGCTCCCTCCTGACTCCTTTCCCTCCAATTCCCCATCCGTTTGGTGCATAGGACGACCGGAGCATCCCCTTCCCAAGGAGCCACCAACCGACTTCCTCGTCGTCGACAAACGGGAGCTCCCCGACGCCCCCTCAACCACTATCTGACTGGTGGCGAGTCCCTGAGCACGTCGGTGACCTCCGTTTGCCTCCTCGTGCCTTGTAGCCGCCGGTTACCTCCATTCGCCTCCCCGTGCCCTATAGCTGCCGGGTTTGCCCCCTCGACCTCCTCTGGCCTGAGGATGGCGATGACCAGTGGGCCCCGCTTGTCATCCTCCCAAGGTCTCCCACCTCCCTCTCTCTTGCTGACAGGCCTGGCCCACTGGTCAGATTTAAATCAGCCACACATGTGCGCCAGACTCGCGCGGGTCGGCTCCACCGGCTGGGCTAATTCGGCCAGCTGCTTTTGGCCCATTTGGCCGAACCTGTTTTCCTTTTTCTTTTCTTTCAGGATGCCAAAAATTACACTAGACAAATTATTTGTCCAATTGAGATAATTCCAACTAGAAAAATCTTAGAATATTATGTAGAATTTATATCACCATTTGTATAATTTGTGGAAAATATTTTATTTACTGTTTTATTTTAAAACCTCTTTTAGGCATTTTTAACCTTTGTTATAAATAGTTTTAAAAACCGTTTTCCTACCAAAACCTTAGAGTAATATTCTTAGAATAGTTTGTAGTATTTATCATAGTAGGGGAGCGTTTTAGTAGTAGATTTGTGTGCTATGTTTTTGTGTGATGCTTATTAATATCGTTATTTATCATGACGATAGATTCCGTTGTTGACGAGGGAGATGGACCCGAAGACTTTTGAGACCTCGAAGACTTTGTTGAGCCAGGCAAGCACCCCTTTGACCATGACTATGAACCCTTTTATTTGCATGGCATATAGCACTTATTTCCATGATGTTGATCATGTTGATGTGGTGACCACTTCGGTGGGTATGCCATCGATACTTTATCGTTGATAATTGCATCGTGCATGACCCTACCATCCTTATGAGGGTTATGTGGGTGGAAGTAGATAGGATGCTTAGTAGATGCTACGCAAATGGGCTCGGTAATATGCATCATGATGGAATCAAAATGATTTCAAAGATTTTTCGAAAACCCCATCAGGTGCCACTAATGCTCGAGGGTGATGATGATGATGTGCTAGGTAACCACTTGAGAAAGAAGTGGATTACCGGGGCAGGATGTGTGTCAGTTCTCGAAAATGGAGGGTTTATGATTTGTCGACCGACCCAACCTTACATGTGCGACCATGATACCCCTTATGGGAGGGTGCTTTTTTGATTACTATGGTTGGTGCTAGCAGGGAGCCCGCATTACCAGTGGTGGGAGTGAAGTGGTCACTCTCGAGACGGGGTCGTACCATAATGGGTGATCATGCGATGTCTTCACAGGCACCGAGCACACCGTTGGTCCCTTCAAGGATGATACGATCTGGAGAGAGGATTGTGGGATACACATCATGAGGGTTGTGTACCAATCGAGTGGAATCTTTGTTTAGTATCACCATGGGAAAGGCATTGTTCGGGTGCTTACCTCGGGTATGAAATATACCACGAGTCTTGTGGGTAAAGCACACAACCTCTGCAGAGTGTAAAACCAATTGAAGAGCGGCATCCACTGTCATGGATAGTTGGGCGGTGCTGCTTAAGCCACGTGCAGATGTTTTCGCAACCTTGGTGTGTGTGTGGATGGCACAGAGATGATACTTGAGATAAGTTAGATGGCTTGACATGATGACTGAACATGAGATGTTCAACTCCTTTTTTATCATGATATTTGTAACTTGTTCATATGGATATTGGCCAACTATTGATGCATGCTTACATAGTTACTTGATCATGGCATTGCATTCAAAATTAACTTTCTTGAAAATACCGACTTAGTGTTATATCATGCATTGTTATTGCATTGGTCCAACATAGGTTGCCTGCGAGTACATTCAAAGTACTCATTGGCTTACCACTGGTTATTTAATTGGACAGGCATGGAAGAGTAGGAATATGGTGAAGAGTTCGTTGGTGACAAACATGCGGACTAGGACGCTTTCCAATCAGAATGCCTGTAATTTTAAGGCAGATGGCATGGGTTCACGCTTTCGACCAAGATTTCCATTGTTTGTTATGTTTAAGTGTTTGACCTTTTGTCCCTATCTATGTAAGACTTGACCTAGGTGGCCTTTATTTGTGTAAGACGGTATGTAAGGATGTAAGACTCTTGTTATTCAGCTTGTGTGTGTTCAATGAGCATTGATATCTGGGATCACTGTACACGTGCATTCGGTGATCACGACTTATGAGTCGGGGTCCCCACATTTTTTGTGTTTGAATTGCCACATTTTGGAATGAAGTTTGAGAATTTTGGAACTCTATTTAAAAAAGGGGCGGCGACCTTTTTCTCATCGTACTCTTGTTTTTCTAGCCTTGGAGTCTCTTTCTCCGAATTGGTGTTTCACAAGGGCCTACGTTCTCCGGCCCTCCCTGAGGCACCTTGTAGCAGGCTAGCAAGGGCATGCCCCTCAGGAACTTGCATCTTTAGGCAGTCAACCCCCGCTCGAGGGCTCCGACTATAGTGCACCACCCATCATGAAGCCTCGGGAGGCTCAGGTACCTCCCGAGGCAGCAGTCGGCAGGATGGTATGGGGGTCACTCGAGCGTCAAGGGGGGATCGTGAGCAACGCACCTTAGGAGCCTTATCGGTCATATAGCCTCTCGCCCCTTGGTGTCGTCTTGGTGATCTGAACGCCCCAAGGGTGGTGACGCCCCCGGCGGATTGGTCTCATCCTAGTGATCTGCATGCCCCAATGGTGGTCGGGTAATGTGCGGGACTAGGTCCTACCAACATAGAGCGTTGCTTGAGTGTCAAGGGGGGTTTCATGGGCATCACACCCCGGGAACCTCATCAATCTCATGGCTCTGTGCCCCCTGGTCACGTCCTGGTGATCCAGATGCTCCAGCGGTGGCCGAGGCCTCTCCCCTTTGGTCTCGTCCTGGTCATCCGGACGCCCCAACAGTGGTCGAGGTTTGCCCGTTGTTGAGTCCCGTGGAGGCAGAGTGCCGAAAGGGCCCCCAAATCGTTCCGCAAAGAAGAAAGAAGCTCCCCCTGGCGGAATTGCGAGTTATCTGGACAACCCAGCCGCACCTCGCGATGCACGAGATCGCCACCGCCCTACAAGCTAAGTACACTACCGAACCGAGCAAAAACCCTATAATCAAATGGTGGCCCGAATATGGGATAGGGGTTGTGTGCACTAGCGTGAGGATGCAAGCGCCATAGTCCACCATGTACTACTACCAAGACCCTTGAGGCCCTAGGAGCCAGGAAAGATGACGCAAGGGGAGGAATCTGGCCTCGACGAGCGACAATGCCATGAACCCAGGGTTCGACGGCAGCAAGCTTCCCCTCAGGAGGGAACACCTCGCGAGGACCCTTCCGACCTCCAACGCCGGACTGGCTCAACAATGGCACCAAGCCTTGCTCAAGAAAGAGGGTCAAGCCGTGGGAAGCAGGCGACTGACGATTTAAGAGAACGAACGAGCAGGACAAAGGTAATGTGCAAAAGACTGACGCCCTGAGGGCATGGGTTCTTCTTAAACATTACAAGAACCAAGAAAAGAAAAAAAGGGATGCCTAGGTGGAGGAGTCGCTGTCGCCGTCCGAACCATCGAACACCTCGGCATTGGAACCGTCCTCCTGTCGGAGGCGGGCATCTCGATGAAGCGCTCCACCAGGGACTCCATGTGTGGGTGCACCTCATCCCGGAGGGGACTCTGGAGCTTGTCGGGCACCTGTTCCCCGATGCATCGAAGGTCGAGCTCTGGGGCATGGTAGCGTAGGTTGGAGAAGACGAACATCAAGGCGAGGTCCAGGAGGCCGCGCACGTCGGCCTCATTGTTCGCGTTCACACAGGAGACACTGGTCTCTAGCGCCTCCACCACCCTATGGAAGAAGTTGAGGTAGCCTCTGTCGCCGTGCTCACGGTAGCACGGGGGCTTCCCCGACGAACCGGCTCACCGTGCTGGCCTCGCGATGAGTAATGCCAAGGTACTTCTTGGCGCGCTGCACCTCCAGCATCTTGGTATACGCCGCCTCATCTTGGGCGGCCCGCACTGCGTCAGCTTCCACCTTGACCAGGTCTTGGAAGGATGCCAGTGTTGGGGAAAGTTGCATGGGAAACAAAAAAATTCCTATGCACACGCAAGATCTATCCATGGTGATGAGCATCTATGAGAGCGAGAGTGGATCTACATACCCTTGTAGATCGCTAAGCAGGAACCGTTAAGAAACGTGGTTGGTGTAGTCGAACGTCTTCGCGATCCAAATCGCCGAGCGTCCCACGATCTCATCACGATCCGTCCCGCGATCCAATCACGATCCGTCCCGCGAACTAATCACGATCCGTCCTGCGATCTCATCACGATCCGTCTCGCGATCTTGATCACAGTCCTTCCGATCTAGCGCCTAATGGACAGCACCTCCGCGTTCAGCACACGTACGGCTCGATGATGATCTCCGCCTTCTTGATCCAGGAAGAGAGGGCGGAGAGATAGACGAGTTCTCTGGCAGCGCGACGGCGTTGCAGTGATGGTGGTGGAGGAATTCTAGCAGGGCTTCGTCTAAGCACCGCTGAAAACCGATCTAGAGGAGAAAACGATCTAGAGGAAGAACAAGGCAGCACGTGGCAATTAGGGTTCGCTCTTCCCTCTAAATCTTCTAGTATATATAGGAGGGAGGGAGGTGAGGAGGAAGCCTCAAACCTGGCCTAAATTAGAGGTGGAGAAGTCCTACTCCAATCCTATTAGGAGTAGGATTCCTCCTTTCCACTTGGAAACTCTTTCCACCTCTCCACCTTTGGATTTTTTCCTTCTCAAACGACTCCAGCTGCATGGGCCCTTAGAGGAGGCTTCGGCCAGCCCACCAGGGGCTGGTTTACCTCCTCCCACAGTCCATGTAGCCTCTTGGGTCGTGACACCCCTCCCGATGGTACCCCGGTACCCTCCCGACACTCTCGGTACACAACCGATGAGCCCAAAACTTTTCCTGTGACCAAAACAGGACTTCCTATATACCAATCTTTACCTCTGGACCATTCCGGAGCTCCTCATGACTTCTGAGATCTCATCCGGGAATACGAACATCCTTCGGTCACCACCATACATAACTCTATACTACCGAAACGTCAACGAACCTTAAGTGTGCAGACCCTGCGGGTTCGAGAACTATGTAGACATGACCGAGACACATCTACGGTCAATAACCAATAGCGGGAACTCGATGCCCATATTGGTTCCTACATATTCTACGAAGATCTTTATCGGTCGAACCTCTATGTCAAGGATTCAGTTAATCCTGTATGATGTTCCCTTTGTTCTTCGGTATGTTACTTGCTCGAGATTCAATTGTCGGTATGTCCATACCTAGTTCAATCTCGTTATCGGCAAGTCACTTTACTCATTCCGTAATACAAGATCCCGTGATTAACACTTAGTGACATTGCTTGCAAGGCTTATTGTGATGTTGTATTACCGAGTGGGCCCTGAGATACCTCTCTGTCACACGGAGTAACAAATCTGAGTCTTGATCCATGCCAACCCAACAGACACCCTCGGAGATACCTGTAGAGCACCTTTATAGTCACCCAGTTACGTTGCGATGTTTGATACACACAAGGTACTCCTCCGGCGTCAGTGAGTTGCATGATCTCATGGTCATAGGAACATATACTTGACATGCAGAAAACAGTAGCTATAAACTGACGCGATCATATGCTATGTTTGTAGTTTGGGTCTTGTCCATCACATCATTCTCCTAATGATGTGATCCCATTATTAAATGACATCTCATGTCCATGACTAGGAAACCATAGCCATCTTTGATCAACGAGCTAGTCTATTAGAGGCATACTAGGGACATGGTGTTGCCTATGTAATCCACACATGTATGTGAGTTTCCGATCAATACAATTATAGCATGGATAATAAACGATTATCATGAGCAAGGAAATATGATAATAACCAATTTATTATTGCCTCTAGGGCATATTTCCAATAGTCTCCCACTTGCACTAGAGTTAATAATCTAGTTCACATCACCATGTGATCCGCATTGTTATGAATCTAACACCCAATGAGTTCTGGGGCTCGATCATTCTTTGCATGTGACAGAGGTCTTTTAGTCAACGGGTCTGTGACACTTAGATCCATGTGTCCTTTGCAAATCTCTATGTTAAACTGTAAAAACTGCTACCACACTCCACTTGGAGCTATTCCAAATGGCTGCTCGACTATACGTATCCGGATTGCTACAAAGAGTCATCCGGGTTGGTGTTCAAGCTTGCATCGACGTAACTCTGTACGACGAACTCTTTATCACCTCCATAATCGAGAAACATTTCCTTAGTCTTTTAGTCACTAAGGACAATCTTAACCACTGCCAGTGATCCACTCCTAGATCACTCTAGTACCCCATGATGGACTCATGGCAAGGTACACACAGGTGCGGTACACAGTATGGCATACTATAGAGAGCCTACGGCTAAGGCATAGGGGACGACGTTCGTCCTTTCTCTTTCTTCTGTCGTGGTCGAGCTTTGAGTCTCACTCAACTTCACACCTTACAAAGCAGGTGAGAACACTTCTCTCTGACTGATCCATGTTGAACTCTTTCAAAATCTTGTCAAGGTATGTACTCATTGAAAGTCTCATCAAGCATCTTGATCTATCTCTATAGATCTTGATGCTCAACAATTAGGTAGCTTTATCCAGGTCTTCCTTTGAAAAACTCCTTTCAAACAACCATTTATGCTTTCTAGAAATTCTACATCGTTTCCGATCAACAATATGTCAACCACATATGCTTATCAGAAACTCTATAGTGCTCCCACTCACTTTATTGTAAATACAAGTTTCTCCTAAACTTTGTATAGACTCAAAAACTTTGATCACCTCATCAAAGTGTATATTCCAACTCCGAGATGTTTGCTTCAGTCCATAGAAGGATCACTGAAGCTTGCTCACCTTATAGCATCCTTAGGACAGACAAAACATTCTGGTTGTATCACATACAACCTTTCCTGAAGTAAACCATTAAGGAAACAATGTTTTGACATCTATCTGCCAGATTTCATAATTGAAAAATGCAGCAACTGCTAACATAATTCCAACAGACTTTAGCATCGCTCCGAGTGAGAAAGTCTCATCATAGTCAACTCCTTGAAATTGCCGGAAACTTCTTTGCGACAAGTCGAGCTTTATAAATGGTGACATTCACCATCAGCGTCTGTCCTCATTATAAAGATCCATTTGTACTCAACGACCTGCCGTCCAACGAGCAAGTCCACAAAGTCTATACTTGGTTTTCATACATGCATCTTTTCTCAGATTTCATGGCCTCTAACCATTTGTCGGATTCCGGGCCCATCATCTCTGCTCCATAGCTCGTAGGTTCATCGTTGTCCAACAACATGACCTCTAAGACAGGGTTGTCGTACCACTCAGGAGCAGTACACATCCTTGTCGACCTACGAGGTTCGACAGTAACTTGATCTGAAGCGTCATGATCATCATCATGAACTTCCTCTTCAAATAACGTAGGATTCACCGAAACATCTTCCTGTGCTGCGCTACTCTCTCGTTGAAACAAAGGTTCAATAACCTCATCAAGTTCTATCTTCCTCCCACTCAATTCTTTCAAGAGAAACTTTTTCTCAGGAAAGGACCCGTTTTAGCAACAAACACTTTATGCTTGGATCTGAGATAGAAGGTTCACCCAACTGTTCTCAGGGTAATCTATGAAGATGCATTTGTCCGCTTTGGGTTTGAGCTCATTAGGTGAAAACATTTTTCCACACAAGCGTCGCAGCCCCAATCATTAAGAAATGACAGCTTAGGTTTCTATCAAACCATAATTCACACGATGTCATCTCAACAGATTAGATGGTGCCCTATTTAAATTGAATGTAGTTGTCTCTAATGCATAACCCCAAAACTATAGTAGCAAAACGATAAGAGACATCATAGCCCGCACCATATCCAATAGAGCACGACTATGACATTCGGACACACCATCACACTATGGTGTTCCAGGTGGCGTGAGTTGTGAAACGACTTTCACATTGTCTAAAGTTGTATGCCAAACTCGTAACTCAGATATTCACCTCCTTGATCATATCGCAGACATTTTTATCTTCTTGTCACGATGATCTTAAACTTCACTCTGGATTTTCTTGAACTTTTCAAACGATTCAGACTTGTGTTTCATTAAGTAGACATACACTATATCTACTCAAATCATTAGTAAAGGTAAGAAAATAACGATATCCACCACACGCTACAAGACTCATTGGATTGCATACATCAACATGTATCATTTCCAATAAATCACTTGCCCTCTCCATCAATCCGGAAAATGGGGTCCTTAGTCATCTTGCCCAAGAGGCATGGTTCGCATGTCTCAACCAATTCGAAATCGAATGAGACGAAAGATCCATCAACATGGTGTTTCTTCATGCTCTTCATACCAATATGACATTTAGCGGCAGTGCCACAAGTATGTGGTACTATCATTATTAACTTTGTATCTTTTGGCATCAATGTTATGAACATGTGTATTACTATGATCAAGATTCAACAAACCATTCTCACTGGGTGCATGACCATTGAAGGTATTATTCATGTAAACAGAATAACAATTATTCTCTAACATAAATGAATAACCGTGTTGCAATAAACACGATCTAATCACGTTCATGCTCAACGCAAAACACCAAATAACATTTAGTTAGGTTCGTCACTAATCCTGAAGGTAGAGAGAGCGTGGGATGTCGATCACATCGACCTTGGAAACATTTCCAACACACATCGTCACCTCACCCTTAGCTAGTCTCCGTTTATTCCGTAGCTTTTACTTCGAGTTACTAACATTTAGCAACTGAACTGGTATCCAATACCTAGGTGCTATTAGGAGTACTAGCAAGGTACACATGAATAACACGTATATCAAAAACACTTGTGTCGATGTTGCCAGCCTTCTTATCTACCAAGTATTTAGGGTAGTTCAGCTTCAGCGACCGCTCACCTCATAATAGAAGCACTTAGTCTCGGGTTTGGGTTCAACTTTGGGTTGCTTCACTAGAGCAGCAACTGACTTGCCATCCATGAAGTTTCCCTCCTTGCCCTTTCCCTTCTCGAAACTAGTGGTTTTACTAACCATCAACACTTGATGCTCCTTCTTGATTTCTACCTTCGCGGTGTCAAACATCGCGAACAGCTTAGGGATCATTATTTGTATCCTTGGCATTTTATAGTTCATCACTAAGTTCTAGTAGCTTAGTGATAGTGACTTGGAGAACTATATCAATCACTATCTTGTCTGGAAGATCAACCCCCACTCGATTCAAGCGATTGTACCACCCAGACAATCTGAGAACATTTTCAATGATTGAGCTATTCTCTTTCATCTTGCAGGCAAATAATCTTGTTGGAGATCTCATATCTCGCAACACGGGCACGGGCCTGAGATCCTAATTTCAGCTCTTAGAACATCTCATATGTACCGTGATGTTCAAAACGTTTTGGAGCCTCAATTCTAAGCCGTAATGCATGACGCACTAAACTATCGAGTAGTCATCGGACCGTGCTTGTTAGATGTTTTCACAACATCTACAGACGACGCTAGAGGGCTTGGCGAACCGAACGGTGCATTAAGGACATAAGCCTTCTGTGCAGCAATGAGGACAATCCTCAGATCACGGACCCAGTACGCAATATTGCTACCATCATCTTTCAACTCTATTTCTCTAGGAACATATAAAAATTCAAGGGAGCTACAACGCGAGCAAGTAATCTACAACATAATTTGCAAATACACAACTGACTATGTTCATGATAATGAGTTCAATTAATCATATTACTGAAGAACTCCCACTCAAATTAACATCCCTCCGGTCATTCGAGTGATACATGATCCAAATTCACCAACTCAAGTCCGAGCATCACGTGAGTTGAGGTGGTTTCAATGGTGAACATCATCATGTTGATCATATCTACTATATGACTCATGTTCGACCTTTCGGTCTCTTGTGTTCTAAGGCCATGTATGTACATGCTAGGCTCATCAAGTTTAATCCTAGTGTTCTGCATGTGCAACACTGGCTTTCACCCGTTGTATGTGAATGTAGAGTCTATCACACCCGATCATCACGTGGGGTCTCAACATGATGAACTTTCGCAACGGTACACAGTCGGGGAGAACACAATTTATATTGAAATTAAGTGAGGGATCCCCTTATAATGCTACCATCGTCCTAAATGAAACAAGGTGCATAAAAGGATTAACATCACATGCAAATCATAAGTGACATGATATTGCCATTAACTTGTGCTTTTGATCTCCATCTTGAAAGCACCGGCATGATCTCCATCATCACCGGCACGACACCAGGATCTCCATCAACGTGTCGCCGTCGGGGTTGTCGCGCCCATCATGCTTCTACTACTAGTGCTACCGTTTAGCGATAAAGTAAAGTATTACATAGCGCTTAATGATTGACACTCCGGTCATAGAATAATTAAATACAACCCTATGGCTCCTGCCGGTTGCCATACTCATCGACAAGCAGGTCGTGATATTCTATACAATACATGATCATCTCATACATCACATATATCTCATCATGTAATTGGCCATATCACATCACAACATACCCTGCAAAAACAAGTTATACGTCCTCTAATTGTTGTTGCATGTTTTACGTGGCTGCTACGGGTATCTAGCAAGAACAATTCTCACCTACGCATAAACCACAACGGTGATACATAAGCTGCTTTTCAACCTTCTCAAGGACCGCCTTAGTCAAATCCGATCCAACTAAAGTAGGAGAAACAGGCACCCGCCAGCCATCTTTGTGCAACAATGTTACACGTCAGT
Organism: Hordeum marinum; assembly: GCA_022496015.1. NCBI lineage: Eukaryota > Viridiplantae > Streptophyta > Magnoliopsida > Poales > Poaceae > Hordeum > Hordeum marinum. Next base: position 209,947,564 of record CM039674.1, on the reverse strand, counting down.
CGATGGAACCGGTCTCTCGTAAGCGTATGAGCAAGGTTGGTCGGGCCGCTTCATCCCACAATACCGCTGAACCAAAACACGACCAAGGGAGGAAGCAATCTAAGCATCGACGGCCACAAACTCTTTGTGTTCTCCTCGAGATATCATCTACACATAGACCTAGCTCTAATACCATTGTTGGGGAAGGTTGCATGGGAAACAAAAAATTTCCTACGCACATGCAAGATCTATCGATGGTGATGAGCATCTACGAGAGGGAGAGTGGATCTACATACCCTTGTAGCTCGCTAAGCGGGAAGCATTAAGAAACACGGTTGGTGTAGTCGAATGTCTTCGCGATCCCAATCACCAAGCGTCCCACGATCTCATCACGATCCGTCCCACGATCCAATCACGATCTGTCTTGTGAACTCATCACGATCCATCCCACGATCTCATCACGATCCGTCTCGCGATCTTGATCACGGTCCTTCCGATCTAGCGCTGAACGGACGACACCTCCGTGTTCCGCACACGTATGGCTCGAAGACGATCTCCGCCTTCTTGATCTAGCAAGAGAGAGTAGAGAGATAGACGAGTCCTCTAGCAGCGCGACGGCGTTGCGGTGATGGTGGTGGAGGAATTCTAGCAGGGCTTCGCCTAAGCACCACTGAAAGCCGATCTAGAGGAAGAAGAGGGCAGCACGTGGCAATTAGGGTTCGATCTTCACTCTAAATCTTCTAGTATATATAGGAGGGGGGGAGGGGAGGAGGCAGCCTCAAACCTGGCCGAAATTGGAGGTGGAGGAGTCCTACTCCAATCCTATTACGAGTAGGATTCCTCCTTTCCACTTGGAAACTCTTTCCACCTCTCCACCTTTGGCTTTTTTCCTTCTCAAACGACTCCAACCGCATGGGCCCTTAGAGGAGGCTTCAGCTAGCCCACCAAGGGCTGGTTTACCTCCTCCCACAGTCCATGTAGCCTCTTCGGTCGAGACAACCCTCCCGATGGTCCCCTGGTACCCTCCCGGCACTCCCGGTAGATAACCGATGAGCCCGAAACTTTCTCGGCGACCAAAACAGGACTTCCTATATATCAATCTTTACTTCCGGACCATTCCGGAACTCCTCGTTACGTCCGAGATCTTATCCAGGAATCAGAACAACCTTTGGTCACCACCATACGTAACTCTATACTACCGAAACGTCAACGAACCTTAAGTGTGCAAACCGTGCGGGTTCGAGAACTATGTAGACATGACCGAGACACCTCTACGGTCAATAACCAATAGTGGGACCTGGGTGCCCATATTGGTTCCTACATAATCTACGAAGATCTTTCTCGGTCGAACCTCTATGTCAAGGATTCAGGTAATCATGTATGATGTTCCCTTTTTTCTTCGGTATGTTACTTGCCCGAGATTCGATTGTCAGTATCTCCATACCTAGTTCAACCTCGTTACCGGCAAGTCTCTTTACTCATTTCGTAATACAAGATCCTGTGACTAACACTTAGTCACATTGCTTGCAAGGCTTATTGTGATGTTGTATTACCGAGTGGGCCCTAAGATACCTCTCCGTTACACGGAGTAACAAATCCCAGCCTTGATCCATGCCAACCCAACAGACACCCTCGGAGATAACTGTAGATCACCTTTATGGTCACCCAGTTACGTTGCGACGTTTGATACACACAAGGTACTCCTTCGGCGTCAGTGAGTTGCATGATCTCATGGTCATAGAAACATATACTTGACATGCAGAAAATAGTAGCAACAAACTGACACGATCATATGCTACGTTTGTAGTTTGGGTCTTGTCCATCACATCATTCTCCTAATGATGTGATCCCATTATCAAATGACATCTCATGTCCATGACTAGGAAACCATAGCCATCTTTGATCAACGAGCTAGTCTATTAGAGGCATACTAGGGACATGGTGTTGTCTATGTAATCCACACATGTATCTGAGTTTCCGATCAATACAATTATAGAATGGATAATAAACGATTATCATGAGCAAGGAAATATGATAATAACCAATTTATTATTGCCTCTAGGGCATATTTCCAACAACCAGCTCCACCCTGGCCTCCCTTTCGCCCCTGAGGGTGTCCTGGAGGGCATCCTCGGCGCTCGTTAGCTTGGCCCGCAGCGCATCTACCTCCTCCTGGAGTTTGCCAAGCCTATGGTTTTTGGCCATAGGTGCCAAGGGAGGAGGAGATGGTCATGTCCGAGGTGCTGGACATGTCAGCATGGAAGGAAGTAAATGGCCGAGCACTCACTCATCAACCGTGGCCCAGCACCGTCGAGGTTGGGCCGGCCCCAAGGGCCCCCCACCGCTGCCTTCAGAAGAGGGCAAAGAATCTGGCGGCCCCGCACTCTTCCCCACGCCCGCAACACTTCCTCTAGACACCATGGGAACAATGGGAACGAGTGGGGCACTTCAAGACTGCAAGGCACCCCAGGGCGAGGCAGATTTATAGGTGGAACTGCAGCCACAAGGCATCATGGGAGAGTAGGCGTCTGGCGCCCCTTGGGCGTCACAGGGCTGGCTCGATCCGAATGCATATCTGCTTCGCGTCGTCTCACCTTCCATCATCGGGTCACATCCGTGTGGCCAGTGGAGTAGAGGCCCAAGGGAGCAGCAGCATTCAAGGAAGGGTAATGCTGGCCGGCATAGTGCATGGGTGTCGCATCATTTGGACTTGGGGCGGTTCCTGGCGTCCTTGGGGAGTGGGGTTGTCGGTGCCCTGGCGCGCGACACGTGTCAAGCCGGGCCCGCTGGCGTTTGGGGCCAGTGGTGCTTTGGGCCATCCTTAATGGCTTCGCCCGGAAGCCAGATGTGGGATCACTAGAAGAGTACGTCTAAAGGGGGGTGAATAGACTAGTAGAATAAATTAAAATCTACACAAGATGCAACGCTATGTGTTGGCAGATTTTAGCAATTATAGCAAGTCTAGCACACCCTACACATGCAAGTCATCAAGTATATCAGTGGAAAGAAAAGACATTGCACATGGAAGTAAAGAGTAGAGATAAAAAGATCAAACACATGAAGGAGACGAAGATTTTTCCCATGGTTCGGATAGGTGGTGCTATCATACGTCCACGTTTATGGAGTCTTCAACCCACGGAGGGTAACGGTCACGAGAGTCCACGGAGGGCTCCAGCCATAAGGGTCCACGAAGGAGCAACCTTGACTATTCCATAACGGCTTCCGTCCACCAATGGCTAGACTCACTCGGGGTAGATCTTCAAGAAGTAGGCGATCTCCTTGCCCTTACAAACTATTTGGGTCACTCCACAACATGAAGTAGGAGGCTCCTAAGCAACACCTAACCAATCTAGGAGGTACCACACTCCAAAAGGTAATAGGCTCGATAGTGTCGGTGAAGTCATTACTCTTGTGCTTCAAGATGATAGACTCCTCAACACACAATCACTCTCTCACAAATTTGGCTTTTGAGGAAGAGAATGATTGGGTGTAAAGCAACTTGGGGAGGCTAGAGATCAAGATTCATATGCTTGGAATGGAATGGCATGATCTCAACACATGAGTAGGTGGATCTCTCTTAGAAAATCAGTTGGTATGAGTGGGGATCTATTCTGGGTGCTTCTCTTGTGATTGAGTGGTGGCGGAGGGGTATATATATAGGCTTCTCCAAAACTAGAACCGTTACACCTGATAAGTCCAACTCGGTGACACCGATGTGTTAATCTCGGTGGTACCAGGTTGCCTAAACGGTAGAAACTTTCGAATCTCGGTGAGACCGATACATAAAACTCGGTGACACTGATAAGGTGACTAATGGTCAGATTGCCAGACTCGGGACCAATTTTGTGAATTTGCATAACAGAATGTTGGCAACCCAAACTCGGTGGCACCGAGTCAGAATCGGTTGCACTGAAGAGCTAGTGTTTGTCTGAGTGTGTTAGAGGCTAAGAATCGGTGGCACCGAGTGGGGAGTGTTGGTTGCTCTGATTTTGGATATTTGGCTTTGGACAAACATTTGTGGAAGAGCTTGTGGGTGTATGTGGTGACTTTCACTTGTGCACGTATGAGCATTTTGTTCAACAACAGTACCTTACGCCCTTTCTATAGTATTGGCTTTCCTATGGACTCAAAGTGATTTATCACAAAGTAAAATGTAGAGTCCTCTTTGGTTGAAGCTTTGCCAATGCTATTACTTCTTCTCTCGAGGATACTCTCCACACTCCTTGTGCCAACCCATCTCTCTCTATGAACTTTATCTGAAATACACTAGATGAAAGTACTAGACCAAGAGACAATGTATGTTGTGATCAATTATCAAAACCACCAAGGCAGCATATTGTGCTTTCACCAGCTCAAGCGCGCCTTGGGCCCAGGGGATACTGTTGGTGATCTAGGAACAGGGGTACCCAGACCTACCTGCCAGCAGCCCAGGGCATGGCCCACCTTGCCAGCCAAGCATGACCAGCGCGACCCTGCTCAAGACAAGGCCCTTGCGAGATCCCTGAGCTTGCGAGGGAAGAGGAACCAAGGCCAGCAAGGAATGGGCCTCCTCAGGCACCCTCCAAAGTGCGGAGATCTTTATGTAGTGCTCAGCCTCGAGAGGCCAAGTATGATGCAAGGTGGGATAGGCGGGCACCAGCGCGCCAGGCGGTACACTTTCCCTTTTGGTGCAAAGGGAGCAAGGACGTAAGCGGGTTCCCAAAGCACCCCCGAAGGTTTCCATTCTGGTGAAGCAAGACCACGACCATGAGCCCTGCAGGACGGATGTCATCGCCGAGCCCACCTCTACATCATCAACAGTCACTTTGCAGGCGAAGACCACCTTTCATTCGGATAAAGATGTACTCCTATCCCCCTTCGAATTTGGCCGTTGTGGGATCCCTTCCTGCCATAGCGATAAGGGAAGAGGACCCGGACCACTATAAATAGAGGCTAGGCTGCAGCGTAGAGTGGCGACAAAACAGAGAAATAAGAGAAGATAGGCAAGACCACCAGTACGCCCTCACGAGGCAACTCAACACTTTACTAGTTCATCCAAAAACCTCCTCATGAGGCAATCCACCAAAGAAAGAGTAGGGTTTTACGCTTCACAGCGCCCCGAAGCTGGGTAAATCATTGTATGCAATCTTCTTCCTCGTCATCGAGTGAGGTCGCCATGTAAACCATTGAGTTGTGAGCTAGGTGGGGTGAGGTTGTTGGGGATCTTCGCACACGCCCCTTGTTTGAACTTCCTTTGGTTTTGCGGAGCCCAAGATCCGACAATGATGATCTATGGGACCGACAAGGCCACACAAAGAGCACCATCAAAAGCTACATGCACGAGGGGCTTAGATAGGTTTTGGCCACTCAGGAGCGTAATACCCTACGTTCTGTGTGGTTGTTTATTGAGTTGTTCACACTACAGTAGCTGCATCACCCAACAAGAGATGCTCTAGGGTGGTGCGGCTACGCGTGTAGAATGAACAGAGAGTCGTCCTTCCTAAAGGTATACATGGGCCTCCTTTTATGGTTCAACGGGTTACCAAAATGGCTAAGATATTAATTACATATGGTAACAGTGTGCACTATCGCTGTCTGAGACGCTGGCAGGAGCTACAGTGCAAAATATCTAACTCTAGCGTAGTGAGACGGGCACATTAAATATGAAGTGAGGTGGCATGACGGTGACATCTCCCGGCAAGGATGGACTCTACTTTTGTGTCATTCGCCCAGCTAGCTCCTATTCTCTTGCCACGCCATAGGGCGGGTGTCATTAAAGCTGCGGTAATTCTGTCAACACACCATGCGCCCCAACCAACTCCACCTAACCGCATGTCCGCCCGCCACCTAGCCTATGTAGACAACCAGATTGGTGACGTAGGGCAATGGTTTGCCGGGCGGATGTCTTCGCGGGAAGGCGCTTGCAGTGCTGTTTGCTGGACCTTCTCGACTGGCAATGAGACTTGTTGGTCGTCTTATCCTTGGCTTGGGGTTGCTTTTACGTGATCCCTTACCCGTCAAGGTCTTGCCGTGCCGGAGGCCGCGGTCATCTGTTCACAAGTCTGGGGACTAAGGACCCCGTTTCTTAGCGCACTGACAATTAGGGACTATTTCTCACTGTGTGTACTACCAAACAAATTTGTCCAATTCCATTTCTCACTACAACCACCAAAACACAAGGGGCCAAACAATTTAACCCATAGAGATGCCACCAGTGAACATGTGCCCCCCCTAGGGTCTATTCTCCATTACTGAATCTTTGTTACAATTACTATTCTTTGTTGTACTGTTTTATCTTTCTATCAACTATAATTATCCCATCCAATTTAATCTTGTAACTAGCTGGATAAGAAGCTTGAAAGCCTTCTTGACGTGTTGGGGACAAGTTTCTTTTGTGTTGTGTGCGTAAGTAACGGTGACTTTGTTTGCTGGGAGAAATCCTTCCGATTCAATAAACCTTTGTTCTCTAATCGAGGGGAATACTTGTTCCTATGTCACATCACCCTTACACTTGGGGGATACCCAACCAGTCTTACGAGAATAAGCACGCATTAGTGATCTTGTGGAGCCACATCCACTCAAGTCCCTCCGTCATGGCTATTAGGGAGCACCACCACACACACACATAATGAATTGTCTCCAATAATTATATATGTAATGAATTGTATTTACTTATTCTATGTAATGAATTAAATCTCTATGCTCACTTTAATATATTTTGCTAGAGTCAATCCCACATTGGTAAATAAACATAATTATATATGATTAGGGATAACAGTAACACATGGGTAGCAAGCACAAATCGTATGCAATTGCCCCGTATAGAAAAACAAATGCGAAAAGAAAATATCATTCAATCCAATTCACAAACACTGGTAACTGGGAAAATGCAAAACACAAACCATTGTTTCATTCGCCTCCGAATTTTGGATCACATTAATTACATAGTATATACGCTAATTGACTAAGAATACAGTGCCATGACTCGTCAAATCTAGGAACTAGTCTGGTCGATGTGGTGACGCGGTACAGACGACTAACCGCCAGCAGGCCTCGCTGGCATCTCGGACGCACGTTGTCATCTGGCGGCGACCCCAAGAGAGAAGAGATGAAGACCATACCCCTCCACATGAATGATGAGGACATGACTACCTTCGATACGACCAAAAATATTGCATATGTGAATATTTGTGAGGTGATTTATTATAATAATTATGCAATAATTTATTTATGTTATCCGGAACAAAAATAGTTCACCTATTTTTATTTTATGCCTAAATGCAGAATGACCGAACACCTGTATGAACCACGTGTGATGACAAAGGGAGAGGAAATGGTTAGATGCTATTTAAGAGGTCCTCTCACGTTAAAGGAAATAATTAGGTGTTGTTCAAAAAGTTCTATCACGTCACTTTTAGCCCAAGAGAAGATAGAGTCCAAATCTCTCACGTTCTGGACTCAAATTCGGACTGCACAGACACATCTGTCTCAAAACGCCAACAACTTTATCATACGGACTTGGAATTGGGTGATTCTTCTTTTGATGGAAACTAGATTTTATATGCGTTCCAGCCCAGTCGGAATCACCTTAAAATTCGTCCGGACCGCGAAGATATTGACGAAACAATCTGACGTTGCAGCAGAATCCGAGTCAAACTACAAGTCCAAAGGTGCTGCATCACCTCCACTTGGGCCCATGGGACTTGTACGACCTAGGGTTGGTTTTAGGGTGTCTTGGGACGTCCTCCCACCTCCTTGGCCGCCACCCCTTGCTCCTATATAAGTAGATCAATCTAGTAGCTTTTCCTTTGGGTTTTGTTTAGTTAAAAGTTAGCCATTGCAACTTCGTGTACTTCGTTTGTGTCTAATGACCAGACTAAGACCGCTTTCGGAACCCCACCATTATCAATACTTCATCTATATTTGCAATATTCAGATTGCATTATCATATTCTTGCTTGTTCTTTGATTGCTTGCAGGAATAGACCTTCGTGGTCAGGTTGATCGTACTCCGGCATGGTCAATAACCTCTAGGAGATTGGTTTAGCCATTGCTAAGGCGCAACGTCGTGCACATTCGTAGTCGGATCGTCAAAGTCATCTCCACCAAATGGATAGTTATCATCTCATCGAAAGATCGGGACCCTCGCATCTATCAAGTGGTATCAGTTTCCAGGTTGCTCGTTGAGAATTTCCAGTTATTCATAGATTAGATTTATTTTTCTTACCTATTGCCCGAGAGAAAGCCACAAAAAAAACTTAGATCTATTCATGTTTTCTCCAAGCCAGTCTGAGCCTTTGCAATTTTCTTTTTAGTGCTTGCATAGTTGAATTATCGGTTGCATCGTCGTGTCGAGTTGCTGGTCTTAGCGTCTAGTCTTTTAGAGTTTCGAGTTCTATTCACAACTTGTCACGCCGGTGTCGCACCATCTTCATTGTTGCTGCCATATACCACCACCATGCCAGCGTCATCCCTTTCGTTGTCACCCACCACCAACCATCAATTTTCACCACATGCTACCATTGTTCATTGTCATTATCACACTTGAGGTCGTTCATATGTACGCTTGATCCAATCTACATCTTATCTAATTTGTTGGATAGAAAAAAAAGTGAGCGAGAAAGAAAAGGAAAAAAAAGAAAAAAAAGTGAAAAAAAGAGAAGAAAAAAATAGAGAGAAGAGAAAAAAACAAATTTCGGATCTACCTAGACTCAATCTCGTATGTGAATTCGGATTGAAATCTGTTTTGCGCAGTGTTCACTAAAACAAGCGTATCTTCCTCATACGAACTTAGAATTGACTGATTCTTTTTGCATACGAAAGCTTGAGTTAGTAGCATTCTTGAGAAAAAATATCAGAAATTTCACATAATATTTTTTAGAGGAAAGCTGAAGAGAGAGTTTTGTATATCTTGCTTGTCGGTCATTTATCATCATTGTCTTTACTGCCATTGTGATCTTCACTTATATCTTGCTGTTGAGAGCTAATTCATATCATCCCTTTCTTCTATTTGTCCTACGTCATGACTCCATTAGTGTTCTAGGCTCGTGTCTCTAGTACGGTCTAGCCTAGGACCAGCACAGTACCGTCGTTGAGCGTTTATTCAACATTGCATCTCTGAATTGATTATTGCTAATCTTTTGCTACCATATATTAAGCCTTCCAAGCTCCACATATTTCTATATCGTGTATACATACGTTCACCTGGTAATCGCTTTACCCAATCTTTGGAGATATTGACACCGTCGGTTGCCGGTTGCCACCTGCTGCATGGTAAGAATTTGTAAGACATTGATATTTGCTTTATTGTGAGCGTTTTACCACCACATCCCAGTAGTTCATAGGAACAATATACTTGGATCTTTGTTTCTTGTTTCTACTAGTCATGATAGGTTCCAGAGTTGTCAGTTCATGGGCTTCTTCGATCGTGGGAGACGTGCCACCACAAAAACCGATACGAGAGATGCAAAGAGATCCAAATGCACATGATCAGGTTAATGTTTCTATACCTCCATTTAATGGACGATTTAGACTTGCTTTATATATCGAGTGAGAGTTTGAAATAAATGAAATATTTGCTTCCCATAATTTTACTGCACATAAGAAAGTTAAGGTCGCAGTTGGTTCCTTCACTGGTTATGCTTTAGTTTGGTGGAGCGAATATCGTCGGTTACACAAAGATATTATACCTACTACTTGGGATGATTTGAAACTTACCATGAGACACACATTCGTTCCTGCTTATTATACTCGTGACAAGCTTAAAAAGTTACAATATTTAAAACAAGGTAGTGACACCGTAATGAAATATTATGATGATTTACAAATGACCTTGTTGCATTCCTCATTAGAAGAAAGTGAAGAAGATTTTATGGATAGATTTTGGGGAGGATTAAACCGTGATATTCAGGAGATACTAATTCATGAAAAGTGTTATTCTATGGATCGTTTGTTTCGTCTTACTTGCAAAGCTGAGCAGGAAATAAATCAACGCATTGCCCAAAAGGAAATAGAGCGCAAGGTGCTCATTCCAAGAGTGGATACAGTTGTTCCTTCAACTACTAGGCGTACTGTGACAACCACATCAATTCTTGTGAGGGCTACATCACCTACACCATGTAACACGTCACCACCGAGAGTGCCTACATCATCTGAGTTGATCATAAAAGGTAATGGCAAAGGTATTGATCTTCCACCTCCACATGAGTATGTTGAATGCCTTGTCAATTCCAATGTACCTTGTGATGAGCTACCCATTACTTTGATCACACCATCTATTTTAGAGGACTATGTTCATGATTTTACTTCGTCATGTGATCAAATAACTACAATATCAGCAATTGTAAGTGCACCCATTGAATGAATTATTGATGAGCAAGAACCGTGTGAATCAGAAAAATCAATCAAATTTGGGTCAAATATGTTTGAAAATAATTATGTTGGTGTTTAATCATTTTGGTAAGACCTCCAATCTTGGTGATAATTCCGTGTCAAATGACATGTTGTGTGTTTGCTTATTTAAGCATGTTGTAGCATCTAAATTTGAAACGATTCACATTCATCTACCAATATTGGGATGGTTTAATGATGAACATTATGAATCTTTTGATATGAATAAGGACTTCACTTATATGTGCAAACTGAGTTGTAATATTGTCATGCCTTCTACTTCCTGTGATGATTTTTTGGCTTCATATTTCATGACATGTGATGAGTGCCCTTGCATATATGTGTCACATGTGTTACAACCGAGAATAATAAAAATGGATGACAAATACATATACGATGTGTACGGATTTTCTCTTTTGGTAGCCACATTTCAGATTAAGCAATGCCGCGGACGGCTTTGTTTTAAAAAAGGGGAGGATGATGAGGAAATGACTACCTTCGATACGACAAAAATATTGCATATGTGCATATTTTTTAGATGATTTATTATAATAATTATGCCATAATTTATTTATGTTATCCGGGACAAAACTACTTCACCTATTTTTATTTTATGCCTAAATGCAGAATGACCGAACACCTGTATGAACCACGTGTGATGACAAAGGGAGAGGAAATGGTTGGATGCTATTTAAGAGGTACTCTCACGTTAAAGGAAATAATTAGGTGTTGTTCAAGAAGTTCTATCACGTCACTTTTAGAACAAGAGAATATAGAGTCCAAATCTCTCACGTTCTGGACTCAGATTCGGACTGCACAGACACACCTGTATCGAAACGCCAACAAGTTTTTCATACGGCCTCGGAATTGGGTGATTCGTTTTTTCTGGAAACTAGATTTTATATGCGTTCCAGCCCAGTTGGAATCACCTTAAAATTCGTCCGGATCGCGAAGATATCGACGAAACAATCTGACGTTGCAGCAGAATCCGAGTCAAACTACAAGTCCAAAGGTGTTGCATCACCTCCACTTGGGCCCATGGGCCTTGTACGACCTAGGGTTGGTTTTAGGGTGTCTTGGGACGTCCTCCCACCTCCTTGGCCGCCACCTCTTGCTCCTATATAAATAGATCAATCTAGTAGCTTTTCCTTTGGGTTTTGTTTAGTTAAAAGTTAGCCATTGCATTGTGTACTTCGTTTGTGTCCAACGACCAGACTAAGACCGCTTTCGGCACCCCACCATTATCAATACTTCATCTATATTCGCAATATTCAGATTGCATTATCATATTCTTGCTTGTTCTTCGATTGCTTGCAGGAATAGACCTTCGTGGTCAGGTTGATCGTGCTCCGGCGTGGTCAATAACCTCTTGGAGATTGGTTTAGCGATTGCTAAGGCGCAACATCGTGCACGTTCGTAGTTGGATCGTTAAAGTCGTCTCCACCAAATCGATAGTTATCATATCATCAAAATATCGGGACCCTCGCATCTATCAATGAAGTACTAATGACGCAACTGTGGGTGGCCTCAATGGGATGACAGTTATCAGACTCGCAACGGGCCTTCGTTGGGGGCTCTTAGAGTGCGCGAATTACCATGCATCCTCTCGGTCAACGACCGCTCGCATCTACTTTTTGAGCTCAAACTACTGGTGGAAATAGTTCATGGCGATGTACACCTATTGTCAAAAATGTGATTAGTCGATGGCGGCCTGCTCAACCTATATGTGAGCGGTCGCAACAGTTTGTTGGACATCCATCTAGGAGTCTGTGGCGGTGGCCTACTCAACCTCCATGTAGGTGGTCGCGACTGTCTAGTAGAGCTCCATTTGGGTGGCCATAGATACGTCGATCGTTGTGTTCACCTGTGCCCCGATCCAAGTGATAGTCTGCATGTGCACAGGGTTAACTTGAAGACTTTTCAAAGTAAGAGTATCGATCCTATAGGGAAAACATGAATCGGGCTTTTGCCCCTTGTAGATAATTATGTAACTTTGTGCTTCCAGATAATTGTAGACTTGAAGCAGAGAGCATGGATTTAAATAAGGATTGAGTGAAATGGTGACTTTAACTGAATAACACAAAAGTAAATGAAAGACAAGCATGGTAAATGACGGCAAAACAACCAAAAAAAAGGTGTTCTCAGGTAGTCTGGATCCCCATTGGTATGTTTCTGGCACTACTATGCATAAGCATAGTATGGAACGATATTTGAGCCACTATTGACGATTTTGCTAGGTGGAGCTGGGTAGAGAACACCTTCTTCTCGTGGCAGACTGATACATCTCCAACGTAATGATAACTTATGGAGTATTCATGCCATATGTACCTATGTTTACAATACTTTTATATGGTTTTGATGCATTTATAAGATTTTATTGGAGCTAACCTGGACTGACGTTGTTTTCCGCAAAATTGCCGTGGTGTTGTTTTTATGGAGGAAATAAAAGTTCTCGGAATCGCCCAATCTTTTTGATGATTTTTTCTGGACAATATGAGAAATACCGGAGCGAAATACCACTGGAGGGGGGCACCTGCTGGCCATAGGCCAATAGGGTGCGCCCTGATAACTTGTGGACCCCTCATGGCTTTGGTTAGCACGATTCCAACATAGAAAAATCCTATATATACAGAAACCCTCTGAAACAAACCTAAGAACTTCCGCTCCGCCATCTCAAGCCTCTGTACCAAAGAAAACTCATTCGAAGCCCTGTTTCGTCACCCTGCCAAAGGGGGCAATCATGACAGGAGGCCATCTTCATCATCCATGTGGTTTCCGTGACGAGGAAGGAGTAGTTCACCCTCAGGGTTGAGGGTATGTACCAGTAGCTATGTGTCTGATCCCTCTCCCTTGTGTTCTTGAGATGTCATGATGTTGATGTATCATGAACTTTGTTAATATAGTTGGATCATATGGTGTTCTTGCCTTTCTATCATGATGTGATGAATTGAATCTTTCCCTTTGATATCTCGTTATGTTGGATTGAATAGTTTGGGTTTGAGAACACTTGATGTATGTCTTGCATGTGGATACCAGTGGTGACAATGGGGTATTCAATTGATTCGCTTGATATATGTTATGGCATCAATTGTGGAATCTGGTGACCTTGGAGATCTAAGCACATGGGTTTATTGCACATTTTCATACTACTTTCTCCAATAGAAATACTGGGGTACTTTTTGAAGTTATTTGTGTTGGACTGAATAGGACGGATCTGAAATTCTATGATGCATTTCGAATAATTAACCTACGGATACTTGTGGTGACATTGGAGTATCTAGGTGACATTAGGGTTGATGATGCATATCATATGGTTTATTCTAGTATGAACTCTAGGGTTGTTTGTGACACCTATAGGAATAGCTCAATAGATTAATCGAAGAGGATGACTTTGAGGTGGGTCTACTACGTACAAAAATTTCATCTTATGTTCTCCACTACTTATGAACTTTCGAGTGATCCTTTGTCGCACGTTGAGCGTTGATCATATGATTCTACTATGTTAGCATTGTTGAGAGATTGCACTAGTGAAAGTATGAACCCTAGGCCTTGTTTCCAAGCATTAATATACTGTTTTTCTTGTTGTTTACTACTTGTTGCCTTGCTGTTTCTATATATTCAGATTACAAAAACCTATATTTACTATCCATATTGCATTTTTATCATCATATTTTCGCCGAAGTAGTGCACATATATAATTAGCCATTGTATTGCGAGTGTTGGGGACACAAGAGATTTCTTGTATTTGACGGCAGGGTTGCTCGAGAGAGACCATCTTCATCCTACACCTCCCTTGGATTGATAAACCTTAGGTTATTCGCTGGAGGGAAATTTGCTGTTGTCCTGAAAACTCTGTGCTTGGAGGACCAATGGAGTCTACTAGGATAAAGTTGTGTGGTAGACATCATAGACTTCATGCCACACATGCCACCATCACAGTCTCCCCCTGCGGGTGATACGTCTCCAATGTATCGATAATTTATGAATTATTGATGCCATATTTGCCCATGTTTACAATATATTTATATGGTTTTCATGCACTTTATATGATTTATTTAGAACTAACCCGAACTGACATTGTTTTCAACAGAATTATCATGGTGTTGTGTTTGTGCAGAAAATGAAAGTTCCCGGAATCGCCCAAAACTTTTTTGTGATTTTTTCTAGAGAAAATAAGCAACATTGGAGCGAACAACTGGTACATCTCCAACGTATCTATAATTTATGAAGTATTCATGCCATGTTTACAATAATTTTATATGGTTTTGGTATGATTTTATTAGAACTAACTCGGACTGACACTGTTTTCAGAAGAACTACCATGGTGTCATTTTTTGTGCAAAAATAAAAGTTCTCGGAATGGTCTGAAAATTTAGTATGGTTTTTCTGGACCAAAAGAGACCCCTAAAGCATTGGAGTTGGGCCAGAAGAGCCACGAGGAGGTCACAAGCCTGCCAGGCGTGGCCACCCCCTGGCCATGCCTTGCAAGCTTGTCACCGCCTCGTGTCCCCCCTTGAGTCATTCCAACGCAAAAAATTCTTATAAATATAAAAACCTCCAAAGGAGACCTAGATCGGGAGTTCCGGGCCTACAAGACTCCCGAGCCAAAAAAAACCAATCGGGAGCCATTCCAACACCCTATCGGAGGGGGAAACAATCACCGGAGGCCATCTTCATCATCCCGGCGATCTCCATGATGAGGAGGGAGTAGTTCACCCTCGGACTCCCTCGGGGCTGAGATGTACTAGCACCTATGTGTTTGATCTCTCTCTCTCTCTCGTGTTCTTGAGGTGGCACGATCTTGATGTACCGCAAGCTTTATTGATATAGATGAATCATATGGAGTTTTCCCCTCTCTATCTTGTTGTGATGAATTGAGTTTTCCCTTTGAAGTTTTCTTATCGGATTGAGTCTCTAAGGATTTGAGAATACTTGATGTATGTCTTGTAATGGGATATCCGTGGTGACAATGGGATGTTCTATTGATCCACTTGATGTATGTTTTGGTGATCAACTTGCGGGTTCCGTAACCATGGGAATCTATGCATAGGGGTTGACAAAAGTTTTTTTCTTGACTTCCCGGTAGAAATTTTGGGGTACTCTTTGAAGTTCTTTATGTTGGATTGAACGTGATGAATCTGAAATTATGAGATGCATATCGTATCATCAAGCCCATTGGTACTTGTGGTGACATTGGAGTATCTAGGTAACATTAGGGTTCTGGTTGATGTCTACCTTAAGGTGTTATTTTACTACGAACTCTAGGGCTGTCCGTGACACTTATAGGGATAGCTCATAAGATTGAATAGAAAATGTAACTTTGAGGTAGTTTCGTACCCTACAATAATTTCTTTGTTTGTTCTCTGATGTTTGTGACTTTGGAGTGAACTCCTTATCGCACGAGAGGTATTTACATTTGATTCAACTATACCAATATTGTTGAGAGAAATTGCAGTAGTGAAAGTATGAACCCTAGGCCTTGTTTCCAAGCATTTATACAACGTTTTGCTCGTTGTTTACTATTTGTTACCTTTATGTTTTTATTTTTCAGATTACAAAAACTTTTATCTACCATCCATATTACACTTCTATCACCATCTCTTTGCCGAACTAGTGCACCTATACAATTTGCCATAGTATTGGGTGTGTTGGGGACACAAGAGATTTCTTGTATCTGATTGCATTGTTGTTTGAGAGAGACCATTTTCATCCTACACCTCCCATGGATGGATAAACCTTAGGTCATCCACTTGAGGGAAAATTGCCACTGTCCTACAAAAGTCTGCGCTTGGAGGCCTAACACGAGTCTACAAGAAGAAGGTTGTGTAGTAGACATGAAGCTCTTTTCTGGCGCTGTTGCCTGGGAGGTGAGTGCTTGAAGGTATATCTCTAGATCTTTCCATGAAATATTTTAGTTTCTTGTTTTTCACTAGTTTGATTTTATAAAAGAAAACTACAAAAAAATGGAATTGAGGTTGCCTCATATGCTTCATATTTTTAATGTCTTTCGTGAAAATGATGTAAAGGAAAATTGTGCTCAAGTGTTAGAAGAAGAAGTTATTATAATGTTTGGCACTAATTTTTTGAGTGAAGAGCATGATTTCAATATTGTTAGTATGAATTCGCTGAAAATTCATGATGCTAGTGAGATGCAAAGCCACAAGCCTGGGGATGCTATGTCTGATGAAGAAGATATTTTTACTCCCCCAAGTTTTGATGAGCAAAACTATTATGATTATGACATGCCTCCTATCTATGATGATTATTGTGATGACACATATGTTATAAAGAGTAATGACAACCATGAAACTTGTCATCATGATTTTAAAATTCAAAGTGGTTATGTCAATCAAGTATCTCATGATAGTTATTTTTTTGAGTTTGCTCCAACTATTATGAATGAGAAGAAAATTGCTTATCAGGAGAGTAGTAAAATATCTATGCTTGTTGATCATGAAAAGAATGCTTTATGTGTTTGTTATATTTTATAATTCCTTCAAAATGCTACTTCAAATTATTACGAGGGAGGAACATATGCTTGTAGAAATTGCAATAATATCAAGTTTCCTCTGAATGTGTTCAATCTTTTGAAATTGTGCTTGTTTTGCCTTCCTATGCAAGTTGATTCTTTTTCCCATGATTTGTTTTATCAAAAAATCCCTATGCATAGGAATTGTGTTAGACTTAAATTTCCTTGTCATGAGATTCATGATGCTCTTCTACATGTTTCAAATATTATTCCTATACGAGCATCATTGAAATCATCATGCCTAGCTAAAAGGCACTAAAGAAAGCTTGTTGGGAGACAACCCAACACTTTTACTTTATGTTTTGATGTGGTCACATGATTAACATACTGTTGTAATCATGTTTTTTGTCTTTTATTTCAATAAAGTGCCAAGTAAAGCCTTTGGGATAGTGTGGATACTTGCTTGTTTGATTCTTTGCAAAAACAAAAAGTTTTACATCTAGTATATAAATTATTTGGTTTTACTCGAGCGTCAAAAAAATCTGAAATTTTTACACATAGTTTATATGAAAATTACTTGAGTTCTCCTAATTGTTCAGAATTTTTAGAGTCATGTAAGTATGGTGATCATTTAGATCTTTACAGACTGTTCTGTTTTTGACAGATTCTGTTTTGCATGCGTAGTTTGGTTGGTTCAAGTGTTCCTATAGCTTATATTGAGTAATATAAATTGTGGGAATGATGTAATACAGAAGGTATAATGTATTAATAATTATGAATCTTGTCTTGAGAGTACCTAAGTGAATAATTTATGTTTACTACTCTAACCCTTCTCACGAAGTTCCTTTTTTTTTATTTAAGTTTTCAAGTTTTGTGTGAAACACCAGTATGAGGAGAATAAGGAGTGACAAGAACCTAAGATTGGGGATGCCCAAGGCACCCCTATGATAATATTCAAGGAAGACTGAAGCGTCTAAGCTTGGGGATGCCCCGGAAGGCATCCCCTCTTTCGTCTTCAACACTATTGGTATATCTTACTTGGAGCTATATTTTTATTCATCACATAATGTGAGTTTTGCTTGGAGTGTCATTTTAGTTTGTTGTTCTATCTTAGGTGTTACTTATAATCTTGTTTTTCAATAAAAAGTTCCAAGAATTTTCTTTAGTATGCTTGCATTGCATGTTTTATGTGTGATGTGTAAAAACAGAAACTTATGTTGTAGTGTTTGAATTTTCATATTTTACTGGAACGTGGCAATTTCGGACATTTTTACACAATGTTTTCACACAAATTTTATAGCCTGTCCTGAATTTTCATAATTTTTTGAGTTATAGAAGTACACTATTTTCATAAATTCCCACACACTATTATGTTTGGACAGCTTGATGTCATAGTTTTGTTATCTACTTATCATATAGTTTCCATAGCATATTCGTAAATATAAATTGTGGACATGATAGTATACAATAACTAATGTTTGAAAATTATTGTGCAACTTATCTTAGCAGTACATGAAGCGTTGATTTGTTCTTACGTGTACTAACCTATCTCACAAGTTCCTTTTTGAGTTTTGTGTGGATGAAGTTTTTGAGAATGGGTGAAACCATGATATGAGAGGATTGAACGAGATACAAAAGCTCAAACTTCGGGATGCCCAAGGCACCCCAAGCAAATGCTATGATAAGTCTCAAGCATCTAAGCTTGGGGATGCTATGGATCCCATCTCTCTTCATCAACAATTATCGGTTAGCCTATGTTGAGCATAAATTTTTATTCATTCACATGATGTGTTCTATTCTTGGAGTGATATTTTTGTTTTGCTTGATGTTAAAATAAAATATTCAGATCTGAAAATATTTATTGAGAGAGAGAGAATGTCCTCATGTAGCTACTTATTTTTTGACTACTCATTGATGTTCACTTTTATGTTTTGGAGTAGTTTTCTCTTTTACTCTCGTGCTTCACTTATATCGTATGAGTAAATGGTTGAATGAATTGAATATAATAAACCTGAAATTAGATATGTTTTATATGCTTATTCCATGGGGACTAATGACTTCACATATAATAAGTATAGGTGGTAAACTTTATTGAAAGTTAGCAAACACCGTATTGGTCACTTGAACCATTCATCAAAGAATATTGGAGGAAGAGAGATTTCACATATAAATATACTATATTGGACATCTTCTATGATTGTGATACCCATTAATTATTTTCAAACTTGAGAAAATGAGTTGAAGTTGGACAAGGAAGACAACCTAATGAGTTATGCTTGGATATATTTGTATAGAAGTTATATTGTTTTGGATCCTCCAACATGTGGTGCTTGTTTCCACGTCATACTAGCGAAAACTTCTGCATCAAGTATAAATACTACTTGTGCATCCAATCACTCTTAAACCCAAGGTTGTTCCATATGAGTCCACCATACCTGCCTATATGCTATTTTCCCCTGCCGTTCCAAGTAAATTTGCATGTGCCAAACTCTAAACGTTCAAATAATATCCTGTTTTGTATGGCCGAATAGCTCATATAATAACTAGGGGTTGTTAGTATCTTCCATGCTAGATGGGTTATTCTCACGATATGTGTTGATTCACTATTATTCACAAGAAAGTGGCTGGCAATGTTGTTGGTATGGACGGTACTTGTGGATTCGGCTCGCCATGGAGTGTGATTTATTAGTGAACGGGGAGTAAACACTTTACAATTCTATTTGGGAACTGCCTATAATGTATCTAGCATGGAAGCGACTGAGATCTCTCGGTTGCTATGGTGACAATGAAAGCATACCGCCCAAAATTATTATTCATCTTTGTTTTAAAAGCACCAGCTCTGGCACCTCTACAAATCAATGCTTCACTCTATGAAGGGCCTATCTTTTACTTTCTAGTACTTACCTTTATGCAAGAGTCATGGTGATCTTCACCACTTCCTATATTTTGCATTTTTCTCTTGGCAAGCGTCATGTGTTGGGGAAAGATCCAAGCATACATGGTCATTCAAATATATTTGATGATGAATTATTATTGTTGATAATATCTATATGATAAATAAGTTGGGAGGCGAAACTTTAAGCCCCTAAGTTTCTTTGTGTTGGGCGGATGCCATTTGCTCTAAAAATATGCTTTGAGTGTTAGCAATCATGGAAGACTATATGATAGTTGAGTATATGGAATTTACTAAATCAAAGCTCTTACATAGACCCTTCCGGAAAATAAGATGAATTGCAATTGTTTGGCGACTGAAAGCATAGTTTGTTAGTCAATAGTTTAACATGTGGATAGCTTGTTATTTCATCATGAGAAGTTTTATGAGACGAGCTACTGTTTATGATATATAATGATGCTAGAAAGAGTGTTTGGAACTATCATTGATCATGTTTATATACTATGCTAGCATTCACACTTCATAAATTATTTCTTTTATCGTTTACCTACTCGAGGATGAGTAGGAATTAAGCTAGGGGATGCTGATATGTCTCCAACGTATCTATAATTTATGAAGTATTCATGCCATGTTTACAATAATTCTATATGATTTTGGTATGATTTTATTAGAACTAACCCGGACTGATGTTGTTTTCAAGAGAACTACCATGGTGTCGTTTTTTGTGAAGAAATGAAAGTTCTTGGAATGGGCTGAAAATTTAGTATGATTTTTTCTAGACCAAAAGAGACCCCCGAAGCATTGGAGTTGGGCCAGAAGAGCAACGAGGAGGTCACAAGCCTGCTAGGTGCGGCCACCCCCCTTACCACGCCTAGCAGGCTTGTCAACGCCTCGTAGCCCCCCCTTGATGTGATTCCAACGCCAAAAAATCCTATAAATATAGAAACCTTCGAAAAGAAACCTAGATCAAGGGTTCCGCCGCTGCAAGCCTCCAGAGCCATGAAAAACCAATCCGGAGCGCGTTGCGGCACCCTGCCGGAGGGGGAAACCATCACCGGAGGCCATCTTCATCATCTTGATGTATATCTTGCAATGGGATATCCATGGTGACAATGGGATGTTCTATTGATCCACTTGATGTATGTTTTGGTTTTCAACATGTGGGTTCCGTGACCTTGGGAATCTATGCATAGGGGTTGGCACACGTTTTTGTCTTGACTTTCCGGTAGAAACTTTGGGGCACTCTTTGAAGTTCTTTGTGTTGGATCGAACTTGATGAATCTGAAATTATGTGATGCATATCGTATAATCAAGCCCATGGGTACTTGTGGTGACATTGGAGTATCTAGGTGACATTAGGTTTTTGGTTGATGTGTATCTTAAGGTGCTATTTTAGTACGAACTCTAGGGCTGTCCCTGACACTTATAGGGATAGCTCATAAGGTTAATCAGAAAAGATAACTTTGATGTGGTTTCGTACCCTACAATAATTGCTTTGTTACTTCTCCACTATTTGTGACTTTGGAGTGAAGTCTTTGTTGCATGAGAGGTATTTACATATGATTCAACTATGCCAATATTGTTGAGAGAAATTGCACTAGTGAAAATATGAACCCTAGGCCTTGTTTCCAAGCATTTATACAACATTTTTCTCGCTGTTTACTTTTTATTACCTTGCTGTTTTTTATATTTTTAGATTACAAAAACCTATATCTACCATCCATATTACACTTGTATCACCATCTCTTTGCCAAACTAGTGCACCTATACAATTTTCCATTGTATTGGGTGTGTTGGGGACACAAGAGATTTCTTGTATTCGATTGCAGGGTTGTTTGAGAAAGACCATCTTCATCCTACACCTCCCATGGATTGATAAACCTTAGGCATCCACGTGAGGGAAAATTGCCACCGTCCTACCAAACTCTACGCTTGGAGGCCCAACATGAGTCTACAAGAAGAAGGTTGTGTAGACATCAAAAACCACCATAAGAAAGTTGTGTAGTAGACAGTTGATGTACGTCTTGCATGGGATACCCTCAGTGACATTGCGGTATTCTATTGATTCACTTGATATATGTTAAGGCATCAACTTGCGGATTCCGGTGACCTTGGGAATCTATTCATAGGGGTTGATTGCATGTTTTCATACCACGTTCTCCGGTAGAAATCTTGGAGTGCTCCTAGAAGTTCTTTGTGTTGGATTGAATATGCTATATCTTGAATTTTTTATGCATGTCGCATAATTTACCCACGGATATTTGAGGTGACATTGGAGTATCTAGGTGACATTAGGTTTGATTGATATGTATCATTGGTCTTATTTTACTATGAACTCTAGGGCTGTTTGTGACACTTATAGGAATAGCTCAAAAGATTGATCGGAAAGAATAAATTTGAGGTTGGTCTACTACCTACACCAATTTCATCTATTTGTTCTCTGCTAGATAGGAACTTTGGAGTGATTCTTTTTTGCACTTTGAGGGTTGATCATATGATTCAACTATGTTAGCATTGTTGGGAGATTGCACTAGTGAAAGTATGAACCCTAGACCTTATTTCCAAGCATTTATACAACATTTTTCTTGTTGTTTTACACTTGCTACCTTGCTGTTTTTATATTTTCATATCGCAAAAACCTATTTCGATCATCAATATTGCACTTGTATCACCATCTCTTTGCCGAACTAGTGCACCTATACAACGTGCCATTGTATTGGGTGTGTTGGGGACACAACATATTTTTTGTATTTGATTGCATGGTTGTTTGAGAGGGACCATCTTCATACTACACATCCCAAGGATTGTTAAACTTTAGCTCATCCACTTGAGGGAAAATTGCTACTGTCCTACAAAACTCTACGCTTGAGGCCCAACAGAGTCTACAAGAATAAAGTTGTGTAGTAGACATCAACCTCTTTTCTGGTGCTGTTGCCGGGGAGGTGAGTGTTTGAAGGTATATATTTATATCTGATGAGGACAAACATACTAATGTTACACCCAGAACCCCGACTGCTATACATACAGGACCAATTACTAGATCTAACGCACGTTAATTGAATTACTAGGTACTTTCGTTTGTCGGAAATCCTTCTAATGTTCATGAACATATGATGCTGCCTAAATTAGATACTTTTGTTTTACTTATGAATGAAAGACCTATTATGGACAAGAAGGATGACCATTGGAGCGGGATCAAGCAAGGAGAAGAAGGTGCGTGTGGGGGAAAGAACAATGGAGCTTCCAGTGATGATTTTCGCACTTTAAAGCCACCATAATGGGAGCAAGAAGCATTGGACGAAATATGCATGATGCCACTTTATAAACTTCATCCATAGGCTAATATAGGTGCTATGCCACATTATTTTTGGGCCAGGCCCATGTAATTTCAGAATACCATATTATAGGCTGTTTTTAGCATCCGTGTGTATGGGGAAACTGAGTTAGGGTCGGTTTCAGACCTCTCCTCCAAGGGGCCATGAAATTTCCCTCTATTCCCCCATATATACAGCCCTTAGGGCATCGTTTTAGGCTTGGGTTTTATTTACATTACAAGTTTTCCATAGCTGCAACTTTGCATTCTTTGTTTGTGTTCCACGACCAGACAAAGGTGTCACAGAACCCCACTTTTCATCAATAAAGCTTTCCTCTTATATTCGCAAATATCCAGATTGCAGTCTTAGTTTCTTTGTTTTTCTTCATTTGCGTGCAGGAAACAAACCCTCGTGGTCAGGTTGATCGTGCCTAATAACCTCTTGGAGTTGGTTTAGCGATTGCTAAGGCGCGAAGTCATCACACGTTCGTAGTCACATCGTCAAAGTCTACTCCACCAAAAACGATAGTCACCATCTCATTGAAAGACAGGGAAAACTTCGCCTCTATCAAGTGGTATCAGGTTTCTAGGTTGCTCGGTGAGATTTTACCAGTTTTTCGTAGTATAGATCGCATTTGTTCATCATACCTAGAGTCAACGAAAAAGCCACAAAAAATTAAGGTTAGATCATCATATTTGAACCAATCTGAGCCTTTGCATAGTCTTTTCAGTATTTTGCATTGTTGAATTTGCAGTTGTGTTGTCGTGTCAAGTTGCTGGTCTTAGGGTCTAGTCCTTTAGAGTTTCGAGTTCTGTTCATAAGTTATCATGCCACCATCGCCCTATCTTCACTGCTGCCATATATCATCACCCACCATCATTGTTAACCTTGCCATATATCACCACCGACCATCAGTATCCATTGGTGTCCATATATACCATCACTGATTCGCCACCAATCCGAGTCCATCTCGCATTAGGTTTAGTTTCGAGATCCTTTTGTTTTCGTTTTCACGTTTTCCTACCTGAGTAGGTTTCGGAAAAAAATCTGGCCCGGTTTTTAGTGCATGTTTTGGCCCAAAATTTTCGCGGGTGAAAATATTTTTTCCCTATCCTGATTTTAGGTTCTCCAGAGCATTTTGAGACATTTGCCATCATAGTGATTTCTGTCAAAAAATTTGGTTGTCGCAGCCCTCGAATCGCTCCAGAAAAAAATAGTCCAAAAAATTACGTGCCTATCCTCCTTATACGACTTGAAAAGATTTTTGAGACACTCGCCATTATAGTGATTTTCAGAGAAAAAAAAGAGCGCAAAAAAAGAGCGCCAAAATAACAAAAAAAATCTGAGTGTGCTCTTCCCTTGATTACGTATAGCTTCCTGATTTTGTTGGTGTTTTAGGCTCGCGTCTCTAGCACGTCCTAGCCTAGGACCAGCACAGTACTGTCGTTGAGCGTTTATTCAATTTTCATCTCTGAATTGATTATTACTAACCCTTTTTGCTACCATATTATAAGCCATCCCAGCTCCACATACATCTACGTCCTATGTTTGACACCACCTAGAAATCGCTCTATCCAAGCTTTGAGAGTTTTGACTACAACGGTTGCCGATCATTTCCTGCTGCTGGGTAAGAACTGGTAAGAATTTGAGATTCACTTAAAGGATTTGGGACACACGACCACGACCATCGCCACTTTCTTGTAGTATGTAGTTTTCATATTCTTGTGTGTTTCCTCTTGCTGCTAACCATGCTAGGATCACAAGACGATGAGATCGACTGGGAGAGCCTGACCAACAAAGCACTCCATTATAAATTTTAGCAAATGATGGCTGACCAGTTACAAGACTTCGTGAACAACCTTGGAGACGCCATGGAGAAGCTAGATGGTTTGGAGAAGACATTCCACACTAAGATGGACTCCAAGTTAAATGAGTTGCTTTCTCGTCTACCACCACCAAATGTAGCTCGTATCCCTCTCGAGCGACGAGCGAGACGTGTGCCTCTCGGCCTAGTCCAACATACTGGTACTGTTGATACTGCTGCTACTTTTGTGGCTGCTGCAACTACTATCATTGAGCGGGTTGAGGATTATGATGGTGATTACGATGATGAGGGAGAGGTTGGTCCAGATCAGCCTCACGGGCAACCACCACCACCGCGCCAGGTCGTCCACATGGCTACAACCGTAATGGTAGAGCTGCACCACCCCCTCAGGTATGGAATCATGACCATCTCCCTAAACTTAAATTGAATATTCTGACATTTGAGGGTAGATATGGTCCTGATATATATCTTACATGGGAGTTAGAAACAGAACAACGTTTTACATGCTTACAATTTCCTGAGGATAGACGTGTTGCTGTGCTGTTGTTTGTTCATTTTCTAGTTTTGCTTGTGTTTGGTGGTTGGAACATTGTAGAATACATCATGCTAATATTCCAACTACTTGGGTTGCTTTAAATGCTGTTATAAGTAATCGTTGGGTCCTGATATTATGAATGTGAATTGCTTCAAAAGCTGCAGCGTTTAAGATAAGGAAAAAATTCTGTAGAGGAATATTATCAGGAAATACAAACTGGCATGATTAGGTGTGGTATTGTTGAGGACAATGAATCTATGCTTGCACATTTTATGGGTGGATTAAATCGAGAGATTCAGACTATTCTAGAGTATAAGGATTATGACACTATCACTCGTTTATTCTATCTTGCTTGCAAAGCTGAACATGAACTGCTGGATCGATAGGCAATGGCAAGAACTAATTTTTCCACAGGTCGCACTTCATCATGGATGCCACGTACCTCTTCTACTTCTGCACTTCCTGCTGCAGCATCACCTACTTCAACCTCCAACTCCAACCGAGATACCAGGAAACAGGCCCCTACTACACCCTCCGCAAAGAGCACACCTTCTGGGCCTACACATAGATCTTCTTCATCTATTGCATCCAGCGGGCAAACACATGAGGTTATATGTCGTCATTGCAAGGGTGGAGGTCCCTATGCGAGAGAATGCCCTTCCAAGCATGTGATGATTATTACTAAGGATGGTGGATATGTGTCCACTAGTGATTATGATGAGGAGACTTTGTCTCTCAGTGCGAGTGAAGAACAGGGTGGTGAGGATATAGAACAAGAGACACACTACATGGCTGCTGATTACGCTGACATGTATGAAAGTTTAGTTGCTGAACGTGTTCCCAGTGTGCAAGTTACATAGGCTGAGCAAAATCAGAGGCACAACTTGTTCCACACAAAGGGAGTTGTGAAGGAGCATTATGTTCACATCATCATCGATGGAGGGAGTTGCAACAACTTGGCTAGCATGGAGATGGTGGAGAAGCTGTCTCTAACCACCAGACCACATCCTCATCCTTATTACATCCAATCGTTCAACAACAATGGGAAGGTTAAGGTAACACATACTGTTCATGTGCATTTTAGCATTGCCACATATTCTAATTATGTTGATTCTGATGTGGTACCCATGCAAGCATGTTCTGTTTTACTTGGTAGACCATGGCAATTTCATAAAATTTCTGTACACCATGGTAGGACAAATCAGTATACACTTGTTCATAAGGATCAAAATATCACATTGCTTCCTATGTCTCGTGAAGATATTATGAAAGATGACATTGCTAGAGCTAGTAAAGCAAAACTGGAGCAAAATAAGAGTGAAAATCATATTGTAGCATAGAAATTTGAGCAACACCATAAGCCTAATAAACCAACATATAGTGTTGCATCTGAAATAAAATTGAAGAGTGGATGTTCACTTGCTACTAAATCTGATACTAATGACTTGGATGTTACTACATCTGTTTTCTATGCTTTTGTATGCAAAGAGGTATTATGTTCATTCGAGGATATGCCTCCCTCTTTGCCTCCTGCTGTCATTAACATTTTGTAGGAGTTCGCTGACGTCTTTCCACAAGACGTGCAACCAGGAGTACCACCAATTCGCGGGATTGAGCATCAGATTGACTTAATTCCCGGTGCATCGCTACCCAATCGTGCTCCATACTGTACCAATCTAGAGGAGACAAGGGAGATTATGCGTCAAGTACATGAGCTGCTCGACAAAGGTTATATACGCGAATCCCTTTGTCCTTGTGTTGTTCCTATTATTCTAGTGCCTAAAAAGGATGGTACATCGCGCATGTGTGTGGATTGTAGAGGCATTAATAATATTACGTTTTGTTACCGTCATCCTATTCCTAGGCTAGATGATATGCTTAATGAATTAAGTGGCTCTACAATTTTCTCCAAAGTTGATCTGCGCAGTGGATACCATCAAATTTGTATGAAATTGGGAGATGAATGGAAAACAGCATTGAAAACTAAGTTTGCATTATATGAGTGGTTAGTCATGCCTTTTCGGTTAACTAATGAACCTAGCACTTTCATGAGATTAATGAACGAGGTTTTACATGCTTTCATTGGACGATTTGTGGTAGTCTATTTTCATGATATACTGATTTATAGTAGTTGTTTGGAGGAACAATTGTAACATTTGGAACTAAGGGATATTAAGGCCTCCTTTTAATAGAGAACCGGACCAAAGCATTATCACTTAGTGAATACATGAACTCCTCAAACTACGGTAATCACCGGAAAGAATCCTAGTTATTGTCACCCGAGGGGATGTGGATCATAACTCATAATAAGTGTCTACAACTTGCAAGATAGGATCAAGAACACATATATATATTCATGAAAACATAATAGGTTCATATCTAAAATCATGGCACTCGGGCCCTAGTGACAAGTATTAAGCATGGCAAAGTCATAGCAACATCAATCTTAGAACACAGTGGATACTAGGGATCAAACCCTAACCAAACTAACTCGATTACATGATAAATCTCATCCAACCCATCACCGTCCAACAAACCTACAATGGGATTACTCACGAATGGTGGAGCACATCATGATATTGGTGATGAAGGATGGTTGCTGATGATGATGGCGTCGATTTCCCCTCTCCGGAGCCCAAAATGGACTCCAGATCTGGTCTCCAGAGGAAGAACATGAGGTGGTGGCGGCTCCGTATCGTGAAATGCGATGAACACTTCTATCTGATTTTTTCTCTGCAAATAGTGTTATATGGATATGAAGAGGACGTCAGAGGAGCCACGAGCACCCCACAAGCCTGCTAGGCGCGGCCACGGGGGTGGTCGCGCCTAGCAGGCTTGTGGCCTGTAGGTGGCCCCCCTCTAGTTACTTCTTGTGCCAGTATTTTTTATTAATTCCAAAAATATTCTCTGTAAATTTCCAGGATGATCTAAGAACTTTTATTTCTACACAAAAATGACACCAAGGCAATTCTGCTGAAAATAGGGTCAGTCCGGGTTAGTTCCATTCAAATCATGAAATTAGAGTCCAAAGCAAGGGCAAAGGGGTTTGGAAAAGTGGATACAATGGAGACCTATCAACTCCCCCAAGCTTAACCCCTTGCTTGTCAAGTGCCCCTTACTCGTGCATGGGTAGTAGTAGCCACCCTGGCAGCAAGGCCCAACAGGGACTTGCTAGATACCAACACAGGAGAATCAACACCACCGGCAAGACCTTGCTGGGAGGGCTATTGAACCCCCAGGCAAAGCAAGGCCCCGGTAAGGCGAATCCCTGGCAAGGCCCCGCCAGCGCACGGGCCAGGTGTCGATCCACCTGGACTCGTGTCGTGGCGTCAATGTTGGAGGGGGCTAAGCGGTGCCAATGGGACAGGCTCCCATCCCATCCCACTGACGGACAGAGATGCCTGATAGTGCAGTAAATGCGCCTGTCCTATTCCGTCAGTGTTAGGTATGATAGCACTGTAGCTCTGTACACCCCGTGGACACACTGTACGCCACTGTTGGGATCCGGTGATACGGTGGGGGACTTTTTGACTATTTAGAATTACTAGCTCACACGCGTGGCAGCTTCTCATAGCGCTCCTATAGCTAGAACCCTAAGAACACTCTCAATACAACCAAGCATGAGTAGGGTTTTACGCATCCATGTGGCCCGAACTTGGGTAAAAGATCCCCATGCTATTCATCAGACTGGCTCTTTCTGTGAGCCTTCCCCCGCTGAAACGAAAGGGGTCCCTGTGATCCCATAGGTGTTCATTCCCACAACATCTTTGGCGCGCCAGGTAGGGGGAGGCTAGGTCGTACGAACCTGTTTTGATAACCAGCACACCAGTTTCTTCATACTCGTCATCGCCACGGCCCCCAAGAAGAAGGGCCTGATAGCAGTTAGCCCATCCACGTCCGTCGTCCCTGTACCTGCGCAGGCAGGAGACAACATAGATGCAGGTGGAGGAGGAGGAGGCGGAGGTTCGGAACTTCTGCGACACTCCAGTGACAAAAGGTGAAGCAAGCGGCGACGCTCGCCGCGGAGATGCCCATGGCGGTGGCCGGAACCCACGCGCCCCTGGGTCTTAGGGTGGAGCGGTACCGCCTGCAAGTGGTACGGCAAACTCCAGGGGCGCAAGGGTATCTTCCAGGGCACCCACGACGGCGCCTATGCCGCGACCTTCTCAGGACGCGCGCGCCACGACACCCGCAGTTCTCAACGTCCCCATGGGAAAGCTCCTGCGCATCATTCCCAAGATGCACGGGACCAGCATGCTCACCAGCATGCAAGCAGGAGTGGCATGCCAATGCGGGACCACGACAGTGCTCCTTCTAACATGGTCAGGAGTAAGATCACCTCGCATTCCTCCCGGCGTTCGTTGCCGACCACGTCAGAGGAAGAGACGGCGCGGGCGCAGCTGCTCCTAAACTTCCCTCCTGATGCGGTGAAGCTCAACGAATGGAGAGCCACCATTTAGAGCTTCCTCAGCCTCACAGATAACTTTCGGTCCACCGAGCCGGCTCACGCAAGTGGTGAGAGGGCCAGAGGCGGCACGACTTCCGCGCATTCTCCTCAACAGCAACATCGCCGGTCGTCGACTGGACGAACCGATGCTTACGATGGATACTCGACGACGTCTTCTGACCCATGGACGCGCTGCGATCAGTGTCAAGTTCTTCAAGATTGTGGCAAAGAATATGCTTGAACTACAATTGAGCGGTGACGGGAAGCGCGCCTCTAGTCTGACAGGGCCCCCGCGGCGCCCACTATAGACAAGTCTGTGCCAGGGTATCCTATCAGCCTACC
Source organism: Hordeum marinum (assembly GCA_022496015.1). Taxonomy (NCBI): domain Eukaryota; kingdom Viridiplantae; phylum Streptophyta; class Magnoliopsida; order Poales; family Poaceae; genus Hordeum; species Hordeum marinum. Next base: position 209,917,393 of record CM039674.1, on the reverse strand, counting down.
TTATGAGGTGGGTTGTCAAGCGTTTACCCATGAGCTGCGGCAGGTCCAGTGGCCCAATTCCTGCGCATTCAAGCTAGAAGTCCCAGATAAGTATGATGGCAATACTCATCCGTCGGAGTTCCTGAACATCTGCACCATTGTGGTGCAGGCTGCTGGGGGCGCGATGACAAGATACTCGCCAACTACTTCCCGTTGGTGCTTAAGCCCAACGTCAGGTCGTGGTTGATGCACTTGCCAGAGGGGTCCATCGCCTCCTGGGCAGACTTGTGCCACGAGTTTGTTGGCGCCTTCACTGGAGGTCATCAAGCTCCTGGCCAGGAAAGTGATCTACACATCATCCCTCAAAAGGAGAGTGAAACTTTACGTAAGTAAATCCAAAGGTTCTGCCGTGTGCATCACAACATCCCAGACATCCATCCCGCCACTATTATCAGCGCGTTCCATCAGAACGTGCGCAACCACAGGATGCGGGAAGAGCTAGCGATGTACAGAGTCAGGAATGTCGCTGAGCTTTATTCTTTGACACACAAATGTGCTCGGTCCGAAGAAGGGAGGAGACTCCCCAGTGAAGACGCCGGTGTAGGGGTCGACTCCGATGATTAAGACACCGTTACCCCAGCAAAGATGGGCCGACGGCGGAACAAGAAGCGCAAGGTCAAGATCGTGCTTGCCGTCGAGGGATCCGACAACCCCGGCGCTGCCAAGAAGGGCAAGGTTGATGACCCCGACAATGATGTTGCCGAGTGCACCTCCTACCACGCTCTGGCGCCTGCCGGCAAGCCAGAGGGCTCCGGCAAGCAATATTGCAAGCTCCATTGCACCAAAGGCCACGATCTCCAAGATTGGTAGCAAGTTGAGTAGCTTGCCGAGAAGCAAAAAGCCGAGTACGAGAGGCGAGACAATGAGAAAGGCCAGGATGGTGTCGAGGGGTCTGGCAAGAAGAGTGTCAGCTGAGGGGGTCGCCGCGGCAAGCCCAAGTATCAAAAAGACCAGCTCGCCCGTGGTCGCGAGAAGCAAGAGGGAGATGATGATGATGTCAAAGAGGACGACGAGTACAACGACCATGAGTTTCAGAAGGCTATAGAGATGATGTGCATAGAGGGAGGTGCCTCGTTGCATTCCTCTCACCGCCAACTCAAACAGTGTGTGTGAGAGGTTAATGCGATAGAGCCCTCTATCGGCGCCCAGAGACCTCTGAAGTGGTCCAAAACTCCTATCATCTTCGACACCGAGGATCACCTCGATTGCGTAACTACAGTCGGGTGCTTGCCGTTGATGGTCTCACCAATAATCTTCAACCTCAAGGTGACGAAGATGTTAGTCGATAGTGGAGCCAGCCTGAACCTGATCTCACCTTATGTCATTCAGAGGCTACAAATTCCTGATGAGGTTCTCGAGCTAACAGGCGCTTGCCAAGGGGTCAATTCTAGAAGAACTCAGCCGAAGGGCAAGGTCACCCAACAACGGCATTCCTGGTCGCCCAACAATGGACAAATTCATGGCGGCCACCCACTTCGCTTACAACGTGCTGAAGATGGCCGGGCCAATGAGCGTCATCACTATAAACTCCGACATGAAAAGCGCACTTATCTACGCTGACCAACTCTACCGAGGTGCAGTCGTAGCACCTGCCGCCAAGGCACTTGCTCCTATCGCTGAAGCTCCCGGGGGAAGAAGACCGACAAGGCCTCTGACGCACATTCCGGCAAGCGCACCTCCTCAGAGTGTTGCACTCCTGTTGACGATGTGCCAGAGAGCTCCACCGGCAAGAGCAAAAAGTCCAAGGCTACTGCACCAGAGACAAAGAAGGTGCCCACCAAGGAGGATGGCATGGGGGGAACTTTCACCATAAGTTCCACCCTTGACGACAAATAGGAAAGCGTGCTCGCCCCTTCCTGTGGGCGAATGTCGATGTGTTTGCATGGCAACCATCTGATATCACCATTGTTCCCAGGGAGGTGATTGAGCACCACCTTGCCGTCTGCCCACACGTGCGGACCATCAAGAAGAAGATCCGAAAGCAAGCTTTGGAGCGGCAATTGTTTGTTGCCGAAGAGATCAAGAAACTCGAAGCGACTGGCTTGATCAGAGGAGTACACTATCCAACATGGTTGGCCAATCCGGTTGTAGTGCACAAGGCGAATGGAAAATGGAGGCTGTGCATTGATTTCACACACATCAACAAAGCTTGCCCCAAAGATCCTTTTTCCCTTGCCGTGCGTCAACAAAATTGTGAACTCCACCGCTGATTGTGACTTGTTGTCTTTCCTTGACGCCTATTCCGGCTATCATCAGATTTTCATGGCTAAGGAAGACGAAGAGAAGACAACATTTATCACCCCATGTGGTACGTATTGCTTTTTGCATATGCCTTTCGGGTTGAAAAGTGTTGGTTCTACTTTTGCAAGAGCGGTCTAGATTGGCTTTGAGCCCCAGCTACATAGAAATATGGAGGCTTATATGGATGACATAGTGGTCAAAACCAAGGACAAGGCTACACTGATATCAGACCTAGAAGAAACATTTGCCAACCTACGCAAGATCAACATGAAGCTCAACCCTGAGAAGTGTGTGTTTGGCATCCCATCCGGCAAGCTTCTCGGGTTCTTTGCGTCTCCACGATGAAACGAAGCAAATCCCAACAAGATCAAAGCAATTGAGCAAATTGAAGTACCAAGACGAGTCAAAGACGTGCGACATCTTGCCGGTTGTGTTGCTGCTTTGAGTAGGTTCATCTCAAAATCTGATGAGCGTGCCCTGCCCTTTTTCAAAATCTTGAAGAAGGCATGTCCAATGAAATGGACTCCATAAGCGGAGGCAGCGCTACAGGATTTGAAGAAGTACCTCTCCTCTCCGCCAGTCCTAGTCGTGCCGAAACCACAAGAGTCGTTCCTGCTATATCTGGTGGCAACAAATCAAGTGGTGAATATAGCACTAGTGTCTGAAAGAGAAGTTGATGAAGAAGCAGCGGCAATGGAAGGGCCGCCAAGCGACGAGCCAGGACATTCTCCGGCATGGTTTGGGGCCGGCAAGGGAGGATCTGTGCAGTTGAATGAGGCAATCCAGAGGAAGAAAGTTGTGCAACGCCCAGTCTATTTTGTCAGCTCCCTATTGCAGGGGGCTAGGTCAAGATATCTTGGCGTGCAAAATTTTCTTTTCGGCCTTCTTATGGCCTCGAGAAAGCTGCGCCACTACTTCCAAGCACATGAGATCACTGTTGTCACTCGCTTTCCGCTACAGCGGATCTTGCGAAACCTAGAAACTACCAGCAGGATTGTGGAATGGGCTTTGGAACTATCAAGCTTTGGTCTTAAGTTTGAAAGCACTTCGACCATTCATAGAAGGGTCTTGGTGGAGTTCATTGCAAAGTTGATCCCAGTGCCCGATGAAGAAGATCTAGAGTCAACTCTCCCCGGTAAGGAAACCGATCAAGAGTGGATCATGTATTTTGATGGAGCTTTCTCGCTGTAAGGCGCCGGTGCCGGAGTTCTTCTTGTCGCACCCACCAGAGAGCACCTCCGATATGTGGTTCAGATGCACTTTCCTCGGGAGAGATCAACAAACAATACTGTTGAGTACGAAGGACTGCTTGCCGGTGTCAGGATTGTGGCAGACCTTAGGATCAAGAAACCTATTGTCAGAGGTGATTCTCAACTTGTCATCAAGCAAGTGAACAAAGATTACCACAGCTCATTTATGGAAGCTTATGTAGATGAAGTAAGGAAGTTGGAAGAACGTTTTGACAGCTTGCAAATGGAGCACGCTCCACGTATAGAAAACAACATTCTCGATGGCCTGTCAAAGTGTGTTGCCCTTAAGTTACCTATGGAATAGGGAACTTTCGTGCTCCAACTAACTCAACCCTTCGTGACACCATAAAATGGACAAGAAAAGAGAAGGAAGTTATGTTCCGGCAAGAATTTCCCGGTAGGGCTCCCGGAAGCAGCCGGGGAGAAGGTTGCCAGAGAGAACGGCAGGCTTGTCGGTGAGTATTATGCTCTGGCAGGGCCCCCGACTCTTGCCGTAGAAGCACACGCTCACGCCAGGATTGCCGGGGTGCAACAGGCTCTGGTAGGTCCTCAGGCCCTTGCTATTGAGGCAAATGCTACCCCGGCAGAGGATATGCCTTTAGTCCTTACTGTTGAGCCCCAGGCTCCATCATGGGCATAACACATCTTTCGTTTCTATCAGACAGGAGAACTTCCCCGAGGAACAATAAAAAGCAGAGAAATTAGCCCGCCTATCTAATATGTATCGGTTCGTGGACAACGTCTTGTACAGAAAGAGGCCAAACGGTGTGAAACTCAAATGTATTTCCGGGGAAGATGGACTGGAGTTGTTGGCAGAGATACATGGACGCATATGTGGCTCCCACATAGGATCAAGAGCCCTTGCCGGAAAGGCATTCCGACGAGGCTTCTTTTGGCCCACTGCCCTCCAATATGCAATGGCAATAGTAACCAAGTTTGAAGCATGCTAGTTTCATTCGAATTGATTACATCAACCAACTCAAGCACTTCGAACGATCCCTCTCTGCTGGCCATTTTTGGTCTGGGGGCTTGACATCTTGGGCCCCTTTCCCCACGCTGCCGGGGGCTTTGAGTACTTCTATGTTGCAATCGACAAGTTCACAAAGTGGCCAAAAGTGGAAGCAGTGAGGAAGGTGAAAGCACAGTGGGCCGTCAAGTTCTTCAAGGTACTAGTCTGTCGCTTTGGTGTTCCTAACAGGATCATCACTGACAAAGGCACACGGTTCATGAGCCGCACATTCATGAAGTATGTCCAAGATCTCAGTAGCAGAATTTGTTTTGCTTCTGTTTCCCACCCAAGGAGCAACGGCCAAGCAGAGAGGGCTAATCCTGAAGTGCTACAAGGCCTAAAGAAAAGAACTTTTGATAGGCTGCACAAGTGCGGAAGGCACTGGATTGATGAGTTGCTAGTGGTTCTTTGGTTAATCAGGACGAGACCAAATTGATCTACCGGCCAGACACCCTTCTCCCTTGTCTATGGGGTGGAGGCAGTTCTCCCCACGGAACTCACATACGGTTCACCTCGAGTGCTCGCTTATGGTGAGCTAGAGCAAGAGAAGTTGCGGCAAGACGACCCATCGCTCCTTTAGGAAGACCGTCTTTAGGCTGCTTTGAGAGCTACACGCTACCAGCAAGCTTTGCACCGCTACCATAGCCGCAATGTTAATGCCAGAAGTCTTGAGGAAGGCGACCATGTTCTTCGGCGAGTTTTGTCTGCCAAGAATTCCAACAAGTTGACTCCAAAGTGGGAAGGCCCTTATCGGGTAGTACGGGTCACCAAGCCTGGCGCAGTCCGCCTAGATACTGAAGGTGGCATCCCAATGAGCAACTCCTGGAATATCGAACACCTTCACAAGGTCTACCCATAAGGGGCGATTGCTTGGCCTCCTGGCAACCACCTTTTGTACAAGTCTTACCTCCAAAGCATGTAATCCTTGGTACAAAACCAAGCTGAGACCATGTGTGTAGTTGAATAAAGATAAGTGTTCTACAATCCTGATCGATTCTCATGTTTACTTATGTGCATGTTTGTGTGAAGTGTTGCATTGCACTTAATCCCGGCAAGGGCTAACGGCCTGCCAAGGTTCCATATCTATATTTTATCTTCTTTCTTTTTCTCAAGGGACAGAAGGTCCCCTCGCGTGTAGCTTTGCTGGGGGGGATGGTGGTACGGATACCTATGAGAGGCGTCCCAAAAAAACTTGCCAGAGGGAGCACGGCAACAACAAGATAAGTTGCAAAAACCCCAAGTAAATTCTCGCCGTGAAGTTATTTTCCTTTGGGGATTTCAGCTTGTGTACGGAAAACCTGCATGCACGGGAACCTTGCCGTGATTGGCTGCGCCCTCACTGTGTTTGGGACTGCTCGATGGCTTAAGTGTTCGCGCTCGCGCTCCTTGTTTTGTTTTGAGTCCTCTTAATGATTCAAGTGATAGCACTCACACCCTTATTCTGTTTCGAGCGAGACCAACACCTTGAATGGTTGTACCAAGGACGCCAAGGTATCTTGCTGGAAGTAGCACCGCCAGCAGGCTGCTAAGGATCCGCTCCTCACAGCGCTCGTGGTAGGGCTACGCACGCCGGCTAGATTTTTCCAAGAAAGCCTAGGGAAAGTTCCATACACAGAAAAAGGTCTAACAAGGAAGATAATACAAACTCATTCAAAATAGGGTGAAATTTACATAAGATATCGCTTTTCCTAAGTACATCTTTATTCGACTTTCTCCCCTAGGGGAGATTATAAGAAGAAAAAGATGGAAAGGGGAGGCAGGCTACGAGAAGAAACAGATGGTGAGAGGCCCTCGGCAGAAGCCCGGCCTGGCCCCTCTGGACCAGCATTGCACGGAGGAGCAGGGCTGCCAGATGGGTAGGCAAGAACCTGGCACCTCCTGGACCAGCACTACGCGGAGGAGAGGGCTAGCGCAGGCGAAAAGGGAGATGGACCTCAGAGCTGAAGTCCATGGGTCTGCTAGAAGACCCAACTGGAAGATGAGGCAGCTCCCAGGACTAAGGCCCCTTGGTGGTGATAGGCGTGAGGCTGGTGGTGATAGTGTGGCGGGCGGTCAAGTCGAGCTCGAGTCATTGGGCTCCGACTTGACCGCTCGAACACCGGACTCATCGTCCATGTCTTTGCCGCTATCGTCCTCATCACTCTCGTCCGAGCACAGGCTTTCGGTGCTGCTCGAGTCTCTTCACAGCAGCTGAGGCGGACGCGAGAGCGCCCATAAATCTTGATGGAGAGCGTATTGGCCTCCATCATTTTAAACCGAATAACATGCCCCACCTTTCAGTTGTGGGCGTGGACGAAAGTCTTCCAGCCGTGCCCGAGGAACATGATGCGGTTCGCTAGGTACTCGACGTTTACCTGGATCGTGCCGTTACAACAACCAGCCACACATAGCCTCAGGAAAGGCGGCTCGTCGCCCTCCATTGCCCTGGCAAAGAGGCGAGGGAGGCGTAGATGGCTCCGGAGGGGACCGGCCAGCTCGAGGATGAAATCTAGCACCGTCCCCTTGGCATGGGTCTCCTCAATGGAGAGGCCGAGCGTCGGAGGAGGGGGTGTACCAGTGCTCCGCCTCCCCCGACCTCGGCCTCCACGGTGGCCGCGACCCCTCGCGCCTCTTCCACTGCGCGAGCTCGAACCGCCCTCTTCCTCCGTGGCTGAAGCGACGGCATGATCCCGACGAGAGCTCCTCCTCGGAGTGGAGGACGGTGGTCGCCCCCGCCCCCAGTTCATGGCTAAGGGCGAGCGCTACCTGAAGATTGAGGAGACGTGGAAGGGCAAACTATGGAGGTTTTCTCTCGGAAGATGGAAGGAGTATGAATGAGTATCGCCCTCGCTAGCCCCCAATTTATAGGGCGAAGCATGGGGGTCAGCTCTCCCTCACTCTAAAGGACGCCGCCCACCTCCTCCAATAGCGGCGCCCTCGATCACGGGGCGAACATCAACTGCCCCGTTGCCCCAATCCATGGCGCTGCAGTTACTGCTTTTCCCACGAACTTTAAATCACGGGCGCCCATTGCTGGATCCTCGCTATCCATGCGGCACGCGTGGCAGAAATGACCTGATACAGTAATTAATAATTTGAAGGTTTTGTCGCACATGTATCCCACGTCCCATGACTTAATGTCACAGAAACAGGCGCCATGTACGCCGCATCAGGTCATTTCCGCCATGCACGCTGCATGCATAGCAGGGACCCAGAAACGGGCGCCCATGACTTAATGTCCCTCGGAAAGGCAGTAATTGTAGTGCCATGGATTGGAGCAACGGGGCGGTTGTTGTTCGCCCCGTGATCGAGGGCACCGCTAATGGAGTAGGTGGGTGGCAAGCCTTCGAGCGGGGGAGAGCCAGCCCCCGCGCTTCCCCCTATAAATTGAGGGATAGCGAGGGCGGTGCTGATCCATCCTTCTTCCCTCCTCCGAGTGTGAACCACCATAGCTTGTCCTTCCATGCCTTCCCAACCTTCGAGTGACGCTTTCCCTTAGCCATGAACTGGGGGCGAGGGTGACCACCATCCTCTGCTCCAAGGAGGAGCTCTTGTTGGGATCATGCCACCGCTTCAGCCGCAAAAGCGAACGGCAGCTCGAGCATGCGCGGTGGGAGAGGCACGAGGGGTCGTGCCCGTCATGGAGACTGAGGTTGGGGGAGGCGGAGTACTGCCCCACCTCCTCCTCTAACGCCAGGCCTTTTCCTCGAGGAGACCCATGCCAAGGGGACGGCACTGGAGTTAATCCTCGAACTGGTCGGTCCCGTCCGGATCCATCTGCGCCTCCCTCACCCTTTCGCCAGGGCGACGGTGGCAGATGAGTGTCCCGTCCTGTGGTTATGGGCGCATTGTTGTTGTAATGGCGTGATGCGGGTGGACGTCGAGTACCTAGCGAGCCGCATCATGTTCCTCAGGCATGGCTGGAAGACCGTTGCCCATGCCCACAACCTCCAGGAAGGGCTCGTCCTTCATTTTAAAATGACGGAGGACAATCTGCTCTCTGTCAACATTTATTGGCACTCAGCTGTCCGTCTCAGCTGTGCCAAGTGAGCTCAAGTGGTGCCAAAAGCTCGTCCTCGAGCGAGAGTTATGAGGAGGACAGCGGTGATGATGACGACGATGAGTCTGGTCTTCGGTCCGTCAAGTCGGAGCCCGACAACTCGAGCTCGGAATGACTGTCGGCCGCACATTCACCGCTAGCCTCATGCCTCTCTCCCTCCCGGCAAGATGACCTTGCCGGGGGCCTTTATTCGGGGCGCTACCTCATCTTCCAGCTGGATCATCCAGCAAGCCCATAGACTTCGACTTTTGGGGTCCCTCCTCCTTTTTGCCTGCGTTGGCCCTCTCCTCTGTGCAATGCTGGTCCAGGAGGGGCTGGGCTCTTCCCTGCCCATCTGGAAGCCCTGCCCCTCCGCGTAGTGCTGGTCAAGAGGGGTCAGGCTGGGCTTCTGCCACGGGCCTCTAGCCATCTTTTTCTTCTTGTAGCCTGCCTCCCCTTTCCATCTTTTTCTTCTTGTAATCTCCCCTAGGGGAGAAACTCAAATAAAGATGTACTTAGGAAAAGACAACTTCTCATGCAAATTTCACCCTATTTTGAATAACTGTATATTATCTTCCTCGTTAGATCGTTTCTTTGCATGGAACTTTTCCCTACGCCCTCTCGGAAGAATCTCGCAATTGTGTGTATCCCTACCGCGAGCGCTCCGAGGAATGGGTCCTTAGCAGCCTATCGACGGTGCCACTTAAGCTATTGATTGTGCTCGAAATAGAATAAGGTCGCGAGCACAGCCCCATGAGTCGTTGAGCAGGCTCGAAACGAAACAAGAGTGCGGACGCAGCCACTTAAGCCATTGAGAGGACCCGAAATAGAGTAAGGACGCAGCCAATCACGGCAAGGTTCCCGTGCGTGCAGGTTTTCTATACAACAATCGAAATTGCCCGAGGAAAATAACTCCATAGCAAGAATTCCCTTGGGGTTTTGCAACTTATCTTTTCGTTGCCGTACTCCTTCCAGCAAGATTTTTTTGAACGCTGCCCGTAGGTATCCATACCATCATCCCCCCGGCAAAACTACACGCGAGGGAACCTTCCGTCCTTTGAGAAAAAGAAAGAAGAGAAAATATGGACATGGAACCTTGGTAGTCCATTAGCTCTTGCCAGGAGTAAGTTTAATGCAATATCTCAGAGAAACATGCATGTAAGTAAAGACAAGAATCAATTAGATTTGCAAAACACTTATCTTTATTTACCTACGCACATGGTCTGCACCTTGCTTTGTACCAAGGATTACATGCTTCACCGGCAAGACATGTACAAAAGGTGGTTGCCGGGAGGCCCGACAACCGCACCTCATGGGTAGAACTTGCAAAGATGTTCGATATTCTAGGAGTTGCTCACTGGGATGCCATCTTCGGTTCTAGGCGGACTATGCCTGGCCTGGTGACTCGTACTACCCGATAAGGGCCTTCCCACTTTGGCGTCAACTTGTTGGAATCCTTGGGGGACTGAACTCGCCGAAGAACAAGGTCGCCTTCCTCAAGACTTGTGGCATTAACTTTGTGGCTATGATAGTGGCACAAAGCTTGTTGGTAGCGTGCAGCTCTCACAGAAGCCTGAAGACGATCCTCCTCAAGGAGCACCGCATCGTCTTGTCGCAACAGCTCTTGCTAAAGCTCATCATAAGCGAGCACTCGAGGTGACCCATATATGAGTTCCGTGGGGAGAACTGCCTCTAGCCCATATACGAGGGAGAAGGGTGTCTGGCCGGTAGATCGATTTGGTGTCGCCCTGATTGACCAAAGAACCACCGACAACTCATCAATCAAGTACCTTCCGCACTTGTGCAGCTTGTTGAAAGTTCTCGTCTTGAGGCCTTGCAACACTTCACGCATTGGCCCTTTCTGCATGGCCATTGCTCCTTAGGTGGGCAACAGAAGCGGAACAAATTTTGCTGCGAAGTTCCTGGACATACTGCATGTAGGTGCGGCTCGTGAACTGTGTGCCATTGTTAGTGATGATCCTGTTGGGAACACCAAAGTGACAGACTAGTACTTTGAAGAACTTGACAGCTGACTGTGCTGTCACCTTTCTCACTGCTTCGACTTCTGGCCACTTTGCAAACTTGTCGATTGCAATGTAAAAGTACTCAAAGCACTCGGCAGCGCGAGGGAAGGGGCCCAAGTGTAACGCCCAAGATGCGCACCTATCCTTATTTAGGCACAGGGGGCCGCGACAGGGATAGAGGCGCATCTAGTCATTTCACAAGTATAGTAACATCGCATACATGTATGAAGAGATGAGTATATTAGTTTTCTTACACTCAACACAAGCTAAATTACAAGTTCACACAAATTATTCAAGCATCATACAAAAGACAGGGTCCGACTATGGATGAAAAAAACAAATAAAAGAAGCAATGAAACTGCCTTGCTAGCCCCAAAGATCACAACCAAGGCCTCTCGACTCGTCTAGATATGTGACGTACATTCTTCCACGTTCTTCCTCATACACCCACTGGAGCTGGGTCACATCATCTGGCACGGGCTCATCTGCACCTGCACCTGTATTTGTTGTAGTAATCTATGAGCCATAAGGACTCAATAATCTTGTAACCCGGGTACCAAAACTATGCAAGCTTATTGGGTTGGATGGGGTGAGTGTTCGGTTTGCAGCAGCACTAAGCATTGTATGGTGGCTAACTTACGAGAACATGAATGTAAATGTACTAGACTACGAAAGACGATCGAGAACTACCATGATCACTAAGTGATCCTCAGCACCTAGTTACGTCAAACATAACCTTATCGTGTTCTCTCTCAGTTCATGTTCACGAATAGAGACGATCATGGTTACACACACAGTTGGTGTATTTTATTGGAGTTTACTTCAAGTTAACTATAACCGGGTGTTAAACAAAATATCCAAGTTTCCACATAACCGCAGGCACGGCTTTCCGAAAGATTTACCCTGCAGGGGTGCTCCAACTAATCCATCACAAATTAACCACACTCCGCGGGAATAACCTCGACCACGGATCTCGTGATCGTCCTAGGCAATTCCAAAGGAAAACCAACACCTCGAGATAGACCGAAGAAGATCAGAGTTCCTCACGCAAGCCATTCGAGAAAGGTAAAATAACTCCAGCAAGACCTCCCGACGTGTCGACGAACCCGATAAGGGCCGCCTATCTCGTTCTCAAGACATGGCCGGATGAGCGACACGTACGGTGGCCTGATAGAAATCTCCCGAGTTGCCCCTGGTTGGCCCCGCACAGTGCTCTAGTTTGGACCGACACTCATGAGGAGCACTGGCCTGGGTTATTGATTAATTCTTCACGGGGTTGCAAAGCCCTATACAATTTTATTAAGTTGTTTAAGAAAATAGTACCAATGTTGGGACTTGCCAGACAAGCTTTAATCTCAAATGAAAAATCAAAGTGGTCCCCAGAACAACCCCGAGCATGTTAGGAGCATAAAATATGGAAACATAACATTGGTAACAAGTAACTATGGCGATAAAAGTGGAACGAAACACAAAGCAAAAGGCCAAGCCTTCCACCTTAGGAAGATATATATGTGCATTAAATAAAATAACAGTAAATACTGTGATATCTCCAGATATCCATGTTATAAAATGGAAACAACCTGCACCTGCATCTAAGAACGCTATAAGAGGGGTTGAGCAGCGATAACTCAGCCAAACAAGGTTTGGTAGGTAGTGGAGCGATTAGAAGCTATCATGGCAATGAAGGAGGCTTGACATTCAAGTGCTAGGGAGCGCAAGGTAATGATAAGAGCGAGACATCTATCAAAGCAAAAATAGTGTCGGAACCCGGGTACGATCATCTTGCCTGTTGGATCTTCAGAGGGACAAAGAACTGGGTCCTCGTAGTGGTACTCTCCTGGATCCTCGTACTCAGGTACAACATTCGCGTCTACCCAAGAGAAACAGAAACAATAAACAAACAACCAAGGTGCAACGCACAAACAATATGACACATGGTTCATTTGATGTATTTAACATGGCAATCCTAAGCTAGTCCTATTTCTCATGCCATAGTTAAGTAATTTACAATTCTGGACAGAACCTCATGTTAAGTTGTTTGAACATGCATGATCATAGAAAACATGGATGCTTCATGCAAAATCGATGCAAATGCATATGTAAAATGTAGGAAACGGAGTAACGGTTCTCATGCTATGCTCACGGCAAGGTACGAAGGCAAAATATGAGCCAAGGAAGGCTGGGCTATTCCTTGGCATTCCAAGGTATCCACTGGTTAGGAAATGAAAAACCAACCACAGTAGAGCCAAAGATCAAGTAGAACAATGGAGCATAGCTCCAACAAGTCACAAAACACTACCACACACAATCTACCCAAAACAGGAACATAGCAACTTCCACAACAATTATTTAGAGCTATAGGATGTTTCCAACCTCAAACAAAACATGCAAAAACTACATAACATGCTTATCAAATCATCCAACTACACAAACTAGAAAGGAAGAACATATCACTAAGCATGAAGCTCACAATATGGCATGATGAAATGGATTCTAGGGACTTAGTGAAAATCATAGTTTTCTGGAATGTGAGTTTAGCTAGTAGCAAATTGATAGTAGAAAACAAGGATGCCAAAGACCATCTCATGGCATGAAAGTTAACAGGACTAGAACTAAGCTTGAGCTAAAACACGATAGAACACTTGGTAGCATGCACTCAACATGGCATAAAAATGATAGAAGATTCTCATGCTTAGAAATATTTAGCATGTTGAAATCAGCAACATTTTATTAGCCAGTTTGGAGCAATATTCCCACTTATATGCAAGTTTATCATGTCAAAAGAAATTACCATGGCATAATACTCATGAAACACTACCACTTCCATGCCCACCGGCGGCGATTGGCAATGATGACGACTGTCACGACACTCTGTTTCCTTTCTCTCTGAAACTTGCTGTGCTCACTAAACTTACCAGGAAGAGGGGCAGAGAAGGGGGAGAGATGGAGATAGCAGCGACGGAGCGGAAAACATGGAACCCTAGGCAAGGCGAGCGACTCGCTTTATTGGAGGGATGAAACATCACCGGCCTCGGTGTCCATGAAGAACTTCACGGCATTGGGAGCACTCTCTCTCTCACTGAATCTGATGGAGGTCGATGACGGGTTAGGTAGGCGTCAGCGCGGCTGGGCTGGGCCTTGCCAGCCAGTTGGCCACGAGGCCCACTGCTCTCTCTCACAAAACAGGAAAAAAAACATAGGTTTTAATTTAAAAACTCAGAGAAACAAAATGACTAGGATTAGAGAGAGAGATATATTAAAAGAAAGGAAATATTTCTTGAGTTTGCAAAAATGCATACTATTTAATAAAAATGAAAAGGAATTTTCTGAACAATTAAAACATTCACATCTTCAGAATTGGAATCTTTTTGCAATTGTTAGAAATATACAAAACCAGTAGAACATGCTTGAGACTACACAACAATTCTCATCTGGGTATTTAGAAAAGGAGCAACATTTTTAATGTAGGAAAAACAACAAGCAATTATTTAACATGTTGCAGTATTGGAATAAGAGAGAAGCACAAATGCATTCATCCACATACACACCTCACATCACAACCCTTCACAAGCACAAGCAAGGCAATATTAGTTATGCATTCATATGATGAGCATGATGGCATGATGCATGATGCATGATGCATGAAATGGAAATGGCAATGAAGCAAAATATTAATTCATTCAAAGCACATGGCAAACATAGAGATTCACATGAGATACATGAACAAAATGGCAAGGGTAGCACTTGGGCTGTTACAACTCTCCCACACTACAAGAGGATCTCGATGTAACAGCCCAAGTGCTACCCTTTCCATTTATGGTCATGTAATCTTGTGAACCTCTATGTTTGCCATGGGCTTGAATGAATTATGATTTTGCTTCATTGCCATTTCCCTATCATGCATCATGCATCATGCTCATCATGTCATTTACATACTAGTGTTGCTTGCTTGTGATGTGTGTATGTGGGTGAATGGGAGTGTGTGTGTTGGAGTGCTACACAAGTTCCTCCCAATTCAAAACTACTCCTTCTCTCTCACTCTATTCAAATTTATTTCTTGTAAATATTTGCTTGATGTATTCCCTTGTTTCAAATGTTGGCCATCTTCTTAATATTTTGCTAAGAATTCTAGAGTAGTCCTATGATGGTTGGGGTTTTATTCCTTCTAATAATTCTGAAGAAACCATGCATAGTTAAATATTAGGTAAATTATTTGCTCTATCTGAAAATGCCCTAACCATTTCTTTTAAATAGCTTGCATTTTTGTGAGCTCAAAAGTAATTATATTTTTAGGAAAAACCCCTTCTTTTCTGTGTGGATTTATTTTGCTGTGGTCTTTTGTTTTAAAATAAAACCTCCATTTGTTTTCCTGAGAGAGAGCGTCTCAGCCCACCTGGGCATCCTTTCCCTGCGTGGCCCAGTCGCAGCAGTGCGCAGCCCAGCCGGTCTCCCAAGCATCAGTCATCGTCTTCCTGTACGGTTGAGCATCCAGAGAGGCCACGTCGCGTCCCTGTTGATTTGATGGCCTACTGTGCCCCCTGCTCCTATAAAGATGTCCTCCATGCCCTAGCTCAACCCCTCGCTCCATTCCTCGCTCTTCCTCACCGTGCCGCCGCCAGGTAAGGTAGCCAAGCCCCTTACCATCGTCTGTCCTCCATGCTTCGGCCGAGCGTGAGCTCGGGCTCGGGGTAGCCTCTCTGTGTCATCTTTGGCCCTCTTGTGCGCGTGCATCGAAGCCCCGGAGGTCCCTGCATCTTGTTCCTCTTTGCACGCAACACCATCGACGCCGAAGCTCTGCCACCGTCGCTGTCTTCTTCCCGGTGTGTAGACCCAGATATCGTAAAGATTTAGAGCTCCGTCGCCTCGTCTCTAGATCGACCCCGTCCACCTATCCATGTCGTAGGTGACATAAGTTTTCCCTTCTACATTCTCACCCTCCACCCTTGCGTGTTCGTGCCTAGGTCTCATGGATTTGTGCATGCCGCCGTTGTGCTCCCCGTGCTTTGTAAAGCCCGACGCTTTTGTTAGTTGAAGGTGCGCCGCGATGCGCCAGGTCCTTTGCGGCAAGGGTCGTGCAGCCGCGTAGCCCCCCTAGCCTCTCTTGTATCGTAGCTCTCACGTCGCCTCGCTGAGGATCTGTGGCACGCTCCTACCGTGTTCGTGCCTGAGTTCAGTCATGAACCCGAGAACTTCGCCGCCTTGCCCCTCAGCCCGTGATTGTCCCGGGAATGGTTTCTCCTTGCAGTTCTGAACCCCCGCCGACGTTCTTCCTCATCGGAAGTGTCCGGAGTTGGCCGCGGCCGCAGCCGATGCTCTCTATTAGTGAGAGGTAGGAGAAGAGAGCCAGCCTCCCTGGGATTAGATCATAAGGCCGCGCCCCCTCTTTGTAGGCAGAACCCCCCTCCTAGCCTACTAGTTGCCGCGCGTGCCTCCCACTGGTGAGACCTAGGTTCAAAACCCTGCGGGCTCAATTGCCCACTTTTTTCCATTCGCGCATTTTGATGTGGGGTGTGCCAGGATCCGGGGTGGCTACACCGGATCCCTTGTGGGTGTGCAACATGTGTGTGAGTGCCAGCGTGTGTGCGTGTGTGTCGTGGGATTCCCAGTGGCAGGGAGATCCAGAGAGTGAGTATGTGTGCTTGTGTGTGTATGTGCATGTGCTAGTGTGTGTGTATGACAGTGGGCCCATGGCCCACTTGTCATCAACAAGAGGGGCCCTGGTGTCTATGCCACGTGGGCCCCTCCTATCTATTTTTTTCTGTTTTATTGTTTTGTGTTTTAATTAGATTATTTCCATCTTTGGTAACTTACCATTTCTGGACATGAGCATTTTTGGATATGAGCAAATATAGCAAGTTTTGACTTATGGGAATGACATGTTATTTTCGAGCTTGGTTTTGTGAGTTTTGCAAAAGCTAATATATGAGTATGATATATGGAATTGGGGTAGAATTTCCCAATGAATCCATTGGTGCAATTGTTTTGGTCATCTAAGCAAGTTTGACAAAATGTCATTTTGTCACAATATGCCATTTTGTCATTTTAGTTAGAATTAATCCATGCCTGCTATGATAATTATGTCTACATGGAAGTGGTAGTATTTCATGAGTAGAATGCCATGGTATTTTATTTTGACATGATAATCTTGCATATGAGTGGGAACCTTGATCTAAAGTAGCTATTAAAATGTTTTTGTTTTCAACATGCTAAATATTTCTAAGTCTAAGAATCTGTTAATATTTTTGTGCCATGTTAAGTGGATGCTACCAAGGGATAGGTTGTGTTTTAACTCAAACTCAGTGCTAGAGTTTTGAAGTAGATGTTGTCCTCTACAATCCTGTTAATTTACATGCCATGAGGTGGTCTCTATCATCATTAGTTTCTGCTGTCAACTTGCTATGAGCCTAACACAGATTCCAGAAAACTATGATTTTCACCAAGTCCCTAGAATCTATTTCATCATGCCATCTTTTGAGCTTCATGCTTATTGATATGTGCTTCCTTTCTAGTTTGTGTAGTTGTATGGTTTGATAAGCATGTTATGAAGTTTATGTGCATGCCTTGAGTGAGGTTGGAAACTTCCTGTAGCTCTAGATAATTGTTGTGGAAGTTGCGATGTTGCTGTTTTGGGACATATTGTGTGTGTTAGTGTTTTGTGGCTTGTGGGAGCTATG
This sequence comes from Hordeum marinum, assembly GCA_022496015.1. Lineage (NCBI taxonomy): Eukaryota > Viridiplantae > Streptophyta > Magnoliopsida > Poales > Poaceae > Hordeum > Hordeum marinum. The sequence continues at coordinate 209,900,138 of CM039674.1, read as the reverse complement.
CTCCATTTTTTTGCTTGATATATGGCTCTATTGTGAGTGGGTTTTCATTTCCTGACCAGTTGCTACCTTGGAATACAAAGGAATAGCCCATGACCTTCCATGTCTTGTATTTTGTCTTCGTACCTGGTCGTAAGCGTAGCGTGAGATCTGTTACTCCGTTTCCTACGTTCTACATATGCATTTCCATTGATTTTACATGAAGCATCCATATTTTCCATGATCATGCATGTTAAAACAACGTAACATGAGGTTCTGTCCAGAATTGTAAAAAACTTAACTATTGCATGAGAAACATGACTAGCTTAGGATTGCCATGCTAAATACTTCAAATGAATCATGCCTCATCTTGTTTGTGCATTGAACCTTGGTTGGTTGTTTATTGTTGATGTTTCTTTTGGGTAGACGTTAGTGTTGAATCTGAGTACGAGGATCCAGGAGAGTACCACTACGAGGACCCCGCTCTTTGCCGCTTTGAAGAACGAACAGGCAAGATGATCGTACCCGGATCCCGACACTATTTTTGCTTTGCTAGATTTCTCGCTCTTATTGTTACATATGCGTTACCTACCACTTGAATGTCAAGCCTCCTACATTGCCATGATAGCCTCTAACCCCTCTACATCCTAGCAAACCTTGTTTGTCTAAGTTACCGCTGCTCAACCCCTCTTATAGCGTTCTTAGTTGTAGGTGCAGATTGTTTCCATGTGATAACATGGATGTCTAGACATATCACAATATTTATTGCTATTTTAATTTAATGCACATATATATCTTGGTATGGTGGACGGCTTGGCCTTTTGCTTGGTGTTTTGGTCCACTTTTACCGCCATAGATACTTGTTACTGGTGTTATGTTTCCATATTTTGCGCTTCTAACATGCTCGGGGTTGTTATGGGGACCCCCTTGATTATTCGGTTGAGATTAAAACTTGTCTGGCAAGACCCAACATTGGTACTATTTGCTTAAACAACTTAATAAAATTGGACAGGCCTTTGCAACCCCGTGGATAATTAATCAACAACCCGGGCCAGTGCTCCTCATGAGTGTTGGTCCAACCCAGAGCAGCTAACTAACGCCGCCCTGGGCAACTCGGTGATTGGCGTGGTAACCATTGCTCATCCGACGTGTCCTGAGAACGAGATACACGGCTCTTATTGGGTTCGTCGACGCGTCGGGCGGTCTTGCTAGACTTGTTTTACCTTTCTCGAGTGGCTTGCATGAGGAACTCTAATTTTCTTCGGGCTATCTCAAGGTGTCAGTTTTCCTTTTGGAATCGCCTTGGATGATCACGAGATCCATGGTCGAGGTTGTTCCCATGGAGTGTGTTTAATTTATGATGGATTAGTTGGAGCACCCCTACAGGTTTAAATCTTTCGGAAAGTTGTGCCCGCGGTTATGTGGCAACTTGGATATTTTGTTAAACATACGGTTATAGGTAACTTGAAGTAAACTCTGATAAAATACACCAACTGTGTGAGTAACCATGATCGTCTCTGCTTGTGAACATGACCCGAGAGAGAACATGGTGGGGTTATGTTTGACGTAAGTATGTATTCAGGATCGCTTAGCGATCATGCTAGTTCTGGATCATTTATCATAGTCCAGATATTTACATTCATGTTCTCATAAGTTAGCCACCATACAATGCTTAGTGTTGCTGCAAACTAAACACTTACCCCCATCCAACCCAATAAGCTTGAATAGTCTTGGTACCCGATTGCAAGATTGATAAGTCCCCGTGGCTCACAGATTAATACAGGTGTAGGTGCAGATGAGACCGTGCTAGATGATGTGATGCAGCTCTAGTGGGAGTATGACGAGGAACATGGCAGGATGTACGCCACATATCCAGATGAGTAGATTGGCCTTGGTTTTGATCTTAGGGGCTAGCAAGATAGTTTCATTGCATCTTTTCTCATTTGTTTTCGTTCGTAGTCGGACCCTGTCTTTTGAATGATGTTTGAATAAACTATGTGGATTTGTAATTTAGCAAGTGGCGAGTATAAGCCAACTCTTATACTCCTCTTTTCATAAATGTATGTGATGATACTAAACTTGCGAAACGACTAGATGCGCTTCTATCCTTGTCGAGGCCCCCGTGCCTAAATATGGATATGCACGCATCTTGGGTGTTACAAGTTGGTATTCAGAGCCATACGACCATAGGAGCCCTTTGCTTGGCCGAGTCGAGTCTAGTAAAAACTATTTTGAGTCTAGTTATATCGGAGAGTAGGTTTCTTTTTACTCCTCTTCTATACTCTGGTGAGGTATTCGACTTAGGAATTTTGATTCTACTCCTCTTCTCGCTCAAATTTTTTTTAGGATCAGGTGGGTATTTTGGAAACTATATGATACCGATATGATAGAGTTCTATCTTGGTGCCTCCTGTCTGACTTGATTTCTTCGGGGGAGTTGAGCTCCAGGGAATTCTTGGCACATCGTTATCATTCAGCTTCCTTAGTATCTCAGGATGGAGGGTGTTCAGAATTGCTTCAATACTTTTCATGGTGAGATAAGGTCGGAGTCACCCAGTACTGGGGATGCGTCTGGGGTACCACCATGGTTAGTATCGTGTGATTTCGAGGTTCCGAGTTAGATGGATTTCTGGAAGCCTCTGGTTATGTGTTGAATAATGGATATAGTTGGGGTGTAGGTTTGTTAGCTGTGTGAGATATTTCCTCCTTGTATCCCCAACACCGGATTGCATAACCAGAAAGTTTTCGGAAGTTATTAGGTGGGAACTCATGTAGTTATCTAGGATCATCTTCTTCAGATGTTTGAGGGCATATACATTTGTTCTGAGCAACATTAGCTCAATACTTTTGTGTTATTGCGAGTGGCTTCTAATATCTGATGATGTTATAACAGACCCGAAGAATGCGTTCTTACTAATTTTTCAGTAGGAAGGATGTTTATGTTATTCGTTCAATTTTTTTCAAGTCATTTGATTCTGCTGATTGCAATCATATTTGTCAATGAGGTGCTGATGTTTTTGTCCTTCTTCAGGATGGCTCCAACAACTCACGGGAGTTCGGGTTGTGATGGGCAGCAGTCCGATCCCCCACCACCCCCACCACCGCCTCCTCCTCCAGAAGCTTGGCAAGCTGTGATGGCCGCAACCAATGCGAATACTCATATGTTGCTCAGGCTGTTGCAAGAAAGAGATCAGGGTCAGCAAGGTTTTCATGGAAATTTTCAGAATCAACCTCTGTTCGCGACGCTCAACCAGTTCCTTGGCAACTAGGCCATGTCTTTCACCTTTGTGAGCAGCCTTTTGATGCAGATGATTGGCTTCGTGACATGAGTAAGCATTTTGTGTGCAGCAATGTCAGACCAGAGGACTTTGTCAGATTCGTGTTGTTCCAGCTCAAGGGTCAGGCAGCAGATTGGTGGCAACAATACAAGGACTCCAGGGGCGATCATGTTGTCACTTGGGACGATTTCTGTCGTGACTTGAGGGCCCATTACATTCCTACAAACTTTGTCGAGGAGATGCGTGACAAGTTCAGGCACCTGAAGCAGGGGAGCAAGTCTGTCTATCAGTACAACATCGAGTTCCACAATCTGGCCCGCTATGCTAAGCACGATGTTCCAGATGACAAGTCCATGATTTATCAGTTCAGAGGTGGTCTCAAGGATGAGCTTCTGTCGGGTCTGGTCCATCAAGAGCCTCGTGAGTTTGATCAGTTCTAAAACATGGCTTCGAAGGTCGAGGCAACGCAGCTCAAGTTTGAGAATTCAAGGAAGTGTTCCAGGGATTCCTATTCTTCTTCTTCTAGCTCTCATATGGTCCCTCAGCAACAGAAGTACTGGGTTCCTTCTCCGCCTCTGTTTCGTCCTCCTCAGCAGCAGAGACAGTTCGGTGGTCGTGGTTCTAGGTTCAGTGCTACACACGGCCTCCATCATGCTATAAACACCAAAAACTACTTGCAACTCCAGGACCAAGGACTAAGCGATTGATAAGTCGAGAGGCTCAATTAAGTATCCCAACGTGTGGTAGTAACTAGCCTTGGAACGGTCCCAACTCAGTTCCTAAGAACGGTCCCAATGAGACAACCCGCTATGTACTCCTACATAGCCTCTCATCGCTACCTTTACCAAATCGGGTTCATCATAAGCTTATCACATCAGAACAACATTGTTTCACTCCAGTTCATCACCCAGATGAATCCGCCCTTACACAACTCTAAGCATAGCAAGCATAGTAGGCAAAGTAAGCAAGCACATCGTGGCACAAGCATCTACCAAGTATGCTAGGTTGCAAAGTTTAGATATTTACTATGACAATGACAGGTCATGCAAAGAAATGGGTTTATCTATCGTGTATGACGGACAAGTGAATGTTTGTCCTAATGCAATAAACAAGAGGAGGAGCGAGAGAATGGGATGTTATCGGAGTGATCAATGGGGGTGCTTGCCTTGCTAGGAACCGGAAAGGTTTTCTCCTTCGTTGGAATACTCGGAGGTATCCTCAGAAGCAGGGCCTACCACAATGCAGATAAATAGCAATCAATACATGGCAAGTGCAACAATATGTTGCATGATCATGACATGGCAGCATGTATGGATGAGCTAATGCAACTACTGTCCAAATTAAATGAAGTGATTTTGAATATAGGTTCAAAATCATTCTTCTTTACATATTCCATATGTTAACCTATTAGTAAATTTCAATGTTCATCTACTTAGGTTTCTCTAACATGCATGATAATAGCACCATTGGACTCATTTAATTTTTCTGATAAATTTTCATATGTAAATTATTTCAATCCGAGTTATAGATTAATTTCTATGAATTTTCTAAGTTTTAACTAGTTTGTAGAATTAATTGAATTTAGAAAATTCATTATTGCATTAGCATGACATCATCATGACGTCGGCTGGTCAATAGACCATTGACAGGTCAAACCTGACTAGTGGGGTCCACCGGTCAGTGACCCAGCTAAAACATAGTTAACTAATTAACTAATTACTAATTATATTAGGGTAGGGCCCACTCGTTAGTGGGTCATTAACTTAATTAAACTAATTAAATAAATTTTAAACTAATCCTAACCAACAGGGCCCGGGCCCACCTGCCAGCGACCCAGGGGTCAAATCCCCGTGGTCAACGCCAGCCAAACCCACCAACATTGAGCCGCCCGTGGCTCCAGAGATGGTGAAGGGGTCGGGTTCCCTCCTCCAGCAACCAAAAGGATGGCGAAGGGCACCAGACATGCCTAGGCTCACGCGTGCGTCCATCCCGACACCTCTCAGAGGCTGAGACGGCCAGGATTGACGCCGGCGGCGAGCTCCACAGTTGACGGAGCTCGGGCAAGCAAGAGCTCGGCGAACCAGGGCACCACATGGCCGTGGCTTAGCACCTACGGGCCCTACATGACCTCACGAGCTCGATGGTGTCCTCGGATGGACCAACTGGTCACCGGAGCAACGCCGGCGATGAGGTCGTGCAGCGGGGCATTCGGGAGCCGACGCAACCGGGGCCTATAGAGGGGGAAAGGCCGGGAAGATAGGGGAAAGGTCCGGGAGCTCACAGCGGGCTCGGACTCGACGAGAGCTGGCTCGGGGAGGGCTTAGGGGCGACGAACCGATGGTGGCGGAGGTTGAGTCCGAGGAGGAAGATGAGCTCAAGGGTGATGCTTCAGGGCTCCTGGCGATGCGTGGGTCGGGGCAGAGGACGGGGACGACGAGGTGGAGCCTCTGGAGGGCTTACGGAGGCGCGGGAGCTACTGCAGCTACGGCGGCGAGCTAGCGGCACCATCGGCCATGGCGGAGCAGAGGAGAGGAAGAAGCAGGGGGTGAATGACGAGAGGGAGAGAGAGATGGGGACGGCAGTGCGTCCTCATCCGCTCGCCAGCGCGGCGGGGGATGCGGGCACGCAGGAGGCTACGTGGCAGCTCCAGCGTGCGCGCGGCAGGCACACGCTCGTCCTCCTGGCCAGTAGGAGGACGACGATAGTGTTGGGCCAGCTGGGCCGGCCCAGGTGCTTCCTCCTTTCTTTCTTTTTTTAATTTCCAGATTCTGTTTTATTTTTCCGACATTTGTTTCATTTAATTTTAGGCACAAATGCTAGGTATAGAATATCGGAAATATTTTTTAGAACTTAGTTTGAATATTTCAAACTCCTATAAAAAGTTTTAGAATATTTTGAAAACTAAAATATTTAAAATGCTTCATTTGGCATTTTCAAAAGCTTTAATATTTAGTTTTGAAATGCTATGAATATTCAAATATTTAGAATGACCCCTGGTATATTCATGTCCACATTTATCAGACATAGGGGACATTTTAGATGGGCATTTTGGATTTGTTGGCTTTTCACAATCATTAAGTTGGTTTGATTCAAATGGAGTGTTTGGGCTTTCTTTTAATCCCTATTTCAAGTTGATGCAAAAAGTGAAACATGATGCACACACATGCTGTCCTAAGAAAGCTAGCTAGGGATGTGCCAACTCACCCCCACTCAAAAGAATCTCGTCCCGAGATTTTGAAGTCGTCGGGAAGAGCGCGGGGTACTCTAGTCGAAGACAATCTTGTCTTTCCCATGTGGCCTCCTTCTCAGAATGGTGTGACCACTGAACCTTGAGAAACATGATGTTTTGACGCCGAGTGGTATGCTCACATTGATCAAGAATACGAACAGATTATTCTTGATATGTAAGGTTATCTTGGAGATCAAGCGCTTCGTTGTCTACATCACGGACAGGGTCCGAGAAGCAATAACTAAGTTGCGAGACGTGGAAGACATCATGAACCTTGGAAAGATGCGGTGGAAGTTCCAATTGGTAGGCAACCTCTCCTTGTTTAGCAAGAATGCGAAAAGGTCCATTGTAACGAGGAGCCAACTTGCCGTTGATACCGAATCGATGGGTACCTTTCAGAGGTGTAACCCGAAGACAAGCCTTCTCGTCAACTTCATAGGTCATAGCATTATGATGATGATCATATTGGCTCTTTTAAAGAGATTGGGCTGTTTTCAACTTTTCATGAATAATGCGAACTTGCTCCTCTACATCCTGGATCATATCCGGGCTAAAGAGTTGCCTCTCTCTGGTTTCTGACCAGTTAAGAGGTGTTCGACACCTTCGTCCATAGAGAACTTCAAAAGGGTCTTTGCCCAAGCTTGATTGATAACTATTGTTATAAGCAAATTTAGCAAATGGAATACATTTCTCCAAATTCATACCAAAGGATATAACAGAAGCTCGGAGCATGTCTTCGAGGATTTGATTGACTTGCACAACTTGACCACTTGATTGCGTGTGGAAAGCAGTGCTAAAGGATAGATGAGTCCCCATAGCAGTTTGAAAACTTTCCCAAAAACGGGAAGTAAAGATACTTCCAAGGTCTGAGTTAATCTCCAATGGAACACCACGTAGAGAAACTATTCGAGAAACATATAACTCCGCTAGCTGGCTAGCAGTTATACTCTCCCAAATAGGAAGAAAATGAGCCACTTTGGAAAGGCGGTCGATGACCACAAAGATAGCATTATTCCCTCTCTTAGTCCTAGGAAATCCTGTTATGAAATCCATACCAACCTTATCCCATTTCCATTCACGAATAGCTAAAGGTTGAAGGGTTTCAGCAGGCCTTTGATGTTCTGCCTTAATGCGATGACAAACATTGCAATTAGCAACGAACCGAGCAATTTCTCTCTTCATCCTAGTCCACCAGAACCTCTGGCATAAGTCCTAAGACATCTTGGTACTGCCCGGATGAATTGTGAGAGGAGAGTCATGAGCCTGCTTAAGGATCAGCTATCTTAAGCGTGTGCTCTTCGGAACCACCTACCAGTTCTGAAAGAACACAACACCCTGATCTTCTTTGGAGAAATCTTTAGCGTTTCCACTAGCAATATTCTCCTTGATCCGCGATATAGCCCTATCATACCTCTGGACAACTACTATTTGATCCTTAAGAGTAGGTTTCGCCACTAGGTTGGAAACGAATCCTTGAGGAACAATGTGGAGGTTCAATTTCCGAAATTCCTCATAGAGAAGTGGTTGACCTTGTTGTAACATCAGGTTGTTACAATAAGACTTACGACTTAGTGCATCAGCCATGACATTGGCTTCCCCCGGGGTGTAAGTTATTCCTAAGTCACAATCTATAATCAACTCAACCCACCGTCTTTGCCTGAGATTCAAATCCGACTGGGTGAAAATATATTTCAGACTTTGGTGATCAGTGTAAATTTCGCAACGATTACCCAGAAGGTAATGTCGCCAAGTTTTCAGTGCATGGACCACAGCTGCAAGCTCAAGATCATGTGTTGGATAATTATCCTCATGTGTACACAACTGTCGATATGCGTGTGCAATCACAGCACGATCTTGCATGAGAATGCAACCGAATCCTTGTCGCGAGGCGTCGCAGTTTATAACAAAGTCCTTAGAGAAGTCTGGTGGCACTAGAACGGGAGCAGCGGTCAGGCATCTTTTCAACTCCTAAAAACAGTGCTTGCATTGTGGAGTCCACTCAAACTTTTTATCTTTCTTGAGGAGTTCAGTCAGAGGTTTCGCAACCTTGGAGAAATTCTCGACAAAGCGGCGACAATAGCTCGCTATGCCAAGGAAACTCCGAACTTGCTTAACCGATTCAGGTTGAGTCTAATCAAGGACGGCCTGAACTCTCTCTAGATTGACAGCAATACCTTTACCATAGATTACGTGTCCTAGGTAGGTCACTTCTGGTAACCAAAATTCACACTTGGAGAATTTGTCATACAGACGATGCTCTCGAAGTTTCATCAATACAAGCCTTAGATGCTTGGCATGTTCCTGTTCGTTCTTCGAGTAGATGAGTATATCATCGAGGTAAACCACAACGAATTTATCCAAACACTCCATGAAGATCGAATTCATCAAGTGAGAGAATGTGGCTGGGGCATTGGTTAAACCGAAGGACATGACGGTGTACTCGTATTGGCCATAACGAGTAACAAAAGCCATTTTTGGAATGTCCCCGTTTCTAATTCTGATTTGATGGTATCCCAACCTCTAATCCATTTTGGAAAAGATAGAGGATCCAGCAAGTTGATCATACAAATCATTGATCCTAGGGAGCGGATATTTGTTCTTTATGGTGACTAGATTCACTGGCCGACAATCCACAACCATCTGATCCGATCGATCCTTCTTCTTAACAAAGAGGACGGGGCAAGCCCAAGGAGAAGAACTAGGATGGATGAAACCTTTCTTCAAAGCCTCATCGAGTTGTATCTTAAGTTCGGCTAGTTCTAAGGGTGCCATCTTATAGGGTCTTCTGGCTATTGGGACAATCCCTGGGATGAGCTCTATCACAAACTCAACATCTCTGACAGGTGGAATTCCTGGCAGTTCTTCTGGAAAGACATCCGGAAAGTCACGGACTACCGGAATATCTTCTAATTCTGGAAGAGGGCTAGCATTGGGAGAATATAGTTGGCGCTTGGTTGCTCGAGTGGAGACATTAACTATCTCACCCGAGGGATGTGTAAGTTGAACATTCCTAGAATGAGTATCAATCTTAGCATAGTGGGATTTCATCCAATCCATGCCTAATATGATATTGATGTCTGAAGACTTGAGGGCTATCAAAGATGCTAGGAAGACTAGCCTATCCACGAGAATCTCATTGTCATGGCTCACTCTAGAAGTTTGCCATTTTGAACCAGGAGTCCGAACTACTAAAGGAGTAGGCATATCACAAACTGACATGTTATGCAACTGTGCATAACTTTCTGAGATGAAAGAATGAGATGCCCCAGTATCAAATAGAACAGATGCTGGATGACTATGGACAAGGAGCGTACCTAAGATAACATCAGGGTCCTCAAGGACTTCTTTAGCAGAAACATAGTTCACTCGACCATGAGCAGGAGCTGGCTTCACATAGAAGGCTTTTCCCGGCTTCCCACGTCCAGCCGGCTTAGCATTGTTCTGAGGACACTCACGGGAGTAGTTTCCTAGTTCTCCACATTTGTAGCAGACAACGGTGGCACGGGGGGCAACATTGGCAGGAGGACCTCCGAATGTCCTGGCTGGAGGGTTGGGCTGAGCTGGGCGAGGCGCCTAGAAGGATGGCCTCGTGGTGTATCTTCGCGGCAGAGCTGCGTTGGGCACCCACACCCGGCGTTTGTTGGAGCCTGAGCTAGATGCGGGGCTGAAGTCATGGGTGTGCTTCCTAGTTGCCTCGTAGTCAGTCTGTCCATTTTCAGCATTGATAGCCCTGTTGACGAGAGCCTGGAAGGTTGTGCACTCATGCAGGCGCAGATCTCGACGGATCTCAGGACTAAGTCCCTTGCATAACCTAGCCTATTTCTTGGCATCGGTTGACACTTCCTTTGGAGCATAGCGAGCAAGATTGCCGAACTCACGGCTATAGGCATCCACTGTGAATCTACCCTGGGTGAAAGCACAGATCTCCTCTCTCTTGTGATCCATCAGCCCTTCCGGGATGTGATGGGTATGGAATGCCTTACTGAAATCTGCCCAAGTTGGTGCGGGGCCTGCGGGACGCATAGCTTCATAATTTTCCCACCATAGTTTGGCAGGTCCCTCCAGAAAGTAAGCAGCAAAGGTCACCTTGTTGGCCTCAGATACATTGGCAGCTCGGATTTTGCGGGACATGCTGGTCAGCTAGTCATCCGTGTCGAGCGGGTCGACCGAATGATGAAACTTAGGCAGGCACAACTTGACGAAGTCGTTGAGAGACACACCATCATTGCGATCATTGTGGGGAGGACACGCTGTGTTCTGCTCAATACGTTCCAACAACCTATTGGTCTCCCTTTTATTCCTCTCATCTTCAAGCACCACTTATGTTAGGGAGGGCGCCTGTGGAAGATTCTCTTGCCTTGGCTGGCTTCCCTCGCCCTGCTCGGGGGCAGACACGGAGTTATTCCTAGTTGCCACCATCCTGGGAAAACAAACCCACAGCTTAGACATAGAGGACATCAACTCTAAGACATGAGATAAGGAATGTACTGGACAACATGGCATGCAGGGGTAAACACCCGATCAACATGGTAATAACAACTGCCATATGAACACCATGATTCATACACACCATGACATAGTTCAGTGCAAGCATAAGCTGAAATACAAACTACAGGGAGATGACACAACTCGTCGGAGGCATTACAAGCTTCCTATACATTATCTATCCACACCTCCGGAACTCGGCTCTCAACCTCAATCATATCCCACAAGACAGACTGTGGCAATACAACTACTACCATACTAGTACTAACATCCACGTACTCAAGCATCACCTTAGAATGCCTCATATAGGTTACCCCCATGGCCCGGGAGCTGAACCTGAGGTTCTGGAAAAACTCTAGCTTGTGATCCCTGGAAATCGTAAGGACACGGATGTGGCCTCGGTCCCGTTGTCGGTGGTAACAGCGGTCCTTGAAGAGGGGTGATGCCTCCAACATCGGGCCAGTCTACGCATGCTGGCAAATGAGTCCACGATGGGTTCAACATCTCCAAATCTCCATAGCATGTCTCCATGACAGGTGCTAGCTGCGTCAGGGCTGTCCAAAGACGTGCACGGGTAGCATAAAGCTCCATGCGAAGGGCACATGCATCACGATCAATGTTCTCCAACATCTGAGCGGTCACCTGTAGCCTAGGGTCCTCATGTGAATGATCATAGTAGACTGTGCTAAGATAACTATCCTCTCCTCCCAGAGAAGCAGGAACATAACAGAACTCTGTGTTCCGAAGCAGACCATGGTGAAACCTCCTGATAGTCATCATGGTGTAGGCGGCCTCTTGAACTGCCATGTCTATGGTGACACCTAATCCGTAAGTCCAGTGAAACGGCTCTGCAGCTCCAAGATATGATGGATATATCTTAACAATATGCAGATACTAGCTCTGGTTGAAATCTCGATACTGCTCCTCCACTATGTAATCTGGGTACCAACGGTAACCAACTTCCATCATAACTCTAACCAACATGGCCGTCTGACCCGGTACATCGATGCACCTGGTTAGACGAACCACCTGACAGGAAGGACGAGGGGGCATCTGAAACAGAGAATGATGCAAAGACATTAGAGATTCTAGCAGAAATTGGACAGCATAATGGCTGTAATTGCTCAAAAAGGATTTTGAGACAACTGCAAAAGATTGGATAGCATAACCACTCGACTATCTAGACTCAAAAATCTCTTCTCCAACTGTTTGTCACACCAACAATACTCGAGTACGAAGTTCACTTGCGAACAAGCTAGCTAATAGTCCATGGTTAATAACTCGTCATCCTAAGCAATAGATGAGAAGCCTAGTTCTTAACCCCGTAGAAAAGATGAGAATGACTCAGAATAGAATAACTTGGGAAGAGGAGTAAAAAGGGCCTTACGTTCCCTTCCACAATCAATTCCCATACTTTTCTATAGTGTTTCTAGACTCAACTTCGACCAGTTTGGCTTGGTAGTCCTACAGTCAGTCAGGCTCTGATACCAACCCTGTCGGGACCCCGATCCTAAGTCATATGAATCCAGACTGTAACATATCACATCACTTTGCAGCCTCACACATGGTAAACTCCACGGCTGCAGCCTTACCTTAGCCGGGACCGTTTGCGTCTTTTGACTCATGTATGTGAACATGTCGCTGGCAATCAAACGACAGAGAACCCGGGACGACATGACTAGTCATAGAACCCAAGTGGCACATCCATACGAAAACAGGCATACATAACGCAGCAATGCAGGTGTTGGTCTCAAGCGTGTGTAGACGAGTCATAGCAAGCTACAAGGATTCCATTACGTCATGGGACATAAATGTCATCACTGCACGTAGACGAGTCGTAGCAGGCTACAGGGACTCCATTACACTGCGAGACATTTCCCCGAAGGGACAGACATAGCAGCAAAGAAGGATACATGTCGGTCAGTCAGTGTGTCCGGAGCAGTACCAGCTACCAAGGCTCGATGGAAGCACAAATAGGCAGTTTCCCGTAAAGAGTACTACTAAAGGCACATGACTATGTGTCGGATCCCATACATACTGTCACACGTCACACGTACGCACGACATGCCCGATATGCATAGATACAACTATGGCATCACAACAAAACCATACATCAACACAACTTTTATTTAAGAGGCTTAGAAGAGCCTTGCATAATATGTTCTTACAGGTAGGGGTCACATGACCCGACACTCAAGTCATACAAGCAAATTCATACAAACCAAGCGGAAGCATAAAGCTGTCTGAGTACACACAATTGAAAGGGTAAAAAGGCACATGGCCTAACTATCTACAGCCCGCCACAGGGCATAAGGTCGTAGCTTGGACACCAGCTATTCGGTGTCATCGACATCTAGGTAGAACCCACCTGATGGGTCCTGGGTCTCATCACACAAGACCTCTAGTCCAGGCTATCGTCTATTTGCGAGTGAACCCGCACGGAAGTCTGGCCGAAGTTTCCGCTACGTCCCCAAACGATGTGCGTAGGGTTCCCAAGCCCACCATTTGGGTGACCCATGGTACACCCTGCCACTGCCTACCGCGTCGTAACCCACTCCTAGGGTCAGCGCTATGCACGGACTCCAACATGCTATAAACACCAGAAAGTACTTGCAACTCCTGGACCATGGACTAAGCGATTGATAAGTCGAGAGGGTCAGTTAAGTATCCCAACATGTGGTAGTAACTAGCCTTGGATCCCGAACAAGGAACTCAGTTCCTAAGAATGGTCCCAATGAGACAACCCGCTATGTACTCCTACATAGCCTCTCATCGCTACCTTTACCAAATCGGGTTCATCATAAACTTATCACATCAGAACAACATTGTTTCACTCCAGTTCATCACCCAGATGAATTAGACCTGACACAACTCTAAGCATACCAACCATAGCAGGCAAAGTAAGCAAGCACATCATGTCACAAGCATCTACCAGGTATGCTAGGTTGAAGGTTTAGCTATTTACTGTGACAATGACAGGTCATGCAAAGGAATGGGTTCATTTACCGTGTATGACCGACAAGAGAATGTTTGTCCTAATGCAATAGACAAGAGCAGGAGCGAGAGAATGGGATGTTATCGGAATGATCAATGGGGGTGATTGCCTTTTGGGAAGCGAGAAGGTTTTCTCCTTTGTTGGAATACTCGGAGGTATCCTCAAAAGGAGGGCCTAACGCAATGTACATAAATAACAATCAATACACGGCAAGTGCAACAATATGATGCATGATCAGACATGGCAGCATGTACGGATGAGCTAATGCAACTACTGTCCAAATTAAATGAAGTGATTTTGAATATAGGTTCAAAATCATTCCTGTTTACATATTCCATATGTTAAACCATTAGTAAATGTCAATGTTCATATACTTAGGTTGCTCTAACATGCGTGATAATAGCACCATTGGATTCATTGAATTTTCCTGATAAATTTTCATATGTAAATTATTTCAATCTGAGTTATAGATTAATTTCTATGAATTTTCTAAGTTTTAAATAGTTTCTCGAATTAATTTAATTTAGAAAATTCATTATTACATCAGCATGACATCATCATGACGTGAGCTGGTCAACAGACCGTTAATAGGTCAAACCTGACGAGTGGGGTCCACTAGTGAGTGCCCAGCTAAAACAGAGTTAACTAATTAACTAATTAGTAATTAGATTAGGGTAGGACCCACTGGTTAGTGGGTCATTAACTTAATAAAATAAATTAATTAAATTTTAAACTAATCCTAACCAACAGGGCCCGGCCCCACCTGCCAGCGACCAAGGGGTCAAATCCCCGTGGTCAACACCGGCCAAACCCAACGGCGTTGAGCCGCCGGTGGCTCCAGAGACGGCGGAGGGGTCGGGTTCCCTCCTCTGGCGACCAAAAGGATGGCGGAGGGCACCAGATCGTCCTAGGCTCACGCCCGCGTCCATCCCAACACGTCTCAAAAGCTGAGACCCCCCGGATCGATACCGGCGGCAAGCTCGGCAGCTGCCGGAGCTCAAGCGAGCACGTGCTCGGCGATCCAGGGCACCACATGGCCAGGGCTTAGCACCTACGGGCCCTACGCGACCCCACGAGCTCGATGGTGGCCTCGGATGGACCAACTAGTCACTAGAGCAACGCCAGCGATGAGCTCATGCAATGGGGGATTCGGGAGCCAACGCAACCGGGGCCTACAGAGTGGGAAAAGGCCGGGGAAGAGAGGGGAAAGGGCCGGGAGCTCACAGCGGGCTCGGAGCCGACGAGAGCTGGCTCGGGGAGGGCTTGGGGGCAACGAATCAACGGCGGTGGAGCTCGGCTCCAAGGAGGAAGATGAGCTCGAGGGCGATGCTCCAGGGCTCCTAGAAATGCGTGGCTTGGCGTAGAGGATGGGGACGACGAGGCGAAGCCTCTGGCGGGCTAAGGGAGGCACGTGAGCGGCTGCAGCTATGGCGGTGAGCTAGCGGGGCCATCGGCCATGGCAAGGCAGAGAAGAGGAAGAAGCAGGGGGCGAATGGCAAGAGGGAGAGAGAGATGGGGACGGCAGCGCATCCTCATCCGCTCGCCAGTGCGGCGGTGGAAGCAGGCACGCAAGAGGCTGCATGGTAGCCCCAGCGCGCGTGCACGGCGGGCACGTGTTCGTCCTCCTGGCCACCAGGAGGACGACAACAGTGCTGGGCCAGCTGGGCCGGCCCAGGTGCTTCCTCCTTTTTTTTATTTTCAATCTCCAGCTTCTGTTTTATTTTTCTAACATTTGTTTCATTTGTTTCTAGGCACAAATGCTAGTTATAAAATATCCCAAATATTTTATAGAACTTAGTTTGAATATTTCAAACTTCTATAAAAAGTTTCAGAATATTTTGAAAACTAAAATATTTATAATGCTTTATTTGGCATTTTCACAAGCTTTATTATTTATTTTCGAAATGCTATAGATATTCAAATATTTAGAATGACCCCTGGTATATTCATGTCCACATTTATCAGACATAGGGGACATTTTAGATGGGCATATTGGATTTGTTGGTTTTTCACAATCATTAAGTTGGTTTGATTCAAATGGAGTGTTTGGGGTTTCTTTTAATCCCCATTTCAAGTTGGCGGTCAGAGGCCTTGCCGATCTTCTTCTCCCCGAGGGCTTCAGTGGCAGGAGCAAGTGCCTTGGCGGTGGGTGCTGCAACAGCCTCCCGATAGAGTTGGTCGGGGCAGATAAGTGCGCCCTTCTTGTCGGAGTGATCATGATGACGCTCATTGGCCCGGGCATCTTCAGCACACTGTAGGCGAAGTGGGTGGCTGCCATGAACTTGGCCAGTGCCGGGCATCCAAGGATGCCGTTGTATGGCAACAAGATCTTGGCAACGTCAAAGACGATCTTCTCTGTTATGAAATTGATATCACAGCCAAATGTCACCGTCAGTGTGATCTTGACCTTCGGCTGAGTTCTCCCTAAATTGACCCCATGGAAAGCGCCCGTGGGCTCGAGATCTTCGTCGGGAATTTGCAGCCTTTGGATGATACCAGGCAAGATCAGGTTCAGGCTGGCCCCACTGTTGACTAGCTTCTTCGTCACCTTGAGGTTGGGAATTGTTGGTGAAACCAACAATGGTAGGCTCCCGACCGCAGTTGAGCGATCAGGGTGATCCTCAGCGTCGAAAATGATAGGAGTGTTGGACCACTTCAGAGGTTTCTGGGCACAAAAGGAGGGCTCCGCCGCGTTAACCTCGCACGCCCACTGTTTAAGTTGGTGTGAGAAGAATGTGACGAGGCACCTCCCTTGATGCACATCATCTCTGTAGCCTTCTGGGACTCATGGTCGCTGGACTCGTCATCCTCATTGAGGTCATCATCATCATCACCCTCTTGCTTGTTGTGGTGACCACCTCGGCCAATGTGCTTCTTGCCGGACCCCTCAGCACCATCCTGGCCTTTCTCTTTGTCTCGCCTCTCATACTTGACTCTTTGTTTCTTCGCAAGCTTCTCAACTTGCCGGCAGTCTTGGAGATCGTGGCCCTTGGTGCGATGAATCTTGCAATATTGCTTGACGGAGCCTTCCGGCTTGTCGGTAGCTGCCATCGGCTGGCAAGAGGCGCACCCCGCAATGTCCTTGTCGGGGTCGTTAACCTTGCCCTTCTGGGCGGTATCGGGGTTGCCGGATCGCTCGACGGCAAGCACGGTCTTGCTCTTGCGCTTCTAGTTGCACCGCTGACCCTTGTTTGTCTGGGCAGCGATGTCTTCATCCTCAGAGTCGACCCCTGTGCCAGCGTCTTCGCAAGGGAGCCTCCTCCCTTCTTTGGCGTGAGCACATTTGCCTGGCAGAGCATAAAGCTCGGCAACATCCCTGACCTTGTTCATCGCCAGCTCTTCCCGCATCCTGCGGTTGTGCACGTTTTGATGGAACACACTGATAATAGCGGCAGGGTGAACGTCTGGTATGTTGTGGTGCAGGCGGCTGAAACTATGGATGTACTTGCGCAAAGTCTCACCCTCCTTCTAAGGGATGATGTGCAAATCGCTTTCTTGACAAGGAGCTTGGTGGCCTCCAGTAAAGGTGCCAACAAACTCGTGGCACAGGTCTACCCAGAAGGTGATGAATCCTTTTGGCAGGTGCATCAACCACGACCTGATGTTGGGCTTAAGCATCAACGGGAAGTAGTTGGCTAGTATCTTGTCGTCACGAGCCCCGGCAGCCTGCACCGCAATAGTGTAGATGCTCAGGAACTCTGATGGGTGAGTCTTGCCGTCATACTTCTCCGGGACCTCCGTCTTGAACTTGCAGGAATTGGGCCACTGGACTTGCCACAGCTCACAGGTAAACGCTGGACAACCCACCTCGTAAGATAGGCTGGCAGGATACCCTGGTGTGGGCTTGTCTACAGTGGACCCCGTGCGCTTATCAGATTGATGGTGTGCTTCCCTCCGTCGCTCGATTGTAGTTCGAGCATCTTCCTTGCTTCGCTCCCGAAGAACTTGAGGCTGGTCGCGGCGAGTCCGTGGGTCGTATGGTTCAACTATGTTAGCATTGTGGGGACATTGCACTAGTGAATTATGAACCCTAGGCCTTATTTCCAAGCATTTATACAACGTTTTGCTTGCTTTTTTACACTTCCTACCTTGCTGCTTTCATATTTTCAGATTAATAAAACCTATTTCCATCATCCATATTGCACTTGTCCACCATCTATTTGCCGAATTAGTGCACCTATACAATCTGCCATTGTATTGGGTGTGTTGGGGACAAAAGATATATTTTGTATTTGATTGTAGGGTTGTTTGAGAGAGATCATCTTCATCCTACACCTCCCACAGATTGATAAACCTTAGGTCATCAACTCGAGGGAAAACTGCCATTGTCTAACAAAACTCTGTGCTTGGAGGCCCAACGGAGTCTACAAGAATAAAGTTCCGTAGTGGACATCAGTGGGCTACAACTCATGATAATCAAGCATTTCCTCATGGACACAGACTCACCAAGTATTCTCCCTAAATCCCTGATAACTTGTAAATGTTAGGGGTAGTTGTCACACCCTGTGTTTGTATCCCTTTGTTATGCTTGGATTTACAAAATTTGGAACCAATTAAAACTTTTTGGGTACGTGGTTGTTTGAATTATTGCTTGTTTGATTGTTTTGTTGAGTTTTTTTGGCACTCTTAGGTTCTACTCCTCTCCATATTCATCTTCCTTGAACCAAACTTCTTGCCCAATGATCATGCCATGTGAATGGTGTCCAAAACTATTTTTATCAAATATTATCTTGACCAAAAAGGAATTATTCAAATTAGGTCTTCAAAAACCCCTGAGTTGAGGTTTGCACTGCAAGTCCTCACATTGGGTGGATCCTTTTTCCCCAAAGGCTCTATTTAAAACCTACCATATATATGGCTTCCCAAAACCACCAAATATTAGTTTTGAGGATTATTTTACTATTTATTCAAAAGGCTTTTTTCTTAAGGCCATAAATGATCTTTTATGGGGAAAATTATTTAAATTCTTTCAAAATATTTAATAAAATTTAGGGAAACTCAATGGACAGCTGAGTATCCAGAGAGGCCACGTCGCGTCCCTGTTGATTTGATGGCCGATGGCGCCCCCTGCTCCTATAACGATGTCATTCGTTCCCTATCTTGACCCCTCGCTCCATTCCGTCCTCTTCCTCGTCGTGTCGCCGCCAGGTAAGGTAGCCAAGCCCCTTGCCGCCGCTTGTCCTCCATGCTCCGGTTGAGCACGAGCTCGGGCTCGGGGTATCCTCTCCATGTCGTCTCCAGCCCTCCTGTGCACGTGGATCGAAGCCCCAGAGGTCCTTGCGTCTTCTTCCTCTTTGCACGTAACGCCATCGATGCCGAAGCTCCGCCGCCGTTGCTGTCTTCTGCCTGGCGCGTAGACCCGGAGATCGTCAAGATTCATAGCTCCATTGCGTCGTCTCCAGCTCGACCCCGTCCCCCTATCCATGTCCTAGGTGAGATAGCTATTCCCTTCTAACTGCTCTCCCTCCTCCCTCGCGTGTTCGTGCCTAGGTCTCGTGGATTCGTGCATGCCGCTGTCGCGCTCCCCATACTTTGTAAAACCCGGTGCTTTTGTTAGTTCCAGGTGCGCCACAATGTGCCAGGTCCTTTACGGCCAGGATCATGCAGCCATGTAGCCCCCCCTAGCCTCTCTTGTGGCGTAGCTCTCGCGTTGCCTCACTAAGGAGCTGTGGCTCCCTCCTGCCATGTTCGTGCCCGAGTTCGGTCACGAGCTCGAGGTCCTTGCCAACTTGCCCCTCAGCCCGTGCTTGTCTCGAGAATGGTTTCACCTTGCAGTTCCGAACCCGCACCGACGGTCTTCCTAGCCGGAAGTGGCCAGAGTTGGCCGCTGCGGCCGCCGATCCTTTTTGTTAGCAAGAGGTAGGAGAAGAGAGCTAGCCTCCCTGGATTAGATCATAAGGCTGCGCCCCTCTCTATAGGCAGAACCCCCCTCCTAGCCTACTGGTTGCCGCGTGCACCTCCCACTGGGGAGACCTGGGTTTGAAACCCCGCGAGCTCAATTGCCCCCCTTTTTTTCCATTGACGCGTTTTGATGTGTGGTGTGCCAGGATCCGGTGTGGTACACCGGATCCCGTGTGGGTGTGCAACTTGTGTATGAGTGCCAACGTGTGTCCTTGCATGTGGTGGGATTCCCTGTGGCAGGGAGATCCAGAGAGTGAGTATGTGTGCTTGTGTGTGTATGTGTATGTGCTAGTGTTTGTGTGTGTATGACAGTGGACCCATGGCCCACTTGTCATCCGCAAGAGGGGCCCTGTTGTCTATGCCAAGTGGGCCCCTCCTATCTATTTTTTCTATTTTATTGTTTTGTGTTTTAATTAGATTATTTCCATATCTGGTAACTTACCATTTCTGGACATGAGCATTTATTTATATGAGCAAATATAGCAAGTTTTGACTTATGGGAATGACATGTTATTTTTGAGCTTGGTTTTTTGAGTTTTGCAAAAGCTTATATATGAGTATGATATATGGAATTGGGGTATAATTTCCCTATGAATCCATTGGTGCAATTGGTTTGGTCATTTGAGCTAGTTTGACAAAATGTCATTTTGTCACAATATGCCATTTTTTTCATTTTAGTTAGAATTAATCCATGCATGCTATCATAATTGTCTCAACATGGAAGTGGTAGTATTTCATGAGTAGACTGCCATGGTATTTTCTTTTGAAATGATTATATTGCATATGAGTGGGAACCTTGCTCTAAAGTGGCTATTAAAATGTTGCTGCTTTCAACATGCTAAATATTTCTGAGTCTGAGAATCTGTTAATATTTTTATGCCATGTTATGTTGATGCTACCAAGGGATAGGTTGTGTTTTATCTCAAGCTCAGTGCTAGAGTTTTGAAGTAGATGTTGTCCTCTACTATCCTGTGAATTTTCATGCCATGAGGTGGTCTCTATCATCATTACTTTTCGCTGTCAACTTGTTATCAGCCTGACTCAGATTCCAAAAAACTGTGATTTTCACTAAGCCCCTAGAATCTGTTTCATCATGCCATCTTGTGAGCTTCATGCTTATTGATATGTGCTTCCTTTCCAATTTGTGTAGTTGGATGATTTGATAAGCATGTTATGAAGTTTCTTTGCATGCCTTGTTTGAGGTTGGAAACTTCCTGTAGCTCTAGATAATTGTTGCGGAAGTTGCTATGTTGTTGTTTTGGGACATATTGTGTGTGTTAGTGTTTTGTGGCTTGTGGGAGCTATGCTCCATTGTTTTCTTGATATTTGGCTATATTGTGGGTGCTTTTTCATTTACTAACCAGTGTCTACCTTGGAATACCAAGGAATAACCCATGGCCTTCCATGTCTTGTATTTTGTATTCGTACCTTGCCGTGAGCGCAACATGAGATCAGTTACTCCGTTTCCTACTTTCTACATATGCATTTGCATCTATTTTGCATGAAGCATCCATATTCACCATGGTCATGCATGTTAAAACAATGTAACATGAGGTTTTGTCCAGAATTGTAAAAAACTTAACTATTGCATGAGAAACATAACTAGCTTAGGATTGTCATGCTAAATACTTCAAATGAATCATGCATCAGCTTGTTTGTGCATTGCACCTTGGTTGGTTGTTTATTGTTGCTGTTTCCCTTGGGTAGATGCGAGTGTTGAACCTGAGTACGAGGATCCATGAGGGTATCACTACGAGGACCCCACTCTTTGCCCCTTTGAAGAACCAACATGCAAGATGATCGTACCCAGATCGCGACACTATTTTTGCTTTGCTAGATGTCTCGCACTTATCGTTACATATGCGTTACCTACCACTTGAATGTCAAGCCTCCTACATTGCCATGATAGCCTCTATCCCCTCCACATCCTAGCAAACGTTGTTTGGCTAAGTTACCGCTGCTCAACCCCTCTTATAGCGTTCTTAGTTTCAGGTGCAGGTTGTTTCCGTGTGATAACATGGATATCTGGAGATAACAAAATATTTAATGCTCTTTTAATTTAATGCACATATATACCTTGGTATGGTGGAAGGCTTGGACTTTTGCTCAGTGTTTTGTTCCACTTTTACCGCCATAGTTACATCTTCCAGTGTTATGTTTTTATGGTTTGTGCTCCTAACATGCTCGGGGTTGTTATGGGGACCCCCTTGATTATTCTGTTGAGATTACAACATTTCTGGAAAGACCCAACATTGGTACTATTTGCTTAAACAACTTAATAAAATTGCATAGGGATTTTGCGACCCCGTGGATAATTAATCAACAACCCGGGCCAGTGCTCCTCATGAGTGTTGGTCCAACCTAGAGCAGCTTACTAACACTGCCCGGGGCAACTCGATGATTGGCGTGGTAACCACCGCTCATCCATTGTGTCGTGAGAACGAGATACGTGGCTCTTATCGGGTTTGTCGACACGTCGGGCGGTGTTGCTGGACATGTTTTACCTTTTTCGAGTGGCTTGCGTGAGGAACTCGGATTTTCTTCGGGCTATCTCGATGTGTCGGTTTTCCTTTGGAATCGCCTAGGATGATCACGAAATCGATGGTCAAGGTTGTTCCCGCGGAGTGTGGTTAATTTATGATGGATTAGTTGGAGCACCCCTACAGGGTTAAGTCTTTCGGAAAGCCATGCCCACGGTTATGTGGGAACTTGGATATTTTTTTAACACCCGGTTATAGTTAACTTGAAGTAAACTCAAATACAATAGACCAACTGTGTGAGTAACCGTGATCATCTCTGCTCGTGAACATGAACCAAGAGAGAAAATGGTGGGGTTATGTTTGACGTAAGTAGGTGTTCAGGATTGCTTAGCAATCATGCTAGTTCTCGAACGTCTATCGTAGTCCACATATTTACAATCATGTTCTCATAAGTTAGCCACCATACAATGCTTAGTGCTGCTGCAAACTAAACACTTACCCCCATCCAACCCAATAATCTTGAATAGTCTTGGCACCCAGTTGCAAGATTGCTGAGTCCCCGTGGCTCACAGATTACTACAACAAATACAGGTGCAGGTGCAGATGAGACCGTGCCAGATGATTGGACGCAGCTCCAATGGGAGTATGGCGAGGAACGTGGCAGGATGTACATCACATATCCAAACGAGTAGAGTGGCCTTGGTTGTGATCTTCGGGGCTAGCAAGACAGTTTCATTGCATCTTTTCTCGTTTGTTTTCATCCGTAGTCGGACCCTGTCTTTTGAATGATGTTCGAATAAACTGTGTGGAATTGTAATTTAGCATGTGGTGAGTGTAAGCCAACTCTTATACTCCTCTCTTCATAAATGTATGTGATGATACTAAATTTGCGAAATGACTAGATGCGCCTCTATCCCTGTCGAGGCCCCCGTGCCAAGTATGGATAGGCGTGCATCTTGGGCGTTACACTCGACCCGAGATCTAAGAACGAAAGAACTCTGGAAATTCAGAACAGAGAAGGTGCTCACATTCCCAAGTAGATTCTTTGTCGGAATGATGAGACCATTTCAGCTTGAGAAACTTGATTGACTTTTTGTGAGGCTTACGCTCAGTTTCTTCGAGAATAGCAACTGGATGCTCACGATAAGATAGGTCTTCCTGGAGATCAATGTCTTGGAGGTCAATGGTACACTCAGGAGTTATGAAGCACCTCCAGAGCTGAGAGACATGGAAGACATCATGCACATTTGCGAAATTTGGAGGAAGTTATAATTGATAGGCAAGTTCAGCTCTCTTGCCCAAAACTCCGAAAGGACCCACAAAGTGAGGAGCTAGCTTCCCTTTAATTCCAAACCGCTGAGTGCCCTTCATGGGGGAAACTCTGAGATATACAAGGTCATCAATTTGAAAGGAGACATCCCGATGTTTGTTATTGTAATAACTCTTCTATTGGGATTGAGCTGCTTTGAGGTTCTCATGAATGACACGACACATCTCTTCTGCTTCTGTGATCATGTCATTGCCCAAAATTTGACGCTCGCCGGTTTCAGACCAATTGAGCGGGGTACGGCACTTCCTGCCATAGAGAATCTCGAAAGGGGCCTGGCCTGAACTAGCCTGAAAGTTGTTTTTGTATGAAAATTCAGCGTATGGAAGGCAGTCTTCCCATTTCATGCCGAAAGACATCACACAGGCTCTGAGCATGTCTTCAAGGATTTGATTAACTCTCTCAACTTGACCACTTGTCTGCGGATGGAATGCAGTGCTGAAATGGATCTTGGTGCCCATAGCAATCTGGAAGGACTCCCAAAACTTGGAAGTGAAGAGGCTTCCACGGTCCGAGGGTATGAGATGACGAATACTGTGCAAACAAACTATCCTTGATGTATACAGCTCTGCTAGCTGAGCTGTCGAGATAGATTCTTTAACCAGAAGGAAATGGGAAACTTTGGTGTGCTTGTCGATAACCACCAAGATGGCATCGTTTCCCTTCTTGGACTTAGGAAAACCAGTGACGAAATCCATATCCACATGATCGAATTTCCATTCTGGAATAGGCAAAGGCTGAACGAGATCTGCTGGACGTTGATGTTCCGCCTTCACTCTGTGACAAACATCACACTCATTCACGAACTGAGCAATTTCACGTTTCATGCGAGTCCACTAGAAGGTTTGCTTGAGGTCCTCATACATCCTAAAACTTCCTAGATGACTGGATAGGAGACAATTGTGTGCTTCGTCCATGATAACCTTCCTGAGATTGCCTTTTGGAACCACCAGATGGTCCTCAAAGAACAAGGTATCTTTGTCATCAACGCGGAGGCACTTATACTTCGGAATGCCCTTGGCCACACCTTTCTTCAGTTTCTTCACAATCCCATCAAGAAGTTGAGCTTGGCGAACTTGATCTTCCAGAGTCGGAGAGACTGGAAGATTTTCAAGAAATCCCTATGGAATCATCTAGAGATTGATCATGCAGAAGGCTTCACAAAGCTCGCATTGAAGAGGCTTCAGGATAAGACTGTTGCAGTACGCCTTATGGCTGAGCGCGTGTGCAATGACATTTTCTTTCCTAAGTGTATACTCAATGCTTTGGTTGAAGTATTCAATCATTTCCACCCAATGATACGTCCGAAGATTGAGATTGGGTTGAGTGAAAATGTAGTTCAAGCACTTGTGATCAGTGTACACCTCAACTAGTCTACCCAACAACAAATGCCTCCAAGTCATTAGAGCATGCACAACTGCCGCCAACTCAAGATCATGAGTGGGGTAGTTCTTCTGCGCAGGCTTCAACTGACACGAGGTATAAGAAACAATCTTCTTATCTTGCATGAGAATGCCACCAAGGCCTTGGAGAGAAGCATCAGAAAAAACATGGAAAGGCGTTGCTCGGGAGGAACAAGAACTGGAGTTGAAGTCAGTTTCTGCTTGAGCATATTGAAGGCCACATCACACTCGTGAGACCAAGCATACTTGACATTCTTTTGGAGGAGGTTGGACAGAGGCTTAGAAATTTGAGATAAGTTCTCCACAAATCTTCTGGAGTAACTTGCTAGCCGAAGAAGCTAGGAAGCTGCTTGACATTCTGGGGAGGTTCCCACTTCAAGATTGCCTCAACTTTCTCAGGGTGCACTTTAATGCCCTCGGCAAAGATCACATGCCTAAGGTACACCACTTCGTTGAGCCAAAACTCACACTTGGAAAACTTAGCATAGAATCGATGCTCTCTTAGCTTGTCAAGCACAAGCTGGAGATGCTCTGCATGTTCTTCTTCAGTCTCCGAGAACACTAGGATATCATCTAGATAGACCAAGACGAACTCATTCTTGAAAGGAGAGAATATGAATTTCATCATTCTTGAGAAGGTTGGAGGAGCATTGATGAGACCAAAATACATGATGGTGTACTCATAAGAGCCAAAACTCATCCTGAAAGCAGACTTCAGAATATCTTCTTCACGAATGCGAATCTAATGACAGCCCACGCGAAGATCAAGCTTCGAGAAAACCATGGCACCTTTCAGTTGTTCAAAGAACTCATTGATGTTGGGAAGTGGGTACTTGTTTCTGATTGTATTTTTATTCAATGGATGGTAATCGACACAAAGTCGGTCTGTGCCATCCTTCTTCTTGACAAACAAAACACCACAACCCCATGGAGAAGAACTTGGTCTCATCAGACCCATACGTTCTTGTTCCTCTAGCTACTTCCTCAACTCTTTCAGCTCTTCGGGGTCAAGTTTATAAGGATGCTTGCAAACCGGTTCAGTTCCGGGCTTGAGATAAATCTCAAACTCAACTTGCCGGTGTGGAGGCATGCCTGTCAATTCTTCGGGAAAGACATCTTCATACTGACAAACCACCGGAATTTGAGAAATGGCTGAGATTTCACCCTTCTCACTAAGAGAAAAGAGACGAATCGTGTCATCGCGAGCTGCAAAAATGATCACATCTTCTGAAGGATGAGTCAATTTGACTTCTTTGGCTTGACAATCAACATGCGCCTTGTTCATAGCCAGAAAGTCCATGCCGAGAATGGTATCAATATTGGAATTACCGAGAACAATTGGAGAGGCCAGAAAAGAATAATTGCCCATCTTGATAGAAACATCCGGAACCACCTTGTTAGCGCTCATGAGAGTGTCAGGTGGAACAACACGCAAGGCCTTGCTGAAATGTTCACGATCGAAATCATGCTTGGCGAAGAATGCTTTAGACATGAATGAATGGGATGCACCAGTATCAAAGAACACATTAGCATGAAAATAATTAACGAAGAGATTACCCATGATCACTTGAGAACAATCCTCTCCCTCGGTTGCGTTCACCATGTTCACTATTGCTCAGTTGGGATTATGCTTCACCATAGCATTGCCTAGAGGTCTGACTAGAGGAGGAGGCAGAAGATGCCGCGGTTGCACTTGTTTGAGTAGTGACCCTTCTAACCACACTTGTGACAAGTAACCTCTAAGAGTAGACGGAAGTTGCCGGGAGGAGGAACATTAGCTGACTTGGGTGCCGGGGCCTCTGCTGATAACCTGGGTTAGGTGGGTGGGAAGAACCACGACCACCGAACTGCTTCTTCTGCTAAGGAGAATGAAACGGAGGAGGAGGAGGAACCCAATATTTCTTCTACGTAGGGACCATCTGAGAGCTGGAAGAAGAAGAATAGGAATCCCTGGAGCGCTTCCTTAAGTTCTCTAACTTGAGC
Source organism: Hordeum marinum (assembly GCA_022496015.1). NCBI lineage: Eukaryota > Viridiplantae > Streptophyta > Magnoliopsida > Poales > Poaceae > Hordeum > Hordeum marinum. Next base: position 209,873,082 of record CM039674.1, on the reverse strand, counting down.
TAAGTTGCCTCGACCTTCAAAGCCATGTTGTAGAACTGATCAAAGTCACGAGGCTCTTGAAGGACTAGACCCAGTAGAAGCTAATCCTTGAGACCACCTCTGAACTGATAAATCATGGACTTGTCGTCAGGAACATATTTTTTAGAATAGCAGGCCAAATTTTGCAACTCGACGCTGTACTGATAGACACACTTGCTTCCCTGCTTCCGGCTCCTGAACTTCTCACGCATGTCCTTGACAAAGCTCGTCAGAATGTAATGGGCCCTAAAGTCACAGCAGAAATCATCCCAGCTAACAACATGATGGCTGGTGGAGTCCTTGTATTGCTACCACCAATGTGCTGCCTGGCCCTTGAGCTGAAAGGACGCGAACCTGACCTAGTCCTCCGGATTAACATTGCTGCACTCAGAATGCTTAGACATGTCATGGAGCCAATCATATGCATCAAAAGGCTGCTCACAACAGGTGAAAGGCTTGGGCTGGTTGTCAAGGAACTGGTTGAGCGTCACGAACTGAGGCTGATTCTGAAAATTACCTTGAAAACCTTGCAGACCCTAATCTCTTTCTTGCAACAGCCTGACCAACATATGAGTATTCGCATTGGTTGCGGCCACCACAGCTTGCCAAGAGTCTAGAGGAGGAGGCGGTGGTGGGGTGGTGGAGGATCAGACTACCCCTCACCTTGAGCCGAATTCTTGCGAGTTGGTGGAGCCATCCTTGAGATGGGGAAGAACATCAGCACATCATTGACAAAGATGATTGCAATAAGCTGAATCAAATGCCTTTAAAGAAATTGAATGAAGAAACACGATAGCCTTCCTACTAAAAAATTAGTAAGAACGCTTTCTTCAGGCTTGCGATAACATCATCAGATATTAGAAGCCACTTGCAATAACACAAAAGTATTGAGCTAATGTTGCTCGGAACAAATGTATATGCCATCATACATCTGAAGAAGATGATCCCATATAGCTACTTGAATTCCCACCTAAGAACTTCCGAAATCTTTCTAGTCATGCAATCGGGTGTTGGGGATACAAGGAGGAAAATATCTCACACAACTAACAAGCCCTACACCCCAATTGTATCGATCCTTCAACAAATAACCAGAGGCTTCGGAGGTCCATCTATATCGGATCCTTGAAAGCACAAAGGTACCCAACACGGCGGTACCTCGGACACCTCCCTAGTACTAGGTGACTCCGACCTTATCTCATCATGACAAGTATTGAAGCAATTCCGAACAACCTCTGTCCTCAGATACTAAGAAAAGTGAATGGCAACGATGTGCGAAGAATTCCCTCGAGCTCAACTCCCCAGAGGAAATCAAGTAATACCGGAGGCACCAAGATAGAACTCTGTCACATCGGCATCATATTGTTTCCAAAATACCCACGTGATCCTAAAAAAAATTGAGCGAGAAGAGGAGTAGAATCAAAAATTTTAAGTCGAATACCTCACCAGAGTATAGAAGAGCAATAAAAAGAAACCTACTCTCCGATATAACTAGACTCAAAATAGTTTTTTCTAGACTCGACTCGGCCAAGTTCGATCAAGCAAAGGGCTCCTATGGTCGTATGGCTCTGAATACCAACTTGTAACGCCCAAGATGCGCGTCTACCCTTATTTAGGCACGGGGGCCGCGACAGGGATAGAGGCACATCTAGTCATTTCGCAAGTACAAGAACATCGTAGTCATGTATGAAGAGATGAGTATATTAGTTGCCTTACACACGCCACATGCTAAATTGCAAGTTCACACAAATTATTCAAGCATCATACAGAAGATAGGCTCCGACTACGGATGAAAACAAACAAAGAAAAGAAGCAATGAAACTGCCTTGCTAGCCACAAAGAACATGACCAAGGCCTCTCTACTCGTCTGGATATGTGACATGCATTCTGCCACGTTCTTCATCATACTCCCACTAGATCTAGGTCATATCATCTGGCACGGGCTCATCTGCACCTGCACCTGTATTTCTTGAAGTAATCTGTGACCCACAGGCACTCAGCAATCTTGTAACCCGGGTACCAAAACTATGCAAGCTTATTGGGTTGGATGGGGTGAGTGTTGAGTTTACAGTAGCACTAAGCATTGTATGGTGGCTAACCTATGAGAACATGAATTTAAATGTAGTGGACTACGAAAGACGATCGAGAACTACCATGATCACTAAGTGATCATGAACACCTACTCAAGTCAAACATAACCCCACCATGTTCTCTCTTGGTTCATGTTCACTAGCAGAGACGATCATGGTTATGCACACAGTTGGTGTATTTTATTGGAGTTTACTTCAAATTAACTATAACCGGGTGTTAAAGAAAATATCCAAGTTGCCACATTACCGCGGGCACGGCTTTCCAAAAGATTTAACCCTGCAGTGGTGCTCCAACTAATCCATCACAAATTAACCACACTCCGGGGGAATAACCTCAACCACGGATCTCGTGATTGTCCTAGGTAATTCCAAAAGAAAACCGACATGTCGAGATAGCCAAAGAATATCAGAGTTCCTCACGCAAGCCATTCGAGAAAGGTAAAACAAGTCCAGCAAGACCTCCCTACGTGTCGACGAACCCATTAAGAGCCGCGTATCTCACTCTCAAGACACGACGCGTACGGAGGCCTGATAGAAATCTCCCGAGTTGCTCCAGGTTGGCCCCGCACAGTGCTCCAGTTTGGACTAAAACTCATGAGGAGCACTGGCCCGGGTTCTTGATTAATTATCCACGGGGTTGCAAAGACCTATGCAATTTATTAAGTTGTTTAAGCAAATACTACCAATGTTGGGCCTTGCCAAACAAGCTTTAATATCTATCGAATAATCAAGGGGGTCCCCATAACAACCCTGAGCATGTTAGGAGCGCAAAATATGGAAACATAACACTGGTAACAAGTAACTATGGCGGTAAAAGTGGAATAAAACACCGAAAAAGGCCAAGATTTCCACCTTACCAAGATATATATGTGCATTAAATTAAATAACAGTAAATATTGTGATATCTCCAGATATCCATGTTATCACATGGAAACAACCTGCACTTGCATCTAAGAACGCTATAAGAGGGGCTGAGCAGCAGTAACTTAACCAAACAAGGTTTGCTAGGTAGTGCAGGGATTAGAGGCTATCATGGCAATGTAAAGGGCTTGACATTAAAGTGTAGGTAACACAAGGTAACGATAAGAGCGAGACATCTAGCAAAGCAAAAATAGTGTCAGGAAATTGGTACGATCATCTTGCATGTTGGTTCTTCAGAGGGACAAAGAGTTTGGTCCTCCTAGTGGTACTCTCTTGAATCCTCGTACTCAGGTTCAACACTCATGTCTACCCAAGAGAAACAGCAACAATAAACAAAAAACCAAGGTGCGCTGCACAAACAAGATGATGCATGGTTCATTTTAAGTATTTAACATGGCAATCCTAAGCTAGTCGTGTTTCTCATGCCATAGTTAAGTCATTTACAATTCTGGACATATCATCATGTTAAGTTGTTTGAACATTCATGATCATGGAAAATATGTATGCTTCATTCAAATTGATGCAAGTGCATATGTAAAACGTAGGAAACGGACTAACGGTTCTCACGCTACGCTCACGACAAGGTACGAAGGCAAAATACGAGACAAGGAAGGCCATGGGCTATTCCATGGCATTCCAACGTGTCCACTTGTTAGGAAATGAAGAACCAACCACAATAGAGCCAAAGATCAAGCAAAACAATGGAGCATAGCTCCCACAAGTCACAAAATACTACCACACACAATCTGCCCAAAACAGGAACATAGCAACTTCCACAACAATTATCTAGAGCTACAGGATGTTTCCAACCTAAAACAAAGCATGTACAGAAACTACATAACATGCTTATCAAATCATCCAACTACACAAACTGGAAAGGAAGAACATATCACTAAGCATGAAGCTCACAAGATGGCACGATGAAACAGATTCTTGGGACTTAGTGAAAATCACAGTTTTTTGGAATCTGAGTTTAGCTGGTAGCAAATTGACAGCAGAAAACAAGGATGCTAGAGACGATCTCATGGCATGAAAATTGACAGGATGGTAGAGGACAATATCTACTACAAAACACTACCATTGAGCTTGAGCTAAAACACCACGGAACACTTGGTAGCATGCACTCAACATGGCATAAAAATGATAGCAGATTCTTAGGCTTAGAAATATTTAGCATGTTGAAATCAGCAACATTTTATTAGCCACTTTGGAGCAAGATTCCCACTTATATGCAAGTTTATCATGTCAAAAGAAATTACCAGGGCATAATAATCATAAAACACTACCACTTCCATGTTGACACAATTATCATAGCATGCATGGATTAATTCTGACTAAAATGACAACATGGCATATTGGGACAAAATGAAATTTTGTAAAACTAGCTCAAATGACAAAACAAATTACACTAATGGATTTCTGGGAATTTTCTACCCCAAATCCATATATCACACTCATATATTGGAGTAGATAAAATGCCCGCAATTCTAACTAACTACTAGCATCAAAATCCCCATCAACCTATAAGTCAAAACTTGTTATAAATGCTCATGCCCAAAAATGCCTATGGAAAGATATGGAAGTTTACTAAATATAGAAACACTCAAATAAACAAACAAAACTAATGGAAAAGAAAACAAGGAAAATATTGGAAGGAGGGGACCCACCTGGCATAGTCACCAGGGCCCCTCTTAGGCTAACATGTGGGCCAGGGCCCACTATCATGCTCTCTCTCACACAAGCACACACCAGATACACATACACACACACAATCACAACACACACACAGCCACACGCGGATTAGGACGGCCGCACCAGATCCGGCCACACACGCACACACACAGGCGCAGAACACACTAGCACACACGCACACGGGATCCCACGTGGCCACACCAGAGCCTACCCGCACACACACTCAAACCGAAAAAGAAAAGGGCCGGAGGGGGAATCAAACCCGCGACCTCGCGGTTGCCCCTCGGTTCGGCTACCACTACGCTATGCATGGGCTACTGACTGAAGGGGAGATCGACTCCTCTACTACTAGATGTCGAAGAAGTAACTAACGAAACTGAACCCAATAGAGAGAGCGGTGACAAGGAACGGTGGCGACACTCTCCGGCGACCTACTCGACCATAACCCAAGTTGGCACTATGCGGGGATTATGGGATACTAGGGGAACCCGTTCCTTTGCTCATCTTGCGACGAGGGGGAAGGAGGCGAGGCCCTCAAGGCCACGCCTTGATCTGAACGGCGGGGATGGCGAGGGGAAGTACTATGGTGACAACAAGCTGCTACGGCCTAATGTGGTCAAAAAGCGAGGCGAGGGGGAAAAAGCTACGGCTCACCGAGGGTTAGAGGCACTCGCATGTGAAGAAGCTCGAAGAGGGGCGGTGCAGCCTGATGAAGCGGCAGGAGACGACGACGTGGCAGCTGGCCCATGCTGCGGAGATGCTGCGGGAATCGAAGGAGGGAAGCACCAGGAACCACCCTGGAATCTTGGACGGCGAGGAAGACTCACCGACTGCGATTGGCAACGACGACGACTACCACGACACTCTGCTTCCTCTCTCTCTCTCTAAAACTCGCTGTGCTCACTGAACTTACAAGGAACAGGGACAGAGAAGGGGGAGAGATGGAGATGGCGACGGTGGAGGGGAAAACGCGGAACCCTAGGCGAGGCCAGCGGCTCGCTTTATAGGATGGACAAAACGGCACCAGCCTCGGCGTCCATGAAGAACTTCACGGCATCGGGTGCTCTCTCTCTCTCACTAAATCTGATGAAGGTCGACGACTGGGAAGGTAGGCCTTAGCACGGCTGGGCTCGGCCTTGCCAGCCAGTTGGCCAGGAGGCCCACTGCTGTCTCTCCCTCTCACAAAAAAACACATGTTTTAATTTAAAGACTCAGAGAAACAAAATGACCAGGATGATAGAGAGAGTTATTAAAAGAAAAGAAATATTTTCTTGAGTTTGCAAAAATGCATACTCTTTAATAAACATGAAAAAGGCATTTTCTGAAAAATTAAAACATTCACATATTTAGAATTGGAATCTGTTTGCAATTGTTAGAAATATACAAAAGCAGTAGAACATGCTTGAGAGTACACAACAGTTCTCATATGGGTATTTATAAAAGGAGCAACATTTTTAATGTAGGAAAAACAACAAGCAATTATTTAACATGTTGCTTGATTGGAATAAGAGAGAAATGGGGATAGTTTTGGAATGGGAGGAACTAGAGTAACACTCCAACAAAGCACACATGCATTCATCTGCATACACACCTCACATCACAACACTTCACAAGCACAAGCAAGCCGAAATTAGTTATGCATTGATATGATGAGCATGATGGCATGATGCATGATGCATGAAATGGAAATGGCAATGAAGCAAAAATATTAATTCATTCAAAGCACATGGCAAACATAGAGGTTCACATGAGATAGATGACCAAAATGATAAGGGTAGCACTTGGGCTGTTACACCAAGATGTCGAGCCCCCAGGCCAAACAATGGCCAGGAGAGAGGGATTGTTTGAAGGGCTTGAGCTGGTTGATGTAATTTCTTGGAATCAAATTGGCATGCTTCACACTTGGTTACTAACGCAGTTGCATCCTGGAGGGTAGTGGGCCAAAAGAAACCTTGCCCGAATTCCTTTCTGGGAAGTGCTCTTGATCCTATGTGGGATCCACATATTCCTCCATGTATCTCTGCCAAAAACTCCAGTCCATCCTCCCGAAAAATGCACTTTAGTTTCATGCCATTTGGTCTCTTTCTGTATAGGACGTTGTCCATGAAAGACTGGCGGGATACTTTCTCTGCTTCCTCTTGTTTCTCAGGGAGTTCTCCTGTCTGAACAAAATGGACGATGTGTTGTGCCCACGCTGGAGCCTGGCGCTCGACAACAACGGCTAAAATCATATCCTCTACTGGGGAAGCATTTATCTCAACAGCAAGGGCATGAGGCCCCGTTGGAGCCTGCTGCCTCCCGGTAAGCCTGCCGGGAGCGTGTGCTTCCTCAGCAAGAGCTTGATGCTCTGCCGGAGCACGGCGCTCACCGGCAAACCTGACGTAGTCCCTGGCAACCTCCTTGCTGGAGGCTTTTGGGCGCTCTGCCAAGAAGTGCTTGCCCAGTTGATGGTGTCACGGATGGTTGAGTCAGTCGGAGCATGAAAGTTCCTGGTTGCATAGGCAACTTAAGGGCAGCACACTTTGAACGGCCACTTCCTCACTTCATCTACATAAGCTTCCATTAACAGACTGTGATAATCCTTGTTCACTTGCCTCACAAGAAGCTGAGAATCACCCCTGACAATAAGTTTCTTGATCCCTACGTCTGCCGCGATCCTGAGACCAGCAAGCAGTCCTTCCTACTTAGTATTATTGTTCGTTGATCTCTACCAGGGAAAGTGCATGTGAATCACATATTTTAGGTGTTCTCGAGTGGGTGCCACAAGGAGCACTCCGGCACCGGCTCTTGCATCAAAATACATGATCCGGTCTTGATCGGTTTCCTAGCCGGGGAGGGTTGACTCTGGAACTTCTTCATCTGGCGTTGGGGTCCATTCAGGAATGAACTCCACCAAAGCTCTACTCTAGATGGTCGAAGTGCTCTCAAACTGGAGACCAAAGCTTGACAGTTCCAAATCCCACTCTACAATACTGCCGATAGCTTCCGGGTTTGCAAGATCGGCTCTAGCGGGAAGTGAGTGACAACAGTGATCTCATGTGCTCGGAAGTAATGGTGCAACTTCCTCGAGACCATAAGGAGGCCGAAGATCAACTTTTGCACGCCAGAATACCTTGACCTAACCCCCTGCAAAACAGAGCTGGCAAAATAGACTGGGCGCTGCACCACCTTCTTCTTCCGAATTGTTTCTTTTAACTGCACAGATGCTTCCTTGCCGGCATCAGACCCCGCTAGGGAATGTCTTGGCTTGTTGCTTGGTGGTTCTGCCACTGTTGTTGTTTCTTCATCAACTTCTCTTTCAGCAACCAGTGCAACACTTACCACTTGATTTGTTGCCGCTAGATATAGCATGAACGGCTCTTGTAGTTTTGGCGCGACTAGAACTGGTAGAGAGGAGAGGTACTTCTTCAAATCCTGTAGCGCTGACTCCGCTTTCGGAGTCCATTTCATCGGACCTCCTTTCTTCAAGATTTTGAAAAAGGGCAGGGCATGCTCAACATATTTTGAGATAAACCTACTTAGAGTAGCAATGCAACTGGCAAGATGACGCACATCTTTAACACGTTTTGGTGCTTGAATTATCTCAATTGCTTTGATCTTGTTGGGATTTGCTTCAATTCCACGCTGAGATACAAAGAACCCGAGGAGCTTGCTGGATGGGACGCCAAACACGTACTTCTCAGGGTTGAGCTTCATGTTGATCTTGCGTAGATTTGAGAATGTTTCTTCTAGGTCTGATATGAGCCTAGCCTTGTCCTTGGTTTTGACCACTATGTCATCCGTATAAGCCTCCATATTTCTATGTGGTTGGGACTCAAAACCAATCTAGACCGCTCCTGCAAATTTAGAACCACCACTTTTCAACCCAAAAGGCATATGCAAAAAGCAATATGTACCACATGGGGTGTTAGATGCGGTCTTCTCCTCGTCTTCCTTGGCCATGAAAATTTGATGATAGCCTAAATAGGCATCAAGGAAAGACAACAAGTCACAGCTGGCGGTGGAGTCCACAATCTAGTCGATGTGCGGCAAGGGAAAAGGATCTTTGGGGCGGGCTTTGTTAATGTCTATGAAGTCAATGCACAGCCTCCATTTTCCATTCGCCTTGCGCACTACCACCGGATTGGCCAACCACGTTCGATGAAGTACTCTTCTGATCAAGCCAGCTACTTCTAATTTCTTGATAGCTTCGGCAATAAACAATTGCCGCTTCAAAGCTTGCTTCCGGACCTTCTGCTTGACGGGACGCGCATGTGGGTAGACGGCAAGGTGGTGCTCAATTACTTTCCTAGGAACACAAGGGATATCAGATGGTTTCCATGCAAACACATCGACATTCGCTCGCAGGAACGCGACAAGCGCGCTTTCCTATTTGTCATCAAGGGTGGAACTTTTGGTGAAAGTTCCTCTTGTACCATCCTCCTTGGCGGGCACCTGCTTGGTCTCTGCTGGAGCTGCCTTGGACTTCTTGCTCTTGCCCGTGGAGCTCTCTAGCACATCGTCAACGGGAGCACAGCACCACTAGGAGGCGCGCTTTCCGGAATGTGCGCCAGAGGCCTTGCCGATCTTCTTCTCCCCGGGGGCTTCAGTGGCAGGAGCAAGTGCCTTGGCGGCGGGTGTTGCAACTGCCTCCCGATAGAGTTGGTCGGCGCAGATAAGTGCGACCTTCTTGTTGGAGTTGATCATGATGACGCTCATTGGCCCGGGCACCTTTAGCACATTGTAGGCGAAGTGGGTGGCTACCATGAACTTGGCCAGTGTCGGGCGTCCAAGGATGCCGTTGTATGGCAACGAGATTTTGGCAACGTCAAAGACGATCTTCTCTGTTATGAAATTGATATCACAGCCAAATGTCACCGGCAGTGTGATCTTGACCTTCGGCTGAGTTGTCCCTGAATTGACCCCATGGAAAGTGCCCGTGGGATCGAGATCTTCGTCGGGAATTTGCAGCCTTTGGATGATACCAGGCAAGATCAGGTTCAGGCTGGCCCCACTCTCGACTAGCTTCTTCGTCACCTTGAGGTTGGGAATTGTTGGTGAAACCAACAACGGCAGGCACCCGACCGCAGTTGAGCGATCAGGGTGATCCTCAGCGTCGAAAATGATAGGAGTGTTGGACCACTTCAGAGGTTTCTGGGCACAAAAGGAGGGCTCCGCCGCGTTAACCTCACACGCCCACTGTTTAAGTTGGTGTGAGAAGAATGTGATGAGGCACCTCCCTTGATGCACATCATCTCTGTAGCCTTCTGAAACTCATGCTCGCTGGACTCGTCATCCTCGTCGACATCATCATCATCATCACCCTCTTGCTTATCGTGGTGACCACCTCGGCCAACGTGCTTCTTGCCGGACCCCTCAGCACCATCCTGGCCTTTCTCTTTGTCTCGCCTCTCGTACTTGGCTCTTTGTTTCTTGGCAAGCTTCTCAACTTGCCGGCAGTCTTGGAGATCGTGGCCGTTGGTGCGATGAATCTTGCAATATTGCTTGACGGAGCCTTCCGGCTTGTCGGTAGCCGCCATCGCCTGGCAGGAGGCGCACCCCGCAATGTCCTTGTTGGGTTCGTCAACCTTGCCCTTCTTGGCGGTATCGGGGTTGCCAGATCGCTCGACGGCAAGCACGGTCTGGCTCTTGCGCTTCTTATTGCACCGCCGACCCTTGTTTGTCTGGGCGGCGATGTCTTCATCCTCAGAGTCGACCCCTGCGCTAGCATCTTCGTAAGGGAGCCTCCTCCCTTCTTTGGCGTGAGCACATTTGCCTACCAGAGCATAAAGCTCGGCAACATCCCTGACCTTGTTCATCGCCAGCTCTTCCCGCATCCTGCGGTTGTGCACGTTTTGACGGAACACACCGATAACAGCGGCAGGGGGAACGTATGGTATGTTGTGGTGCAAGCGGCTGAAACTATGGATGTACTTGCGCAAAGTCTCGCCCTCCTTCTAAGGGATGATGTGTAAATCGCTTTCTTGACAAGGAGCTTGGTGGCCTCCAGTAAAGGTGCCAACAAACTTGTGGCACAGGTCTACCCAGAAGGTGATGAATCCTTTTGGCAGGTGCATCAACCACGACCTGATGTTCGGCTTAAGCATCAACGGGAAGTAGTTGGCTAGTATCTTGTCGTCACGAGCCCCGGCAACCTGCACCGCAATGGTGTAGATGCTCAGGAACTCTGATGGGTGAGTCTTGCCATTGTACTTCTCTGGGACCTCCGTCTTGAACGTGCAGGAATTGGGCCACTGGACTTGCCGCTGCTCACAGGAAAACGCTGGACAACCCACCTCGTAAGATAGGCTGGCAGGATACCCTGGTGTGGGCTTGTCTACAGTGGACCCCGTGCGCTTATCAGATTGATGGTGCACTTCCCTCCGTCGCTCAATTGTACTTCGAGCATCTTCCTTGCTTCGCTCCCGAAGAACTTGACTCTGGTCACGGCGAGTCCGTTGGTCGAGCGACGCTGTCGAGTAACCATCGTAAGCATCGGACCGTCGAGTAGGTGACCGGCATTGTTGCTGTGGAGGAGAGTGCACCATGGTCACACCATCTCCGGCGTTCTCACCACTGGCGTGAGCAGGCTCTGTGGCCCGGAACTTATTTGCGAGGCTGTGAAGGCTCTAAATGGTGTCTCTCCATTCGTCAGGCTTCTCCGTGGAGGAGGGAAGTTTAGGAGTAGCTCCACTCGTGCCATTACCTCCAAAGATCTGGTCGGCAGCGAACGGCGTGAGGTACGCGAGGTGCTCTGACTTCTAACTTCATTAGAAGGAGCTCTGCCGTGATCCCAAAATGGCACGCCACTCCTCCTAGCATGCTGGCGAGTATGCTGGTCCCACGCACCTTGGGAGTGATGCGCAGGAGCTTTTCCGTTGGGACATTGAGAACCGTGTGCGCAATGGCGTGCTCTTCGTGCGCGTCCTGGGAAGGTCGCGGCGTAGGCGCCGGCGTGGGCATCCTGGAAGATACCCTTCTATCCCTAGAGTTCATTGTACCACCCACAGGCGGCATAGCTCTATCCTGAGGCCTAGAGGCGTGGGGGTTCCCACCGCCGCTATGGGCGTCTTCGCAGCGGGCGTCGCCGCTTGCTTGGCCTTGATCACCGGAGCGTCACGGAAGTTCTGAACGTCCACCTCCTCCTCCACCCACATCTATGCCATCACCTACCTATGCAGATACAGAGACAATGGACGTGGATGGGCTAACCGCCATTAGGCCCTTCTTCTTGGGGCCATGACGATGATGAGTATGAAGGAACCGACATGTTGATCATATGTTTCAACTATGTTAGCATTGTGGGGACATTCCACTAGTGAATTATGAACCCTAGGACTTATTTCCAAGCATTTATACAACGTTTTGCTTGCTTTTTTACACTTGCTACCTTGCTGCTTTTATATTTTTAGATTACTAAAACCTATTTCCATCATCCATATTGCACTTGTTCACCATCAGTTTGCCGAACTAGTGCACCTATACAATCTGCCATTGTATTGGGTGTGTTTGGGACAAAAGAGATATTTTGTATTTGATTGTAGGGTTGTTTGAGAGAGACCATCTTCATCCTACACCTCCCATAGATTGATAAACCTTAGGTCATCAACCTGAGGGAAAACTGCCATTGTCCAACAAAACTCTGCGCTTGGAGGCCCAACGGAGTCTACAAGAATAAAGTTCCGTAGTGGACATCAATGGGTTACAACTCATGATAATCAAGCATTTCCACATGGACACAGACTCACCAAGTATTCTCCCTAAATCCCTGATAACTTGTAAATGTTTGGGGTAGTTGTCACACCCTGTGTTTGTATCCCTTTGTTATGCTTGGATTTATAAAATTTGGAACCAATTAAATTTTTTTGGGTACGTGGTTCTTTGAATTATTGCTTGTTTGATTGTATTGTTGAGTTTGTTTGGCACTCTTAGGTTCTACTCCTCTCCATATTCATCTTCCTTGAACCAAACTCCTTGCCCAATGATCATGCCATGTGAATAGTGTCCAAAACTATTTTTATCTAATATTATCTTGACCAAAAAGGATTTATTCAGATTAGGTTTTCAAAAAACCCTGAGTTGAGGTTTGCACTGCAAGTCCTCAAATTGGGTGGATCCTTTTTCCCCAAAGGCTCTATTTCAAACCTACCATATATATGGCTTCCCAAGACCACCAAATATTAATTTTAAGGATTATTTCACTATTTATTCAAAAGGCTTTTTGCTTAAGGCCAGAAATGATATTTTATGGGGAAAATTATTTAAATGCTGTCAAAATATTTAATAAAATTTAGGGAAACTCAGTGGACAGCTCAGCATCTAGAGAGGCCATGTTGCGTCCCTGTTGATTTGATGGCCGATGGCGCCCCCTGCTCCTATAACGATGTCATTCGTTCCCTAGCTTGACCCCTCGCTCCATTCTGTCCTCTTCCTCGTCGTGCCGCCGCCAGGTAAGGTAGCCAAGCCCCTTGCCGTCGCTTGTCCTCCATGCTCCCGCTAAGCACGAGCTCGGGCTCGGGGTATCCTCTCTGTGTCGTCTCTGGCCCTCCTGTGCACGTGGATCGAAGCCCCGGAGGTCCTTGCATCTTCTTCCTCTTCGCACGTAACGCCATCGACGCCGAAGCTCCGCCGCCGTCGCTGTCTTCTTCCTGGCGCATAGACCCGGAGATCTTCAAGATTCATAACTCCATTGCGTCGTCTCCAGCTTGACCCCGTCCCCCTATCCATGTCCTAGGTGAGATAGCTATTCCCTTCTACCTGCTCTCCCTCCTCCCTCGCGTGTTCATGCCTAGGTTGCGTGGATTCATGCATGCCGCTGTCGCGCTCCCCATGCTTTGTAAAGCCCCGTGCTTTCGTTAGTTGTAGGTGCGCCACAATGCGCCAGGTCCTTTGTGGCTAGGATCGTGCAGCCATGTAGCCCCCCTAGCCTCTCTTGTGGCGTAGCTCTCGCGTTGCCTTACTGAGGAGTTGTGGCTCCCTCCTGCCATGTTCATGCCCGAGTTCAGTCACGAGCTCGAGGTCCTCGCGGCCATGCCCCTCAGCCTATGCTTGTCTCGAGAATGGTTTCACATGGCAGTTCCGAACCCCCGCCGACGGTCTTCCTGGTCGGAAGTGGCCAGAGTTGGCCGCTGTCGCCGCTGATGCTCTTTGATAGCGAGAGGTAGGAGAAGAGAGCCGGCCTCCCTGGATTAGATCATAAGGCTGCGCCCCTCTCTATAGGCAGAACCCCGCTCCTAGCCTACTGGTTGCCGCGTGTGCCTCCCATTGGGGAGACCTGGGTTTGAAACCCCGCAAGCTCAATTGCCCCCCTTTTTTCCATTGACGCGTTTTGATGTGTGGTGTGCCAGGATCCGGTGTGGTACACCAGATCCCGTGTGGGTGTGCAACATGTGTGTGAGTGCCAACGTGTGTCCGTGCATGTGGTGGGATTCCCTATGGCAGGGAGATCTAGAGAGTGAGTATGTGTGCTTGTGTGTGTGTATGTGTATGTGCTAGTGTTTGTGTGTGTACGACAATGGACCCATGGTGCACTTGTCATCCACAAGAGGGGCCCTGCTGTCTATGCGAGGTGGGACCCTCCTATCTATTTTTTCTATTTTATTGTTTTGTGTTTTAATTAGATTATTTCCATATCTAGTAACTTACCATTTCCCTATGAGCATTTATTTATATGAGCAAATATAGCAAGTTTTGACTTATGGGAATGACATGTTATTTTTGAGCTTGGTTTTTTGAGTTTTGCAAAAGCTTATATATGAGTATGATATATGGAATTGGGGTATAATTTCCCTATGAATCCATTGGTGCAATTGGTTTGGTCATTTGAGCAAGTTTGACAAAATGTCATTTTGTCAGAATATGCCATTTTTTTCATTTTAGTTAGAATTAATCCATGCATGCTATCATAATTGTGTCAACATGGAAGTGGTAGTATGTCATGAGTAGACTGCCATGGTATTTTATTTTGAAATGATAATATTGCATATGAGTGGGAACCTTGATCTAAAGTAGCTATTAAAATGTTGCTGCTTTCAACATGCTAAATATTTCTAAGTCTGAGAATCTGTTAATATTTTTATGCCATGTTAAGTGGATGCTACCAAGGGATAGGTTGTGTTTTATCTCAAGCTCAGTGCTAGAGTTTTGAAGTAGATGTTGTCCTCTACTATCCTGTGAATTTTCATGCCATGAGGTGGTCTCTATCATCATTACTTTTCGCTGTCAACTTGCTATCAGCCTGACTCAGATTCCAAAAAACTGTGATTTTCACTAAGTCCCTAGAATTTGTTTCATCATGCCATCTTGTGAGCTTCATGCTTATTGATATGTGGTTCCTTTCCAATTTGTGTAGTTGGATGATTTGATTAGCATGTTATGAAGTTTCTTTGCATGCCTTGTTTGAGGTTGGAAACTTCCTATAGCTCTAGATAATTGTTGCGGAAGTTGCTATGTTGTTGTTTTGGGACAGATTGTGTGTGTTAGTGTTTTGTGGCTTGTGGGAGCTATGCTCCATTGTTTTCTTGATCTTTGGCTATATTGTGGGTGCTTTTCCATTTACTAACCAGGGTCTACCTTGGAATACCAAGGAATAACCCATGGCCTTCCATGTCTTGTATTTTGTATTCGTACCTTGCCGTGAGCGCAGCGTGAGATCCGTTACTCCGTTTCCTAGGTTCTACATATGGATTTGCATCTATTTTGCATGACTCATACATATTTACCATGGTCATGCATGTTCAAACAATGTAACATGAGGTCCTGTCCAGAATTGTAAAAAACTTAACTATTGCATGAGAAACATAACTAGCTTAGGATTGCCATGCTAAATACTTCAAATGAATCATGCATCATCTTGTTTGTTCATTGCACCTTGGTTAGTTGTTTATTGTTGCTGTTTCTCTTGGGTAGACGCGAGTGTTGAACCTAAGTATGAGGATCCACGAGGGTATCACTACAAGGACCCTGCTCGTTGCCCCTTTGAAGAACCAACATGCAAGATGATCGTACCCGGATCGCGACACTATTTTTGCTTTGCTAGATTTCTCGCTCTTATCGTTACATATGCGTTACCTAACACTTGAATGTCAAGCCTCCTATATTGCCATGATAGCCTCTAGCCCCTCCACATCCTAGCAAACGTTGTTTGGCTAAGTTACCGCTGCTCAACCCCTCTTATATTGTTCTTAGTTGCAGGTGCAGGTTGTTTTCGTGTGATAACATGGATATCTGGAGATAACACAATATTTAATGCTATTTTAATTTAATGCACATATATATCTTGGTATGGTGGAAGGCTTGGACTTTTGCTCGGTGTTTTGTTCCACTTTTACCGCCATAGTTACTTCTTCCAGTGTTATGTTTCCATGTTTTCCGCTCCTAACATGCTAGGGGTTCTTATGGGACCCCCTTGATTGTTCTGTTGAGATTAAAACCTTTCTGGAAAGACCCAACATAGGTACTATTTGCTTAAACAACTTAATAAAATTGCATTGGGCTTTTGCGACCCCGTGGATAATTAATCAACAACCCGGGCTAGTGGTCCTCATGAGTGTTGGTCCAACCTAGAGAAGCTTACTAACACCGCCCGGGGAAACTCGATGATTGGCGTGATAACCATCGCTCATCCATTATGTCCTGAGAACGAGATACGTGGCTCTTATCGGGTTCGTCGACACGTCGGGCGGTGTTGCTGGACTTGTTTTATCTTTTTCGAGTGGCTTGCGTGAGGAACTCGGATTTTCTTCGGGCTATCTCGAGGTGTCGGTTTTCCTTTGGAATCACCTAGCATGATCACGAGATCGGTGGTCGAGGTTGTTCCCGCGGAGTGTGGTTAATTTATGATGGATTAGTTGGAGCACCCCTGCAGGGTTAAGTCTTTCGGAAAGCCATGCCCGCGGTTATGTGGCAACTTGGATATTTTTTTAACACCCGGTTATAGTTAACTTGAAGTAAACTCAAATAAAATAGACCAACTGTGTGAGTAACCGTGATCATCTCTGCTCATGAACATGAACCGAGAGAGAAAACGGTGGGGTTATGTTTGACGTAAGTAGTTGTTCAGGATTGCTTAGCAATCATGCTAGTTCTCGAAGGTCTATCGTAGTCCACATATTTACAATCATGTTCTCGTAAGTTAGCCACCATACAATGCTTAGTGTTGATGCAAACTAAACACTTACCCCCATCCAACCCAATAATCTTGAATAGTCTCGGCACCCGGTTGCAAGATTGTTGAGTCCCCGTGGCTCACAAATTACTACAACAAATACAGGTGTAGGTGCAGATGAGACCGTGCCAGATGATTGGACGCAGCTCCAATGGGAGTATGACGAGGAACGTGGTAGGATGTACATCACATATTCACACGAGTAGAGTGGCCTTGGTCGTGATCTTCGGGGCTAGCAAGACAGTTTCATTGCATCTTTTCTTGTTTGTTTTCATCTATAGTCGGACCTTGTCTTTTGAATGATGTTTGAATAAACTGTGTGGAATTGTAATTTAGCATGTGTTGAGTGTAAGCCAACTATTATACTCCTCTCTTCATAAATGTATGTGATGATACTAAATTTGCGAAACGACTAGATGCGCCTCTATCCCTGTCGAGGCCCCCGTGCGAAATATGGATAGGCGTGCATCTTGGGTGTTACACTCGACCCGAGATCTAAGAACGAAAGAACTCTAGAAATTCAGAACAGAGAAGGTGCTCACGTTCCCAAGTAGATTCTTTGTCAGAATGATTAGACCATTTTAGCTTGAGAAACTTGATTGACTTGTTGTGAGTCTTACGCTTAGTTTCTTCGAGAATAGCAATTGGATGCTCACGATAAGATAGGTCTTCCTAGAGATCAATGTCTTGGAGGTCAATGGTACACTCAGGAGTTATGAAGCACCTCCAGAGCTGAGAGACATGGAAGACACCATGCACATTTGCGAAATTTGGAGGAAGCTATAGTTGATAGGCAAGTTCACCTCTCTTGCCAAAAACTCTGAAAGGACCCACAAAACGAGGAGCTAGCTTCCCTTTAATTCCAAACCGCTGAGTGCCCTTCATGGGAGAAACTCTGAGATATACAAGTTCATCAATTTGAAAGGAGACATCCCGATGTTTGTTATCGTAATAACTCTTCTGTTGGGATTGAGCTGCTTTGAGGTTCTCATGAATGACACCACACATCTCTTCTGCTTCTGTGATCATGTCATTGCCCAAAATTTGACGCTCCCCGGTTTCAGACCAATTGAGCGGGGTACGACACTTCCTGCCGTAGAGAATCTCGAAAGGGGCCTTGCCTGAACTAGCCTGAAAGTTGTTGTTGTATGAAAATTCAGCGTATGGAAGGCAGTCTTCCCATTTCATGCCGAAAGACATCACACAGGCTCTGAGCATGTCTTCAAGGATTTGATTAACTCTCTCAACTTGACCACTTGTCTGTGGATGGAATGAAGTGCTGAATGGATCTTGGTGCCCATAGCTATCTAGAAGGACTCCCAAAACTTGGAAGTGAAGAGGCTTCCATGGTCCGAGGGTATGAGATGAGGAATATTGTGCAAAGAAACTATCCTTGACGTATACAGCTCTGCTAGCTGAGCTGTCGAGATAGATTCTTTAACCAGAAGGAAATGGGAAACTTTGATCCGCTTGTCAATAACCACAAAGATGGCATCGTTTCCCTTCTTGGACTTAGGAAAACCAGTGACGAAATCCATATCCACATGATCGAATTTCCACTCTGGAATAGGCAAAGGCTGAACGAGACCTGCTGGACGTTAATGTTTTGCCTTCACTCTGTGACTAACATCACACTCGTTCACGAACTGAGCAATTTCACGTTTCATGCGAGTCCACCAGAAGGTTTGCTTGAGGTCCTAATACATCCTAGAACTTCCTAGATGACTGGATAGGAGACAATTGTGTGCTTCATCCATGACAACCTTCCTAAGATTGCCTTTTGGAACCACCAGATGGTCCTCAAAGAACAAGGTATCTTTGTCATCAACACGAAAGCACTTATACTTCGGAATGCCCTTGGCCACACCTTTCTTCACTTTCTTCACAGTCGCGTCAAGAAGTTGAGCTTGGCGAACCTGATCTTCCAGAGTCAAAGAGACTTGAAGATTTTCAAGAAATCCCTATGGAATCATCTAGAGCTTGAGCTTGCAGAAGGCTTCACAAAGCTCGCATTGAAGAGGCTTTAGGATAAGACTGTTGCAGTACGCCTTATGGCTGAGCGCGTCTGCAATGACATTTTCTTTCCCAAGTGTATACTCAATGCTTTGGTTGAAGTCTTCAATCATTTCCACTCAACAAGACTTCCGAAGATTGAGATTGGGTTGAGTGAAAATGTAGTTCAAGCACTTGTGATCAGTGTACACCTCAACTAGTCTACCCAACAACAAATGCCTCCAAGTCATTAGAGCATGCACAACTGCCGCCAACTCAAGATCATGAGTGGGGTAGTTTTTCTGAGCAGGCTTCAACTGACACGAGGTATAAGAAACAATCTTCTTATCTTGCATGAGAACACCACCAAGGCCTTGGAGAGAAGCATCACAAAAAACATGGAAAGACGTTGTTCGGGAGGAACAAGAACTAGAGCTGAAGTCAGTTTTTGCTTGAGCGTATTGAACGCCACATCACAGTCACGAAACCAAGCATACTTGACATTATTTTGGAGGAGGTTGGACAGAGGCTTAGAAATTTGAGATAAGTTCTCCACAAATCTTCTACAGTAACTTGCCAGCCGGAGAAGCTAGGAAGTTGCTTGACATTTTGGGGAGGCTCCCACTTCAAGATTGCCTCAACTTTCTCAGGGTGCACTTTAATGCCCTCGGCAAAGATCACATGCCTAAGGTACACCACTTCGTTGAGCCAAAACTCACACTTGGAAAACTTAGCATAGAATCGATGCTCTCTTAGCTTGTCAAGCACAAGCTGGAGATGCTCTGCATGTTCTTCTTTAGTCTCCGAGAACACTAGGATATCATCTAGATAGAGCAAGATGAACTCATTCTTGAAAGGAGAGAATATGAATTTCATCATTCTTGAGAAGGTTGGAGGAGCATTGGTGAGACCAAAAGACATGATGGTGTACTCATAAGAGCCAAAACTCATCCTTGAAGCAGTCTTTCGAATATCTTCTTCACGAATGCGAATCTAATGATAGCCCATGCGAAGATCAAGCTTCGAGAAAACCATGGCACCTTTCAGTTGTTCAAACAACTCATTGATGTTGGGAAGTGGGTACTTGTTTCTAATTGTCTTTTTTTTCAATGGATGGTAGTCGACACAAAGTCGGTCTGTGCCATCCTTCTTCTTGACAAACAAAACACCACAAACCCCATGGAGAAGAACGTGGTCTGATCAGACCTAGACGTTCTTGTTCCTCTAGCTACTTCCTCAACTCTTTCAGCTCTTCGGGGCCAAGTTTATCAGGACGCTTGCAAACCGGTTCAGTTCCGGGCTTGAGATAAATCTCAAACTCAACTGGCCGGTGCAGAGGCATGTCTGGCAATTCTTCGCGAAAGACATCTTCATACTGACAAACCACCGGAATTTGAGAAATGGCTGAGATTTCACCTTTCTCACTAAGAGAAAAGAGACGAATCGTGTCATCGCAAGCTGCAAAAATGATCACATCTTCTGAAGGATGAATCAATTTGACTTCTTTGGCTTGACAATCAACATGCACCTTGTTCATAGCCAGAAAGTCCATGCCAAGAATGGTATCAATATTGGAATTACCGAGAACAATTGGAGAGGCCAGAAAAGAATAATTGCCCATATTGATAGAAACATCCGGAACCACCTTGTTAGCGCTCATGAGAGTGTCAGGTGGAACAACACGCAAGGCCTTGCTCAAATATTCACAACCGAAATCATGCTTGGCGAAGAATGCTTTAGACATGAATGAATGCGATGCACCAGTATCAAACAACACTTTAGCATGAAAATAGTTAACGAAGACATTACCCATGATCACTTGAGAAGAATCCTCTACCTTAGCTGCGTTCACCATGTTCACCATTGCTCAGTTGGGATTATGCTTCACCATAGCATTGCCCGGAGGTCTGACTAGAGGAGGAGGCGAAAGACTCCGCTGGTTGCACTTGTTTGAGTAGTGACCCTTCTAACCACACTTGTGACAAGTAACCTCTAAGAGTAGACAGAAGTTGCCTGGAGGAGGAACACTAGCTGACTTGGGTGCCTGGGGCCTCTGCTAATAACCTGGGTTAGGTGGGTGGAAAGAACCACGACCACCGAACTGCTTCTTCTGCTAAGGAGAATGAAACAGAGGAGGAGGAGGAACCCAATATTTCTTCTGCTTAGGGACCATCTGAGAGCTGGAAGAAGAAGAATAGGAATCCCTGGAACGCTTCCTTGAGTTCTCTAACTTGAGCTGAGTTGCCTCGACCTTCAAAGCCATGTTGTAGAACTGATCAAACTCACGAGGCTCTTGAAGGACCAGACCCAGTAGAAGCTAATCCTTGAGACCACCTCTGAACTGATAAATCATAGACTTGTCGTCAGGAACATCTTTTTTAGAATAGCAGGCCAAATTTTGCAACTCGACGCTGTACTGATAGACACACTTGCTTCCCTGCTTCCGGTTCCTGAACTCTCACGCATGTCCTTGACAAAGCTCGTCGGAATGTAATGGGCCCTGAAGTCACAGCAGAAATCATCCCAGCTGACAACACGATCGCTGGTGGAGTCCTTGTATTGCTGCCACCAATGTGCTGCCTGACCCTTGAGCTGAAAGGACGCGAACCTGACCTAGTCCTCTAGACTAACATTGCTGCACTCACAATGCTTAGACATGTCATGGAGCCAATCATATGCATCAAAAGGCTGCTCACAACAGGTGAAAGACTTGTGCTAGTTGTCAAGGAACTGGTTGAGCGTCACGAACTGAGGCTGATTCTGAAAATTTCCTTGAAAACCTTGCAGACCCTGATCTCTTTCTTGAAACAGCCTGACCAACATATGAGTATTCACATTGGTTGCGGCCACCACAGCTTGCCAAGCTTCTAGAGGAGGAGGCGGTGGTGGGGTGGTGGAGGATCAGACTGCCCCTCACCTCAAGCCGAATTCTTGCGAGTTGGTGGAGCCATCCTTCAGATGGAGAAGAACATCAGCACATCATTGACAAAGATGATTGCAATAAGCTGAATCAAATGCCTTTAAAGAAATTGAACGGAGAAACACGATAGCCTTCCTACTACAAAATTAGTAAGAACGATTTCTTCAGGCTTGCGATAACATCATCAAATATTAGAAGCCACTTGCAATAACACAAAAGTATTGAGCTAATGTTGCTCGAAACAAATGTATATGCCGTCATACATCCGAAGAAGATGATCCTAGATAGCTACTTGAATTCCCACCTAAGAACTTCCGAAATCTTTCTAGTTATGCAATTTGGTGTTGCGGATACAAGGAGGAAAATATCTCACACAACTAACAAGCCCTACACCCCAATTGTATCGATCCTTCAACAAATAACCAGAGGCTTCGGAAGTCCATCTATATCGGATCCTCGAAAGCACAAAGGTACCCAACATGGCGGTACCCCGGACACCTCCCCAGTACTGATGAGGACATCCTTACTAATGTTACACCCACCCCGACTGCTATACATACAGGACCAATTACTAGAGCTCGCGCACGTCAATTGAATTACCAGGTACTTTCGTTTCTTGGAAATCCTTCTAATATTCATGAACATATGATGCTGCCTAAATTAGATACTTTTGTTTTACTTATGAATGAAGGACCTATCATGGATAAGAAGGATGACCATTGGAGCGGGATCAAGCATGGAGGAGAAGGTGCGCGCGCGGGGAAGAACATTGGAGCTTCCAGTGATGATTTTCGCACATTGAAGCCACCATAATGGGAGTGGGAAGCTGTGGACGAAATATGCATGATGCCACTTTATAAAATTCGTCCATAGGCTAATATAGGTGCTGCGCCACCTTAATTTTGGGCCAGGCCCATGTAATTTCGAAATACCATATTATAGGCTGTTTTTAGAGTCCGTATGTATGGGGAAACTGACTTAGGGTCGGTTTCGGACCCCTCCTCCAAGGGGCCACGAAATTCCCTTCTATTCCCCCATATATACAGCCCTTAGGGCTTCGTTTTAGGTTTGGGTTTTGTTTAGATTACAAGTTTGCCATAGCAGCAACTTCGCGTTCTTCGTTTGTGTTCCACGACCAGACAAAGGCGTCACAGAACCCCACTTCATCAATAAAGCTTTCCTCTCATATTCGCAATATCCAGATTGCAATCTTAGTTTCTTGCTTGTTCTTCGTTTGCCTGCAGGAAACAGACCCTCGTGGTCAGGTTGATCGTGCTCCGGCGTGGTCAATAACCTCTCGGAGTTGGTTTAGCGATTGCTAAGGCGCGACGTCTCACACGTTCGTAGTCGGATCGTCAAAGTCTACTCCACCAAAAACGATAGCCACCATCTCATCGAAAGACAGGGACAACTTCGCCTTTATCAAGTGGTATCAGATTTCCAGGTTGCTCGGTGAGATTTTACCAGTTTTCGTAGTTTAGATCGCATCTGTTCTTCATACCTTTAGTCCACGAAAAAGCCAAAAAAAATTAGGGTTAGATCATCATATCCGAACCAATCTGAGCCTTTGCATAGTCTTTTCAGTATTTTGCTTTGTTGAATTGGCGGTTACATCGTTGTGTCGAGTTGCTGGTCTTAGTGTCTAGTCCTTTAGAGTTTCGAGTTCTTTTCACAGGTTGTCACGCCGCCACCGCATCATCTTCATAGTTGCGATATACCACCACCATCATCGCCGCTGCCATATCTCATCATCCATCATCACTCTCCATTGGTGTCCATATATACCACCACAAATCCTCCACCAATCCAAGTCCAGTTCGTTTTAGGTTTAGTTTCGAGATCCTTTTGATTTCGGATCCGTGTTTTGCTACCTGCGCAGGTGTCGGAAAAAAAAAAAAAAAAAAATTTCGGCTGAAAATATTTTTTCCCTATCTTGATTTTAGGTTCCCCGGAGCGTTTTGAGACACTTGCTATCATAGTGATTTTTGTCGAAATTTTTGGGTCGTCGCAGCCCCCGGATTGCTCCAGAAAAAAAAAAATATAGTCCAAAAGAAAAATTCGTGCCCATCTTGCTTATACGACGTGGCAAGAGTTTTGAGACACTCGCCATTGTAGTGAGTTTTTGAAAAAAAAAAAAAAAGAGGCGCCGAAAAAAAAAAAAAAAGAGGCGCCGAAAAAAAAAAAAAACGAAAAAAAAAATCCGATTGTGCTTTTCCCTTGCTTAGGTGTATCGTCGTGTTTTTGTTGGTGTTTTAGGCTCGCGTCTCTAGCACGGTCTAGCCTAGGACCAGCACAGTACCGTCGTTGAGCGTTTATTCAACCTTGCATCTCTGAATTGATTATTGCTGACCCTTTTTGCTACCATATTATAAGCCATCCCAGCTCCACATACTCCTACGCCGTGTGCTTGACACCACCTGGCAATCGCTCTATCCAAGCTTTGAGAGTTTTGGCTACAACGGTTGCCGATCACCGCCTGCTACTGGGTAAGAACTGGTAAGAAATTGAGATTCGCTTAAAGGATTTGTGCCACACCACCACCACCACCACGTCCCAGCAGTCTGTAGGCTTCATATTGTGTGTTTCCTATTTCTGCTAACCATGCCAGGATCACACCATGACGAGATCGATTGGGAGAGCATGACCAACAAAGCGCTCTATGATAAATTTCAGCAAATGATGGCTGAGCAGGTACAGGACTTCGTGAACAACTTTGGAGTTGCCATGGAGAAGCTAGATGGTTTGGAGAAGACATTCGACTCCAAGATGGACGCCAAGTTCAATGAGGTGCTTGCCCGTCTACCTCCACCAACTGCAGTTCCTATTCCTTTCGAACGACGAGCGCGACGTGTGCCTCTCGGCCACGCCCAACATCCTGGTACTGTTGATACTGCTGCTACTTCGGTGGCTCGTGCGGCTACTGTCGTTGAGCAGGTTGAAGATTATGATGGTGATTTCGATGATGAGGGAGAGGTTGCTCCAGATCCGCCCCATGGGCAACCACCACCATACGCATCAGGTCGACCACATGGCTACAACCGTAACGGTAGGGCTGCACCACCCCCGCAGGTACGGGATCATGACCATCTCCCTAAACTTAAATTGAATATTCCGACGTTTGAGGGTAGATATGTTCCTGATATATATCTTACATGGGAGTTAGAAACAGAACAACGTTTTACATGCTTACAATTTCCAGAGGATCGACGTGTTGCTGCTGCTGTTTGTTCATTCACTAGTTTTGCTTGTGTTTGGTGGTCAGAACATTGTAGAATACACCCTAATAATATTCCAACTACTTGGGCTGCTTTGAAAACTGCTATGCGAAATCGTTGGGTGCCACCTTATTATCAACGTGAATTGCTTCAAAATTTGCAGCGTTTAAGACAAGGCAAAAATTCTGTAGAAGAATATTATCAGGAATTACAAACTGGTATGATTAGATGTGGTATTGTTGAGGAGAATGAAGCTATGCTTGCACGTTTTATGGGTGGATTAAATAGAGAGATTCAGACTATTCTAGAGTATAAGGAGTATAACACTATCACTCGTTTATTTCATCTTGCTTGCAAAGCTGAACGTGAAGTGCAGGATCGACAGGCAATGGCGAGAACTACTAATTTTGCAGGCCGTACTTCATCATGGACGCCACGTACCTCCTCTGCTTCCGCACGTCCTGCTGCAACACCACCTCCTTCAACCTCCAACTCTAATCGCGATACCAGGCAACAGGCTCCTACTGCACCCTCTACGAAGAGCACACCTTTTGGGCCTGCACAGAGTTCTTCTTCATCTATTGCATCCACAGGGCAAACACATGAGGTTATATGTCGTCGTTGCAAGGGTGGAGGTCACTATGCGAGAGAATGCCCTTCCAAGCGTGTAATGATTGTTACTCAGGATGGTGGATATGCGTCCGCTAGTGATTATGATGAGGAGACTTTGGCACTTATTGCAAGTGACGAACAGGGTGGCGAGGATGCAGAACCAGAAACACAATACATGGCTGCTGATTACGCTGACAGGTATGAAAGTTTAGTTGCTCAACGTGTTCTCAGTGTGCAGGTTACACACGCTGAGCAAAATCAGAGGCACAACTTGTTCCACACAAAGGGAGTTGTGAAAGAGCGTTCTGTTCGCATCATCATCGATGGAGGGAGTTGCAATAACTTGGCTAGCATGGAGATGGTGGAGAAGCTGTCTCTATCCACCAGACCACATCCTCATCCTTATTACATCCAATGGTTCAACAATAGTGGCAAGGTTAAGGTAACACGTACTGTTCGTGTGCATTTTAGCATTGCTACATATTCTGATTATGTGGATTGTGATGTGGTACCCATGCAAGCATGTTCTGTTTTACTTGGTAGACCATGGCAGTTTGATAAAAATTCTGTACACCATGGTAGGACAAATCAGTATACTCTTGTTCATAAGGATCATAATATCACTTTGCTTCCTATGTCTCCCGAACATATTATGAAAGATGACATTGCTAGAGCTAGTAAAGCAAAACAGGAGAAAAATAAGAGTGAAAATCAGATTGTAGCACAGGAATTTGAGCAACACCATAAGCATAATAAACCATCATCTACTGTTGCATCTGAAATAAAATTGAAGAGTGGATGTTTACTTGCTACTAAATCTGATATTAATGATTTGGATGTTGCTACATATGTTTGCTATGCTTTTGTATGTAAAGAGGTATTATTTTCATTCGAGGACATGCCTCCCTCTTTGCCTCCTACTGTCATTAACATTTTGCAGGAGTTCGCTGACGTCTTTCCACAAGACGTGCCACCGGGATTACCGCCTATTCGCGGGATTGAGCATCAGATTGACTTAATTCCCGGTGCATCCCTACCCAACCGTGCGCCCTACCGTACCAATCCAGAGGAGACAAAGGAGATTATGCGTCAAGTACAGGAGCTGCTTGACAAAGGTTATATACGTGAATCCCTTAGTCCTTGTGCTGTTCCTATTATTCTAGTGCCTAAAAAGGATGGTACATCGCGCATGTGTGTGGATTGTAGAGGCATTAATAATATTACTATTCGTTATCGTCATCCTATTCCTAGACTAGATGATATGCTTGATGAATTAAGTGGCTCTACAATTTTCTCCAAAGTTGATTTGCGTAGTGGATACCATCAAATTCGTATGAAATTGGGCGATGAATGGAAAACAGCATTTAAAACTAAGTTTGGATTATATGAGTGGCTAGTCATGCCTTTTGGGTTAACTAATGCACCTAGCACTTTCATGAGATTAATGAACGAGGTTTTACGTGCTTTCATTGGACGATTTGTCGTAGTCTATTTTGATGATATATTGATTTTTAGTAGATCTTTGGAGGAACATTTGGAACATTTACGTGCTGTTTTTACTGCGCTACGTGATGCACGTTTGTTTGGTAACCTTGGGAAGTGCACCTTTTGCACCGACCGAGTATCTTTTCTTGGCTATGTTGTTACTCCACAGGGAATTGAAGTTGATACAGCCAAGATCGAAGCTATTGAGAGTTGGCCGCAGCCCAAAACGGTCACACAAGTAAGGAGTTTTCTTGGCCTCGCTGGTTTCTATAGGCGTTTTGTGAGAAATTTCAGCACCATTGCTGCGCCTCTCAATGAGCTTACAAAGAAGGACGTGCCTTTTTCTTGGGGTACCGCACAGGAAGAAGCCTTCACGGTCTTGAAAGATAAGTTAACACATGCTCCTTTACTCCAACTTCCTGATTTTAATAAGACTTTCGAGCTTGAATGTGATGCTAGTGGAATTGGGTTAGGAGGTGTGTTACTACAAGATGGTAAACCTGTTGCGTACTTTTCTGAAAAATTAAGTGGGCCTAGTCTGAATTATTCTACTTATGATAAGGAATTATATGCTCTTGTTCGGACTTTGGAAACATGGCAACATTATTTATGGCCCAAAGAATTTGTTATACATTCTGATCATGAATCTTTGAAACATATTAAAAGTCAAGCAAAACTGAACCGTAGACATGCTAAATGGGTTGAATTCATTGAGACTTTCCCTTATGTCATTAAACACAAGAAGGGTAAAGACAATGTTATTGCTGATGCTTTGTCTCGTCGTTATACTATGCTTTCACAACTTGACTTTAAAATATTTGGTTTGGAGACCATCAAAGATCAATATGTGCATGATGCTGAATTTAGAGACGTGTTGCAGAATTGTAAAGAAGGGAGAACATGGAACAAGTTCGTTATTAATAATGGATTTGTGTTTCGTGCTAACAAGCTATGCATTCCAGCTAGCTCCGTTCGTCTTTTGTTGTTACAGGAGGCGCACGGAGGAGGATTAATGGGACACTTTGGCGTGAAGAAGACGGAGGACGTACTTGCTACACATTTCTTTTGGCCAAAGATGAGACGGGATGTTGAGCGTTTTGTTGCTCGCTGCACTACATGTCAAAAAGCTAAGTCACGACTCAATCCTCATGGTTTATATATGCCTTTACCTGTACCTAGTGTTCCTTGGGAGGATATATCTATGGACTTTGTTTTAGGTTTACCTCGAACAAAGAAGGGGAGGGATAGCATATTTGTTGTCGTGGATAGATTTTCTAAAATGGCACACTTTATACCATGTCATAAAAGTGATGATGCTGCTCATGTTGCTGATTTGTTCTTTCGTGAAATTATTCGGTTGCATGGTGTGCCAAATACAATTGTTTCCGATCGTGATGCTAAATTTCTTAGCCACTTTTGGAGATGTTTATGGGCTAAGTTGGGGACTAAACTGCTTTTTAGTACTACATGTCACCCCCAAACTGATGGCCAAACTGAAGTAGTCAATAGATCATTGTCTACTATGCTTAGGGCTGTTTTGAAGAATAACCTGAAAATGTGGGAAGAATGCTTGCCTCATATTGAATTTGCTTATAATCGTTCGCTACATTCTACCACTAAGATGTGCCCTTTTGAAGTTGTGTATGGTTTCTTACCTCGTGCACCTATTGATTTGTTGCCTCTTCCGTCTTCGGAGAAGGTTAATTTTGATGCTAAAGAACGTGCTGAATTGATATTAAAGATTCATGAGTTAACTAAGGAAAACATTGAGCGTATGAATGCTAAATACAAACTTGCTGGAGATAAGGGTAGAAAACATGTTGTATTTGCACCTGGAGATCTTGTTTGGTTACATTTGCGTAAGGATAGATTTCCTGATTTGCGCAAGTCAAAGCTAATGCCACGTGCTGATGGTCCTTTTAAGGTGTTAGAGAAAGTAAATGATAATGCATATAAACTTGAGCTGCCTGCAGAGTTTGGGGTTAGCCCCACTTTTAACATTGCAGATTTGAAGCCTTATTTGGGTGAGGAAGATGAGCTTCCGTCGAGGACGACGTCAGTTCAAGAAGGGGAGGATGATGAGGACATCCTTACTAATGTTACACCCACCCCGACTGCTATACATACAGGACCAATTACTAGAGCTCGCGCACGTCAATTGAATTACCAGGTACTTTCGTTTCTTGGAAATCCTTCTAATATTCATGAACATATGATGCTGCCTAAATTAGATACTTTTGTTTTACTTATGAATGAAGGACCTATCATGGATAAGAAGGATGACCATTGGAGCGGGATCAAGCATGGAGGAGAAGGTGCGCGCGCGGGGAAGAACATTGGAGCTTCCAGTGATGATTTTCGCACATTGAAGCCACCATAATGGGAGTGGGAAGCTGTGGACGAAATATGCATGATGCCACTTTATAAAATTCGTCCATAGGCTAATATAGGTGCTGCGCCACCTTAATTTTGGGCCAGGCCCATGTAATTTCGAAATACCATATTATAGGCTGTTTTTAGAGTCCGTATGTATGGGGAAACTGACTTAGGGTCGGTTTCGGACCCCTCCTCCAAGGGGCCACGAAATTCCCTTCTATTCCCCCATATATACAGCCCTTAGGGCTTCGTTTTAGGTTTGGGTTTTGTTTAGATTACAAGTTTGCCATAGCAGCAACTTCGCGTTCTTCGTTTGTGTTCCACGACCAGACAAAGGCGTCACAGAACCCCACTTCATCAATAAAGCTTTCCTCTCATATTCGCAATATCCAGATTGCAATCTTAGTTTCTTGCTTGTTCTTCGTTTGCCTGCAGGAAACAGACCCTCGTGGTCAGGTTGATCGTGCTCCGGCGTGGTCAATAACCTCTCGGAGTTGGTTTAGCGATTGCTAAGGCGCGACGTCTCACACGTTCGTAGTCGGATCGTCAAAGTCTACTCCACCAAAAACGATAGCCACCATCTCATCGAAAGACAGGGACAACTTCGCCTTTATCAAGTACTAGGTGACTCCGACCTTATCTCATCACGACAATTATTGAAGCAATTCCGAACAACATCTGTCCTGAGATACTAAGAAAAGTGAATGACAACGATGTGCCAAGAATTCCCTCGAGCTTAACTCCCCGGAGGAAATCAAGTCATACAGGAGGCACCAAGACAGAACTCTTTCACATCGGCATCATATTGTTTCTAAAATACCCGCGTGATCCTAAAAAAAATTGAGCGAGAAGAGGAGTAGAATCAAAATTCCTAAGTCGAATACCTCACCAGACTATAGAAGAGCAATAAAAAGAAACCTACTCTCCGATATAACTAGACTCAAGATAGTTTTTTCTAGACTCGACTCGGCCAAGTTCGATCAAGCAAAGGGCTCCTATGGTCGTATGGCTCTGAATACCAACTTTTAACACCCAAGATGCGCGCCTATCCTTATTTAGGCACGGGGGCCGCGACAGGGATAGAGGCACATCTAGTCGTTTCGCAAGTACTAACATCGCAGTCATGTATGAAGAGATGAGTATATCAGTTTCCTTACACTCGCCACATGCTTAATTGCAAGTTCACACAACTTATTCAAGCATCATACAGAAGACAGGGTCCGACTACGGATGAAAACAAACAAAGAAAAGAAGCAATGAAACTTCCTTGCTAGCCACAAAGATCATGACCAAGGCCTCTCTACTCGTCTAGATATGTGACATGCATTCTGCCACGTTCTTCATCATACTCCCACTGGATCTAGGTCACATCATCTGGCACGGGCTCATCTGCACTTGCACCTATATTTGTTGTAGTAATCTGTGACCCACAAGGACTCAGCAATCTTGTAACCCGGGTACCGAAACTATGCAAGCTTATTGGGTTGGATGGGGTGAGTGTCGATTTTACAGCAGCACTAAGCATTGTATGGTGGCTAACCTATGAGAACATGAAAGTAAATGTAGTGGACTACGAAAGACGATCGAGAACTACCATGATCACCAAGTGATCCTGAACACTTACTGAAGTCAAACATAACCCCACCATGTTCTCTCTTGGTTCATGTTCACTAGCAGAGACGATCACGATTAGGCACACAGTTGGTGTATTTTATTGGAGTTTACTTCAAGTTAACTATAACCGGGTGTTAAAAAAAATATGCAAGTTGCCACATAACCGCGGGCATGGCTTTCCAAAATATTTAACCCTACAGTGGTGCTCCAACTAATCCATCACAAATTAACCACACTCCATGGGAATAACCTCAACCACGGATCTCGTGATCGTCCTAGGCAATTCCTCACGCAAGCCATTCGAGAAAGGTAAAACAATTCCAGCAAAACCTCCCTACGTGTCGACGAACCAGTTAAGAGCCGCGTATCTCATTCTCAGGACACGACGCATATGGAGGCCTGATAGAAATCTCCCGAGCTGCTCCAGGTTGGCCCCGCACGGTGCTCCAGTTTGGACCAAAACTCATGAGGAGCACTAGCCCGGGTTCTTGATTAATTATCCACGGGGTTGCAAAGCCCTATGCAATTTATTAAGTTGTTTAAGAAAATACTACCAATGTTGGGCCTTGCCAAACAAGCTTTAATCTCTACCGAATAATCAAGGGGGTCCCCATAAAAAACCCGAGCATGTTAGGAGCGCAAAATATCGAAACATAACACTGGTAACAAGTAACTATGGAGGTGAAAGTGGAATAAAACACCAAAAAAGGCCAAGCCTTCCACCTTACCAAGATATATATGTGCATTAAATTAGGTAATATTAAATATTTTGATATCTCCAGATATCCATGTTATCACATGGAAACAACCTGCACTTGCATCTAAGAACGCTATAAGAGGGACTGAGCAGCTGTAACTTAACCAAACAAGGTTTGCTAGGTAGTGGAGGGATTAGAGGCTATCATGGCAATGTAGAGGGCTTGACATTCAAGTGTAGGTAACACAAGGTAATGATAAGAGTGAGACATCTAGCAAAGAAAAAATAGTGTCAGGAAATGGATACGTCATCTCGCATGTTGGTTCTTCAGAGGGACAAAGAGTTTGGTCCTCATAGTGGTACTCTCTTGGATCCTCGTACTCAGGTTCAACACTCGCGTCTACCCAAGAGAAACAGCAACAATAAACAATAAACCAAGGTGCACTGCACAAACAAGATGATGCATGGTTCATTTTAGGTATTTAACATGGCAATCCTAAGCTAGTCATGTTTCTCATGCCATAGTTAAGTCATTTACAATTCTGGACATATCATCATGTTAAGTTGTTTGAACATTCATGATCATGGAAAATATGTATGCTTCATTCAAATCGATGCAAATGCATATGTAAAACGTAGGAAACAGACTAACGGTTCTCACGCTACGCTCACGACAAGGTACGAAGGCAAAATACGAGACAAGGAAGGCCATGGGCTATTCCAAGGCATTCCAACGTGTCCACTAGTTAGGAAATGAAGAACCAACCACAATAGAGCCAAAGATCAAGCAAAACAATGGAGCATAGCTCCCACAAGTCACAAAATACTACCACACACAATCTGCCCAAAACAGGAACATAGCAACTTCCACAACAATTATCTAGAGCTACAGGATGTTTCCAACCTAAAACAAAGCATGTACAGAAACTACATAACATGCTTATCAAATCATCCAACTACACAAACTGGAAAGGAAGAACATATCACTAAGCATGAAGCTCACAAGATGGCATGATGAAACAGATTCTAGGGACTTAGTGAAAATCACAGTTTTTTGGAATCTGAGTTTAGCTGGTAGCAAACTGACAGCAGAAAACAAGGATGCTAGATACAATCTCATGGCATGAAAATTAACATGATGGTAGAGGACAATATCTACTACAAAACACTAGCACTGAGCTTGAGCTAAAACACCACAGAACACTTGGTAGCATGCACTCACCATGGCATAAAAATGATAGCAGATTCTCAGGCTTAGAAATATTTAGCATGTTGAAATCAGCAACATTTTATTAGCCACATTGGAGTAAGATTCCCACTTATATGAAAGTTTATCATGTCAATAGAAATTACCAGGGCATAATACTCATAAAACACTACCACTTCCATGTTGACACAATTATCATAGCATGCATGGATTAATTCTGACTAAAATGACAACATGGCATATTGGGACAAAATGAAATTTTGTAAAACAAGCTCAAATGACAAAACAAATTACACCAATGGATTTCTGGGATTTTTCTACCCCAAATCCATATATCACACTCATATATTGAAGTAGATAAAATGCCTGCAATTCTAACTCTCTACTAGCATCAAAATCCCCATCAACCTATAAGTCAAAACTGGCTATAAATGCTCATGCCCAAAAATGCCTATGGACAGATATGGAAATTTACTAAATATAGAAACATTCAAATAAACAAACAAAACTAATGGAAAAGAAAACAAGGAAAATATTGGAAGGAGGGGACCCACCTGGCATAGTCACCAGGGCCCCTCTTAGGCTAACATGTGGGCCAGGGTCCACTATCATGCTCTCTCTCACACAAGCACACACCAGATACACATACACACACACAATCATAACACACACACAACCACACGTGGATCAGCACGGTCGCACCAGATCCGGCCACACACGCACACACGCAGGCGCACATCACACTAACACGCACACATCCCATGTGGCCACACCAGATCCTGCCTGCACACACACTCAAACCGGAAAAGAAAAGGACCGGAGGGGAATCAAACCCGCGACCTCGCGGTTGCCCCTGGGTTCGGCTACCACTACGCTATGCATGGGCTACTGGATGAAGGGGAGATCGACTCCTCTACTACTAGCTGTCGAAGAAGTAACTGACGAAACTGAACCCAATATAGACAACGGTGACAAGGAATGGTGGCGACACTCTCCAGCGACCTACCCGACCATAACCCAAGTTGGCACTATGCAGGGATTGTGGGATACTAGGGGAACCCGTTCCTTTGCTCATCTTGCAACGAGGGGGAAGGAGGCGAGGCCCTCAAGGCCACGGCTTGATCTGAACGGCGGGGATGGCGAGGCGAGGTACTATGGTGACAGCAAGATGCTACGGCCTAACGTGGTGAAAAAGCGAGGCGAGAGGGAAAAAGCTATGGCTCACCGAGGGTTAGAGGCACTCACATGCGAAGAAGCTCGAAGAGGAGTGGTGCAGCCTGACGAAGCGGCGGGAGACGACGACGTGGCAGTGGGCCGATGCTACGGAGACGCTGCGGGAATCGAAGGAGGGAAGCACGGAGACACTGCGGGAATCGAAGAAGGGAGAGAGATGGAGATGGCGACGGTGGAGGGGAAAACGCGGAACCGTAGGCGAGGCCAGCGGCTTGCTTTATAGGATGGACAAAACGGCACCGGCCTCGGCGTCCATGAAGAACTTCACGGCATCGGGCGCTCTCTCTCTCACTGAATCTAATGGAGGTCGACGACTGGGCAGGTAGGCCTTAGCACGGCTGGGCTCGGCCTTGCCAGCCAGTTGGCCAGGAGGCCCACTGCTGTCTCTCCCTCTCACAAAAAACACATGTTTTAATTTAAAAACTCAGAGAAACAAAATGACCAGGATGATACAGAAAGTTATTAAAAGAAAAGAATATTTTCTTGAGTTTGCAAAAATGCATACTCTTTAGTAAACATGAAAAAGGCGTTTTCTGAACAATTAAAACATTCACATATTTAGAATTGGAATCTGTTTGCAATAGTTAGAAATATACAAAACCAGTAGAACATGCTTGAGAACATGCTTGAGACTACACAATAGTTCTTATAAGAGAGAAATAGGGATAGTTTTGGAATGGGAGGAACTAGAGTAACACTCCAACAAAGCACACATGCATTCATCCGCATACACACCTCACATCACAACACTTCACAAGCACAAGCAAGCCAAAAATAGTTATGCATTGATATAATGAGCATGATGGCATGATGCATGATGCATGAAATGGAAATGGCAATGAAGCAAAAATATTAATTCATTCAAAGCACATGGCAAACATAGAGGTTAACATGAGATAGATGACCAAAATGACAAGGGTAGCACTTGGGCTGTTACACCAAGATGTCGAGCCCCCAGACCAAACAATGGCCAGGAGAGAGGGATTGTTAGAAGGGCTTGAGCTGGTTGATGTAATTTCTTCTAATCAAATTGGCATGCTTCACACTTGGTTACTAACGCAGTTGCATCCTAGAGGGTAGTGGGCCAAAAGAAACCTTGCCGGAATTCCTTTCCGGGAAGTGCTCTTGATCCTATGTGGGATCCACATATTCCTCCATGTATCTCTGCCAAACACTCCAGTCCATCCACCCCAGAAATGCACTTTAGTTTCATGCCATTTGGTCTCTTTTTGTACAGGACGTTGTCCATGAAAGACTGTCGGGATACTTTCTCTGCTTCCTCTTGTTTCTCAGGGAGTTCTCTTGTCTGAACGAAATGGACGATGTGCTATGCCCATGCTGGAGCCTGGCGCTCGACAACAATGGCTAAAATCATATCCTCTACTGGGGAAGCATTTATCTCAACAGCAAGGGCCTGAGGCCCCGCTGGAGCCTGCTGCCTCCCGGTAAGCCTGGCGGGAGCGTGTGCTTCCACAGCAAGAGCCTGAGGCTCCGCCGGAGCACGGCGCTCACCGGCAAGCCTGACGTAGTCCCCGGCAACCTCCTTGCTGGAGGCTTCTGGGCGCTCTGCCAGGAAATGCTTGCCCAGTTGATGGTGTCACAGATGGTTGAGTCAGTCGGAGCATGAAAGTTCCTGGTTGCACAGGCTACTTAAGGGCAGCACACTTTGAACGGCCACTTCCTCACTTCATCTACATAAGCTTCCATTAACGGACTCTGATAATCCTTGTTCACTTGCCTAACAAGAAGCTGAGAATCACCCCTCACAATATGTTTCGTGATCCCCAGGTCTGTCGTGATCCTGAGACCAGCAAGCAGTCCTTCCTAGTCAGTAGTATTTTTCATTGATCTCTACCGGGGAAACTGCATGTGAATCACATATTTGAGGTGTTCTCTAGTGGGTGCCCCAAGCAGCACTCCGGCACCGGCTCTTGCATTAAAATACATGATCAACTCTTGATTGGTTTCCTGCCGGGAAGGGTTGACTCTGGAACTTCTTCATTTGGCGTTGGGGTCCATTCAGGAATGAACTCCGCCAAAGGTCTACTCTGGATGGTCGAAGAGCTCTCAAGCTGGAAACCAAAGCTTGACAGTTCCAAATCGCACTCTACAATACTGCCGATAGCTTCCGGGTTCACAAGATCCGCTCTAGTGGGAAGTGAGTGACAATGGTGATCTCATGTGCTCAGAAGTAATGGTGCAACTTCCTTGAGGCCACAAGGAGGCCGAAGGTCAACTTTTGCATGCCAGAATACCTTGACCTAGCCCCCTGCAAAACAGAGCTGACAAAATAGACTGGGCGCTGCACCACCTTCTTCTTCTGAATTGTCTCTTTTAACTGCACAGATGCTTCCTTGCCGGCATCAGACCCTGCTGGGGAATGTCTTGGCTTGTTGCTTGGTGGTTCTACCACTGGCGTTGTTTCTGCATCAACTTCTCTTTCAGCAACCAGTGCAGCACTTACCACTTGATTTGTTGCCGCTAGATATAGCATCAACGACTCTTGTAGTTTTGGCGCGACTAGAACTGGCAGAGAGGAGAGTTACTTCTTCAAATCCTGTAGCACTGACTCCGCTTCCGGAGTCCATTTCATCGGACCTCCTTTCTTCCAGATTTTGAAAAACGGTAGGGCACGCTCAACATATTTTGAGATGAACCTACTCAGAGTAGCAATATCAACCGGCAAGATGACGCACATCTTTGACACGTTTTGGTGCTTCAATTATATCAATTGCTTTGATCTTGTCGGGATTTGCTTCAGTTCCACACTGAGATAGAAAGAACCCGAGGAGCTTGCTGGATGGGACGCCGAACACGCACTTCTCAGGGTTGAGCTTCATATTGATCTTGCGCAGATTTGAGAATGTTTCTTCTAGGTCTGATATGAGCATAGCCTTGTCCTTGGTTTTGACCACTATGTCATCCGTATAAGCCTCCATATTTCTATGTGGCTGGGACTCAAAACCAATCTGGACCGCTCTTGCAAATTTAGAACCAGCACTTTTCAGCCCAAAAGGCATATGCAAAAAGCAATATGTACCATAAGGGGTGTTAAATGCGGTCTTCTCCTCGTCTTCCTTGGCCATGAAAATTTGATGATAGCCTAAATAGGCATCAAGGAAAGACAACAAGTCGCAACCGGCGGTGGAGTCCACAATCTACTCGATGCGCGGCAAGGGAAAAGGATCTTTGGGGCGGGATTTGTTAATGTGTGTGAAGTCAATGCACAGCCTCCATTTTCCATTCGCCTTGCGCACTACCACCGGATTGGCCAACCACGTTGGATGAAGTACTCCTCTGATCAAGCCAGCTACTTCTAATTTCTTGATAGCTTCGGTAGTAAACTTTTGCCGCTCCAAAGCTTGCTTTCGGACCTTCTGCTTGACGGGACGCGCGTGTGGGTAGGCGGCAAGGTGGTGCTCAATCACCTTCCTAGGAACACAAGGGATATCAGATGGTTGCCATGCAAACACATCGACATTCGCCCACAAGAAGGCGACAAGCGCGCTTTTCTATTTGTCGTCAAGGGTGGAACTTTTGCTGAAAGTTCCTCTCGTACCATCCTCCTTGGCGGGCACCTGCTTGGTCTCTGGTGGAGCTGCCTTGGACTTCTTTCTCTTGCCCGTGGAGCTCTCTAGCACATCATCAATGGGAGCACAGCACCCCAAGGAGGCGCGCTTTCCGGAATGTGCTCCAGAGGCCTTGCCGATCTTCTTCTCCTCGGGGGCTTCAGTGGCAGGAGCAAGTGCCTTGGCGGCGGGTGCTACAACTGCCTCCCGATAGAGTTGGTCGGCGCAGATAAGTGCGCCCTTCTTGTTGGAGTTGATCATAATGACGCTCATTGGCCTGGGCATCTTCAGCACATTGTAGGCAAAGTGGGTGGCTACCATGAACTTGGCCAGTGCCGGGCGTCCAAGGATGCCGTTGTATGGCAACGAGATCTTGGCAACGTCAAAGACGATCTTCTCTGTTATGAAATTGATATCACAGCCAAATGTCACCGGCAGTGTGATCTTGACCTTCGGCTGAGTTCTCCCTGAATAGACCCCATGGAAAGCGCCCGTGGGCTCGAGGTCTTCGGCGGGAATTTGCAGCCTTTGGATGATACCAGGCAAGATCAGGTTCAGGCGGGCCCCACTGTCGACTAGCTTCTTCGTCACCTTGAGGTTGGGAATTGTTGGTGAAACCAACAACTGCAGGCACCCGACCGCAGTTGAGCGATCAGGGTGATCCTCAGCGCCGAAAATGATAGGAGTGTTGGACCACTTCAGAGGTTTCTAGGCGCAAAAGGAGGGCTCCGCCACGTTAACCTCGCACGCCCACTATTTAATTTGGTGTGAGAATAATGTGACGAGGCACCTCCCTTGATGCACATCATCTCTGTAGCCTTCTGAAACTCATGCTCGCTGGACTCGTCATCCTCGTCGACGTCATCATCATCATCACCCTCTTGCTTGTCGCGGTGACCACCTCGGCCAACGTGCCTCTTGCCGGACCCCTCAGCACCATCCTAGCCTTTCTCTTTGTCTCGCCTCTCGTACTTGACTCTTTGTTTCTTGGAAAGCTTCTCAACTTGCCGGCAGTCTTGGAGATCGTGGCCCTTGGTGAGATGAATCTTGCAATATTGCTTGACGGAGCCTTCCGGCTTGTCGGTAGCCGCCATCGCCTGGCAGGAGGCGCACCCCGCAATGTCCTTGTCAGGGTCGTCAACCTTGCCCTTCTTGGTGGTATCGGGGTTGCCGGATCGCTCGACGGCAAGCATGGTCTTGCTCTTGCGCTTCTTGTTGCACCGCCGACCCTGGTTTGTCTGGGCGGCGATGTCTTCATCCTTAGAGTCGACCCCTGCGCCAGCGTCTTCGCAAGGGAGCCTCCTCCCTTCTTCGGTGTGAGCACATTTGCCTAGAAGAGTATAAAGCTCGGCAACATCCCTGACCTTGTTCATTGCCATCTCTTCCCGCGTCCTGCGGTTGTGCACGTTTTGATGGAACACACTGATAACAGTGGCAGGGTGAACGTCTGGTATGTTGTCGTGCAAGCGGCTGAAACTATGGATGTACTTGCGCAAAGTCTCGCCCTCCTTCTAAGGGATGATGTGCAAATCGCTTTCTTGACAAGGAGCTTGGTGGCCTCCAGTAAAGGTGCCAACAAACTCGTGGCACAGGTCTACCCAGAAGGTGATGAATACTTTTGGCAGGTGCATCAACCATGACCTGATGTTGGGCTAAAGCATCAACGGGAAGTAGTTGCCTAGTATCTTGTCGTGACGAGCCCTGGCAGCCTGCACCGCAATGGTGTAGATGCTCAGGAACTCTGATGGGTGAGTCTTGCCGTCGTACTTCTCCGGGACCTCCGTCTTGAACGTGCAGGAATTGGGCCACTGGACTTGCCGCAGCTCACAGGTAAACACTGGACAACCCACCTCGTAAGATAGGCTGGTTGGATACCCTGGTGTGGGCTTGTCTATAGTGGACCCCGTGTGCTTACCAGATTGATGGTGCGCTTCCCTCCGTCGCTCGATTGTAGTTCGAGTATCTTCCTTGCATCGCTCCCGAAGAACTTGACGTTGGTCGCGGCGAGTCCGTGGGTCGGGCAACGCTGTCGAGTAACCATCGTAAGCATCGGACCGTCGAGTAGGTGACCGGCATTGTTGCTGTGGAGGAGAGTGCACCATGGTCACACCACCTCCGGCGTTCTCACCACTGGCGTGAGCCGGCTCTGTGGCCCGGAACTTATTTGCGAGGCTGTGAAGGCTCTAAATGGTGGCTCTCCATTCGTCAAGCTTCTCCGCCGAGGGGAGAAGTTTAGGAGTAGCTGCACTCGTGCCATTACCTTCAAAGATGTGGTTGGCAGCGAACGGCGTGAGGAACGCGAGGTGCTCTGACTTCTAACTTCATTAGAAGGAGCTCCGCCGTGATCCCAAGATGGCACGCCACTCCTGCTAGCATGCTGGCGAGCACGCTGGTCCCACACACCTTGGGAGTGATGTGCAGGAGCTTTTCCGTCGGGACATTGAGAACCGCGTGCGCAATGGCGCGACTCTTCGTGTGCGTCCTGGGAAGGTCGCGGCGTAGGCGCCGGCATGGGCATCCTAGAAGATACCCTTCTATCCCTAGAGTTCATTGTACTATCCGCAGGTGGCATAGGTCCATCCTGAGGCCCAGCGGCGCGGGGGTTATCACCGCCGCCATGGGCGTCCCCGCAGCGGGCATCCCCGCTTGCTTGGCCTTGATCACTGGAGTGTCACGGAAGTTCTGAACGTCCACCTCCTCCTCCACCCGCATCTAGGCCATCACCTACCTATGCAGATACAGGGACAATGGACGTGGATGGGCTAACTGCCGTCAGGCCCTTCTTCTTGGGGGCCATGACGATGATGAGTATGAAGGAACCGACACGTTGATCATATGGTTCAACTATGTTAGCATTGTGGGGACATCGCACTAGTGAATTATGAACCCTAGGCCTTATTTCCAAGCATTTATACAACGTTTTGCTTGCTTTTTTACACTTGCTACCTTGCTGCTTTTATATTTTCAGATTAATAAAACCTATTTCCATCATCCATATTGCACTTGTTCACCATCTGTTTGCCGAACTAGTGCACCTATACAATCTGCCATTGTATTGGGTGTGTTGGGGACAAAAGATATATTTTGTATTTTTTGTAGGGTTGTTTGAGAGAGACCATCTTCATCCTACACCTCCCACAGATTGATAAACCTTAGGTCATCAACTTGAGGGGAAACTGCCATTGTCCAACAAAACTCTGTGCTTGGAGGCCCAACGGAGTCTACAAGAATAAAGTTCCGTAGTGGACATCAGGGGGTTACAACTCATGATAATCAAGCATTTCCTCAAGGACACAGACTCACCAAGTATTCTCCCTAAATCCCTGATAACTTGTACATGTTAGGGGTAGTTGTCACACCCTGTGTTTGTATCCCTTTGTTATGCTTGGATTTATAAAATTTGGAACCAATTAAAACTTTTTGGGTATGTGGTTGTTTGAATTATTGCTTGTTTGATTGTTTTGTTGAGTTTGTTTGGCACTCTTAGGTTCTACTCCTCTCCAT
The DNA here is from genome assembly GCA_022496015.1 of Hordeum marinum. Classification (NCBI taxonomy): domain Eukaryota; kingdom Viridiplantae; phylum Streptophyta; class Magnoliopsida; order Poales; family Poaceae; genus Hordeum; species Hordeum marinum. The sequence continues at coordinate 209,831,795 of CM039674.1, read as the reverse complement.
ATTCATCTTCCTTGAACCAAACTTCTTGCCCAATGATCATGCCATGTGAATAGTGTCCAAAACTATTTTTATCAAATATTATCTTTACCAAAAAGGATTTATTCAAATTAGGTTTTCAAAAACCCCTGAGTTGAGGTTTGCACTGCAAGTCCTCAAATTGGGTGGATCCTTTTTCCCCAAAGGCTCTATTTCAAACCTACCATATATATGGCTTCCCAAAACCACCAAATATTAATTTTAAGGATTATTTTACTATTTATTCAAAAGGATTTTTTCTTAAGGCCAGAAATGATCTTTTATGGGGAAAATTATTTAAATGCTTTCAAAATATTTAATAAAATTTAGGGAAACTCAGTGGACATATATTTTCTATATGTATCAGTTTCAACACATGGTCATGTTCAAAATCATGGGCAAAACCCCTGAAAACCCTTTCTGTCCAAATAATGCTTTTGAAATATTTCTATAAGAAATATTCTCAATGAATTCCAAGAAAAATCCAGCAAGTCAACATTGTCATAGGTGATGATCCTGCAAAGTTTCATCTCAATCCAAACTGTTTCAATTTATCAAACTATTCCAAAACCCGCCGTGTCCAGGTTCAAATTTGAACAACTTTACATTGTGAAGTTTCTTCCCTTGACCCCAAACTTTGTGGGCATGTTCTAATCATCAATAATGGTGCTACACTAAGTGGTGCATCAAGGAGATTAGCTTAGCATGACTAGTCTAGAGAAACCAGATTATGTTGATTTCTAGGGTTTCACAAAGTTACATTGCGAACTTTCTTCAATCAAGCTGAAACTTGGTGATCAAGATTAATTCTAATCACCATCTGATCCTATCAAATCTTATGGAAAGCAAAGCCCATTTGCTTGCCCTAATCTCCATTAAACACCTTCTGCCAGAATGGTGAAAACCTTGTTTGACCCCCTTCCTCTATTTTCCTTGAGCCTAAATTTTTACCACATCATCTTGCAATGCTATTTCACTCCCAATAAAACTTGTGTGGCCTCAGCTCAATAATGGGTGGGGTAAAACCCCCATTTTACCCTTTGATTCACCATGGTAGGAGTTTCTCACCCCCATTTTCTTTCTCTCTCCGCTCACCCTAGCTCCCAAGCATCCTAGGGGCATCTCCAGTATCCCAAGAGCTAGAAGACAAGCCAAGGCACCCAGAGCGCTTGGGGATAGGCCATGTCGGCCATAACGGCGCTCTGAAGGCCTCTACAGGGTGCTCCTCCAATGTAGCGGCCCCCATCCCGAGCCCCCCCCCCCGACCACCTAGGGATGAGAGAGCATGTCCCTTGGTCGCCCCTCGACGTTCGCAAAGCGTGAGGAGGTAAGGGCCCTCCTCTCTACCCCTCTAATGTCCTCCCGCACGCGTGCCCGACGCTGCCCAGCTCGGCCAACCATGGTGCTCACACGCGCGTGCTCCCTCGTCTCTCGCATCTCTCCCTCTAGGCGTGGATGTGCCCCAGCGACACCGCAGACACGGCCACTGCCCCTCCCATGCCCTCTAGCCTTGGCCTTGTCCTCACCAGCGCTCCATCAAGCAGTGGACCGTGGTGAGGCTATAAATAGCCCCTCCCGGACCTCTCTCTCCCCTCCAGACCCGTTCTTCCTCACCAAGGCGAGCTCCTGTGCCACCCCGGTGAGCTCCCGAAGCCCCTATGCTAAGGATAAAGCCGAACCATGCCACGGCAACACTGCCATCGATCTCCGGTTATGTCCCCTCTCCGGCCCTCTTTTCTGTTCCTTTGAGCCCCTCGTAGTGCTCTAACCAGTCTCCCTCCTTCTCCCCCGACCGAGCGAGCGACCTTCACCCGAACCTCCTCGGCCACGGGTTCTTGTTACCAGCGAGCCTGGCCAGCTCTGGCCACCCTTCCACCTCGAGGAGAGAGCGGCTCAATGTTGGGGCCATCCCCGCACTCAACTTCCCTCGTCGTGCCCTCCTTCGTCATTGGTGAGCATCGCCACCCCCTATCCAGAGGTGGGCGATGATAGGTAGGACCCCTTTGTCATCCCCACACCCCTCTCCCACTCCCTCTCTCTTGCTGATGCTGGGGTCCGCACGTCAGGTTCAAACCTAGCCGCGCACACACCCGCAGCTCAGCTGGGCCGACCTGGCCGATTGGGCCCAGTGCGGCTGGGCATTTGGCCCAAGGCACAATGGCCTTTTTCTTTTTCTTTTTTCAATATGTTTTCCAAAAGTCACACAGGATTAAAAAATCCTATGCCAAATATTTTTCCATCGTAAATCTTGGAATATTCTGTAGAATTTTATAGTGCCATTTGTAAAATATTTTGAAAATATTCTAAAACTCCTTTTTAGCATTTTTAGCCTTTGTTAAAAATAGTTTTGAAAACCTTGTTCATACCAAAACCTTAGAAGAATATTTGTAGAATAAATTGTAGTACTTATCAGAGTAGTGCAACATTTTAGTAGTAGATTTGTGTGCTCTGTTTTTGTGTGATGCTTATTATTATCATTATTTATCGCAATGATAGACTGCGCTGTTGACTAGGGAGTTGGATCTGAAGACTTTGAAGACCCCGAAGACTTTGTTGAGCCAGGCAAGCAGCCCTTTGACCATGTTAAGAAACCACTTTTATTGCATGTCATATAGCACTTTACTTTCATTATATTTGACCATGTGGGGTAGTGACCACTTCGGCGGGTCGCTTCCGATACTTTTGTCACTGACACATGCATCGTGCATGACCCTACCTCCTTATGAGGGTTATGCGGGTGGGTGTAGATAGGTTTCTTAGTAGGAGCTACGCAGATGGGATGAGAATATGCATGGTGATGGAATTTTTTTTATTTTAAAAGACTTTTCGGAACCCCCGTCAGGTGCCACTAATGCCCGAGGGAGATGATGATGAGCTAGGTAACCACTTGAGGAAGAAGTGTTGTATCGGAGCAAGTGTGTGTGTGTGTGTGTGTGTTTTCGAAAACAAATTAGATTTAAGGTCTGCTGACCGTCCCAATCTTACATGCGCAACCACGATACCCCTTATGGGATGGGGCACTGTTGATTACTCTGGTGGGTACTAGAAGGAGCCCGCATTACAAGTGGTGGGAGTGGCGTGGTAACTCTCGATACAGGGTCATGCCGGTATGGATGATCATGCGCAGTCTTGACATGCACCGGACACATTGGTCCCTGCATGGATGCTATGAGTGATGTACATCATGTGGGCTGTGTACCAATCGAGTGGACTCTTTGTTTAGTATCACCACGGGATAGGCATTGTTCGTGTGCTTACCTCGAGTATGTTATATACCGCGAGTTTGTAGTGTGTAAAACTATTCAAATAGCTGTGTCCGTGGTCATGGACAGTTGGAGGTCCTTCTTAAACTACGTCCGGGTGTTTTCGCAAACTTGGTGTGTGTGTGTGTGTGTTGGTGACAAAGGTGATACTTGAGCTAAGTCCAATGACTTGGATGATGGTGAATATGGGATGTTCAAGCCCCCCCTTATGATGATAGCTCAATCTAGTTCGCATGAGTACTTGTTAACAGTTGATGCATGCTTACTCAAGGTTACTTGAACATCTCATTGCACTCAAAATTAGCTTTCTGCAAAACTTACCTACTTAGTGCTATATCATGCATTGGTATACCTTGTTACACAACTTGGGTTGCTTGTGACTGCATTCAAAGTAATCATTGGCTTGCCACTGGTTATTTAATTGGCTAGGCATGGAAGAACAGGAGTACGGTGAAGAGTTCATTGGTGACGAACATGCGAACTAGGACGCTACCCAGTCAAAATGCCTGTAGGTTTATGGCAGGTCACATGGGTTCACGCTTTCGAGTAAGATTTCCACTGCATGTTATGTTTAAGTGTTTGGCCCTTGTGGCCCTATCTATGTAAGACTAGACCTTCATGGTGTTTATTTGTGTAAGACGCTAAATGTGGATGTAAGACTCTTCTTATTTAGCTTCTGTGTGTTCAGTGAGCATTGAACTCTGGGATTACTGTACACGTGCATTCGATGATCACGACTTATGAGTCGGGGTCCCCACAGAGGTGGTATCAAAGCCATCCTAACTGTAGGAAGCCCTTAGTTAGCATCGACGTTAGTTAGGATAAAATCGCTTTCAAAACTACACCTAGCACCTATACTTAGGAGTTCTGCACTATTTACCTCTTTATTCTTCACACAACACCCTGCTGACTCTCCTCCCTTCAAACCTTTGTAGATGGCCATCGTACCTGAAGCCCTCCTAGCATCCGACTTTCCCTTACTCCTTGGGGATAGCCTAGATAAGCGCCAGTTTTGACGACCACCCGTTTTCCTCTACCACGAGCACTGGGTCAATGACTTCATGGAGGAGTACCATGTTGATGTGGTCGTGAAGGCAAATGACTCCCCGACCAGTTGGTTCTTTGAAGGACCATAGATGGAGACCCTAGCACTCGTAGTCGAGACAGCTGGACGGAAGGCACTCATCCATCTTCGAGGGATCATCCCAAAGATGGCTGACGAACCAGCTACCCGCTATCTACCCTTCAGGAGGGATGATATCAGCGAGAGTTGGACATTGATTCCATCCAAGGAGGATGGGATACCACTAATATTCCAGACCTACTTTAGCCTCCCTGCCAATAGTTTGGCTCACCACTTGATTAAGGAGTCCGTGAAGCCCCACGAGGAACTTCACCACACCTGAGAGCTACTTTGTCAAGCCAAGTCGAAGCCAGACAGGATCAAGAATGATGGAGCCCCTGAGGGACGACCATCTATTACTTAAAGAGGAGGAGCACCCCCAGCTAGAGATGCACCCACACGTCGTCGTCGCATGAGTGCGAAGGAGTACCGTGAGCTCTTCTCTAACCCGCCGACGAAGCATCGTCGGGATGGACCTCCTCGCTCTCCGACCGCTTCGATCGGAAATGATACCCGTTCAGAAGATGAATAGGAGGAAGACCCAGAGGAGCGTGACTACGAGACCGAGCACTCCACCACCTGAGTCCGAGAACCCCTAGGGTAGGATCAGTCATGTACCCTCATGCGAAGTCGAGTCCGTGTAATGGTTCATATGAAACCATGTGTGCTTGTTGTTTGTTTTGTTTTGTGTTCCGATGCAAGTCATGCTTTTGCCTTAGGCAACATGTAAGCGACTCCATTGTTTATCTTACCTTAATATATGTGTTGGTCTTTCGACCTTTGTTTCACCACACTTGCACTCGACCAACCCCCTTAGGCACGATTTTCCATGGTTGTTTTTTCCCTCGTTTAACCGAGTTGTTTAACTTGGCTGCTCCAAACAGGAGGGTGACTACTACCCGCAATATCTCCTTCGCCAACCCTGAAGCCGGCAACTCAAGCCAGCAACAGGGAGCTGGTGGGACTGCTCAGGCTGGAGGACACCAGGAACAGCCACAAGGAGACATTCCCCCGCCACCACCTCCACTTGAGAACATGACCAAAGCTCAGTTTCTCCAAGTGCTCTGAGAGGAACGCCAAGCCAACAATGTTGCTATTCAACAGATGGCTTAGGTCCTTATGAACAACCAACAGCAAGGGAGGAACGGCAATGGCCGCACCACTCTGTCTGAGTTCACGAGGAATTCGCCCCCAACCTTCACTTAGACCGCTAAACCCTTGGATGCTGACGACTGGATCCGCACCATCTAGGATCTCCTTGCACTGGTCAATTGCAATCAGGATCATGAGAAGGTGCTTTATGCCTCTCACTTCCTCGGAGGTACCGCCCGAGCATGGTGGCATGGATTCAAGGTCATGCAAAGCAATCGTGTGATCACTTGGGATGACTTCAAGGAAGGATTCCATACCACCCACATTCATTCTAGGATCATGGCTATCAAGAAGAGAGAATTTCGAGTGCTGAAGCAAGGAAGTGGCTCTGTCAAGGAGTACCTACAGAAGTTCAACCTACGGTCAAGATGTCAACACGGAGGCTACCAAGAAGAAACGCTTCATGGAAGGACTATAGCAGACCCTGTAGTATCAGCTCATTGTCTGCAAATGCCGTACCTTCTTAGACCTAGTGAACAAAGCCCTCATGCTGGAAGACAAGCGTCGTGCCATAGACGACACTCGCAAGTGCAAGATGATCAGCAAGGGAAGTTCTAGCAACCAGAAACCTCACCCCTAGCAGCCAGCCCTGGCCAAGCCAACCTATCAGCCACAATAGGCTAGACCTGCTACACCTCGTCCGAGCTACCAGCCTCAACAATACGTCAATCCCATGCTAGCTTACAATAACCCCAATAACAACAACAACGGTGGGAACTACAACAACAACCCTGGGCAAGTCACTTGCTTTGGATGTGGTCAGCTAGGGCACAACTCTAGGCTATGTCCCAACAAGAAGCCAGATGCACCGCGCCCCAATGCGCCGAGCCAAGGTCAAGGCCGTGGAGCACCACAAAGGAACCCTGCTCCCCGCAACCATCCCAACAATGGCAAGAGTCGTGTGAGTCACATCACCATTGAGGAAGCCCAGGAAGACCCTAACGTCATACTGCGTACGTTCCTCGTCAACTCAACCCCAGCAATAGTACTGTTTGATTTTGGAGCTCCGCATTCTTTTGTCACCCAAAAGTTTGCTCTAGAGAGTGGCATGAAGCCTACACCCCTGGATAGTCGTATGTTGATATAAACCCCGGGATCAGTTATGAAGTCTGGGATAGGTTGTAAGGGAGTTGAGATTAACATCAACGGGGTAGATTTCCCAGCAGTCCTTATCATCCTGAAGTCAGAAGGCTTGGATGTGATCCTAGGCATGGGCTGGCTAACCAAGCACCAATTCTTGCTAGACTGTGCCAAGAGGATTGTTACCATGACCAATAGCAAGGGAGTGGAAGTCAAATATGTTCCCAACCCTGCCTCCACTCAAGCCCCTCAGGCTAACTGTCTATAGGGAATTGAGTTGGATCAAGTGCCAGTGGTATGTGAGTACCCAGATGTATGTCCGGATGAGCTGCCCGGAATGCCTCCTGACTGCGACATTAAGTTCATCATTGAGCTAATGCCCGGATCAAGGCCCACCTGTAAGAAGCCCTATAGGATGGGATCCTAAGAGTTGGCTTAATTGAATAGGCAACTGGCAGAGCAGCTCAGAAAAGGATTCATTCGCCTTAGTGCCTCTCCTTGGGGATCGCCTGTTCTATTTGTGTCAAAGAGGGACGTAACTATGAGACTCTGTGTCGATTGTCGTTATCTCAATGAAGTCACAATAAAGAACAAGTACCCACTCCCCAAGATTGAAGACCTGTTCGATCATTTGAATGGAGCTAGGGTGTTTTCCAAGATCGACCTTTGGTCCTGGTACTACCAGCTGAAGATCAGACCTCAAGACATTCTGAAGATGGCATTTGTAACCCGGTATGGCCTGTATGAATACATGGTCATGTCATTTGGGTTAACCAATGCCACTTCCTACTTCATGTACCTCATGAACAAAGTCTTCATGGAGTACTAGGACAAGTTTGTTGTCGTCTTCATTTATGACATACTCGTCCTCTCCAAGTCTGAAGAAGAGCTGAGCAACACTTGAGATTGGTCCTAGACAAGCTTCGAGAGCAATAGCTTTATGCCAAGTTCAGCAAGTGTGAATTCTGGCTGCATGAAGTTGGATTCTTGGGTCATGTGTTGACTGTAGAAGGATTGTTAGTGGATCCTGCCAAGGTTGAAGTCGTGACTAAATGGCAATCCCCAACCACCGTGAAGGACGTTAGGAGCTTCCTCAGACCCGCAGGGTATTACCGCAAGTTCGTGGAAGGATTCTCGAGCATTTCCCGACCCATGACTCAACTTTTGAAGAAGGACAAGAAGTTTGAATCAACAGGTAAGTGCGAGGAAAGCTTCTAGGAGCTCAAGAAGAGATTCACCATAACCCCAGTTTTGGCCACCCCCAATATTCACAAGGAGTTTGTGATACATTGTGATGCATCGAGAATCGGGCTTGGAGGTGTTCTGATGCAAGAAGGAAGAGTCGTGGCATATTTATCCAGACGGCTATTTCCTGATGAAGAGAACTATGCTACTCATGATCTTGAGTTGGCAGCCATGGTTCATGCCTTGAAACACATGGCGACATTACCTTCTGGGGAAGCGATGTGAGATATATACAAACCACAAGAGTTTGAAGTATATTTTCACCCAAATGGAATTGAACATGAGGCAGCGAAGATGATTGGAGTTGATGAAGGATTATGACCTCAGTGTTCAATACCACCAATGCAAGGCTAACGTGGTAGCAGACGCTTTAAGCAGAAAGGCTCGTTCCTTGAATGCCATGATTAAGGAAAGGCTACCCGCTGTGTATGAAGAGCTTGAAAGCTTCTGCTTGGAACTAGTTGCACCTGGATTCCTCGCCAACCTCAAAGAAAAGCCTACCGTGATGGATGATACCAAAGAAGCTCAGAAGGGACACTAGAGTAGTGAAGGCATGAAGAGGAAGATCAAGGCATGCAAGGCCGTAGGATTCTTAGTGGATGAACAAGGAGTTGTATGGTTCGAGAATCGCATCTGCGTACCCAACAAAGAGGAGCTCAAGAACTTGATCTTGCAAGAAGCTCATGACACTCCATACTCCATTCATCCTGGAGGAACCAAGACGTATCAAGACCTCAAGGAAACATTCTGGTGGCATGGCACGAAACGGGAAATAGGCACATTTGTCGCATCAACGGCCCGCTGGGCTATTGTAACCCCTCAAAGTGCCTGAATGGAAGTGGGATAAAGTTGGGATGGACTTCATCACCGGATTAGGAAGATTGAGCAAGGGACATGATTCCATTTGGGTCATTGTCGATCACCTGACCAAGGTAGCCCATTTCAATCCCGTCAAGACCACCTATGATGGTAACAAGCTAGCCGGCCTCTACATCGAGCGTACCGTGAGTCTTCACGGAGTTCCTAAGGAGATCATGTCATACCAAGGAACCTAGTTCACCTCGAGGTTCTGGAAGATGTTTCAAGGAGCCATGGGAAACAAGCTGTCCTTTAGCACTACTTTTGACCCCCAAACCAATAGACAAACAGAACGAGTAAATCAGATACTTGAAGATATGCTCCGCGCTTGTGTTTAACGTATGGAGCCAAGTGGGGAGATTGTCTGCCATTTGCCGAGTTCTCCTACAACAACAACTATTAGTAGAGTCTTTAGATGGCACCATTTGAGGTGTTGTATGGACGCAATTGTCGTACTCCCCTCAACTGGTTAGAAACCAGAGAAGGACTAGTCTTTGGACCAGACATCCTCCGCGAGGCAGAAGAGCAAGTTCAACTCGTCCGAGAGTGCATTGAGACCGCAAAGACAAGACAAAAGAGCTATGCCCACTCTCACCGCCGAGAGATGAACCTCAACATCGGAGATTATGTTTACATCCGAGTCACACCTCTCAAAGGGACCAAGCATTTCCATGTCAAAGGGAAGCTTGTACCAACATACATCGGCCCGTTCAAGATCACCGCAAGACGAGGAGAAGTTGCCTACCGGCTAGAGCAACCTTCCGAGCTATAAGATGTGCACAACGTGTTTCACATGTCACAACTCTGGAAGTGTCTTCAAGTTCCCAACCGCCCCGACCTCTACAAGGACATCGACCATCAAGCCATCAATCTTTAGCCGGACCTCACTTATGGTGAGAGGCCAGTTCGCATTTTGGATGAAGCCGAGCCCTGCACCCGGAGCCGCGCCATCAAGTACTTGAAGGTCCAATGGAGCAACCACACTGAAGCTAAAGCGACCTGGGAGTGTGAAGACTATCTTAGATCTAAGTTCCCTTTTCTTTTTAGCGCTTAGCCTAGGAATCTCGAGGACGAGATTCTTGTAAGGGGGTAGGTCTGTCACACCCTGTGTTTGTATCACTTTGTTATGCTTGGATTTATAAAATTTGGAACCAATTAAAACTTTTTGGGTACATGCTTGTTTGAATTATTGCTTGTTTGATTGTTTTGTTGAGTTTGTTTGGCACTCTTAGGTTCTACTCCTCTCCATATTCATCTTCCTTGAACCAAACTCCTTGCCCAATGATCATGCCATGTGAATAGTGGCCAAAACTATTTTTATCAAATATTATTTTGCCCAAAAAGAATTTATTCAAATTACGTTTTCAAAATGCCGAGTTGAGGTTTGCACTGCAAGTCCTCAAATTGTGTGGATCCTTTTTCCCCAAAGCCTCTATTTCAAACCTACCGTATTTATGGCTTCCCAAAACCACCAAATATTAATTTTAAATAATATTTTACTATTTATTCAAAAGGCTTTTTGTTAAGGCCAGAAATGGTCTTTTATAAGGAAGAATTATTTAAATGCTTTCAAAATATTTAAGAAAATTTAGGGAAACTCAGTGGACATATATTTCCATATATATGAGTTTCAACAGATGGTCATGTTCAAACTCATGGGAAAAACCCCTCAAAACCCTTTCTGTCCAAATTAAGATTTTGAAATATTTCTATAAGAAAGATTTTCAATAAATTCCAAGAAAATTCCAGCAAGTCAACATTGTCATAGGTGATGATCCCGCAAAGTTTCATCTCAATCCAATCTGTTTTGATTCATGAAACGATTCCAAAACCCTCCCTGTCCAGGTTCAAATTCTAACAACTTTACATTGTGAAGTTTCTTCCATTGACCCCAAACTTTGTGGGCATGTTCTAATCACCAAATAATGGTGCTACACTTAGTGGTGCATCATGGAGATTAGCTTAGCATGACTAGATCTACAGAAACCAGATTCGGTTGATTTTAGTGTTTCACGAAGTTACATTGTGAACTTTCTTCAATCAAGCTCAAACTTGGTGATCAAGCCTAATTCTAATCACCATCTGAACCTGTCAAATTTTATGGCAAGCAAAGGCCATTTGCTTTCCCTAATCTCAATCAAACACCTTCTACCAGAATGGTGAAAACCCTGTTTGACCCCTTCCTCTATTTTCCTTGAGCCTAAATTTTTACCACATCATCTTGCAATGGTATTTGACTCCCAGTAAAACTTGTGTGGCCTCAAATCAATAAAGGGTGGGGTAAAACCCCCATTTTACCCTCAGATTCACCATGGCAGGAGTTTCTCACCCTCCATTTTCTTTCTCTCTCCACTCACCCTAGCTCCCAAGCATCCTAGGGGCATCTCCAGTACCCCGGGAGCTAGAAGACAAGTCAGGGCACCCAAAGCACGTGGGGACAGGACATGTCGGCCATAATGGTGTCGTGGAGCACGCTATAGTGCGCTCCCGCACTGTAGCCGCCCCATCCCGAGCCCCCCGACCACCTAGGGATGAGGGAGCATGTCCCCCGGCCGCCCCTCGAAATCCGCAAAGCGCCAGGAGGTCAGGCCCTCCTACCTTCCCCTCTGATGTCCTCCGGCACGCATGCCCGATGCCGCCCAGCTCGGCCAACCACGGTGCTCACACGTGCGTGCTCCATTGTCTCTCTCCTCTCTCCCTCTAGGCGTGGACGTGCCCCAGCGACACCGCAGACATGCCCACTCACCCTCCCGTGCCCTCTGGCCTTGGCCTCATCCTCACCAGCGCACCACCGAGCGGTGGACCATGGGGAGGCTATAAATAGCCCCTCTCGGACCTCTCTCTTCCCTCCGGACCCCTTCTCCCTCACCAGGGAGCTCCTGTGCCACCCCGGTGAGCGCCCGAAGCCCCTGTGCTTGGGATCGAGCCGAACCTCACCGCGATAACACCGCCGTTGATCTCCGGGTATGCCCCCTCTCCGGCCCACTTTTCTATCCTTTGAGCCCCCGCATTGCCCTAACCCATCTCCCTCCTTATCCCCCTTCGTTTGATGCACAGGGCGACCGGGGCAACCTACACCCAAACCTCCTCCACCGCGGGTGCTCGTCGCAGGTCAGCCGGGCCACCTTCGGGCACCCTTCCACCTCCAGGAGACCGGCGGCTCGACGCTGGGTCCATCCCTGCCCTCAGCTTCCCTTGCCGTGCCCTCCTTCGCCGCCGGTGAGCATCATCGCCCCCTGTCTAGAGGTGGGAGATGATAGGTGGGACCCCCTATCATGCCCACACCCCTCTCCCTCTGCGTCTCTCTGCTAGGGCCTGCGTGTCAGGTTCAAACCTGGCACGTACGCGCGACCACAGCTTAGCCTGGCCAGTTGGGCCCAATGCGGCTGGGCATTTGGCCCAAGGCAAAGTGGCCTTTTTCTCTTTCTTTTTTCAACAGGTTTTCAAAAAATCCCACAGGATTAAATAAAAATCATATGCCAAATATTTTACCACCATAAACCTTGGAATACTCTGTAGAATTTAATAGTGCCATTTGTAAAATATTGTGAAAATATTTTATGTACTGTTTTATTTTAAAAAACCCCTTTTGGCATTTTTGCCCATCGTTAAAAATAGTTTTGAAAACCTTTTTCATACCAAAACCTTAGAAGAATATTTGTGGAATAAATTGTAGTATTTATTAGAGTAGGGCAACATTTTAGTAGTAGATTTGTGTGCACTGTTTTTGTGTGATGCTTCTTATTATCGTTATTTATCGCGACGATAGATTGCACTGTTGACGAGGGAGTTGGACCCGAAGAATTTGAAGACCCCGAAGATTTTTTTGAGCCAGGCAAGCAGCCCTTAGACAATGTTAATAAACCACTTTTATTGCATGTCATATACCAGTTTACTTCCATTATATTTGACCATGTGGGCTAGTGACCACTTTGGTGGATCGCTTTCGATACTTTTGCCGTTGACCCTTGCATTGTGCATGACCCTACCTCCTTATGAGGGTTATGCGGGTGGGTGTAGATAGGTTTCTTAGTAGGAGCTACTCAAATGGGATGGGAATATGCATGGTGATGGAAACAAAATTATTTTCAAAGACTTTTCGGAACCCCCGTCAGGTGCCACTAATGCCCGAGGGAGATGATGATGAGTTCGGTAACCACTTGAGGAAGAAGTGGTGTACCGGAGCAAGTGAGTGTGTGTGTTTTCGAAAATAGATTAGATTTGAGGTATTCTGACCGTCCAAACCTTACATGTGCAACCACGATACCCTTTATGGGATAGGGCTCTATTGATTATTCTGGTGGGTACTAGCAAGGAGCTCGCATTACTAGTGGCCGGAGTGGCGTGGTCACTCTCGATATGGGGTCGTGCCGGTATGGACGATCATGCGCTATCCTCACATGCACAGGGCACACTGTTGGCCCTAGCATGGATGCTACGAGTGATGTACATCATGTGGGCTCTATACCAATCGAGTGGACTCTTTGTTTAGTATCGCCAGGGGAAAGGCATTATTCGGGTGCTTACCTCGAGTCGTGGATGACACGGAAGTCCTCGAGTCTTGTGGGTAAAGTGTGCAACCTCCGCAGACTATAAAACTATTCGAATATCCGCGCCCATGGTCATGGACAGTTTGAGGTCCTTCTTAAACTACGTCCAGGTGTTTTCGTAAACTTGGTGTGTGTGTTTGTGTGTTGGTGACAAAGGTGATACTTGACATAAGTCCAATGACTTGGCCTTATGGTGAACATGGGATATTAAACCCCCCCACCCTTATGATGATAGTTGAATCCTGTTCACATGAGTACCTGTTAACAGTTGATGCATGCTTACTACAGGTTACTTGATCATATCATTGCACTTAAAATTAGCTTTCTGCAAAATGTACCTACTTAGTACTATATCATGCATTGTTATACCTTTTTACACAACTTGGGTTCCTTGTGTGTACATTGAAAGTACTCATTGGCTTGCCACTAGTTATTGAATTGGCCAGGCATGGAAGAACAAGAGTACGGTGAAGAGTTTGTTGGTGATGAACATGCGAACTAGGACGCTTCCTAGTCAGAATGCTTTTAGGTTTAAGGCAGATGGCTTGGGTTCACACTTTCGATCAAGATTTCCGCTGCTTGTTATGTTTAAGTGTTTGGCCCTTGTGGCCCTATATATGTAAGACTAGACCTTCCTGGTGTTTTTTTGTGTAAGACGCTAAATGTGGATGTAAGACTCGTGTTATTCAACTTCTAAGTGTTCAATGAGCATTGATCTCTGGGATCACTGTACATGTGCATTCGGTGATCGCGACTTATGAGTCGGGGTCCCCACAGCAATAGGATTTTACTGTCACCTAGAATTACCTCCACATCCAAAACCTATGCGAAGATAGTGATATACTTCATGGCGAATACAAGCACAAATGTTGCATGGGGACCCTTCACAACAGTCATAAAGTTATTAAACTAAGCATTCAACAGAGGCTTTCACATCCATAATAAATATTTTAGATCCTACAGATACCAAGGTTCATCCATATCCCCGAAATCTGGGGCTCTACTCACACATGGGAACAACAATCATCATGGTAATGGGAATGCATGGATGAATGATTCAACTGATACACCGAAAGGATCCACTAGGGTTCTGATTTTTTAGATGATAAGGATGCTTATGAATATGATGATGATGATGATGATGGTGATGATGGTCCCATTCCTTTCATTGTGAGAGGAATCCCATCTTCTCCCGGTTGATCCTCCCTATGGATGGGATCTGGAGGCTAGGGTATTGCCTTCTGGATGAGTTTCCAAAGTCTCTGTGCATTTGATTCACCATCTGCTTTGACGGGGTGAAAATAGCTAATCTCTCAAAGGCGGCGACGCACCAAATGACCGCTCATGCGAGCATGCATTGTTGAATGGAACGTCATCGTTCGATCTAGAAGGGAAGCGGTGGGTGTTTCTTTGGCCTTATTTCTTGACTTTTTTATGGAAAGTGTTTATCATCTTTAATACATGATTCGACTGCCATTTTGGGGGATTTTCTCCATTAAATGAATATTGATCCAAAATACGTTACCTGAGAAAACATCAACAAAAGAAGTGCATGCACGCAGTAAAATTCAAGAAGGCCCACCTTGTAGGCACAAAATATATAGGATTAATGTCACATAAATTGGAATCATCAACTCCCCCAATCTTAAGTCTTGCGTGTCCCTAAGAAAGTACCATGGCTTGTAAATAATGAGGCCCCCCTTATGTTTTATAAGATACATATATCAAAAGGTAAGAGTCGATTACTCCCAAGAGGAACGTTTGTTGATGAGTATATGTGGCAAACAATCGCTCATGCCTACTCTAGTAAAGATCATGTAGGGATCCACATCTTGTCATTTAATTTTACTGAGGACAAGTAACAAATTCATATCCTAGTTCATTGTTTTCCAACCTGGAAAGAATTTTTATTTTTCCCTCATTTTTCTTGAAGATTATTTTATTAAAAAGGGTTTAATCTATCCTAATTGAATCATATTGAAGGCTCAATAAAAACTTTAAGTGCAAGACAACCTTATTTCTTAGAGAGACTTCTTTTCCAAAGGTTTTTTTAGCAGAGGGTTAATTTATTTGCTGCCGGACTTCTACACCGTATTTTGTACTATAGTCTTTATTTCCCTATTAGAGTGTTTGTGGATGATATGGTGAGGCTACTCAGTGAGTCTCCCCGTACTTACGAAGTACTCTTGCGAATATTCCTTGTATAAATGAGATCCCCCATCAATAATAAGAATTTTAGGAACTGCAAAAATGGGTAGTATGTTGTCCTTTATCATTTTCAACAAAGTAGCCGCATCTGCATGCTTGGTCGGTAGAGACTCAACCCACTTTGTAACATAATATATGGCCACAAGAATATGAGTGTACCCATCTGAGACATGGAAAGGTCCTCAGTAGTCTAATGCCCAAACATCAAAAGGTTCAGAAACTAGACTATAGTTCTAATAGCCCAAGACCAATACCTCATTTTATTTTGTGTTATGATCATGCTTGCATGCTTGTCATGTTTTTTTACATCATGCATCTTCTCGATAATATTTGAGTCTTTGTTTTCTTTTCCTTATTTATGTGTTTGCCTTCTCCTTCCACTTACACGTGGATCCTTGCAAAAACTTCATACCCACTTTCACTATGTTTTGTACCAAAGTTTTTAAACCCAAAATGCAAATTCCTTCCTTTCACCATTCATATATTTATTTTGTATTGTGTTTTCACTTATCCAATCCTTGCTCCAAGTTTGCCCATAAATCATTTATATTGTGTCCAACTACCATATAATTTTTCAACACATTTGGAGTTCATTTTAATGGGTTTTCAAATTCAAACATGTTGAATTTATTTCAACATGTTTCTATTATACTTTTTGTAAATATCCTTCGCAAATGTCTATACTTAACTTTGCATGTGAAAACCATCTCCTCATAATTGCATCATTTTGTTTAGAGTTGGTTTGGTTGGAATTTTGGAATTAAACAATTTGAATTCAATTGAAACTTGTTTAAATCTAATGTTCGTAAAAATCCCAAACTATTTTTATTAAATTGGTCTTATTCCAAGGTCTCCGGAACTGTTGTGCTCTCTTCACATTTCCACTCCTACTCCTGTGAGCATTTTCTCCAACATTTCTTTTTTATTTAAACAAAAACAGAGAAATCAAAGGGGGACAAATAGAGTTCCATGTCACCTGAAGCCCACCAAAAATTACCCCTTTTATCATCCTAGCTCCACCAATCGCTCCTCCTCTTCTTCTACCTTCATGTGGCAGCACATCAATAGTGTCCACGTGGGAACCTCCTCTCATTTGATGGCCGGAGGCATCCCTCGAACCCTATAAGACCCCCCTGCGCGAGCTAGCCCTAGTCCTCCTACCTCTTCCCTCTCTTGCCTCTCTTGCTGCCAAGGTGAGATGCACGCCAACATAGCCAACATCATGGACAAGGGCCTTTCGAGCTCAGTCCAATGGAAGGCGCAACCCCCATGCTCCGCTGATAGCCCCAGATCAGCTGCGATCCACGTCGTCATCGTGTTCCCCATCTCGCATGCTACCTTGTCGGTACGCCATCTGTCTCAAAATGGTCATCTTTGCCCGCAACGTCGCCGCATCACCATCATTGCCCTCTCCTATATCTCGGCATCTACGTCATACCAACTCAAGCCCCTGGTGAGCAGACATCTCGAAAACCCTCCCTACTTCATCCACTTCCAAGTTGCAACCAGAGCTCCAGGCTCTCCTAGATGTGGCGCACGCACATGCATGCCCGCGAGCATGCCCTACCGGCTGGTCTTGCTTGCCCCTCATGCCCGCATTGCATAGCTGCACTGCAGCTGGCCCATGGACATAGCCACCGTCTCGCCATGCCTTGTTGTCGTGCCCAAGAAGAGCTTCTGATCAAGCTCCTTCTTGATCCCTACCCCTGTCATCGATGCAGCACACCACCTTCAAAACATGCACGCCCGCCGAAGGTCCTTAGGGGTCGCAGTTGTTGCCTTTGCTCGTTGTCGTCCATGATAGCCACCATGCGGCCATGGAAAAGCTAGCTCCTAGTGTTTTCTATGTGAAAGGGCTTAGGGTCTCCTTGTTTCACAAACACCTGTAATCGCCTGAGTGACTAGAACCGCTCAAATCCAGCTAGGAGACCTCAAGCCCTAGGCTCCCTATTTCCCTTTTTGTTGTTTCTTTGTTTTCCTCTATTATTTTTCCACACACGCATGCGCTCCACTGCCCCAACCTTTTCACCCATGAGTTGCACCAACAAGCTCGCGTACGCGCACTACAGCCAAGAAAGGCCATTTGTTTCTTTTGGTTTCAGTCAGTTTCAGTTAGCCATCATCCATTGACATTTTCAGATTTAGATTGGCGTCAAGGTATGGTTCATGTAGAGAAAAAATCAAGAGTTTATCACACCCCCTATGTAGCCTAGCTGTTTAGTGCGTTCGTTTCTAGCCAGAAGGTCCTTGGATCGAATCATAGAGGGCCTCAATACTTTTCTTGCATTTTTTATTTTTTTTATTTGTGCACACAACAACTTGGGCTAGAGTGACTCATGGGCTGCTGGAATGTGCTGCTTTTGGCCCGCGTAGTATTGTATCGATGTCTGTGGTTTATCTAATTTAAAATCACATGCATATTTACAGAAAATGCCCTCATTCAAAATGTTAATAACTAAATAACCATCCAACAAAATAAAACATGTCATATATGTAAAATCTGTAGAATTTCATGTAGTATCACAATATGCAGCTATCATGCATGCTAAAAATGTTTAAAATTGGTGTTTGATTAATTTTGCACAAATGCCATGCTAACATTGTTTATTTCATAACTAGATAACCGCAACTCCGATTTATATAAGTTATATATGTAACTTGACGAAAAAATGTGTAGAATCACATGGTGGCATTACTTTTGTTGTTTAACAACTCTAAAATTGCGTTTAGGCAGAACAACACCAATTTTGAAAATTGCATATGGGTATTTTCCAGAATTGTTATATGTTGTTTCTAGCCTCATTAAAAATGCTTAGATAATGTAGTTATGTTACGCTTCACCCTTGCCATGTTAAACAATATTTAAACTTGTTGGGTGCCTAAATGAGAGTGAACTAAATAATTCGGATATGGAGTTTTGTCAATATGCAACTCGTTGCATATTGTGGTTCACTTAACATGTAGTAATTATTTTTTGTGCTTACTATGCCTTCCATATCAAAATGGACAGGCATCATGTTTCATTGTGCATCATGCCATGATATGTTGTGGTGTTTACCATATTGTTTTGTTTGTTTTCGGATTTGCTTCTCCTCGCTAGATTACTGAAAGCATTTCGGAGTGTGATGATCCGTTCAACTACATTCGTTCTTGTTCTTCATGGATTCATTCTTCTTCCATGTGGGATTTCAGACAAGATGGTCATTTCCTTGGATACCACTACTATCATTGCTATGCTAGTTGTCTCATTTATACCGTTATGTCTTGCTACCTACCAATTGCTTGTCAAGCCTCCAGAAAATGCCATGATAAGCCTCTACACTCCACTTCCTAGTAAACTGTTGTTTGGCTATCTTACCACTTGTTCAGCCCCACTTATAGCGTTGCTAGATGCAGGTGTAGGTTGTTCCATTTGATAACGTGGATATCTTTCGGATATCACAATATTCTTGCTATTTAATTTAATGCACCTATACACTTGGTAAAGGGTGGAAGGCTCGGCCTTTTTCCTGGTGTTTTGTTCCACTCTTGCCGCCTTAGTTTCCGATTATCGATGCTATGTTCCATATTGAGTACTCCTAACATGCTCAGGGTTGTTATGGGGTCCCCCTGATTTTCGTTTTGGCATATAACTCTTTGGACAATGCCCAACATTGGTACTGTTCGCTTAATAACAAACTAAAAACTTCCTAGGGACCTTTTGGCACCATGGATTTTAGTCAACAAACCGGGCCAGCGCTCCTCATGAGGGTTGGTCAAAAATAGTAGTAGTCGGGGCCACCAACGCGGTGTGCCACCCAAATACTTAGCCAATCCGATCGTGTCCTGAGAAGAAGATACACGGTCCCTATCGGGTGCATCGACACGTCGGATTGACTTGTTGGATTTGTTTTTCCTTTAATGGATGTCTTGTACACCAGGATCCCGAGCATGCTACGAGTTATCCCGCGGTTGAGGTTTTCCATCTCGGATTGTTTCTAGTTCTTGATGGATGAGTTGCAGCACCCCTACAGGGTTATAACTTTCGGAAAGCCATCCCCGCATTTATGTGGCAACTTGGAAATTTTTTAACACCCAGCTATAGCAAACTTTAAGTAAACTCAACTAAAATACACCAACCATGTGCGTAATAGTGACTGTCTCTTCTTGTGAGGTTTGAACCAAGAAGAAAACATGGTGGGGTTAGGAATTACTCGTAAGTAGGTGTTCGGGATCACTTCTTGATCATTACTACTTCATCTTCGTTCATGCGTAGATCAGACTTCTTATTCATGTACTCGTAAGTTAGCCACATATCATATGCTTAGTGCTTGCTGCAACCTCATCACTTAACCATACTCATTTATACGCCTCCAGGGTATCTACTTTTCCTAACCCTTTTGCTCTTCTATTGGACTCTAATTTGCATGATTTGAATGAAACTAACCCAGACTGGTGTTGTTTTCAGCAGAACTACCATGGTGTTGTTTTTGTGCACAAATAAAAGTTCTCGGAATGGAACGGGACTTTTTGGAGATTTATTTCAGAAGAAATAAAAGAAACTGGAGCCAAGAATCACTGGAGGGGGTGCCCTGGTTGGGCATGATACACGAGGGCGCGGCAGCCCCCCGAGGCGTGCCCTAATGGGTTGTGCTCACCTCGTGGCCCCCCTGACCCTAATTCCAGTGCTATAAATCCTATTTTCAGAAGAAAAAATCAGGGAGAAAGTTTCACCGCGTTTCACGAGACGGAGCCGCTGCCACCTCCTCTTCTTCATCGAGAGGCAAGAACTGGAGTCTGTTTGGGGCTCCGGAGAGGGGAATCTTTGGTCTTCGTCATCATCAACCCTCTTTCATCGCCAATTCCATGATGCTCCCCATCAGGAGTGAGTAATTCCTTCATAGGCTTGCTGGTCGGTGATGAGTTGGATGAGATTCATGATGTATTCGAATTAGTTTTGTTAGGGCTTGATCCTAGTATCCACTCTGTTCTAAGATTGATGTTGGTATGACTTTGCCATGGTTAATGCTTGTCACTAGGGCCCGAGTTGCATGATTTCATATCTGAACCGTTTATATTATCATCGTTATATCTATGTTCTTCATTCGATCTTGCCTAGTCATATGCACCTATTAAGTGTTATGATCCGTAAACCCCAGGGTGACAGAAATCGGGATACTTTCCAATGATGACCGTAGTTTGAGGAGTTCATGTATTCACTATGTGCTAATGCTTTGTTCCAGTTCTGTATTAAAAGGATGCCTTAATATCCCTTAGTTTCCTTATGGAGCCCGCTGCCACGGATGGGTAGGACAAAAGATGTCATGCAAGTTCTTTTTAATAAGCATGTACAACTATTTACGGAATACATGCCTAGATTACATTGACGAACTTGAGCTAGTTTTGTGTCGCCCTTGGTTATGACTGTTATATGATAAATGTTATCCAACAAATACACCAATCCAGTGCCTACGAGTTCCACATATTGTTCTTGCTAAGTTTCTACTACTGCTGTTACTATTGCACTTGCTACAAAACCACTACTGCTATTGTTACCGCTACTGTTACTGTTACCACTGCTATCAAACTATCATATTACTGTACTACTGATCACTTTGTTGTAGATATTTAATCCCTAGGTGTGGTTGAATTGACAACTCAACTGCTAATACTCACAAATATTCTTTGGCCCCCCTTGTGTCGAATCTATAAATTTGGGTTGAACACTCTACCCTCGAAAACTGCTGCGATCCACTATACTTGTGGATTATCAAGACCTTTTTCTCGCGACGTTGCCGGAGAGCATAGCTATATTTACTGAGTCGCTTGGGATTTATGTCAACTTATCACTATGAAGAATGTGAAGGATACAAGAACCAATATTGTTCCCTCTAGAACGAGGGGAGGTATAGATTTTGTATCGCATTATGCACTTGATTCTCTTGCTATTATGAGTAAACATGCAACACCACCACATGTTATTAATCCTGATATTGATGATGCTACTTATTGTATGAATGATGCTTATGATGATGCTAGTACCTTGCTTGATGATGCTATGCCACTAGGTGAATTTCTTGATGAACAAATTGCTAGAGCTAAAGAGAATGAAATTATTGAAACTGACAAAACTGATGAAGTCTTTGAAACTGCGAATTATGAAACAACTATTAGACCTAGGTCTCCTAGATTTGAAATGCCTAAGATACCTGAAGGTTTAAGTTATGGATGGAGAAGTAGCTAGAGACATTCTTGCTTGTAAGGACAGAAATGATCTTAAAAATTTACTATGCAAGTATAAAGAAAAGTCTTTGAATGCTAGAATGAAATGTGATCCTAAGTTTGTACTTCACCTATATTTATTACTGATAAGGATTGTGAATTCTTTGTCAACCTAGATTTAACTATTTTGGTTGAATCTGATCCATTCCATGTCTATGAAACTCAAACTATAGTGGCGCATCTTATTAAGTTGAACGATATAGCCACCCTTTTTGCGCATGATAAGAAGATTTGCTACTACTATATTCTCAAATTATTTCCGTTCTCATTAAAGGGTGATGCTAAGATAAGGTACAATACTATTACTCCTGGTTTTGTGCATAGTCGATGTACTACTTCTTTGAAAAAAAAATTCCTGCTCATAAGAAACAAGTTGCCTTACAGGAAAGTTTAACTTGGTGCAAATTGAAGAAGAGAGTCTCCGAGAAGCTTGGTGTAGGATTCTCCAATTGCTTAATGCTTTTCCTGATCATTCTTTAAAGAAAAATGAAATATTTGATATCTTATATAATGGACTAACTGATGCTTCTAGGGACTTCCTAGATAGTTGTGTTGGTTGTGTTTTCAGGGAACAATCTGTTGAATAAGTTGAGGAATTATTGAATAATATATTGAAGAATTATGATGATTGGACTCTCCCTGAACCACCACTTGAACCCACTCCGAAGAAGAGGGGTATCTTATTTCTCAGTCCTGAAGATATGCAAGAGGCAAAGAAATGTATGAAGGAAAAGGTATTAAAGCTGGGGATGTTAAGAATTTACCACCTTTTGAAGAAATACATGGCCTTAACACACCGCCACCTCCACAGGTGGTAGAGGTAAATTCTTTATTAAAGCTTGATGAAGATGGCATTCTTTACAATAAACATCCTAGTCATTGCTTATATGAGTTTGATAATTACATTAGGAAACAAGATCACTTCAATACAAAGGTTCTAAAACAATTGAAATATAATTCTGATATGATTGCTTGCTTGAGTGACTTGTTGTTTAGAATCAGTAACGATGTTAGAGGTGTAGAAAAGCACGCCTTGATGGTTCAAACTCAGTTAGAAAAAGTTGGTAAATCTCAAAGAGAACTTCTTAATGAAATGAATAATAATATGAATGATCATGCTATTAGAGTAGTAACTAGAGGAGGTAGAATGACCCAAGAACCTATTTATCCTTAAGGCCGTCCTAAAAGAATTGAACAAGACTCTCAAGGAATTAATGCTGATACACCTAGTCCTTCTAAGAAGAAAAATAAAAAGAATAACTATAGGACTTTGCATGCCTCTAGTGAACCTGTTATTGAAAATTCTCCGACACTCACTATATGAAGTTTTCATCTACCTCTACCCACTACCAAAAACAAATATGATATACTTATGGTTG
Organism: Hordeum marinum; assembly: GCA_022496015.1. Classification (NCBI taxonomy): domain Eukaryota; kingdom Viridiplantae; phylum Streptophyta; class Magnoliopsida; order Poales; family Poaceae; genus Hordeum; species Hordeum marinum. The sequence goes on along the minus strand of CM039674.1, from coordinate 209,808,661 downwards.
GCGACATGCATATCCCCGTTGTGGTAACTTAGTGTTTTATGAAAATTCTTCGGTTTCATGCAAATCGAAGTTGGTTATTGATAAGACTTGATCAACCTGATTAATGGATAAATTTTGAATGGTATGAAGTTGATGAGTTTAGTAGATAGTACTCTCTGTATCCACTTTCTATTTTTCTTAGTTACATAAAATAAAATGTAACGTTTTCCTATTTTCTAATTTTCCCGTGCAATAAAAAAATGACCCAAAAATAAAAGTTCTCAGAATGTCTTTGTCACAGCCCTAGAATTTGCTTGAAATTGTTTGCATCAACATCAGCATGGGCATCATGGCATCATGTTTAAAATCCAATGAAACCTAAAATGGGGATGATCAAACCCTAGCTCAAATAAAATTCAAATAGGTTAAACTTAAAAATAATTGCAATGAATCAGAAATGCCTTCAAAAATGTTCACTGTCTATGATAAATATTGGTAACTCCATATGAGAGAAAAATAGATTTTCAAGCCAAGAATATCATTTCAAAATGAGAATCTAGAGATGTTGAAGTCGACTAATAAAGCATTACAAATATGATAGATGTCCAAAAATGCCCAAAACCTTTTTGTGGAAGTTTGAAATAATCAAACTATATTTCATAAAATATGTGGGCATTATTGTGCTAGATATCTTGGCCTCACAAAATAAAACAAATGTCAGAAGAAATGAAAATAGAAAAAATGGGGAAAGGCCTCACCTGTGGCTTGCCTGGCCTAGGTGGGCAGCCCAGCCCACCAGGGGCAGAGGCGTCTTCCTCCTCGCGCCACTAGGTAGAGGGGAAGGCAACCACAACACCGTGTGTGCTTGCCATGCCGCCAGCAGCCTGTCTGCTTCCCCAGGCCAGCAAGGTGATGGGGATGAGACCCCTCCGCCGTCTAGATCCCCCTCTCCCTCTCATTCCTCTCCCCCTGCCCTCTTCTTTCTCCCGCCACCATGGCCGAACCCTGCTTGAGCTCGCCATCGCCGCCCGTCTAGCTAGCGCCCCCCCGAACTGCTAACGCGCCCCTAAGCTCCCCTGCAACCCCCTCGACTTTCCTGTGGAGCCAGAAGCCGCTGGATGCCCCCGAACGCCGTCGCCGTCGTCTTCTTCATCGTTGGCCGCCGTGGATCTCGTTCGTCGATTCGCCACCTGCCGGTTGCCCCGAGCTCGCCGAGGCCCTTGTCTGACCCCCCCCCCCCCCGCGTGAGCCTCTCCTCCTCTTCCCTATCGTCCTGTCATCGCGGTTGTCCCCTAGCTAGCCTAACCACCGGAGATGAGAGCTCCTCAACGCCGGCCATGTCATCGATGTTGTTTGAGCTCGTTCCAGTACCACCTGAGCACCGGGTCATGCTCCTAGTCGCCTTAGGATGTCGCGGAGCGCTTTTCCTCGCTCGCCCATGGCCTATAGCCCCGTTCTGGCCAACTTCGGCGAGCCCTGCCGTGGGTTTGGTCGCCGTCGGCCCAGGTCCGGTGGGTGCCGACATGGCACGGTGATTAGTGCTAATCCCCCTGCTAACCAACCTCCCCCAGCCACTGACAGCGGGACCCGCAGTGAGTCAAAGCACGGGTCAACGTAGGGATTAACCCCGTGACACTGACATGTGGATCCCACACGTCATGTTTGACCTGGACCGGCCCTGATGGCCTGCTGATGTCACTATGACATATTGCTAACGCATTAAAGCTTTTCTGGCATTTAAATTAATAAAGGAAATTCCATAAAATGTTTAAAACTTCTAAAAATCATATAAAACAATATGTAAGTCAGATTGAAATAATTTATATATGAAAAAATATTAGAAAAATGCAATGAATCTGTTTATGCCATGATCATGCATGTTTGAGCAAGTTAACATCACCAAGTAGGACATTTCATGATTAGGATAATTTAATAAATAGTGTTGGAGTTGGAATTTAGTATAAGTTTGAATTCCACTTCACTTAATATGACTACCTACAGCACTAGGTCAATTCAGTAACATAACATGCCATTTCATGCATCATGATTGTTGCATCACATTGAATGTGTTCCTTCTTCCTGTTTGTCGGTGCTTGTTCCTTCTCGGTAGACGATGGTTCCGACGATGTGAACGTTGACACTAATGAAGAGAAGTAATATCTTCAGGACTGTTAGGCAAGAAAAACCCCTTGAGCATACTGATATGAACCCACTCGCTCGCTCCTGCTCTCTTTTACTGCGTTAGGACAACAAAGATTCAACTGTTACCTATTCTTGGTAGTTGAACCCATTCCTTTGCATGGCCTGTCTTTGCCATAGTAAATAGCTGACACCACTTAGCATGAGTAGCAACTGCTTGCGCCTTGTTGTGCTTACTTATCCATGCTTGCTTACTTACTGTGCCCGCTATGCTTAGAGTCGTGTCGGGTCGGGTCTGATTCATCTGGGCGATGAATCGGAATGGCGGTGTTCATGTTCGACTGTGTGAGAGCTAAGTGTGTGAACACGATTTGGTAAAGGTAGCAATGAGAGGCCATGTAGGAGTACATGGCGGGTTGTCTCATTGGGACCGTCCTTAAGAACTAAGTTCTATGTATGTTATCCAAGACAAGATACTACTACACATTGGGTTCCGGTAACTTGACCCCTCTCGGCTTATTAATCGCCTAGACCTTTGTCCAGGAGTTGCAACTAGTTTCTGGTGTTTGTAGCAAAAGTGTTGGCGGCCGTGCATAGCGCTGCCCGACGCGGTGGACTACGATGCAGTATAGGCACAGTGGCATGGTGTACCAAGTGGCACCCGAACGGTGGGCTTGGAAACCCTACGCACATCGTTTGAGGCCGTAGCGGAAACTTCGGCTAGACTTCCGTGCAGGTTCAGTCTCAAATAGGCGATAAACCTGGACTAGGGTCTTGTGTGGTTGACGGTCGTGGCCAACGCCCACGCCAGTGCTTTCGCTTGAAGGTTGCCGACATGCATGACGTGCATATGGTGATAAGTGATGAGAGCGTGTGTGAAGAAGTATACCCCTGCAGGGTTATGAATCTATTTGAATAGTCGCGTCCTCAGATATGGACTACTTGGAGAACTTATGTGGTTCATAGACAACTTGTAGTGGATACTCTAAAATGCGCAAGATAAGCGTGAGTGCTACGGATGGCCTTCTTGTAGGGAGACGGAAGTGGATCCATAGTGGTGTATTGATTGGAGAATATCTGGACTCGTGTGCGCTATCCCACCTCAAAGATACTACTTGTAGTCGTAGTTTAGGTTAGCCAAGAGTCAAAGCTAGCTTGTTGCAATAAACTCCACAACCCCCTTCATTGATACTGATGCATGTGTAGTTAGTTCTGATGTAAGTCTTGCTGAGTACCCTTGTACTCACGTTTTCTTAATTTATGTTTTTGCAGAGGAGACGTCAGTATCATTAGTGGTATTTTCGACCTGAAGTTCGATGTTGACCAGATTAGCTTGGGAATCCCAGACAGAGGTCTAGTTCCTTCGGTAGGGTCGTTGTAGCTTTTCAGGCTCCTCTAGCCACTTTTGTAGATGTCTGTACCCATACATATTTAAACTTCTGCTTGTTTGATTGAATGCTCTGAATGTTGGGTCTTGTGACCCCTGTTTGTATTGGCTCTTTGGAGCCTTCTAAGTAAATGTTGTAATGTTGTATGGTTATGTTATGATGCCATAGTTGTATCTATGCATATCGGGCATGTCGTGCGTACGTGTGACGTGCAACGGTATGTATGGGATCCGACACCTAGTTGTGTGCCTTTAGTAGTACTCTTTACGTGGAAATGCCTCTTTGTGCTACCGCCAAGCCTTGGTAGCTTGCTACTGCTCCGGACTTTCATGTATCCTTCTTTGCTGTTGTGTCTGTCCCTTCGGGGAAATGTCTCGCAGTGTAATGGAGTCCCTATAGCCTGCTATGACTCATCTACGTGAAGTGATGACATTTATGTCCCACGGCGTAATGGAGTCCTTGTAGCTTGCTATGACTCGTCTACACACGCTAGAGATCGACACCTTCATTGTTGGGTTACGTATGCCTGTCCCTGTACGGATGTGCCACTTTGGTTCTACGACTAGTCATGTCGGCCCGGGTTCTTTGACATTTGAATGCTAGCGACACATTCACATACGTGAGTCAAAAGACGCAAACGGTCCCGACCCAGGTAAGGTAGCAGCCGTGGAGATAACCGTGCGTGAGACCGCAAAGTGATGTGATGTTTTACAGGCTGGATTCTTATGGCTTAGGATCGGGGTCCCGAAAATCTTGAAAATTTAACATGATTTTTCTGGATTTCTGGTGCAAATAACATCAAAGTGGGGTGCACTTGGTATCCACAAGACAACAGTGCGCGCCAGCAACCCCAGGCGCGCCGTGGTAGGTTATGGCCCCCATGTGGGTCCCCTCGCTTATCCCTTTAGACCATTTCATCTCATACCTCCAGAAAAAAATCACCATAGCTCTCTCTCTCTGTCTCTTGTGTTCTTGCTCACAAACCCGTGGATTTTGATCTCTTTGCTCGAAGCACCATTTCCTAAACTATTTTGGGAGATTCCTTCTTGGTATGTGACTCCCCCATTATCCCAATTAGGTTTTGATTTAGTGATTTATATTCAGAATAATTAGCTACTCTTGGTGTTACTGTAGACAAGCTTGCATGTTGAATTCTTAGAATTCCAAGTAGTTTGAATGCTTGGTATAGCCTTTAGCCATCCTTATGACTAGTTGCTATCAATCTTGTGAAGTTTTGCTAACAAATTTTTGTATGACAAAAATTTTCAGAAAATTATTCGAAAATAAAAATGCAATTATTTAGGAGTTCTTCGAGGAGAAGATCCTGGGGGCATCGTCAATTGGAATCTATGTACAACAATCATATGTTGAACCAAGTGCAATCTCGATGCGCGATGCCGAACCAAAGCGTGCCTTTGGCCATGTAATACATTCATGGAAGGTGCACGTATTATAGAAGAATTTGAGCAGTATGTTTAAAACACCAATCTCGCTCCCTTCATCGAGGATAAGTGCACCCAACACCTCGAACTCATGGAGACATTTACTAAAAAATTTAAATATTTCCCATGTGAGTCTAGAGTTTCATTTAGCGTTTATAATAATGCTTTCACAATGCATTTAGATGTATTCTATGAAGCGTGCAAAATTCCATATTGGGATTCGCTGGACGAACCACCAATATCTGAGTATGAGTCATTTTTGAGTAATCTTTGCTACGGTGAAGACAGGGGAGTGACACAAGGTAGAATAAAAAGCATCCATTTCCCATCTATACAGTACTTTGTACTCTTTAATGGAAAATGCATTGTAGGCAAGCAAGATTGCAGCACATTGTGTGCCCCTGATTTGAGTCTTATACAAACTATTATAGAGGGAATTACAAATTATAATTTAGGATTAATTATTGCATGGAGATTGAATCTCAATGCTGCTAATGATTCTTTTTATGGTGGGATCTATGCCTCCCGTCTAGCTACGAGGCTGGGAGTATCCCGTTGGTCTAATGATCCTATCTTGCCTAATCAGTACTTAGACTTTGAGGCCATGAAACGTCATAAGTTCCTAAAAGGCACAATCACTAACTATACTTACAACTTGAGGTTCAACAATGGTCCCATTTACCTATCGTATTGCCAGCTCCTGCTCTCTTTGATTATCACGGGAAGGGAAGATATACGTCCTTAAGAGCGAGGCCCGCACGTACAATGCGGAGATTGAAGCTGCCAGACGGGCTAAGGAGGCTTCCCCAAAAGCTTCAGTGCGCTATCACTCAGACTATTATCCAGGCTACGGATGGTGATTACCAATCTAGCCCAAAAGCCTATGCTTGGGGGGTATGTATTTCCACCGACATTATATTCATGTTCACACATTTCATTCCAGTTGTCGGTGTCCACACTTTTTCATTGTATTATTCATGCTCGATTTAATTTCTTGCTTTCTTTCTGTGTGATTGAAAAACTTTGAGAACATCCAAAAATATTTCTTGCTTCTTTTCGGGTTTTCTTTTTAGTTTAGTTAGTTGTAGTATTAAAAGAAAACCGAACAATATTTCTCATTTCTTCTTTTGCTTGTTGGCAGTTCTTCTTTGTGAATAGTTTTCCTTGTTTTTGATTTCCCTTCTTTTACTTGCATTCTTCGAGAAAAACTAAAAACTCCAAAAATATTTCAGTGCGTTTCTCTAAAATCCCGTTCCTTTTTATTTACTCATACCAAGGAGAAGACCACATTGAAAATGTTGAGTGGCTCTTATATGCATTATTGTTGATCTAACAAAGAGCCTATATTACTTAGTCCACGTCACTCTTGCACTATTATTATTTTCTTATCATTCGGTTATGCAAGTGAAAGGCAATAATGACGATAGTCGATGAATTGACCGTGGTAGAGCGAAGCGTGTATGAACTCAAATTGTTGTTGTTTTTGTAAATATGTTTAACCTAGTATCCATGATTCAGCATATTATGATTGAACATGTTTGCAATGACAATTAGAGATTATAGTTGCTCGTGCCATGCTTAAGTATCTAGGAGTAGATAATGATTTATCTTGGATGTTAACATGCATTAAAATGGTTGTGATGTAGTATGATGATATGGTATCCTCCCCCAAATGTTTCAAGTGGCTTGACTTGGCACATGCTCACGCATGTAGTTGACGCAAAACCAACATAGCCTTCACGATATTTTTTTTCATGGTGTCCATATCCTACTCATGATAGAATTCGATGTTTATTATTCATATTGCATGTTTATGATCGTCTTCGCTCTCTAGCTGGCCGGTTCTCAACCTATTTGCTAGCCTTCGCCTGTACTAAGCGAGAATATTGCTTGTGCATCAAAATCCATAAACCAAAGTTATTACAGATGAGTCCACTATATCTACCTATATGCGATACTGCCCTGCCATTCCAAGTAAATTCGCATGTGCCACCTCTAAAATTTGAAATGAACAACTGTTTTCTATGCCTGGACTGCTCATAGAGCGACAGGGGGTGGTCATTATCTTCCATGTTAAGGAGGTTATTCTCACGATGAGTGTTTATTCACTCGTCCTTACATGAGAGGGGCGGTCATAGGAATTCCCAGTCCCGAAATCAAAATAATTGCAAATAATTAAACAAAACTCCCCCAGGAATGTTGTTGGTTTGGACGGTACCCATGGATTCGGCTAGCCGTGGAGTGTGTTTGTTGGTGGAGGGTGCGTAAACCTTTACTTTTATCCCTTGGGAACTACCGCTAATTTGTCTAGCATGGAAGATATAGATAGCTCTTGGTTCGTTGACAGGAAGGGTGTACCTCCCAAAATTATACTTATCTCTTATTTAAGCTTTGAGCTCTAGCACCTCTGCCAATCCCTACTTCCCTCTACGAAGGGAGTATCTATTTACTTTTATGTTGAGTCATCACCTTCTCAAATAAGCACTTGATTTGAGAGCACTATTGTCATCCTCATGCATTGTGTATAGTGAATGTTCTATGCATCATGACTTGATCTTGTCTACCATGAGCTACAATGTTTAGTCATTGCTTGAACTTTGGAGGTGCTCTGCATTTATGTTTTGCGGTTTTAGAAAGGGCTAGTGAGATATGATTATTGTCACATTATATCATGAATATCATCCAACGAATACACAGATCTAGTGCCTACGAGTTTTCCACATATTGTTGTTGCTAAGTTACTACTTTTGCACTTGCTACAAAATCACTTATGCTACTGTTATCGCTAATGTTGCTGTTACCACTGCTATTAGACTATCATATTACTGTGTTACTAATCACCGTGCTGCGGATATTTAATCTCCAAGTGTGGTTGAATTGATAACTCAACTGATAATACTCTCAAATATTCTTTGGCTCCCCTTGTGTCGAATCTATAAATTTGGGTTGAATACTCTACCCTCGAAAACTACTGCGATCCCCTATACTTGTGGGTTGTCAAGCCTCACCCAATAAGCTTTGCTAGTCTTGATACCCTTGTAAATGATATTGTTGACTCCCCGTGGCCTACACATTAATATGATTGTTGTATTTGTAATTCTTCTTCTTCATCATCGATCATAGGATGGGTTCCAGGTCGGCAGCCTGGGAGTTGCAAAGGTGGCGTCTACTTTTTCATTTGATTTCATCCGTTGTCGGATCCTGCTCTTTTGTATGATGATTGTGATTTATTTATGTATTGATATCTTTATATTGTAGCATGTGGACAGTGTAAGCCAACTCCATGCACTCATCTCTTCTTTCCCCTATAGAGGCCATCAAGCTAGAATGAGGATAGTACCGCATCTGGGACTTTACAAGTTGGTATCAGATTATTACCAACCTAGGATCCTGCTTGATTGATTGAACTTGGCTATTGTCGAGTATAGAAAAAACTATTTTGAATCTAGTTATATATTAGAGAGTATGCATTATTTTTACTCCTCTTCCATTCATAGCTATGGTAATTTCGTGACGTAGGAATTTTAATTTTATCCCGTCTTCTCACTCAATTTTTTTAGCATGACATGGGTATTTTGGAACCTCTATGATGTTGGTGTGACGGAATTCTGTTCTTTGTGCCTTCCGATAGTTTGGTGAAGTCTCGGGGAGCAGCGCTCTAGGGGGTTCTTGACACACCGTTATCATTTAGTTTCCTTAGTATCTCAGGATGAGGATGTTCAAAAATGCTTGAATAGTATTTGAGGCAAGAGGAGATTGGTGTCACGAAGTACTGGGGAGAGCGTCCGGATGTACTGCCATAATTAGTATCATTGTGATTACGAGGGTTTGAGGTAGGTGTGTTTTCGAGACCTCTGGTTATGTGTTGATGGATGCGATACATTTGAGCATAGTATCATGCTAGGAGTTGAGTGATGGATTTTACTCTGTGTATCCGTGGACCCCATTGCATAACCAAAGGATTTCAAGAGTTTCTAGGTGGGAATTCAAGTAGTAACCGAGGATTGTCCTTCCAACATATGCATAATGGGTTATGTATTTGTGCCTGGCTTAATTTGCAAGCCTCATCCTTTGTTTGGTTGAGTATGGTAATTCGAGTTGCTTCGATGTCAAATGTCGATTTCATATCTTTCCTAAGGAGTGTTCTCATATTTCTATGGGAGTGATAATCCTCTTGCTCAATCAAATTGTCATGTGAAGTCTTTTCTATCTGGAGTGTTTCTCTTCAATATTTGCAAGTTATATCCTCATTTTTTCCTTCCAGAGTTCAATTCATATGAACTAAGTTTTCTTTGTTTTCCCCACCCTCCAGCCCTTTTTCTTCAACAACTAAATTATCATCCAAGTGCCTTTCTTTTCATCGATGCTCCTACTATCTTTTCTTCTATTTTGTATCCAGTGATTCATTGTGAAGATGTTTGAGTTTGATGTTCATCATTCTTCGTTCATGTTTTCTTCCCTCGTGGATTCGTTTCAACCTCGGTGTTCATCATATCCTTTATCATATGTACAATGATTTCCCGTGTTCTTAATTTTTACCCAAAGATCTCTCTATTCTTATCCGGAGTGCAGAAGATATCTCAGAAGATTCGTGTTTCTATTAAAGACCCTTTCAAAATATTTGGAGGTTCTCACCTCATCAAGTTCTTAATTTGTATTGCTGCAATCTCTCCTTAAGCAATCGTTTCAATAGTGTTTCCTTTTATTGGGCCTGTAACCCATAGCTTTTTCCTAGGATCTTACTTGCCTCTTCTAATCTTTTTCGGAGATATCCTCAAGTTCTTTTTAAGTGTGATGTAAGGATGGTTTCCATTATTGATATTCCTTCTGCATTATTTTGACCAATTCCTTAACCTTTATTTCTTCATTATTTTGGAGTGTCCCAGTAATTGATGGTGTTATTTCTCGTCATCATTCTCTGTGTTGAAGACGTGAGGAGAATTCCTATTAAGTCTTTATTCATTCTTGTGAAGATTCATGGTTCTGGCTTCATGCTATCCTCCTGGATTGTTCCCATTCATGAGAATTTATTTTCTTGTCTATCCGGAGCATTCTAGAGTTATTTTCATTTCTTGATCCTCCGAAGTCCATCATTTCGAAGATTTCCTCACTCTCAGTTTTCAGCTTTCGTTCTCCAATTCTTCTAATTTGATTTATCTTCATTTGTTCAATATTTTCTTCATTTGTATCTAAATTATTACCGGTGCCTTGTTTAAGTTTTATGTTACACAAATCATGAGCTCTTCGTTCTCATGTATTCCATTCATTCGTAGTATCCCCATTTGTTCCAAATTCTTACCGGTGGGTTGTTCAAAAGTTCTTCAAGATCATGATATTCCCTAAACTTTTTAAAGAAGAATAAGTAGTATGCCAATACGTTGCTTGTCATCAATTTAAGTTGATGAAGGATAAGCATAACATAATTCTCATTATTGTTTCATCAAGATGGTTTCAATCTTTCTTCCGGAGTTTCTCATAATATTCAAAATTTTGGATTCCAAGTTGTTTATCTTTCATTCTTTAGAGTTACAATTTTTTTCTCAAGTATCTCATTGCAAAGCTTCATCTAAATCACGACAATCCCTCAATCTTGTTCTTCCTGCAACCTTTCATTCTTTTCTATCATCTTTCCATTCCCATGTTCTCCAAGTGGTTATTCATGGTGGTTCATTAAGGATTTAATTAATTCTCAAAGTGTTCTTCAAGGTTCTTGTTGGAGGAGCTCAAGTATTATTTATCATGCATTTAAAAGTGCAATGTGTTCTCCCTTATCTGCTGAGGTGATGTTATATCCTCATGATTCATGAGGAGTCTCGAACAGAATTTGTCAAGAATGAGATATTTAAACCCATTTGTCTTCCTTGGATCTATCTTGGATTGGATTTCATCAAAAGCATTTCATGAGGATTGTTGCTATGTGCGGTGCCCATAAATGATCCAAGTTTTCTCGTCCTCCTCTCGGTAACAGAAGTTTTCATATTTTCTTTGATCTCAATGAAATTAAATGTTTCGTTAGTTGCCGGTTGTCACCTCATAATTTTGAGATGTTTTCCATAAGCCCACGATAAGCTTACTATTTTTCGCCCTTGTTTTTCCAACAACTCCATTCAATCCTTGTTTGTAAGGATGCTTTTCAAATTCAGTTGTGGTAGGAATTATAATTTATTATCCATTCTTTTCCTTCAAATGATATAGCTTATATTCTTTTGTTACGTAGGTGTTATGATGTTGCTCTCTTTGAACTATCATCTCGTTTTATCAAGATCATGTTCTTTCCTTGCTTATCCATTTAATCGGAGTTTTGTGACCTATTTTCAAGTTCTTTTCATTTTATCAAGTTTTGCCTCTCTTTTCTACCGGAGTGCTGCCAAAATTCATTCTTCTCATGACTTGTGTACCTCTTTTCGACCAGAGTGGTTTCATATTCTTGCTTCTCCATTGTGCCATTCTTTATTTCTTTTCAACCTTTCTATGTTCATTAGTTTCACCCAATTTTAAAAGAATCAACTTAGTTTTACCTCTTCCACTTTCTATTCCTCTTCTCATTCCAAGATCTTGGATCGAGATCTCTTGTAAGTGGGGAAGAGTTGTAACAGCCCAAGACCAAGACCTCATTTTATGTTTTGTATGATCATGTTTGCATGCTTGTCATGCGTGTTTAATTTTGTTTTTACATCATGCATCCTCTCCATAATATTTTTGTGTCTATATTCTTTTCCTTGTTTATGAGTTTGCCTTCTCCCTCCACTTACATGTGGATCCTTGCAAAAACCTCATACTCACTTCCACCAAGTTTTGTACCAAAGTTTTTAAACCCCAAATGCAAATCCCTTCCTTTCCCTACCCATTTATTTTTTGTATTGCATTTTCTCGTCTTCAATTCTTGCTGAAACTTTGCCCATAAATCATCTATATTGTGTCCACCAACCATATAATTTTTCAACCCATTTGGAGTTCCTTTGAACGGGTTTTCAAAATGTTTCTATTATACTTCTCCTGAATGTCCTTCCAAAATATCCACATTTAACTTTGCACATGAAAACCATCTCCTGATAATTGCATCCTTTTTTAGTTGGTTTGGTTGGACTTTTGGAATTAAACTATTTGTATTCAATTCAAACTTATTTAAATTTAATGTCCTTAAATATCCCCAAACTATTTTTGTTAAATTGGCCATATTCCAAGGTCTCCAAAACTATTTTGCTCTCTCCACATTTCCACTACTACTCCTTTGGGACTTTGCTCTAAGATTTCTTATTTATTTAAACAAAAAGAGAGAAATAAGAGGGAGGGAGAGAGAGGCCCATCTCACGTGAAATCCACCAAAACTTAACCCTTCGATCGGCCGAGCTCTATCGATCGCCCCTGCTATTCTTCTACCTTCGTACTGTAGTGCATCAACAATGACCATGTGAGCAGCACCTTTGATTTGATGGACGGAGGCGTCCCTAGAACCCTATAAGAGCCCCCTGCTGAGCTAGCCCTAGTCCTCCTCTCTCCATTTCTTCCCTCTCTTGTTCTGCTGTCGCCAAGGTGAGCTCCACTCAAACATAGTCGATGCCATGGACAACAGCCATTCGAGCTCGGCCCCCGTGGAGGGTGATGGACCACAAGTATAGGGGATCAATAGTAGTCCTTCCAACAAGTATGAGTGTTGAACCCAGCAAGAAGTAGAATGAAATGATAAGCAGTTTTCAGCAAGGAATTCTCCTCAAGTGCTATGAGTAACAGTGATATATAGTTTTGTAGCAAGATAATTCATAACATGTAACAAGTAATAATAGTAGCAAGTGTGTAGTAACATAGCCCAATCCTTTTGTAGCGAAGGGCATGCCTGAAACTACTCTTATATGAAGCAAACCCTCCCGAGGACACATGGGAATTTATGTCTGGCCATGTTCATCATGTTGAGGTATTCGCATTGGTTACTTTGATAATTTAATATGTGGGTGGACCGAGCCTAATGTGTTGTCCTTACTTGAACAAGAAACCCAATTATGGTTACCCCCTCTCACAAGCATCCGCAACTACTAAAAAAGAATTAAGATAAATCTAACCATAACATGAAACATTTGGATCCAAATTAGCCCCTTATGAAGTAACACATAAATTGGTGATATGGGGCAAACCTGATGAGGCCGATCTTTTCACACTTGTAAGGGGAAAAGGGCAAAAACAAGATAAACTCAAGAACACTCAAGACTGATTCCCAATCACACATCCACTAGATCCATGCAAACAAACAAGATACAAGATCCAAAAATAAACTAGAGATAAACATAATAGTAGTCTTTCCCTTCGGAGGAGGGGCCTTGATATCCCGAAGGATCTTCCCTGGATAGGGGCCTTGTCATCCATAGCATGTTCTCACATAGAGGTGTCAATCTCCAAGGGAGAAGAGTATGGGAGGAGCAATGCTAAACTAGGTATGAGCCTACACATAGCTAACCCTAGAAAGGAGGAGGGGAGGTCATATTTATAGTCTTAGTAGAGAAAGGGGCGAGAGAGAGAGAGAGGATACATGGATCTTTGGCCCGAGTCTTCCCGCACAAGAGCTGGATGTCCGAGCCAAGGGGGCGAATGTCCGAGGCTTCTTGGTGTGCTTGGATGTCTGGGCTAAAGCCTGGTCAAAGAACTTCAGTTCTCGCATCTCTGGGTCAAATTTCTGGGGGTGAGGGTAGGATATCCGGGGGCTGGCCGGATGTCTGGCGCCTGTAGCTCTTTATTCGTCTTGGCCTGGGCACTGGTGGAGTCTCGAGGGGTTGGATGTCTGGGCTGATGGCCGGATGTCCAGGACTTGGAAGGTGTCTTGGCCTTCTTTTGGTCCACTCGTCCGTGCGTCTTCAAATCCATCTTGATTGTGACTTGGCCTTCACTCCTAGTGTCTTCAAGCTTGTCTTGATGGGACCTAAGCATGCAAAGAGTCTCGGCTTGAGGTAGCATCCTAGTTCCATGAGCATCAAAGGGAGAATCACATAGGAGAGATGTCACCTCGGTTTCAGTGGCACATGCATGGGCGCTTGTCATGGGACCCTTTGGATCTTGAGGTGTTGGTCATGGGTCCATGGGTATGACCATTGGATGCTCCCCATCATCTCCACCCCCCCTTGTGAGAGATTCGTCCTCGGATCAAGATCTTCATCACCATGGGGGGTGGAGATGATGCGTCCTCTCTACGGTAATAAGATAGATTAGGTAATGATAGGTAGAAGAGATAGATCTCTCAAGAACACAAAATAAAAAGAGTAAATATGTAGCAATATATTTTTGGATTTTTGGTTTTGTAGATCTGAAAACAAAGATTGCCAAAATGTAGATCAGAAAGCAATATGATGGAAAAGTAGACCCGGGGGCCATATGGTTCACTAATGGCTTCTCTCACGAGTATAGCGCACGGTGGGTGACCAAATTACTATTGGGAAATTAATAGAAAATAGAATAGTCATGACGATATCCAAGACAATGATCATTCTATTGGCATCACATCCAATATAAGTAGACCGACTCCTGCCTGCATCTACCACTATTACTCCACACATCGACCGCTATCCAGGATGCATCTAGTGCATTAAGTTCATAGAAAAATGGAGTAATGCAATAAGAATGATGACATGGTGTAGACAAGATCTGTTCATGTAGGAGTAGACCCCACCTTGATATCCTTAATAGCATTGATACATGCATGTCTTGCTGCCGGTTCTGTCACTAGGAAAGAACACCACAAGATCAAACCCATCACAAAGCACCTCTTCCCATGGAAAGAAAAATTGATCTATTAGGCCTAACTAAACAAAAGATTCAAAGAAGAAATACGAGGCTATAAGCAATCATGCATATAAGAGATCAAAGAAGACTCAAATAATATTCATGCATAGAAACTGATCATGAACCCAAAATTCATCGGATCCCAACAAACACACCACAAAAGTTCACATCAAATAGATCTCCAAGAGACCATTGTATTGAGAATCATGAGAGAGAAAGGAAGCCATTTAGCTACTGCCAATGGACCCGTAGGTCTATGGTCGACTACTCACGCATCATAAGAGAGGCACCTATTATGAAGATGAACCCCTCTGTGATAGTGTCTAGACAGGATCTCGAGGTTTTGGGACTTGTGTTGGCTGGAATTGTGTTTTGTTAACTCCCCTAGTTTTTTTTGAATATTTGGGAATTTATAGGCATCATAGGCGGTGGAGAGGGGTCTCGAGGAGTGCACAACCCACCAGGGTGCGGGCAGGCCCCCCTGACGCGGCCTAGTGGGTTGTGGTCTCTTCGGCCGACTCCCCCAGCACTTCTTTGGTCCATTGGGTGTCTTCTGGTAGAAAAAAAACTCCAACAAGTTTCATCGTGACTGGACTCTGTTTCGTATTGATTTTCTATGAAGTAAAAAACAAGAAAAAACAACAACTGGCACTTTGGCACTATGTCAATAGGTTAGTCCCTAAAAATGATATAAAGTGGTAATAAAATGATGGTAAAACATCCAGGAATGATAATATAACAGCATGGAACAAGCTAAAATTATAGAGACGTTAGAGACGTATCAGCATCCCCAAGCTTGATACCTACTCGTCCTCGAGTAGGTAAATGATAAAAACATAATTTTTGATGTGGAATGCTGCCTAACATGTTGAAAGGATCGATATGGCTGACTAGAGTGGGGGGTGAATAGGCAACTAACACTTTTTAACTTTTATTTAACAATTTAGGCTTAACAACAAGTAGGTTGGCTATATATGCAACTAGGTGAGCAACCTATAAGATGCTAATCACAACAATCACACATGCAAGCAATGGATACAACACAATAATAACTTGCAAGAAGTAAAGGCAAGAGATAACCAAAAGTGGAGCCGGTGGAGACAAGGATGTGTTACCGAAGTTCCTTTCCTTGTGAGGAAGTACGTCTCTATTGGAGCGGTGTGGAAGCACAATGCTCCCCAAGAAGCCACTAGGGACACCGTATTCTCCTCACACCCTCACACAATGCGAGATGCCGTGATTTCACTATTGGTGCCCTTGAAGGCGGCGACCGAACCTTTACAAACAAGGTTGGGGCTATCTTCACAACTTAATTGGAGTCTCCCAACGACACCACAAAGCTTCACCACAATGGAATGTGGCTCCGATGTGACCTCAACCGTCTAGGGTGCCCGAACACCCAAGGGTAACAAGATTCGCAAGGGATTAGTGGAGGGAATCAAATTTCTCTTGGTGGAAGTGTAGATCGGGGCCTTCTCAACCAATTCAAAATCAACTAGTTTGATTGGCTAGGGAGAGAGATCTGGCGAGAAAGGAGATTTGAGCAATAATGGAGCTTGGGGAAGGAAGAGGTAATCTTCTTGAGGAAGAAGACCTCCTTTTTATAGTTGGGAGGTGGATCCAACCGTTATCCCCACAC
The DNA here is from genome assembly GCA_022496015.1 of Hordeum marinum. Taxonomy (NCBI): domain Eukaryota; kingdom Viridiplantae; phylum Streptophyta; class Magnoliopsida; order Poales; family Poaceae; genus Hordeum; species Hordeum marinum. The sequence goes on along the minus strand of CM039674.1, from coordinate 209,792,309 downwards.
TCAGCCCACGCGTTGTGGTACTACCGCAGACGAGCCACGGTACTGCCACTGCAGGGTGCGGTACTACCACAAGCCTATATGGCACTACCGCATGGTCGGTAACAAACTAGCACAGGAGATGCACAGAAGTAAAAAATTTACTTTCGTGCCTACCTCCATTGAGGTTCGGGCTGCGCAAAAGTCCGGCATGGTAGTACCGAAAACGAATCGCGGTACTACCCCTGAAGGGCGGATGTAAAAAATTATATCCGCGCCCACTACTGCACCAGGGCTGAGGAGAGCGGTACTACTGCTCCTCCGAGCGGTACTACCGTGGCCCCCTATGGTACTACCGCTACCTTGAGCGATACTACCGCAAGCCACTGAAAGCTAGCACCATGAAGCCTTCACTTTGCATAGACAGGAAAACGGACTGGAGCTCCATTGAAGCGAAGGAAAGGTGGTGCACTAGAATAGATATTTATGTGTTGATTCCACCCAAACCTTTCCGAAGCGGACCCCCTATTAATAGTATAGCTTTCCTATGACTCAAATCCACCAAAAGGAAACATAGAGAACAACTGTCTTCGATAAACTCCAAGGGGCACCGAATCGTCTTGTGCCTAGATATGAGATATCTGAAATACTCAATGCACATAATTAGTCCGCATGAAGATTGTCATCAATCACCAAAACCACTTAGGGAGAAATATGCCCTTACAATCTCTCCCTTTTTGGTGGATTGATGACAATAAGGGATTTGCACATAAAGATATAAAATGAGCATATGCAAACCCAAAATCTATAAAATATAGACATGCTCCCCCTAGATGTGTGCACTCTATAGATATGTTTTGGATTGCAAAGCACACACACTAGGATAACCACTCCCCCTATATTTCATAAACAAGGCAAGCTTTGTAACAGAATGAACAAGACTAAGTACGGAAACAAGGCATAGCATATCAGCATGAAGATAAGGGTACATAAGAGATAGACTCACAAGACACAAATCATACTAGACAATAATAAGATGAGAGTGATAGCATATGTCTCACACCATATGATAGAAGAAGTCTCCTGGTCTCACACACAAATAACATAAACCAAAGTTCAACGAAAGCAAGGAGACGATGAAAAACAACGCAAACACTCGCAAATCATACGCTCTCTCACCCTTTGGCATCGAGATGCCAAAAAGGCAGAGAGGACACCTAAGACACAGGTGGTAGCTCCCATGCAGAAAGATCAGTCATCAAACTCCTCCTCTGATGCAGCTAGAATGGACTCCTCATTTGAATCAGCCCACTGGAACTTCTACTTCTCCATCCAAGTAGCCTCTGGAGTGATGTCCTTCTCAGACCCACTCGAGATGGTCTCGCCAAGCTTCCTCAAAATCCGCTTGTCACGTTGGCGGCTCTCCTTCTGAGCAACGCGAGTATGATACTGTCCCTTGGCCTGCATCTAGAACAATGTCTTCATCCTGTGTGAGAGCTTCTTGGCCCAAGACGGCTCAGAAGATGGTGGCACATACATGTCGGAACTGTTATCTTCCTCCTCTTCGATCTCATCCTCATCAACCTCCATATGAGCAGCAGCTGGCTTAGTGGTAGTGTTAGCCCACTTGTCCTTCTGACGTAGCCGAATAGGCTCATGAAGAAACAAGTGAGCCTCAAAGTTCTCACCGGAATTGTCTTCTCCCAAGTTGTACGAATCAAGAGGAACAAGTAGGGCCCATAAATAGGGACCTTATGGTGGAACACAATAGTACGAAGCTCAGCCCACATAATGTGAGAAACATCGAGGGTCAAGACTTTTAGTTCATCCTTTTCTCACAGAGTAGCAACATATCCACCAGATAGGAGTGCACCTTGTCCTTGTCGCCCATGTGAGGAAATAGAGTGTTGCGAAAGATCCTATGTATGACATCGAGGAATGGCTTGAGCACAGAAGTTTTCTGACCAGAGGGTAAAGTCTTCTCAATGTAGTAGGGCAAGAGCTTCTCCTTGCGTGCATGCTATGGGTTACCATGAGGGTGCAAACCAACGGGCTCATCAAGGCCCTCATCACGAATGTGCAACAGATCCATAAACTCCTTCCAATCAGCAGACAACCTCTCTCCATTGGTCATCCAAGTCATGGTCCGCTTCTCATCAGAGTGGAAGTGGACAGAAGCAAAGAACTGACCCACAATCTTGGGATCAAAGTCAAGATGGAATGAGATGATTTCCTCGATAGCAAGCTGCTCCACCATACTCAGAGCCTCACCAAAATATGTCTGGTTCTTCCTCATGTGAGCCATGTCAATCCTCTGGACAGGAACATAGAGATTCTTCTTGCCCTTGCTCACATCAATATGGATGAGATTTTGTTGCTTGGTCCAAAACAATTCATTGGCCCTGGAATGTCCCCTTGGCTTGATATAGGGGTCGATCATCTGATGACACTGAAACTTAGCTTGAGGCATGTCTTCCCAATTGTCAATGGGCTCCTAGATCTAGGATGCGGTTCTCTTGAAAAGGTGTTGCGGGGCATTGGACCCATCAGGAGCATCTAGATTGTGAAGACGCTTGCAACTTGTGTCGCAAGAGGGGTTCAAGCGTCTTGGACCGGAACCAAAGCCACCACCTATGACACACGACACAAACACAAGAGACGAACAAAAAAGAGTCAATGCAAAGAGCAAAGCAAACACGAAAACCATATAGATGTGAGAATGTACAGGACAAAACGAGGTAGATTGAGATCAAGCAGTAGTACTGGAGGTTCATGCGGAAGTAAAAATTTACTACCGCTCCAGACACGGTAGAACCGCTGTGGGCGGTAGTACTGGGGCGAGAGTGGAAGTAAAATTTTACTTCCGACCGACAAGCGATAGTATCGCACTAGGTGTGGTAATACCACACGGGGGGATTTCACATGAACACAGATCTGAAAATCAGATCAGTACTACCGTGAATCAAAAGCTATCACATTGTATCCTATCAATAAGCACTTCTACCACACACACACTCTCAAAACATCCCCTCATGCACAGACTTGGCCAAAAATCACAAGACCAACTCATATTTCCCCCTAAGCCTAGATTCAAAAATAGAGAGGTAAAAAGAGGAGAACTCGGGGGAATATTGGGGTCCATGGGAAGAGGACGAGGTGGGGAACGATCCCACCGATTGGAATGAGAGGAAAGTGGCCGGAGACGGAGATCCGGCAAGGTCCTCCAGCACCGGTTGTGGGGAGGAGAGAGAGAGATGTGAGGGGAAGAGATGAATGGGTATGGGGGAGTTTGAACTCCCCCTGTCAGCTTTTAACCCCCACGCGGAATCGATGGCACGGTAGTACCACAGGTCATTACGGTAGTACCGCTCACCGAGCAGAAGTAATTTTTTACTTCCGTGCGAGAAGCGATAGTATTGCTCCGGGAGTGGAAGTAATTTTTTACTTCCGTGCGAGAAGGGGTAGTATCGCTCCGAGAGCGGAAGTAATTTTTTACTTCCGTGCTTGGGGCGGTAGTACCGTGCCGGGGACGCACCTATGCAAGCACAAGAGCAGTCTAGGTCCAACGGTAGTACCGTGGATGACCACGGTAGTACCATGCTGCCCACAAAGTGCTGGTTTTCTCAGAGAAAAGGAAAAAAACTTTACGCACAACAACAAAGGAACTTAGAAATAGACACAAGGCATGAAAATAGGTCAATGGGCTACATGCAGCAAGGACGCATACGAAAAAGCACAAAAAGGTGTGAATCAAACCAAGAATATGGTCCAACAGAATACAAAGGAGAAATGAGGACCAAACAATAAACCACTACCTCTAAATGAAGAGAGGGTGGTGGCTCTACAGCCACCTATGTTTGAGTTAATTGGTATGTCACCGCGAAGAATTATCCTTGGGCCCATGACCAAAACTCGTCTTTGAAGCACAGTAACCATCAGAAAAATGGAGGATGTGAAGAAATAATTTTATTAGTTTATGCATAATCAGGGGAGAAATAGTTCATTGAGAGAACTAGACTCCCCCTAAATCCATGCCTACACCTTGACTAGACATAATGATGAGTGTGGTGAGATATGCACTAAGTCAATCCACATTTCTCGAATCAATCATATTTAGCTCATGCCTTAACTCGCGAAATCTTGCTTCATCCAATGGCTTCGTAAATATATCTGCAAGTTGCTCATCTATAATTAGATGAATAAGATTGATGTCTCCTCGCTTGACATGTTCTCGGAGGAAGTGATGACGAATACAATGTTGAACCGGGTTGCTAGCGATCATAATGGCACTTTCATTATCACAGTAAAGAGGCACTTTTTCACAATTGACACCATATTCCTTTAAAGTTTGCCTCATCCAAAGAATTTGTGCACAACAACTGGCAACAGCTACATACTCGGCCTCAGTGGACGAGAGAGAAACACAACTTTGTTTCTTTGAAGACCAACTTACCAAAGACCGTCCAAGAAATTGGCAGCCTCCGGAAGTGGACTTCCTATCCACATGATCTCCCGCCCAATACGAGTCAGTTTACCCAATGAGATCAAACAAAGCCCCCTTGGGATACCATAAGCTAAGGTTGGGGTATGAGCGAAATATCAAAAGATTTGCTTGACAGCCACATAGTGACTCTCCTTAGGTGCGGATTGAAATCGTGCACAAATACCCACACTTAACATGATATCCGGTCTAGATGCACAAAGGTAAAGCAAGGATCCAATCATGGAGCGATATACATTTTGATCCATAGGTTTACCATTGGGATCACTGTCAAGATGGCATTTGAGAGGCATAGAAGTGTTGGTCTTGGGAGGATTGAGCTCATCCATCTTGAACCTCTTGAGCATGTATTGAGTGTATTTAGCTTTATTAATGAAGGTACCTTGACCTTGTTGCTTGACTTTGAAACCAAGGAAGAACTTCAACTCTCCAATCATAGACATCTCAAACTTATTTGTCATCGTAATGGAAAATTCTTCATTGAAAGGTTTGTTAGGAGAACCAAATATAATATCATCAACATATAGTTGGCATATGAACTAGTTCCCGTAGACCCTCTTCGTGGAAAGAGTGGGATCAATTTTCCCAATTTCAAACCCACGGTCTTGCAACATCTCGGTAAGGTGCTCATACCACGCGCGTGGGGCTTGCTTAAGGCCATAGAGAGCCTTATCGAGAACGTATACATGATTGGGGAACTTGGGATCCTCGAACCTCGGGGGTTGCTTGACATATACCAAGTCCTTGAGAGGACCACTAAAAAAGCACTCTTACCATCCATTTGATATAATTTAAAGTTATGATGAGAATCATATGCAAGCAACATGCGAATAGATTCAAGGCGAGCAACAAGAGCAAAGGTTTCATCATAGTCGATACCATCGACTTGGGAGTAGCCTTGTGCCACCAATCTTGCCTTGTTGAAAATGACGATACCGTTCGCATCTTGCTTGTTTTTGAAGATCCATTTAATTCCAATAACATTGTGGTTCTCCTTAGGTCTTGGCACCAATCGCCACACTTGGTTGTGTTCGAAGTTGTTGAGTTCATCGTGCATAGCTTCAACCCACTCCATGTCCTCGAGCACATCTTGTACCTTGAGGGGCTCAATGCAAGAAACAAACAAGTGATGTTCACAAAAGTTTGTTAATTGTCTATGAGTGGTTACCCCTTTTTATAAGTCATCATAGACATTTTCCAACAAATGTTGTCTAAGTTTGAGCTTGGCAGCATTCTTGGCGGCTCGTCTCTCTAAGATTTCCTCCATGGAAGGGTTTGTGAAACACTCTAAGAAGCATCTTCTTGATGATCTTGAGCGCCTTCGTGAGCTTGCTCTTGATCTAGAAGAAGATCTTGAGCTTGAGATTGCTCAGTGACGTGGACTTGATCTTAGGAATCACTTGGTGAGACACCATCATCAGTAGATTGATCTTGCCCTTGATCTTGTCCATGTGGTAGAGTACCTTCATTTTGTTCTTCAAAAGCGTGTGGGTCTTGTGTCGGTGATGGTTCCACTTGAGTGGAATATTTTCCTTCTCCTTCGTCCACAAGGTGTTCCTCAACGGGTAGGAAGTATCCCACACCCATTCTTCTTATGGCCTGGGGAGGAATTTCATCACCTACATCACAAAGACCACTTTGCTCCACTTGGGAGACATTATTTTCATCAAACTCTACAATACTCGTCTCCTCAATGAGTCTCGTGGACTTGTTGAGGACAACGTAAGCATGAGAGTTTACAGCATAAACAACAAATTTGCCATCATGGGCTCTAGATTCAAATTTAGACAAATGAGCACCTTTGTTGAGAATCAAACACTTAGAATCGAACACCCGGAGGTATTTGAGGTTGGGATTGTTCCCGACAAGAATCTCATAAGGAGTCTTGTTCAAGCCTTTGCGAAGATAGAGCCGACTTGATGTATGACACGCTATGTTGATGGCTTCGGCCCAACAATTGTACGGAGGTTTAAACTCTGCCATCATGGTTCTTTCCGCATCCATCAACGTCTGGTTCTTCCTCTCCGCAACACCGTTTTGATGAGGGGTGTAAGGTGTTTGGCATATACATGACCATCACTAGCACGACACAAAACATAAGCAGGGTTAAAGTGGCCGGTCTTGTTGGGGAGGGTGGTCTTGCCCTTCTTGGCATTACCAACCACAACTTTGTCTTTCTTCCTCTCGTGAGGATGATCTCCTACTCTTACAAAGGTTTCCTTGAGCGGTGGAACTTCGTTTGTGTTCACCTTCTACTTCTTCTTATTCTAGTTTTTAGTTGCAAACCCAACTCCTTATTTTCCCACAACTTCCTTTTGATTACTAAAAAGGTCATTGAGCGTCTTCTCCCCTTGGATACACGCCACCAAACCCTTTTCAAGATGCTCTTTTAGATTAGCATTTTCCTCCACAAGATGTGCATGCTCACAACATGGGTTAGTAGAAGATGCATTATCAAATAGAACAAAAGGAGGACACGTGGCAATTTGCTTAGTGAGTTTCACTTGGAGTTGATCATGTGACTCCTTAAGAGAGGCATGCGCACACTTCAATGCCTCGTGAGCATTGTCAAGTACGTCAAGCTCAACCTTGAGTCGATCATGGCCAACCCCAAGTGCAACCTTTTCAGACTTGAGAACACGGTTAACAATAATAGCATGATGATAATCTTTACGTAATTTAGCAAGGTCATCATTTTGTGACTCCTCAAGAGTTATACGAATAACTCGCTCTTCTTCAAGAGCAATAGATAGATCTGCTATCTCTTAGGCATAATCACGATTGTGGCCTCTCAACTCCTGAAGATATTCTTCTTCAGACTCAATAGTGTCATGGGCCTCACCAAGGTGGTGCAAGAGACCAACGAAGTGCTTCTTGGACTCTCCCTTGAGTTTAAACAAGAATTTGTCAAACTCATTTTTATCCTCTTTTGCCTCCTCAAGTTCATCCACACATTCTAACAAAGACGGAGTGCAAGAAATAGAAGTCTTAATGTTTGAGATTTTGGTGTTGGAGGTTACTATGGCGATACCTTTAGCCACGAGGCACCTCGCAACAATGTTCTCATTGGGGGCGTCGAAGAGTGACACCTTTGTTGGAGTAGAGGAAGCAATTGCCACAGATGCCATTGCCATTCCGTCACCGCTTGTGTCTTTGTCATCAACATCATCATTTGAGGCATACTCTTCTTGAGCCACCAATACTTTGTGAGGAGATTTCTTGGTGAAGTTAGTTTTGTTGGGGAAAGACTTGGCCTTATCTTTGCGAATGAGCTTGCCACCATTGTCTTACCTCTTATCATAAGGGTAATCCCCAAGAAAGTGACTCACATTACCATAGTTCTAGCATGTTCTCACACGTTGCTTGCCCTTTAACCCACTTTATTTGTTCTTGGAGAAGTTGGGCCTTGTGTTTCTCTTGTTGCCCCAAAATTGCCTAGACGCAGGAGTCATATGCTCATGATAAGCATATTTGGTGTCCTCGGGGCAACCTCTTCTTCTTCTTATTCCTCTTGTCTGGCCTTGGCCTTCAAAGCAAGGTTGGGGGAGATCTCTTTGACCGTTGCATGACGGCGAAGGCATTGTCAGTTGTCGTGTTCATGATGTTCATTGCAATAAATTTATCAAACACATCACCAGAGGACAAGGTATGAAAGTCCGGTCTTTGACATATGACAGCGGGCATGGCCTTGTTGTAGCGCATGATGGCCTTAAGAAACTTACGCTTGATCCATGTATCATCCACATCCTTGCTACCATGATCTTTGAGGGCAACAGCGAGAGTAGTCACCCTTCTATAGAGCTCACGCGGTTCCTCATCCTCTATCATTACAAACACATCTGACTGATCAAGGACAACTTCATAGTTTGACCATTGAATACTTGAGCTCCCCTTGTACATGGAGACAATGTGTTCCCAACACTCTTTAGCAACAGTGAAAGGACGCAGGTGAGGTAGATCTTCATAGGGAACAACAACTTGGAGTATGAACAAGGCGGAAGAACTTAGTTGTTTATCCGCTTGTTCTCTTGGAGTGAGGTTGCGTGGATCACGGGGGTAGTATCCTTCTTCAATGATTCTCATGAGATGAATTGATTTGTGATCTAAATGAGACTTGATACTGAAAACCCAGTTAGCAAAATCATTCTTAATAAGTTTAGGAGGAGGACCGTGATTAACTATATGTGGTGGATGCACAGGTCCTCCATAGACCACGGGAGGGGAACTGAGGCAAAGCTCCCCGACCCATTAATTCCTTGAGAGAGATTATCCTTATCAGTACTAGCCCCCTACTTGCCGGAGTTGACATCTGATGTCGAGTTAGTGGGATTAACCACTTGAACCGCATTGGTGGAAAGTTTAAGATTATCAAGGAATTCTTTGAACATGGATTTGACCACGGTCATTACGGAAGATTTGACATAGGACATGGCCTCATTCAAATGCTCACAAGAGACCGTGTTCATGCCCACGGCCTCGGGAAGTTCTCCCACACGAGCCTCTTCGCTAGCCATACTTTTTGGGTGGTGAAACCCTTAATAAAGAGACATGGCTCTAATACCAAATGAAAGGATCGATATGGTTGACTAGAGGGGGGGTGAATAGGCAACTAACACTTTTTAACATTTCTTTAACAATTTACGCTTAACTACAAGTAGGTTGGCTAGATGTGAAACTAGGTGAGCAAGCTATATAATGGTAATCACAACAACCACACATGCAAGCAATGGATACAATACAATAATATCTTGAAAGAAGTAAAGGCAAATGATAACCAAAAGTGGAGCCGGTGGAGACAAGGATGTGTTACCAAAGTTCCTTCCCTTGTGAGGAACTACGTATCCGTTGAAGCGGTGCGGAGGCACAATGCTCTCCAAGAAGCCACTAGGGCCACCGTATTCTCCTCACGCCCTCAAACAATGCGAGATGTCGTGATTCCACTATTGGTGCCCTTGAAGGCAGCGACTGAACCTTTACAAACAAGGTTGGTGCTATCTCCACAACTTAATTGGAGGCTCCCAACGACACCACGAAGCTTCACCATAATGGAATGTGGCTCTAAGGTGACCTCGACCGTTTAGGGTGCTCAAACACCCAAGAGTAACAAGATCTGCAAGGAATTCGTGTGGGGGAATCAAATATATCTTGGTGGAAGTGTAGATCGGGGCCTTCTCAACCAATCCCTAGAAAATCAACAAGTTTGATTGGCTAAGGAGAGAGATCGGCTGAAAATGGAGCTTTGAGCAACAATGGAGCTTGGGGAAGAAAGAGGTAATTTTCTTGAGGAAAAAGACCTCTTTTTTATAGTGGGGAGGTGGATCCAACCGTTATCCCCACACTCAGCCCGTGCGCTGCAGTACTACCGTAGACGAGCCACGGTACTACCACAAGGGGTTGCGGTACTACCGTTGCAGGGTGCGGTACTACCATTTGCACGGTAGTGACCAGACGTAGGCCGATTGCACTAGGCAGCTAGCGGTAGAACCGACAGAGCGGTACTACCGCAAGCCCATATGGTACTACCGCATGGTTGGTAACAAACTGTAACACCCCGTTACTCGTGGCGGGATCTAGACTGGCCACACAGTAGTACCGCTAGAGCGGTACTACCGCAAGCCCATACGGTACTACCGCATGGTTGGTAACAAACTGTAACACCCCGTTACTCCTGGCGGGATCTAGACTGGCCACACAGACCAACACTAGTCTTTCCTGCGCACTTTGTCCTTACTCGTGCATACCCGGGACCAACTTTCCCGTCGGTCACCCATCCTAGAATCTTCTCCAAGCCAAGCACGCTTAACTTTGGAGTTCTTTTCTAGTGGGCTTCCGGAAAAGAAGGAATTCCTTGTTGATATGAGTAGTCTATCATTCCTATTAAGCCAGGCTCTCACATACACCCCCACTCAAAGGAACCGACGTCCTCGTCGGCCCATCAGGAACGTTCCCTTTTGGCACACGTATGCGCGTCCAGTCCGACACATGTGCCATGATGTGTGCCACGACGGGCCAAACACACCATGTGCCACATGCCCGTGCACCTGACCCGCGCATGCCTATGTAACCGCAAGGGTCGGCTCTGATACCAATTGTAACACCCCGTTACTCCTGGCGGGATCTAGACTGGCCCCACAGACCAACACTAGTCTTTCCTGTGCACTTTGGCCTCACTCGTGCGTACCCGGGACCAACTTCCGGTCGGTCACCCATCCTAGAATCGCTCCAAGCCAAGCATGCTTAACTTTGGAGTTCTTTTCGAGTGGGCTTCCGGAAAAGAAGGAATTCCTTGTTGATATGAGTAGTCTATCATTCCTATTAAGCCAGGCTCTCATACAAACTGGCATAGGAGATGCACGGAAGTAAAAAATTACTTATGTGCGTACCTCCGTTGAGGTCGGGGCTGCACAAAAGTCCGGCATGCTAGTATCGGAAACGAACCATGGTACTACCGCAGAAGGGCGGATGTAAAAAATTACATCCGCGCCCACTACGCACCAGCGATGAGGACAACAGTACTACTGCTCCTCCGAGTGGTAGTACCATGGGCCCTTGTCGTACTATTGCTACCTTGAGCAGTACTACCGTAAGCCACTGAAAGCTGGCACCATGAAGCCTTCACTTTGCATAGACAGGAAAATGGACTGGAGCTCCATTAAAGCGAAGGAAAGGTGGTGCAATAGAATAGAGGTGTACGTGTTGATTCCACCCAAACCTTTCCTAAGTGTATCCCCTCTTAATAATATGGCTTTCATACGACTCAAATCCGCCGAAAGGAAATATAGAGAACAACTGTCTTCAATAAACTCTGAGGGGCACCGAATCGTGTTGTGCCTAGATATGAGATATCTGAAATGCTCAATGCACACAATTAGTCCGCATAAGCACTACCATCAATCACCAAAACCACTTAGGGAGAAATATGCCCTTACAAATGTTCATCATATTCTTTTCTTTTACATAGCATGGACGTTTGGACTTATAATGATTCAAAGCAATAGTCTAGTTTTAAGATAACGACTTCAATACTCAACCATGTCAACAAACAACCATGTCTTTCAAAATATCAACACTAAATAAAGTTATCCCTAGCCCATCCTGATCAGTCATTGATCCATTCAAGAAACACACTCAAATATTAGCTATGACCAATGCTCAAGTACGATCGTAGTGCCCCCTAGTTGGTGCTTATAAGAGAAGATGGAGACTCAAAGCAAAAATAAAAATTGCATAAAGTAAATAGATAGGCCCTTCGCAGAGGGAAGTAGGGATTTGTAGAGGTGCTAGAACTCAAGTGTTTAAATTGAGAGATGCTACTTCTTGAGCTTGCATTGGTTTCCCTTGAAGAGCAAAGGGTGATGCGGCAAAGTAGATAAGTATTTCCCTCAATTGTTGAGAACCAAGGTATCAATATAGTTAGAGGAACAAGCAAGACTCCAATTTAGTTACAGAAGTCTAGGTACAAAGAGGAGGTAGTAACGCTAGTCATAGCAACAAGCAAGAGATCCGGCAAGAAAAAGGACAAACGAACAAGAGAAGGCGAATGAAATGGCAAATTGGTGAAGTGGGGGTGAGGAAAACGACATGCAAATGGCAAATAATGTTAATGCAAGAGATGAGTTTCTGATGGGTACTTGGTAGGCTTGATGTGTATCCTCCCCGGCAACGGCGCCAGAAATCCATCTTCCTACTTCTTCAGCTTGCGTTGGTTTTCCCTTGAAGAGGAAAGTGTGAAGCAGAAAAGTAGATAAGTATTTCCCTCAATTGTTGAGAACCAAGGTATCAATATAGTAGGAGGAACAAGAAAGATCCCAATTTATGCACCTGCACAAATAATCAAACACTTCCACCCAACACTATAAAGGGGTTGTCAATCCCTTCACGGTTACTTGCAAGGATTAGATCTGATACAGATAGATATGGAGGATTGTGAGAAGTAAAAGGTAACTAAAATTGCATCATGGTATTTTTGGTTTATAGATCTGAAAATAAAATATGGAAAAAAGACCCGGGGCCATATGTTTCACTAGAGGCTTCTCTCTCGAAGGAAAATAATACGGTGGGTGAACAAATTACTATGGAGCAATTTGTAGAAAAGCGCATCGTTATGACAATATCCAAGGCAATGATTATGAATATAGGCATCACGTCCGTGTCAAGTAGACCGAAACGATTCTGCATCTACTACTATTACTCCACACATCGACCGACTCCTGCATGCATCTAGAGTACTAAGTTCATGAAGAACAGAGTAACGCATTAAGTAATATGACATGGTGTAGAGGGATAAACTCAAGAAATATGATGAAAACCCGATCTTTTTATCCTTGATGTCAACAATACAATACGTGCCTTGCTACCCCTACTTTTTCACTGGGTGAGGACACCGCAAGATTGAACCCAAAACTATGCACTTGTCCCATTGCAAGAATTACCAATCTAGTTGGCCAAACTAAACCAATAACTCGAAGAGACTTGCAAAGATATCAAATCATGCATATAAGAATTCAGAGAATATTCAAATAATATTCATAGATAATCTTATCATAAACCCACAATTCATCAAATCTCAACAAACACGCCGCAAAAGAGTATTACATCGGATAGATCCCCATGAAGATCATGGAGAACATGGTATTGAAGATCAAAGAGAGAGAAGAAGTCATCCAGATACTAGCTATGGACCCGTAGGTCTATGGTGAACCACTCACACATCATCGGAGGGGCAAGTGAGTTGATTTAGAGGCCCTTCATCATCGAATCCCCCTCTGGCAGATTACAGGAAAATGCTCCAAGATTGGATCTCTTGGGAACTAAGGCTTCCAGCGGCGAAAAAGTATTATTGTGTCTCTTTTTCGAATTGGGGGAATATTTCAGAATTTACAGGCTGAAGATTAGGGTTAGAGGAGCTACGGGGGGCCACAAGCCAGGGGGCCCCCTTGCAGCACCAGGGTGGCTTGTGGCCCACCCGTGGCTTTCCTGGCCTCTTCTCCAAGTCTGGTAGGTTCCTTCTGGTCCAAGAAAGATCTCCATAAAATTTTATTCCTTTTGGACTCCGTCTGATATTCCTTATCCGCATCACTCAAAAACAAGGAAAAAACAAAAACTGGCACTGGGCACTAGGTTAATAGGTTAGTCCCAAAAATAATATAATATAGCATATTAATGCATATAAAACATCCAAAATAGATAATATAATAGCATGGAACAGTAAAAAATTATAGATACGTTGGAGACGTATCAGCATCCCCAAGCTTAATTCCTGCTCGTCCTCGAGTAGGTAAATGATAAAAACAGAATTTTTGATGTGAAATGCTACCTAACATATTTATCGATGTAATATTCTTTATTGTGGCATGAATGTTCAGATCCATAAGACTCAAAACAAAAGCTTAAAGTTGACATAAAAACAGTAATACTTCAAGCATACTAACAAAGTAACCGTGTCTCTTCAAAATACCATGGCAAAAGAAAGTTATCCCTACAAAATCATATAGTCTGGCTATGATCCATTTTCCCCACACAAAGTATTTATATCATGCACAACCCCAATGACAAGTCAAGCAATTGTTTCACACCTTTTATGGTCTCAAACCTTTTCAACTCTCATGCAATACATGAGCGTGAGCAATGGATAAATCACTAAAGGTGGAATAGAACATGGTGGAGGTTGTGAAGAAAAAGGAGAAGATAGTCTCACATCAACTAGGCGTATCAACGGGGCTATGGAGATGCCCATTAATAGATATCAATGTGAGTGAGTAAGGATTGCCATGCAACGGATGCACTAGAGATATAAGTGTATGAAAGCTCAAAAAGCAACTAAGTGGGTGTGCATCCAACATTCTTGCTCATGAAGACCTAGGGCAATTTGAGGAATCCCATCATTGTAATATACAAGCAAAGTTATATAATGAAAAATTCCCACTAGTATATGAAAGTGACAAAAGAGGAGACTCTCTCTCATGAAGATCATGGTGCTACTTTGAAGCACAAGTGTGGAAAAAAGATAGTAGCATTGTTCCTTCTCTCTCTTTTATATGGGCTTCAACGAACTCTTTTATTTTTCATAAATTCCGGAGTCTCATCCCAACTTGTGAGGGAATCATAGCTTCCATCATCCTTTCCTCACATGGGACAATGCTCTAATAATAGTGATCATCACACTTTTATTTACTCACAACTCAACAATTAAAACTCGATACCTAGAACAAAATATGACTCTATATGAATGCCTCGGGTGGTGTACCGGGATGTGCAATGATCTAGAGCAAATGACATCAAAAAATGGACAAGCCATGAAAACATCATGCTAGCTATCTTACGATCATGCAAAGCAATATGAAAATGATGGTGCGTGTCATAATAAATGTAACGGTGGAAGTTGCATGGCAATCTATCTCGGAATGGCTATGGAAATGCCGTAATAGGTAGGTATGGTGGCTGTTTTGAGGAAGGGTATATGGTGGGTTTAATGCACCGGCAAAAGTTGCGCGATACTAGAGAGGCTAGCAAAGGTTGAAGGGTGAGAGTGCGTATAATCCATGCACTCACATTAGTCATAAAAAACTCACATACTTGTTGCAAAAGTCTATTAGTTATCGAAGCAAAGTATTAGATGCATGATCCTAGGGGAGAGGTAGGTAGGAGTTAACCATCGTGCGCTCCCGACCCTCACATAAAGGATGACAATCAATAAACAAATCATGCTCCGACTTTGTTACATAACGGTTAACCATACGTGCATGCTACGGGAATCACAAACCTTTACAGAAGTATTTTTACCAATTCACAATTACTCACTAGCATGACTCTAATATCACCATATTTATATTTCAAAACTTTATGCAAGGAATCAAACTTCTCATAATATTTAATGCACTTTATATGAATTTTTTTATTATATCCCTCTTGGATGCCCATTACATTAGGACTAAATTCATAACCTAGACCAATTACCATGCTGTTTAAAGACTCTCAAAATAATATAAGTGAGGTATGAGAGTTCATTTATTTCTATAAAATAAAACACCACCGTGCTCTAAAAAGATATAAGTGAAGCACTAGAGCAAAATTGCCTATCTGAAAAGATATAAGTGAAGCACATAGAGTATTCTAATAAATTCACGATTCATGTGTGTCTCTATCAAAAGGTGTGTGCAGCAAGGATGATTGTGGAAAAATAAAAAGAAAAGACTCATATCATACAAGACGCTCCAATCAAAACACATATCATGTGGTGAATAAAAATATAGCCTCAAGTAAATTTACCAATGGATTGAAGATGAAAGAGGGGATGCCTTTCGGGGCATCCCCGAGCTTAGGCTCTTTGGCACCCTTGATTCCTTGGGGTGCCTTGGGCATCCCCAATCTTAGGCTCTTGCAACTCCTTATTCCATAGTCCATCAAATCTTTACCCAAAACTTGAAAACTTCACAACACAAAACTCAACAGAAAACTCGTGAGATCCGTTAGTATAAGAAAAATAAATCACCACTTTACGTACTGTTGTGAACGCATTCTTTATTTATATTGGTGTAATATCCATTGTATTCCAACTTATCCATGTTTCATACCCCCTCCCCGATAAAACACATAGGTACATCAAAATAAGTAAACAACACAAAGAAAACAGAATCTGTCAAAAACAGAACAGTCTATAGCAATCTGTAAAGTTCGAATACTTGTGTAACTCCAAAAATTCTTAAACATTTGTACAACCTGGGAAATTTGTATGTGAATCTTGTGCAAAACATTTCAGTCTCATTCAGCGTTCTGGTAAATTTATAAAGTTCCTAGACTGTGCGCAAAAGTTTCTGTTTTTCAGCAAGATCAAATCAACAATCACCATAGACCATCCCAAAGGACTTACTTTGCTCAAACACTAATTAAAACACCAAATCACGATTACTACATAGGTAATAATGTGTGAAACACTCAAACACAAAATAAAAAACTAAACATAATAATAAAATTGCGTTTCCTCCCAACAAGCGCTATTGTTTAACGCCCCTAGCTAGGTATAACGCAATAGATCTAGGTATGGTCATCTTTGGTATTGGCAACTTTTGTACGGGCTTCTCGAATCCAGGGGGCTCTTTCCGCTTCCTCGAATTTTCGGGCAAAGGAATCATCTTAAGATCCAAAATATCCAAATGCTTATTGCAAAGGGTAATCAAAGTGTTCAAGCGACTGAGGTTCCCATTAATATGTTTGACGGATTCGTGATATTTTTGTAACTCGAAAAAGTGCTTATGTAAGTCACCCAACTTTTCGAGAAATTGAACTCCCTCTTGCAATAGGCCAAGCCGCCTTTTTTGTGGGCGAACCCCCAAAATCCCTTTCGAAACTTTATAAGCGGCAATTGCATCAATTTCGATAAAATTGTCCTCTGAGGCAAAATCCAAAAGCTTTCTATGATACAAAGCCAATACAATTTAAAAATTTCCAAGCAGAACTTTTGTGTCGCCTTTTACATTGGAAATACGATAGGATTCCATTAGCCTATACCAATAATCTATCAGACTTTCCCCATGTTTTTGCTTGAAGTATAGAACTTCAAAGTCTAGGTACAAAGGGGAGGTAGTAATGCTTGTCATAGCAACAAGCAAGAGATCCGGGAAGAAAAGGGCAAACGAAAAAAAGAAGGTGCATGAAATGGCAAATTGGTGAAGTGGGGGAGAGGAAAACGAGAGGCAAATGGAAAATAATGTTAATGCAAGAGATGAGTTTGTGATGGGTAATGGGTAGGCTTGATGTGTATCCTCCCCAGCAAAGGCGCCAGAAATCCTTCTTGCTACTTCTTGAGCTTGCGTTGGTTTTCCCTTGAAGAGGAAAGGGTGATACAGCAAAGTAGATAAGTACATCCCTCAGTTGTTGAGAACCATGGTATCAATCCAGCAGTAGGAACAAGCAAGACCCCAATTTATGCACCTGCACAAACAATCAAACACTTGCACCCAACGCAATAAAGGGGTTGTCAATCCCTTCACGGTTACTTGCAAGGATTAGATCTGATAGAGATAGATATGGAAGAATGCGAGAATTAAAAGGTAAATAAAATTGCAGCAAGGTATTTTTGGTATTTTTGGTTTATATATCTAAAAATATAATATGGAAAATAGACCCGGGGGCCATAGATTTCACTAGAGGCTTCTCTCTCGAAGGAAAATAATACGGTGGGTGAACAAATTACTGTCAAGCAATTGATAGCAAAGCGCATAGTTATGACGATATCCAAGGCAATGATTATGCATATACGCATCACGTCCGTGTGAAGTAGACCGAAACAATTATGCATCTACTACTATTACTCCACACATCGACCGACTCCTGCCTGCATCTAGAGTATTATGTTCATGAGGAACAGAGTAACATATTAAGTAAGATGACATGATGTAGAGGTATAAACTCAAGCAATATGATGAAAACCCTAACTTTTTATCCTTCATGGTAACAATACAATACATGCCTCGCTACCGCTACTATGTCACTGGGTGAGGACACCGTAAGATTGAACCCAAAACTAAGCACTTCTCCCATTGCAAGAATTACCAATCTAGTTGGCCAAACCAAACCAATAACTCGAAGAGACTTGCAAAGATATGAAATCATGCATATAAGAATTCAGAGAAGATTCAAAAAATATTCATAGATAATCTTGTCATAAACCCACAATTCATCGGATCTCGACAAACACACCGCAAAAGAGTATTACATCGGATAGACCCCCATGAAGATCATGGAGAACATGGTATTGAAGAGCAAAGAGAGAGAAGAAGTGATATAGCTACTAGCTATGGACCCGTAGGTCTGTGGTGTACAACTCATGCATCATCGGAGGGGCAATGGTGTTGATGTAGAGGCCCTCCCTGATCGAACCCCGCTCCGACAGATTACCGAAAAAGGCTCGAAGATTGGACCTCTCGGGAACGGAGGCTTCTGATGGAGGAAAAGTATCATCATGGCTCTTTTTGGTGTTAGGGGAATATTTCATAATTTTTAGGCCGAGGATTAGGTTTAGAGGAGCTACGGGGGGCACATGCCAGGGTGGCTTGTGGCTCTCCTGGCCTCTTCTCCAAGTCTGGTAGGTTCCTTCTTGTCCAAAAAAATCTCCGTAAACTTTTATTCCGTTTGGACTCCATTTAATATTCCTTATCTACAATACTCAAAAACAAGGAACAAATAGAAATTGCCACTGGGCACTAGGTTAATAGGTTAGGCCCAAAAATAATATAAAATAACATATTAATGCATATGAAACATCCAAAATAGATAATATAATAGCATGGAACAACAGAAAATAAACTTTATTTCTTTTTCCACCAAACTTTCAATTTCCATGGCAGGCCGTATCCACGGTTGCCTTCGAGACCAATAGTTTCAAAGGAATTTATTATGTGACAACGTAAAGTAAATATTTTTTCTTTTTCATTTTGGGAATGGGCATCAACACTTTCCAACACTTCCCAAGGAATTTACCCAGGTTCGAGCCCTCCTATGGAGGTAATACCCTATGTCCTACTTGATTATATTGATGATGTATATGTTACAGAGTCGATCTACCTCAAGATCGAATAGCTAAACCTTAAATGAGTTGGCCTCTTCCTACAAACTAAAACCCTTTGGCTTATATAGACACCGAGGGTACCTAGGGTTTACACATGGTCGGTTACACCTAGAAGGAAAAACATACCTATGCACTAGTCCAATCGTGGTGGACACCCCACGATTCCCGAAGCTTCCTTCCTAGGAACAGGGCCGTTGATCAATCCAATGCTTGATAATCGGTCTGTATAGTTCGGCCCATCAGAAATAGGTCGCCCGACCGAGGACCCCTTAAACAAGGACTTCCTTAGTAGACCCCGAACTAGCCTCCCACACCAAGGGTCTTAGCTCCAGCTTCGCTTGATCAGAGTCTTTGGCTTGCGAGGCGATTTCTTCTCCTCAATCATTGATCGACTGAGTTTATTTCGGCCTCAGATGACATGTAGTTTTTCCAGATCTATGGATCTTCCGAACACCATGAATAACTTATCCCCGAAGGCCAAGCGTGAAGGAGCAAACAGAGTTCCCTGACAACCTTTCTAACGAAAGGCCGCGGCCCACCATGATCGTTGAACCAGTTGTAAAAACTCGATCCGTGGTTCAAGGGTGTTTTCATCAACACGATCCATCAATGCACAGATCATGCTCCATTTCACATGGGTTATGTTTAATCATGCGCGTATAACGGCACGCACATCTTGGGAAGCAGAGGGATACGCGGTGCAGTAAAGGGAGGTTAACCAATGACCAACCCCATAAGAAGGGGAAAAACCCAAGGTATAGCCACGCTTTCCGTTCACATCCTCTGCTTCCTCAATCTCTTGAGCCTCCAAAGCACAGATGTAAGTTTTCCACAAATCCCCCTCCGAGCATGGCCGTGGTTTGTTCTGGTTCCAATGGCAAGTGATAGGCCTCCACGGTCCCCACAAACATCTATCGTTGTGCTGCCGAGCCCAATCAGGTGGTTCCTATCCCCAAGCCTGGCGAGAGGGTGGTGTTCGTGCCCCAGTTCATTTGGGGACTGAGCTTCCTACTCCACCTCTACGTCGGGGGGCTTATGTTCTTCGACGGGCTCGACTTCCATGACCTCCCGTCGAACTCCTTCATGCACATATCAGCTTTCATCATCGTCTACGAGGCGTTCTTGTGGGTCGAACCACACTTCGGGCTTTCATCATCGTCAAGGTATTTAATATCAAGCCGAAGTTTGTTGCATGTGAACACACAGACTGTGGTGGGGTGGTTATCAGGAAGCTTCCCCGCCTCGGATGGACATCCGGTACATTCATCGACACCAGCAAAACTTGGCAAAATGAGTGGTTTTATATCACCGAGCCAAGGGAGGATGGTCAAGCTGCCCCAGCCGAATTCAGATTAGGTCCCCCCACCAGACTGACCTCATGGCTCCAAAAGGGCCTCAACTGGGGGTCGGATGCTGAGGTGGATAACCTGCAGAGGCGCATTTCCTCTATGATCAAAGGCGCGATCGAACTGGCCAACGTGGTCCAGATTATGCTTCGGCAGCGCGTCCTCCCCTGCCAATGCCGGGACTCTCCCATGTGGGCTTATCACCTTGATGATGATCCTACTATTCATCGGCTCTTCCGCACCACCTGAGAGAAGCTATGGAAGGCATTGTTCAAGGCTCAGGAGAACTGGCCTGCCGAGGAGGAGGATCGTGGCCTTCATGCCGATAACCCCCCTTCCCAAGTATAACATAGCTTTATTTGATCGGCTCCGTTTTTTGACAGAAAATCTAAGCACCTTTCCGATCACCTTTGCAGAAGTGGCTTAGCAAAGCCACGAGCATCAACTACGCGGCACCACAGCATGAAGACCCTAGGCCCAAGATGTTGTTGGAGATGCTCATCGTGGGGCCTTACAAGGTGCCAGAAATGAAGGAGAAGAAGAAGACAAGCCAAGGAGGCCTCTGCATCAAGGACTAGCCGGATGTTATGTCTGGGGAAACCCAATTAGGAGGAATAGCATGATGATGAGAAAGGCGATTCCCCCTCGCAAGAAAGAGGGCGGCGTCACCGCATGCCATAGAGGAGGTACCTCCTCCTGTCCCAAAAAAGGCACGTTGGCTGAAGTTGATTCTGTCCGACGATAGTTCGGACTCACACACTGAGTCCGAAGACTTTGAGAAGGTCCCTAAAAGGAGCCTAAGGGTCAAGCCCCCAGTTTGAATTTAAGAATCCGAAGACTCCATAAGTTGTTAATGCCAAGTTTTGAATGTTACTAACACGTGAGCACCTATTGATCTCTAGCCCACCACAAGTTCTCACCACCGACCAAGTTTAGGACGGGGAGACCCCACCCTCCGAGCTAGTGAAGAGTGGGACCGCATCACATCCCACCTCTCCGGGCATCATGAAGGATGCCGCGGAGGTATCATCCCACCTGGCTCCTTTGAAGCCAAGCACAGGCGATGGGGGCGATGACATCATGGTCGAGGCTAATGCCTCGGCCAACGAAGACTAGGGGAGGAACCCCCCTCGGATACTGAGGAGGGCAGATGGAGGAATATCCAGTCCCCTCCATGGTCATCTCCGGAGTGGACCATGCCTCCAGAGCTACCGGTTCAATCCCCGATTGGAGATCGGACTAACCGATCACCACCGACACCACCGACCAATGGATGGCCGGTCAAGGGAGAAGCTCTATCAAGCGCCTCCATCTCTGAGGCACACCGCACACTTATGGGTGCGGTTTTGTAGAGCATTCAGTCTGTTGATAGCAGACTGAAGGAGGCCTTCAACGGTCTCCCGACGGGCTTCCAGGTGAGCCACGTAATGTTTCATTTCTGGAGTATTAATTTGTTACATTTGTGCTATCATTATGTATATAGAAGGCCCTGAACCCTAGGTGGGTTTGGAAAAACACACCTAGGGATCAATCATAAACATTGTCAGCACAATTTACAATAGTATATTTATTCGGAATGTTCTTAACAGCCCTGAAGAGGACCGAACATAGGGTCATGTTTATGACAGTTTGGAGGTCTAAACCCATGTAATCTGATATGGGGTTTGTCATTTGTAGGCTTCGTCATCGGCTGCCGCACTTTTCGCTCTAAATGACACGAGCACCAAGCATGAAGCTCGAGTGGAGGCAATCTGACAAGAGCTCAAGGATGCTGGCCAGAAGTGCGAGGACCTAGAGTAGAAAGGCAAGGATCAAGCCACTGAAATATCCAGCCTTAAATCCAATCTCCTATAGGACAGGTGGATAGGCGGTTCTTTGAAGAGAAAGTCCGCCAAGTTAGGGATATCACGGATGGTAAGCCGTATTTACTTCAGTGTGTCTTTGGTGATAGCAGGTTCACATTGCTCACCCAAGTGTGGCGTTCCTCAGGCGCCTGCTCGGACCTCCAGAAGAGCATAGTGGACGCGAATCAGTTCTATGCTCTGGGGGGAGAAGGAGATGAAGTTTGGCTATTCTGGGCTTAATTTGAAGCCCCCGAGTGCTCTCCTCTCCGTATCGAGCAGTTGAAACAGCTGATGGAGCTACACTAGATGGCGGAGCCGGCCATGAAGGATCTCTGTATGCGGCTATCGCCCAACGAGCCATTGCAGAGTAGCTACTTTAGCCTGGTGCAGAAGCTGAGCGACGCCTCACCCCGGATTGACGCGCTAAGGCATTCCTCCTGCATCGAGGGAGCTCGGATGGCCTTTGCGAGGGCAAAGGTGCACTGGCCGGGGCTTGATCCGATGAAGATAGCCACAACTCCTCCGCCCTATGGAAAGGAGCATAGGTGCCCTAAGCGATACTACTCCGTAGTCATGGAGGGTGCTCGAGCGATACATGCTCAGTGTTCAAAAGAAAACATTTATGAGTAAATGCGTTGTAACCTGTCCGAAGACCTTTTAATGCTTGTATGTTATGATGCATGGTTTATCATGTCTTTTATGTTTTGCATTCGTTTATAACTCATGTGTGGCCATTGAGATTGAAAGTTGCGAGTCGTCGGCTTCAGCCCCCATGTAGATACTACATGAGGTGTCTCTTCCTACGCACTGTGAAGCTTAGCTGAGTTATCGTTACCCGAAGGTGGTAGTGTAACGCGGACAAGGCAATCAGACCACAGTGCTTTATTACTTACACTTAGCCATAGGAGCGCAAAAAGGAACGCGGGGGGATGATGTGTCACACCCTATGTTTGTAGCACATTGATATGTTTGGGTTTATAAAATTTGGAGCTAACTAAAACTTTTTCTATGTGCTTGTGCTTGCTTGCTATGTTGTTTGCTTGCTTGTTGATTGTGTTATTTGGCACTACTAGGTTCTATTCCACTTCATATTCACCTTCTTGTTCCAAACATCTTGCCAAATGATCATAACATGTGAATAGTGCCCGAAACTATTATTATCAAATTTTTTTTAACTAAAAACGATTTATTTAATTTGAGTTTCCAAAAACCCCTGAAATAAGATTTGCACTGCAAGTCCTCAAATCAGGTGGACCCTTCTTTCCCAAAGGCTTTATTTCCAACCTACTATATATATGACTTCCCAACACCACCAAATATTATTTTTAAAGATTATTTTTTCGTATTTTATTTAAAGGCTTTTTCTTAAGGCCAGAAATGGTTTTTCCTAGGGAAAAATTATTTAAATGCTTTGAAAATATTTGAGAAAATTTAGAGAAACTCAGTGGACATATATTTCCCATATATATGAGTTTCAACACAAGGGCATGATCAGATCATAGGCAAATCCCCTCAAAACCCTTTCTATTCAAATCAAGCTTTTGGAATATTTCTATAAGAAATATTCTCAATAAATTCCAGGAAAATTCCAGCAAGTCATTACTATCATAGGTGATGATCTTGCAAAGTTTCATCTCAATCCAAGTTGGTTTGGTTCATCAAACCATCCCAAAACCATTCCTGTCCAGAATCAAATTTGAGCAACTGTACATTGTGAAGTGTCTCCCCTTGGCTTCAAACTTTGTGGGCGTGCTCTAATGGCCAAATAGTGATGATACACTAAGTGGTGCATCAAGGGTAAAAGCCTAGCATCAATGCATCTACAAAAGTCTGATTCTGCTAATTTCTAGGGTTCATCAAATCTCCATTGTCAACCTTTTACCCTTGAGCTCAAACTTGGTGAATCCTCTCATTTTTAACTAGACTTTGACCCTGGTAAGTATATCAATAAGGTGGAAGCATCTTATTTCCCAAAAAACCATCAAACACCTTCTGGTGATTTGGTAAAAAACCCATTTTCACCTCTCTCTCTTTTACCCTTGCCCCCAAATTTTTACCACAACCTCCTATAGTTAGCTTTCATCCCCAGTAAAAGATTCATGGTCATAGCTCAAGTAAAATGTGGTGAAAAGACCCATTTAACTCCCTAGACAGGAGCTTTTTCTCTCTCTCCCAACTTTCCTTCTCTCCTAAGCCATCCCAAGGCATCCAATGCTCTATCCACCTATTATTCTCCCCCCTAGGGCCTCTGGACAAAAGTGGTCGCACCCAAAACGCCAATGGCATGCCCTGGCATGCCATTTGGGCACTCTGGAGCATGCTACAGTGTGCTCCCACACTGTAGCTGCCCCCCATCCCGATGCTCCAACCACCTCGGGCGAGGGGAACACGCCACCAGGCTCCCTCGCCATACGCACCTTCCTGCTGATCGCCTCCCCCTCCTCTCTCCCTCTCTAGCGGCCTCCCTACACGTGTGAACTGGTCGCGCCCTTGGCCAGTGCCAGGGCTCGCACGCGTGATGTCCTCGCCCCCCTCTGCTTGTCCTCACCCTCCAGGGCATCTCCCGTGGACCCCTGTGCCCCTTCCCTGGCCTGCCATGGCTCAACGGCGAGAGCCCGAGCTCTCCCGCGCTTGCCACCTCCCCTGCCTTCGCCTCTCCCATATAAAAGGGCCCCCGGACCTCCCTCTTCTCCTCTGTCGCCTCTCTCCGCACCCAATCGAGCGTCCGTTCCACCCCCCGCAAGCTCCGAGGGTCCCTGCTCCCGGATCGTACCCGAGCTCCACTGTCGAGGATCATCATCTATCTCGGGGTATGCGGCGTCTCCAGCGCCCATTGTTCTTCCCGTGTGACTCCCTCTCCCTCCTAGGCTGATCCCTCCTCCTCTCCGCTTCATTTGCAGCTCAGGCTGGCTGGACCGTCCTCTTCCCGAGAGCTCTCCACCGCGGGTTCACATCGCCGGCGAACCCTGGCCCTCCGGCGACCTCCTCCATGCCCGAACGGACGGCGGGACCTCCTTGAGCCCCCTTGTGCCCTCCTCAAGTCGAACGGCCGCCAGAGTCACCTCCAGTGAGCCTCCGCGTGCCGCTATGCGAGAGGAAGGAGATGACAGGCAGGGCCCGCCTGTCATACTCCCCTGCCCCTTGTGCCACCGACACGTCGGGCCCGCCTGTCAGGTTCGAAGCTATCGGTTGTCATGCGCGTCGTCTGCCTGGGCCAGTTTCCCAGTGGGTTGGCTCTGCCTTGGTGCTTCCTACCTGAGAGGCACAGTGCGTATTTTCTTTTCCTTTTTTATGTCTTATTTCCAAAAATCCCATAGACTTATATATCCATCTAAATCCAAATGTCTTTCCACCTAAATTCTTAGAATGATCTATCGAATTTATTAGTGCCATTTATAAAAATATTTGAAACTCTTTTTAGTAATGTTTTATTTTAAAACCTATATTTAGACACCTTTTGCCTCTGTTATTTAATTTCTAAAATGGTTCTCACAACAAAACTCTAGGAGGATATTTTTAGTATGGCATTGGGTATTTATCAGAATAGAGTGGCATTTTTAATAAGTAGTTGAGTGCTCTATTTTTGTGTGTTGCTTATTTTTATCGCTTTATTTCGTGATGATAGATTGCATGGTTGATGAAGAAGTTGGACCCATGACTTGGAAGACCCCAGAGACTTTGTTGAGCCAGGCAAACAGCCCTTTGACCATGATGAGAAACCACTTTTATTGCATGTCATATAGCACTTTACTTTCATCATATTTGATCATGTGATGTGGTTTTCCCCTTTTGGTGGGATACCTCTGTTACTCTTGCCGTTGAGACTTGCATCGTGCATGACCCTACCACCTTATGAAGGTTGTGCGGGTGGGAGTAGTTAGGTTGCTAATAGATGCTATGCAAATGGGATGGGACTTATGCATAGTGATGGCAAGAAAGTGATGATTTCAAAGACTTTTCGAAAACCCCGTCGGGTGCCACTAATGCCCGAGGGAGGTGATGAGAAGATGGGTGACCACTTGAGAAAGAAGTGGTGTGCTGGTGCAAGTTGAGTATGTGTTTTAAAAAACGGATTAGATTTAAGGTCTGCTGACCGTCCCAACCTTAAATGTGCAACCACAATACCCCGTATGGGATGGGGCTTTGGTGATTACCTTGGTGGGTACTGGCAAGGAGCCTGCATTACTAGTGGCGGGAGTGGCATGGTCACTCTCGATATGGGGTCGTACTGGTATGTACGATCATGTGTTGTCTTCACAGGCACCGGGCACACCGTTGGTCCCCTCATGGATTGTACGGTTTAGAGCGAGGCTCATGTGAAGTACATAATGAGCGTTGGGTACCAATCGAGTGGACTCTTTGCGCTAAGGGAAAGGCATTGTTCGGGTGATTACCTTGGGTATGTTATATACCGCGAGTCGTGGATGACATAGAAGTTCCCCGAGTCTTGTGGGTAAAGTGTGCAACCTCTGCAGAGTGTAAAACTATTCGAATAGCCGCGTCCGCGGTTATGGACAGTTGAAGGTCCTTCTTAAACTACGTCCGGATGTTTTCGTGAAACTTGGTGTGAGTATTGTTGTGATGGTGACAAGAGGTCACATGATCTGAGTCCGATGACTTAGCAAGGGAATTAAACTAAGTCCGATGGCTTAGCATGATTAATGAACATGAGATGTTCTACCCCTACTTATGGTGATGTCTGTAACTTGTTCACATGGACATCTGTTAACTGTTGATGCATGCTTACTATTACTTGATCATGTCATTTGCATACAAAATTAGCTTTCCGGAAACTTACCTACTTAGTGTTATATCATGCATCATTGTTACCTTGTTCCACAACTTGGGTTGCTTGCGAGTACATTCAAAGTACTCATTGGCTTGCCACTGGTTATTTAATTGGCCAGGCATGGAAGAACATGTGTATGTTGAAGAGTTCGTTGGAGACGAACATGCGAACTAGGACGCTTCCTAGTAAGAATGCATGTAGGTTAAGGCAGATGGCATGGGTTCACGCTTTCGACCGAGATTTCCGTTGCTTCTTCTATTTTAAGTGTTTGTCCCATGTGTCCCTATCTATGTAAGACTATACCTTTGTGGTGTTTATTTGTGTGAGACGTTAAGTGTGGATGTAAGACTCTTGTTATTTAGCTTATGTGTGTTCAGTGATCATTGATCTCTGGGATAACTATACACGTGCATTCGGTGATCACGACTTATGAGTCGGGGTCCCCACAGAGCTGGTATCAGAGCCTTCCTGATTGTAGGAGGCCCTTAGTTAGCATGGACGTTAGACAAGATAAAAGTCGTTTTCAAAACAACACCTAGCATTGGAACTTAGGAATTTTGCACTATTTACCTCTCCTATGCTTCACACAACACTTTGCTTACTCTCCTCCTTTCAAAACCTTTGTAGATGGCCGTCGTACCCGAAGCCTTTCTGACATACGGCTTTCCGTTACTCCTTAGGGATAGCCTGGAGAAGTGCCAGTTTCGCCAACCACCCATTTTCCTCTACCACGAGGACTGGGTCGATGGCGTCATGAAGGAGTACCACGTGGTTGTGGCCGTGAAGGCAAACAACTCCCCCACTAGTTGGTTCTTTGAAGGACCACGGATGGAGACCATGATACTCATAGTCGAGACAACTGCACACAAGGCACTCCTACACCTTCGAGACATCATTCCAGAGATGGCTGACGAGCCAGCTACTCGCTACCTTCCCTTCAGGAAGGATGAATTTGGCCAAAGTTGGACGCTGATTCCGACCAAGGAGGATGGAACATCGCTCAGGTTCTAGACCTACTTCAGCCTCTCCGCCGATAGCCTGGTTCATAACCTGATGAAGGTGTCCATGAAGCTCCACGAGGAACTTCACCACACCCGAGAGTTGCTTCGACAAGCCAAGACGAAGCCTGACAAGACCAAGAAGGATGGAGCCCCCAAGGGACGACCAGTTGTCGCTTATTGAGGAGGAGTACCCCCAGCTAGCGATGCACCTATGCGTAGTCATCGCATGAGTGCGAAGGAGTACCGTGACCTCTTCACCGACCCGCCTGCAAAGCGTCATCGGGATGGACCTCCTCGTTCCTCGACCCCTTCGATCGGGAATGATGCCCATTCAGATGATGAGCAGGAGGAAGACCCAGAGGAGCATGACTACGAGACCAAGCACTCCACCACCTGAGTCCGAGAACCCCTAGGGTAGGATCAGTCATGTATCCCTTGTGCGAAGTTGAGTCCGTATAATGGTTCATATGAAACCATGTGTGCTTGTCGTTTGTTTTGTTGTTTGTGTTCCGATGCATGTCGCGCTTTTGCCTTAGGCAACATGTAAGCGACTCCATCGTCTATCTTAATATATGTTGGTCTTTTGACCTTTGTTTCAACACACTTGCACTTGACCGACCCCCTTAGGCGCGTTTTTCTGTTATTGCTTATCCTCTTGTCAATCCCAGTTGTTTCACTTGGCTACTCCAAACAGGATGGTGACTGCTACCCGTAAGGAGCTCCTTCACCAACCCTCAAGCCGGCAACTCGACCCAGCAATAGGGAGCTGGTGGGGCTGCTCACGCTAGAGGACACCAGGAGCAGCCACAAGGCGACATTCCCCCGCCACCACCTCCGCCGGAGAACATGACCATAGCTGTTTCTACAAGTTCTCCGGGAGGAGTGCCAATGTAACAGCCCGGGACCGATGCTCCATAAGATTCCCCTTTTATTTCCATTCTCGTCATGTGTTCATCTGGTTGTTGCATTCATCATCGGATCATTCACATCATCTGCATAGCATCGGCATTTTGTCAACATGAGTTTTCAAACTTGCATCCGTTCGTAGTTGCGGGTTCTCTCCGTTCTTGCTGTTGCCTATTTTGAGACCAACCACACACGCACGCGCCCGTGGCATCGTTAAAAAACCGTTTTTAAAGCATGCGAAACATATTCTTGCATTGGGTCGAAACTTGGCGTGCAGTCTTGTTATATTGTAGGTAGGCCGCCTGCCAAATTTCGTTGGGTTCCGAGTTCGTTTGATACCCTGTTGGTCAACCGTAGCAATGGGGTCATCGATTATTTATCAGACATTTGCCGGTGTTTTAAAGCCTTGTGTCACGGGCCACAAACCTCCCTCTCATCTCCCCCTAGCCCATCTACACAGCCACACAGCCCACCATAGCCCCCCTCCGCTTCCGGACCGTCGGATCGAGATCCGAAGGTCCAAAAACAGACAAAAGCTGCTAACCCTAGCCCTCTTTTCCTATTTAACCCCCCCTTCCTAATTTGACCTCCTCCCTAATCCCTCCTCGCTTTCCGTGCCAGACCACGCACCAGCAACCACCTAGCCACAGCCTCCCTCCTCCCAGCTGTCGCGGGCCCGCCCTAGCCTATCTAAGGCCCGTCAGGCCCGGATCCGCCACCGCCGCGGGGCGCCCTCGTCCCCGAGCTCCCTGCACCCGAGCCTCCCCGTGCGGACCTCGCCGACTGCCCGACCAGGTCCGGCCACCGGAGCTCCGTCAAGCTGCCGGTGCCGCATCATGCCCCTCGCCGTTCTCGGACTTGACGGTCGCCGGAGCGAGCCGCCGCCCGCCGTGTTGCCCGTGCACAACCCCGTATCCGTGCGCGACCTCCTGACCCCACGGCATGGTGCCCCGAGCCGCCGCCGGACCCGCAGCTTGCCGTCGTTGGGAATGGGCTCCTCTGGCCTGGATCTGGCCTCTACTCCCGCTCCAGCCTCCTTGCGTCGTCGACCAGTGCCCAGCCACCGGTGCCGCCGGAGTCCCCGCACCGCTCCGGTGCAGGACGAGGACGAAGCCTCATCGGGCATTGACCGCACGTCGCCTCCGCTGGGCATCCTTAGCCCTCCCGTGGGCTTCGGCCCAGCTAGCTCGCCCGCCAGCCGAAGGCCATGCTGGTGATCCCCCATGCCCAACCCTCGCCCATGTGCAATTGTTAGTATTTAGTGCACACCAGATTCGGCCCAGGCATATATTTTTTCTGTCCCGCGAATCTGTCTAATTTCCAGGATTTTCATAATTGCAAAGAAGTCCCTAATGATCATACATTTAAAAACTCCACTTCCGTGCATCGGATTAAAACAAATTATATAGGAAACTTGCCTAGAATTTTGTTTAGATTCATAATTTCCAACTTTCACACATGTTTAAAATACTTATACTTGCTGTTTGCATTGATTTGCATGAATGACATGCTAAAATGATTTATTTCATAACTACTAAAACGTAGCTTCGATAAAAATGTTCCACGCATGTAACTTGGCTAGAAAAATATGTAGAATCTCATGGTGACATTTATTTTTCTGTTTTAAAACTCTAAAATATGTTTAGTACAGGTCTGGACCTTATTCATAATATGCATATGGGGTTGTTTCGGAAATGATATATATTGCTTCCGGCCTCATTTAAAATGCCTAGATGATATAGTTGTTATTGCTTCACCTCTTGCCATGTTTTAACAACATTTAATATTGACGAGTACCTAACGTGAGTGGACTAAATAATTCGAACATGGAGTTTCTTCAATATGCAACTTGTTGTATATTGAACTTCACTTAATATGTAGTGGTTGTTTGTTGTGTTTGCCATGCCATGCCTTGCATAATTAAACCGGACATGCATCATATTTGTTTGTGCATCGTGTCATGCATATGTTGTGGTGTATGGTGTGTTGATTGTTGCTTCTGGTTTGCTTCTTCTCAATAGAGTTCTGACAGCGTTCGGAGTGTGAGGATTCATTCGACTATGTTGGCTCGTCTTCTTCATGGACTCGTTCTTCTTCCGAGCGGGATCTTAGGCAAGATGACACATTTCCCTGGATACCACTACTATCATTGCCATGCTAGTTGGCCCGCTTTTATCGTTATGTCTTGCTACCTACCACTTAATTTTCAAGCCTCCCAACATTGCAATGAAAGCCTCTAACCCTCCACCTTCCCAGCAAACCTTTGTTTGGCTATGTTACCGCTTGCTCAGCCTTTCTTATAGCGTTTCTAGCTGCAGGTGCAATTGCTTCCATGTGACAACATGGACATTCTTTTGTTATCACAATATTATTGCTATTTAATTTAATGCACTTATACACTTGGTAAAGGGTGGAAGGCTTTGCCTTTTTCTCGGTGTTTTGTTCCACTCTTGCCGCCCTAGTTACTTGTGAACTGGTGTTATGTTCCATAATTGAGCGCTCCTAACATGCTCGGGGTTGTTATGGGAACCCCCTTGATGTTTGTTTGAGGATATAGCTTGTCTGGCAAGGCCCAACTTTGGTACTACATTTGCTTAATAACTAATAAAATTCCATAGGGACCCGCGGCACCCGCGGATAATTAATAAACCCCGGCCAGTGCTCCTCATGAGTGTTGGTCCGACCTGTCAACCACTGGTGGCTACCAGGGGCAACTCTACGACTGTCCTACCGGAAGTTTGGACAATCCGTCGTGTCCTAAGAATGTGATACGCGGCTCCTATCGGGATCGTCGACACGCCGGGCGGCCTTGCTGGACTTGTTTTACCTTTCTCGAACGTCTTGAGTGAGGAACTTTGATCTTCTTCGAGCTATCTCGAGGTGTTGGATTTCGTTTGGAATTTCCTAGGATGATCACGAGATCCGTGGTCGAGGTTATTCCTGCTGCGTGTGGTTCATTTGTGATGGATGAGTTGGAGCACCCCTGTAGGGTTAAATCTTTTGGAAAGCCGTGCCCGCAGTTATGTGGCAAACCTGGATACTTTGTTTAACACCCAGTCATAGCAAACTTTAAGTAAACTCTAATAAAATACACCAACTATGTGCGTAACTGTGACTGTCACTTCTCGTGAGTTCTTTTCCGAAAGAGAACACGGTGGGGTTATGTTTGAGGTAACTAGATGTTCAGAATCAGTTAGTGATCGTTACTAGTTCACGTCCGTTATGCGTAGACCACCATACTTTCATTTCTGTACTCGTAAGTTAGCCACTCAAATAAATGCTTAGTCGCTTGCTGCAGCCTCACCACTTAACCATACCTCACCCATTATGACTTAATAGTCTTGATACCCTTGGAAATGAGATTGTTGTGTCCTTGTGGCTCACAGATTACTACAACAACAGTTGCAGGTACAGGTAATGCGGTGCTTTCACGTGAGAGCGATGTTTGATTTGGTTTGGAGTTCTTCTGCTCCTTCTTCATCAATCTAGGATGGGCTCCAGGCGGCAGCCTCAGATAGCAAGGGTGGATGTCATTTTGTCGTTTGTTTTCATCCGTAGTCGGACCCTGCTCTTCTGTATGATGTTTTACTATGTTGTTGTATTGATGTGATCTTGATGTAACTTGTGGCGAGTGTAAGCTAATTCCATATACTAATCTCTTCTGTACATGTACTTGTAATGATAACCATTCTTCTAACATGACGAGATGCACTTCTATCCCTATCAAGGACCTCGTGCCAAAATAAGGATAGGACTGCATCTTGGGTGTCACAAGTTGTTATCAGAGCCTGTACAGACCTAGGAGCCCCTTTGATTGATCGAACTTGCCCGAGTTGTGTCTAGTGAAAAACTATTTTGAGTCTAGTTATATGAGAGAGTAGGATTCTTTTTACTCCTCTTCTATGCTCTAGTGAGGTAATAGACTTAGGAATTTTGATTCTACTCCTCTTCTCGCTCAAATTTCTTTATGATCACGCGGGTATTTTGGAAACTATATGATACCGATGTGACGGAGTTCTGTCTTGGTGCCTCCTGTATGACTTGATTTCTTCCGGGGAGTTGAGCTCCAGGTAATTCTTGGCACATCGTTATCATTCAGCTTCCTTAGTATCTCAGGACGGAGGGTGTTCGGAATTGCTTCAATACTTGTCGTGGTGAGATAAGGTCGGAGTCATCCAATACTGGGGAGGCGTCCGGGGTACCACCATAGTTAGTATCGTTGTGCTTTTGAGGATCCGAGTTAGATGGACTTGCGAAAGCCTCTGGTTATGTGTTGAAGGATGGATACAGTTGGGTTGTAGGTTTGCTAGTTGTGTGAGATATTTCCTCCTTGTATCCCCCACACCGGATTGCATAACTAGAAAGTTTTTGGAAGTTCTTAGGTGGGAAGTCAATTAGGTACCTAGGATTGTCTTTCCAACAAGTGCATAGTGGGTATGTATTTGTTCTGGCTTGTTTCATAAGCCTCATCCTTCGTTTTGTTTTTAATATGGTAATTCGAGTTGCTTCGATGTCAAGTGGTGATTTCATATCTTGCGAAGTAGTGTTCTCATATTTCTATGGGAATGATAATTCTTTTGCCCAATCAAGTTGTCATATCTATTCTTTTATCCAGTGTGCTTCTCTTCAAGATAGTTCTATCATCTCGAATATTTGCAAGATAAATCCTCTTATTCTTTCTTGGAGTTCTTTCCATTTGTTCCAAGTTTTCTTTGTTTTTCCCACCCTCCCGCCCTTTTTCTTCAATGATTAAATTCTCTCCCAAGTGCCTTTCTCTTCATCAATGCTTCCACTCTCATTTGTTCCTATTGTTCCGGTGATTTCTTGTGGAGATTCTCAAGAGTTTCACTTTCAAGATCTATCCTCATATTCTTTGTTCTTGTTGTTATTATTCTCCGGTGGATTTCATTCAAGCTCCCGGTGTTAATCACATTCTTTCTCATTCGTTCAATGGTTTCCATGTGGGGATTTCTTTTCCAAGACTCTCTTGTTTATTCATCCCTCTCTATTCTATCCGGAGTGTTGAGGATATCTCAGAAGACATTCATTTCCATTCTTATCTTCTTAAATTATTTCAAGGGTCTCATATCATCAAGTTCTTAATTTGTACCGGTGCAGTCTCTCTTTTAATCAAATTGTTTCAATGGTGGTTTCTTTGGAGTGGGCTTTTAACACACATGTTTTTTCCCCAGGATCCTACCTGACTCTTCTATTCTTTTCGGAGATGTCTCAAGTTCTTTTCAATATGACATAAGAATGAATTTCATCAGTCATGTGCCTTCTCGAAGATCACTTCTAAATAATTTTCATTATTGGCTCAACCTTCTTTATTCATTATTCCGGAATGTCTCAGCAATTCGTGGTGTTGTTTCTCGTCATCATTCTCTGTATTGAAGACCGAAGGAGAGTTCTCTTAAATCTTAATCCATTCTTCTAGAGATTCATAATTTCAGCTTGTTACTATCATCTCAAATTGTTTGTGATCATGAGTATTCCTCCTATATCTATCTGGTGCATTTCGTACTTGTTTTCATTGCTCGATCCTCTGAAGGCTATCATTTCAGAAGATTTCTTTGTTCTCAGCTTTCAGTTTTCGTTCTCAAATTCTTCTGAATTGTTGTCTCTTAGTTCGTATCTTAATTATTCTGGGGCCTTCTGAAGTTTTCCATTAGGTGGATCATGCTCTCTTCGTTCTCATGTTATATCATTGATTTGTATTATCCTCTTTAGTTTCTAATTCTTACTGGTGTTCTCGTTCAAGACTTCTTCAAGTTTGTGTTCTATCTGTCTCTTCAATCTTTTCAAGAAGAATAGGTGGTGTGCGAAATCCGTTGCTTGTCATCAATTTAACTTGATGAAGGATAGGCATAACATAATTCTTATTCTAGTTTCATCAAGGTGATTTCAATCCTTCTTCTAGAGTTATTCATGAGATCAAATTCTTGATTCTATGTTGTTCAGCTTTTCTTTTCTGGAGTTCCAAGCTTTCTCAAGTATCTCTTCATGAAGCTTTTTCTAAATCATGAAAAGCCTTCCATCTTATTCTTTCCAACCTTCATTCTTTGATCATCATTTGTTTACGGAGTTCTTCAATATACTTCTTCGTGGTGGTTTGTTAAGGATGTAATTCTTCTCGAATTGTTCTTCAAGATTCTTATTGGAGGTGATCAAGTGTTCTTTATCTTGGATGTCTAAATTCAATTCCTTCTCCATTGTATTTTGAGGTGGTGTTATTAAGTTCTTGATTATGAGGAGTCTCGGAGGAAAAATTGTCAGGAATGAGATAAGTAAACCCATCTTGTCTTCTCGGGGTTATCTTGGGTTGTATTTCACCTAAAGAATTTCCTAAGGATTGTTGCTATCATGGTGTCATAAATGATCCAAGTTTTCTCCTCCTCTTCTTGGTGAAAGAAGTTTTTCCACGTTTTGTTGTTCTCAAGCAATCAATTGTTTATGTTGTGGCAGGTTGTCACCTCATAATTTTGAGATGTTTTCCATAAGCCCATACCAAGCTATTCTTTTCGTTGTTGGTTTTCAACAACTCCGTTCACCCTGGGCTTCTCAAGTTCAATGGTGGTGGAAGTTGTTATTTTATTCTCCTTTCTTTTACTTCCAATGATCTAGTTCCTATTCTTTTCTTCCAGAGGCATTGTCATGTTGCTCTCTTTCAACCACCATCTTGCCTTGTTAAGATCATGTTCTCCCCTTGCTTGTCCATTAGCCGGAGTGTTGTGAAATCTTTCATGATCCTTCCATCTTATGAAGTTTTGATTCTAATCCAACCGAAGTTTGGTGTCTCTCTTTCAATTTCTTTCCGTCATATCAATTTTGTCCTTATATCCTACCGCAGTGGTTCCGAAATTTCTTGTGTATTCTTGCTTGTTCGTTGTGTCATTCTTCATCTCTTTCCAACCTTCATATTTCATTGGTTTCACTCATTTGTCAGAGAAGAAACTAAGTCTACCTTTTGCTCTTTCTCTTGCCCCTTCTCATTCTAGATCTCGGATGAGATCCTCGTGTAGTAGAGGAGAGTTGTAACAGCCCGGGACCGACGCTCTAGAAGATTCCCCTTTTATTTCCACTCTTGTACTGTGTTCGTCTAGTTGTTGCATTCATCATCACATAATTTGCATCATTTGCATAGCATCGGCATTTTGTCAACATGAGTTTTCAAACTTGCATCCGTTCGTAGTTGCTAGTTCTCTCCGTTCTTGCCGTTGCCTGTTTCGAGACCAACCACACACGCATGCGCCCGCGGCATCGTTAAAAACCCGTTTTTAAAGCGCGTGAAAAATATTCTTGGATTGGGTCGAAACATGCCGTGCGGTCTTGTTATATTGTAGGTAGGCCGCCTGCCAAATTTCGTCGCATTCCGATTTCGTTTGATACCTCGTCGGTCAACTGTAGCAGTGGGGTCATCGGTTATTTATCGGACGTTTGTTGCTGTTTTAAAGCCTCGTGTCACGGGCCGCAAACCTCCCTCTCATATCCCCCTAGCCCATCTACACAGCCACGCAGCTCACCTAGCCCCCCCTCCACTTCCGGAAGCCGGATCGAGATCCGACGGTTCGAAAACGAACAAAATTTGCTAACCCTAGCCCTCTTTTCCAATTTAACCTCCCTCCCCTTCCTAATTTGACCTCCTCCCTAATCCCTCCTCGTTTTCCACGCCAGACCACGCACCAGCCGCCACCCAGCCGCAGCCTCCCTCCTCCCAGCAGCAGCGGGCCCACCCGAGCCCATTTGAGGCCCGTTGGGCCCGGATCCGCCGCCGCCGTGGGGCGCCCTCGTCCCCAAGCTCCCTGCACCCGAGCCTTCCCGTAAGAAACTTGCCGACCGCCCGACTAGGTCCGGCCACCGGAGCTCCGTCGAGCCGCCGGTGCCGCATCGTGCCCCTCGCTGTTCCCGGACCTGACGGTCTCCAGAGCAAGCCGCCGCCCGCCGTGTCGCCCGTGAAAAGCCTCGTTGCCGCGTGCTACCTCCTAACCCCGCGGCATGGTGCCGTGAGCTGCCGCCGGACCCGCAGCTCGTTGTCGCCAAGAATGGGCCCCTTTGGCCCGAATCTGGTCTCTGCTCCCGCTCCAGCATCCTCGTGTCGTCGACCGGTGCCCAGCCACCGGAGTCCTCGCACCGCTCCTGTGCGGGACGAGGACGAAGCCTCGTCGGGCATTGACCGTGCGTCGCCTCCGTTGGGCCTCCTTGGCCCTCCCATGGGCTTTGGCCCAGCCAGCTCGCCCGCCGGCCCAAGGCCACGCTAGTGAACCCCTGTGCCCAACCCTCTCCCATGTGCAATTGTTAGTATTTAGCGCTCACCAGATTCGACCTAGGCATATATTTTTTTCTGTCTCGGGAATCTGTCTAATTTCTAGGATTTTCTTAATTGCGGAAAAGTCCCTAATGATCATGCATTTAAAAACTCCACTTCCGTGCATCGGATTAAAACAAATTATATATGAAACTTGACTAGAATTTCAAGTAGATTCATAATTTCGAACTTCCACACATGTTTAAAAGACTTATACATGCTGTTTGCATTGATTTGTGTGAATGACATGCTAAAATTATTTATTTCATAACTACTAAAGCATAGCTCCGATAAAAAATGTTCCACATACGTAACTTGGCTAGAAAAATGTGTAGAATATCATGGTGAAATTTATTTTGGTTTTTTACAACTCTAAAATATGTTTAGTACAGATCTGGACCTAATTCATAATATGCATATGGGGTTGTTTCGGAAATGATATATATTGCTTCTGGCCTCATTTAAAATGCCTAGATGATATAGCTATTAATGCTTCACCTCTTGCCATGTTTAAAAACATTTAATATTGACGAGTACCTAATGTGAGTGAACTAAATAATTCGAATGTGGAGTTTCATCAATATGCAACTCGTTGCATATTGAACTTCGCTTAATATGTAGTGGTTGTTTGTTGTGCTTGCCATGCCATGCCTTGCATAACTAAACCAGACATGCATCATATTTGTTTGCGCATCATGTCATGCATATGTTGTGGTGTATCGTGTGTTGATTGTTGTTTCCGGTTTGCTTCTTCTCAATAGAGTTCCAGCAGTGTTCGGAGTGTGAGGATTCATTCGACTACGTTGGCTCGTCTTCTTCATGGACTAGTTCTTGTTCCGAGCGGGATCTCAGGCAAGATGACACATTTCCCTGGATACCACTACTATGATTGCCATGCTAGTTGTCCTGCTTTTATCGTTATGTCTCGCTATCTACCACTTGTTTGTCAAGCCTCCCAACATTGCAATGAAAGTCTCTAACCCTCCACCTTCCCAACAACCCTTTGTTTGGCTATGTTACCGCTTGCTCAGCCCTTCTTACAGTGTTTCTAGCTGTAGGTGCAATTGCTTCCATGTGACACCATGGACATTGTTTTGTTATCACAATATTATTGTTATTTCATTTAATGCACTTATACACTTGGTAAAGGGTGGAAGGCTTGGCCTTTTCCTCGGTGTTTTGTTCCACTCTTGCCGCCCTAGTTACTTGTGAACCGGTGTTATGTTCCATAATTGAGCGCTCCTAACATGCTTGGGGTTGTTATGGGGACCCCCTTGATTTTCGTTTGAGGATAAAGCTTGTCTGGCAAGGCCCAACTTTGGTACTACATTTGCTTAATAACTAATAAAATTGCATAGGGACCCGCCGGCTCCCACGGATAATTAATCAACCCCCAGGCCAGTGCTCCTCATGAGTGTTGGTCCAGCCTGTTAACCGCCGGTGGCTACCAGGGGCAACTCTGCGACTGGCCTACCGGAAGTTTGGACAATCCGTCGTGTCCTGAGAACGAGATACGGGACTCCTATCGGGATCGTCGACATGTCGGGCGGCCTTGCTAGACTTGTTTTACCTTTATCGAACATCTTGAGTGAGGAACTCTGATCTTCTTCGGGATATCTCGAGGTGTCAGATTTCCTTCAGAATTGTCTAGGATGATCACAAGATCCGTGGTCGAGGTTATTCCCACTGTGTGTGGTTAATTTGTGATGGATGAGTTGGCGCACCCCTGCAGGGTTAAATCTTTCGGAAAGCCATGCCCACGGTTATGTGGCAAACTTGGATACTTTGTTTAACACCCGGTCAAAGAAAACTTGAAGTAAACTCTAATAAAATACACCAACTGTGTGCATAACTGTGACTGTCTCTTCTCGTGAGTTCTTATCCGAAAGAGAACATGGTGGGGTTATGTTTGAAGTAAGTAGGTATTCTGGATCAGTTAGTGATTGTTCAGGATCAGTTAGTGATCATTACTAGTTCACGTCCATTATGCGTAGACCATCATACTTTCGTTTCTGTACTCGTAAGTTAGCCACTCAAATAAATGCTTTGTCGCTTGCTGCAGCCTCACCACTTAACCATACCTCACCCATTAAGCCGTAATAGTCTTGATACCCTTGGAAATGGGATTGCTGAGTCCCTGTGGCTCACAGATTACTACAACAAGAGTTTCAGGTACACGTAATGCAGTGCTTTCACGTGAGAGCGATGTTTGATTTGGTTTGGAGTTCTTCTGCTTCTTCTTCATCAATCTAGGATGGGTTCCAGGCGGCAGCCTTGGATAGCAAGGGTGGATGTCATTTTGTCATTTGTTTTCGTCTGTAGTCGGACCCTGCTCTTCTGTATGATGTTTGACTATGTTGTTGTATTTATGTGATCTTGATGTAGCTTGTGGCGAGTCTAAGCCAATTCCATATACTCATCTCTTTTGTACATGTAATTGTAATGATATTCATTCTTGCAACACGACAAGATGCGCTTCTATCCTTGTCGAGGCCCTCATGCCAAAATAAGGATAGGACCGCATCTTGGGTGTGACACCCAAGCCAACAATGCTGCTATGCAGTAGATGGCTCAATCCCTCATGAACAACCAGCAGCATGGCAGGAATGGCAATGGCTACTCCACGTTGTCTGAGTTCATGAGTTACTCGCCCCCAACCTTCACCGAGACTGCTGAAGCGTTGGATGCTGATAACTAGATCCGTACCATCGAGGACCTCCTTGCACTGGTCAATTGCAATGAGGATTGTGAGAAGGTGCTTTATGCCTCTCACTGCCTCGGAGGTACCACCCGAGATTGGTGGGATGGGTTCAAGGTCATGCAAGGAGAACGTGTGATCATGTGGAATGACTTCAAGGAAGGATTCCGCACTGCCCAC
This sequence comes from Hordeum marinum, assembly GCA_022496015.1. NCBI lineage: Eukaryota > Viridiplantae > Streptophyta > Magnoliopsida > Poales > Poaceae > Hordeum > Hordeum marinum. The sequence continues at coordinate 209,752,197 of CM039674.1, read as the reverse complement.
ATTCCTTCTGGGATCATGGCTATCAAGAAGAGAGAATTCCGAGCGTTGAAGCAAGGAAGTGGCTCTGTCAAGGAGTATCTACAGAAGTTCAACCTGCTGTCAAGGTATGCATTTGAAGATGTTAGCACGGAGGCTGCCAAGAAGGAACACTTCATGGAAGGACTTCAACAGGTCTTGAAGTATCAGCTCATCGTCTGCGAGTGTCGAACCTTCTTCGACTTGGTGAACAAGGCCCTCATGCTGGAAGACAAGCATCGTGCAATCAACGACACTCGCAAGCGCAAGATGATTAGCAAGGGTAGCCCCATCAACCAGAAGCCTCACCCATGGCAGCCACCCCCCGCCAAGCCAACCTATCAGCCGCAGGAGGCCAGATCTCCTGCACCTCATCCGAGCTACCAGCCTCAGCAGTACGCCAATCCCAGCCCAGCCTACAACAACAAACCCAATAACAACACCGATGGCAGAAACTTCAATAACAACCCTAGACAAGTCGCTTGCTTTGGATGTGGTCAGCCAGGACACATCTCTAGGTTGTGTCCTAGCAAGAAGCCAGATGCACCGCACCCCAATGCGCCAGCTCAAGGTCAAGCCCATGGAGGACCACCAAGGAACCCCGCTCCCCGCAACCAGCCCAACAATGGCAAGGGTCATGAATCACGTCACCGCTGAGGAAGCCCAGGAAGACCCGGACGTCATACTGGGTACGTTCCTCGTCAACTCAGCCCCGGCAATAGTATTGTTTGATTGTGGAGCTTCACATTCTTTTGTCACTCATAAGTTTGCACTAGAGAGTGGCATGAAGCCTACACCCCTAGGTAGCCATATGTTGATACAAACCCTGGGATCATTATGAAGTTTGGGATAGGTTGTAAGGGATTTGAGATTAACATAAATGGGGTAGACTTCTTAGCCGACCTTATAATCCTGAAACCGGAAGGCTAGGAAGTGATCCTAGGCATGGACTGATTAATCAGGCACCAAGGCATGCTGGACCGTGCCAAAAGGATTGTCACCATGACCAATAGCCAAGGACTGGAAGTCAAGTTTGTTCCCAACCCAGCCTCCACTCAAGCCCCTCAGGCTAACTGCCTATCGGGAGTTGAGTTGGATCAAGTGCTAGTAGTATGTGAGTACCTAGATGTGTTTCCTGATGAGCTGCCCGGAATGCCTCCTGACCGCGACATCACATTCACCATTGAGCTTATGCCCGGATCAAGGCTCATCTATAAGAAGGCCTATAGGATGGGATCCGTAGAGTTAGCTGAGTTGAAGAGGTAATTGGCAGAGCAGCTTAGGAAAGGATTTATTCACCCTAGTGCCTCTCCTTGGGGATCGCCTGTTCTATTTATGTCAAAGAGGGACGGAACTATCAGACTTTGCATCGATTACCGTTCTCTCAATGAGGTCACGATAAAGAACAAGTACCCACTCCCCAAGATCAAAAACATGTTTGATCAGTTGAACGGAGCCAAGGTGTTCTCCAAGACCGACCTCAGGTCTGGGTACTATCAGCTGAAGATCAGACCTCAAGACATTCTGAAGACGACATTTGTAACCCGGTATGGCCTGTATGAAAACACGGTCATGTCATTCGGGTTAACTAATGCCCCTGCCTATTTCATGTACCTCATGAATAAGGTATTCATGGAGTACTTGGACAAGTTCGTTGTTGTCTTCATTGATGACATACTCGTCTTCTGCAAGTCTGAAGAAGAACATGAGGAACACTTGAGATTGGTCCTAGAGAAGCTTCGAGAGCACCAGCTTTATGACAAGTTCAGAAAGTGTGAATTCTAGATGCATGAAGCTGGATTCTTTGGTCATGTGTTGAGAGCAAAAGGATTGTCAGTGGATCCTGCCAAGATTGAAGCTATGACTTAGTGGCAAACCCCAACCACCGTGAAGGAAGTGAGGAGCATCCTCGGACTCACGGGTTATTACCGCAAGTTCGTGGAAGGGTTCTCAAGCATTGCCCGACCCATGACCCGGCTTTTGAAGAAGCACAAGAAGTTCGAGTGGACAGCTAAGTGCGAGGAAAGCTTCCAGGAACTCAAGAAGAGATTGACCACGACCCCTATCTTGGCCACTCCTGATATTCACAAGGAGTTTGTGATTTATTGTGATGCATCAAGAACCGGACTTGGAGGTGTTCTGATGCAAGAAGGCATAGTTGTAGCATATCTATCCAGACAGCTACGTCCCCATGAAGAGAACTACACAACTCATGATCTCGACTTGGCAGCCGTGGTTCATGCCTTGAAGACATGGCGACATTACCTTCTGGGGAAGCGATGTGAGATATTCACAGACCACAAGAGTTTGAAGTATATCTTCACTCAAAGGGAGTTGAACATGAGGTAGCAAAGATGGTTGGAATTGATCAAGGATTATGACCTCAGTGTTCAATACCACCCCAGAAAGTCCAATGTGGTAGCAGACACCTTGAGCAGAAAGGCTTGTTCCTTGAATGCTATGATTAAGGAGAGGCTACCCGCCCTGTATGAAGAACTAGAGAGCTTTGGCTTGGAACTAGTTGCACTAGGATTCCTCGCCAACCTCGAAGCAAAGCCTACCTTTATGGATGATATCAAGGAAGCCCAGAAGGGGCATGAGAGCATTGAAGGCATAAGAGGAAGATGAAGGCAAGCAAGGCCCCAAGCTTCTCTATGGACGGACAAGGAGTTGTATGGTTCGGAAATCGCATATGCGTACCCAACAAAGAGGAACTCAAGAACCTGATCTTGCAAGAAGCTCATGACACTCCCTACGCCATCCATCCTGGAGGAACCAAGATGTATCAGGGCCTCAAGGCAAGATTTTGGTGGCATGGCATGAAACGGGAGATAGGCACGTTCGTAGCTAAGTGTGACATATGCCAGAGGGTCAAGGCTGAGCATCAGCGACCCGCTGGACTACTGCAGCCCCTCAAAGTGCCTGAATGGAAGTGGGATAAAGTCGTGATGGATTTCATCACCGGTTTACCAAGGTCAAGCAAGGGACATGATTCCATTTGGGTCATTGTCGACCACCTGACCAAGGTAGCCCATTTCATTCCCGTCAAGACCACCTATGATGGTAACAAGTTAGCCAGCCTCTACATCGAGTGTATCATGAGCCTTCACAGAGTTCCAAAGGAGATTGTGTCAGATCGAGGCACCTAGTTCACCTCAAGATTTGGGAAGATGTTTCAAGAAGCCATGGGAGCCAAGCTCTCCTTCAGCACTGCTTTTCACGCCCAGACCGACGGGCAAACGGAACGAGTGAACCAGATACTCGAAGATATGCTCCGCCCTTCGCCGAGTTCTCATACAACAACAACTATCAGTCGAGTCTTTAGATGGCACCATTTTAGGTGTTGTATGGACGCAAGTGTTGTACTCCCCTCAACTTGTTAGAGACCGGATAAGGATTTACTTTTGGACCAGACATCCTTCGCGAAGCCGAAGAGCAAGTTCAACTTGTCCCACAGCGCCTTGAGACCGCCAAGTCAAGACAAAAGAGCCATGCCGACTCTCACCGCCGATAACTGAACCTCAATGTTGGAGATTATGTCTACCTATGTGTCACGCCTCTCAAGGGAACCAAGCATTTCCACATCAAAGGGAAGCTTGCACCAAGATTCATCCGCCCCTTCAAGATCAACGCAAGATAAGGAGAAGTTGCCTATCAACTGGAGTTACCTCCCGAACTATCGGATGTGCACAACGTCTTTCATGTGTCACAACTCCGGAAGTGTCTGCAAGCTCCCAGCCGCCCCGACCTGTACAAGGACATCGACCATCAAGCCATCAATCTTGATCCAGATCTCACTTATCGTGAGAGGCCACTTCACATTTTGGATGAAGCCGAGCGATGCACCCGAAGCCGCACCATCAAGTACTTCAAGGTCCAGTGGAGCAACCACACTGAAGCTGAAGCAACCTGGGAGCGTGAAGATTATCTTAGATCGAAGTTCCCATATCTTTTTAGCGCTTGGCCTAGGAATCTCGGGGACGAGATTCTTGTAAGGGGGGAAGGTCTGTCACACCCTATGTTTGTAGCACATTGATATGTTTGGGTTTATAAAATTTGGAGCCAACTAAAACTTTTTCTATGTGCTTATGCTTGCTTGCTATGTTGTTTGCTTGCTTGTTGATTGTGTTATTTGACACTACTAGGTTCTATCCCACTTCATATTCATCTTCCTTGTTCCAAACCTCTTGCCAAATGATCATGCCATGTGAATAGTGCGCAAAACTATTTTCATCAAATTTTGTTTTAACTAAAAATGATTTATTTAATTTGAGTTTCCAAAACCCCCTAAAATAAGGTTTGCACTACAAGTCCTCAAATCAGGTGGACCCTTCTTTCCCAAAGGATTTATTTCAAACCTACTATATACATGACTTCCCAAAACCACCAAATATTATTTTTATATATTATTTTTTCATATTTTATTTAAAGGCTTTTTCTTAAGGCCAGAAATGGTTTTTTGTAGGGAAAAATTATTTAAATGCTTTGAAAATATTTGAGAAAATTTAAAGAAACTCAGTGGACATATATTTCCCATATATATGAGTTTCAACACAAGGGCATGATCGTATCATAGGCAAATCCCCTCAAAACCCTTTTTGTTCAAATCAAGCTTTTGGAATATTTCTATAAGAAATATTCTCAATAAATTCCAAGAAAATTCCAGCAAGTCTTTACTATCATATGTGATGATCTTGCAAAGTTTCATCTCAATCCAAGTTGGTTTGGTTCATCAAACCATCCCAAAACCATTCATGTCTAGAATCAAATTTGAGAACTTTACATTGTGAAGTGTCTCCCCTTGGCCTCAAACTTTGTGGGCATGCTATAATGGCCAAATAGTGATGATACACTAAGTGGTGCATCAAGGGTAAAAGCCTAGCATCAATGCATCTACAGGATTCTACTAATTTCTAGGGTTCATCAAATCTCCATTGTCAACCTTTTCCCCTAGAGGTCAAACTTGGTGAATCCTCTCATTTTTACCTATCCTTTGACCCTGGTAAGTATCTCAGTAAGGTGGAAGCATCTTCTAGCCCAAAACACCATCAAACACCTTCTGGTGATTTGGTAAAAACCCCATTTTCACCTCTCTCTCTTTTACCCTTGCCCCCAAATTTTTACAACAACCTCCTATAGTTACCTTTCATTCCTAGTAAAAGCTTCGTGGTCATAGCTTAAGTAAAATGTTGTGAAAAGACCCACTTACCACCCTGGACAGGAGTTTTTTCTCTCTCTCCAAACCTTCCTTCTCTCCTAAGCCATCCCAGGGCATCCAATGCTCTATCCACCTATTAGTCTACCCCCTAGAGCCTCTAGACAAAAGTGGCCGCGCCCAAAATGCCAATGGCATGCCCTGGCATGCCATTTGGGGGCTCTGGAGCGTGCTATAGTGCACTCCCGCATTGTAGCTGCCCCCTATCCTGATGCCTCGACCACCTCGGGCTAGGGGAACACGCCACCAGGCACCCTCGGCGTCTGCACCTTCCTGCCGGTCGCCTCCCCTCCTTTCTCCCTCTCTAGTGGCCTCCCCGCACGCGCGAACCGGCCACCCCCTTGGCCAGTGCCAGGGCTCATACGCACGACGACCTTGCCCCCCTCTGCTTGTCCTCACCCTCCAGGGTATCTCTCATGGACCCGTGTGCCCCTCCCTGGCCTGCCGTGCCTCAACGGCGAGAGCCCGAGCTCTCTCGCGCTCGCCACCTCCCCTGCCTCTGCCTCTCCCATATAAAAGGGCCCTCGGACCTCCCTCTTCTCCTCCATCACACCTCTCCGCACCAATCGAGTGCCTATTCCACACCTGGAAGCTCCGAAGGTTCCTGCTCCCGGATCGCACCCGAGATCCGCCGTCGGGGATCGTCATCGATCTCGGGGTATGCAGCGTGTCAAGTGCCCATTCTTCTTCCCCTGTGCCTCCTGCTCCCTCCTAGGCTGATCCCTCCTCCTCTACGCTTCATTTGCAGCTCAGGGCGGCCGAACCATCGTCTTCTCGAGAGATCTCCACCGTGGGTTCACGTCGTTGGCGAACCCCGGCCCTCTGGCGACTTCCTCCATGCCCGAGCGGACGGCGGGACCTCCCCAAGCCCCCTCGTGCCTTCCTCAAGTCGAACTGCCACCGGAGTCGCCGCCGGTGAGCCTCTCCGTGACCCTGTGCTAGAGGAAGGACATGGCAGGTGGGGCCTGCCTATCATACTCCCCTGCCCCTTGTGCCACCGATAGGTCGGGCCCGCCTGTCGGGTTCGAACCTATCGGTTGTCGCGTGCATCGTCTGCTTGGGCCAGTTTCCCTATGGGTCGGCTCTGCCTCGGTGCTTCTGGCTCGAGAGGCACAGTGCAGTTTTTCTTTGTCTTTTTTCTGTCTTATTTCCAAAAATCCCACAGACCTATATATCCATCTAAATCCAAATGTCTTTCCACCTAAATTCTTAGAATGATCTATAGAATTTATTAGTGCCATTTATAAAAATGTTTGAAACTATTTTTAGTACTGTTTTATTTTAAAACCTATATTTAGGCACCTTTTGCCTTTGTTATTTAATTTCTAAAATATTTTTCACAACAAAACTCTAGGAGGATATTTTTAGTATGGCATTGGGTATTTATCAGAATAGAGTGGAATTTCTAATAAGTAGTTGAGTGCTCTGTTTTTGTGTGTTGCTTATTTTTATCGCTTTATTTCAGGATGATAGATTGCGCGGTTGATGAAGAAGTTGGACCTGAAGACTTCGAAGACCCCAGAGACTTTGTTGAGCCAGGCAAGCAGCCCTTTGACCATGATGACAAACAATTTTTATTGCATGTCATATAGCATCTTACTTTCATCATATTTGATCATGTGAAGTGGTGTTCCCCTTTTGGTGGGATACCTCCGTTACTCTTATCGTTGAGACTTGCATCGTTCATGACCCTACCACCTTATGAGGGTTGTGCGGGTGGGAGTAGTTAGGTTGCAACGGATGCTACACAAATGGGATGGGACTTATGCATAGTGATGGTAAGAAAGTGATGATTTCAAAGACGTTTCGAAAACCCCGTTGGGTGCCACTAATGCCCGAGGGAGATGATGATAGGATGGGTGACCACTTGAGAAAGAAGTGGTGTGTCGGGGCAAGTTGAGTATGTGTTTTCAAAAACAGATTAGATTTAAGGTCTGCTGACCATCCCAACCTTACATGTGCAACCACAATACCCCTTATGGGATGGGGCTTTGTTGATTACCTTGGTGGGTATTGGCAAGGAGCCTGCATTACTAGTGGCAGGAGTGGCGTGGTCACTCTCGATACGGGGTCGTACCAGTATGTATGATCATGCGGTGTCTTCAGAGGCACCGGGCACACCATTGGTCCCCTCATCGATAGTACGGTTAAGAGCGAGGCTCGTGTGAAGTACATCATGAGGGCTGGGTACCAATCGAGTGGACTCTTTGTTTAGTATCGCTAAGGGAAAGGCATTGTTCGGGTGCTTACCGTGGGTATGTTATATACCGCGAGTCATGGATGACACAGAAGTTCCCCGAGTCTTGTGGGTAAAGTGTGCAACCTCTGCGGAGTGTAAAACTATTCGAATAGCCACGTCTGCGGTCATGGACAGTTGGAGGTCCTTCTTAAACTACGTCCGGATGTTTTCATGAAACTTGGTGTGAGTATGGATGTGATGGTGACAAGAGGTCACTTGAGCTAAGCCCGATGACTTAGCAAGGGAATTAAACTAAGTCCGATGGCTTAGCATGATGAATGAACATGAGATGTTCTACCCCTACTTATGGTGATGTCTGTAACTTGTTCACATGGAAACTGTTAACTGTTGATGCATGCTTACTAGTTACTTGATCATGTCATTTGCATACAAAATTAGCTTTCCGCAAACTTACCTACTTAGTGTTATATCATGCATCATTGTTACCTTGTTCCACAACTTGGGTTGCTTGCGAGTACATTCAAAGTACTCATTGGCTTGCCACTGGTTATTTAATTGGCTAGTCATGGAAGAACGTGAGTATGTTGAAGAGTTCGTTGGAGACGAACATGCGAACTAGGACGCTTCGCAGTTAGAATGCCTGTAGGTTAAGGCAGATGGAATGGGTTCACGCTTTCGACCGAGATTTCCGTTGCTTGTTCTATTTTAAGTGTTTGGCCTGTGTGGCCCTATCTATGTAAGACTAGACCTTCGTGGTCTTTATTTGGGTAAGACGTTAAGTGTGGATGTAAGACTCTTGTTATTCAGCTTCTGTTTGTTCAGTGAGCATTGATCTCTGGGATCGTTGTACACATGCATTCGATGATCACGACTTATGAGTCGGGGTCCCCACATGATGACTAGTCCCCGGTGGTTTGGTATGTTCAGAAAACCACGGCTAAAACCGATATCACATGGTTTGGACGAATAACAAACCCAATGTATGACACAGAATAACCTCTAACAAGGTTTTTAGTATGACAACTTAAGCTCAGATTTGCATACTGGTTCTCGCCTACTATGACAGTAAGTTTTTGGCTTTGTCCCCTGAGGTGCTTGACCAGAGTAGCTGGAAACACAATCAGAGTGGTTCTTCCTTTGCCCTTTTAGCTGAACGAGCGAAACGTAAAGGGGCAAGCACAGGAGCTGGGCAACCCGACTATTGACCCAAGACATAGTTCGGAACCAATGCATATAAAATGAATTCCAAGACGGTGAATGCATAATCAATTCTGCATAGGGTGATTTTTAAACTCGAGCCCCTAGTCTAGTAGCCGGTTGCGTGGTGATGTGTACCAAACAGTTTTGCAAGAAGAGGGAGAAAATAGTGCCAAAAATGACAGCGAAGCGACCATGTATAATGGTTCTTTATTTTGCTCAACAAGTCTTATTATTCAAGTTGCCGTGGCAACTGTTTACAGGTATTTGAAAATGAAATATAAATTTTATAGGAGTGGTTGTACCATGGGTCTTCGATGGGTGACCTGACGTCCTCGATGTGCCCTGTCACTTGTCCGCTCCTGCGCCTCCTAGGGAGTTGTGTACCTCAATGGGTGGTACTGTTTAGTGAACGGACCTTGGAAACAAAATCTTGAGAGGTCTCCAAAATGTGGGTGAGCTTTATGCCTTTAACAGGTCCTTTATCATACCTGCAATGTGTTCGAAGACATTTTGATGGTAGTAGTTCGGTCTAGCCGAATATACACACTTTTTATAGTTTTCCCCACTGTCGCCCATGGAAATTTGAGCGCAAAGTTGTGCCTCCTAGGCACTGTTGGAAATATGCCCTAGAGGCAATAATAAAATGGTTATTATTGTATTTCCTAGTTCATGATAATTGTCTGTTGTTCATGCTATAATTGTGTTAACCGGAAACCGTAATACATGTGTGTGAATACATAGACTACGACGTGTCCCTAGTGAGCCTCTAGTTGGCTAGCTCGTTGATCAATAGATGGTCACGGTTTCATGACCATGGACATTGGATGTCGTTGATAACGGGATCACATCATTAGGAGAATGATGTGATGGACAGGACCCAATCCTAAGCATAGCACAAGATCGTGTAGTTCGTTTGCTAAAGCTTTTCAATGTCAAGTGTCGTTTCCTTAGACCATGAGATTGTGTAACTCCCAAACACCATAGGAATGCTTTGGGTGTGCCAAACATCACAACATAACTGGGTGGTTATAAAGGTACGCTACGGGTATCTCCGAAAGTGTCTGTTGGGTTGACACGAATTGAGACTGGGATTTGTCACTCCGTGTGACGGAGAGGTATCTCTGGGCCCACTCGGTAAGACATCATCATTATGAGCTCAATGTGACTAAGGAGTTAGTCATGGGATGATGTATTACGGAACAAGTAAAGAGACTTGCCGGTAACGAGATTGAACAAGGTATGGTGATACCCACGATCGAATCTCGGGCAAGTACCATACCGATAGACAAAGGGAATTGTATACGGGATTGATTGAATCCTTGACATCGTGGTTCATCCGATGAGACCATCGTGGAGTATGTGGGAGCCGACATGGGTATCCAGATCCCGCTGTTGGTTATTGACCGGAGAGGTGTCTCGGTCATGTCTACGTGTCTCCCGAACCCGTAGGGTCTACACACTTAAGGTTCGATGACGCTAGGGTTATAGGGAAATAGTGTATGTGGTTACCGAAGGTTGTTTGGAGTCCCGAATGAGATCCTGGATGTCACGAGGAGTCCCGGAATGGTCCGGAGACAAAGATTGATATATAGGAAGTGAGGTTTTGGTTACCGGAAGTGTTCCGGGTGTCTCCGGTAGTGTACCGGGACCACCGGAAGGGTTCCGGGGGTCCACCAAGTGGGCCCACCTGCCCCGGAAGGTTCCATGGGACAAGAGTGGGAGGGAGCCAGCCCCTAGGTGGGCTGGTGCGCCTCCCACCCCAGCCCAAGGTGCAGCAAGGGTGGAGGGGGCAAACCCTAGGCTTAGATGGGCCTTAAGGCCCACCCTAGGGCGCCTCCACCTCTCCCTGCCCTGGCCGCCGGCCAGATGGGCTCCTGGAGGCTGCCGCCACCCCTAGGGTGGAACCCTAGGGCGCAGCACCTCTCCTCCCCTCCTCCTATATATAGTGGAGGTATTTGGGGCTGCACAACACACGAGTTCATCTCCTCCCTGGTGCAGCCCTACTCCTCCCTCTCCTCGTTCTCCGTAGTGCTTAGCGAAGCTCTGCCGAAGTACCACGCAGCTCCACCGCCACCATGCCGTCGTGTTGCCGGAGCTCTCCCTCAACCTCTCCTCCCTCCTTGCTGGATCAAGGCGTAGGAGACGTCACCGGGCTGCACGTGTGTTGAACGCGGAGGTGCCGTCCGTTCGGCACTTGATCGGATCTACCGCGATCTGAATCGCTGCGAGTACGTCTCCATCAACCGCGTTCTAGCAACGCTTCCGCTTAGCGATCTTCAAAGGTATGAAGATCCAATCTCTCCTCGCTGGTTTGCTGGTTTCTCCATAGATAGATCTTGGTGACACGTAGGAAAATTTTGATTTACTACTACGTCTCCCAACAGGCACATGCTTTAATAGCCCTAGGGTTGAGAAGAGGGTGGCGAGTCCCTATATATGGGGAGAGGGAGGTTCTGGGAGTTTGGACTGAGACCGAGCTCGTTTCCCACCCTTACGTGCCTTTATGGCAAATGTCGGTGTTTGCCGATCATCATTGTAATGGAATTTGTCCGCTAGGGACAACACATGTTCCTCAGTTCGGAGAGAGCGCTCGGTGTTGATGTTGACAGTAATGACCCCCTTGGGGCCGGGCATCTTGAGATTGAGGACTGATGTGTAGTGTGGGATGGCGTTAAAGCGAGCGAACGCTATACAGCCTAGCAGGGCGTGATAGCCACTATGAAAAGGTACAATGTTGAAGACCAAGTCTTCGCTCCAGAAGTTATCTGGTGAGCCGAACAATACTTCTACGCTTACAGAACCTATGCACCGGGCTTCGACGCCTGAAATCACTCCTTTAAAGGTAGTGTTGCTGGGTTTGATCCTTGACGGATCTATACCCATCTTTTTCACCGTGTTTGAGTAAATCAGATTAAGGCTACTTCCTCCGTCCATTAGGACTTTAGTGAGGTGATACCCGTCTATGATGGGGTCTAGGACGAGGGTGGTCGAACAACCATGACGGATACTGGTTGGGTGGGCACGTCGATCAAAAGTGATCGGGTACGCCGACCATGGGTTATACTTCGGGGCTACCGGCTCTATAGCGCAGACCTCTCAAAGGGCACATTTCCTCTCCTTTTTGGGTATATGACCGGCGTATATCATGTTTACAGTTTCACTTCTAGAGGGAACTTTTTTGTCCACCGTCGACCGAATCGCGAGGTTCATCCACATCCCCACTATGTCGGCCCTTGCCTTGATCCTCGGTAGCGAGTTTGTCGGCATGTTTGAATACCCAATGGTTATGGTCGGTGTGATTGGCGGGCTTCTCTTGAGTGCCACGGATCTGGAAAGGCCTCTCCATGATCTTGTCCAGTGGGGTGGGTCCGTCGCAATTGCCTTTAGGAGGCTTCTTCTGCTGCCCTGGTCAGGAGTTGCGGAAGCCAGTGTTAACGTCCGTGTCATCGCCATCATTATTGTTGTGCATGCGCTTATTCTTGTTGTCCTTTGGTTTCCCGTTTCTGTCCCAAACTTCAGAGGTTCCGGGGTCTTTGGGGTTGTGGCTCTTTTTTGTGAGCCTGTTATTCTCTCCCGCGCAAAAGCGGGTCATGAGTGATGTAAGGGTCGACACAGTCCGAGGTTTATCCTGGCCAAGATGGCGGGCCAGCCATTCATCCTGAATATTATGCCAGAAGGAGGCTATTGCCTCAGCATCCAGGTAGTCAACGATCTGTTTTTTCTAGGTCAAGAAACGATTCCAGAATTAGCGTGTGGACTCGCCTGGCATCTAGACGACATTGCTCAGGTCGGAGGTGCCCTAGAAGTTAGATCGGAATGCATCCTCTAGATCTTCCCAGCACCCGATGGAGTTTTCGGGGAGGCTGTTTAACTAGTGTCGAGATGGCCCCTGAAGCTTTAGGGGTAGATACTTGTTGGCATGTAGGTCATCTCCTCACGCCATGTGGATGTGGAGGAGGGAATCCTCAATCCATACAGTTGGGTCAGTTGACCCATCGTATTGCTCTATGTTTACGGGTTTAAACCCCTCCGGGAAATGACATTGCATCACCTCATCCGTGAAGCACAGTGGGTGGGTAGTACCTCTGACCGGAGCTATGTTGCGTCGATAGTCAATGTCTGTGCTAGCTCGGTTTCATTCCCAGCCTCTATTGTTGTGGTCGATCCAAGGCCGATACCCGTCCCGTCGACTGGGTGAGTACCCTCTAGATCCGTAGATGGATCTTGTGTGACCTGCCCTATGGTCCAGGTCGTACCACAGGTCGAACCTGCCTTCGGGGTCTATTGGCTCTTTTCCTCGTCTTCGGGGTATCATCGGCCTATAACCGATATCATCAGTCGTCCTGTCTAATCCTCGAGGAGGGTGGTCTCGCATGTCGTATGGGGTATGTTTGGGAGACGACATGTCAGTAAGCGCGTCGTCCAATTGTGGCAGCAGCCTTCTACGTGGATAGCTCTTAGGTTGATCCAATGGACCGCAACTGTATTCTTTTGCTTTAAGGCTGCGGGCCGAGGCTATAAGTTGTTGCCTAAACAGTTCCTAATCTTCAAGGTTATCGGGGATGGCGAAGTCATCGTCTTCCATGATGTCTTCCTCCTCAACAGGGGGGAGGTAATTGTCGTCCTTGGAATCATTTAGGTCATTGGGGTTGAGATGATCTTCCGGTCTCTCCTGACCCTCTAATGGATGTTCAGGGATATCGGGATCACCGAGGTCTTTAGGGGTATCTCCGTCCCCGGTGCCGACAATAGCTTTTCTGCCCTTTTTTTCCTTTTGATCGCTTATGCGGCTTTCGGCGCCTTGACGACGCTCCACCTGATTTGTGGCCATATTTTTTAGTTGTGTGTTTGCCGTTAGCGACTGGAGTGTACACCATGTAGGCGTCGTACGTAGAGGTGGCAACCCATCACCCGGTGTAACGGGGGCAGGGTCGCACCCTTCCCCATCCATGTATTCTGCCTCCTCGGAGGCATAGTCCAGAATGTCGGTTAAATCCTCAATGGTGGCTATCAAGTGGGTGGTGGGTGGGATGAAAAATTCTTCTTGACCCGCCTTGGGACCGATCAGAGCTTAGATCAGGGTTGGGTCGTCGGTAATCTTCATCGACGAGATCCGATCTAGGGCCTCGTTCAATTTTGAGAGCTCGATCGGGTCAACCTGCTCAGAGCGTTCGGAGTTGACCTCTAGTGCGGCCGCGCAAGGAGAGTGTTCGGCAAGAATAGGTGTCCGGGCATCTAGCATTATGGCCGAGTCCGGAATAAAGGTTAGGCTATCGCCAGGGTGGTTCTCGAAGGCAGGGCCGAAAGAGGGATCTGAGGTTAAAGCGTCAGAGTCTTAGGCCATGGCAGGCAAGACAACGAGCCCGATTAGAGAGAGATTGCCTCGAGAGTTTACGGAGAACTCCAGGTCCCCGAATCTGACCTCTTGATTTGGGATGAAACTTCCGACCGAGCCTAGATGGCTGGTCGGGTCAGCGTGCAGCACAAGGCTGCCAAAAGCGAAGATCTGTTCGGGGACAAAAGTGTCCATGTTGGGGAATTCTTCATTGATGGCAATGCGAGCCATCGATTGCTTTGGTGATCACAGCGGAACTCTCAGTGGAAGAACCAATGTCGGTGTCAAAACCGGCGGATCTTGGGTTGGGGGTCCCGAGCTGTGAGACTTGGATCGATGGTAACAGGAGAAGAAGGAGACGATGTTTACCCAGGTTCGGGCCCTCCTATGGAGGTAATACCCAACGTCCTACTTGATTATATTGATGATGTATAGGTTACAGAGTTGGTCTACCTCGAGATCTAGTAGCTAAACCCTAGATGAGTTGTCCTCTTCCTACAACCTAAAACCCTTCGACTTATATAGACGCCGAGGGTACCTAGGTTTTACACATGCTTGGTTACACATAGAAGGAAAAACATGCCTATTCACCAGTACAATCATGGAGGACACCCCACCATTCGTGAAGCTTCCTTCCTGGGAACAGGGCCTTTGATCAATCCAATGCTCGATAATCGGCCCATATATTCCGGCCCTGAGAAACAGGTCGGCCGCCCGAGGACCCCTTAAACCAGTACTACCTCAGACGCCTTTTAGCTAAAGTTGACTCTACTTCAGTCCCTTCATTAAGAATTTTAATATTACTAAACAAGGAATCAATAGAACAAACACCAATCACTTTAAGATCTTCATTGTTTTTATAGTGGAAATCACTAGAAGACTACTTTTCTAAGATTTCTCTTTTAGTTGTAAGCATAGCGGTTCTTTTCTTACTTTAATCCATAGGTACATATAAAGCATTAATATATTCATCAATCTTAGGCTCAAAAACTTTCAACTTGAGATTTTCAACTTCATGAGAAATTCTATCAATGCTTCTAGACATATGATCAATCTTATTCAGCTTTCTTCGATCGTAGTATTGAAAGCCTTTTGCGCATTGATAAATTCTTTAATATTACTATCAAGATCAGAGGTGTTCCTATTATTATTTAAAGAACAATCACCATAGGAATTACCTTAATTATTAGAGGAATTTCCAGGAAAAGGCCTAGGATTAAAATTATCGCTATGAGCATTGTTATTGAAATTGTTGTGAGAGACAAAATTCACATCTACGGATTCATTATTTTTCTCAATCAAAGTAGAGAAAGGTACATCATTAAGATAAATAGGATCATTTTTAATACAAACCAATTTCATCAAAGCATCAACTTTATCACTCAAATTACTAATTTCCTCTACCGAATTAACCTTTTTACTAGTAGGTGCTCTTTTGGTATGCCATTTAGAATAATTAGCGATGATGTCATCTAGCAATTTAGTAGATTCACCCAAGATAATATCCATAAAAGTACCACCTGTGGAGGAATCTAAAAGATTTCTAGAGACAAAATTCAATTCCGCATAAAAAATTGTATGATCATCCAAAGGTTTAAACCATATGTAGGACAATTTCTTATCATCAACTTCATTCTTTCCCAAGATTGGGCAACATGTTCATGCTCAAGTTGCTTAAAATTCATGATTTTTGTCCTAAGGCAAATAATTTTCGCGGCCGGAAAATACTTAGTGATAAAAGCATCTTTGCACCTATTCCAAGAATCGATACTATTGTGAGGCAAAGAGGAAAACCGATATCATTGTCCTCATATTTTTTCTTTTGCATATCACAATATTCAATGAACGTGTTTAGATGGGGCGCGACATCCTCATTAGGATTACCAGCAAATTGATATTTCATGACAGGATTCAACAAAGCGACGTTAATATCATAAGACTCCACACTGGTGGCGGGAGGAGCAATAGGCGTACTAGTAAAATCATTGTTATTAGTATTGGAAAAATCACATAACTTGTTGTTCTCTTCAGTCATCATGACTACACAAACAAGATTGCAAACAGCGGCAAGAAAAATGGCAAACGAAAAAGAGGGCGAATAAAATGGCAAATGGGTGAAGTGGGGGAGAAGAAAATGAGAGGCAAATGGCAAATAATGTTATTGCAAGGAGATGATATTTGTGATTATGAACCTAGTAGATGAGATTGCTTCCTCCCAGGCAACGGCGCCAGAAATTCCTTTGACGTGGCTTGAGACTGCATCGGTATTTCCCCAAAGAGGAAGGGATGATGCAGCACAACGAAGGTAAGTATTTCCCTCAGTTATGAAACCAAGGTATCAATCCATTGTCGGGACCCCAATCCTAAGCCAAAAGAATCCAGCCTGTAACACATCACATCACTTTGCGGCCTCACGCATGGTTATCTCCACGGCTAGCACCTTACCTGGGTCCAGACAGTTTGCGTCTGTTGCCTCACGTATGTGAATGTGTCGCTAGCATTCAAAGGTCAAAGAACCCGGGTCGACATGACTAGTCGTAGAACCCAAGTGGCACATCCGTATAGGGACATGCATACGTAACCCAGCAATGCATGTGTCGATCTCTAGCGTGTGTAGACGAGTCATAGCAAGCTATAGGGACTCCATTATGCCGTGGGACATAAATGTCATCACTGCACGTAGACGAGTCGTAGCAGGCTACAGGGACTCCATTACACTGTGAGACATTTCCCCGAAGGGACAGACACAACATCAAAGAAGGATACATGTCGATCAATCGATGTGTCCAGAGCAGTAACAACCTACCAAAACTCGATGGAAGCTCAAAGAGGCATTTACCCGTATAGAGTACTACTAATGTTACACAACTAGGTGTCGAATCCCACACATACAAACACATTTCAAACATACACGCAATATGCATGATATGCATAGATACAACATGGCATCACAACATAACTCTATGACTCAAGTATTCATTAATGACTCATAGGATCCAACATAGTGTGATATTGCAAGCAGGGATCACATGACCCAACACTCAAGTCATACAAGCAACAAGCGGAAGCAAACATGTCTGGGTACAGACATCTACTAAAAGTGGCTGGAGGAGCCTGAAAAGCTACAACTACCCTACCAAAGGAACCATACCTCTGTCTGGGATTCCCAAACAAATCCGGTCAACATCGCACTTCACGTCATCAGAATCACTAATGATACTGACGTCTCCTCTACAAGAACATAAATTAAGCAAACGTGAGTACAAAGGTTCTCAGCAAGACTTAAATCATAAATATCTACATATGCATCATTGACAACAAAGGGGGTTGTGGAGTTTATTGCAGGAAGCTAGCTTTGACTCTTGGCTAACCTGTACTGGGACTACACGTACTTTCTTTTGAGGTGGGATAGCACACACGAGTCCACATATTCACCATATCAATACTCCACTATGTATCCACTCCCGTCTCCCTACGATAAGGCCATCCATAGCACTCACACTTATATTGCGTATTTTAGAGTATCCATTTCACTTGTCTATGTACCACATAAGCAATCCAAGTAGTCCATATTCGAGGACGCGGCTATTCAAACATATTAATAAACCATGTAGGGGTACACTTCTTCACACACGCTCCCGCCACTTACCGCCATGTGCACGTAAAAAGGCACCTCGGCAACCTTCAAGCAGAAGCCTAGCGAGGGAGTCGGTCATGACCCTCAATCACACAAGACCCTAGTCTAGGTTTATCACCTATTTGAGACTAAACTCACAAGGAAGTCCGGACGAAGTTTCCATTATGGCCCCAAACGATTTCTACAAGGTTCCTAGGCCCAACTCTACGGATGGTTCTACGCTTGGTACACCCGGCCACTAGTGCATGTACCGCGCTATAGCATACCCCTCCGGTCAGTGCTATGCATGGCCGCCATCACATCTTACAAACACGAGAAACTAGTTGCAACTCCTGGACAGAGATCAAGGCAATTAATAAGCCGAGATGGTCCATTGGTTTCGGGCCCAATGCATGGTAGTATCTTGTCTTGGATAACATACACACAACTCAGTTCCTAAGGACGGACCCAGTGAGACAACCCGCCATGTACTCCTACATGGCCTCTCATCGCTACCTTTACCAAATCGTGTTCACACACTTAGCTCTCACACAGCAGGACATGAACACTTCCATTCTGATCCATCACTAAGATGGATCAGACCCGACACGACTCTAAGCATACCAGGCACAGTAAGCAAGCATGGATGAGTAAGCACAACAAGGCCCAAGCAGTTACTACTCATGCTAAGTGGTTTAACTATTTACTCTGACAAAGACAGGTCGTGCAAAGGAATGGGTTCAACAACTGAGAACATTTAACAGTTGAATCATGATTGTCCTAATGCAATAAAAGAGATTAGGAGCGAGAGAGTGGGTTCATATCAGTATGCTCAATTTGGGTTGCTTGCCTAACAACTCTGAACATATTACTTCTCTTCATTAGTGTCAACGATCATAACGTCAGGACCATCGTCTACCGAGAGGGAACGACACCGACAAACAGAGAAATGAACACATTCAATGTGATGCAACAAACATGATGTATGCTATGGCATGTTAAGGTACTGAATTCACCTAGTTCAAAATTGATCATATTATGTGAAGTGGAATTCAAATAGGCATCAATTTCAACGATTAATCAAATTTGTCCTAATCATCATTTGTCCAACTTGGTGATGTTAGCTTACTCAAACATGCATGAACACAGCATAAACAGATTCATTGGATTTTTTTTGATCATTTTTCATATATAAATTATTTTCATCTGACTTGCAGATTATTTTCTATGATTTTTACAAGTTTTGAAAATTTTCCAGAAATAGATAAATCAATTAAGATTTATTTAAATTCAGGTAATGGAATTATGGCATTAGTACGACATCACCATGATGTGAGCAGATCAAAGTCTGGTGAGGGTCAAACCTGACCGGTGGGACCCACTTGTGAGAGTCTCCGAGTTAAATATGGTTTAACTAACATTAATATACTGTTAATTAGTGAGGTGGGGCCTGTTGTTAGTAGTACATTCTGTTAATTAAACTAATTAATTAATTAATATCTTAAACTAGATTTGACCAGGGGCTGGCCCCACCTGTCACTAACTCTCGAAGGTCAAACCTCGAGTTAGCGGGGTCAAACCCATTGGCTTTTAGCCGCCGGTGATGGCAGGCATGGCGGAGGCATCGGAAACGCTCCTCCGATGATCAAATGGATGGCACCCAGTATGTTTGGGGTCCAGGATCTTGTCCGTGTTGATTCTTACTAAGGGGAGGAGTTGGGGTCATTGGAATCATTGACAGCGTCGAGTTCCACAGTGGCAGGAATTCGGGACTCGGCGGTTTCGGCGTTGTGGTGCATGAGAGGGCCAGCGGTTAGCACCAGACGAACTCACGCACGTGCACGAGCCCAATGGGCACACGCATAGGACCGGTAGGTCACCGGAGCTGCATCGATGACGAGCTCGGGCGGCAGCGTGCTACGATCAGCAAAGGGGGCGATGGCTATGGTGAGGGACAAGCCATGAGGTTAGTTGGATTTGACGCAGGAGCTCACAGTGAGACGGTTGAGGCAGACGACAAGCTCGGGGAGGCGCAGATGGCTGCGAATCACCGGAGAGGTGCGTCGTAGCCGAAGCTTGAAGACGATGTTGATGGAGACGACATAGGGCTCCTTCGGTTGCTTGGCTCGATGAGGAGGTCGGGGTCGACGTCGCGGTTCTTCTAGGCACGGGGATAGGGCAAGGGGGTGTTGGTGGCTATGGGTGTGACGACAGCGAGGCGGTGATGGCTTCAGCCATGGCGACACACACGCGAGGGAGAGGGGAGGAATGAGGGTAGAGAGGTTGGCTCAATGCGGACGACTCTGGGTACTCATTCCCTCCTCCATCCAGGCTAGCAGGCAGGAGGTGACTGTGGCGCGTGCGTGCGTGCAGCGAGCACGCGCTCGTCTTTCTTTCCACAGAAGCACGACGACACAAGGAGGCTCCGATGGGTTGGGCTGTTGTGAGCCATGAGATAAGTCGTCAATCTCCCTCTCTCTTTGCTTTATCTATTTATTTGTGGTTTCTATTTATTTCCTCTGTTTTGATTTAGTAAAAAAACTAAATCATTTTTAAAACTCCTGAAATAGATTATGGAGGAAATCTGAATTATTCTAGAGACCCTCAACTTTTTTCAGAATTACTGGAGCATGTAAAATATTTATAGGAGTGAAATGCTCCAATTCAAATATTGTATAAGTTAATTTAAAATCCACAGATGGTCCAAAAATAGATGCATCAATTTTGGAAGAGGTTTTCACCCTTATGAAAAATGATGAACTTTTCTTAAGAGCATTTTGGATTCATTGAAATTATTTTAAAGTTAACCTATTTGAATTTTATTTGTCCTAGGGTTTGATCACCCCCATTTCAGGTTCCATTTAAATTTTAACATGATGCATGGATGCCACTGATGCAACTCTCATGATTATTGCAAACAATTTCTAGGGCTGTGACATACATAGAGGAAAATCAAGCACCCACATAAACAACACCTGCACACAAACAATAAATACTTGCAACCTGACCCTAAAGAGAGGTTGTCATGCTCTCTACAGTAATAAGATAGATTAGGTAATGATAGGTAGGCCAGATAGATCTATAAAGAACACAAAATAAAAAGAGTATGTATGCAGCAATATATTTTTGGTTTTTTGGTTTTGTAGATCTGAAAACAAAGATTGCAAAAACATAGATCGGAAAGCAATATGATGGAAAAGTAGACCCGGAGGCCATAGGGTTCACTAATGGGTTCTCTCATGAGTATAGCGCACGGTGGGTGAACAAATTACTGTTGGGCAATTGATAGAAAATCGTATAGTCATGATGATATACAAGGCAAGGATCATTATATAGGCATCATGTCCAAGATAAGTAGACCGACTCTTGCCTGCATCTACCACTATTACTCCACACATCGACCGCTATCCAGCATGCATCTAGTGTATTAAGTTCATGGAAAAATGGAGTAATGCAATAGGAATAGACCCCATGTTGTTATCCTTAATAGAAAAGATACATGTGTGTCTTGTTGTCCCTTTTGTCACTAGGAAAGAACACGCAAGATTGAACCCATCACAAAGCACCTCTTCCCATGTCAAGAAAAATTGATCTAGTTGGCCTAACTAAACCAAAGATTCGAAGAAGAAATACGAGGCTATAAGCAATCATGCATATAAGAGATCAAACAAGACTCAAATAATATTCATGGATAGAAACTGATCATGAACTCAAAATTCATCGGATCCCAACAAATACACCGCAAAAGTGTACATTAAATAGATCTCGAAAAGACCGTTGTATTGGGAATCATAATAGAGAGACAGAGAGGAAGCCATCCAGCTACTGCCTACGGACCCGTAGGTCTATGGTGGACTACTCACGCATCATCGGAGAGGCACCTATGATGAAGATGAACCCCTCCGTGATGCTGTCTAGATTGGATCTCGAGGTTCTGGAAGTTGCGGCGGCTGGAATTTTGTTTCATCGACTCCCCTAGAGTTTTGGAATATTTGGGAATTTATAGGCATCAGAGGCGGTGGAGAGGGGTCCCGAGGAGGGCACAACCCACCAGGGTGAGGGAAGGCCCCCCTAGCGCGGCCTAGTGGATTGTGGTCTCCTCGACCCACTACCCTGACACTTCTTTAGTCTATTGGCTGTCTTCTAGTCTAGAAAAATCTCCAAAAAGTTTTGTTGCAATTGGACTCCATTTAATATTGATTTCTCTACGAAGTAAAAAACAAGCAAAAACAGCAACTGGCACTAAGTCAAGAGGTTACTCCCAAAAAATGATATAAAGTGGTAATAAAATTATGGTAAAACATCCCAGAATGATAACATAAGAACATGGAACATGAAAAATTATAGATACGTTGGAGACGTATCATAGACCACTTCAAAAGATGATTTGTCGGTGATGAAGTCTTGTGCTCGATTATAGGCATACTCAGCGACGGGGAGGCAATCTTCCCATTCCTTGAAGTTCCTCTTGATCAACACGGGTAGGAGAGTTCAAAGCATCCGGTTTGTCACCTCCATTGGCCATTGGTTTGTGGGTGATATACCGAAGATAATAGTAGCTTGATCCCGAGCTTGGCACATAGAGTCTTCCAAACGTAGCTAAGGAACTTGACATCGCGATCTGAGAGAATAGTCTTGGGCACTCCACATAGTCATAAGGTGTCCCTACAAAAGAGATTTGCAATATGCGAAGCATAGTCGGTCTTATGACATGGAAACAAATGAGCCATTTTAGAAAAACGATCCACAATGACACAAATAGAATCATGACTATTTTTTGTTCATGGAAAATATTAGCGAGTCCTTTGGCGCGGGGAGTCGACCACGCGGCAGTGGGCACCCTCGATGGACCCGTCAATGCGGAGTTTTGGAGCGAAATCAAGGCCAAATCAAGGAGGTTAATCCGAAGATCCACAGATCAGAAGAGATTAAAGGAGAGGATGAAGACACACGCAAAGGAATTGCTCAGTTGGAGTCCAGGTGAGACAAATTTTGATATGGTGGGGGAAAATTTGGAGTGCATCACTTTTGGCAAGGATCCCACCTTGGAAGGATTTAGGAAAGTTAATAAGGTGAATTTGTTCCCTGATATGAGAGAGGGGACGCTGTTATCCTTGTTTTCTTGCAATTTTGAAAGAAATAGTCAGAATTCGGATAGTAGGGACAGTAATTCGTGGACAATGATCAAGGGAGGGGACAAAAATCAGGGGACGGATGGTCTCTGTGGAATTAGGGGAATGTAAAAAATCAATGCAAATTTATTTTGGAAACTGCCTAATCAGGATCATTTATTTTTTGTTAAGTATATCAATTTCATCCCGCTTGGTACGTTTCCAAGGGATAGAGGGACCTATTTCAAGTCCATAAGCGAGTGTCTCTATCGAGTAACTCGAAATCCGGCAACAAATTTCTCCCCCACCCCGTTCTGCCAGCCTTCTAGTGTGCCTCTCATGGCAAGCGGGAATGAGTTAGAGAGGAGGGAAAAGGAGGGTAAGGAGATGGCAGAGGAGTCTAGGGGAGTGATGGCTTCGGTGGCTGCACTGGGAGCATTGATGACCACCATTGGGGAGGGAGCTTGATCTTGTGCCTTGTCCTGGACACTTCTCTAGAAAACAAGGGGAAGATGATATCGAGGCGTCCTCGCGGTGATCGTTCATCGCTCATCACCGACATGGAGGCCGCTAGGAAGGCGATCAGTGGTTGCCTGGTGGTGGGGCGCTTCCTATCGCCCTTCCAGGTGAATCCGCATATCATCATTGATGAACTCCGCACATCATCAGCATGGAAGCGGCAAGGAACGATCACCGTTCAAGAGGTGGCCAGTGTGGATGAGACGTTCTTCCTCAACTTCACTATCGAGGAGGACCGGCGCTTTGTTTTGATGGCCCAGCCATTAAACTATAAGCACGATGAAATCATCTTCGCCGAGTTCGATGGCATGGGTGACTCGACGGAGGTTTACCTTGGCGTCATGCTCATCTGGGTCTTGGTTCGTGACCTCCCGTTTGAGCTCAAAACTGAAAATATGGGTTGGATATTAGGGGATCAAATTGTGATGTGGTTGCCGTGTCTCATCGGAACCATATCATTGTAGAGAAGATTTTGCGCATGTGTGTGGAAATTTCACTACATGAGCCTCCTAAGAGTAAGGTAGAATTCACTCCCATGCGTAGCACTAAAAAATTCAGTTTGATGTAAGGTATGAGAAACTCCCTCTGTACTTTGTTTGTTGCAGGATTGTAGGTCATACTTCTATGTGGTTTTGTAGCATTCCCAAAGAAAAGAGAGTAGCATCAGTTCCAAAAAATCTTAGTGTAGAAACCTACTAGAATGGCCTAGGCTCTAGCAGGAGAGGTCTTTTGTTCGTCGGGTCGAGCAGCAACATCACGTCCAACGCCACGAACGGAATTGTGGTCAAGGTGGCCAAAGCTGTGAGTGAGCTCACGGCGATGGACAAGGGCGTTGTGGCGCCTTCAATGATGGACGTCTTGTAGTCTGATGGCCATGTCCAAGGGGGGACCTCACTTGGCCAGGAGGGCCAAGTTCTTGTGGCGTCTATGTCGGCTCCTATTGGTGCTGCTCCCGGTCAGGCGGACCGGCGAGTGGCTCCAGCGGTCCCCGCTAACCTTGGCCAGAAGGTCCAAGGGCTGGCAGGATTGGGCTACACTAACCCGGGTGTACTTCAAGGCTAGGAGGGCCACGAGCTGATGTGGCTGACAGTACCTAGCCATGATAAGGCATTGGTTGATGATGCTGGCCAGAAATGACATCCAATGGCTAGGAGGGCCAGGCGATTGTCACAACCCTAGCTTAGGCATTGTGTGTCATTGCATAACCATCATGGCATCATGTTTAAATTCAACTGAATTTGAAAATGGGGATGTCAAACCCTAGCACCTCATTGAATAAACGAAACTCCAACAACTGAATTTTTAATGAATACAAAATGCTCTTAAAAAATGTTCCCCCTCTTTGATAAATGTTGGCAACAACATATCAGGGGTGAGTTCTATTTGACAACTATTTTGGCAAATGTAATAAATTAGGTAAGTTTCTGAAAATCACTAATAAAGCACTGTAAATATTTTAGTTGCTTCAATTTTTCTGAAATTATTTGTGGAGTTGGAAATATTTAAATATACAACATAAATAATTTCAGGAATTTTGGCCTTATATTTTTTGCCCAAACAAAATTGAATAGAAAGCAGGAAATAGAAATCAGAAACTAAGATGAAAGAAAGAGAAAGAGGGAGATGACTTACCTGGCACAACAGATCGGCCCAGCCAACCAGAGCCCAGGCGCCAGTCGTCTTCCTCCTTTGCCAGGAGGACAATGGTGTGTCGCACGCACAGGAGGTGCGGCCACCTCCTACTTGCCAACTCCCGGCCTCCCCCTGAGCCTATCTCCTCGCCTGGAGATGCCTAGAGGCCCCCCTCTCTCTTTCCCCGTCCCTGGCTCACTCCCTCGCTCGCCCCTCCTCGGTTCCAAGACCACCGGAGAGGGCTGACATCGCAACCGCAGCCATCACCGCTCGTGTGCCTCGCTGCCGCGTCCAGAGGCATCACTCGCAGGCGCCAGGAGCCCAAATCCACCGCAACCCCGCTTGCATCCCCTTTGTAGTGTCGTGGCCGCACCTGTCCGAGCTCCGGCCGCCACCGCAGTTGATGCCGTGCTCGACTCTGACCACCCCGCAACCTCCCATGGCCTCCAATGGATGCGGCTCGCTCCCAGGATCACGTAGGAGTAAACCCCGCTCCGAATTGTGCTCTAGATGTGAAACCCTATCCCCTCCACCGCACCTGATGACGCCAGCGTGTTAGACCCGGTTGACCTTGGGTTTCACCCCCTAGGTCACCTATAGGTGGGCCAGCCCCTGGCTAAATCTGGTGGAGCGATTAATTAAATTAATTAATTTATGTTAGTAAGTAGGTCACTAACTAGTGGGCCCAGCCCCTTAATGAATTTATTTAGGACTTAATTAAACCTAATTAATCCTGTGTGTCACTGACTTACGGGTCCCACTAGTCAGCCTCTAGAGATGGCCCCATGTCATTGACATGTGGGTCCAGCTACACAGGTTTGACCTGGACCTGGCCGTGTGGACTGCTGACGCAATGCTGACGAATTGATGATGTAGTATTTGATTTATGAATTTATTTAATTTCAGAAAAATGCTATAAACTTCTAAAAATCATAGAAAATAATCTATAACTCGGATGAAAATAATTTATATATGAAAAATGATCAGAAAAATCCAATGAATCTGTTTATCTCACGATCATGCATGTTTGAACAAGTTAATAGCCCCAACTAGGGAAAATGATGATCAGGACAATTTAACAAATAGAGTTGGAATTGGAATTTAGTATATATTTGAATTCCACTTCACATAATATGACTACCTATAGCACTAGGTCAATTCAGTACCTTAACATGCCATTTCATGCATCATGTTTGTTGCATCACATTGAATGTGTTCATTTCTCTGTTGCCGATGTCGTTCCCTCTTGGTAGCCGTTGTTCTGACGATGATATCAATGTCACCAATGAAGAACTTTACCATCTTCAAAAGTGTCAGGCAAGCAAACCCCCTTGAGCATACTGATATGAACCCACTCTCTCGCTCCTGCTCTCTTTTACTGCATTAGGACAACAACGATTCGACTGTTACATGCCATCGGTAGTTGAACCCATTCCTTTGCATGACCTGTCTTTGCCACCATAAATAGTTGAAACCACTTAGCATGAGTAGCAACTTCTTGGGCCTTGTTGTGATTACTCATCCATGCTTGCTTACTTATAGTGCCTGCTATGCTTAGAGTCGTGTCTTGTCGGATCTGATCCATCTTGGCGATGGATCAGAATGGCAGTGTTCATCTCCTACTTTGTGAGAGCTAAGTGTGTGCACACGATTTGGTAAAGGTAGCGATGAGAGGCCATGTAGGAGTACATGGTGGGTTGTCTCATTGGGACCATCCTTAAGAACTGAGTTCTATGTGTGTTATCCAAGACAAGATACTACCGCACATTGGGTTACTTAATAGACCCTCTCGGCCTATTAATTGCCTTGACCTCTGTCCAGGAGTTGCAACTAGTTTCTGGTGTTTGTAGGAAAAGTGTTGGCGGTCATGCATAGCATTGCCTGATGGGGTGGGCTGTGATGCGGTATAGGCACAGTGGCACGGTGTACCAAGTGGCACCCGAACAGTGGGCTTGGGAACCCTGCGCCCATCATTTGAGGCCATAGCGGAAACTTCGGTCGGACTTCCGTGCGGGTTCAGTCTCAAATAGGCGATAAACCTAGACTAGGGTCTTGTGTGATAGATGGTCGTGGACAGCTCCCTCACTAGGCTTCCGCTTGAAGGTTGTCGAGGTGCCTTTTTACGTGCACATGGCGATAGTGGCGGGAGCATGTGTGAAGAAGTACACCCTGCAGGGTTATGAATCTGTTCGAATAGCCGCATCCTCGGATATGGACTACTTGGAGAACTTATGTGGTTCATAGACAACTTGAAGTGGATACTCTAAAATGCGCAAGATATGTGTGAGTGCTATGGATGGCCTTCTCGTAGGGAGACGGGAGTGGATCCATAGTGGTGTATTTATTGGTGAATATGTGGACTCATGTGATCTATCCCACCTCAAAGAAAGCACTTGTAGTCGTAGTACGGGTTAGCCAAGTGTCAAAGATGGCTTGCTGTAATAAACTCCAGAACCCCCTTCATTGATACTGATGCATATGTAGTTAGTTCTGATGTAAGTCTTGCTGAGTACCTTTTTACTCACGTTTGCTTAATGTATGTTTTGTAGAGGAGACGTCAGTCTCATTAGTGATTGTTACAATGTGAAGTGCGATGTTGACCGGATTAGCTTGGGAATCCCACACAGAAGTCTTGTTCCTTTGGTAGGGTCGTTGTAGCTTTTCAGGCTCCACCAGCCACCTTTAGTAGATGTTTGTATCGAGACATGTGTTGCTTCTACTTGTTGCTTGTATGACTTGAGTGTTGGGTCATCTGACCCCTGTTTGTAATATCATACTATGTTGGCTCCTATGAGTCATTAATGAATACTTGAGTCATAGAGTTATGTTGTGATGCCATGTTGTATCTACACATATCATGCATATTGCGTGTATGTTTGAAATGCATTGGTATGTGTGGGCTTCGACACCTAGTTGTGTTCCTTTAGTAGTACTATTTACAGGGAAATGTCTCTTTGTGCTTCCACCGAGCCTTGGTAGCTTGCTACTGCTCCAGACACATTGATTGATCGGCATGTATCCTTTGTTGTCGTGTTTGTCCCTTCGGGGGAATGTGTCGCAGTGTAACGGAGTCCCTGTAGCCTGCTACGACTCGTCTACGTGTAGTGATGAAATTTATGTCCCACGGTGTAATGGAGTCCTTGTATCTTGCTATGACTCGTCTACACACGCTAGAGATCGACATCTGCATTGTTGGGTTACATATGCATGTCCCTGTACGGATGTGCCACTTGGGTTCTATGACTAGTCATGTCGACCTGGGTTCTTTGTCATTTGAATGCTAGCGACACATTCCCATACGTGAGCCAAAAGACGCAAACGGTCCCAGCCCAGGTAAGGTAGCAGTCGTGGAGATAACCGTGCATGAGGCCGCAAAGTAATGTGATGTGTTACAGGCTGGATTCTTACAGCTTAGGATTAGGGTCCTGACAGGGATCCACCTGAGGGAAGGAGGCAGCCATAAACATGGTACACCTTTAGTTATTGCTAAGCAGGGTGGGCTATTGTTCATGCCCGGTGTGCTGGAAGCCCTTTCAGGGGCTGTTGCTGCTAGGTTGGCTGCTCCGACTATGTCAAAGGATGATAGGGCTTTTAATTTCAATGCTAAAAAAACTCCAGTGCAGGGCCAACAACAAAGGAAGGGAAGGAAAGGAAAAAAGGTGAAAGTCTGTGAGAGAGCAGTAAACGCCCGCAAGGTAACTATAGGTAAAAAGAGGAGAACCCCATTTGACTCTATACCAACAGGTAGTGAATTAGATTTTTCTTTGAGAAAGCGATGGATAGCTATGAAAGCATATTGTATGGTGATCTAAATGTGTCCTCCAAGCGAGTTTGTATGGGTAGAGTGGAAACTGTGAAGAATGGAGATGGCCTAATCTCACATGTAGCTAAGGAGACGAAGGAGGTGGAGACCTATATGCAGTAGAAGAGGGAGTCGGTTGGAGATGATGGCGCATCGACGGCCTCTGAGAATGTGGTCCGTCGGGCCAAATGAAAATTATAGGATGGAACTGCCGTCGTATGCTCTCCCCCACGACGGTTCGATAGCTCTTGGATCTCCAAGGGCGTACTGAAGTAGATCTGTTTTTTATTTCAAAGTCTCATTTGAATAAATGTAAAGCCGATGAAGTGTGTCATGTTTTAAATTTTGATTCAATGTTTGTAGTGGAGAGCGATGGTCAGGCTGCTAGCCTCATTTTGTTTTATCATAAGATGAATAAATTTGTTTTGAATTATGTCTCGGATAATTTCATTGATATTTTGTTTATGAATGAGGATATTGTGCAATAGCATTTTATGAGTTTTTATGGTAATCCATTCTACAGTGAGCATAATGTGTCCTGGGATGATATTTCCAACTTACATTGTAAGGGCAAACACCCCTGGGTAGTCTTAGGTGATTTCAATGAATTTTTTAGTTTCTTCGGAAATGGAGGGCAGTAACGCGATACCTAACACTATGATGAGAAAAATTTGTGATTGTTTGCAAGAGTGCGTTCTCGAGGATATGGGGTACATTCGCAATCTGTTCACTTGGAAGAGAGGAGAAATCAGAGAGAGACTTGATCGAGTTGTTTGCAATGTGGAGTGGGTGAATAAATTTCCACGGGTGGCGGTAATAAATGAAGAACATGTACACTCTAATCATCGTCCCTTATCCTGGATATACTTTTAGGAGAATATATTTAATCACCCAAGGACCCGAGTAAAACTATTTGAAGCACGATGGATCAAAGAAGAGACGGTTGTAGAAGTTGTACCTACATCTTGGAATAAAGCGAAGATGCTGGGTATTGGGCCGTCTCTCGCTGAGCAGACACGGGCGGTGCATGCTGATCTAGATATTTGGGACCGGGATATTTTGAAGGGACCGAAAAATAATCAATAAACTTAAAACAGAATTAGAAAAACTACGAAGGGGAACTATGTGTGCGGAGTCTCAAGAGCGATAAAAAGAGATTCTTGTCCTTATTGAAAATCTGTTGGAACAAGAGGAGATTTATTGGCTACAACGTGGTGGTGCAAACCGGCTATTGCATGGGGATCGTAACACCTCTTTTTTCAATAATGTGGCAATAGCCAGGAAAAAAACAAATCAAATTAAAAAATTGCTTGATGATAATGGTGTTTGGGTGCATGGTAACAGAGATGAAGAATCAAATTTTGTGTTACTTTTCCAACCTATTTACATCAAAACTTTCCTAGCCAAACCCGGATGTTCTCTCTCATGTCAAATGAAAAGTGACCGATGAAATGAATAATGTGCTTCTTACCCCCTATATGGCTAAGGAGGTTCAAAAGGGCCCATTTGATATTGGTGATTTAAAAGCATCAGGGCCCGATGGCCTCCATGCTATTTTGTATAAAAGATTATGGTCTATGTTGGTGGATGACCTGGTCGATGAGGTTCTTCATGTTGTAAATATCTGTTCTATTACGACTAGGTGGAATGATACTACAATTGTAATGATCCCAAAGATTAACTCTCCAGAAAAGGTAACCCAATTTAGACCAATCATCTTGTGCAATGTGGAGTATAAGGTTATTTCAAAAATGATTGCGGGTCATCCAAAGATAATCCTATCAGATATTATCAGCCCAACTCAGAGTGCTTTTGTGCTTGGAAGATTGATTACAAACAATATCTTAGTGGCATATGAACGCTTCCATCCTATAAAGAACAAAAGGGCGGGTAAAGAGGGTTCGTGTGCAATCAAACTTGATATGCACAAAGCATATGACCGAGTGGAGTGGTGTTTTTTAAAGGAAATTATGCTAAAATTTTGCTTTAAAGAGAGATGTGTGAATTTAATTATGCAATGTGTATCTTCTGTGGAATATTGAGTCCATTTTAATGATGAAGAGACTAAGCGGTTTAAACCTACTAGAGGTTTGAGGCAAGGAGATCCCCTCTTCCCTATCTATTCTTGTTATGTACAGGGGGCCTGACTGCCGTGTTAGCAAATGTTGAGGAGAATGGTAAAATTTCCGGTAGTAAGGTTAGCAGAGATGCCCCATCAATTTCTAATCTCCTCTTTGTTGATGACTCTCAGATCCTTATGCGAGCCAATTCTATGAGTGCGGAGGTGCTAAACACAGCTTTGGATTCTTATTGTGCCCCCTTGTGACAAATGGTCAGTGTTGAAAATCCAGTATATTTTTTAGTCCCAATAAAAAAGTGGAAGACAATGCACAAATATGTACAATCCTGAATATTATAACTGAAGCTCTCAATGACAAATACTTGGGTTTTCCTGCCAATGTGGGCATGGACAAAAGTGATTGTTTTCAATTCCTAATCGATCGTATTATTATGAAAATTAGTGGATGGAAAGAAAAATTATTATCCGTTGGAAGGAATGATTTTTTTCTCAAATCAGTTGTACAAGCCATACCCACCTATGCCAATGTCAGTCTTTAAAATTCCTAAAAAAATTGCAAAGGAATTATTGACTCGATGTAGCATTTTTGGTGGGGTGATGAGCACAATCAGAAGAGGATGCACTGGATGGCATGGTGGAAGATTTGTGTTCCAAAATATCAAGGAGGTATGGGCTTCATAGATATGCATTGTCTTAATCTGGCATTGCTGGCCAAACAAGCATGGCGTCTTCTTCATAATCCTGATTCGTTATGTGGCACCATATTGAGAGCTAAATATTGTCCCAATGGTGATTTGATGAATGCAATGTTAAGCAAGGGATCATCTTTTACTTGGCAAAGCACTATGGCGGGAGTCCACTCCTTGAGAAATGGGTATATTTGGCGAGTGGGGAATGGACAAAGTACCGATATTTGGAGGGAGGCTTGGATTCTGAATTGTGCGAATAGGAAAATTATTACTCACAGAAATGGGCACCTTCTATCAAAAGTGGTTGACCTTATTGATCCAACCACTAATTATAGGGATGAAGATTTGGTGAGACAAACATTCTGGCCAATTGATTTGTAAAGGATCCTCGCGATTCCCCTCCCTATGCATGATAAGTCAGATTTCCTTGCATGGAGCTATTCAAAAAATGGTGCATTCATTGTTCGATCAACTTATTTGGGGGAATGGAACCAACAACATGGGAAGAAATTGCAATTTACTAATGGTATGGGTCGGATCAGTGTCAATCATATTCGGGGTACGATTTAGGAATTATCGTGTCCCGCAAAGGTCAAAATTTTATTTGGCATACGTTGCATGGAACTCTACCTTGTCAGGTTACGCTTGCTAATAGACATATGAAAGTTTCTCCCATCTGCCCATCATGCTCGAATGGTCAAGAAGATACAAAACACCTTTTGTTTCCATGTTAGAAGGCAAAGGCCGTTTGGGGTAAGGTGGGGATGAGCGAGCTGATTAAGAAAGCTTGTGTTATTGATCGAGCAGGGGAGGAAGTTCTTGAATTCTTACTTATTATATCGAACAAAGATCTATCCATATTGGGATGCCAGCATGCACGTGAATTAATCGCGATGACTGCTAGGTAGATATGGTGGGAAAGACGATTGTTGGTTCATGAGGGAAAGTCCCACGATGTAAACCAGATTTTGATGGGGGTCCGTGCTATAACGGCAAACTATGTTAATGCCCACTCCCCTAGCGCGACTAGTAAAAAAGAAGGATGGAGCAGACCTCCTAGGGGTTTTGTTAAGCTGAATGTTGATGCTTCGTTTGACCATGATCTGCTCAGGGGCACGGCTGGTGCTCTACTCAGAGATGACAAAGGAAAATTCATTCTAGGTGGAAACTGGAAGATTGATTGGTGTAGTGATGTACTAACAGCACAAGCGACGGCTCTAAGGTTTGGTTTAGTTCTTGCACAAAAGGCAGGATGCAATTGTCCTATTATTAACTCTGATAATAAGGAAGATATCGACACAGTGAAGAATGGAGGAGAATTTGCGGGAGCGGCGGCGACAATCTTTGATGATTGCTACTTCATGGCATGCGACTTTCCTTTGACTAAGTTTGAACATTGTAATAGGATAGCTAATAAGGTCTCTCACAAACTTGCTAGGCTAGCTAAAAGTTCGGTAACTAGAGATTGGTTTGAGGAGCCTATGGAGAATCATGTACTTTTTCTTATAGACGATGTAAACGTTATTTCTAATTAATAAAGTGGGTGTTTATTTTCAAAAACAAAGTCCATACTAATGTCTTCCCAATGTTGAAATGGGATAGGAAGAAGCATGTAAAAACCGCGGGATTGAGCTTTTTACTGAGCTTTGCGACATGTAAAGCATCGGTTGGTGAAGCGTGCAACATCATGAAACATCTTTGGCCAAAAGTACTTGTTGGAGATGGTGGTATATGTCTTGTCGCGTCCAAAGTGAACCATTAGTCCTCCACCATGAGCTTCTTGCAAAAGCAACAGACGAAGAGAAGACTCGGGTATACAAAGTTTGTTAGCACATATAAGATAACATATTTCATGCAGTAGTTTTCCCAACATGGTTTTACTTGGAACTTACCATGTGGAGTACCAAAGTAAACATCATGTTGATACAATTCTTTGATATGCTCAAAGCCAATGATATCAAATTCAAGTTGAGTAACCAGCATGCATATGCGGGAAAGAGCATCCGCCACAACATTTTATTTACCCTTAATGTATTTGGTGGCATAAGGAAAAGAGTCAATAAATTCAATCCATTTAGCATGTCATTTGTTCAACTTTGTTTAACCCTTAAGATACTAGAGATTTTCATGATCGATATGAATGACAAATTCATGTGGACAGAGATAATGCTCCCAAACATGTAACACTCTCGCCAAAGCATACAATCCCTTATCATATATTGGATAGTTAAGTTGAGCGCCGAAAAGTTTTTCACTAAAGTATGCAATTGGGAGCTTCTCTTGCATTAGCACACCACCTATGCCATTACCACTAGCGCCACAATGCACTCCAATTTTTTTATCAAAGTTGGTAAGGTAAGCAAAGGTGCATGAGTAAGCAAATTGTTAAGCTCAAGGAATGCGGTGTCTTGCGTTGGTCCCAAATAAAGAGTGCATCCTTATTTCTCAAAGGATGTAGAGGAGATGGAATTGTGCTAAATTTTTTAACAAAACGATGGTAAAAAGCCGGCTAGTCAATGGAAACTACACACTTGTTGCAAATTGGTGTGTGTGTGCTATGTTTTAATAGAATTAGTTTTACTTTCATCAACTTGACCACCCTTAGAAGAAACCACAAATCCCAGGAAAACAACCTTGTCAACACCAAAAGTGCATTTTTTTCATGTTTGCATATAATTGTTCACTCCTAAGAACTTGCAATACTTCCCCAACATGTTTATCATGCTCCTCTAGAGATTCACTAAAGACAAGAATGTCATCAAAGTACACCACAAAGCAATCACCAATGAGATGTCATGAGACATGATGTATGACTCGCAAAAAGTACTTGGTCCTTAGGATAAGCCCATAGGCATCACTATCCATTCATAGAGACCAAACTTGGTTTTGAACACTGTCTTCTACTCATCGCCCTTTGTATGCATATTTTATAGTAACCACTTTTCATGTTAGTTTTAGAAAATATAGTCACACTGCCAAGTTCATC
Source organism: Hordeum marinum (assembly GCA_022496015.1). NCBI lineage: Eukaryota > Viridiplantae > Streptophyta > Magnoliopsida > Poales > Poaceae > Hordeum > Hordeum marinum. The sequence goes on along the minus strand of CM039674.1, from coordinate 209,717,797 downwards.
TAGCATATCATCGATGCAAGGGATAGGGTGGCAATATCTAACAGTTATAGCATTGATAGGACGGCAATCCAAACACAAGTTCATACTACCTTCTTTCCTACGTACTAGTATCATCGGAACCACCCAAGGAATTAAGATCTCATGTACATGTCCTTTATTTAGGAGTTTTTGGACTTGCCTTTGTATCTCTTTAGTTTCTTCGGGATTGATGTGGTAGGGTGCCTTGTTTGGAAGTGGTGCTACGGGTATGAGGTTGATGTGGTGTTTGATCCCTCATTTTGGTGGTAGTACCGGAGATAGCTCACCGAGGAAAACGTCTTGAAATTCCTACAACAAACGAGATAACACAGGAGGAACATGTTATGAAGGGTTAGTCCGTACAACGTCATCTTTGCACACAAGTACATAGTAAAGACCGGTCGATGGGATCTCAATCACATCCCTCAAGTCTCTTTTAGTGGCTAAAAGAACTAGATCTCTCATGTCCCTCATCATGGAGTCACTCAACTTTGGCTTGTGGAACTCACTCTATTTTAGGTGGATCGCTCCCTCACTTTTATCTCCATGATGGGATGAAGCTTGCTTGTTAGTGATCACTTGAATTGGATACATTGGTCGAAGCACATATTCTTTTCCCTTCATTTTTAAGGTATAGTAGATGACACCACGATAGAATTTCCATGGTCTCCCAAGGAGTAGATGGAAAACGGACATGGGAACCACATCACACTCCAAGGTGTCTTCATAACCGCCTATCTTGAAGGAAACTTGCACGGTGTGGTCAACTTAGAGATTGCCGGAGTTGCTAAGACATTGGACCTTGTAGGGGCGAGGGTGCTTCTTCTTAACCAATTGGAGCTCGGAACAAAGGTCCTCAATTGCCAAATTGTGGCAACTTCCACCATCGATGATGACCTTGACAGATTTTCCTCGGATGCCCGCCTTAGTTTGGAAGATGTGGAAATGTTGATCCTCATCTTGTTGTTGTTGAAGTGTCAAAACCTTTGACACAATGAGAGCAGGGCTTGGATCATTGTCGCAATAGATGTGCGAATCTTCATCTTCATTGACTTGTCTATGCATGGCCACATGTTCCAATGCTTCCATCTCATCATTGCTCATAGAGTCATATGTGTCGTTGTCTTGAAGAATCATGGTGCGTCTTGTTGGACACCAGTAGGTCTTGTGGTTTCGGCCTTGGCACGTGAAACACTTGATGGAGCTTGATTTAGCGGTGGCATCCATTGTTGGTGTAGAGGATGATCTCTTGGATTGTAGTTGCTTGAAGTAGGAGAATGGCTTGACGAAGCCATCTTGTCCTGGGCACTTGACTTATCGCTGGTAGGTGTTGTAGATTTCGTAGTTGAAGGTGTCGTGGTCGGAGAAGCTTGTGCGCTTGAGTTGTAGGTCTTGGAAGAGAACTTGGAGTACGTGTTCTCATCTTGCACTTCATGTTCCGCCTTGGTTTCTTGATGTACTAACTCGGGTAGGTTGGAGTATGGTTGGAAGTCTGCGATTTTCTTGACTTAGTAATAGATACCATTCAAGAAGCACGCCATTGTTTGCTCATCATCTTCCTTGACATTGGCTGCGATCATAGCAATTTCCATTTCTTGATAGTATTCATCTACTAACTTTTGCCTTGCATGAGAAGTTTTAGCTTCTTGAAGAGATCATAGTTGTAGTGGATTGGCACGAAGTGAGCTCTCATGAGGTCCTTCATTTGGGCCCAAGTGGTGATGGGAGGTTCACCTCTTTCTCTTCTTTGCTCAATCACTTGCTATCACCAAATGAGGACGTAGTCTTGGAACTCGAGGGAAACCATGGCAATCTTCTTCTCTTCCTCAAAGTTGTGCACGCGGAATATCTTGTCAACCTTGAGTTCCCATGAGGGATAGTCTTCGGAGTCATTGCTTCCGGAGAACTTAGGCATGGTGAACTTGAGCTTGCCGAAGCGTTGTTCTTCACTGTGATTGTTTTGGAAATGTCCTTGTCTTGGAGGAGGTGCGTCATTATTATTGTCGAGTTGACGTTGTGGTTGCCTTGGAACTTCATCATTGTTGTGCTTGCCGTGATGTGCTTGAGGCCATTGACAAGGTCCTCGCACTCTGTTCCTTTTTTCTTGTTGCTCCTCTTGGCGAGTGGCTTCTTCTTATCGTTCTCGCTGCAGTGCTTCTTGTTCGTCATGCGCTTGGGGGTTCCGCTCTTCAATGGCGCGAGTAGCTTATTATAGCATGCGTTGTGCTTGAAGTGCTTGTTCATGGCGACAAAGTTGTTCTTGTTCTCTGCGTTGTTGTTCTTGTTCTTGCTCCAGTGCGTCTTGGTCTTGTCGATGCCACAGAATGGATTCTCCGTCGCTTGACATTGGTGACCTTGTGGTGAACTTCGAACGGAGCGGTGATCTTGAGGATGAACACATGCTCGAGGAGGACTTGCGTCAAAAGAGTGCACCGATGAGTGGCGACTTGAGTGACGTCGCCTTTAGGAAGTAGATGTTGAATGAGCATGGTTAACCAATGTATCCTCCATTTGGCTTGATAGCTTGATGTCAAGGTAGTCCCACGTGCACACCTCCGATGTGCATCAAACTGCAACTTGGTGATGTTGACATTCGCATCATCGTCATGCTCCTTGATACATCTCCAATGTATCTACAATTTTTGATTGTTCCATGCTATTATATTATTTGTTTTGGATGTTTTATATGCATTAATATGCTATTTTATATTATTTTTGGGACTAGCCTATTAATCTAGAGCCTAGTGCCAGTTTATGTTTTTCCTTGTTTTCGAGTATTGCAGATAAGGAATATTAAACGGGGTCCAAACCGAATAAAATCTTTGGAATAATTTTTCTTGGACCAGAAGCAACCAAGAAGACTTGGAGACGAAGTCAGGAGAATAGCCGTGCGGCCACAAGCCTCAGGGGCGTGCCCTAGGGGGGTGCCCCTCTGGCTTCTGGGCCCACGACAGCTCCCCTAACCCTATTTCTCGGCCTATAAATTTACAAATATTCCCTGTATACTAGAGAGAGCCACGAAAACACTTTTCCGCCGCTAGGAGCCTCAGTTCCCGTGAGATCCAGTCTTGGAGCCTTTTTCGGTAATCTGTTGGAGGGGGATTCGATCACGGAGGGCATCTACATCAACTCCATTGCCCCTCTGATGATGCGTGAGTAGTTCATCACAGACCTTCTGGTCCATAGCCAGTAGTTAGATGGCTTCTTATCTCTCTTTGCTCTTCAATACCATGTTCTTCATGATCTTCATGAAGATCTATCCGACGTAATACTCTTTTGCGGTGTGTTTGTCGAGATCCGATGAATTGTGGGTTTATGTTCAGATTATCTAAGAATATTATTTGAGTCTTTTCTGAATTCTTATATGCATGATTTCATATCTTTGCAAGTCTCTTCGAGTTATTGGTTTGGTTTGGCCAACTAGATCGGTAATTCTTGCAATGGGAGAAGTGCATAGTTTTGTGTTCAATCTTGCGGTGTCCTCACCCAGTGACAAAGTAGGGGTAGCGAGGCACGTATTGTATTGTTGCCATCGAGGATAAAACTATGGGGCTTTCAACATATTGCTTGAGTTTATCCCTCCACATCATGTCATCTTACCTAATGCATTACTTTGTTCTTCATGAACTTAATATCCTAGATGCAGGCAGGAGTCGGTCGATGTGTGGAGTAATAGTAGTAGATGTAGAATCGTTTCGGTCTACTTGACACGGACGTGGTGCCTATATGCCTAATCATTTCCTTCGATATCTTCATAATTATTCGTTTTCTATCAATTACTCAACAGTAATTTGGCCACCCACCATAATACTTGCCATCATGAGAGAAGCCTCTAGTGAAACCTATGGCCCCCGGGTCTATTTTCCATCTTATTCTTTCAGATCTAAAACCAAAAATTCCTCGCTGCATTTTTTACCTTTTTTTACTTGCCGTTCAACCAATCTATTCTATCTATCTCTATCAGATCTCATCCTTGCAAGTAACCATGAAGGGATTGACATACCCTTTATAGCGTTGGGTGCAAGTGTTTGATTCTTTCTGTAGGTACATCTATTGGGGACTTGCTTGTATCTCCTACTGGATTGATACCTTGGTTCTCAAGAACTGAGGGAAATACTTATCTACTTTGCTGCATCACTCGTTCCTCTTCACGAAAACCAACGCATGCTCGAGAAGTAGCAAGAAGGATTTCTGGCGCCATTGCCGGGGAGATACATAGCAAGTCAGGATAATAACTCTCCCATCAACTTGCCAATTTCTCGCACCGTTGCCGGGGATATCTACATCAAGCCTACCAAGTACCCATCACAAACTCAGCTCTTGCATTTACATTATTTGCCATTTACCTCTCGTTTTCCTCTCCCCCACTTCTAGAATGATTTTTCAAAAGATTTGCCTTTTTATTCGCCCTTTTTCGTTCGTCTTTTCATTTACTTTTTGCTTGCTTGTGTGCTAGATTGCTTGCTTTGTCACGATGACTCAAGAGAATACCAAGTTGTGTGACTTTTCCAATAGTAATAATAATGATTTTATTAGTACTCCGATTGCTCCCGCCACTAGTGGGGAATCTTATGAAATTAATGTTGCTTCGCTCAATCTTGTTATGAAAGAACAATTTTCCGGCCTTGCTAATGAAGATGCCGCATCCCATCTAAATACTTTCGTTGAGTTGTGTGATATGTAAAAGAATAAAGATGTGGATAATGATATTGTTAAATTGAAGCTATTCCCATTCTCTCTACGAGATCGTGCTAAAACTTGGTTTTCATGTTTGCATAAAAATAGTATTCATTCATGGAATAAGTGTAAAGATGCTTTTATTTCCAAGTACTTTCTACCCGCTAAGATGAACTACCTTAGGAATGATATGATGAATTTTAAGCAACTTGATCATAAGCATGTTGCACAATCTTGGGAGAGGATGAAACTTATGATTAGGAATTGCCCCGTGCATGGTTTGAGTTCATGGATGATTATACAAATTTTCTATGCTGGATTGAATTTTGCTTCTAGGAATCTCTTAGATTTCCTCGCGGGTGGTACTTTTATAGAAATCACATTATGAGAAGCTACTAAACTCCTAGATAATATTATGGCAAATTACTCTCAATGGCACACCGAAAGATCTCCTACTAGTAAAAAGGTGCATGGTATTGAAGAGATTAATACTTTGAGTAAAAAGATGGATGAATTAATGAAATTGTTTAGAGTAAGAGTGCCCCTATTGATCCTAATGATATGCCTTTGTCTTCTTTGATTGGAAATAATAATGAATCTATGGATGTGAATTTTGTTGGTAGGAACAATTTTGGTAATAACTCTTATAGAGGTAATTTCAATGTTAGGCAGTTTCCTAGTAATTCCGATAATAATTATGGTAATTCCTACAGCAATTCTTATGGAAATTATAATAATATACCCTCTGATATTGAGAATAATATTAAATAATTCATTAGTATGCAAAATGGTTTCAATGCTACGATTGAAGAAAAATTGCTCAAGATTGATGATTTGGCTAGGAACGTTGATAGAATTTCTCTTGAGATTGATTCTTTAAAAATTATATCTATTCCACCCAAGCATGATATTAATAAGTATTTTATATCTATGATAATTTCTATTGATGAGTGTAAGGAAAGAACTGCTAGAATACGTGCTAAGCATGAATGGCTTGAAAAAGTGTGTTCTCGTGATGATATTGATGAAGATCTTAAAGTGATTGATGTGAATCCTATTAAATATTTGTTTTACAATGTTAATATTTATAAATAAGGGATTGGAGATGAGTCAACTTTAGTTAAAAGGTGTACTAATGATTCGGAGTTTATAGATCCTAATGCTAAGATTGATAAAAGTGGGATTGAAGAGGTCAAAACTTTAAATAGCAATGAACCCACTATTTTCGATTTCAAGGACTTTCATTATGATAGATACTCTTTGATTGATTGTATTTCCTTTTTGCAATCCATGTTGAATTATCATCATGCTTATAATCAAAACAAAGCTTTTACTAAACATATTGTTGATGCTATGATGAAATATTTTGAAGAAAAACTTGAGTTGGAAGTTTCTATACCTAGTAAGCTATAGGATGAGTGCGAACCTACTATTAAGATTAAGATTAAAGATTCTGAGTGCCATGCTTTGTGTGATTTGGGTGATAGCGTTTCCACGATTCCAAAAACTTTATGTGATGTGCTAGGTTTCCATGAATTTGATGATTGTTCCTTAAATTTGCATCTTGCGGATTCCACTATTAAGAGACCTATGGGAAGAATTTAGGATGTTCTTATTGTTGAAAATAGTAATTATGTGCCCATGGATTTCATTGTTCCTTATATAGATTGCAATCCTACATGTCCTATCACTCTTGGTAGACCTTTCCTTAGAACGATTGGTGCTATTATTGATATGAAGGAAGGGAATATTAGATTCCAATTCCCATTAAGGAAAGGCATGGTACACTTTCCTAGAAAGAAAATTAAATTACCTTATGAATCTATCATGAGAAATACTTATGGATTGCATACCAAATATCACAACACCTAGATCTATTGCGTTTTGCCTAGCTACGGGCATTAAACAATAGCGCTTGTTGGGAGGCAACCCAAATTTACTTTTGCTTTCTGTTTTTGTTTCTGTCTTGGTGTGTTTTGCACATTATTACTTATGTAATAATTTTGTTTTCTTGTTTAAATTAGTTTTTGATCCAAGTAAGACCTTTGGGATGGTCTACGATGTTTACAATTTGATTTTGGTGAAAAACAGAAACTTTTGCACTCGGTCCAATTTTTTTATAAATTCACCGGAATGTGACTTTGATATGAAATTTTTACACAAGATTAACATACAGATTTCCCTGATTTTCCTAATTTTTCAAAAAAATTTAGAGTTACCTAAGTATTCGAAGTCTATAGATTTCTACAGACTGTTCTCTTTTTGATAGATTCTGTTTTCTTTGTGTTGTTTGCTTATTTTGATGTATCTATGGGTTGTTTCGGGGGGTATGAACCATGGAGAAGTTAGAATACAGTATGTATTACACAAATATAAATAAAGAATGATTTCAATACAGTACCTAAAGTGGTGATTTATTTTTCTTATACCAACGGATCTCATGAGTTTTCTGTTGAGTTTTGTGTTGTGAAGTTTTCAAGTTTTGGGTGAAGATTTGATGGACTATGGAATAAGGAGTGGAAAGAGCCTAAGCTTGGGGATGCCCAAGGCACCCCGAGCCATATTCAAGGATCCCAAAAAGCCTAATCTTGGGGATGCCCCAGAAGGCATCCCCTCTTTCGTCTTCAATCCATCGATAAATTTACTTGAGGGTATATTTTTATTCACCACATGATATATGTTTTGCTTGGCGCGTCTTGTATGATATGAGTCTTTGCTTTTGAGTTTTCCACAATCATCCTTTCTACACAGATCTCTTTGAGAGGAACACGCTGAATCGTGAATTTATTAGAATACTCTATGTACTTCACTTATATCTTTTGAGCTAGGCAATGTTGCTCTCGTGCTTCACTTATATCTTGTTAGAGCATGGTGGTGTTATATTTTACAGAAATTATTGAACTCTCGTACGTCACTTATATTATTTTGAGAGTTTCTTAAAACATCCTGGTAATTTTTTTAGGTTATGAATTTAGTCCTGATATAATGGGCATCCAAGAGGGATATAATAAAAACTTTCATATTAAGTGCATTGAATACTATGAGAAGTTCGATTCCTTTCATATAGTTTTGAGATAATAGAGATGTTAAGACGATAGTCATGCTAGTGAGTAGTTGTGAATTGGAAGATATACTTGTGTTAAAGTTTCTAATTCCCGTAGCATGCATGTATGGTGAACCGTTATGTAACGAAATCAAAGCATGATTTGTTTAATGATTGTCAACCTTTGTGTGAGGGTCGGGAGCGTGCGATGGTTAAATCCTACCAACATTTCCCCTAGGAGCATGCATCTAATGCTTTGTTTGATAACTAATAGACTTTTGCAATAAGTATATGAGTTCTTTATGACTAATGTTGAGTCCATGGATTATACGCACTCTCACCCTTCCACTTTTGCTAGCCTCTCTAGTACCGCACAACTTTTGCCGGTACATCAAACCCTCCTTCCTCAAAACAACCACCATATACTTTCCTCAAAACATCCATCATATCTACCTATTATGGCATTTCCATAGCCATTCCGAGATATATTGCCATGCAACTTCCACCAGTCAGTTTTTCATGACATGCACCATCACTTCATCTTGCATATAGAGTCATATTTCGTTTGAGGTATCGAGTTGTAAGTAAATAAAAGTGTTATGATTTTCATTAATAGAGCATTGTCCCATGTGAGAAAAGGATGATGGAAGCCATGACTCCCTCACAAGTTGGGATGAGTATCCAGACTTTACAAAAAATAAAAGAGGCCAGTGAAGCCTAAATAAAAAAGAGAGGCCAAAGATGCCCACCAAAATAAAATAAAAAATGAGAGAAAGAGAGAAGGGACAATTGATACTATCTGTTTCCACACTTCTGCTTCAAAGTAGCACCATGATCTTCATGATAGAGAGTCTCCTATTTTGTCTCTTTCATATAACTAGTGGATATTCATCTTGCACGACCACTTAGTTTTCTTTTTGAGATTTCATACACTTATAGCTCTAAGTGAATTTTTTGCATGGAAATCCCTACTCACTCACATTGATATCTATTGATGGGCATCTCCATAGCCCGTTGCTACACCTAGTTGATGTGAGACTATCTTCTCCCTTTTTTCTTGCACCTCCTCCATATTCTATTCCACCTATAGTGTTATATCCATGGTTCACGCTCATGTATTGCGTGAGAGTTGAAAAGGTTTGAGAACACCAAAAGTGTGAAACAATTGCTTGACTTGTTCATCGGGGTTGTGCATGATTTAGATACTTTATGTAGGGAAGATGGAGCATAGCTAGACCATATGATTTTGTAGGGATAACTTTCTAAGGCCATGTTATTTCAAAAGGACATGATTGCCTTGTTGGTGTGCTCTAAGTATTACTATTTCTATGTCAATATTACACTATTGTTTTGAATCTTACGACTCTGAATATTCATGCCACAATAAACAATATTACATGGATAAATATGTTAGGTAGCATTCCACATCAAAAAAATTGTTTTTATCATTTACCTACTCGAGGACGAGCAGGAATTAAGCTTGGGGATGCTTGATATGTCTCCAACGTAACTATAATTTTTGATTGTTCCATGCTATTATATTATCTGTTTTGAATGTTTTATATGCATTCATATGTTATTTTATATTGTTTTTGGGACTAACCTATTAATGTAGAGCCTAGTGCTAGTTTCCGTTTTTCCTTGTTTTGAGTATTGCAGATAAGGAATATTAAACGGAGTCCAAACGAAATAAAATCTTTGGAATAATTTTTCTTGGACCATAAGCAACCCACAAGACTTGGAGATGAAGTCAGGAGAGCAGCCATGTGGCCACAAGCCACACGGGCGCGCCCTAGGGGGTGCCTTGGCTTGTGGGCCCATGGCAGCTCTCGTAACCCTATTTCTTTGCCTATAAATTCACAAATATTCCATGTATAGCAGACAGAGACACGAAAACACTTTTCCGCTACCAGGAGCCTTGGTTCCCGTGAGATCCAATCTTGGAGCCTTTTCCGATAATCTACGGGAGGGGGATTCTATCATGGAGGGCATCTACATCAACTCCATTGCCCCTCCGATGATGCGTGAGTAGTTCACCACAGACCTTCGGGTCCATATCTAGTAGCTCAATGGCTTCTTCTTTCTCTTTGCTCTTCAATACAATGTTCTTCATGATCTTCATGGAGATCAATCCGATGTAATACTCTTTTGCGGTGTGTTTGTAGAGATCCGATGAATTATGGGTTTATGTTCAAATTATCTATGAATATTATTTGAGTCTTTTCTGAATTCTTATATGCATGATTACATATCTTTGCAAGTCTCTTCGAGTTATTGGTTTGGTTTGGCCAACTAGATTGGTAATTCTTGCAATGCGAGAAGTGCTTAGTTTTGGGTTCAATCTTGCAGTGTCCTCAACTAGTGACAAAGTTGGGGTAGCGAGGCACGTATTGTATTGTTGCCATCGAGGATAAAAAGATGGGGTTTTCATCATATTGCTTAAGTTTATCCCTCTAAGTCATGTCATCTTACCTAATGCGTTACTCTATTCTTCATTAACATAATACTCCAGATGCAGGCAAGAGTCGGTCGATGTGTGGAGTAATAGTAGTAGATGCAGAACCGTTTCAGTCTACTTGACATGGACATGATGCCTATATGCATAATCATTGCCTTGGATATCTTCATAATTATTCGCTTTTCTATCAATTGCTTGATAGTAATTTGTCCACCCACCAGAATACTTGCCATCATTAGAGAAGCCTCTAGTGAAACCTATGGCCCTTGGGTCTATTTTCCATCTTATACTTTCAGATCTAAGACCAAACATACCAAATATACCTTAATGCATTATTTTTACCTTTTTTACTTTCCGTTCAAGCAATCTATTCTATCTATCTCTATCAGATCTCATCCTTGCAAGTAACCATGAAGGGATTGACAACCCCTTTATAGCGTTGGGTGCAAGTGTTTGATTCTTTGTGTAGGTACATCTATTGGGGACTTGCTTGTATCTCCTACTGGATTAATACCTTGGTTCTCAAGAACTGAGGGAAATACTTATCTACTTTGCTGCATCACCCATTCCTCTTCATGGAAACCAGTGCATGCTCGAGAAGTATCAGTCCTCGAATGTCGGATTCATCTTGGTGGTCCCATCCATAACACTCAAGTAGATATATGTGAAAGAATGAGAAGACAAAACCAATTACTGTTCCAAAAGTTGACAATTGATCAAGATCACTCAATGTGCAAATATGGCAATAGTAAAATTGGTACTAGAATGATCCTTCTCACACCTACACAAATAATGCTCATGGAGTAGCTTGGTTAGGATAGTAGCACAAAATTCAAGCAATTCTAGAATGAGATTCAATAATGTTCAAAGAGATTCCCAAATTCGCAAGTAAGGCAATGTAGATCAATAGCAATGAGTATACACTAAAACACACACATGCGGGTAGATAAGTGGGGTCGTGCAACCAAGGAATGAGCACAAAATGTGGAGTCCGCAAAAAAGGCTCGTGTTGCACAACACTAGAGAGAAGCTATCACGATTGCTCGAGTGGGCGTGATACGAACTTGTGCACAACCTGTAAGAAACTAAATGTGTCTTCTTCCTATTCCCAACTTGCTATGTATGTATGAGACACGTGTCACTCGCTCAAGTGATCCAAGATGATCAAGTATGATATGAAAAAATGACGATGCTATTTATTTTACTCTTTTGCTCTTGCTTAAAAGCTTTGCTTCTCTTTCTTTTGGCAAAATGCGGGACATGCACACAAAGATAGAAATTACATAAGCAGGTACTATTTGTAACACAAGAGATGATATTATGATATATGCATCTAATTAAAGCTATGTGGAGTATGTGTCACTAAAGTGCACATGTATCATAGCCCGACAATAATCAATGGCTTGCCTCGAGAGGAAAGTAACGAAAATAGGCTCGGTGTAACAATCCAATGGAAAGGGCATATGTTAAGAGTGTCGTCGTGGTTACTGTCCTTGCTTATGGTGCAGCGTGAATGAAGAGTTGGTCGGTGACGATACGAGGTGATGATGAGCGGAAATGTTGATGAAGAACCACTCCTAATTAACAGAAACACCTTAGGAAGTAGCGAGTTTGTGACTCCAAATCACAAATGCAAAGGGTTGTGGAAGAAATGGAAGTCATTGTTGAAAGACAATGGCGAAGAATTGAAGAAAACCTACAAAGTGAGGCAAACTGCCCTACTGGCTGCGTCCGGTCGGATATCCAGGCCAAAGGGCCGGATATCTGGCGGGCCGGATGTCCAGGAGTTAGTGCCGGATGTCCGAGCCTCAAAATCCAGATCTAATCTGGAGAAAACCCTATGAACTTGGGATGAACAGGAAAAAACTTCGACAAAATTTGGACGATTTGTCGGTGGAAAATGATGTGAATGATGGGGAAAGTTACATCCACTTGTCCACAACGAAATCCATAGATCAAAATTAACAAAATATTCTCAAATCCAACGAATCCAAGAAATTTTGGTATGCCTATTTTTGTGAGAATTTCCAAAATTAGGTCAAATCAAATCAAAAATCGGCTAGAAAGTGGAGGGAGAGACTCCAAAGTGTGAATCAATGTGGCTCATTACACCAATATGTTGTCGGGCAAACCTGATGAGGCCGATCTCTGAACAGTTGGACGGGAGAAATGGGGAAAACGAGCCAAAATCAAGAACACTCAAGAATTATTCCCAATGACACATCCACTAGATCCATGCAAACACACGAGATACAAGATCCAAATGTCAACAAGAGGATACACATAACTGCAGTCTTCCCAGTCCAGAGGAGGGGCATTGATATCCTAGAGGATCTTCCCTAGAGAGGGGACTTGGCATCCATAGGATCTTGTCACGTCAAGGTGTCAATCTCCAAGGGAGAAGAGTATGGAAGGAGCAATGCTCAAGTAGCTATGAGCCTACACATTGCTAACCCTAGAAAGGAGGAGGGGAGGTCCCATTTATAGTCTTAGTAGAGATATGGGCGAGAGAGAGGGGATACATGGATCTTTTGCTTGAGTCTACCCGCATAGGGGCCGGATGTTCAGGCCAAGGGGTCGGATGTCCGGGGCTTCATGGCCGGATGTCCGGGCCAGGTGTCGGATGTCCGGGCTAAATCCTAGTCAGAGAACTTCGGTTCTCGCATCTTCGGGCCGTATTTCCGGGGCTGAGTGTCGAATATCTGAGGGCTTGCCGGATGTGTGAACTAGGGATGGATGTTCGGTGCTTGTAGCTCCTTCTTTGGCTTGGCCTTGGCGCTGGTGGAGTCTCTAGCGGCCGGATGTCCGATGCGTGGGACGTGTCTTGGTGTCCTTTTGGTCCTCGCAGCGTCTTCAGATCCATCTTGATAGTGACTTGTCCTTCACTCCTAGTGTCTTCAAGCTTGTCATCATGGTACCTAAGCATGCAAAAGAGTCTCCTCATGAGGTAGCATCCAAGTTCCTTGAGCATCAAAGGTAGCATTGCATCGGAGAGATCTCACCTCAGTTTCAATGGCATGTGCACGGACTCTCATCATGGGACCCTTTGGAGCTTGAGGTCTTTGTGATAGGTCCATGGGTATGACCATGGGATGCTTCGCAATAACTGGGTTTGAGCTTCTGTCACTCTCGTGACCCATCATCTACTTGTTACTCCACAATGCCTTCCCTTAGGCCCATAAGATGGTGAAGTGTTGTGTAGTCGGGAACAAAAGTAACTACTCACACATCATCAACATGTTCAAGATTAGAGGTATAATAATGGTTATCATGGATCTAAACATAATATCTTCCACCAAATAAGCCAACAAGCATCAACTATGAGATGTAATCGACACTACTAGTAACCCATATGTACCAACCTAAGCTTTTGAGATAAAGAATGAATACAAGAGATAAACTAGGGTTTGAGATTAGATGGTGTTGGTGAAGATGTTGATGAAGATTGGTCCACCCACGAAGGAGGAAGCGTTGGTGGTGAGGACAGCTTCGATCTCCCCCTCTCGAAGGTAAGTTCCCCAATAGAATCTCTCTGTCGGAGAGAAAAAGGGCCTCTTCCCTGGTTTCCTCCTCAAGACAAAAGCGCTTCATCCCGAAAGTATCTTGATTCTTTCTAGGTCAAAACACACCTTATAGGAGAAGAGGGGGGGTCGGGAGACCTATTGGGGCCCTAAAATCTAACAAAGGGGCAACGCTCTGTTGTCTTGTGGCAGCAAGTGGCACTCCTCTGGTATATTTTTGGCCCAATAATTGTTATATATTACATAAAAATTCTCTATGAAGTTTCGGGTCATTTGGAGTCCAGTGAATTTTCAACCTTTTTCTTGATTTTCAAGTCTAGATTTCCAATTTCCGACAGTGTCCCCCTTTGGATGTACCTTGTAAATTCAGAGAGAAAAGGCATAAGAATTGTATAATAGTGTGGAATAATGGACAATAATATCATAAATATCAATAGCAAATCATGATGCAAAATGGATGTATCAACGCTCCCAAGCTTAGACCTCGCTTGTCCCCAAGCGAAAGCCGAACTCGATAATAATGACCATATGATTCGGGAGGGAGGTGTGTAGGGCTGGACAAACGAGCTACTTGACTCGGTAAGCTCATACTCATTAAGCTCGTGATCGTTAAGCTCGTTAACTTTAACAAGCTCAAACTCTTGATCAATTTTGCTCGTTAAATACTCGTTAATCTCGTGAGCGCTGACGAGCACTCATTACATTTGTAAACAGTACAAAATCATTCCTTTATATATTAATTATTTAAACATATAGAAAATTAGTAATGCATAAACCTTTGCCAATTTTATTCTACCAAAATAGCATCACATGATGCAACAACAAATAGCTAGCAGCAATCAAGCAACACACAATGACACAATAAAAGAACACAACAACACAGTGATGCAATTATAAGTCAGACCAACACAACAACACAGTGACACAATCATAAGTCAAACTACCATTATGGTTCATACTTCATACACGAACACTAAGTGAAGAGCAACAATAAGTACGGTCATTTACATAAACAAGTCCAAGACTTCAAAAGATAAACCCAAACATCGCTTAGGCGCTCGACATTGCATCAATGTCGATTAGTAGTAAATATTTTATTAACTACTTCACCACATCATTACGACACTTCATCAACATAAGGTATGGCATAAATAATAAGGACTGAAATAAAATGCTAGCTGCTAGTTGAGGAAATGCAAAGTAGCCCCTGCTCCTCGATCATCAATTTCATCTTCCTACAAATACATAGAGAATTGCACTTGCTATGATGCAAGCAAATAAACAACATCACAATGCCACAAAAAATTACAATCATACAATCACACTAAAGGAAATCATGGGAGGCATACTAGTTGCTTTTCGTCGTATCTTCAGAAAATGGAATGAACACGACATCGTCATCATTCCCACCTTCCTACAAAGGTAAATGCAAATATGCAATTTTACTTAAAATTTAGCAAAAGTCTAAGGTTACAACATAATACACAATAGAGAGTAATAGAGGTGAGGGTCCCGACCTTTCGATGAGATGATAACTACCGATTTGGTGGAGACGACTTTGACGATCCGACTACAAAATTGCATGACGTTGCACCTTAGCAATCACTAAACCAATTTCCAAGAGGTTATTGACCACACCGGAGCACGATCAACCTAACCACGAAGGTATATTCCTGCAAGCAATAGGAGAACAAGAAATTATATGATAATGCAATCTAAATATTGCGAATATAAATGAAGTATTGATAATAGTGGGGTTCCTAAAGCGGTCTTAGTGTGGTCGTTGGACACAAACGAAGTACACGAAGTTGCAATGGCTAACTTTTAACTAAACAAAACCCAAAGAATAAGCTACTAGATTGATCTACTTATATAGGAGCAAGGGGTGGCGGCCAAGGAGGTGGGAGAACATCCCAAGACACCCTAAAACCAACCCTAGGTCGTACAAGGCCCATGGGCCCAAGTGGAGGTGATGCAACTCCTTCGGACTTGTAGTTTGACATGGATTCTGCTGCAACATCAGATTGTTTCGTCGATATCTCCGCACTTTGGAAACAATTTATGGTGATTCCAACTGGGTTGGAACTCATATGAAATCTAGTTTCCAGCAAAAAACAAATCACCCATTTCGGAGTCTGTATAAAAAAGTTCATGGCATTTTGAGACAGGTATTTCTGTGCAGTACGAATCTAAGTCCAGAATGTGATAGACTTGGACTCTATCTTCTCTTGGGCTAAAAGTGACGTGAGAGAACTTCTTGAACAACATTTGATTGTTTCCTTTGACATTAGAAGACCTCTTGAATAGCACCCAGCCATTTCCTCTTCCTTTGTCATCACGCGTGGTTCATACAAGTGTTCGACCATTCTACATTTAGGCATAAAATAAAAATAGGTGAAGTATTTTTGTTCCGGATAACATAAAATAAATTATTGCAAAATCCTTATAATAAATCACCTCAAAAATATGCATGTATGTAATATTTTTGGTCATATCCAAGGTAGTCATGTCCTCATCATCCTCCCCTTCTTGAAAACAAAGTCGTCCTCGGCGTTGCTTAGTCTGAAATGTGGCTAACCAGAGACAAGGTGTACGTGTTGTATATGTATATTTCATCTATTTTTATTGATCTCAGTTGTAGTACTGTGACACGTTTATAGAAGAGCACACTTCAAATGTTATGAAATATGAGGCCAAAATATTATCATAAGAAGTAGAAGGCATGAAAATATTGCAACTCAGTTTGCACATATAAGTGAAGTCCTTATTCATATCAAAAGATTCACCATGTTCATCATTAAACCATCCCAATATTGGTAAATATACTTGAATTATTCCTGATTTAAATGCTACAACATGCTTAAATAAGCAAACTTGCAACATGTCATTCGACACAGAATCATCATCAAAATTGGAGGTCATGTCAAAACGATTAAACAGTGGCAACATTATTTTGAAACATATTTGATCCAAATTTGATTTATTTCCTGATTCACATGGTTCTTTCTAATCAACAGTTAATTCAATGGGTGCACTCAAAATTGTTGATATTGTAGTTATTTGATCACATGGCAAAGTCAAATCATGAACATAGTCCTCTAAAATAGGTGGTGTGATCAAAATAATGGGTAGCTCATCACATGGTACATTGGAATTGACAAGGCATTCATCATACTCATGTGGAGGTGAAAGATCAATGCCTTTGTCATTACCTCTTATGATCAACGCAGATGATGTAGGCACTCTTGATGGTGACATGTCGCTTTGTGAACGTGATACAGCCCTCACAACCATTGATATGGTTTTCATAGTATGCATAGTAGTTGAAGGAACAACCATATCAACTCTTGAAAGAAACACCTTGCCATTGTTCTCCTTGTGGACAACACCTTGTTTTATTTCCTGTCCAACTTTGCAAGATGAAACAAACGACCCATAGAATAACACTTTTCATGAATTAGTATCTCCTGAATATCATGGTTTAATCATCCCCAAAATCTATCCATAAAATCTTCTTCACTTTCTTCTAATGAGGAATGCAACAAGTTCGTTTGTAAATCATCATAATATTTTGTTACGGTGTCACTACCTTCTTTTAAATATTGTAACCTTTTAATCTTGTCACGAGTATAATAAGCAGGAACGAATGTGTGTCTCGTGGCAAGTTTCAAATCATCCCAAGTAGTAGGTACAATATCATGGTGTAACCGATAATATTCGCTCCACCAAACTGAAGCATAACCAGTGAAAGAACCAACTGTGACCTTAACTTTCTTATGTGTAGAAAAACTATGGGAAGCAAATATTTCATTTATTTCAAGCTCTCATTCAATATATAAAGCAGGTCTAACACTTCCATTAAATGGATGTATAGAAACATTAACCTGGTCATGTGCATTTGGATCTCTTTGCAGCTCTCGTATCGGTTCTTGTGGTGGCACATCTCCCACGATCGAAGAAGCTCATGAACTGAGTACTCTAGATCCTATCATGACTAGTAGAAACAAGAAAAAAAGATCCAAGAATATTGTTCCTATGAACTACAGGGATGTGGTGGTAAAACACTCACAGTAAATAAAATATCAATGTCTTACAAATTCTTACCATGCAGCAGGTGGCGACCGGCAACCGACGGTGTCAATATCTATGAAGATTGGGTAAAGCGATTACCAGGTGAACGTATGTATACACGGTGTAGAAATATGTGGAGCTTGGAAGCCTTAATATGTGGTAGCAAAAGATAAGCAATAATCAATTCAGAGATGCAATGTTGAATAAACGCACAACGACGGTACTGTGCTCGTCATAGTCTAGACCATACTAGAGGTGCGAGCCTAGAACAATAATGAACTCATGATGTAGGACAAATAGTAGCAAAGGATGATATGAATTAGCTTTGGACAGCAAGATATAAGTGAAGATCACAATGGCAGTAAAGACAATGATGATAAATGACCGCCAAGCAGGATATACCAAAAGTCCCTCTACAACTTTCCTATGTAAGATAATATGTCAAAAATTTATATATTTTTCTCAAGAATGCTACTGACTCAAGCTTTCGAATGCAAAAAGAATCACTCAATTCCGAGTTTGTATCAGGAAGATACGCTCGTTTTACTGAACACTGCGCAAAACAGATTTCACTCCGAATTCAGATACGATATTTGAGTCAAATAGATTCGAAATTTGTTTTTATTTCTTCTCTCCTTTTTTCAACAACTTTTTATTCTTCTCTTTTTTTCCTCAACTTTTTCTCTTTTTTTCTCTCTCTCACTTCTTTTCTTTTTTTCTCACTTTTTTATCCAACAAATCAGACAAAATGCACATTGGATCAAGCATAGATGTGAACGACCTCAAGTGTGATAATCACAATGACCGACACAAGAGGTGGAAAATGATGGATGGTGGTGGAAAATAATGGAAGGGACGACGACTGCATGGTGGTGGTATATGGCAGCAGTGATGAAGATGGTGCGGCGGTGGCGTGACAATCTGTGGAGAGAACTCGAAACTCTAAGGGACTAGATGTTAAGACCAGCAACTCGACACGACGATGCAACCAATAATTCAACTATCAAAGAATTGAAAAGAAAAATGCAAAGGCTCAGACTGGCTTGGACAAATGATAAATAGATCTACCTTTTTTGTGGTTTTTTCTTGGGCAATAGGTAAGAAAAAAATCTAATATAGGAATAACTGGAAATTCTCACCGAGCAACCCGAAAACTGATACCACTTCATAGAGGCGTGGGTCCCGATCTTTCAATGAGATGATAAATATAGATATGGTGGAGACGATTTTGACGATCCGACTACGAAAGTGCACAACATTGTGCCTTAGCAATCGCTAAACCAATCTCCAAGAGGTTATTGACCACACCGGAGCACGATCAACCTGACCACGATGGTCTATTCCTGCAAGCAATCGAAGAACAAGCCAGAATATGATAATGCAATCTGAATATTGCAAATATAGATGAAGTATTGATAATGGTAGGGTCCCAAAAGCGGTCTCTGTCTGGTCGTTGGACACAAACGAAGTACACGAAGTTGCAATGGCTAACTTTTAACTAAACAAAACTCATAGAATAAGCTACTAGACTTATCTACTTATATAGGATCAAGGGGTGGCGGCCAAGGAGGTGGGAGAACGTACCGAGACACCCTAAAACCAACACTAGGTCATACAAGGCCCATGGGACCAAGTGGAGGTGATGCAACACCTTCAGACTTGTAGTTTGACTCGGATTCTGCTACAAAGGCAGATTGTTTCGTCGATTTCTCCGCGCTCCAGACAAATATTATGGTGATTCCAACTGGGATGGAACTCATATGAAATATAGTTTCTAGCAAAAAAAGAATCACCCAATTCGGAGTCCGTATAAAAAAGTTCATGGTGTTTTGAGAGAAGTGTGTCTGTGCAGCCCGAATCAGAGTCTAGAACGTGAGATACTTCTACTCTATCTTCTCTTGGGCTAAAAGTGACGTGAGAGAACTTCTTGAACAACACCTCATTGTTTCCTTTGACATTATAATACCTCTTGAATAGCACCCAACATTTCCTCTTCCTTTGTCATCACATGGGGTTCATACAAGTGTTCGACCATTTTGCATTTAGGCATAAAGTAAAAATAGGTGAAGTATTTTCGTTCCGGATAACATAAATAAATTATTTCATAATTATTATATGAAATCACCTCACAAATATGCACGTATGCAATATTTTTGGTCATATCCAAGGTAGTCATGTCCTCATCAGGGAGCAAGTAATATTACCACTATAATTGTAGGCTTAATTTGGTTTTCTATTTATCCTTTAATGTAGCTAGTAGCTCAAACAAGTTCCTCAACCAATTTGGGAAAAGAGATATATGATTGTCATCGAGAATTCTGCTGCTCGTAGAGAAGGTCGACTCTGATGAGACACTAGTTGATGGTATGGTTAAGAACTTCTTTGTCATCTTTGCCATGATACGATATCTATGAGCATTGAACCTCCACCAATCAACTTCTATGGAATTTGGATCCAGAATTGGATGGGTTTTGTCTTGAAGGTAACCGGTCAACTCAGATTTAGATGGCTCTGAATTTGTGTCCTCTAGGAAGGATTGAAACCCACTTGACAATGAGGGCATAGATGTAGTTGTTTGCCTACTTGATGTTGAACTTTGTTTATTATTATTTCTAGCCTCATTCTTGCGATTTTCCATCTCATAAGTAGCATAGAGATCAAACAATTCAGTTTTGATTTCCTCGGCCTCAGTACTGCCCTTCTCTCTTCCATGCATTTTCTTAAAACAGTAATCAACAAGTTTCATCTTGAACCTAGGATCAAGAATGGTGGCAATGACCATGACATTGTTCTTTTCTATACATTTTCCCACTATTTTTGTTTCCCTCACCCTCACTATTGCTATCCAAATATTTATCAAACTTCTCAGGCATTGCTTCTCTCATCTTTTTTAAGTTTGCATTCGAACCCATGGCATGCTCAACGATAGCAATCTTAACATTCATGATATATGGATAGAAAATGTTGGCAGTAGGATAGTTAGATTCTGATAATACAGTGGTTACCTTGGTAAAAGATTTGAATATGGGTTGAATCTTTTCATATAATGTCCATTCTTCATCTTTCAACTACCATTTCTATGTAGGATCTACCTTTGCTTACTCCTTGAAAGCATCCCTACGCATAGTGCAATCTTCTACCATTCTGCATGTAGAGTTACATCTAGTAGCTACATCAAGGCATAAACCTCTCCCAACTTCTATATTCAGAGACTTGCAAACCACCAATAATGTGTACATGATAGTATCCCTAAGCTTATTGATCAATGTTTGCAATAGAGAAATGCCATCATTCACTGTGCACAGAAGCGGACATGGAAGTAATTAGGAATAAATTTAGAAGATTTCCTAGCATTAATCTTTTCCATCAATATCTTTGGAACACTATCATTTGAGGAAGCATTATCCATAGTGATTGTCATGATCTTATCTTCTATTTTCCATTCTTGAGAACACTAGAAAATTGGTTGAGCTATCACACTACCCGAGTGAGGTGGATCTAGCCCTATGAAGTTTAAAACACGACATTGCATGGCCCAATCATTATCTATGTAGTGAGAAACCACAGCTAGGTATGAGAGAGTTTGGTTTGAAGTCCATAGATCACATGTCAAACTAATGCTTTCTGTAGACTTTAGTTTCTTTATGATTTCTTTCTCAGAAAGATACACCTTCATGCATTCATCTCTAATTTTCTTCTTACCAACGAATTTGTAGGAAGCATTCATATACCTCATGAGGATATTGCACCAAGCATGTTCTACCATCCTAAAGAGATATTAATGCAAAATTATCATCTTTGCTATGATCTTAATGACTTCTGCATGATCGTATTCACAGTTAACTATAAGAGATACACCTCACTTTCCAGGATCAAAATTGATTGTACCTTGACGTTGTTGTATTCCCTTCTTGTTTATATAGACGGAAGAAGCATCTTTATTCCTATTGAGACTGGTAGTTGACCCCCTAAGAGTATAAGCAAACAATTTAGCACAATGCAAGCACTTTGCCTTTGTAACAACTACTCATGGCCTGCTTTTACCTATAGCCTTGACCTCCTTGAAATATTGCCAACATTCTGCATGCTTAAGTCTCGTCTTATTCACCTTCACATTAGTACCATCCACTCCCACCTTTTCCTCTTCCCTCCTTTCTTTGCCCATCGATGCAAATTGATTTATTGATTAGGAATGAAAATAATGAATTGAAAAAATAATGACTTAGTATCACTACATAATTAATTACAATGTGCAAAATTGTATCAAGACATCAATAGTTATATAGCAAATTACAAGTTGCATTGAGTAGGAACTGAAAGTGATACTAATAACCATCTAAAGTAGTAGAAGTCACGACATTTACTTACAAGACTGGTTTTGCATTTAAGTGGTCTATTAAATTCCATAATTTGTATAGATGTTAACTATAAAGAAGTCTCTTGACCTGGACCTATCAGTAATTTATAAACTGACATTTAAAATAGAAGTCTGAACTTAGAACATGTATAGAATTCAGGGAATCAAAATTTAATTCAAAAGATTTCCACAAACATTTAGCTAAGTACTTCAACATGACTGATTCAGTGTGTGTGTCGGTATGTGTGTGACAAACAAAGTATTTCACCTCACAGCACTAGTATTTCCCCAATCAATTAACTGCAATCTCACCGTTCTTGATGCAATGATGACAGCATCAACATCGGATCATGTCGGTGACGTCGCCTCCTCTGCTCTTGGACGCATTTGTCAGTGCACTTGTCGTGAGGAGGAGGACACTTTGCTATTGTCGAAGAAGACTCTAGTGATGATGAATTGGCGTCTGGCGTCTTATTCCTCACCACCTTTTCGGGCCTTAGACTCCATGCTTGGAGTCTCGGCTGCAGGTTATGGTCGCTCGAGCCGTTCCCTAGGGGCGTGGATGGAGATGCTGGAGCCTCGGAGGGCTAGAGGCAGGACAAAGCCGTTGTTGAAGCCACTGGAATAGATAAGGAGAAAAATCCTTGTGTGGTCACCGGACACCGACACGCTAGGGCAAAGACCTAAACCTAGCCGCCGCCATACTGATTTCTCCATCTCTCCATAGTCTTCTCACCTCGTCATCTAGTCCCTTCGTAAGTAGTGTGCGCGTGTGGGTGTGGCTACGCCAACTGACCAGATTCCCACAAGGAGGAGGTGGGTTGTGGCTTGTGGCCTGTGGGCCGGGCTGAGCACTAAGCATTTTGAATCTAATAAAATTAAACATTAGTCATGTGAGCCAAATGTGCTACTTGTGATACTTGTCCAGCCGTGGACACCCACTCCGCCGCGGTCACCCGAATGGGGGGTAGAACCATGAGAGAAGGTGTTGCAGGCACCGCAAACACATCTGGCCTGGCAGGGACCACTAGCCCACCTTTGGCAGCCGCCTCCCTACGTCGACCTCACCAGCGACGACGACGATGAGTAGGACGACGCTCCTAAAGACGGCGGTGGCTTCAGCGACGGGCGACATTTGGCTATATTTTATATGTGTTATATTTGTATTTGTGTTTTTAAGTTGGTTCCCTTTTATATTAGGTGCTATTGGCATTGTGTATAATGCACTAGAACTACCGCCGGCCGGCCTCTGTGGTCGGCATTAATGTTTTAAAAAAGCTAATGCATGGTGATGTTATGTGATGTGACCGTATCACACCCGCGCCATACTGAATATGATTCTTTTATTATATTACCGATATGTTTGATAGGATTAGGGAGATGCCCCATTATTCTTAAATAATAATAAATCCAGTGAACAAATATCTGCATCTGAAAGAAGATAGATGGCCATAATCTAACCACATATACGCCGACAATCATATGTGATGTTTGAATATGACATGATTTGATGATTAATTAAGGTAAAACTTGAATTTGAACTAACATTTGAATTATAAGCGACGTCTTGAAAGAAGCCTAAGTTGTAATGATCATGTTACCCTATGCTGAAATAATCTAATAGCAAACAAAACAAAAATGGACTCATAAACCCTAACCCTAACCCTTTATTGCAAAACCCATTATTATAAAGATAGTTTAAAATTTCAAAAATGGAAAAGACGTTCAGATCCTTCTTGCTCACACCGAAATGGAGCTCTATTGATTTTTTTTATTTTTTGTAAATATAAACCACTATCACTCTCCTCTCGAACTCTATAAACCCCCATATGTGATAGCTCGTATGTGTGAAGGACTTTTCATGAAAATGTCCACAAACCAAGATTTTTAGATTTTACCATAACATATCACATAGAAAGGCATTGTGAGCAGGTTTTACATATTTTTCATTTTTTAAAATTTAGTTCTTCTCATTTTAACTTGGAAATGATAGCTCATCTCAACAGAAGTTTTTTCTTAAAAATGTCCCTAAACCAGGTTTATATGTTTTTAGGATAACTATGTCTTATAAAACGACGAACACGGAAGGTTTCATATTTTTTTGATTTTTTTTTAATTTGTTAAGGTCATTTGAAAGTTGGTCAAAATAAGATAACCCCGCTGACCAGCTCAAGCCTCCGCAGCATCTCTACAAACCCTAAAGTCAAACTGCAGTCGTCCGATCATACCCTAGCACCAAGCGAAAACCATCAGATCTGGTCTTCTAGGAGGATATGGGCATGCTGCATGCAGGCTCTGCGCCGTTGGATCACATGGATGCCTATGCATTGTGGGATCGTTGGGGAATCCGCGAGACGTTGGTCCTGCTCATGCACTCGCCCACGCAAAAAAGTCCTGGTTGGTCCTTCGCTACGCGTTAACTGTCGATCCGGCTCCCCCGTTATTATCCATAAACGGCTATTTAAGCCGGACGAAGTGCCCCAGCCCTAGCTCATCCGTCTGCTCCCTCTCCCCACCAGCAGCCGAGCAATCCCCTCTCCGAGCCCATCAGCCATGCCACCACGCCGCCAATAGTACACAATCGAAGACCATCCGATACGGGGCAAGCCCGTGTGTGTCCATCTTTCACAATTTGGAGGGGGGTTCACGAAGAACACGAAGAACACGGTGAAGAACGAGAGGAAAATACTAAGTGCAAACACGATTACACATCCACTAGAATCATGATAGCACACGAGGAACGAGATCCCCAAGTCAAACAACGATACAAGTAGCGGTACGCGATCTCCCACTCCGGAAGGAGGGGCCTTGATTTCTCGGTGGATCTTCCCTCATAAGGGGCCTTGACATCCACTAGGGATCTTCTCCTATAGAGGCCTCTCCATGGGAGAGGTAGTGGAAGGAGATATCTAAGAGCAAACCATAGATAACCCTAAAACAGGGAGGGGCCGAAGTATATATAGTGCTGGTCTCAAAGGGATAAGGCAGAGGGAGTTACATGGGCCTTGGTCCTGAGTGGGAAACACTCTGCGTGGGCCGGAAGTTCCGGACTTGGTGATCGATGGTGTTCCTTGTATTGTGATGCATTTTATTGATGTAGCTTCCCCATGCACTTGCATCCATGTTGACGCGCTCTTGTAGTGGAAGTGGAAGAATGTCCAATGGGGACAATGGGCTGACTAAGACAGACAATGAGCTCAACAAGGAGGTTGATGAAGCCCCTATCTGTTGCACCTCTTTACAATCAGTGTCTGATGAGGAGGAGGATAGTGCACCTATCAGGACGATTGCCCAGTTCATGACAAAGGCCAGGACACCTACAGTGCCAGCTCCAGAGATGAGGCCTTCATCTTCTGCTCCAGCAATAGTGACATAAGCTCCATCAGCTCCAGTACCTCCAGTATCTACACCAACTCCATCCAGGACTCCGGTGGAAGTCTATGCTGACGCAGTTCTCTCAACTCCAACATCGACTACTGGAGGAGATCAGCTCTAGAACGATTAGCTATATTTCTTCGAGGTTTTTGTAACTTGTTTCCAATGGGGCAGAAGTTGTATATAGATCTAGGCTTCGAGTGAGGGAGCGTCTCCTTTTTATTGTTGTTTTTCAAAACATTTGGTCTTTTGGTTTCGATGTTAGATACTTTTATTCGTGTTTGATCATACGCTGTTACGTGTAATGCTACTATTTCGTATCTTTTGATGATTATGTGATGATCATTCACTTTGCGCTATGTGTTGTGCTATGTTGTTAATTCTCATTACTCTCGCACACCACCAAGTTGTATGTGACATGGAACAAGTGCCCCATGTACCTAACCGATTGTGCATTTGCATTCAAACGCAAATTTAAAAATAATGCGCAAATTTAGGGGGAGCTCTTACTTATCACATAATTCTCAAAGCGACGATTATATTCATTGACTATATGATTTGTCGAAGCTTTGATCTATGCGTTGTCATCAATTACCAAAAAGGGGGAGATTTAAAGCACATTTGCTCCCTTGGTGGTTTTGGTAATTAATAACAACATATATGTCATTGAACTAATGTTTTCCACTAAGCATATTTCAGGAAAATTTCAATGGTGGCTTGGCAAAGGGATTGTGGAATACCCCAAGATGCAAGGAAATAGTTTGGCAAAGGAATCTACATTTTGCCTTTTGTGAGAAATCACTTTGAGTCCATAGGAAAGCCAATACTATTAAAAGGGGTTAAGGTTTTGTTGGTGAACAAAATTCTCATATGTGCACAAGTGATAGTCACCACATACACCCACAAGCTCTTCCACAAAAGTCTATCCAAAGCCAAATACTCAAAATCGGCGCAACCAACACATTCCACTCGGAGCCACCGATTCCAAACCTCAGACAGACTCAGCCAAACCCTAGCTTTTTGGTGCAACCAATTCTGCTTTGATGCCACCAAGTTTGGGTTGCCAACTTCCTGTTACAAAAGTTTACAAAATCGGTCCTTGTGAGTTTTGTGAATCGGCATCACTGAGATTGGCAATCTGACCGTTGGTCCTTATCGGTGCAATCGAGTTTTATGTATCGGTCTCACCGAGATTCAAAAGTTGCTAACTTTGAGGCAACTCGGTACAACCAAGATTCACACATCGGTTCCATCGATTCTGACTTATTAGGTGTAACGGTTAGATTTTTGGAGATGCCTATATATGCCCCTCCACCACCACTCACTCGCAAGAGAATCTCTCAGAACAATTCCCCACTCATACCTACTGATTTTCAGAGAGAGAGCCACCTACTCATGTGTTGATATCATGCCATTCCCTTCCAACCATATGAATCTTGATCTCTAGCCTCCACAAGTTGCTTTCCACCCAATCAACCTCTTCTACCAAGCCAAACCTGTGAGAGAGTGATTGTGTGTTGAGGAGTCTATCATCTTGAAGCACAAGTGCAAGGAGTTCATTGACACTATTGAGCCTATTATCTTTTGGAGGGTGGTGCCTCCTAGATTGGTTAGGTGTCGCTTGGGAGCCTCCTACTTAGTGTTGTGGAGTGAACCAAGAAGTTTGTAAGGGCAAGGAGATCGCCTACTTCATGAAGATCTACCCCGAGTTAGGCTAGTCCTCCGTGGACGTAGGTTGTCATGGTATAGTCAAGGCTATTTCTTCGTGGAATCCTCTGTGGCTAGAGCCCTCCATGGACTATTATGACCGTTACCCTTTGTGGGTTGAAGACTCCATGAACGTGGATGTACGATAGCACCACCTATCGGAACCACGGGAAATATCTTCGTGTCACCAATTGCGTTTGCTCTTCCTACCCTCTCTTTACTTACATGCTTGTCTTTACTTTTCACTGATGTACTCTTAGACATGCATATGTAGGGTGTACTTGACATACTATGAATGCTAAGATCTGTCAAGAATTAAAATTGGGAAAAGGTAGATTTTTATTAGGTCAAGTAGTCTAATCACCCCCCTCTATCACTACTTTTGATCCTACAATATGCAACTCATTCATATTGAACTTCACTTAATGTGTACTATTTGATTGTTGTGCTTTGCCATGGCTTGCATAATTAAATGCACATGCATCATATTGGTTTGCGCATCATGTCATGCATATGTTGTGGTGTACCGTGTGTTGATTGTCGTTTTCGGATTGTTCCTTCTCGATAGAGTTCCAAAAGTGTTCAGAGTGTGAGAATTCGTTCGACTACGTTGGCTCATCTTCTTAAGAAGATTCATTCTTCTTCCAAGCGGGATCTCAGGCAAGATGAACATTTCCCTGGATACCACTACTATCATTGCCATGCTAGTTGTCCCGTTTTCCATCTCTATGTCATGCCACCTACCACTTGTTTTACAAGCCTCTCAAATATGCCATGATAAGCCTCTAACCCCTCCACATGACAGCAACCATTGTTTGGCTATGTTACTGCTTGCTCAGCCCTACTTATATCGTTTCTAGCTCCAGGTGGAATTGCTTCCATGTGTCAACATGGATATTTTTGTTATATCACAATATTATTGCTATTTAATTTAATGCACATATATATACTTGGTAGAGGGTGGAAGGCTTGGCCTTTTCCTTGGTGTTTTGTTCCACCTTTGTCGTCCTAGTTACTTGTGTACTGGTGTTTTGTTCCATATTGAGAGCTCCTAACATGGTCGGGGTTGTTATGGGGACCCCCTTGATTTTAGTTTTAGGATAAAACTTGTCTACCAAGGCCCAACATTGGTACTACATTTTCCTAATAACTAATAAACCTGCATAGGGAGTAATTAACCCTAGGATCTTTAATCAACAACCTGGGCCAGTGCTCCTCATGAGTGTTGGTCCAACCTGTCAACCGCCGGTGCCCGCCAGGGGCAACTCTGCGATTGGCCTATTGGAAGTTTGGACAATTCATCGTGTCATGAGAACGAGATAAGAAGCTCCTATAGGGATCGTCGACATGCCATTTGACCTTGCTAGAATTGTTTTACCATTCTCGAACGTCTTGTGTGAGGAATTCCGAGAATACTTCGTGCAATCTCGAGGTTGCGGTTTTCCAACAGAATTTCCTAGGAAATCACGGGATTCCTGGTCGAGGTTATTCTCGTGGCGTGTGGTTAATTCATGATGGATGAGTTGGAGCACCCCTGTCAGGATAAATATTTCATAAAGCCATGCCCGCGGTTAGGTGGCAACTTGGAAACTTTGTTTAACACCCGGTCATAGTACACTTGAAGTAAACTCAAATAAAATACACTAACTATGTGCATAACCTTGACTGTCTCTTCTCATGAGGCCTTATCCGAGAGAGAACATGGTGGGGTTATGTTTGACGTAAGTAGGTGCTCAGTATAACCTAGTGATCATTATTAGTTCACGTTCGTTATGCATATACCACCATACTTTACTTTCTGTATTCGTAAGTTAGCCACTCAACTAAATGCTTAGTTGCTTGCCGTAGCCTCACCACTTGACCATACCTCACCCATTAAGCTTTGCTAGTCTTGATACCCTTGGAAATGAGATTGCTAAGTCCGTGTGGCTCACAGATTACTACAACACCATTTGTAGGTACATGTAATGCGATGATTTGACGGGAGAGCGATGCTTGTTTGATTTGGAGTTCTTCTTCTTCACCGATCTATGATGGATTCCAGACTGCAGCCTCAGAT
This sequence comes from Hordeum marinum, assembly GCA_022496015.1. Taxonomy (NCBI): domain Eukaryota; kingdom Viridiplantae; phylum Streptophyta; class Magnoliopsida; order Poales; family Poaceae; genus Hordeum; species Hordeum marinum. Next base: position 209,688,511 of record CM039674.1, on the reverse strand, counting down.
TGCAAGGATGGATGTCATTTTATCGTTTGATTTCATCCATAGTCGGACTCTGCTCTTATGTATGATGTTTGATTATGTTGTTGTATTGATGTGATACTGATGTAGCTTGTGGCGAGTGTAAGCCCATTCCATATACTCATATCTTCTGTACACGTACTTGTAATGATATCCATTCTCACAAAACGACAAGATGCACTCCTATCCCTGTCGAGGCCCTCGAGCCAAAATAAGGATAGCGTCACATGTTCGGGCGTGACAAGTTGGTATCAGAGCCTGTACCGACCTAGGACCCCCTTGATTGATCGAACTTGGCCGAGTCGAGTCTAGTGAAAAACTATTTTGAGTCTAGTTATATCGGAGAGTAGGATTCTTTTTACTCCTCGTCTATGCTCTGTTGAGGAACCCTAACATAGGGATTTTAATTCTACCCTCTTCTTAGTCAGATTGTTTTAGGATCACGTGGCTATTTTGGATTCTCTCTGATGCCGATGTGACCGATTCTTGACACATCGGTATCGTTTGGTTTCCTTAGTTCTTGGGATGGAGGATGTTCAAAACTGCTTCAATACTATATGTGGCATCCCCAATACTAGTGGAGAGAGTTCGGATGTACTGCCATAATTGGTATTGTTGTGATTACGAGGGTCTGAGGTAGATGAGTTTCCGAGACCTCTGGCTATGTGTTGACGGATGTGTTACATTGGAGCGTAGTATTACTGTTAGGAGTTGACTGGTGGATTTTGCTCCTTGTATCTGTGGACCTGACTGCATAATCGGAAGATTTTGGGAGTTCTCAGGTGGGAATCCAAGTAGGTACCTAGGCCATCTTTCTAACAAATGTGTGATGTGAGGTTGGGGTTCGACATCTAGTGGACTCGTTTGTTCACGGTCGTTCTTACAGAGGACAGTCTTGATATATGTCATCAGATATGCTTCGTCAAGCCTTGTAGTTCGCTACGCCTAAGGAGCATATTCGAGCGTCATTTCAATATGACAATCCAATGTATGATCGAGCCCGTGCGAACCTTACCACGAAAATATCGAGCAGAATCTCTGTCATGAATTTGTTGTGGCTTGTTTCGTAAGCCTCATCCTTTGTTTTGTTGGAGTATGGTAATTTGAGTTGCTTCAATGTCAACTAGTGACCTCATATATTTCGTAACAAGTGTTCTCATATTTCTGTGCGAATGCTAATTCTTTCGCTCAATCAAGTGGTCATATCAATTCTTTTCATCAGTCGTGCTTCTCTTCAAGATAATTCTATCATCTTCAATATTTGCAAGATCAGTCCTCATATTTCTTTTTGAAGTTCATCTCATTTGTTCCAAGTTGTCTTTGTTTTTTCGCACCCTCACACCCTTTTTTTCTTCAATGATTAAATTCTCATTCAAGTGCCTTTTCTTTCATTGATGATTTCACTATCCTTTCTTCCATCTTATATCCGGTGATCTCTGTGGGGATTCTCAGGAGTTTGGGTTTCAAGATCTATCCATATATGTTGTTCTCGTTGTTAGTCTTCCCCGATGGATTCGATTCAATGTCTCAATGTTCATCATATCCTTTTCATCCTTTAAATGCTTTCCAATGTTGGAAATTCTTATCCAAGCCTCTCTTGATTATTAGTCACCTCTCTCTATTCTATTCGGAGTGTTGAAGATAAATCAGAAGTTTCATGTTTTCATTCAATAATCCTTTCAAATTATTTTCAGGTTCTCACCTCATCAAGTTTTAATTTTTACCGTTGCCATCTCTTCCTAATCAACTATTTCAATGGTGGTTTATTTGAGTGGGCCCATAACCCACAGGTGTTTCCCAAGGATCTTACCTAGCTCTTCTAATATTTTCCGAAGATCTCAAGTTCTTGTCAAATGTGACATAAGAATGTTTTCATCAGTCATATTCCTTCTCCAAGTCAGCTTCTAATTATTATAATTAATCATTGGCTCAACATTTTTCTTTTCTTCCGGAGTGTCTCAACAATTTTGGGCGGTGCTTCTCTCATCTTTCTCAATCTGCAAGACCGAAGAAGATTTTATCATAAATATTTGCCCATTCTCTTGAAGATTCAAGGTACAAGCGTCTTCCCATCATCGTAAATTGTTTTGATCATGAGTTATTCCTCTCATATCTATTTGCTGCATGTCAGTGTTGTTTTCATTTCTTGATCCTCCGAAGGCCATCAATTCAGAAGATTTCCTTGTTCTCGGCTTTCAGCTTTCATTCTCAAATTCTTCTCAATTGTTGTCCCTTCGTTCGTATATCAATTATTACGATGCTTCGTTCAAGTTTTCTATTAGGTGGATCATGATCTCTTCGTTCTCATGTATTTCCATTCATTCATACTATCTTCATTCGTTTCAAATTCTTACCGGTGTCCCGTTCAGGAGTTCTTGAAGTTCATGGTATTCTCTCTTCAATCTTTCAAGAAGAATAAGTAGTATGCCAAATTTTTTGCTTGTCATCAATTTAACTTGATGAAGGATAAGCATAACATAATTCTTATTCTAGTTTCATCAATGTAATTTCAATCCTTCTTCTGGAGTGTTCATGGCATCAAATTCTTGGTTATAAGTTCTTCATTTTTCCTTTCCGGAGTTCCAATTTTTTCCAAGCATCTCTTCGCGAAGCTTCATGTAAATCTTTGTAACTTCATAATGTATTCTTTTCAACCTCATTCTTTTGATCATCCTTTCATCTCGGTGTTCTCGAAGAGGTCCATCATGGCGGTTTGCTAAGGATGTAATTCTTTCTCAAAGTGTTCTTCAATATTCTTGTTGGATTAGCTCAACTATTCTCTATCTTGCATTTCAAAGTGCAATTCATTTTCTCCTTATATTTTGAGATGGTGGCATAGCATGCTTGACTCATGAGGAGTCTCGAAGACAATTTGTCAAGAATGAGATATTTAAACCCATCTTTTCTTCTCATAGTTATCTTGGACTGGATTTCACCTAAAGCATTTCCTAAGGATTGTTGCTATTTATGGTGCTTATCAAAATCCGAGTTCTCAATGCATCCTCTTAGTGAAGAAGTTGTGCATATCCTATTGCTTCCTACCAATCTTTGTTTCCGTTAGTGGCCGGTTGTCACGTCATAATTTTGAGATGTTATCCATAAGCCCACAACAAGCTTGTTCTTTCCATTGTTGGTGTTCCAACAACTCCGTCCAATCTTTTCTTTCTAAAGATGCTTTCCAGATTCAATTGTGGTAGAAGTTGTCATTTTCTTCTCCGTTATTTTCCTTCCAACGGTCTAGTTCCCATTCTCTTGTTACAGAGGCGTTGTGTTGCTGCTCTCTTCAATCTATCATCTTATTTTGTCAAGATCATGTTCTTTCGTTGCTTATTCATTCAACCGGAGTGTTGTGCCTTCTTTCTCAAGTTCTCCCATCTTATCAATTTTTGCCTCTCTATCCTATCGACGTGCTGCCAAAATTTCTTTTGAATTCTTGCTTGTCCCTCATGTCATTCTTCATCTCATGCATCCTTCATGTTCCATTGGTTTCACTCGTTTGTCAATGAAGCAACTAAGTTTTACCTCTTCCTCTTGCTTGTTCTCTTCCCCTTTTCATTCTAAGATCTCGGGACGAGATCTCTTGTTAGTGGAGGAGAGTTGTAACAGCCCAGGACCGACGCTCCAGAAGATTCCCCTTTTATTCCGCTGCCATCAAGTGATTCGTTTGGTTGTCGCATTCATCATCGCATCATTCACATCATCAACATATCATCGTCACTCGTTTTTGAAAACTTGCATCTGTTCATAGTTGTCGGTTCTCTCTGTTTGTGTGCTAAACCGTTTCGAGACCAACCACACACGCACATGTCTATGACACTACAAATATTATTTTCAAAAGTGTGTATAAAAGTTCCTCAGTATGGGTCGAAACTTTGCGAGCAGTCGTAATTTGTTGTAGGTAGACTGCCTACCAAATTTTGTCGCATTCACAGGTCGCTTGATGCCCCTACTGTTAAACCTATATCGGCACTATAGTCAGTCAAATCATTGGATATTTTCATTTTATAAAAGTCTATTGTCGTGCGTCCGTTTTCTCCCCTCTTCTCATGCCTAACCCACTCTAGCACAGCCCAACCAGCCCACCCAAGTAACCCCTAGCCCCCCTTCACTTCCGGACCGCACGATCCAGATCTCACGGTCGAAATCGGTGCAAAAATCTCCCTCCTACCCCCTTTCCTATTTAAACAGTCCAACCCTAGATTTTAGGGAGTCGTCCCATCCTCCCTTTTACCGCAACTCTTTTCCCCCTTGATTTTAGCGTCCACCCAACCCGCAGCCTCTATCTTCTCTCCAGATCTGATTGATCCTCGTTCCCACCTCCAGATCGAGCAGGAGGCTCGATCTCCATCCCCTCGAGCTCCACTTGCGCCCTACCCAAGGAGAGGAGCTCCTCAAGCTCCTCACCTGCGTGCCCGCCTCCTCCCGCTGGTCTGCCTCGCCATCGGAGCCTCACCTCGTGGCCGCCTTCATCCATGGCCATGGCGCCCCTTCTCCAAGAATGCCTCGTCGGCCACCTCATGACCAGTAGATGAGCGCTGTCTCTCTCTCCTTTCCTTCCTTGCTTTATTTCCCTTCCCTTTATGTTTTGTATCAACTCTTTGTCTCTCTTCGTCAGGGATAGAAACTAGCGCCCTCACGGCCTCCTCCTCGTTCAATCCGAAGGAAAAGAGCTACTCCATTCCCTACCTCGTCCCTCGCTAGAGCCTATACCATGTCACTGGCCTGTAGGGTCCACCTCGCCATGCCCATCCCTCTCTAGCATTCTTATCTCCTTCCCCTGTTTCTTTTCCCCCCCCTGAAGTACATCTTTGTCTTGATTCTTCAGGTAACATCAGGTGTCACGGGCGCCATCTGTCATGCCTGATGCCTCTCATGGGGTTCCCTACAGCCTCCCGCCCGTGCCTTCTTGCCAGAGCCCCGCGCCAAGTCCCGCAGCTACTCAAACGTGCACTTGTGCGGCCTGCTTCGCCTCTGTCTTGTTGTTTCCGAGGCGCGATCGAGAAGCTCGAGCTTGAGCCCTCGTGTGCAACCTTGTCACTGAACCGTGCCACGACCGGGATTGCGACCCCCGCATGATCCCGCACCCCTGCCGGCACACCACATCCTCAGATCTTGTAGCCTCGCTCGCCAACGTCGTCACAAGATTCTGTTGCAAAGGTAGAAGAAAGCCTGGCCTCGCTTTTATTCTAGTTATAACTATGTTGCGCGCCTTGTTTGCACACACACACACACGTGCACACACGTAGTAGCGTAGTGGATAGTGCCTCCCGCTTCAATCCAGGAGGTCCGGGGTTCGAATCCTAGGCTCCCCATATTTTTGCTTGGCTTTTTAGTTGTAGTGTGAGGTTGAGATCCTTGACCCACCTTTCATAAGCCATCCGGATCTGGGCCCGATTCTCGGATTCGGCCTCTTCAATCCAGGAGGTTTGGGGTTCGAATCCTAGACTCCCCATATTTTTGCCTGGCCTTTTAATTGTAGTGTGAGGTTGAGATCCTTGACCCACCTTTCATACGCCATCTGGATCTAGGCCTGATTCTCAGATTCGATCTCTTCAATCCAGGAGGTCTGGTGTTCGAATCCCAGCCTCCCCATATTTTTGCCTAGCCTTTTAATTGCAGTATGAGGTTGAGATCCTTGACCCACCTTTCATACGCCATCCGGATCTGGGCCTGATTCTCAGATTCGGCTTGTTACATTTTTGTGTGTGTTTTCAGTGTCAAATTCTCAATATTCAAGACATTGCATATTTAGAAATGCCATGTATTAATGCACTAATGACTAAATAAGCATGTATCGGATTAAAATGATGTAAATTTGTAAAATGACTAGAATTTTGTGTAGATTAATAATAACCAACTTTCGTCCATGATAAAAATATTTAAACTTGTTGTTTGCGTTATTGCCATTCTAAAGCGGTTTGTTTCATACATAATTAACCATAGCTCTGATACAAATGTTCTGCATATGTAACTTGCCTCGAAAACTGTGTAGAGTAACATGGTGGCATTTATTTTGTTGTTTCACAACTCCAAAATTATGTTCTAGGCAGAACAGTAGCAAATTCGAAAATTGCATCTGGGGACTCTTCAGAATTGTTATTCGTTGTTCCGGCCTCATTTAAACTTGCCTAAATATGTAGTTGTTCATGCTTCACCTCTTGCCATGTTTAACAATATTAAATATTTTCGAGTTAATAAATGAGATTGAAGTAAACGGTTCGAATGTGGAGTCTTGTCAATATGCAACTCATTGCATATTGAACTTCACTTAATGTGTAGTATTTGATTGTTGTGCTTTGGCATGCCTTGCATGATTAAATGCACATGCATCATATTGGTTTGCGCATCATGTCATGCATATGTTGTGGTGTACTATGTGTTGGTTGTTGTTTTGAGACTATTCCTTCTTGATAGAGATCCGAAAGCATTCGGAATCTGAGGATCACTTAACTACGTTGGCTCGTCTTCTTCATAGATTCATTATTCTTCCAAGCGGGATCTCACGCAAGATGAACATTTCCTTGGATACCACTACTATCATTGACATTCTAGTTGTCTTGTTTTCTATCGCTATGTCATGCCACCTACCACTTGTTTGACAAGCCTCTCAAATATGCCATGATAAGCCTGTAATCCCTCCACATCACAGCAACCATTGTTTGGCTATGTTACCGCTTGCTCAGCCCTTCTTCTAGCATTTCTTGCTACAGGTGCAATTGCTTCCACGTGTCAACATGGATATTTTTGTTATATCACAATATTATTGTTATTTAATTTAATGCACATATATATACTTGGTAAAGGGTGGAAGGCTTGGCCTTTTGCTCGGTGTTTTGTTGCACATTTGCCGTCCAAGTAACTCGTGTACCGGTGTTATGTTCCATTTGCCGCTCCTAACACGCTCGGGGTTGTTATGGCGACCCCCTTGATTTTCCTTTTTGGATAATAATTGTCTGGAAAGGCCCAACATTGGTACTACATTTGCCTAATAACTAGTAAACCTGCATAGGGAGTAATTAACCTAATGATCTTTAATCAACAACCCAAGCCAGTGCTCCTCATGAGTGTTGGTCCAACCTGTCAATCGCCGGTGGCCGCTAGGTGCAACTCTGCGATTGGCCTACTTGAAGTTTGGACAATCCATCGTGTCCTGAGAACGACATACGCGGCTCCTATGCCCGTCGACATGCCGGGTGGCCTTCCTGGATTTGTTTTACCTTTCTCGAATGTCTTCTATGAGGAATTCCAAGAATACTTTGGGCTATCTCGAGGTTGCGGTTTTCCAATGGAATAGCCTAGGAAATCACGGGATTCATGGTCGAGGTTACTCCCGCGGTGTTTGATTAATTTATGATCGATGATTTGAAGCACCCCTGGAGGGTTAAATCTTACGGAAAGCCATGCCCACGGTTATGTGGCAACTTGGAAACATTGTTTAATAGCCGGTCATAGCAAACCTGAAGTAAACTCAAATAAAGTACACCAACTGTGTGCTTAACCATGACTGTCACTTCTCGTGAGTTCTTATCCGAGAGAGAACACGGTGGATTATGTTTGATGTAAGTAGGTGTTCAGGATCACTTAGTGATCATTATTAGTTCACGACCGTTATGCGTAGACCACCATACTTTACTTTTTGTATTCGTAAGTTAGCCATGCAAATAAATGCTTAGTTGTTTGCTGCAGCCTCACCACTTAACCATACCTCACCCATTAAGCTTTGCTAGTCTTGATACCCTTGGAAATGAGATTGTTGAGTCCCTGTGGTTCACAGATTACTACAACAACAGCTGCAGGTACATGTATCACAATGATTTGATGTGAGAGCGATGCTTGTTTGATTTGGAGTTCTTGTTCACCGATCTAGGATGGGTTCTAGATGGCAGCCTGGGATAGCAAGGATTGATGTCATTTTATCATCTGATTTCGTCCGTAGTTGAACCCTGCTCTTATTTATGATGTTTGATTATGTTGTTGTATTGATGTGATATTGATGTATCTTGTGGCTAGTGTAAGCCAATTCCATATACTCATCTCTTCTGTACATGTACTTGTAATGATATCCATTCTTGCAGAACTATGAGATGCACTCCTATCCTTGTTGAGGCCCTCGAGCCAAAATAAGGATAGTGTGGCATCTTGGGCATTACAGCTTTTGGGTGTTTTTGGTGACTATCACTTGTGTGCGTGGAGAATTTTGTTCACCAACAATACCTCACCCCCTTTTAATAGTATTAGCTTTCCTATAGACTCAAAGTGATTTCTCAAAAAGTAAAATGTAGATTCTTCTTGCTTCAAGCTTTGCCAATCATATTCCTATTGGAAATATGCCCTAGAGGAAATAATAAAATAGTTATTATTATATTTCCTTGTTCATGATAATCGTTTATTATCCATGCTATAATTGTATTGATTGGAAACACATTGCATGTGTGGATATATAGACAACACGGTGTCCCGATTATTCCTCTAGTATACTAGCTCGTTGATCAAAGATGGTCAAGGTTTCCTATCCATTGACATGAGATGTCATTTGATAATGGGCTCGCATCATTGGGAGAATGATGTGATGGACAAGACCCGAACTATAAACATAGCATTTGATCATGTCAGTTTATTGCTATAGTTTTCTACATCTCAAGTATTAGTTCCTATGACCATGAGGTCATGCAACTCACTGACACTGGAGGAGTACCTTGTGTGTATGAAACGCGCAACGTAAATGGGTGACTATAAAGGTGCTCTACAGGTATCTCCGAGGGTGTACGTTGAGTGGGCATGGATCAAGATTCGAATTTGTTACTCCGTGTGACAGAGAGGTATCTTAGGGCCCACTCGGTAATACAACATCACAAACAAGCCTTGCAAGAAATGTGACTAAAGTGTTCTCCACAAGATCTTTTATTATGAAATGAGTAAAGAGACTTGCCGGTAACGGGATTGAACTAGGGATACAAATACCGACGATCGAATCTCGGGCAAGTAACATACCGATGAACAAAGGGAACATCATACGGGATTAACTAAATCCATGACACAGAGGTTCAACTGATAAAGATCTTCGTAGAATATGTAGGAACTAATATGGGCATCCAGGTCCCGCTATTGGTTATTGACCGTAGAGGTGTCTCGTTCAAGTCTACATAGTTGTCAAACCCACAGGGTCTGCACACTTAAGGTTCAGTGACGTTTTGGTAGTATAGAGTTATGTATGGTAGTGACCGAAGGTTGTTCGGAGTCCCGGATGAGATGCTGGACATCACGAGGAGCTCCGAAATGGTCTGGATGTAAATATTAATATATAGGAAGTCATATTTTGGTCACGAAAAAGTTTCGGGCTCATCAGTAGTGTACTAGGAGTGCCGGGAGACCATCAGGAGGGATGTTTCGACCCAAAGGACCTCATGGGCTATGGGAGGAGTCAAACCAGACCATAGTGGGCTGGACGAACCTCCCCCCCCCACAAAGGCCCATGCATCTAGGGATGTGTAAAACCAAAAGGTGGAAAGGAGGAAAGGGTTTCCAAGTGGAGAGGAGGAATCCTACTCCTAGTAGGACTGGAGTAGGAATCCTCCTCCTCCAATTTCGGCCAACCTTTGAGGGTTTGAGGATGCTTCCTCCCCTCCCTACCTCCTATATATACTAGAGTATTTAGAGGGGAGAGATACCCCTAATTTCCACGTGCTCCCTCTACTTCATCTTGATCGTCTTTCTCCTCTAGTCTAGTTCGACGGTGCTTAGGCAAAGCCCTATCGAAATAGTTCCACCACCATTGCTGCCACGCCGTCGCGCTGCCAGAAAACTCATCTACCTCTCCGCTCCCTCTTGATGGATCAAGAAGGCGGAGATCGTCATCGAGTTGTACGTGTGCTGAACGCGGAGGTGCCGTCCGTTCGGCGCTAGATCGGGATGGATCGTGATTGGATCGCGGGGCACTCGGCGATTTGGATCACGAAGATGTTCAACTACATCAACCGTGTTTCTTAACACTTCCCACTTAGAGATCTACAAGGGTATGTAGATCCACTCTCCCTATCGTAGATGCTCATCACCATGGATAGATCTTGTGTGTGCATAGGAATTTTTTAGTTTCCCATGCAACGTTTCCCAATAGTGGTATCAGAGTAGGTCTATGTGTAGATGAGATCACGAGAACAACACAAATGAGTTTGTGGGCGTTGATGCTCATATTGCTTCCTCCATTGGTTGTGTTTTGATTCAGCAGTATTCTGGGATGAAGCGTCTTGGACCAACCTTACTCGTACGCTTATGAGAGACCGGCTCCATCGACTGACGTGTAACTTTGTTGCACAAACATGGCTGACGGGTGTCTATCTCTCCTACTCTAGTTGGATCGAATTCGACAAAGGCGGTCCTTGGGAAGGTTGAATAGAAATTTGTGTATCACCATTGTGGTATTTGCGTAGGTGAGAATTGTTCTTGCTAGATACCCGTAGCAGCCAGGAAAAACATGCAACAAGAATTAGAGGACGTCTAACTTGTTTTTGCAGAGTATGTTGTGATGTGATATGGCGAATTACATGATGAGATATATGTGATGTATGAGATGATAATGTTTTGTATAGAATATCATGACTTGCATGTCGATGAGTATGGTAACCGGCAGAAGCCATAGGGTTGTCTTTAATTATTTTCACTGATTTTGCTTTACTTTATCGCTATGTGTTAGCAATAGTCGTGGAAGCAACAGTTGGCGTGATAACCCCGATGGCGACACATTGATGGAGATCATGGTGTCACGCCGGTGAAGATGGAGATCATGCCAGTGCTTTTAAGATGGAGATCAAAAGAACAAGTTCATGGCCATATCATGTCACTTATGATTTGCGTGTGATGTTAATATTTTTATGCATCTTATTTTGCTTACGACGACGGTAGCATTATAAGGTGATCCCGCACTTAAATTTCAAGATAAATTGTGTTCTCCCCGAGTGTGCACCATTGCGAAAGTTTGTCATGTCGAGACACCACGTGATGATCGGGTGTGGTAGACTCTACATTCACATACAATGGGTGCAAGCCAGTGTTGCACGTGCAGAACACTCGGGTTAAACTTGACGAGCCTAGCATGTATAGACATGGCCTCGAAACACAAGAGACCGAAAGTTCGAACATGAGTCATATAGTAGATCTGATCAACATGATGATGTTCCCCATTGAAACCATCTCAACTCACGTGATGATCGGACTTGAGTTGGTGATCTTGGATCATGTATCACTCAGATGACCAGAGGGATGTCAATTTGAGTGGGAGCTTTAGTAATTTCATTAACTAAACTCATTATCTTGAACAATAGTCTTAGTAACTTTGCATATTTATGTTGTAGGTCAATGGCTCGCACACTAGTTCCCCTGAATTTTAATGCGTTCCTAGAGAAAACCAATTTGAAAGATGATGGAAGTAACTTTGTGGACTAGTCCCATAATCAGAGGATTATCCTCATGGCTTCCCAAAAGGATTATGTCCTTGATGCACCTCTTGGTGACCCACCCACTCCTGTGTCATCCAACGACATTAAGAACGCTTGGGAGGCACGTTCTGGAGATTACTCAATAGTTCAATGTGCAATGTTGTATGGCTTATAACTGGGATTGCAAAGACGTTTTGCACGTCATGGAGCATATGAGAAGTTCCAGGAGTTGAAGTTTATCTTTGAGAAGAATGCCCAGATCGAGAGGTATGAGACCTTCGATAAGTTTTATGCTTCCAAGATGGAGGAGAACGGGTCTGTCAGTGAATATATACTCATAATGTCTGGGTATCGAACCGTCTGGCTGAGTTAGGGATGCCCCTTCCACCGGAGGCGATCACTAACAGAGTTCTTCAATCATTGCCACCTAGCTACAAGAACTTCGTGATTAACTATAACATGCATGGGATGAACAAGTCAGTCGCCGAGCTGTTTGTGATGCTGAAAATTGCTGAGTCTGGAATCCAGAAAGAACATCAAGTGTTGATGGTCAATAAAACCACTAGTTTCCAGAAGAATGGCAAGGGAAATAATGGTAACTCCAAGAAGAGTGGCAAAGCAGTTGCGCCTCCCGTGAAGAAACCCAAGGCTGGACCCAAGCCAGAAACTGAGTGCTTTTATTGCAAGGGAACTGGTCACTAGAAGCAGAACCGCCCCAAGTATCTGGGTGACAAGAAGGTGGCCAACACCAAACGAGGTATATATGGTATACATGTTATTGATGTGTACCTTACCATCTCTCGTTGTAGTGCCCTGGTATTTGATACCGGTTCGGTTGCTCACATTTGCAACTCAAAACAGGAGTGATGGAACAAACGAAGGCTGGCTAATGACGAAGTGATGATGCGTGTGGGAAATGGTTCCAAGGTTCATGTGATCGTTGTCGGCATGGTCTCTCTTCGATTACCATCGTATTAGTTATGAACCTAAATAATTGTTATTTGGTGCCTCCGTTAAGCATGCACATTATATTTGGATCTTGTTTATTGCGAGACGGTTACTCATTTAAATCAGAGAATAATGGTTGTTCTATTTATATGAGTAATATCTTTTATGGTCATGCACCCAATGTGAGGGGTTTATTCATATTGAATCTCGATAGTGATGATACACATGTTCATAACATCGATGCCAAGAGATGTAGAGTTGATAATGATAGTACCACTTTCTTGTGGCACTGTCGTTTAGGTCATATTGGTGTAAAATACATGAAGAAGCTCCATGCTGATGGACTTTTGGAGTCACTTGATTTTGAATCACTTGACACATGTGAACCATGCCTCATGGGCAAGATGACTAAAGCCCCGTTCTCTGGAACAATGGAACGGACAAGTGAGTTGTTGGAAATCATACATACTGATGTGTGTGGTCCGATGAGCATTAAGGCGCACGGTGGATATCGTTATTTTCTCACCTTCACTAATGACTTAAGTAGATATGGGTATATTAACTTAATGAAACACAAGTCTGAAACATTTGAAAAGGTCAAACAATTTGAGAGTGAAGTTGAGAATCATCGTAACAAGAAGATTAAATTCCTACGATCTGATTGAGGAGGTGAATATCTGAGTTATGAGTTTGGTAGTCACTTAAGATAGTGTGGAATTGTTTCACAATTGACACCGCCTGGAACACCACAGTGTAATGGTGTGTCCGAACGTTGTAATCAAACGTTATTAGATATGGTGCGTTCTATGATATCTCTTGCCGATTAGCCACTATCGTTTTGGAGTTATGCATTGGAGACAGCTGCATTCACTTTAAATAGGGCACCATCCAAATCCGTTGAGATGATGCCATATGAACTATGTGAAGGCACGTAGATGTCTCCTAGAGGGGATTTAATAGGCGCTTTAAAATAATTACAGTTTAGGCTTGAACAAATGCGAAATAAAACCATCGTTTAAGTAGTCAAGCGCAAAACCTAAAACAACTAGGCTCACCTATGGGATCCAACAACTTATGCTAAGCAAGAGATACAACTAAGTGATAGCAAGATATATAACAAGAAACAATATGGCTATCACAAAGTAAAGTTCATAAGTAAAGGGGCTCGGGTAAGAGATAACCGAGGCACGCGAAGACGACGATGTATCCCGAAGTTCACACCCTTGCGATTCTAATCTCCGTTCGGAGCGGTGTGGAGGCACAATGCTCCCCAAGAAGCCACTAGGGCCACTGTAATCTCCTCACGCCCTTGCACAATGCAAGATGTCGTGATTCCACTAAGGGACCCTTGAGGGTGGTCACCGAACCCATACAAATAAGGTTGGGGCAATCTCCAGAAGTTAATTGGAGGCTCCCAACGACACCACGAAGCTTCACCACAACGGACTGCGGCTCCGGGGTGACCTCAAATTCATGGGCAATCTCCACAACCTAATTGGAGACCTCGATGCTTGCGTGGAGCTTTGCACCACAATGATTGAGCTCCGAGGCAACACAATCCATCTAGGGTGCCAAGGCACCAAAGAGGAACAAGCTCTAGGGTGATCAAACACCCAAGAGTAATAAGCTTCTCAAACTTCACTTCCACGTATCACCGTGGAGAACTCAAAACTATGCACAAAAAGCAATGGAAAGGGCACACAAAGTGCCCAAGTCCTTATCTCCCAAATCCCTCCATGACAACTAATGCTATGAAACAAAAAGAGAGGAAGAATGAAGAAGAACACGAAGAACTCCAAGATCTAGATCCAAGGGGTTCCCCTCACTTAGAGGAGAAAGTAATTGGTGGAAATGTGGATCTAGATCTCCTCTCTCTTTCCCTCAACAACTAGCAAGAATCATTGGAGGGATTGCGAGTTATCAATCTCAAAGAAGGTAAACAATGGGGGAAGAACACGAGCTCAAAGGATAAGGTTCAATGGGGAAGAATACCCCCTGTTATAGGTGAGGAAAAATCGAACCGTTATGCCCACAAACTGCATAGAGCGGTACTACCGCTCATGGGAGAGGTACTAACACTAGGGCGGTGGAAGCCCCTTGAAAAACAACAACGAGGAGGAAAAAGTCCAGTACAACCGCTGGAGCGGTACTACCGCTCGTCCTCACAGTACTACCTCTGGGGATAGCGGTACTACTGCTTGTGGGCGGTACTAAAAAATACATCAGTGCCTACCACCGCTGGTCTTAACACGAGATTTTGGTCTGGAGCAGAAGTAGCCACGGTAGTACCGCTCTGGAGCGGTAGTAAAAAATTACATCCGCTCCAAGCGGTAGTAGCCACGGTAGTACCGCTACAACCTTTTTAAGAACACCAAAACTGCCACAACTTATGCAAACAGACTCCGAATTCAATGAAACCAAGTTTGTTGGAAAGCTAATGACATGGGATAACACAATATTTATAGAAATGTCAATAAGAATAAAATGAGAAAAGTCCCATAAGAAAATGGTGAGAACCCTTCCTCGAATAAGATCGGTAAAACCTTCAACACCGAAAATGCAATAGAAGAAGCATATGAAATCTGTTTTCGATGTACTAGAGCTTGTCAAGAAGATAACGACAAGATCAAGAACCAACATAGAGAACAGCCAACCACGAACCAAGAAATATGATGATGCCAAGAATGCAATAGTTTGAGCTCTCAACAAACGATACGATCAAGCTACTCACTTGAGCGCACCCCTTGATAGTACGGCAATCGATCCTATAACCTGGTCTCCCAACTACCACCATGTGACTAGTAAAATAGAAAACCATATCAAGGCCAAACCATTGCCTTGCGCATAGTCCACTTGAGATAGATGATGACGATCTTGACTTCCTCAAGATGGACCACCTTTCTTGATTGCGTCGGCTTGATGAAGACTAGTTGATTGCTCCCCCATGCCCCACTATGGGTGAGCCACTCTTCAGCACATCTTCACAAGACCATTGTCACCACAATGAACAGCAAGCCTCAAGCATGATCTCTCCGTGATGCTTCACTTGAGCTTGCACATCGCAACCTTGATGATGATCTCCACTTGATGTCATCTTCCATGGGATGTATGAGATCTGCCTCTTGATACAAGCCCATGGAAATATAACTAACCCCACAAAGAACTCTCACATAGACCATGGGTTAGTACACAAAGCGTAACGGAGAATGCTTACCACACCATGGGATCACTTGATCCCTCCTAGTACATCTTGTACGCTTTGTGTGTTAACCAACTTGATTCACTTTTTGACTTAGTCTTGATCAACCTTGTATCTTATCTTCTCTCTTCATAAAGATGATGTATTGAAGGTAAACATGAATGCTTACAAAATCTTCTTCTCAAGACATGCTTGCAATAAGCTCAACTCCCACATGACCAATCTTTGGATAAACCTTAAATACCACCTTCATCACCATATAAACTCCTTGAAAGCAACAGATGGACTTCAAGAAGTACCTATGGACAAATCCTTCAAATATAACTCAAGGAAACCATTAGTCCATCGGGATTGTCATCAATTACCAAAACCACACATGGATAAATGTGCTCTTACACTGTGGTTTGGCAAGAATCCAAAGTTGTCGTTTCTTAAAGTTTGGGGATGTGATGCTTATGTCAAAAAGCTTCAGCTTGAAAAGCTGGAACCCAAAGCGGAGAAATGTGTCTTCATAGGATACCCAAAAGAGACAGTTGGGTATACCTTTTATCTCAGATCTGAAGGAAAAGTGTTTGTCGCTAAGAACAGAACATTTCTTCAAAAAGAGTTTCTCTTGAAAGAATTGAGTGGGAGGAAAATAGAACTTGATGAGGTTGTTGAACCTTGACTTCAACCAAAGAGTAGCGCAGCACAGAAAGATGTTTCTTTAGAGCCTGCATCGGTTGAAGAGGAAGTTAATGATGATGATCATGAGGCTTCAGATCAAGTTACTATCGAACCTCGCAGGTCAACAAGGGAACATACTGCTCCTGAGTGGTACAACAACCCTATCTTAGAGGTCATGTTGTTAGACAACGATGAACCTACAAGCTATGGAGAAGCGATGATGGGCCTGGATTCTGGGAAATGGTTAGAGGCCTTGAAATCCGAGATGGGATCCATGTATGAAAAAAAGTATGTACTTTGGAAGTATTACCTGAAGGGTGAAAGGTCATTCAAAACAAATGGATCTTTAAGAGGAAGACGGACGCGGACTGTAATATCACCGTCAATAAAGCTCGACTTGTCGCAAAGGGTTTTTCACAAGTTCAAGGAGTTGACTATGATCAGACCTTCTCGCCCATAGCGATGCTTAAGTCCATTAGAATCATGTTAGCAATAGCTGCGATTTCGACTACGAAATTTGGCAGATGGATGTCAAAATAGCGTTCCTTAACGGTTTCCTTAAGGAAGTGTTGTATACGATACAACCAAAAGGTTTTGTCGATCCATAGAAAGCTAACAAAGTTTGGAAACTTCAGCGATCCATTTATGGTCTGGTGTAAGCATCTCGGAGTTGGAATATGTGCTTTGATGAGGTGATCAAAGCGTTCGGGTTTATACAAGTTTACGGAGAAGCTTGTATTTACAAGAAAGTGAGTGGAACTCTATAGCGTTTCTAATAGTATATGTGGATGACATACTGCTAATTGGAAACAATATAGAAATGTTGGAAAGCATGAAGGAATATTTGAACAAGAGTTTTTTAATGAAGTACCTAGGAGAAGCTGCTTTCATATTAGGCATTAAGATCTATAGTGATAGATCGAGACGCTTAATAGGACTTCCACAGAGCACATACCTTGATAAAGTTTTGAAGAAGTTCAAAATGGATCAGTCCAAGAAGGGGTTCTTGCCTGTGTTACAAGGTGTGAAGTTGAGTAAGACTCAATGCCCAGTAACTGCAGGAGATAGAGAAAAGATGAGTGTCATCCCCTAAGCTTCTGCCATAGGCTCTATGATGTATGCAATGTTGTGCACACGACCCGATGCCAGCTTTACCATAAGTATGGCTGGAAGGTTTCAAAGAGACCCGATGGAGCACTAGAAAGCGGTCAAGAATATCCTTAAGTACCTGAAAAGGACTAAGGAAATGTTTCTCATTTAGGAGGTTAGCAAGAGCTCGTCGTAAAGGGTTATGTCGATGCAAGATTTGAGACTGATCCGGATGACTCTAAGTCACAAACCGGGTAAGTTTTTATTTTTACTGGGGGAGCGGTAAGCTGGTGCAATTCCAAGCAGAGCGTGGTAGCCGATTCTACATGCAAAGCGGAGTACATCGCAGCCTCGTAGGCGGCGAAGGAAGGTGTCTAGATGAAGGAGTTCATGATAGATCTTGGAGTAGTGCCCAATGCATTGAATCCAATGGATCTGTTGTGTGATAACACTGGTGCCATTGATCTGGCCAAGGAACCAAGGTTTCACAAGAGGACAAGACACATAAAGTGACGCTTCAATCCCATCCGCGAGTACATCAAGAAGGAGGACATAAATATTTGCAAAGTGCACACGGATCTGAATGTTACAGACCCATTGACCAAACCTCTTCCAAGGGCAAAACATGATCAATACCAGAATTGTATGGCTGTTCAATTCATTATAATGTAAATCACATAGTGATGTGAGCTAGATTATTGACTCTAGTACAAGTGGGAGACTGTAGGAAATATGCCCTAGACGCAATAATAAAATGGTTATTATTATATTTCCTTGTTCATGATAATCTTTTATTATCCATGCTAGAATTGTATTGATTGGAAACACATTGCATGTGTGGACATATAGACAACAATGTGTCCCTAGTATGCCTCTAGTAAACTAGCTCGTTGATCAAAGATGGTCAAGGTTTCCTAGCCATTGACATGAGATGTCATTTGATATCGGGATCACATCATTGAGAGAATGATGTGATGGACAAGACCCAAACTCTAAGCATAGCATTTGATCGTGTCAGTTTATTGCTATAGTTTTCTACATGTCAAGTATATGTTCCTATGACCATGTGATCATGCAACTCACTCACACTGGAGGAGTACCTTGTGTGTATGAAATGTTGCAACGTAACTGGGTGACTATAAGGGTGCTCTACAGGTATCTTTGAGGGTGTCCGTTGAGTGGGCAAGGATCAAGACTAGGATTTTTTTACTCCGTGTGACGAAGAGGTATCTTAGGGCCCACTCGGTAATACAACATCACAAACAAGCCTTGCAAGCAACGTGACTAAAGTTTTACCCACAGGATCTTGTATTATGGAACGAGTAAAGAGACTTGTCTGTAGCGGTATTGAACTAGGTATACAGATACCGACGATCGAATATCGGGCAAGTAACATATCAATGTACAAAGGGAACAACATACGGGATTAACTGAATCTTTGACATAGAGGTTCAACCGATAAAGATCTTCGTAGTATATGTTAGAACTAATATGGGCATCCATGTCTCGCTATTGGTTATTGACCGTAGAGGTGTCTCAGTCATCTCTACATAGTTCTTGATCCCGCGGGGTTTGCACACTTCAGGTTCGGTGACGTTTTGGTAGTACAGAGTTATGTATGGTGGTGACCGAACATTGTTTGGAGTCCTAGATGAGATCCTGGACATCACAAGGAGCTCTGGAATGGTCCGGAGGTAAAGGTTGATATATAGGAAATCCTGTTTTGGTCACCCAAAAAGTTTCGGGCTCATCAGTAGTGTACCGAGAGTGTCGGGAGGGTGCCGGGGGACAATTGGGAGGGGTGTCACGACCCAAAGGACCTCATGGGCTGTGGGAGGAGTTAAACCAGCCCCTAGTGAGCTGGCTGAACCCCCGACTAAGGCCCATGTGGCTACGGGTGGGAAAAATCCGAAGTAGGAATGGTGGAAGGTTTCCAAGTGGAGAGGAGGAATCCTACTCCTAGTAGGATTGGAGTAGGACTCCCCCACCTCCAATTTTGGCCAACTTTTGAGGGTTTGAGGCTGCCTCCTCCCCTCCCTCCCTCCTATATAAACTATAGGATTTAGAGGGGAGACCTAACCCTAATTGACACGTGCTCCCTCTACTTCATCTAGGTTGTCTTTCTCCTCTAGTCTAGTTTGGCGGTGCTTAGGTGAAGCCCTGCAGGAATAGTTCCACCACCATCGCCGCCACGCTATCGTGCTGCTAGAGAACTCATCTAACTCTCTGCTCCTTCTTGGTGGATCAAGAAGGTGAAGATCGTCATCAAGCTGTACGTGTCCTGAACGCGGAGGTGTCATTCGTTCGGCGCTAGACCGGGACGGATCGTGATTGGATTGCGTGACGCTCGGCGATTTGGATCGCGAAGACGTTCGACTACATCAACCCGATTAGTGATCTACAAGGGTATGTAGATCCACTATCCCTCTCGTAGATGCTCATCACCATGGATAGATATTGCATGTGCGTAGGAAATTTTTTGTTTCCCATGCAATGTTCCCCAACAATTCCATATCCTTCTTCTTCTTGGGGATGCTCCTCACAATCCTTAGCCAACACTTTCTATGGACTTTATCTGAAATGCACTAGATAAGACTATTAGTCTAGGAGACAATGTATGTTGTCACGAATTATCCAAAACACCAAGGGAGAATATTGTGCTTTCAATCTCCCCCTTTTTGGTAATTGATGACAACTTACAATCAAAGCTTTAATTTAAGATATGAAGAAATATGTGAAGACATTGAAGGATACATGACTTATACAAGCTCCCCCTAAATGTGTGCAATCCATTTTAAAGGATAGTTGCTTTGGAATGCATGAACACACACATAGTAGCAAGGACATGAGAAGTCATGTATATCTTGGCTATACGCATCAAGTATATATGAATGAAATGATTCCATATCCAAGATTCACTCTTGCAAACAACATGTGCAAGAAGCAAGAGATCATCTTGAGCAGGTATATGATGCATATACTTACCTTGAGGTCCTTGAGCATTTAACAGTAGGAACACACTTGAGAAAACAATGTTAGGAAACACAAGTGTACTCTAATTGTGCAAATGCAATTGAAACCAAGAGTGCCAAGATATGGAAGACATATGAGAAATAGTTTCTTAAGAAGGATACATCTCCAAACACATTCAGAGCTTTCTCCCCTAGATATGGATTTGTAAATTTTTCTCTCCCCTTGAATCATAGCATGAAGATATTGAGAGTAGGTAGGGCTGAGAAAAGTGTAAAACAAGTAAGAATCAAATTCAGTGAGATTCATTCTTATCTCTTCTCCTCAAGAAGTGTTTCTGAGATAAAGGATCCTTGGTATTTCTCCCCCTTAACGTGGAAAATATCCTTGAAATTTCTCCCTCCTTATCTTGTAAAGTGTACACTTCTTCTTTTCAAGATTATCTCTCCCCCTGAAGCATGAATGCTTAGGTATTTATCCCCTTTAGTATTATATCTCACCCTTTGGTATTATCTCGCCCTTTGGTATGAGTATAAGCTTTCAAGCTTTGGTATTTCTCCCCCTTTGGCATTAATTTCCAAAAAGGCTCACACAAAGGGTCAGATAAAAGGAATCATTGAGTGGGAAGGGATCCTAGAGAATAAGGGTCACTGAGAGCATTTGAGACAAGGGTTCCTTGAAGACAGTTTTCTCCCCCTTAAGATCTGAAAAACTTTTAAGATTTCTCCTCCTTTGATGTGGGGATCCTTGAATATTTGAGATTATACCTCTTGATGTTTCTCCCCTACATCATTGTGGGATCATTGATCTGACCATAAGACCAAAACAGATAAAATGCATAGAAGTTTTTTTGAAAAATTTGATGGTTGCGAGGCAAAAGGTGTCGGTAGCACCGATATCGATTTTGTAGTGTGACTGCAATATAGGTGAGACCAAGTTTTTTGGGGATCGAAGACTCTGAGATAGAAAACAAGAACTTGCCCAAATGATTTTTGCCTATTTTGTCAAATGCACCTTTTCAGAAAGTCTCAAAAGAGTCAAAAGATTTGCAATGAATTTTAAGAAAGATTTGCAATGAATTTTAAGAAAGATTTGCAATGAATTTTCATCTAGGTTAGAGTTGAATGGAAATGTCAATGAGCAACAAAACAGAAATTATCCATTCAATTCTTATAACTAGATGATGGGCGGTGACTAGGTCACATATATTAGAGTACATTAACTTAAGGAGTCAAGCAAGAATACTTTATCATAGGTCATGCTCATTGTTAAGCTCGAAATGGGGTTGCCATTTTTTGTTTAAGCATTTTAATGTCTTCATATCGCTTGAGATGCTTTATCCCATGACTTGGAGTAAAGCTATATCAAGGATATGAGTACATACCTTTGAGTGATGTTGATGAGGTGGCTTGTAGGTGAACTTGATGAGGATGCTCGAGGTTGATGAAGTTCATATTGAGTTGGGAGCAGTCCTTCTTGTTTTGGTTCACTTATCGCCTACATAGGTTAGTCACGCAAGGAACAACATGATATATTCAAATGAAATGATGCGAATTGAGAAATTCAAATATATGTCAAGGATATGTTTTGTTGTCTTCATCCTTCCATCAACAAAGAGGGGTTGTGGATACTTGGGCATGACAAGATTGCTTAAGATATGAGTTGATGGCAATCTTCTGGATTGTTGTTCTTCCAAGTACCTACAAAAGGATTAGATGCAATACAAGGGAGCATAGAATCCCAAGATACATCATATTCATGGTAATTATAGCATGGAATGGTCAAGTAAGCTCATCCCCTTGCATGCATCCGGGTGAGTTTAGCTCAAGTTTGAAGCATCAATGATTTTCAACTAGGTCCTCAAGTGACTAAACACTTTTTCATCAAGTGGCTTAGTAAAGATATCGGGCAATTGCTTGTTAGTACGAACATGCTTAAGATTAATATCCCCTTTGGCAACATCATCACGAATGAGATGATGTCGAACTTGAATATTCTTAGTTCAAGAATGTTGCACGGGATTATGACCAAGCTTAATAGAACTTTCATTATCACAAAGTAATTGAACATTTTTCACATGGATTCCATAATCCTTAAGCGTTTGTCTCATCCATACAAATTGCGCACAACACGATCCGACGGCGATATACTCAGCTTCGGCGGTAGATAGAGATACCGAGTTTTGTTTCTTGGAGGACCAAGACACAAGAGATCTACCAAGAAATTGACATGTACCCGAGGTGGATTTATATCAACCTTGTCATCGGCATAGTCCGAATTGGAATAGCCAACAAGATTAAAAGAATATCCCTTGCGATACCAAATGCCAGAGTTTGGTGTATGCATCAAATATCTCACAATACGTTTCACGACCAAAAGATGACACTCTTTAGGTGCAGCTTTATATCGGGCACACATGCCCACACTTAGCATAATATAGGGATGGGAGGCACATAGATATAGCAATGAACCAATCATTGATCAATAAACCTTTTGATCAACCGGTTCGTCCTCCCTAGTGAGATCAACATGTCCACTAGTAGGCATGGGAGTTTTCATACCTTTGCACTCTTGCATGTTTAACTTATTGATCAAGTCCTTGGTGTACTTGGTTTGAGAGATAAATGTACCTTCTCTAGTTTGCTTGTTTTGTAGACCAAGGAAGAATTTCAGCTCACACATCATAGACATCTCATACTTCTCTGACATCAACCTTCCAAATTTCTCACTAAAATGTGGGTTAGTATATCTGAAGATAATATCATCCACATATATTTGGCACACAAATAATTCACCATTAACTCTCTTTGTGAATAAGGTTGTGTCAGTTTTACCAATTCGAAAACCTTTTTCAATAAGAAAATTCGTTAGTCATATATACCAAGCACGAGAAGCTTGCTTAAGACCATATAAAGCTTTGTGAAGTTTGTAGACGTTGTTAGGTTTCTTAGGATTCACAAATCTGGGAGGTTGTTTAACATATGCCTCTTCCTATATTTATCCATTTAAAATTCACTTTTGATATCCATTTAGTAAAGAGTGATATCGTGGTTATTGACATAAGCAAGAACTATTCGAATAGCTTCAAGTCTAGCAATGTGGCATAGGTCTCACCTAGTCCATACCTTCAACTTGCATATATCCTTGGGCTATGAGACGTGCCTTGTTGCGTACAACTTGACCGTCTTCATCCTGCTTGTTTAGAAACACCAATTTTCTACCGATGATGTTGTGCTCGTCCTTCGGCTTCTCCACGAGTGTCCACACTTCGTTCCTCTCGAAGTTGTGAAGCTCTTCATGCATATCGTTCACCCAATCCGGGTCTTCAAGTGCTTGTTCCACCTTCAAGGGTTCAATTTTAGACATGAAAGAATAATGCTCACAAAAATTAGCTAAGCAAGTTTTAGAGCGAGTGATTCTCCCGGTTTGTATGTCACCGAAGATTTGGTTTAGAGTATGGTTCTTGGTCACTCTTGCTCGAACTCGGGGTAGATTTTGCTTGTTGGATGGTGGAGCTTCTTCATCATCATCTTCTTCATCTTCATTGTTGCCGAACATGTCATCTCCTTGAGGTGGTGGTGAAGGAGGTTGTGGCGGATCTTCATGATGCACTTCCTCCTCCTCTTAATCTTGTCGTGTACCACTTGTGGATGCTTCCATGTCATTTGGTGGGTCGCCTTCACGCGAAGTAGGAGCTTCCACTTGGGTTGATGAAGTACTTTCCTTCACCTCCTTGGGACGAATGTCGACGGACAAGTCTTGGATTGCTTCCGAAGGACCTTATCTCCTACATCATTTAGCAATTGTTCTACTTGTGAACCATTAGATTCATCAAACTTCACATCTACTGTCTCTTTAACAGTTCAAGTGAAGTTGTTGTATACACGGTAAGTGTAAGAGTTAGATCCGTAACCAAGTAGGAAGCCTTTATGAGATTTAGGAGAAAATTTAGTACGACGATTATTATCAAGTATGTAGCACTTATAGACGAATACCCAAAAGTATCCAACTTCTTGTTTGTTATCGGTGAGTAGATCATATGCCGTTTTGCCGAGAAGCTTGTGCAAGTGGAGTCGGTTTGTGGCATGACACTCTATTTCCACGGCTTCTTCCCAAAAGTGTCTTGGCGTCTTGTATTCATCAAGCATCATTCTTGCCATCTCAATAACAGTTCAGTTCTTCCTCTCAACAACTCCATTTTGTGGAGGTGTGTACGTAGCCGATAACTCATGTGTGAAACACCTTCTTCATCAAGAAAGGTATCCACATGGGTGTTCTTGAACTCCGAACCATTATCGCTCCGAACCTTCTTGATGTTCACTTCAAATTGATTTTGCACTTTGCGAGCGAAGTTTTCTTGAAGATATTTTGTACCTATGACTTATCATCAATAAACAATACCCAAGTAAATCTAGAAAAATCATCAACTATAACTAGACCATAGGAGTTTCCACCGAGGCTCTTGTATGCATTGGGACCAAAAAGATCCATATGAAGTAACTTGAGTGTTCTCCTAGTAGTCATGATGTTCTTGACCACATGACTTCCACCTACTTGCTTTCTAGCTTGACAAGTGCTACAAAGCCTATCTTTGTCAAAGATAACATCTTTAACACCAAGAATGTGATTGCCCTTTGTTAGTGCACTAGAGTTTTGGGCTCTCCGATGCCTTTTACTCATGCACGGGCAGTGGCAGCCGCCCTGGCGGCAAGGCCCACCAGGGACATACCAGATACCAACACAGGAAAATCAAGACTACCGGCAAGGTCTTGCCGAGAGGGCTATTGAACCCCCATGCATAGCAAGGCCCCGACAAGGCAAGGACCTGGCAAGACCCCGCCAGCGCACGGCCAGGTGTCAATCCATCTGGACGCGTGTTGTGGTGTCGACATCGGAGAGACTTAAGCGGTGCCGATGGGACGGGCTCCTGTCCCGTCACTCTGACGGGCAGAGATGCCTGACAGTGCATTAAATGTGCCTGTCCTATTTTGTCAGGGTTAGGAATGATAGCTATGAAGCTCTGTACACACCGTGTATGCAATGTACGTCGATATTGGGATCCCCTTTAGAGTATAAAAGGAGGCCCATGGCGATACGATAGAGGACTTTTGGACTTTTGAACTTTTGCACTTTCAGGGACCCTCTCGCGTACACGTGTGGCAGTGGCTCGCAGCATCCTTGGAGCAAGAACCCTAAGAACACTCTCAATACCACAGGGTTTTACGCATCCGTGCAGCCCGAACCTAGGTAAAGATCCCCGCGTGCTTTTCATTAGACCGGCTCTTCGCGCAACCTTCCCCCACCGAAACGAAAGGGATCCCCATGATCCCATAGGTGTTTGTTCTCCACGACATCTTTGGTGCGCCAGGTAGGGGACTTTAGGTTGTGCGAACCCGTTTTGGTAATCAACGTGCCAATTCCTTCGCGCTCAACATCGCCATGGCTCCCAAGAAGAGGGGCCCGACAGCAGCTGTCCCATCCACGTCTGCCATCCTTGTATATGTGCAGATAGGAGAGGGCATAGACGCGGTGGAGGAGGAGGAGGCAGAGGTTTGGAACTTCCATGATGCTCCGGTGATGCAGGCCAAACTAGCGGCAACGCTCGCCGCGGAGACACCCATGATGGCGGTAGCAGCCCCCGCACCCCTGGATCTCAAGATGGAGCGGTACCGCCTGCGGTTGGTATGAAAAACTCCGGGGACAGAAGGGTATCCTCCAGGGCACCCATGTCGGCCCCTACGCCGCGCCCTTCTCAGGACGCGCGCGGAGGGCCACGCCAAAGCACCCGCAATTCTCAGCGTCCCCATAGGAAAGCTCCTGCACATCCTTCCCAAGATGCACGGGGCCAGCTTGCTCACCAACATGCAGGCAGGAGTGGTGTACCGACACGGGACCGTGGTGGTGCTCCTTCTAACACGGTTAGGAGTCAGAGCACCTCACGCTCATTGCGCCGTTCATTACCGATCATGTCGGAGGAAGCGTTGGTGCGGGCATAGCTACTCCTAAACTTCCCGCCATCTTCGGAGAAACTCGATGAATGGAGAGCCACCATTCGGAGCCTCCTCAGCCCCGCGGATAAGTTATGGTCCACCGAGCCGGCTCGTGCCAGTGGAGAGAAGAGAGGAGGCGGTGCGACCTAACCACATTCTCCTCCACAACAAAGGTGTCGGTCATTGACTCGACCTACCGATGCTCACGATGGCTACTCGACGGCGTCGTCCGACCCACGGATGCGCCGCGATCAACATCAAGTTCTTCCAGCACGTGGCAAGGAAGACGCTCGAACTACAATCAAGCGATAGCAGGAAGCGCGCCTCCAATCGGATAGGTATGCGCGGCCCAGTGTAGACAAGTCTGCGCCAGGGTATCCTATCAGCCTACCTTATGAGGTGGCTTGTCCATCATTTACCTGTGAGCTGCAGCAAGTCCAATGTCCCAACTCTCGCACGTTTAAACCAGAAGTCCCGGAGAAGTATGACGGCAAGACTCATCCATTAGAATTCCTGAGCATCTACACCATTGTAGTGCAAGCTGCCGGGGGTCGTGACGACAAGATACTTGCCAACTACTTCCCGTTGGTGCTTAAACCCAACGTTAGGTCATGGTTGATGCACTTGCCAGAGGGGTCAATCACTTCCTGGGCAGACTTGTGCCACGAGTTTGTTCGCGCCTTCGCAGGTGGTCATCAAGCTCCTAGACAAGAAAGTGATCTACACATCATCCCTCAAAAGGAAGGCGAAACTTTATGCAAGTACATCCAAAGATTCAGCTGCATGCATCACAACATCCCAGACGTTCATCATGCCACTGTTATCAGCGCAATCCATCAGAACGGGCGCAACCGCAGGATGTGGGAAGATCTGCCTATGAACAGAGTCAGCGACGTCGCCGAGCTTTATGCTTTAGCAGACAAATGTTCTCGGGCTTAAGAAGGGAGGAGGCTCCTCGGCGAAGACGTCGACGTAGGGGTCGACTCCGAAGATAAAAACACCGCTACCCGACAAAGAAGGGCCAACGGAGAACAAGAAGCACAAGGGCAAGACCGTGCTAGCCATCGAAGGATCCGGCAACCCCAGCACCACCAAGAAGGGCAAGGTTGATGAACCCGACAATGATGTTGTCGTGTGCGCCTCCTGCCATGCCCTGGCGGCTGCCGGCAGGCCAGAAGACTCCGGCAAGCAGTATTGCAAAATCCATCACACCAAGGGCCACGATCTCCAAGACTGTCGGCAAGTTGAGCAGCTTGCCGAGAAGTAGAAAGCCGAGTGCGAGAGGCGAGACAAGGAGAAGGGCCAGGACAGTGCCAAGGGGTCCGACAAGAAGCATGTTGGCCGAGGAGGTTACCGCGGCAAGCCTAAGCAACAAAAAGACCGGCCAGACCATGGCTGCGACAAGCAAAAGGCAGATGATGATGATGTCGAAGAGGACGACGAGTCCAGTGAGCGTTATTTTCAGAAGGCTATAGAGATGATGTGCATAGAAGGAGGATCCTCGTCGCATTCCTCTCATCGTCAACTTAAACAGTGGGCGCGCAAGGTTAATGCGGCAGAGCCCTCTATCGACACACATAGACCTGTGAAGTGGTCCAACACTCCTATCATCTTCGACGCCGAGGACCACCCTAATCACATAACTGTGGTCGGGTGCTTGCCTTTGTTGGTCCCGCCAACAATCCGCAACCTCAAGGTGACGAAGATGTTAGTCGACAATGGGGACAACCTGAACCTGATCTTGCCCGATGTCATTCAGAGGCTGCAAATCCCTGACGAAGATCTCGAGCCGACAAGTGCTTTCCAAGGGGTCAATTCGGGAAGGACTCACTCGAAAGGCAAGGTCACGCTATCGGTGACTTTTGGCAGCGATATCAATTTCAGAATGAAGAAGATTGTTTTTTATGTCGCCAAGATCTCCTTGCCATACAAAGGCAGTCTTGGCCGCCCAGCACTGGCCAAGTTCATGGCGGCCACTCATTTCACTTACAGCGTACTGAAGATGCCCAAGCCAATGAGAGTCATCACCATTAACTCCGACAAAACAAGCACACTTATCTGTGCCGAACAACTCTACCGGGGGTAGCTGCAGCACCTGCCGCCAAGGCACTTGCTCCTGCCGCTGAAGCTCCTGGGGGAAAGAAGACGGGCAACGCCTCTGGCGCACATTCCAGCAAGCGCCCCCTTGGGGTGCTGCACTCCCGTCGACGATATGCTAGAGAGCTCCATCGGCAAGAACAAGAAGTCCAAGGCAGCTCCACCGGAGACCAAGAAGGTGCCCGCCAAGGAGGATGGCACGGGGGGAACTTTCACCATAAGTTCCACCCTTGACGACAAATAGGAAAGCGTGCTTGTCGCCTTCCTATGGCCGAATGTCCATGTGTTTGCATGTCAACCATTTGATATGCCTGGCGTTCCCAGGAAGGTGATTGAGCACAACCTCGCCGTCTGTCCGCACGCGCGGCCCGTCAAGCAGAAGGTTCGGAAGCAAGCTTTGGAGCGGCAATAGTTATTTGCCAAAGAAATCAGTAAGTTAGAAGCGGTTGGCCTGATCAGAGGAGTACTCCATCCTACATGGTTAGCCAATCAGGTCATAGTGTGCAAGGCGAATGGGAAGTGGAGGCTATGGATTGATTTCACAGACATCAACAAGGCCTGCCCCAAAGATCCTTTTACCTTGTCGCGCATCGACCAGATTGTGGACTCCACTGCTGGCTGTGACTTATTGTCTTTCCTGGATGCCTATTCAGGCTATAATCATATTTTCATGGCCAAAGAAGACGAGGAGAAGATCACATTTATCACCCCATGTGGTACGTATTGGTTTATGCGTATGCCTTTCGGGTTGAAAAGTGCTTGGTCTAACTTTGCAAGAGTGGTCGAGGTTGGTTTTGTGCCCTAGCTAAATAGAAATACGGAAGCCTACATGGACGATATAGTGGTCAAAACCAAGGATAAGGCCACACTCATATCAGACCTAGAAGAAACATTTGCAAATCTGCGCAAGATCAACATGAAGCTCAACACTGAGAAATGTGTGTTCAATGTATGTCAACGAGGAATCGAAGCAAATCCTGACAAGATCAAGGCAATTGAGCAAATTGAAGCATCAAGACGAGTCAAAGACATGCGATGCCTTGACGGCTATGTTGATGCTCTACATAGGTTCATCTCAAAATCTGTTGAGCGTGCTCTTCCCCTTTTCAAAATCTTGAAGAAGGCAGCTTCAATGAAATGGACTCCGGAAGCGGAGGCAACGCTACAGGATTTGAAGAAGTACCTTTCCTCTCCACCATACCTAGTCGTGCCAAAACCACAAGGGTTGTTGCTGCTGTATCTGGCGGCAACAAATCAAGTGGTGAGTGCTGCACTAGTGGCTGAAAGAGAAGTTGACGAAGAGGCAGTGGCAATACCAGGACCACCAAGCGACGAGCCAGGACATTCTTCGGCAGGGTGTGGTGCCGGCAAAGGAGGGTCTGCGCAGCTGAATGAAGCAATTCAGAAGAAGAAGGTGGTGCAGTGACCAGTTTATTTTGTCACCTCCTTGTTGCATGGGGCTAGATCAAGGTATTATGGCATGCAAAAGTTGCTCTTCAGCCTTCTTATGGACTCGAGGAAGCTGCGCCACTACTTCGAAGCAGATGAGATCACCGTTGTCACTAGCCTTCCGCTATAGCAGATGTTGCAAAACCCAGAAGCTACC
Organism: Hordeum marinum; assembly: GCA_022496015.1. Lineage (NCBI taxonomy): Eukaryota > Viridiplantae > Streptophyta > Magnoliopsida > Poales > Poaceae > Hordeum > Hordeum marinum. The sequence continues at coordinate 209,658,499 of CM039674.1, read as the reverse complement.
GATAGGATTGTGGAGTGGGCTTTGGAACTATCAAGCTTTGGTCTAAAGTTTGAAAGCTCTTCAACCATTCAGAGAAGGGCCTTGGCGGAGTTCATTGTAGAATGGACCCCAACACCCAATCAAGAGATTCCAGAGTCAACTCTCCCTGGCAAGGAATCCGATCGATAATGGATCATGTATTTTGATCGAGCTTTCTCTCTGCGAGGCACTGGTGCCGGAGTGCTGCGTGTCGCACCCACCAGAGAGCACCTCAGATATGTGGACTAGATGCACTTTCCCCAAGAGAGATCAACGAACAACACTGCTGAGTATGAAGGGCTGCTTGCCGGTCTCAGGATCGCGGCAGACCTTAGGATCAAGAAACTTATTCTCAGGGGTGATTCTCAACTTGTCGTCAGACAAGTGATCAAAGATTACGAAAGGCCGTTGATGGAAGCTTATGTAGACGAAGTGAGGATGTTGGAAGAACGTTTTGACGGCCTACAAATGGAGCACGTTCCACGTGTAGAGATCAACGTTGTCGATGGCCAGTCAAAGTGTGCTGCCCTTAAGTTACCTGTGGAACCAGGAACTTTCATGCTCCAACTAACTCAACCCTTCGTGACACCATCAACTGGACAAGACAAGAGAAGAAGTTATGTTTCGGCAAGTATTTCCCGGCAGAGCTCCCTGGAGCCGCAGCGAGAAGGCTACCAGAAGGAACGACAGGCTTGTCGGTGAGTATTGTAGCCCACCTCTTGTCGTAGAAGCATACGCTCCTGCCAGGCTTGTCGGGGCGCAGCAGACTTCGGCAGGACCTCAAGCCCTTGTTGTCAAGACAAATGCTACCCCGACGGAGGATACGCCTTTGGTCCTTGCTGTCGAGCCACAGGCTCTGACGTGAGCGCAACACATCTTCCATTTCCTTCAGACATGAGAACTTCTTGGGTAACAAGAAGAAGCGGAGAGAGTAGCCCGCCGGTCTAATATGTACCAGTTCGTAGACAACATACTGTACAGAAAAAGACCGAATGGTGTGAAACTCAAATGCATTTCCCGGGAAGATGGATTAAAGCTGTAGGAAGAGATACATGGAGGCATATGTTGCTCCCACATAGGGTCAAGAGCCCTTGCCGAGAAAGCATTCCGGCAAGGCATCTTTTGGCCCACCGCCCTCCAGGATGTAACGGCATTGGTAACCAATTGTGAGGCATGCCAATTTCATTCGAACATACTACATCAACCAGCTCAAGTACTTCAAACGATCCCTCTCTCCTGGCCATTTTTGGTATGGGGGCTTGACATCTTGGGCCCGTTTCCCTGCACTACCAGGGATTTTTGAGTACTTGTACGTTGCGATCGACAAGTTCACAAAGTGGCCGGAAGTGGAAGAAGTGAGAAAGGTGACAGAACAGTCAGCCGTCAAGTTCTTTAAGGGACTAGTTTGCCGCTTTGGTGTTCCCAACAGGATCATCACTAACAACAGCACACAGTTCACGAGCCGCACCTTCATGCAGTATGTCCAAGACCTTCGTAGCAAAATCTGTTTTTCCGTTGCCCACCTGAGGAGCAACGGCCAAGCGGAGAGGGCTAATGCTGAAGTGCTGTGAGGTCTCAAGACAAGAGCTTTTGATAGGCTGCCCAATTGCGGAAGGAACTAGATTAATGAGTTGCCAGTTGTTCCTTGGTCAATCAGAACGACACCAAATCGAGCTACCGGCCAAACACCCTTCTCCCTTGTCTATGGGGCGGAGGCAATTCTTCCCACAGAACTCATATACTAGTCGCCTTGAGTGCTCGCTTATGATGAGCTTGAGCAAAAATAGTTACGGCAAGACGACGCGACACTCCTTGAGGAAGACCGTCTTTAGGCTGTTGTGAGAGTTGCACGCTACTAGCAAGCTTTGTGTCACTAACGCAACCACAAAGTTAATGCGACAAGTCTTGAGGAAGGCGACCTTGTTCTTCAGCGAGTTCAGTCCGCCAAGAATTCCAACAAGTTGACGCCGAAGTGGGAGGGCCCTTATCGGGTAGTACGAGTCACCAGGCCTGGCGCAGTCCGCCTGGAGACCGAAGATGGCATCCCAGTGAGCAACTCCTAGAATAACAAACATCTTCGCAAGTTCTACCCATGAGGCACGGTTGCCGGGCCTCCTGGCAACCAGCTTTTCTACAAGTCTTGCCGCTGAAGCATGTAATCCTTGATACAAAGCTAGGCTTGGACCCTGTGCGTAGTTAAATAAAGATAAGTGTTCCACAATCCTGTTCGATTCTCATGTTTACTTATGTGCATGTTTGTCTCAGGTGTTGCATTGCACGTAATGCCGGTAAGGACTAACGGACCGCCAAGGTTCCATATCCATATTTTCTCTTCTTTCTTTTTCTCAAAGGATGGAAGGACCCCTCACGTGCAGCTTTGCCCAAGGGGAATGGTGGTACGGATACCTATGAGGGACGTCCCAAAAAAACTTGTTGGAGGGAGCACGACAACAAAAGATAAGTTGCAAAAAACCCAAGTGAATCCTTGTCGTGAAGTTATTTTCCTTGGGCAACTTCGACTTCTCTATGGAAAACCTGCATGCATGGGAACCTTGCCGCGATTGGCTGCACCCTCACCATGTTCAGGACCGCTCAACAGCTTAAGTGGCCGTGCCCGCACTCCTTGTTTCCTTTCGAGTCTGCTCAACGACTCAAGTGACAGCGCTTGCACCCTTATTCTGTTTCAAGGGAGACCCATACCTTGAACGACTGTGCCAATGACACCGAGGTATCTTGCCGGGAGTAGCACCGCCAACAGGCTACTAAGGACCTGTTCCTCGAAGCACTCGCGGTAGGGTTATGCACGTCGGCAAGATTTTTCTAAGAAAGCGTAGTGAAAGCTCCATATACAGAAAAAGGTCTAACAAGGAAGATAATACGCGTTCATTCAAAATGGGGTGAAATTTACATGAGATATCGCTTTTTCCTAAGTACATCTTTATTTGACTTTCTCCCCTAGGGGATATTACAAGAAGAAAAAGATGGAAAGGAGAGGCAGGATACAAGAAGGAAAATATGGCGAGGGGCCCCCAGTAGAAACCTGGCCTGACCACACTAGACGAGCACTACGTGGAGGGGGCAGGGCTGCTAGATGGGCATGCAAGAGCTTGGTCCCTCCTGGACCAGCATTGCCCTGAGGAGAATGCCAGCACGGGCAAAAAGGGGGATGGACACCAGAAGTCAAAGTCCACGAGCCTACCGAAAGACACTGCTCGTAGATGAGGCATTGCACGGGACTAAAGCACTCGGCAAGGACATCTTTTCGGGAGGGGAGAGACGTGAGGCTGACGATGATGGCATGGCCGACGGTCAATCCGAGCTCGAGTCCTCGGGCTCGGACTTGACCGCTCAAAGACCAGGCTCATCGTTGTCGTCTTCGCCGCTATCCTCCTCATTGCTCTGCCCCGAGGAGAGGCTTTTGGTGCTACTCGAGCTCTCTTTGCAGCAGCTCAGACAGACGCCGGAGCAGCCATAAATCTTGACGGAGAGCATATTGGCCTCTGTCATTTTGAAGTGAAGGACATGCCCCACCGGGAGGTTGTGGGCGCGGGCGAAGGTCTTCCAGCCGCGCCTGAGGAACATGACGCGGTTCGCTGGGTAATCCATGTTTACCCGCGTCGTGCTGTTACAACAACCAGCCACCCACAGCCACAGGACGGGCGGCTCGTCGCCCTCCATTGCCCTAGAGAAGAAGCGAGGAAGGCACAGATGGCTCCGGAGGGGACCGGCCAGCTCGAGGATGAAGTCCAGCGTCGTCCCCTCGGCATGGGTCTCCTTAATGGAGAGGCCTAGCGTCGGAGGTGGAGGTGGAGCGGCACTGCGCCTCCCCCAACCTCAGCCCCCACGGAGGCTGCGACCCCTCGTGCCTCATCCAGCATGCGTGCTCAGGCCGCCCTCCGCCTCCATGGCTGAAGTGGTGGCATGATCTAGACGAGAGCTTCTTCTTGGAGCTGAGGTCGATGGTCGCCCACGCCCCCTTTTCATGGTTGGGGGCGGGCGCTGCTCGACGGTTATGGAGATGTGGGAGAGCGAACGCTGGAGGTTTGCACTCGGAAAGGCAAGATATGGAAGAAGGATGGATGAGCATTGCCCCCGCTGCCCCTCTATTTATAGGGGGAAGTGTGAGGGACGGCTCTCCTCCACTCCAAAGGACGCCGCCCACCTCCTCCAATAGCGACGCCCTCCGCTCCAATCCATGATGCTACGGTTACTGCTTTTCCCAGGAACTTTAAATCACATGCGCCTATTGCTGGTTCCCCGCTATGCACGTGGCGCGCATGGCGAAAATGACTTGATGCTGTAATTAAAAACTTGAAGGCTGCGCCACGCACATATCCCACGTGCATTCAATGGGCGTCGTGGGGAAGCGCAGCGAGCGCAATGATCACAACCACAACGCCCTGCTGAAAGGATCGAGATGGACCTAGAGGGGGGTTAATAGGTACAAATACAAATTTTAATTGTTACTTAGCATTTTTTAGGCAATAATGGGGAATATGAAAGTAAGCCTAAACAATTGTAAGTAAGATTCTAAGAGTTACACCAAGTAAACAAGTACCACAAGTATATGAGTAAGCAAGCACAATAAGATATAAGTAAAGACTAAGAGACAAATAACCACAAGTAGGGAGTTAGGGTTAGGAATAACTGCAACTCTGAGAGACGAGGATGTATGCCGATGTTCACTTCCTTTGATGGAAGCTACATCAACGTTTAGAGAGGTGGATGTTACCATGAAGGCACACCAACGCCACGAAGGCTCACCCTATTCTCTCTTGAGATATCACCACGAAGGTGATTCCCAACCACTAGTGGTAGACCTTGGGGGTGATCTCCAAATCCTTACAAACTTTTCACGGGTTAATCACAATGGTTTGATTCCTCACCGAAGAACTCCTACCGCCTAGGAGTCTCCAACCTCCAAGACTAACAAGATCAAAGGGAAAAGCTCAGGACTTGCTCAAATCACAAATTCCTTTGGTGAGAAGAAGGGGAAGGAGTGGATCTATCACTTGATCAGACAACTTCTCTCAAAGTCTCTCAAATCCCCTTGGGATCTTGGATTTGGTGTATGAGGTTGAGAAAGAGAGTAAAGTGTATTCTTGTGTGTTCTCAATGTGAATGGTCAATCTTATCCCGTGGAGGAAGAAGACTATATATAGTACAGTGTAAAAACTAACTGCTGAGACACTTAACATACTGAAGTTGACGGATGATCGGATAATATCGGACATCCGTGGCATGACTTGGACCAGACGTCCGAACAACTGCTAGTCGTTCGGTAACTAGGAATTCATTTAGGCCTGGGAGTAGCACGAGACACACAACCACCGGACGTCCGTAACGTGTCGGTCGTTCGGTGAGGACCGGAAATCCGCTAAAAGTGTTCTATTGAGGATGTATCGGATTTCCGGAGAGAAACGAACGTTCAGTGTCTGGTCGTCCGAAGTGGACCGGAAATCCGCTAATTTTGTTCTGTGAATATGCACTGGACATCCGGAGAGTGCCGGACACCCGATAGGCAGTGAGAGGTCAGACGTCCGTAGATTTCCGAACATCCGATGACAACAGAGCACACTTGCTCGGTTACACCACAGATTTTGTGAACTAAGAAGTGGGGGTACTAGAGATGAAACAGAGATGTTGTGAGAGGATACTTTGTGGCTTTGAGCAACTCTTTCATGAAATCCGATGATCCCCTCTTAATAGTGTCGGATCCCTATACTCAAGAACAAACCGAAAAAGAGCCAAAGCTATTGTCTTGTATCTCCGCTCTTGAGTTATATACATTTATCGGTAGTCATGATCCACACACGGTCCTTGAGACTTGATCCTGAGATATAGTTGATAGACATGATTAGTCCCCTATATGCATGTTGTCATCAACATCAAAATAAGATTAAGGGCATGATTTCACTTTCAATCTCCCCCTTTTTGGTAGTTGATGACAACATACATGCACTTCTCAATATAAAAAAACTTTTGAATATCGAAAGGATTTGTTGCGGAGCTCCCCCTAAACATGTTCATAAATAAAATAAGCACGAGGAGAGCTCCCCCTCAATTTGATATCTAACCATCCAAATCTCATACAGTAAACATAACACCATAACAGCATAATAAACTTCAATATATCGAAACATTACTCATCCCATAAACGTTCATTACTCATAGCATAGTACATCAAACGACAATAAACATAACACTGTTCGATACAAGCTAATATCACAGTACTACGTAAAATATAAGTGCTTACTCCCCCTTGGCATCAAGTACCCAAAAGGGGCGAAGAGGAGCAGCCAAAACATCATAAAACGGCATCATCATCATCATCATCATCATCATGAGCACCACTGCCACCAGCCTCGTCAAAGTCAGAAGGAGGAGCCTCAGGAAAACGCTCATCATCACTCACATCAAGCACTCCGGAGTCTCTCAAACGAGCCTTCAGAGCATTCTTGGAAGTGACCATGTGAGTGAAAACATTGTGATTTTGGGTGCAGTTAAAGGAAGTTCCCTTCATCATGGCAGAGTGAGCCTTCCCAAGAAAGCGAGCAATGCGCCCAAATGGTGTGGATCCAAAAGAACCAGTAGGAGGAACGCGAGCAGCAGATCGGCGAGCATTAGCAAAACAGGAAGAGCCCTTGGGGACACAATCAACCGCCATGTGAGCTGGAATGACCCACCGTTCATGCAAGTGCGTGTAGACAATGGGAAACATGGCCACACTCTCGATGAATGTCTTTACTTCCAGTCATATTATCGGTGCATCCACTATCGAGAATCCACTCTTTTCCACCGGACATGTAATCCTTGAAATTGGCCATGAGATGTAACGCCCAAGATGCGATCCTATGCTTATTTTGGCACAAAGGCCTCGACACGGATAGAAGCGCATCTTGTTGTTTCGCAAGAATGGATATCATTACAAGTACATGTACAAAAGAGATGAGTATATAGAATAGGCTTACACTCGCCACAAGCTACAACAAGATCATATCAATACAACAACATAATCAAACATCATACATAAGAGCAGGGTCCAACTACGGATGAAACCAAACGATAAAAAGACATCATTCCTTTCTATCCCAGGCTACCGCCTAGAACCCACCCTAGATCGATGAACAAGAACTCCAAATCAAAACAAGCATCACGCTCATGTCAAAGCATCACATTACCTATACCTGCAACTGTTGTTGTAGTAATCTATGAGCCACAAGGACTTGGCAATCTCATTTCCAAGGTTATGAAGACTATTAAAGCTTAATGGGTGAGGTATGGTCAAGTGGTGAGGTTGCAGCAAGCGACTAAGCATGTATTTGAGTGGCCAACTTACGAATACATAAAGTAAAGTATGGTGGTCTACGCACAACAAATGTGATCTAGCAATGATAACTAAGTGATCCTGAACACCTACTTACGTCAAACATAACCCCACCATGTTCTCTCTCGGATAAGGAATCACGAGAAGAGACAGTCACGGTTACGCACATGGTTGGTGTATTTTATTTGAGTTTACTTTAGTTTGCTCTAATCAGGTATTAAACAAAGTTTCCACATTACCACATAACCGTGGGCACGACTTTCTGATAAGATTTAACCCTGTAGGGGTGCTCCAACTAGTCCATCACAAATTAACCACACGTCACGTTGGAATTACTCAACCACAGAATCACCCGTAGTATTTGCGAAATCCCGATGGAAAATCTCAACTTTGAGATAGCCCGAAGTGTCATCAAAATGCCACAAGCAAGACGTTCGACAAAGGTAAAACAAGTCCAGCAAGGCCGCCCGACGTGCCGACAATCCTGATAGGAGCCGCGTATCTTGTTCTTAGGCCACGATGGATAAGCTAGTGTACGGTGGCTTGATAGAAATCCCAGAGTTGCCCCGGGGTGGCCCCGCATAGTGCTCTGTTTTGGACCAACACTAGCAGCACTAGCCCCCTCTATTATGTTAAATTAATCCACAAGGGGGCGACCCTCTATGCTTTAATAAGGTGATCAGAATTATTATGTTGGGCAAAGGTAGTACCAAAGTTGGGCCTTGCCAGACAAGTTTTATCCTAAAATGAAAATCAATGGGGTCCTCATAACAACCCCGAGCATGTTAGGAGCGCTCAATTATGGAACATAACACCGGTTCACAAGTAACTAGGGCGGCAAGGGTGGAACAAATCACGGAGCAAAAGGCCAAGCCTTCCACCCTTTACCAAGTATATATGTGCATTAAATTAAATAGCAATAATATTGCGATAACAAAAGAATGTCCATGTTGACACATGGAAGCAATTGCACCTGCAGCTAGAAACGCTATACGAAGGGCTGACCAAGCGGCAACATAGCCAATCAAAGGTTTGTTGGGATGTGAAGGGGTTAGAGGCTTATCATGGCAATGTTGGGAGGCTTGACAAACAAGTGGTAGGCAGTGAGACATAATGATCAAAGTGGGACAACCAGCATAGCAATGATAGTAGTGGTATCCTGGAAATGTGCCATCTTGCCTGTGATCCCGTTTGGAAGAAGAATGAATCCATGAAGAAGACAAGCCAACATAGTCGATCAAATCCTCACACTCCGAACGCTTTCGGAACTCTATCCAGAAGGAACAATCCGAAAACAATAATCAACACACGATACACCACAACATATGCATGACATGATGCGCAATCAAATATGATGCATGTTATGCATGACATGGCAAAAACACAATAATCAACTTCTACATTGCACATTGACGAAACTCCACAATCAAATATTTATTTCACTCTCATTTAGCTTCATGACAATTTTAAATGTTAATAAACATGGCAGGAGGTGAAGCATAAGGAAAATATCTATCTAGGCATCTTAAATGAGGTTTGAAACAATTTATAGCATTTCCAAAACGACCCCATATGCATATTTTAATTTTATTCCAGATCTGAACTAACCATATTTTATTGTTGCTAAAAAGATAAATAAAGTGTGCCATGTTAATCTACACATTTTTCTAGTCAAGTTACATATGTAGAATATCTCAAACAAAGCTACGGTCTAAAAGATATGACAATCGCAAGATTAACATGGCATGAATGCAAAATGCATGAAAATGACAACCACAAATATTTATAACCATGAATGCACCAAGATATTATGATACTCCATTAAATTCTAAGCAAGTTTTATATATGGCATGTCCAAACGGAGCAATGGTTTAACCACAACAACCAACACAAGTTTTAGTGCAAATCTGTTAAAAACAGCAACATGGCATATTGCACGCATGTAAACAACAAGCTACAAGATTCTAAAATGCACAAAATAAGCATGGGGAAGTAGAATATAACACACACTTCATTTCATCTTCACCCATCATACTCAAAAGAGTCATGGATCACATGGTAGGAAGCTCACAACATGGCTAATTGGAAACAGTTTCAGACTTGGTGAAAATAGCAGTTTTTGACAGTGAAGTTTTTATCACGAAGGGATATTGACAGCAGTAAAACTATATGCTATAGGTCATATAATGTCATGAAATTTGGCATCATGCTAGAGGACATTATAAACTACAAATAACTACATTTCACCAACCCCAAAGGGGTTCTGGATCACTAGCAAAACACATGCCAAGACAAAAACAAAATGTTACAGATTCCAGACAGAAATATTTTGGGCATATCAAAACAGAAAATTTTTTATAGCATGTTGGCAACAATAAAACAATACCTAAACATGGATTATCATGGCAAACAAAATGACCAGGGGCAAGTGCACATGTCAAAGGACATATCTCATGTTCAAAAATAATTCATATGATGCATGGATTTCATCACACGAAAATAACAAAAGGGCATCATAGCAAAAATAACATGCATACAAACTTACTCAAATGACAAAACTAAATGCACAGATAAATTGAATGGATTTTCTACCCCGAAAACATATATAATATGCATGTGTTCATGAAGGAAAATATATCAAAAATAATTATGCAAGTCATGACATAAATCTATTAGCAAGTTATTTATGTAATTAAATAAAAACAGCAAGTTAATTCTTTTTAAACATTTATAAAAATGAGTTATACTTAATCTGTAGAAAATTCTACACAATTTACATATATAAAACATTTAGATTCGGTGCATGTTTATTCAAATATGAGCATTCTTAAAACATGGTTTTTTTCTGTAATGAAATGGCTTGGTTAAATAGAGAAATATGCAGACACTACAAAAAACAATTACGCCCCAAAACTGGAATCTGTCTCGGGTCTGGACTGGGCGCAACATAGTAAAAATGGCCCAGGGCAAAGTGTAGCCGTGGGTGACTAGGGTTCTCACTTCGGTGGGCTGGGCCGGAGTTGGATGCGCTGGCTTGCAGTGGGCACGGGATGACTGGTCCTATCGCTAGCCCCTGCGGCGGTCGATACGAGGAGAGCTCATCCTCAATCCGGCCTGGATCGAGCCGGCGGCAGGGAATGGGTGAGGCTCTGGCGAGGTGGCGAGCGATGGAGCGGCGAACTGGAGGTGGGGACGTCGGATCCATGGCGGGGATGCCCGGATCAATCCATTCCCGACCTGATACGGCGACGACTTGAGATTTCGCAGGGCACCCATGGCTGCGGCGGGCTCTCTTGTAGAACGGGGACAGAGAGAGATGAGACGGGGAGAGGGCATCGGGAGGATTGTGATAAGGGGAGCGGCGGCAGGGGGGGGGGCTGACCTGGCGCGGCCGCCGATGAGGTCCGGCCACCGGTGGCCTCTCCACGAGTGGAAGCAAGGATGGGAGCTCGGGCGCGGGCCCTGGCGAGGCCCTCGTGGCAGGGGCGCCCTCGGGCGGCGGCGCTCGTTCGTGCCCAGATGGGCTCGGGCGGGCCGTGCTATGGGCTTTGGCGGGCCCTGCGTGGTGGGAGAGAGGAAGCGGCTGGGGGTTGGGGCGCATGGAAAATGAGGGGGATGCTAGGGATTGCGAGGCTAGGGTTTATTTATAGCTAATGGGGCTAGGGTTAGCAATTTTTGTCCAAATTCTGACCGTAGGATCGCGATCGGACGACTCCAGCGATGGCTAGGGCTAGGCTAGGCTAGTGGACTGTGTAGAGGGGCTTGGTGGGGCTGAGTGGAAATGTTTGTGGCCTGTGACAAGGAGTTTTTAAAACACCGTAAACGTCTGATAGATAAGCCGATGACGATGCCACTATGGTCGACCGTTTGGGTATCAAACGGACTGTGATTACGATGCAATTTGGCAGCCGGTCTACCTGCAATATAACAAGACCGCACACCAACTTTCGACCCAATCCAAGAATATTTTATACGCACTTTAAAAACAATATTTTATTGGTGCCATGGGTGTGTGCATGTGCGCTTTGTCTCAAAATGGCCAGTGACGAGAACGGAGAGAACCGGCGAACACGGACGGATGCAAGTTTTCAAAAACGAGTGATGATGCCATGCATATGATGCGAATGATGCAATGATGAATGTGGCAACCAAACGAATCACACGACAACAATGGAATAAAAGGGGAATCTTCTAGAGCGTCGGTCTCGGCTGTTACATGAGACTTAGGCACTTAATCGTCTTGGCACATTCGATGTCAAACATCTCATCTTCATCATAGTAGCCATGTTCTTCATTCTCATCATCAGGTGGAATCTCATCGTCGTAGAAACCAAGAGACTCATTAGAATTTCGACCAAGGCAATGTTCAAACTTATGTATGTGAATGGCTTCTACAACAATGTTACTAACAGTAGTGACATCTCCTTTAACACACATAAGATCACGAAGCTCAAATAAGCATTTGTAAGTTTGGATCACTAGGCTTCATCTCATGAAAAGCAATGGTCTTATGAAGAATTTCATCAAGATTACTTAATGAATAATTTCGATATTGTTTCTCCAAATCATTCCACAATGTATAAGCACATGCAAAATTCTTCATTTGAGCACAAAATTCTTCATTTGATTAAGCATCTTCTTCAAAATTCCAATAATATTAACAGTTCTAAGGTCACCAAGCATGTCAATTTCCTATTCGTGTGCGGATGTAAGGGATCAATGGGGGCACATAGGAATTTTCTATATACTTGCTCAAATGGAATTTATCAAATATATCAAGCATAGCATCTTTCGATTCACTATAGTACTCCCCATCACGAATAGGCATTCTACAACTCAAACTCTCCAAACTAGACACAACCATCTTCCTCCAAAGGTGATTACACAAAGGTTATGGAGACCTTGCTCTGATAGAAATTGAGGGATCACTATAAGTGTGTGTCTAGAGGGGGTGAATAGACTACTAGCACAAATTAAAACCTACCCTTTTTCCAAAGTTAATGATTGGTAGATTTTAGCAATTATAGCAAGTCTAGCACACCCTACACATGCAAGTCAACAAGTATGGCAGCGGAAAGTAAAGACATTGCACATGTAACTAAGGAGTTGAGATAGGGAGATCAAACGCATGTGGGCATGAAGATTTTTCCCGTGGTTCCTATAGGTGGTGCTATCGTACGTCCACGTTTATGGAGAGTTCAACCCACGGAGGGTAATGGTCGCGAGAGTCTACGGAGGGCTCTACCCATGGAGGGTTCCATGAAGAAGCAACCTTGTCTATTCCATGATGGCCTACATCCATGGAGGACTAGCCTTAATCGATGTAGAACTTCACAAAATAGGCGATCTCCTTACCCTTACAAACTTCTTCGTCTCCACAACACAAAGTAGGAGGCTCCCAAGCGACACCTAAGCAATCTAGGAGGCACCACCCTCCAAAAGGTAATAGGCTTCATAATGTTGATGAAATCCTTGCTCTTGTCCTCCAACATGACAGTCTCCTCAACACTCAATCACTCTCTCACAGATTTGGCTTTGGTGGAAGAGATTGGTTGGGTGGGAAGCAACTTGGGGAGTCCAGAAATCAAGATCCTTATTGTTGGAGTGGAATGGTTGGATCTCAAAACATGAGTAGGTGGTTCTCTCTCAGGAAATTTGATGGGGTAATTGGGGAACCGTTTTGAGTGCTTCTCTTGCGAGTGAGTGGTGGTGGAGGGGTATATATAGGCATCTCCAAAAATCCAACTGCTATACCTTTATTGACAAACTCGATGACACCCAAGTGTAAAACTCGGTGGTACCGAGTTGCTCAAATGGTAGCAAGTTTTGAATCTCGGTGAGACCGACATAATTCTCGACAGTACCAAAAAGGTGACCAACGGTCAGATTGCAAACTCGGTTGCGCCAATCCAAAAACTCGGAAATTCCGATTTTAAGAAAGGGGGCAACAAGAAGTTGTTAACTCAAACTTGGTGGCACCGATGCATAATTGATTGTACCGAAAACTAAGGGTTTGGCTGGGATGTGTCTTTGGTGAAAATCGGTAGGGCCGAGTTGGAAAATTAGGTGGCATCGATTTTGCATGATAGGCTTATGACAGACTTTTGTGGAAGAGGTTGTGGGTGTTTTTTATGACTATCACTTGTACACGCACTACTAGGGAAAACCTTATAGAAAGAGCCCACTAGTAGCGCTAGAAAAATAAAACCGCCACTGCTAATTACTAGTAGCGATGTATTCCTGCAGCGCTACAACTAAGGGCTTAGCAGTAGCGCTGGGCGCTAAGAAAGCGCTACTGATAAGGTAGCCCCGACGACCCCGTCGACACTTTTTATAGTAACAGTGCTGGGTGGAAGGAAGCGCTACTGCTAAGGCCACTGCCAGTAGCGCTTTCTGACATGCAAGCGCTACAGCTAATGTGCCACACATAGTAGCAGCGCTTTTTTGTAAGTAGCACTACTGCTAGTTGCGGCTGCTGCTAGCTTTTCACCCCCTCCCTCTCTCCCTCACTTTCCCCTCTCTCCCCTCCTTTACCCTCTCCACTCTCCACCATTGTTGCTCTTCTTCTCTCTTCCTCCAACCTCTCTAATTCTCTCCTCATTTATGTCCCCCTCCGCCATAACTCTCCTCCATAAATGGCCTCTCTCACATTATCTCTCTTTCTCCTACCTCCTTCCTCTCCCCCCATTAAAGTCCCCCTCCAACATAACTCCCTCTCCATTAGTTAGCAAGCTAGATTCACCTCTACTCCCCAAGAACTAGATCTAGCTAGCTATTTAGCCATCCATACGTCTCGATCTGTCTCTCTCATCATCTAAGTAATGGCGTGCTCTCTCGATCGGTATCGCTCTCGGGAGATATATAGGTGAGTAAAAAGTTGTTCATTTCAAGAATGGGAATATGTGTGTGAATGCGAATATGTGTGTTTGGGATATATGGAGAGATCTGTGAGAGTGACATGCCCTCGAGTTGCTTATGTTTCGCCGAGATGTCGATTTATTTCCATTTCGGTGAATTTCGAGAAAACTCAATATGTCCTATTTTTAGGCAAGGTCATGCCAAAAATTTATATGACTTTGAAGCATGCATGCATTATTTATTTTATAACCCTTTTGCTTGTTATACCGTGCAGTCAGTCATGAAGGTGAGTGGATGGAAGGTGGAGCGGTACATGCAATCCGCGGTGATGGACATGTACGCAAGTAATCCGACTAGGATTCGATGTCCGTGTGCAAGATGCAAGTGTAGGAGATATGCCCTAGAGGCAATAATAAATGTTATTGATTATCTCCGTGTTCATAATTATGTTTATGTTCCATGCTATAACTGCAATGATTCTCGAGTCTACAAATAAAACGAGGCTTGGAGGGAAACTCATGTGCACGTGTGGGATAATAAATGGTAAAATGTATTCCTAGTCTGGCCTCTAAGACTGGCTCAAGTATTGCATGATGATCCTGTTTTCCTGATCATGGGCATGGCTATGCCGGCAATTTTGAGGGCACAATGTTAGAAGAACATTTGTGTTGAATCGACCCAAATTAATGTTATGCTATGAGATACATTCGTCATAAGTTAATGGTTAATAACACAGAGAAGTTAATGTTTGCATAATTCCTTAGACCATGAGAGTATCGAGTTTCTTCATGCTTGCTTCATGAACTTTGGGGTTTGTTAAACGTCATCCGTAAATGGGTGGCTATTACGGCGGCTTACGGGTTCATGGAAAAGTAAGTGAAGTAACTTGATAGCTCAAGATTGGGATTTGCTCCTCCGACGATGGAGAGATATCTCTGGGCCCTCTCGGTGTTACGGTATCCATCATCGTCTGGCCAGACACTTTGCGATTTGATCATGGGGATGCCGGAACACGGGAACGAGAAAAGAGAACAATACCGATAACGAGGTAACTGGCATAGTGGACAAGTTGTTGATCCATGGGGATGCCAACATGTCTCACCTCGGGTATTTGTAACGTATCGCGAAGCAACAGGAATAGCACACGGCAACTGGAGGTTCACTCGAATATTTATTCGTGTGGGTATAGGGATCGATATGGGTGTCCACGGCTCCGATGTTGATCATTGATCGGAAGGGGTTCCGGGTGATGTCTATGCTTCACCGAACCTATAGGGTCACACGCTTAAGGGTCATCTATCTGTTGAATACTAGACAGGGAGTCTGAGAGAAAATCACCGAAAAGTTTCGGACACCGGAAAAGTTTCGGACAGCGGAAATGTTCCGCAGACAGGTCACCAGAACAGTTTCGGTGAAACTGAAAAATTGTTTCAGAGGATACCATAAAGTCAAATTGGTTTTGGCACATGCCTGATAATTCTTGGAGGGTGCCAGAATCATTCTGGAAACTTCTGGGAATTTTCCGGAAGAATAACCAGAAATGTTCCGGAGCTGCCGGAACCGCTTCAGATGCTTTTCACAGATGAAAATCACTATTCCGGAATTGTTCCGGATCGTATTGAAAATTATTTTAGTGGGTACTGGAAATGTTCTAAGCCCACATAAATATTTTTAGTTCGAACGGACGTTGAAAAATATCGTCATGAATAGTGAAAGTGCTTTTTGGATTACTTTATTGGAAGCACTATTTTTGTGAATAGTGGAAACACTATTCGTGAATAGTGGAAACACTATTATGAATAGTGGGAAACACTATTGGGAGAAAATATCTGATGACTAGTGAAAACACTATTACGAAATAGTGGAAAACCCTATTGTGAATAGTGGGAAACACTATTTATGAATAGTGGAATCACTATTATGAATAGTGAAAATATCTGAGGGCATTTTGGTATTTTTACCATAGTCTCTCATCCTATAAAGAGGGGTGAGGAGGCAGCCCAAAATGATCATCCTTGTGCTCTCATACACATGCTTTGCTTTGCAAGCTCTCTCTCTCCCTCCTAGCGAAATAGTTTCGTAGAGCCGAAAGGCTGTCTGGGTTCCGGCAAGAACTAGTTCTGGATGGCGAAGCCCTGCCGGATAGATGACACCGTATGTGTGCAACTCTGTAGAGAGATCGTAGTTTCGGTCTTAGTTCGAGAGTGCCTCCCGAAGGGCTGTCTGTGTGACCGTCCAAGTTTTGGAGGTCCTCCCGAAGGGCTGTCCGAGTGACAGTCCGAGTTTCGGAGGTCCTCCCGAAGGGCTGTCCGCGACACCGTCCGGGGGGCTATGCGACCGCCTCCCGGAGGGCTGTCCGCAGGGCAGATGAGGGTATACATCCTCGCGGTTGGGAGGTTGTAAAATCCTAGCTGCGGGGATCTGCACCGCCGTTCGTCATCGACTCTACTTCCGCTGCGCTTCGAGTCGGTACGGATCAGATCAAACCTTGTATGCAGTCTCCATAGTGGTCCTGGGCATACTCGCTATACCGGAAATTTTTGTTTTCTGTCGCGTTCCCCAACAGTGGCATCAAGAGCCAGGCTATGAGTAGATGCATGTTATGATCTAGAATACATGAGATGTATGGGTATTGCATAGTATAATTTTGTAGTAGATGAGATCTATTGGTGAAAATTATTTGTGCGGGTAGCAGATGAAATCTGTTACCCGATGTTCCTATTGCTTCCCGTGAATTTGCGTAGTCCAGATCTTGACAAAATGGTGGAATCTTACAAAGTTCTGACAATCCGCGATCCTTTCATGCTGCTCCTGAGTATGCTGATTGACAGATCAACGAAGTGCTAACAGTTCTTTGGGTTCCACCATAGTCAAAAGAAATATGGATGCTTCGCAGACGAAAGGATGCAGATGTGATCTGCACGGGGGTCACGCGTATGACGAAGTTTAGTATAGGGCTCGAGATTTTATTATCTCGTGTTTCATACACCCTGGAAAGTTAATCTAGCAACTTGAATTATCATACTTGATGATGGACGTTGGTAGATTCGGTTTGTTTCGAAACCTTAGAAGCCACGTAAAACAAGTTTTTGCATGGACCGATTAGAGGCGTCTAACTTGGTTTTGCAGGATGGTTTGCATGTGCATGTGATGTGGTATAGCAGTGTTCATAATAATTTGATTATGTATGAGATGACTATATGATGTAAATTGATTAACATGACCTGTGTGTCATGATTCGGCATGATGGTTGGAGCCATATGATTGCACTTTAATGACCTGCGTGTCAACCTTATGTAATGCACTTATTTTATTAAGCTATAGAGATAGCAATATTATTTGGTGCATCAACAAGGTGGTGGCAATCTTCGCAAAGGTGAACACCGACGCGAATGCCGAAGACGAAGGAATGAAAGACTTCTCCGTCAGAAAGGGCTATACCATATCATGCTATTATGAATTGCCTGAGATGTTTATACCTCTTGATGCACCCTTCTTGATTGCGCGGTAGTCGCTTTTTATTAGGGTGATATCTCAAAAAATATCAAGTAGTTAGTGTTCTCCCAAGTGTAGCACCGTCACGGCACCTATCTCTTCGGGGTATCACATGGTTACATGGGTACAAACGATTAGAGAAGTGTGAGGCGGGTGAGTTGAGACCTCACGGCGAGATCACTTGGTTGTCTTGATGTTCAGGCATGAAAGTCATGAGCTCGGAACACATGCATCGAAAGATGAACAAGAGTCACATAGAGATGTGATTGGCAAGTTGGCCAACCGATTGCAATTCTCGTCACTTGAGATGGATACATCCTTGGCGTTGAATTGTAATTTGGATCTTGAATCACCCACAATCAATTATGAGAGATATTGATTTGAGTGGGAGCTCACTGTAGAATTAACTTGTTTTAATTCTCAGTGCAATTAATTTTGAACAATGTCTAAGTGTGATTTGCATAATAGTTGTAGGATAATGGCTCGCATTTCCACCTTCCCTATTAAAATTGAATAAGTTGTTAAATATCTGGTTAAAACTATACGGTTGGTAACGTAATGTGAGGATTGTCCTCAAGAGTGCCGAGAAAGACTTGTCCTATCGCATGCTTTCGGTATTCTCCCGCTAATGCTATGGATGATATGACTCCCGTCCTTCGATCCAAAAGCTAAAATTCCATTTCGGTCAAGTGAAATATGTTTGCTTCCATGAGACCCGAACTTCGAAAGTTTGGATAGTTATGTGATATTCATGGAATCTGAAAATCATTTTCAGAGACAAACAAAGGCTAAAAAGATATAAGATATCCAAAGCAATGTTTGTTTGCAAACTATTAGTAAAGGAGTTTACTATGCATTAGACTGATAAGAGAGGGATCTAGGAGAACGCCTGTCATATGATGAAAGGTGAATAAAACAACAACTTAAAGAGAAAGGAAGTGTCCGAAGGGTGTTAGTGAGACTTTCACGCCTAGGAAGTCCGGGGCTAACGCCACTCGTAAGTTGGGTGCTTCTTCTGAGAGTAGGAGAAATACTGAAAGTTAAACTATTAGAAGTATAATGGCAAAAGGAAAGAAGAATGGAATATCCAGCTCATGAATGAATGTCATACAAGTTTTTGATGTATAGAACGCTGGTCAATGATATAGTTCTTGGGAATTATGGTTAAACATGTTAATCATTAATTCTTGAGTACTGTGAGTTGGTCACAAAGATACCCGCTCGATTGCATTCTGTTGCAACTCAATGTAAGAACTACTATGGCCTGAAAGACTAGCCAGAAATATGAGGCTTAGATACACGCAGGGAACATAGTAAATGTTACTATGCCTTCCATCGGTGTATTCCCTATGTATTAAGTTTCATAATTCATTTTAGAGTTTCACACTCTAGCCCTTTGCATAAGGTATCTTGCAAGAAGGTTGTTCATAAGAGAACATTTCATGTTCGGTGTTATGAATAACATAAGGGCCATATTTTCATTATGAATGAGACGTATGTTATGAATATTGATAATAATACATTACCTCTGGGTTTATTTGCATAGTTCATTTTAGAGTTGCATACACTCTAGCCCATTGCACAATGTTTGTTGCAAAAGATTTGTTCATAAAAACAACAATTGTTGTTCAGTATTATGAATAACATGAAGGGCCATGCTTCCATCCTAATGGGATGTATGTTATGAATACTGATGGAAATATGATACATCCATAACACTGACGCTAAATGTCGCAAGACTAAAAGAATACCACATATGTGTGGCACTGCATTTGGTCACATTGGAGAAACCCGCATGGAAAATTCCATTATGATGTATTTTGAAGTCGTTTGATTTTGAATCATATGACACTTGCAACTTTCCTCCAAACGGTGAAGTGACTGAAATACCGTTCATAGGCAATAAGGAACGAGCAAAGAACTTATCAGTGATCATACATTTGATGTATGTAGTCCGATAAATGTTGTTGCAAACAGTGGATTTGTCTACCTTCAAAAATGACTCAAGTAGATATATGGATATTTACTTGATGAGACGTAAGTCTGGATCTTTTGAAATCATTCGAAAGGTTTTAAAAATTCAAGTAGAAGTTATTGTACCAAGAAAATTATGTTTCTGCAATTTGATTGCGGAAAGGAATATTTGAGTTACAAGTTTAGCGAATGTCTGATGAGTTGTGAAAAGAGTTTCATAACTTGCACCTCCCCGAACACTACTCCAAAGTGGAAAGTCCGTGAAGATGTAATCGAACCATTTATGACATGGTAAGATCAAAGATGACATAAATAGATTTGCCATTATCCCTTTTATAGAGTGATGCTTTAGAGACTGCGGCTTTTACACTGAAAATAGATCCATTAGGTCTGTTGAAATGACGCCATGGTATGGTACGCCCAACCATGTTATATCTTTTCTTAACATTTGGAATATGGGGCTTGTGTAAAAGGTTACAAACCTATTCCAAATCAGACAAGTACTATTTTGTATGGTTATCCCAAGTCATTGGGTATTCCCCCACCACTATACCGAGGCAAAGGGTTTTGCCACAAAACGGTATGTTTTTAAAGAGAATAGTTCTTACAAAAGGTGAGTGGGAGGACAGTGCAACTCGATGAGATAACCAGTATCTTCGTCATCGGTTCAAAGGAAAGAAACCCTGGAAGTGATTCCGTTGTTTCCTACTACGACTGATACGTAAGTCTCTACAATAAAATGTATGGACTTCGGTCGAACGTGCAGCTGAACCACATAGGCAAAGCTCGTGCAAACCTATCAGGTGCGCAAAGGAGATATTGTTGTTGGACAACAGTATACCTACAATACACAAGGAAGCATTGATGGGCCCTGACTCCGGGATTGGCTAAATGCCAATACAATCTGAGATAGTTTCCATATATGTGATTCAAGATTAAAACCTTGATACACCTTTCAGAGGACTTAGAGTCTAACGAATATTTATGGAACTAAAAACTGATACGGATAAAAATGTTTTATCCATAAAGCTCGACTTGTTGAAATAACAAGTTCAAGGAGTTGGCTACGATGAGGTTGTTTCATCTGAGCGATGCTTAAGGTCGGTTCGGGTTGAACTAGCAATTAATACATATATCAATCATGAGATATGAAACATGGATGACAAAAGGATTTCCATCTGATGTAAATGAAACCCAGGACTTGTATGTGATACAGTCCAAAGTAATTTGTCGATCCAGAGGATGCTAGTAAGTATGCAAACTTCAGAGTTCCAGCGATGGACAGAAGAGAGCAAAGTGGAGTTGGAATCTTCGTTTTTGATGGAATGGTCAAAGGGGTTTGACTTCATCAAATGGGTATCGAAGATGCTTGTGATTCAAGAAAGTAAGTGAGAGCATAATACTATTTCTAAAAACCTTGTGTAATTGACACATTGTTAATTGGAAATAAATTTCTTGACACGAATTAGGACTTCATTTGAAAATAGTTTTTTCCATGAAGTGCTTAGGCAAAATAGCCTCAATATTAGGCATGATGATCTATGGAGATAGATTTACCTAATGGAGCTAAGCAATGAATACATATTGACAAGATGCTAAAACCTTTTAGCATTTAAAACGCCAAGGAGTGATTCTTGCCGAAGTCACATGGAAAGAGTTTTTGCAAGACTCAGTGTCCCAAAACACTGATGAATGAAATACATGATGGAGATTCCACACACTCTTGTGTTTGGATTAATCATGTATTCCATGGTATGTAAAGCAACCAGATATGTCTGATACTCCCAAGTTGTTGCGAGTATAGATACCAAAGTGATCAAAGCACTGATCATGGGACAATAGTGAAAGATGTCATTAAGTACTAGAGTAGTGCTGATGACATGTTTCTCGCAAGCAGAGATTATGAAGTGCTCGTTGTAAGAAATTACATCAATACAGTCTCAATCAATGCTCCATGCGATTTTCGATTTAAGTTAAGGGTTTTGTGTAATACACAATATGGTGGCACGGTAGTTGGAAATTGTTCCAAACAAGATACTGTGGCGAATTCTATAACAAAGGCTAAGTATGTTGACGCTTTGGAAGCGACAAAGAAGTTGTTGAATCATATAGTTCATTCATGAACTTAGTATGGTTCCAAGATGGTTTTGGTCTATGAGACACTATTGCAGATAGTTGCTCCATAGCTCAGTCTGAGGAATTGGGTTTCGACCAATGATTCACACATATGAAAAGCCAAGTTCACACAAAATACGAATTTTGTGATAGCGTGAAAACGCGAGGATATGCATAGTTACACACGGAGCTGAAGTTGTCAGATCCGTTGGACATCAGGCTATACCACAAGCGAAGCATATTTTACACCAGTATGCCATAGGTGTAAAATGCATTAGCATTGACTAGATTATTGACTCTAGTGCAAGTGGGAGTCTGTAGGAGATATGCCCTAGAGGCAATAATAAATGTTATTGATTATCTCCGTGTTCATAATTATGTTTATGTTCCATGCTATAACTGCAATGATTCTCGAGTCTACAAATAAAACGAGGCTTGGAGGGAAACTCATGTGCACGTGTGGGATAATAAATGGTAAAATGTATTCCTAGTCTGGCCTCTAAGACTGGCTCAAGTATTGCATGATGATCCTGTTTTCCTGATCATGGGCATGGCTATGCCGGCAATTTTGAGGGCACAATGTTAGAAGAACATTTGTGTTGAATCGACCCAAATTAATGTTATGCTATGAGATACATTCGTCATAAGTTAATGGTTAATAACACAGAGAAGTTAATGTTTGCATAATTCCTTAGACCATGAGAGTATCGAGTTTCTTCATGCTTGCTTCATGAACTTTGGGGTTTGTTAAACGTCATCCGTAAATGGGTGGCTATTACGGCGGCTTACGGGTTCATGGAAAAGTAAGTGAAGTAACTTGATAGCTCAAGATTGGGATTTGCTCCTCCGACGATGGAGAGATATCTCTGGGCCCTCTCGGTGTTACGGTATCCATCATCGTCTGGCCAGACACTTTGCGATTTAATCATGGGGATGCTGGAACACGGGAACGAGAAAAGAGAACAATACCGATAACGAGGTAACTGGCATAGTGGACAAGTTGTTGATCCATGGGGATGCCAACATGTCTCACCTCGGGTATTTGTAACGTATCGCGAAGCAACAGGAATAGCACACGGCAACTGGAGGTTCACTCGAATATTTATTCGTGTGGGTATAGGGATCGATATGGGTGTCCACGGCTCCGATGTTGATCATTGATCGGAAGGGGTTCCGGGTGATGTCTATGCTTCACCGAACCTATAGGGTCACACGCTTAAGGGTCATCTATCTGTTGAATACTAGACAGGGAGTCTGAGAGAAAATCACCGAAAAGTTTCGGACACCGGAAAAGTTTCGGACAGCGGAAATGTTCCGCAGACAGGTCACCAGAACAGTTTCGGTGAAACTGAAAAATTGTTTCAGAGGATACCATAAAGTCAAATTGGTTTTGGCACATGCCTGATAATTCTTGGAGGGTGCCAGAATCATTCTGGAAACTTCTGGGCATTTTCCGGAAGAATAACCGGAAATGTTCCGGAGCTGCCGGAACCGCTTCAGATGCTTTTCACAGATGAAAATCACTATTCCGGAATTGTTCCGGATCGTATTGAAAATTATTTTAGTGGGTACTGGAAATGTTCTAAGCCCACATAAATATTTTTAGTTCGAACGGACGTTGAAAAATATCGTCATGAATAGTGAAAGTGCTTTTTGGATTACTTTATTGGAAGCACTATTTTTGTGAATAGTGGAAACACTATTCGTGAATAGTGGAAACACTATTATGAATAGTGGGAAACACTATTGGGAGAAAATATCTGATGACTAGTGAAAACACTATTACGAAATAGTGGAAAACACTATTGTGAATAGTGGGAAACACTATTTATGAATAGTGGAATCACTATTATGAATAGTGAAAATATCTGAGGGCATTTTGGTATTTTTACCATAGTCTCTCATCCTATAAAGAGGGGTGAGGAGGCAGCCCAAAATGATCATCCTTGTGCTCTCATACACATGCTTTGCTTTGCAAGCTCTCTCTCTCCCTCCCAGCGAAATAGTTTCGTAGAGCCGAAAGGCTGTCTGGGTTCCGGCAGGAACTAGTTCTGGATGGCGAAGCCCTGCCGGATAGATGACACCGTATGTGTGCAACTCTGTAGAGAGATCGTAGTTTCGCTCTTAGTTCGAGAGTGCCTCCCGAAGGGCTGTCTGTGTGACCGTCCAAGTTTTGGAGGTCCTCCCGAAGGGCTGTCCGAGTGACAGTCCGAGTTTCGGAGGTCCTCCCAAAGGGCTGTCCGCGACACCGTCCGGGGGGCTATGCGACCGCCTCCCGGAGGGCTGTCCGCAGGGCAGATGAGGGTATACATCCTTGCGGTTGGGAGGTTGTAAAATCCTAGCTGCGGGGATCTGCACCGCCGTTCGTCATCGACTCTACTTCCGCTGCGCTTCGAGTCGGTACGGATCAGATCAAACCTTGTATGCAGTCTCCATAGTGGTCCTGGGCATACTCGCTATACCGGAAATTTTTGTTTTCTGTCGCGTTCCCCAACAGCAAGGAAGGAGACCTTTTGGCCCCTTTTGATCGTGGCACTTTGAAGGCGCACCTGCAGAAAAATGGTTTCATGGATGACTATACTTAGTGGATAAGTGAAGAAGCTGATGATGATGCGGACTTCCACATGGCAGGGAATAACGACATGGGGCTCGACAAAGAGATGACCGATCGACACGACGATGGCGCCGGGGAAGAGTCTGGAAATGACAGCATTGGAGAAGATTCCAGACATGGCGAAGAAGAATCCGAACATGGCGGAGAAGAGGTCACGCCGCAGTCTTCGACGCTACTAAGTGCAGTCGTGCAGGACCCTGATGTTCGAGACCTCCTTCGCAAGAATACGACTAGTGAGAGAGCTGCTTCTAGAAAGGAGGCCAAGCTGGCGCAACTTGAAGTAGACTTGAAGACTCCATTGTATGACGGTTGCGATCCCGAGGTGACCCACTTGAGTTTCACGCTCAAAATTCTAAAGACGAAGGCCAAAAACAAATGGACAGACAAAAGCCTTGATGAGCATTTGAATTATCTACATAATAAAGTTCTTCCCGTGGGGACCTGTGTCCTACTAGTGTCGAGGAGGCCAAGAAAATCGTTTGCCATTTTGATTTGCCACACATTAGGTACCACGCATGCATCAATGATTGCATCATTTATTAGGGGGAGCACACGGAAAAAACCAGCTGTCCAGTGTGTAATGCTTCTCGATACAAGAAGGCAGGAAAGAAAGCTCCTCAAAAATTTTTATGGTACTTTCCGATCACTCCCCGTCTACAGTGGTATTTTGTAGATCCTAAGGAATCAAAGCTCATGTGTAGCACGCGGAGAGGAAGAAGCCCGACGATGGAGATGATCCGAAGCTGAGACACCTCATAGATGGTAGCCAGTGGAGAGCATTCAACGCTGTATATGGATTTGCTTTAGAAGATCCAAGGAACATTGTGTTTGGAGTGAGTACCAATGTCATGAATCCGTTTGGAAACCAGAACACCAACCACAACACATGGCCCGTGTTTGTATGGATGTACAACCTCCCCCCATGGAAGTGCATGAAGACAAAGTACATACACATGAGCATGCTGATTCAAGGGCCAAAATAATCGGGAAATAGTATTAACCTGTATATGGGGCTTTTGCAAGAGGAGCTAGACACGTTGTGGAAAACACCGGCATGGACATGGGACGCCAGCAAAGGAGAGTATTTCCATATGAGAGTCGTGCTGATGACGACGGTGCACGACTATCTTGGTTACGGGTACACCTCAAGCCAGGTGTGCCACGGATACTGCGGATGCATGAGGTGCATGGATGATACAACGTCTCAGCAACTTACGTCAATGAAAGATGGTGGGTCCGGGAAAATCGTGTACATGGGCCATTGTAGATGGCTCGAGAAGGATGACCCGTGGAGAAAGCGTGGAGATCTATTCAATGGGTTGGATGAGCTTCGAGTACCTCCACATAAGAGGAGCGGTGCAGAAATCGACAAGCTATTGAGAAACTGGGAACAATGCCCCATGCCGGGAAAGATCAAAAAGGCGCCGGAGCCGCTACTGAAGGTATGGAAAACGAGGTCTGTTTTCTGGGACTTGGAGTGTTGGCCCAATCACGTCACGTCTCATTTCCTTGATCAAATGCATATCACGAAGAATGTCCTCGAGAGCTTGCTTGGCACACTGATGAACATGCCAGAGAAGACCAAGGATGGGCCGAAGGCAAGGAAAGACTTGGAAGATTTGAAGATCAGGAAAGATCTCCATCATAAAAAGTCAACACAGGAGACGCAGACAAAGACGGAGGAGGGGGAAAGGGGCTTAAAAGTTAACAAGAAGGAGGAGAATTATTGCCCCCCTTCTTGCTTCACCTTAAGTGTGAAGGAGATCGATCAATTCATCAAGTGCCTTATGGGAATCAAAGTCAGTTCCGGTTACTGTGGGAAGATAAGCAGATTTCTAGACCCCAAGAAGAAAAGGTTCAGCGGGATGAAGTCTCATGGCTGTCACATGATGATGATGCAGATACTCCCGGTTGCCATTAGAGGGATAATGGAGAAGCACATCCGTGACACGCTTACTAGTCTCTGCAACTTCTTCGCTGTTATCTCTCGAAAGTCCATAAGTGTCAAGCAGCTCCGAAGGCTACATGAAGAGATCGTTGTCATACTATGTGAGCTTGAGATGTACTTCCCGCCCACATTCTTTGACATCATGGTGCATCTGTGTGTCCACATTGTTGACGACATCATCGACCTCGGGCCGACATTCCTTCATAGCATGATGCCGTTCGAGAGGATGAATGGGATCATCAAAGGATTCGTTCGTAACATGTCCCGTCCCGAAGGGAGCATCGTCCAGGGGTATCTGACGCATGAGTGTGTCTCCTTTTGCGAGAATTATATATGCGTCGGAGACCCTGTTGTTGGTTTGCCTGTCAAGAAGCACGATGGGAAGCTCGAAGGAGATGGTCATAACAATGGCCGGAGGGAATTGCACGTGGACTACTCGGATCGACGGAACGACTTTGACATGGTTAACTTAGTAGTGATATAGCACCTAGATGTGGTAGATAATTATGTGGCACGACACAAAGAAAGGATCACAAAGAAGTACCGTGATAAGGGGATGCTCAAGACGGATGACGAAGTTACTGTAGAGCACAACGCCACTTTCTTGCATTCGTTCAAGAAGCAAGTTCTTGAAAACCCCATAGAAGAGGGCAGTTCGAACGGATTGCTAATACACGCCTTAGCACATGGCCCTGCGCCCAAGCTCGCAACCTATCATTCCTATGATATCAATGGGTACACGTTGTACACGGCGGCCAAAGACATGGAAAGTGATTACCAGAACTCCGGGGTCACAATTCAATGCGTAACCGACGCCAATGGCAGAACTGAAAGATTCTACGGAAGGGTCGAAGAGATCTAGGAGCTTGACTATGCTGGAATGCACGATGCGACGATGTTCTGTGTCAGATGGGCCAAGGACGTCGTAAGAGAAAATAAGTATTTCACCACCATGTCTATACCCGATGCGAAGAGCACTCTCGTGAACGTTAATGTCATTGCCAAAAATGAGCTATGGGTACACGCTAAGCACGTGACACAATGCTTCTTCATAACCGACCCGGCCAATCACAGCCGTGTTGTCGTGAGGAGATCCAAAAGGAGCATCATCGGAATGGATGGAGTCGCCAACGAGGAAGACTATGACCAATACGGCAACCCAATGAGGGAAGATGACAATGACGATGAAGCATACATTAAAATAAGAATAAATACTACATTACCTAAGAAAGAGCGTACTCCTTGGCTCCAGAAAAGTCACAAGGAGAGGCTCAATTACTCGGCAATGAACAACAAAGGGAAGAAGCTCAATGTGAAACGTCATTGACGCAGATGATCAGAAACCACCATTTATATATATGTATCTACTTTGTGTACGCACTTAAGTAACCATTATCGGTCAACTGATATGTTACCACCACATGCATGGTTCTGATGATAATATTCGCGAAGTGTGCGAGAGGGTGACGCCGTCGTCGCGAGAAACATAGAAAACAAAAAAAACAAAAAAAGGGAGAAACGAATACAAAAGAAAAGTAAAGTAAACAGAAAAGAAAATGAAAATAATAAAAGAAAAGAAAACTAAAAACTAGAAAAGGAAAATAATTAAAAAAATAAAATTGGAATATTTAGCAGTAGTGCTGGTTTAGGAACAAGCGCTATAGCTACCTTAGCTGTAGCGTTGGTTCCTAAACCAGCGCTACTGCTATTTGGGGTTAACCCCCGGCCACGCGGGCTCAAAACTTCGCCAGTTCCCATTCTGTCCCCACTCCCACCTCTCCTCTCCCTGAACTGTCGTCGCGCGTGCCACCGTCGGCCTTGACAATGGCCTCCTCCGGCCTCCTCCTCCCTCCTTCACCGGCATCGTCGCCAACAGCCGCCGCGAGCACCACCAGCGTCGTCACCAACCGCCGCCCGCACCACCGCCGCCGTCCACCACCACCATCGGCCACCATAGAGTGAGGTAGCCTCCTCCCTCCTCCTCCCTCCTCCTCCCTCCCTCCCTCCTCCCTCCCTTCTGCCTCCCTCCCTCCCTCCCTAGCTCCCTTCTCTTTCTGTTATTTAGAATGTAAATTATCTGAATGTAGATTGATGGATGGATTGATTGTGATGAGTAGTTGTGATGTATGTTATGAACCCTAGTTAATTAGAGTAGTATGAACCCTAGTTAAAAAATGTTGGTTCTTAGAATAATGTAGGTTGTTAGAGTAGTTATTTGAATGTAGGTTATGAACCCTAGTTAATTAGGTGGTATGAATCCTAGTTAAAAAAACCTAGTTATTTGAATGTTCGTTCTAGGTATTTGAATGTTGGTTGTAGGTATTTTAGGTGTTTTTCGTGTAGTTAACAGAATTCTAGGTATTTATTTATTTTATTTAAAGCAATTGTTGCTATTTGCATTCTCTAGTTTTCCGTTCATAAGCGAACACATGAAGACAGGTGCAGCAACGGGCTTACGATAACAAGCATGTGTTTGCTCTTATGCACTTTCACCTTTTTATGATATTTTTTCTTGGAATCAAACTTGTTTCTATAGATTACGCTTTTCTCCTAGATTTGTATTGCCCCTTTTAGGAGTTTTCCCATAAAAAGTGGAGTGAACAGAAACTCACTATTAATGGAGCCATGGTATCTTGTTTTTATCTTGTAAGTTCAAGCATGTAAATCACTGTACTAATGAGGCAGCAATGTTTTGGCGAAATATCCGAGTGGCCTATGTTTTGCCGGAATGTTGATTCATTTCCATTTCGGCAAATCTCAGGCGCTCCATATGTCCACTATTTAGCAAAGGTCATGTCAAATATTTCAGGCGCAACTTGTGCTAGAAACTAGGACATATGGAGTACCCGGGATTTGCCGGAAGGGGAATGAATCAACATTCCAACCAAATATATATATGCCCTTTTTTCTCTTCATTATATCTTTTATTTACAATTGTTGAATAGGAAACATGTCTACCAACGCCAAATCTGGGGGTTCTGCTCGCCTCGTAGTAGACCCCCATGAGGCAGCAGATCACTATTTCGATTACCTCGACAAACATCAGATGGGGTTGCATGGTGGTGGCAATGGCACCAACCCAGACACTGGCACCGACACTGGCACCGGCACCGACACCACCCCCAAGACCAGCAACGATGCTTTCATAGCCGGTAAAGCACCGAGGAAGAAGAGGTCACGAAAACCAAACGAGCTCGGCATCGGACAAATTGTGGTCATGGAGATGCATCGCAAGAAGTTAGAGCCAACGGCGGCGGGGGAAGCGCGCTCATGCTGGGGCAATCAATTAGGATGCATCCTTAGGGAAACCATGAACATCAATGTCGTTCTGTTGAAGAAGATACCACATATGGAGCACATGCTCCTAAAGAAGTTGCACAATAGGTTCCTGTTCCCCGATCAGGATGAAAGCACATTTAAAGACCTGTGGGATGACATCGCCATGACAAAGATAAACGCCAAGGCGATGGTGACGTTCACCAACGACTTGTCCTCCTGGAAAGTTCGGGTGAAAAAGAGATTCAAAGAATGAACCATGGTCCAAGATTCATGCTGATAATCTGTCAATAACGGAAGAGGACTTTGAAAAATTCAAGGAGAATTGCGATAAAGAAGAACTCAAGGCAAGGTCGGAGAAAATGAAGGCGCTCCAGGCCAGGAACACGCCTCCCCACCGCCTCGGAAGCCGTGGTTATGAGGGGAAGAGGCACGTATGGGCCAAGGAGGACGCTGAACGTGAAAGTCACAGAATCCCAGACCCCTTGGCGGAGTTCACTGACCCGCTGGAGCATGGCTGGATCAGGGCCCGGTACAAGTGGGACAAAGTCAACAAGATCTTTTACACGGACCCGAACACGAGGGAGTTCATGAGACTTCTGGTAATTGTTATATTAACACATTATCATATTAGATTCCAATCAGTTCGACTAGAAGTTTTGTCACATTAGTAAACCATCCATGTCCCTTTTGCAGAAAGAGCAGCATGAAAAGGCAACCAAAAGCGACAAGTCGTCACAGTCGTCGGCGAGGCCCAAGTGGGACACCCCATTCGACCGGGCCCTGAACATACTAAGAAAGGTCCCGGTGGACAAGCCACTGTCCTATGGACGTGTGCATGGCGTCGGAGATGGCGCCTCGTGGAAGACGTGCTATAGCGACGAGCCATAGGAAAGAAGGAAGAAACGGTTGGTCGTCACTCAGCAGACCATCGGCGAGAAGATCACGATTGCGGTAAATAAGACCAAAGGTGAGACCAAAGAAGAGTTATGCGGGGCCATCAATGCAGTGGTCACTGATGCGGTGGTCAGCTTGATTCCGACACTTTTCGATTTCATGAAGAACTATCCAAATGCATGGCCAGAGGACTTTTCCCTTCCCAGCTTTGTCAGGAGCAATTCAGCAAACACCAAAACACCGGCACCTACTCAAGCAACCACAAAAGGTCCCGCTCCTGTTCATAGCAGCCTGACCTCCGTCTCTTGCATGCTCGGCAGGCCTTCATCGCTGGCTGAGCTCGACGCCCTCATGGTAATTACGCATCATACCCTTTTCGGCATGTCTATAGTCTTCCGTTTCAGTTGCCTTTCGGATGTTTGACGTCGCAGACATGTCTTCTTCGTAGGCCGACGATACCCCGTGCACCCTACTATATGACATCAAGGGCCTGAAGGTGGCCGTGGGAAAGGCAACGATTGTGAAGCCGAAGGACCACATGTTCCACAACAGAGAGATGCCCGATGGCGTCTTCAAGGTTAACGTGGCCAGTGTCTTAGCAGGCTTCGAGGATTGGGCTCCTCCAGTACCAGCCGATGACGACGAGACCCCCCCCCCCAAGGATTGGTGCATGCAAGAGCTGGTTCTTGCCTTGGCCGGAGTCTCTTCTTTGTCTTGAGGCGCCCAGTATCACGCCAACGCCACGTTCTCAAGAAGGTATGAACACCACCCCACCTACCACATTACCACACCTGTCGTGGCGGGTGGTAGCGGACGACGCGAGGGAGAGCCTTCATTAGTGCCAGATCATGTTGCCCCCACTGTCGAAGAAGCAAATATTGATGATATGGAGGAGGATAATGATGACCCAGACAAGTATTTCAATACCGCCTACGATGATGGAAGGTTGATGGCTCAGGACGACGAAGACTCAGGCTATGAGCATGGAGATGATGACTTGATGCTGCCTGATTTGCCGGAGCCGGAACATCCTAAGGTGGAATGCAAAAAGTCTCTCTTCAAGCAATCCTCGCAGGACACGCCTCCAGATACCGCCTCTACCCAGCAACCCCTCGAGGCCCGTCCAACGTTTAGCTCGACGACACTTGGGGGTGATTAGGGAAGGTATGTTGGGGTCACTAAAACTGCCAACCACCAAGAAGCCAAGGAGGAGACCAGAAAAGAAAGGCCCTAAAGGCGCCAACGCTGCTTCAAGCAGC
Source organism: Hordeum marinum (assembly GCA_022496015.1). Taxonomy (NCBI): domain Eukaryota; kingdom Viridiplantae; phylum Streptophyta; class Magnoliopsida; order Poales; family Poaceae; genus Hordeum; species Hordeum marinum. Next base: position 209,626,718 of record CM039674.1, on the reverse strand, counting down.
CAGCCGCCTCTGAAGCCCCGAGTGGTAGACAGAATACCTGTCGAAGGTAAGAATCGTTTCCATGTCACCGGCGAGCCGAGCCTACCCCCCAAAGCGCTAGATAACATACTGAACAATGATCTAAGGAGACTCCATGAAGATGTGATGGCCAGAGAAAAAAGCCTTCTGATCGCGGAAAAACCAGGATACCCGCTTTACGCGGCTCAGGTGTCGGGTGGGAAGTTGTACGTCGACACCTGGCCCGTGAATCAGTTCATCCTGCGATTCGACTACATCTACAACATGTTCCACATGACCAAGTTGGATTTCCAGTTCATCCGCATGTATGCGATGTAACTCAACTACTTCATCAGGATCGAGAACATATGATATATCTGCATTGCGGACCCGTTCTATATGCACGAGAGCTACTTGGCAGTTTGCAAAGTGCACCGTGACTATGCGAGCAAGTACCTCGGCAGATTCATGATTGCTAATAAGGACAAGGAAGTGATTCTCCTGCCTTATCATCCCACGTAAGTCATCCGCGCATATCCTTTCGTAAGTGTCATTAATCATTCCTTTGCAATCATGGAGGCTAATTAGAGGTGTGTAGTTCATTTGCGCAGCGGGGGTGGCGTCGTGCTCATCGTTTTGTACCCGGAATACTCCCATGCTATATACTTGGAATCATCGAAGGACATCAAGAAAAAGGATTACATGCACGTAAAGAGAGTTCTCAATAGTGCCATGTTTACCTTCAGCATGTCTGGTGGATATATAAAGGTGAAAAGGAACAGGAAGGACGGGCTGGTTTTCCGCCATAAGACCGACTTCTGCTGCATCCAGCAACCGCACACTAGTCAGGCTGATGGATTCTACCTCATGCATCACCCGCTCGAGTACACAAGGAATAATCAACGCCTTCGCATGTCACCTAGTACCGAAAATGCCGTGATTGTCAGCTGAGCCACAAGCATAGGACAGACACCGGATCATCAACTCCGAGCTGAGTTTTGTCACGAATAGTGTGAACTTGCCCAAGTGATGATGAAGCAGGTCCTCGAACCAACAGGAATGTTCTACCATGGTCCAACAATGATGTGGGATGATGTCCGAGCACTGCTACTTGCTCAGCGTCTAGACCTTAAGCCTTTCACGAAGCTCGGGTGCTTCATTCCTAACTATGAAGATTGGACCACCGACATCAAGGACTGATCGCTCTTGCTAGTTAATTAGTTTGGGTATATATGAGGAACTTCGTCACTTATGTTTACTATAAGTTGCCTGTATTTTGCTAATTATGCCTCTTTGTTTTCTTAAGTACATTATGTTGCATATTATCGTTCAATTGATCAACTATCGATGCAGGTACATATATCATAGATGGTGAAGGACTATCACATCGTGTTCGTTGGGAGGGTTCCAGGAGTCTACGACCACTGGCCACACACTCAGGCCCAGGTGTATAGGTACCCGGGTGCTAGCCATAGAGGGTTTGACAGCAGAGCCGAAGCGGAAAGTAGTTACTTGAGGTGGACACTCCGGCATGAGCGGGGGCGGGACCGCTGGTGCCTCAAGTACTACATAGTCGTGCTCTTGCTCATGCTGATCGCTCTTCTCCTCTACATGATGGTTTAGATAGAGATGATCAAAACTTGTGTTTGTGCCACGACCATGCATTTGCACTTATTCGAGACATGACATGATCACTATTGTGTATCGCTATTTTCGAGATGTGATGGTATTTGTGTTGAATGATGATGATGGTATGGCGAGAGTACTGTATGTCTATGATATGATGATAATAGTGTATGTTTAGTATGATCTGATGAAACTACTGTATAGATCTTGTATAAATACATCACAAATACGTAGATGGTGTAAATCTGCGAAAGCAGGAATACTAGCAGTAGCGCTGGAATCATCTAATAGCAGCGCTGGTTTAGTAGTAGCGCTTTGTTTGTCCAAGTGCTATAGACAGTTAGCAGTAGCGCTAGCCTGGCAAGCGCTACTATTAATAGCACATAGTAGTAGCGCTTGCCAGGCCAGCGCTACTTCTAAAACTTAGTTGTAGCGTGATAGCAATAGCACTGGACCCAGTGCTACTACTATGCATATTTCAAACGCTACTACTAGGGTTTTCCCTAGTAGTGATGTGGAGCATTTTGTTCACCAACAATACCTCACCCCTTTCAATAGTATTGGCTTTCCTATAGACTCAAAGTGCTTTCTCACAAAGTAAATTGTAGAGTCTTCTTGCTTGAAGCTTTTCCAATCCTATTCCTTCTCCTTCTTCTTCTTGGGGATGCTCCTCACAATCCTGAGCCAACACTCTCTGTGGACTTTATCTGAAATGCACTAGTTAAGAGTATTAGTCCAAGAGACAATGTATGTTGTCATGAATTATCAAAACCACCAAGGGAGCATATTGTGCTTTTAGTTCTTCGGTGTCATGTCATGCCCAAGATGCGATCCTTATTTTTGGCACATGGGCCTCGATAGGGACAGAAGTGCATCTCGTCATTTCGCAAGAATGGATATCATTACAAGTACATGTAGAGAAGAGATGAGTATATGGAATTGGCTTACACTCGCCACAAGTTATAGCAAGATCACATCAATACAACAAGATATTCAAACATCATACATAAGAGCAGGGTCCGACTACGGATGAAACCAAACGATAAAATGACATCCATCCTTGCTATCCCAGGTTGCCACCTGGAACCCATCCTAGATTGATTAAGAAGAAGAAGAACTCCAAATCAAACAAGCATCGCTCTCACGTCAATTCATCGCATTACCTGTACCTGCAACTATTGTTGTAGTAATTTGTGAGCCACAAGGACTCAGCAATCTCATTTCCAAGAGTATCAAGACTACTTAAGCTTAATGGGTGAGGTATGGTTAAGTGGTGAGGCTGCAGCAAGCAACTAAGCATTTATTTGAGTGGCTAACCTACAAATACAGAAAGTAAAGTATGGTGGACTATGCATAACGGACGTGAACTAGTAATGATCACTAAGTGATCCTGAACACCTACTTACGTCAAAGATAACCCCACCATGTTCTCTCTCGAATAAGGACTCACGAGAAGAGACAGTCACGGGTACTGTGACAGCCCGAGACCGACGTTCCAGAAGATTCCAGAAGATTCCCCTTTCATTTCCGTTCTCGTCATGTGTTCGTCTGGTTGTCACATTCATCATCGCATCATTCGCATCATCTGCGTTGCATCGTCCCATTTTCAAACTTGCATCCGTTGTCAGTTGCCGGTTCTCTTTCGTTCTTGCCGTAGCCGTCTCGAGACCAGCCACACACACACATGCCTGCGGCACCGTTAAATAAAACCGTTTTTAAGCACGTGCCAAAAATATTCTCGGATCGAGTTGAAACTTTTCGTGCGGTCTTGTTATAGCTTAGGTAGACCGCCTGTTGAATTTCATCGCGATCCGACCTCGTTAGATACCCCGTCGGTCAGTCGCAGCAGAGAGGTTATCGGTGGTTATCGGTTATCGTCAAACGTTTCTCAGTGTTTTAAAATCTCCGTGTCCGGGTCGCAGACTTCTCTCTCTCTTCCTCACTTAGCCCTCTGCACAGCCGCCGCAGCCCGACCCTCCGCTTCCGGACCGTCGGACCGACACCCGACAGTCCGAAAACGGACACTGCCGTAACCCTAGCCCCCTTCCCTATTAGCCCCACCTCGTTCCGCATGCCACAAAACCCTAGCCTGCCCCTTCTCCCACCTCCAGCCAGCCCCGCCCGAGCCGATCTGGGCCCGTTCGAGCCCATCCGGGCCCAAATCGGCATCTCGGAGCTCTCCGGAGCTCTCCCGAGCTCCCATGGTGGATCTTCCTCCTGAGCCCTGCGCCTCCCATGGGTGACCCGCAGCTCGCCGGAGCCGCCGCCGCCTGCAGCCGCCGGTCGCCGGACCGGACCTCCGCCGCCCTCTCCCCTCTCCTTCCCTCTCCTCTCTCCCCTCTCCTCACCCCTCCGGCCTCTCCTCCGCAGGATCCCGGCTGCCATGGCTCGTCGCCCCGAGCTCCGCAGGCCGCCGCCCCGGATCGCCGCCGCCTCCCTCCAGCCGGGAACCGGATCCCGCTGGCCGGATCCGCCTCCTCCTGGCCTTCCTCCCGCCGGCCGTCGCCTGCAAGTCATCGCCGCCGCCGGCGTCTCGCTCGGGGAGAAAGAGCTCGAGCGCTCGGGGACCAGCCGCTCGCTCCTCCGGGCGTTGACCCCGCAGCCCGCGTGGGCCTCGGCCCAGCCGGCTCCCCTCTCCTCAGATCCGGCCCACGGGCCCTAGGTGAGCCAGACTCTTCCTTTTTTTTCTTTTTTTCTTTGTTATTTATTTAATTTGCATGTTTATAAAATTCATATTAAATTAACCGTGCATCGGAATGTAATAATTGAAACATGTAAATTTCTTAGATTATTATGTAGAATATTAACTTGCCATTTGCATCCATGCCAACATCATTTTAACTTGTCATTTTGCATAATTGCATTAAATTGCATTTTCATATTTATTTAACCGTGCATCGGAATTAATAAAATACCATATTAAAAATGTTCATCTCATTCGCATCACATTTTCATGCACGAGAAAAATGTTGGATTGATGTTTGCATTTAATTTGCATTGTCGAATTGCCTTAACGTGAATAGGCCTATTAGTCGCATAATTAATTGTGGTTAATTTTCCACTTGAACCTAAGCTTATTATATATGTTTTCGGGGTAGAAAAACCCATAGGATTTATCGGTGCATTTAGTTTTGCCATTTGAGCATTTTGAGTGCATGTCTTTTTCACCGTGATGCCCTTTTGTCATTTTCGTAGGAATTAATCCGGACATAATATGAATTATTTTCCAACATGAAAGGTGCTCTTTGCTATGTGTCCTAGCCCATTAATATTTTGCTTGTAATAGAAATGCATGTTTAGGTGTGGTTTTGCTGTTGTCAACTTGCAATAAAAATCTGTTATTTTGAGGGTCCAAATATTTCCAAGTCTGAATCTGTTACATTTTGTTGCTGTCTAGCCATGTGATTTGCTAATGATCTAGACCTCTTTTGTGGTAGGTTCAATGGAGTTATTTGTTGTTGATATTGTCCCTTACCATGCTGTTAAGTTTCATGCCATTTCATGACCTGTATCATATCTTTTCACTGCTGTCAATATGCCTTCATGTAGCCTTCTTGTGAGCTTCCTACCAAGTGATCCATGCATGTTATGAATATGATTCGTGAAGATGAAATGAAGTGGGTGTTGTATGCTATTGCCCATTCTTGGTTTGTGCATTTTGGAGTCTTGTAACTTGTTGTTTTCATATGTTCAAAATGCCATGCTGTTGTTTTTGGCAGATTCCAACTAAAACTTGTTTTGATGATTGTGGTTGATCCGTAGCTCCGTTAAGGACATTCCATATATGTAACTTGCTTAGAATATCATGTAGTTTCATAATAAATGCTGCACTCATGTTTTGATAGGTTTATGATTGCATTTCCCATGCATTTGCATTCATGGCATGTGCATCTTGTGTTGCTCATATCTTTTGAACCGTAGCTCCGTTTGAGATGTTCTATATATGTAAATGGACTAGAATGACGTGTAGAATAACATGGTATGCTTTATTATGATGTTTAACAAATATAAATTGTGTTAGGACAGATCTGGACGAAAATTCATAATTAACATATGGGGTCATTTCGAAAATGCTATAAGTTGTTTCCGGCCTCAATTAACATGCCTAGATAGATAGTTTACTTATGCTTAACCTCTTGCCATGTTTAACAACATTTGATATTGTCGAGTACCTAACGAGAGTGAACTAAATAATTCGAATCTGGAGTTTCGTCAAGATGCAACTCGTTGCATATTGAGCTTCACTTAATGTGTAGTATTTCATTGTTGTGAATTGTCTTGCATTGCATATTTAACCGGACGTGCATCATATCATTGTGTATCGTGTTTTGCATATGTGTGGTGAATCTTGTGTAGATTGTTGTTTCGGATTGCTTCTCCTCGATAGAGTTCCGAAAGCGTTCGGAGTGTGAGGATTCGTTCGACTACGTTGGCTCGTCTTCTTCATGGACTCATTCTTCTTCCGAGCGGGATCTCAGGGAAGATGACACATTTCCCTGGATACCATTACTATCATTGCCATGCTAGTTGTCTCGTCTTTTACCGTTATGTCTCGCTACCTACCACTTGTTTGATAAGCCTCCCAACATTGCCATGACAAGCCTCTAACCCCTCCACATTCCAGCGAACCTTTGTTTGGCTATGTTACCGCTTTCTCAGCCCTTCTTATTGTGTTGCTAGTTGCAGGTGCATTTGCTTCCATGTGCCATCATGGACCTTCTTTGGTTATATCACAATATTGTTGCTATTTAATTTATTGCACATATATACTTGGTAAAGGTGGAAGGCTTGGCCTTTTGCTTGGTGTTTTGTTCCACTCTTGCCGCCCCTAGTAACTTGTGAACCGGTGTTATGTTCCATAAATGAGCGCTCCTAACATGCTCGGGATTGTTATGGGGACCCCCTTGATTTTCGGGTTAGAATAAAATGTGTCCGGCAAGTCCCAACATCGGTACTATATTTGCCTAATAACTAATGAACTTGCATACGGCATGATCACCCCATGGATAATTTAATAAACCCCCGGGCCAATGCTCTGCATGAGTGTTGGTCCAAACCAGAGCAGCTTATTAACGCTATGCGGGGCAACTCAGTGTTTGGCATGGTTACCATCGCTCATCCGGTTGTGCCCTGAGAACGAGATACGCGGCTCCTATCTGGATTGTCAGCACGTCGGGCGGCCCTCGGAACTCTGATTATTCTTTGGGGTATCTTGAGGTGTTGGATTTCCTTTGGAATTGCCTAGGAAGATCACGAGATCCGTGGTTGAGGTTATTCCTGCTGAGTGTGGTTAATTTGTGATGGATGAGTTGGAGCACCCCTGCAGGGTTAAATCTTTTCGAGAAGCCGTGCCCACGGTTATGTGGAAAACTAGGATACTTTGTTTAACACTCGGTCATAGCAAACTTGAAGTAAACTCTAATAAAATACACCAACCGTGTGAGTAACCGTGACTGTCTCTTCTCGTGAGTCCTTATCCGGAAGAGAACACGGTGGGGTTATGATTGACGTAAGTAGGTGTTCAGGATCAGTTAGTGATCATTACTAGTTCACGTCCGTTCTGCGTAGACCACCATACTTTACTTTCTGTGCTCATAAGTTAGCCACTCAAATATATGCTTAGTCGCTTGCTGCAGCCTCACCACTTAACCATACCTTACCTATTATGCTTTCATAGTCTTGATACCCTTGGAAATGAGATTGCTGAGTCCTTGTGGCTCACAGATTACTACAACACCAGTTGCATGTACAGGTAATGTGATGATTTGACGTGAGTGCGTTGCTTGATTTGATTTGGAGTTCTTCTTCTTCTTCTTCATCAATCTTGGATGGGTTCCAGGCGGCACCCTGGGATAGCAAGGGTGGATGTCATTTTATCGTTTGATTTCGTCCGTAGTCGGACCCTGCTCTTATGTATGATGTTTGATATGTTATTATACTGATGTGACTGTGATGTAGCTTGTGGCAAGTGTAAGCCAATTCCATATACTCATCTCTTCTGTACATGTACTTGTAATAATATCCATTCTTGCGAACGCATCGAGATGCGCTTCTATCCCTGTCGAGGCCCTCGTGCCCAAATAAGGATAGGACCGCATCTTGGGCATGACAAGTTGGTATCACAGCCTGCAACGACCTAGGAGCCCCCTTGATTGATCGAACATGGCCGAGTCGAGTCTATTGAATAACTCTTTTGAGTCTAGTTATATCGGAGAGTAGGTTTCTTGTTACTCCTCTTCTATGCTCTGGTGAGGTAATCGACTTAGGAATTTTGTTTCTACTCCTATTCTCGCTCAAAATGTTTTAGGATCACACGGGTATTTTGGAAACTATATGATGCCGATGTGACAGGGTTCTGTTTTGGTGCCTCTTGTCTGACTTGATTTCTTCCGGGGAGTTGAGCTCCAGGGAATGTTGGCACATCGTTATCATTCAGCTTCCTTGATATCTCAGGACGGAGAATGTTTGAAATTTCTTCAATACTTATCATGGTGAGATAAGATCGAAGTCACCCAGTACTGGGGAGGCGTCTAGGGTACCACCATGGTTTAGTATCGTTGTGAGTTCGAGGATTCGAGATTAGAAGAATTTGCGAAATTTCTTGAATTATGGTGTGGAAGGTTGCAGATGATTGCCTAGGGCAGGTTCCTGATTCCGCAACCCGAATCGCATAAACAAGAAAGTTTTTGGAAGTTCTTAGGTGAGAATTCAAGTAGTTACCTAGGATCATCATTCCAACAAGTGCATAGTGGGTATGTATTTGTTCTGGCTTCTATTGTAAGCGTCATCCTTTGTTTTGTTTTGAATATGGTAATTCAAGTTGCTTCGATGTCAAGTGGTGAATTCATATCTTTCTACGTGGTGTTCTCATATTTCTGTGGGAATGCTAATTCTTTTGCTCAATCAAGTTGTCATATCAATTCTTTCCCTACCGATGTGCTTCTCCCTAAGATAATTCTATCCTCTTCAATATTGCAAGATCAATCCTCTTATTCTTCCCGGAGTTGTCTCATCTATTCCAAGTTTTCTTTGTTTTTCCTGCCCTCCCGCCCTTTTTCTTCAATGATTAAATTCTCATCCAAGTGTCTTTTCTATTCAGGTGATGCTTCAGCTATCTTGTCATGTATCTTGTTTCCGGCAATTTCTTGTGAATATTCTCAAGAGTTTCATTTCAAGATCTATCCTCATATTCCTTGTTCTTGATGTTATTCTTGTCTAGTGATTCTTTATGAAGATCCTCAGTGCTCAAGTTTTCATTTATTAGTATTCATCTTTGTTTTTTCGGTGGATTCAATTGTAGTTCTTGGTGTTCATCATATCATTTTCATTCTCTATTTGCTCTCCCATGTTGGAATTCTTATCCAAGTATCTCTTGTTAAGTCATCTCTCTATTCTAACCGGCATGTTGAAGATATCTCAGAAGACATTCATTTTCATTCTTGTCCTCTTAAATTATTTCAAGGGTCTCATATCATCAAGTTCTTAATTTGTACCGGTGGAATCTTTCTTTTAATCAATTGTTTCAATGGTGGTTTCTTTTCAGTGGGCCCATAACCCACAGGTCTTTTCCCAGGATCCTACCTGACTCTTCTATTCTTTCCGGAGATGTTCTCAAGTTCTTTAATATGACGTAAGAATGAATTTCATCAGTCATGTGCCTTCTCGAAGATCACTTCTAAATCTTTTTATTGTTGGCTCAACCTTTTATTTATTCATTATTCCGGAGTATCTTAGTAATTCATGGTGTTGTTTCTCGTCATCATTCTCTACTTGAAGACCGAAGGAGAGTTTTTTTTTCTTAAATCGTTGGCCATTCTTCCAAAGATTCATAGGTTCAGACTGTTGCTATCATCTCAAATTGTTTGGATCATGAGTTGTTTCTTCCATATCTATCTGGTGCTTTCAGAGTCGTTTTCATTTCTTGATCCTCCGAAGGCTATCATTTTAGAAGATTTCTTCGTTCTCAGCTTTCAGCTTTTGTTCTCGATTCTTCTCAATTGTTGTCTCTTCGTCCGTCTCTCAATTATTCTGGTCCCTTGTTCAGTTTCTATTAGCCAACCTTGATCTCTTCATTCTCATGTGTCCTCTTTAGTTTCTATTTCTTTCCGGTGCCTTGTGAAGTTTTCTCTTAGGTGGATCGTGCTCTCTTCATTCTCATGTTGTATCATTCATTGTTTTATTCTCTTTTGTTTCGAACTCTTTCTGGTGTATCGTTCAAGGCTTCTTCAAGATTGTGCTCTATCTCTCTCTTCATTCTTTTTCAAGAAGAATAAGTGCTGTGTGGAATCCATTGTTTGTCATCAATTTAACTTGATGAAGGATAAGCATATCATAATTCTTATTCTTGTTTCATCCAAGTGATCTCAATCCTTCTTCCGGAGTTGTTCATGATATCAATTCCTGTCCCATGTGGTCATCCTTGTTTTCCGGAGTTCCTAGTTTTGATCAAGTATCTTGTCGCTAAGCTTCTCCTAATTCATTGGAAGGCCTCAATCTTGTTCTTTTTGCATCCTTCAATTCTTTCTGTCATCCTTTCGTTTCAGAGTTCTTCCGGAGGTCCATCATGGTGGTTCATCAAGATTTCTTCCATTTTCAAGTGTCCTTCAAGATTCTTGTTGGAGGTGCTCAAGTGTTCTTTATCTTGGAAATCTATGTCAATTCCTTCTCCTTGTCTTTCGAGATGGTGTTATTAAATTCTTGATTATGAGGAGTCTCGAAGGAAGTTGTCAAGAATGAGATAAGTAAACCCATCTTGTTTTCTCGGAGTTATCTTGGGTTGTATTTCACCTTAAGCTTTTCCTAAGGATTGTTGTTATCATGGTGTCATAAACAATCCTTTTCATGGTGAAATAGATGATTCAAGTTTTCTCCTCCTCTTCTTGGTGAAAGAAGCTTTGCATTTCATGTTGCTCTCAAGCAATCAATTGTTTCTGTTGTGGTAGGTTGTCACCTCATAATTTTGAGATGCTTTCCATAAGTCCACAACAAGCTTTTCTTTTTGTTGTTGGTGTTCCAACAACTCTGTTCTTCCATGCTTCTCAAATCCATTTGTGCTAGAAGTTGTCATTTTTTCTTCTCAGTTCTCTTCTCTTCAAAGATCTAGCTTCTATTCCTTGTTCCGGAGGCCTTGTGGTGTTGCTCTTTTCATCTTGCATTTAGTTTGTTCAAGATCATGTTCTTTCTTACTTATTCTTTTAATCAGAATGTTATCAAATCTTTCTTGATCCTTCCGCCTTATGAAGTTTTGATTCTAATCCAACCAAAGTTTGGGTGCCTCTCTTTCAATTTGTTCCCATCATATCAATTTTGCCCCTCTTTCCTGCCGAAGTGCTGCCGAAATTTCGTGTGAATTCTTGTTTGTTCCTCATTCTTCATCTCCTCGCATCCTTCATGTTTGAGTGGTTTCACTCGTTTGTTAAGAAGCAACTAAGTTTTACCTTTCGCTCTTTCTCTTCCCCTTTTCATTCTAGATCTTGGGACGAGATCGTCGTGTAGTGGAGGAGAGTTGTGATAGCCCGACACCGACGCTCCAGAAGATTCCAGAGGATTCCCCTTTCATTTCCGTTCTCGTCATGTGTTCGTCTGGTTGTCGCATTCATCATCGCATCATTCGCATCATCTGCATTGCATCGTCCCGTTTTCAAACTTGCATCCATTGTCAGTTGCCGGTTCTCTTTCGTTCTTGCCGTAGCCGTCTCGAGACCAGCCATACACGCACGCGCACGCGACACCATGAAATAAAACTGTTTTTAAGCACGCTCCAAAAATATTCTTGGATCTAATTGAAACTTGTCGTGTGGACTTGTTATAGCTTAGGTAGACCGCCTGTCGAATTTCGTCGCGATCCGAGCTCGTTAGATACCCCGTCGATCAGTCGAAGCAGAGAGGTTATCGGTGGTTATCGGTTATCGTCGGACGTTTCTCGGTGTTTTAAAATCTCCGTGTCTGGGTCGCAGACTTCTCTCTCTCTTCCTCACTTAGCCCTCTGCACAGCCGCCGCAGCCCGACCCTCCGCTTCCGGACCGTTGGACCGACACCCGACAGTCCGAAAACGGACAGTGCCATAACCCTAGCCCCCTTCCCTATTTATAGCCCCACCTCGTTCCGCGTGCCACCAAACCCTAGCCAGCCCCTTCTCCCACCTCCAGCCAGCCTGCCCGAGCACATCTGGGCCCGTTCGAGCCCATCCGGGCCCGAATCGGCATCTCGGAGCTCTCCGGAGCTCTCCCGAGCTCCCATGGTGGATCTTCCTCCCGAGTACCGCGCCTCCCATGGCCGGCCCGCAGCTCGTCGGAGCCGCCGCTGCCCGTAGCCGCCGGTCGCCGGACCGGACCTCCGCCGCCCTCTCCCCTCTCCTTCCCTCTCCTCTCTCCCCTCTCCTCACCCCTTCGGCCTCTCCTCTGCAGGATCCCGGACGCCATGGCTCGCCGCCCCGAGCTCCGCAGGCCGCCGCCCCGGACCGCCGCCGCCTCCCTCCGGCAAGGAACCGGATGCCGTCGGCCGGATCTGCCTCCTCCTGGCCTTCCTCCGGCCGGCCGTCGCCTGTAGGTCGCCGCCGCCGTCGGTGTCTCGCTTGGGGAGGACGAGCTCGAGCGCTCGGGGACGAGCCGCTCGATCCTCCCGGGCGTTGACCCCGCAGCCCGCGTGGGTCTCGGCCCAGCCGGCTCCCCTCTCCCTAGATCCGGCCCACGGGCCCTAGGTGAGCGAGACCCTTCCTTTTTTTCCTTTTTTTATTAGTTATTTATTTAATTTGCATGTTTATAAAATTCATATTAAATTAACCATGCATTGGAATGTAATAATTCAAACATGTAAATTGCTTAGATTATTATGTAGAATATTAACTTGCCATTTGCATCCATGCCAACATCATTTTAACTTGTCATTTTGCATAATTGCATTAAATTGCATTGTCATATTTATTTAACCGTGCATCGAAATTAATAAAATACCATATTAAAAATGTTCATCTCATTCGCATCGCATTTTCATGCATGAGAAAAATGTTGGATTGATGTTTGCATTTAATTTGCATTGTCGAATTACCTTAACGTGAATAGGCCTATTACTCGCATAATTAATTGTGGTTAACGTGAATAGGCCTATTACTCGCGTAATAGAAATGCATGTTTAGGTGTTGTTTTCCTGTTGTCAACTTGCTATAAAAATCTCTTATTTTGAGGGTCCAAATATTTCCAAGTCTGAATCTGTTACATTTTGTTGCTGTCTTCCCATGTGATTTGCTAGTGATCTAGACCTCTTTTGTGGTAGGTGCAATGGAGTTATTTGTTGTTGATATTGTACCTTACCATGCTGTTAAGTTTCATGCCATTTCATGACCTTTATCATATCTTTTCAGTGCATTCAATATGCCTTCGTGATAAAAACTGCACTGTCTAAAAACTGCTATTTTCACCAAGTCTGAAACTATTATTGAGTAGCCTTTTGTGAGCTTCCTACCAAGTGATCCATGCATGTTATGAATATGATTCGTGAAGATGAAATGAAGTGGGTTTTGTATGCTATTGCCCCATGCTTGGTTTGTGCATTTTGGAGTCTTGTAGCTTGTTGTTTTCATATGTTCAAAATGCCATGTTGCTGTTTTTGGCAGATTCCAACTAAAACTTGTTTTGATGATTGTGGTTGATCCGTAGCTCCGTTAAGGACATTCCATATATGTAACTTGCTTAGAATCTCATGTAGTTTCATAATAACTTGATGCACTCATGTTTTGAGAGGTTTATGATTGCATATCCCATGCATTTGCATTCATGGCATGTGCATCTTGTGTTGCTCATATCTTTTGAGCTGTAGCTCCGTTTGAGATGTTCTATATATGTAAATCAACTAGAATGACGTGTAGAATAACATGGTATGCTTTATTATGATGTTTAACAAATATAAATTGTGTTAGGACAGATGTAAACCAAATTCATAATTAACATATGGGGTCATTTCGGAAATGCTATAAGTTGTTTCCGGCCTCAATTAACATGCCTAGATAGATAGTTTACTTATGCTTCAGCTCTTGCCATGTTTAACAACATTTAATACTGTCGAGTACCTAACAAGAGTGAACTAAATAATTTGAATGTGGAGTTTCTTCAATATGCAACTCGTTGCATATTGAGCTTCACTTAATGTGTAGTAGTTGATTGTTGTGAATTGTCTTGCATTGCATATTTAACCGGACGTGCATCATATCATTGTGTATCGTGTTTTGCATATGTGTGGTGAATGTTGTGTTGATTGTTGTTTCGGATTGCTTCTTCTCGATAGAGTTCCGAAAGTGTTCAGAGTGTGAGGATTCGTTTGACAACGTTGGCTCGTCTTCTTCATGGACTCGTTCTTCTTCCGAGCGGGATCTCAGGCAAGATGACACATTTCCCTGGATACCATTACTATCATTTCCATGCTATTTGTCTCGTCTTTTACCGTTATGTCTCGCTACCTACCACTTGTTTGATAAGCCTCCCAACATTGCCATGATAAGCCTCTAACCCCTCCACGTCCCAGCTAACCATTGTTTGGCTATGTTACCGCTTGCTCAGCCCTTCCTATAGCGTTGCTAGTTGCAGGTGCATTTGCTTCCATGTGCCATCATGGACATTCTTTGGTTATATCACAATATTGCTGCTATTTCATTTAATGCACATATATACTTGGTAAAGGTGGAAGGCTTGGCCTTTTGCTTGGTGTTTTGTTCCACTCTTGCCGCCCCTAGTTACTTGTGAACCGGTGTTATGTTCCATAAATGAGCGCTCCTAACATGCTCGGGGTTGTTATGGGGACCCCCTTGATTTTCGGGTTAGAATAAAATGTGTCCGGCAAGGCCCAACATCGGTACTACATTTGCCTAATAACTAATGAACATGCATAGGGCATGATCACCCCGTGGATAATTTAATCAACCCCCGGGCCAATGCTCCGCATGAGTGTTGGTCCAAACCAGAGCAGCTTATTAATGCTACCCGAGGCAACTCGGTATTTGGCGTGGTAACCATCGCTCATCCGGTTGTGCCCTAAGAACGAGATACGCGGCTCCTATCGGGATTGTCGGCACGTCGGGCGACCTTGTTGGATTTGTTTTACCTTTCTCGAACTTCTTGAGTGAGGAACTCTGATTATTCTTCGGGGTATCTCGAGGTGTTGGATTTCCTTTGGAATTGCCTAGGAAGATCACGAGATCCGTGGTTGAGGTTATTCCCGCTGAGTGTGGTTAATTTGTGATGGATGAGTTGGAGCACCCCTGCAGGGTTAAATCTTTTCGAGAAGCCGTGCCCGCGGTTATGTGGCAAACTTGGATACTTTGTTTAACACCCGGTCATAGAAAACTTGAAGTAAACTCTAATAAAATACACCAACCGTGTGCGTAACCGTGATTGTCTCTTCTCGTGAGTCCTTATCCGGAAGAGAAGATGGTGGGGTTATGATTGACGTAAGTAGGTGTTTAGGATCAGTTAGTGATCATTACTAGTTCACGCTCGTTCTGCGTAGACCACCATACTTTACTTTCTGTGCTCATAAGTTAGCCACTCAAATATATGCTTACTCGCTTGCTGCAGCCTCACCACTTAACCATACCTTACCTATTAAGCTTTAATAGTCTTGATACCCTTGGAAATGAGATTGCTGAGTCCCTATGGCTCACAGATTACTACAACACCAGTTACATGTACAGGTAATGTGATGATTTGACGTGAGTGTGTTGCTTGATTTGATTTGGAGTTCTTCTTCTTCTTCATCATCAATCTTGGATGGGTTCCAGGCGGCAGCCTGGGATAGCAAGGGTGGATGTCATTTTATCGTTTGATTTCGTCCGTAGTCGGACCCTGCTCTTATGTATGATGTTTGATATGTTATTGTATTGATGTGACTCTGATGTAGCTTGTGGCGAGTGTAAGCCAATTCCATATACTCATCTCTTCTGTACATGTACTTGTAATGATATCCATTCTTGCGAACGCAT
Source organism: Hordeum marinum (assembly GCA_022496015.1). Classification (NCBI taxonomy): domain Eukaryota; kingdom Viridiplantae; phylum Streptophyta; class Magnoliopsida; order Poales; family Poaceae; genus Hordeum; species Hordeum marinum. Next base: position 209,611,126 of record CM039674.1, on the reverse strand, counting down.
CGAGATGCGCTTCTATCCCTGTCGAGGACCTCGTGCCCAAATAAGGATAGGACAGCATCTTGGGCGTGACAGGTACGCACACAGTTGGTGTATTTTATTTGAGTTTATTTCAAGTTTGCTATGACCGAGTGTTAAAATAAGTTTCCAAGTTGCCATGTAACCGTGGGCATGGCTTTCCAAAAGATTTAAACCTGCAAGGGTGCTCCAACTCATCCATCACAAATTAACCACACGCCGCGTTGGCATTCCTCAACAGCGGAATCACCCGTAGTATTTGCGGAATCCCAATGGAAATCTCAACTTCAAGATAGCCCAAAGTGTTGTCAAAATCCCACGCGCAAGACGTTCGAGAAAGGTAAAACAAGTCCAGCAAGGCCGCCCGACATGTCGACGATTCCGATAGGACCCGCGTATCTCATTCTCAGGACACGACAGATAAGTCACAAGTACAGTGGCCTCATAGAAATCCCTCGAGTTCCTCGGAGTGGCCCTGCACAGTGCTCTAGTTTGGACCAGCACCAGCAACACTGGCCCCCCTGTATTATGTTAAATTAATCCACGAGGGGGCGACCCTCTATGCTTTAATATGGTGATCAATATTATTATGTTGAACAAATGTAGTACCAAAGTTGGGCCTTGCCATACAAGTTTTATCCTGAAACAAAAATCAAGAGGGTCCCCATAACAACCCTGAGCATGTTAGGAGCGCTCAGTTATGGAACATAACACCGGTTCACAAGTAACTAGGGCGGCAAGAGTGGAACAAGACACCGAGAAAAAGGCAAAGCTTTCCACCCTTTACCAAGTATATATGTGCATTAAATTAAATAGTAATAATATTGTGATAACAAGTCAATGTCCATCTTGACACATGGAAGCAATTGCACTTGCAGCTAGAAACGCTATAAGAAGGGTTGAGCAAGCGGTAACATAGCCAAACAAAGGTTTGATGGGATGTGGAGGGTTTAGAGGCTTATCATGGCATATTTGGGAGGCTTGTCACAAGTGGTAGGCAGCTAGACATAATGATAAAAGCAGGACAACTGGCATGGCAATGATAGTAGTGGTATCCAGGGAAATGTGTCATCTTGCCTGAGATCCCATTTGGAAGGAGAACGAAACCGTGAATAAGACGATCTGTGATGTGGATGAACGAATCCTCACACTCCGAACGCTTTCGGGACTCTGTCGGGAAGGAACAATCCGAAAATAACAATCAACACATGATACACCACAACATATGCATGACATGATGCGCAAACAAATATGATGCATGTCCAGTTTAAATATGCAAGGCATGGCAAATCACATCAAACAACTACTACACATTAAAGTGAAGCTCAATATGCAATGCATATTGGCGAAATTGAATGATTGATTATTTAGTTCTCTCTCGTTTAGGTACACGATAATATTAAATGTTGTTAAACATGGCAAAAGGTGAAACATAAATAAACTACACTACCTAGGCTTCTTGAATGAGGTCGGAAACAACTTATAGCATTTCCGAAATGACCTCATATGTTAATTTAGAAATTGGTCCAGATCTGAAATTACTATATTTTATATTTGTTAAAAAACAGAATAAAGTGCACCATGTGATTCTACACGTTTTTCTAGGCAAGTTACATATGTGGAATATTAAAATCAGAGCTACGGTTAATTAGTTATGAAATAAAGCGTTTAGCAAGTCATTGGCCAAGTTTTTAATGCGAACAACACTTTTAATTGTTTTTGACATGCATGAGGATGACATGATTAGATTTGATGCAATTTGAAGAACATATTGGCATATAATATGATATGAAGCATTTTTTCCATGGCAGAAAGAAAGGGGTGCCATGGCGGTGAATCCGAAAATGAAGCCATGACATCATTCCAATTCCGGCAACTCATTGAGATGTCGGTGCAAAAGAAAGTGTGGTCATGTGCGTGTCGTGTAAAGATGGTGGGGTGATCCCGGTTTCCGGGTTCCCACGCGTTGGCGGCACAGCAAAGAGGTACTCGCGCATCCTATATAGTGCATACATCATATACGTGCAACCATCTCATATACACATGCATTCATCTCATCGGTGGTCGACTCATTCGTTATACCTTTGAAGCATGTGTCTCAGGGCGGACGAAGTAGTTGTACACGAGTCTTTGGTGACGGTAGTCGTACACACTCCGTAGATGTTCGGGGTCGTCGAGGACATAGTGGAAGTAGTGATACTCAGCATCTTCGCCGACAGTACTCAAGGTTCAGGTCATGTAAAACTTGGCATCCGTGTAGTCGATCTTGGCATATCTGTGTGTGGAGGTACTTGGCAACAAAGGGGGCCTTGGACTTGGTCGTGGCACGAACAAAAGGCAACAAAGCATGGCCAACATGGTGTGGAACAGGAGATGGACTTTGGCCGTCCGTGTGGTATTGGCAATGACAAGGGGCAACGGGTAGCGATGCAAAACAGCGGCAACACGAGGCAATAACTGATGGGTAAGGGAGGAGCTGCTCTTAACGGGCGGAGGAACAAGATAGCGAACGGGCATGGGCAACAGGAGGGACTAGGGCCAGCACTGGCGACCTTGGGAGGCCGAAGCAGGGCTACGGGAGGTACCCGCCATGAGCGGAGGCAAGCGGCAGGATGGCAGCAGCAAGGCGGAGGTGGAGATGGCATGGATAGAGCTTGCAGCGGACAAGCTATCCTCGGTGCGGCCACACGGGAACGAGGAGGGGCGATGGCAGGGAGCAGCTGGGGATTCCCAAGGGCGGCATCCATGGAAGGAGCCCAGAGCTAGTGGTCGAGGCGGGCAACATGAGCGGATGCAGGGATGTCAAGGTGGGAGGAGGAGGTGCAGGGGACGACGGTAGTGGTGGGGTCTCTGGTGCGGGGTCGAGGCGATGAGGGAGAGGCGGGGTCGGGTGCGAGGCCGGGCTAGGGTTAGGATTAGGTGGGCCTAGTGGCTGCGGGTGTAGGAGGCCCAAGAGGCTGGACTTATCTCTCTTTCTCTTTCCAAACCTTTTCTATTTTCAAAAATAGCAAATAAAGAACAGGAGATAAAAGAAATGATTACATGTGGACTTTGAGCATGGGGACAATTTTCGTGGCCTCACAAAATTGCCCTTATACCATAGAAAATAGAAGTTGTCATGAATGAAAGATCAAATTCAAACTCATTTGAATTCAATTCAAATAGTTTGAACTAGGACTAGGTTTAAGGAGTGTCCAACAAAATGCTAAGAATCTAGGAGGAGCCTTGATAAATGGAGAAAGAATTATTGACAAGGTTCAAAGGTCAAACTTGAAGTAGAAAAAGGCATGGACATTTATTATGCAAGTGTGTTGGTTGATTCCCAAAAGAATGCAATATTAATTAAAGCTCCCTGATAACATTGGGAATATATTTTATAAGTTTTGAAGAGAAATTGCCATGTGAATTTTCCCTCGATTTAAATGGATCAAATATCCATACAATTTGTTATATGAGAAATATTTGGGTTGGTAAAAATAATAGTGGCATGATGACTTGATGCAATGCAACAAACAAACGAATCGGACAATGACAATAGAATAAAAGGGGAATCTTCTGGAGCGTCGGTCCTAGGCTGTTACAACTCTCCTCCACTTATAAGAGATCTCGTCCCGAGATCTTGGAATGGGAACGGGAAGAGACAGAGAAAGAGGAAGAGGTAAATCTTACTTGCTTCTTTGACCAACGAGTGAAACCACATGAACTTGAAGGATTTCAAGAGAAGAAGGATGATATGAGGAACAAGCAAGAATTCAAAAGAAATTTTGGCAGCACTTCGGTAGGATAGAGAGGCAAAATTTGATAAGATGGCAAGAACATGAAAAGATAACACAACACTCCGATTACATGGAAAAACAAGGAAAATATGATCTTAAAACAATGAGATGATGGGTCGAAGATAGCAAAATTACCATGCCTATAGAACAAAAGAATTGAAGCTAGCTCTTTGGAGAGAAAATGGCATATTCTACCATGACTGAACTGAAAAGTATCCTTAGAAAGAAGAGATTGAACGGAGTTGTTGGAACATCAACACGTAAAAGAAAAGCTTGATGTGGGCTTATAGACAACATCTCAAAATAATGACGTGATAACTAGCCAGTGACAAAACAAGGATAGCTTGGGAGCAAAAGAGATGAAAATTTTCTTTCACGAAGAAGAGGAGGAGAAAACTTGGATCATTTATGACACCGTGATAGCAACAATCCTTAGAAAATGCTTTAGGTGAAATCCAACCCAAGATAACTCCGAGAAGACAAGATGGGTTTACTTATCTTATTCTTGACATATTCCTTAGAGACTCCTCAAGAATTTAATAAAACCATCTCAAAAGATAATGCAGAAGTAATTGAACTTGGAAATCCAAGATAAATCTAATGCCCAAGATGCGATCCTATCCTTATTTTGGCACGAGGGCCTCGACAGGGATAGAAGCGCATCTCGTCGTTTTGCAAGAATGGATTTCATTACAAGTACATGTACAGAAGAGATGAGTATATGGAATTGGCTTACACTCGCCACAAGCTACGTCAATATCACATCAATACAACAACATATTCAAACATCATACAAAAGAGCATGGTCCGACTATAGATGAAGTCAAACGATAAGATGACATCCATCCTTGCTACCCCAGGCTACCGCCTGGAACACATGATAGATTGATGAAGAAGAAGAAGAACTCCAAATCAAAACAAGCATCACGCTCACTTCAAAGCATCACATTACCAGTACCTGCAACTGTTGATGTAGTAATCTCTGAGCCACAAGGACTCAGCAATCTCTTTTCCAAGGGTATCAAGACTGTTAAATCTTAATGGGTGAGGTATGGTTAAGTGGTGAGGCTGTAGCAAGTGACTAAGCATTTATTTGAGTGGCTAACTTACAAATACAGAAAGTAAAGTATGGTGGTCTACGCATAGCAGACATGAACTAGTAATGATCAATAAGTGATCCTGAACACCTACTTACATCAGACTTAGCCCCACCGTGTTCTCTCTCAGATAAGGACTCACGATAAAAGACAGTCACGGTTACGCACACAGTTGGTGTATTTTATTTGAGTCTACATCAAGTTTGCTATGAACGGGTGTTAAACCAAGTTTCCAAGTTGCCACATAACCGCGGGCATGGCTTTCCGAAAGATTTAACCCTGCAGGGGTGCTCCAACTAATCCATCACAAATTGACCACACGCCGCGTTGGAATTCCTCAACCGCGGAATCACCCTAGTATTTGCGGAATCCCGATGGAAAAGCTCGACTTCGAGATAGCCCGAAGTGTCGTCAAAATCCCACACACAAGACGTTCGACAAAGGCAAAACAAGTCCAGCAAGGCCGCCTGACGTGCCAACAATCCTGAAAGGATCCGCGTATCTCGTTCTCTAGCCACAGCGGATAAGCTACGTGTACAGAGGCCTTGTAGAAATCGCTCGAGTTGCCCCAGGGTGGGCCCGCATGGTGCTCTGTTTTGGACCAGCACCAGCAGCACTGCCCCCCTGTATTATGTTAAATTAATCCATGAGGGGGGCGACCCTCTATGCTTTAATAAGGTGATCAATATTATTACTTTGGGAAAATGTAGTACCAAAGTTGGGTCTTGCCAGACAAGTTTTATCCTAAGACGAATATCAAGGGGGTCCCCATAACAACTCCGAGCATGTTAGGAGCGCTCAATTATGGAACATAACACCGGTTCACAAGTAATTAGGGCGGCAAGAGAAGAACAAAACACCGAGAAAAAGGCCAAGCCTTCCACTCTTTACCATGTATATATGCGCATTAAATTAAATATCAATAATATTGCGATAACAAAGGAATGTCCATGTTAACACATGGAAGCAGTAGCATCTGCAGCTAGAAACGCTATAAGAAGGGCTGAGCATGCTGTAATGTAGCCAAACAATAGTTTGCTGGGATGTGGAGGGGTTAGAGGCTTATCATGGTAATGTTGGGAGGCTTGTCAAACAAGTGGTAGGTAGCGAGACATAACGATAAAAGTGGGACAACTAGCATGGCAATGATAGTAGTGGTGTCCAGGGAAATGTGTCATCTTGCCTGAGATCCCGCTTGGAAGAAGAACAAATCCATGAAGAAGATGGGTCAATGTAGTTGAAAGAATCCTCACACTCTGAACACTTTTGAGACTCTATCGATAAGAAGCAATCCAGAAACAAAAATGAACATGCGATTCACCACAATATATTCATGACATGAGGCACAAATAAATATGATGCATCTCCACTTAAAATATGCAAGACATGGCAAAGCATGGAAAGAACAACAAACAACTACTATATGTTAAGTAAACTTTAATATGCAACGAGTTTCATATTGATGAAACTCCACGTTCGAATTATTTAGTTCACTCCCGTTTAGGTACACATCAATGTTAAATGTTGTTAACATGGCAAGAGGTGAAGCACGCACAACTACAACATATAGTCATTTGAAATGAGGCCGGAACAACGAATGACAATTTTGTAAAGTCCCCATATGTAATTTTCGAATTTTCTACTTTTCTGCCTAGAACACAATTTTAGAGTTGTTGAAGGCAAAATTAATGCCACCATGTTATTCTACACATTTTTCTAGTCAATTTACATATGTGGAACATTTTTATCGGAGCTACGGTTATTTAGTTATGAAATAAATCGTTTAGCAAGTCATTAGGCAAGTTTTTAATGGAAACAACATTTTAAATGTTCTTGAACATGAATGAGGATGACACATTTGAATTAGATGCAATTTTATGAAAACATTGGCATATAATATGATATGGAGCATTTGTCGCCATGGCGGAAGAATTGGATGCCACAACAACGAAAACGAAACAGTGCCCTGGCAACATTTCGGTCTCGATAACTCAATTTAGATATTGGCACAAAAGAATTACGTGCGTTAGCGTATCTTGCAAAAGATGGTGGGGTGATCCCGTTTACAAGGTTCCCACATGTCGGTGGCAAGGGTCGAGGGAGTGCAACTAACGTTCATGGGCGGCTACCCACATCGAAACCTGCATCTCATACAACTATGCATCCATTCATGGGCAGTCGACTTGATGTTATACCTTTGAAGCGTGCATTTTCGGAGTGGACCAAGTCATTCCAATGTAGATGTTCATGGGTCATCACGGACGTCGTGGAACTAGTAGTACTTGTGTCGTAGTGGAAGTAGTCTTTCACTTGACGATCTTCGGCGACGGTACTAGTACTTGTTCCGTAGACGTTCGGGGTCATCGATGGAGGTACTTGGTGCCGATCGTTGTCGTACATGCCAAAATCCACATAGGTGGTGTGCTTGTTCATGCATCGGTCTTGCTGGTGGGGTCCGAAGCTGTAGGGGGCTGGACAAGGCAACACCCATGGTTGTCGGGCGCGCATTGCTACAGGGAGGAGCAAAGGGGGCGTGGCTGTAGGCAGTTGCGCATGTAGCAGCAAGCACTAACACAGGCAGTCGAGTTGTGCAGGCATGCAGTAGTAGCAGTAGCGGCTGAAGATGGTGGCGGATGTGGTCCATGGGCAGAGCAAGGGCTTGCCGAAACAGCCAGTCTAGCGGGTCAATGGCGACCAGCGGGCAGACCTGGTGGTTGGATAAAAGCAGGAGAAACATATGCGGGCAGGAGAGGACGTCCGGGAGGAAGACACACGAGGTGCGGGGACGTGAAACAGCAGGCAACGAGCAACGGCAAGAAGGAGCCGAGGTGGATGGGACTATGGCAGGAGGCGCAGACGCTCCAGCGACAAGGGACGACAACGGCTATGCAGGCGCAAGCGGCAGCTCCTGGTGGTTGGTCAGGGCGGCCTCCGGCAAGGTTCATAGGCAGTGGGGCTGCATACGAGGAGCTACGAGCGAGGTCGGGCCTGCAGGGTTAGTCAACGGCGGAATGAGGAGCGGCGAGGCCGAGGCATGGCACCAGCGCTGGAGCGGCAAGGATAGCTTAGTGCTGGGGATCGGGCTGGGAGCATGCGGTTAGGTGTGTGTGGCTGGGTGTGGGTGGCGACATGCAGCAAGGAGGGGGCGGCAAGGTGCAGCCATGGGAGGAGCTAGAGGCACGGGTCGAGGTGCTCGCGAGAAGGAGAGGCAGGGCGTGGGGTCCTGCCTGGCCGACGGCGGCAGTCCGGTGAAGTGGCTCCAGTGACGCGCGCGGAGTCGGGTGATGGGAGGCCATCGGGGGTGAGGGAGTTCCTCTTTGTGGCGTGATGCATGTGTGTGTATGTGTATGTGTGTGTGTGGTGGGGGGAGGAGGACAAGGGAATAAGGGGGGCGATCGAGGGATGGGGATCGAGCAGAGGCTCTCCCAGGCGCTAGGGTTAGTGGGGGTGACCGGGCCTTGGGCCGGCTGGGCTCCGTCTCTCTCTCCATTTTTCCCATAAGCAGAAAAAATAGTAGAGAAGGAATTTAGGCATGGGGTTAATTTTCTCAGACTCACAAAAATGGGTTTGCTCCAGGAAAATAGAAAGAGGCACGTGTGCAAAGTTTGGATTCAAAATCATTGAATTAAATTCAAATGGACTTGGATAGGAGGTAGGCGCTAGGAAGAGTGACGAAATAATAGATGGGAAAAGTTGGAGGCCAGGAATTGAGGTAGAAAAGGCATGGAATGAAAATGCAAGTGAGTTCTAGTTAATTCCAATTAATGCAATGTTTAATAGAGGCTCCCTGTAATATCGCAAGGATATGTTATAAAGAGAAATCACCGTGTGAATGTCCCTCAATTTAAATGGATCAAAGATTCATACAATTTATTAATTTGAGTTCCAAAAAATTAATGACATGATGACATGATGCAATGATGCTATGCCAAACCAAATGGATAACACGACGAAACTCAAAATAAGAGGGGAATCTTCTAGAGCATCTGTCTCGGGCTGTTACAACTCTCCCACACTACAAGAGGATCTCGTCCCGAGATCTAGAATGAGAAGGGAAAGAGAAAGAGAAAGAGGTAAAACTTAGTTGCTTCTTTGGAAAACGGGTGAACCCACATGAACTTGATAGATTGGAAGAGATGGAGAATAATATGAGAAACAAGCAAGATTTCATAAGAAATTTCGGTAGCACTTCGGGAGGATAGAGGGACAAAATTTGATAAGACAGGATAACTTGACAAGAGAACACAACACTCTGGTCAAATGGATAAGCAGGAAAGAGCATGATCTTAACAAATGACATGATGAGTCGAAGAGAGCAACAATACAATGCCTGTGGAACGAAAGAATAGAAGCTAGACCATTTGAATGAAAGAACGGAGAAGAAAATGACATTTTCTATGATGATTTAATTTGAAAGCATGCTTACAAAGAATGGTCGAACAGCATTGTTGAAAAATCAACAACGAAAAGAGGAAGCTTGTTGTGGGCTTATGGAAAACGTCTCAAAATTATGAGGTGACAAACTGACACAACAGAAATAATTGATTGCTTGAGAGCAAAAAGATATGCAAAACTTCTTTCACCAAGAGGTGGAGGATATCCTTGAATCATTTATGACACTAGGATAGCAACAATCCTTAGGAAATGCTTTAGATGAAATCCAACCCAAGATAACTCCAAGAAGACATGATGGGTTTACTTATGTCATTCTTGACAAATTTCCTTCAAGACTCCTCATAATCAAGAATTTAATAACACCATCTCAAAAGGCAATGGAGAAGGAATTGAACTTAGACATCCAAGATAAGGAACACTTGAGCACCTCCAACACGAATCTTGAAGGACACTTTGAAAAAGAATTGCATCCTTAACGAGCCACCATGAGGAACCTCCATATACAAAAGAATGATCAAAAGAATTAATGTTTGGAAAGAATAAGACTACGACCACTTAAAGATTTAGATAGAACTTCGTGAAGAGATACTTGAGAAAACTTGGAACTCCAGAAAGAAAACATGAACAACTTGGGATAAGGAATTTGATATCATGAACAACTTCGGAAAAAGGATTGAAATCACCAACAAGAATAAGAATTATGTTATGCTTATCCTTTGTCAAGTTAAATTGATGACAAGCAACGGATTTGGCATACTATTTATTCTTCTTGAAAGATTGAAAAGAGAGACAGAGGACAGACTTGAAGAAGTCTTGAATGAAACACTGGTAAGAATTTGAAAGGAATGAAGATACTACAAATGAATGAAGATGCATGGGAACAAAGGGATCATGATCCACCTAATGGAAAACTTGAACGAAGCACCGAAATAATTAAGAGGCGAATGAAGAGACAACAATTGAGAAGAATTTGAGAATGAAAGCTGAAAGCTGAGAATGAGAAATCTTCTGAAATGATGTCCTTCGGGAGGATCGAGAAATGAAAACAACTCTGAATGCATCGGATACATATGGGAGAAATTTCTCGTGAATGGAAACAATTTGAGAGGAAAGCATCAAGATGAGATGACAAATCTTTAAGAGAATGGACTAAGATTAAGAGAAACTCTCCTTTGGTCTTCAATACTGAGAATAATGATGAGAAACAATGCCATGAATTATTGAGACACTCCGGAATAATGAATAAGGAAAGGTTGAGCTAACGATGAAAATGATTTGAAGCAATCTTCTAGAAGGCATATGACTGATGAATTTCATTCTTACATCATATTAGAAGAGCAAGGTAAGATCCCGGGGGAAATCATGTGGGTTATGGGCCCACTGAAAAGAAACCACCATTTAAATGAATTCTTAGAAAGAGAGAATGCACCGGTCCAAATGAAAACATGATGAGTTGAGAACCCTCAAAATAATCTAGAAGTATTGAATGAGAACATGAATCTTCTAAGATATCTTCAACACTCCGGATAGAACAGGGAGATATGAAAACCTAGAGAGGCTTGAATTCCAACATGATAAAGCATTTAGAGAATGAAAAGGATATGACGAACACCGAGATCTTGAATTGAACGCGCCGGGAAGGAAAACAAGAATAAGGAATTGATGAATTTGAATCACTTTATGATCTTCACAATGAATCATTGGATACGATACAAAAGAAAAGAGAGCAGAAGAATCGATTTAAAGAAAGGCATTTGGATGAGAATTTAATCATTGAAGAAAAAGGGCGAGAGGGTGGGGAAAACAAAGAAAACTTAGGACGGATGAAAGGAACTCCAGAAAGAAACATGAGGATTGATCTTGCAAATATTGGAGATGACTGGATATCTTGAAGAGGAGCGCACCGGTTGAAAAGAATTTCAAGACAACTCCAGTTGAACAGAAGGATTAGCATTCCGTAAATTATGAGACTGCTACTTAGAAAAGATATGAAATCACCACTTGACATCGAAGCAACTTGAATTACCATATTCAAAAACAAACAAGGGTTGATGCTTACGAAACAAGCCAGAACAAATACATACCCACTATGCACTTGTTGGAAAGATAATCCTAGATACCTACTTGAATTCCCACCTAAGAACTCCCGGAACTTTATGGTTATGCAATTTGGTGTTGGGGATAAAGGGAGGCAAAATATCTCACACAACTAACAAGTCCTACACTCCAACTATATCCATCCGTCAACACATAACCATAGGTTTTGGAACTCTGTCTATCTCGGACCCTCGAAAACACAACGATACCAAACATGGTAGTACCCCGGACGCCTCCCCGATACTAGGTGACTCAAGCCTTATCTTGCCACGAAAAGTATTGAAATATTTTCAAACATCCTCTGTCCTGAGATACTAAGGAAACTGAATGATACTAATGTGCAAAAAATCCCTCGGAGCTCTACTCCTCAATAACAGGAGGCACCAAGTACAAAACTCTGTCACAATGGCATCATATAGATTCCAAAATATTTGCGTGCTCCTAAAAGAAAATTGAGCAAGAAGAGGAGTAGAATTAACTTCCTAAGTCGAATACCTCACCAGAGTATAGAAGAGGAGTAAAAGAAACCTACTCTCCGATATATAACTAGCCTCAAAATAGTCTTTCTCTAGACTCGACTCGGCCAAGTTCGATCAACCAAGGGGGCTCCTAAGTTGGTACAGGCTCTTATACCAACTTGTAATGCCCAAGATGCGATCCTATCCTTATTTTGGCACGAGGGCCTCGACAAGGATAGAAGCGCATCTCGTCGTTTTGCAAGAATGGATATCTTTACAAGTACATGTACAGAAGAGATGAATATATGGAACTGGCTTACACTCGTCAGAAGCTACGTCAATATCACATCAATACAACAACATATTCAAAGCAAGATTGATGAAGAAGAAGAACTCGAAATGCCACCTGGAACCCATCCTAGATTGATGATGAAGAAGAAGAACTCGAAATCAAAGCAAGCATCGCGCTCACGTCAAAGCATCGCATTACTTGTACTTGCAATTGTTGTTGTAGTAATTTGTGAGCCATGGGGACTCAACAATCTCATTTCCAAGGGTATCAAGACTATTAAAGCTTAATGGGTGAGGCATGGTTAAGTGGTGAGGCTGCAGCGAGCGACTAAGCATTTATCTGAGTGGCTAACTTACGAATACGTAAAGTAAAGTATGGTGGTCTACACATAAAGGACGTGAACTAGTAATGATCACTAAGTGATCCTGAACACCTACTTACGTGAAACATAACCCCACTGTGTTCTCTCTCGGATAAGGACTCACGAGAAAAGGTAGTCACGATTACGCACACATGAGGTGTATTTTATTTGAGTTTACTTCAAGTTTGCTATGACCGGGTGTGAAACAAAGTTTCCATGTTGCCACATAACCGCGGGCATGGCTTTCCGAAAGATTTAACCCTGTAGGGGTGCTCCAACTCATCCATCACAAATTAACCACATGCCGCGTTGGAATTCCTCAACCGTGGTATCACCCGTAGTATTTGTGGAATCCAGATGGAAAATCTCGACTTCGAGATAGCCCGAAGTTTCATCAAAATCCCACGCGCAAGACGTTTGACAAAGGCAAAACAAGTCTAGCTGGGCCGCCCAACATGCCGACAATCCCGATAGGAGCCACGTATCTCGTTCTCAGGCCATGGCGGATAAGCTATGCGTATGGAGGCCTGATAGAAATCCCCCTAGTTGCCCTGGAGTGGGCCCACATAGTGCTCTGTTTTGGACCAGCACCAGTAGCACTGGCCCCTTGTATCATGTTAAATTAATCCACAAGGGGGCGACCCTCTATGCTTTAATAAGGTGATCAATATTATTATGTTGGCCAAATGTAGTACCAAAGATTGGCCTTGCCAGACAACTTTTATCCTAAGACGAAAATCAAGGGGGTCGCCATAACAACCCCAAGCATGTTAGGAGTGCTCAATTATGGAACATAACACCAGTTCACAAGTAACTAGGGCGACAAGAGTGGAACAAAACACCGAGCAACAGGCCGAGCCTTCCACCCTTTACCAAGTATATATGTGCATTAAATTAAATATTAATAATATTGCAATAACAAAAGAATGTCCATGTTGACACATGGAAGCAATAGCATCTGTAGCTAGAAATGCTATAACAAGGGTTGAGCATGATGTAACGTAGCCAAAAAAAGGTTTGCTGGGATGTGGAGGGGTTAGAGGCTTATCATGGCAATGTTGGGAGGCTTGTCAAACAAGTGATAGGTAGCGAGACATAACGATAAAAGCGGGACAACTAGCATGGCAATGTTAGTAGTGGTATCAAGGGAAATGTGTCATCTTGCCTGAGATCCCACTAGGAAGAAGAACGAATCCATGAAGAAGACGAGTCAACGTAGTTGAACGAATCCTCACACTCCGAACGCTTTTGGAATTCTATTGAGAAGAAGCAATCCGGAAACAACAATCAACACGCGATTCACCACAACATATTCATGACATGAGGCACAAATAAATATGATGCATGTCGAGTTAAAATATGCAAGGCATGGCAAAGCATGGCAAGAACAACAAACAACTACTACACGTTAAGTGAAGTTCAATATGAGACGAGTTGCATATTGATGAAACTCCACGTTTGAATTATTTAGTTCAGTACCGTTTAGGTACACATCAATGTTAAATGTTGTTAACATGGCAAGAGGTGAAGCACGCACAACTACAACATATAGGCATTTTAAATGAGGTGTAGTGACCCGACCTGAAAGGTCGAATCTCCGGTGTTTCTGTACCATCCCAAGATCATGCTGGTGCACACACGGTACATCAATGTATATATCAAAGTGAAATCACACAGCTTTATTAATCGAAAATCTCATATCGACTTCTTTAGTACAATAAGAATTACAATAAAGTGGCTGAAGGCCAACTCATGAGAATAACTAATCTTGCGGAAGCTTCAAAGGTAGTTGAGTCCATCTGACTGCAAGGGCATCTCACCGAGCGTAGAGCATATCCTCACTCCTGGTCGGAAAAGTACTCTGCAACATGATACGTTGTAGCCGTGTAGGTCAGCATATTGAATATGTCGGCAATGTCACAAAAGAGGGGGTTTAAGTAAAATCATCTATTCTATATGCATATTTGGCAGGTGGGGTAGTAAGTTTTTGCATAAAGCCATTTTTTCCTACAACAAGAGGGGGCAAAATATTATTACTACAATGTTGGTTGATTAATGAGATGGTTCCACCAACCAATTCTCATACCCAAGTGGTCAATAATACCCACATCAATGTAATTATTTGTGTTGAGAATTCTAGATAGTTTCAGTTCCTTTGGCTCAAACTAACCATGACCGTGGACACGGCTAATCGATTAGGTTTGGGTACTCTGCACAATTTTGCACATGTTTCCCACAAGATTTGATCGCCACCGTTGGATTTCTCGCACTTCAGGGTGTTTGAGAAACGGATGACCAAAACATGTTCTTCTAAAGCGTTTCCCTAAGACTCTGTCGGTGCCCATCCTTTCCTACCGTTCTTCTACATCTCGTAGCACCGCCTGTCCAAGGTCACCACGATATCCAACCAAGCCAGATCCCATAATGGCTTGTGGCTATGCAGGTAAGCCTTGGGTCTTGAAGCATCCATCCATCTCTTTGTGCCTAGGTGGACCTTTCTGCGTGAATATTGGCACTTCTCCAGCAACACCTAGGCTAACCACTGGTTTCTCCAGGGCGCCGTTCAACCATCATCCACCCAGAGGTATGTTGAAAACTCAGTCTTGAAGTCTTGATCATGTTTTAGGTCTTGAAATTATTATCTCACAACTCTCATGAATCACACAACCAACCCCGTCTACTAATAGCATAACAAAATTAAATCAACGTTTCCTGGGGCCATTGTGTCAAAGGGTTGAGGGGTGCCTACCACATGATACTACATCAAGTAAACAAGTTTCCAAATTGTCTACTTTGCATGCTATTGGGGAGATGGTAGAACTAATGCAATAAAAACATAGGTATACATGGTCAAAGTGACTTGCCTTGCTGATGATCCTCGTACTCAAGTGACTCTAGATAACAAGCTTCGCACTCCGGATGATCTAACGAATCAAACAAAACACACAATAAGCATAACCACAATACAATTCATACAATAGCAAGGTAAACAAATACTTCAACAAACAAATAGCATAATCAAAAAGGAAGAGTCACTCAAAGTATAAGACTCTAAAATTTTCGGTGTCAAATCTCTACTAAGACATAACAAGACAAAAAAATTGTTTTGAACAACTAGCCATTTAGATAACCGAAAAGTAAATACAAAATTTTATTAGAAAACAGAAAGTATTTCATTATAAAAAAATTGTGCAACAAGAGTTACTACAAAACATTTTTCTAAAAAATACTAAATGTGAAAACAAGATTTACCTAATTAAACTAGAGCACAAAACAAAATAAAAATATTTTTATTAACAGAAAATAATTCACCTAATGTTGACCAACAGAAGAAACTAAACAATTCAAATAAACACTAGGAAGGAACTAAACAGAATTTTTATTTCCTAAAACCCCTAATTTAAAAACATCTTAAAAAATCTCAAACAGTGCTGGATGATAGACCTAACTAATACAAAATAGTGGCAAAAAGAATCACTCAAAAATAAATTTTTAAACTCTAGTTATACAAATTTTAGTATTTTAAGCAAATTTGGTTACATTCAAATTTTAAAGTTCAAATTTGAAATCTAAGACTACAGGATGAAACTACATGAAATTTGTGACCTAATGCAAAAAGAATAAATTAAAAAAACTAATTAGTTTGAAATATATAACAAACATAAAATCAGAACAAATTCTGTTTTCTAAAACAGAAACAGAAAAAGAAAAATATTAGCTAACGGACAGAGGCTACGTGGCGGCTTCCTATTGGTCGAAAGAGCGCGCGTGCGGGTGTTTGCGGCGAACAAGCGAATGTTAGGGGATACTGGTTGGGGTTTTAAGTGATCTAATCTAACGCGTTGGATCTTGATCGAACGGTCCAGGGGGGTTCGGGAGAGGGAGAGAGGAGAGAGATCCACGGGGGAGGGATCGCCAACGAGGTCGGGGGCGAGCGGAAGGGGATGAGCGCGTTGATGACGCTGTCGGACAGTGGGTCCCGTGTGTCAGTGGGAGAGAGGGCGAGGTTTGCGCGTCGGTGGCCGATCCGAAAGGGTCTCGGGAGTAAAGGCTGGTGGGCTGGCCGATTTCTAATTAAACGCTTTAAATCTGTTTCCTTTTCTATTTTCCAAAACATTTAAAACCATTTAATGCATTCAAATCATTTCCAAACATAGGGAATATATATAGCAAAGTGATGAGAGGAATAAATTATATTTAATGAACATTTTTCCTCTATTAAAATGAATACTTTGAAAAAATATTTTTCAGAAAATGCCTAATTGATTTTAAATTCTTTTGAGATAAACTTTCAAATAAATCCCTGGTTTTATTGTTCAAGTAATTCACCAATATGCCCCTGGTGTGGAGTGTCATGTTACTCCTCTCTTTTTTTCGAATAATTCCAGAGATTTGCAAATAAGTGAAACAAGTAAATGGAGAAAAGGAAAATGGCTTTTTTGAAATCCAAAAGAAGAACTTCAACAATTCATTTCATTCAAACAATGTGATGATGATGCATAGCTATATTTCATAACATTCCAAAATGAAATTTTGGGATGTTACAAACCTACCCACCTTAATATGAATCTCGCCCTCGAGATTCGGGTTGGCTAGAAAATAGGTGCGGGTGATCTCTACGAAGATCTTCTTCGCGTTCCTAGGTAACTTCTTCCTCGGTGTGGTGACTCCATAGAACTTTACAAAACTTGATGGTCTTGCTATGGGTAACTCTATTGGTAGTCTCGAGGATTCTGACAGGCTTCTCCTCGTAGGTTAGGTCACTGTCAAGTTGTATGGCCTCTAGGGGCACTGTGTCTCTCAAAGGAATATCAGCCATCTCTGCATGGCATTTCTTCAGCTGGGAAACATGGAAAACATCGTGAAATCCGGACAATCCTTCCGGCAATTCCAGCTTGTATGCAACTTCGCCTCTACGTTCAAGAATTTTGTAGGGGCCTATGAATCTGGGTGCTAACTTTCCTTTAACACCAAACCTCTTGATTCCTCGAAGTGGGGACACACGAAGGTATGCTCGGTCTCCCACTTCATACGTCACCTCCTTGCGTTTGTTATCAGCATAGCTCTTTTTCCTGGATTGGGCTATCTTGAGTCGGTCTCGAATCAGTTTGACCTTTTCTTCAGAATCTCGGATAAGATCGGGACCAAAAAGTTTTCGGTCTCCAGCACCATCCCACATCAATGGTGTTCTGCACATCCTTCCGTATAAAGCTTCAAAAGGGGCCATCTTTAGACTAGTCTGATAACTGTTGATGTACGAGAACTTTGCGTAAGGTAAGTTGTCATACCAACTAGATCCATAGTCTAGCGCACAAGCTCTCAACATGTCCTCCAGAATCTGGTTGACTCTCTCGGTCTGTCCATCGGTCTGCTGATGAAAAGATGTACTGAATTCCATCCTCGTACCCAAAGTTTCCTGTAACTGATGCCAAAACTTTGAGGTAAATTGTGTTCCTCTATCTGACATGATACTCCTCGGAACTCCATGCAGACATACGATCCTAGTCATATATATCTTGGCTAACTTAGCACTGGTATAGGTGGTCTTTACTGCAATGAAATGAGCCACCTTGGTCAAGCGATCGACCACTACCCAGATGGAATCATGACCTGAACGGGTCCTGGGTAATCCTGTGATGAAGTCCATACCAAGCTTATCCCATTTCCGCTCGAGTATCAGCAAAGGTTGGAGTAACCTTGCTGGTTTCTGATGTTCCGCCTTTACTCACTGACAAACATCACATACCGCAACATGTTCGGCAATATCCTTCTTCATACCTGTCCACCAGTAACTTTCCTTCAAATCCAGGTACATCTTGGTGTTGCCTGGGTGTATCGAGTAGGGTGAGGGCTTCTTGAAGTATCAACTTCCTGAGCTCTGGGTCATTGGGCACATAGATTCGATTCTTAAACCATAGAGTACCTTGTTCATCTTCACGAAAGTCTTTAGCTTTTCCATCCTTCATTCTCTGCTTTATCTCAGCTATCTCCTTGTCCGATTTTTGGCCTTCACGAATTATTTCGGTCAAGGTGGACTAGATCTCTAGTGTGGCAACATATCCTTTTGGAACTATCTCTAGCCGGAGCTCTCTGAGATCATCGGTTAACTCCTGGGGTAATCCTCCTGCAATGAGTGTGTTCACATAACTCTTCCGGCTCAAAGCATCTGCTACAACGTTTTCCTTTCCTGGATGGTAATGCAGTCTCATGTCATAGTCCTTGATTAACTCTAGCCATCTCCTCTGTCTGAGGTTCAACTCCTTTTGTGTGAAGATATACTTCAGGCTTTTATGATCAGTGTAAACATCACAACTATTTCCCATAAGGAAATGTCTCCAGGTCTTGAGTGTGTGCACTATGGCTGCTAGTTCCACATCATGGGTGGCATAGTTCAACTCATGGGGTCGTAGCTGTCTGGATGCATAGGCTACAACTTTTCCCTCCTGCATGAGTACTCCTCCGAGTCCTTGACGTGATGCGTCACAATAAACCTGGAAGTCCTTCCGAATATTTGGTAGAATCAACACTGGGGTGTGACCAAACGCTTCTTCAACTCCTGGAAAACTAACTTCACATTCCTCAGTCCAAATATACTTAGACTCCTTGTTCAACAATTCCTTCATGGGCTTGGAATCTTTGAGAAATTCTCAATGAACCTCCGATAATATCCGGCAAGTCCGAGAAAACTGCGGATCTCCTTAACTAAGGTGGGTGACTTCCACTCAATGACTGATTCAATCTTAGTGGGGTATACTGCTATTCCTTCTCCGGAAATAACATGTCCAAGGAATCCGACTTCCGTCAGCCAGAATTCACATTTACTAAATTTGGCATATAACTGATGCTCTCTAAGCTTCTCCAGAACTAAACGCAAGTGTTCCTTGTGTTCTTCCTCGCTCTTGGAGAATATCAAAATGTCATCGATGAACACCACGACAAACTTCTCCAGATATTCCATAAACACTTTGTTCATCATATTCATGAAGTAGGCAGGAGCATTAGTCAAACCAAAAGACATGACTGTATACTCATATAAGCCATACCTTGTGGTGAAGGCTGTTTTGGGTATATTCTGTTCACGAATTTTCAGTTGGTGATACCCTGATTGAAGATCGATCTTGGAGAATACTTTGGCTCCTAATAGCTGATCAAACAAGTCATTAATCATCGGCAGAGGGTACTTGTTCTTGATAGTCACCTCGTTCAATGCACGATAATCGACTACCATCCTCAAGGTTTTATCCTTCTTCTCCGCCAATAGAACTGGGCTCCCCAAGGTGAAGAACTTGGGCGAATATATCCCTTATCCAATAACTCCTTAATCTACTTCTTGATTTCTACTAAATCATTTGCAGGCATCCGATAGGGTCTCTTGGAAATTGGGATTGTTCCTGCTAGAAACTCTATCAGAAATTCAATCTCTCTATCTGGTGGCATGCCTGGTAATTCCTCTGGGAATACATCTGGAAAGTCTTGTACAACCGGCACTTCCTCCTGAACAACACCAGTGAGGGAATTTAACCGAGCACTCATCCGTGTGCGTCGGGATACATACTTAATCATCTTGTTCTCTGGGGTGCTGAGTAAAATAGACTTGCTGGGGCAATCAAGGTTTCCTTCATACTTGGTCATCCAATCCATGCCTAGGGTTACATCCAATCGCTGGGATTCTAAGACGATGAGGTCGGTGGGAAAAACATGGTTTCCTATATGGAGTTTCAATGCGTGGCATTCTATCCCTGCCATCATCATACCTCCTGGGGAATTGACCTTAATGGGCTGACTAAGGGTTCTGGTGGGTAAACCATACTTTTCCACAACTACCCTTGATATGAATGAATGAGTTGCACCAGAATCAAAAAGTACCATAACTATACGTGAATGCAATAAAAACTTAACAACCACAGTCTCGGGCTGATCATAGACTTCTTCCACATCAATGTGGTTCACCTGAGCACGGGGAAAAGGATTTGGCTTCTTAGATGCGGAGTTGCCATTGTTGTTGCCGTTTCCATTTCCTTGCTTGTTCTGAGGACATTCAGTGGCATAGTGCCCTATCTTCTGACACTTGAAATAGGTGATATGGTTCAGATCCTTCTGAGCTGGAGCGGGACAGTGTTGGTTGCCATTCCCACTTCCATTGCCGTTCTTGAAGTTGCCATTGTTGGGACGGTTATTCCCATTTCCTCCATGGTTGTGGCCTCCATGGTTGTGCACGTGATGAGTGTGTCCTCCATACTTACCGGTCCCTGATCCAGTATTTCCTGAGTACGGGGAGTAGCGGGGCTTCTGTTGAGCTCCAGAGTTAGACTTCCCTTGTCCATACTTTCTCTTGCGGTTGTCGATTTGCTGCTGCTTCCCTTCCAAGATGAGGGCCTTGTCTACCAGCTCCTGGTAGTTGTTGAAAGTAGCCACCATCAGCTGCACGCTCAACTCATCGTTGAGTCCTTCCAGGAACTTCTCCTGTTTGGCTGCATCATCGGCCACATCTTCTGGTGCATAATGAGCCAACATGCTGAATTCATCCACATACTGGGCCACGAAGCGGTTCCCCTGGCGTAAGTTGCGAAACTCACGCTTCTTCAGACTCATGGCTCCAGCTGAGACATGAGCGGTGAGGAAAGCTAGCTTGAACTGCTCCCAAGTCACACCAGCAATGGGGTATGTGGTGGTGTAGTTCTCCCACCATGAAGCTGCTGGTCCCTCCAGTTGATGGGCGACAAACCATACCTTTTCAGCCTCGGTACATCCAGCGGTGGTGAGTTCCCTCTCCATCTTGCGGAGCCAATCATCTGCCACAATGGGCTCAGTGCTGCTGGAGAAAGTTGGTGGATTCAGCCTCACAAAACGGGTGAGGTTGTCGCCCTAGGGTGGAGGGTGGTTGTTGTGGTTGTTGGTCTGGTTCTGGATGAATAGCTGCATTAGGGCATTCTGCTGCTAGAGGAGTTGTGTGAGTTCCGGTGGGAAGGTGAAATCGGGCTCACGTCGCGGAGGCATCTTGTTGTTTTCAGAGGGGTGAGAATTAGAATAGAACAAGGACCTAAAAGAAAATTTCCCTACCCAATATGCAATGCAACAAACATATCACACCAAACACTCATTCATTTATTCAACTCAAGGTTCAAACATCGAGATACAAGTCTCAAATCAAACTAAGCATCGACCTACATTTTAACGATGAAAATAAAGATACATGGGGGCATAACTAAAGTTCTCCTCAAAATTCCATGGTAATGTGGCCTCCTCCGGTGGTGCTCTCCTCATAGTCATCATCGTTGCTGATCAAGGGAGCCATGTCTCCTTTTGGGTGAAGATTTCCCCCCATGTCCAGCTGCTCCTCCAGAGTTGCAATGCGAGTGCTCAGCTTCTCGATCCTATCTATGAAATCCTTCACTTCATGCTCATGCTCGTACATGGCTTCCCATAGGTCAGCCTCGAGGTCAATCTCGTGGTTCATCAGCCTCTTGATCGTCTTCGTGTCGGCACATACCCGAAGCTCCAAGGTCCTGATGTGCGTCTCCAAAGTCTGGATATAGGAAAGGGTGGAGTCTTCAGTGGGAGTGTTTATGATATTTCCATTGGCATCCCTGCGACAAACCATGCTGAGTCCTGGCAAAATGGGACCACCCCTGTATTCCTCCTGAATACGTTTGAGGGCACGGTGAATCACCATGTCCCTCCGAAGAATCCAGCTGGGTGCCACAAACTTGAAGTCGATGGGTTCTTTACGATTCCCAAAGGTCTTTCCGGGGATGTGCACCTCGATCTTGTAGCGACCGTCTTGTGGAAAAGACATGATAGGAGTACCGGTGATGCTTGGCAAAGCGATCCTTACGTCCCTGATGATCTTCACCATCTCTTTGCCAAAGGGCATCATCGCGTCATGCTCGCAAAACTCCGTGAACAAAACTAGGGTGAAGGTGGCCATCTAGAAAGGTTGAAATAAAACGGAGGGAAGTCTGAAACGAACAAATGAGAGTATAAGAATTTTAAAGACAAATGAAAAAAATCCGAAGGCTTTTCCAATCCTGGTGGTTACGTCCTACGGTCAGCATGTGCTCTGATACCATTTCTATAGTGACCCGACCTGAAAGGTCGAATCTCCGGTGTTTCTGTACCATCCCAAGATCATGCTGGTACACACATGGTACATCAATGTATATATCAAACTGAAATCACACAGCTTTATAAATCAAAAATCTCATATCGAGTTCTTCATTACAATAAAGTGGCTGAAGGCCAACTCATGTGAATAACTAATCTTGCGGAAGCTTCAAAGGTAGTTGAGTCCATTTGACTCCAAGGGCATCTCACCGAGCGTAGAGCGTATCCTCACTCCTGGTCGGAAAAGTACTCTGCAACATGATACGTTCCAGCCATGTAGGTCAGCATATTGAATATGCCGGCAATGTCACAAAAGAGGGGGTGTAAAGTAAAATCATCTATTCTATATGCATATTTGGTAGGTGGGGTAGAAATTTTTGCATAAAGCCAATTTTTCCTACAACAAGAGGGGGCAAAATATTATTACTACAATGTTGGTTGATTAATGAGATGGTTCCACCAACAAATTCTCATACCCAAGTTGTCAATAATACCCACATCAATGTAATTATTTGTGTTGAGAATTCTAGATAGTTTCAGTTCCTTTGGCTCAAACTGTCCATGACCGTGGACACGGCTAATCGGTTAGGTTTGGGTACTCTGCAGAGTTTTGCACACGTTCCCCACAAGATTTGATCGCCTCCGTTGGATTTCTCGCACTTCAGGCTGTTTGAGAAATAGATGAACAAAACATGGTCTTCTAAAGGGTTTCCCTGAGACTCTGTCGGTGCCCATCCTTTCCTACCGTTCTTCTACATCTCATAGCACCGCCTGTCCAGGGTCACCATGATATCCAACCAAGCCAGATCCCATAATGGCTTGTGGCTATGCAGGTAAGCCTTGGGTCTTGAAGCATCCATCCATCTCTTTGTGCCTGGGTGGACCTTTCCGCATGAATACTGGCACTTGTCCAACAACACCTAGGTTAACCACTGGTTTCTCCAGGGCGCCGTTCAGCCATCATCCATCCAGAGGTATGTTGAAAACTCAGAGTCTTGAAGTCTTGATCATCTTGTAGGTCTTGAAATTATTATCTCACAACTTTCATGACTCACACAACCAACCCCATCTAATAATAGCATAGCAAAATTAAATCAACATTTCCCGGGGCCAATGTGTCAAAGGGTTGAGGGGTGCCTACCACATGATACTACATCAAGTAACCAAGTTTCCAAATTACCTACTTTGCATGCAATTGGGGAGATGGTAGAACTAATGCAATAAAAACATAGGTATACATGGTCAAACTGACTTGCCTTGCTGACGATCCTCGTACTCAAGTGACTCTAGATAACAAGCTTTGCACTTCGGATGATCTAATGAATCAAACCAAACACACAATAAGCATAACCACAATACAATTCATACAACAGCAAGGTACACAAATACTTCAACAAACAAATAGCACAATCAAAAAGGAAGAATCACTCAAAGTATAAGACTCTAAAATTTTTGGTGTCAAATCTCTACTAAGACATAACAAGACAAAAAATTTGTTTTGAACAACTAGCCATTTAGATAACAGAAAAGTAAATACAAAATTTTATTAGAAAACAGAAAGTATTTCATTATAACAATTTTGTGCAAAAAGAGTTACTACAATACATTTTTCTAAAAAATACTAAAGGGGAAAACAAGATTTACCTAATTAAACTAGAGCACAAAACAAAATAAAAATATTTTTATTAACAGAAAATAATTCACCTAATGTTGAACAACAGAACTAAAGAAACTACAATAAAAAGTTAAAGTAAAATAAATCAATTCAAATAAACACTAGGAAGACACTAAACAGAATCTGTTTTTCCTAAAAGCCCTAATTTAAAAATACCTTAAAAAATCTCAAACAGTGCTGGATGATAGACCTAACTAATATGAAACACTGGCAAAAAGAATCACTCAAAAATAAATTTTTAAACTCTAGTTATACATATTTTAGAAATTTAAGCAAATTTGGTTACATTCAAATTTTAAATGTCAAATTTGAAATCTAAGACTACAGGATGAAACTACATGAAATTTGTAACCTAATGCAAAAAGAATCAATTAAAAACACTAAGTAGTTTAAAAGATATAACAAAAATAAAATCAGAACACATTCTGTTTTCTAAAACAGAAACAGAAAAAGAAAAATATTAGCTAACGGACAGAGGCTACGTGGCGGCTTCCTATTGGTCGAAAGAGCGCGCGTGCGTGTGTTTGCGGTGAACAACCGGATGTTAGGGGATACCGGTTCGGGTTTTAAGTGATCTAATCTAACGCGTTGGATCTTGATCGAACGGTCCAGGGGGGTGTGGTGGCTTACAGAGGAGGTGTCGAGGTTTCCGGCGAGGTCGACGGCGGCCGGACATCGGAGGTGGTCGGAGATGGTTGTGCGGTGGTCGGGGGTGGCATCTGAAGATCTCAGACAATGGCAACAAAGATCCGGCGTCGAATGGTGGCATCAGACGGGGCTGGGGACGACGGAGGTGACGGCCCAGAGCTCTGGGGATTCGGGTGGAGTCAGAACTCCGACGAGGTGGTGCGGTGGCGTTCCGGTGAGGGTAGAGAGGGGCTCGGGGTGGAATGAAGAGCGGAGAAGGTAGGGGCTTTTATAGGCCAGGTGCGGGGTCGGGAGAGGGAGAGAGGAGAGAGATCCGTGGGGGAGGGATCGCCGGCGAGGTCGGGGGCGAGGGGAAGGGGATGAGCGCCCTGACGACGTTGTCGGATAGTCGGTCCCGTGTGTCAGTGGGAGAGAGGGCGAGGTTTGCGCGTCGGTGGCCGATCCGAAAGGGTCTCGGGAGTAAAGGCTGGTGGGCCGGCCGATTTCTAATTAAACGCTTTAAATCTGTTTCCTTTTCTATTTTTCAGAACGTTTAAAACCATTTAATGCATTCAAATCTTTTGCAAACATAGGGAATATATATATCTGAGTGATCAGGGGAATAAATGATATTTAATGAACATTTTTCCTGTGTCAAAATGAATACTTTAAAAAAATATTTTTCAGAAAATGCCTAATTGATTTTAAATTCTTTTGAGATAAACTTTCAAATAAACCCCTGGTTTTATTGTTCAAATAATTCACCAAGATGCCCCTAGTGTGGAGTGTCATGGTACTCCTCTTTTTTTTGAATAATTCTAGAGATTTTCAAATAAGTGAAACAAGTAAATGGAGAAAAGGAAAATGGCTTTTTTGAAATCCAAAAGAAGAACTTCAACAATTCATTTCATTCAAACAATGTGATGATGATGCATAGCTATATTTAACAACATTCCAAAATTAAATTTTGGGATGTTATCTGAGGCCGGAACAACAAATGACAATTTCAGAAAGTCCCCATATGTAATTTTTGAATTTTCTACTGTTCTGCCTAGAACACAATTTTAGATTTGTTAAACAGAAAAATGAATGCCACCATGTTATTCTACACATTTTTCTAGTCAAGTTACATATGTGGAACATTTTTATCAGAGCTATTATTATTTAGTTATGGAATAAATCGTTTAGCAAGTCATTAGGTAAGTTTTTAATGCAAACTACATTTTAAATGTTCTGGAACATGCATGAGGATGACACATTTGAATTAGATGAAATTTTATGAAAACATTGGCGTATAATATGATACGGAGAATTTCTCGCCATGGCAGAAGAATTGGATGCCACAACAACAAAAACGAAACGGTGCCATAGCAACGTTTCGGTCCCGATAGCTCAATTTAGATATCGGCGCAAAACAATTACAGGCATGAGCATGTCTTCCAAAAGATGGTGGGGTGATCCCGGTTATCGAGTTCCCACCTATCGGTGACAAGGGTCAAGGGAGTGCAAGTAACGTTCATGGGCGGCTACCCACATCGAAACCTGCATCTCATACAACTATGCATTCATCCATGGGCGGTCGACTCGACGTTATACCTTTGAAGCGTGCATTTTTGGAGTTGATTGAGTCATTGCGATGTACAAGTTCATGGGTTGTCGTGGACGTCATGGAAGTAGTTGTACTCATGTCGTAGTAGAAGTAGTCGTTCACTTGACGATCTTCGACGACGATAGTGGTACTCGTTCAGTAGACGTTCGGGGTCGTTGATGGAGGTAGTTGGTGCCGATCGTTGTGGTACTTGCCAAAGTCCATGTAGGTGGTGTGCTTGTTCGTGCATCGGTCTTGCCGGTGGGGTTCGAAGCTGCAGGGGGATGGCGAGGGCAACGACCATGGTTGTCGGGCGTGCGTTGCTACAGGGAGGAGTAGAGAGGACGTGGCTGTAGGCGGTTGCGCACGTAGCAGCAAGCACTAACACAGGCAGTCGGGCCATGCAGGCATGCAGCAGCAGCAGTAGCGGCTAAAGATGGTGGCGGTTGTGGTGCATGGGCAGAACAAGGGCTTGCCGAAACAGCCAGTCCAGCGGGTTAACGGTGACCAGTGGGCAGACCTAGTGGTTGGCTAGCAGCAGGAGCAACATACGCGGGCAGGAGAGGACGCCCGGGAGGAAGACACACAAGGCGCATGGACATGCAGTAGCAGGCAATGAGCAACGACGGGAAGGATCCGAGGTGGGTGTGACCATGGCAGGAGGCGCGGATGCTCCAGCCACATGGGACAAAGACGGCTATGCAGACGCAAGCGGCAGCTCGTGGTGACCGGTTAGGGAGGCCTCTGGAGAGGTTCACAGGCGGTGGGCTGCGGATGAGGAGCTACGAGCGAGGTCGGGGCTGTGGGGTCGGCTGACGATGGGCCGAGGAGCGGCGAGGCCGAGGCACGGTGATAGCTTAGCGTTGGCGATCAGGCTGGGAGCGTGCGGCTGGGGTGTGTGCGGCTGGGTGTGGGTGGCGACATGCAGCAAGGAGGGGGCGGCAAGGTGCGGCCATGGGAGGAGCTCGAGGCTTGGGTCGAGGTGCTCGCGAGAAGGAGAGGCAGGGCGTGGGGTCCTGCCTGGCCGACGGCGGCAGTCCGACAAGGTGGCTCCAGCAACGCGCACGGAGTCGAGCGATGGGAGGCCATCGGGGGTGAGGTAGTTCCTCTCCCTGGCGTGATGCATGTGTGCGTGTGTGTGTGTGTGTGTGTGTGGCGGTGGGAGGAGGACGAGGGATCAAGGGGATCGATCGGGGATGGGGATCGAGCAGAGGCTCTCCTAGGCGCTAGGGTTAGCGAGGGTGGCCGGGCCTTGGGCCGGCTAGGCTCCCTCTCTCTCTCCATTTTTTCCCATAATCAGAAAAAAATGATAGAAAGGAATTTAGGCATGGGGTTAATTTTCCCGAACTCACAAAAATGGGTTTGCTCTAGGAAAATAGAAATAGGCACGTGTGCAAAGTTTGGATTCAAAATCATTGAATTAAATTCAAATGGGCTTGGATAGGAGGTGGGTGCTAGGAAGAGTGATGAAATAATAGATGGGCAAAGTTGGAGGCCAGGAAATGACATAGAAAAGGCACAGAATTAAAATGCAAGTGAGTTTTGGTTAATTACAATTAATGGAATGTTTAATAGTGGCTCCCTATAATATCGGGAGGATATGTTATAAAGAGAAATCACCATGTGAATATCCCTAGAGTTAAATGGATCAAAGGTCCATACAATTTATTAATTTGAGTTGCAAAAAATTAATGACATGATGACATGATGCAATGATGCAATGCCAAACCAAATGGAACACACAACGAAACTCAAAATAAGAGGGGAATCTTCCGGAGCGTCTATCTCGGGCTGTTACAATAATGAACACTTGAGCACCCCCAACAAGAATCTTGAAGAACACTTTGAGAAGAATTACATCCTTAGCAAACCACCATGAAGAAGCATCGGGATGAACTCCGGAATGAAAGGATGATAGAAAAGAAGTGAAGGTTGAAAAGAACAAGATTGGTCCCTTCTATGATTTAGATGAAGCTTCGCGACGAGATACTTGAGAAAACACGGAACTCCATGAAGAAAAAGATAAGCAACTTAGAATTGAGAATTTGATACCATGAACAAGTCCGGAAGAAGGATTGAGATCACCTTCACCAACAAGAATAAGAATTTTGTTATGCTTATCCTTCATCAAGCTAAATTGATGAAAAGCAACAAATTTCACACACCACGTATTCTTCTTGCGAAGGATTGAAGAGAGAGAGAGAGAGAGAGAGAGAGATCACAAACTTAAAGAAGTTTTGAACGAGAACACCGGTAAGAATTCACAAACGAATGAAGAACTATGAATGAATTAAGATAAATGACATGAGAACAAAGATATCATGATCTGCCTAAAGAAATCTTGAAGGAAGCACCGGAATAATTGAGATACGAACAAAGGGACAACAATTGAGAATAATTTGAGAACGAAAGCTGAAAGCTGAGAATGAAGAAATCTACTGACATGATGGCCTTCAGAGGATCGAGAAATCAAAACCATTATGAAATGCACCGGATAGATATGGGAGGAATTAGTCATGATCGAAAACAATTTGAGAGGAAAGCCTCAAGCTGAATTCACGAATCTCCAAGACAGATGGACCAAGATTTAAGAGAAATTCTTCTACTGTCTTCAATGGAGAGCATGATGACGAGAAATAAGACCATGAATACTGAGACACTCCGGAAGAATGAATAAGTAAAGGTTGATCCAACGACGAAAATGATTTAGAAATGACCTTGGAGAAGGAATATGACTGATGAAAATCGTTCTTACGTCATATTTGAAAAGAACTTGAAAACATCTCTGGAAAGATTAGAAGAGCCATTTAAGATCCTGGGGAAAAACCTGTGGGTTATGGGCCCACTGAAAAGAAACCACTGTTGAAAGATTTCTTAGAAATAGAGATTGCACTGTTAAAACGAAAACTTGATGAGGTGATAACCTCGAAATAATTTGAAATGATTTTGGAACAGGAACACGAATCTTGTGAGATATGCTGAAAACCCGGATAGAATTGAGACAGGTCAATAAACAAGAGAGGCTTGAATAAGAATTCCCACACGGGAATGCATTGGCCATCTTATGAAGGATATGGCGAACACCAAAAGGTTGAATTGAATTCACCGGAGAAGAATAACAAGAAGAACAAAGAATATGAGGATAGATCTTGAAACTGAAACTCCTACGAATCTCCACAAGAACACACCGGGTACAAAACGGAAGAAAAGATAGCTTTAGCATCACATGAATAGAGAAGGCACTTGGATGAGAATTTAATCATTGAAGAAAAAGGGCGAGAGGGTGGGAAAAACAAAGAAAACTTGGCACAGACTCCGGAAAAACAATGAAACCTTGGCACAGACTCCAGAAAAGAATATGAGGATTGATCTTGCACATATTGAAAATGATAGAATTATCTTGAAGAGAAGGGCACCATTTGAAAAGAATTTCAGGACAACTCCGGTTGATCCAAAGGATTAGCAATCACATGGAAATATGCGAACACCATTTAGGAAAGATATGAAATCACCACTTGACATCGAAGCAACTTGAATTACCAAACTCGAACAAAACAAAGGATGAGGCTTACAAAACAAGCAAGAACGAATACATACCCATTATGCACTTGTTGGAAAGATAATCCTAGGTACCTACTGGAATTCCCACGTAAGAACTTCCGAAATCTTTGGTTATGCAATCAGGTGTTGGGGATACAGGGAGGCAAAATATCTCACACAACTAACAAGCCCTACACTCCAATTGTATCCATACGTCAACACATAACCGAGAAAACCTCAGAAATCGTGTTCCTCAGACCTTTGAAAAACATCTGACATACTAGATGTGGAAATACATCTGATCGCTCTCCCTAGTACTGGGTGGCACCAACTACTCTCACCACAAAGAGTATAGAAGTGTTTTAAATGTCGGCGACCTCTGGTATTCTGGCACTGCAACGATACAAATGTAACGACAACACCTCGGAGCTCAACTCCTCGGGACACTGCCACAACCCCAAAATGTCAGGAGGCACCAAGAACAATGTTCTCATCATAAAGATATCGGAACGACCCCAACAATACCCGTGTGATCCTAAGAAAAATTCAGTGAAAAAGAGAAGGGGAGTAGAATAAAAATTCCTAAGTCGAATACATCATGACAGTATAGAAGAGGAGTAAAACAAATCTACTCTCCGATATATAACTAGACTCAAAATAGTTTTTCACTAGACTCGACTCGGCAAAGTTCGATCAATCAAGGGAGCTCCTAGGTCGGTACAGGCTCTGATACCAACTTGTCACACCCAAGATGAGATCCTATCCTTATTTTTGGCATGAGGGCCTCGACAGGGATAGAAGCACATCTCATCATTTCACCAGAATGGATATCATTACAAGTACATGTACACAAGAGATGAGTATATGGAATTTTCTTACACTCGCCACAAGCTACAGCAACATCACATCAATACAACAACATATTCCAACATCATACATAAGAGCAGGGTGCGACTACGGACGAAACCAAATGTTAAAATGACATCCATCCTTGCTATCCCAGGCTGCCGCCTGGAACCCATCCTAGATTGATGAAGAAGCAGAAGAACTCCAAATCAAACAAGCATCGCTCTCACATTAATTCATCGCATTACCTGTACCTGCTACTATTGATGTAGTAATCTGTGAGGCATAGAGACTCAGCAATCTCATTTCCAAGGGTATCAAGACTATTAAAGCTTAATGGGTGAGTTACAGTTAAGTGGTCAGGCTGCAGCAAGCAACTAAGCATTTATTTGAGTGGCTAACTTACATATACAGAAGGTAAAGTATGGTGGTCTATGCATAACGATCGTGAACTAGTAATGATCACTAAGTGATCCTGAACACCTACTTACGTCAAACATAACCCACCATGTTCTCTCTCGGATAAGGACTCACGAAAAGAGACAGACACAGTTATGCACACAGTTGGTGTATTTTATTTGAGTTTACTTCAAGTTTGCTATGACCGGGTGTTAAACAAAGTTTCCAAGTTGCCACATAACCGCGGGCATGGCTTTCCGAAAGATTTAACCCTGCAGGGATGATCCAACTCATCCATCACAAATTAACCACACAGTGCGTTGGAATTCCTCAACCGCAGAATCACTCGTAGTATTTGCGGAATCCCGATGGAAAATCTAAACTTCGAGTGAGGGAGTCGGATAGCCGACCCATTGTTCATGGGCCGAACTGTCCGGGCCGTGAGGCAGTCATCGGATGATCAAGGACCACCTGTGCGATGATGGAAGCTTCAAGGAGTCAAGCATGTACTCCAAGTTAATATTTGTAGTTAGTCAGGTTATCTCTTCGGCATGTAACCGACCATGTGTAAGCCAAGGACACCCCTAGCATCTATATAAGACGGAAGGTTTTAGGGCATAGGGGTAGGATAACTCATCTAGGGTTAGACATACGATCTCGAGGTAGATCAACTTTGTATTCCCATACACCATCAATGCAATCAAGCAGAACATACGGTATTACCTCCATTGGAGGGCCCGAACCTGGGTAAACTTGTGTCCCCTTCGTCTCCTGTTACCATCAATACAAGTCACACAGTTCAGGACCCCCTACTCAAGATCTGCCGGTTTTGACACCGACATTGGTGCTTTCATTGAGAGGCCCTCTAGGAGTGCTGAAGGGATCGATGGCTCGCCCCATTGCAAGTAGCGAGATCTGTATCGAAGGGGCTCTCGCCCCCAATCGGAATTTCACCGGCAACGACATCTTGTCACACACCGGCCCAGTCGGCCGTCATGGTCAGACCAGAAGGTTTCCCCCCAATCAGTGTATTAATTTCGGAACCCTAGAGTTCGTGGCTGTTCACGTGGAACACTCATTCCGATGGAGCCTCAACCTTCAAAGGAAAACATGTAAATTCAGATGCTTCAACGTCCAATACATCAGGTCCCATGGTGGAATGAAACATGGATCCGCTTCGCTCTGGAACCGTCACACCGGTTGATGAACCCACTCGTATCAGTGACACATATCTGGTCATCGCCTCGTTCTTAAACAAGTTGTTCGATTGGATTGAAGCTATGCGTATATCGGATAACCTGTTTTCGATCTATGGTCGGCTCGGGATTAGACCCGATGACAGGGAGATTCATGTCCCCCCGGTCACCCATGTTGTCACCACCGTCAAGTGCTGGGCCATGGATTCCGCCCGACAGCCGGAATTGGAAACCGTTTATAACCCCATCCACGATCTCCAACACCCTGTCGGATAATCAGAAGCGGGGATCCACTTTAAAGCCGGACCGTCACCGGTCCAAGATCCATCGCACGATTCAGAAACCATACTTCCAAACACTCGTCACGACAGGGAACGAATTTTTTTTCCACCCACCGCCCAAGACGATTATCCAAGTATCGTGCCAAAGCGCATGTCTTCGGACTTTCGGGATATCAAGCGAACACAAAGAGAATCAGTCCACCACCTTTGGGCAAGACTCCTCCTCGCTGGGAGCGGAGTAAAAGGTCTTAGTGACCAAGACGTAATGACAATTTTCATTAGCAATTGCCATGATGAAGAGATTCTTAATGCCCTGATGCATAAACAACTTTTCGGAATTATCCGAATTGGTACAGAAGTACTATGCCATGGAGAGAGTGTAGAAATCCGAGCGGTTGTTCTCGGAACCAAAATTCTCTGAACACCCCAGGGAGTTCGAAGAAACACGGTACCTCCAAATTGGCCAGCCGGGCATGAACCCGTTGAAAAAAAGAAACAAGTCACATTCCTTCCGTGTTATTGTACACAAACCCTACTCATAGCCTTCGAGCTTGTTGGGTCGTCAGGCAAGTTGCAAAATGTGGCAAGGCTATCCTCGACACACCTCTGTCGAACTGGCGCCCTCCCTCGCCCAACGGATTCGATGACGTAGTCTTGATGATCTATGAGATCGTCCCCTCGAGGATCAGGCGTAAAAGAGCTCTTAGGGAGCACGAGCAAGTCTACCATGTGGTAGCTACTAGCCCATGGGCAGATGTACCGATTACTTTTGGGGATACTGACCAGCCGCCCATCCTTCCCGGTCATTCACTGGCCGCTCTAGTCTTGAATCCCATCATTGATGGATACAGACTACATAAGGTGCTCATGGACGGCGGCAGTGGTCCAAACCTCATCTACGAGGCCACTCCGGATAGAATGCAATTCGATCAATCTTGCATCAAACATAGCAACACAACTTTCCGGGGAATTATCCCAGGAAAAGAGGCACACTGCTCCGTATGTATCATCCTAGACGTTGTGTTCGGCACACGCAAAAATTACCGATCCAAAGAACTTCTCTTCCACATCATCCTCTTCCCTAGTGGCTATCACACCCTGCTAGGGTGCGACGCCTTTACAAAGTTCCAGGCCATACCCCATTACGGGTATATGAAACTTAAAATGCCAGGACAAAATGGAGTTATCACGCTCGCCAGTGATCCGAATATAGCCCTCCGGGCCGAAAACAAAACGACAATGCTCGCCCTCGAGGCACTACCAGAAACTTTTGCCACCGAGGAATTGACCACTCTATGGTCAACAGTTAATAGGGATGACGTGATCCTCGGTAAAAGGCCCAAATACACGTCCTTTAAACCCACAGAGGAAGTCGTCAAATTTGAGGTGCATCCAACGGACCCCAATAAGATAGCGTCCATCGGATCCCAGCTCGATCTTCTTATGGACGAAGCATTGCGGAATTGCCTCCGTAAAAATTGGGACATTTTCGTCTGGCATCCTTCCGATATGCCTGGTATCCCATGCCTTCTCGGCGAACACAACTTGAACATTATTACAGGCTTCAAGCCCGTGAAACAGACCCTGCGCCACTTCTCCAAACTCAAACGGAAAGCCATGGGTGAAGAATTAGCAAAATTGCTCGAGGCCGGATTTATTCAGAACATCAAACATCCCGAGTGGCTAGTAAATCTGGTGATGGTACCTAAGAAAGATAAATCCTGGTGGCTGGTGATGCCCCAAGGACCCTTTTCCCTTACCACTCATAGACCAGATCATTGATGCCACACCCGAACACGATTTGTTATGTTTCCTCGAAGCTTACTCCGGATACTATGAAA
Organism: Hordeum marinum; assembly: GCA_022496015.1. Taxonomy (NCBI): domain Eukaryota; kingdom Viridiplantae; phylum Streptophyta; class Magnoliopsida; order Poales; family Poaceae; genus Hordeum; species Hordeum marinum. Next base: position 209,576,538 of record CM039674.1, on the reverse strand, counting down.
TTAAAATGAAGTAATCCGATCAGGCGGTAACCACATTCATCACCCCCTATGGGCCATTTTGACTCAACACGATGCCCTTCAGGATAAATAATGTCGGGGACACGTACCGACGCATGATTCAAACCTGCCTCGCCCCACAGGTCAGAAAGACTGTTAAGGCATACGTGGATGATGTGGTAATCAAACCCATACACGTTGATTAGTTGATCGACGACCTCCGTCAAACTTTCGCTAATTTGCGCGAATACGATATACGGCTCAATCCGGAAAATGTGTATTCAGAGTTCCCTTGGGCAAGTTGCTTGGATTCATCGTCTCCCACAGAGGAATAGAGGAAAATCTAGCTGAAATCCGTGCTCTATCAAAACTTGCACTCCCCACAAAGTTGAAGCATGTCCAGAGACTAGCCGGGTGCATAGCCGCGGTAAGCCGCTTTATTTCCCGCCTCTAAGAAAAAGCTTTGACGCTCTATAAGCTGCTAAAGCGGACAAACAGTTTCAAATGGACCGATGAAGTAGCGGTTGCGTTGGAAGAAATCAAAACAATACTGGCGACCAATCCCATACTCACGGCACTAGCCACCGGTGAGCCCATGTTGTTATACATATCGGGCACGAACAAGGTAGTCAGCGTGATGCTTGTCATTGAATGAGATGAGGAGGGACATAAATTCCGCACTCAGAAGCCGGTATATTATGTGTCAGAGGTACTAACGCAGTGCAAGGCCATTATCAAAAAACAGCCTATACAGTATTCATGGCATCGAGGAAACTCCGACACTACTTCTAGGAGTTCGCAGTGATGGTGGCATCAGAAGTCCCCTTGAATGATATAATCAACAACAAGGATGCCACCAGTCGCATAGCTAAATGGGCCATTGAGCTCCTTCCCTACGAAATAAACTACAAGCCACATCGTGCCATTAAATCTCAGGTACTAGCGGACTTCTTGGCTAAATGGACAGAGGCCAACGTCCCCAAGGAATATAGTGCATACTCCCATTGGACAATGTACTTTGATGGGTCCAAGACTTTGCCTAGTCTAGGGGATGGAGTTATCCTCACATCCCCCACAGGCGACAACGTAAGATATGTGTTGCAAATCATGTATGCCGACTCCAACAACGCTGCCGAGTACAAATCTCTCCTTCATGGTCTTCGGATGGTGGTATCAATGGGCATACGATGGCTAGAGGTACGGGGAGACTCAAACATGGCCATATCCCAAATTAACGACGAATTCGACGCCAAAAATCTGAAGACGGCGGCATATAGAGGCATTGTCCTCAAGATATCCGCTCGATTCGAGGGGTTGGAATTCCACCATGTTGCTCGAGACAACAACCAAGCCGCTGGTATATTGGCCCGTCTAGGAGCCAAGCGCGACCCCGTCCCAAGAAACACCTTCCTGGAGAAGCTCTTCAATCCCTCAGTAGTGTGGCAGGACGACGCAAATGGCACTGATCCGAAAACAGCGGACGAAGTTGTTCCCCCTATAAATGAATCAGATGATAGCATCATCGGTGGCTCAACAATGAATGAGACGCCCTAGGCTCATGAGGTAATGGCAGTAATTGCGCCATGGACAGAGACCTTCCTCGCCTACCTCCTTCACAAGGAACTCCCCGATGATCAAACTGAGGCGCGGCGCATAGTTCGTCGATCCAAGGCCTACAAGGTACACGAGGGTGAGTTATACAAGAAAAGAACCACTTGAGTACTACGGAGGTGTATATACAAGGAGGAAGGACGAGAACTCCTCGCCGAAATCCACGCAGGCATGGGAGGGCACCACGGCGTGGCAAGATCTCTTGTCGGCAAAGCCTTCCGAGCTGGTTTCTTTTGGCCTACAGGTCGGACCGACGCCTAGTCACTCGTTCAACATTGCGTCGGTGTCAACTCTTTGCAAATCAAACTCACATGCCTCCAATGGCTCTTCGGACTATTCCGATCACCTGGCCTTTTGCGGTCTGGGGGCTAGACATGGTTGAACCCCTCAAAGGGGGAACCAAGAAAAATAAATACCTACCGGTCATGGTTGACAAGTTCACCAAATGCATAGAAGCCAAGCCTGTTAAATCGGCCAAATCCAGGCCAATGTTTGGATTTATATCTAGCATAGTACACATTTACGGTGTCCCGCATAGTATAATAACGGACAATGGAACCAACTTCACGGCCCAAGAGGTCAAGGACTAGTGCGCAAAAATGGGCATAAAGCTCGATTATGCATCGGTCTATCATCCGCAGACCAATGGACAGGTCGAACGAGCAAACGGTCTCATTATGAGCGACATAAAGCCATGTTTGGTCCGATCTCTTTACGAGTCCGACTGTCATTGGGTGGAGGAACTTGACTCCGTTCTATGGGGCATGCATACTACCCTGAACAGATCAACGGGTTATACACCGTTTTTATGGTCTATGGGGCAAAAGCAGTCCTCCCATGCGATATTACCCACGACACACCAAGAGTGCGCATGTACGAGGAAAAGGAGGCCGAGTTAGATCAGCAGGACAACTTAGATGCCCTAGAGGGAAAGCAGGACATAGCTCTGCCTCGATCCACTCTTTACCAACAGCAATCTCGGCGGTACCAAAGTAGGGAAGTTCGGGCAAAAGCATACAGTGTGGGAGAACTCGTCCTATGGCTCCCGGAGAAGCAGAAGCACAAACTCAACCCCAAGTGGGAGGGTCCTTTCATCATTGACGAAATTCTCACGAGAGGGGCCTATCGTTTGCGGAGTTCTTCCAATAACCACCTTGAACCAAACCCATGGAACACAGCTCGTCTTCAGAGCTTCTACGGTTAAACCGGTGCCATCCAAACCCCCCTACACTTTTTCCTTTTTCATTATTTTTTGCCTTTTTCTCCATTTACTTTCCCACCTTGTTGTTCGATAGGGACAATTTCTTTTCCTACCCTATGTTCGGCCGATCCGATCTTGTAGTACGGATAATCGGCATACACCATAAAGTGTTAGATCCGAACACAGCACATGGGGGCTTCTTTTTATAGACAACATTTTAATTGCTCATACTTACCAGGTGTGCATGTTTCTTTTGGCATATTTTAGCCATAATATGCATCAATTCGAACTAAGACTTTGCCAAGCTAGGTTCCCTCAGTCCTATGGTTACCCTCTACATTCCTGCTTGTTTGGCTAGAGACTAAAGGGAGCACCTCTGCGATTGTTACGACTGGGTCATCCGGACACGTACCTCGGACGGGAGAAGCCGAAAGCTAGCTATCTTACATAGACAGTTGGTCAGCTATGTCAGAAACACCTTACACAGCCCTGGTTGCTATTTCTGTCGTTTGGGTCTCTTATTCCCAAAGGACACTTAGTCGCATACTATAAGTATGCGGATTCCTATCTACGCTCTATGTAGAATCTCGGCGAAAGGTATTTCTAGAGGTACTATTTTCCTCGGACGATCTTTCTTACGCTACGTCATAATATAACATATCTTTTTGTGTGTTTTCTATCTGTTCGCACCACGTGGTCGTATTGCCTCGTTCCCCGAACACAAGTTCGCTCCTTGGCGGAGGGATAATAGGAAGGAACACTCCCGAGCTATTCGCATGGGAGGGAGAAGCCGATGGCCGGTTAAGACAAAGTTTACAACACAGATTGTTTTACACATGTATATGTAAATTACATATGGGGTTGCTGATCGAGATCATCGATTATTGTGTCGAGGCGGTAGTCTGCTTGCGAGAGACGGGCAGCTGGCATCACCTGGTCATATACTAGGGAGGGTGGCACTTCTTTTCCATCCGATCCCACAGGACCAACCCGCGCCATATGCTCGGGGTTGAGTCCAGTGAAACATGTCTTGACCATAGCCCACGCATCCCGTGCTCCTTCGCGGCAGGCTGAAGTCTTCCACAACTCGAACCTATCCCGAGCCCCCCTGAATCGATCCACAAGTGTGTCTAGCCCTTCAAGTAGCTTTTTGGTGGGCCATAGTGCCTTCACCATCACTTTCATCGCTTTTTGCATGCGCTTGTGAAAGAGGTCAGCTCCTTAAGCAGGTCCACTTGGTACGATTCTATCTCCTCTTCGGGATGTCCGGTAAGGTGACCTACACACAAGATAACAAGCACAATTATTATCATCCTCTACATCCGAAATACTTACTCATAGCGCATTGTATTTACCAAATACGCCCCTCCGAAGCTTTTGATTCTCTTCTTCAGTTTGGGCCAATTGAGTCTTTAAGCTCTTTAATTCTTTTACCGTTTTTGTATAACAAGACAGCCGGCTTGCTGCTGTGATTTCGCATACCTTTGGAAATTCCAAGCTTCTTCCAGCTGCCTTTCCATATGTCCTATTTGTTGGGGAACGTTGCATGGCAAACAAAAATTTACCTATGCAAACGCAAGATCTATCCATGGTGATGAGCATCTACGAGAGCGAGAGTGGATCTACATACCCTTGTAGATCCCTAAGTGGGAAGTGTTAAGAAACGCGGTTGGTGTAGTAGAACGTCTTCGCGATTCAAATCACCAAGCGTCCCACGATCTCATCACGATCCTTCCCGCGATCCAATCCGATTCGTCCCGCGAACTCATCACGATCCGTCCTGCGATCCAATCACTATCCGCCTCGCGAACTCATCACGATCCATCCCGCGAACTCATCACAATCCGTCTCACGATCTTGATCACGGTCCTTCCGATCTAGCGCCGAACGGACGACACCTCCGCGTTCAGCACATGTACAGCTTGATGACGATCTCCGTCGTCTTGATCCAGCAAGAGGGAGCAGAGAGGAAGAAGAGTTCTCCAACAACGTGATGACATTCCGGCGATGGTGGTGGAGCTATTCCGGCAGGGCTTCGCCTAAGCACTACAGAAATCCGATCTACAGGAGAAACTATGCACTAGAGGGTAGGGTTGCACGTGGCTGAAAATCATGTACCAAAAGCCTAAAACCCTCTAGTATATATAGGAGGAGAGGAGGAGAGGAGGAAGCCTTGGCTTCCAAGCCAATCTGGTTCGGCCGAACTAGGAGGGAGGAGTCCTCCTCCTCCACTCCTAGTAGGATTAGGACTCCTTCCTTATTTTGCCGCTTTTGCCTTTTTCCACCTTTTACCTTTTGGGCTTTTCTTCCTAGCTGCATGGGCCTTGTGTGGGACTTCCACCAGCCAACTAAGGACTGGTATTCATCCTCCCACAGCCCATGTAGCCTCTTGGGTCAAAATACCCCTCCCGATGGTCTCCCGGTACACTACCGGCACTCCCGGTACACTACCGATGAGCCCGAAACTTTTCTGGTGACCAAAATAGGACTTCCTATATATCAATCTTTACCTTCGGACCATTCCGGAGCTCCTCGTGATGTCTGGGATCTCATTCGGGACTCTGAACAACCTTCGGTCACCACCATGCATAACTCTATACTACCGAAACGTCACCGAACCTTAAGTGTGCAGACCCTGCGGGTTCGAGAACTATGTAGACATGACCGAGACACCTCTACGGTCAATAACCAATAGCGGGACCTGGATCCCCATATTGGTTCCTAGAGATTATACGAAGATCTTTATCGGTCGAACCTCTATGTCAAGGATTGAGTTAATCCCATATGATGTTCCCTTCGTTCTTCGGTATGTTACTTGCCCGAGATTCCATCGTCGGTATCTCCATACCTAGTTCAACCTCGTTACCGGCAAGTCTCTTTACTCATTCCGTAATACAAGATCCCGCAACTAACACTTAATCACATTGCTTGCAAGGCTTATTGTGATGTTGTATTACCGAGTGGGCCTTGAGATACCTCTCCGTCACACGGAGTAACAAATCCCAGTCTTGATCCATACCAACCTGACACACACCCTCGGAGATACCTGTAGAGCACCTTTATAGTCACCCAGTTACGTTGCGACGTTTGATACACACAAGGGACTCCTCTGGTGTTAGTGAGTTGCATGATCTCATGGTCATAGGAACAAATACTTGACATGCAGAAAACAGTAGCAATAAACTGACATGATCATATGCTACGTTTGTAGTTTGGGTCTTGTCCATCACATCATTCTCCTAATGATGTGATCCCGTTATCAAATGACATCTCATGTCCATGGCTAGGAAACCTTAACCATCTTTGATCAACGAGCTAGTCTATTAGAGGCATACTAGGGACGTGGTTTTGTCTATGTATCCACACATGCATCTAAGTCTCCGATCAATAAAATTATAGCATGGATAATAAACGATTATCATGAACAAGGAAATATGATAATAACTAATTTATTATTGCCTCTTAGGCATATTTCCAACAGTCTCCCACTTGCACTAGAGCCAATAATCTAGTTCACATCACCATGTGATACGCATTGTTATGAATCTAACACCTAATGAGTTCTGGGGCTCGATCATGCTTTGCATGTGAGAGAGGTCTTATAGTCAATGGGTCTACGACATTCAGATCCGAGTGTACTTTGCAAATCTCTATGTCAAACCGTAAACACTGCTACCACACTTGACTTGGTACTATTCTAAATGGCTGCTCCACTATACGTATCCAGATTGCAACTACAAGTCATCCGGATTGGTGTTAAAGCTTGCATCGACGTAACTCTTTACGACGAACTCCTTATCACCTCCATAATTGAGAAACATCTCCTTAGTCTTTTAGTCACTAAGGATAATCTTGACCGCTGTCCAGTGATCCACTCTTGGATCACTTTTGTACCCCTTGACTGACTCATGGCAAGGCACACACCAGGTGCGGTACATAGCATGGCATAATATAGAGCCTATGGCTAAGGCATAGGGGACGACGTTCATCCTTTCTCTTTCTTCTTCCGTTGTCGAGATTTGAATCTCACTCAACTTCACACCTTACAAATCAGGCGAGAACTCTTTCTCTGACTGATCCATTTTGAACTCTTTCAAAATCTTGTAAAGGTATGTACTCATTGAAAGTCTCATCTAGCATCTTTATTTATCTCTATAGATCTTGATGTTCAAAAATTAGGTAGCTTTATCCAGGTCTTCCTTTGAAAAACTCTTTTCAAACAACCGTTTATGCTCTCCAGAAATTCTACATCATTTCCGAATAGAAATATGTCATCCACATATACTTATCAGAAACTCTATAGTGCTCCCACTCACTTTATTGCAAATACAAGTTTCTCATAAAATTTGTATAGATTTAAAAACTTTGATCACCTTATCAAAGTGTATATTCCAACCCCGAGATGCTTGCTTCAGTCCATAGAAGGATCACTGAAGTTTGCTCGCATTTTAGCATCCTTAGGACTAATAAAACCTTCTGGTTGTATCTCATACAACCTTTCCTTAAGGAAGGAAACGATGTTTTGGCATCCATCTGCCAGATTTCATAATTGAAAAATGCAGCAACTGCTAACATAATTCCAACAGACTTTAGCATTGCTACGAGTGAGAAAGTCTCATCGTAGTCAACTCCTTGAACTTGCCGGAAACTTCTTTGCGACAAGTCGAGCTTTATAAATGGTGACATTTACCATGAGCGTCTGTCTTCATTTTAAACGTCCATTTGTACTCAACGACCTGCCGTCCAATGAGCAAGTCTACCAAAGTCTACACGTGGTTTTCATACATGGATCCTTCCTCAGATTTCATGGCCTCTAACCATTTGTTGGAATCCGGGCCCATCATCGCTCCTCCATAGCTCGTAGGTTCATCGTTGTTCAACAACTTGACCTCTAAGACAGGGTTGCCGCACCACTCAGGAGCAGTACACGTCCTTGTCGACCTACAAGGTTCGATAGTAACTTGATCCAAAGCTTCATGATCATCATCATTAACTTCCTCTTCAACTAACGTAGGCTTCACAAAAACAACTTCCCGCGCTGCGCTACTCTCTGGTTGAAACAGAGGTTCAATAACGTCATCAAGTTCTATCCTCCTCCCACTCAATTCTTTCAAGAGAAACTTTTTTCTCGAGAAAGGACATAGTTTTAGCAACAAACATTTTATGCTTCGATCTGAGATCGAAGGTTCACCCAACTGTTCTTAGGGTATTCTATGAAGATGCATTTGTCCGCTTTGGGTTCGAGCTCATTAGGTGAAAACATTTTCCACCCAAGCGTCGCAGCCCCAAACGTTAAGAAATGACAGCTTAGGTTTCTATCAAACCATAATTCACACGGTGTCATCTCAATGGATTTAGATGGTGCCCTATTTAAAGTGAATGTAGTTGTCTCTAATGCATAACCCCAGAATTATAGTAACAAAATGATAAGAGACATCATAGCATGCACCATATCTAATACAACACATCTATGACGTTCGGACACACCATCACACTATGGTGTTCCAGGTGGCATGAGTTGTGAAACAATTTTCACAATGTATAAAGTTGTATGCCAAACTCGCAACTCAGATATTCATCTCGGCGATATCGTAGACATATTTATCTTCTTGTCACGATGATCTTAAACTTCACTCTGAATTTGCTTGAACCTTTCAAATGATTCAGACTTGTGTTTCATTAAGCAAATATACAATACATCTACTCAAATCATCGGTGAAGGTAAGAAAATAACGATATCCACTACACGCTATAAGACTCATTGGATTGCATACATCAACATGCATCATTTCCAATAAGTCACTTGCCCGCTCCATCAAACCAGAAAACGGGGTCCTTAGTCATCTTGACCAAGAGGCATGGTCCGCATGTCTCAACCAATTCGAAATCGAATGAGTCCAAAGATCCATCAGCATGGAATTTCTTCATGCGTTTTATACCAATATGACATTTAGCGGCAGTGCCACAAGTATGTGGTACTATTATTATTAACTTTGTATATTTTGGCATCAATGTTATGAACATGTGTATTACTACGATCAAGATTCAACAAACCATTCTCACTGGGTGCTTGACCATTGAAGGTATTATTCATGTAAACAGAATAACCATTATTCTCTAACTTAAATGAATAACCGTGTTGCAATAAACACGATCCAATCAAGTTCATGCTCAACGCAAAACACCAAATAACATTTATTTAGGTTTGTCACTAATCCTGAAGGTAGAGAGAGCGTGCGATGTTGATCACATCAACCTTGGAAACATTTCCAACACACATCGTCACCTCACCCTTAGCTAGTGCTCCGTTTGTAGCTTTTATTTCGAGTTACTAATGTTTAGCAATCAAACCTCTATCCAAGACCCAAGTGCTACTAGGAGTACTCGCAAGGTACACATCATTAAAACGTATATCAAATATACTTTTTTCGACGTTACCAGCCTATCTTTTCTACCAAGTATCTAGGGTTGTTCTGCTTCAGCGACCGCTCTCCTCATTATCGAAGCACTTAGTCTCGGGTTTGGGTTCAACTTTGGGTTGCTTCACTAGAGCAGCAACTGACTTGCTATCCATGAATCTTCCCTCCTTGCTCTTACCCTTCTCGAAACTAGTGGTTTGACTAACCATCGACACTTGACGCTCCTTCTTGATTTCTACCTTCGCGGTGTCAAACATCGCGAACAGCTCAGGGATTATTATTTCTATCCCTGGCATTTTATAGTTCATCACCAAGTTCTAGAAGCTTAGTGACAGTGACTTGGAGAACTATATATGTCACTATCTTATCTGGAAGATCAACTCCCACTCGATTCAAGCGATTGTAGCACCCAGACAATCTGAGCACATGCTCAAAATTTGAGGTATTCTCCTTCATCTTGCAGGCAAAGAATCTTGTTGGAGATCTCATATCTCGCAACACGGGCACGAGCCTGAGATCCTAATTTCAGCTCTTAGAACATCTCATATGTTCCGTCACGTTCAAAATGTTTCGGCGCCTCAATTCTAAGCCATAATGCATGACGCACTAAACTATCAAGTAGTCATCAGAACGTGCCTGTCAGATGTTCACAACATCTACAAACGACGTTAGAGGGGTTGGCGCACCGAGCGGTGCATTAAGGACATAAGCCTTCTGTGCAGCAATGAGGACAATCCTCAGATCATGGAGCCAGTCTACAATATTGCTACCAGCAACTTTCAACTCTATTTCTCTAGGAACATATAAAAATTCAAGGGAGCTACAGCGTGAGCTAGTAATCTACAACATAATTTTGCAAAGACACTACTGACTATGTTCAAGATAATGAGTTTAATTAATCATATTACTTAAGAAACTCCCACTCAAATTGACATCCCTGCAGTCATTCAAATGATGCATGATCTGAGTTCACCAACTCAAGTCCGATCATCACGTGAGTTGAGGTGGTTTCAATGGTGAACATCATCATGTTGATCATATCTACTATATGACTCATGTTCGACCGTTCGGTCTCTTGTGTTCCGAGGCCATGTTTGTACATGCTAGGCTCGTCAAGTTTAACCCGAGTGTTCTGCATGTGCAACACTGGCTTGCACCCGTTGTATGTGAACATAGAGTCTATCACACCCGATCATCACGTGGTGTCTCAACACGACGAACTTTCGCAACGGTGCACACTCGGGGAGAACACAATTTATCTTGAAATTAAGTGAGGGATCACCTTATAATGCTACCGTCGTCCTAAGCAAAACAAGGTGCATAAAAGGATTAACATCACATGCAAATCATAAGTGACACGATATGGCCATGAACTTGTGCTTTTGATCTCCATCTTGAAAGGACCGGCATGATCTCCATCGTCACCGGCAAGACACCATGATCTCCATCATCTTGATCTCCATCAACGTGTCGCCATCGGGGTTGTCGCGCCCAACATGCTTCTACTACTATTGCTACCGTTTAGCGATAAAGTAAAGCATTACATAGCGCTTATTGCTTGACACGTAGATCATACAATAATTAAAGACAACCCTATGGCTCCTGCTGGTTGTCGTACTCATCGACATGCAAGTCATGTTAATCTATACATCACATGATCATCTCATACATCACATATATAACATCATGTAATTGGCCATATCACATCACAACATACCCTGCAAAAACAAGTTAGACGTCCTCTAATTGTTGTTGCATGTTTTACGTGGCTTCTACGGGTATCTAGCAAGAAAAGTTCTCATCTACGCAAAAACCACAACGGTGATACACTAGTTTCTTTTCAACCTTCTCAAGGACCGCCTTTGTCGAATCCGATCCAACTAAAGTGAGAGAAACTGGCACCCGCAAGCCATCTATGCAACAAGTTGTGGTTGAGAGAACCGGTCTCTCGTAAGCGTACGAGTAATGTTGGTCTAGGCCGCTTCATCTCACAATACTGCTGAACCAAAACACGACCAAGGGAGGAAGCAATATAAGCATCAACGCCCACAAACTCTTTGTGTTCTACTCGAGATCTCATCTACACATAGACCTAGCTCTGATACCACTGTTGGGGAACATCGCATGGGAAACATAAAATTTCCTACGCGCACGCAAGATCTATCCATGGTGATGAGCATCTACGAGAGGGAGAGTGGATATACATACCCTTGTAGATCGCTAAGCGGGAAGCGTTAAGAAACGCAGTTGGTGTAGTAGAACGTCTTCGCGATCCAAATCGCCGAGCGTCCCGCGATCTCATCACGACCCGTCGCGCGATCCAATCACGATCCGTCCCGCGAACTCATCACGATCTGTCCCGCGATCCAATCATGATCCATCCCATGAACTCATCACGATCCGTCCCACGAACTCATCACGACCCATCTTGCGATCTTGATCACGGTCCTTCCGATCTTGCGCCGAACGGACGACACCTCCGCGTTCAGCACACGTACAGCTTGATGACAATCTCCGCCGTCTTGATCTAGTAAGAGGGAGCAGAGAGGAAGAAGATTTCTCTGACAGCGTGACGGCGCTTCGGCGATGGTGGTGGAGTTATTCCGGCAGGGCTTCACCTATGCACTGCAGAAATCCGATCTAGAGGAGAAACTATGCACTAGAGGGTAGGGTTGCACGTGGCTGAAATCATGTACCAAAACCCTAAAACCCTCTAGTATATATAGGAGGAGAGTTGGAGAGGAGGCAGCCTTGGATTCCAAGCCAATCTGGTTCGGCCGAACTAGGAGGGAGGAGTCCTCCTCCTCCACTCCTAGGAGGATTAGGACTCCTTCCTTATTTTGCCTTTTTTGCCTTTTTCCACCTTTTTTCCTTTTGGGCTTTTCTTCCCAGCTGCACGGGCCTTATGTGGGACTTCCACCAGCCCACTAAGGACTGGTATTCATCCTCCCACAGCCCATGTAGCCTCTTGGGTCGAAATACCCCTCCCGATGGTCCCCGGTACACTACCAGCAGTCCCTGTACACTACCGATGAGCCCAAAACTTTTCCGGCGACCAAAATAGGACTTCCTATATATCAATCTTTACCTCCGGACCATTTTGGAGCTCCTCATGACATCCAGGATCTCATTCGGGACTCCGAACAACCTTCTGTCACCACCATGCATAACTGTATACTACCAAAACGTCACTGAACTTTAAGTGTGAAGAACCTGCGGGTTCGAGAACTATGTAGACATGACCGAGACACCTCTACGGTCAATAACAAATAACGGGACCTGGATGCCCATATTGGTTCCTACATATTCTCCGAAGATCTTTATCGGTTGAACCTCTATGTTAAGGATTCAGTTAATCCCGTATGATGTTCCCTTTGTTTTTCGGTATGTTACTTGCCCGAGATTCCATCATCGGTATCTCCATACCTAGTTGAACCTCGTTACCAGCAAGTCTCTTTACTCGTTCTGTAATACAAGATCCCGCAACTAACACTTAGTCACATTGCTTGCAAGGCTTATTTTGATGTTGTATTACCGAGTGGGCCCTGAGATACCTCTCCGTCACACGAACTAACAAATCCCAGTCTTGATCCATGCCAACCCGATAGACACCCTCGGAGATACCTATATAGCACCTTTATAGTCACCCAGTTACGTTGGAACGTTTGATACACACAAGGCACTCCTCCGGTGTCAGTGAGTTGCATGATCTCATGGTCATAGGAACAAATACTTGACATGCAGAAAACAGTAGCAATAAACTGACACGATCATATGCTACGTTTAGAGTTTGAGTCTTGTCCATCACATCATTCTCCTAATGATGTGATCTCGTTATCAAATGACATCTCATGTCCATGGCTAGGAAACCTTAACCATCTTTGATCAACGAGCTAGTCTATTAGAGGCATACTAGGGACATGGTTTTGTCTATGTATCCACACATGCATCTAAGTCTCCGATCAATACAATTATAGCATGGATAATAAACGATTATCATGAACAAGGAAATATGATAACAACTAATTTATTATTGCCTCTAGGGCATATTTCCAACACTATTGATTCGGCTGCTACATGGAATCTGTATGTCAGGTATGACAATATAAAAATATTAGAAGTAAAAGCATACTCACCATGAGCCTCTCACGTGAAACTCTTCACTTGTGCTAGTTCGGCCTTCACGGACTGCACTTCCGTGCGACTCTCCTCGAGGGCCTTGGCCAACTGCTCGGACTGTTGCTTTGAGGCACGCGTTAGCAGTCAAACAGGGTGGAGATCTTTAATTCATTTTTTCTAAATCAAATTAAGGCTCAGGGGCTACTAGGCTTACACAAGTATGCATATTCTACAAAATCTGACCACTTACTTGAATGTTGGTCGTTATCAGCTTCATAGCTTCGCCAAAGCCAGCTCGGGCGGTCCCGAGATGTGCTTCCGCCGAGCGTAGGGCACCAAACTCCTGATCGGAGAAAATTGGATGCCGCATTGGCTCCCGTCGGTGCCGATGATGCATGGAGCTCTCCACTTCCGACTTGGTGACGAATACCCCGTCACCAGATTCGGCGGGAGCTGGACCGGCCATGGGGGCTTCCGTAGCAGAAGTCGCATGGGTCGCGACCCGGGAGCTCCAGGCGTCTCCTCACATCCGGGTAGCCCCCTCGGTAGGTGAAGATTGGGTGTTTCGCCTAGGTAAATAATGAGCGTCTATGAGATTCTGCTGAGTATATGACAAAGCGGACATCCGAACAATATACCTTTGGGACGCGTGGATGGGTGAATTCGTCCCCATGTCCGCCTCTGCAAGGGCCGTCTCCAATATATCTATAATTTTTTATTGTTCCATGCTATTATATTATCTATTTTGGATGTTTTATATGCATTAATATGCTATTTTATATTATTTTTGGGACTAACCTATTAATCTAGAGCCTAGAGCTTTTCTGTTTTTTCCTTGTTTTTGAGATTTGCAGATAAGGAATATTAAACGGAGTCCAAACGGAATAAAACCTTCGGAAGGAATTTTTCTGGAACGAAAGGAAACCAGGAGACTTGAGAACCAAGGCAGGGGAACCACCGTGGGGCCACAAGCCCTAGGGGCGCGCCCAGGGGGTAGGGCGCGTCGGGCAGGCTTGTGGGCCCATGGCCGCTCTCCTAACCCTGATCTTTGGCCTATAAATTCCCAAATATTCCATCATTATCAGAACAAGCCACGAAAACACTTTTCCTCCGCCAGAAGCCTCTGTTCCCGAGAGATCCAATCTTGGAGCCTTTTCTGGTAATCTATCAGAGGGGGATTCGATAACAGAGGGCATCTACATCAACTCCATTGCCCCTCTGATGATGTGTGAGTAGTTCACCATAGACCCTTGGGTCCATAGCTAGTAGCTAGATTGCTTCTTCTCTCTCTTTGCTGTTCAATACCATGTTCTTCATGATCTTCATGGAGATCTATCCGATGTAATACTCTTTTGCGGTGTGTTCATCGAGACCCGATGAATTGTGCGTTTATGTTCAGATTATCCATGAATATTATTTGAGTCTTTCCTGAATTCTTATATGCATGATTTCATATCTTTGTAAGTCTCTTCAAGGTATTGGTTTGGTTTGGCCAACTAGATTGGTAATTCTTGCAATAGGAGAAGTGCTTAGTTTTGGGTTCAATCTTGCGGTGTCCTCACCAAGTGAAAAAGTAGGGCTAGCGAGGCACGTATTGTATTGTTGCCATCAAGGACAACAAGATGGGGTTTTCATCATATTTCTTGAGTTTATCCCTCTACTTCATGTCATCTTACCTAATGCGTTACTCTATTCTTCATGAACTTAATACTCTAGATGAAGGCAGGAGTCGGTTAATGTGTGGAGTAATAGTAGTAGATGCAGAATCATTTCGTTCTACTTGACACGAACATGATGCCTATATGCATAATCATTTCCTTGGATATCATCATAATTATTCACTTTTGTATCAATCGCTTGATAGTAATTTGTTTACCCACTGTAATACTTGCTATCACGAGAGAAGCCTCTAGTGAAACCTATGGCCCTGGGTCTATTTTACATCTTATACTTTCAAATCTAAAACCAAAAATACCAAAAATAATTTTCTACATTATTTTTAGCCTTTGTTTTACTTTCCGTTCAAGCAATCTATCTCTATCAGATCTCATCCTTGCGAGTAAACTTAAACGGATTGACAACCCCTTTATAGCGTTGGGTGCAAGAGTTTGATTCCTGGTGTAGGTACATCTATTGGGGACTTGCTTGTATCTCCTACTAGATTTATACCTTGGTTCTCAACAACTGAGGGAAATACTTATCTACTTTGCTGCATCACATGTTCCTCTTCACGGAAACCAATGCATGCTCGAGAAGTAGGAAGAAGGATTTCTGGCGCCGTTGCCGGGGAGATCTACATCAAGTCTACCAAGTACCTATCACAAACTCATCTCTTGCATTTACTTTATTTGCATTTGCCTCTTGTTTTCCTCTCCCCCACTTTTAATACTATTTTTAGAAAATACGAAAAAGATTTGCCTTTTTATTCGCCCTTTTTTGTTCGTCTTTTCGTTTGCTTTTCGCTTGCTTGTGTGCTTGATTGCTTGCTTTGTCACGATGACTCAAGAGAATACCAAGTTGTGTGATTTTTCCAATACTAATAATAATGATTTTATTAGCACTCCGATTGCTTCCACCACTAGTGTGGAATCTTATGAAATTTATGTTGCTTTGCTCAATCTTGTTATGAAAGAACAATTTTCCGGTCTTGCTAATGAAGATGTCGCATCCCATCTAAATACTTCCATTGAGTTGTGTAATATGCAAATTAAGAAATATGTGGATAATGATATTGTTAAATTCAAGCTATTCCCGTTCTCACTACGAGATCGTGCTAAAACTTGGTTTTCATCTTTGCCTAAAAATAGTATTGATTCATGGAACAAGTGTGAAGATGCTTTTATTTCCATGTACTTCCGCCTGCTAAAATCATCTCCCTTAGGAATGATATAATGAATTTTAAGCAACTTGATCATGAGCATGTTGCACAATCTTTGGAGCGGATGAAACTTATGATTAGTAATTGCCCCACGCATGGTTTGAGTTTATGGATGATTATACAAATTTTCTATGCTGGATTGAATTTTGCTTCTAGGAATCTTTTAGATTCCACCACGGGTGGTACTTTTATGGAAATCACAACAAGATAAGCTACTAAACTCCTAGATAATATTATGGCAAATTACTCTCAATGGCACACCGAAAGATCTCCTACTAGTAAAAGAAGTGCATCCTATTGAAGAGATTAATACTTTGAGTGAAAAGATGGATGAATTGATGAAATTGTTTGCTAATAAGAATGCTCCCATTGATGCTAATGATATGCCTTTGTATTCTTTGAATGGAAATAATAATGAATCTATGGATGTGAATTTTGTTGGTAGGAACAATTTTGGTAATAACACTTATAGAGGTAATTTCAATGCTAGGCCATTTCCTAGTAATTCCTCTAATAACTATGGTAACTCATACAACAATTCTTATGGAAATTATAATAAAATGCCCTCTGATTTTGAGAGTCATATTAAAGAATTCATTAGTACGCAAAAAGGTTTCAATGCTATGATTGAAGAAAAATTGCTCAAGATTGATGATTTGGATAGGAACGTTGATGGAATTTCTCTTGAGATTAATTCTTTAAAAATTAGATCTATTCCACCCAAGCCTGATATTAATGAGTCTTTAAAAGCTATGAGAATTTCTATTGATGAGTGTAAGGAAAGAACCGCTAGAATACGTGCTAAGCATGCATGGCTTGAAAAAGTGTGCTCTCATGATAATATTGATGAAGATCTTAAAGTGATTGATGAGACTCCTATTGAATATTTGTTTTCCAATGTTAATCTTGATAAGGATGGGATTGGAGATGATTCAACTTTACTTAAAAGGCGTCCCAATGATTCAGAGTTTACATATCTTAATGCTAAGATTGATAAAAGTGGAATTGAAGAGGTCAAAACTTTAAATAACAATAAACCCACTCTTTTGGATTTAGAGGAATTTAATCATGATAGATTCTCCTTAATTGATTGTATTTCATTGTTTCAATCCATGTTGAACTCTCCTTATGCTTTTAATCCAAACAAAGCTTTTACTAAACATATTGTTGATGCTATGATGAAAGCTTTTGAAGAAAAACTTGAATTGGAAGTTTCTATACCTAGAAAGCTATATGATGAGTGGGAACCTACTATTAATATTAAGATAAAATATTATGAGTGCCATGCTTTGTGTGATTTGGGTGCTAGCATTTCCACAATTCCAGAAACTTTATGTGATGTGTTAGGTTTCCATGAATTTGATAATTTATCCTTAAATTTCCATCTTGAGGATTCCACTATAAATAAACCTATGGGAAGAATTAATGATGTTCTTATTGTTGCAAATAGGAATTGTGTGCCCGTAGATTTCATTGTTCTTGATATAGATTGCAATCCTACATGTCATATTATTCTTGGTAGACCTTTCCTTAGAATAATTGGTGCAATTATTGATATGAAGGAAGGGAATATTAGATTCCAATTTCCATTAAGGAAAGGCATGGAACACTTTCCTAGGAAGAAAATAAAATTACCTTATGAATCTATCAAGAGAGCTACTTATGGATTGCATACCAAAGATGACAATACCTGGATCTATTGCGTTTTGCCTAGCTAGGTGTGTTAAAAAATAGCGCTTGTTGGGAGGCAACCAATTTTATTTTGCTTTCTGCTTTTTGCTTCTGTTTTGGTGTTTGGCACATTATTACTTCTGTAGTAATTGTGTTTTTGTGTTTTAATTAGTGTTTGATCCAAGTAAAACCTTTGGGGTGATCTATGGTAGTTGTTGATTTGATCTTTCTAAAAAAACAGAAACTTTTGCGCTCCAGGAATTTTATAAATTTTTCAGAGCATCGAATTGATCTAAAATTTTTACACAAGATTTATATACAAAATTCCCTGATTTTCCTAATTTTTCAGAAGCTTTAGTGCTAAATAAGTTTTCGAAGTTTATGGATTTCTACAGACTATTTTGTTTTTTGACAAATTCTATTTTCTTTGTGTTGTTTGCTTATTTTGATGTATCTATGGGTCGTATCGGGGGGTATGAGTCATGGAAAAGTTAAAATACATTAGGTATTACACAAATATAAATAAAGAATGAGTTCACAACAGTACCTAAAGTGGTGATTTATTTTTCTTATACTAACGGATCTCATGAGTTTTCTATTGAGTTTTGTGTTGTGAAGTTTTCAAGTTTTGGGTGAAGATTTGATGGACTATGGAATAAAGACTGGCAAGATCTTAAGCTTGTGGGTGCCCAAGTCACCCCAAGTCATATTCAAGGATACCAAAAAGCCTAAGCTTGGGGATGCCCCGGAAGGCATCCCCTCTTTCGTCTTCAATCCATCGGTAAATTTACTTGAGGCTATATTTTTTTCACCACATGATATGTGTTTTGCTTGGAGCATCTTGTATGATATGAGTGTTTGCTTTTTAGTTTTCCACAATGATCCTTGCTGCACACACCTTTTGAGCGAGACACGCTAAATCGTGAATTTATTAGAATACTCTATGTGCTTCACTTATATCTTTTGAGCTAGGCAATGTTGCTCTGCTTCACTTATATCTTTATAGAGCATGGTGGTGTTATATTTTATATGAATTATTGAACTCTCATTCCTCACTTATATTATTTTGAGAGTTTATTAAAACAGCATGGTAATTTGTTTAGGTTATGAATTTAGTCCTAATATAATGGCATCCAAGAGGGATATAATAAAAACTTTCATATTAAGTGCATTAAAAACTATGAGTAGTTTGATTCCTTGCATATAGTTTTGAGATAATAGGGATGGTAATATGAGAGTCATGATAGTGAGTAGTTGTGAATTGGAATAGATACTTGTGTTAAAGCTTGTGATTCCCGTAGCATGCACGTATGGTGAACCATTATGCAACGAAGTCGGAGCATGATTTGTTTAATGATTGTCGAGCTTTGTGTGAGGGTCGGGAGCGTGCGATGGTTAACTCCTACCAACCTATCCCCTAGGAGCATGCGTCTAATGCTTTGTTTGATAACTAATAAACATATGCAATAAGTATGTGAGTTCTTTATGACTAACGTTGAGTCCATGGATTATACAGACTCTCACCCTTCCATCTTTGCTAGCCTCTCTAGTACCGCGCAACTTTCGCCGGTACATCAAACCCTACTTCCTCAAAACAGCCACCATATATTCCTCAAAACAGCCACCATACCTACCTATTATGGCATTTCCATAGCCATTTCAAGATATATTGCCATGCAACTTCCACCATGTAGTTTTTCATGACTTGCACCATCACTTCATATTGCATATAGAGTCATACTTTGTCATAGGTTTTGAGTTGTAATTTTTCTTTTTGAGTTATAAATAAATAAAAGTGTGATGATTTTTCATTAATAGAGCATTGTCCCATGAGGGAAAAGGATGATGGAGGCTATGACTCCCTCACAAGTTGGGATGAGTATCTGGACTTTACAAAAAATAAAAGAGGCCTGCGAAGACCAAACAAAAAATAAAAGAGGCCAAACAAGCCCACCAAAAATTAAACAAAATAAAAAATGAGAGAAATAGAGAAGGGACAATTGCTACTATGTCTTTCCACACTTGTGCTTCAAAGTAGCACCATGATCTTCATGATAGAGAGTCTCCTATTTTTTTCACTTTCATATAACTAGTGGATATTCATTTTGCACGATCACTTAGTTTACTTTTTGAGCTTTCATACACTTATAAATTTAAGTGTATTTGTTGCATGGCAATCCCTACTCACTCACATTGATATCTATTGATGGGCATCTCCATAGCCTGTTGATACGCCTAGTTGATGTGAGACTATCTTCTCGTTTCTCCTTGCACCTCCTCCATATTCTATTCCACCTATAATGCTATATCCATGGCTCACGGTCATGTATTGTGTGAGAGTTGAAAAGGTTTGAGAACACCAAAAGTGTGAAACAATTGCTTGACTTGTTCATCGGGGTTGTGCATGATTTAGATACTTTGTGTGGGGAAGATGGAGCATAGCCAGACCATATGATTTTGTAGGGATAACTCTCTAAGGCCATTTTATTTAGAAAGGATACGACTACCTTGTTGGTGTGCTTGAAGTATTACTGTTTTTATGTCAATATTAGACTATTGTTTTGAATCTTACGGATCTGAATATTCATGCCACAATAAAGAATATTACATGGATAAATATGTTAGGTAGCATTCCACATCAAAAATTCTGTTTTTATCATTTACCTACTCGAGGACGAGCAGGGATTAAGCTTGGTCATGCTGATACGTCTCCAATGTATCTATAATTTTTGATTGTTCCATGCTATTATATTATCTGTTTTGGATGTTTCATATGCATTAATATGCTATTTTATATTATTTTTGGGACTAACCTATTAATCTAGAGCCTAGTGTCAGTTTCTGTTTTTTCCTTGTTTTTGAGATTTGTAGATAAGGAATATTAAATGGAGTCCAAACGGAATAAAACCTTCGGAAGGAATTTTTTTGGAATGAAAGGAAACAAGGAGACTTGAGAACCAAGGGAGGGGAGCCACCATGGGGCCACAAGCCCTAGGGGCGCTCCCAGGGGGTAGGGCACGCCGGGAAGGCTTGTGGGCCCACAACCGCTCTCCTAACCCTAATCTTTGGCCTATAAATTCCCAAATATTCCATCATTATCAGAACAAGCCACGAAAACACTTTTCCACCACTAGAAGCCTCCGTTCTCGAGAGATCCAATCTTGGAGCCTTTTTCGGTAATCTACCGGAGGGGGATTCGATCACGGAGGGCATCTACATCAACTCCATTGCCCCTCCGATAATGCGTGAGTAGTTCACCACACACCTTCGGGTCCATAGCTAGTAGCTAGATGGCTTCTTCTCTCTCTCTTTGCTCTTCAATACCATGTTTTTCATGATCTTCATGGAGATCTATCCGATGTAATACTCTTTTGTTGTGTGTTTGTCGAGATCGGATGAATTGTGGGTTTATGTTCAGATTATCCATGAATATTATTTGAGTCTTTCCTGAATTCTTATATGCATGATTTCATATCTTTGCAAGTCTCTTTGAGTTATCGGTTTGGTTTGGCCAACTAGATTGGTAATTCTTGCAATAGGAGAAGTGCTTAGTTTTGGGTTCAATCTTGCAGTGTCCTCACCCAATTAAAAAGTAGGGGTAGCAAGGCATGTATTGTATTGTTGCCATCAAGGATTTCAATATGGGGTTTTCATCATATTGCTTGAGTTTATCCCTCTACATCATGTCATCTTACCTAATGCGTCACTATGTTTTTCATGAACTTAATACTCTAGATGAAGGCAGGAGTCGGTCGATGTGTGGAGTAATAGTAGTAGATGCAGAATCATTTCGTTCTACTTGACACGGATGTGATGCCTATATGCATAATCGTTGCCTTGGATATCATCATAATTATTTGCTTTTCTATCAATTGCTCGACAGTAATTTGTTTACCCACCGTAATACTTGCCATCATGAGAGAAGCCTCTAGTGAAACCTATGGCCCCCGAGTCTATTTTACATATTATACTTTCAGATCTAAAACCAAAAATACCAAAAATATTTTTCTACATTATTTTTATCTTTTGTTTTAATTTCCGTTCAAGCAATCTAACTCTATCAGATCTCATCCTTGCAAGTAACTTTAA
Organism: Hordeum marinum; assembly: GCA_022496015.1. Classification (NCBI taxonomy): domain Eukaryota; kingdom Viridiplantae; phylum Streptophyta; class Magnoliopsida; order Poales; family Poaceae; genus Hordeum; species Hordeum marinum. The sequence goes on along the minus strand of CM039674.1, from coordinate 209,554,553 downwards.
AGGGATTGACAACCCCTTTATAGCATTGGATGCAAGAGTTTGATTCCTGGTGTAGGTACATCTATCGGGGACTTGCATGTATCTCCTACTGGATTGATACCTTGGTTCTAAACAACTGAGGGAAATATTTATCTACTTTGCTGCATCACTCGTTCCTCTTCACGAAAACCAATGCATGCTCGAGAAGTAGCAACCGGCCTCTCACTCACCCGCAGCCTTGGCTGCAGGCACATGGCGTGCTGATCGGCGGTGCTTGGGGGCTAGAACAGAGGCGTCAGGGCGTTCTTGGTAGCAGGCCTCTTATGGGAGGAGATTTTCTTCTTACCCATGGACGGAATGGAGAATGACTCGGGGTAATCGACTATGATTGCCACCGGTGTCTAAACAATGTTGTCTTGGTAGTAGACTCTGTTTTTGAGGTCAAGATGGAGATTCGGGTCGGACAGCTGACTATCTTGACGAAGCTCCTCCATTCCTATTTACGAAAAGACCTCGGTCAAATAGAGTATGGAATGAAGCCCTGAACTATTTCATGATTGAAAAAGGAAGGTTTACCTGTTCGATGGGATTGTGGGGCCGAATACCCCTCCTTGGTTGACCACCGGATGAAGTCTTCTTTCTCTCCTTTGTATAGGTCAGCAAGTGTGGCGGCTAGCACTATTGCATTGGTAGGACCTAATTTTTGGGAACACGTGGCATCGCTTCTCCCATTGTATCGCCATAAGGGGTGCACCCTTTGTTGAAGGGGCTGCATGCACCGGGAGATAGCGGCGGACATGACGTCGATCATGGTCAGCCGGTAATGGGCAAGCATCCGCACTTGCGCGGACAGGCGTTGCACTTCGGCGCTATCGTCCTGAGAGCTCTTGGGTCGCAAGTTGTACCTCTTCTTAGGGAGGAGATCAGAATATTCGGGCGGACCTTTCTGAGTTGGCTTGGACAAGGGGACATCTTCAATATAAAACCACTCCGAAGTCCATTCTTCGTATTTCTTTGGTGTGCCAGCTGGATAACCCGTTCCCGCCATGCGGCATACTTTGGCTCCGCCGACCTCTAAGATGGCCTTGTCCCGAGTTCAGGGGACGAGGCAGAAGTATTTCCTCCATAGATCGAAGTGAGCTTCACACCCCAAGAACATCTCGCAGAGGGCGACGAAGCCCGAGATGTGTAGGATCGACCCGTGGGTAAGATGGTGGAGTTGAATCCCGTAGAACTCCAGTAACCCCCTTAAGAATGGGTGGGTTGGAAACCCAAGGCCCTAGAGAAGGAAGGGGACGAAGCAGACGTGCTCCCCCTTGTTTGGACTGGGGAAGCGCTCATCGAAAACCTCGTCACCATAAGAGAGTAGGCCTGCGCGGGTCGCCACCAGATCTGATGATGGGAAATATCCCTGGGTTTCCAGATTATGGAGCCGCATGACTGTGACAGAGTGGCTGGTCCAATTTCCTGGGCGTTGATCGTAGCGCGCTGAGGAGCCGAAAGTGTTAGCCATGTTTTGCGTGGAGCTTTCGCTAGAAGTTTTTGATGAGAGGGAGGAACAAGATGTGGTTTGAACCACGATTTTGTTTGATTAAATGGATTGGTGCCTCTATTACAGAGGGGTAGGATTGTAAAAATTGCTGGCCACTCACCTCCGCACGATGCACGAAAATCAAGGGATTTGTGCGGTTATTATAATGACCCACGCCCGCAACGCTTGGAATCTTACCGAAGACTGGTCGGATGTCGAACAGAGAAGAATGAGGTACTCGCCTTGCAAGCTGAAGACAACGACGCGAAGGAATCAACCGAATATATATTGGCGTTGAAGGCCAGTCTGGGGGCTACTGAGGGAGTCCTGGATTAAGGGGTTCTCGGATAGCCAATCCATTGTTCATGGGCCAGATTATGCGGGACGTGAGGCAGTCATCGGATGATCGAGGACCACCTGCGCCAGGATGGAAGCTTCAAGGAGTCAAGTGTGTTCTCCAAGTTAATAGTTGTAGTTAGGGAGGTTATCTCATCGGCATGTAACTGACCATGTGTAAGTCAAGGACACCCCTGGCAGCTATATAAGCTGGAGGGTTTTAGGGTATAAGGGTAGGATAACTCATCTAGGGTTAGACATACGATCTCGAGGTAGATCAACTCTGTATTCCCATAAACCATCAATACAATCAAGGAGGACGTAGGGTATTACCTCCATTGGAGGGCCCAAACCTAGGTAAACTTGTGACCCCTTTGTCTCCTATTACCGTTGATCCAAGTCTTACAGTTCGGGACCCGCTACCCAAGATCCGCCGGTTTTGACACCGACATCGAGATACCCTGAAGTGTCGTCAAAATCCCATGCGCAAGACGTTCGAGAAAGGTAAAACAAGTCCAGCAAGGTCGCCCGACGTGTCAACGATCCCGATAGGAGCCGCGTATCTCATTCTCAGGACACGGCGGATAAGCAACGCGTATAGTGGCCTGATAGAAATCCCACGAGTTTCCCCGGGATGGTCCCGCACAGTGCTCTAGTTTGGACAAGCACCAGCAGCATTGGCCCCCTATATTATGTTAAATTAATCCACGAGGGTGCGACCCTCTATGCTTTAATACGATGATCAATATTATTATGTTGGGAAAATGTAGTACCAAAGTGGGGCCTTGCCAGACAAGTTTTATCCTAAAACGAAAATCAAGGGGGTCCCCATAACAACCCCGAGCATGTTAGGAGCGCTGAATTATGGAACATAACACCGATTCACAAGTAACTAGGGCGGCAAGAGTGGAAAAAAACACCGAGCAAAAGGCAAAGCCTTCCACCCTTTACGAAGTATATATGTGCATTAAATTAAATAGCAATAATATTGCGATAACAAGAGAATATCCATGTTGACACATGGAAGCAATTGCACCTGCAGCTAGAAACGCTATAAGAAGGGTTGAGCAAGCGGTAACATAACCAAACAAAGGTTTGCTGGGATGTGGAGGGGTTAGATGCTTATCATGGCATATTTGTGAGGCTTGTCATAAGTGATAGGCAGTGAGACATAATAATAAAAGTGGGACAACTAGCATGGCAATGATAGTAGTGGTATCCAGGGAAATGTGTCATCTTGCCTGAGATCCCGCTTGGAAGGAGAACAGAACCGTGAATAAGACAATCCGTGAAGTAGATGAACGAATCCTCACACTCCGAACGCTTTCGTAACTCTATCGAGAAGGAACAATCTGAAAACAACAATCAACACATGATAGAGCACAACATATGCATGACATGATGCGCAAACAAATATGATGCATGTCCAGTTTAAATATGCAAGGCATGGAAAATCACATCAAACAACTACTACACATTAATGTGAAGCTCAATATGCAATGGATATTGACGAAACTCCACGATCGATTATTTAGTTCTCACTCGTTTAGTTACATGACAATATTAAATGTTGTTAAACATGGCAAGAGGTGAAGCATAAGTAAACTACACTACCTAGGCATCTTGAATGAGGTCGAAAGCAACTTATAGTATTTCTGAAATGACCCCATATGTTAATTTCGAAATTAGTCCTGATCTGAACTTACCATATTTTATATTTATTAAAAAACAGAATAAAGTGCATCATGTGATTCTACACTTTTTCTAGGCAAGTTACATATGTGGAACATTAAAATTGGAGCTGTGGTTAATTAGTTATGAAATAAATCGTTTAACAAGTCATTAGCCAAGTTTTTAATGCGAACAACACTTTTAATTGTTTTTGACATGCATGAGGATGACATGATTAGATTCGATGCAATTTGAAGAACATATTGGCATATAATATGATACGAAGTATTTTTGCCATGGCGGAAAGAATGGGGTGCCACGGCGGTGAATCCGAAAATGAAGCCACGACATCATTCCAATTCTAGCAACTCGTTGAGATGCTGGTGCGAAAGAAAGTGTGGTCGTGTGCGCGTCATGCAAAGATGGTGGGGTGATCCCGGTTTCCAGGTTCCCACGCGTTGGCGGCATAGAAAAGAGGTACTCGCGTATCCTACATAGTGCGTACATCATATACGTGCAACCATCTCATATACACATGCATTCGTCTCATTGGCAGTTGAATCATTGGTTATACCTTTGAAGCATGCAGTTTGAGGCGGGCGAAGTAGTTGTACACGGGTCTTCAGCGACGGTAGTCGTACACACTCCATAGATGTTTGGGGTCGTCGAGGACGTCGTAGAAGTAGTGGTACTTGGCATCTTCGGTGACGGTAGTCGAGGTTCGGGTCATGTAAAACTTGGCATCCGTGTAGTCGATCTTGGCGTATCCATGCGTAGAGGTACTTGGCGACAAAGGGGGCCTTGGACTTGGTCGTGGAAAGAACAAAAGGTAACAAAGCATGCAAACTTGGTGTGCAATAGGAGATGGACTTCGGCCGTCTGTGTGGTGTTGGCAATGACAAGGGTCAACAGGCAGCAATGCAAAATAGCGGCAACATGAGGCAACAACTAATGGGCAAGGGTGGAGCTGCTGTTGACGGGCGGAGGAACACGATAGTGAATGGACACGGGCAACTTGCGGGACTAGGACCAGCAACAGCGACCCTGGGATGCCGAAGCAGAGCTACAGGAAGCACCCGCCATGAGTGGAGGCGAGTGGCATGATGGTGGCAGCAAGGCGGAGGCGGAGACGCCATGGATAGAGCTTGCAGCGGACAAGCTATCCTCGGTGCGGCCACACGGGAAGGAGGAGGGGCGATGGCAGGGTGCAGCTGGGGCTTCCCAAGGGCGGCAACCATGGAAGGATCCCGGAGCTCGGGGTCAAGGTGGGTAACAACAGCGGACGCAAGGAGGTCAAGGTGGGAGCGGGCAGTGCACGGGGACGACGGTAGCGATGGGGTCTCTGGCGCGGGGTCGAGGTGACGAAGGAGAGGCGGGGTTGGGTGCGAGGTTGTGCTAGGGTTAGGATTAGGTGGGCCTAGTGGCTGCGGGTGTAGGAGGCCCAAGAGGTTGGACTTCTCTCGCTTTCCCTTTTCAAACCTTTTCTATTTCCAAAAATAGCAAAGAAATAAAAGGAGAGAAAAGAAATGATTACATGTGGACTTTGGGCATGGGGTCAATTTTCGTGGCCTCACAAAAATGCCCTTATACCACAGAAAATAGAAGTTGTCATGAATCAAAGATCAAATTCAAACTCATTTGAATTCAATTCAAATAGTTTGAACTAGGACTAGGTTTAAGGAGTGTCCAAAAAATGTTGAGAATCTAGGAGGGGCCTCGATAAATAGAGAAAGAATTATTGAAAAGGTTCGGAGGTCAAACTTGAAGTAGAAAAAGGCATGGACATTTATTATGCAAGTGTGTTGGGTCATTCCCAAAAGAATGGAATATTAATTAAAGCTCCCTATTAATATTGGGAATATATTTTATAAGTTCTGAAGAGAAATCACCATGTCAATTTTCCCTCGATTTAAATGGATAGAAGATCCATACATTTTGTTTGTATGAGAAACATTTGTGTTGGTAAAAAAATTAGTGGCATGATGACATGATGCAATGCAACAACCAAACGAATCACACGATGACAACGAAATAAAACGGGAATGTTCTGAAGCGTCGGTCCCATGCTGTTACATGTCATTACTTGAATAATATTCGTTTCGACATTAATGGACGTTCCCAAAATGTAATGTTTAATTCTTTTCCCATTTACCACCCTCGGATTTTTTATCTTCGAAGTTGTTAATCTTGATAGCACCCCAGCGATAGACCTCCTCGATGACATAAGGACCTTCCCATTTGGAGAGAAACTTACCTACAAAAATATGAAACGGGAATTGTACAAAATAACTAAGTCTCCTACATTGAATTCCCATTTTTGGATTCTCTTGTCATGCAATCTTTTAACATTTTCTTTAAACAACTTACCTTGTGTCCTCCATTCATCTAATGAGCTAATATCAAATAACATATTTTCACCAGCAATTTTAAAATCATAGTTAAGTTCTTTAATTGCCTAATAAGCTTTATGTTCTAAGTCAAGAGGTAAATCACATGCTTTTCCATAGACCTGGGCATATCTCGGGCCGGGCCAGGCTTCAGGAAGCCCGAAGTGAAAATCTCAAGCCCGAGCCAGCCCGACCTAAATATCATTTTTTCAGGATCGAGTCCGGCCCGAATGGCTAAAAAGAGGGATTTTGGGCTGGGCCTCCATGTAAAATTGTTGTTTTCATAAGCTTGAGCCGGGATCGGTGGTCATTTCGGGCCTAGTTTTGAAGCCCGAGCACAGTCCGAACATAAATTCGGGCTCGGCCCAGCCCGGGATTTTTGGGCCGGGCTCGGGCTGGGTCACCGGGCTGGGCTGCCCATGCCCTGGTTTACTTTTCCATATACCAATTTGTAGATAGGGAGACATTCCCATAGGGTTTTTATATGCAGTTATATAAGCCCACAAAGCATCATCAAGTTTCTTAGACCAATTCTTTCTAGATCTATTAACAGTCTTTTGAAAGACCAATTTTATTTCTCGGTTGCTCAATTCAACTTGACCACCAATCTGAGGATGATAAGGTGATGCAATCGTATGGTTAACATCATATTTAGCTAAAAGTTTATGGAATGCACCATGAATAAAATGTGGACCACCATGAGTCATTAAATATCTAGGGACTCCAAACCTCGGGAAAATAATATCTTTAAGCATTTTAAATAGATGTGTTATGATCAGCACTACTAGGTGGAATATCTTCTACCCACTTAGAAACATAATCAACAACAACTAAAATATGAATATACCTATTAGAGGAAGGAAAAAGGTCCCATATAATCAAGACCCCAAACATGAAAAGGTTCAATACCAAGCGAATAATTCATAGGAATTTCCTGACGTCTACCAACGTTTCCAATTCTTTGACATCCATCACAAGAAATGACATACATACGATCATCTTTGAAAAAAGTGGGCCAATAGAAACTAGATTGTAATACCTTGTGTGTAGTTCTGCCACCAGCATGGTGCCCTCAATAGACCTCGGAATGACACTTCCGTAGGATCTGTCCCAGTTCATGCTCAGGTACACAACGTCTAATAGCACCATCTAATCCTTCTTTATAAAGATGTGGGTCACCCCAAAAGTAGTTTCTTAAATCATAAAATAATTTTTTTCTTTTATTGGTAGGTGAAACTAGGTGGCATATATTCAGTAATAATGTAATTAGCATATCCGCATACCAAAGAGTACTATGGGAAGCATTTATAACAACAAGTTTCTCATCAGTAAAATTATCATCAATAGGCAGTGGATCATCAAGAACATTTTCCATTCTAGACAAATTATCTGCTATAGGGTTTTCCGCTCCCTTCCTATCAACGATATGCAAGTCAAATTGTTGAAGTAAAAGCACCCACCTAACCAGTCTAGGCTTAGCATCTTTCTTTTCCATAAGGTATTTAATAGTAGTGTGATCAATGTGAATAGTAACTTTGGATCAACAATATAAGGTCTAAATGTATCACATACAAAGACAACTGCTCAAAATTCCTTCTTAGTGGTGACATAATTTGTTTGAGCACTGTCTAGAGTTTTATTAGCATAATGAATAATAGTCAGTTTCTTGTCTACTCTTTGCCCTAGAACAACACCAACAGCATAATCACTAGCATCACACATAATTTCAAAAGGTAGATTCCAATCAGGTGGTTGAACAATAGGTGCAACAATTAAAGCATTCTTAAGTATTTCAAAGGCTTCTACCCAATCATGATAAAAAACGAAATATCCTTTTGAAGGAGATTAGTTAGTGGCCTAGAAATCATTGATAAAATGCATATAGAAACCAGCATGAGCAAGAAAACTTCTTATACCTTTAACATCTTCAGGACATATCATTTTCTCTCTGGCATCAACTTTAGCTTTGTCTACTTTAATGCCTCGTTCAGAGATTTTATGCTCAACTACTATCCCTTCATTCACCATAAAGTGGCACTTCTCCCAATTCAAGACAAGATTAGTTTATTCACGCCCCTCCAAAACTTGACCAAGGTTGCTCAAGCAATTATCAAAATGAGTCTCGTAAACGGAAAAACCATCCATGAAAACTTCAACGATCTTTTCAAAAAAATTAGAGAATATAGCAGTCATACATCTTTGAAAGGTAGCAGGTCCATTACATAAACCAAAAGGCATACCTCTATAAGCATAAGTTCCAAAAGGGCATGTGAAAGTAGTTTTCTCTTAGCCTTCTCGTGACATGGGTATTTGAGAAAAAACAGAATATCCATCAAGAAAACAAAAGTGCGTGTGTTTAGATAATCTTTCTAAAATTTGATCAATAAAAGCTAAGGGTAATGATCTTTTCTAGTAGCTTTGTTTCATTTCCTAAAATTAATTACCATCCTATACCCAGTTACGATTGTTTGTGGGATAAACTTCATTTTTATCATTAGGAACAAGATTTATACCACCTTTCTTAGGAACAAAATGAATGGAACTTACCCATCTACTATCAGCAATAGGATAAATTATACCTGTCTCTAGAAGCTTTAATATTTCAGTTCTTACCATTTATTTCATCTTGGGTTTCAAGCGGTGTTGATGATCAACGACAGGTTTAGCATCCGGTTCCATATTGATCTTGTGCTGACATCGACTAGGACTAATGCCCTTAAGGTCATCAAGTGTATATCTAATAGTAGCCATGTGCTTCTTTAGAGTTTTAAGTAATCTCTTTTCTTCATGCCTTGAAAGGTTAGCACAAATAATAACATGATATATCTTCTTTTCTTCAAGATAAGCATATTTCATAGTATCAGGTAATTTCTTTAGATCAAATACGGGATCTCCCTTGGGTGGAGTTGGATCCCCTAAAATATCAATAGGCAAGTTGTGTTTAAGAATACGCGATTGTCTAGAAAATATATCATCTATCTCATTTCTTTCATTCAAATGCATATCATTCTCATGGTCAAGCAAATATTGTTCTAATGGATCAGTAGGAGTCACGACAATAGAAGCAAGACCAATTATTTCATTCTCACTAGGAAATTCCTTCTCATGTGGTTGTCTACTGAACTTGGAGAAATTAAAATCATGAGACACATAACCAAAGCTTACTTTGACCTTCTCAATAACACAATTAATTTCGGCATTAGCAGTATTCAAGAAAGGTTTGCCAAATATAATGGGACAAAAGCTATCTTGTTTTGAACCAAATACTAAGAAATCAGTAGGGTACTTAATTTTTCCGCATAAGACTTCAACATCTCTAACAACCCCATGTAGTGAAATGGTGTCTCTATTTGCAAATTTAATAGTGACATCAATACCTTCAATCTCAGAGGGTGTTGTGTCATTCATAATTTCTTCGTATAAGGTAAAAGGTATAGCACTAACACTAGCACCCATGTCACACAAGGCATGGTAACAATGACCTCTAATTTTAACGGAAACAACAGGCATGCCAATAGCTGGTTTATTTTTGTCTAACTCATCCTAAAGATTTCTAGCAGGTTTTGCAATTCTAGCAGCTTCATGTAATGCCCAAGATGCGGTCCTATCCTTATTTTGGCTCAAGGGCCTCGACGGGGATAGAAGCGCATCTCATCGTTTCACAAGAATAGATATTGTTACAAGTACATGTAAAGAGGAGATGGCTATATGGAATTGGCTTACAATCGCCACAAGCTAAATCATATCATCTTAATGGAACAATATATTCAATGACCATATAAAAGACCAGGGTTTGACTACGGACGAAATCAAACAAGTGCGTGTGTGGTTGGCCTCAAAATGGTCTTCGACAAGAATGGGAAGAACCAACAGCTATGAACGGATGCAAGTTTTCAAAATGATGGCAATAGAGTGCCGATGCAATGCGAATGATGCGATTATGAATGTGACAACCAAATAAATCGCAAGGCGATGATGGAATAAAACAGGAATCTTCTAGAAGATCGGTCTTGGGCTGTTACACTTCATCACAGAAGTAAATAACCTGACCATCAATATTATCAACTAGGAGATTTTTAACCATAGAAATACTATGCGCAACATTTATTTGTTCAGAAGGCTTAGGTGTCCTAACACAACTCTTGTTAACCATAGTTGTAGCTTTAACATGTTCCTTAATCCTGACAGGGGAAGGTAGTTTCTAAATATAAGCATTAGGCACAACTAGATCAACATGATAAAGAATTGTTTCATATTTCACTTTAACATATTGCTCTAATGATTTTTCAATAGTTGGATGATATTTAAACCACTTGTACTTAGGGAGATGAACATGAGTAGCAAATAATTCATAGAAAGAAGCTACTATCTCAGAGTTAAGCCCATATTTATTGCTAAACTTATGAAAAGTATCGGTTTCCATAAAAGATTTAAGACAATCAAACTTAAGCTTTAGACCTGACTCTTTACCTTTGTCGAATCCACAATCTTCATAGTTGTGTTTATTTCTTTCCATAAAATCCCATTTGAATTTAATAGTCCTCTTCATGTAGGAACCAGTAGAAGAAGAATCGAGTATTAATTGATCATCATGAGAAAGTCAAGCATAAAAATATTGTATAATCATTTCTCTTGAGAGATCATGGTTGGGGAAAGTGTGCATCGTAGATTTAAGACTCCCCCAAGCTTGAGAGATGATTTCTCCTTCACGAGGCCAGCAATTATATATAAAGTTCTGATCATGATGGATTGGATGCATAGGATAAAACTTCTGATGAAATTCCAACTTCAAGTGATACTAGGACCATGATCCAACATCAGCAAATAGCTTGTACCACATAAATGATTTTCCCTCCAAATATAAAGGGAAAAACTTGTTCTTAACTTTGCCTCCAGGTAAACCTGCAAGCTTAAATAATCCACAAATCTCATCTACATATATCAAGTGGTAAGCAGGATGAGTTGTACGGCCATAAGGCCAGCAGTTTCTCTAGCATACCCAAAGGAATCTCATAATAAATATTTTTAGTACGCTGAGTAGGTTGAGAGGAAACCTTTTCCACTTCTGTTCAAGGCGAAGATGCCATGAACAATCCACTCAAAGGGTGACCGGCCATAGTAACAAGCAACAGTAAATTTCAGCACATATCGAAAATGATTCCTTACCAAGTTCCACTTACCAAAGGTGCTTCACTCCTCGGAAATGGCACTAGGAAAGAGTCTTGATGACACACAAGTAAAGGGAGTCAATCGTAGTCCTTTCCATAAATAAGAGTGTTGAACCCAATGAGGATCAGAAGGAAATGATAGGCAGTTTTCAGCAAGGATAGTAACAAGCAATAGTAAATTTCAGCACGTATCGAAAATGATTCCATACCAAGTTCCACTTACCAAAGGCGCTTCACTCCCCGGAAATGGCGCCAGGAAAGAGTCTTGGTGACACACAAGTAAAGTAGGTCAATTGTAATCCTTTCGATAAATACGAGTGTTGAACCCAATGAGGAGTAGAAGGAAATGATAGGAAGTTTTCATCAAGGTATTCTTTGCAAGTGATGTGAGTAACAGTCCTAGATAGTTTTGTAGCAAGATAATTCGTAATAAGTAACAAGTAACAAAGTAGAAACTGTGCAGCAAGATAGCCCAATCCTTTTTATAGCAAAGGACGGGACTGAAAGTACTATTATATGAAGCAACCGCTCCCGAGGACACATGGGAATTTCTGTCTAGTCATGTTCATCATGTTGAGTTGATTCACGTTTGTTACTTTGATAATTTGATATGTCGGCAGACTGGTGCTAAGGTGGTTTACTTACTTGAATAGGCAACCCACTTATGATTACCCCCTCTCATAAGCTTCCACAACTACAAAAGAAGAATTAAGATAAATCTAACCATAGCATGAAATGTGTGGATCCAAATAAGTCCCTTATGAAGTAACACATAAACTGGGGTTTAAGCTTCTGTCACTTTCACTGCCCATAATCTACTAGTTACTCCACAATTCCTTCCCTTAGGCCCATAACATGGTGAAGTTTCGTGTAGTCGGCGTTCACACAACACCACTAAGAGAAGCAACAACATGCATATCATCAAAATATCGAACAAATACCAAGTTCACATGATTACTCATAACAAGACTTCTCCCATGTCCTCGGGAACAAAAGTACCTAATCACACATCATCAACACGTTCCAGATCATAGTTATAATAATGGTGATCAAGGATATGAACATAATATCTTCCACCAAGTAAACGAACAAGCATCAACTACGAGATGTAATCAACACTACTAGTAACCCAAACGTACCAATCTGAGATTTTGAGACAAAGATTGAATGCAAGAGATCAACTCGGGTTTGATATGAGATAGTGCTAATGAACATGTTGATGAAGATTGGTCCTCCCATGAAGGAGGAAGCATTGATGCTGACGATGGTTTCCGCCTCGAGCATTGGTCCAAGAGGGAAGTTTCGCCGGCAGAATCTCTCTGCCGAAGAGCAAAAGGGACTCTACCCAGGTTTCCGCCTCGAGATGGTGGCGCTTCATCCTAAAATTATTTTTTTGATTTTTTTCTAGGTTAAAACACACCTTATAGGAGAAGAGGGGGGTTAGGAGACCTGTTGGGGCCCCATAAGCAAACAGGGCGCTCAGGGGGGTGGGCACGCCTTGTTGGCTTGTGACCAGCAGGTGGCCCCCCTCTTATATATCTTTGGCCCAATAATTCTTATATATTCCATGAAATTTATCTATGAAGTTTCAGGTCATTTGGAGTCCAGTGAATTTTCACCAATTTTCTTGATTTTCAGGTCCAGAATTCTGGTTTCCAGCAGTTTCCCTCTCTGTGATGTACCTTCTAAATTTAGAGAGAAAAGGCACAAGAATTTTATCGCAGTGTGGAATAATGGACAAGAATATCATAGATATCAATATGAAATCATTATGTAAAATGGACGTATTAGAGGGTGCAGCCCCCATCCTCCGCTGACTGCCTTGGATCGACTGCGGTCCGCGTCCTCGTTGTCATCTTCCCCATCTCGCGCGCTACCTTGCTGGTGCCCTATTTTCCCTCCCTTGGACCGGTCACCATCGCCCGCAGACCGCGGCATCACCGTCGTTGTCGTCTCCTTCATCTCGACGTCCGCGTCGTATCAACTCGAGCCCCTAGCGAGCAGACGTCTCGCAGCCCCTCCCTGCTTCATCCCATGAGTGTAGTGTTGTCCACTTTCAACAATAGCTCCGACCTCTCCTAGCCGTGGCGCACGTGCCGCATGCGCATGCACACCCGCGAGCATTCCCTGTCGGCTGGCCTTGCTCGCTACTTATGCTCGCATTGCACACCCGTGTCGTAGCTTGCCCAAATCCCCACTCGCATCACCGCTTCGCCCTAGACACAACCACCGCCTGGCCATGCCTCACTGTCGCGGCCAATACGAGCTCCTGCTCAAGCTCATTCTCGATCCCTACACTCGCCATCCATGCAGTGCACCACCTTCAAAAGCCACACGCCCGTTGTGGGTCCTTAGGGGTCTTAGTCACCGCCTTTGCTCGCTATCGTCCGTGATAGCCACCGTGCAACCATGGAAAAGCTTGCGCCTGGTATTTTCTATGTCAAAGGGCTTCGGATCTCCTTGTTTCACGTAAACTTGCAATAGCCCGAGTGACCGAAGGAGAGTTTCTCTGCATTGAAGACCGAATGAGAGTTTCTCTGCATTGAAGACCGAAGGAGAGTTTCTCTTAAATCGTTGTTCATTATTCAAAATATTCATGGTTGCAGGTTGTTGCTATCATCTCAAATTGTTTTGCATCATGAGTAATTCCTCCCATATCTATCCAGTGCATTTCATAATTGTTTTCATTTCTCAATCCCCCGAAGGCCATCATTCCAGAAGATTTCTTCATCCTCAGCTTTCAACTTTCGCTCTCAAATTCTTCTCAATTGTTGTCCCTCCATTCGTATCTAAATTATTGAGGTGCTTCGTTCAAGATTTCTCTAGGTGGATCGTGATCCCTTCATTCTCTTGTCATGTATCTCCATTCATTCGTGGTACTTCATTCATTTGCAATTCTTACTCGTGTTCTCGTTCAAGACTTCTTCAAGTATGTGATCTATCTCTCTCTCTCTTCATTTCTTTGCAAGAATAATAAGTGGTGTGAAAAATCCGTTGCTTGTCATCAATTAAACTTGATGAAAGGTAAGCATAACATAATTCTTATTCTTGTTTCATCAAGGCGATTTCAATCCTTCTTCTGGAGTTGTTCATGATATCAAATTCTTGATTCGAAGTTGTTCATCTTTTCTTTCCGGAGTTCCAAGTATTTCTCAAGAATCTCTTCACGAAGCTTCATATAAATCTTTACAACATCATAATCTACTATTTTCCAACCTCTCTCTTTTGATCGTCCTTTCATGCCGGTGTTCTCCAAGAGGTTCTTCATGGTGGATTGTTAAGGATGCAATTCTTTCTCGAAGTGTTCTTCAAGATTTTTTGGGGAAGCTTGCTACCTCTTGAGATTGTGTTGGTTTTCCCTTGAAGAGGAAAGGGTGATGCAGCAAAGTAGATAAGTATTTCCCTCAGTTGATGAGAACCAAGGTATCAATCTAGTAGGAGGAACAAGCAAGTCACTAATGGATGCACCTACACAAACAATAAAATTATTGCACCCAATGCTATAAAGGGGTTGTCAATCCCTTCACGGTTATTTGCAAGGATTAGATCTGATAGAGATAGATGTAATAGATTGCGGAAAGTAAAAGGTAAATAAATTACAGCAAGGTATTTTTGGTATTTTTGTTATACAGATCTGAAAATATAATATGGAAAGTAGACCCGGGGGCCATATGTTTCACTAGAGGCTTCTCTCTTGAAGGAAAATAACACGATGGGTGAGAAAATTACTGTCAAGCAATTGATAGAAAAGTGAATAATTATGATGATATCCAAGGCAATGATTATGCATATAGGCATCACGTCCATGTCAAGTAGACCGAAACAATTCTGCATCTACTACTATTACTCCACACATCGATCGACTCCTGCCTGCATCTAGAGTATTAAGTTCATAAAGAACAGAGTAACACGTTAAGTAAGATTACATGATGTAGAGGGATAAACTCAAGCAATATGATGAAAACCCCATCTTTTTACCCTTGATGGCAACAATACAATACGTGCCTCGCTAACCCTACTTTGTCACTAGGTGAGGACACCGCAAGATTGAACCCAAAACTAAGCACTTCTCTCATTGGAAGAATTACCAATCCAGTTGGCCAAACCAAATCAATAACTCGAAGAGACTTACAAAGATATGAAATCATGCATATAAGAATTCAGAGAAGAACCAAATAATATTCATAGATAAGCTGATCATAAACCCAGAATTCATCGGATCTCGGCAAACACACCGCAAAAGAGTATTACATCGGATAGATCTCCATGAAGATCATGAAGAACATGGTATTGAAGCACAAAGAGAGAGAAGAAGCCATCTAGATATTAGCTATGGACCCGTAGGTTTGTGGTGGACTACTCATGCATCACCGGAGGGGCAATGGAGTTGATGTAGATGACCTCCGTGATCGAATCCTCCTCCTCCGGTAGATTACCGGAAAAGGCTCCAAAATTGGATCTCTCGGGAATGAAGGCTTCTGTCGGTGGAAAAGTATTTGCGTGGCTCTTTTTGGTATTGGCGGAATATTTGGGTATTTATAGGACGAATATTAGGGTTAGGAGTCCTGCCAGGGAGTCACAAGCCTGCTAGGCGCGACCGGGGGTGGTTGCCGTGCCCCCTGGCTTGTGACCTCCTGGCTGGTCCCTTGCCTTGCACTCCAAGTCTCATAGGTGTCTTCTGGTCCAGAAACAATCATCGTGAAGATTTTATTCTATTTGGACTCCGTTTAATATTCCTTATTTGCAATACTCAAAAACAATGAAAAAACATAAACTGGCACTAGGCTCTAGATCAATAGGTTAGTCCCAAAAATAATATAAAATAGCATATAAAACATCCAAAACAGATAATTTAATAGCATGGAACAATAAGAAAATAGATATGTTGGAGATGTATCAAGCATCCCCAAGATTAATTCCTGCTCGTCCTTGAGTAGGTAAATGATAAAATAATTTTTTTGATGTGGAATGCTACCTAACATATTTATCCATGTAATATTCTTTACTGTGGCATGAATGTTCAGATCCATAAGACTTAAAACAAAATCTTAATGTTGACATACAAACAATAATATCTCAAGCATACTAGCAAAGCAATTGTATCTTTTCAAAATATAATGGAAAAAGAAAGTTATTCCTACAATATCATATGGTCTGGCTATGCTCCATATTCCCCACACAAAGTATTTATATCATGCACAACCCCGATGACAAGTCAAGCAATTGTTTCACACCTTTTATTTTCTTAAAATTATCAACTCTCGTGCAATACATGAGTGTGAGCCATGGATATAGCACTATAGGTGGAATAGAATATGGTGGAGGTTGTGAAGAAAAAGGAGAAGATAGTATCACATCAACTATACGTATCAACGGGCTATGGAGATGCCCATTAATAGATATCAATGTGAGTGAGTAGGGATTGCCATGCAATGGATGCACTAGAGCTATAAGTGTATGAACACTCAAAAGGAAACTTAGTGGGTGTGCATCCAACTTGCTTGCTCGTGAAGACCTAGGGAAATTTGAGGAAGCCCATCATTGCAATATACAAACCAATTTATATAATGAAAGATTCCCACTAGTATATGAAAGGGACAAAATAGGAGACTCTCTATCATGAAGATCATGGTGCTACTTTGAAGCACAAGTGTCGAAAAAAGATAGTAGTATTGTCCCTTCTCTCTTTCTCTCATTTTTTATATATTTATTTTGGTGGGCAGTTAAGGCCTCTCTTTTTTATTTGGGATTCGCTGGCCTCTTTTATTTTTCATAAAGTCCGGAGTCTCATCCCCACTTGTGAGGGAACCATAGCTTCCATCATGTTTTCCTCACATGGGACAATGCTCTAATAATGACGGTCATTTCACTTGTATTTACTTACAACTCAAGAATTACAACTCGATATCTAGAACAAAATATGACTCTCTATGAATGCTTCCAGCGGTGTACCAGGATATGCAATGATCTAGCATAGCAAATGACATCAAAAAACGGACAAGCCATGAAAACATCATGCTAGCTATCTTACGATCATGCGAAGCAACAAGAAAATGATGGTGTGTGTCATAATAAACGGAACGGTGGAAGTTGCATGGCAATATATCTCAGAATGGCTATGGAAATGCCATAATAGGTAGGTATGGTGGCTGTTTCGAGGAAAGATATATGGGGGTATAATGCACCAGCGAAAGTTGTGCGGTACTAGAGAGGCAAGCAAAAAGTGGAAGGGTGAGAGTGCGTATAATCCATGGAATCACGTTACTCATAAAGAACTCACATACTTATTGAAAAAGTCTATTAGTCATCGAAGCAAAGTATTAGACGCAAGCTCCTAGAGGAGAGGTTGGTAGGAGTAAACCATCGCACGCTCCCGACCCTCACACAAAGGTCAACAATCAATAAACAAAACATGCTCTGACTTCCTTACACAACAGTTCACCATACCATCATGCTATGGGAATCACAAACACTTACACAACTATTTTTACCAATTCACAATTACTTCCAAACATGACTCTTAAAATTACCATCTTTATGTTGGAAATATGCCCTAGAGGAAATAAATAAAGTGTTTATTATTATATTTCCTTGTTCATGATAATTGTTTATTATCCATGCTAGAATTGTATTAATTGGAAACATGGATACATGTGTGGATACATAGACAAACAAAATGTCCCTAGTATGCCTCTAGTGAACTAGATCGTTGATCGAAAGATGGTTAAGGTTTCCTAGCCATGGACATGAGATGTCATTTGATAACGGGGTCACATCATTAGGAGAATGATGTGATGGACAAGACCCAAAACTACAAACGTAGTTTATGATCGTGTTAGTTTATTGCTACTATTTTCTGCATGTCAAGTATATGTACCTATGACCATGAGATCATGCAACTCACGGACATCGGAGGAGTGCCTTTTGTGTATAACACGTTGCAATGTAACTGGGTGACTATAAAGGTGCTCTACAGGTATCTCCGAGGGTGTCTGTCAGGTTGGCATGGATCAAGACTGGGATTTTCTACTCTGTGTGACGGAGAGGTATCTCAGGGCCCACTCGGTAATACAACATCACAATAAGCCTTACAAGCAATGTGACTAAGTGTTAGTTACGGGATCTTGTATTACGGAACGAGTAAAGAGACTTGCCAGTAACGAGGTTGAACTAGGTATGGAGATACCGACGATCAAATCTCGGGCAAGTAACATACCGAAGAACAAAGGGAACATCATACGGGATTAACTACATCCTTGACATAGAGGTTCGACCGATAAAGATCTTCGTAGAATATGTAGGAACCAATGTGGACATCTAGGTCCCGCCATTGGTTATTGACCGTAGAGGTGTCTCGGTCATGTCTACATACTTCTCGAACCCGCAGGGTCTGCACACTTAAGGTTTCGTGACGTTTCGGTAGTATAGAGTTATGTATGGTGGTGACTGAAGTTTGTTCGGAGTCCCGGATGAGATCCTGGACGTCAAGAGGGGCTCCGGAATGGTCCGGAGGTAAATATTCATATATAGGAAGTCCTGTTTTGGTCGTCAGAAAAGTTTCGGGCTCATCGGTAGTGTACCGGGAGTGCTGGTAGTGTACCGGGAGGCCTCCGGGAGGAGTATTACGACCCAAGAGGCTACATGGGCTGTGGGAGAGTGGAAATCAGACCTTACTGGGCTGGTGGAACAACCACAAGAGGCCCATGCGTCTGGAAGAAAAAAGTCCTAAGAGAAAAAGTGGAAAAAGGCAAAAAAGAGGGTGAATCCTAGTCCTACTAGGATTGGAGGTGGACTCCACCTCCACCCTTGGTTCGGCCGACTCCTTGGTGGCTTGGCCACCTCCTCTCTTCCTCCTATATATACTAGTGGTATTGAGGGTTTTTGCACTAGAATTTCAGCCACGTGCTACCCGTTCCTCCGGTGCATAGTTTCTCCTCTAGATTGGATTTCTGCAGTGCTTAGGCGAAGCCCTGCCGGAATAGCTCCACCACCATTGCCGGAGCGCTATCACGCTGCCGGAGAACTCTTCTTCCTCTCCACTACTTCTTGCTGGATCAAGACAGTGGAGATCGGATCTAGTTCGTGGGACGGATCGTGATTAGATCGCGGGACGGATCGTGATTGGATCGTGGGACGCACGGCAATTTGGATTGCGAAGACGTTCGACTACACCAACCGCGTTTATTAATGCTTCCCGCTTAGCGACCTACAAGGGTATGTAGATCCACTCTCCCTCTCGTAGATGCTCATCACCATGGATAGATCTGCGTGTGCGTAGGAAATTTTTTGTTTCCCATGCGACGTTCCCCAATAGTGGTATCAGAGCTAGGTCTATGTGTTGATGAGATCTCGAGTAGAACACAAAAGGTTTGTGGGCATTGATGCTTAGATTGCTTCCTCCCTTGGTCGGATTTTGGTTCAGCGGTATTGTGAGATGAAGCGGCCCAGACCAACATTACTCGTACGCTTATGAGAGACCGGTTCCCTCGACCGCAACTTGTTGTATAGATGGCTTGCGGGTGCCAGTTTCTCTCACTTTAGTTGGATCGAATTCGACAAAGGCGGTCCTTGAGAAGGTTGAAAAGCAAATTATGTATCACCGTTGTGGTTTATGCGTAGGTGAGAATCATTCTTGCTAGAAACCCGTAGCATCCACGTAAAACATGTAACAATAATTAGAGGACGTCTAACTTGTTCTTGCAGGGTATATTGTGATATGATATGGCCAATTATATGATGTGATATATGTGATGTATGAGATGATCATGTGATGTATAGAATTTCATGACTTGCATGTCAATGAGTACGAGAACCGGCAGGAGCCATAGGGTTGTCTTTCATTATTGTATGACCTGCGAGTCAATCATTAAGCGCTATGTAATGCTTTACTTTATTACTAAACGATAGCAATAGTAGTATAAGCATGCAGGGCATGACAATCCTGATGGCGACACGTTGATGGAGATCAAGATGATGGAGATCACGGTGTTGTGCCGGTGACAATGGAGATCATGTCGGTGCTTTCAAGATGGAGATCTAAAGCACAAGTTCATGGCCATATCATGTCACTTATGAATTGCATGTGATTTTAATCCTTTTTATGCACCTTGTTTTGCTTAGTACAACGGTAGCATTATAAGGTGATCCCGCACTTAAATTTCAAGATAAATTGTGTTCTCCCCGAGTGTGCACCGTTGCGAAAGTTCGTCGTGTTGAGACACCATGTGATGATCGGGTGTGATAGACTCTATGTTCACATACAACGAGTACAAGCCAGTGTTGCACGCGTAGAACACTCAGGTTAAACTTGGCGAGCCTAGCATGTACAGACATGGCCTCGGAACACAAGAGACTGAAAGGTCGAACATGAGTCATATAGTAGATATGATCAACATAATGATGTTCACCATTGAAGCCACCTCAACTCACGTGATGATCGGACTTGAGTTGGTGGATTTGGATCATGTGACACTCAAATGACCTGAGAGATGTCAATTTGAGTGGGAGCTTTAGTAATTTGATTAACTAAACTCATTATCTTGAACAATAGTCTAAGTGAACTTTGCATATTTATGTTGTAGATCATTGGCTCGTACAGTAGCACCCCTGAATTTTAATGCGTTCCTAGAGAAAGCTAAGTTGAAAGATGATGGAAATAACTTTGTTGACTAGGCCCGTAATCTTAGGGTTATCCTCACGGCTTCCCAGAAATCATATGTCCTTGATGCACCGCTTGGTGACCAACCAGAAGACATGACCTCCAAAGACGTTAAGAACACTTGGGAGGCACGTACTGGTGATTACTCAATAGTTCAGTGTGCGATATTGTATGGCTTAGAACCGGGACATCAAAGACGTTTTGAACGTCATGGAGCATATGAGATGTTCCAAGAGTTGAATTTTATCTTTCAGAAGAACGCCCGGATCGAGAGGTATGAAACCTCCGATAAGTTCTATGCTTGCAAGATGGAGGAGAACGGGTCTATCAGTGAACATATACTCAGAATGTCTGGGTATTCAACTCGTCTAGCGGAGTTGGGAATTGCCCTTCCGCCAGAGGCGATCACTGACAGATTTCTTCAATCACTGCCACCTAATTACAAGAGCTTTGTGATGAACTATAACATGCATGGGATGAACAAGTCAGTCGCCGAGCTATTTGCAATGCTAAAAGGCGCTGCGTCTGAAATCCAGAAAGAACATCAAGTGTTGATGGTCAATAAAACCACTAGTTTCAAGAAAAATTGCAAGGTCAAGGGCAAGGGCAAGAAGGGTAAAACCAAGAAGGATGGCAAAGCAGTTGCTACTCCTGTAAAGAAGCCCAAGCATGGACCCAAACTAGAAACTGAGTGCTTTCATTGCAAGGGAACTAGTCACTGGAAGCGGAACTATCCCAAGTACCTGGCTGACAAGAAGGCGGCCAACGACAAACAAGGTATATATGATATACATGTTATTGATGTGTACCTTACTAGCTCTCGTAGTAGTGCCTGGGTATTTGATACCGGTTCGGTTGCTCACATTTGCAACTCAGAGCAGGAACTACGGAATAAACGAAGGCTGGCAAAGGACGAAGTGACGATGCGCATGGGAAATGGTTCCAAGGTTGATGTGGTCGTCGTCGGCACGCTCTCACTTCGATTACCATCGGGATTAGTGATGAACCTGAATAATCGTTATTTAGTGCCTGCGTTAAGCATGAACATTATATCTGGATCTTGTTTATTGCGAGACGACTACTCATTTAAATCAGAGAATAAAGGTTGTTCTATTTATATGAGTAATATCTTTTATGATCATGCACCCAATGTTAGGGGTTTATTCATATTGAATCTTGATAGTGATGTTACACATGTTCATAACATTGATGCCAAAAGATGTAGAGTTGATAATGATAGTACCACTTTCTAGTGGCACTGCCGTTTAGGTCATATTGGTGTAAAACTCATGAGGAAGCTCCATGCTGATGGACTTTTGGAGTCACTTGATTTTGCATCACTTGACACATGTGAACCATGCCTCATGGGCAAGATGACTAAAACGACCTTCTCTGGAACAATGGAACGGGCGAGTGACTTATTGGAAATCATACATACTGATGTGTGCGGTCCAATGAATGTTACAACGCGTGGTGGATATCGTTATTTTCTCACCTTCACTGATGACTTAAGTAGATATGGGTATATTTACTTAATGAAACACAAGTCTGAAACATTTGAAAAGTTCAATTAATTTCAGAGTGAAGTTGAGAATCATCGTAACAAGAAGATTAAGTTCATGCAATCTGATCAAGGAGGTGAATATCTTAGTTATGAGTTTGGCAGCCACTTAAGACAGTGTGGAATTGTTTCACAGTTGACACCACCCGGGACACCATAGCGTAATGGTGTGTCCGAACATCATAATCGAACCTTATTAGATATGGTGCGTTCTATGATGTCTCTTGCTGATTTGCCACTATCATTTTGGGGTTATGCATTAGAGACAACTGCATTCACTTTAAATAGGGCACCATCAAAATCCATTGAGACGATGCCATATGAACTGTGGTTTGGCAAGAGGCCAAAGTTGTCGTTTCTTAAAGTTTGGGGATGTGATGCTTATGTCAAAAAGCTTTAGCGTGAAAAGCTGGAACCCAAAGTGGGGAAATGCATCTCCATAGGATACCCTAAAGAGATAGTCGGGTATACCTTCTATCTCAGATCCGAAGGCAAAGTGTTTGTCGCTAAGAACGGAACATTTCTTGAGAAAGAGTTTCTCTCGAAAGAATTGAGTGGGAGGAAAATAGAGCTTGATGAGGTTATTGAACCTTTACTTCAACCAGAAAGTAGCGAAGCGCAGAAAGATGTTTCTGTGGAACCTACGACGGTAGAAGAGGAAGTTAATGATGTTGATCATGAAGCTTCGGATCAAGCTGCTATTGAACCTCGTACGTCGATAAGGCCGCGTACTACCCCTGAGTGGTACGGCAACCCTATCTTGGAGGTCAAGTTGTTGGACAACAATGAACCTACGAGCTATGGAGGAGCAGTGATGGGCCCGGATTCTGAGAAATGGTTAGAGGCCATGAAATCCGAGATGGGATCCATGTATGAAAACAAAGTATGGACTTTGGAAGTATTACCTGAAGGGCGAAAGGCCATTCAGAACAAATGGATCTTTAAGAAGAAGACAGACGCGGACGGTAATGTCACCGTCTATAAAGCTCGACTTGTTGCAAAGGGTTTTTCACAAGTTCAAGGAGTTGACTATGATGAGACTTTCTCACCCGTAGTGATGCTTAAGTCTGTCAGAATCATGTTAACAATAGCCGCTTATTTCGACTATGAAATTTGGCAGATGGGTGTCAAAACAGCGTTCCTCAATGGTTTCCTTGAGGAAGAGTTGTATATGATGTAACCCGAAGGTTTTGTCGATCCAGAGAATGCTGACAAAGTTTGCAAACTCCAGCAATCCATTTATGGACTGGTGCAAGTATCTCGGAGTTGGAATAAGCGCTTTGATGAGGTGATCAAAGCGTTTGAGTTTATACAAGTTTACGGAGAAGCTTGTATTTACAAGAAAGTGAGTGGGAGCTCTATAGTGTTTCTAGTATTATATGTGGATGACATATTGCTGATTGGAAACAATATAGAAATGCTGGAAAGCGTGAAGGAATATTTGAACAAGAGTTTTTCAATGAAGGACCTAGGAGAACCTGCTTTCATATTAGGCATTAAGATCTATAGAGATAGATCGAGACGCTTAATAGCACTTTCACAGAGCACATACCTTGATAAAGTTTTGAAGAAGTTCAAAATGGATCAGTCCAAGAAGGGGTTCTTGCCTGTGTTACAAGGTGTGAAGTTGAGTAAGACTCAATGCCCAGTAACTACAGAAGATAGAGAAAAGATGAGTGTCATCCCCTATGCTTCAGCCATAGGCTCTATCATGTATGCAATGTTGTGCACAAGACCCGATGTCAGCCTTGCCATAAGTATGGCCGGAAGGTTTCAAAGTGATCCTGGAATGGAGCACTGGCAAGCGGTCGAGAATATCCTTAAGTACCTGAAAAGGACTAAGGAAATGTTTCTCGTTTATGGAGGTGATGAAGAGCTCGTCGTAAAGGGTTACGTGGATGCAAGCTTTGACACTGATCCGGACGACTCTAAGTCACAAACCAGATACTTATTTATTCTTAACGGGGGAGCGGTAAGCTAGTGTAGTTCCAAGCAAAGCGTGGTAGCTGATTCTACGTGCGAAGCGGAATACATCGCAGCCTCGGAGGCGGCGAAGGAAGGTGTCTGGATGAAGCAGTTCATGACAGATCTTGGAGTAGTGCCCAGTGCACTGAATCAAATGAGCATGTTCTGTGACAACACTGGTGCCATTGCTCTAGCCAAGGAACCAAGGTTTCACAAGAGGACCAGACATATAAAGCGATGCTTCAACTCCATCTGATATTACATCGAGGATAAGGACATAAATATTTGCAAAGTACACACGGATCTGAATGTTGCAGACCCGTTGACTAAACCTCTTCCAAGAGGTAAACATGATCAACACCAGAACTATATGGGTGTTTGATTCATTACAATGTAAATCACATAGTGATGTGAGCTAGATTATTGACTCTAGTGCAAGTGGGAGACTGTTGGAAATATGCCCTAGAGGCAATAAATAAAGTGTTTATTATTATATTTCCTTGTTCATGATAATTGTTTATTATCCATGCTAGAATTTTATTAATTGGAAACATGGATACATGTGTGCATACATAGAGAAACACAATGTCCCTAGTATGCCTCTAGTGAACTAGCTCGTTGATCGAAAGATGGTTAAGGTTTCCTAGCCATGGACATGAGATGTCATTTGATAATGGGATCACATCATTAGGAGAATCCTATGATGGACAAGACCCAAAACTACAAACGTAGCTTATGATCGTGTTAGTTTATTGCTACTATTTTCTGCATGTCAAGTATATGTTCCTATGACCATGAGATCATGCAACTCATGGACATCGGAGGAGTGCCATGTGTGTATCAAACGTCGCAACGTAACTGGGTGACTATAAAGGTGCTCTACAGGTATATCCGAGGGTGTCTGTCAGGTTGGCATGGATCAAGACTGGGATTTGTTACTCCGTGTGACGGAGAGGTATCTCAGGGCCCACTCGGTAATACAACATCACAATAAGCCTTGCAAGCAATGTGACTAAGTGTTAGTTACAGGATCTTGTATTACGGAACGAGTAAAGAGACTTGCCAGTAACGAGGTTGAACTAGGTATGGAGATACCGACAATCGAATCTCGGGCAAGTAACATACCGAAGAACAAAGGGAACATCATACGGGATTAACTCAATCCTTGACATAGAGGTTCGACCGATAAAGATCTTTGTAGAATATGCAGGAACCAATGTGGACATCTAGGTCACACCATTTGTTATTGACCGTAGAGGTGTCTCAGTCATGTCTACATAGTTCTCGAACCTGCGGGGTCTGCACACTTAAGGTTTGGTGACGTTTCGGTAGTATAGACTTATGTATGGTGGTGACCGAAGTTTGTTCAAATTCCCGGATGAGATCCCAGACGTCACAAGGAGCTCCAGAATGGTCTGGAGGTAAAGATTCATATATAGGAAGTCCTATTTTTGTCGCCGGAAAAGTTTCGGGCTCATCGGTAGTGTACCAGGAGTGCCGATAGTGTACCGGGAGGCCTCCGGGAGGAGTATTTCGACCCAAGAGGCTACATGGGCTGTGGGAGAGTGAAAACCAGCCCTTAGTGGGCTGGTGGAACAACCACAAGAGGCCCATGCGGCTGGAAGGAAAAAGTCCTAAGAGAAAAAGTGGAAAAAGGCAAACAAGAGGGTGAATCCTAGTCCTACTAGAATTGGAGGTGGACTCCACCTCCACCCTTGGTTCGGCCGACTCCTTGGTGGCTTGGCCCTTGGGACAATCCACCTCCTCTCTTCCTCCTATATATACTAGTGGTATTGAGGATTTTTGCACTAGAATTTCCAGCACGTGCTACCCGTTCCTCCAGTGCATAGTTTCTCCTCTAGATTGGATTTCTGCAGTGCTTAGGCGAAGTCACGCTGCCACAGAACTCTTCTTCCTCTCCACTCCTTCTTGCTGGATCAAGACGGTGGAGATCATCATCAAGCTGTACGTGTGTTGAACGCGGAGGTGCCGTCCGTTTGGCGCTAGATCGGAAGGATCATAATCAAGTTCGTGGGACGGATCGTGATCAAGTTCGTGGGACGGATCGTGATCAAGTTCGTGGGACGGATCATGATTAGATCGAGGGACGGATCGTGATTGGATCGCGGGACGCACAGCGATTTGGATCGTGAAGACGTTCGACTACACCAACCGCGTTTCTTCACGCTTCCCGCTTAGCGATCGACAAGGGTATGTAGATCCACTCTCCCTCTCGTAGATGCTCATCACCATGGATATATCTGCATGTGCGTAGGAAAATTTTTGTTTTCCATGCGACGTTCCCCAACACTTTATATCTCAAAACTTTATGCAAGGAATCAAACTTCTCATAATACTCAGTGCACTTAATATGGAAGTTTTTATTATATCCCTCTTGGATGCCTATCATATTAGGACTAATTCATAACCTAAACCAATTACCATGTTGTTTAAGGAATCTCAAAATAATATAAGTGAGGTATGAGAGTGCAATTATTTCTATAAAACCAAACACCAACGTGCTCTAAAAATATATAAGTGAAGCACTAGACCAAAATTGCATATATCAAAAGATATAAGTGAAGCACATAGAGTATTCTAATAAATTCATGATTCATGCGTATCGATCCCAAAACATGTGTGTAGCACGTATGATTGTGGCAAACTAAAAAGCAAAGACTCATATCATACAAGATGCTCCAAGCAAAACACATATCATGTGGTGAATAAAAATATAGCCACAAGTAAATTTACCGATGGATTGAAGACGAAAGAGGGGATGCCTTTCAGGGCATCCCCAAGCTTAGGATCTTTGTCATCCTTGAATATGACTTGGGGTGCCTTGGGCATCCCCAAGCTTAGGATCTTGCCACTCCTTATTCCATAGTCCATCAAATCTTTACCCAAAACGTGAAAACTTCACAACTCAAAACTCAACAGAAAACTCGTGAGATCTGTTAGTATAAGAAAAATAAATCGCTACTTTAGGTAATGTTGTGAACTCATTCCTTGTTTATATTGGTGTAATATCAACTATATTCTAACTTCTACATGGTTCATACCCCCCGATACGACCCATAGGTACATCAAAATAGGTAAACAACACAAAGAAAACAGAATCTGTCAAAAACTGAACAGTCTGTAGCAATCTGAAAACTTTGTATACTTATTTAACTCCAAAACTTCTGAAAAATTAGAAAAGGCTGGGAAATTTGTATGTGAATCTTGTGTACAAAATTCATACTCATTCAACACTGTGATAAATTTATAAAATTCTTGTACTAGGTGCAAAAGTTTCTGTTTTTCAGCAAGATCAAATAAACAACCACCATAGACCATCCAAAAGGTCTTACTTGGTTAAAACACTAATTGAAAAACCAAAACACAATTACTAAAGAAGTAATAATGTGTGAACACTCAAAAACAGAATCAAAAAACATAACATAAAAATAAAATAAAATTGGGTTGCCTCCCAACAAGCGCTATTGTTGAGCACCCCTAGCTAGGCATAACACAATAGATCTAGGTATTGTCATCTTTGGTAAGCAATCCGTTCTCATAACCTGGATGGTCACCATAGATATAATCATATAAAATGTGTATCTTACTTTTAACGGGTTCCCTGGTTTTTTCTTCTAACCAATCATCATTGAATCCTACATAAATGCCCCTAGTGATCCAACCAAATTCATCACAGGTCTCAAGGTACAAGGTTTGGATAATTTCTGAATAGGGAACTCTTCTTCTAGGATTATCATGGTAAGATTGATAATCCCCGGACTCAAAGACACGCAAGGTTTATTTACCGTGTATGATTTATTTAATCGGAGGGTGCTCAATATCCTTTTTATAGAAAGCAAAAATTTCCCTAGCTTCTTGTATGATAAAATCAAATTCATGCATAAGGATGATCGTGGCAATCTTTTTGTCTTTAGGATGATTAATTTTGGGAAGTTCATAAGACACCTCTTGAAAAGAGGGATGAATGTGCACTAATTTCCTTTCCAATTTTTCAACGAGCATGGCAATAGCATCAGGATAACAATTTGTGCTCAGAAGAATAGATTTCTTATTCATAGGCACTACTCCAGTACAATCAAAGAACTCTCGAATAACACTCTTCCCAATAATACTATCGTCTCCCACTTGAAAAGTTTTAACTTTATAATTAGGAGGAGGTTTAGATTCATGATCTAGAGAGCAGGATCCAAAAAAATTCTCAATATTAGCACTAGAAATACCCTCAAAATTTTCAATGATAATCTCCCCAAATTCAGACATGGTGACAACGAATCAATCTAGCACGCAAGCAAACAAAAAGCAAACAAAAGGCGTACGGGAGAAGGGCGAACAAAAAGGAAAATCTTTTTGGTATTTTTTGAAAATCATTTTAGAAGTTGGGGAGAGGAAAACCAGAGGCAAATGGCAAATAATGTAAATGCAAGAGATGAGTTTGTGATGGGTACTTGGTAGGCTTTATGTGTATCCTCCCCGACAACGGTGCCAGAAATCCTTCTTGCTACCTCTTGATCTTGCGTTGGTTTTCCCTTGAAGAGGAAAGGGTGATGTAGCAAAGTAGATAAGTATTTCCCTTAGTTGATGACAACCAAGGTATCAATCTAGTAGGAGGAACAAGAAAGTCACCAATGGATGCACCTACACAAACAATCAAACTCTTGCACCCAACGCTATAAAGGGGTTGTCAATCCCTTCACGGTTATTTGCAAGGATTAGATCTGATAGAGATAGATGTAATAGCTTGCGGAAAGTAAAAAGTAAATAAAGTGCAACAAGGTATTTTTGGTACTTTTTTATATAGATCTGAAAATATAATATGGAAAGTAGACTCGGGGGGCATAGGTTTCACTAGAGGCTTCTCTCTTGAAGGAAAATAACAGGGTGGGTGCACAAATTACTGTTGAGAAATTGATAGAAAAGCGAATAATTATGATGATATCCAAGGCAATGATTATGCATATAGGCATCACATCCGTGTCAAGTAGACTGAAACGATTCTACATCTACTACTATTACTCCACACATCGACCGACTCGTGCCTGCATCTAGAGTATTAAGTTCATAAAGAACAGAGTAACGCATTAAGTAAGATGACATGATGTAGAGGGATAAAATCAAGCAATATGCTGAAAACCCCATCTTTTTACCCTTGATGGCAACAGTACAATACGTGCCTCGCTACCCCTACTTTGTCACTGGGTGAGGACACCGCAAGATTGAACCCAAAACTAAGCACTTCTCTCATTGTAAGAATTACCAATCTAGTTGGACAAACCAAATCAATAGCTCGAAGAGACTTACAAAGATATGAAATAATGCATATAAGATTTCAGAGAAGAACCAAACAATATTCATAGACAAGCTAATCTTAAACCCACAATTCATCGGATCTCTACACCGCAAAAGAGTATTACATCGGATAGATCTCCATCAAGATCATGAAGAACATGGTATTGAAGCACAAAGAGAGAGAAGAAGCCATCTAGCTACTAGCTATGGACCCGTAGGTTTGTGGTGGACTATTCAGGCATGATCGGAGGGGCAATGGAGTTGATGTAGATGCCCTTTGTGATCGAAACCCTCTCCGGTAGATTACGGGAAAAGGCTCCAAGATTGGATCTCTCGGGAACAAAGGCTTCTAGCGGTGGAAAAGTATTTGCATGGCTATTTTTTGTATTGGGGGAATATTTTGGTATTTATAGGACGAAAATTAGGGTTAGGAGTCCTGCCAAGGAGTCATAATCCTGCCAGGCGCGGCCAGGGGTGGTGGTTTCCCCCATGTCTTGTGACCTCCTGGCAGGGCCCTTGCCTTGCACTCCAAGTGTGAAAGGTGTCTTCTGGTCCAGAAAAAATCATCGCGAAGATTTTATTGCGTTTGGAATCCATTTAATATTCCTTATATGCAATACTCAAAAACAAGGAAAAACAGAAACTGGCACTTCGCTGTAGATTAATAGGTTGGTCCAAAAAATAATATAAAATGGCATATTAATGCGTATAAAACATCCAAAACAGATAATATAATAGCATGGAACAATAGAAAATTACAGATACATTGGAGACGTATCAAAGCTCAAGTATTCTCCCTCTTGCATTTGAAAGTGCAATTCATTCTCCCTTATCTTTTGAGGTGGGGTTGTATCATTCTTGGTTCATTATGAGTCTTGAAGGGAATTGTCAAGAATGATATATTTAAACCCATTGTCTTCCTTGGAGCTATCTTGGATTGGTTGTCACCTTAGGCCTTTTCTAAGGATTGTTGCTACTTGTTGTGCTCATAAACGTTCCAAGTGTTCTCCTTCTCCTCTTGGGGAAAGAATTTTGCATATACTGTTGCTCCCAAGCAATCAATTGTTTCCGTTAGTGGCCGGTTGTCACCTCATAATTTTGAGATGGTCTCCATAATCCCCCAACAAGCTAATGTTTCATTGTTGGTTTTTCAACAACTCCGTTTAACCTATGCTTCTCAAATTCAATAGTCGTAGGAGTTGTCATTTTCTTCTCCGTTCTTTTCATTCAAATGACCTAGCTTCTATTCTTTTGTTACATAGGCATTGTATTGTTGCTCTCCTTTATCCATCATCTCGCTTATCAAGATCATGTTATTTCCTTACTTATTCATTCAATCGGAGTGTTGTGCCCTTCTAGTTCTTTCTATCTTATCAAGTTCTGCTTCTCTTTTCTACTGAAGTGCTGCCCAAATTTCTTGTGAATTCTTGCTTGTTCCTCATGTCATTCTTCATCTCTTTGCATCCTTTAAGTTTTGTTGGTTTCACGTGTTTGTCAGAGAAGTAACTAAGTTTTACCTCTAGGTTTTATCTTCCCCTTCTCATCCTAAGATTTCGGGGCGAGACCTCTTGTAAGTAGATAAGAGTTGTAACAGCCCGGGACCGATGCTCCAGAAGATTCCCTTCCGTTGTCATCTTGCGATTCATTTGTTTGTCACATCCATTATCGCATCATTCGCATCATCTGCATAGCATCGGTGCTCCGCGCCGTCATTTTTTCAAAACACGCATCCGTTCATAGTTGTCGGTTCTCTTCGTTCTTGTCGTTGACCGTTTCGTGACCAACCACACACACACCTGTCCATGGCCAGTAGGTCTGGTTCAAACCCGATTTACCCAAAACATCTTTGTTTTTTTGTTTTTGTTTTGTTTAGACCACTCCATTGATCGTAGTCATCCAATCGAGATGTGAGGCCTCCAACAGCTAGCCAAATCAGCCACCTACTCCCTTCGTCCCAAAATAAGTGTCTCAAGCTTAGTACAAATTTATACTAGAGTTAATACAAAATTGAGACCGTTATTTTAGGACGGAGGAAGTACTATATATAGGAAGCACCCCCTAACCAAATCGGAGCCAACCCTAATTTCTAGGTGGGATGTCCCATCCCCGCCGCCGCAACACTCCTCTCCCTCGGGATCCATCCCCACCAATAAGCCTCTCAATCCATCGGAGGAAAATCATCGTCACCACCTCACCATGCGCGCCCGCCCAATCGAGCTTGCATGTGGCCTCAGAATCCTCCCGCAGTCGCCTGTGTCTCTGGACGTGTTCCCCTGCCTCCTCCTTGCATGTTGCCAGGAGTCGTCGGAGCCCCGCGTCACCGGTGCCCAGCAGGAGCTGCTCCCGCATCCTCCTTCCTGCCAGGAGCTGTTGCACCCGAGGCAGCCGCCTCCTCCCCTGCAACCTCCGCCCGAGCGTGCCTCGTCTCTTGCCTCCCCGTCCGACGGCCACGAGCACCAAAGGCCAAGGCCAGCACTTCATGCCCTTGGCCTCTAGTGCTATCTCTCTATATATATACCAGGAACCAGGGAGTAAGCCATGGATGCTGATGGGGCACCACAGCCATGGATCAGATCCAGCTCGGAGCTGCTCCTCTACCTCGCCTGTCGTCGTCCCCTCCCTCGTTCTCGTTGCTGGTCGTCGCCTCCGTCGTCCTGTGAAGCTCCGCATCGCTTCCCCCGCCTCCTGTCTCATGCGTCACCATGAGGGAGACGTGGCAGAATCGCTGCCTTTGTTCGAGCCTTCGAGGGAGTCGACCCAAGCGCCAAGGCCCAGCCTAACTTCCCTGTGCATGGTGAGAAAACGAACCCATGACCTATGTTTTCCTCAAGTGGGGAACCCCCATTTTGTTTCAAACACAGACGACCAGCCGAGCTGGTTAGCTCTGCCTGTTTGCATCGAGGAGGGCCTATGTTTGATACCCAGGCGCTCCTTTTAATTTTAGTTGCCACTATTTTTCCCTGTTATATAGTTCTCCTAGTTTTGCAGCACATATAGGTGATAGTATATGTTGATCTGCACCTTGACACAAGCACCCACCTAGCCCGTTGGTCAGCCACACTTTGCCATACATGGGAGGTCCCTAGTTCAAGTCCTAGGAGGCCTAGTTATGTTCTGTTTTTTCTTTTATTTTGCACACACGCATATCTGCACTCTTGAACCACTTGTTATGCCTTGTAGCTTTTTGGTTAGTTGCACGTACTGTTTTATCCATAGCACCGACATGTGGAACCCAGTTACCGGGGTCACCCCATCATGTTTTGCACGGCACGCTCATGCCCATAATTCTTTTGCACCAGTATCTCATCGAGTTATGAGGACCGGAACGTCGTCGTGACATCGTTTTGTTTTCCCTGTCATGGCACCATTTCTTCCCATCATGGCGACAAATGCCCATATCATTATATGTTTAATTTATTAAAAATGGACTTGATCATGTCATCCTCATGCATGGTAAAAACATTTAAAAATTGTTTGCATTAAAATTTGCCTAAATGCCGTGCTAAAACGGTTTCTTTCATAACTTAATAACCGTAGCTCCATTTCTAATGAACTACATATGTAACTTGACTAGAAAAAATGGGTAGAACAACATGGTGCACTTTATTTTGTTGTTTAGCAACTCAAATATGTTTAATACAGATCTGGACCAATTTCATATTATGCATATGGGGTTGTTTCGGAAATGTTATATGTTGCTTTTGGCCTCATTTAAGATGCCTAGATAGATAGTTTAATTATGCTTCACCTCTTGCCATGTTTAACAACATTTAATATTGTTGTATATCGAAACGGGAGAGAACTAAGTAATTCAAATGTGGAGTGTCATCAATATGCAACCCGTTGCATATTGAGCTTCAATAATGTGTAGGAGTTGATTGTTGAGATTTTCCATGTCATGCATAACATGCATCACATTGGTTTGCGCATCATGTGATGCATATGTTGTGGTGTACCATGTGTTGATTGTTGTTTCGGATTGTTCCTTGTCGATAGAGTTCTGAAAGCGTTCTGAGTGTGGGGATTCGTTCGTCTACTTCACAGATTGTCTACTTCACGGATTCGTTCTTCTTCCAAGCGGGATCTTAGGCAAGATTATCATTTCCCTGGATACCACTACTATCATTGCCATGCTAGTTGTCTTTTTTTCTATCGCTATGTCTCGCTACCTACCACTTGTTTGACAAGCCTCCCAAATATGCCATGATAAGCCTCTGACCCTTAACATCCCAGCAAATCATTGTTTGGCTATGTTACCGCTTGCTCAGCCATTCTTATAGCGTTCCTAGATGTAGGTCCAATTGCTTCCATGTGTCAACATGGACATTTTTTGATATCATAATATTATTTCTATTTAATTTAATGCATATATATACTTGGTGAAAGGTGGAAGGTTTGGCCTTTTGCTTGGTGTTTTTTTCCACTTTTGCCACCCCTAGTTACTTGCGTACCAGTGTTATGTTCCATTCCTAACATGCTCGGGGTTTTTATGGAGACCCCCTTGATTTTCATTTTGGGATAAAACTTATCTGGCAAGTCCCAACATTGGTACTACATTTTCCTAATAACTAATAAAAATGCATAGGCACCTGCCGGCACCAGCAGATCTTTAATCAACAACCCGGGCCAGTGCTCCTCATGAGTGTTGGTCCAACCCAGGGCAACTCGGGAGATGTCTACCAGGACACTATATGCTTTGCTTATCTATCGTTTCCTGAGAACGAGATATGCGGCTCCTATTGGGTTCGTCGACACGTCAGGCGGCCTTGCTGGATTTGTTTTACCTTTCTCGAACGTCTTATGCGCAGAATTTCGAATACACTTCGGGCTATCTCGGGGTTGAGATTTTCCAATGGAATTGCCTAAGAAATCACGTGATTCATGGTCGAGGTTATTCCCGCTGCGTGTGGTTAGTTTATGATGGATGAGTTGGAGCACCCCTATAGGGTTAAATCTTTTGGAAAGTCGTGCCCGCAATTACGTGGCAACTTGGAAATTTTGTTTAACACCCGGTCATAGCAAACTTGAAGTAAATTCTAATTAAATACACAAATCATGTGTGTAACCGTGACTGTCTCTTCTCGTGAGTCCTTATCCGGGTGAGAACACGGTGGGCTTATGTTTGACATAAGTAGGTGTTCAATCAGTTAGTGATCATTACTAGTTCATGTCCGTTATGCATAGTCCACCCACTTTACATACCGCGGGGTATATCCCTGATACTATCTGTATGTTAGCCACTCAAATAAATGCTTAGTTGCTTTTTGCAGCCTCACCACTTAACCATACCTCACCCATTAAGCTTTGCTAGTCTTCATACCCTTTGAAATGAGATTGTTGAGTCCCTGTGGCTCACAGATTACTACAACAACAATTGCAGGTATATGTAATGTGATTCTTGAATGTGAGAGTGATGTTTGTTTGATTTGGAGTTCTTCTTCCTCTTCTTCATCGATATATGATGCATTCCAGGCGGCAGCCTAGAATAGCAAGGATGAATGTCATTTTATCGTTTGGTTTCGTCCGTGGTCGGACCTTGCTCTTATGTATGATGTTCCAATATGTTGTTATATTGATGTGATCTTGATGTAGCTTGTGGCTAGTGTAAGTCAATGTCGGGACCCCGATCCTAAGTCATATGAATCCAGACTATAGCATATCACATCACTTTGCGGCCTCACGCACGGTAAGCTCCACGGCTGCAGCCTTACCTTACCCGGGATCATTTGCGTCATTTGGCTCACGTATGTGAACATATCGCTGCCAATCAAATGACAAAGAACCCGGGCTGACATGACTAGTCATAGAACCCAAGTGGCACATCCGTATAGAAACAGGCATACGTAATCCAGCAATGCAGGTGTCGGTCTCAAGCGTGTGTAGACGAGTCATAGCAAGCTACAAGGACTCCATTACGCCGTGAGACATAAATGCCATCAGTGCATGCAGACGAGTCGTAGCAGGCTACAGGGACTCCATTACACTGCGAGACATTTCCCCGAAGGGACAGACACAGCAGCAAAGAAGGAAACATGCTGGTCAATCAATGTGTTCGGAGCAGTAGCAAGCTACCATGGCTCAGTGGAAGCACAAAGAGGCCGTTTCCCGTAAAGAGTACTACTAACGGCACACAACTAGGTGTTGGATCCCATACATACCGTTGCACGTCACACGTACGCACGACATGTCCGATATGCATAGATACAACCATGGCATCACAACATAACCATTCATCAACTTTTATTTCAGAGGCTCAAACGAGCCTTGCAGAATATGTTCTTATAGATAGGGATCACGTGACCCGACACTCAAGTCATACAAACAAGTTCATACAAACCAAGCGGAAGCATAAGTTGTCTGAGTACAGACAGATGAAAGGGTAAAAAGGCACATGGCCTGACTATCTACAGCCCGCCACAGGGCATAAGGTCGTAGCTGGGACACCAGCTATTCGGCATCGTCGACATCTAGAAAGAACCCACCCGATGGGTCCTGGGTCTCATCTCCAACATTTATTAAGCAAACATGAGTACAAACGTACTCAGCAAGTCTTTAAAGCAGACCTAGTCTATTCATGCTCATGTATGAACAAGTGGGTGGTGGAGTTTATGCAGCAATGCTAGCTTTGACTCATGGCTAACCTACACTACACAATTTTAACTCTTTGTTTAAATTTTAGATATCGCACACGAGTCCACTAACTCCATGACAATACACCACCATGGATTCACTTCCCTCTCCTGGGAGAGTGCCATCCACGATACTCACACTTGTCTTGATATTTTTATGAGTATCCATTTGATTATCTATGAACAACATAAGTTATCCAAGTAGTCCATATTTGAGGACGCGGATATTCGAATAGTTTCATACCCTACAGGGGTGTACTTCTTCACACATGCTCTCGCCACTTATCGATGTGTGCTCATAAAACCATGCACCTCGGCAACCTTCAAGCAGAAGCCCAGCGAGGGAGTCGGCCATGACTGTCAATCACATAAGACCTCTAGTCCAGGCTATCGCCTATTTGAGACTGAACCCGCATGGAAGTCCGGCTGAAGTTTCCTCTACAGCCCCAAACGATGTGCGTAGGGTTCCCAAGCCCACCATTCGGGTGACCCTTGGTACATCGTGCCATTGCCTACCGCGTCGTAACCCACCCCTAGGGTCAATGCTACGCACGGCCTCCAGCATGCTATAAACACCAGAAACTACTTGCAACTCCTAGACTAAGGACTAAGCGACCGATAAGTCGAGATGGGTCGAGTTACCGGAACCCAATGCGTGGTAGTAACTAGTCTTGGATCACAAACACGAAACTCAGTTCCTAAGAACGGTCCCAATGAGACAACCCGCTATGTACTCCTACATAGCCTCTCATCGCTACCTTTACCAAATTGGGTTCATCATAAGTTCATCACATTAGAACATCATTGTTTCACTCAGTTCATCACCCAGATGAATCAGACCTGACACAACTCTAAGGATAGCAGGCATAGTAGGCAAAGTAAGCTAAGCACATCATGGCACAAGCATCTACCAGGTATGCTAGGTTGCAAGGTTTAGCTATTTACTGTGACAATGACAGGTCATGCATAAGAATAGGTTCATCTACCATGTATGGCAGACAAGTGAATCTTTGTCCTAATGCAATAAACAAGAGCAGGAGCGAGAGAGTGGGATGTTATCGGAATGATCAAAGAGGTTGCTTGCCTTGTTGGGTAGCGGGAAGGTTCTCTCCTTTGATGGAATACTCGAGGGAATCCTCGGAAGCAGGGCCTACTGCAATGCAGATAAATAGCATTCAATACATGCAAGTGCAACAATATGATGTATGATCATGAAATGGTAGCATGTATGGATGAGCTAATGCAACTAGTGTCTAAGTTAATTTGAAGGGAGTTTGAATATAGGTTCAAAGTTGTTCTTCATTTCAAATTCCATATACTAACCTATTAGCAAATGGCAATGTTCATCTACATAGGTTGCTCTAACATGCATGATAATAGCACAATTGGATTCATTGGATTTTTCTGATAAATTTTCATATATAAATTATTTTCATCTGATTTACATATTAATTTATATGAATTTTTAAAGTTTTAAACAATTTCTAGAATTATTTTAAAATTGGAAAATGAAATATGACATTAGCCTGACGTCACTACGATGTTCGCTGGTTGGCTGACCAGTCCAGGTCAAACCTGACGTGCGGGGCCCGCACGTTAGTGACAGGGGCCTAAACTCCATGCTGACCAGGGGTTTGGCCCACCCTGGGGCCCACTGGTCAGTGGTAGGAGGCTAATTAATCAGGGGGAATTAGCCCCTGATGATGACCACGTCGGCGCCCACTGGGGTGGGGCCGGCGGCGACCATCCGCACAGCAGCGTCTCGCCGGAGTTGCGCATCTGGCGACCATTTGGCGCGCGGAGGGCACCGGGAGATAGCCCATGCACGCGCGCATCCAGCGCTGCGACAGAGGGGGCTCGGGGACCACCGGAGCTACGGTCGGCGACGACCCAAGTGGCGGCGAGTTTTGGGCAGCAAGCGAATGGCGCCTACGGCAAGTGACAGACCGCTAGAGGAGGGGGAAATGGGGCAGGAGCTCACGACGGGGTTGCTAGGGAAGACGACGAGCTCGGGGACGCGTAGACGACCTTGAATCACCGGAGGAAAGCTTCGGCGGCCGGCGGGGAAGAAACGGCGATGGTGCGTCATGGAAGGTTCCCGGCTTCTTCTAGCATCACGAGGGGGATGAGGGGTCACTTCTGGGCTGTTGGTGGGCTCAGAGGGGCGCGGGGGCGCCTAGAATGAAGGCGGCAAGCTCGAGCAGGGCTCGGCCATGGTGGCAGGGAGGAAAAAGGGGGAGAGAGAGCTGCGGCGACTGGGAGGAGGAGAAATGGAGGGAGGGCTTGATCTGGACATCTCCCTGGAGTCTATCCCTCCATCCAGGCGGGCACACAGGTAGGAGGTGGCCGACGCACGGTGACCACGCGCCCGGCGTCCTTATGGCCGGAGGTGGAAGAAGACCGGTTCGCCCGTGGTGGGCTAGACTGGCTTCTTCCCTGGCACAGGGAAGATTTTAATTATTTACTTTTCTGTTTTCTTTTTCTGTTATTCCATTTCTGACATTTGTTCCATTTTATTTTCAGGCACATATGCTATTTTAAAATACCCCAAATATTTTATATATTGAAGTTTGAATATTTTAAAATTATCTGAAAAGTTTCAGGATATTTTAAAAACTAAAATAATGATAATGCTATATTTGATATTTTCAGAAGCTTTATCATTTATTTTTTAACTCCTATAGTTATTCAAAAATTTTAAATGACCCCTTGTATAATCATGTCCATAATTATCACACATAGGGGATATTTTTAAAGGGCATTTTGGATTTGTTGAATTCGCACCAACTTTGAATTATTTTGATTCAATGTGAACTTGGGGTTTCTTTTAGTCCCCATTTCATGTTGATGCAAAATTGAAACATGATGCAACACCCATGCTGTCCTGTGAAATCTAGCTAGGGATGTGACAACTCACCCCCACTCAAAAGAATCTCGTCCCGTGATTTTGAAGTCGTCGGGAAGAGCACGGGGTACTCTAGTCGAAGACGATCTTCTCTTTCCCATGTTGCCTCCTTTTCACAATGGTGTGACCACTGAACCTTGAGAAACTTGATGTTCCGACACCGAGTGGTATGCTCAGCTTGATCAAGAATACGAACAGGGTATTCTCGATATGTAAGGTTATCTTGGACATCAAGCGCTTCGTGGTCTACCTCACGGACAGGGTCCGAGAAGCAACACCTGAGTTGCGAGACGTGGAAGACATCATGAACCTTGGAAAGATGCGGTGGAAGTTCCAATTGGTAGGCAGCCTCTCCTCGTTTAACAAGAATGTGAAAGGGTCCAATGTAACGAGGAGCCAATTTCCCCTTGATACCGAATCGATGGGTACCCTTCAGAGGCGTAACCCAAAAATAAGCCTTCTTGTCAACTTCATAGGTCACAGCCTTATGATGGCGATCATATTGGCTCTTTTGACGAGATTGGGCTGTTTTCAACTTTTTACGAATAATGCGAACTTGCTCCTCTGCATCCTGGATCATATCCGGGCCAAAGAGTTGCCTCTCTCTGGTTTCTGACTAGTTAAGAGGTGTTCAACACCTTCGTCCTGTCACATCCCTAGCTAGATGTCATAGGACAGCATGGGTGTTGCATCATGTTTCAATTTTGCATCAACATGAAATGGGGACTAAAAGAAACCCCAAGCTCATATTTGAATCAAACCAATTCAAAGTTGGTGAAAATTCAGCAAATCCCAAATGCCCATCTAAAATATCCCCTATGTCTGATAATTATGGACATGATTATACAAGGGTCATTCAAAATATTTGAACAACTGAAGCAATTTAAAAATAAATGATAAAGCTTCTGAAAATATCAAATAAAGCATTATCATTATTTTAGTTTACAAAATATCCTGAAACT
Source organism: Hordeum marinum (assembly GCA_022496015.1). Taxonomy (NCBI): domain Eukaryota; kingdom Viridiplantae; phylum Streptophyta; class Magnoliopsida; order Poales; family Poaceae; genus Hordeum; species Hordeum marinum. The sequence continues at coordinate 209,514,494 of CM039674.1, read as the reverse complement.
TTTCAGATAAGTTTGAAATATTCAAACTTGAATACAAAAAATATTTGGGATATTTTAAATTAGCATCTGTACCTGAAAAGAAAAGAAAACAAATGTCAGCTACAGAAAAACCAGAAAAGAGAAAAGACAGAAGTAGAGGCCCAGGGGGAACCGGCCCATCTCGCACATGGTCGGTCATCCATGTCCTCTCGCCAGGAGGACAGGGGAATGCGTTCGCCACGCGCGGGCATCGGCCACCTCCTCCCTGCCTGGCTGCTAGCCTGGAGGGCTAGGAGAGCTCAAGCGCGAGGCCACCTTGTCGTGGCCTCTTTCTCCTTTCCCTCTCTCCCTCGCGTGCTCTCTCTCTCGCTCGCTCTCCTCCCTCCTCTGCTCCGCCATGGTCGAGCTTGTCGCCGTCGCGTAGCTACCGTTCTGGCCACCCCCGCGCCCATTTGAGCCCCACAGCAACCCCGCAGTGACCCCCTCGTCCTCCTCATGATGCTAGAAGACGTCGGGAGCCCTCCATGGCATGTTGTCGCTGTTTCTTCCCCGCCATCCACCGAAGCTTTCCTCCGGCGATTCGAGGTCGTCTGCGCATCCCCGAGCTCGCCGTCATCCCCGGCAACCCCGTCGTGAGCTCCTACTCTGTTTCCCCTTCTCTTGCGGCCTGTCCCTTGTCGTAGGTGTCGTTCCCCTTGCTGCCGAAGCTCGCCGCCGCACGGGTCGTCGCCGGCCGTAGCTCTGGTGGCCCCCGAGCCCCCTCTGCCGCAGCGCTGGATGCGCACGTGCACGGGCTATCTCCTGGGCCCTCCGTGCGCCAAATGGTCGCCGGAGGCGCAACTCCGGCAAGTTGCCGCTGTGCGGATGGTCGTTGTCGGCCCCGCTCCGGTGCGTGCCGACGTGGCCATCATCAGGGGCTAATCCCCCTGATTAGTTAGCCTCCTACCCCTGACCAGTGGGCCCCAGAGTGGGTCAAACCCCTGTCAGCGTGGAGTTTAGCCCCCTATCACTAACGTGCGGGCCCTGCACGTCAGGTTTGACCTGGCCTGGTCAGCTGACCAGCTTACATTGTGATGACGTCAGGCTGACGTCATATTTAATCTTTTCCAGTTTTAAAATAATTCCAAAAATTGTTTAAAACTTCAAAAATTCATATAAATTAATCTATAAATCAGATGGAAATAATTAATATATGAAAATTTTCCAGAAAAATCCAATGAATCCAATGGTGCTATTATCATGCTATTATCAGAAAAATTCAATTAATCTGGAGAAGAACATTGACATTTGCTAATAGGTTAAAATATGGAATTTTGAAATGAAGAACGATTTGGACCTATATTCAAACTCATTTCAAATTAACTTGAACATTAGTTGCATTAGCTCATCCATACATGCTACCATGCCATGATCATGCATCATATTGTTGCACTTGCATGTATTGATTGCTTCTTATCTGCATTGCGGTAGACCCTACTTCTGAGGATACCCCCGAGTATTCCAACGAAGGAGAGAACCTTCCCGCTACCTACAAGGCAAGCAACCCCCCTTGATCATTCCGATAACATCCCACTCTCTCACTCCTGCTCTTGTTTATTGCATTAGGACAAATGCTCATATGTATGTCTTACATGGTAGAAGAACCTATTCTTTTGCATAACCTGTCATTGTCATAGTAAATAGCTAAACCATGCAACCTAGCCTACCTGGTAGATGCTTGTGCCATGATGTGCTTAGCTTACTTTGCCTGCTATGCTTGCTACGCTTAGAGTTGTGTCAGGTCTGATTCATCTGGGCGATGAACTGGAGTGAAACATTGTTGATCCGATGTGATAAGCTTATGATGAACCCGATTTGGTTAAGGTAGCGATGACAGGCTATGTAGGAGTACATAGAGGGTTATCTCATTGGGACCATTCTTAGGAACTGAGTTCCGTGTTTGTGATCCAAGACTAGATGCTACCACACATTGGGTTCCGGTAACTCGACCCCTCTCGACTTATCAATCACTTAGTTCTTAGTCCAGGAGTTGCAAGTAGTTTCTAGTGTTTATAGTATGTTGGAGGCTATGCGTAGTGCTGACCCTAGGGGTGGGTTACGACGCAGTAGGCAGTGGCACAGTGTACCAAGGGTCACCCGAATGGTGGTCTTGGGAACCCTACGCACATCGTTTGGGGACGTAGCGGAAACTTCGGTCGGACTTCCATGCGGGTTTAGTCTCAAATAGGCGATATCCTAGACTAGAGGTCTTATGTGATTGACGGTCGTGGCCGACTCCCTCGCTGGGCTTCCGCTGGAAGGTTGCCGAGGTGCATGGTTTTATGAGCACACAGCGATAAGTGGCGAGAGCGTGTGTGAAGAAGTACACCCCTGCAGGGTATGAAACTATTCGAATAGCCGCGTCCTCGGATATGGACTACTTGGAAAACTTATGTTGTTCATACATAATCAAATGGATACTCATAAAAATATAAAGACAAGTGTGAGTACCGTGGATGGCACTCTCCCAGGAGAGGGAAGTGAATCCATGGTGGTGTATTGTCATGGAGTTAGTGGACTCGTGTGCGATATCTAAAATGGCAACAAAGAGCTAACATTGTGTAGGGTAGGTTAGCCATGAGTCAAAGCTAGCATTGGTGCGTAAACTCCACCACCACCCCCTTTGTTGCTACATGAGCATGAATAGACTAGGTCTGCTTTAAAGACTTGCTGAGTACGTTTGTACTCATGTTTGCTTAATAAATGTTGTAGATGAGACCCCGAACCCATCGGGTGGGTTCTTTCTAGATGTCGACGAAGACGAATAGCTGGTGTCCCAGCTACGACCTATGCCCTGTGGCGGGCTGTATATAGTCAGGCCATGTGCCTTTTAACCCTTTCATCTATTTGTACTCAGACAACTTATGCTTCCGCTTGGTTTGTATGAACTTGTTTGTATGACTTGAGTATCGGGTCATGTGACCCATATCTGTAAGAACATATTATCCAAGGCTCGGCTGAGCCTCTTAAATAAAAGTTGTGTTGTTGTATGGTTATGTTGTGATGTCATAGTTGTATATATGCATATCGGGCATGTCGTGCGTACGTGTGACGTGCAATGGTATGTATGGGATCCGACACCTAGTTGTGTGCCTCTAGTAGTACTCTTTACGGGAAACTGCGTCTTTGTGCTTCCATCGAGCCATGGTAGCTTGCTACTGCTCCGGACACATTGATTGACAGACATGTATACTTCTTTGCTGCTATGTCTGTCCCTTCGGGGAAATGTCTCGTAGTGTAATGGAGTCCCTATAGCCTACTACGACTCGTCTATGTGCAGTGATGACATTTATGTCCCACGACGTAATGGAGTCCTTGTAGCTTGCTATGACTCGTCTACACACGCTTGAGGCCAACACCTGCATTGCTGGGTTACATATGCCTCTTTCCGTATAGATGTGCCACTTGGGCTCTATGACTAGTTATGTCGGCCGGGTTCTCTGTCGTTTGATTGCCAGTGACATGTTCGCATACGTGAGCCAAAAGACGCAAACGGTCCCGACTAAGGTCAGGCTGCAGCCGTGGAGCCTACCGTGCATGAGGCCGCAAAGTGATGTGATATGTCACAGTCTGGATTCGGATGACTTAGGATCGGGGTCCCGACAGCGTTGGTATCAGAGCCTGACTAACTAAAGGACTACCAAGCCAAACCGGTCGAAGTTGAGTCTAGAAACACTATAGAAAAGTAGGGGAATTGATTGTGGAAGGGAACGTAAGGCTCTTTTTACTCCTCTTCCCAAGTTATTCTATTTTGAGTCATTCTCATCTTTTCTATGGGGATAAGAACTAGGCTTCTCATCCATTGCTTAGGATGCCGAGTTACTAGCCATGGACTACTAGCTAACTTGTTTGCAAGAGTATATTGGTACTCAAGTATTGTTGGTGTCACAAACAGATGGAGAAGAGATTTGAGTCTAGAAAGTTGAGTGGTTATGCTGTTCCAATATTTTGCAGTTGTCTGAAAATCCTTTTTGAGCAATTACAGTCGTTATGCTGCCAAATTTCTGCTAGAGTCTCTAATGTCTTTGCATCATTCTCTGTTTCAGATGCCCCCTCGTCCTTCCCGTCAGGTGGTCCATCTGACTAGGTGCATCGATGTACCGGGTCACACGGTCATGTTGGTTAGAGTTATGATGGAGGCTGGATACCGTTGGTACCCAGAGTACACAGTGGAGGAACAACATCGAGATTTCAACTAGAGCCAGTATCTGTGTACCGTTAAGATATATCCTTCTTATCCTGGAGCTGCAGAACCGCTTCACTGGACCTATGGATTAGGTGTCACCATAGATATGGCAGTTCAGGAGGCCGCCTACACCATGCTTACTATCATGAGGTTTCACCATGGTCTACTTCAGAACACAAAGTTCTATTATGTTCCTGCTTCCATGGAAGGACAGGATGGTTATCTTAGCGCAGCCTACTGTGATCATTCCCATCAGGACCCTAGGCTGCAGGTGACCGCTTAGATGTTGGAGAACAGGGATCGTGATGCACGTGCCCTTCGCATGGAGCTTTATGCCAGCCGTGCACGTCTTTGGACAGCCCTCACGCAGTTGGCACCTGTCGTGCAGACAGGCTATGGAGATTCGGAGATGTTGTCCCCATCGCAGACTCATTTGCCAGCACACGTAGACTGGCCTAATGTTGGAGGCATCACCCCTCTTTGAGGACAGCTGTTGCCACCAACGAGGGGACCAGGGCCACATCCGTGCCCTTACGGTTCCCAAGGATCACAGGCTAGAGTGTTTCTGGATCCTCAGGTTCAGCTCCCGGGTCATGGGGGTAACCTGTATGAGGCATTCTACGGCAATGCTTGAGTACGTGGATGTTAGTACTAATATGGTAGTAATCGTATCGCCACAGTCCTACGTGTCTTGTGGGATATGATTGAGGTTGAGAGTTGAGTTCCGGAGGTGTAGATAGATAATGTGTAGGAAGCTTGTAATGCCTCCGATGAGTGGTGTCATCTCTCTGTAGTTTGCTTTCAGCTTGGGCTTGTACTGAACTATGTCATGGTGTGTATGAGTCATGGTGTTCATATGGCAGTTGTTATTTCCATGTTGTTGGGTGTTTACCCTGCATGCCATGTTGTCCAGTACATTCCTTATCTCATGCCATAGAGTTGATGTCCTTTATGTTTAAGTTGTGGGTTTGTTTCCCAGGATGGTGGCAACCAGGAATAACCCCGTGCCTGCCCCTGAGCAGGGCGAGGGAAGCCAGCCAAGGCAAGAGGATCTGCCACATGCGCCTTCTCTGGCAGAAGTGATGCTTGAAGCCGAAAGGAACAAGAGAGAGACCAACAAGCTGCTAGAACGAATTGAGCAGAACACAGAGCGTGCTCCCCGCAATGATCTCAATGATGGTGTGTCACTCGGTGATTTTGTCAGACTGTGCCCACCTAAGTATCATCATTCGGTCGACCCACTCGACGCGGATGATTGGCTGACCAGCATGTTCCGCAAGATCCGGGCTGTCAATGTGTCCGAGGCCAACAAGGTGACCTTTGCAACCTACTTTCTGGAAGGACCCGCTAATCTGTGGTGGGAAAATCATGAAGCCATGCGTCTCGCAGTCCCCGCACCAACTTGGGCAGAATTCAGTGCAGCATTTCGTACCCATCACATCTCGGAAGGGCTGATGGATCGTAAGAGAGAGGAATTTTGTGCTTTCACCCAGGGCAGGCTGTCAGTGGATGCCTATACCCGTGAGTTTGGAAATCATGCTCGCTATGCCTCGGAGGAAGTTTCAACTGATGCCAAGAAGCAGGCTAGGTTCCGCAAGGGACTTAATCCTGAGCTCCGTTGAGATCTGCGCTTGCATGAATACACAACCTTCTAGGCTCTCGTCAACAAGGCTATCAATGCCGAGTCTGGACAGACTGACTATGAGGCCACGAGAAATCACAATCGTGACTTCAGCCCCACATCTGGCTCGGGCCCCAACAAACGTCGGGTCTGGGTGCCCAATGCAGCTTTGCCACCAAGGTACACCGCGAGGCCATCCTTCCAAGCGCCTTGTCCAGCTCAGCCCAACCCTCCAGCAAGGTCCTTTGGAGGTACTCCTGCCAATGTTGCTCCCTGTGCCACCGTGGTCTGCTACAAATGTGGAGAACCAGGACACTACTCTCGTGATTGTCCTCAGGATAATGCTAAGCCAGCTAGACATGGGAAGCCGGGAAAAGCCTTCTATGTGAAGCCAGCTCCTGCTCGTGGACAAGTGAATTATGTCTCTGCTGAGGAAGCCATTGAGGATCCTGATGTTATCCTAGGTATGCTCCTTGTCAATAGTCATCCAGCATCTGTTCTATTTGATACTGGGGCATCTCATTCCTTCATCTCAGAAAGTTATGCACAGTTGCATAAAATGTCTTTTTGTGATATGCCTACTCCTTTGGTAGTTCAGACTCCTGGTTCAAAGTGGCAAACATCTAGAATGAGCCATGATAATGAAATTTTGGTGGACAGGCTAGTCTTCCTAGCATCTTTGATAGCCCTCAAGTCTTCGGACATCAATATCATTTTAGGCATGGATTGGATGAAAGCCCACGATGCTAAGATTGATACTCATACTAGGAATGTTCAACTTACACATCCATCGGGTGAGATAGTTAATGTCTCCACTCGAGAAGCCAAGCGCCAACTCTATTCCCTCAATGCTAGCCATCTTCCAGAGTAGGAAGATATTCCAGTAGTCCATGACTTTCCGGATGTCTTCCCAAAAGAACTGTCAGGAATTCCTCCTGTCAGAGATGTTGAATTTGTGATAGAGCCTATTCCAGGGACTGTCCCAATAGCCAGAAGACCCTATAAGATGGCACCCTTAGAACTAGCCGAGCTTAAGATCCAACTCGATGAGTCTTTGAAGAAAGGTTTCATCCATCCTAGTTCTTCTCCTTGGGCTTGCCCCGTCCTCTTTGTCAAGAAGAAGGATGGATCGGATCGGATGGTTGTAGATTATCGGCCAGTGAATCAGGTCACCATAAAGAACAAGTATCCGCTTCCCAGGATCAACGATTTGTATGATCAACTCGCTGGATCCTCTGTCTTTTCCAAATTGGATTTGAGGTTGGGATACCATCAAATCAGAATTAGAAAGGGGGACATTCCAAAAATGGCTTTTGTCACTCGTTATGGCAAATACGAGTACACCGTCATGTCCTTCGGTTTAACCAATGCCCCAGCCACCTTCTCTCGCTTGTTGAATTTGATCTTCATGGATTATTTGGATAAATTCGTTGTGGTTTATCTCAATGATATACTCAGCTACTTGAAGAACGAACAAGAACATGTCGAGCATCTAAGGGTGGTATTGATGAAACTTTGAGAGCACCGTCTGTACGCGAAATTCTCCAAGTGTGAATTTTGGTTGCCAGAAGTGACCTATCTAGGCCACGTGATATCTAGTAAAGGTATTGCTGTCAATCCCGAGAGAGTTCAGGCCGTCCTCGATTGGACTCAACCTGAATCGGTTAAGAAAGTTTGGAGTTTCCTTGGCTTAGCGAGCTATTGTCGCTGCTTTGTCGAGAATTTCTCCAAGGTTGCCAAACCTCTGTCTGAACTCCTCAATAAATATAAAAAGTTCGAGTGGACCCCACAATGCGAGCACAGTTTAAAAGTTGAAAAGACGCTGACCTCTGCTCCCGTTCTGGTGCCACCAGATTTCCCTAAGGACTTTGTTATCTATTGCGACGCCTCGTGACAAGGATTAGGTTGCATTCTCATGCAAGATCGTCATGTGATTAAATACGCATGTCGACAGTTGCATCCACATGAGGATAATTATCCAACACATGATCTTGAGCTTGCAGCTATGGTCCATGCACTGAAAACTTGGCGACATTACCTTCTGGGTAATCGTTACGAAATTTACACTAATCACCAAAGTCTGAAATATATCTTCACCCACCCGGATTTGAATCTCAGGCAAAGACGGTGGGTTGAGTTGATTACAGATTATGACTTAGGGATAACTTACACCCCGGGGAAAGCCAATGTCATGGCTGATGCACTAAGTCGTAAGTCTTATTGTAACAACCTGAGGTTACAACAAGGTCAACCATTTCTCCATGAGGAATTTCGGAAGTTAAACCTCCACATTGTTCCTCAAGGATTCCTATCCAACCTGGTGGCGAAACCTACCCTTGCGGATCAAATATTAGAAGCCCAGAAGCATGATGTCGGGATATCTCAGATCAAGAAAAACATTAAGAAGGGTAATGTTAGGTGCTTCTTGGTAGATGATCGAGGTGTTGTTTTCTTTGAGAACCACTTGGTGATCCCAAAGAAGCAACATCCACGAGAATTGATCCTTAAGGAGGCTCATGTTTCTCCTCTCACAATTCATCCGGGTAGTACCAAGATGTATCAGGACCTACGCCAGAGGTTCTGGTGGACTAGGATGAAGGGAGAAATTGCTCAGTTCGTTGCTAATTGCGACGTTTGTCGTCGCGTGACAGCAGAACGTCAAAGGCCTGCTGGCACCCTCCAACCTTCAGCTGTTCCTGAATGGAAATGGGATAAGATCGGTATGGATTTCATTACCGGTTTTCCCAGGACCAAGAGAGGGAATAATGCTATCTTTGTGGTCATTGACCGCCTTTCCAAAGTTGCTCATTTTCTTCCTGTTCGGGAGAGTATAACTGCTAGCTAGCTAGCGGAGTTATATGTTTCTCGAATAGTTTCTCTTCATGGTGTTCCTGTGAGATTAACTCAGACCGTGGAAGTATCTTTACATCCTGATTTTGGGAATGTTTTCAAACCGCTATGGGGACTCATCTATCCTTTAGCACTGCTTTCCACCCGCAATCAAGTGGTCAAGTTGAGCGAGTCAATCAAAATCTTGAAGACATGCTCCGAGCTTGTGTTATATCCTTCGGTATGAATTGGGAGAAATGTCTTACATTTGCTGAATTTGCATATAACAATAGTTATCAATCAAGCTTGGGCAAAGCCCCTTTTGAAGTTCTTTCTGGACGAAGGTGTCGAACACCTCTTAACTGGTCAGAAACCGGAGAGAGGCAACTCTTTGGCCCGGATATGATCCAGGATGCAGAGGGCAAGTTCGCATTATTCGTGAAACGTTGAAAATAGCCCAATCTCGTCAACAGAGCCAATATGATCGCCATCATCAGGCTGTGACCTATGAAGTTGACGAGAAGGCTTACCTTCGGGTTACGCCTCTGAAGGGTACACATCGATTCGGTATCAAGGCCAAGTTGGCTCCTCGTTACATTGGACCTTTTCGCATTCTTGCTAAACAAGGAGAGGTTGCCTACCAATTGGAACTCCCATCGCATCTTTCCAAGGTTCATGATGTCTTGCACGTCTCGCAACTCAGGCGTTGCTTCTCGGACCCTGTCCGTGAGGTAGACCACAAAGCGCTTGATCTCCAAGATAACCTTACATATCGAGAATACCCTGTTCGTATTCTTGATCAAGCTGAGCGTACCACTCCGCAACAGAACATCAAGTTTCTCAAGGTTCAGTGGTCACACCATTTTGAAAAGGAGGCCACATGGGAAAGAGAAGATTGTCTTCGACTAAAGTACCCCGTGCTCTTCCCGACGACTTCAAAATCTCAGGACAAGATTCTTTTGATTGGGGGTGAGTTATCACATCCCTAGCTAGATGTCAAGGACAGCATGGGTGTTGCATCATGTTTCAATTTTGCATCAACGTGAAATGGGGACTAAAATAAACCCCAAGCTCATATTTGAATCAAACCAATTCAAAGTTGGTGAAAATTCAACAAATCCCAAATGCCCATCTAAAATGTCCCCTATGTCTGATAATTATGGACATGATTATACAAGGGTCATTCAAAATATTTGAACAACTGAAGCAATTTAAAAATAAATGATAAAGCTTCTGAAAATATCAAATAAAGCATTATCAGTATTTTAGTTTAAAAAATATCCTGAAACTTTTTAGATAAGTTTGAAATATTAAAACTTCAATATAAAAAATATTTGGGATATTTTCAATTAGCATCTGTACCTGAAAAGAAAATAAAACAAATGTCACATACAGAAAAACCAGAAAAGAGAAAAGAAAGAAGCAGAGGCCGAGGGGGGAACCGGCCCATCTGGCCTATGGCTAGTCATCCATGTCCTCTCGCCAGGAGGACAGGGGCGTGCGTTCACCGCATGCGGGGACACGCCAGCCACCTCCTCCCTGCCTGGCTGCTGGCCTGGAGGGCTGGGAGAGCTCCAGCATGAGGCCTCGTTGTCGTGGCCTCTTTCTCCTCTCCCTCTCTCCCTCGCTCTCTCTCTCTCCCTCCTCCCTCCTCTGCTCCGCCATGGCCGAGCTTGTCGCTGCCACATAGCCGCCATTCTAGCCGCCCCCATGCCCATCTGAGCCCCGCAGCAGCCTCACAGTGACCCTCTCGTCCTCCCCGTGACGCTAGAAGACCACGGCAGCTCTCCGTGGCGTGTTGTCGCCGTTTTTTCCCTGCCGCCGCCGAAGCTTTCCTCCGGCGATTCGAGGTCGTCTACGCATCTCCGAGCTCGCCGTCGTCCCCGGCAACCCCGTCGTGAGCTCCTGCTCCATTTCCCCTTCTCTTGCGGCATGTCCCTTGTCAAAGGTGTCGTTCCCCTTGCTGCCGAAGCTCACCGCCGCTCGGGTCGTCGCCGGCCGTAGCTCCGGTGGCCCCCGAGCCCCCTCTGCCGCAGCGCTGGATGCGCGCGTGCATGGGCTATCTCCCGGTGCCCTCCACGCGCCAAATGGTCGCCGGAGGCGCAACTCCGGCGAGTCGCCGCCATGTGGATGGTCGCCACTGGCCCCGCTCCGGTGGGTGCCGACGTGGCTATCATTAGGGGCTAATCCCCCTGATTAGTTAGCCTCCTGCCATTGACCAGTGGGCCCTAGAGTGGGTCAAACCCCTGGTCAGCACGGAGTTTAGGCCCCTATCACTGACGGGGCGGGCCCGCACGTCAGGTTTGACCTGGCCTGGTCAGCTGACCAGCTGACATTGTGATGATGTCAGGCTGACGTTGTGATGACATCAAGCTGACGTCATATTTAATCTTTTCCAGTTTTAAAATAATTCCAGAAATTGTTTAAAACTTCAAAAATTCATATAAATTAATCTGTAAATCAGATGGAAATAATTTATATATGAAAATTTATCAGAAAAATCCAATGAATCCAATGGTGCTATTATAATGCATGTTAGAGCAACCTATGTAGAAGAACATTGACATTTGCTAATAGGTTAAAATATGGAATTTGAAATGAAGAATGATTTGAACCTATATTCAAACTCATTTCAAATTAACTTGAACATTAGTTGCATTAGCTCATCCGTACATGCTACCATGCCATGATCATGCATCATATTGTTGCACTTGCGTGTATTGATTGCTTCTTATCTGCATTGCGGTAGGCCCCACTTCTGAGGATACCCCTAAGTATTCCAATGAAGGAGAGAACCTTTCCGCTACCCAGCAAGGCAAGCACTCACCCCTTGATCATTCCGATAACATCCCCACTCTCTTGCTCCTGCTCTCATTTATTGCATTAGGACAAATGCTCATATGTATGTCTTACACGGTAGAAGAACCTATTCTTTTGCATAACCTGTCATTGTCATAGTAAATAGCTAAACCTTGCAACCTAGCATACCTGGTAGATGCTTGTGCCATGATGTGCTTAGCTTACTTTGACTGCTATGCTTGCTATGCTTAGAATTGTGTCAGGTCTGATTCATTTGGGTGATGAACTCGAGTGAAACATTGTTGATCCGATTGATAAGCTTATGATGAACCCGATTTGGTTAAGGTAGCGATGAGAGGCTATGTAGGAGTACATAGAGGGTTGTCTCATTGGGACCATTCTTACGAACTAAGTTCTGTGTTTGTAATCCAAGACTAGATGCTACCGCACATTGGGTTCCGGTAATTCGACCCCTCTCGACTTATCAATCGCTTAGTCCTTAGTCCAGGAGTTGCAAGTAGTTTCTGGTGTTTATAGTATGTTGGAGGCCGTGCATAGCGTTGACCCTAGGGGTGGGTTACGATGTGGTAGGCAGTGGCACGGTGTACCAAGGGTCACCCGAATGGTGGGCTTGGGAACCCTGCGCTTCGTTTGGGGCCGTAGCGGAAACTTCGACCGGACTTTCATGCGGGTTTAGTCTCAAATAGGCGATAGCCTGGACTAGAGGTCTTATGTGATTGACGGTCGTGGCCGACTCCCTCGCTGGGCTTCCGCTTGAAGGTTGCCGAGGTGCATGGTTTTATGAGCACATAGCGATAAGTGGCGAGAACGTGTGTGAAGAAGTACACCCCTGCAGGGTATGAAACTATTCGAATAGCCGCTTCCTTGGATATGGACTACATGGAAAACTTATGTTGTTCATAGATAATCAAATGGATACTCATAAATATATCAAGACAAGTGTGAGTACCGTGGATGGCACTCTCCCAGGAGAGGGAAGTGAATCCATGGTGGTGTATTGTCATGGAGTTAGTTGACTCATGTGCGATATCTAAAATGGAAACAAAGAGTTAACATTGTGTAGTGTAGCTTAGCCATGAGTCAAAGCTGGCATTGGTGCGTAAACTCCACCACCACCACCTTTGTTGATACATGAGCATGAATAGACTAGGTCTGCTTTAAAGACTTGTTGAGTATGTTTGTACTCATGTTTTCTTAATAAATGTTGCAGACGAGACTCCGGACCCATCGGGTGGGTTCTTTCTAGATGTCGATGAAGCCAAATAGCTGGTGTCCCAGCTGCGACCTATGCCCTGTGGCGGGCTGTATATAGTCAGGCCATGTGCCTTTTAACCCTTTCATCTGTCTGTACTCAGACAGCTTATGCTTCCGCTTGGTTTGTATGAACTTGTTTGTATGACTTGAGTGTCGGGTCATATGACCCCTATCTGTAAGAACATATTATGCAAGGCTCGGCTGAGCCTCTTAAATAAAAGTTGTGTTATTGTATGGTTATGTTGTGATGCCATAGTTGTATCTATGCATATCGGGCATGTCATGCATACATGTGGCGTGCAACGATATGTATGGGATCTGATGCCTAGTTGTGTGCCTGTAGTAGTACTCTTTACGGGAAACTGCCTCTTTGTGCTTCCACCGAGCCATGGTAGCTTGCTACTGCTTCAGACACATTGATTGACCGGCATGTATCCTTCTTTGCTGCTGTGTCTATCCCTTCGGGGAAATGTCTCTCAGTGTAATGGAGTCCCTGTAGCATGCTACGACTCGTCTACGTGCAGTGATGACATTTATGTCCCACGACGTAATGGAGTCCTTGTAGCTTGCTATGACTCGTCTACACATGCTTGAGGCCGACACCTGCATTGTTGGGTTACGTATGCCTGTTTCCGTACGGATGTGCCACTTGGGTTCTATGACTAGTTATGTCGGCCCGGTTTCTCTGTCATTTTATTGCCAGTGACATGTTCACATACGTGAGCCAAAAGACGCAAACGGTCCCGGCTAAGGTAAGGCTGTAGCCGTGGAGCCTACCGTGCGTGAGGCCGCAAAGTGATGTGATATGTTACAGTCTGTATTCATATGACTTAGGATCGGGGTCCCGACATGTCCATAGAGAACTTCAAACGGGGCTTTGCCCAGGCTTGATTGATAACTATTGTTATATGCAAATTCGGCAAATGGAAGACATTTCTCCTAGTTCATACCGAAAGATATAACCCAAGCTCGGAGCATGTCTTCGAGGATTTGATTGACTCTCTCAACTTAACCACTTGATTGCGGGTGGAAAGCAGTGCTAAAAGATAGATGAGTCCCCATAGCGGTTTGAAAACTTTCCCAAAATCGGGAAGTAAAGATACTTCCGCGGTCTGAGTTAACCTCCAATGGAACACCATGAAGAGAAACTATTCGAGAAACATATAACTCCGCTAGCTGGCTAGCAGTTATACTCTCCCGAATAGAAAGAAAATGAGCCACTTTGGAAAGGCGGTCAATGACCACAAAGATAGGATTATTCCCTCTCTTGGTCCTAGGAAATCCAGTAATGAAATCCATACCGACCTTATCCCATTTCCATTCGGGAATAGCTAAAGGTTGAAGGGTGCCAGCAGGCCTTTGATGGTCTGCTTTCACGCGATGACAAACGCCACAATTAGCAACGAACTGGGCAATTTCTCTCTTCATCCTAGTCCACCAGAACATCTGGCGTAGGTCCTGATACATCTTGGTACTACCCGGATGAATTATGAGAGGAGAATCATGAGCCTCCTTAAGGATCAATTGTCGTAGATGTTGCTTCTTTGGGATCACCAAGCGGTTCTCAAAGAATACAACACCTCGATCATCTACCAAGAAGCACCTAACATTACCCTTCTTAATGTTTCTCTTGATCTGAGATATCCTTGCATCATGCTTCTGGGCTTCTATAATTTCATCCGTAAGAGTAGGTTTTGCCACTAGGTTGGATAGGAATCCTTGAGGAACAATGTGGAGGTTTAGCTTCCGAAATTCCTCATGAATAAGTTGTTGACCATGTTGTAACATCAGGTTGTTACAATAAGACTTATGACTTAGTGCATCAGCCATGACATTGGCTTTCCCCAGGGTGTAAGTTATCCCTAAGTCGTAATCTGTAATCAACTCAACCCACCGTCTTTGCCTGAGATTCAAATCTGGCTTGGTGAAAATATATTTCAGACTTTGGTGATCAGTGTAAATTTCGCAATGATTACCCAGAAGGTAATGTCGCCAAGTTTTCAAGGCATGGACCACAGCTGCAAGCTCAAGATCATGTGTTGGATAATTATCCTCATGTGGATGCAACTATCGAGATGCGTATGCAATCACATGACGATCTTGCATGAGAATGCAACCTAACCCTTGTCGCGAGGCGTCGCAATAGATAACAAAGTCCTTAGAGAAGTCTGGTGGCACCAGAACGAGAGCAGAGGTCAGTCGTCTTTTCAACTCCTAAAAATTGTGCTCGCGTTGTGGGGTCCACTTGAACTTTTTTTCTTTCTTGAGGAGTTCAGTCAGATGTTTCGCAACCTTGGAGAAATTCTCGACAAAGCGGCGACAATAGCTCGCTAAGCCAAGGAAACTCTGAACTTGCTTAACCGATTCAGGTTGAGTCCAATCAAGGACGGCCTAAACTCTCTCGGGATTGACAGCAATACCTTTACCAGAGATCACGTGGCCTAGATAGGTCACTTCTGGTAACCAAAATTCACACTTGGAGAATTAGGCATACAGACGGTGCTCTCAAAGTTTCATCAATACCAGCCTTGGATGCTCGGCATGTTCCTGTTTGTTCTTCGAGTAGATGAATATGTCGTCGAGGTAAACCATGACGAATTTATCTAAATACTCCATGAAGATCGAATTCGTCAAGCGAGAGAAAGTGGCTGGGGCATTGGTTAAACCGAAGAACATGACGGTGTACTCGTATTGGCCATAACGAGTGACAAAAGCCGTTTTTGGAATGTCCCCGTTTCTAATTCTGATTTGATGGTATCCCAACCTCAAATCCATTTTGGAAAAGACAGAGGACCCAGTGAGTTGATCATACAAATCGTTGATCTTGGGGAGCGGATACTTGTTCTTTATGGTGACCAGATTCACTGGCCGATAATCCAGAACCATCCGATCCAATCCATCCTTCTTCTTGACGAAGAGGACAGGACAAGCCCAAGGAGAAGAACTAGATTGGATAAACCTTTCTTCAAAGCCTCATCGAGTTGAATTTTAAGTTCGGCTAGCTCTAAGGGTGCCATCTTATAGGGTCTTCTAGCTATTGGGACAGTCCCTAGAATAAGCTCTATCACAAAGTCAACATCTCTGATAGGAGGAATTCCTGGCAGTTCTTCTAGAAAGACATCCGGAAAGTCACGGACTATCGGAATATCTTCTAACTCTGGAAGAGGGCTAGCCTTGAGGTAATAGAGTTGGCGCTTGGCTGTTCGAGTGGAGACATTAACTATCTCACCTGATGGATGTGTAAGTTGAACATTCCTTGTGTGAGTATCAATCTTAGCATAGTGGGCTTTCATCCAATCCATGCATAGAATGATATTGATGTCCGAAGACTTGAGGGCTATCAAATATGCTAGGAAGACTAGCCTATCCACCAGAATCTCATTATCATGGCTCACTCTAGAAGTTTGCCACTTTGAACCAGGAGTCTGGACTACTAAAGGAGTAGGCATATCACAAAAAGACATGTTATGCAACTGTGCATAACTTTCTGAAATGAAAGAATGAGATGCCCCAGTATCAAATAGAACAGATGCTGGATGATTATTGACAAGGATTGTACCTAGGATAACATCAGGATCCTCAATGGCTTCCTCAGCAGAGACATAATTCACTCGTCCACAAGAAGGAGTTGGCTTCACATAGAAGGCTTTTCCCAGCTTCCCAAGTCCAGCGGGCTTGGCATTAGCCTAAGGGGAATCACGAGAGTAGTGTCGTGGTTCTCCACATTTGTAGCAGACCACGATGGCACGGGGAGCAACATTGGCAAGCGGACCTCCAAATGGCCTGGCTAGAGGGTTGGGCTGAGTTGGGTGAGGCGCCTAGAAGGATGGCTCGCGGTGTATCTTGGCGGTACAACTGCGTTGGGCACCCAGACCCGGCGTTTGTTGGAGCCTGAGCCAGATGCGGGGCTGAGGTCACGGTTGTGCTTTCTCGTGGCCTCATAGTCAGTCTGTCCAGTCTCTGCATTGATAGCCTTGTTGACAAGAGCCTAGAAGGTTGTGCACTCATGCAGGCGCAAATCTCGACGGAGTTCAGGATTGAGTCCCTTGCAGAAGCTAGCATGTTTCTTGGCATCAATTGAAACTTCCTCTGAAGTATAGCGAGCAAGATTGCCGAACTCACGGCTATAGGCATCCACTAACAGTCTGCCATGGGTGAAAGCACAAAATTCCTCTCTCTTGCGATCCATCACCCTTCCAGAATGTGATGGGTACGAAATGTTGCACTGAATTCTGCCAAAGTTGGTGCAGGGCCTGCGGAACGCATGGCTTCATAATTTTCCCACCACAGATTAGCGGGTCCTTCCAGAAAGTAGGTTGCAAAGGTCACCTTGTTGGCCTCGGACACATTGGCAACCTAGATCTTGCGGAACATGCTGGTCAGCTAGTCAGCCGCGTCGAGTTGGTCAACCGAATGATGATACTTAGGTGGGCACAGCTTGACGAAATCACCGAGTGACACGCCGTCATTGAGATCATAGCGGGGAGCACGCATTGTGTTCTGCTCAATTCGGTCCAATAGCATGTTGGTCTCTCTCTTGTTCCTTTCAGCTTCAAGCATCACTTCTGCCAAAGAAGGCACATGTGGAAGATCCTCTTGCCTTGGCTGGCTTCCCTCACCCTGCTCGGGGGCAGGCACGGGGTTATTCCTAGTTGCCACCATCCTAGGAAAACAAACCCACAGCTTAAACATAGAGGACATCAACTCTAAGACATGAGATAAGGAATGTACTGGACAACATGGCATGCAGGGTAAACATCCAACAACATGGAAACATCAACTGCCCTATGAACACCATGATTCATACACACCATGACATAGTTCAGTACAAGCCCAAGCTGAAAACAAACTATAGAGATATGACACAACTCATTAGAGGCATTACAAGCTTCCAATACATTATCTATCTACACCTCTGGAACTCAACTCTCAACCTCAATCATATCCCACAAGACACGCAGGACTGTGGCGATACGATTACTAACATACTAGTACTAACATCCACGTACTCAAGCATCATCATAGAATGCCTCATACAGGTTACCCCCATGACCCGGGAGCTGCACCTGAGGATCTCGAAACATTCTAGCCTGTCATCCCTAGAAACCGTAAGGACACGGATGTGGCCTTGGTCCCCTTGCTGGCGGCAACAACGGTCCTCGGAGAGGGGTGATGCCTCCAACATCGGGCCAGTCTACGCGTGTTGGCAGATGAGTCCGCGATGGGTTCAACATATCTAAATCTCCATAGCCTGTCTGCACGACAGGTGCCAACTGCGTCAGGGCTATCCAAAGACGTGCACAGGTAGCATAAAGCTCCATGCAAAGGGCACGTGCATCACGATCCCTGTTCTCCAACATCTGAGCTATCACCTGCAGCCTAGGGTCCTCATGGGAATGATCAGAGTAGGCTGCAACCATCCTCTCCTCCCATGGAAGCAGGAACATAACAGAACTCTGTGTTCTGAAGCAGACCATGGTGAAACCTCATGATAGTCAGCATGGTGTAGGCGGCCTCCTGAACTGCCATATCTATGGTGACACCGAGTCCATAAGTCCAGTGAAGCGGCTCTGCAGCTCCAGGATATGAAAGACATATCTTAACAGTACATAGATACTGACTCTGGTTGAAATCTCGATACTGTTCCTCCACTATGTACTCTGGGTACCAACGGTAGCCAGCCTCCATCATAACTCTAACCAACATGGCCGTGTGACCCGGTACATCGATGCACCTAGTCAGACGGACCACTTGACGGGAAGGACGAGGGGGCATCTGAAATAGAGAATGATGCAAAGACATTAGAGGCTCTCGCAGAAATTGGATAGCCTAACGGCTGTAATTGCTCAAAAAGGATTTTGAGACAACTGCAAAAGATTGGAAAAGCATAACCACTTGACTTTCTAGACTTAAATCTCTTCTCCATCTGTTTGTCACACAAACAATACTTGACTACCGACATTCTCTTGCAAACAAGCTACCTATTAGTCCATGGCTAGTAACTCGTCGTCCTAAGCAATAGATGAGAATCCTAATTCTTATCCCCGTAGAAAAGATGAGAAAGACTTAGAATAGAATAACTTCGTAAGAGGAGTAAAAAGAGCCTTACGTTCCAATTCCCCTACTTTTCTATAGTGTTTCCAGACGCAACTTCGACCGGTTTGGCTTGGTAGTCCTACAGGCAGTCAGGCTCTGATACCAACGCTGTCGTGACCCTGATCCTAAGACATATGAATCCAAACTGTAACATATCACATCACTTTGCGGCCTCACGCACGGTAAGATCCACGGCTGCAGCCTTACCTTAGCAGGGACCGTTTGCGTCTCTTTGGCTCACGTATGTGAACATGTCATTGGCAATCAAACGATAGAGAACCCGGGCCGACATGACTAGTCATAGAACCCAAGTGGCACATCCGTACGGAAAGAGGCATACGTAACCCAGCAATGCAGGAGTCGGCCTCAAGCGTGTGTAGACGAGTCATAGCGAGCTACAAGGACTCCATTACGTCATGGGACATAAATGTCATCGCTGCACGTAGATGAGTCGTAGCAGGCTACAGGGACTCCATTACACTGCGAGACATTTCCCCGAAGGGACAGACACAGCAGCAAAAAAGGATACATGTCGGTCAATCAATGTGTCCGGAGCAGTAGCAAGCTACCATGGCTCAATGGAAGCACAAAGAGGCTGTTTCCCGTAAAGAGTACTACTAAAGGGGCACAACTAGGTGTCATATCCCATACATACCGTTGCACGTCACACGTAGCCACGACATGCCCGATATGCATAGATACAACCATGGCATCACAACATAACCATTCAAAAACTTTTATTTAAGAGGCTCAGGCGAGCCATGCATAATATGTTCTTACAGATAGGGGTCATGTGACACGACACTCAAGTCATACAAACAAGTTCATACAAACCAAGCGGAAGCATGTTTGAGTACAGACAAATGAAAGGGTAAAAAGGCACATGGCCTGACTATCTACAGCCCGCCACAGGGCATAAGGTCGTAGCTGGGACACCAGCTATTCGGCATCGTCGACATCTAGAAAGAACCCACCCGATGGGTCCTGGGTCTTATCTGCAACATTTATTAAGCAAACATGAGTACAAACGTACTCAGCAAGTCTTTAAAGCAGACCTAGTCTATTCATGCTCATGTATCAACAAGGGGGTGGTGGAGTTTATGCAGCAATGCTAGCTTTGACTCATGGCTAACCTACACTACACAATTTTAACTCTTTGTTTAAATTTTAGATATCGCACACGAGTCCACTAACTCCATGACAATACACCACCATGGATTCACTTCCCTCTCCTGGGAGAGTGCCATCCATGGTACTCACACTTGTCTTGATATTTTTATGACTATCCATTTGATTATCTATGAACAGCATAAGTTTTCCAAGTAATCCATATCCGAGGACGCGGCTATTCGAATAATTTCATACCCTGTAGGGGTGTACTTCTTCACACACGCTCTCGCCACTTATCGTTGTGTGCTCATAAAACCATGCACCTCGGCAACCTTCAAGCGGAAGCCTAGCGAGGGAGTCGGCCACGACCGTCGATCACATAAGACCTCTAGTCTAGGCTATCGCCTATTTGAGACTGAGCCCGCACGGAAGTCCGGCCAAAGTTTCCGCTATGGCCCAAAATGATGCGTAGGGTTCCCAAGCCCACCATTCGGGTGACCCTTGGTAAACCGTGCCACTGCCTACCGCGTCATAACCAACACCTAGGGTCAACGCTACGCACGGCCTCCAACATGCTATAAACACCAAAAACTACTTGCAACTCCTGGACTAAGGTCTAAGCGCCTGATAAGTCGAGATGGGTCGAGTTATCGGAACCCAATGCGTGGTAGTAACTAGTCTTGGATCACAAACACGGAACTCGGTTCCTAAGAACGGTCCCAATGAGACAACCCGCTATGTACTCCTACATAGACTCTCATCGCTACCTTTACCAAATCAGGTTCATCATAAGTTCATCACATCAGAACATCATTGTTTCACTCAATTCATCACCCAGATGAATCAGACCTAACACAACTCTAAGCATAGCGAGCATAGCAGGCAAAGTAAGCTAAGCACATCATGGCACAAGCATCTACCAGGTATGCTAGGTTGCAAGGTTTAGCTATTTACTGTGACAATGGCAGGTCATGCATAAGAATAGGTTCATCTACGATATATGACAAACAAGTGAACATTTTTCCTAATGCAATAAACAAGAGCAGGAGCGAGAGAGTGGTATGTTATGGGACTGATCAAAGGGGTTGCTTGCCTTGCTGGGTAGCGGGAAGGTTCTCTCCTTTGATGGAATACTCGGGGTATCCTCAGAAGCAGGGCTTGCCGCAATGCAGATAAATAGCATTCAATACACGCAAGTGCAATAATATGATACATGATAATGACATGGTAGCATGTATGGATGAGCTAATGCAACTAGTGTCCAAGTTAATTTGAAGGGAGTTTGAATATAGGTTCAAAATTGTTCTTCATTTCAAATTCCATATACTAACCTATTAGCAAATGTCAATGTTCATCTATATAGGTTCCTCTAAAATGCATGATAATAGCACCATTGCATTCATTGGATTTTTCTGATAAATTTGCATATATAAATTATTTTCATCTGATTACAGATTAATTTATATGAATTTTTAAAGTTTTAAACAATTTCTGGAATTATTTTAAAACTGCAAAATGAAATATGACGTTAGCCTGACGTCACTACGACGTCGGCTGGTCGGCTGACCAGGCCAGGTCAAACCTGACGTGCAGGGCTCGCACGTTAGTGACAGGGGCCTAAACTCCACGCTGACCAGGGGTTTGACCCACCCTGGGGCCCACTGGTCAGTGGTAGGAGGCTAATTAATCAGGGGGGTTAGCCCTTGATGATGGCCATGTCGGCACCCACCGAAGCGGGGCTAGCGGCGACCATCCGCATGGCGGCGTCTCGCCGGAGTTGTGCCTCCGGCGACCATTTGGCGCGCGGAGGGCACCAGGAGATAGCCCGTGCACGCGCGCATCCAGCGCTCCGATAGAGGGGGCTCGGGGACCACCGAAGCTACGGCCGACGACGACCCGAGCGGCGGCGAGCTTCGAGCAGCAAGGGAACGGCGCCAACGGCGAGGGACAGGCCGCTAGAGGAGGGGGGAAACGGAGCAGAAGCTCACGACGGGGTTGCTGGGGAAGACGGCGAGCTCAGGGACACGTAGCGACCTCGAATCGCCGGTGGAAAGCTTTGGCGGCCGGCGGGGAAGAAACGGCAACGACGCATCATGGAGGGCTCCCGGCTTCTTCTAGCGTCACGAGGGGGTGAGGGGGTCGCTGCGGGGCTGCTGGTGGGCTCAGAGGGGCACGGGGGCGGCTAGAATAACGGCGGCGAGCTTGATTAGGGCTCGGCCATGGCGACACGGAGGAAAAAGGGGGAAAGAGCTGCGGCGACTGGGAGGAGGAGAAATGGAGGGAGGGCTCGATCTGGACGTCTCCCTGGAGTCTATCCCTCCATCCAGGCGGTCACACAGGCAGGAGGTGGCCGGCGCGCGGCGACCACGCGCCCGGCGTTCTTCTGGGCGGAGGTGGAAGAAGACCGGTTCGCCCCAGGTGGGCTGGGCTGGCTTCTTCCCTGGCCCAGGTAAGATTTTAATTATTTACTTTTCTGTTTTCTTTTTTTGTTATTCCATTTCTGACATTTGTTCCATTTTATTTTCAGGCACATATGCTATTTTAAAATACCCCAAATATTTTATATATTGAAGTTTGAATATTTCAAACTTATCTGAAAAGTTTCAGGATATTTTAAAAACTAAAATAATGATAATGCTATATTTTATATTTTCAGAAGCTTTATCATTTATTTTTAAATTGCTAGAGTTGTTCAAATATTTTAAATGACCCATTATATAATCACGTCCATAATTATGAGACATGGGGGACATTTTTAAAGGGCATTTTGGATTTGTTGAATTCTCACCAACTTTGAATTATTTTGATTCAATGTGAACTTGGGGTTTCTTTTAGTCCCCATTTCATGTTGATGCAAAATTGAAACATGATGCAACACCCATGATCTCCTATGACATCTAGCTAGGGATGTGACATTCAATTCCATATACTCATCTCTTATGTACATGTACTTGTAATTATATCCATTCTTGCAAAATGACAAGATGCGCTTCTATCCCTGTCGAGGACCTCGAGACAAAATGAGGACAGGATCGCATCTTGGGTGTTACATCTTGAGTGTAGCATCTCCCCAGCAAGGCTTGTCGGGCGGGGAACAGTTGTCATGTGTGCACAAGTCAGGGTACTAAAGGGCCCATTCTTTAGAACACCGACACATGCTGATCAGTATGGACTATTACTTTTGAATTAATAATATAAGAACGAAATTTGTCACAAGCAAAAATAATAGCTAGCAATTCTTGTTCAATAGTTGACAGGTGTACTTGGTCTTCATCCACACTCCTGCTAGCATAAAAGATCATGTTAAGTATTTTATCAGCACGATGTCCTAGAACAGTACCAACAACATAATTGCTAGCATCACACATGATATCAAAGGAATCATCCCACTTTGGAGGTTGGATGGTGGTGGATATGATCAAGGCATCTCTCAATTTTGCACAAGCCTGCACACAGAGCTTATCAAAAGAATAAGGCACATCTTTGTGCAACAGGTCAGTCAAAGGTTTGGATATTTTGGAGAAATCTTTTATAGAAACTAGCATGTCCCATAATTTTTTCATACCTTTCATATATTTAGGGTAAGGTGATTTTCCTATTACCTCTATCCTTTCTTGGTCTATCTCAATACTCTTTCTCAAGACTATGTCCCAACACCACCCCATTAGTGACCATAAAATGGCTCTTTTCCCAATTCAACAAAAAAACGTTTCCTCACATCTCTGCCAAACCTTTGCGATATTATATAGACAATTATCAAAGGATGTTCCTTGGATAGAAAAATTGTCCATGAACACTTCAACAAATTTTTCAATATAATCAGGAAAAAAAATTAGATATGCATTTTTGAAAAGAGGGTGGTACATCACATAGACCAAATGGCATTCTTCGATATGCATATGTACCATACGGGCAAGTGAAGGTAGTCTTTTCTTGATCTTCAGGCCGGACTAGTATTTGAGAGAACCCAGAATATCCATCACGGTAGCAAAAATAGGAGTTGTTGCCCAATCTCTCCAATATCTCATTTATGAATGACAATGGGTAATGATCCTTCTCCATATATTTATTTAATTTCCTAAAATCAACACATATTCCATATCCAATAACATCCCTAGTAGGGACTAGGTCATTGTTACTAAGGAAACTCCTCCTTTCTTAGGAATGCTATGGACGGAACTTACCCATTGCTATCAGATATGGGGTAAATTATCCCTGCATCAAGGAGACGTATTATTTACTTTCTTACCACATTTTTGGATGTTGGGTGAAGTCTCCGTTGGCTCTCAATTATGGGTTTAGCCCCTTCCTCAATAGGTATTGTATGAGAATATATAGAAGGATGTATCCCTTCTACATCCCGAATTGAGTAGTCCAAAGCCTTGCGGTGCTTACTTAGCACAACTAAGAGTTTCTCTTTCTCTTTACCTAAAAAGTTAGCATTGACAATAACAGGAACTCTTTTTGTATTATCCATAAACTCATACCTCAATCCTTTGGGTAATGGCTTTAAAGTTGGAGTGGGCAATTCCTCAGATCCTTTTCTTTCAAGTGTTTCATAAACTCTATTGAGACGCGGGCATACTATTGGTGGAGTGTCCATTATTATCTCAACCTCCTCTTTCTCTTCATCTTGATATAAGGATCCCGTAGTCACCAATACCCATTCAGCATCATCTTGTGGTGTCTGAAGATGAGTTTCAGCTACTTGATCCAGTTCCCGCTCCTCAATATCCTGAACCTCCTCTTCATACGGCTTGCTTAACATTGAGGAGAATGGAAACCTTACCATCTCATCTCCCCACTTCATGGGGATAGATTTCTTTTTTATGTAGGCTCCTACAACATTAAAAAGGGAAGTTCCAAAACAATAGGACAATCTTTATCCTTAGAGATCATTAGTACATAAATATCAATGGGATAAATGAGAGAGCCTATTATCATATTGACATCTTTAAGTATGCCACATGGTTTATTATCAGTTTTATCTGCAAGCATAATAACAATGTTAGTAGGCTCAACATTGCAAGGAGAGACCTCATCATAGCATAAAGACTATAAGGAATAATATTAACCGGTGAACCAGGGTCACACAACCCAAAAAAATTCTTGCATCCAAAGCGACATGATAAAATTTGCTTTCCTGCATTCTTACCTCCGATACATCTTGTAAGATAGGAAGTGGTGTCTCTATCTAAATATATTTCTATATTCACCACCGGTATAGGTGTAGCAAGTTCTTTAATTATGTTGATGTAGGGTGGATTCTCACATAGTTCCATCTTGACATTCTTATTCCCCTTTTCAGAGGGCATTCCTTCTAGATTTTTAGCATTTGGCTTCCAATAAGCTTCTTTTTGCCTTTCGGGCGAAGTGGTCTTTTTCTTTATGGTTTCCACCATACGAATAGCCTTAGACTCCCTAGAGAGTTTCAAGTACTTCTTCTCTGGCAAATTCAAGAACTTGGAAAAATCTTTCAAAACATGCAACATGGGGTCAGTTCCAATATTTAGCTCACAGCGTAAATCTTTTACTTTTGAAGTTCTAAAGAAAGATTTAAGACTATCATAAACATGATCAACTTTACTCTTTTACTTTAAACAAAGGTGATACCGGGCACGCTCGTGTGCATCAATCTTTTCACATTTGGAGGGGAAAAGGAGAAATCAAGAGTGAAATCAAACACTCATGGACAAAAGCCGATCGCACATCCAGTAAGAACAAGCAAACACATGAGGTAATTCGATCCATAAGAAACGAACGGATACAAGTAACCAGTAGTTCTTCCTCACTCCGGAGAGGAGGCCTTGAATCCATGGGGGATCTTCCCTCTAGAGAGGCCTTGGCATCACTTGGATCTACTCCCAAAGGAGGGCAATCTCCCTAGGAGAAGCAAGTAATGGAGCTACGCTCAAGGCCAAACATTAGCTAACCCTAGAAAGTGGAGAGGGGTTCTTTATATAGTGCTAGTGGAAAGAGGAGCGAGAGAGGGGGTACATCCCGCGTCTGCCCACGTTGGGGCTAGATGTCTGGGCCTGGGGGTTGGATGTCCAGGGCTTCATGAGATGCTAGATGTCCGGGCCGAGGGGCCGGATGTCCGGGCAGAAGTTGCCGGTTCCGCACGGTTCGGATGCGTAGGGGCCGGATTTCCATGGCCGGGGGCCAAATGTCTAGGCTTCGGCCGGATGTCCGTCTCTTCTAGCCTAGTCTTGGCGCTGGTGGATTCTCTAGGCGGCGGATGTCCAGGGCCTTGGCCGGATGTCTGGGGCCTGTAGGGGAGACTTGTCTTTCTTTGGTGCTCTTGTACATCCTTCTCCATGTCCATCTCCATGGGGGCTTGTACTTCACTCCAAGCCGCCACTAGGCCATCTCCATTGTACCTGATCACGCATAGGGTCTCCCCTTGAGGTAGCATCCAAGTTCCAAGGACATCAAAGGGAGAATCATATAGGAGGGATGTCACCTAGTTTGCAATGGCACCTGCATGGGCTCTCGTCATGGCTCCTTTCATAGCTTGAGGTGCTAGTGATGGGTCCATGATGGTGATCATGGGATGCTCCGCATCATCTCCCTCCCCCCCCCTCGCGAGGGATCCGACCTCGGATCAAGATCTTCATCACCATGGAAAGGGAAGAGGTCCGCGACATTGAAGGTTTCGCTCATGTTGTACTTGTCGTGTGGAATGTCAATCTTATAGGCATTGTTATTGTAGCGCGCCAACACCTTGAATGGTCCATCGACTGGAGGTAGTAACTTGGACTTGCACTTGGCGAGGAAATAGTCCTTGCGAAGGTGTAGCCACACAAGATCGCCAACCTTGAACACCATGGGTTGCTTGTTGGTGTTGCACTTGGCGGTGATGCGCTCCACTTGACGTTCGATCGTGCGCCTTGTGTCGTCATGCATCTTCTTGATGTAGCTTGACCTTGCACTTGCATCCATGTTGACGTGTTTTTGTAGTGGTAATAGGAGAATGTCCAATGGGGACAATGGGTTGAAGCCGTAGACCACCTCGAAGGAAGACTTGTTGGTGGTGAAGTTTCGTGCATGACTGTAGGCGTACTCGGCAATGGGGAGCCAATCTTCCCATTCCTTGATGTTCTTCTTGATCAACATGCGGAGGAGAGTCCCAAGTGTCCGGTTCATCACCTCCATTTGGCCATCGGTTTGTGGATGGTAGGCCGAAGAGAAGAGTAACTTGATGCCGAACTTGGCACAAAGGGTCTTCCAAAACTAGCTCAAGAACTTGACATCGCGATCCGAGACAATGGTCTTTGGTACTCCGTGTAGGCGTAAGATGTCCCTACAAAAGAGATTGGCGATATGTGAAGCATCATTGATCTTGTGGCAAGGAATGAAATGAGCCATTTTTGAAAAACGATCCACAGCAACAAAAATGCAATCATGGCCATTTTTTGTTCGTGGCAACCCAAGCAGAAAATTTGTGCTAATATCCTCCCAAGGTTGGAACGGAATAGGAAGAGGCATGTAAAGACCATGGGATTGAGCTTTGACTTAGCTTTGCGGCATGTAGAACTTCGGTTGGTGAAACGTGCAACATCTCAAAGCATCTTTGTCCAATAGAACTTGTCGGAGAGGGTGGCATATGTCTTGTCGCGTCCAAAGTGACCCTTTAGTCCTCCACCGTGAGCCTCTTGCAAAAGCAACAAACAAAGAGAAGACTTGGGAATGCAAAGTTTGTTAGCATGCATAATATATCCATCTTTCATGTAGTAGTTCTCCCAACAAGTTTTCACTTTGCAATTGGCATAAATAATAGCAAAAGAATCATCATGCTAATCTAAGCACGGGATAGGGTGACGGTAGCGAATGGTGATAGCATTTATAGGACGGCAATCGGAACACATGCGCATACTACCATCATTTTTAGGCACTAGGATCATGGGAAGCGCACAAGGACTCAAACTCTCATGAACATGCCCTTTTTCTAGGAGTTTTTGGACTTGCCTTTGTATCTCCTTTGTTTCGTCGGGGTTCACGCGGTAGGGAGCCTTGTTGGGAAGCGGTGCGCCGGGTATGAGGTCGATGTGGTGTTCGATACCTTGCTTTTGTTGTAGTCCCAGAGTTATCTCATCGGGGAAAACATCTTGAAATTCCTGCAACAATTGAGATAACACAAAGAGGAAGATGTTGTGAAGGGTTAGGCCGTGTAACATCATACTTGCACACTATCACGTAGTGGAGGATGGTCGATGGGCTCTCACTCACATCCCTCAAATATCTTTTGGTGGCAAATAGTACTAGGTGAATCATGTCCCTCATCGTGGAGTCGCTCAACTTTGGCTTGTGGCGCACACTTGCTTTTAGGTGGATCACTCTCTCACTTCTCTCTCCATGATGGGCCGGAGCTTGCTTGTCGGTGATCACTTGACTTGGAGACATAGGGTGAAGCACATATTCGGTTCCCTCCATCTTGAAGCTATATTGATTTCTCCTCCCATTGTGTATGATGCCACGGTCGAATTGCCAAGGTCTCCCAAGGAGTAGGTAGCAAACGGACATGGGAACCACATCACACTGCATGGTGTCTTCGTAAGCTCCAATCTTGAAGGAAACTTGCATGGTGTGGTCGACTTGTATTGTGCCAGAGTCACTTAGCCATTGGACCTTGTAGGGGCGAGGATGCTTTTTCTTGATCAAGTGCAACTTGGAGCAAAGTTCCTCACTTGCCAAATTGTGGCAACTTCCTTCATCGATGATGACCTTGACGGATCTCCCTTGGATACCGGCCTTGGTGTGGAAGATGTGGCAATGTTGTCCCTTGTCTTGTTGTTGTTTAAGTGTCAAAACCTTTGAAACAACAAGAGTGGGGATCGGATCGTTGTCACAAAAGATTTGGAAGTCTTCATCTTCATTGACTTGCCGATGCATGGCCACTTGTTCCAAAACTTCCATCTCATCTTCACTCATGGAGTCATAGGAGCCGTCATCTTGAAGTATCATGGTCCTCCTTGTGGGACACTCATACATCTTGTGTCCTCGTCCTTGGCACGTGAAACACTTGATGGATCTTGTTTTCGCATCATCTGGTGTTGGTGTAGAGGATGACGCTCTTGTTTTGCTTGTCGGAGAGTTGTCGGATGATGAAGACGACTTGTCCTTGTAGCCTTGACTTGTCATCATTTGTCATGGAGGTTCTTGTTGAGGAAGGTGTCATAGTCGGAGAAGCTTGAGTAGTTGCACCGTAAGTCTTGTAGGAGGTCTTGGAGTACATGTAGTCCTCTTGAACTTGACGTTCTGCCTTGGTGGCTTGATGCACTAGCTCGAGCAAGTTGGAGTATGGTTGGAAATCCGCAATTTTCTTGATTTGGTAGTTTAGACCATTCAAGAAACACGGCGTGGTTTGCTCATCGTCCTCCTTCACATTGGCTCTTATCATGGTCATCTCCATCTCTTGATAGTACTCTTCCACCGACTTGGTGCCTTTCTTGAGTAGTTGTAGCTTCTTGAAGAGATCGTGATTGTAGTGTTTTGGGACAAATCGAGCTCTCATGAGATCTTTCATTTGTGCCCAAGTTGTGATTGGAGGGTAACCTCTTTCTCTTCTTCACTCAATCACTTTGTTCCCACCAAATGAGCACGTAATCTTGTAACTCGAGGGAGGCCATGGCAATCTTATTGTCCTCTTCATAGTTGTGCAATCGTAATATTTTGGCGGCCTTGAGTGCCCAAGAGAGGTAGTCTTCGGGATCGTTGCTTCCGGAGAACTTAGGCATAGTGAACTTGAGCTTGCCAAAGCGATTTTCCTCATTGTTGTTGTTATTGCGGTATCCTTGTCATGGAGGAGCATAGTTGTCTTCTTGAAGTTGGACTTTCCTTGCAGCATGATCATCCATGTGGTCAACGGGATGTGCTTGAGGTCGCGCATCTTGTCATCAAAGGGCATTGTTGTCATGTTGATATTGCTCTTGCCTTGGAGCGAGCTCATCAATGTGTTGCTCCCCTTGCCTTGGGTGTTGCTGACGTCATTATCACATCCGTTGTTGGCATTCTTGGTGCTCCTCCTTATGTGTGGCTTCTTCTTGGCATTCTCGATGTAGAGCTTCTTGCTCCTTGCGAGCTAGTCCGTTGTGTTCTTGCAAGGCGTGGGTTGATTCACGAAGTGACCATTGTGCTTCTCGTGCTTGCTCTTTGCGGCGTCGGTCTTCCTCATGGTGGTGATGTAGGCATTCTTGCTCATAGGCGTCTTGATCTTGTTGTTGATGGTGGTCACGCTCGCGATGTTGACCTTGAGGCTCGTTGTCATGGAAAGGAATGCTTGAGTATTGAGAGAGCTGACACATGTCATGTTGTTGTGGTCGAGCTCAAGGAGGAGGACTATCACCGGAGGAGTCCTCGAACGAGAGTCGACTTGCGGTGCGCCATCTCATAGAGGTAGAAGTAGATGACGTGAGGTTCATCATCAAGGCGCGAAGCTCGTCCATTTGGGTTGCCATGAAGTCATGCGTCCGCTCCTCGGATTCACGTATTGTCACTCCCAAGATGCAATCCTATCCATATTTCGGCACGAGGACCTCAACAGGGATAGAAGCGCATCTCGTCGTGTTGCAAGAATGGATATCATTGAAGAAAACGAGCCAACGTAGTCGAACTAATCCTCACACTCAAAACGCTTTCGGAACTCTATGAAGAAGAAGAAAACTGGAAATAACAATCAACACGCGATAGCACCACAACATATGCATGACATGATGCGCAAACAAATATGATGCATGTCCGGTTTAAATATGCAAAGCATGGCAAATCACATCAACAACTACTACACATTAAATGAAGCTCAATATGCAACGGGTTGCAAATTGACGAAACTCCACGATTGATTATTTAGTTCACTCTTGTTTAGGTACACGACAATATTAAATGTTGTTAACACGGAAAGAGGTAAAGCATAAGTAAACTATCTATCTAGGCATCTTAAATGAGGTCAGAAACAACTTATAGCATTTCCGAAATGACCCCATATTTTCATTTCGAAATTGGACCAGATCTGTCCTAAGCATATTTAGAGTTGATAAACAATAAAATAAAGGTCACATGAGATTCTACACATTTTTCTAGTCAAGTTACATATATAAAACATTTTAATCGGAGCTATGGTTCAATAGATATTAAATAAATCATTTTAGCATGAAATTTATGCATATACATGATAGCTCCAAGTTAAACATGTTAAACCCATGTGAGAGTTGGATATTGTGAATCTACACGAAATTCTAGTCATTTTAGATATATAAAGATTTTACATATGATGCACGGGTGAAAAGTTATTAGATGCATGAATCTAGGGGGTTTCTGTAAAACTGTAAATCCTGGATAATTAGCTAAATTCGCCAGACCAAAAAAATGAATCGGGCCGAATCTGGGATCTGGCCCAACAGTGGCACATGGGCGCAATATGCAAAACAGCACCCATGGGCGGGAGAAAGCAGGGGTGGCGAAGGAGCTCACCCATGGGCCTCGGGCCCGGTCTGGGAAGCTGGGTCGGCGGGGTCACGAGGCCATGGCTGGGCCTTGGCGCGAGGCGCGGTGCACACGCGGGCGAGCGTTGTGTGCGCTCGATCAATGTGCTCGGGTTCGTCCTCCTCTAACCAGACGTTGAGGGACTCCATGCCGGCGGCGGGACGTCCATGGCAGGGCTCCGGCGGGGCGAAGAAGGCGGGGAAGGCCAGATCAGCGACGGGGGCCCCGGATGCGTCCATTCCCGGTGGTTTCGAGGCGCGATGGTGAGCTCCTTGTGGTGGCATGGCGGTGGTTCCGTTCCCTGTCAACAAGAGAGAGCGAGGGTTGAGAGGGAGAGAGAGACCGGAGGGAGAGAGGAAGAGAGAGCCCGATGGCGGGGCTGGCCTTGTTCGGCGAGGGGCTCCGGCGGGCAGAGACGGCGAGGCCCATCGGCGGCTCGGGATCGAGGGGTTGTTCCCCTCAATCGGCTATAGGCACGGGGAGCTCGGACAGAATGAGAGCAAGGCGGTGGCTCAGATCAGGTCCGGGCAGTCCTGGATGGGCTTCGGCGGGCCCTGGCAGGTGGGAGGAGAGAGACGGGGCTATGTGGCGGCTAGTGGTTGGGGCGCACAGAAATCTAGGCAGGGTTAGGGTTAGGTCCAAATTAGGAAGGGCAGGGGATTATATAGGGAAGGAGGGCTAGGTTAGGGGGATTTCATCCATTTTCGGACCGTTCGATCTCGATCGAACGCCCGAAAGCGGAGGGGGTTAGGTAGGTGGGCTACTAGGCTGTGAAGAGCTGGTTGGACCAAGAAGAGAGGGATGTTTGTGGTCCAGCAACGAAGTTTTAAACACCGTAAATGTCCAACAGATAAACCGATGACCTACTGCTACGACTGACCGTTGGGGTATCAAACAACCTCTGATTGAGACGAAATTTGGCAGGCGATCTACCTACAATATAACAAGACTGTGAACTTCTGACCCAATTCCAGAAATTAATATACGCACTTTAAAAACAATATTTTATCGATGTCATGGGCGCGTGCGTGTGTTGTTGGACTCAAAATGGTCAACGGCAAGAATAGAGAGAACCGGTGACTACGAACAGATGCCAAGTTTGAAAACTCATGTGACAAAATGTCGATGCTATGCATATGATGCGAATGATGCGATGATGAATGCAACAATCAAACAAAACACAAAACGACAATGGAATAAAAGGGGAATCTTCTAGAGCATCGGTCCCGAGCTGTTACATGTATGGTGGTGGCGAGGTGCTCGATGCGGTCCATGATGAAATCATGTGCTTGGTGCATTCCCTTTTGTGCGGCGAAGAATTGTAGTTTGGTGACGTAGTTGTTCGCGTCGTCGCCATTCTCCTTGAATGCCGGGTTTGACATGATGTTCCTATCCATAACACTCAACAAGATATAAGTGGAAGAGTGAGAAGACAATACCAATTACTGTTCCAAAGGTTGAGAGTGTATCAAGTACACTCAATGTGCAAGCATGAAAGTAGTAGAATTGGTACCGAAGATTGTCCCGCTCACACCTACACAAATAATGCTTATGGAGTAGCTTGGTTAGGATTGTGGCACAAACATTCAAGTAATTCAGAATAAGATTCAATCAAGTTCAGATGGAGCCGCAAATCCGTAAATAAGACGAGGTAGACTTCTAGCAAATAGAAATCGCAGAAACACACACGTATAGGAAAGTGGGGTCGTAACACCGAAAAATGAGGGCAAATGTGGAATCCACGATAATCTCAAGGTGTACAATATTAGAGAGACGTTAGCACGATTGCACGAGTGGGTGCGATACGGACTTGTGCACACCTATACGAATCAAAACTAGACGTCTTCCTATACCCAAATTTTGCTATTTATGTGTTTGGCACAAAGTCTCTCGCTCAAATGATCAAATATGATATGCAAATTTTTGATGGTATTGCTCTTTTGCCTTTTCTTAAAAGCTTGTCTATGCTTCTTCTTTGGAGGAGGATATTTTGAATGATCACTATGCTGGACGTGCACACCAATATAGCAATGATGTATGCGGGTACAATTGCAACACAAAAGAAGATACGATGATATATGCACGCTAATTGTAGCTATGCAGAGTAAGTATCCCTAAAGTGCACAAGTGGCGTAGTCCGGCAATACTCAATGGCTAGTCTCGATAGGTAAACAATGCAAAGTGGCTCGGTTAACAATGCAATGGCAAGGGTATAACAAAAGTTTCGTCGCGGTTACCATCCTTGCTTACGGTGAGGGGTCAACGAAGAGTTGGTTGGCAATGATCCGGGGAGATGATGAGCGGGGATGTCAATGAAGAACCACTCCTAATTAGCCGAAACACCTAAGGAAGTGGCGATGCTCGCAACTCAAAATCTCAAATGCAAAAGGGTTGCGGAATAAATCGTGGAAAAATTGTGGAAGAAATAGTAGGAAGCGGCCAAAAATCTGTCTAAACAAGGCAAGGCAGCTTTGCAGGTCACCAGGGGCCGGATGTTCGGGCCAGTGCACCGGATGTCCGGGGGCTGATGTCCGGGGGCCCCGATCCAGATTGGATCTCGGGATTTCCTATGAACTAGGGTATGAACATGAAAAAAATTCTGCGAACTGGGGGCGATTTGGTGGTGGAAATCGATGAAGATGATGGGGGAAAGGTAAATCCACTCATCCACTACAAGATCCACGGATCCAAATCAACAAAATCTCCTCAAATCCAACGAATCCAAGAAAATTTGGTATGGCTATTTTTCTGGGAATTTTTGAAAGTAGGTCAAATCAAAGCAAAATTCAGCTAGAAAGTGGAGGGAGATACTCCAAGATGTGAATCAACGTGGCTCATGATACCAATATTATACGGGGCACGCCCGTCTGCATCGATCTTTTCACACTTGGAGGGGAAAAGGGAGAAATCAAGAGAGAAATCAAACACTCTTGGACAAAATCCGATCACACATCCACTAAGAACAAGCAAACACAGGAGGTAATTCAATCCACAAGCAACGAATGGATACAAGTAACCGGTAGTTCTTCCTCACTCCGGAGAGGAGGCCTTGGATACACGAGGGGTCTTCCCTCTAGAGGGGCCTTGGCATCACTTGTGTCTACTCCCAAAGGAGGACAGTCGCCCTAGGAGAAGCAAGTAACGGAGCTAAGCTCAAGTGCAAACATTAGCTAAACCTATAACATGGGGGAGGGGTTCTTTATATAGTGTTGGTGTCGGGACCCTGATCCTAAGTCATATGAATCCAGACTGTAACATATCACATCACTTTGCGGCCTCACGCACGGTAAGCTCCACGGCTGCAGCCTTACCTTAGCCGGGACCGTTTGCGTCTTTTGGCTCATGTATGTGAACATGTCGCTAGCAATCAACGACAAAGAACCCGGGCCAACATGACTAGTCATAGAACCCAAGTGGCACATCTGTACGGAAACAGGCATACGTAACCCAACAATGCAGGTGTCGGCCTCAAGCATGTGTAGACGAGTCATAGCAAGCTACAAGGACTCCATTACACCGTGAGAAATAAATGCCATCACTACATGTAGACGAGTCGTAGCAGGCTACAGGGACTCCATTACACCGCGAGATATTTCCCCGAAGGGATAGACACAGCAGCAAAGAAGGATACATGTCGGTCAATCAATGTGTCTGGAGCAGTAGCAAGCTACCATGGCTTAGTGGAAGCACAAAGAGGCAGTTTCCCGTAAAGAGTACTACTAAAGGTGCACAAGTAGGTGTCAGAACCCATACATACCATTGCACGTCACACGTCTGCACGACATACCCGATATGCATAGATACTACCATGGCATCACAATACAACAATTCAACAACTTTTATCTAAGAGGCTCAGACGAGCCTTGCATAATATGTTCTTACAGATAGGGGTCACATGACCCGACACTCAAGTCATACAAAAAAGTTCATACAAACCAAGCGGAAGCATAAGCTGTCTGAGTACAGACATATGAAAGGATAAAAAGGCACATGTCCTGACTATCTACAGCCCGCCACATGTCATAGGGTCGTAGCTGGGACACCAGCTATTCGGCATCGTCGACATCTAGAAAGAACCCACCTGATGGGTCCTGGGTCTCATCTGCAACATTTATTAAGCAAACATGAGTACAAACATACTCAACAAGTCTTTCAGGTAGACCTTGTCTATTCATGC
Organism: Hordeum marinum; assembly: GCA_022496015.1. Lineage (NCBI taxonomy): Eukaryota > Viridiplantae > Streptophyta > Magnoliopsida > Poales > Poaceae > Hordeum > Hordeum marinum. Next base: position 209,478,902 of record CM039674.1, on the reverse strand, counting down.
TCATGTATCAACAAGGGGTTGGTGGTGTTTATGCAGCAATGCCAGCTTTGACTCATGGCTAACCTACACTACACAATTTTAACTCTTTGTTTAAATTTTAGATATCGCACATGAGTCCACTAACTCCATGACAATACACCACCATGGATTCACTTCCCTCTCCTGGGAGGGTGCCATCTACGGTACTCACACTTGTCTTGATATTTTTATGAGTATCCATTTGATAATCTATGAACAGCATAAGTTATCCAAGTAGTCCATATCCGAGGACGAGGCTATTCGAATAGTTTCATAACCTGCAGGGGTGTACTTCTTCACACATGCTCTCGCGAAACCATGCACCGCGGCAACCTTCAAGCGAAAGCCTACGGAGGGAGTCGGCCACGACCGTCGATCACATAAGACCTCTAGTCCAGGCTATCGCCTATTTGAGACTGAACCCGCATGGAAGTCGGGCCGAAGTTTCCGCTACGGCCCCAAACGATGTGCGCAGGGTTCCCAAGCCCACCATTAGGGTGACCCTTGGTACACCGTGCCACTGCCTACCGCGTCGTAACCCACCCCTAGGGTCAACGCTACGCACGGCCTCCAGCATACTATAAACACCACAAACTACTTGCAACTCCTGGACTAAGGACTAAGCGACTGATAAGTCGAGAGGGGTCAAGTTACCGGAACCCAATGCGTGGTAGTAACTAGTCTTGGATCACAAACACGGAACTCAGTTCCTAAGAACGATCCCAATGAGACAACCCGCTATGTACTCCTACATAGCCTCTCATCGCTACCTTTACCAAATCGGGTTCATCATAAGTTCATCACATCAGAACATCATTGTTTCACTCAGTTCATCACCCAGATGAATCAGACCTGACACAACTCTAATCATAGCAAGCATAGCAGGCAAAGTAAGCTAAGCACATCATGGCACAAGCATCTACCAGGTATGCTAGGTTGCAAGGTTTAGCTATTTACTATGACAATGACAGGTCATGCATAAGAATAGGTTCATCTACCGTGTATGACAGACAAGTGAACGTTTGCCCTAATGCAATGAACAAGAGCGGGAGCGAGAGAGTGGGATGTTATTGGAATGATCAAGGGGGGTTGCTTGCCTTGCTGGGTAGCAGGAAGGTTCTCTCCTTCGATGGAATACTCGGGAGTATCCTCAGAAGCAGGGCCTGCCACAATGCAGATAAATAGCATTCAATACATGCAAGTGCAACAATACGATGCATGATCATGACATGGTAGCATGTATGGATGAGCTAATGCAACGAGTGTCCAAGTTAATTTGATGGGGGTTTGAATATAGGTTCAAAATTGTTCTTCATTTCAAATTCCATAAACTAACCTATTAGCAAATGTCAATGTTATTATACATAGGTTGCTCTAACATGCATGATAATATCACCATTGGATTCATTGGATTTTTCTGATAAATTTTCATATATAAATTATTTTCATCTGATTTACAGATTAATTTATATGAATTTTAAAGTTTTAAACAATTTCTGGAATTATTTTAAAACTGGAAAATGAAATATGACGTCAGCCTAACGCCACTACGATGTCAGCTGGTCGGTTGACCAGGCCAGGTCAAACCTGACGTGTGGGGCCCGCATGTCAGTGATAGGGGCCTAAACTCCGTGCTGGCCAGGGGTTTCAGCCACCCTGGGGCCCATTGGTTAGTGGCAGGAGGCTAATTAATCAGGGGGGATTAGCCCCTGATGATGGCCACGTCGGCACCGACTGGAGCGGGGCCGGCGGCGGCCATCCGCCGGAGTTGCGCCTTCGACGACCATTTGGCACGCGGAGGGCATCGGGAGATAGCCCGTGCATGCACGCATCCAGCGCTATGGCAGAGGGGGCTTGGGGGCCACCGAAGCTACGGCCGGCGACGACCCGAGCGGCGGCAAGCTTCGGGCAGCAAGGGAACGGCACCTACGGCGAGGGACAGGCCGCAATAGGAGGGGGAAACGGAGCAAGAGCTCACGACGGGGTTGCTGGGGGATACGGCGAGCTCGGGGACGCGCAAATGACCTCGAATCGCCGGAGGAAAGCTTCGGCGGCCGGCGGGGAAGAAACAGCGACGGCGCATCATGGAGGGCTCCCAACTTCTTCTAGCGTCACGAGGGGGACGAGAGGGTCGATGCGGGGCTGCTGGTGGGCTGAGAGGGGCATGGGGGTGGCTTGAACGACGACGGCGAGCTCGAGCAGGGCTCGGCCATGGCGGCAGGGAGGAAAAAGGGGGAGAGAGAGCTGCGTCGACTAGGAGGAGGAGAAATGGAGGGAGGGCTCGATCTGGACATCTCCCTGGAGTCTATCCCTCCACCCAGGCGGGCTCACAGGCACGAGGTGGCTGACGCGCGGCGACCACGTGCCCGGCGTCCTTCTGGCCAGAGGTGGAAGAAGACCGGTTCGCCCCTGGTGGGCTGGGCCGGCTTCTTCCCTGGCCCAGGCAAGATTTTAATTATTAACTTTTCTGTTTTGTTTTTGTTATTCCATTTCTGACATTTGTTCCATTTTATTTTCAGGCACATATACTATTTTAAAATATCCCAAATATTTTATATATTGAAGTTTGAATATTTCAAACTTATCCAAAAAGTTTCAGGATATTTTGAAAATTCAACTAATGATAATGCTTTATTTGGTATTTTGAATAGCTTTATCATTTATTTTTAAATTGCTTAAGTTGTTCAAATATTTAAAATGACCCATGTTATAATCATGTCCATATTTATCAGACATAGGGAACATTTTGTCAGGGTGGGTTTGTTGAATTTTCACCAACTTTGAATTTTTTTTTGATTCAATGTGAGCTTGGGTTTTCTTTTAGTCCCCATTTCATGTTGATGCAAAATTGTAACATGATGCAACACCCATGATGTCTCATGACATCTAGCTAGGGATGTGACAACTCACCCCCACTCAAAAGAATCTCATCCCGAGATTTTGAAGTCGTCGGGAAGAGCGCGGGGTACTCTAGTCGAAGACGATCTTCTCTTTCCCATGTGGCCTCCTTTTCAGAATGGTGTGATCACTGAACCTTGAGAAACTTGATGTTCCATCGCCGAGTGGTACGCTCAGCTTGATCAAGGATACGAATAGGGTATTCTCGATATGTAAGGTTATCTTGGAGATCAAGTGCTTCGTGGTCTACTTCGCGGACAGGGTCCGAGAAGCAACGCCTGAGTTGCAAGACGTGGAAGACATCAGGAACCTTGGGAAGATGCGGCGGAAGTTCTAATTGGTAGGCAACCTCTCCTCGTTTAGCAAGAATGCGAAAGGGTCCAATGTAACGAGGAGTCAATTTGCCCTTGATACCGAATCGATGGGTACCCTTCAGAGGCATAACCCGAAGGTAAGCCTTCTCGTTAACTTCATAGGTCACATCCTTATGATGGTGATCATATTTGCTCTTTTGCCGAGATTGGGCTGTTTTCAACTTTTCACGAATAATGCGAACTTGCTCCTCTGCATCCTAGATCATATCTAGGCCAAAGAGTTGCCTCTCTCCGGTTTCTGACCAGTTAAGAGGTGTTCGACACCTTCGTCCATAGAGAACTTCAAAAGGGACTTTGCCCAAGCTTGATTGATAACTATTATTATATGCAAATTCGGCAAATGGAAGACATTTCTCCCAGTTCATACCGAAAGATATAACACAAGCTCGGAGCATGTCTTCGAGGATTTGATTGGCTCTCTCAACTAGACCACTTGATTGCAGGTAGAAAGCAGTGCTAAAAGATAGATGAGTCCCCATAGCAGTTTGAAAACTTTCCTAAAATCAGGAAGTAAAGATACTTCCGCGGTCTGAGTTAATCTCCAATGGAACACCATGAAGAGAGACTATTCGAGAAACATATAACTCCGCTAGCTGGCTAGCAGTTATACTCTCCCAAACAGGAAGAAAATGAGCCACTTTGGAAAGGCGGTCAATGACCACAAAGATAACATTATTCCCTCTCTTGGTCCTGGGAAATCCGATAATGAAATCCATACTGACCTTATCCCATTTCCATTCGGGAATAGCTAAAGGTTGAAGGGTGCCAGCAAGCCCTTGATGTTCTGCTTTCACGCGACAACAAACGTCGCAATTAGCAACGAACTGGGCAATTTCTCTCTTCATCCTAGTCCACCAGAACCTCTAGCGTAGGTCCTGATACATCTTGGTACTACCCGGATGAATTGTGAGAGGAGAATCATGAGAATCCTTAAGGATCAATTGTCGTAGATGTTGCTTCTTTGGGATCACCAAGTAGTTCTCAAAGAAGACAACACCTCGATCATCTACCGAGAAGCACCTAACATTACCCTTCTTAATGTTTTTCCTGATCTGAGATATCCCGGCACCATGCTTCTGGGCTTCTATAATTTGATCTGTAAGAGTAGGTTTTGCCACCAGGTTGGATAGGAATCCTTGAGGAACAGTGTGGAGGTTTAACTTCCGAAATTCCTCATGGAGAAGTGGTTGACCTTGTTGTAACATCAGGTTGTTACAATAAGACTTACGACTTAGTGCATCAGCCATGACATTGGCTTTCCCCGGGGTGTAAGTTATCCCTAAGTCGTAATCTGTAATCAACTCAACCCATCATCTTTGCGTGAGATTCAAATCCGGCTGGATGAAAATATATTTCAGACTTTGGTGATCAGTGTAAATTTCGCAATGACTACCCAGAAGGTAATGTCGCCAAGTTTTCAATGCATGGACCATAGCTGCAAGCTCAAGATCATGTGTTGGATAATTATCCTCATGTGGACGCAGCTGTCGAGATGCGTATGCAATCACATGATGATCTTGCATGAGAATCCAAACTAATCCTTGTCGCGAGGCGTCACAATAGATAACAAAGTCCTTAGAGAAGTCTGGTGGCACCAGAACGGGAGCAGAGATCAGTCGTCTTTTCAACTCCTGAAAACTATGCTCGTATTGTGGGGTCCACTCAAACTTTGCAACTCTTGAGGAGTTTAGTCAGAGGTTTCGCAACCTTGGAGAAATTCTTGACAAAGCGGCGACAATAGCTCGCTAAGCCAAGGAAACTCCGAACTTGCCTAACCGATTCAGGTTGAGTCCAATCAAGGACGCCCTGAACTCTCTCGGGATTGATAGCAATACCATTACCAGAGATCACGTGGCCTAGATAGGTCACTTCTGACAACCAAAATTCACACTTGGAGAATTTGGCATACAGACGGTGCTCTCGAAGTTTCATCAATACCAGCCTTAGATGCTTTGCATGTTCCTGTTCGTTCTTCGAGTAGATGAGTATGTCATCGAGGTAAACCACAACGAATTTATCTAAATACTCCATGAAGATCGATATCATCAAGCGAGAGAAAGTGGCTGGGGCATTGATTACACCGAAGGACATGATTGTGTACTCATATTGGCCATAACGAGTAACAAAAGCCGTTTTTGGAATGTCCGCATTTCTAATTCTGATTTGATAGTATCCCAACCTCAAATACATTTTGGAAAAGATAGAGGACCCAGCGAGTTGGTCATACAAATCGTTGATCCTGAGGAGCGGATACTATTTCTTTATGGTGACCAGATTCACTGGCCGATAATCCACAACCATCCAATCCGATCCATCCTTCTTCTTGACAAAGAGGACGGGACAAGCCCAAGGAGAAGAACTAGAATGGATGAAACCTTTCTTCAAAGCCTCATCGAGTTGGATCTTAGGCTCAGCTAGTTCTAAGGGTGCCATCTTATAGGGTCCTCTAGCTATTGGGATAGTCCCTGGAATAAGCTCTATCAGAAACTCAACATCCCTGTCATGAGGAATTCCTGGCAGTTCTTTTGGAAATACATCCGGAAAGTCACGGACTACCGGAATATCTCCTAACTCTGGAAGAGGGCTAGCATTGAGGGAATAGAGTTGTCACTTGGCTGTTCGAGTGGAGACATTAACTATCTCACCCGATGGATGTGTAAGTTGAACATTCCTAGTATGAGTATCAATCTTCACACAGTGGGCTTTCATCCAATCCATGCCTAGAATGATATTGATGTCCAAAGACTTGAGGGCTATCAAAGATGCCAGGAAGACTAGCCTATCCACCAGAATCTCATTATCATGGCTCACTCTAGAAGTTTGACACTTTGAACCAGGAGTTTGGACTACTAAAGGAGTAGGCATATCACAAAAAGACATGTTTTTTTGACCGACCACAAAAAGACATGTTATGCAACTGTGCATAACTTTCTGAAATGAAAGAATGAGATGCCCCAGTATCAAATAGAACATATGCCGGATGAATATTGACAAGGAGTGTACATAGGATAACATCAGGATCCTCAATGGCTTCCTCAGCAGAGACATAATTCACTCGTCCACGAGCAAGAGCTGGCTTCACATAGAAGGCTTTTCCCGTCTTCCCACGTCCAGCGGGCTTGGCATTAGCCTGCGGGCAATCACGAGAGTAGTGTCCTGGTTCTCCACATTTGTAGCAGACCACAGTGGCACGGGGAGCAACATTGGCAGGCGGACCTCCAAAGGGCCTAGCTAGAGGGTTGGGCTGAGCTGGGCGAGGCGCCTCGAAGGACGGCCTCGCGGTGTATCTTGGCGGTAGAGCTGCGTTGGGCACCCAAACCTGGCGTTTGTTGGAGCCTGAGCCAGATGCGGGGCTGAAGTCATGGTTGTGCTTTCTCGTGGCCTCATAGTCAGTTTGTCCAGTCTCGGCATTGATAGCCTTGTTGACGAGAGCCTGGAAGGTTGTGCACTCATGCATGCGCAAATCTCGACGGAGCTCAGGATTGAATCCCTTGCGGAACCTAGCCTGTTTCTTGGCATCAGTTGAAACTTCCTCCAAAGCATAGCAAGCAAGATTGCCGAACTCACGGCTATAGGCATCCACTGACAGTCTGCCCTGGGTGAAAGCACAGAATTCCACTCTCTTGCGATCCATCAGCCCTTCCGGGATGTGATGGGTACGAAATGATGCACTGAATTCCGCCCCAAGTTGGTGCGGGGCCTGTGGGACGCATGGCTTCATAATTTTCCCACCACAGATTGGCGGGTCCTTCCAAAAAGTAGCTTGCAAAGGTCACCTTGTTAGCCTCGGACACATTGGCATCCCGGATCTTGCGGAACATGCTGGTCAGCCAGTCATCCGCGTCGAGTGGGTAGACCGAATGATGATACTTAGGTGGGCACAACCTGACGAAATCACCGAGTGACACGCCATCATTGAGATCATTGTGAGGAGCATGCGCTGCGTTCTGTTCAATTTGTTCCAATAGCCTGTTGGTCTCTCTCTTGTTCCTTTCGGCTTCAAGCATCACTTCTCCCAAAGAAGGAGCATGTGGCAGATCCTCTTGCCTTGGTTGGCTTCCCTCGCCCTGCTCGGGGGTAGGCACAGGGTTATTCCTAGTGGCCACCATCCTGGGAAAACAACCCATAGCTTAAACATAGAGGAAATCAACACTAAGACATGAGATAAGGAATGTATTGGACAACATGGCATGCAGGGTAAACACCCAACAACTTGGAAATAACAACTGCCATATGAACACCATGATTCAAACACACAATGACATAGTTCAGTACAAGCCCAAGCTGAAAACAAACTACAGAGAGATGACACAACTCATCGGAGGCATTACAAGCTTCCTATACATTATCTATCTACACCTCCGGAACTCAACTCTCAACCTTGGTCATATCCCACAAGACACATAGGTCTGTGGCGATACGATTACTAGCATACTAGTACTAACATCCACGTACTCAAGCATCGCCATAGAATGCCTCATACAGGTTACCCCCATGACCCGGGAGCTGCACCTAAGGATCTGGAAACACTCTGGCCTGTGATCCCTGGAAACCGTAAGGACACGGATGTGGCCTTGGTCCCCTTGCTAGCGGCAACAGCGGTCCTTGAAGAGGGGTGATGCCTCCAACATCGGGCCAGTCTACGCGTGCAAGCAGATGAGTCCGCAATGGGTTCAGCATCTCCAAATCTCCATAGCCTGTCTGCACGGCAGGTGCCAACTGCGTTAGGGCTGTCCAAATTCATGCACGGGTAGCATAAAGCTCCATGCGAAGGGCACGTGCATCACGATCCCTGTTCTCCAACATCTGAGCGGTCATCTGCAGCCTAGGGTCCTCATGGGAATGATCACAGTAGGTTGCGCAAAGATCCATCCTCTCCTCCCATGGAAGCAGGAACATAACAGAACTCTGTGTTCTGAAGCAGACCATGGTGAAACCTTATGATAGTCAGCATGGTGTAGGAGGCCTCCTGAACTGCCATATCTATGGTGACACCTAGTCCATAAGTCCATTGAAGCAGCTCTCTAGTTCCAGGATATGAAGGATATATCTTAACAGTACACAGATACTGACTCTGGTTGAAATCTCGATGCTGTTCCTCCACTGTGTACTCTGGGTACCAACGGTAGCCAGCCTCCATCATAACTCTAACCAACATGGACGTGTGACCCGGTACATCGATGCACCTAGTAAGACGGACCACCTGACGGGAAGGACGAGGGGGCATCTGAAACAGAGAATGATGCAAAGACATTAGAGACTCTGGCAGAAATTGGACAGCATAACGGCTGTAATTGCTCAAAAAGGATTTTGAGAGAACTGCAAAAGATTGGAAAAGCATAACCACTCGACTTTCTGGACTCAAATCTCTTCTCCATCTGTTTGTCACACCAATAATACTTGAGTACCAACATTCTCTTGCAAACAAGCTAGCTATTAGTCCATGTCTAGTAACTCGTCATCCTAAGCAATAGATAAGAAGCCTAGTTCTTATCCCCATAGAAAAGATGAGAAAGACTCAGAATAGAGTAACTTGGGAAGAGGAGTAAAAAGATCCTTGTGTTCCATTCCACAATCAATTCCCCTACTTTTCTATAGTGTTTCTAGACTCAACTTCGACCGGTTTGGCTTGGTAGTCCTACAGTCAGTCAGGCTCTGATACCAACGCTGTCGGGACCCCAATCCTAAGTCATATGAATCCAGACTGTAACATATCACATCACTTTGCAGCCTCACGCACGGTAAGCTCCACGACTGCAGCCTTACCTTAGCCGGGACCGTTTGCGTCTTTTGGCTCACGTATGTGAACATGTCGCTGGCAATCAACGACAAAGAACCCGGGCCGACATGACTAGTCATAGAACCCAAGTGGCACATCCATACGGAAACAGGCATACGTAACCCAACAATGTAGGTGTCGGCCTCAAGCGTGTGTAGACGAGTCATAGCAAGTTACAAGGACTCCATTACGCCGTGGGACATAAATTCCATCACTGCATGTAGACGAGTCGTAGCAGGCTACAGGGACTCCATTACACCGCGAGACATTTCCCCGAAGGGACAGACATAGCAGGAAAGGATACATGTCGGTCAATTAATGTGTCCGGAGCAGTAGCAAGCTACCATGGCTCGGTGGAAGCACAAAGAGGCAGTTTCCCGTAAAGAGTACTACTAAAGGCACACAACTAGGTGTCGGTTCCCATACATACCGTTGCATGTCACACGTACGCACGACATGCCCGATATGCATAGATACAACCATGGCATCAAAACATAACCATTCAACAACTTTTATCTAAGAGGCTCAGACGAGCCTTGCATAATATGTTCTTATAGATAGGGGTGACATGACCCGACACTCAAGTCATACAAACAAGTTCATACAAACCAAGCGGAAGCATAAGCTGTCTGAGTACAGACAGATGAAAGGATAAAAACGCACATGGCCTAACTATCTACAGCCCGCCACAGGGCATAGGGTCGTAGCTGGGACACCAGCTATTCGGCATCGTCGACATCTAGAAAGAACCCACCTAATGGGTCCTGGGTCTCATCTGCAACATTTATTAAGCAAACATGAGTACCAAGTCTTTAAAGCACACCTAGTCTATTCATTCTCGTGTATCAACAAGGGGGTGGTGGAGTTTATTCAGCAATGCCAGCTTTGACTCATGGCTAACCTACACTACACAATTTTAACTCTTTGTTTAAATTTTAGATATCGCACACAAGTCCACTAACTCCATGACAATACACCACCATGGATTCACTTCCCTCTCCTGGGAGGGTGCCATCCACGGTACTCACACTTATCTTGATATTTTTATGAATATGCATTTGATTATCTATGAATAGCATAAGTTATCCAAGTAGTCCATATCCGAGGACGCGGCTATTCGAATAGTTGCATACCCTACAAGGGTGTAATTCTTCACACACTCTCTCGCCACTTATCGCTGTGTGCTCATAAAACCATGCACCTCGACAACCTTCAAGCGGAAGCCTAGCAAGGGAGTCGGCCATGACCGTCGATCACATAAGACGTCAAGTCCAGGCTATCGCCTATTTGAGATTGAACCCGCACGGAAGTCCGGCCGAAGTTTCCGCTACGGCCCCAAACGATGTGCGTAGGGCTCCCAAGCCCACCATTCGGGTGACCCTTGGTACACCATGCCACCGCCTACCATGTTGTAACCCACCCCTAGGGTCAGCGTTACGCACAGCCTCTAGCATGCTATAAACACCAGAAACTACTTGCAACTCCTGGACTAAGGACTAAGCGATTGATAAGTCGAGAGGGGTCGAATTACCGGAACCCAATGCGTGGTAGTAACTAGTCTTGGATCACAAACATGGAACTCAGTTCCTAAGAACGGTCCCAATGAGACAACCTGCTATGTACTCCTACATAGCCTCTCATCGCTACCTTTACCAAATCGGGTTCATCATAAGTTCATCACATCAGAACATCATAGTTTCACTCAGTTCATCACCCACATCAATCAGACCTGACACAACTCTAAGCATAGCAAGCATAGCAGGCAAAGTAAGCTAAGAACATCATGGCACAAGCATCTACCAGGTATGCTAGGTTGCAAGGTTTAGCTATTTACTGTGACAATGACAGGTCATGCATAAGAATAGGTTCATCTACCGTGTATGACAGACAAGTGAACGTTTGTCCTAATGCAATGAACAAGAGCAGGAGCAAGAGAGTGGGATGTTATCGGAATGATCAAGGGGGGTTGCTTGCCTTGCTGGGTAGAGGGAAGGTTCTCTCCTTCGATGGAATACTCGGGAGTATCCTCAGAAGTAGGGCCAACCACAATGCAGATAAATAGCATTCAATATAAGCAAGTGCAACAATATGATGCATGATCATGAGATGGTAGCATGTATGGATGAGCTAATGCAACTAGAGTCCAAGTTAATTTGAAGGGAGTTAAAATATACGTTCAAAATTGTTCTTCATTTCCAATTCCATAAACTAAACTATTAGCAAATGTCAATGTTCTTCTACATAGGTTGTCTAACATGCATGATAATAGCACCATTGGATTCATTGGATTTTTCTGATAAACTTTCATATCTAAATTATTTTCATCTGATTTACAGATTAATTTATATGAATTTTTAAAATTTTAAACAATTTCTGGAATTATTTTAAAACTGGAAAATGAAATATGACGTCAGCCTGACGCCACTACGATGTCAGCTGGTCGGCTGACCAGGCCAGGTCAAACCAGACGTGCGGGGCCCGCACGTCAATGATAGGGGCCTAAAACCCGCGCTGACCAGGGGTTTGACCCACCCTGGGGCTCACGGGTTAGTGGCAGGAGGCTAATTAATCACGGGGGTTTAGCCCCTGATGATGGCCACGTCGGCACCCACCAGAGCGGGTGTTTGGGAACGTTGCATGGGAAAAAAATCCTACGCACATGCAAGATCTATCCATGGTGATGAGCATCTACGAGAGGGAGAGTGGATCTACATACCATTGTAGATCGCTAAGCGGGAAGCGTTAAGAAACGCGGTTGGTGTAGTCGAACGTCTTCGTGATCCAAATCGCCGAGTGTCCCGCGACCTCATCACGATCTGTCCCACGATCCAATCACGATCCGTCCCGCAAACTCATCATGATCCGTTCCGCGATCTCATCACGATCCATCCTGCAAACTCATCATGATCCGTCTCGCGAACTCATCACGGTCCTTCCGATCTAGCGCCGAACGGACGGCACCTCCGCGTTCAGCACACGTACATCTGGATGACGATCTCCGCCTTCTTGATCCAGCAAGAGGGAGTGGAGAGGTAGAAGAGTTCTCCGCCAGCGTGACGGTGCTGCGGCGATGGTGGTGGAGCTATTCCGGCAGGGCTTCGCCTAAGCACTGTAGAAAACCGATCTAGAGGAGAAGCTATGCACTAGAGGAACGGGTGGCACGTGGCTGAAAATCTTGTGCCAAAACCCTAAAATCCTCTAGTATATATAGGAGGAGAGGAGGAGGAGGCTTGTCTGCCAAAGAGGCAGCCCTTGGTTCGTCCAAACCAAGGAGGGAGAAGTCCTCCTCCTCCACTCCTAGTAGGATTAGGACTCCTTCCTTATTTGGCCCTTTTTTGCCTTTTTCCACCTTTTTCCTTTTGGGATTTTCTTCCCAGACGCATGGGCCTTGTGTGGGACTTCCACCATCCCACAAAGTTCTGGTATTTACTCTCCCACAGCCCATGTATCCTCTTGGGTCGAAATACCCCTCCCGATGGTCCCCCGGCACACTACCGGCACTCCCGGTACACTACCGATGAGCCCGAAACTTTTCCGGCGACCAAAATAGGACTTTCTATATATCAATCTTTACCTCCGGACCATTCCGGAGCTCCTCGTGACGTCCAGGATCTCATCCAAGACTCCGAACAACCTTCGATCACCACCATGCATAACTCTATACTACCAAAACGTCACCAAACCTTAAGTGTGCAGACCCTGCGGGTTCGAGAACTATGTAGACATGACCGAGACACCTCTATGGTCAATAACCAATAGTGGGACCTGGATGCCCATATTGGTTCCTACATATTCTACGAAGATCATATCGGTCGAACCTCTATGTCAAGTTCAGTTAATCCCGTATGATGTTTCCCTTTGTTCTTCGGTATGTTACTTGCCCGAGATTCGATCATCGGTATCTGTATACCTAGTTCAACCTCGTTACCGGCAAGTCTCTTTACTCGTTCCATAATACAAGATCCCATGGCTAACACTTAGTCACATTGCTTGCAAGGCTTATTGTGATGTTGTATTACCGAGTGGGCCCTGAAATACCTCTCCGTCACATGGAGTAACAAATCCCAGTTTTGATCCATGCCAACCCAACAGACACCTTCGGAGATACCTGTAATGCACCTTTATATTCACCCAGTTACGTTGCGACGTTTGATACACACAAGGCACTCCTCCGGTGTCCGTGAGTTGCATGATCTCACGGTCAAAGGAACATATACTTGACATGCAGAAAACAGTAGCAATAAACTAACACGATCATATGCTATGTTTGTAGTTTGGGTCTTGTCCATCACACCATTCTCCTAATGATGTGATCCCATTATCAAATGACATCTCATCTCCATGGCTAGGAAACCTTAACCATCTTTGATCAACGAGCTAGTTTATTAGAGGCATACTAGGGACATGGTTTTGTCTATGTATCCACACATGCATCTAAGTCTCCGATCAATACAATTATAGCATGGATAATAAACGATTATCATGAATAAGGAAGTATGATAATAACTAATTTATTATTGCCTCTAGGGCATATTTCCAATAGTCTCCCACTTGCACTAGAGTCAATAATCTAGTTCACATCACCATGTGATTCGCATTGTTATGAATCTAACACCCAATGAGTTCTGGGGGCTTGATCATGCTTTGCATGTGAGAGAGGTCTTATAGTCAACGCGTCTGCAACATTCAGATCCATGTGTACTTTGCAAATTTCTATGTCAAACCATAAACACTGCTACCAGACTCCACTTGGTACTATTCCAAATGGCTGCTCCACTATACGTATCCAGATTGCTACTACGAGTCATCCGGATTGGTGTTAAAGCTTGCATCGACGTAACTCTTTACGGCGAACTCTTTATCACCTCCATAATCGAGAAACATCTCCTTAGTCTTTTAGTAACTAAGGATAATCTTGACTGCTGTCCAGTGCTCCATTCCAGGATCACTTTGAAACCTTTCGGCCATACTTATGGCAAGGCTGACATCGGGTCTTGTGCACAGCATTGCATACATGATAGAGCCTATGGCTTAAGCATAGGGGATGACAATCATCTTTTCTCTATATTCTGCAATCACTGGGCATTGAGTCTTACTCAACTTCACACCTTACAAATTAGGAGAGAACTCTTTCTCTGACTGATCCATTTTCAATTCTTTCAAAAACTTTCTCAAGGTATGTACTTATTTGAAAAGTCTCATCAAGCTTCTTGATCTATCTCTATAGATCTTGATGCTCAACAATTAGGTAGCTTTATCCAGGTCTTCCTTTGAAAAACTCTTTTTCAAACAACTGTTTATGCTTTCCAGAAATTCTACATCATTTCCGATCAACAATATGTCAACCACATATGCTTTCCAGAAACTCTATAGTGCTCCCCCTCACTTTATTGTAAATACAAGTTTCCCATAAACTTTGTATAGACACAAAAACTTTGATCACCTCATCAAAGTGTATATTCCAACTCCGAGATGCTTGCTTCAGTTCATAGAAGGATCACTGAAGCTTGCACACCTTTTAGCATCCTTAGGACTGACAAAACCTTCTGGTTGTATCTCATACAACCTTTCCTTGAGGAAGGAAACGATGTTTTGACATCCATCTACCAGATTTCATACTTGAAAAATGCACAACTGCTAACATAATTCCAACAGACTTTAGCATCGCTACGAGTGAGAAAGTCTCATCGCAGTCAACTCCTTGAACTTGCCGAAACTTCTTTGCGACAAGTCGAGCTTTATAAATGGTGACATTCACCATCAGTGTCTGTCTTCATCTTAAAGGTCCATTTGTACTTGATGACCTTCCGTCCAACAAGCAAGTCTACCAAAGTCTATACTTGTTTTTTATACATGGATCCTTTCTCGGATTTTATGGCCTCTAACCATTTGTCAGAATTCGGGCCCATCATCGCTTCTCCACAGCTCGTAGGTTCATCGTTGTCCAACAACATGACCTCCAAGACAGGGTTGTCGTACCACTCAGGAGCAGTACACATCCTAGTCGACCGACGAGGTTCGTAGTAACTTGATCCGAAGCTTCATGATCATCATCATTAACTTCCTCTTCAACTAACGTAGGCTTCACAAAAAACAACTTCCTGCACTGCGCTACTCTCTGGTTGAACAAAGGTTCAACAACCTCATCAAGTTCTATCTTCCTCCCACTCAATTCTTTCGAGAGAAACTTTTTCTCGAGAACGGACCCAGTTTTAGCAACAAACACTTTATGCTTGGATCTGCTATAGAAGGTTTACCCAACTATTCTTAGGGTATTCTATGAAGATGCATTTGTCCGCTTTGGGTTCGAGCTCATTAGGTGAAAACATTTTCCACACAAGCGTTGCAACCCCAAACATTAAGAAATGACAGCTTGGGTTTCTATCAAACCCTAATTCACACGGTGTCATCTCAACGGATTTAGATGGTGCCCTATTTAAAGTGAATTTAGTTGTCTCTAATGCATAACCCCAAAATTATAGTAGCAAAATGATAAGAGACATCATAGCACGCACCATATCCAATAGAGTACGACTATGACATTCGGACATACCATCACACTATGGTGTTCCACGTGGCGTGAGTTGTGAAACAACTTTCACATTGTCTAAAGTTGTATGCCAAACTCGTAACTCAGCTATTTACCTCCACGACATATCATAGTCATTTTTATCTTCTTGTCACGATGATCTTAAACTTCACTCTGAATTTGCTTGAACCTTTCAAACGATTCAGACTTGTGTTTCATTAAGTAAATATACACTATATCTACTCAAATCATTAGTGAAGGTAAGAAAATAACGATATCCACCGCATGCTACAAGACTCATTGGATTGCATACATCAACATGTATCATTTCCAATAAATCACTTGCCCGCTCCATCAAACCAGAAAACGGGGTCCTTAGTCATCTTGCCCAAGAGGCATGGTTCGCATGTCCCAACCGATTTGAAATCGAATGAGTCCAAAGATCCATAAACATGGAGTTTCTTCCTGCTCTTTATACCAATATGACATTTAGCGGCAGTGCCACAAGTATGTGGTACTATCATTATTAACTTTGTATCTTTTGGCATCAATGTGATGAACATGTGTATTACTATGATCAAGATTCAACAAACCATTCTCACTGGGTGCATGACCATTGAAGGTATTATTCATGTAAACAGAATAACCATTATTCTTTAACTTAAATGAATAACCGTGTTGCAATAAACACGATCTAATAACGTTCATGCTAAATGCAAAACACCAAATAACATCATTTAGGTTCGTCACTAATCCCGAAGGTAGAGAGAGCGTGCGATGTTGATCACATCAACATTGGAAACATTTCCAACACACATCGTCACCTCACCCTTAGCTAGTTCTCCGTTTATTCCGTAGATTTTATTTCGAGTTACTAACATTTAGCAACTGAACTGGTATCCAATACCCAGGTGCTACTAGGAGTACTAGCAAGGTACACATAAATAACACGTATATCAAATATACTTTTGTCGACGTTGCCAGCCTTCTTATCTACCAAGTATCTAGGGTTGTTCCGCTTCAGTGACCGCTCTCCTCATAATCGAAGCACTTAGTCTCGAGTTTGGGTTCAACTTTGGGTTGCTTCACTAGAGCAGCAACTGACTTGCTATCCATGAAGTTTTCCCTCATTGCTCCTACCCTTCTCAAAACTAGTGGTTTGACTAACCATCAACACTTGACGCTCCTTCTTTATTTCTACCTTCGCGGTGTCAAACATCACGAACAGCTCAGGGATCATTATTTCTATCCCTGGCATTTTATAGTTCATCACCAAGTTCTAGTAGCTTTAGTGACAGTGACTTGCAGAACTATATCAATCACTATCTTATCTGGAAGATCAAATCCCACTCGATTGAAGCGATTGTAGCACCCAGACAATCTGAGCACATGCTCAATGATTGAGCTATTCTCTTTCATCTTGCAGGCAAAGAATCTTGTTGGAGATCTCATATCTCGCAACACGGGCACGAGCCTGAGATCCTAATTTCAGCTCTTAGAACGTCTCATATGTTCCATGACGTTCAAAACGTTTTGGAGCCGCAATTCTAAGCCGTAATGCATGACGCACTAAACTATCAAGTAGTCATCAGAACGTGCCTGTCAGATGTTCACAACATCTACAGACGATGCTAGAGGGGTTGGCACACCGAGCAGTGCATTAAGGACATAAGCCTTCTGTGTAGCAACAAGGACAATCCTCAGATCATGGAGCCAGTCCGCAATATTGCTACCATCATCTTTCAACTCTATTTCTCTAGGAACATATAAAAATTCAAGGGAGCTACAGCATGAGCTAGTAATCTACAACATAGTTTGCAAAGACACTATTGACTATGTTCATGATAATGAGTTCAATTTAATCATATTACTTAAGAACTCCCACTCAAATTGACATCCCTCCGGTCATCCGAGTGATACATGATCCAAATTCACCAACTCAAGTCCGATCATCACGTGAGTTGAGGTGGTTACAATGGTGAACATCATCATGTTGATCATATCTACTATATGACTCATGTTCGACCTTTCGGTCTCTTGTGTTCCGAGGCCATGTTTGTACGTGCTAGGCTCGTCAAGTTTCACCCGAGTGTTCTGCATGTGCAACACTGGCTTGCACCTGTTGTATGTGAACATAGAGTCTATCACACCCGATCATCACGTGGTGTCTCGACACGACGAACTTTCGCAACGGTGCACACTCGGGTAGAACACAATTTATCTTGAAATTAAGTGAGGGATCACCTTATAATGCTACCGTTGTCCTAAGAAAAACAAGGTGCATAAAAGGATTAACATCACATGCAAATCATAAGTGACATGATATGGCCATGAACTTGTGCTTTTGATCTCCATCTTGAAAGCACCGGCATGATCTCCATCGTCACTGACACGACACCATGATCTCCATCATCCTGATCTCCATCAACGTGTCGCCATCGGGGTTGTCGCGCCCAACATGCTTCTACTACTATTGCTACCATTTAGCGATAAAGTAAAGCATTACATAGCGCTTAATGATTGACACGTAGGTCATACAATAATTAAAGACAACCCTATGGCTCCTGCCGGTTGCCGTACTCATCGACATGCAAGTCGTGATATTCTATACAACACATGATCATCTCATACATAACATACATCACATCATGTAATTGTCCATATCAAATTACAACATACCCTGCAAAAACAAGTTAGACGTCCTCTAATTGTTGTTGCATGTTTTACGTGGCTGCTACGGGTATCTAGCAAGAACAATTGTCATCTACACAAAAATCACAACGGTGATACACTAGTTGCTTTTCAACCTTCTCAAGGACCGCCTTTGTCGAATCCGATCCAACTAAAGTAGGAGAAACAGACAACCGACAGCCATCTTTGTGCAACGAGGTTACACGTCAACCGATGGAACCGGTCTCTCGTAAGCATACGAGTAAGGTTGGTCCGGGCCGCTTCATCCCACAATACCGCTGAACCAAAACACGACCAAGGGAGGAAGCAATCTAAGCATCAACGCCCACAAACTCTTTGTGTTCTACTTGAGATCTCATCTACACATAGACCTAGCTCATGATGCCACTGTTGGGGAATGTTGCATGGCAAACAAAAAATTTCCTACGCACATGCAAGATCTATCCATGCTGATGAGCATCTACGAGAGGGAGAGTGGATCTACATACCCTTGTAGATCGCTAAGCGGGAAGCGTTAAGAAACGCGGTTGGTGTAGTCGAACGTCTTCGCGATCCAAATCGCCGAGTGTCCCGCGATCTCATCATGATCCGTCCCGCAAACTCATCATGATCCGTTCCGCGATCTCATCGTGATCCATCCCGCAAACTCATCACGATCTGTCTCGCGAACTCATCACGGTCCTTCCGATCTAGCGCTGAACGGACGACACCTCCGCGTTCAGCACACGTACATCTGGATGACGATCTCCGCCTTCTTGATCCAGCAAGAGGGAGTGGAGAGGTAGAAGAGTTCTCCAGCAGCATGACGGTGCTGCGGCGATGGTGGTGGAGCTATTCCGGTAGGGCTTCGCCTAAGCACTGTAGAAAACCGATCTAGAGGAGAAGCTATGCACTAGAGGAACGGGTGGCACGTGGCTGAAAATCCTGTGCCAAAACCCTAAAATCCTCTAGTATATATAGGAGGAGAGGAGGAGGAGGCTTGTCTGCCAAAGAGGCAGCCCTTGGGTAGGCCAAACCAAGGAGGGAGGAGTCCTCCTCCTCCACTCCTAGTAGGATTAGGACTCCTTCCTTATTTGGCCCTTTTTTGCCTTTTTCCACCTTTTTCCTTTTGGGATTTTCTTCCCAGACGCATGGGCCTTGTGTGGGACTTCCACCATCCCACAAAGGTCTGGTATTTACTCTCCCACAGCCCATGTAGCCTCTTGGGTCGAAATACCCCTCCCGATGGTCCCCCGGCACACTACCGGCACTCCCGGTACACTACCGATGAGCCCGAAACTTTTCCGGCGACCAAAATAGGACTTTCTATATATCAATCTTTACCTCCGGACCATTCCGGAGCTCCTCGTGACGTCCAGGATCTCATCCAAGACTCCGAACAACCTTCGATCACCACCATGCATAACTCTATACTACCAAAACGTCACCAAACCTTAAGTGTGCAGACCCTACGGGTTCGAGAACTATGTAGACATGACCGAGACACCTCTATGGTCAATAACCAATAGCAGGACCTGGATGCCCATATTGGTTCCTACATATTCTACGAAGATCATATCGGTCGAACCTCTATGTCAAGGATTCAGTTAATCTCGTATGATGTTTCCCTTTGTTCTTCGGTATGTTACTTGCCCGAGATTCGATCGTCGGTATCTGTATACCTAGTTCAACCTCGTTACCGGCAAGTCTCTTTACTCGTTCCATAATACAAGATCCCGTGGCTAACACTTAGTCACATTGCTTGCAAGGCTTATTGTGATGTTGTATTACCGAGTGGGCCCTGAGATACCTCTCCGTCACATGGAGTAACAAATCCCAGTTTTGATCCATGCCAACCCAACAGACACCTTCGGAGATACCTGTAATGCACCTTTATAGTCACCCAGTTACGTTGCGACGTTTGATACACACAAGGCACTGCTCCGGTGTCCGTGAGTTGCATGATCTCACGGTCAAAGGAACATATACTTGACATGCAGAAAACAGTAGCAATAAACTAACACGATCATATGCTACGTTTGTAGTTTGGGTCTTGTCCATCACACCATTCTCCTAATGATGTGATCCCGTTATCAAATGACATCTCATGTCCATGGCTAGGAAACCTGAACCATCTTTGATCAACGAGCTAGTCTATTAGAGGCATACTAGGGACATGGTTTTGTCTATGTAGCCACACATGCATCTAAGTCTCCGATCAATACATTTATAGCATGGATAATACACGATTATCATGAATAAGGAAATCTGATAATAACTAATTTATTATTGCCTCTAGGGCATATTTCCAACAGCGGGGCCGGCGGAGACCATCCGCATAGGTGATCCACCGGAGTTGCGCCTCCGGCGACCATTTGGTGCGCGGAGGGCACCGGGAGATAGCCCGTGCACGTGCGCATCTAGTGCTGCGGCAGAGGGGGCTCGGGGACCACCGGAGCTATGGCCGGCGATGACCCGAGCGACAGCGAGCTTTGGGCAGCAAGGGAACGGCGCCTACGGCGAAGGATAGGTTGCAAGAGGAGGGGGAAACGGAGCAGGAGCTCACGACGGGGTTGTTGGGGGAGACGGGGAGCTCGGGGATGCGTAGACGACCTCAAATCGCCAGAGGAAAGCTTCGGCAGCCAACGGGGAAGAAACGGCGACGGCACATCGGGGAGGGCTCCCGGATTCTTCTAGCGTCATGAGGGGACGAGGGGGTCGATGCGGGGCTGCTGGTGGGCTGAGAGGGGCGTGGGGGTGGCTTGAGCGACGGAGGTGAACTCGAGCAAGGCTCGGCCATGGCGGCACGGAGGAAAAAAGGGGGAGAGAGAGCTGCGGTGACTAGGAGGAGGAGAAATGGAGGGAGGGCTCGATCTGGACATCTCCCTGGAGTCTATCCCTCCACCCAGGCAGGCACACAGGCAGGAGGTGGCCGACGCGTGGCGACCACGCGCCCGACGTCCTTCTGGCCAGAGGTGGAAGAAGACCGGTTCGCCCCTGGTGGGGTGGGCCGGCTTCTTCCCTGGCCCAGGCAAGATTTTAATTATTTACTTTTCTGTTTTCTTTTTGTTATTCCATTTCTGACATTTGTTCCACTTTATTTTCAGGGACATATGCCATTTTAAAATATCCCAAATATTCTATATATTGAAGTTTGAATATTTCAAACTTATCCAAAAAGTTTCAGGATATTTTGAAAATTAAACTAATGATAATGCTTTATTTGGTATTTTCAGTAGCTTTATCATTTATTTTTAAATTGCTTCAACTGTTCAAATATTTAAAATGACCCCTGTTATAATCATGTCCATATTTATCAGACATAGGGAACATTTTGTAAGGGCATTTTGGATTTGTTGAATTTTCACCAACTTTGAATTTTTTTTGATTCAATGTAAGCTTGGGGTTTATTTTAGTCCCCATTTCATGTTGATGCAAAATTGTGACATGATGCAACACCCATGCTTTCCCATGACATCTAGCTAGGGATGTGACAGCTGGTGGAAAGAGGGGCGAGAGAGGGGGTACAAGGGCCTCCAGCCCACGTCTGCCCACGCAGGGGCTGGATGTTCGGGCCTGGGGCGGATGTCTGCGGCTTCGGGGGACGTCGGATGTCCAGGCCGAGGACCGGATGTCTGGGTAGAATTTGTTGGTTCCGTACGGTCCGGATGCATACGGCCGGATTTCTGGGGCGGGGGGCGGATGTCCGGGCTTTGGCCGGATGTCCGGCACCTATAGCCTGGTCTTCGCGCTAGTGGATTCTCTAGGGGCCAGATGTCCGGGGCCTGGAGGGCTTGTACTTCACTCCAAGCATCCACTAGGCCATCTCCATTGTACATGATCACGCATAGGGTCTCTGCTTGAGGTATGATCCAAGTTCCAAGGACATGAAAGGGAGAATCATATAGGAGGGATGTCACCTCGTTTGCAATGTCATGTGCACGGGCTCTCGTCATGGGTCCTTTCATAGCTTGAGGTGTTGGTGATGGGTCCATGGTGGTGATCATGGGATGCTCCGCATCAAAAGGTACCAATTTTCAGTGTTGTACCTCATCATGTCAAGTAATCTACAAGCATCTGAAACCTTTAGAGGTAAGATCAAAAGCTTGTTTACTTTGTGAGTTAAGCCCACCATAAAACAAGTTGACTATTAAATAGTGAGGATAATGATGTTAAGGGCATGCAAGAAGTATTTCATGATACCTTATATATGCATCTACTAGCTTCTCACCTTCCCCGTGTCTAAAGTTGCTTATCTTCCTCCTGATTGTATATAGATTCCCTTGAGGAAAATAATAAGAAAATGCAACCAATAATTTTGGCCAGCTACTCAGCGTATTCATATCTTGGCATCTTAGCCATCTTGTAGCTGCTCCCTGGAGAGAATAGGGGAATACTTTGCTTTAATCTCATCATTAGTTAACTCCTACAACTAAATAGTTCTACATGAAAGATTAAAATTATCAATATGCTCATAAGGACATTCAGTTGCATCAACTCGGAATATATTTTATTCTACCATAGCAATTAACAGAGGTTTTATCTCACATACTTTACCAGGTAACTCGGGACCGGTTGTTATAAAGTTCTCCCTCGAGCTGGTCCTGCTACTAACTCAGCACCTACCTGATAAACTCGTTCTTGAAGGACCATGGCTGACCTTAGTCTGCAAAAACCATTAGACCACAAAATAATTCAAAACACAAGGCAAAGCCCAAAAGCGCTCAGCTCCCAGCAACGGTGCCAGAAAAAGCTTGATGGCATGCAAGTGCACATGGTTTAGTTGTAGCCTTTTCGAAGTAAGAGTATCGATCCCACAGGGAGCACAGGAATCGGGCTTTTGCCCCTTGTGGATAATTATGTAACTTTGTTCTTGCAGATAATTGTAGACTTGAAGCAAAGTGAGGGCGGATTTAAATAAGGATTGAGTACAATGGTGACTTGTAAATGAATAAGATAAAAGTAAATGAAAGACAAGAATGGTAAATGATGGCGAAACAACAAAATTAAAAAGTCGTTCTCGGTGAGTCTCGAATTCCCATTGGCATGTTTCTAGTACTATTATGCATAAGCATAGCATGGACCAGATGTTTGAGCCATTGTTGACGGTTATGCTGGGCGGAGCCGGGTACAGAACATGTTCTATTCATTGTAGATTTTTTGCCACACATTTCACCATTATAGTCTCCCCCCGTGGGTTACAACTCATGATAATTAAGGATTTCCCTGTGGACGCGGGCTCACCAAGGGTTGTTCGTAAATCCCCCGTCACTTGTAAAGCTTAGGAGCAGTAGGCTTTTCCTGTCACCTCGAATTACCTCCACATCCTAAACCTATGCAAATACAGTGATATACTTCATGGCCAATATAGGTACAAATGTTGAGTGGGGCCCTCCATAACATTCATGAAGTTATTAAACTAAGCAATCAACAAAGGACCTAATATCCATAATAAACATTTCAGATCCTACACATACCAAGGTTCATCCATATCCTCGAGAACTAGGGGTCTACTCACACATGGCAACAACAATCATCATGGTAATGGTGATGGAATACATGGATGAATGATTCAATTGGTACACCGAAGGCATGTGGTTTTATTTTTTGCACCATGTGGGATGTCATACATAGTTCCTGCCCGTCATTTGCAATTTGGGAAGAGGGGGGAGTGTGGGCTAATAACCCCCCTTGTGTACTAGTGTGCTCCGGTCCTATTAAGGGCGAAGAGAGCATCTTGATCACTAAATTGTGCAATCACCAAAAATAATCGACACATTTATATTGAATTGGCACAATTTCTAACACAAGATGATTTGGAAAGGGGAGACATCTCAATCACCGAATTAATCGACATATTTGGACTCCCTCAACACAACATCTAAGACTTATTGCCCAAACCACACCGTTAGATTGAAATTTCTAAGCTAAAAGTTGGTAGTAGGGATTTGAGTTAGGGTTCTAACCATACTCGGAAGGTGGGTTGTTGGGCAGCTGCAATGATGGAACCATCAAACCAGAGCCGTAGTTGGATTAGCAGCCTCCTATCCCTACGTGCAATTCTTGTCGCCGGGCATCAACCGTGCACAGCTCTCATTGCTTCCATGTCATTGTCTCCTAGAGCTTTGTGCGTGTAAGAGAACAAAGGTGTGAGATGAGAATGAGTTGCAAGGGCTTTCATGCAAATGTATGCTTCACTAGTTACTCGGTGGGTTCATCGGGTCGAGGGGACAATATTTCATTGTAGCTTAGGTGTTTATAGAATCTATGGTGTATGATTAAAAGTATTAGGACCCAAACCTATACTTTTCAAGTTATAAGACTAAATCTCATCTTGCGTTCATTAGTGCATGGTGTAAATCACTAGCTGGTGTTTCTGATTCAATGATTGCTGGACTTCTAGCACTCCATGAAGGTGCCATTTTTGCTAGCTTGCGTGGTTACTCACATGTGATCATACAAGTGGATAGTATAGAGGTTGCGATCATCTGGTCTTTGTGCGACAACACTCGCTTAGTTGTTGCACCTATCCTCACGGAAATAGGGAGATTGCTAGTTCTTTGTATTCTTTTTTGTTTCATCATGTTGATATGACTGCCAATGAATCCGCTCATATCTGTGCTCAAGGAGCACTGATGCTTGATGTTATGGAGAGTTGGCTCGATAGGAGTCCAAATTTCTTAGTGAGCAGCATGTTGGCTGATTGTAATTCTTTGCTTCTATATTAAAAAAGCTCCCCATGTTTGATGCAAAATAGCATGCTTTTCCTCATACCTTCTTGAAATATCACATCTTTCTTTTTGCTAGATTAAATGGCACAGTTTTCCTTCATGGCTAGATAAAATGGCACAAACTGACTATTTTCTCAATTCTCAGGTCTGGGCCTACACATCATAATATTTTTGACGATTTCGCCTTTTGGTCTTTTCGGTCTGGTCAATTGGTTCGATCCAAATAGAGGAACCAAGAGTTCATCAAAACATAGGAACCACACAGCAGCTGCCATCTCGTCGTGATTCCTCCTCGAGCGCCGAGCGGCGTGACCTCGTCGCGCATCCTACCCCACGCCATCCACCTCACCGCGCGTCGTACGTTCCTATGGCTGAGGCGCCATCGTCCGCCTCACTCCGGCCGATCCCACGCCCTGCTGGAGAAGAAGGGCATCGTCATATGCCGCACACCGACGGCTTCCTCGCCCTGCGGGATAAGAAGGGTGAGGGAGTCCTGGATTGAGGGGTCCTCGAATAGCCGACCAGTTTCTCATGGGCCGAACTGTATGGCCGCAAGATAAGCCTTGGACGATCAAGGGCCCCGTCGCCAGTTTTGAAGCATTGAAGAGCTGTGGCGTGTCCTCCAAGTTGTCAGCCGTAGATAGGCTTGTTTTCTCCTTCGATGTGCAACTGACCATATGTAAAACCTAGGTACCCTTGGTGTCTATATAAGCCGGAGGGTTTTAGCTTGTAGACAAGGACAACTCATCTAGGGTTTAGCTCTTTGACCTCGAGGTAGATCGACTATGTAACCAATACACCATCAATACAACCAAGCAGGACGTAGGGTATTACCTCCATAGGAGGGCCCAAACCTGAGTAAACATCGTCTCCCTTGTCTCATGTTACCATCGATTCTAGCCTCACAGCTCGGGAACCCCTACCCAAGATCTGCCCGTTTTGACACCGACATTGGTGCTTTCATTGAGAGTTCTGTTGTGATCACCAAAGGAATCGATGGCTCACCCTATCACAAGCAACAAGATCTGCATCAAAGGGATTCTCTCCCCCGATCATATTCTCACACACGATGACACCTTGTCGCATGCCGACCCGACCGGCCACCTTGGCCAGATCGAAAACTTTTCCCCCGATCAGAGAATTAAGTTCGGAACCTTAGAGTTCGTCGCTGATTCATGGGGAGAACTTATCTTGATGGAACCCCCAGCTCTTGAGGAATGATACGTCTCCATCGTATCTATAATTTTTGATTGTTTCATGCCAATATTCTACAACTTTCATATACTTTTGGCAACTTTTTATACTATTTTTGGGACTAACATATTGATCCAGTGCCTAGTGCCAGTTCCTGTTTGTTGCATGATTTTTGTTTCGCAGAAAATCCATACCAAACAAGGTCCAAACGGGATAAAAACTTAAGGAGATTTTTTATGGAATATATGTGAATTTTGGGAAGTGGAATAAACAGAAGGCGGTGCCCGAGGGGCCCACAAGCCAGGAGGACGCGCCTTGGGGATAGGGCGCGCCCTAAGGGCTTGTGGCCACCCCTTAGGTCGGTTGGAGCTGTCCTTTGTCCTCAAGAAAGCTAATTTTGGGTAAAGATCCCCTCAAAATTTCAGCTCGATTGGAGTTACGGATCTCCGGGAATATAAGAAAATGGTGAAAGCCAGAATCTGGGAGCGCAGAAACAGAGAGAGAGATCGAATCTCGGAGGGGCTCTCACCCCTCCACTGCCATGGAGGTCATGGACCAGAGGGGAAACCCTCCTACCATCTAGGGATAAGGTTAAGGAAGACGAAGAAGGAGGGGGCTCTCTCCCCCACCTCTACCGGTGGCACCGAAACGCCGCCAAGGCCATCATTATGATGGCAATCCACTCCAACAACTCTGTCATCTTCACCAACACCTCCATCACCTTCCCCCATCTATCTACAGTGTTCCACTCTCCCACAACCCATTGTAGCCTCTACATGAACATGGTGCTTTATGCTTCATATTATTATCCAATGATGTGCTGCCATCCTATGATGTCTGAGTAGATTTTTGTTGTCCTATTAGTTGATCGATGATCATGACTGGTTTGAGTTGCATGTTTTATTATTGGTGATGTCCTATGGTGCTCTCCATGTCGCGCAAGCATGAGGTATCCTCATTGTAGTGTGTTGCAATGTGTTCATGATTTGCCTATGGTGGGTTGCTTGAGTGACAGAAGCATAAACCCAAGTAGGTGGGTTGTTGCAAATGGGAGTAAAGAGGACTTGATACCTTATAATGCTATGGTTGAGTTTTACCTTCATGATCTTTAGTAGGTGTGGATTCTTGCTAGAGTTCCAATCATAAGTGCATATGATCCAAGTAGAGAAAGTATTTTAGCTTATGCCTCTCCCTCATATAAAATTGCAATAATGATTACCGGTCTAGTTATCGATTGCCTAGGGACAATTCCGCAACTCCTACCACCACTTTTCCACACTCGTTAAACTAACTTAGTTGTTTCTCTATCTTAGCAACCCCTAGTTTTATTTATGTGCTCTTTATTATCTTGCAACCCTATCCTATCACACCTACAAAGTACTTCTAGTTTCATACGTGTTCTAGGTAAAGGGAACGTTAAGCGTGCATACAGTTGTATTGGTGGTCGATAGAACTTGAGGGAATATTTGTTCTACCTTTAGCTTCTCGTTGGGTTCGACACTCTTACTTATCGAGAAAGGCTACAATTGATCCCCTACACTTGTGGGTTATCAAGACCTTTTTCTGGCGCCGTTGCCAGGGAGCAATAGTGTGGGGTGAATATTCTCGTGTGTGCTTGTTTGATTTATCACTAAGTAGATTTTATTTGCTGTTCTAAGTTGTTATCTATCTTTATCTATGGATATGGAACACGAAATACCCAAAAAAATAGGTTTAATTGCTACTCATGGAAATGGGGAACCTCCTAAAACCCTCGGTGCTCGATATGTGAAAGATATTATGCACTACTTTAATAATCCTGAGAAAACCCCATTCAATTATATAATGGGAGACACGTTGGATCAATGTGAATACTTTAGGGATTATCGCTTGACTCAAAAAGGGAAACTATTATGGGATCAGATTTATATGTTGAAATGGTATGCTTGGAATCTATGTCAGAGATATGACTATACTTGTTGCTCTAGGATGAAGGCTCAACACCTTCCTTTTTCATGTAAATTTAATGATAATGAAACATTGGCTTCTTATGCTAAAGTTATTTATGATTACTATGATGTGGAACGAATAGAGGAATTCGTTGCTTTTAAGGGTGCTTATGAAATTTAATCTTTGTTTGAGAAGTGTGAAAATTATGATGATGTTGTGTATAGACCTGAAAATTGTGCTATACTTAAATATTTCTATGATAATTATGAATATAATTTTGATATTGATGCATTTATTGAGAGAATGTCTGCTACCTTGGAAGAGACTAATATTTTGCACGAATCTATGGAAGAAGAAATTGTTGACACTATGAGCTCATTGGATGAAAAAGACGAGGAGAGCGAAGAACAAAAAGAGGAAGGGCGGATTAGCTACCCGTGCCCACCTTCTAATGAGAGTAACTCTTCAAGTCATACATTGTTTAATTTCCCTTCATTCTTACCGAAGGATGAATGCTATGATAATTGTTATGATCCCTTGGATTCGTTTGAAATACCCCTTTTTGATGAACTTGATGCTTGCTATGCTAGTGGCCATGATGCTAATATGAATGATGCTTATGGAGATGAACTTGCTATAGTTCCTTATGTTAAACATGTAATTGTTGCTATTGCACCCACACATGATAGTCTATAATCTTTTTGAATTCTCCTAACTACACTATATTGGAGAAGTTTGCACTTATTAAGGATTATATAGATGGGTTGCCTTTTACTTCTACACATGATGATTTTGATAGATATGATATGCATGTGCTTGCTGCTCCTACTTGCAATTATTATGAGAGATGAACTGCATCTCCGCCTCTCTATGTTTCCAATATGATAAAATTGCAAGAAACTGCTTACGCTATGTATTGGCCTTTACTTTGTGTGCATGAATTATTCTTTTATGACATGCCGATGCATAGGAAGAGAGTTAGACTTCGTTGTATGTTAATTTGTGGTCAATACTAAATTACAAAATCATTTTTAATTAAAAGTGGCTTTGATATACCTTGGGATCAGGTGGATCCATTACTTGAGCACTTTATGCCTAGCTTAATGGCTTTAAAGAAAGCGCTACCAGGGAGACAACCCAGAAGTTTTAGAGAGCCATTTTATTCTGTTGTGTTCTTTTATATATTTAAAAAAATGTAAAGAGGGGAACCTAATTTTTTTGAAAAAAAAAGATAAGTAAAAGTAAGAAGGACGAGCACCATTGAAGTGGGGGAGCTCCTTGAACTTTGTTCATGCCCATGGAAACTTTGCAAATCTTGATTACAAAAACTTTTCAACAAAACTAATTATCCCATTGTATAAATCCATTGTATTATAAAAATAATGTGCCAAGATTTGCCTTTAGGATGATTAGATTGCTTGTTTGGTGTGTGCAGTGCAAAAACAGAAATTTTGCCTCTAGTGCGTGAATTTACATTTTTTACTGGAATGTCAAAAGTTTTTGAATTTTTGGCACAGTACTGCTATGAAAATTGTTTATTTTTTACTAATGTTTCAGAATTTTTAGAGGTACAAAAGTATGGTGAATGTTCAGATTTCTACAGGCTGTCCTGTTTAAGACAGATTCTATTTTTGATGCATTGTTTTGCTCGTTTTGATGGAACTATTGATTGTATCGGTGGTATAAGCCATGGAAAAATTATAATATAGTAGCTACAATGCAAAAATGAAATATGAATTGGTTGGCAACAGTACATCAAGTTGTGATTTGCTTTATTATACTAATGGATCTCACGAGGGTTTTGTTAAGTTTTGTGTGATTGAAGTTTTCAAGTTTTAGGTGAGATCACGATGGATGAAGGAATAAGGAGTGGAATAAGACTAAGCTTGGGGATGCCCGAGGAACCCCAAGGTAATATTCAAGGACTCCCAAGAAACTAAGCTTGGGGATTCCCCGGAAGGCATCCCCTCTTTCTTCTAACAACCATCGGTAATTTTACTTGGAGCTATATTTTTATTCATCACATGATATGTGTAAATCTTGGAGCATCGTGTGTTTTTTATTTTTATTTTAATAATGCACTATGTTGGTATGATAAAGTCCTTGGTTGATTTATGGAAGGCTCTTTGCACCTCACTTATATCTTCTGAGTATGGCTTTGTAGAATGCTTCATGTGCTTCACTTATATCATTTGAAGTTTGGATTGCCTGTTTCTCTACCCATAGAAAACCGCCATTTGTAGAATGCTCTTTTGATTCACTTATATTTGTTAGATCATGGGAATATCTTTTGTAGAAAGAATTAAACTCTCATGCTTCACTTATATCTATTTAGAGAGTAAACAGGAGTTGGTCACTCACATGGTTAGTCATAAAATCCTACATAAAACTTGTAGATCACTGAATATGATATGTTTAATTTTTGTGATATGAAGATGGTAATAGGAGAGTCATGCTAGTGAGTAGTTGTGAATTGGAGAAATACATGTGTTGAAGTTTGTGATTCCCGTAGCATGCACGTATGGTGAACCGTTATGTAACAAAGTCGGAGCATGATTTGTTTAATGATTGTCAACCTTTGTGTGAGGGTCGGGAGCGCGCGATGGTTAACTCTTACCAACCTCTCCACTAGGAGAATGCGTCTAATGCTTTGTTTGATAACTAATAGACTTATGCAATAAGTATGTGAGTTCTTTATGACTAATGTTGAGTCCACTAATTATACGCAGTCTCACCCTTCCACCTTTGCTAGCCTCTCTAGTACTACACAACTTTCGCCGGTGCATCAAACCCACCTTCCTCAAAACATCCACCATATATTTTCCTCAAAATAGCCACCATACCTACCTATTATGGCATTTCCATAGCCATTCCGAGATATATTTCCATGCAACTTCCACCGTTCCGTTTATTATGACATGCACCATCATTGTCATATTGCTTTGCATCATCATAAGATAGCTAGCATGATGTTTTCATGGCTTGTCCATTTTTTGATGTCATTTTCTATGCTAGATCATTGCACATCCCGGTATGCCACTGGAAGCATTCATATAGAGTCGTATTTTGCTCTAAGTTTTTGAGTTGTATGTAAATAAAAGTGTGATGATTTCCATTATTAGAGCAGTGTCCCATGAGAGGAAAGGATGATGGAAGCTATGATTCCCTCAATAGATGGGATGAGTCTCCCGACTTTACAAATAATAAAAGAGGCCAATGAAGCCCAAATAAAAAAAAGAGTCCAAAGATGCCCACCAAAAAAAGAGAAAACAAAAAAACAAAAAAAGAGAGAAAAGAGAGAAGGGACAATGTTACTATGCTTTTCCACACTTGTGCTTCAAGTAGCGCCATGATCTTCATGATAGAGAGTCTCCTATTTTATCACTTTCATATACTAGTGGGAATTTTTCATTATATAACTTGGCTTGTATATTCCAATGATGGGCTTCCTCAAAGTGCCCTAGGTCTTCGTGAGCAAGCGAGTTGGATGCACACCCACTTAGTTTCTTTTTGAGATTTCATACACTTATAGCTCTAAGTGCATTCGTTCCATGGCAATCCCTACTCACTCACATTGATATCTATTGATGGGCATCTCCATAGCCCGTTGATACGCCTAGTTGATGTGAGACTATCTTCTCCTTTTTCCTCATCACCTCCACCACATTCTATTCCACCTATAGTGCTATATCCAAGGCTCACGCTCATGTATTGCGTGAGAGTTGAAAGGTTTGAGAATAGAAAAAGTGTGAAACAATTGCTTGACTTGTCATCGGGGTGTGCATGATTTAGATACTTCGTGTGGGGAAGATGGAGCATAGCTAGACCATATGATTTTGTAGGGATAACTTTCTAAGGCCATGTTATTTTGAAAGGACACGATTGCATTGTTGGTGTGCTCAAAGTATTACTGTTTTTATGTCAATATAGACTATTGCTTTGAGTCACTCGTGTCGTAATATTCATGCCATGATTAGATTATATGATCAAGATTATGCTAGGTAGCATTCCACATCAAAAATTATCTTTTGTTAACATTTACATACTCGAGGACGAGAAGGAATTAAGCTTGGGGATACTGATATGTCTCTGCCGTATCTATGATTTTTGATTGTTTCATGCAAATATTCTACAACTTTCATATACTTTTGGCAACTTTTTATACTATTTTTGGGACTAACATATTGATCTAGTGCCCAGTGTCAGTTCCTGTTTGTTGCATGATTTTTGTTTCGCAGAAAATCCATACCAAACAAAGTTCAAACGAGATAAAAAGTTACGGAGATTTTTTCTGGAATATATGTGAATTTTGGGAAGTGGAATCAATAGAAGGCGGTGCTTGAGGGGCCCACAAGCCAGGAGGACGCGCCCTAGGGGGTAGGGCACGCCCTGAGGGCTTGTGGCCACCCCTTAGGTCGGTTGGAGCTCTCCTTTGGCCGCAACAAAGCTAATTTTTGGATAAAGATCCCCTCAACATTTCAGCCCAATCGGAGTTACGAATCTCCGGGAATATAAGAAACGGTGAAAGGCCAGAATCTAGGAGCACAGAAACAGAAGGAAACATAGAGAGAGATCCAATCTCGGAGGGGCTCTCGCCCCTTCGCTGCCATGGACATCATGGACCAGAGGGGAAACCCTCCTCCCATCTAGGGAGGAGGTCAAGGAAGAAGAGGAAGGAGGGGGGCTCTCTCCCCCTCTCTCTTGGTGGCACCGAAACGCCGTCGGGGCCATCATCATGACGGCGATCCACTCCAACAACTCCGTCATCTTCACTAACACTTCCATCACCTTCCCCCATCTATCTACAGCTTTCCACTCTCCCGCAACCCATTCTACCCTCTAATTGAACATGGTGCTTTATGCTTCATATTATTATCCAATGATGTGTTGCCATCCTATGATGTCTGAGTAGATTTTTGTTGTCCTATTGGTTCATTGATGATCATGATTGGTTTGAGTTGCATGTTTTATTATTGGTGCTGTCCTGTGGTGCTCTCTGTGTTGCGCAAGCGTGAGGGATCCTCGCTGTAGGGTGTTGCAATGTGTTCATGATTCGCCTCTGGTGGGTTGCTTGAGTGACAGAAGCATAAACCCGAGTAGGTGGGTTGTTGCATATGGGAGTAAAGAGAACTTGATACCTTATAATGCCATGGTTGGGTTTTACCTTAATGATCTTTAGTAGTTGTGGATGCTTGCTAGAGTTCCAATCATAAGTGCATATGATCCAAGTAGACAAAGTATGTTAGCTTATGCCTCTCCCTCATATAAAATTGCAATAATGATTACTGGTCTAGTTACCGATTGCCTAGGGACAATTCCACAACTCCTACCACCACTTTTCCACACTCGTTAAACTAACTTAGTTATTTCTCTATCCTAGCAGCCCCTAGTTTTTATTTACGTGCTCTTTATTATCTTGCAACCCTATCCTATCACACCTACAAAGTACTTCTAGTTTCATACGTGTTCCAGGTAAAGGGAACGTTAAGCGTGCTTAGAGTTGTATCGGTGGTCAATAGAACTTGAGGGAATATTTGTTCTACCTTTAGCTCCTTGTTGGGTTCGACACTCTTACTTATCGAGAAAGGATACAATTTCGATATGCTTTGTCAAGCCTTGTAGTTCGCTACGCCTAGGGAGCATATTCGAGCATAATTTCAATATGACAATCCAATGTATGATCGAGCCCGTGCGAACCTTACCACGAAACTATCGTTTGGTTTCGTCCGTAGTCGAAGCCCGCTCTTCTGTATGATGTTGTATTGATGTGATCTTGATGTAGCTTGTGGCGAGTGTAAGCCAATTCCATATACTCATCTCTTCTGTACATGTACTTGTAATGATATCCATTCTTGCAACACGACGAGATGCGCTTCTATCCCTGTCGAGGCCCTTGTGCCGAAATAAGATAGGATCGCATCTTGGGCATGACAAGTTGGTACCAGAGCCAGGTTCCGACCTAGGAGCCCCCTTGATTGATCGAACTTGGCCGAGTCGAGTCTAGAAAAAAACTATTTCGAGTCTAGTTATATCGGAGAGTAGGATTCTTTTTACTCCTATTCTATGCTCTGGTGAGGTAATCAACTTAGGAATTTTGATTCTACCCTCTTCTCACTCAATTTTTTTTAGGATCACGCCGGTATTTTGGAATCTATATGATGCCGATGTGACGGAGTTCTGTACTTGGTGCCTCCTGTTATCGAGGAGTAGAGCTCCAGGGGATTCTTGGCACATCGTTATCATTCAGTTTCCTTAGTATCTCAGGACGGAGGATGTTCGAAATTACTTCAATAATTTTTGTGGCGAGATAAGGTCGGAGTCACCCGATACTGGGGAGGTGTCCGAGGTACTGCCATGTTTGGTATCATTGTGTTTTCGAGGATCCAAGATAGATGAAGTTTCGGAGCCTCTAGTTATGTGTTGAAGGATGGATACAGTTGGGGTGTAGGACTTGTTAGTTGTGAGATATTTCCTCCTTGTATCCCCAACACCCGATTGCGTAACCAAGAAAGTTTCGGGAGTTCTTGCGTGGGAATTCAAATAGTTAACTAGGCTATCTTCCAACAGATCATGATGTGAGGTTGGGGTTCGACATCTAGTGGATTCGTTTGTTTACAGTCTTTCTTATAGAGGACAGTCTCGATTTACGCTTCGTCAAACCTTGTAGTTTGCTATGCCTAGGGAGCATATTCGAGCGTCATCTAAATATGACAATCCAACGTACGATCGAGCCCGTGTGAACCTTACCACGAAAATATCGAGCGAAATCTCTGTTATGCATTTGTTTCCGGCTTGTTTCATAAGCCTCATCCTTTGTTTCATTTTGAATATGGTAATTCGAGTTGCTTCGATGTCAAGTGGTGATCTCATATCTTAGCATTCTCATATTTCTATGGGAATGATAATTCTTTTGCCAATCAAGTTGTTATATCAATTCTTTTCATCCGGTGTGCTCTCTTCAGGTGAATACTATCCTCTTCAATATTTGCAAGATCCATCCTCATATTTCATTCTGGAGTTTGCCTCATCTGTTCCAAGTTTTCTTTGTTTCCCCACCCTCCCACCCTTTTTATTAATGATTAAGTCTCATCCAAGTGCCTTTCTTTTCATGAAATTCTTGTGCTATCTTTCTTCTGTATCGTATCCGGTGATTCCTTGTGAATATTCTCACGAGTTTCAGTTTCAAGATCTATCCTCATATTCCTAGTTCTTGTTGTTATTCTTCTCCGGTGGATTCAATTCTAGATATCGGTGTTCATCATATCTTTTTCATTCATTAAATGCTTTCCGTGTTAGAATTCTCATCAAGCCTCTCTTATTAATTCATCCCTCTATGTTCTATCCGGAGTGCTAAAGATATCTCAGAAGATTCATGTTTTATTTCAATCCTTCCAAATTATTTTGAGGTTCTCACCTCATCAAGTTCTTAATTTTTCTGGTGCATTATCTCTTTCTAAGCAATTGTTTCAACGGTGGTTTCTTTGAGTGGGCCCATAACCCACAGGTTTTCCCCCAGGATCTTACCTGGCTCTTCTAATCTTTCCGGAGATGTTCTCAAGTCCTTCTCAATATGATGTAACAATGATTTTCATCAGTCATATTCCTTCTCGAAGATCACTTCTAAATCATTTTCATTATTGGCTCAACCTTCTTTATTCATTATTCTGGAGTGTCTCAATAATTCATGATGTTGTTTCTCGTCATCATTCTCTGCATTGAAGACCGAAGGAGTGGTTCTCTTAAATCTTTGCTCATTCTCTTGAAGATTCATGGTTCAGCTTGTTGCTATCCTCTCAAATTATTTTCAATCATGAGTAATTCTTTCCATATTTATCCGGAGCATTTCAGAATTGTTTTCATTCTCGATCCTCCGAAGGCCGTCGTTTCAGAAGATTCTTCGTTCTCAGCTTTCAGCTTTCGTTCTCAAATTCTTCTCAATTGTTGTCCCGTCGTTCGTATCTCAATTATTCCGGTGCCTTGTTCAGTTTCTATTAGGCAAATTGTGATCTCTTCATTCTCATGTATCTCAATTCATTCTTGGTATCCTCATTCGTTTGTGAATTCTCACTGGTGTTCTCGTTCAAGACTTCTTCAAGTTTGTGATCTCTCTCTCTCTCTTTCTCTTCCATTCTTTCCAAGAAGAATAAGTTGTGTGCTAAATCCGTTGCTTGTCATCAATTACAGGATGAAGGATAGGCATAACATAATTCTTATGCTTGTTGGTCAAGGTCATCTCAATCCTTCTTCCGGAGTTGTTCATGATATCTAATTCTCGATTCTAAGTGGTTCTTCTTTTCTTTTCCGGAGTTCAAGTTGCTCAAATATCTCTTCATCTATATCATAGAAAGGCCCCAATCTTTTTCATTTTCAACCTTCAATTCTTTTCTATCATCCTCTCATTTCTGGAGGTTCCTCATGGTGGTTCGTCAAGGAGTTAATTCTTCTCGAAGTGTTCTTCAAGATTCTTGTTGGAGGTGCTCAAGTGTTCTTTATCTTGGATTTCTGAGTTCAATTCCTTCTTCATTGTCTTTTGAGATGGTGTTATTAAATTCTTAATTATGAGGAGTCTCGAAGGAAAATTGTCAAGAATAAGATAAGTAAAACCATCATGTCTTTCTCAGAGTTGTCTTGGGTTGGATTTCACCTAAAGCATTTCCTAAGGATTGTTACAATCACGGTGTCATAAATGATCCAAGTTTCCTCCTTCTCCTCTTGGTGAAAGAAGTTTTGCATATCTGTTGCTCTCAATCAATCAATTGTTTCTATTGTGGCAGGTTGTCACCTCATAATTTTGAGATGTTTTCCATAAGCCCATAACAAGCTATTCTTTTTGTTGTTGGTTTTCAACAACTATGTTCAACCTATGCTTCTCAAATTCATTGGTGGTAAAAGTTGTCATTTTCTTCTCTGTTCTCTTCTCTCCAAAGATCTAGCTTCTATTCTTTTGTTCCGGAGGCATGTGGTGTTGCTCTTTTCAACTCACATCCAGTTTGATTAAGATTATGTTCTTTCCTTGCTTATTCATTTTACCAGAATGTCGTGTTCTATGTTCAAGTTATTTTCATTCTTATCAAGTTTTGCCTCTCTATCCTACCGAAGTGCCGCCCAAATTTCTTTTGAATTCATGCTTCTTCTTCATGTCATTCTTCATCTCTTGCAATCCTTCAAGTTCATGTGGTTTCAATCGTTTGATAAAGAAGCAACTAAGTTTTACATATTCCTCTTGCTCTTTCTCTTCCCCTTCTCATTCTTAGATCTCGAGTCGAGATCCTCGTGTAGTGGAGGAGAGTTGTAACAGCCTGGACCGATGCTCCAGAAGATTCCCCTTTTATTTCCATTCTCGTTTGTGTTTCGTTTGGTTGTTGCATTCATAATCGCATCGCATCATCTGCATGGCATCGTCAATTGTTTTCAAAAACTTGCATTCGTTTGTAGTTACTAGTTCTTCCTGTTCTCGCCGTTGACCGTTTCGAGACCAAGACCACCATTTGTTTGTTATGTATTATTTGCGTGCATGATTGCGAGGTTTCTTTTATTTTGCATCATGCATCAATTCCATTCTTGTTGTGCTTCATTGTATCTTATTTGTGTTCATGTGTTTTTGCTACTCCTAGTCCCTCCTTGATCATTTCTTTTTGCCATGCTCAACTTATTTCAATTCATTACAACCTTGTGTGTCATACCAACTTCAGTCTTGATCTCATTCTCAATGCCTTTGTCACTCTTACCATGATGTTCCATGCCACTTCCTTCCTCCCCTTGCTTTTATTTATTTGAGTTGATAATATAAATGCTCAAATAAATGTTCCTCTAGTGCCCATAGATCATATCTATTATGTAGGGTCACCATCTAAAATTGCAACCCATATAGGATTGGTTTGGTTAGGTTTTAAATTCAGACAAGTTCGAATGAAATTCAAACTTGTTTAAATTTTCTGAATGTAAAAATCCTCAAACCATTTTTCTTAAATTCCTCATATTCTAGGGTCTCCAAAGATATATTTTGATCTCCTCAATTCCACTCCTAACTCCCTGTGCAATGTTTCTCAATATTTCTATTTCTGAGAAACTGAAAGGAAATAAGCGGAGAGAAAGAAGCCCACCTAAGCCACTTACCTGTTGAATCAGCCCACCAAGCCCACCATGGACGACCAGACTCTGTTCTTCTTCTTCATCTGTACGGCAGCTCATCTAGCGCACACACGTCGGCACCTCCTCTGATTTGACGGCCGGAGGCGACCCTAGGCGCCCTATAAGACCTGACTCTCGAACCCTAGGCTCCTCCTCCTTCCATTTTTCCCTCCACTTCCTCCTCCCGCCGCCGAGGTGAGCTCTTCCACGCACACGCCGGCACCATGGCCGGAGAGAGCTCAAGCTCTTCCCCGGTGTGATCCTCGCGCTCGCTGCCATCTCCTTCCACGAGGAGTTCCGGGAACCCTCTTCTCCTTCCTTCCTCCTTTTCCATCTTCCTCCCTCCCTCTATTTTATCTCAATCCCTCTATTTCTCTATTCCCAGGTCGTCTCGCCCGTCACCGAGTTGCCATGGCCAGGGAGCCTCCTCCATCACGTCACCATTGCCGGAGACGCTCTCCTCCGTCGGGAATGCAACGCTTCCCTCCAAGGCGGGGAGCATGAGAGCCACCCGCGCTCGGATCCATCGTCCTCGCGCCAGCCCCACTCGTCGTCGTCCTTGCCTAGCGGGAGCAGAAGGCCACCATCGAGAAGACCCCTGCGTAGAGCAAACCAGCGCCTGAACCTCCCTCTGCCTTGCGCCTAGGCGCTGTCCCAGCTCCCTTTGCTGCAGCCAGCCAAGAGCCTGTTAAAATTTAGGGTTTTTGGTCTACCCCCTATTCCTCTACGCTTATCCGTGATGCCCTCACAATTCGCATATCTGAGGCTAGGGGGTAGGGACCTTCTTATACTGTCTTTCCAAAGAGTCCGCCTCTCATACAGATATAAGATTCCTAGTGTTTTCCACTAGTTTCCGGGATAGAGTCCATGTCAAATTACCAACCACGATCATATTTGTCTGTTATCGGATTCTACCCGTTATGTCCCCGGAGCACACGCTTGTGAGCAACGCGTCATAATAGAGTGCAAATTCCTCTAATTACGTAGATCAACATTAGGGCTGTAATCTAACTATACGATCTAGCTCCTTCCGATTATCACTATACCCGGGTAGTCTTTCTAATATAAATAGTATATTGTATTACACTAATAATCAACCAGCTTCCTTAAGCATACAACTTAAGTATGTTCCAACAAGTGATAATTCCATGATAAATCATGTAAAACAATTCCATGTATAAATACATGTATAATTCCATAATGAGGTATTCCAAATATTAGCAATTCCTATAAAGTTGAATATAGTTGCAAGACACATAATTCCAACATCTCCCACTTGTCCAAAATGATCATTCAAACATTCGTAAACCCATAGCCTTAACATGCTTACCAAATACCTCATGACTAATAATCTAAGTCAAGGGATCAATAATCATATTAACACTACGTTGAAAACCAATTAAAAATGTGATAATTTCCCTCAATATGTTTCCTTGTTGTGACACCTAAGATCACTAAAGATCTTAGTTTCCGCCTAATATTTACAGCATAGCTGTCCCCGGCATCTCGAGTATTATTTCCTCGAGTGTAGTTCCACCTTTACAGGCACCTTGAGTATTTTGTTTCCTCAAATGAAATTCCGCATCAAGTATTTTCAGCCACATATATTAATAATATGAATAATTCCACATTGAGTCAAAATTATATAATAACCATGTTGAATAAATTTTCAGAACCAGATAAATATCAAATCCAATCAGTAAATGAAGTTTCATGAGTAACCAAGTTTTGAAAGAATTTCCTGACTTTAGTCAGTGAACTTGCACCATATTAGTACTAAAAATAATAATTGAATATGCGTACCTGGACTTATTTCTCAACTCATACATATAGGAATAGCTTCCTCAATGTGTTAACCTTTAATATAAATTCCAGAACAAGTGACAAGTTGTGATGCACTTTCCACAATCTTAAATGATGTGTGAGATTCCCTTAGCTGCTCGTCTTTCCTTCCACTACTTGAGTGCAGCATAAATTCCGAAAGCTATGGTATGATTGTAAAATGAAGCTATAGTAAGTTTCAACACCATTATCCCATTGTTCTTAGGAGTTCAAACATAATTCCTCGCTAAGTTGGGTTCCAGGTATTTTAATAAGTTTGCAATATTCCATAGGAAACGTTTCAAAACATACCCTATGTAGTTCCACTCACAAAACATAGGAAGCTTCAAACTTTCCTTTCATATGAAAGTTAAAACATGACAAAGCTTTCACTTCCATCAATGTGAATTTGTAGATGACCGCCTTGCTTCATTTAGAAAATCATATGACCTGCTATTCCATTGATGTGAAGCTTATTATAAGATCATAAATTAATATATTGAATTAGCAAACCATGCTTTTAGTTAATCTTTCCCAAAATTCTGGAAGAGAGACTTTCCACAAAGTATATTTTCCTTTGTGTGAAGAATTGAATAACAAGAGTGACATTATAATATTCCAGTGAGACAAAGTTCCTCACAAATGAAAGAAAAAAAACTTACAAACAATGGGCTTGCGCTTTCTTGGTATGACAATAAATTTCCAACCATATAATTCCTCATTGAGTCTATTCCTTCCCGCATTTCTTCCACCCATCATTGTCAATGATTAAAACTTTAAGACTTCTTAAGAAACTTCAGTTATTCCTCTAAAATTTAGAGTGACTTGCCAAAAAATCCAGATATGATATTCCATGTCAATTCCTCCCACTTATCCTAAGCATGTTAGTGTCGGGAGTTATACTGTTAGTTTCCTTTGGGGTCTAGATTATATTCCAAATGTTTGTCAATAAATCCACCCTTGATCATAATAATTATTTTCTTCCTACTTTTACACCAGTTTGATCCACTAGAATAACCATTACAAAATTCCTGGTGTGTGCATTGTAGTAATTAAGAATTCCCTACCAATAAAATATATTCTATTCCAGTCCACAAACCATAAGGAGTGATTGTGCGATATTGACAACCAACAGTACATATGCAATGCTTCTGCCAAAAATCAAATGGTAGTAAAAGTATTCAATTCCTCCATTTAATTGCGGAGTGTATGGTCTATTAAAATGGTGAATAGTTCCATGCTCTTTTCATGTTCAATTGACATATTCCTGAAGTGTACTTTCCCCCACCAATCAGTTGTTAAAACTTTGATATCTTTTAATCAACTGATTTTTCCACTTCAGTACGTAATGTGACAAGCACAATAAAACATTCTGACTTGTATTTCATAATAGTATAAACATAACCATATCAAGTGCAATTATCAATGAATGAGATAAAATAAATAATCTAGCCTCTAGTGGGAGTGGAAAAAATACCATAATTATATTAACAACAACAAAATGATGTGAAGTATCTTTTTGTTATTTCCTTCCACCTTAATAAAAGGTGTGCCAGCAAAAAATGTCCAGTATATATGCTTCACAA
Source organism: Hordeum marinum (assembly GCA_022496015.1). Taxonomy (NCBI): domain Eukaryota; kingdom Viridiplantae; phylum Streptophyta; class Magnoliopsida; order Poales; family Poaceae; genus Hordeum; species Hordeum marinum. The sequence goes on along the minus strand of CM039674.1, from coordinate 209,437,242 downwards.
AATACCATAGTACTCCCACTAAAGTTTAGAATTCCAGAATCAATAAGCCAATTCATCTAGTTCCAAGATATGTGACTAAGTCGTTGATGATGTAGATAATAAACTTCCAAGCATGTGATCCCATTGTCGGTATTCCTCCATATAGAGTTATCTTTTCCAAATAAACAAATTGGTTTGCCAACTTCCAATAGACATCAAGAAGGATAAACCATTGTGTGAAAATCCATAAAACACTAATTTAAACATTGAGCAATATTTCCACTCTTCTTTTTCCAAGTAGTATGTCATAATCAATCAATTCCAAAGATGGAACAATAAATCAAATACCTTCACATTGAAGTTGCATAGAGTGTCCTATGAAAATAATACTTTTCCTCCACTAGGGAGTTCTGTGGCAAAATTTCCAATTCCAAAGTGTATAAGATTTATCAGAATGACAAAATACATAATATATAAAATTTCCTTTGGTGCATCAAGTGAGAGCAATTTTCCTTCATTTTCCACGGAGTGGTTCCCATCTTCCTCCATAAATAAGTGATTGACATAATAGACACTTCTTCAATTCCTTCTCATGCAAGGTTAGCACAATAGTGTATCCATCAATAATAATTTCCCTCCAGAACGGAGTTTGAGGGCATAATTTCCAATTTCAAAACACATCAATTTTCCTTTGAAATTGTTGCGTGTCAATAAAGTTATTGTATTCCAATAGTAAATGATGTATATGTACCAACACCTTAATCCAACTATCTGAAAGAGCATCCACAAATAATATATATGCAGTGCCAATATTATCATTAGACATACCAGTAAATCAAGAGCAAATTTCCTTGTCCTTGGAGTGGCTCTCATATTCCTCCATACACAAGTGATGCTCAACAATAAGACTTATCTAAAATTCCTTTCCAGTTATGCAAAATTTTTCGTACAATATTTTTACCATGGCAATTTTCCTCTATGCAGTCCATCCACACATTTAATTTGGAGTCCTCCTTAACTTCTTCCAAGGAGTAGATGTATTTTCCTTGTTATGACATACATGCAGTGGATTAGCAATCAAACAAGTTAGTCCATTCATCAATAATCTAATAAAAATAAATTAATTAATAGATAATTGGGAATTGTAATTAGCATCCCTTCCCTTGTAAGACGTGTGCACACGTGCATGTGGATCTTCCGGCTACCCTGTTGGCCATGCAGTTGGTGTTCTTGATGACGTAAGTAGCAGTGATAGCAGGCGACGCAAGTTTCCGAGCAGCTGGCTCGTTCGGCTGGGCAAGTCATCGAGTGCAGTTGAGCAGCGCCAACCTCATCAGGGCGGAGGACTCGGCCATTATACGGACGAACGTACGCCGTAGGAGGCAGCAGGTACCGCGTGTAGCTGATTCGTCGAGCGTCGTGGGCTTCCGAAGCAAGGGATTGACAGCGATGCACATAAAAGATAGTCTGATTGATTCTTGTATAGCTCGTACACAACTGATGGCTTGATTTCCTCCATGCAAGGTTAGGAGGGCCGGCCAACTTGTCCGGCGTGAACGCTACACTAGTACTTTCTTTCCCGTGCAAAGAAAACTAATTTGATGATCTTCCGGTGCACCCTATAAAATTTGGGAAGAGAGAAAATACCTGCACTAGTAGCAGATCCAACGTCAACTAGTAGTGCTCCTACTACTCTTGCATGGATTTCCTCGGTTCACATGGTGATGGATTTTCTCCTTGATCCATCCAGGAGCAAAGGCAGTACGTGGACCAAGGATAACATGAGACACGGTGGATTAGGAATTCAGCATCCCGCGTCCTGCAACCACACGAGCAACGCAACACGGAGCGGGAGCACCTTGGTTGAGAGACACGGCAGTCCAATCTAGACGACCGGCGACAAAACAATGCGAGCAGACGTGCCACACGGAGTGATGCGCGGGGTAACACATCCATGGTTTGAAGCGGGGTCGATCGGCAATAGAGTACGCAGCGGATGTGGTTTAGCAGCGACGACCACGCCAGCAGAATAGCAAGCGGATTAGCATTGCGCAAGCGACATCCGGGGTAACGCAGTTGCCGGCGAACGAACCTGGCTCTAGATGCCAATGTTATAAATTTAGGGTTTTTGGTCTACCCCCTATTCCTCTGCGCTTATCCGTGGTGCCGTTGACAATTCGCATATCTGAAGCTAGAGGGTAGGGACCTTCTTATACTGTCTTTCCAAAGAGTCCACCTCTTATACAGATATAAGATTCCTAGTGTTTTCTACTAGTTTCCGGGATAGAGTCCAGATCAAAATACCAACCACGATCATATTTGTCTGTTATCGGATTCTACCCATTATGTCCTCGGAGCACACGCTTGTGAGCAACGCGTCACAATAGAGTGCAAATTCCTCTAATTACATAGATCAACATTAGGGCTGTAATATAACTATACGATCTACATCCTTCCGATTATCACTGTACCCGGGTAGTCTTTCCAATATAAATAGTATATTGTATTCCACTAATAATCGACCAGTTTCCTTAAGCATACAACTTAAGTATGTTCCAACAAGTGATAATTCCATGATAAATCATGTAAAACAATTCCATGTATAAAGACATGTATAATTTCATAATGAGGTATTCCAAATATTAGCAATTCCTATAAACTTGAATATAGTTGCAGGACACATAATTCCAACAGAGCCAGCCTCGCCATGGCCGTTGGCCTTCTTGTTTGTCCGCTGTAAGCAAGTCCCGGCATGGTTGAAGTTCTGTTCTTTGCTTAGATCCGTTCTGCAATGTAGATGTCATTTAGTTTCCTGTTGTTTTCGTACATGACCACATTATTTACCGCAGTGGCCAGTGCCATTCGGTTCCATCCACGAGGTCCTAGGTTCAATCCCTGGCGTCTCCAACCTTTTCTTTTGTTCCCTGTTTTGGCACACAAGCGAGACTGTTTAATTTTCAGTTTCATTCAGACTTAGCTCGAGTGACAGGTTCATCTAGAAGTAAACCTGTCTATCATCATGATTTCCTTAGTAGCTCAGCTGGTTGGCTTGCTCGGTTAGAACCAGGAGGTACTGGGTTCGAATCCCACGAACCCCAAAATTTTGCCCTATTTCTCTTTATTTTGCGCGCACACACACATGGCCACTTGGGCCGATTCCACTGCTGGGCGTTGCACTTTGCTGCTTCTAGCCCACAACTGTTTTTTCTGCTCTGAAGATTTAGCAATTTTTTTGTGCATTGCAATTACAGAAAAATGACATGTTTTAAAATGCTAACAACTTAATAACCGTGCATCGAACGAAAATGTTTTATATATGAAATATGTTTAGAATTTCATGTAGATTAAGAATAACCAACTTTCATGCACGATAAAAATGTTAAACTTTCTGTTTTCATCTGATTTGCAATTGTCATGTTAAATGATTTATTTCATAACTAATTAACCGTAGCTCCGATAAAAATGATCAACATATGTAACTTGATTAGGGAAACGAGTAGAATCACAGGCCGCACTTTATTTTCATGTTCAATAAATGTTAAATTGTGTTAGGACAGATTTGCACCATATTCATATTATGCTTATGTGGACGATTCGGAAAAGCTATGTGGTTCTTTTGGCCTCATTTAATATGCCTAGATGATGTAGTTGTTTATACTTGACCCCTTGCCATGATTAACAACATTTAATATTGATGAGTATCTAAACGAGAGTGAACTAAATAATTGAATGTGGAGTTTCATCAATATGCAACTCATTGCATTGCATATTGAGCTTCACTTTAATGTGTAGTAGTTGTTTGATGTGATTTGTCATGCCTTGCATATCTAAACTGGACATGCATCATATTTGTTTGCGCATCATGTCATGCATATGTTGTGGTGTAACCGTGAGTTAATTGCTGTTTCGGATTGTTCCTTCTCGAGAGAGTTCCGAAAGCGTTCGGAGTGTGAGGATTCATTCGACTACGTTGGCCCATCTTCTTCATGGACTCGTTCTTCTTCCAAGCAGGATCGCAGGCAAGATGACACATTTCCCTGGATACCACTATTATCATTGCTATGCTAGTTGTCTCGCTTTTATCGTTATGTCTCGCTACCTACCACTTGTTTGTCAAGCCTCCCAACATTGCCATGATAAGCCTCTAACCCTCCACATCCTAGCAAACCATTGTTTGGCTATGTTACTGCTTGCTCAGCCCTTCTTATAGCGTTTCTAGCTGCAGGTGCAACTGCTTCCATGTGTCAACATGGACATTCTTTTGTTATATCACAGTATTATTGCTATTTAATTTAATGCACTTATACACTTGGTAAAGGGTGGAAGGCTTGGCCTTTTGCTTAGTGTTTTGTTCCACTCTTGCCGCCCTAGTTACTTGTGAACCGGTGTTATGTTCCATAAATGAGCGCTCCTAACATGCTCGAGGTTGTTATGGGGACCCCCTTGATTTTTGTTTTAGGATAAAGCTTGTCTGGCAAGGCCCAACATTGGTACTACATTTGCCTAATAACTAATAAAATTGCATAGGGACCCGCCGACACCCACGGATAATTTAATCAACCCCCGGGCCAGTGCTCCTCATGAGTGTTGGTCCAAACTAGAGTCGTGTGCGGGGCCAACCTGGGGCAACTCGGGAGATTTCTATCAGGCCACTGTACGTTGTGTTCATCTGGTCGTGTCCTGAGAACGAGATACGTGGCTCCTATCGGGTTCGTCGACACGCCGGGCGGCCTTGCTGGATTTGTTTTACCTTTCTCGAATGTCTTGCATGAGGAACTCTGATCTTCTTCGGGCTATCTCGAGGTGTCGGATTTCCTTTGGAATTGCCTAGGATGATCACGAGATCCATGGTCGAGGTTATTTACGCGGCGTGTGGTTAGTTTGTGATGGATGAGTTGGAGCACCCCTGCAGGGTTAAATCTTTCAGAAAGTCGTGCTCGCGGTTATGTGGCAAACTTGGATATTTTGTTTAACACCCGGTCATAGCAAACTTGAAGTAAACTCCAATAAAATACACCAACTGTGTGCGTAACCGTGATTGTCTCTTCTCGTGAGTCCTTATCCGAGAGAGAACATGGTGGGGTCAAGTTTGACGTAAGTAGGTGTTCAGGATCAGTTAGTGATCATTACTAGTTCATGTCCGTTATGCGTAGACCACCATACTTTACTTTCTGTATTCGTAAGTTAGCCACTCAAACAAATGCTAGCCGCTTGCTGCAGCCTCACCACTTAAACATACCTCACCCATTAAGCTTTAATAGTCTTGATACCCTCGGAAATGAGATCGTTGAGTCCCTGTGGCTCACAGATTACTACAACAACAGTTGTAAGTACAGGTAATGCGATACTTTGACGTGAGCGCGATGCTTGTTTGAGTTGGAGTTCTTCTTCTTCATCATCATCAATCTAGGATGGGTTCCAGGCGGCAGCCTGGGATAGCAAGGATGGATGTCATTTTGTCGTTTGTTTTCGTCCGTAGTCGGACCCTGCTCTTTTGTATGATGTTTGAATATGATGTTGTATTGATGTGATCTTGATGTAGCTTGTGGCGAGTGTAAGCCAATTCCATATACTCATATCTTATGTACATGTACTTGTAATGATATCCATTCTTGCAACATGACGAGATGCGCTTCTATCCCTGTCGAGGCCCTCGTGCCGAAATAAGGATAGGATCGTATCTTGGGCGTGACATGTCAGTTCATAATTTTAGGGCCAGACTCCTTCTTGCTAGAAGCAGAGCAAAAGGTCTTAGTGACCAAGAGATAATGGCAACGTTCAAACGCAATTGCCATGATGCAGGGATTCTTAACGCCCTGGCTCGCCGACACGTTCGTGCTTCGCCGAGCTGTCCGACTTGGTATAGAAATATTGTGCCATGGAAAGTGCCTGGCAAGCCAAATGGTTATTTTCGGAACCAACCTTTATCGAACACCCTAGAGGAGATAAAAAAAGAGGATACCTCCAAAGTGGCCAGCCAGATTCGAATCCGCCAAAAAGAGGAACATGCCCCTTATGGGGGTCAGTACTGTCCTTGACGGGCTGTTGGACAAAACATGCCCTATACATTCCATCTTGCTGAACACAAACCCAACACATAGCCTTAGAGCTTGTTGGGTCGTCAGGAAGGTCACAAAAAGTGGTGAGGCCATTCTTGAGGCGCTACACCCGAATAAGCCCTCCACATTGCCATCCGAATACTGCGCTGAAGTCCTCACGATCTACAAAACGCCCCCCTCGAGGAACAGGAGGAAAAGAGCTCTTAAAGAACTCAAACAGGTCTATCACGTGGCAGCAACAAGCGCATGGGCACACATACCCATTATCTTTGGAGATACTGACCAACCAGCCATTCTTCCCGGTCATTCACTGGCCGCATTAGTCCTGGACCCCATCGTCGATGGCTACAGGTTACACAAAGTGCTAATGGATGGTGGCAGTGGTTTAAACCTGATCTACGAAGGCTCCCTAGAAAAAATGCAGTTCAACCGATCTCGCATCGAGCATAGCAACATGACTTTCTGGGGAATAATTCCGGGGAAAGAGGCATGTTGTTTAGGACGTGTCATCCTGGACATAGTGTTCAGCGCGCCCAAAAATTACTGATCCTAAGAACTCTTCTTCTATATCGTGCCATTCCCCAGGGGCTACCACGCCATATTGGGACGTGACGCCTTCACAAAATTCCAGGCTATACCCCATTACGGGTATATGAAACTCAAAATGCCAGGACCAAACAGAGTAATCACAATTGCTAGTAATCCGAATATAGCCCTTCGGGCCAAAAACAAAACAGCAGCACTCGCCCTTGAGGCGTTAGCCGAAACCTTCACTGTAGAAGAGCTGACCGCACTATGGTCAACAGTTGACAAAGACGACATGGTCCTTAGCAAAAGGCCGAAGTCCACGTCCTTCAAACCCGCGGAGGAAATCATTAAATTTCAAGTGCACCCTACGGACCCCCAACAAAATAGTGTCCATCGAATCTCAACTCGACCCCATAGTGGACAAAGCACTGCGGACATTTCTATGGGAAAACTGGGATATCTTCCCCTGGCATCCTTCTGATATGCCTGGAATCCCGCGGTGGTTGGCAGAACATAGTATGAACGTCATTTCAGGCTTCAAGCCCGTTAAGTAGACTCTGTGCCGCTTTTCCGAACCCAAACGCCAAGCTATGGTTGAAGAATTAACTAAACTACTAAAGGACGGATTCATTCGGGATATTAAGCACCCCGAATGGTTGGCAAACCTGGTGATGGTACCAAAGAAGCATAAATCCTAGCGGCTGTTCATCGACTTCAAAGACCTTAACAAGGCCTGCCCTAAGGATCCTTTCCCCTTACCACACATAGACCAGATCATTGATGCCACAATCGGACACGGCTCGTTGTGTTTCCTCGGCGCCTATTCCGAATACCATCAAATCAAGATGAAGGAATCCGACCAAGCGACTACCGCATTCATCACCCCCTACGGGCCATTCTGCTTTAACATGATGCCTTTTGGGCTAAAAAACGTTGGGGCCACATACCAGCGCATGATCCAGACTTGTCTTGCAAAACTAGTCGATAAGACAGTCGAAGCATACATGGACGACGTGGTAATCAAAACCAAACATGTCAGCCATTTGATCGACGACCTACGACAAACCTTTGCCAGCCTACGTGAGTATGACATACGACTCAATCCGGAAAAATGTGTATTCGGAGTTCCCACCGATAAACTGCTCGGATTCATCGTCTCCCATAGAGGAATGGAAGTGAATCCGGCTAAGATCTGCACTCTATCAGAACTTGCAATTCCCATAGAGCTAAATCATGTCTAGAGGTTGGCTGGTTGCATAGGGGCATCAAGACGCTTTATCTCCCGCCATGGAGAAAAGGATTTACCGCTCTATAAGGTGCTCAAACGGACCAACAATTTCAAATGGACCAATGAAGCAATGGCTGCATTAGAGGAAATTAAAACACTGCTAGCAATCAATCCCATACTCACAGCACCTGGCGCTGGTGAGCCCATGTTATTATACATATTGGCTACTAACCAAGTCATTAGTGTAGCGCTCGTCATCGAACAAGAGGAGGAGGGACAAATTTCGGACTCAGAAGCCGGTCTATTAGTGTCAGAAGTACTAATGCGGTGCAAGTCCAAATACCCGCAATACCAGAAGATAGCCTACATAGTATTTATGGCATCACGGAAACTCAGACACTACTTCCAAGAGTGTGCAGTAATGGTGGCATCCGAAGTACCCCTAAATGATATAATGAACAACAAGGATGCCACCGGCCGCATAGCCAAGTGGGCTATTGAGCTCCTTCCTTTTGAAATAACCTACAAGCCACGTCGTGCCATAAAATCTCAGGTATTGGCAGATTTTCTGGCTGAATGGACAGAGGTCGAGCTCCCTAAGGAATATAGTACATACGCCCATTGGACAATGTACTATGATGCATCTAAAACCTTGGCCGGACTAGGGGCTGGAGTTATCCTGACCCCCCCACACACACAAAGGCGACAACGTGCGATAATGTTGCAGATCATTTATGCCGACTCCAACAATGCAGCCGAATATGAAGCGCTCTTGCACGGTCTTCGGATGGCAGTATCAATGGGCATACGGCGGCTAGAGGTACGAGGAGACTCCAACTTGGCCATCTCCCAAATAAATGGCGAATTTGACGTCAAAAACCCGAAGATGGCGGCATACAGAAATGTTGTCCTAAAAATATCTGCATGGCTCGAAGGGTTGGAATTTCACCACGTCGCTCGCGACAACAACCAAGCCGTTGACATACTGGCCCGCATGGGCGCTAAGCGCAACCCTGTCCCCAAAAACACTTTCCTAGAGTGGCTCTATAAGCCATCCGTGGTTTGGCAGGACGATCATAAGGGCGCGGGTCTAAATACGACGAAAGAGGTTGTTCCCCCTATAAACGAACCAGACGACCAAATCATCGGTGGCTCCGTAATGAATGAAATGCCTTCAGCTCATGAGGTCATGGTAATAATTGCGCCATGGACCGAGCCCTTCCTTGCCTACCTTCTTCGCAAGGAACTCCCCGACGATCAGACAGAGGCGTGGCGAATAGTTTGGCGATCCAAAGCCTACAAAGTGCATGAGGGAGAGTTATACAAGAAAAGCACAACCAGTATATTACAACGGTGCATATCTGAGGATGAAGGACGGGAGCTCCTAGCCGAAGTTCACGCAGGCATGGGCGGCCACCATGCCGCGGCAAGAGCCTTAGTCAGCAAGGCCTTCCGAGCTGGTTTCTTTTGTCCCACTGCTCGGGCGGATGCCCAAACACTTGTCAAATATTGCGTGGGGTGCCAAATTTTTGCAAATCAAAGTCATATGCCCCCAACAGCTCTTCAGACTATCCCGATTACCTGGCATTTCACAGTCTGGGGGCTGGACATGGTCGCACCCCTTAAAGGGAGGACCAAGAAGAATAAATACCTACTGGTCATGGTTGACAAGTTCACCAAATGGATAGAGGCAAAACATGTCAAATCGGCCAAGTCCGGACCAGTAATTGAATTTATCTCTAGTGTAGTACACCGTTACAGTGTCCCACATAGTATAACAACGGACAATGGATCCAACTTCACGGCCCAATAGGTCAAAGACTGGTGTGCAAAGATGGGCATAAAGCTCGATTACACATCAGTATATCATCCGCAGACCAACAGACAAGTCAAACGAGCAAACGGTCTCATCATGAGCGGCATTAAGATATGTTTGGTCCGATCTCTTCAGGAGTCCGACTTTCATTGGGTGGAGGATCTCGACTCCGTTCTATGGGGCCTGTGCACCACCCTGAGCAGATCAACGGGATACACACCGTTCTTTATGGTCTATGGGGCAGAAGCAGTCCTTCCCTGTGACATTATTCACGACGCACCATGGGTGCGCTTGTACGAGGAAAAGGAGGCTGAGTTAGATCGGCAGGACGACCTAGATGCCTTAGAAGGAGAGTGCGACATAGCTCGGGCTCGCTCTACTTTTTAGCAACAACAGGCTTGACGTTACCACAGTAGGGAGGTCGGGGCAAAAATGTACAATGTGGGTGAACTCGTCTTACAGCTCTCGGAGAAGCAGAAGCATAAACTTCACCCCAAACGGGAGGGCCCCTTCATAATCGACGAAGTACTCGCGGGAGGGGCTTACCGTCTTCGGAGCCTGTTGGACAACCGCCTTGAACCAAACCCATGGAACGCAGCTCGTCTTCGGCGCTTCTACGGATAAGACCGGTGTCGTCACACTCTTTACCCTTTTGTTTTTTTCTTTATCTTTTTTTCTTTCCCCTCCCACTTTGTTGTTTGGTAGGATTGAATTTTTTCCTTTTCTCCTTATGTTCGGCTCATCCGATCTTGTACTGAGATTTTCGGCTTACACCTTTAAGTGTCAAGTCTGAACACATCACCTGGGGCCTTCTTTCCGAAACCAACACATTTATATTATAAGCATTCATTCACACTTCTTGTGTACACATGTTTTCCTTGTCGTGTTTAGGCCATCATATGCATCAATTCGAACTAAGACTTTGCCAAGCTGGGTTGCCTCACTCCTGTGATTACCCTCTACGTTCTCGATTATTCGGCTAGAGGGTAAAGGGAGCACCTTTGCGATTGTTACGACCGGGTCATCCGGACACGTACCTCAGATGGGTGAAGACGAAATCTAGCTATCTTAAGTAGATAATTGGCCAGCTGTGACGGAAGCAATTAATACTACTATGGTTGTTATCACCACTACTTGGGCTTCTTCTCTCTCAATAGCCCTTAGCCGCATACTGGCAGTATGCGGCCTTCTACCTATGATCCTCGTAGAACCCTAGGGAAAGGTATCGATAGAGGTACTATTTTCTCCGAAAGATGTTTCTTACGCTAAGCAGTAATATAACATATCTCCCTATGTGCTTTCTATCTGTTCGCACCAAATGGCCGGACTGCCTGGTTCCCCGAACATAATCCACTCTTCTAGGGTGATAAATTAAGAGGAACACTCCTCAGCTCTTAGCATAGGAGGCAGAAGCCGATGGCCGGTTAAGACAAAGTTTACAACACAGATGGAGCAACTACTCGATTATTAGTGCATAGTTACATATAATCATACATTCGGCTGCTGATCGAGATTGTCGATTATAGCGTCCAGGGAGCAGTCTTCTTGTGACAAACGGGCGGCAGGCATAACTTGGTTGTACACCAGGTGGAGCGGCACTTCTTGTCCATCTGACCCTACTGGCCTAATGCAAGCCATATGCTCGGGGTTAAGACCGGTATAGCGGGTTTTGATCATCGCCCACGCCTCCCGTGCTCCCTCCCAGCAAGCCCATGTCTTCCACAACTCGAATCTACTTCGGGCTCCCTTGAATTGATCGACTAGTTTGGTCATTCCCTCTGGAGGTTGCTCGGCAGGCCACATCGACTTTACCATGCTTTTCATAGCCTTCCGAACATGCTCGTGAAGAGCGGAAAGCTCCTTCAGGAGGTTCCTCCAGTTTGATCCGATCTCTTCTTCAGGTCGCCCATACAGGACACCTATACATGAGGCAAAGGCATACTTGTTATCCTTCACCTATAAGAAATACTTGCCAATGTTAGAATCACACTTACTGAAAATGCTCCTCTGTAGTTTCTGGTTCTCTTCTTGGGCCTGGGTCAATTGAGTTTTCGAACTCTCAATTTCTTCGACCTATTGTTTATTCTCCCCCTGGAGACGATTTAACACACGACAGCCGGCCTCGTGCTGGGACTCGGCGTATCGCTGAGATTCCCGGGCTGCATCCAAATCTTTTTGCATGTGCCCTATTGATTCAACTACTAAAGAGTATCCTTGCGTCAGCACAGGGAATATACTAAGATTAGCAGCACTGATATACTCACCATGTGCCTCCCGAGTAAAGCTCTTTACTTGCTCCAGTTCAGCCTTCACACATTCCACCTGTGCTCGACTGTCTTCTAGCTCCTTGGACAGTTTCTCGCTCTGCTGCCTTGAGGCCTGCATTAGCAATAAAAAAACACAAGGACCCTTAATTCGGTCATTCCGACCAATTTAAGGCTTGGGGGCTACTGGGTTTACATGAGTGTCCAGACTCTATAAAACCGATTATTTACCCGCAGGCTCGACGATATTAACTTCATAGCTTCGCCGAACCCAGCTCGGGCAGCACCGATGTGCACGTCTGCTGTGCGTAGAGCGCCGAACTCATGTTCATAGAATGCTAGGTGACGCAAGGCCTCTCGCCGCCGCCAATGATTCATGGCGCTTCCTACTTCGGATTGGGTAATGTACATAGCATCACCAGAATTGGCAGGGGCCGAATTGTCCATGGGAACCTCTATAGCAGGTTCAGCATGAGTCGAAGCTCTAGAATTTGGAGCCTCCCGGGACACCCTAGCAACCTCCTCGGCAGGGGAAGTCTGAGTCACTTTCCTATGAATTTCAATATATAATCTGCTCTGAGGATCTATCTGTTGCAATAATAAATAAAACAGCCGAACAAAATAACTTTGGGTTGAGCAAGTAGACGGACCCGTCCTCACAGCCGGCGCATTCGTCAGATCCCTGTTGCTTTCAGATACAGGCACTGTTGTTATTGCTGATGTATGACGCGCGGATCGATGATGCTTGGGAGGAGGAGCCGACTCACTTGGGGCATTGGAGGATGCTTGCCTTTTGTGGGACAAGCTTTTCTTCTTCTTGTTCGTTGCTAGAGAAGGAAACGGTCCAGGATACTCGGCTATGATCGCCACCTTGGAGCGGTCGAGGCTCTCCCGGTAAAAGACCCCGTCTTCGAACTCCATTGAAAGATCTGGGTCCTCATGATAGCCCGGATCATCATCATGGGAATAGTCTTCGGGCTGAGGAGCCGGACAGTTAACTGTCTCGACAAAGCTTCTCCAGTCTTGATCACATCAATTTAAGGACTTTGGTCAAAGAAGGGACAAAATGGAAACCTGAACTCTGCTTATAAAGGTGATAGGCTTACCCATTCGATGGGGTTGTGGCTTGAATATCCCTCCTTGGTTGACCGTTGAATAAAGTCTTCTTGCTCCCCTTTGAATATCCCTCCAATGTTGCCTGATTGGCGGGGCCCAGTCTTTAGGAGCATGTGGTGTCGCTAGTCCCATTGTAACGCCACAAAGGATGTATCCTCTGTTGAAGATGTTGCACACATAGGGTGATGGCGGCAGCCATGACATCGATCATGGACAGGTTGTGGTGGGCAAGTATCCTCACCTGGGCCGCCAAGCATTGCACTTCAACACTGTCCTCTTGGGATGAACTCTTCGATCGCCGGTTGTATCGTTTCTTTAAGCGGGCATCGGAATACTCAGGCAGACCCCTCCGAGCTGGATCGAATAGGGGACGTCTTTGATATAAAACCATTCTGAAGATCATTCTTTGGACACCTTCGGTGTGCCTACCGGATACCCCGTCCCCGCTATGCGACATACTTTGGCTCCGCCGACCTCCAAGATTGTCTAGTCCCAAGTTCGAGGGACAAGGCAGAAATACTTCCTCCATAGTTCAAAATGTGCCTCGCAGCCCAGGAACATCTCACAAAGGGCGACGAAGCCCGAGATGTGCAGGATAGACCCTGGGGTGGGGTGGTGGAGCTGGATCCCATAAAATTCTAGCAGCCATCTCAAGAACAGGTGAATGGGAAATACGATACCCCGCAGAAGAAAGGACACGAAGCATACGCGTTCCCCCTTTGTGGATTGGGGAAATTCTCTGCAAAAAACTTCGTTGTTGTAAGAGGATAAACCTATGCGGGTCACTATAAGATCCGAAGAAGGGAGGTACCCTTGGGTCTCTAGATTGCCCAGTCGCAGGAGCAACACGGAGTAGCTGGTCCAGTCCCGGGGACGGGAGCCGTAGGGGCACGAGTAAGAGCTGGGGGCGCTCGCCATGTTTGTCATGGTGATCTTCCGCTAGGAGTTCTTTCTTATGGGGAGGAAGAAGAGGACGTGGCTTGGACCATGATTTATGTGTGCTTAAATGAGTGGTGCCTCTGTTGCAGAAGGGTAGTCTTGTAAAAAGAAATCACTTAACTGCTCGTCTCCCCATGACACGCGAAAAAATCAAGGAACGCTGACGGTTATTATAATGGACCCAGCGAGCTCATGATGTTTGGGATTTCACCGATGAGCGGTGGTTGTCGAATAAGAGGGAGTAGGGGACTCGCCTTGCAAGCCGACGATTGTGACACGTGAAGATTATCCGGATATTCATCGGCGTTGAAGACTAGTCCGAGGGCTATTGACGGAGTCCTGGATTGAGGGGTCCTCGGATAGCCGACCTTTTTCTCATGGGTCGGACTGTATGGGTCGCAAAATAAGCCTTGGACGATCAAGGGCCCCGTAGCTAGTGTGGAAGCTTCAAAGAGCCATGGCGTGTCCTCCAAGTTGTCAGCTGTAGATAGGCATGTTTTCTCCTTCTATGTGCAACCGACCATATGTAAACCCTAGGTACCCTCAGCGTCTATATAAGCCAGAGGGTTTTAGGTTGTAGACAAGGACAACTCATCTAGGGTTTAGCTCTTTGATATCGAGGTAGATCGACTATGTAACCAACACACTATCAATACAATCAAGTAGGACGTAGTGTATTACCTCCATAGGAGGGCCCGACTGGGTAAACATCATCTCCCTTGTCTCCTGTTACCATCGATTCTAGCCTCATAGCTCGGGACCCCCTACCCAAGATCTGCTGGTTTTGACACCGACAAAGGGCACCGCCACTTCAAGTCCCCTGCAGTGCGTGGCGGTCTAGGTCACTCGCTGGCCGTAGTGTGCATTCGTCTGCTGGCTATAGCCTCTAGTTGCTTGCTGCTGTAGTTAGCTGTAGTTGGTCGCTGTTGTAGTTGCATGTAGTTGTAGTTGGCTGCCTAAAGAAGATAGCGCACTAAAAGTTTTGTTATGTGCTGATGGCTTAGCTTTAGGTGCTATCACAACTGCAATTGGGTGTCTTCCTATGGATGCAATGAAAATTCAGCTTGAATGGTTGTAACGTGTATTGATGTATGGTTTTCTTGACATGGATATAATTAAAATTTCATCAGCATTTTCACCAAATTTTTTTTGACATGACCTCTCTTCATTTCTGTACCATTTTCACATGTCACATATATATATATATGACAATCCATATAATTAGCTGAATAATATGAATATGGGCTCATAGACTTGACAATCTAGAATGAATAGGTATTAGTTCCAGATTTAAAGCATAAGGCGAGTTCTTGACTCGGAAGTTGAATTCAAAAGCATAAAGTGAATCCTCATCTCACTACGTACACGACAATATCATAAAAGACACTAAAAGGATGAGTTCAATCCAAAAGCACCAACTTCACGAAGTGGCATCAATTTCATAAAGATGGATACATAGTACAAGATCACAAAATGGCATGCTACTCTATTTTTCTCCTCTTCAGCGTAAGCTTCTTTGTGGGCCTGGCAACAATTTTTGGTGGAGAAGTGGGAGCGCATGTTTCCATAGAAAGTTGTCTGCATAATACATTAATTTCATGCATTAAAAAGTTGCTCACAAACAACAACAATTAAAGAAAAAAACAATTTCCGTCACCTCCTTGTGATTGGACCAAGGCTTCCTTGTAGGAAAGCCAATGAAGATGTCTCTCCAAAAGGGCTACCAAGAGATGATTAACTACGAAGAGGCATTGTTTATAATATATATGACGACACATTTGTAGAGATAAGAGAAGCAGAAAATGTTACATCCTTGTCATAGGGCGAGGGCTAGCGTGTGGGATAGCCAATGGAGATATCCCTCCAAGAGGGCTACCAAGAGATGATTGACTACAAAAAATGCATTGTTTATAATATATGTAAACATGCCACATTTCTAGAGATAATAGAAGCAAACAATGTTACCTCCTCATCATAGGGTGAGGGTTGGCTTGTGGGGCAGCCAATGGAGTCATCCCTCTAAGAGGGCTACCAAGAGATGATTGACTACACAAAATGAATTGTTTAAGAGAAAAAATCACTTATGTAGAGATATTGAAGAGAAGGAAAAAATACCTCCTAATCCTAGGGCGAGGACTGGCTTGTGGGACAGCCAATGGAGACATCCCTCCAAGAGGGCTACCAAGAAATGATTGACTACACAATACGCATTGTGTTGGGGATATAACCCCACAGTGAGACCCGCCCCAGAGGCTCCGAGTCACACTAGGTGGCTCGTACACCAACCTAAGAGTGGGTGTGAAGACTTAGCCCAATACGTTTGGCGGCTTAACAAGATGGGCCGGAACGTGGCCCGGACGGAGAAGACCCGAGCGAGTAAGCTGCCCGGAGACAACTTGGTCAGGAAGGCAAAACAAGGTAGAGATAGACTCAGACACGTAGTGAGAGTCGGTTACAACTTGTATGACCCGTGGTCTTGACCTCATATATAAAGGTGAGACCCAGGGCGACTTAGAGATTAGACTATCGAGAACTAGGTCAAGCAATAGCTCCCTTGTAATCAATACACCAAGCAATATAAACATAGGCATGACGTAGGCTGTTACCTCGACTTGAGGGGCCGAACCTAGGTAAACTCGTTTCCTTCGTCCCAATTAACCCCTTTGAGTCCATCACCTTAGCGATGGCCTCGAATCCAAGTCCCTTCACCCGGATATCTGCCGTGATAAAACCATGACAGTTGGCGCCCACCGTGGGGCTCGCGCTCGGTGGTGTTGAGTTCTTAAAGGGCTCTCTCCCAAGGCTCGAGGGATACGTGGTCGGAAGGATGAACAAAAGTCGCTGTGACCAGCTCTACATCGACGACGACGGCTGGGGTCCGGATGCTGGCTCTGTCGAATATGGTTTCCGGATTCCTTTCGGCGGGATCCAGGTCTTCATCGGTAGGATCGACGAGTCTACACCCGGGCCGGACATCTGCACTAGCATCGTCGAGCCGGCTCAGCGCGCGCAACCCGCCCGTGTTAACCCAGGCCGGAAGCATGTCTTCGTGAGCTTCACTCAAGGTATGGATCTTGAAGCTTCTGCATCACAGGAGACTCTTGTCTGTTCAGAGGACGGATCTTCGAGCGGGGAAGCAGAGTCGATCTACCAGCTTCGCAACGGTGGCCTCGGGGGCTACGACGAGCTTTACCCCGAGTCAGAGCATTCTGAGCCGGACGGTTTCGGGACGCCGGTTCATGCGGCCGTGTTCATGGTGGGATCGGCCCCAGGTGCGAGCAGCATAGCCGCCGGAGCAGCAACCTCGGGGGCTGAGCCACCGCCGCCGGCTCAAGTTCTTCTGGATCTGATGAATGAACTCGCGGCCCTGATGGCCACCGAAGTCATGCCAGCTAATCAAGCCGCTCGGAACTTGGAGATTGTGAGACTCAAGGACCAGATGGCGGAGGAGCAACAGAGGATAACTAAGCTAAAAGTTCAGATGGAGGTAAAGGCAGAACGCATTAAGACGGATGCCTTTCGCCTCATGCTAGAACAGCAATCAGCGACTGGGGTGCACCGGATGAGGCATCAATCCCGCTTACCAGAACATTATGAGGCTAGGAATCTCTTCAATACGCCAGGTACGGGACGAGCAGCGGATGCACCTAGAAGTCGGCCAACGGCTCGACCACAGCTTAACCCGCTCCAACGAAACCAGGCCTCACCGGTGGTCTTTCCAATGCTGGCGGGTCACTATTCCAACCGGGCAGAGAACATGGTGGCCGCGGCCACCTGGCTTGAAACAATCCCTATCCCAGATGAGGCGCCTTTTGCAGAAGAGGTACGGAATGCCATTGGGAACCTTCAGACAGCGATGGCCCAGCAGGAGAAGTATGCTTACAGCCGGAGTCGCGTTCATTCAACCCCCCTCCCCAGTCGCAGCTTCAGCCGGCGCTATGAATCACCGGCGGTCTCCAGCAGCGATCGGCACAGAGGGCCTCCAGGGGATGATCAGGCGGCTCTAGATGCACAAGTGCTCATAAATCGGGCGAGAAACTAGCAAGAGGTAGTAGCTTTGGCCACGATGGCTCACCAAGAGCCCACGCCCTCCGCATCAGTAGGAGTGGGAGTGACCACCAGGGCCATGGGAGTGCCATGCTTAGCACCGGCTCTGCGGAGCGAGCGGTTGCTGAAGGATTTCAAAGGACCTCGCAAGGTCCCGAATTACACTCTTGACTTACCTCCGGAGGCCTGGATTGAAAGTTATGAGCTGGCTATGGAGATGTTGGATGTCAGTGAGGTGGTGTGTGCTAAGTAATTCATCATGATGCTTGAAGGACCGGCTCGCACATGGTTAAAGGGTTTGCCACCCAATACCATCAATTCATGGGCTGAGCTGAGGGCAAGGTTCATCAAAAACTTTCAAGGGACTTGCAAACAGCCTATGACTATTGTGGATCTCGATCATTGTGTCCGGAAGGAGTACGAGTTGGCTCATCATTGGGTCCGACGGGTGTCGACCATCATCCACTCATCTGAACAGATCATGGCGGATCAAGCAGTGTTGATCCTAGAAAAGAACTGTCACTTTGTCCCTCTGAAGTAGAAGCTCGGCCGACTCAAGCATACGTGTCAAGACATGGGAGAACTCATGGCGGCTCTCACAAAGTATGCTGACCCTGATGACACGAAGGATCCAAGATCTAATGAGGAGAAGGCCGGCCAAGGTAAGAGGAATAACCAGAGCAAGGGTGCGGCAAATAATGGTAACTAGAGTAAGCGGAAAAACCCGGATGGCGGGTCAGAACTGGTGGCCAATGCAAGCATTGGCCAGAATCATCCTAAAGGCAATGGGAAGTTCAAGCCGCCTTTTAACAAAAATAGGACTCCTTTCAATTTGGAGGAAATGCTCAAAAAAGCCTTGTCCGGAGCACAGCCGGCCCGATAAACCTTCAGCGCACACATGGGGTGATTGCCATATCATGCAGAAGTTCAAGAATTACAACATGCAGCAACACGACAACCATGGCAGTGGCCCGCCCGACGGTTCAAGGCCAGATGGGTCAGGAGCCAGATTTGGATCCGGCGGCTCAAGGTCCGGTCATCATGGTCAGGGCAATCAAGGAGGACATCCTCAGCACTCTGGTAACAACAATCAGCAGCAGCATAACCAGTCTGGGTATTAGAGTAATCCAAAGCAGCTCAGTTCGGGCCAGTATCATGTTTTCACGACCAGCCTTAACAAGCCAGATCAAAAGTTGTGCAAGGGGGCGATTAATGCAGTTGCGCCAGCTCTGTCGCAATACTTGAAGTGGTCTGAGTATGACATAACATGGAGCTGGGAGGATCACCCGCCGCGTGTTGATGACCCAGGGCGGCTGGCCTTGGTAGTTGCCCCTCAAGTGGGAGGATATATGGTGAATAAGGTACTTATGGATGGTGGCAGTAGCATCAACATCCTATATTATGATACCTTCCGGCGGATGAAGCTGCTTGATAAAGACCTTAAGCCCTCATCAACCGTTTTTCATGGTGTGGTACCAGGCAAGTCAGCTTACCCGGTGGACAGGTTTCTTTGGAAGTCGCCTTTGGTGACGAATACAACTATAGGGTGGAGTCCTTGTGGTTTGAAGTGATCAAGATCAGGAGCCCTTATCATGCGTTGTTTGGGCGGCCGGCTTACGCCAAGTTCATGGCTAGACCCTGTTATGTCTACTTACAGCTCAAGATGCCTGGATTAAAAGGCACGATTACTGTTCACGGTGATCGGAATACGGCTATTGAGTGCGAGGAAGGAGACCCGGCTTATGCAGAATCCAGTTGTGCTGAGGCGGAACTCAAGTTCTATAAGGAGAATGTTGACTTGGAGGATATGACCCCGTTAAAGAAGCCTACGACAGAGGTTGAGCCGCCCCTCAAATTTTCGGCAGATGATACCAAGGCGGTAGATTTCACTCTGGGTGACTCATCCAAACAGTTCATCATTGGGGCCAACATGGATACCAAATAGGAAAGCGCGCTCATCGAATTCATCCATGAGAATTGGGACATCTTTGCATGGAAACCTTCTGACATGTCGGGTGTATCGAGAGAGTTCGCTGAGCATAACCTTAATGTGGATCCTAAGTTTAAACCTGTCAAGCAGTTTCTACGGCGGTTCAATGAGGAGAGATACAAGGCCATTGGGGAAGAGGTCGCTGGGCTCTTAGCGGCAGGTTTCATTGTCGAGGTCTTTCACCCGGAGTAGCTTGCTAACCCAGTGCTTGTGCTCAAGGAAAACGGCATGTGGCATATGTGTGTGGACTATACGTATCTTAACAAGGCTTGTCCGGCTGATCCTTTTGCTCTCCCTTGTATTGATCAAATCATTGATGCTACGACGGGTTGTGAAAGCCTATGCTTCCTGGATGCTTATTCGGGATATCATCAGATCAAGATGGCAGTTAAGGACCAGGAGAAGATGGCTTTCATCACGCCTTTTGGAGCTTTCTGCTATGTGTCTATGCCTTTCGGGCTCAAGAGTGCCCAAGCGACTTATCAGCGTTGTGTGCAGAATTGTCTTCAGAGTCAGATTGGACGCAACGTTCATGCTTATGTGGATGATATTGTGCTCAAATCAAGGAAGAAGGAGACCTTGCTTGATGATTTAAGGGAAACCGTTGACAATCTGCAGATCTATAAGATGATGCTTAACCCGGCAAAGTGTGTCTTTGGTGTTCCGGCTGGTAAGCTCTTGGGATTTCTGGTTTCTGAACGTGGCATTGAAGCTAACCCGGATAAGATCAAGGCTATTACCTCCCTGGCTAAGCCGGTTTGTATTAATGATGTCCAACGCCTGGCAGGGCGGATTGCCGCGTTGAGCCGATTCATAAGCCGCCTTGGTGAGAAAGCCATCCTTCTATATCAGATGATGAAAAAGACAGACAATTTTGTCTGGAGTACGGCGGCGGGTGAAGCGTTTGAGGCGCTCAAGAAGCAGCTCACTAAGCCGCTGGTATTAGCTGCTCTGGCTGAGAAAGAACCTTTGCTCCTATACGTGGCGGCTAACAATCGGGCTGTCAGCGCTGCAATTGTGGTCGAGCACAAGGAAGTAGGGAAGGAATATTCGGTTTAGAGGCCGGTTTATTATATCAGTGAGGTCCTGACAGAGTCCAAGCAGAGATATCCACATTGGCAGAAGCTAGTATATGGGGTGTTCATGGCCAACCGCAAGTTAAAGCATTACTTCTTAGGGCACCAGATCACCGTGGTCAGCGCTGCTCCGTTGGGGGACATAATTCAAAACAGAGAAGCCACTGGTAGGATTGCTAAGTGGGCATTGGAATTGGGACCTCTCAATCTGAAATATGTACCTCGTATGGCTATCAAGTCTCAAGCCCTTGTGGATTTCATAAACGACTGGACAAAGTGTCAAGCGCCCGAAGAAAAGCCGGATAACACATACTGGACTATACACTTTGATGGATCCAAGCAGCTGGAAGGATCAGGGGCAGGAGTTGTTTTAACATCTCCCAAAGGTGATAAGTTCTCTTATGTGCTCTGGCTGATGTTCCCTTGCACCAATAATGCGGCTGAATACGAAGCCCTGCTTCATGGCCTCAGAGTAGCTAAGGAGATGAATTTAAGCCGGGTAGTTTTGGCGACTCAGATCTTGTGGCTTAGCAAGTTTCAGGCACTTGGGATTCCAGGGACCAACGGATGGCGGCTTATCGTCAGGCGGTGGATATCATTGCTGGTCACTTCAAAGGTTATTAGGTGGATCACATTGATCGTCACAGGAATGAGGCGGCTGATGCCCTATCAAGGTTAGGCTCTCAGCGAAAGCCGATGCCGCCCAACATCTTTCTGGACGTCTTACATCACCCGACTATCAAGTTACCCTTAGAGGAAGATCTGGTTGTTCCTGACCCGGAGGGGCAATTGGTAGCGGCTCTACATGCTATTCCGGATTGGACTGTGCCTTACTTGGCGTATTTGACTCAGGGCGAGTTACCTGATGATGAAAATCTGGACAGACAGATCACCCGACGGTCTAAGTCCATGACAATAGTTAGTGCTGAGTTGCACAAGTGCAGCATTACCGGGGTGTTTCAACGTTGTGTCTCACCAGAGGAGGGTAAGGAAACCTTGAATGAAATTCACGCTAGAGATTGCGGACATCACGTCGGTTCAAAATCTCTAGTGGCCAAGGCTTTCCGGCACGGTTTGTTCTGGTTGACGGCTCACAAGGATGAAGAGGATTTGGTCCGCAAGTGTGACGGTTGTCAAAAATTCGGCCGCGTGCTCATGTTTCGGATCAAGAATTGCGCATGATACCAATTACTTGGCCGTTTGCAGTCTAGGGGCTTGATATGATCGGGCCTTTCAAGAGATCCAAGGATAAGAAAACGCACCTCTTGGTGGCGGTTGATAAGTTCACCAAGTGGGTAGAGGTTGAGCCGGTCAGTAAGTGTGACGCGGCTACAATGGTTTAGTATATTAAAAAGTTGATCTACCATTTTGGTTACCCTCACAGCATCATCACGGACAATGGCACAAACTTGTGCAAGGGGGCCATTGTGACAGCCCGAGACCGATGTTCCAAAAGATTCCAGAAGATTCCCCTTTTCTTTCCGTTCTCGTCATGTGTTTCGTTTGGTTGTTGCATTCATCATCGCATCATTCGCATCATCTGCATAGCATCGTCAACCATTTTTCGAAATCTTGCATTCGTTCGTAGTTGCCGGTTCTCTCCGTTCTGCCGTTGCCCGTTTCGAGACCAGCCACACACGCACGCGCCTGCGACACCATTAAATAAAACCGTTTTTAAGCGCGCGCGAAAATATTCTCGGATCGAGTTGAAACTTGTCGTGCGGTCTTGTTATAGCTTAGGTAGACCGCCTGTCGATTTTCGTCGCGATCCAAGTTCGCTAGATACCCCGTCGGTAATTCGTAGCAGTGTGGTCATCGGTTTATTGGACGTTTTCGGCATTTAAAAAAAAAACGTGTCACGGGTCACCGTTTTCTCTCTTCCCCTCGTAGCCCATCTACACAGCCTCCGTAACCCCCTCTCCGTTTCCGGACCGTCGGACTGACACTCGACAGTCCAAAAACGAAGGACGCAGCTAACCCTAGCCCTAACCTATATATAGACCCCTCGTTCCGCGTGCCAAACCAACCCTAGCCAGCCAGCCCCTTCTCCCACCTCCAGCCAGCCCGCGAAACCCAGATCTGGGCCCGCCCAGCCCATCTGGGCCCGGATCCCATTTCTCCGGAGCTCTCCCGAGCTCCCATGGTGGCCTTCCGTAGCTCCCCACGCCGGAGGAGCTCGCCGGAGCCGCACCCCGTCGGAGAGCAGCCCTCATCGGACCCCCTCTCCCTTTCCTCCTTCCCTCTCCTCTCCTCCCTCTCCTCACCCCGCCATGGCTCTGCCTTCCCCTGCAGGAGCTCGCCCCGCCGCCGTATCTTCTCGCCGCCGCCGGCCAGATCCGGATGCGCTCCCTTGCCCCTGCCCGTTCCGGCCTCCTCCTCGTGCCCTCGCCGTGAGCTAGCCCCGCCGCCGTCGCCTGCTGCGCGCCGTCGCCGCCGCTCCTCCATCGGGCTCGGGGAGGAGCAGGTCGAGCGCTCCCTCGCGCCCCCGTTGACCGTGCAGCCCCGCGTGGGCCGGTTCCCCTCGGCCCAGATCCAGCCCAAGTGGCCTGGTGAGCTAGCCCTCTTTTGTTTTTTGTTTTTTTATTTCGATATTAAACGTCTATAATTAATAAATCGTGCATCGTTTCGAAATTATTTCAACATGAAAAGTGGTCAGAAAAATGCGTAGATTATTATTATGCCATTTGCATCCATGACTAAAATAATTAACATGTCATTTCCAGCATTTTTGCATTTATGTCATATTATTGCATTTTCACAATTATTAACCGTACATCGAAATTAATAAAAAAATCCCATATAAAAAATGTTCATCTCATTTGCACCGCGTTTTCATGCATGATAAAAATTGTTGGCATGATGTTGCATATTAATTGCATTAATGATTGCTATAAGGTGATTAGGCCTAATACTCGCCTATTTAATTGTGATTAATTTTCCACATGAACCTAAGCATATTATATATGTTTTCGGGGTAGAAAAATCCATTGGTTTTATCTGTGCATTTAGTTTTGTCATTTGAGCATGTTTGTGTGAATGTCATTTATGCCGTGGTGCCCTTTGTCATTTTCGTAGGAATTAATCCGGGCATGATATGAATTAATTTTCAACATGAAAGTTGCTCTTTGATATGTGACCTAGCCCATGGACATTTTGCTTGTCATAGAAATGCATGTTTAGGTGTTTTTTCGTTGTTGTCAACTTGTTATAAAAAACTGTTATTTCGAGGGTCCAAAATATTTCTAAGTCTGGAATCTGTTATATTTTGTTGCTGTCTTGCCATGTGATTTGCTAGTGATCTAGAACTCTTTTGTGGTAGGTGAAATGGAGTTATTTGTTTTTGATATTGCCCTCTAGCATGCTGTTAAGTTTCATGCCATTTCATGATTTTTGGCATATAGTTTTACTGCTGTCAATATGCCTACGTGATAAAAACTTCATTGTCTAAAACTGCTATTTCCACTAAGTCTGGAACTGTTTTCAAGTAGCCTTCTTGTGAGCTTCCTACCAAGTGATACATGCATGTTTTGAATATGATTTTTGAAGATGAAATGAAGTGGATGTTGTTTGCTATTGCCCCATGCTTAGTTTGTGCCATTTAGATTATTGTAACTTGTTGTTTTCATATGTTCAAAATGCCATGTTGCTGTTTCTGGCACATTTCATCAAAAACTTGCTTTGATGATTGTGGTTGAACCGTAGCTCCGTTTTGGACATTCCATATATGAAACTTGCTTAGAATCTCATGTAGTTTCATAATAACTTGCTGCATTCACAATTTGAAATGTTTGTGGTGGTTTTAACAACATTTAATATCGTCGTGTACCTAACGGGAATAAACTAAATAAATCAAACGTGGAGTTTCGTCAATATGCAACTCGTTGCATATTGAGCTTCACTTAATGTGTAGTATCTGATTGTTGTGAATTGTCATGCCTTGCATATTTAAACCGGACATGCATCTTATTTTTTATGCATCGTGTCATGCATATGTTGTGGTGTATCTTGTGTTGATTGTTTCTTTCGGATTGCTTCTTCTCGATAGAGATTCTGAAAGCATTCGGAGTGTGAGGATTCGTTCGACTACGTTGGCTCGTCTTCTTCGTGGACTCGATCTTCTTCATAGCGGGATCTCAGGCAAGATGACACATTTCCCTGGATACCATTACTATCATTGCCATGCTAGTTGTCTCGCTTTTATCGTTATGTCTCGCTACCTACCACTTGTTTGATAAGCCTCCCAACATTGCCATGATAAGCTTCTAACCTCTCCACATCCCAGCAAACCTTTGTTTGGCTATGTTACCGCTTGCTCAGCCCTTCTTATAGCGTTGCTAGCTGCAGGTGCAATTGCTTCCATGTGTCACCATGGACATTCTTTTGTTATATCACAATATTGCTGCTATTTAATTTAATGCACATATATACTTGGTAAAGGGTGGAAGGCTTGGCCTTTTGCTCGGTGTTTTGTTCCACTCTTGCCGCCCTTAGTTACTTGTGAACCGGTGTTATGTTCCATAATTGAGCGCTCCTAACATGCTCGGGGTTGTTATGGGGACCCCCTTGATTTTTGGGTTAGAATAAAGCTTGTCTGGTAAGGCCCAACATTGGTACTACATTTGCCTAATAATTAATGAACTTGCATAGGGGATTTTTCGGACCCCGTGGATAATTAATCAACAACCCGGGCCAGTGCTCCTCATGAGTGTTAGTCCAAACTAGAGTCGTGTGCGGGGCCAACCCGGGGCAACTCGGGAGATTTCTATCAGGCCACTGTACGCTGTGCTCATCTGGTCGTGTCCTGAGAACGAGATACGCGGCTCCTATCGGGTTCGTCGACACGCCGGGCGGCCTTGCTGGATTTGTTTTACCTTTCTCGAACGTCTTGAGTGAGGAATTCCGATTATTCTTCGGGCTATCTCGAGGTGTTGGATTTCCTTTGGAATTTCCTAAGATTATCACCCGATCCGTGGTTGAGGTTATTCCCGCTGCGTGTGGTTAATTTGTGATGGATAAGTTGGAGCATCCCTGCAGGGTTAAATCTTTTCGAGAAGTCGTGCCCGCGGTTATGTGGCAAACTTGGATACTTTGTTTAACACCCGGTCATAGCAAACTTGAAGTAAACTCTAATAAAATACACCAACCGTGTGCGTAACCGTGACTGTCTCTTTTCGTGAGTCCTTTATCCGGAAGAGAACACGGTGGGGCTATGTTTGACGTAAGTAGGTGTTCAGGATCAGTTAGTGATCATTACTAGTTCACAACCGTTATGCGTAGACCACCATACTTTACTTTTTATACTCGTAAGTTAGCCACTCAAATATATGCTTAGTCGCTTGCTACAGCCTCACCACTTAACCATACCTTACCTATTAAGCTCGAATAGTCTTGATACCCTTGGAAATGAGATTGCTGAGTCCCCTGTGGCTCACAGATTACTACAACAACAGTTGCAGGTGCAAGTAATGTGATGATTTGACATGAGCGCGTTGCTTGATTTGACTTGGAGTTCTTCTTCTTCTTCTTCTTCAATCTTGGATGGGTTCCAAGCGGCAGCCTGGGATAGCAAGGGTGGATGTCATTTTATCGTTTGATTTCGTCCGTAGTCGGACCCTGCTCTTCTGTATGATGTTTGAGTATGTATTGTATTGATGTGTCTCTGATGTAGCTTGTGGCGAGTGTAAGCCAATTCCATATACTCATCTCTTTTGTACATGTACTTGTAATGATATCCATTCTTGCGAACGCATCAAGATGTGCTTCTATCCCCGTCGAGGCCCTCGTGCCAAAATAAGGATAGGACCGCATCTTGGGCGTGACAGCCATGAAAAAAAATCTGCGACCTGGAGCACGTCCGGCTTGATGTTTTGGCGGTTGCTCATCCACAGTCCAATGGTCAGGCGGAGCGTGCTAATCAAGAAATCTTGAGAGGTATCAAGCCATGGCTTGTGGTTCCTTTACCGCGGATGCCGGGTTGTTGGGTGGTAGAGTTGTTATCCGTCTTATGGAGCATTAGAACTACCCCCAACACATCCATAGGTTATACACCTTTCTTCATGGTTTACGGTGCAGAGGCCGTGTTACCAAGTGACATCCGGCATGACTCGCCACGTGTGGTGGCTTACGTTGAGACAGACAATGAGACGGCGCGTCAAGACGCGTTGGATGCTTTGGAGGAGGAACGAGAACTGGCGGCTGCCCGTTCAGCGATCTATCAGCAAGACCTGCACCGCTATCATAGCCGTAGAGTCAAGACCCGAACGTTTCAAGAAGGCGACTTTGTGTTGCGACTGATTCAAGATCAGACAAATATGCATAAGCTATCTCCTCCATGGGAAGGACCTTTCGTGGTGAGCAGAAATCTCAACAACGGGTCATATTATCTCATTGACACCTGGGACGACTCAGATACCTCGGGGCGGGAGACCCACCAGCCGTGGAACATAGCGCATCTGCAGCCTTATTATACCTGAGTTGTTAAGACTCGACATTGTACATTATCATTGTACATATCATATTTATATATGAATAAAGTAGCATCCCTCCAAGCCAGGGCCTCTGCCATTTCGCATATCTTCATCCGTGCAAGAAAAATCCAAAACTTGGTTGCCGAAGGGGGCTTCCCACCTCTAGGTGTAGCTTATCTAACCCTAACAACCGGCTTTCAAGCCAAAAAATGTTGAAAAGTCAACATAGCTATCGAAGGGGACTTCCCACCTTTGGGTGTAGCTTATCTAACCCTAATAGTCGGCTCTTATGCCCAAAAAGCTGACAAGTCAACTTGGTTGTCGAAGGGGGCTTCCCACCTCCGGGTGTAGCTTATCTAACCCTAACAACCGGCTTTCAAGCCAAAAAATGTTGACAAGTCAACATAGCTGTCGAAGGGGGCTTCCCACCTTCGGGTGTAGCTTATCTAACCCTAACAGTCGGCTCTTATGCCAAAAAAGTTGACAAGTCAACTTGGTTGTCGAAGGGGGCTTCCCGCCTCCGGGTGTAGCTTATCTAACCCTAACAACCGGCTTTCAAGCCAATAAATATTGACAAGTCAACATAGCTATCGAAGGGGGCTTCCCACCTTCGGGTGTAGATTATCTAACCCTAACAGCCGGCTCTTATGCCAAAAAAGTTGACAAGTCAACTTGGTTGTCGAAGGGGGCTTCCCACCTTCGGGTGTAGCTTATCTAACCCTAACAACCGGCTTTCAAGCCAAAATGTGTTGAAAAGTCAACATAGTTGTCGAAGGGGGCTTCCCACCTACGGGTGTAGCTTATCTAACCCTAATGGCCGGCTCTTATGCCAAAAAAGTTGACAAGTCAACTTGGTTGTCGAAGGGGGCTTCCCACCTCCGGGTGTAGCTTATCTAACCCTAACAACTGGCTCTTACGCCAAGAATGTTGACAAGTCAACATAGTCGTCTAGGGGGCTTCCTGCCCATACGGGTGTAGCTTATCAAACCCTATCGGCCGGCTCTTAAGCCAAGCAGTTGACTCCGTCAACACGTTAGGAAGATACAACATCTTCGGGTTATGCTTTTAAGCCGCCCTCCTACCGGTATAAAGATACATCTATTCTTGCAGGAAATTAAGCTGCCAAGAGCCGGCAAAGCATAAAATGAGAAGCACACGGAAGATGACATATATATGTTAAGCCGGCCTTTTCATATGTACATGATGGCACAATTCAAGCAAAGGAAAAAGTTACTACCAGTCTATTACATATGCTCTTTGTGGAGCCCAAAAATATGTTAAAGTTTTTTACACCGCTCATGGCGGGTCACAAAGAGCCGGCTATTAACAGGTGTTTACAGCGCGATCAGCTGGCTGGCGGGTCACCCTACTCCGGGTCTTTGGCTGCCTTGATCTGGAGATTTTCCAAGTCCCAGTTGCAGTTGGTTAAAGCCGCAAAGGTTCCTTCTTCAAAGAAGGGGGACATATCAAGTTCATAGGAGAAAAGATTCTTACTACGGGCAGGCGTCAGATCCCTGGACTCAAAGAGAGGGCCGCGGATTCTTTTCTGGTCGACGCTGTAAGCCGCCTGGTATGTCTCTAGGTTGACCTCTTCTACTAACACGGAGGCAAGGACTTTGGAAGCCTTTACACACCATGCATAGTCAGTTTCTGTAAACTCGGACCCATCATCCTTTTTGGAAGCGAATCCATCCATCATATCAGTCGGAGTTAGCTCTGGAGCAAAAGCCAATGCCCGGCTTATGGCTACGATCGCCCCCTGGCGGGCGGCTGATCTCTTCAATTCGACAATCTACTTCGGCAGCGTCGACAGAAGCTCTAAGTCCCCTTTGATAGTTGAAGGGGTATTATCCTTGTACATTACAGCTTTGATTGTACACACGACGTCGCAGTAAAGTTGTTCTGTCAAAGTATACATGGCCTTCAGGGGCAGCAAGCTGTCGGAGGCAAGTTGGCGGCTCCTAGGACCTGCATAAGATGGACGCCTCATCATAATCGCCAGCACAAGTACAATACACAAATTGAGTTAAGTTATCAAATACTTACCAAAGATGGTGGTTGTCATCTTCGTGATGTGGTGCTTCAAGGACTGCAGTGTTGGGAGACGTAGTAGTAAATCAAAATTTTCCTACGTGTCACCAAGATCTATCTATGGAGAAACCAGCAACGAGAGGGGAGAGATTGCATCTTCATACCTTTGAAGATCGCTAAGCGGAAGCGTTACAAGAACGCGGTTGATGGAGTCGTACTCGCAGCGATTCAGATCGCGGAAGATCCGATCAAGTGCCGAACGGACGGCACCTCCGCGTTCAACACACGTGCAGCCCGATGACGTCTCCTACGCCTTGATCCAGCAAGGAGGAAGGAGAGGTTGGGGAAGAGCTCCAGCAGCAGCACGACGGCATGGTGGTGGTGGAGTATCAAGGTATCCCGGCATGGCTTCGCCAAGCGCTGCGGAGGAGGAAGAAGAGAGGTAGAGCTTCGCCGAGAGAGAGAGAGTTCAGATCTCTCCTCAAAGGGACAAAACCTCAAGTATATATAGGAGGAGGGAGAGGGAGGTCTGTCTTGGCCCCTCCTCCAAGGAGGAGAGGTTCGGCCGAAGTGGGGGAGGAGTCCACCTCCCACAAGGGAGGTGGATCTCCTCCTATCAAACCCCTTTTGCCCTTATCTCTAGATCCCAGTCGCATGGGCCCTTCTAGGAGGTCTTGGCTGTCCCAATATGGGCTGGCACACCTCCTCTAAAGTCCCACTAAGTCCTCTGGTCGTCACACCCCTCCCGGGGGTCCTCCGGCACCCTCCCGGCACTCCCGGTACAATACCGATGAGCCCGAAAACTTTTCGGTGACCAAAACTGGACTTCCTATATATCAATCTTTACCTCCGGACCATTCCGGAGCTCCTCGTGACGTCCGGGATCTCATCCGGGACTCCGAACAACCTTCGGTAATCACGTATACCTTTTCCCTATAACCCTAGCGTCATCGAACCTTAAGTGTGTAGACCCTACGGGTTCGGGAGACACGTAGACATGACCGAGACACCTCTCCGGTCAATAACCAACAGCGGGATCTGGATACCCATGTTGGCTCCCACGTACTCCACGATGATCTCATCGGATGAACCACGATGTCAAGGATTCAATCAATCCCGTATACAATTCCCTTTGTCTATCGGTATGGTACTTGCCCGAGATTCGATCGTCGGTATCCCCATACCTTGTTCAATCTCGTTACCGGCAAGTCTCTTTACTCGTTCCGTAACACATCATCCCGTGGCTAACTCCTTAGTCACATTGAGCTCATTATGATGATGTCTTACCGAGTGGGCCCAGAGATACCTCTCCGTCACACGGAGTGACAAATCCCAATCTCGATTCGTGTCAACCCAACACACACTTTCGGAGATACCCGTAGCGTACCTTTATAGCCACCCAGTTACGTTGTGACGTTTGGCACACCCAAAGCATTCCTACGGCATCCGGGAGTTACACAATCTCATGGTCTAAGGAAACAATACTTGACATTGAAAAGCTTTCGCAAACGAACTACACGATCTTGTGCTATGCTTAGGATTGGGTCTCGTCCATCACATCATTCTCCTAATGATGTGATCCCGTTATCAACGACATCCAATGTCCATGGTCATGAAACCGTGACCATCTATTGATCAACGAGCTAGCCAACTAGAGGCTTACTAGGGACATGTTGTGGTCTACGTATTCACACATGTATTACGGTTTCTGGTTAACACAATTGTAGCATGAATAATAGACAATTATCATGAACTAGGAAATACAATAATAACCATTTTATTATTGCCTCTAGGGCATATTTCCAACAGTCTCCCACTTGCACTAGAGTCAATAATCTAGTTACATTGTGATGAATCGAACACCCATAGCATTCTGGTGTTGATCATGTTTTGCTCGTGAGAGAGGTTTAGTCAATGGATCTGCGACATTCAGATCCGTATGCACTTTACAAATATCTATGTCTCCCTCCTGAATGTAATCACGGATGGAGTTGAAGCGGCGCTTGATGTGTCTTGTCTTCTTGTGAAACCTGGGCTCCTTCGCAAGGGCAATAGCTCCAGTGTTATCACAGAGTAGAGTCATCGGGCCCGACGCATTCGGAATCACTCCTAGGTCGGTGATGAGCTCCTTCATCCAGACTCCCTCCTTTGCTGCTTCCGAAGCAGCTATGTACTCCGCTTCACATGTAGATGCCGCCACGACGCTTTGCTTGCTGCTGCTCCAGCTTACTGCCCCTCCATTCAGAATATACACGTATCCGGTTTGCGACTTGGAGTCGTCCGGATCTGTGTCGAAGCTAGCATCAACGTAACCCTTTACGACGAGCTCTTCGGCACCTCCATAAACGAGAAACATGTCCTTTGTCCTTTTCAGGTACTTCAGGATATTCTTGACCGCTGTCCAGTGTTCCGCTCCGGGATCACTTTGGTACCTCCCTACCAAACTTATGGCAAGGTTCACATCAGGTCTGGTACACAGCATGGCATACATGATAGAGCCTATGGCTGAAGCATAGGGGATGGCACTCATCTCTTCTCTATCCTTTGCCGTGGTCGGGCATTGAGTCGTACTCAATCTCACACCTTGCAACACAGGCAAGAACCCCTTCTTGGACTGATCCATATTGAACTTCTTCAATATCTTTTCAAGGTATGTGCTTTGTGAAAGACCAATGAGGCGTTTTGATCTATCTCTATAGATCTTAATACCTAATATGTAAGCAGCTTCTCCAAGGTCCTTCATTGAAAAACACTTATTCAAGTAGGCCTTGATACTTTCCAAGAGTTCTATATTATTTCCCATCATCAGCATGTCATCCACATACAGTATAAGAAATGCTATAGAGCTCCCACTCACTTTCTTGTAAATACAGGGTTCTCCATAAACCTGTACAAACCCAAAGGCTTTAATCACCTCATTAAAGCGAATGTTCCAACTCCGAGATGCTTGCACCAGCCCATAGATGGAGCGCTGGAGCTTGCATACCTTGTTAGCATCTTTAGGATCGACAAAACCTTCCGGCTGCATCATATACAGTTCTTCCTTGAGGAAGCCATTAAGGAATGCCGTTTTGACGTCCATTTGCCAGATCTCATAATCATAAAATGCGGCAACTGCTAACATGATTCGGACAGACTTTAGCATCGCTACGGGTGAGAATGTCTCATCGTAGTCAACTCCTTGAACTTGTCGATAACCCTTAGCGACAAGCCGAGCTTTATAGGCGGTCACATTACCGTCTGCGTCAGTCTTCTTCTTAAAGATCCATTTATTTTCAATGGCTCGCTTATCATCAAGCAAGTCCACCAAAGTCCATACTTTGTTCTCATACATGGATCCTATCTCGGATTTCATGGCCTCAAGCCATTTGTCGGAATCCGGGCCCGCCATCGCTTCTTCATAGTTCGAAGGTTCACCGTTGTCCAACAACATGATCTCTAGGACAGGATTGCCGTACCACTCTGGTGCGGAACGTGTCCTAGTGGACCTTCGAATAGCAACTTGATCTGAAGTTTCATGATCATCATCATTAACTTCCTCTCTAGCCGGTGTAGGCTCCACAGAAACAACTTCCTGTGTTGCGCTACTCTCCGGTTCGAGTGGAGGTACAATTACCTCATCAAGTTCTATTTTCCTCCCACTTACTTCTTTCGAGAGAAACTCTTTCTCGAGAAAGGATCCATTCTTGGCAACAAAGACTTTGCCTTCGGATCGTAGGTAGAAGGTATACCCAATAGTCTCTTTGGGATATCCTATGAAGACGCACTTTTCCGCTTTGGGTTCGAACTTCTCAGGTTGAAGTTTCTTCACATAAGCATCGCAACCCCAAACTTTTAGAAACGACAGCTTAGGTTTCTTTCCAAACCATAATTCATACGGTGTCGTCTCAACGGATTTAGATGGTGCCCTATTTAAAGTGAACGCGGCAGTCTCTAATGCATATCCCCAAAATGATAGCGGTAAGTCGGTAAGGGACATCATAGATCGCACCATATCCAATAGAGTGCGATTACGACGTTCAGACACACCATTTCGCTGAGGTGTGCCTGGCGGCGTGAGCTGTGAAACAATTCCACATTTCCTAAGGTGCGTGCCAAACTCGTGACTTAAATATTCTCCGCCACGATCAGATCGTAGGCATTTTATTTTCCTGTCACGTTGATTCTCGACCTCACTCTGAAATTCCTTGAACCTTTCAAAGGTTTCAGACTTGTGTTTCATTAAGTAGACATACCCATATCTGCTCAAGTCATCAGTGAGGGTGAGAACATAACGGTAGCCACCGCGAGCCTCGACACTCATTGGACCGCATACATCGGTATGTATTATCTCCAACAAGTCAGTTGCTCGCTCCATTGTTCCGGAGAACGGAGTTTTGGTCATCTTGCCCATGAGGCATGGTTCGCATGTGTCAAATGATTCGAAATCAAGTGACTCCAAAAGTCCATCAGCATGGAGCTTCTTCATGCTTTTGACACCAATATGGCCAAGACGGCAGTGCCACATGTAAGTGGGACTATCGTTATCAACTTTACACTTTTTGGTACTCACACTATGGACATGTGTAACATCACGTTCGAGATTCATCAAAAATAAACCATTGACCAGCGGGGCATGAGCATAGAACACTTCTCTCATATAAATAGAACAACCATTATTCTCGGATTTAAAAGAGTAGCCATCTCGCATTAAGCGAGATCCAGATACAATGTTCATGCTCAAAGCTGGTACTAAATAACAATTATTAAGGTCTAAAACTAATCCCGAAGGTAGATGTAGAGGTAGCGTGCCGACGGCGATCACATCGACCTTGGAACCATTCCCGACGCGCATCGTCACCTCGTCCTTGGCCAGCCTCCGCTTATTCCGCAACTCCTGCTTGGAGTTACAAATGTGAGCAACTGCACCGGTATCAAATACCCAGGAGCTACTACGAGCGCTGGTCAAGTACACATCAATAACAAGTATATCACATATACCTTTAATGTTGCCGTCCTTCTTATCCGCTAAGTACTTGGGGCAGTTCCGCTTCCAGTGACCGGTACCCTTACAATAGAAACACTCAGTCTCAGGCCTGGGTCCATTCTTGTTCTTCTTCTTCCCGGAAACTTGCTTACCGGGCGCGGCAACAGCTTTGCCGTCCTTCTTGAAGTTCTTCTTACCCTTGCCTTTCTTGAAACTAGTGGTCTTGTTTACCATCAACACTTGATGCTCCTTTCTGATCTCGACCTCTGCTGATTTCAGCATCGAGTACAACTCAGGAATGGACTTCTCCATCCCCTGCATGTTGTAGTTCATCACAAAGCTTTTGTAGCTAGGTGGAAGCGACTGGAGGATTCTGTCAATGACTGAGTCATCCGGGAGATTAACTCCCAGCTGAGTCAAGCGGTTGTGAAGCCCAGACATCTTGAGGATGTGCTCACTAACAGAACTGTTCTCCTCCATCTTACAGCTGAAGAACTTGTCAGAGATGTCATATCTCTCGACTCGGGCATGAGCTTGGAAAACCAGTTTCAGATCTTGGAACATCTCATATGCTCCGTGTTGCTCAAAACGCTTTTGGAGCCCCGATTCTAAACTGTAAAGCATGCCGCACTGAACAAGGGAGTAATCATCGCAGCGCGACTGCCAAGCGTTCGTAACGTCTTGGTCCGCTGGGAGAATGGGTGGGTCACCTAGCGGTGCATCAAGGACATACAATCTCTTGGAAGCTATG
Source organism: Hordeum marinum (assembly GCA_022496015.1). NCBI lineage: Eukaryota > Viridiplantae > Streptophyta > Magnoliopsida > Poales > Poaceae > Hordeum > Hordeum marinum. The sequence continues at coordinate 209,401,985 of CM039674.1, read as the reverse complement.
AGGATGATCCTCAAGCCACGGACCCAGTCCGCATAGTTGCTTCCATCATCTTTCAGCTTGGTTTTCTCTAGGAACGCGTTGAAATTGAGGTTGACATTTGCGTTGGCCATTGGATCTACAATATAGATATTAAAGGCAATTTTAGACTAAGTTCATGATAATCGAGTTCACATAATCAAATTATTCAATGAACTCCCACTCAGATAGACATCTCTCTAGTCATCTAAGTGACACATGATCCATGTCAACTAGCCCGTGTCCGATCATCACGTGAGACGGACTAGTCATCCATGGTGAACATCTCCATGTTGATCGTATCTTCTATACGACTCATGTTCGACCTTTCGGTCTTCCGTGTTCCGAGGCCATGTCTGTACATGCTAGGCTCGTCAAGTCAACCTAAGTGTTTCGCGTGTGTAAATCTGGCTTACACCCGTTGTATGCGAACGTTAGAACCTATCACACCCGATCATCACGTGGTGCTTCGGAACAACGATCCTTAGCAACGGTGCACAGTTAGGGTGAACACTTCTCTTGAAATTTATTGAGAGATCATCTTATTTACTACCGTCGTTTCAAGCAAATAAGATGTAAACATGATAAACATCACATGCAATCAATATAGTGACATGATATGGCCAATATCATCTTGCTCCTATGATCTCCATCTTCGGGGCACCATGATCATCATTGTCACCGGCACGACACCATGATCTCCATCATCATGATCTCCATCATTGTGTCTTCATGAGGTTGTCTCGCCAACTATTACTTCTACTGCTATGGCTAACGCTTAGCAATAAAGTAAAGTAATTACATGGCGTTTATGATTGACTCGCAGGTCATACAATAAATAAGACAACTCCTATGGCTCCTGCCGGTTGTCATAGTCATCGACATGCAAGTCGTGAACCCTATTACAAGAACATGATCAATCTCATACATCACAATGCATCACATCACATCCTTTTTGCCATATCACATCACACGGCATATGCTGCAAAAACAAGTTAGACGTCCTCTAATTTGTAGTTGCAAGTTTTTACATGGTTGCTATAGGTTTCTAGCAAGAACGTTTCTTACCTACGTCAAAACCACAACGTGATATGCCAATTGCTATTTACCCTTCATAAGGACCCTTTTCATCGAATCCAATCCGACTAAGGTGGGAGAGACAAACACCCGCTAGCCACCTTATGCAACTAGTGCATGTCAGGCGGTGGAACCGGTCTCACGTAAGCGTACGTGTAAGGTTGGTCCGGGCCGCTTCATCCCACAATACCGTCGAATCAAGATAAGACTAGTAACGGCAAGCATATTAACAAAATCAACGCCCACAACTGCTTTGTGTTGTACTCGTGCATAGATTCTACGCATAGACCTAGCTCATGATGCCACTGTTGGGAGACGTAGTAGTAAATCAAAATTTTCCTACGTGTCACCAAGATCTATCTATGGAGAAACCAGCAACGAAAGGGGAGAGATTGCATCTTCATACCTTTGAAGATCGCTAAGAAGAAGCGTTACAAGAACGCGGTTGATGGAGTCGTACTCGCAGCGATTCAGATCGCGGAAGATCCGATCAAGTGCCGAACGGACGACACCTCCGCGTTCAACACACGTGCAGCCCGGTGACGTCTCCTACGCCTTGATCCAGCAAGGATGAAGGAGAGGTTGGGGAAGAGCTCCAGCAGCAGCACGACGGCGTGGTGGTGGTGGAGTATCAAGGTATCCCGGCAGGGCTTCGCCAAGCGCTGCGGAGGAGGAAGAAGAGAGGCAGAGCTTCGCCGAGAGAGAGAGAGTTCCGATCTCTCCTCAAAGGGACAAAACCTCAAGTATATATAGGAGGAGGGAGAGGGAGGGCTGGCTTGGCCCCTCCTCCAAGGAGGAGAGGTTCGGCCGAAGTGGGGGAGGAGTCCACCTCCCACAAGGGAGGTGGATCTCCTCCTTTCAAACCCCTTTTGCCCTTATCTCTAGATCCCAGCCGCATGGGCCCTTCTAGGAGGTCTTGGATGGCCCAATATGGGCTGGCACACCTCCTCTAAAGGCCCACTAAGTCCTCTGGTCGTCACACCCCTCCCGGGGGTCCTCCGGCACCCTCCCGGCACTCCCGGTACAATACCGATGAGCCCGAAAACTTTCCGGTGACCAAAACTGGACTTCCTATATATCAATCTTTACCTCCGGACCATTCCGGAGCTCCTCGTGACGTCCGGGATCTCATCCGGGACTCCGAACAACCTTCGGTAATCACGTATACCTTTTCCCTATAACCCTAGCGTCATCGAACCTTAAGTGTGTAGACCCTACGGGTTCGGGAGACACGTAGACATGACCGAGACACCTCTCCGGTCAATAACCAACAGCGGGATCTGGATACCCATGTTGGCTCCCACGTACTCCACGATGATCTCATCGGATGAACCACGATGTCAAGGATTCAATCAATCCCGTATACAATTCCCTTTGTCTATCGGTATGGTACTTGCCCGAGATTCGATCGTCGGTATCCCCATACCTTGTTCAATCTCGTTACCGGCAAGTCTCTTTACTCGTTCCGTAACACATCATCCCGTGGCTAACTCCTTAGTCACATTGAGCTCATTATGATGATGTCTTACCGAGTGGGCCCAGAGATACCTCTCCGTCACACGGAGTGACAAATCCCAATCTCGATTCGTGTCAACCCAACACACACTTTCGGAGATACCCGTAGCGTACCTTTATAGCCACCCAGTTACGTTGTGACGTTTGGCACACCCAAAGCATTCCTACGGCATCCGGGAGTTACACAATCTCATGGTCTAAGGAAACGATACTTGACATTGAAAAGCTTTAGCAAACGAACTACACGATCTTGTGCTATGCTTAGGATTGGGTCTCGTCCATCACATCATTCTCCTAATGATGTGATCCCGTTATCAACGACATCCAATGTCCATGGTCATGAAACCGTGACCATCTATTGATCAATGAGCTAGCCAACTAGAGGCTTACTAGGGACATGTTGTGGTCTATGTATTCACACATGTATTACGGTTTCTGGTTAACACAATTGTAGCATGAATAATAGACAATTATCATGAACTAGGAAATACAATAATAACCATTATATTGTTGCCTCTAGGGCATATTTCCAACATGCAGCTCATCAGACACGATCATAAGTCACTGATCAGCATCATCCGCCCGTTTAGTCAAGGCAGCTTGTTCAGTCTTAGAGGATTCCTTGAAGGTTGCAAAGTTAGCCTTGATTTTCGTCAATTCTTCAGCAAGGCGCCGGCATTTCTCATCAGCTTCACTCCGGGCGGCTTGCTGCGTGGGTAGATTGTTTTTTAAGCCGGCCACTTCTGACCGGCTTCGTTTAAAGCTTCCTACAACATATCAAAGCATGGAATGAGCCGACAGGAGGAAAAGTTTAAAAAATTCAGCAAGTCTCAAACAGATTGCAAGCAATATGTATGACACTTGGGGCTAATGTCTATTTGATCTCCTAGATTAAAGGCAGTTCTGGATCATCTTTATCAAGTTAACCCGGAACTTGGGGGCTACATACTGGTTTTTTAGGCTATTCAGAATGAAAGTCCCGACTCAACTTCGACAAGATTGAGCCGGCCCTTGGGGGCTACAATTGGCTCTGTTACCCATTCTCAATAAAGTCCTAACTCAACTTTGGAAAAGATTGAGCCGGCCCTTGGGAGCTACAATTGGTTCTATTATCTATCTTCTATAAAGCTCCAATTCAATGTTATCAACTTTGAGTCGGCCCTTGGGGGCTAACAACAATGATTTGAGATTATCTCTAAGTAAGTGGAGACCTACACGCTAAATATTTCTACTTCCACCAATATTGAAGAGCCGGATTATCATCAGCCAATATTAACCCGACTCTTGGGGGCTGCGTAAGGGTATAAGGAGGAAAAAGAATACCTCATATTTCTTCCTCATTAAGTTAACAAGCTTGAACTCCAGATCCCGGCTTGTAGACAGCCGGCTCATATAGCCAGCATGAAGTTCGTCAACTGTCATTTTCTCGAGGGCGAGGAGCTCAAACTCCAGCTTCCTGGAAGCTTCAGCCGTCTCACTATGCTTTGTCAGGACGTGAGGTGGAGGAGAGTGGAAGCCGGCGCCAGTAATTAGGACGTCCGGAGTAGTGGTGTCATCAGCAGCCTTGGCAGGGCTCGGCGGCTTGGAGTGGTCCTTCTGCGGACTCTCTGGAGTAATATCAGCCGCCGGCTCTACCGAAGCCGTTGAGGGATTTGCATCCGGCATAGGAGCGTCCAGCTTGGCAAGCTCCGGTTCTTCAGCGGTAGGGCCAGGGGAGGACTTGTTGGTCTTCCTTCGCTTGGCTTGATCCCTGGAAAAGCATAAAATTTAGAGCCCAAGGTTTACAACCGCCAAAGAGTCGAACGTAAGGCTTGAAAAACACGTACAACGGGTTAATCTTTGGAGGTGGCAGAGCAGTGGCCGTAGAGTCGCCAGACGAAGGCGATGATCCTTGAAATACAGTTCAGATAATGTATGGAAATGTTAGAATTACAAAGGAAGAGCTAGTAAAATCAAACAGAGAAGAAATACATACCTCTGCGGGGCGCTTCTTCTGAGCCGGGGAGTTAGGTAACCCGGACATGAGATCGGTAGAGCCGGCGCTCCGGGTCTGGCATCGATCGGCTTGCTGTTGCTTTTTCAAAAGAAATTGGAGATCCAAGTAAGCAAGAGGATGAGAAAGGGGAACTTTTCAAACGACCCGCCGTATTTTCTGGGGTACAAAATATTCTGAGTCGGACGAAACATAAGTTACCTCAGGGGCGTTGGCACGGCTCGTCTCTGCCTCATCCTATGAATGGCTGTTATCAGTAAGGTGAATTAAGAGGTGGCAAAAAATAGTCAAATTATATCTCTGAGCCATCTGATTCCGGTGGTCCAAACCATTCTTCTTGAGGAGTGGTCTTTCTTTGTCCTCTGAGCCGCGGCCTTCTTCTTGGTTTTCTTTAGAGGAGGAACATATTTCTTCTTCCAGAAGTCGGTTTCAGCCTGAAAAGATAAGCCGGCAAGTAGTGAGGAATTGCCAATACATAGCTAAATAAAGAGAAGAGACTATGAAGAGTCGCCTTACATCTGGGGCCGGGTTAATGACACAGAAAGGTGCCAGCCCAATGGCGCTGCAAGCTCCTGAAGTCTCATGAACAAGACTCCGGATGACAGTTGCAATATCATATTCTGTTAATGTCGTTCGGCTGAAGCAGAGGGAATCATCGTACTGATATTCGCACATAAGGCGATTTTTCCGGCTCAAGGGCATAATCCTCCAAGAGACCAGCAATGGATCAAGTCCAATCCCGTGAGTCCGTTGGCCATGAGGGTTTTAATCTTGGCGTGAGCCGGCTCGTGCTTCGCCCGTTCAGTAGTTGATACTGGCCAGGAAGCTCGGAGGTCGTCTTGTGCCGGGATGGGCGGTAACCCGGCAGCGGCTGCTCACCCTCTGGGGAGGTATCTTTACAATAAAACCAAGTCTTATTCTAGTCTTTTGGATGACTCGACATCTGAACAGCCGGAAAGGTTATGTCCCGGCACCTCTGAATTGAAATCCCGCCGAGCTCTAAGCTTGGTCCGGCCTTCACTTCGGTCTGGCGGTTTGTGTAAAAGAACTCCCGAAAGAGACCAATAGATGGCTCAGCTTGCAGATAGACTTCACTGAGCACTTGAAAGTTACATATGTTGGAGACAGAATTGATGGCAAGGTCTTGAGGGCGCAGCTTGTAAAAGTGAAGAACATCCCGGAAGAATTTTGAGTCGGGGGGTACGAACCCACGTTCGATATGATATGAAAATACCACTACTTCGCCCTCCTGAGGAACGGGTTTCAGTTCATTGCCCGGAACCCGCCAATGGATGACATCCTTGGCGGGAAGGGTGCCCGCGTGTACAAAGTCCACCAGGAACTCTTCAGTGATGCAAGAGTCGACCCAATTGCATGAGTTGGATGCACGAGACATGGCGGCGGTTTTAAAACTATGCAATGTAACAATGTATGTCGAGTCAGGGAACGACATGCATCTACGGGCGGTTAAAAGCTTAAGATCTTAAGATTGAGCCGCCAGGATCCGGTTGGTGAGAGCCGGAACTACATGGCGGGTCAAGTTTATGAGAAGACAAAGCAAAATTTGGCTAAGTGCGGAAAACAGGTTTCACAAAGTATCTCTGAGATTACGGATCTAGAAAACAGAGGGAAATAGTTTTATTTCAAACCTAGAGACGAACGGTCAAAACGGCAAAAGTTTGAAAACAGCAGGCGGAGCCGTTACAGATCTGCGTTGTGCTACTATCAATTTCCTACAGAACACCGCATTGGGGACATGATATTACCAGGTTCGTATGGACTAAACCATGGCCGGCATTGAAAGAGGCTTGTGTTCTAATCGGCGGGAGAGCTCCATGAAACCCTACTGAAATGGCTACGAATCTAGGGGAAGAAGAACTCACCGGAGACGGCACGGCGGACGCGGGCAAAACTCTGGAACGAACAGGTCGATGCAGCGGCCTCGACGGCGACGGCGTGGAGGCGGCACCAGAGCGAAGTGTGCTAAAGCGGTGGCGCTGGAAGAAGGAAGATGAAGAGCGAGCGGGAAGGAAGGCAAGAGCCACCCCTCGCGGTCCTATTTAATAGGAAAAGGTGGAAACAGGCGCGAAAATCCAGGCGACGGATGTCATTTGACCAAGGCGGACGCCTCGATTCCTGGACCGTCCATTTAATAAGGGAAAAGCTTCATTGCGGACGTCAGAGGATCTTTCTGACATATTTGACATGACGGCACGGCGGGTCATTATTTTCAGGTAGACTCGCCGATGATGGAGAAGGAGGCTGAAGTGAGCAAGCTCAAATCAACCTGGGCCTAATATTGGGGATATAACCCCACGGTGAGACCCGCCCCAGAGGCTCCGGGTCGCACTAGGCGGCTCGTACACCAACCTAAGAGTGGGCTGTGAAGACTTAAGCCCAATACATTTGGCGGCTTAACAAGATGGGCCGAAACGTGGCCCGGACGGAGAAGACCCGGGCGAGTAAGCTGCCCGGAGACAACTTGGTCAGGAAGGCAAGATAAGGTAGAGATAGACTCAGACACGTAGTGAGAGTCAGTTACAACTTGTATGACCCGTGGTCTTGACCTCATATATAAAGGCGAGACCCGGGGCGACTTAGAGATCAGACTATCGAGAACTAGGTCAAGCAACAACTCCCTTGTAATCGATACACCAAGCAATATAAACACATGCAGGACGTAGGCTATTACCTCAACTTGAGGGGCCGAACCTGGGTAAACTCGTGTCCTTCGTCCCAATTAACCCCTTTGAGTCCATCACCTTAGCTATGGCCTCGAATCCAAGTCCGTTCACCCAGACATCTGCCGTGATAAAACCACGACACATTGTTTGTGAAAAAATATCTCATGTCCACTTGAGAAGTTGAAGAGAAGCATTATTCTTTACCTCCTTGTGACGAGATGAGGGCTGGCTTGTAGGACATATCCTGGGATTGTACATTCAACATCAACTTTGGTGTTTGGTTTTATCTTTCTAGATTTGGGGTTCCTGCCGACACAATTCAACCAATGTTACAAACAAACAGTAGGGCCATGTCTCAAATAGAAATTACCTTTTGTTCACTCCAGTAGTTGGACAACCAACTCGCCTATGTCCCAATTGCTAACACTTCTTGCACCTGTTTTGGCTTCCTAATTGACCTTTTGGTGGTGGTTTATTTTTATAACTTCCTCCTCCCTTTTCATGGCAACTTTTGAATCTCAACTTCCTTTTTCTTCCTACTGAACTTTTGGGGAGTGGTGCATGTAATACAAAGTCTAATTTCACATTAGGGCATTGTGATCGATCTGTGAGAGGCTCAACAACCCCCCTATAAGCTGCCCTAAACCTTTCTAGAGAGTAGTACTCATGAAGATAATCTTCCATCTTCACATTCCTTTTTCCAATCAAGAAAGCAAGCCATGTTCACAAGGTTTACCTGTGTGCTGCCACTCGAGGCATGTGCACTCACTTTGTTCTATGTTAACCACATGCCTCAAATTGTCTTTGTTGATGTCCCTCACCTCACACTTCCAATTACTTGATAGGGTAACTTTCAAGTGCCCAAGTCCTCTTGTTCTATTATTCACTTGTTGTACAACTGCTGGCAGCATCCGTCCTTGTAGCTTCTCCCCAATCTTTCTCCTTTTCTTGAGCAATTTCATTATCTTTCCATTAAGTGTGTCAGCCAACCCATCCACGGGAAGATCTTTAATTCCTCTAATCCAATTGTTGAAGGTTTCCGTGAGGTTGTTATGAATGTAATCACACCTGATCTCGGTGTCAAAACTAGACCTCATCCACTTCAGATTGTGGTAATCTTGCAAGTACTTACCCACAGTTTTGCTAGATTCTATAACCTTGGAGAAGTGGTACTCAAACATTGAAGGTCTATGTGTCTTGGCCGCACCCCACATGCGTCCAACAACGTCACCATGATATCTTCTTGAAAAATTCTACATCAAATGCCTGAAACACTCCCTTTGTTCCACGTGAGGGAAAACTTTCTTAACTGCATTTCTAAGCCTTTGCATGCATCAGTACATATAAGAAGCTTCAAAATTGGCCCTAATGCTCTATGCAATTGTGTCATGAACCACGTCCAATTGTCTTCATCTTCAACCTCAATAAAACCAAATGCAAGTGGAAACATCCAATTATGACCATCTAAAGCGGTACATGCAGCTAAATGACCATTCCACTTCCCATTTAATGCAGTTGAGTCTATACTAAGATAAGGCCTACATCCTGCATGGAATCCATCCACACAAGGATTAAGTGCCATAAAGAATATGCGAAAGTAAACTTTACCATCCTTTAGTTTAGTATCAACCTCAACAATGCTATCGGGAGATCTCAGTTCCATCTCTGCTTTTAAATTGAATAAGTACCGGAAGCTACTACCCCAAGACCCATAGATCTCATCCTTTGCTCTTTCTCTCCCCCTCCATACGGTGTCATAGCCAGTGGTTACATTCCAGTCTTCCTCCAACTTCTCTTGTAAATCCTTACAACCAATTTTTGGAGTTTTTCTCAAAATTTTCTTAGACCTTTCTCGAACCCAATCCCGCAAGGCCATTGCTGAATTTAGTCTACTACTTGAAACACACGTGTGTGCAGGCCCTATCTTGTTAACCCGCATACAGAACAAAGTTAGTATCACTACAATAATAGGATGCCACCATAGTACAAAATAATAGAAAAACTGAATATAGTAAGCTATGTCGGTACCCTGGTCTTTGTCTTATCAGCCACCAAACGACATGTTATTTTCCATGGACAATCCTCGGCCATACAATGTGCCATCCACATACTCTTATTAGCTCTTCTACAATCTATCATTAATTTCATTAATTTCCATGAATTTATGTACCGATAGATTGAAAATATTGCCTCATAGCCCTCGTACATTGCGGGATAGATTGTAGGAGGGCTATGAGGCAATATTTCCAACAAAAACAATTGTCAGGTCTAACTATTCATGAACCACCGGTTAACAATTCATGGTGTACTCCAACTGGATAGATTAGTTTATTCATCACTAACCCTTTGGAACTGCGCCCTTCGGCTCCGTCACAGCAGGCAAAAAAATTATTGTCGTCAAGCCAACACAGTAGCTGTCCTCCACAAAAATCTCCATTATCTAAGGTTCTGGGATGACTCGGCCACTTCTGAAATTATGCAACATTGTAAACGAGTAGTCGTCGGTAAAGATGAAGCAGTTTGTACTTGATATTGTAATAATCTCATTTGTTATAGCAGTAAGGAGTAATCCTTGTTCAGTCAATGGAATGTTTACGAGCGGGACAAGAAAAGTAACACAAACAATCATACAAAAGAAATGCATCAGTAAATAAATCGTAGCTAGCATATGGCAGTGCCTTGATTGATCAAATATTACTCGAAAAAAGCAAGAATCACGTCTCTTTTTTTCTTCACAAAGTGTAAGGATCTCAACTTGTAAGAAATTAATTAACAATGTGAGAGAAATCGTAAGGCATCAAAGAGAGATCAAGAGAGAAGATGGGAGGAAACATGTGACTCACGACCACATGCGGCGGCGGCGGCGGAGCTGTTGGAGCGAAGGGAGACGACAAGAAACAGGACGAAGCGTTGGGAGATGGCAGCGACACGACGGGGTGAAGACACAGCGAGGCAGCGGCGATGGAAATTGGCGGCCACGACGCGTGTCGGAGGAAGCAGGCGAGGCGAAGATCAGCCCTCCCCGCTCCGTCTAGTTTCCCTCTGTTCTCGTCCCTTTTTTTTTGGATCGAACCAATTGATCAGGCAGAAAAAGACCAAAGGGCAAAATCGTTCAAAATATTATGATGTGTAGGCCATGAGAATTGAGAAAAAAAGTCAATTTATGCCATTTTATCTAGCTATGAAGGGAAAGTTTGCCATTTAGTCTAGTAAAAGAAAGATGTGCTATTTCATCAAGGTATAAGGAAAAGCGTGCTATTTTATCAAATTGCTCCAAGAAAATTACTAAATTACATAGCTGGAATGGTTATAGGACTTATGATGAATTTTACGCTTAAATAAATGTGTCAAAAGAAAGAAAAAGGCCGAAGTTCCGCTAATACCGTCAGATGTTGATCTGACGGCCCACTTCTCCCACGTCATCGTCCATCCTTTCCTGCGGCAACGCGCCGACCAAACTACCCGACACAAACCCGTAAAACACAGGCCGATCTCGGCTCGCCCATCGCGACGATCTCGGCTTTCCGGCTCTCTCCACTCGCCTCAACCCCCAATGGCCGTCGACACCACCACCGCCGCGCCTTCCCACCCTGAAAGTGGCGAAGGCGGTGGAGAGGCAGTGCGGCCGCTCCTCTCCGGCGCGCCCGCCGAGGAGGAGGAGGAGGAGGAGGAGGAGGAGGAGGAGGAACTGGACATCAGGTACGCGCCCTATGCGCGCCGGGATGCGTACGGGCCGATGGGCCGTGGGCCGCTCTCTGCGGCGCAGGTGGCACGGTTAGTGCTCGCGGGCGTCGTCCTCCTCCCGCTCCGTCTCGTCGCAGGGGTGCTCCTGGTCGTCGTCTACTACCTCGTGTGCCGTGTGTGCACGCTGTTTGCGGGCGGAGTGGGAGAGGGCCGTCCCCGCCTACAGGGGTTGAGGAGGGAGGCCGTGCTGCGTGCTGGCCGTGTGTTGTCGCGGGCGATGCTGTTCGTGTTCGGGTTCTACTGGATCCCCCTGTCAGATCGAAGCTTCCCCAATGCCGAGGTCCGTATGCGACCTTCCTCTGCCACCTTGTAATTTATTTAGCCGACGTGTCCTGGTTGTTTCCCTACGTACAGTATTTGCTAGTGGGCTCCCACATTACATGACTATGTCGTGATCGGCGAACATGGCACTGGTTTGAAAGAGAGAAAGTGTTCTGATACCGAGGTGTGCGTGACAGCGTAGGAACACAGCTGTTCTGTGGTGCTGTAAGTTGTGGTAACTATGGTGAATCACATAATGTGTGTGTGGCTATTTGCTAATCTGGGAATGTTTGCAATGCAGCATCTCTCATTGGGCGTGAGAACTGTGCTATACCTGCAGTCACGGGCCCATATCAATTGGTTGCCGGTTTTCGTCTCTTTGTGTGTAAGTGCATGCAAAGTTTGGAACATGCAGTATGCGGTGATAAGCATTAAAATATGCTGCACATGGACGAATGAGTGTTCCTCCGGTAAACATAGTGCTTCGACAATTGTGGTTAAACTCCTCTATATGGCTTAAAGATGCTTGTTATAACCTCATACGCAAAGTATGTTTTATTGTGTTGCTAAGAAAAATAATATTTCCTGCGTAAATCCATTGGATCAACACTTCATCGGGCTGGAAGTTGAATTGGTGTCATATTCCCTACATGTTAAGATCTATTTATGTATTCTAATAAAGCTTTATCATAACTTGAAATTAGCAAACATGTTTTTAGTGTGAAACCTAAACTGAATGGTTGCAACATGTCTTGGATTCTTCATGGATGCAGATTGTGGAAGCTTGAGTTGGTCATAAGTGCCTCTTTTCTTTAGAAACATCTTGGGTGGTATGTTAGTTTTGTCGGAAAAAATTCTAGGTACCAAAATGTCAATTGTTTCCTGCGATCTTCTTCATGTACTGTCTTGTACAAGCATTGTGTATCACCTCTCTTGTGTTTTGTGACCCACAGGGGCGAGCAGGGGCAAGCCGCCCTGGCTCTCCTGATGCTAATAAGGGTACCGCCCCCTCCCTCTACTAAAATTGGTTTGGTCTTAAATGTTCACTCGGGGAGTAGCCGGGTTCTCCTTATGTAAATTGAGACACCCTCAAACTATTCTAATCCATAAGGGATAAAAACTCCACCTTTGAAGATTGTAAAAGAAACCTAACTTGGGGTGGGGGTGGGTGGGGCAAGGCAGGCAGTACAAGCCTAACTGTGCTGCCGACTGGCCTGGCGCTACATAGCGGTGGTCCCACAGCTTATACCGCTGCCCTCACATGACATGTGTCCATGTGACTGATCTACAATTTTGCTTCCTGGTTCCCGTGTCATGTTAGTATAATATTTTGTTCAGGATGTACCTAAAGATCACTCTGAAGAACTGGAAAGACCAGGGGCGATTGTATCTAATCATGTGTCATATGTGGACATTCTTTATCATATGTCAGCTTCTTCTCCGAGTTTTGTTGCTAAGGTACCAAAGACAATGTCATTCATGTTGATACAGTGACTTCCCTGCAAAATTATTTTTGCGTAATTACTTACAATTTTGCTTACATGTTTTTCAATCTATTTGCCTTGTTGCGTAATTATTCTTTGTAGAACTCAGTGTCCAAGTTGCCGTTGATTGGTCTCATAAGGTAACTTCTTCTTATTAGTGTTTGTAGAGAGTGCCTTATTAAGACAATATGTGTAAAGATAGCCTTAATTGTTTTTTCATTTTTTTACTTTAAAAGTTTCTGTGAGCTTAACATTTTCTATTTATGCCAATCTTGCATATAATATATTGAGGGTATTTCTCTCTCGATTGCAGCAAATGTCTTGGGTGTATTTTTGTTCAACGAGAATCCAAATGTTCAGATTCTAAAGGTGTCTCAGGTATCTATTGACATGCATTCATTGATGTCATTTTAGTTATCTTACTCGTCATTCTCAGTTTTTTAAAAATATGTCCGTTACTGAAATGCTTTTTTTGGTACTGCTTCAAATATGGCATGGATTTTTATTGCAACAACAACAATAACGACAACTAAGACTTTTGTCCCAAACAAGTTGGGGTAGGCTAGAGCTGAAACCCATAAGATCTCTAAACCATTTCATGGTTATGGCACGTGGACACTGGCAGACCCTCTTGGAGGCCAAAGGGGGCCACAACCCCCCCTTCCAAAATTGAAAAACAAATTTAGTACTAAGCGTTTCAGCCCAGCCGAAGTATACACCCCTCCCTCCCAGGCCCCAGCCCAAGGAACCGACAACCTCTCCCACGACCGACACACGCTCGTCTCTCCTCCTCCTTTCTCCAAATCGACAGAAATTTCTCTTTCCCCCAAATCGCCATGGATAACGCCTAGGTCTTGGACTCGACTACCAACCGCCACTTACCAGTAACCACCGCTGTCAACCGCTGCCATCCGCCGCCTGCCGCTCGGGTTGGCGGTTGCCAACCATCTCCACCCTCCGGCCCGCTGCGCCGAGCGCCGGCTGCCTGCTACCCGTTTTCCTTCTTGGTGTTGGGCGCTGGCTGCTGTGCTCCATAGTTGCCTCTTGGTCAGTCTGGTGTATTCTACTGTTTTTTTTTAAACGGAGGCAAAAGCTTTGCCTCATCTCATTAATAAAGAAGAAGATAGTACCAAGTCCTCAAGAGGGTCATTACTCCTCCACAAATGATAAAAAGAAAGCCTATTCTTACGGCATCAATGATCCCAAATGTTTAGCGCCGGCCAAGACCAAGTTTTTGGTCTCAACTTTGATGCCCTCGAACACAGTTGTTGGCATAGAAGATTTCTTCTGGAACACCGTCGCATTCCTCTCTTTCCAAACTTCCCAGGATACAAGTGCTACAAGTGATGATACCACCTTTCTTCGGTGCCCACGCCCGAGCACCGTCCTAGTCCACACTCCTGGACTGTTGGGATCCTTGTCCAAGCGATAGTGTCCAGCTCAGGCGCATCCAGCCAGCATCTTACCACGTTCCAGATGCGGGTGGAGTACCTGCACCTGAACAATAAATGCGCCGCCGTCTCAGGCTCCCTCTTACATGGCTGGCATAAGTTGCAATTTGGCCACACTCGTCGCTGCAATCGGTCAGCCGTCCACACCCTATCCTTGATAATAAGCCACACAAAGAACTTTCACTTTGGAGGCGCCCAGTTCCCTCAAACCACCTTTGTCATGATGGTTGCCACTGCCCCGAAAAACTGCGCCTTGTAGGCCGAGGCGGAAGAGTATGTGCTGTTTGTTGTGAGGGTCCATTTGATGTCATCCGGCCGATCACCCTGAAGGTGTACCCTGCTGATCTTCTCCCAAAGCTCACAAAATACTCTAATATGGTGGACCGAGAGTCCGGCCTCCATGTTAATCCACTTGATCCAATTGAGATCAAGCATGGCCTCTTGCACGGACTTGTTCCTGTTGACAGAAATCGCAACGATGGTGGGCGCAACGTCCTTGGGCTTCTTCCCCTCAAGCCATGAGGAGTGCCAGAATCTTGCCGTTCGGCCGTCCCCCACGGTGATAGCCGTAGAGACGTAGAAAAGCTCTCTGTCCGTGGAGTCACATGGGTTTCCCATGCCCACCCACGCTCTATTGGGCTCCTTCCATTCGTACCACAGCCATCTCAGCCGCAAAACTCTAGCATACATGTGAAGATCTAGCACACCCAATCCACCAAGCTTCTTTGGTCTGCAAACTGTCTTCCAATTAACCTTACATTGCCCACCGGAGACCTTATCAGCTCCCGCCCAAAGAAACGACTTCTCAATCTTGTTGAGGGCACCCAATGTGCTCTCCGGAAGCCTAATTGTCATAGCATGGAAGGTTGCCTGGGCGGTGCTCACCGTTTTAACCAACTCGGTGCGCCCAGCCACGGTGATGAAACGCCCATCCAGTGCACCAGCTTTTCGGCGTCTTTGTCCACAAGGTGTTGGAGGTCAATCTTCTTTAGCTGGTGAACTGACATAGGCAGGCCAAGGTATCGCGTGGGGAAGCTTCTACTGTTATGGCTATAGAGAACTTCTTTTGGACAGTCGCTATGGAGCGCTCGATAACAATGACTGTCCACAATACCAGGTATGTTGGTCTTACCATGTATCTGTGTGAACAGGGCCAGCTTTATGTTTTGGAAGGCCCTAGGGCGAACTCGACGACATGGGCCCCTAAGTTATAAGAATATATGTTTGTGTGTGAGACACATAAACAAATATATATAATTTCATTTGCATAATGTTAAGAGTAAACTTTCAGCAATATCTTCAGTTTGAGATGCCATATTACGACCGTAAGCCTAATTTCCTAAAATTGTGAAGAAACATGAATACAAAGAATTAGATTGTACATCAGAACCCTTATCATATACACCGAAATTGGGGACTGGATGAATACATATTTGTGAAAGCCTTCGAACTCGTGGCCGCGGTCTTGTGCATGGCTGGATGTGAGGGCCGAGGCAGCCACGCAACGGCGGCACACCGGGTTGCCGGGACGGGCGCACGATGCAACACCAGGGGCCAGGTTGCCGTGCTGCGCAGCGTCTGCGAAAATGAGAATCCAGTAGCAGCCGAACGATGGTTCACCTGGACGAAGCGATGGCCATACTCAGTTTTCAGAATCAGATAGATTCACGCGGCGTGCCGTGCGACGCTTCACCTGGTACTCGTTAGCAATCAGGCAGATTCACGCGGTGTCTGTTCCTCCCTTAACCGTTTTTCCTACTTATTTTTTTTGCTGGGTTGTACTGAGTATACATACCAGATCATGCTCCCCCTCCCATCAATGGGCCCTGGGCGGTCGCCCCTCTGGCCATACACGAGGGCTGGCCCTCTGAGCGAACTAGCTATATAGATAGATGTATATAAGCTGTATATTTTTCTTCCAGTTTATGTTGTGAGGCTGTGAGCCACATCTATTTTTGCGCCAAGATGTCCTGGGTTCGAACCAGCCTCTCTGCATTGCACTTCGCAGGGGTAAGACTAGGTTCCTATAATCACTCCCCAGTCCTCACCTTGTGTGGGGCATTCTATGCACTGGGTCTGTCATTTTTTATGTTGTGAGTCTGTGAGCCGCATCTATTTTTGTGCACATTTTGCTTTTAGTTTGAAATTGCCACCCCTTGGTTGCTCGTCATGCTCTGCCACTGCACGTGGATAGCTAACTTCCATGCACCCCTCCCTGTTCATGGCTAGTTCTTTGGTGATATTCCAGTCCTTCAGATCTCTCTTTATGGACTCCTTATTTTGTTTGTTCTGCGGGGTGGATTCTTTTCAACATGGCATTATTTTATTAATAGTTAGGGTTCAACATTCTATGTCTTGTACTCCCCTCCATGTCATATTAATTGACGATCAAACGGATGTATCTAGATGTATTTCAGTGCTAGATACATTTGTTTGAGTGTCAATTAATATGGGACGGAGGGAGTAGCTTTCTTCGCTTTTGACTGAACTGTTGATACTATGTATAGGTTCTGTAACTGAAAGGCTCCATGAGGTTTCTCAAGACGAGAATTCCCCTATGATGTTACTCTTTCCTGGTTAGTGTACACTCTTTTTATGTATAGTGGTTGCTCATTTTATATGTGATTACTCAACATATTAGTTGGACATGGATTTTTCAAACATGGTTCCACGCGGACCCGTTATGAACAGTAAATAGGAAATAGTAGTAACTAGAGAGAAAACTTTTTTTTTTTGTAACATACATGGTCGAGTATTCCACTCAAGTGTGAGGTTTCGCGAAGAGTTGACATCTGTGGTATTTTAGAATCATGTTCACCTTTGTATTTTTGAATCCTTTATTATGTAATCATCCTATGTCTCGTCTTAACTTATAACTATTTGAGTATATTATGATGAAAATATGCTTGATTACGAGCTATAAGTTCTTGCCCATTGCTTCAGTGTGCTCTTTCAGTTTTCAACCTCAATTTTGTCATGTTTGTAGCTCTAAAAATATGTCTTTCTTTTGTTTATAGTCTTGTTTTCTCTTCTTTTCTCAGAGGTTACTACTACAAATAGGGATATCTTCAGCTTCAATTATGTTATGCTTGTAGATTTAAAAACATGTCTTTCGTTTGTTTATAGTCCTGTTGTTCATCTTTTTATCAGAGGGTACTACTACGAACGGGGATTACCTTCTACCATTTAAGACAGGAGCCTTTCTTGCAAGGGCACCATTGCAACCTGTAATTTTGAGATATCCTTACAGGAGATTTAGTCCAGCCTGGGACTCCATGGATGGGGTAAGAATCAATTACAGATTAGCATTTAATTTAATGGTAGTATAGTAACTTGCAAGTAGGTGCAGGTATGCATGAGCAATATGTTGGAACCTTCTATGTAGATTTTGTATGGGTTACTAATAATCGCAAAAAGAGAGTAGCATTTTGTCCCACGTAGGATCTTGCAGTGATTACTTCTTCTCAAACTTCTTACACCCTTATTTTCCATGTTCAGCAAAGTATCATCTTCCATGTTGAAACAAGGCTGCTACTTTGTTACTCTAAAATTTCTCTAGTTTGATAAATTGATACATCGACACTTCTGGAAATGAGCAGTTTTAACATGCTCCCTCTTACCCCTTCTTTTCACATGATAGGTAAGAGTATATAATAGATCTGAGCCGTCGATCTCATTAATTAGTGGTCTGCTTAACTCTTAACTTCTTACCTCACATGTAAAAAGAGGAAGTAAGAGGAGCATGTTAAAATTTGCCTCTAGAAATATATTCTTACTTCATACTGTGCATGACATAGCAATGGTTAGTTTTTTTGCACGCAACAACCCTACAATTATTTATGGTTACTATACTTTACTTCCCAGAAGTATGTGCCATGTGAACTGGTAAACTCTGTTTCGGGTATATTTTGTGTGATGCGTTTATTTATATCTTCTATACTAACATACTGTATAATATACTCTCTCGTCTTGATTAGTTGAATTCTGAAACAAAATTGACATTTTGTCTCATCACAACCTGCAGGCACGTCATGTGTTTTTGCTCCTCTGTCAATTTGCAAATTACATGGAGGTGGTTCGCTTGCCTGTATACTATCCTTCTGAGCAAGAAAAGCAGGATCCTAGAGTCTATGCCAGCAACGTGAGAAAATTGCTTGCGACTGAGGTATTCTTCATATTCCCTTAGCTTGAACATGATTTTATGTTCATTTAATAATCTACCATGGTGCATGAACCTTGTTCAGGATTGTCACCATAAAACAAACTTTTTCCTGCAGGGTAATTTAGTTCTTTCTAATCTTGGGCTGGCTGAAAAGCGTGTGTATCATGCGGCACTTAATGGTAATAGTCCTCGTGCTCTGCATCAGAAAGATGATTGAAAGCCCTTGCATCACTCTCTGTACACTATCTGTTGAGGTGATTGTAACAATGTATGCCAACTTTAGCTGATCATGTGATTCATGGTTTCTCTGTTTGAGGAGTGTGCTGATTGATGAATACATTATACCTATTTTGAGATGAATTCCCTTCTTATACTACATTGTATAGAAACCATTAAACATTACAGTTCGATAATGATGTCTGGCATAATTGTTGTGTTTGGTCAATCACAGTTTGCGTTTTCGCTTATTGGCTTCCCTGTTTTTGGCCCTTTCAATAGCCATCGTTTGCTTCACATAACTGAATCATCAATTATATTTTTTCGGGGGAACTGAATCATCTACTTGGTCTTCCCTGCAGGACTGTTGTGTCAAAGCTAATTTGGATACACATGATGATAGTTTTACTTCTCGTCTTTGTACATTGTGAATTAAATTTGTCGTTTTTTCTTTCTCAGTGAGGTCAGACACCATGTACATGTGTGCGCCTTTGAAACAAACCAGAAGAAATATAGATAGACGATTAAAAGTTGAAAACTAACGTCTCTTTATTTGATTTGGCATGTGATTTGCTTGACATACACTAATGCGGAGTTCTGATTGAACTTCTACATGTGTGTATCAAATATTAGTCCTAATCAAATTTCTGCGTAGATCAGTTGGTTATTCTGTTATATGTAGTACATGTATAGTATATATAGAAATATAAAACCCACTAAGCTAGCCCGGCTGTGGTGATTTCCAAGTTCTGGCGGTAATTCTTCATTTGCCGACACATGTATTTTCTTTTTTGTTAGCGCTAGTTTTCTCGCCGGTTTTCTCTCTTGGTATGGTGCGCCCGGTCCACCGTCTATCCTTGGTGTGTATAAGCTTGACTAATACGTATTTCTCTGCCTCGTGTTGACTCCACTTTCATTTCCAATCCATCACTTTGATTGGAATAAATCCAGCCCCAATATTGCCACCAGAAAATCGATCCAGTTCGGCGTCCGGGTCTCCACCGAGTACACCTTCTCTTGACCTTGTCTCTTTCTTCATGGCGACGACAACGCGCGAAGGGCGACGAGGAGTAGGAGGAGGCATCTTCCCGGTGCACTCCCAATAACCCTACACCTATGAAGCCTTTACAAAAATGTTATGTTACATTCCTATTAATCCCTCCCCTCCTGAATTTCATTCAGCTGGGCCCCCCTCCCCCTCCAATCAAATCTTGTCAACTATTCTAGTCATGTAAGTACGTAACAATCCGTGGACGTAGCATTGCTCGCACGCTCCTCCCTTCATGCTGCACTCAACATCATGTGCATCCTCCCCCGTTCCTTTCGACTCCGCACGATGGTGCTGGGAGCGGAGGTACTAGGGTGCGTTCTGAGAGCGGAGGTACTAGGGTGCGTTCTGCGATGCTTCATCTAATTAGGTGCCCGACACGCAGGTCGTCGTTGTTGACGGCATCGAGGAAAGCATGCTCACGTCCCAAGTACGTTTGTCAATTAGTTCATGATGGCTTTTCCCCTAAACATCCATCCCATAGCCCACGGGCATATGTTCTTAGGCTCCTGGCTCTTTACTTTCTCTTCCTTCCGTTCGTTTCCTCTCCCATCTCCAAGGTGGCATTGTTACCCATGGGAGGGGGGATCTGAGGATGCATTACGGATTTTGGTGTGCTGCTTACTAGATAGGGGATGTTCTATCAGAAGGAGTACTCGCCAGAGCTGTGGTGGAGATAGATGAGTCAATAATGTTTTCTCTCATGGTACCTTGACCTTTTCCACTTGGTCCCTCCCCATGATCTGACGTACTGGCTCCAGATATAACAGGGAGCGACGGCTCCACTGAAGGATCGCTCACCACGGTGTTTCCTTGGTATACACATGCTAGATGAACAATTCAGTTAGGATAGGAATATGCGCGGCAAATAAGCATTGTACTGAACATCAATTAGCTCACAAGATGGCATACAAAGTAGTTATGATTACCCAGATTTTATGGTCTATGGTGTATTGTACTGAACATTAATTAGCTCACAAGGTGAGATTGTTAGATGAAGTGTTCTCAATTGGAATTGAAGGAGGGCACTTCTAAAGAACATGGTGAATTTTAAATATGCAAAGCTGATAGTAGTTTTTGTGGATACTTTTTTTGAGCAATGCAAAAATGTTCAAGGTATAGGTTTCCGTGTGTTTGACATGACTCGCCTCTGCATCCTGGAAAAAACGCATCTAGCGCCCTCGAGTCGTCCCATTGGGCGACTAGGCTGGCTCACCGTCAGTGCCGCTCTGATCCTCTTGCCTCCTCTCTCCCTTGCCGCCGCCGGCAGGTGCCGTCCGGGTCTTTGCCCGGACGATGGTCGGTGGCGGCAAGACTCTTGCTCTCCGTGCAGATCTGGATGCGGACAAGAAGGTTGTTGGTGTGTAGGTGGATCCCAGCATCAATTGCTTCAGCAGGCTTGCTTCTCGTCGAACGACAGCGGGCTAGTGGTGGAGAGCTCCTCCTTGTTATTGTTTTATATTTACAATATAACATGTCCCTCACAATGGAAAGCATTTATCGAACGCATGGTTGCTTTTCGCACTAGATCAGTAACTTTGAACAATATCCTAGAAAGCACGAACCTAAACTCTCAAATGGATCATATGTGCTGCAAAATTAACGTTAAATTATTCACTATTACTAAGTTCCCCAGCTTTGTTGTGGCATCTCAAAGATCAAGTTTTAGGTTTCGCCTTAGGAAACATGCACGGAAAGCGACACAAAAAAAACAATGTATTATTGAGGTTTGGACTGTGTTCTGACACCGATAGTCGTCTCGAGAGACAATAAAATTGTTTAGAGGTGATGTGAGCGGGGATTGAGATGCTATCACAGAGACAAGATGCTCACCCCGGTTTAGGCCCTCCTTGGAGAAGTAATGCTCTATTCCAGCCTAGGGTTGTTGTATTGCTCAACTGCACATGGGTGATGGTGAAGATCTCTAGATAGATATGTCTCGTGGGTTATAAGCTTTTGGTTGTGGTGGCGGCCAAGGAGGAAGAAGAAGGGTATATGAAAACCTAGCTAGATGGCTCTTGAAAGCACATTTGCTTCCTTGGTGGTTTTGGTAATTAATAACAACATATAAGTCATTGAACTAATGTCTTCACCAAGTATATTTTAGGGAAAGTTCAATGATGGGAATGGTTAAAGGATTGTGGAATCACCCCAAGATTCAAGGAAATAGGTTGGCCAAGCTTCAAGCAAGAGGACTCTACATTTTACATTTGTGAGAAATCACTTTGAGTCTATAGGAAAGCCAATACTATTAAAAGGGGGTACAATTTTGATGGTGAACAATATGCTCAAACGTGCACAAGTGACAGTCACCAAAACATCCACATACTCTCCCACCAAAGTCTATCCTAAGCCAAATATGCAAAATCGGTGCAACCAACATTCCTATCCCGATGCCACCGAGTTCCAAACCCTAGACAGACTCAGCCAAACCCTAACACTTCGATGCAGCCAACACTGCACTCGGTGCCACCGAGTTGGGTTGCCAACTTTTTGTTACGCACGTTCTCATTTTCGGTCCGACCGAGAATGGTGAATCAGCGTCATCGAGTTTGGTAAATCTAACCGTTGGTCACCTTGTCGGGGCAACCGAGAATTGTATATCGGTCCTCCGAGATTCAAAACTTGCCACTTTTAGTCACTTCGGTACCACCGAGATTTACACATCGGTGTCACCGAGTCTGTCTTATTGTGTGTAACGGTTAGATTTTTGGGGATGCCTATATATACCACTTCACCACCACCCACTCGAAAAAGAAGCACTCAGAACTATTCCATACCTATCCTACTCAGTTTTCCGAGAGAGAGCCACCTACCCTTGTGTTGAGGTTAAGATCTTCCACTCCAACCATACGGATCTTGATTTCTAGCCTCCCCAAGTTGCTTTCCACCAATCCCATCTCTTCTACCAAGCCAAATCCGCGAGAGAGAGATTGTGTGTTGAGGACTCTATCATCTTGAAGCACAAGAGCAAGGAGTTCATCGTCCTTACCGAGCCTATTACCTTTTGGAGGGTGGTGCCTCCTAGATTGGTTAGGTGTCGCTTGGGAGCCTCCTACTTCGTGTTGTGGAGTGAACCAAGAAGTTTGTAAGGGCAAGGAGATCGCCTACTTCGTGAAGATCTACCCATAGTGAGGCTAGTCCTTTGTGGACGGAAGCCGCATGGAATATTCAAGGTTGCTTTTTCGTGGAACCCTCTGTGGGTAGAGCCCTCAGTGGACTCTCGCGACCGTTACCCTCCGTGGGTTGAAGACTCCATGAACATGGACGTATGATAGCACCACCTATCGGAACCACGGGAAAAATCATCGTGTCATCACTTGTGTTTGCTTTCCTAACCCTCTCTTTACTTACATGTGCAATGCCTTTACTTTCCGCTGCTACACTCTTAGACATGCATGTGTAGGGTGTTACTTGATATGCTATGAATGCTAAAACTTGCCAAGAATTAAAATTGGGAAAAAGGCAAAACTTTTATTTGGTCAAGTAGTCTAATCACCCCCTATAGACCTACTTTCGATCCTACAAGTGGTATCATAGCTTTGGTCTCCATTGCATTGGTTTCACAACCTAGGAGAAGTATGGCATCTAGTGAGGGAAATTATCACCGTAGAGGTGCATACTTTGATGGCACTTTTTGCTAGTTGGAAGCATAAAATGAAAATGCATTTGCTTGGTCATAATCCTGCCATTTGGGCTGTTGTTCGTGTTGGCTTGCAAGGTGAATTCTTTGGTGATGGAAGAGAACCAGATCGTGAAGCGAAAGCGGATGAATTGAAGATGTTGCAACTCAATGCTCAAGCATGTGACATTATCTTCAACTGCCTATGCCCCGAAGAATTCAACAAAATCAGTCGTCTTGAACATGCAAAAGAGATTTGGGATACTTTGGTTGATATGCACGAAGGAACTGAGTCCGTGAGAGAATCCAAGTTAGATGTTCTTCAAGGTCAACTTGACAAGTTCAAGATGAAGGATGGTGAAGGAGTCGCTGAAATGTACTCTAGGCTAGCTCTCATCACAAATGAGATTGCCGGCTTAGGAAGCGAAGAAATGACTGACAAGTTCATCATCAAGAAGATACTTCGAGCTTTGGATGAGAAATATGACACCGTGTGCACATTGATCCAAATGATGCCCAACTACAAAGACCTCAAACCAACAGAAGTGATTGGTAGAATTGTTGCTCATGAGATGACACTCAAAGACAAGGAAGACCTTCATCACAAGTCTAGTGGTGCTTACAAATCCACAAGTGATGCTCCCGCTATCTCAAGCAACAACCTTGTAACAAATGAAGGGATAAGTCTCACGGTCAAGAAATTCAACAAGTTTTACAAGAATAGAAGCAAAGATCGCAGCTCCAACTCAAGATACGAAGAGAAGCGTTCGTCAAGTCGTGACCGAAACTGCTACAATTGTGGGAAGCCCGGACACTACTCAAATGAGTGCTCAGCTCCCTACAAACGAAGAGAAGATTCACCAAGAGGACGAAGATCAAGAGATGAATCACCTCGAAGAGAGAGAATGAGTAGAGATGATCGTTATGAACGAAGACCCTCAAGGAGAAGTAGGGACTCGGAGAAGAAGGACAAGCACACCAAGAGCTACTCAAGAAGAAAGCATCAAGCTCATGTTGGTGAATGGGTTTCCGGCTCCGACTCCGACAACCACTCCGAGAGAAGCTATCACTCGAACTCCGACTATAGTCAAGATGATGGTGTTGCCGGAATTGCACTAGTGACAATCAACTCATATGATCTATTTGATTCACCAAATGAAGGAGGTGGAAGTTGCTTCATGGCTAAAGGCCCCAAGGTATCACACCCCGAATATCTTGATTTCGATAGTGATGAAGATGATTTGCTTTACGATGATGACTTGCTATGTGATAAAACTAGTGATCATAATGAACTTGATATTTCTCATACTAGTCAAGATAATTCAATTGATGATGATAAGATGAAAATAGAAGAACTAACCGAAGAACTAAACACTCTTAAGTTAGCTCATGAATCTACTCTTGAAGATCATAGAGAGCTTGTAAGAACTCATGAGAAGCTACGCTTCTAGAAGCTCAATTTGGAGCAAGAACATGAATTTCTTAAAGCAATCAATGACGATCTCCGAAAGAAGACTTCATCTTATATTGCCAAACGACTACTCTTGTCTACATTTATGCCACAAGTCAAATCTAAGCAAACTAGTAACAAAGGAAAGAAAGGTTCTTCATCTAGTAGCAACAATAAAAATGCTAAACCCAATGATGTTGCTCCTAGTAGTTCTATTGATTCCACTAATGATAATTCTCTTAGCCAAGTTACAGTTGAGCAAGAAAATGCTTTATTAAAAGGAATTATAGAGAAAGGTATCTACAAGAGTCTTGAAGGGTACAAACAATTTGATGAGATTGTACGCACGCATGGAGGATACCGGAAGAATCATGGTGTTGGCTACTTCAATGCTAATGGAGTTTAATGGGAAGAGGGTCAATATCCCAATCCCAAGTTTGTTCCTCAAAAGGAGAAGTATGAAAATACTCTTCCCAAGAGGACAAACACTCAATATGACCTTCCACCACAAGACACCAAGCTCAAGGGCAAGAACGATCTCCAAGAGGACTTTGACTCTTACAAAGATGAACCCCAAGCTTTGGTGAAGTGGGTTGCCAAGGCTACTACAAGCTCAACTTCTACAAGTGCTACTTCGACACCGAGGATCCCCATCAACTTGATGTGGATTCCCAAGAAGAAGAACTAGAGAGTTCTTGAGGGGTGACTTCCCCAATCAAATTCACTCACATTCATTATTGGCAAGATCCATTTGCAATAAACATCAAACCTATGCAATAGATCAAGGATTCACACATTCCCTCAAAGGTAAGCAAGGGACAAGGTAATCAACAAATCAATGGACATCATCACACATGCTTTGCACTCCATGTCCATAGATATCCTTGTATTCGTCTCTTGTGTGTCGGGACTAACCCGTGCAGGTGAGAGGAGTAAGGAAACAACAAGGATGCTCCCAACTCTTGGTGATCTTCATCAACCTTGAGCATCCACCACTACCTCACCAACATGAGTCTTCATCGACAAAACCCAAGGTTAGTTTATACCTCTTATAGGGGGATGTCACATCAAGGGGGAGCTTTACTCTAAGATTTGAGTCAAAGCATCTCTTAGTATGTGACAACATTAAATGCTTTATGTAAAAGTCGTAATCCCACTTGTGCTTAAATGATGAGTATGACCTATGATCAAGTATTCTTACTTGGCTCCTAAGTCAAATACTCATATATAGATGACTCTGTCATCGCCCAAGTGCTTGTTAGATGCTAGAGTGTTTGTGCATGTTTGTCATGATTTCATTTGACATCTTATTGTGTGAGCATGTTGGTCTGCATTTATTTTCTCATTTGAGGATATCCAATTGTTGCTATTTGGCTTTTGATTTATCTTTTGCCAATTGAATATACAAGAATGCCTAGGACCACTTCTTTAGCTATCCATGCTTTCTCACCTCATACTCCATTCATGCCGCATCACAAAATTTGAACAAGTGCTTTTCGATCCCTCTGTGTGTGGAGCACTCGGAGTTCCGTATCGACAAGGACTGACCATTAAAACCTCCCAAGTGCATCTCGGTGGAACCAACCACAAAATCTCGGTCTCATCGAGTGCCTAGGGTTGATCTGGTTTTTCAATCTCGGTACCACCGATTCCATTTTCTCGGTCACACCGAGTGTCCTTGTCAGCTGACAGTTGAGGCACTCGGTGACACCGAAAACTTAGAACCGGTGTCACCGACAGTGGTGGGTATAAAGGCTATGGACCCCGACACTTTGAATTTCTACCTCATTCGTCGCGCTCCAAAACCCTAAGCTGCCATTCCAAATACCCATGGTCATCGCCCTTGTCTCCCCGCGCTCCTCCGCCGCTGGGAATCGCCGTCGTCGACGAATTCCTCTCCCTCGTCGCCGCCGTAGAGGATCCGCGCCAAGCTAGGGTACATATTCAATCTCTATTGCGCTCCTCGTTCGATTATTGCGCATTAGAATCTTGTTTATCATCATTACACCCTTTGCACATGTTTCTATCCTCTCAAAACTCCAAAGTCTCGCGAAAGATGAATTTTCTAGGGTTTTGCCGTTCGCCCGATAAATCTCGGTGGAACCGAAACGGACATATTGGTCTCCCCGATGTGGATTTTTGTGTGGTTGAGAACTGACTCGATGGAACCAAGTACCACTTTTCGGTCCGACCGAAAAGGGTGCCAAGTTTCGGTTAGTGAGTCAGTCAGTCTCGGTCTCACCAAAAATTCTGTTTCGGCTGTACTGATATATATTTGACAGAATGCAAAAATCTTGAAAATTCATTGTTTAAATTTCAAAAACCAGCCTCATTTTGTGATGACGCATCTACTTCTGCTCTCCTATACTCTATTCACAGGGTCAATATGTCAGGCTCAGAGGACAGTCAAAATTTGGCAGAGTAGGGAGTTGAGGTGAGTTCTGGCACAAGCCCAGAAGCCAGTTCTTTTCAGATCAAGGCACCCCCAGCTCTCATGGGTTGCCCAAGGTTGCCACCAGGACCAGGAAGAAGCACAACTCTGATGAAGAAGATTCAAATTTCATTCCCGAGGAGATTCTTGCTAAGAAGCAAGAAAAGCTTACCAAGAAGTCAACATCTGAAGCTACATCATCCAGGAGAGTTGTCAGCAAAGTTTATGCACCCGCTGAAACTTTCAAAGCACATGAGAGTGCTAGGGAAACCGTGTCAGTTGAGGCCCCCAAGAAAGCTATGCCTAAGAAGGCAGGGGAGAAAAATTCCAGGAAGAGGATTGTCCTGTGATTGGCAGGCCTACCTCTATGTATGAAGATCCAGAGGAGGCTGCTGGTGCTGCTGCTGAGGAGGAGGAAGAACATGTTGAGATTGCCCCTCCCAAGAAGAAAGCCAAGAAGCTTATGGCTGATGCTATGCCAAAGACTGGCACCTCCAAGAGCACCAAGCCTACTGCTAAGAAAGCTTCTACACAGAAGTCCAACAGGACTACCAAAGACATCCCAACTTCAGAGAAGAACAAAGGGACTGCCTCCAGAGTGGAAGATGGTGATGACTTGACTACCTTGATGAAGTTTAGACCACATCTTCCAGTGCATGATGCTAGTCACTTAGTTGCTGAGGACATGAAGAAGAGGAAAGACTTAGGATTGAGAGCCTGAAGAGCCATAGATCCTTATGGTCAGAGGAGGAAAATTGCTATTGACCACAGGTTTTACACAAGAGAGCAACATGATTTTTGTCGGGACCCCGATCCTAAGTCATATGAATCCAGACTATAACATATCACATCACTTTGCGGCCTCACGCACGGTAAGTTCCACGGCTGCAACCTTACCTTAGCCGGGACCGTTTGCGCCTTTTGGCTCACGTATGTGAACATGTGGCAATCAAACGACAGAGAACCCGGGCCGACATATCTAGTCATAGAACCCAAGCGGCACATCCGTACGGAAACAGGCATACGTAACCCAGCAATGCAGGTCTCGGCCTCAAGCTTGTGTAGACGAGTCGTAACAAGCTACAGGGACTCCATTACACTACGAGACATTTCCTTGAAGGGACAGACACAACATCAAAGAAGGATACATGCCGGTCAATCAATGTGTCCGGAGCAGTAGCAAGCTACCATGGCTCGGTGGAAGCACAAAGAGGCAGTTTCCTGTAAAGAGTACTACTAAAGGCACACGACTAGGTGTCGGATCCCATACATACCGTTGCACGTCACACATACGCACGACATGCCCGATATGCATAGATACAACCATGGCATCACAACATAACCATACAACAACACGACTTTTATTTAAGAGGCTCAGATGAGCCTTGTATAATATGTTCTTACAGATAGGGGTCACACGACCCGACACTCAAGTCATACAAACATGTTCATACAAACCAAGAGGAAGCATAAGCTATCTGAGTACAGACAACTGAAAGGGGTAAAAAGACACATGGCCTGACTATCTATAGCCCGCCATAGGGCAAAGGTCGTAGCTGGGACACCAGCTATTCGGCATCGTCGACATCTAGATAGAACCCACCTGATGGGTCCTGGGTCTCATCTGCAACATTTATTAAGCAAACGTGAGTACAAACGTACTCAGCAAGTCTTTAGAATAGACCTAGTCTAATCAAGCTCATGTATCATCAAGGAGGTGGTGGAGTTTATGCAGCAATGCTAGCTTTGACTCATGGCTAACCTACACTACTCAAATTTTAACTTGTTGTTACAATTTTAGATATCGCACACGAGTCCACTAACTTCACGACAATACATCACCATGGATTCACTTCCCTCTCCTAGGAGAGTGCCATCCACGGTACTCACACTTGTCTTGATATTTTTATGAGTATCCATTTGATTATCTATGAACAACATAAGTTCTCCAAGTAGTCCATATCTGAGGACGCAGCTATTCGAATAGTTTCATACCCTGCAGGGGTGTACTTCTTCACACACGCTCTCGCCACTTATCGCTATGTGCTCATAAAACCATGCACCTCGGCAACCTTCAAGCGGATGCCCAGCGAGGGAGTCGGCCACGACCGTCAATCACATAAGACCTCTAGTCCAGGCTATCGCCTATTTGAGACTGAACCCGCACGGAAGTCCGGCCGAAGTTTCTGCTACGGCCCCAAACGATGTGCATAGGGTTCCCAAGCCCACCATTCGGGTGACCCTTGGTACACCGTGCCACTGCCTACCGCGTCGTAACCCATCCCTAGGGTCAGCGCTACACACGGCCTCCAGCATGCTATAAACACCAGAAACTACTTGCAGCTCCTGGACCAAGGACTAAGCGAATGATAAGTCGAGCGGGGTCATATTTCAGGGCCCAACATGTGGTAGTAACTAGTCTTGGATCACAAACACGGAACTCAGTTCCTAAGAACGGTCCCAATGAGACAACCCGCTATGTACTCCTACATAGCCTCTCATCGCTACCTTTACCAAATCAAGTTCATCATTATAACACCACACCAGAACAACATTATTTCACTCAGTTCATCACCCAGATGAATCAGACCTGACACAACTCTAAGCATAGCAAGAAAAGCAAGCTAAGAACATCATGGCACAAGCATTACCAGGTATGCTAGGTTGCAAGGTTTAGCTATTTACTGTGACAATGTCAGGTTATGCAGCAGAATAGGATCATCTACCGTGTATGACTGACATGTGATCGACTGTCCTAATGCAATAAACAAGAGCAGGAGCAAGAGAGTAGGATGTTATTTGGATGATCAAAGGGGGTGCTTGCCTTGCTGGGTAGCGGAAAGGTTCTCTCCTTCGTCGGGATACTCGGGGGTATCCTCAGAAGCAGGGCCTACCGCAATGCAGAGAAGAAACAATCAACACAGCCTTATGACGGCGATCATATTGGCTCTTTTGACGAGATTGAGCTGTTTTCAACTTTTCACGAATAATGCGAACTTGCTCCTCTGCATCCTGGATCATATCCGGGCCAAAGAGTTGCCTCTCTCCGGTTTCCGACCAGTTAAGAGGTGTTCGACACCTTCGTCCATAGAGAACTTCAAAAGGGGCTTTGCCCAAGGTTGATTGATAACTATTGTTATATGCAAACTCGGCAAATGGAAGACATTTCTCCCAGTTCATACTGAAAGATATAACACAAGCTCGGAGCATGTCTTCAAGGATTTGATTGACTCGTTCGACTTGACCACTTGATTGCGGGTGGAAAGTAGTGCTAAAGGATAGATGAGTCCCCATAGTGGTTTGAAAACTTTCCCAAAATCAGGAAGTAAAGATACTTCCACGGTCTGAGTTAATCTCCAAAGGAACACCATGAAGAGAAACTATTCGATAAACATATAACTTTGCTAGCTAGCTAGCAATTATGCTCTCCCGAACAGGAAGAAAATGAGCCACTTTGGAAAGACGGCCGATGACCACAAAGATAGCATTATTCCCTCTCTTGGTCCTAGGAAATCCAATAATGAAATCCATACCGACCTTATCCCATTTCCATTCGGGAATAGCTAAAGGTTGAAGGGTGCCAACAGGCCTTTGATGTTCTGCTTTCACGCAACGACAAACGTCACAGTTAGCAAAGAACTGAGAAATTTCTCTCTTCATCCTAGTCCACCAGAACCTCTGGCGTAGTTCCTGATACATCTTGGTACTACCAGGATGAATTGAGAGAGGAGAATCATGAGCCTCCTTAAGAATCAGCTGCCAAAGATGTTGGCTCCTGGGAACCACCAAACGGTTCTGGAAGAGCACCACACCTTGATCATCAATAGAGAAATCCTTAGCGATACCACTAACAAGGTTCTCTTTGATCTGGGAAATACCCTTATCACGCTTCTGGCCAGCTATAATTTGATCCTTAAGAGTAGGTTTCACCACCAAATTGGATAGGAATCCTTAAGGAACAAAATGGAGGTTTAACTTCCGAAATTCCTCATGGAAATGGTTGACCTTGTTGTAACATCAGATTGTTACAATAAGACTTACGACTTAGTGCATCAGCCATGACATTGGCTTTCCTCGGGGTGTAAGTTATCCCTAAGTCGTAATCCGTGATCAACTCAACCCATCGTCTTTGCCTGAGATTCAAATCCGGCCGGGTGAAGATATATTTTAGACTTTGGTGATTGGTTAAAATTTCGCAACGATTACCCAGAAGGTAATGTCGCCAGGTTTTCAGTGCATGGACTACAACTACAAGCTCAAGATCATGTGTTGGACAATTATCCTCATGTGGACGCAACTGTCGAGATGCGTATGCAATCACATGCCGATCTTGCATGAGAATGCAACCTAATCCTTGTCGCGAGGCGTCACAATAGATAACAAAGTCCTTAGAGAAATCTGGTGGCACCAGAACGGGAGCAGAGGTCAGTCGTCTTTTCAACTCCTGAAAACCGTGCTCGCATTGTGGAGTCCACTCGAACTTTTTATCTTTCTTGAGGAGTTCAGTCAGAGGTTTTGCAACCTTGGAGAAATTCTCGACAAAGCGGCGACAATAGCTCGCTAAGCCAAGGAAACTCCAAACTTGCTTAACCGATTCAGGTTGACTCCAATCAAGAACAGCCTGAACTCTCTCGAGATTGACAACAATACCTTGACCAGAAATCACGTGGCCCAGATAGGTCACTTCTGGCAACCAAAATTCACACTTGGAGAATTCGGCGTACAGACGGTGCTCTCGAAGTTTCATCAATACCAGCCTTAGATGCTCGGCATGTTCTTGTTCATTCTTCAAGTAGATGAGTATATCGTCTAGGTAAACCACGACGAATTTATCTAAATACTCCATGAAGATCGAATTCATCAAGCGAGAGAAGGTGGCCGGGTCATTGCTTAAACCGAAGGACATGATGGTGTACTTGTATTGGCCATAACAAGTAACAAAAGCCGTTTTTGGAATGTCCCCGTTCCTAATTCTGATTTGATGGTATCCCAACCTCAAATCCATTTTGGAGAAGACAGAGGATCCAACAAGTTGATCATACAAGTCGTTGATCATGGGGAGCGGATACTTGTTCTTAATGGTGACCAGATTCACTGGCCGATAATCCACAACCATCTGATCCGAACCATCCTCCTTCTTAACAAAGAGGATGGGACAAGCCCAAGGAGAAGAACTAGGATGGATGAAACCTTTCTTCAAAGCCTCATCGAGTTGGATCTTAAGTTTGGCTAGTTCTAAGGGTGCCATCTTATAGGGTGTTCTGGCTATTGGGACAGTCCGTGGGATGAGCTCTATCACAAACTCAACATCTCTGACATGAGGAATTCCTGCCAGTTCTGTGCCTAAATAAAAATAAAACAAATGTCAGAAAAGAAAAACAGAAACTGGAATTAAAAGAAAAAGAAGGAGGAAGTCACCTTGGGCCGGCCCATCTGGTCAGCACCGCCTTCGTCCTCCTAGCGTCCAGGAGGACGAGCGCGTGCCCGCCATGCGCTCGTGCCGGAGGTGTCACGCAGCTCCCTGCGCGCCTACCTCCCCCGTCACGTTGGCGAATGGATGAGGACGCCGTTGCGTACCCATCTCTCTCTCTCTCTCTCTCTCTCTCGCATTCGCCTGCAACTCTCTCTCCCCTCTACCTCACCATGGCCGCCGCCTTCTGGCCACCGTAGCTACCGCTCCAGCCGCTCCCCCTCTCCCTTGAGCCCCCCTTTCGCTCCGCCTGGAGACACTGATCCTCCCCGCCTAGGGAATCGAGCCTGGAGGCCCCCCAGCGACGACCCCGTCATATTCTTCCTCCTCGATCACTGGAGACCGCCGTCGTCTGTCCGCCGCAAGTAGAGCTTCTTCGAGCCCGCTCTCGACGCCGTCGCAACCGTTGTGAGCCCCTGATCTTTTCCCCCTTCTTTTCCCCATCTCTAGCGCGCTCTAATGCCGATCCACCTCAGACCTGAGAGCTCCTCGCCACCGGTGAGGACGTGGCCGTTGCTGCAGCGACCCAAGCTCGCACCTGAGCATGTAGGCATGCTCAGGAGGGTCCCAGGTAGCCGTAGGAGCCTTTAGCTGGCTCGTTCGAGCTCCGGCTCGACGAGCCCGTGCTCGCCCGAGCTCCGGCAACCGCCAAGCTCAATGCCGGTGCCGACTCCAGCCATCCCAGCCCCTGGGAGGTGTCGGGTTTGATGCGCGCGAGCACGCAAGGCCGATCGGTGCCCTCTGCCGTCCATTTGGTCACCGGAGGAGGGTTTCCGATCCCTTCCGCCGTCCCTGACGTCGTCGGCGGCTCAACGCCGGCAAGTCAACCGATTTGACCATGGGGGTTTGACCCCAGGGTCAACTGGCAAGTGGGCCCGGCCCTGTTAATCAAGTTTATGTTAAAAATAATTAATTAACAAAATTAATTAACCTAATGACCCGCTGACAGTGGGCCCTCTGCTAATTATTTAGTGGTTAGTGTTTTAATTAGCCTTTGTTAGTGACTGAGTCACTGACCAGTGGACCCCACTAGTCAGGTTTGACCTACCAATGGTAATTTGACCAGCTGACATCATGCTGATGTCATGCTGATGCATTAAAAGGATTTCTGTTTTAAATTAATTCGAGAAAATAGTTAAAACTTAGAAAAATCATAGAAATTAATCTATAATCCAGATTGAAATAATTTATATATGAAAATTTATCAGAAAAATCTAATGAATCCAATGGTGCGATTATCATGCATGTTAGAGAAACCTATGTAGATGAACATTGACATTTAGTAATAGGTCAATATATGAAATATGAAATGAAGAACGATTCTGAACCTATATTGAAAACTAATTCATTTAACTTGGTTAATAGTTGCATGAGCTCATCCAACCATGTTTCCATGTCATGATCATGCATCATATTGCTGCACTTTCCGTGTATTGATTGTTACTTACCCGCATTACGGTAGGCCCTGCTTTTGAGGATACCCCCGAGTATTCCAACGAAGGAGAATACCTTCCCGCTTCCCAACAAGGCAAGAAACCCCATTGATCATTACGATAACATCCCATTCTCTCGCTCCTACTCTTGTTTATTGCATTAGGACAAACGTTCAATTGCGTGTCATATGCAGTAGATGAACCCATTCCTTTGCATGACTTGTCATTGTCATAGTAAATAGCTAAACCTTGCAACCTAGCATACTTGGTAGATGCTTGAGCCATGATGTGCTTTAACCGTTTTGCTTGCTATGCTTAGAGTTGTGTCAGTTCTGATTCATCTGGGTGATGTACTGGAGTGAAACAATATTGTTCTGATGCGATAAGCTTAATGATGAACCCGATTTGGTAAAGGTAGCGATGAGAGGCTATGTAGGAGTACATAGCGGGTTGTATCATTGGGACCGTTCTTAGGAACTGAGTTCCATGTTTGTGATCCAAGGCTAGTTACTACCACACATTGGGTTTCGGTAACTCGACCCGTCTTGACTTATTAATCGCTTAGTCCTTGGTCTAGGAGTTGCAAGTAGTTTCTGGTGCTTATAGTATGCTGGAGGCCGTGCGTAGCGCTGACCCTAGGGGTGGGTTACGACGCGGTAGGCAGTGGCACGGTGTACCAAGGGTCACCCGAATGGTGGGCTTGGGAACCTTGTGCACATTATTTGGGGCTGTAGCGGAAACTTCGGCTGGATTTCCGTGCGGGTTCAGTCTCAAATAGGCAATAGCCTCGACTAGAGGTCTTGTGTGATTGACAGTCGTGGCCGACTCACTCGCTAGGCTTTCGCTTGAAGGTTGCCGAGGTGCATGGTTTTATGAGCACACAACGATAAGTGGCGAGAGTGTGTGTGAAGAAGTACACCCCTACAGGGTATGAATCTGTTCGAATAGCCGCGTCCTCGGATATGGACTACTTGGAGAACTTATGCTGTTCATAGATAATATAATGGATACTCATAAAAATCCTAAGACAAGTGTGAGTACCGTGGATGGCACTCTCATAGATGACAGAAGTGAATCCATGGTGGTGTATTGATGTGGAGTTAGTGGACTCGTGTGTGATATCTAAAATTTGAACAAAGAATTAATATGTGTAGTATAGGTTAGCCATGAGTCAAAGCTGGCATTACTGCATAAACTCCACCACTCCCCTTGTTGATACATGAGCATGAATAGACTAGGTCTGCTTTAAGGACTTGCTAAGTATGTTTGTACTCATGTTTGCTTAATAAATGTTGCAGATGAGACCCAGGACCCATCAGGTGGGTTCTACCTAGATGTCAACGACGCCGAATACCTGGTGTCCCAGCTACGACCTTAAGCCCTATGTCGGGCTGTAGATAGTCAGGCCATGTGCCTTTTTACCCTTTCAACTATCTATACTCAGACAACTTTATGCTTCCGCTTGGTTTGTATGTACTTGCTTGTATGACTTGAGTGTCGGGTCATGTGACCCCTACCTGTAAGAACATATTATGCAAGGCTCCTTTGAGCCTCTTAAATAAAAGATGTGATGTTGTATGGTTATGTGGTGATGCCATAGTTGTATCTATGCATATCGGGCATGTCGTGCGTACGTGTGACGTGCAACGGTATGTATGGGATCCGACACCTAGTCATGTGCCTTTAGTAGTACTCTTTACGGGAAACTACCTCTTTGTGCTTCCACTGAGCCTTGGTAGCTTGCTACTGCTTCGGAAACATTTATTGACCGACATGTATCCTTCTTTGCTGCTGTGTCTGTCCCTTTGGGGAAATGTCTCGCAGTGTAACGGAGTCCCTGTAACCTGCTATGACTCGTCTATGTGCAGTGATGACATTTATGTCCCACGGTGTAATGGAGTCCTTGTAGCTAGCTATGACTCGTCTACACACGCTTGAGGCTGACACCTGCATTGCTGGGTTACGTATGCTTGTTTCCGTACGGATGTGCCACTTGGGTTCTATGACTAGTCATGTCGGCTTGGGTTCTCTGTCGTTTGAATGCTAGCGACATATTCACATACGTGAGCCAAAAGACGCAAACGGTCCCGACTAAGGTAAGGCTGCAACCGTGGAGTTACCGTGCGTGAGGCCGCAAAGTGATGTGATGTGTTACAGGCTGGATTCCTATGACTTAGGATCGGGGTCCCGACACCCTTGCACCTCAAGGTCATGCAGTGGAAGATGGGAGACAAAGGAGCTTGCCCAGTCTCCTGGAAGGGGACCGAACGGGCATGAGGATGAGCCTGGGGCGCTCGCCATCTCTCTAGGCTTGCGTGCTTTAGGGCTTTGAGGTGGAGATGCGAGGAAGGATGTCACCTATGAAGGATATGGTCTGTTTAAGTAAATGCCTTTCTGATCTGCCCGAAGCGGTTTTACAAAGGATTACTGGGTTACCTTTTCTTTATTCTACGCGGGAAATTAATGCCATGGGCCCCCGAAGCTTCGGCAATCAGGGGGTTGTCAACGGCCGCGCTGTTGTTCCACAATGCGGAAAGCCGAGTTGAAATCTGCCGAACATAGAAGGAACTCACCTTTCAAGCCGAATACCATGGACACATGAAGCTGCCGAAGACTATATTCCTCGGTGTTGAAGGCTAGTTTGGGGATACTGAGGGAGTCTAGGACTAAGGGGTCCTCGGGCCGTCGGGTCATTCCTCATGGGCCGACCTGTTGGGTTGATCTGCTAAAGACCGAACTACGAATGATCCTGTATCCAAGAAGAAAGGCTCTGTAGAATGGCGTGGACTCCAAGTTCCAAAGATAAGATCTACATATCTATCCCTTGTAAAAGCTCGATTGTGTGTAACTCTAGGGACCTCCGGTCTCTATATAAACCGGAGTTCCTCATTCGTAGAGGATAGGTGAACTCATCTAGGGTTTAGCTTAGACGATCTCGAGGTAGATCAACTCTGTAATCTCTATACACATCAATTCAATCAAACATGATGTAGGGTTTTACCTCCTCACGAGGGCCCGAACCTGGGTAAATACTGTCCCCTTCGTTCCCTGTTATCCATCAATCTAAGGCTCACAACTCGGGACCCCCCACCTAAGATTTGCCGACTTTGACACCGATAGGCATCGTAGTGATTGAATTACTAGCGGGTTAGTTTCTATGATATCTAGTTGTTCCCAGCGTTGAGATCTCAGTAGTGGCCTGCTTGATATGAACTAGGATGTTGTTGGGACCCAAAGTGCAAGAGTTTGTAGCAAGCAACACTTTTCCCTTAAAGTAGGTGACCTTAAGTTCTATTGAAGAAATACATACAATGATCATCACCTGCACACACATATACAAAACAGCCTTGGCCCGCAACGAAAATAGCGAGGCTGCCAGTCTCACTAGCCTTGCTAGTTACAAGTATTAATAGCACAAGTGTATGGAGATTTGATTGGAACAAGAAAGTAAAAACAAGGATTTGAAAACATCGTTTGATTGAAACAGAAAGAATAGAGGAAGAAGATGGACTATGATCCATTGTTTCTCTGATCATAAGAATTATGACCCCTCAAAATTGGTCAAAGAAAGAAGAATACATCACAAAGCATATATGAATAAGAATTATGTAGAAAGAAAAGCAAATATCTATAAAAGATTCAGGGATAAATCTAATCATAAAGTGACAATTCATCACACTGCAACAAACACACCAATAGGTTACATCATATGGATCACAATCATATAGGCAACTCCTGTGATCTTTCTATTGAGAAACGTGGGAGAGAAAACCAAGTACCTAATGCTATGCAGCCATGGTCCAAAGGAAACTACTCACATCGATCATGATGACCTTGAAGTTGATGAAGATGACAACCGTGAAGATGTCCTCTATGATAGAGTATCGAAAAAGGCCTCTATATTGGATCTTCACGAAATAGAGAGGTGTGGCGGCAAAAAAAGTAGGGTTAAAATTCCGCAGGTATTTTCATGTATATATAGAGGCGAATGCATTGAGAGGCGGGGGGTCGGAGGTCCAGGGGCCCTAGATGACCTCATCACGCACCCCTAGCTATGTGGTGAGGGCACGTAGGGGTTATGTCCCCTTGCTGCTCCTTGTGGCCTCCGAAAGCTTCCCACAAAATCATACTTTTGGAATTTTTCCTAGAAATTTGTTAACTCCAAAAAAATGATTTCCCTAAAAGTCTTAAAACATATAGAAAAAAACAACTACCAGTGGGCACCAGATTAATAGGTTAGTCTAAAAAATGATAAAAATTGGTGAAAAATTATATAAACAAAGCATGACACAATAAAAAATTATAGATATGTTTGAGACACATCAACATCTCCAAGCTTAATCCCTACTCGTTCTCAACTAGGTAGATGATAAAAAAGTAATTTTTGATTGTAAAGGCCACTAACATGAACTATAATCAGTCTGATGTAATTAGGTACCACTTTAAAGAATGGTGATGCAATGCAATTGTCCATAGTTGATACAAATGAAGTGAAATCAAAATGCATAAGAAAAATCCCTCTCATTTTGTGGGGACCCAAACTCATAAGTCGAAGTCACTGAATGCACGTGTAGAGTGATCCCAGAGATCAATGCTCACTAAACACACACAAGCTTAATAACAAGAGTCTTACATCCATTACATACCGTCTTACACAAATTATGACCATTATGGTGAAGTGTTACATAGACAGGGCCATGAAGGCCAAACATCAAACACAAACTCGCAGCGGAAATCTTCAATGATAACATGGACCCATGCCATCTGCCTTAACCCTACAAGCATTCTGACTAGGAAGCAACCTAATCCGCATTTCGTCACCAAGGTACTCTTACCATATTCCCGTTCTTCCAGGACTGTCCAATTAAATAACCAGGGACAAGCCAATGAGTACTTTTGAATGTACTCGCAAACAATCCATGATTGGAACAAGGTAATCATGCATGGTATAACACTAAGCAAGTTGTTTTGCGGAAAGCTAGTTTTGAGTGCAATATCATGTCCTAACATTTGTAAAATCATGCATCATGAGGTTACATATATTAATATGAACATGGTTTGGACAACTTGAGTTTAACCATCTCACCAAGTCATCTGACTTAGATCAAGTATTTCCTTCCCCTCGCCGCACACACCAAGTTTTGTAAAAACATCAGACGTAGTGTAAGCAGGACCACCAACTGTCCTTGATCCTGGAGACGCCTATTTGAATAGTTTGAAAATATGTAGAGGTTGTACCCTTTACCCACAAGACTCAAGGAACTTTCGTGTCATCCATGACTCGTGGTACCTTAGGTACCCGAGGTAATCACTTGAGGAATGTCTTTCCCTTGACAACACTAAACAAAGAGTCTGCTCGTTGGCCCACATCCTCATGGTGTACATCACAAGAGACTCGCTCGAACATAGTACCATCCATGAGGGGACACAACAGTGTGCTCGATGTGTTTAAAAACAATGATAGTCGCCCGTCCAGGCACAACCTTGTATCGAGAGAGTGGCACAACTCTCTCGCCACTAGTAATGCGGGCTCTCTGCTAGCATCCACCAAAGTAATCAACAAGTCCCCGTACCATATGGGGTAGTGTGGTCACACATGTAAGGTTGAGATGGTTAGCAGATCTTAAATCTCTCCGTTTTCGGAAACACACACACACACACACCATGCGTCGGTACACCACTTCTTTCTCAAGTGATTACCTATCTCATCATCTCCCTCGTGCATTAGTGGCACCCAATGGGGTTTTCGAAAATCTTTGGTAAAACATTTATTTTCCATATCAATGCATATCCCCGTCCCACTTGCATAGCCACTACTTGCACCTATCTAATTCCCACCCACATGACTCTCAAATGAACAGAGATCCATGTACAATGCAATTATCAACAAGAAGTGCATCGGAGATCAACCTAACAAGGTTGTCACCATATCATCATCATGTTTTCAGTGCAACGAAACAAAGTGCTATATGACACGCATATAAATGGTTTCATCAACATGGTCAAGGGATGCTTGCCTGGCTCAACGAAGTCTTTGGGATCTTCAAATGCTTCTAGTCCAACTTCCTCATTAATAATGTAGTATATCATTGCAAAGTAACATGCACAAATAAGGCCATAGCAAGTATAGGAAAAATAAATCACTCCTAAAAATGCAACCTATTTTTACTAGATTTAAAACTAAAATACTACCTGTGTTGGTTTTGGAGTTGGAGTGGTAAAAACAGAGACAAGGGTTTTAAACAATAGATTTTAATGCCTACAAATGGATGTAATTAGGGCCACAACAGAAAATGTTGTCAAAATGGTGCACAAGTGGCATTGTTAAATAGGTGGGATTTAAATAATATTTTAGGAGTTGGAATCATGTCATTTGGATGAATATATTGGGATGTGGGATTTTGCAAAGCTTATGGGGAAACTTAAAAAGGAAAAGAAAAGAAACTTGGCACGCGGACCAGGCCAGGCGCCGCTGAGCTGACCCATGAGCGAGTTAGCCCACGAGTGATCCAGGGCGCGCGCATGGCTTTTGAACCCGATAGGTGGGCTCCACTTGTCTGTAAGGGAGAGAGAGAGAGGGAGTGAGCATGGAAGGCGGGGCCCGCCTGTCGTCGCCTTCCTCAAGAGAGGAGGTCCCGACGCTCACCGGTGACGTTACTAGCGGTTGCTTGATGAGTGGATGACACAAGGGGCCCCTGGAGGCTATCGCCATTCATGTGGATGTGGAAGGGGCATCAGAGGTGCTCAGGTTTATCGGCAACGAGAACGTGCAGCAGAGGGCTTCGGGAGGTTGCTGCTCCGGCTGTCTTGGGCTGCAATCGACGGGAAACAAAGGAGGAAACACATCAGAGAGGTGAGGAGGGTCAAAAGGAAGAAGTACGGGGACCGAAGAGGGGTTGTACCTCGGGATCGACGGTGAGCTGAGGCGGAGGTGCTTTAGTTCGATCCATTCATAGGGAGCTCTCGGGGTGGAATGAAGGATGCAAGTACTCGATTGGGGTGGATAGCGAGCGAGAGTATGGTAGATGGGAGGCCCGGGGGGCTTTATATGGGCGGCATGTGGTCCACTATGAGCTAAGATCGCGGGTGCCCATGGGGTCTGTCATGGAGAGCATTGGGAGCGGCTAGGATGGGTTAGGGGTGCTCGTGGCGTTCGTCCACAACACGGGAAAGAGAGAGGGGAGTGAGGGATAGCTGGATTGGGCCCCACGCTTGATCAGAGAGTGGTGGGCTCGGGTAGCACCAGGAATGCGTGAGTGGAGGTCATTGGAGAGAGAAGGAAGAGGGGGCCAATAGCCTAGCATGTCGTGAGCACCGAGGCAGGCCTTCTGGTGAGTGGGGGACGGCTTGAGGTTGTCGAGGGCTCGGGATGGGAGCAGGTATAGTGCGGGAGCGCACATTAGCATGCTCTAGATCATGACTTTTGCACGACAGTGCTTTCCCACGTGCTTTGGATGCGCCCTCCCTTGTCCACTAGCTCTTGGGTGATCTGGAGATGCCTTTTATAGCTTAAGGGTTAAGGAGGAGGAAGAGGTAAAAGCAAATGGAGAGAGGGAGGTGTTGTCTAGTTGTCCAGGGAGGTAATTTGGGTTTTTTACTCCCCTCAATCATTGAGCTGGGGCCTGGGGTTCCTACTGGAGATGCAAGGTGACCAGGGCAATCTATGGTAAAAATAGGGGCTCAAGGTGACACTCCTCATACTTCAATGATTGAAAACAAAAATATTGCAAAAGGTGTTTGATGGTGGTTTAAGCTGGCTAATTTGTCCTAATTGCCATGAGCTTAAACAAGAATGAGTTGCATTACAAATGATCCTTCCCCACAAGTTATCAGCTCAAATGGAGGAAGTGGCCTATGTAGCTTTTGGAAACCCTAGAAATGGGCAAAAATGGACTTTCCTAGATCTAGCTAGGTTATACTATTCTCCTTGATGCACCACTTGGTGCAGTTGCATAGTTATAGATTAGATGAGGCTCACAAAGTTTGAGAACAAATGGTGATTATTGGCAATATAAAGTTGATCAAATTTGAATTTGGATAGAGGGGGACTTGGGACACCTTTGTGAACCAAAACTATTTGATTGAGATGAAACTTGGCAAGATCATCATATGAGGAATATGTGACTTGCTAGAATTTTCTTGGATTTATTTGACATTATTTCTTACAGAAATATGTCAAATAATTGAAATATCTAGAAAGGGTTTTGGAGAGTTTTGTCCAATATTTTGAACATGACCATGTGTTTAAACTCATATATATGGAAAATATATGTCCACTGAGTTTCCCTAATTTTTCTCAAATATTTTGAAACATTAAAATAAATTTTCCTAATAAAAGACTATTTCTAGCCTAAAAAAAGGCATTTAAATAAAATACAAATATAACATTTAAAATATATTTTTGTGGTTTTTGGAAGTATTTTAGATATCCAAATAAAATGTTTGGGGCAAAATGTTTACCCTATTTTAATGACTTGTAGTACAATCCTCAATTCAGGGTTTTTTGAACACCTAAATCAAATAAATGCATTTTGGACAAAATAATATTTTATAAAAATATTTTTATGCCCTATACAGATGGCATGATGATTGGGCAAAGATTTGGATAAAGGATATGAGTCTAGAGAGTAGGAGGATTTTTGTGAATTAAAGCACAAAGATGCAGACAAGCAAATAACAACCAACTCAAGCATCAAATGCACACAAAGTTTTAATTCGTCCAAATTTTGAAGATATATTAATCATCGTGATGTGATAAAAAACACTGGGTGTGACATACCTACCCCCTTACAAGAATCTCGTCCCTGAACTTCCTAAGCTAGGTGCTAAAGAGATAAGGGAACTCGGATCTAGGGTAGTCTTCATGCTCCCAGGTTACTTTTGCTTCAGTGTGGTTGATCCACTGGACGTTGAAGTACTTGATGGCGTGGCTTCGAGTGCAACACTCGGCTTCATCGAAAGTGCGAACTGGTCTCTCGGATAAGTGAGTTCTAGCTAATGGTCAATGGCTTGGTGATCAATGTCCTTGTAGAGGTTGGGGCAGTTGGGAACTTGGAGACACTTCCAGAGTTGTGACACGTGGAGAACGTTGTGCACATCAGATAACTCGGAAGGTAGATCTAGATGATAAGCAACTTGTCCTTGTTTTGCAGTGATTTTGAAGGGACTGATATATCTTGGTGCGAGTTTCCCTTTGACGTTGAAACACTTGGTTCCCATAAGAGGCGTCATTCGAAGATAGACATGGTCTCCGACGCAGAAGCTCACTTCTGGGCGGTGTGAGTTGCCGTAGCTCTTTTGTCTTCACTTGGTAGTCTCCAGACATTCTCTAACTGTTTGAACTTGCTCCTAGGCTTCGCGTAGAATACCGGGGGTCCAAAAATTAGTCCTTCTTCGATTTCCGACCAGTTGAGGGGAGTGCAGCACTTACGTCCACACAACATCTCAAACGGTGCCATAT
The DNA here is from genome assembly GCA_022496015.1 of Hordeum marinum. Lineage (NCBI taxonomy): Eukaryota > Viridiplantae > Streptophyta > Magnoliopsida > Poales > Poaceae > Hordeum > Hordeum marinum. The sequence continues at coordinate 209,358,469 of CM039674.1, read as the reverse complement.
GAAGACTATACTGATAGCTTTTGTTGTAGGAGAACTCGACAAAGGGTAGGAAATCTTCCCATTTGGCTCATATGCATAAACACAAGCAAGGTGCATGTCTTCGAGTATCTGGTTTACTTGTTCTGTCTGGCCTCCAGTATGCGGGTGAAAATCCATGCTGAAGGATAGGTTGGTTCCCATAGCTTCTTGAAACTTCTTCCAAAACCTCGAGTTAAACTGAGTACCTCAGTCCGACACAATCTCCTTTGGGACTCTATGGAGGCTGACAATACAGTTAGCTGGCTAGCTTGTTTTTGTCGTATGTCATCTTGACGGGAATGAAGTGAGCAACCTTGGTCAGGTAAACAACAATGACTCATATGGAGTCATGCCCCCTGCTTGACCTGGGTAATCCGATGATGAAGTCCATCCTGACTTTTTCTGACTTCCATTCAGGAACTTTGAGAGGTTGAAGCAATCCAACGGTCGCTGATGCTCAGCTTTGACTCTTTGGCATACGTCACATTTAGCAACAAAAGTGGCTATCTCTCTTTTCATATCATGCCACTAGAATCTTGCTTTGAGGTTTTCATACATCTTGGTTCCTCTAGGATTGATGGAATACAGAGTGTCATGAGCTTCTTGCAAGATCAAGTTCTTGAGCTCAACTTTATGTTCACGCAAATGCGATTCCCATACCATACGACTCCTTGTTCATCCAATGAAAATCCTGGGGCCTTGCCTGCCTTGATCTTCCTCTTGATGCCTTCAATGCTTTCGTGTCCCTTCTGAGCTTCCTTAATATTATCCATCAAGGTAGGCTTTGCTTCAAGGTTGGCCAAAACTCCTGGTGTAACCAGTTCCAAGCCAAAGCTTTCAACCTCTTCATACAAGACGGGTACCCTTTCCTTAATTACAACATTCAAGGAACAAGTCTGTCTACTTAAGGCATATGCTACCACGCTAGCCTTTCCAGCGTGGTATTGAAAGCTAAGGTCATAATCCTTGATTAACTCCAACAATCTTTGTTGCCTCATTTTAAATTCCTTTCGAGTGAAAATATACTCCAAACTCATGTGTTATGTGTATATCTCACATCGCTTCCCTAGAAGATAATGTTGCCATGTTTTCAAGGCATGAACTACAACTGCCAGCTCAAGATCAAGAGTAGTGTAGTTCTCTTCGTGTGGGCGTAGCTGTCTGGATAGATATGCTACGAGTGCCTTCTTGCATCAGAACACCTCCAAACCCGATTTTCGATGCATCACAATATATCACAAATTCCTTATGAATATTGGGGGTGGCCAAAACTAGGGCTATTTTCTGTCCCTTCTTGAGCTCTTGGAAGCTTTCTTTGCACTTTGACGTCCATCAAACTTCTTGTCCTTCTTAAAGGGCCGAGTCATGGGTCTAGCAATGCTTGAGAACCCTTTGACGAACTTGCGGTAATATCCATGAGTTCGAGGAAGCTTCTGACTTCCTTCACATTGCTTGGGGATTGCAATTGAGTCATGAATTCAATATTGGCAGGATCCACGAACAATCCTTCTGCAGCTAACACATGACCTAAGGATCCAACTTCATGCAACCAAAATCCACACTTGCGGAATTTGGCATAAAGCCGGTGCTCTCGAAGCTTGTCTATGACCATTCTCAAGTGTTTCTCATGCTCTTATTCGGAATTGGAAAAGATTATTATGCCATCAATGAAGATGACAAAAAACTTGTCCAAGTACTCCATGAAAACTTTGTTCATGAGGTACATGAATTAGTTCGGGGCATTGATTAACCCAAATGACATGACTGTGTACTCATACATGCCATACCGGGTTATGAATGACATATTCGGAATGTCTTGGATCTTATCTTCAATTGATAGTACCCACACCTGAGATCGATCTTGGAAAACACCTTGGCACCATTCAGCCGACCGAACATGTCTTCAATCTTGGGAAGTGGGTACTTGTTCTTTATTGTGACTTCATTGAGAGGTCGATAATCGACATAGAGTCGGATAGTACCATCCATCTTTGACACGAATAGAACATGTGATCCCCAAGGAGATGCACTAGGAAGGATAAATACTTTTCTAAGCTGCTCGGCCAGTTGCTTCTTCAGTTCAGCCAACTCTTGAGATCCCATTCTATAGGGATTCTTATAGATGGGTCCTGCTCCGGGCATTAGCTCAACGATGAACTCAATGTCGCGGTCAGGAGGCATTCTGGGTAGCTCATCAAGAAAGACATCTGGGTATTCACATACCACTAGCACTTGATCCAACTCAGTCCCTGATAGACAATTGACATGAGGGGCTTGAGTGAAGGATGGGTTGGAGACATACCTGACTTCTAATCCTTGGCTATTGGTTAGGGCAACAGTCCGCTTGGCACAATCTAGCAAGCCTTGGTTCTTGGTTAACCAATTCATGCCAAGGATCATATCCAAGCCGTGTGAATCCAAGATGATGAGGTGTGTTAGGAAATCTACCGCATTGATGTTAATCTCAACTCCTTTACACCCTATCTTGGTTCTCAACTCCGATCTTGGGGTTTTTACCAACATGGGAATACTTAAGGGCGTAGGCTTCATACCACTCTCTATAGCAAACTTTTGGGTAACAAAAGAATGCGAAGCTCCACAATCAAACAAGACAATTTCTGGGGTTGAGGTCACAAGGAACATACCTAGTATGACGTTCGGGTCGTCCTAGGCTTCCTTAGTGGTGACATGGTTCACACGACCCTTGCTATTGTTGGGATGGTTACATGGATGTTGGTTCCTTGGTGGCGGTCCATAGCGTTGACCTTCGTTCAGCGTATTGGGGCATGGTGCATCTGTCTTGTTGTTGGGGCATTGCCTAGAGTAGTGCCCTGTCCGCCATTGTTGTTGTTGGGGTTCTTGTAGGCAGGCCTGGGATTGACATACTACCGAGGTTGGTAGTTCGGACAAGGTGCAGGAGTTCTGACTTGTTGGGGCGGATAGGTTGGCCTAGCTAGGGCTGGCTGCAATGGGCAAGGCTTCTGGTTGCTTGAGCTACCCTTGATGATCATCTTGCACTTGCGGGTGTCTTCCATAGCATGATGCTTGTCTTCAAGCATGAGAGCCTTGTTCACTAGGTCAAAGAAGGTCGGGTAGTCGCAGACAATGAGATGATACTGTAGGGCTTGCTGAAGTTCTTCCATGAACTATTCCTTCTTAGTTGCCTCGGTGTTGACATCTTTAGGGGCATACCTTGATAGGAGGTTCAACTCCTACATGTACTCCTTAACAGAGCCACTTCCTTGCTTTAGCATACGGAACTCACGCTTCTTGATAGCCATAATCCCAGAACAAATGTGGGCCTTGTGAAAACCATCCTTGAAATCATCCCAAGTGATCACACGGTCGCCTTGCATGACCTTGAATCCATCCCACCAGGCTCTGGTGGTACCTCTGAGGCAATGAGAGGCATAAAGCACCTTCTCACGATCCTCATAGTTGTTGACCAGGGAGAGGCGATCCTCGACGGTGTGGATCCAGTCATCAGGATCGAATGGGTCAACAGCCTCGGTGAAGGTTGGGGGCGAATTCCTCATAAACTATGACAGAGTGGAGAAGCCATTATAGTTCCTTCCTTGCCACAAATTGTTGATGAGGGCCCACGCCATCTATTGGGTAGCAGCAGAGTTGGCTTGGCGCTCCTCCCGGAGAACTTTGATAAGGTCGGAGATACCTAAATTGAGATACCTAAAAATTCCTTAAATTTGGGTATCTAAATTCTTTCAAAAACCATATTTGAAACCTACTATATATAATACATTCCAAAACCACCAAATATTAATTTTAAAGATTATTTGCATATTTTATTTAAAGCCTTTTTCTTAAGGCCACAAATGGTATTTTATAGGGAATTTTTTTTATGCCTACAAAATATTTGAGAAAATTTAGGAAACCTTAGTGGACATATATTATCGATACATAAGAGTTTCAACACATGGCCATGTTCAGAATATTGGACAAAACCCTTCAAAACCTTCTCTGCTTAAATCAAGCATTTGAAATATCTCTATAAGAAATATTATCAAATAAATCCATGAAAATTCTAGAATCCCACATATGCCAAACGTGATGATCTTGCCAAGTTTAAACCCAAGCAAAATTGTTTTGATTCACCAAACTATCCCAAAACCATTCCTGCCCAGATCCAATTTTGAACACCTCTACATTGCCAATTGTCTCCTATTGATCTCAAACTTTGTGGACATGTTCTAATCCCCAAATAATGGTGCTACACCAAGTGGTGCATCAAGGAGAATAGTATATCATGCCTAGATATACAGGAATCTGATTCTGTTGATTTTTAGAGTTTACAATGTCTACATTGTGAACTTTCTTGAAACCATCTCAAACTTGCTGGTCAGCCCTATTTTAACCACCATTTGACCCTGTTAAATCGCATGTCAAGAAAACTCCATTTGCTTGCCCATATCTACATCAAACACCTTTTGGTGATTTTGTGAATACCATGTTTGACCCTCCTTCCCTATTCTCCTTCACTTAATTTTTTTAGCACATTCCCTCATGACCCTATTCTATCTCCAGTAATAAACCCAACCCCTAGCTCAATAATTGGTGGGGTAAAAACCCAATTACCCCTCCTGGACAACAAGTTTTACCCTCTCCCTCAAGTTTCCTTCTCTCCTAAGGACCCCCCAAAGCATCCAATGCTCTCTCCACTTTGTATACTCCCTACTAGACCCTCTAGACACTGGTGGTCGCATCAAACGCCAATGGCATGCCATTTGGGCATTCTGGAGCATGCTATAGTGCACCAGGGCATTGTAGCCCCTCTGTGCCCACTGCCTCCAACCACCTCAAGGCCGTCCCGCACGCCAGCCGGTTCCCCTTGACGTCTGCAACCTCTCTCCTTGTCGCCCTCTTCCTCCCTTGCCCCTCCAATGGATGGCCTCACACACGCGGGCTCCTGGCACCCCCCCGCTCCCCCTCTTCCTCTCCCTGGTTGTGGACTGCATCCACAAAGCCCCTAGACACGGTCCAGAATGCCAATTTGGCCTTTGGCGCTGCGCGCATCGTGACCGTGGGTATCGTCTAGGGTACGCCATCGCCTAGCTATAAAAGTGCACCCCTGGCTTCTCGGCCGGCTCATTAGACCTATCGGTCGGGCCTCCCCGGTATAAGTGGAAGCGCCCCTCTGTTTGCCGCCTCCCTACAGAGGAGGCATACTCTATACAGTACGCTATCTACATCACCGCGTCCTCCCCCGTGGCTAGGCCAACCCAGTCGCTATCTAGTGCCCGGTGCATGTTTTAGCCCAAGTTGGTAATTCCTTTCCTTTTTCTTTTTCAGTAAAGGAAACAATCATAGGAAATTCATCCAACCTCCAAATTTTATGATTCAAATTTCTATATTCTCCTAAAAATGCCTCCTATTATCTAGTGCAATTTTCATATGGTTCCACATCTCTTTTTAGCACTTTTCAAATTTAAATTTAAATTTGAACTATTAATATCCACCTTGCAAATTCCTAGAGTGTCTAAATCAACCAAAAATGGAGTTTTTCAAGTTCCTAGATTTATCTAAATTCCCGCAGTAAGTGGTGAACATCTTGCCTTACACTTATTCTGCTATGTCTATTATTGGACCATTTCTTCATATATGACCCACTTTGCAAATCCCTAGAATATTCATACCAACTCCAAATCTATTGAAACCCCTTCCCAGATGTTTCTAAAATCAAGCCCTATTTGTTGGATCCATCACTATTTTTCTTAATATTTTTTGTGCACATCTTATAGGATCATCGTTTCCTTAATTTCCACCATTCAAGACTCCCCCTTGACCCACATCCTGTATAACCTCCTTGGTTATTTTCATCATGACAAGAGGTGTCCAAGAAAAATAAAACTCCTATTTATAGAGCACTTTTATTTCTCTGCTTGTTGTGTTGCTTATTGTGGTTCTTTCCTGCGATAGTTGATGAAGTAGACGAAGTGCTCGGAGTGGACGAGAAGCGTGTGAAGACCTCGAAGACTTGGATTAGCCAGGCAGGCAGCCCTTCGACCATGTTAAGAAACCATTTTTGTTTCTTGATGTTGATCATGTTGATGTGGTGACCACTTTGGTGGGTTGCCTCTGATACTTTCTTTTTGATACTTGCATCGTGCATGACACTACCTCCTTATGAGGTTTGTGCGGGTGGGAGTAGATAGGATGCTTAGTAGATGCTACGCAAAGTGGGACGGGAATATGCATGGTGAGGGAAACAAAAGTGATTTCAAAGACTTATCGAAACCCCCGTCGGGTGCCACTAATGCTCGAGGGAGATGATGGTGAGCTAGGTAACTACTTGGTAAAGAAGTGGTGTACCGGAGCTAGTGAGTGGGTGTAATTTCGGAAACTGATTAGATCTAAGATTTGTCGACCGTTCCCAACCATACTTGTACAACCACGATACCCCTTATGGGACGGGGACTTGTTGATTACTTTGATGGGTACTAGCAGAGAGCCTGCATTACCAGTTGAAACCACAATGTGCTCCCTTGGTTGTTTTGATAATTCATGACAACATACTTCGTCTCTTGGACTAATACTTTCATCTAGTGTATTTCAGATAATGTCCATAGTGAGAGATGGGTTGGCAAAAAGGATTGTGAAATACCCCAAGATGCAAGGAAAAGTTTGGCAAAGCTTCAACCAAGAGGACTCTACATTTTACTTTGTGAGAAATCACTTTGAGTCCATAGGAAAGCCAATACTATTAAAAGGGGGTAAGGTACTGTTAGTGAACAAAATGCTCATACGTGCACAAGTGATAGTCACCACATACACCCATAAGCTCTTCCACAAAAGTTTGTCCAAAGCCAAATATCCATAATTGGTGCAACCAACACTCCCAACCCGGTGCCACCGATTCTTAGCCTCAGACAGACTCAAGCCAAACCCTAGCCCATCGGTGCAACCGATTCTGATTCGGTGCCACCGAGTTTGGGTTGCCAACATTCTGATACGTAAATTCACAAAATCAGTTCGACCGAGTTCGTTGAATCTTCGTCATCGAGTCTAGCAATCTGACCGTTGGTCACCTTATCGGTGCAACCGAGTTTTATGTATCGGTCTCACCGAGATTCAAAAGTTGCTACCTTTTAGGCAACTTGATACCACTGAGATTAACATATCGGTGTCACCGAGTTGGACTTATTAGGTGTAACGGTTGGATTTTTGGAGATGCCTATATATACCCCTCCATCACCACTCACTCACAAGAGAAGCACTCAGAATAGACCCCCACTCATACCAACTGATTTTCTGAGAGAGAGCCACCTACTCATGTGTTGAGATCATGCCATTCCATTCCAAACATATGAATCTTGATCTCTAGCCTCCCCAAGTTTCTTTCCACCCAATCAATCTCTTACACCAATGCCAAATCTGTGAGAGAGTGATTCTGTGTTGAGGAGTCTATCATCTTGAAGCACAAGAGCAAGGAGTTCATCGACATTATCGAGCCTATTACCTTTTTGAGGGTGGTGCCTCCTAGATTGGTTAGCTGTCGCTTGGGAGCCTCCTACTTCGTGTTGTGGAGTGAACCAAGAAGTTTGTAAGGGCAAGGAGATTGCCTACTTCGTGAAGATCTATCACGAATGAGGCTAGTCCTTCATGGACGGAAGCCGTTATGGAATAGTCAAGGTTGCTCCTTTGTGGACCCTTATGGGTGGAGCCCTCCATGGACTCTCATGACCGTTACCCTTCGTGGGTTGAAGACTCCATGAACATGGACATACGATAGCACTACCTATCGGAACCACGGGAAAAATCTTCGTGTCCTTCATGCGTTTGATCTCCCTATCTCAACTCTTTACTTCCATGTGCAATGTCTTTATTTTCCATTGCTATACTTGATGACTTGCATGTATAGGGTGTGCTAGACTTGCTCTAATTGCTAAAACCCGCCAACACTTAACTTTGCACCTTGTGTAGTTTTTAAATTCCTGCTAGTAGTCTATTCACCCCCCTCTAGACATACTGCTCTAGTGATCCCACAATTGGTATCAGAGCTTTGGTCTCCATTACTTCGGTTTCATCACCATGGAGGAAGAAGGATGTGTCTAGTGTGGAGAGTTTGTATTGTAGAGTGCCCATTCTTGATGGAGAGTACTATAGTCGATGGAAGAATGCCATGATTGATCTATTTGACAGATTCCATTTGAGAAAACATATTGAAAATCCCTATGTGCTCCCCATTGATGAATTGCATCCCACACACGAAGTGGAAATTAATATGCTTGGTAACCTAAGAACTGTCAATCTTATTGTTAGAGGTTTACCAAGATTTGTGCTTTCTCAATTGTAGAACTTTGCATGTTCTTATACTTTGTGGATTGATTTGGAGAAACGATATCGAAATCTTACATTAAGTAATCTTGATGAAATTCTTCACAAAACTGTTGCTTTTCACAAAATGAAGCCTAATGATCCAAACTTTGATAAATGCCTATTTGAGCCCCGTGATCTCATGCATGCTAAAGGAGATGTCACAACTATCAACAACATTATTATTGAAGCCATTCACATTCATAAACTTGAACGTTGTCATGGTTACGATTCTAACGAGTCTCTTGGTTTCTATGAAGAGGAGATTCCACCAAATGATGACAATGAAGAACATGGCTACTATGATGAAGATGAGTTGTTCGACATCGAGCATGAAAAGATCATGAAGAATCTAAGTCTAATGGAAAACTTCAAGGATTACATGTCTGGTGGAAAAGAGTGGACTCTCGACAATGGATGCACAAATCACATGACTGGTGATAAAGACATGTTTCAAGAGATCACGCCTAATCAAGGTCCTCGGAGGTACGTGACCTTTGGAGACAACTCTAAGGGTAAGGTACTTGGCCTTGGTAAGTGGCTATATCTTATGATAGCTCCATTCGAAATGTGATGCTTGTTGAATCCCTTGGCTACAATCTTCTTTCCGTATCTAGACTAGCAAACTTCGGTTTCAATGTGCTATTTACCAAAGTACATTGCCAAGTGTTTCGATTTGATAATCATAAAATTTTCTTTACCGATACTTGTCTCATTGCAAAATCATCTAAAGGTTGGGTATGGCATAGAAGGCTAGGACATGTAGGCATGAGCAATCTAGATAAGATTATCAAGGGCGATCATATTCTTGGTGTTAAAGATGTTATCTTTGACAAAGATAGTCTTTGTAGCGCTTGTCAAGCAGGAAAGCAAGTAGGTGGAACTCATCCAGTCAAGAACATCATGACCACTAAGAGTCCACTCGAGTTACTTCATGTGGATCTTTTTGGTCCCAATGCTTACAAGAGTCTTGGTGGAAACTCTTATGGTATAGTTATAGTTGATGATTTTTCTAGATTTACGCGAGTATTCTTTCTTGATGATAAGTCACAGGTACAAAATATCTTCAAGAACTTTGCACGCAAAGAGAAAAATCAATTTGAAGTGAAGATCAAGATGGTTCGAAGCGATAATGGATCGGAGTTCAAGAACACCCATGTGGATACCTTTCTTGATGAAGAGGGTTTTTCACATGAGTTCTCGGCTACGTACATGCCTCAACAGAATGGAGTTGTTGAGAGAAAGAACTGAACCCTCATTGAGATGGCAAGAACGATGCTTGACGAATACTAGACGCCAAGACACTTTTGGGCAGAAGCTGTGGAAACAACATGTCATGCCACAAACCGAATCTACTTGCACAAGCTTCTCGGGAAAATGGCATACGAGCTTCTCACCGGTAACAAACCCCAAGTTGGATACTGTCAGGATTCAGCTCCAAGTGTTACATTCTTGATAAGCATAACCGTGCTAAATTTGCTTCTAAATCTCATGAAGGTTTCCTACTTGGTTATGGATCGAACTCTCACACCTACTGTGTCTCCAACAACTTCACTCGAAAATTTGAAGAAATGGTAGATGTGAAGTTTGATGAGTCTAATGGTTCGCAAGTAAAACAATTGCCAAATGATGTAGGTGATAAATATGCTCAGAAGCTATCCAAGATTTGCCCACCGGCAAGATTCATCCCATGGAGGTGAAGGAAAGTACTTCATCAACCCAAGTGGAAGCTCCTACTTCGGATCAAGGCTACCGACAAAACGACATGGAAGCATCCACAAGTGGTACACGACAAGATGAAGAGGAGGAGGAAGTACATCATGATGATCCACCACAACCTCCTTCATCACCACCTCAAGGAGATCACCACGTCGATAACAATGATAAAGAAGAAGCTCCTACAACAAACAATCCAAAGCTACCCCAAGTTCGAGCACAAGTGACCAAGAACCATTCCCTAAACCAAATCTTTGGTGATATACAAACAGGGAGGATCACTCACTCGAAACTTGCTTGGCTAAATTTTGTGAGTATTATTCTTCCATCTCTAGCATTGAACCCTTAAAGGTTGAACAAGCTCTTGAGGACGCGGATTGGGTGAACACTATGCATGAAGAGCTTCAAAACTTCGAGAGGAACGAAGTGTGGACACTCGTGGAGAAGCCCAATGAGGAGAAAAACATCATCGGCACAAAATGGGTATTTCAAATAAGCAAGATGCAGATGGTCGAGTCGTACGCAACAAGGCTCACATCGTAGCCCAAGGATATACGCAAGTCCAAGGTATGGACTACGGTGAGACCTACGCCCCGTTGCTAGACTAGAAGCTATTCGAATTCTTCTTGCTTATGAAAATCACCATGATATCATGCTTTACCAAATGGATATTAGAAGTGCATTCTTAAATGGTGAGATTGGAGAAGAGTTCTATGTAAAGAAACCACCTGGTTTTGTAAATCCTAAGAAACCTGACCATGTCTACAAACTTCGCAAAGCTTTATATGGTCTTAAGCAAGCTCCTCGTGCTTGGTATAAATGCCTAACGAAGTTTCTTATTGAGAAAGGATTTGAAATTGGTAAAATTGATGCAAACTTATTCACAAAGAGAGTTAATGGTGAATTATTTGTGTGCCAAATTTATGTGGATGATATTATCCGGGGATCTACTAACCCACAATTTAGTGAGAAATTTGGAAGGTTGATGTCAGAGAAGTATGATATGTCTATGATGTGTGAGCTCAAATTCTTCGTTGGTCTACAAATCAAGCAAACGAGAGAAGGTACATTCATCTGTCAAACCAAGTACACCAAGGACTTGATCAAGAAGTTCAACATGCAAGAGTGCAAAGGTACGAAAACTCCCATGCCCACTAGGGAACACGATGACCTTACTAAGGAGGGTGAACCGATTGATCAAAAGGTTTATCGATCAATGATTGGTTCATTGCTATATCTATGTGCCTCCCATCCCGATATTATGCTCAATGTGTGCATGTGTGCCCGATATCAAGCTACACCTAAAGAGTTTCATCTTAAGGCCGTGAAACGCATTGTGAGATACTTGATTCATACACCAAACTTTGGCATTTGGTATCCCAAGGGATCTTCTTTTAATCTTGTTGTCTACTCCGACTTGGACTATGCGGCGACAAGGTTGATAGAAAATCCACCTCAGGTACTTGTCAATTTCTTGGTAGATCTCTTGTGTCTTGATCTTCCAAGAAAGAAAATTCGGTATCTCTATCTACCGCTGAAGCTGAATATATTGCTGCTGGATCATGTTGTGCGCAATTATTATGGATGACACAAACGCTTAAAGATTATGGAATCTATGTTAAAAATGTGCCATTACTATGTGACAATGAGAGTGCTATTAAGATTGGTGATAATATTGTGCAACATTCTTGAACCAAGCATATTCAATTTCGACATCATTTCATTCGTGATCATGTTGCCAAAGGAGATATTAATCTTAAGCCTGTTCGTACTAACAAACAATTGGTCGATATCTTTACTAACCCACTTGATGAAAAATTGTTTTGTCATTTGAGGAGTGAGTTCAACATCATTGATGCTTCAAACTTGAGCTAAGCTCACTCGGATGCATGCTAGTGGATGAGCGTTATTGTCTATTCCATGCTATTATTATCTTGAATATCATATATCTTGGAATTCTATGCTCCCTTGTATGGCATCTAACCCTTTTGTAGGCACTTCAAAGAACAAAACTCCACAAGATTGCCAACAACTCATATATTAAGAAATCTTGTCATGACCAAGTATCTACAACCTCGCTTTGATGACGAAAGGAAGAAGACAACAAAACATATCCTTGACATACATTTCTCAATTGATGATAACTCACAATTGGTATCTAGTCGTTTGGATATGCCGTGTTCTTCCTTGTGTGACTAACCTATGTAGGTGAAAAGTGAACGAAAACAACAAGGATTGCTCGCAACTCAAGATGATATTCATCAACCTCGAGAATCCTCATCAAGTTCACCTATAAGCTACGTCAACAACATCACTCAAAGGTATGTACTCATATCCTTGAAAAAGGCTTTACTCCAAGTCATGAGTGAAAGCAACTCAAGTGATATGAAGACGTTAAAATGCTTAATCAAAAAATGGTAACCCCATTTGAGCTTAACAATGAGTATGATCTATGATCAAGTATTCTTGCTTGGTTCCTAAATCAATATACTCTAATATGGGTGACCTAGTCACCGCCCATCATCTAGTTAAGAATCTTGGTTGGTTCATTTTCTATATTCCAAGATTTCTTGGAACCATTCACATCTTCTCTAGTTGATATCTATTTGTAAATTCTTTTTCATTTTCTTTAAAAACCTCTTTTTACACTTCATTCAATTTTTTCAAATAAATTCGCAAGTTTCTCAAACTTTGCCAAGTTTCTGTTTTAGCCTCGGAGCCTCCGATACAAAGGACTCGGTTATACCGATTCAACAGATGAGCTGCATAACATCATATCGGTACCACCGACTAATTTGTCTCAGAGCCACCGACTTAATATCATGTATCAGTCTGTGTTTGTATCTGTAAATCTTTGTAATGCTTCTGTGATATTTTCAATTCTTTAATGATCCCTTTTCTTAAAAAAGAATAAGAGGGGAAATATATTCAAGGATCCCAAACTCAAAGGAGGAGAAGTTCTACAAATGCTCAGTTTAGCCAAAGGGGGAGACATAATTTTCAATGATACCCTCACTTTTCTCATGATTTTCATATTCTATGAATCCTACATTATATGACCCTTGTTATCAAGGATCCCTTGTTGATCAATGATCCCTGTATCTGACCCCATATCAGACCTTTTTGACAATTAATGCCAAATAGGGAGAAATACCAAAGCTTCAAAGCTAAAGAGGGAGATACATGCTTATACAAAGGGGGAGATATAATTTAGGGGGAGAGGAGAATATCAAAGTTTACACTTATATAGACAAGGGGATAATACCAAAGTAGGGGGAGACAAATATGTTTTGGAGAAAAATATGTTTTGGAGAAACATGTGTTTAATACATTTGATTATTCATGTTAGAATTTTCTCACCTTATCCAATCCTAATATCGACATGCCAAGATTCAAGGGGAGATGATGTCCTACTATTTCATATCAAGGGGAGAAAGTTCTAAATTATCTTGGAGACATATCAATACTAAGGAATCCTATCTTCTATATGTTCTCCATATCTTGGTACATTTGAGTTCTATTGCTTTTGATTTGGTAGAATACTCTTGTGTTTCCTAACAGTGTTTTCTCAAGTGTACTTCTATTACTAGAATGCTCAGGAACTCAAGGTAAGTATATGCATCATATCCTTGATCAAGATGATCTCTTGCTTCTTGCACATATTGTTTGCAAGAGTGAAATCTTGAACAAGGATACACCTCATTCTTATACATTTGATGCATATGGCCAAGATACACATGACTTATCATATCCCTTCTACTATATGTGTGTCCATGCATTACAAAGCAACTATTCTTTAAAGGGGATTGCACACATCTAGGGGAGCTAGTCTAAGTCATGTGTCTCTCAAAGTCTTCATTATATCCATGCATATCTTTATTTGAAGCTTTGATTGTATGTTGTCATTAATTACCAAAGAGGGGGAGATTTAAAGCACAATGTGCTCCCTTGGTGGTTTGGATAAATCATGACAACATACTTTGTCTCTTGGACTAATACTTTCATCTAGTGTATTTTAGATAAAGTCCATAGAGAGAGATGGGTTGGAAAAAAGTATTGTGGAATACCCCAAGATGCAAGGAAATAGTTTGGCAAAGCTTCAAGCAAGAGGACTCTACATTTTACTTTGTGAGAAATCACTTTGAGTCCATAGGAAAGCCAATACTATTAAAAGGGGGGTAAGGTACTGTTAGTGAACAAAATGCTCATACGTGCACAAGTGATAGTCACCACATACACCCACAAGCTTTTCCACAAATATCCATAATCGGTGCAACCAACACTACTCACTCGGTGCCATCAATTGTCAGCCTCAGACAGACTCAAGCCAAATCCTAGCCCATCGGTGCAACCGATTCTGATTCGGTGCCACCGAGTTTGGTTTGCCAACATTCTATTACGCAAATTCACAAAATAAGTCTGACCAAGTTTGTTTAATCGGCGTCACTGAGTCTGGCAATCTGACCGCTGGTCACCTTATCAGTGCAACCGAGTTTTATGTATCGGTCTCACCGAGATTCAAAGGTTTCTACCTTTTAGGCAACTCGGTACCACCGAGATTAACATATCGGTGTCATCGAGTTGGACTTATTAGGTGTAACGGTTGGATTTTTGGAGATGCGTATATATACCCCTCCACCACCACTCACTCGCAAGAGAAGCACTCAGAACAGACCCCCACTCATACCAACTGATTTTCTGAGAGAGAGAGCCACCTACTCATGTGTTGAGATCATGCCATTCCATTCCAACCATATGAATCTTGATATCTAGCCTCCCCAAGTTTCTTTCCACCCAATCAATCTCTTCCACCAAAGCCAAATCTATGAGAGGGTGATTGTGTGTTGCGAAGTCTGTCATCTTGAAGCACAAGAGCAACGAGTTCATCGACATTATCGAGCTTATTACCTTTTGGAAGGTGGTGCCTCCTAGATTGGTTAGGTGTTGCTTGGGAGCCTCCTACTTTGTGTTGTGGAGTGAACCAAGAAGTTTGTAAGGGCAAGAAGTTTGTAAGGCCCAACCTCGTACTTGTCTCATTGCAAAATCATCTAAAGGTTGGGTATGGCATAGAAGGCTAGGACATGTAGGCATGAGCAATCTAGATAAGATTATCAAGGGCGATCACATTGTTGGTGTTAAAGATGTTATCTTTGACAAAGATAGTCTTTGTAGCGCTTGTCAAGCAGGAAAGCAAGTAGGTGGAAGTCATCCAGTCAAGAACATCATGACCACTAAGAGTCCACTCGGGTTACTTCATGTGGATCTTTTTGGTCCCAATGCTTACAAGAGTCTTGGTGGAAACTCTTATGGTATAGTTATAGTTGATGATTTTTCTAGATTTACGCGAGTATTCTTTCTTGATGATAAGTCACAGGTACAAAATATCTTCAAGAACTTTGCACGCAAAGAGCAAAATCAATTTGAAGTGAAGATCAAGATGGTTCGAAGCGATAATGGATCGGAGTTCAAGAACACCCATGTGGATACCTTTCTTGATGAAGAGGGTTTTTCACATGAGTTCTCGGCTACGTACATGCCTCAACAAAATGGAGTTGTTGAGAGAAAGAACCGAACCCTCATTGAGATGGCAAAAACGATGCTTGACGAATACTAGAAGCCAAGACACTTTTGGGCAGAAGCTGTGGAAACAACATGTCATGCCACAAACCGAATCTACTTGCACAAGCTTCTCGGTAAAATGGCATACGAGCTTCTCACCGGTAACAAACCCCAAGTTGGATACTGTCGGGATTCAGCTCCAAGTGTTACATTCTTGATAAGCATAACCGTGCTAAATTTGCTTCTAAATCTCATGAAGGTTTCCTACTTGGTTATGGATCGAACTCTCACACCTACTTTGTCTACAACAACTTCACTCGAAAATTTGAAGAAATGGTAGATGTGAAGTTTGATGAGTCTAATGGTTCGCAAGTCAAACAATTGCCAAATGATGTAGGTGATAAATATGCTCAGAAGCTATCCAAGATTTGCCCACCGACAAGATACATCCCATGGAGGTGAAGGAAAGTACTTCATCAACCCAAGTGGAAGCTCCTACTTCGGATCAAGGCTACCGACAAAACGACATGGAAGCATCCACAAGTGGTACACGACAAGATGAAGAGGAGGAGGAAGTACATCATGATGATCCACCACAACCTCCTTCATCACCACCTCGAGGAGATGACCACATCGATAACAATGATAAAGAAGAAGCTCCTACAACAAACAATCCAAAGCTACCCCAAGTTCGAGCACAAGTGACCAAGAGCCATTCCCTAAACCAAATCTTTGGTGATATACAAACAGGGAGGATCACTCACTCGAAACTCGCTTGGCTAAATTTTGTGAGTATTATTCTTCCATCTCTAGCATTGAACCCTTAAAGGTTGAACAAGCTCTTGAGGACGCGGATTGGGTGAACGCTATGCATGAAGAGCTTCACAACTTCGAGAGGAACGAAGTGTGGACACTCGTGGAGAAGCCCAAGGAGGAGAAAAACATCATCGGCACAAAATGGGTATTTCAAACAAGCAAGATGCAGATGGTCGAGTCGTACGCAACAAGGCTCACATCGTAGCCCAAGGATATACGCAAGTCCAAGGTATGGACTACGGTGAGACCTACGCCCCGTTGCTAGACTAGAAGCTATTCGAATTCTTCTTGCTTATGAAAATCACCATGATATCATGCTTTACCAAATGGATATTAGAAGTGCATTCTTAAATGGTGAGATTGGAGAAGAGTTCTATGTAAAGAAACCACCTGGTTTTGTAAATCCTAAGAAACCTGACCATGTCTACAAACTTCGCAAAGCTTTATATGGTCTTAAGCAAGCTCCTCGTGCTTTGTATAAATGCCTAACGAAGTTTCTTATTGAGAAAGGATTTGGAATTGGTAAAATTGATGCAAACTTATTCACAAAGAGAGTTAATGGTGAATTATTTGTGTGCCAAATTTATGTGGATGATATTATCCGTGGATCTACTAACCCACAATTAAGTGAGAAATTTGGAAGGTTGATGTTAGAGAAGTATGATATGTCTATGATGTGTGAGCTCAAATTCTTCGTTGGTCTACAAATCAAGCAAACGAGAGAAGGTACATTCATCTGTCAAACCAAGTACACCAAGGACTTGATCAAGAAGTTCAACATGCAAGAGTGCAAAGGTACGAAAACTCCCATGCCCACTAGGGGACACGATGACCTTACTAAGGAGGGTGAACCGATTGATCAAAAGGTTTATCGATCAATGATTGGTTCATTGCTATATCTATGTGCCTCCCATCCCGATATTATGCTCAGTGTGTGCATGTGTGCCCGATATCAAGCTACACCTAAAGAGTTTCATCTTAAGGCCGTGAAACGCATTGTGAGATACTTGATTCATACACCAAACTTTGGCATTTGGTATCCCAAGGGATCTTCTTTTAATCTTGTTGTCTACTCCGACTTGGACTATGCGGTGACAAGGTTGATAGAAAATCCACCTCAGGTACTTGTCAATTTCTTGGTAGATCTCTTGTGTCTTGGTCTTCCAAGAAACAAAATTCGGTATCTGTATCTACCGCTGAAGCTGAATATATTGCTGCTGGATCATGTTGTGCGCAATTATTATGGATGACACAAACGCTTAAAGATTATGGAATCTATGTTAAAAATGTGCCATTACTATGTGACAATGAGAGTGCTATTAAGATTGGTGATAATATTGTGCAACATTCTTGAACCAAGCATATTCAATTTCGACATCATTTCATTCGTGATCATGTTGCCAAAGGAGATATTAATCTTAAGCCTGTTCGTACTAACAAACAATTGGCCGATATCTTTACTAACCCACTTGATGAAAAATTGTTTTGTCATTTGAGGAGTGAGTTCAACATCATTGATGCTTCAAACTTGAGCTAAGCTCACTCGGATGCATGCTAGTGGATGAGCGTTATTGTCTATTCCATGCTATTATTATCTTGAATATCATATATCTTGGAATTCTATGCTCCCTTGTATGGCATCTAACCCTTTTGTAGGCACTTCAAAGAACAAAACTCCACAAGATTGCCAACAACTCATATATTAAGAAATCTTGTCATGACCAAGTATCTACAACCTCGCTTTGATGACGAAAGGAAGAAGACAACAAAACATATCCTTGAAATACATTTCTCAATTGATGATAACTCACAATTGGTATCTAGTCGGTTGGATATACCGTGTTCTTCCTTGTGTGACTAACCTATGTAGGTGAAAAGTGAACGAAAAAAACAAGGATCGCTCGCAACTCAAGATGATATTCATCAACCTCGAGAATCCTCGTCAAGTTCACCTACAAGCTACGTCAACAACATCACTCAAAGGTATGTACTCATATCCTTGAAAAAGGCTTTACTCCAAGTCATGAGTGAAAGCAACTCAAGTGATATGAAGACGTTAAAATGCTTAATCAAAAAATGGTAACCCCATTTTGAGCTTAACAATGAGTATGATCTATGATCAAGTATTCTTGCTTGGTTCCTAAATCAATATACTCTAATATGGGTGACCTAGTCACCGCCCATCATCTAGTTAAGAATCTTGGTTGGTTCATTTTCTATATTCCAAGATTTCTTGGAACCATTCAAATCTTCTCTAGTTGATATCTATTTGTAAATTCTTTTTCATGTTCTTTAAAAACCTCTTTTGACACTTCATTTAATTTTTTCAAATAAATTCGCAAGTTTCTCAAACTTTGCCAAGTTTCTGTTTTAGCCTCGGAGCCTCTGATACAAAGGACTCGGTTATACCGATTCAACAGATGAGCTGCATAACATCATATCGGTACCACCGACTAATTTGTCTCAGAGCCACCGACTTAATATCATGTATCAGTCTGTGTTTGTATCTGTAAATCTTTGTAATGCTTCTGTGATATTTTCAATTCTTTAATGATCCCTTTTATTAAAAAAGAATAAGAGGGGAAATATATTCAAGGATCCCAAACTCAAAGGAGGAGAAGTTCTACAAATGCTCAGTTTAGCCAAAGGGGGAGAAATAATTTTCAATGATTCTGTCACTTTTCTCATGATTTTCATATTCTATGAATCCTACATTATATGACCCTTGTTATCAAGGATCCCTTGTTGATCAATGATCCCTGTATCTGACCCTATATCAGACCTTTTTGACAATTAATGCCAAATAGGGAGAAATACCAAAGCTTCAAAGCTAAAGAGGGAGATACATGCTTATACAAAGGGGGAGATATAATTTAGGGGGAGAGGAGAATATCAAAGTTTACACTTATATAGACAAGGGGATAATACCAAAGTAGGGGGAGACAAATATGTTTTGGAGAAAAATATGTTTTGGAGAAACATGTGTTTAATACATTTGATTATTCATGTTAGAATTTTCTCACCTTATCCAATCCTAATATTGACATGCCAAGATTCAAGGGGAGATGATGTCCTACTATTTCATATCAAGGGGAGAAAGTTCTAAATTATCTTGGAGACATATCAATACTAAGGAATCCTATCTTCTATATGTTCTCCATATCTTGGTACATTTGAGTTCTATTGCTTTTGATTTGGTAGAATACTCTTGTGTTTCCTAACAGTGTTTTCTCAAGTGTACTTCTATTACTAGAATGCTCAGGAACTCAAGGTAAGTATATGCATCATATCCTTGATCAAGATGATCTCTTGCTTCTTGCACATATTGTTTGCAAGAGTGAAATCTTGAACAAGGATACACCTCATTCTTATACATTTGATGCATATGGCCAAGATACACATGACTTATCATATCCCTTCTACTATATGTGTGTCCATGCATTACAAAGCAACTATTCTTTAAAGGGGATTGCACACATCTAGGGGAGCTAGTCTAAGTCATGTGTCTCTCAAAGTCTTCATTATATCCATGCATATCTTTATTTGAAGCTTTGATTGTATGTTGTCATCAATTACCAAAGAGGGGGAGATTTAAACCACAATGTGCTCCCTTGGTGGTTTGGATAAATCATGACAACATACTTTGTCTCTTGGACTAATACTTTCATCTAGTGTATTTTAGATAAAGTCCATAGAGAGAGATGGGTTGGAAAAAAGTATTGTGGAATACCCCAAGATGCAAGGAAATAGTTTGGCAAAGCTTCAAGCAAGAGGACTCTACATTTTACTTTGTGAGAAATCACTTTGAGTCCATAGGAAAGCCAATACTATTAAAAGGGGGGTAAGGTACTGTTAGTGAACAAAATGCTCATACGTGCACAAGTGATAGTCACCACATACACCCACAAGCTTTTCCACAAATATCCATAATCGGTGCAACCAACACTACTCACTCGGTGCCATCAATTGTCAGCCTCAGACAGACTCAAGCCAAATCCTAGCCCATCGGTGCAACCGATTCTGATTCGGTGCCACCGAGTTTGGTTTGCCAACATTCTATTACGCAAATTCACAAAATCAGTCTGACCAAGTTTGTTTAATCGGCGTCACTGAGTCTGACAATCTGACCGTTGGTCACCTTATCAGTGCAACCGAGTTTTATGTATCGGTCTCACCGAGATTCAAAGGTTTCTACCTTTTAGGCAACTCGGTACCACCGAGATTAACATATCGGTGTCACCGAGTTGGACTTATTAGGTGTAACGGTTGGATTTTTGGAGATGCCTATATATACCCCTCCACCACCACTCACTCGCAAGAGAAGCACTTAGAACAGACCCCCACTCATACCAACTGATTTTCTGAGAGAGAGAGAGCCACCTACTCATGTGTTGAGATCATGCCATTCCATTCCAACCATATGAATCTTGATATCTAGCCTCCCCAAGTTTCTTTCCACCCAATCAATCTCTTCCACCAAAGCCAAATATGTGAGAGGGTGATTGTGTGTTGCGGAGTCTATCATCTTGAAGCACAAGAGCAACGAGTTCATCGACATTATCGAGCTTATTACCTTTTGGAAGGTGGTGCCTCCTAGATTGGTTAGGTGTTGCTTGGGAGCCTCCTACTTTGTGTTGTGGAGTGAACCAAGAAGTTTGTAAGGGCAAGGAGATTGCCTACTTCGTGAAGATCTACCCCGAGTGAGGCTAGTCCTTCGTGGACGGAAGCCGTTATGGAATAGTCAATGTTGATCCTTCGTGGACCCTTATGGGTGGAGCCCTCCATGGACTCTCGCGTCCGTTACCCTTCGTGGGTTAAAGACTCCATAAACATGGACATACGATAGTACCACTATCGGAACCACGGGAAAAATCTTCGTGTCCTTCATGAGTTTGATCTCCCTATCTCAACTCTTTACTTCCATGTGCAATGTCTTTATTTGACGCTGCTATACTTGATAACTTTCATGCGTAGGGTGTGATAGACTTGCTCTAATTGCTAAAATATGCCAACACTTAACTTTGCACCTTGTGTAGTTTAAAAAAATTCCTGCTAGTAGTCTATTCACCCCCCTCTAGACATACTCTTCTAGTGATTCCACACTAGTGGCGGGAGTGACGTGGTCACTCTCGATACATGTTCGTGCCGGAAAGGACGATCATGGGATGTTTTCACAGACATCAGGCACACCGTTGGTCCCTGCATGGATGTTACTTGTGATGTACATCATGCGAGCTATGTTCCAACAAGTGGATTCTTTGTTTAGTATCGTCGGGGTAAAAGGCATTGTTCGGGTACTTACCTTGGGTATGAACAATACCACAAGTCGTGGGTTGACATGGAAGTTTCCAAAGTCTTGTGGGGAAAGTGTGCAACCTCTGCAGAGTGTAAAACTATTCGAATTGCCATGTCCAAGGTCAAGGACAATTGAGAGGTGCTGCTTAAACTACGTCCAGTGTTTTCACAAATTGATGTGTGTGTGTGTGTTGGTGATGAAAGGAGATACATGAGATAAGTCAGATGATTTGACATGATGGGTGAACATGAGATGTTCAACCCCCGCTTATGATGATATTTCTAACTTGTTCATATGGATATATGCAACCTATTGATGCATGCTTTTACAAGTTGTTTGAACATGTCATTGCACTCAAACTAGCTTTCCGCAAAATTACCTATTAGTTCTATATCATGCTCAACTGAACCATGTTCCAAACATGGGTTGCTTGCGAGTACATTCAAAGTACTCATTGGCTTTCCACTTGTTATTTTATTGGGCAGACATGAAAGAACAAGACACGATGAATAGTACCTTGGTGATGAACACGCGAGCTAGGACGCTTCCCAGTCATAATGCCTGTAGGGTTAAGGTAGATGGCATGGGTTCACGCCATTGTTGAAGATTTCCGCTGCAAACATATCAAGACTTGGCCATAGAGGCCTTATTCGAGTAAAATGGTACGTAATGGATGTAAGACTATTTTATTCAGTTTCTATGCGTTCAGTGAGCGTTGATATCTAGGATCACTATGCACGTACATTTGGTGATTACGACTTATAAGTCAGGGTCCCCCCAGAGCTGGTATCAGAGCCATCCTGACTCTAGGTAGCCTTACTTAGAATGGACATTAGTTAGGACAAAACTATTTTTCCAAACCTTTAAAATGCCTTACAAACCCCTATATTTCTCACCTCTCCTAAATTATCAAAGGAAGTGAAGGTTTTTTCCTTAGCACTTCGACCATTTTTCTCTTGACTCCCCTCATCTTCTTATCAAAAACCTTGCAAACGGTCGATAGTACCCTCATGTCCCTGACCACTGGATTCCTTGAAATTCTCGTGGGTACCCTGGAAGGAAGCCACCTTGCCAAACATTCACTTACATCTTTCCAAGACAAGGTTGGCGACACCACGACGAGACGATACCAATAGAAAATACCTTCTCGAAGGATGAAGGCATCAAGGCTAGGAAGATGGTGACACCCTCGACACTACCCTAGGATGATGCAACCTTGGCCTACGATGATTAGGGCATAAGATCTACAATGTTATAGTATGCATCGCTAATACAACAAGCTTGTCCTTACCGTTGTTGTATCAACAACCACCGATGGATGAGACCTCACCATTTTGTCCGCATCACCATTATGAGCAGGAAAATGGTTCTCTTCATCCCCCGCTCTTGGTGTCGATAACATCATCAACGTAACTACCATGTTATAACCATGCCTTGTCAATATCATTGCATTAAGGATTGCCTACCTGGAACCCTTAGCAATTTACAAGACAAAAAGGCATTGGCATGGTTACGAAGCCTGCAGAAGACCCGGTCAATGAGAGTCGTGAGGAACCACCTTCATACTCAACTCACCAGATGCAAAATTGTCAAGCACACTTGACGCATGACGAGGATCGTTTCGACGGACAACAACAAGAGACTTAGCAAAACCAGAAGAAGACCCAGAAGACTAAGTGGACTCCTCACCAAGACACGAAGCAAGCATGACTACTGAGTCCGAGAACCCCTAGGGTAGGATAGGTCGTGTGTCCCCTATGCAAAGTCAAGTACGTATGATGGTTCAAACGGAACCATGATGTGTGTTGCTTGTTTTGCTTGTTGTGCTTTGGTGAAAGTCACACTTTTTCCCTAGGCAACAACTACGCGACTATATCACCTAATTATATTAATGTTTTGTTTGGCCTTTTCAGCACTTGTTTGATTACACTTGCACTATACCATCCCCTTAGGCACTTTCCTCTATGCCACTTTGCCTATCCTCCCATCTCATCAACTAAAGACCAGCAAGACAAGATGCACCAGGGATCCATCTCGACAGCAACTGACACTAAAGAATTTTTGCAACAACCTATTCAACCTAATTTAACTCAGTGAAGATATGCTTCTCCCTCAAGATTGGAAAGACCCTCCTTAGACCAGCCTAGACCTCACAAGCTACCCCAACTTAAACCTCTGATCACATGTTTGATACATGGGTTTGCCAGGGCACCTGTTGGGCTTCAATGAACCCTGCTTAGCACCAGGTTCATTATAGGACTAGTGATCATAGCGAACAGGCACATTGCATCCCTAAGCTAGCGCTTGAACTGGTGATGCCATAGGGAAGATTGTTTTGAGGATGCATCATTAGTAGACTAATGATCTGACAAAGTTGTAGTAGATATCTTGAGGAAGCAGTTGAGACCCTTTGGTGGATCATAAGACCCTTATGTTGGTAGACGAACATGGTAGATCAAAGTTGATAGAGTCGCATAACTTGCTTTTCCTTCGAGTAAATTGGATTTAGTAGGACAATGGTGATCACAAGTAAAATCCTTGGTGGTATGATAATTGACTTTGACCAGAAATGGTCATGGATTGGTGATGTTGCAATAGTGACTTGGAGTAGTGAATAGGAATTCTTGTTGGACATAAGATTTCGATTTAAATAGGTAATCCTAATAGAGTATTTATATTAAGTAAGACTACATGGTTCAGAGTAATTTAGATATAGTCCAATGATCTTGATCATGATACCTTGCTTCTCCGTGGATGATAAGTAGAAGAAATTGGATGATGTTAGTAGTGATTTAAGAGTTTATATAAGCTTGGCCTTGGAATTTAGTCAGTCGCAAGCATGGAAGTTCGTGGATAGACTGTGATAATATTCCTTGAAATGATATGTGTATTATAGGAACTCTAGGAGACTATGTTGAACTCCATCAATATTGTATTTATAAGGGTCATATGTCATGTAATGATCTATGGCATTTAAGGACGACCTGCTCGGATTTGTAGGAAGGGAACAAGATCTCTGATTGATATAATACGTGTGTTCTTGGTATAGAAATGCAGTACCTTAGACCTTGGATGGGTTAGTAGGGCACTTGGATTTGTAGTGTCATGATCAAGCTTAGCGACTTCTATGCTACCCCGAGGATTTTTAAATATAGATGAGTAGCTATAGTATATGTATGAGAGTATGGGTCGTCCTTATCTTAAAGCCATGGAGATATGCGTAGCATGAATGTTGTTGGAGATGACTTATATGAGATGATACACTCAATGCTATAGGGAGATTTTGTTTGGAGAAATAGGGAGGACTATTGGCATCTAAAGAGCTGTGCTCAAGGGTAGGATGATAGACGTTCACTCACATTCTAAGCTCCTTGAAACCCTGAAGCTGTACCGAGCCATAATATGGTTGGATTATGACAATAGGTCTTGTCTCTCAGTCATTAGACTATGGCCAATACTCCACCTCAACCACCACCAAACCTATGCATAGGGAAGGTGGACAAAAGAACTAGATTGTGTTGGATCACAAACCCCCGGACTAGTGATCATCCAGAACAAATGCCCGCTCCTCTCGCATATCCCATGAGCAATGTGTTTATGTGATACTTGGGGGAATAGGTTGTTATCCTCCGGGATGAAATACTTATTTACCCAGTAAGATAAGGAACACCTTAGTCCTGTTTGGACAAGCCCCATGAACACCAATTACCCTGCCTCACAAGTATAAGGGTTCACCTTGAAAAAGTTGGACCCCTTGAAACACCCTGCCTGCAGCAGAAGACATTCTTGCCCAATCAAGGTGAAGAGCCACTATGATTGGGAAGCCACGAAGACAAAGAAGAAGAAGCAAGATAAGTCAACCACCTCTCCTCTACTGGCTACATCAACTAGACTATATCAGGAATGCACCAATGTTCAAGCGTGATGAAGACCTTGGACATCAAGAGGATTCAAGAGCCCCTTATTTTAACTGATCACCCATCGATTCGTGACTAGGAAGGAATTGGGAAGTTGATAGAACCTCTCACTAAACCATTTTGATGGTGTACGATAAGCATGACATCCCTACTCTCTTCAGATGCCTAGAACAGAGTGGAACGACTGTCATGACTTCGTCACTAGCCACCTTTTTGGGTCCAATCAAGGGCATAAATCCTGACTGGATCATGGTGGCACACCTTTCAAAGGTAGTTCACCCCACTTGTCCAAACCTCAACCTTGGCAACTAGATGGCTGTTCTATACATTGGATAGTCAGCTTATTTAGAACCCCGCTGAAACCTCCCTAGATGGTAGAACCTGTTTAGCCGCCCAAACTCCAAGCCTAGTCTTAGGGACGAAACTGAACCCAAACTTCCCACGAGTTACTATGAAGAGGCCAGAAGACCAATCGCTTGAAGACACGCCGGAAGCATGCATCCGTGACGACGGAGAAAAAGGGCCAAAGATGGATGAAGGACATACTTGGGCAACTTACTAAAGAAGAAGATCTCGACGAGAAGCCTATGATGACGCACTTCAACACTCTGAAGGATGAAGAACACCTGCGACTGAAGATATCCGGCCCTAAGAAAGATAAGGACTTCCTCGTTGATGGGAGCAACCCCAAGAATCGACCCTTGCATTCTAACGGGAGACATCTAGATGTCACTAACAACCACATGACCAGCACATTGACACACTAACTTGCCACATATTCTGACTTTGGAATACACACGCAAGCCAAGCCATTGCAAAGAACCCTGTTCACCCTTAGACGAAGTCAATGACGTATGCGAAGCTATATAATCAAGCACTTCAAGATCCAATGGAACAATCACATCGAAGAAGAAGCCACATGGGAACATGAAGACTACCTCACTTCCGGGTTTCCATATCTTTTCAACGACTAGCCAAGGAATCTTGAGGAAGAGATTCTTGTAAGAGGGGTAGGTCTGTCACACCCTGTGACTTGCCTCTTCTGACTAAGTTAACATAGCCCAAAAACTAGGACCAATTAAAACTTTGTGTGCTTGTGATGCTCGACTTGGTTGATGATTGCTTGATTGCTTGCTTGTGCTTTGAGTCATAAACTTGATCTTACTCTCCATACTCACTTAATTGATCCAAACTCCATGCTCAATGATCATGACATGTATATAGTACCCAAAACTATTTTTATCAAATATTATTTTGGCCAAAAAGCATTTACTCAAACTAGGATTTCTAAAACCCCTGAATTGAGATTTGAACTACAAGTCCTTAAATTTGGGTATCTAAATTCTTTCAAAAATCATATTTGAGACCTACTATATATAATACTTTCCAAAACCACTAAATATTTATTTTAAAGATTATTTTCATATTTTATTTAAAGGCTTTTCTTAAGGCCAGAAATGGTATTTATAGGGAAAAATATTTTTATGCCTTCAAAATATTTGAGAAAATTTAGGAAACCTCACTGGACATATATTATCCATATATAAGAGTTTGAACACATGGTCATGTTTAGAATATTGGACAATACCCTTAAAAACCTTCTCTGCTTAAATAAAGCATTTGAAATATCTCTATAAGAAATATTCTCAAATAAATCCATGAAAATTCTAGAATCTCACATATGCCAAATGTGATGATCTTGCCAAGTTTAAACCCAACAAAAATTGTTGATTCACCAAACTATCCCAAAACCATTCCTATCTAGATCCAATTTTGAACAACTCTACATTACCAACTATCTCCTATTGATCTCAAACTTTGTTGACATGTTCTAATCTCCAAATAATGGTGCTACACCAAGTGGTGCATCAACGAGAATAGAATTTCATGCCTAGGTCTATAGGAATCTGATTATGTTGATTTTTAGGGTTTACAATGTCTAGATTGCGAACTTTCTTGAAACCATCTCAAACTTGGTGATCAACCCTATTTTAACCACCATTTGACCCCGTTAAATTGCATGGCAAGAAAACTCCATTTTCTTTCCCAAATCTGCATGAAACACCTTCTGGTGCTTTGGTAAATACCATGTTTAACCCTCCTTCCCTATTCTCCTTCACTTCAAATTTTTACCACATTCCCTCATGACCCTATTCAAACTCTAGTAATAAACCCACCCCCAGCTTAATAATTGGTGGGGTAAAACCTCCAATTACCCCTCCTGGATAGCAAGTTTTCCCCTCTCCCTCAAGTTTCCTTCTCTCCTAAGGACCCCCAGAGCATCCAATGCTCTCTCCACTTTGTATACTCCCTACTAGACCCTCTAGACACTGGTGGGCGTGTCCAAACACCAATGGCATGCCATTTGGGTGCTCTGGAGCGCGCTATAGTGCACTAGGGCACTGTAGCCGCCCTGTACCCACTGCCCCAGACCACCTCGAGCCCTCCCGCTCGCCAGCCGGTTCACTCTATGTCCGCAACCTTCCTCCCTGTCTCCCTCCTCCTCCCTTGCCCCTCCTTGCACACACGTCGGCCGTCCGCGAGCCCCAATGGACGACATCACACGTGCAGGCACCTGGGACGCCCTCGCTCCCTCTCTTCCTCTCCCTGGCCATAAAGGTGCACTCCTTGGCTTCACGACCGGCTCCTTAGACCTCCTGCACCTCCAGAGAACTCCCCCAGACCTCCTGTTCGACTTTCATGCCCTCCATCGATGACCTTGGATGAGACCTTGCCGGTGGCCACTGCTAGAATTGGGACTCCCCAACACCCCTCCTCCTCTCCTAACCACGTCAAGGTGCCCGAGCCACCCCGGCTAGCCTCCCTTCAAGCCCGTTCCTCCTCTAGTCGGCTGTGTCGTCCTGCGCAGGCTCACAGTTGCCGCCCACCGCCGCCGTCATTGCCAATGCTCTAGTGGTCCCCAACACCCGAGCACTATGGGAATGGGAGCGCGGTGTTCCCTCGAGTACGCCGATGGCCATACGGTCGTCGGAAGTGGTCTGAGCCACCGGAGCCATGCCGACGCAGCTTGGTCTGGCCTCCTCTATTTCTCCCTGCTATGTCTATTAGTGGACCATTTCTTCATATATGACCCACATTGCAAATCCCTAGAATATTCATTCCAACTCCGAATCCAATGAAACTACTTCCCAGATGTTTGTAAAATCATGCCCTATTTTTTTTGGATCCATCCACTAATTTTTTTAAAATATTTTCTATGGACATCTTATAGGATCATCATTTACTTAATTTCCACCATTCAAGACTCCCCCTTGACCCACATCCAGTAAAACCTCCTTGGTTATTTTTATCATGACCAGAGGTGTCCAAGAAAAATAAAACTCCTATTTATAGATCACTTTTAGTTCTCCGCTTGCTGTGTTGCTTATTGTGGTTGTTTCCGGCGATAGTTGACGAAGTAGACAAATTGCTCGGAGTGGAGGAGAAGCATGTGAAGACCTTGAAGACTTGGATAAGCCAGGCAAGCAACCCTTCGACCATGTTAAGAAACCATTTTTATTTCGTGATGTTGATCATGTTGATGTGGTGACCACTTAGGTGTGATGCCTCTGATACTTTCTTGTTGATACTTGCATCGTGCATGACACTACCTCTTTATGAGGTTTGTGCGGGTGGGAGTAGATAGGATTCTTAGTAGATGCCACACAAAGTGGGATGGGAATATGCATGGTGCGGGAAACAAAAGTGATTTCAAATACTTTTCGAAAACTCCGTCGGGTGACACTAATGCTCGAGGGAGATGATGGTGAGCTAGGTAATGTAAAGAAGTGGTGTACCAAAGCAAGTGAGTGGGTGTGTTTTCAAAAACGGATTAGTTTTAAGATTTGTCGACCGTTCCCAACTATACAAGCACAACCACGATACCCCTTATGGGACGGGGCTTTGTTGATTACTTTGAGGGGTACTAGCACAGAGCCCGCATTACTAGTGGCAGGAGTGACGTGGTCACTCTCGATACGTGGTCATGCCGGAAAGGACGATCATGGGCTGTTTTCACAGACACCAAGCACACCATTGGTCCCTGTATGGATGTTACTTGTGATGTACATCATGCGGGCTTGGCATCCGTCCGCTGCGACCTCTAGTGGTGCACGTTCTTGATGCTGGCATGGCGGTGCACAAAGCACACACGTGTCGCCTTGCGCTCGCGGCACCACTTGGCAGCTTGCCTCGTCCCGTGCACACGCCGACGCTCCATGTGGCGGGTCGCGGGGGCACGCTTCACATCTGGGCTCGAGGTCGGCGCTTTGCAAAGAAGGAGGATGAGGCGCGTCATGAGCCATGTTGCCCACCTGGAAGGGCGGGGGACGAAGCAATTGAGAGGGTGTCGAAGCCTCGCCAACGGCGTCGATGAGCTCGGCGAAGCGGCCAAGCCAGTCTTCGTAGCGATAGTTCGCAGGGTGGTAAAACTGTAGCTCACGCGCCATGAACAGCATAGCCGGTGTGTTTGCCGGTCTGCGGCGTGCGTGGGAGGACAACACCATGGAAGGAGTGGGGGATGGAGTATCCCGGCGCTCGGTGCGGACTCGGCGGGCATCGGCCATGGGAGTGACGAAGCAGAGACGAAGTGGAACCGGAGGAAGATTATGACACACCCGTACCTAGGCATGCCAAATGTCAGAATCAGTACTCCGTGGACCCAACAAGGTTTGAACTCTGGGGTGTGTTCGAAGATCCCAGCAAGGTTTGAACTCTGGAGCGTGATGCAGTGGTGGGATCGATGATAACATCCATCCCGCCGAGCTCTTGGTCTTCGTCTTGTTGCACTGGAAGGGAAACCTTTGGGGGATTCCTTGGGAACCCACGTTCGTCCTTGCCTCCTTAGAACGAAAGAGCAAATTTTCCTCATCTGCACCCGCTGACGTCCGCCTGGCTTCAGTTGTCATGGCTCACGTCATCTCGGCCTCATGAGGCCTGGTACCTGCATAGAAATCTCCGCTCCTTTGGAGGTAGCCTGGGGAAGCCACTCCTCTGGAGGTCTTGGCGTTGGTTGCCTCATGGGGCGGGGGCTCTCACGAGGAGCTTGACTTGGGGGACTTGTCGTTGGGCCGTACCAGGCTGTCGAGGTGGCCCATGCGCTGGGCCGCAGACAAGCAGGCCTAGGTACCCCCAGTCACAAAATGCCAATAGGGGAGGACGCCGGCGCAGAGGTCGACTCCGACGATGAAGAAAACACGCCCACCTCCTCGAAGAAGGGACACAAGCGTAACGAGAAACACATGGGCAAGGCAGTGATTGCTGTCAAGAGCTCCAACAAGCCTAATGCTGGTAAGAAGGACAAGTCTGAGGGGTTCGGCAAGGATGCTGCCGCATGCTCCAGAGACGATGAGGTCGCGACAGGCGAGAAGACTGGCAAGCCATACTAGAAGATCCACCTCACTAAGGGCCGCAATATCACCGAATGCTGCCAAGTAGAGCAGCTTGCTGAGAAGCAAAAGCAAGAGTACAAAAGGCGTGACAAGGAGAAGGGATAAGATGGAGCTGGTGGGTCCGACAAGAAGGGTTGCAACAGTCGAGGTGACCATCACGGCAAGGCCAAACAACAGAAGGAGAAACCTGCTAAAGGCCGAGATGACAAGTCTGTTGGTGATGATGACGATGACAATGATGAAGAGGGATTTGATCGACAAGATTTCCAGAAGGCCGTGGACGCCATGTGTGTTGACGTAGGTGCATCTTTGCACTCCTCCCACATGCAGATCAAACACTGGGCCCACAAAATCAAGACGATAGAACTAGTGGCAGAAGCAAGGAAGCCCCTCAAGTGGTCCAACACTCACATCATCTTCGACACTGCAGTCGGGTGTGTGCCATTGTTGTTCTCTCCAACGATTGGCAACCACAGGGTCACGAAGATGTTGGTCAACAGTGGGGCCGAGCTTAACCCGATTAAGCCCGATGTGATCAAGCGGCTACAGATCCCCGATTTAGATATTAAACCAACATGTTCCTTTCAAGGAGTGGACAGGGGGGAGACATCTCAGCCGAAAGGGAATATAACCATTCAAGTCACATTTGGCAGCGAACTCAACTTCAGGACGGAGAGGGTTGTCTTCAATGTCACCAAGATGTTGCTACCTCATAGTGGAATCCTGGGCCGCCCGTCCTTGGCGATCTTCATGGTGGCGTCTCAGCACGCCTACTACACACTCAAGATGCCAGGCCCGATGAGCATCATCACCATCCACTCCGATAAGAAGGACATGGTTCTTTGCGTCGACAAGCTCTATTAGGAGGGCGTGGCAGCGTTCATCGACGAGGTACTCGCTCTTGCCGGCAATGCTCCCAGTGGAAAGAACAAAGATAAGAGCTCAAGAAAATCTCACAATAACTCCGAGAAGCATGCGGCAAAGTGTAACACGCCTATCAAGGACTTTCTAGAGACTTCGACCAGCAGAAGCAAGAAAATAAATCCGCCAAGTCCTTGCTAGTTGGTGCGATTCGCTAGGCCTGGGACGAGTCACCTGGCAACCTGGGGCAGCACAAAGATGCTAAGCTTGTGTAATAATGAGAACCCCCGTAAGGCACCACCTTGTAAGACATGGCTGCCAGACCTTTTGGCAACCCCTTCGTACAAAGTCTCCTTACAAGGTGTGTATTCCTTAGTACACAGGTAGGCGGCGGGTGCATGCCCTATATGTAAAGCTAAGTATCCCGCAACCCTTCGTTAAAAAGTACATTCAATCTTACATGTGTTGAAGGGAATGTTGCGTTTGTCCTTGAGGTGATCACCAAAACAATTGGGGGCCCCATCATCACCTGGGCCTACCCTCCTTAACAAGGGGAGGCAGGAAACCCTTCCCCCACCTACAAGACTTTCCAGGGGGAGTGGTGGTGATGCGGACACCTACGAACATGGCATGGAATGGTCAACTAGCAAAGATAAGTTGTGAAAAATTATTTGAACAGAGTTACATGCAATCTTTCCTCAAGACAATGCCATTATTTGTATGAAAAAGACCTGCACACGAAGGACCCTCACCAAAACTGCTCATCCGTTTGGATGTTTTGAGTCCGCTCAACATCCCAAGCAGCCGCGGCAGGGATGGCAAGGCGGCCTTGCCGGCAGCGACGTCCCGAAGGGCTACTAAGGATCCATTCTGAAAAGTGCCCATGGATAGGATGTGTGCACCGACAAGCATTTTTGGCAAACCGTAGGGATCAAATGCATACAAATATAGGATTACATTGAAAGGATGGAGATACATACACTGATGGATAAAAGTACGTCCAAACAAAAACAACTTCATGATATTAACTTTGTACAAGCACCCTTGGCATAGACATTACAGGAACAGGAAATTAATGGCCCATGGTCATGGAACCGGCCTTGTCGGAGATGGGAGCGATGAGCGCGTCAAGCTCGCTGGTGTCGAAGTCTCTCTGCAGCTTGGATAAGGCCTTGGATAGATCGAGGCCGGGATTTTAGTAGGCGACCATCACCAGAACCTTATGGAGGGCTCCGTGGCACCACTCGAGACAGCCTTGAAGGAAGTCGTCCTCCCGCCCCGCCCTGTACTTTGCCAGGGCACCAACGAGCGTTCCGAAGAAGATAGATAGCAGTGCACTCACCGATTCCTAGCCGTCGCTAGAGAAGGCGCACTCCTCCAAGCCTATCTTCGCCAGCTGGGCGGAGAGCCTCCCTACAAGGTCGACGAGCTATGCCGTCCACAGGTGAACGGTCTCTTGGAATTCGTTGGAGGAGCATGGGGCAGAGGCGAGTAGGGTTCGCTCTTTCTTGAGCTCCTCAAGCAGACCGCGCTCCTTGGTATGGGCAGTCTTGAGGTCGTCCTTCTGAGATCCCACCCTCACGCGCAGATCGGAGTTGCGGCCGCGGTGACCTCCAGGTCCCTGGCCTTGCCCTGAAGTGCATCTTGTAGTTCCGTTAGGGCCTGGGTATCCTTCTGATCGCCCTCCTTCAACCTCGAGATATCCTGCCCGGACGCGGTGAGGTCCACCTCCAGTTACTGCACCTTGCTCTATAGCTCAGTCTTAGTAAGCTCGGTAGCCTCAGCAGCGGACGCAGGCTCCTGGAACTTGCCTACATACTCAGTAGCCTGCTTCTCGGGTGCAGCTTTGTGCTCCAGCTCCAAGACCTGTACCTGCTTGCCCAGTTCGATCCCGAGCTTAGTGGCAAGATCTTTCTCGCAGACCGCAAGCTCTTCTTCGTGGAAGTCGAGGGAGATATTGCATGCTTTCAGCTTCGCGTCTTGATTGGCGATGTCTTCATCAGCTTCCAACCACGCCTTCTCAGCCTCCGCCCGGCGATTGATGCATTCTGCTTCGGCCTTGTTGAGCTCGACTAGCTGATCGCCGATCTCCTTACGGTTTGTGGCGAACCACGCCTGCATGTCGGCATGGAGTGCCCAAAACCTCTCTTCGGAAGCCGCGATAAGGACCTCCCAACGGTCCAGCCTCTACGAATGTCTAGCATAGTACAGCCACAGCTGCCGGTAGCTCTATCTCAGAGACGCCAGGATGGCATGCTCCTTGGCCTCGTTACTCCTGCCAAACGGGTTGACCGCCACCTCTCCGCCGGGGGTGACGACCACCTCGTCTAGAGCCGTCTCCTCAGAGAAGGCTGTGACTATGGCATCGATGGGGAAGCTGACGAACTGTAGGTCGCTCACCCGCAAGTACCGGCTAAGGCGTGGCTCCGTCGAGGATGACGGGCCAGCGGTGCTCCCACTGGGTGTGCCCAGCACGAAATACATGCCTGCCCCGGACTCTCCGGGGGTAGGGGCGATGTTGGCCACCGTCCCTACGTCCGGCCCCACGAGGATTCGCTTGTTGTTGTCCCTCGAACCGTGATGGGTGTTGTCCTTCTTTGCCATGATGCAACCAGACTCCTCGGCCGCCTTCTTGGCGATATCGTCGACGTCGATGTCGGTACCAGGGACATCCGATGGCGGCAGATCTTCAAAAATAAAAAAAGAAAAGAGGAGCCGAAGTTAGTAGAAATTCAAGAAGACAAAAATAAGCAAGGAGGATCGGCGCTCTACCGGTGAAGAGAAACTTACCAGCGTGCTCCGAACAAAGAGGCGCCTCATCCTCTCCGACAACACCGCCTGCCGTCGCCTAGCTCCCTTGTCGACGGGCGTCAGGAAACTGCACGGGCTCACCCACCTCAGCGTGGACGTCCTCCACGCGCGCCGCTGCGACACGGCTCCTCTCGTGTCACCTGGAAACATCGGTAGCAGGGTCCTCCTCCTCCTATTGTTAGTCACCCTCGACGATTGCATGATCCCTTCCACAACGAACCGTGCTCTCCGCTAACGGCCCTGCAGAGCACACATGTCCTCTTCGGGGCAATGCGAACCGGGGGCTCCTCAGACTCTAGCCCTATCGACAACATCAGCACTGGCGAACTCCTTCGACAAACCTTGTGTCGGTGGACCCTCGTCACGCCCCTCTTCATAACCGGCCTCCTCTTCCTCGTCATCGGGTGTGCCCATGCCCAAGCCGCTACTGCCTGTGATGAGGCCCGCCTCCACATGGTTAAGCCCAATTTATGCAATCTCTGCCCCGATGGTGTCGCGTACCATCGACCCGTCGTCTCGGATACGTGATTCCGACAAGGAGTTGAACCATGCCTGCACCACTTCCCTTGTCGGCGCCACCCACGTGGGGTCCACCCTATGCATGTTGCACACCGACATCATTGCAACAATCGCATCCCTGCGAGTGTTTTTGCAGAGCGGGGCGATGGACTCCGGCAGTATGAACTTCCCATTGGGTGGAAGAACTGGTGGCGCAGATGAACGAGGTGTAGAAATGTCAAACCGCCATCAAGCCTAGGGAGAATGTGCATAATGTTGGCATGGCCCATGTACAATGAGGCGAACCATTTTCTATCCTGGAGGGGGGTGGTGTGCTTGGCCAAGAAATCCGAGCCCACCATCTCTATGGTGAGCCCGACAGCCTTTAGCCGAAGCAGGCCTGTCACGCCCAAGATGCACGCCTATCCATATTAAGGCACGAGGGCCTCACAAGGGATAGAGGCACATCTTATCATTCACAAGTATAGTATCATTACATCATACATTATAGAAGAGATGAGTATACGAGTTGGCTTACCTCGCCACATACTAAATTACAATTCCACACAGAGTTCAAATCATCAAGATGAAGACAGGGTCCGGCTACGAACGAAAGCAAACAATAAAAATAGATGCAAATGATACTATCTCGCTATCCCAAAGATCTCAACCATGGTCCTCTACTCATCCGGGTAA
This sequence comes from Hordeum marinum, assembly GCA_022496015.1. Lineage (NCBI taxonomy): Eukaryota > Viridiplantae > Streptophyta > Magnoliopsida > Poales > Poaceae > Hordeum > Hordeum marinum. The sequence goes on along the minus strand of CM039674.1, from coordinate 209,322,560 downwards.
GTCACGTACATCCTACCTCTTTCCTCGTCAAACTCCCACTGGAGCTGCGTTAGATCATCATGCACATACTCATCTATACCCATACCTGGATTGTTGTAGTAATCTATGAGCCACAAGGACTCAGCAATCATGCGCCCGGGTACCGAGACTATTCAAGCTTAAGGTTGGGATGCGGTATGTGTTTAGTTTGCAGCATCACTAAGCATATATGGAGGCTAAACTTACGTAACATGAAGATAAATATGAGTGGCCTACGACGAACGAACGAATCTAGAATGACCTCTATGAGATCCTGAACACTTACTTACGTCAATCATAACCCCACCGTGTTCTTCCTCGGATCATGTTCACGAGCAGAGACGATCACGGTTACTCACACAATTGGTGTATTTTATTAGAGTTTACGTCAAGTTAACTATAAATTGGTGTTAAACAAATATCCAAGTTGCCACATAACCACGGGCACGGCTTTCCGAAAGATTTGACCATGCAGGGGTGCTCCAACTAGTCCATCACAAATTAACCACACTCCGCGGGAATAGCCTCGACCACGGATCTTGTGATCATCCTAGGCAACTCCAAAGGAATTCCAACACCTCAAGATAACCCTAAGAAAGTAAGAGTCCTCACGCAAGACACTCGATAAAGGTAAAACAAATCCAGCAAGACCACCCGACATGCCGACGAACCCGATAAGAGCCACATATCTCATTCTCAGGACACGACGGATAAGCATAGTGTACAATGGCCTGATAGAAATCTCCTGAGTTGCCCCAGGTTGGCCCCACACACGGCTCTAGTTTGGACCAACACTCATGAGGAGCACTGGCCCGGGGGTTGATTAATTATCCACGAGGTTGCAAAGCCCAATGCAAATTTTATTAAGTTTTTAAGAAAATGTAGTACCAAAGATGGGTCTTGCCAGACAAGTTTTAATCTCAGCCGAATAAACAAGGGGGTCCCCATAAGAACCCCGAGCATGTTAGGAGCGCAAAGTATGGAAAACATAACACCGGTAACAAGAAACTATTGCGGTAACAGCGGAACAAAACACCTAGGAAAAGGCCAAGCCTTCCACCAATACCAAGATATATATGTGCATTAAATTAAATAACATATAATATTGTGATATGCCAAAACCATGTTATCACATGGATCAACCTGCACCTGCAACTAAGAACACTATAAGAGGGGTTGAGCAGCGGTAACTTAGCCAATCAAAGGTTTGGTAGGATGTGGAGGGTTAGAGGCTATCATGGCAATTAGGAGGATGACATTCAAGTGGTAGGTAGTGCAATTGTAATGATAAAAGCGAGACACTAGCAAGCAAAAATAGTATCGGGATCCGGGTACGATCATCTTGCCTGTTGGTTCTTCAGTGGAACATGTAACGGAATCCTCGTAGTTGTACTCGCCCGGCTCTTCGTACTCAGGTTCAACATTCGCGTCTACCCAAAAGAAACAACAAGAATAAACGAATAACCATGGTGCAATGCACAAGCAAGAATGATGCATGCTTAGTTGAAGAGTTTTTAGCATGGCAATCCTAACTAGTCATGTTTCACAAGCAAGGATTGGTTATTAATGAATCTGGACATAACCTTATGTTAAGTTATTTAGACATTCATGAACATGAAAAATATGGATGCATCATGCAAAAACGATAAAAATGCATATGAAGAACGTAAGAAATGGAGTTACGGTTCTCACGATACGCTCACAACAAGATACGAAGGCAAAACACAAGACAACAAGGCCATGGGCTAATTCTTGGCATTCCAAGGTAGCCACTGGATAGGAAATGAAAAACCAACCACAATAGAGCCAAATATCAAGCAATTCCATGGAGTACAGCTCCCACAAGTCACAAAACAATAAAACAACCAATCTGCCACCAAACAGCAACATAGCAACTTTCATAGCCAATAACTTGAGCTACAGGAATCCTACCACCACAAACAAGGCATTGACAGAAACTACGTAACATGCTTATCAACTTATCCAACTACAAAATCTGGAAAGGAGGCACACATCAATAAGCATGAAGCTCACAAGTTGGCATGATGAAACAAATTTCTGAGACTTAGTGAAAATAACAGTTTTCTGTAATCTGAGTTAATCTGGTAGCATGTTGATAGCAAAAGTTAAAGGTGTTAGAGACCACCTCATGGCATGCAATTAACAGGATGATAGTAGACAACATCTACTTCAAAACACTAGCACTGAGCTTGAGCTAATTCACCACATATCACAAGATAGCACCCACTCTTCATGGCATAAAAATAACAGCAGATTCTCAAACTTAGAAATATTTAGCATGGTGAAAACAATAACATTAAGTTAGCCACTTTGTAGCAAGTTTCCCACTTATATGGGTGATTCTCATGTCAAACAAAAATACCATGGCATAATAGACATAAAACACTAACACTTCCATGTTGGCACATGCCCCAAAGCAAGCATGGATTAATTCGTGCAAAAATGACAAAGTAGCATCATAGCAGAAAATGGCAGTTTTATAAACTTGCCCAAAAGTGAAATCTAATAGCACCAATGGATTCCTTGGGTCTTTCTACCCCAAAATCATGTATCATACACATATAGTTACCTGAAACAACATGACAAAACCTAGGTAGCAAAACATCATCTTCATTTTATAAGTGAGAAATTACTATAAATGACCATGATCAAAAATGAACATATCCTCATTTGGAAAATTACTATAAGTAGAATTATCTATAAAAAACACACACAAAAAACACAAACAATAGAAAAGCACAAATAGGAGGGGGACCCACCTGTCATACTCACCAGGGTCCCCTAGTGGATGAAATGTGGGGCCAGGGCCCCCCTGTTAGCCACACACACACACACACATACTACAACACACACAACCACACTGGATCCTATCTGCCACAGAGGATCTGCCACTAGCAAGCACACACACACTCACACACGCAGCCACACCAGATCTAGTGTATCCACACCAGATCCCCCACACACACACGGGAGCCGGCCATCACACCGGATACGAACACACAACACCACACACACCAACCAAATAAAAGGAAGGGGGGGGAAGCGGGATCAAACCCACGACCTCACGGTCGATTCCCCGAGCATAAACCACTGTGCTACGCTTCGACGTCTGACCATAGAGGCTACTAACTACTCTAATACTAACAGATCAAGAAGACACTGACGAAACGGAAGACGCCGACACCTGCGATAGCAGATGGCGGCGACGAAATTCTGACGCCTACCGGCATCTCTTGCGACACGATCTACTGGCGGGGAGCACGGTGCCTACGGGGTTTCCAATCCCCTACTCGCTTTGCAACGAGGAGGACGGAGGCGACGCCCTCAAGGTGTTGCCTTGAGCGGAACGGCGGTGATAGAAAAGAATGACGACGGCGAGCTAAGCACGGCAACAAGAGGGGAAGCCGCGGCGGCTCATCGAGGGGGAGACGACAATGACTATGAACGCGATGATGAGGAAGAAGAGACGACGATGCGATGGCGATGAAGAGGAAGAAGACCGGCGGCGACCGTCGAGAGCGCATCGACGGGGAGGAAGAAGTCCATGACTTGGAGCTTCCCACGGCATTCTAACGGCGGGAACGGAACGCGGGGACAATCTACTTTCGCCACGACATCTCGGACGTGGAGGGGATCCACCGGAGACGCAAGGACGATGGCGACGATGAGTGGCGACCTCTCTGACCCTCTTTGAATTCACTCTGAAGCTTACCTGACAGAGGGAGAAGGAGAGGAAGGGGAGAGATGGAGAGGAAGAAGGGAGTGGTAGTGGCTGGAGGGAGAAGAGTAACCCTAGGTGGAGGGGGCACGCACATCGAGGGTTTTTTAAACCTCAGAGCAGACGGCCAGAGACGACGCAAGGACACGGCGGAGGCGCTCTCTCTCTCTCTTTGACGACTGACGGAGAAGCGATAGAGCAGGTAGCCGCTTGGCACCTGGGCTGGGCCGCACAGGGAGGAGCCGACCCGGCTCTTCCTCTCTCACCTAGAAAAAGAAAACACAGAGAGATTTCTATGTAATAAAACAACAATAAAAAGGAGAACTCCTAGAGAAAATCAGAAGGATTATTGAAAAGGCAAAATTACTTTTGACTAAAAGAATATAAGAACTATTTAATAAAATTGTCAAGAGGAATTTTGAAGCAAGTATTTTTTAATAGTTTTAAAACAACAGCCCCTTGGTTATTTAACCCACAAATGCATATTAACTCAAACAACAAAAGAACCACACTCATAATTTATAAAACATAATAGGCTACCTCTTGAACATTTTATAAAAAATTTATTAGCAAGTTATTACTGGTGATAAAAAAACAAGGGAATGAAAAAAGGGGGGGCATTTGGTTGGCTTTTGTTGAAAAGAAAAGAAAGGGAAAAGGAGAAGTAGGTGCACCACCCACACTCAAACCCCAACCAACAACACCAGGCCCACTCAACCACAACAAGGTCACAACAATAGCAAAGACATGGCATGATGGATGAAATGATGCATGATGCATGAATGCATGAACAAGACATGGCATAACAAGGTGCAAACTCATTCATTAATCTCATGGCAATAAGGTTCACTTAAGATACATGCCCAACAAGGAAGGGATAACACTTGGTCTGTGACAACTCTCCCACACTACAAGAGGATCTCGACCCGAGATCTAGGAATGAAAGAACTCTGGAAATTCGGAACAAAGACGGTCCTCACGTTCCCAAGTAGCTTCTTTGTCAGAATGATGAGACCACTTCACCTTGAGGAACTTGATAGATTTGTTGCGAGTCTTACGCTCAGTTTCTTCTAGAATTGCCATTGGATTCTCACGGTAAGAGAGGTCTTCTTGTAGGTCAATGTCTTGGAGGTCAATGCTGCGTTCTGGAGTCTTGAAGCACCTCCGGAGCTAAGAAACATGGAAGACATCGTGCACATTTGTGAAATTTGGAGGAAGCTCTAGTTGATATGCAAGTCCACCTCTCTTGCCAACAACTTTGAAAGGACCAACAAAACAAGGAGATAGCTTCCCATTAATTCCAAAGCGCTAAGTGCCCTTCATGGGAGAGACTCTGGGATAGACTAGATCACCCACTTGAAAGGAAACATCCCGATGTTTGTTATCTTAATAACTCTTCTGTCGGGACTGAGCTGCTTTTATATTCTCACGAATGACACAACACATTTCTTCTACTTCAGTGATTGTGTCATTGCCCAAAATCTGACGTTCACCGGTTTCAGACCAGTTAAGCGGGGTACGACACTTCCTGCCGTAGAGAATCTCGAAAGGGGCCTTTCCTGAGCTAGCTTGAAAGCTATTGTTGTATGAGAATTGAGCATATGGAAGGAAATCTTCCCATTTCATGCCAAACAAAATCGCACAGGCTCTGAGCATATCTTTAAGGATCTGAATGACTCTCTCAACTTGACCACTTGTCTGCGGATGGAACACAGTGCTGAAACGGATCTTGGTACCCATAGCAGTCTAGAAGGACTCCCAAAACTTGGAAGTAAAGAGGCTTCCACGGTCAGATGAGCTGAGCTGAGGAATACCATGAAAAGATACTATCCTTGACATATACAACTCTGCAAGCTGAGCTACCGAGATAGATTCTTTGACTGGCAGGAAATGACCAACTTTTGTCAGCTTGTCGATAACCACAAAGATGGCATCGTTGCCTCTCTTGGACTTGGGAAACCCAGTGACAAAATCCATCTCCACATGATTGAATTTCCACTGTGGGATAGGCAAAGGCTGAAGAAGACCTGTTGGACGTTGATGCTCCGCCTTCACTCTGCGACAAACATCACACTCGTTCACGAACTAAGCAATTTCACGCTTCATGCGAGTCCACCAGAAGGTTTGCTTGAGACCCTTATACATCTTGGAACTGCCTGGATGAATGGATAGAAGAGAATTGTGTGCTTCGTCCATGATAACCTTTCTGAGATCACCTTTTGGAACCACCAGACGGTCCTCAAAGAACAAGGTGTCTTTGTCATCAACTCGAAAGCACTTATACTTCGAAATGCCCTTGGCTACACCTTTCTTCACTTTCTTCACCATAGCGTCAAGAAGCTGCGCTTGGGGAACCTGATCTTCCAGAGTCGGAGAGACTTGAAGATTGGCAACAAATCCTTGCAGAATCATTTGAAGGTTGAGCTTGCGGAAGGCTTCACAAAGCTCAGGTTGAAGAGGCTTTAGGATGAGACTGTTGCAGTATGCCTTACGGCTGAGCGCGTTTGCAATGACATTTGCTTTCCCAGGAGTATACTTAATGCTTGGATTGAAGTCCTCAAGCATTTCCACCCAACGAGACTGCCGAAGATTGAGATTGTGTTGAGTGAAAATGTACTTCAGCTCTTGTGATCGGTGTACACCTCAACTGGTCTACCAACAACAAATGCCTCCAAGTCATTAGAGCATGCACAACTTCCGCCAACTCGAGATCATGAGTGGGGTAATTCTTCTTGGCAGGCTTCAACTGACGCGAGGTATAAGCAACAATCTTCTTATCTTGCATGAGAACACCACCAAGACCTTGGAGAGAAGCATCACAGAATACTTGGAAAGTCTTTGACTGCTCAGGAGGAACAAGAACTGGAGCTGAAGTCAGTCTTTGCTTGAGCGTATTGAATGCCACATCACACTCAGGAGACCAAACATACTTGACACTCGTCTGAAGGAGATTGGATAGAGGCTTAGCAATTTGAGAGAAGTTCTCCACGATTCTTCTTCAATAACTAGCAAGCCCGAGGAAACTCCGAAGCTGCTTCACATTGTCAGGAGGTTCCCACTTCAAGATTGCCTCAACTTTCTCAGGGTACACTTTAATTCTCTCGACAGAGATCACATGCCCAAGGTACACCACTTCGTTGAGCCAAAACTGACACTTGGAAAACTTGGCATAGAATCGATGCTCCCTTAACTTGTCAAGCAAAAGGAGGAGATGCTCTGCATGATCTTCTTTTGTCTCCGAGAACACAAGGATATCATCCAAATAGACCAAGACGAACTCATTCTTGAAAGGAGAGAAAATGAAGTTCATCATTCTTGAGAAGGTTGGAGGAGCATTAGCTAGACCAAACGACATGACAGTGTACTCATAGGAGCCGAAACTCGTCCCGAAAGCGGTCTTAGGAATGTCTTCTTCGCGAATACGAATCTGATGATAACCCAAGCGAAGATACAGCTTCGAGAAAACCTTGGTACCTTTCAGTTGCTCAAACAACTCATTGATGTTGGGAAGTGGGTACTTGTTTCTGATTGTCTTCTTGTTCAATGGACGGCAATCGACACAAAGCCGGTCCATGCCATCCTTCTTCTTGACAAACAAAACACCACAACCCCATGGATAAGAACTTAGTCTGATCAGACCCAGATGTTCTTGCTCATCTAGCTGCTTCTTCAACTCTTTCAGCTCTTCGGGGCCAAGTTAATAAGGGCGATTGCAAACCGGTTTAGTTCCGGGCTCGAGATCAATCATGAACTCGACTGGCCGGTGCGGAGGCATTCCTGGCAATTCTTCTGGAAAGACATCTTCATACTCACAAACCACCGGAATTTGAGAAATCACCAAGATTTCACCCTTCTCATTAAGAGCAAAGAGACGGATTGTGTCATCGCGAGCCGCAAAAATAATCACATCTTCTGAAGGATGAGTCAGCTTGACTTCTTTTGCTTTATTCATAGCCAGGAAGTCCATGCCAAGGATGAGATCAATATCTGAATTGCCGAGAACAATTGGAGAAGCCAAAAAAGAATAATTGCCCATCTTGATAGAAACATCTGGAACCAAGCAATTGTAATTCATTAACTTTCTAGGAGACACCACTCACACAGGTCTAAGGAGATCTTGACATGCAAACTCATGCATTGCAAAGAATGAACGAGACATGAAACAATGCGATGCAACAGTATCAAACAAAACTTTTGCAGGAATAGAATTAACTGAGAGATTACCGATGATCACTTGAGAAGAATCCTTTGCCTCGGCTGCATTCACCATATTCACCCTTGCTCACTTGGGATTATGCTTCACCATTGCATTGCCTGGAGGTCTGACTGGAGGAGGAAGCGGAAGACGCCGTTGGTTGCACTTGTTTGCATAGTGACCCTTCTGGCCACACTTGTGACAAGTCACCTCAGAAAGCGGACGAACATTGCCTGGAGGAGGAACAAGAACTGCCTTGGACGCCTAGGGTCTTTGCTGAAAACCTGGGTTGGGTGGGTGGGAAGAACCACGGCCACTGAACTGCTTCTGCTGTTGAGGAGGACGAAACGGAGGAGGATTTGGCACCCAATACTTCTGCTGCTTAGGAACCATATGAGAGCTGGAAGAAGACGAATATGAATCCCTTGAATGCTTCCTTGAGTTCTCCAACTTGAGCTTAGTTGCCTCGACCTTCAAAGCCATGTTGTAGAACTGATCAAACTCACGAGGCTCTTGAAGAACTAGGCCTAGCAGAAGCTCATCCTTGAGAGCACCTCTGAACTGATAGATCATCGCCTGGTCATCTGGAACATCTTGCTTAGCATAGCGGGCTAGATTCTGGAACTTGATGTTGTACTGGTAGACAGACTTGCTTCCCTACTTCAGGTTCCTGAATTTCTCACGCATCTCCTCGACAAAGCTTGTCGGAATGTAATGAGCTCTGAAGTCACGACAGAAATCGTCCCAAGTAACAACACGATCGCCGGTGGAATCCTTGTACTGCTGCCACTAATCAGCTGCTTGACCCTTGAGCTGAAACGATGCAAATCTGACAAAGTCCTCTGGCCTGACATTGCTGCACTCAAAATGCTTACTCATATCACGGAGCCAATCATCAGCATCAAAAGGCTGCTCACAACAGGTGAAAGACTTGGGCTGGTTGGCAAGGAACTGATTGAGCGTCGCAAACAGAGGTTGATTATGAAAATTCCCTTGAAAGCCTTGCTGTCCCTGCTCCCTTTCTTGCAACAGCCTGAGCAACATCTAAGTGTTCGCATTGGTTGCGGCCATCATAGCATGCCAAGCTTCTGGAGGAGGAGGTGGCGGCGGGGGTGGTGGTCTTCAGGGAATACCAAAGTCTTCACCAAAGTCTTTAGTTCAAGACATACAATTTTAGGGGTCGGTAATCTTTGACTATATCAAACACCTCATCGACTTATAGAGCATGTGTACACTCACAAACACATTAGTTCCTTAACCTATAAGTCTTCAATACACCAAAATCACTAAGGGGCACTAGATGCACTTACGATCTCCCCCTTTTTGGTGATTGATAACAAATAGGTTATGTTTTCAACGGGGATAATACTATGAAGTGAAAATACTGAGTTTGAGGAATTTGATTGCAAGATATAGAAGAACTCCCCCTAAAGATGTGCATATTTGAGGAATTTGCTTTGGACTGCAAATGCAAATGGCAGGTTAAAAACATGGAGAACTCCCTCTATATCTTGTAATTCATACACGCATTTAACATATGATATGAAGAATTTGAAATGCATGATGAAAATGGTGTCTAACTAAATTCAGCATGCATGCATTAAGGTGCTTGAGGAAATAAGCATGCAGAAAGCAGTTCAAAAAAGTCAGACCACCATCGGTCTTAAGTTTACAACTCAAACAACAAAAGCTTCAGAAGAGCAAGATTTTTAACTTAAACAAAATAAGCCCATATATAGAGACCCGCTTGAAGATTAACTCAATTTTTCTCCCCCTTTGTCATCGAAGACCAAAAGGGACGAAAAAGTGAGGACTAACGCCCTTGAAGAAGTTCATCTTGTTGGTGAAGACGGAGAGCCAACGTTGTCGGGGTCGTTTGTCGATGCAGGGCCTGCCGCAATGTTGTCAATGTCCTCAGCTTCATCCGTCTCACGCGATGAAGAATATGAAATTGTGACCATCAGAGGAACTTGAACCTTCTTGATTTCTTCTGATGAGGATGAGACCAGTCAAAGTTTTGCTGAAAGTCCATGTCCTTGAGTTCCTCACGGGTCTTGAGGTGTGCGAGAATGGCCCATGCGCGATCGAAGATTTCATGCACATAGTAGTGATTTTTCCTCACAGAGTTCTATGTCACTGTCATGTACTGAACAATGGAAGACAACTAGCGCTTTACCCACTTGTGATTGCGATCGACCTTCTGATGAAGACTTATGAGAAGCTCACGATCAGTCATCACACAAGGGGCAGATTCTTGAGGTTTTTGCACTGAGGCCTTTGCTTCAGAATCCTGGGTTGAAGTGTCATCATTGGTGGAGAAGGATGAAGCTTTGTGAAACTGACCATCCAATGGACGAGTGCCTTCATCAATGACAACATTGCCTTTTCCTTGAACTGAGGCAATTGTGCTCTTGAGGACTTCAATCGGGGGCAAGAAGCCGAAGTGATTCTGGAAGTCTTCCTTGAAGGGAACTGAAGACCTTGATCTGATGAACTTCATGATCCAGGGAGCATAAGGCTTCAGTTCAAATGGGGCTAGAGCAGCATTCGCTAATGCCCCCATGAAGAAATCATGGAAGTTGATGGGAATCCCATGAATATGTTGAACAACATATTCTTCATGACTCCCTCCACTTGTTCTTCTTCAGAGTTGTGACCCTTCTGAGGACATAGGGTATTGGTGAGAATGCGGTAGACCGTTAGTTGGTTTTCCAGGAGCCAATGGTTTGATCAGCACTTGCATCAGTTGGTTGGGTAGAGTAGGTTCATCAAACATGCAGCGTGCTTCTTCTGAAGGAATTGGGACAGGGACTGACTGAAGCAATTCAAATGCTGGAGCAGTGAGGTGAGTAGATCCGGTCATCTAGTCCAAGACCCAGGAGTTGATGTTAGAGGCATCACCTGTGATATGCAGTGTGGCGTAGAATTGAAGAATTAGCTCTTCATTCCAATCGTAGATGTCCACACAGAAGGGAAGAAGTCCTGCATCATGAAGAACCGTGAGCACCGACATGAAGGATGGAATTGTTTCCATATCAGCATCAGGACTTTGATGGTGCTCGAAGACTTTCTTTGATGAGGACATCCCTGCTAATGCTACACCCACAACTCTGACTTCTTTACATACATGACCAATTACAAGAGCTCGCGCACGTCAATTGAATTACCAGGTACTTTCGTTTCTTGCAAATCCTTCTAATGTTCATGAACATATGATGCTACCTAAATTAGATACTTTTGTTTTACTTATGAATGAAGGACCTAGCATGGATAAGAAGGATGACCATGGGAGCGGGATCAAGCATGGAGAAGAAGGTGCGCGCGCGGGAAAGAACAATGGAGCTTCCAGTGATGATTTTCGCACTTTGAAGCCACCGTAATGGGAGCAAGAAGCCTTGGACGAAATATGCATGATGCTACTTATAAAATTCATCCCTAGGCTAATATAGGTGCTACGCCACCTTATTGTTGGGCCAGGCCCATGTAATTTCGAAATACCATAATATAGGCTATTTTTAGAGTCCGTATGTATGGGGAAACTGAGATAAGGTCTGTTTCGGACCCCTCCTCCAAGGGGCCATGAAATTCCCCTCTATTCCCCCATATATACAGCCCTTAGGGCGTCGTTTTAGGGTTGGGTTTTGTTTAGATTACAAGTTCGCCATAGCTACAACTTTGCGTTCTTCGTTTGTGTTCCACGACCAGACAAAGGCGTCACAGAACCCCACTTCATAAATAAAGCTTTCCTCTCATATTCGCAATATCCATATTGCAATCTTAGTTTCTTGCTTGTTCTTCATTTGCGTGCAGGAAACAAACCCTCGTGGTCAGGTTGATTATGCTCCGGCATGGTCAATAACCTCTCGGAGTTGGTTTAGCGATTGCTAAGGCGCGGCGTCATCACACGTTCGTAGTCGGATCGTCAAAGTCTACTCCACCAAAAACGATAGCCACCATCTCATCGAAAGACAGGGACAACTTCGCCTCTATCATTCTTCTTCTCAATCAGAACTAATGCATAGTAGTTCATCTGAGTTGGAGTCTAGAATCTGGTTCGACCGGCCCTGGCTGACTAGGTACAAGATTTCGTTTTCAACTTTGGAGAGGGCATGGAGAAGCTCGATGGTTTGGAGAAGACATTCGACACCAAGATGGACGCCAAGTTTAATGCGGTGCTTGCCCGTCTACCACCACAAGCTGCACCTCCTATCCCTTTCGAACGACGAGCGCGACTTGTGCCTCTCGGCCCAGGCCAGCATACTAGTATTGTTGATACTGTTGCTACTTCTATGGCTCCTGCTACTACTGTCATTGAGCAGGTTGACGATTATGATGGTGATTATGATGATGAGGGAGAGGTTGCTCCAGATCTGCCTTAGGGGCAACCACCACGATACGCACCAGGTCAACCACATGGCTACAACCGTAACGGTAGGGCTGCACCCGCCCCTCAGGTACGGGATCATGACCATCTCCCTAAACTTAAATTGAATATTGCGATGTTTGAGGGTAGATATGTTCCTGATATATATCTTACATGGGAGTTAGAAATAGAACAACGTTTTACATGCTTACAATTTCCTGAGGATAGACGTGTTGCTGCCGCTGTTTGTTCATTCACTATCTTTGCTTGTGTTTGGTGGTCAGAACATTGTAGAATATACCATGCGAATATTCCAACTACTTGGGCTGCTTTGAAAACTGCTATGCGTAATCGTTGGGTGCCACCTTATTATCAACGTGAATTGCTTCAAAATTTGCAGCGTTTAAGACAAGGAAAAAATTCTGTAGAAGAATATTATCAGGAATTTCAAACTGGCATGATTAGATGTGGTATTGTTGAGGAGAATGAAGCTACGCTTGTACGTTTTATTGGTGGATTAAATAAAGAGATTCAGACTATTCTAGAGTATAAGGAGTATAACACTATCACTCATTTATTTCATCTTGCTTGCAAAGCTGAACGTGAAGTGTAGGATCGACAGGCAATGGCGAGAACTCCTTTTTCTACAGGTCGCACTTCATCATGGACGCCACGTACCTCCTCTACTTCCGTACGTCCTGCTGCAACGCTACCTACTCCCACCTCCACCTCCAACCGCGATACCAGGAAACAGGCTCCTAATACACCCTCTGCGAAGAGCACACTTTCTGGGCCTGCACAGAGCTCTTCTTCATCTATTGCATCCACAGGGCAAACACATGAGGTTATATGCCGTCGTTGCAAGGTTGGAGGTCACTTTGCGAGAGAATGCCCTTCCAAATGTGTAATGATTGTTACTGAGGATGGTGGATATGCGTCCGTTAGTGATTATGATGAGGACACTTTGGCTATCATTGCAAGTGAAGAACAGGGTGGCGAGGATGCAGAACCAGAGACACACTACATGGCTGCTGATTACGCTGATAGGTATGAAAGTTTAGTTGCTCAATGTGTTCTCAGTGTGCAGGTTACACAGGCTGAGCAAAATCAGAGGCACAACTTGTTCCGCACAAAGCGAGTTGTGAAGGAGCGTTCTGTTCGTGTCATCATCGATGGAGGGAGTTGCAATAACTTGGCTAGCGTGGAGATGGTGGAGAAGCTGTCTCTAACCACCAGACCACATCCTCATCCTTATTACATCCAATGGTTCAACAATACTGGCAAGGTTAAGGTGACACGTACTGTTCATGTGCATTTTAGCATTGCTACATATTCTTATTCTGTGGATTGTGATGTGGTACCCATGAAAGCATGTTCTGTTTTACTTGGTAGGCCATGGCAGTTTGATAAAAATTCTATACACCATGGTAGGACAAATCAGTATACTCTTGTTCATAAGGATCAAAATATCACTTTGCTTCCTATGTCTCCGGAACATTTTATGAAAGATGACATTTCTAGAGCTAGTAAAGCAAAACAGGAAAAAAATAAGAGTGAAAATCAGATTGAGCACAGGAATTTGAGCAACACCATAAGCATAATAAACCATCATCTATTGTTGCATCCGAAATAAAATTGAAGAGTGGATGTTTACTTGCTACGAAATCTGATATTAATGATTTGGATGTTGCTACATCTGTTTGCTATGCTTTTGTATGCAAAGAGGTATTATTTTCATTCGAGGACATGCCTCCCTTTTTGCCTCCTGCGGTCATTAACATTTTGTAGGAGTTCGCTGACGTCTTCCCACAAGACGTGCCACTGGGATTACCACCTATTCGCGGGATTGAGCATCAGATTGACTTAATTCCCGGTGCATCCCTACCCAACCATGCGCCATACCGTACCAATCTAGAGGAGACAAAGGAGATTATGCGTCAAGTACATGAGCTGCTTGACAAAGGTTATATACGCGAATCCCTTAGTGCTTGTGTTGTTCCTATTATTCTAGTGCCTAAAAAGGATGGTACATCGCGCATGTGTGTGGATTGTAGAGGCATTAATAATATTACTATTCGTTATCGTCATCCTATTCCTAGACTAGATGATATGCTTGATGAATTAAGTGGTTCTACAATTTTCTCCAAAGTTGATTTGCGTAGTGGATACCATCAAATTCGTATGAAATTGGGAGATGAATGGAAAACAGCATTTAAAACTAAGTTTGGATTATATGAGTGGTTAGTCATGCCTTTTGGGTTAACTAATGCACCTAGCACTTTCATGAGATTAATGAACGAGGTTTTACGTGCTTTCATTGGACGATTTGTGGTAGTCTATTTTGATGATATATTGATTTTTAGTAGATCTTTGGAGGAACATTTGGAACATCTACGTGCTGTTTTTATTGCTCTACGTGATGCACGTTGGTTTGGTAACCTTGGGAAGTGCACCTTTTGCGCCGATCGAGTATCTTTTCTTGGCTATGTTGTTACTCCCCAAGGAATTGAAGTTGATAAAGCCAAGATTGAATCCATTGAGAGTTGGCCGCAGCCCAAAATGGTCACACAAGTGAGGAGTTTTCTTGGCCTCACTGGTTTCTATAGGCGTTTTGTGAGAGATTTCAACATCATTGCTCCACCTCTCAATGAGCTTACAAAGAAGGACATGCCTTTTTCTTGGGGTACCGCACAGGAAGAAGCCTTCAAGGTTTTGAAAGATAAGTTAACACATGCTCCTTTACTCCAACTTCCTGATTTTAATAAGACTTTCGAGCTTGAATGTGATGCTAGTGGAATTGGGTTAGGAGGTGTGTTATTACAAGATGGTAAACCTGTCGCGTACTTTTCTGAAAAACTGAGTGGGCCTAGTCTGAATTATTCTACTTATGATAAGGAATTATATGCTCTTATTCGGACTTTGGAAACTTCGGAATTTGTTATACATTCTGATCATGAATCTTTGAAACATATTAAAAGTCAAGCAAAACTGAACCGTAGACATGCTAAATGGGTTGAATTCATTAAGACTTTCCCTTATGTCATTAAACACAAGAAGGGTAAAGAAAATGTTATTGCTGATGCTTTCTCTCGTCGATATACTATGCTTTCACAACTTGACTTTAAAATATTTGGTTTGGAGACCATCAAAGATCAATTTGTGCATGATGCTGAATTTAGAGATGTGTTGCAGCATTGTAAAGAAGGGAGAACATGGAACAAGTTCGTTATTAATGATGGATTTGTGTTTCGTGCTAACAAGCTATGCATTCCAGCTAGCTCCGTTTGTCTTTTGTTGTTACAAGAGGCACACAGAGGAGGATTAATGGGACACTTTGGCGTGAAGAAAACGGAGGACGTACTTTCTACACATTTCTTTTGGCCAAAGATGAGACGGGATGTTGAGCGTTTTGTTGCTCGCTGCACTACATGTCAAAAAGCTAAGTCACGACTCAATCCTCATGGTTTATATATGCCTTTGCCTGTACCTAGTGTTCCTTGGGAGGATATATCTATGGACTTTGTTTTAGGTTTACCTCGAACTAAGAAGGGGAGGGATAGAATATTTGTTGTCGTGGATAGATTTTCCAAAATGGCACACTTTATACCATGTCATAAAGTGATGATGCTGCTCATGTTGCTGATTTGTTCTTTCGTGAAATTATTCGGTTGCATGGTGTGCCAAATACAATTTTTTCAGATTGTGATGCTAAATTTCTTAGCCACTTTTGGAGATGTTTATGGGCTAAGTTGGGGACTAAACTACTTTTTAGTACTACATGTCATCCCCAAACTGATGGCCAAACTGAAGTAGTCAATAGATCATTGTCTACTATGCTTAGGGCTGTTTTGAAGAATAATCTGAAAATGTAGGAAGAATGCTTGCCTCATATTGAATTTGCTTATAATCGTCCGCTACATTCTACCACTAAGATGTGCCCTTTTGAAGTTGTGTATGGTTTCTTACCTCGTGCACCTATTGATTTGTTGCCTCTTCCATCTTCGGAGAAGGTTAATTTTGATGCTAAAGAACGTGTTGAATTGATATTAAAGATGCATGAGTTAACGAAGGAAAACATTGAGCATATGAATGCTAAATACAAAATTGCTGGAGATAAGGGTAGAAAACATGTTGTCTTTGCACCTGGAGATGTTGTTTGGTTACATTTACGTAAGGATAGATTTCCTGATTTGCGCAAGTCAAAGCTAATGCCACGTGCTAATGGTTCTTTTAAGGTGTTAGAGAAAATAAATGATAATGCATATAAACTTGAGCTGCCTATACAGTTTGGGGTTAGCCCCACTTTTAACATTGCAGATTTGAAGCCTTATTTGGGTGAGGAAGATGAGCTTCCATCGAGGACGACTTCAGTTCAAGAAGGGGAGGATGATGAGGACATCCCTGCTAATGCTACAACCACAACTCCGACTGCTATACATACATGACCAATTACTAGAGCTCGCGCACGTCAATTGAATTACTAGGTAGTTTTGTTTCTTGCAAATCCTTCTAATGTTCATGAACATATGATACTTCCTAAATTAGATACTTCTGTTTTACTTATGAATTAAGGACCTAGCATGGATAAGAAGGATGACCATGGGAGCGGGATCAAGCATGGAGAAGAAGGTGCGCGCGCGGGAAAGAACAATGGAGCTTCCAGTGATGATTTTCGCACTTTGAAGCCACCATAATGGGAGCAAGAAGCCTTGGACGAAATATGCATGATGATACTTATAAAATTCGTCCCTAGGCTAATATAGGTGCTGTGCCACCTTATTGTTGGGCCAGGCCCATGTAATTTCAAATACCATATTATAGGCTGTTTCTAGAGTCCGTATGTATGGGGAAACTGAGATAAGGTCTGTTCCGGACCCCTCCTCCAAGGGGCCACGAAATTCCCCTCTATTCCCCCATATATACAGCCCTTAGGGCGTCGTTTTAGGGTAGGGTTTTGTTTAGATTACAAGTTCGCCATAGCTACAACTTTGCGTTCTTCGTTTGTGTTCCACGACCAGACAAAGGCGTCACAGAACCCCACTTCATAAATAAAGCTTTCCTCTCATATTCGCAATATCCATATTGCAATCTTAGTTTCTTGCTTGTTCTTCATTTGCGTGCAGGAAACAAACCCTCGTGGTCAGGTTGATTGTGCTCCGGCGTGGTCAATAACCTCTCGGAGTTGGTTTAGCGATTGCTAAGGCGCGGCGTCATCACACGTTCGTAGTCGGATCGTCAAAGTCTACTCCACCAAAAACGATAGCCACCATCTCATCGAAAGACAGGGACAACTTCGCCTCTATCATTCTTCTTCTCAATCAGAACTAATGCATAGTAGTTCATCTGAGTTGGAGTCTAGAATCTGGTTCGACCGGCCCTGGCTGAGTCATATGGATTAGGACCAGTGAAGAATATGTGCTCATCAAAGAAATTTGACTTGAGGAATTTGGGGCACTTTGAGCCTTTGAATGACATTCTTGGCTTGGGCTGAAGGTTTGGCTTGAAGCGGCCCTTGATCTCCTTAGGCATAGGAGGAATTTCTTCCGATTGAGGAATTTGCGGAGCATTTTCCTCAGTCGCAGTTGGAGTAGCAAAGTCATCAGCTGGTGCAACTGGATTTTCTTCAGTGGATGGAGCGGCCATGTCATCAGATCCGTCGTGAATTTCTTCAGTCTGGGCAGGGGACTGAGGGATCAGCGACAGAGGAGTTGTCATTGGGTAATTTGGGTGAGCAGTTTCCCAATATTCGTCATTGATGATAGGAGTTGTGTTGCCAATGTACACATCCTCATCAATTTCTTCAACACCGGCCTCTTCAGCAGTAAACTAAGGCTGGGGCGATGATGCTTGTGGAGTTGAAGCATTTTCTTCCACTTCAATGTCTTTATGAATCCGCTCTGTCGAAGCAGTAGAATGATCTTCATCTTCATCATCTGGGATGACATAGTCAATGCCAAATGGAATTATCTCATAGGCTGGTGCTGAGGAGATTGGAGTGGCATCTAATGGTTCAGTTGAAGATTTTGGCAGAGTCTTCAACTTCTTCACAGCTGAGGAGTCTGAAGTTGAAGCTTTTCTCTTTAGAGCCTTCTTTTCAGTAGCCTTAGTATTCTTCACTTCTGATGCAGAAGGAAGGTTGACTTGCTTCATCTTTGAAGATTTTGGGGCTTTAGAGGAGGGTGAAGGGGCAACAGTTTCTTCAGGCATGACTAATGCAGTCGTCCTTGTAGGTTCAGTTTCATCAGGCACACCAGTGGAGGGTGCCCTGGTAGGTTCTTCAGCGCTCTGACTTTCTTCAGCAACGCTGGCAGTTTCCTCAGTAGGCTGAGCAGTTTCTTCAGCCTGAGGAATTTGTGGTTGGGAGCAAGATGCAACCCTTGAGTTGTGATCATTGATGACTTTATCAGCAATGTTGACAAAAGCAAACCTTGGCGCCTTGCCAATCAGCATAGTATTAATTGAATTCCTCACTGGGGCCTTTGATCTCAGACCGCACCTTTACAAGTTCCTCAGGAGACAGATTCAGAACATTTTTCTTCAAGAAATGCTCTTTCTTGTACTGAGCTTTCTTGGTTTTTCTAGCCTTTTCATACTTCCATTTTTCTTCAGCTATGAAAGTTGTGAGGACATGATCAGGACCAGAGGGCAGCTTCAAGTCATCAATGGGCATTTAGGGATCCTTGTGCCAGATGTCAATGAAGTTTAGTACAATTTTTGGATCAAGCAAAAGAGGAATTTGAGAGCCCTTTGCTTCAGCCACTCGTTGTTGATTGTTTCTGATGATTTCAGCCTGTTCCTCATCATCAGCTCCATCTGAGGAATCTGATGGTATTGTCAAAGCCACCTTCTTGGGTTGGGGACTTGGTCGAATGCCTCGTCTAGCAGTTGCTTTCATTTTCCTCAGGGAAGGACCGCTTGAGGAATGTGCTTGGGCTAAAGAACTTGCTGATGCCCCAGAAGCAATTGAGAATCCCTCAGTCCTTTGGCATGAGGCAAGATGCACAGGAGTTGAGGACTTAGCAGCAGCAGCCGAGGACTGAGCAGCTACTGACCCAGCAGCTGAGGCCTTTGAGGGCTTGAAAGTGCGTTATATCGGCTAGAGTGGGGTGAATAGGCGATTTTTACAAATTCATCATTTGAGGAATTTCAACTTTGAGGAATTTGAAATGTGATGAATAACTAGCGGCGGAATAAGTACTCAAATGCATGAGGAACATAGTGACAACATAGTCTTCATGATGAAATTAAACATGCACAAATAGAGAGTAGCGTGATACAGGATAAGCAGTGATGAACAAGATAACTTGAAGAATTTGAGGTGAGGAATTTGTGAAAGTCTTCAGTCAAAATCTTCAAATTGCAACAATCAATTTCATCAACAGATATATGAGGAATAGAGGGGTTGAGGAAATAGAACCAGATAGCTTGATGAAGACAATGGTTTGATGACCCAGTTCCAATTGCTGTGACAGTCGTAAGTCTGGTTTGGAGCGGCCTGGTATTTAAACCAGAGGACACACAATCCGAGGACACACAGTCCATACCGTATTTTCCTTGAGCTAAGGTCACATAGTCCTCGCCCAACACTCGTGGTAAGTCTTCAGGGTAGACTTCCAAAACCCTCACAAACTGGTCACCCGGCGATCCACAATTTACTGCTGGATGCTCTAGACCAAGGTCACTTCGTGGTCCCCAATTGACTGCAGGAGCACTAGACCATGACGCCTAACCGTCTTGAGGATACAAAGTCCTCAAAGGTAACAAGCATCGGTTCCACACATGAATTTCTTCAGTGATGCTCAATCACTATGGGTTTTGTGGTTTGGTTGTTTGTTTTTCCTCACTGATGATTTTCTCTCAAAGTCCTCACAGGATGGGTTGCTCTCAAATGACAAGTGTCAGTTCTCTCTCAGAGCAGCCAACCAGCTAGTGGTTGTGCGGGTTGGCTATTTATAGCCAGGGTGCAACCTGACATGATAAGACATAAATGCCCCCAATGATATGACCGTTATGTGGATAAGAACGATTGGGGACAGATGGCGCTAAGCACAGTAACGGTTGGAATTTCGAACTATGAAAGTCCTCAGCTTATCATGATCCTCACTTGTAGGCAATTCGCAGTCAGATCAATTTCCTCAGAGACCAGAAGACCTTCGCCTCTGTCACTGAAAAACTTGTCCAAACCGTAAGAGATTTCCAAAGGCTTCACTCGAAGAATTGTATGGGTTGAGGATTTTGGAGTTGAGCATCAGTTGGAAATTTTCCTTAGTATTACCTCGACCGCCATTAATAGTACGGTGTTTCCTATGACTCAAATAAAGGAAATAAAACTAAGAAAACAAAGGTCTTCACGCTTCATATTCCTCATTCATATCTTCAAGGTCACACCAACTTCTTCATTTTCAAAGTCTTCACAAAGTCTTCACAAAGTCTTCACCAAAGTCTTCACCAAAGTCTTCACCAAAGTCTTCACCAAAGTCTTCACTTGAAGACATACATTTTTAGGGGTCGATAATATCCGAATATATCAAACTCTCATCGACTTATAGAGCCTGTGTACACTCACAAACTCATCAGTGCCTTAACCTATAAGTCTTCAATACATCAAAATCACTAAGGGGCACTAGATGCACTAACAGGGCTGAGCTTGAGGAATCTGTTGTGATGACTTTGATGATGAAGGATTTGAATTCACAGCAGATTTCTTCATCATATTTTTCTTTGGAGTACTAGCAGAGGCTCCGGCAGTGGCAGCAACAACATAGTCTTCATTGAATTTCTTCACTGGAGCTTCGGCAATCGTCTAAAGTTTGAGTTGACGCTTTGCCCACTGAGCGGAAAAGTCTTCACCATGAGCAACACTTGTGGGATCAACCTCTTGATCATGAGCAGGAGGAGCCCTTTTGCAAAGGGGTTTTAGTGCGAATTTCTTCATATATTTCTGAGTGACATAGCGATATTCTTTCCACTCCCTCACCCATCTTTGTTCAATCCTCTGAATTATGATTTTCCTCTGTTCTTTCGTTTCTTTTCCGTGTATGGACTCATCTGGTGTACAGTAGCCAGCATACAAATGTTCAGGTATCTCAAAGGTAGTATTTTGTTCAGCCTTCTTTCCACCTTTCTGTGGCTTCTTCCCATCAGCCATTTTCTTCAGCTGAGGATTTTGAACTCTTGAAGATTCTGAAGAAGTGCATAGTTTTTCCTCAAGAAATGCTGCAAATGAGTTAAGTTGATGAGAACCTAGTGATTCATCAGCGGACATGTTTGTACCTATGAATAGAGTATATGTGCGAGGAATTTGAAGAGGTCATATGCGTTCTCTGATTTTTTTTCAATAAAATCAGGTCTGAGGAATTTGACCATTGGTGTCTTGAGGAATTTCACTAAGTGTTCTTTGTCTTAGGTTCCAGAGTTGTGCAAATTTTGAGGATTTACACAATTGAGGAATCTTGAAGAAAATCATAACTTCGGGAAAGACATCCAGTGTATGAACATGTAAGGTGCTTTAGAATGAGATTCTTGAAGAATAAACACCTTTGTGAAGATTTAAGAAAACTAGAAGATCAAACAAGGGTAGTAAAAATAGATTTTATTTACCCTAGTGAAGAACACGAGGAACTGTGAGATGAGATTGAGGAAGTTTGTCAGCCCAGATCTCCCATGCCCTACCTTGGCAGAGGAAGACAGCTACAGCGGTGGCAGGATGAAGACTTCCGTGACCGATGTGAGTACGACGATGGCAAGGTCGAGGCAGTGAAGCTCTTCCACACCGGCGGTGATGATTTTAGCGGCGGTGCTAGGTCGGAGCTCGGGAGAGAGTAGGAGTGAGGAGTAACCGAGCACAGTGAAAGGGGAAGGGGTATTTATAGTGGAGGTGAAAACCAATCCGTCTGAAGATTTTGGACCAGATTGCCCCTAACCCTTGCTCTCCACACGACATGTGTCACCCACGTTCTAAGTAGTGGTTATAGTGGGGGATCGTGGGTTATCGAATTGGAACCGATTGAGAGGGAAACGCCGAAAATTTTGATAGTAAATTTTTTATGTTTCCGTTCGCAAATTCTTCAGCTGTCAAGGACACAGTGAAGACTTTGAACGGGTTTCAAAGTAGAACGCATATGAAGAATTTGTGAATAGACTGGGTTGAGTTTAGAATAGAGGGGGAAAGGGTCCAATCACATTCACTTAGATGAAAATCAACTTGAAGAATTAGCAATAAGTGAATGCTGTTGAGGACAATGAAAACTCATATATATATAGTCAATGAAGAACATGAATTTTATAGTTTGAAGAATTTGAAAAGTTGAGGAATTTGAAAAATTGAAGAATTTGCAAATTTGAGGAATTTGAAAATTTCAAGAATTTTCAAAATGACAAAAAACTCAACTTTGAAGAATTTCAATTATGGTTGGTGGCGTGACCCACCGTATAAGAATGATGACTTCAGACACCGCGTACAATTGTCGTAGGGTTTTGAGAATCAAATTCTTCATTAATTTCTTCACACTTAGAGGGTTATTCTTCATTGATTGAAGAAAAATGTTACTTCGTGTGTTGCACATCTAAGTCATCAATTTTGCATAAGTGTTAGGATGTGTGTCCTTTTTCAAAGAACATTCGAAGATTCTAAGATATTTAGCTCACACCGCAACTTGCAAAATTTCTTTTCATCCAAGGGCTTTGTGAAGATGTCGACCAGTTGTTCTTCAGTAGGGATGTGGTCGATGGAGATGTCGCCCTTGAGTACATGATCTCGAAGAAAGTGATGACAAATCTAGATGTGCTTGGTCTTTGAATGCTGAACTGGGTTGTAAGCAATCTTGATGGCACTCTCGTTCTCGTAGTAGAGAGGCACATTCTTCAACTTGATGCCATAGTCGTTGAGGGTTTGCTTCATCCACAGAAGCTGAGTGCAACATGGACCAACAACAATGTACTCATCTTCAGTAGTAGATAGTGGCACGTAGTTCTGCTTCTTCGAGGACCAGCAAACTAAGGATTGTCTGAGGAAATGACATGTGCTTGAGGTTGACTTGCGATCCACACGACCTCCAGCATAGTCAGCATCAGAGTATCCGACGAGGTGAAGGCATTGGAGTTTTGACGCCTTTGCAATCTTGCATGTCGAATTTCCTCAGAACATCTTTGAGGTATTTCTCTTGAGATATGAAGATGCCATTGTCTTGC
This sequence comes from Hordeum marinum, assembly GCA_022496015.1. NCBI lineage: Eukaryota > Viridiplantae > Streptophyta > Magnoliopsida > Poales > Poaceae > Hordeum > Hordeum marinum. The sequence goes on along the minus strand of CM039674.1, from coordinate 209,299,055 downwards.
TGACAAATTTGAAGACCTAAGAAGAATTTCAACTCTCCCATCATAGACATTTGATATTCTTCACTCATCATATAGGAAAATTTATCACTATAACGTTTGTCAATACAGCCAAAGATAATATCGTCTACGTATATTTGGCATATGAACAGTTATTGTCATAGGATTTTGTTAAAAGAGTTGGATCGAGTGAACTAGGTTGGAAGCCTTTCTTCATGAGGAATTCCTTCAGAGTATCGTACCACGCCCGAGGGGCTTGCTTGAGGCCATAGATGGCCTTGTTGAGTCTGAAGACTTTGTCAGGATGCTTAGGGTCTTCAAAACCTAGGGGTTGAGCAACATATACTTCTTCCTCAAGCTTACCATCGAGGAATGCACTTTTCGTATCCATTTGATATAAGATGATATCATCATGGTTAGCATAAGCAAGCAATATGCGAATAGCTTCAAGTCTAGCAACAGGTGCAAAAGTTTCATCAAAGTCAATTCCTTCAACTTGTGTGTAGCCTTGAGCTACAAGACGAGCCTTATTCCTTACCATAAGACCATTTTCATCTTGCTTGTTGCAGGAAATCCACTTGGTACCTATGATGTTATGCTTGCAAGGATCTGGCCGCTTGACAAGTTCCCACACATTGTTGAGCTTGAATTGATGCAATTCCTCTTGCATAGCTTTAATCCACTCAGGCTCCTTGAAAGCTTCATCAACTTTGGTGGGCTCTATGATAGAGACAAAGGCAAAGTGCCCACAAAAGTTAGTCAAATGTGAAGCTCTTGAGCGAGTGAGAGGACCTGGTGCATCGATGTCATCGATGATTTTGTCAATCTGCACTTCATTTGCAACTCTTGGATGAGCAGGTTGACGTGGCTGAGGATTTTCTTTAGCACCATTTTCTTCAGGTGTATCAGCATGAATGTCTTCATTTGTCGGAATGACTTCCTCAATGGGTATGTTTTCTTTAGTAGCCTTCAGCTTAATGGATTCCTTAAGAGCCTGCTTATCTAACACAAAAGGCAGGCGCTCTCTTTGCGAGCCGTCAATTTCATCGAACCGCACATCTAAAGTTTCAACAACCTTTTGGTGGTAGGTGTTGAAGACTCTGTAGGTGTGTGAGTCCTTTTCGTAACCAAGCATAAAACCTTCATGTGCTTTCAGTGCAAATTTAGAACTATGGTGAGGATCTCTAATCCAGCATTTTGCACTGAAGACTTTGAGATAACTTAGATTGGGTTTCTTGCCATACATAAGTTCATGCAAAGTCCTCTTGGAGAATTTGTGAAGATATAATCTATTGATGATGTGGCATGCGGTATCAATTGCCTTAGGCCACAAGCGACGAGGAGTCTTGTATTCATCAAGCATGGTGCGTGCCATCTCAACAAGAGTCCTGTTCTTGTGCTCCAAGAAGCCGTTCTGCTGAGGAGTATAAGGGGTAGATAACTCATGAGTAATACCAAGTTCATCAAGATATTCATCAAGATTGTTGTTCTTGAACTCAATCCCATTATCACTCCCGATATGCTTGATCTTGAAGCCAAAGTTGGTGGAGGCCCTTGAAGCAAATCGTCTGAAGACATCCTGCACTTCAGACTTGTATAGAATAATATGTACCCAAGTGTAATGAGAGTAATCATCAACAATGATAAAGCCATATAAACTTGAAGAATTTGTTAGTGTGGAGTAATGAGTGGGGCCAAAGAGATCCATGTGAAGCAATTCAAAGGGTTGAGTCATGGTCATGATTGTCTTCGAGGGATGCTTGGATTTGGTCATCTTCGCAGACTCACATGCACCACAGAGGTGGTCCTTGAGAATTTTGACACCTTCAATGCCAATGACATGCTTTTTCTTTACGAGTGTGTGCAAGTTCCTCATACCAGCATGTCCAAATCATCGATGCCACAACTAGCCTTTTGAGGACTTTGCAAGTAGGCATGTGGCAGGCTGATGACCTGTAGAGAAATCAACAATATACAAGTCTCCGATCCTAAAGACTTCGAAGACTTTGGAATTGTCAGATTCCATGATGACAACACATCGATATTTTCCAAATACAACAACCATATCAAGATCACAAAGCATTGAGACAGACATAAGGTTGAACCCAAGGGATTCGACAAGCATCACCTTAGCCATGGTTCGGTCCTTCGAGATTGCAACCTTACCTAGACCCAATACCTTGCTTTTTTTCCTTTGTCTGCATAGGTGATATGCTTCAGATGAGATGGAGCAAGTGGCAAATTCATCCAAAGACTCTTGTCACCAGTCATGTGGTTCGTGCATCCACTATCGAGGACCCACTTAGTAGCTTTTGGTGGTTCAACCTGCAGATGAATTAGTACAACTCATGAACTCATATGCTTCAGAGTGAAGAATATGACATCAATTTCATCACAAGATAGTAAGCAAGTAGTCTGAGGACGTGAGAAATGAGGAATTCATTTCTACATGGTTAGCTTGTGTCCTTTCAAGCATTTCCTCAGGTCTCCAACAAATTCATCAGATGATCAAGTTCATCTGGAGACTGACCCTGCATAAGAAATTAGTTCAATTTCTTCACCACCCACATCTTAAGGGGTGGTAAAGAGTTCATCATTCTATGAGCACCATATGAGAAGGGAGGCATTGAAGCAAGTGCGCTTTGTTTGATAGGGCGAGGGTTAGAGTACTCGTATGAATAAACAGAGAAATTCTTCAAGGACTTATGAACATAATGGTTTGAAGAATGATGCACATATTCATAACTTTTAGATTTTCCCTGAGAAATAGAGGCATTAGCACGAGAATGATATTTTTGACCATTTGAGGAATTTGGTCCAAGTGAAGACTTTGGTCCATATGAGGAATTTGATCTGGGGTTCGTGTTCTTCATGAGTGCGGTCGTGAGGACATTCACTTGAAGATTTTGTAGGTAGCTCTTGGGAACCCATATTTTCTTCATAGGAGAACCGTTCCTGCAGTTAGTTCCAACAAATCTAGAAAATACTTTACCTTTCTGATTTTTGAAGAATTCAAAGTTGGAGTAAAGTGACTCATCAGAGGAATATGAGGTTTCAAAAGTAAAGCCAGATAAAGTGGATGGATCTATGAGAGGTCCTTTTGCAGCAACCCATGAGGTTTTGGGGTACTGCTCAGGTGTCCAGTAGGATCCATCTATGTTGAGTTTCCCCACAAAGGCAATACCCTCTTTCCTAGGGTTCCTGTTCAGAATCTGCTTTTTGAGAAGATCGCAAAGGGTTTGATGCCCTTTGAGACTTTTGTACATGCCTGTCACATACAATTCCTTCAACCCTGCATTTTCGTCAGTGATACTTGTGCTATCCTCAGATGAGGAATTTGAGACCACTGGAATAGTTGAAGAATTTGCAGCAATAAAAGCATTTGAACATTCAGGTGAAGAATTTGCAGTTTCATGTTCGATGCATTTCAAACAAGGTGGAAGAAATTCTTCCTGAGCGGTACTGATCTCTTGGGCCAGTAAGGAATCGTTTTCCCTTTGGAGATCATCATGTGACACCCTTAGTTTCTCGAGATCTTGCTTTCTTTGAAGAAATTCATAAAAAAGCTTCTCATGATCGGCTAAGAGAGCATTATGATGACTCTGAAGGTTATCATACTTTGTCTGAAGACTTTTGAGGTCGTTAGACAAAGTTTGAGTCTGATCCACTTCCTCATTCAACAAATCATCGCTTTTGTCCAGCATTTTCTGAAGCTTTTCAAGTGCACTTTGTTGCCTAGTAGCAATATTAGCAAGTTTGGCATAGCTAGGTTTCACATATTCATCGGATTCACCATCACTTGATTCACAGGAAGAGTGATGCTTATGTACCTTGGAACCTTTAGCCATGAAACAATAGGTGGGAGCATAATCATCATTGCTGACGTCAGAGTCGTTGGAGTAGTCATTTTCTTTATCATTGAAGATGGACTTCCTGACGAAGGCAGTAGCGGGAGCAAGGCTAGCGACACCAGATTCAGATTCTACCTCAGATTCTTCCTCTTCTTCATATTCTTCAGATTCTTCTTCTGAGCCCATTTCCTAGCCAATGAACGCCCGAGCCTTTCTCGAACCATTCCTCTTGTGCATTGAGGACTTTGAAGATGAGGACTTTGAAGATTTCTTCTTTTTCTTCGAGTCATCAGAACTGTCGTCCTTGTAGTTCTTCTTCTTCTTCTTTGATTCTTTTTCCCATAGAGGATAGTCAGAGATGAAGTGACCAGATTTCTTGCATTTGTGACAAGTTCTTTTCTTGTAGTCATCTGAGGAATCTGATTTCCTCAAACCGCTTTTTGATGACTTTCCAAATCCACCTCTCCTTGAGAACTTCTGGAATTTCCTCATGAGCATTGCTAGCTCCTGACTCAGTTCTTCAGGATCACCTAGGCTACTATCAGCATCTTCGCCTTCAGATGAGCAAATTACTTTTGCCTTCAGAGCACGAGATCTTCCATAGCTTGGCCTGTAGAGGTCTCTCTTCTCAGCTTGTTGGAATTCATGAGTATTGAGTCTCTCAAGAATATCAACAGGATCAAGTGACTTGTAGTCTCCACGTTCTTGAATCACCAAAGGCAGAGTATCGAATGAGGAATCAAGAGATCTTAGCAGTTTCTTCACCACTTCATGGTAGGTGATATCAGTGGCACACAGTGCTTGAAGCTGATTGGAGATATCAGTGAGGCGATTAAAAGTTTGCTAAACATTTTCATTGTCGAGTCTCTTGAAGTGGTTGAAGAGATTGTGAAGAACATCAACACGAGAATCATGTTGAGTGGAAACACGTTCGTTGACTTTGGACAGCCTATCCCAGATAAGCTTAGCAGTCTTCAAAGCACTCACTCTCCCATACTAACCTTTGCTCAGATGGCCATAGATGATATTCTTCGCTTGAGAATCGAGTTGCTTGAATCTCTTTGTATCAGCAATAGTAACAGTCGGAGAAATGCGGGGAACACCATTTTCCACAACGTACTAGAGATCGTTGTCAATTGCCTCAAGACGCATGCGCATCTTGTTCTTCCAGTAGGGATAGTCTGTCCCATCAAAGGTAGGACATCCTGCGAAAACCTTGTTCATACCTCCAGTCAACATAACTAGAACTCCAGGTGGTTAAACTAAAATCATAAAGAACAAGGGAGTACCTTGCTCTGATACCAATTGAAAGTGCGTTATATCGACTAAAGGGGGGTGAATAGGCGATTTTTACAAATTCATCACTTGAGGAATTTCAACTTGAGGAATTCGAAATGTGATGAATAACTAGCAGCGGATTAAGTACTCAAGTGCATGAGAAGCATTGCAATAGCATAGTCATCATGATCAAATGAAACATGCACAGATTACAAGTAGCGTGATATAGGATAAGCAGGTGAGGAACAAGGTAACTTGAAGAATTTGAGGTCAGGAAATTTTGAAAGTCTTCACTCACATTCTTCAAACAGTAATGATCAATTTCATCAACAAGTATATGAGGAATAGAGGGGTTGAGGAAATAGAACAAGGTAGCTCAATGAAGATAATGGTTTGATGACCCAGTTCCAACTGCTGTGACAGTCGTACGTCTAGTTTGGAGCAGCCTGGTATTTAAACCAGAGGACACACAGTTCTAGGACACACAGTCCTTACCGTATTCTCCTTGAGCTAAGTTCACAAAGTCCTCGCCCAACACTCGTGGTAAGTCTTTAGGGTAGACTCCCAAAACCGTCACAAACTGGTCACCCGACGATCCACAATTGACTACTGGATGCTCTAGAGCAAGGTCACTCTGTGATCCCCAATTGACTGCAGGATGCACTAGACCATGATGCCTAACCATCTGGAGGATACACAGTCCTCAAAGGTAACAAGCATCGGTTCCACACAAGAATTTCTTTAGTGATGCTCAATCACTTTGGGTTTGGTGGTTTGGTTGTGGGCTTTTCCTCACTGATGATTTTCTCTCAAAGTCCTCGGAGGATGGGTTGCTCTCAAATGACAAGTGTCAGTTCTCTCTCAGAGCAGCCAACCAACTAGTGGTTGTGTGTGTGTGGGGGGGGGGGTGGCTATTTATAGCCAGGGTGCAACCTGACATGATAAGACATAAATGCCCCTAATGGTATGACTGTTATGGGGATGTGATGATTGGGGACAGCTGGCGCTAAGCACATCAATAGTCTGAATTTAGAACCATGAAAGTCCTCAGGCTTATCATGTTCCCCACTTGTAGGCAATTCGCGGTGGCGAAATCCTAAGTCCTTAGTCAGACCAATTTCATCAGAGACCAGAAGAGCATCGTCTCTGTCATTGAAGAGCTTGACTGAACTGCAAGATATTTCCAAAGGCTTCACTCGAAGGATTGGATAGGTTGAGGCTTTTGGAGTTGAGCATCAGTTAGAAATTTTCCTTAGTATTACCTTGGCCCCCTTTAACAGTACGTTGTTTCCTATGACGCAAAGAAAGGAAATCAAAGTATGAAAGCAAAAGTCTTCATGCTTCATAGTCCTCGTTCATATCTTCAAGGTCACACCAAGTTCTTCATTTTCAAAGTCTTCAGCGAATACCAAAGTCTCCAGCAAAGTCTTCACCAAAGTCTTCAATTGAAGACATACATTTTTAGGGGTCGGTAATCTCCGAATATATCAAACTCCTCATCGACATATAGAGCCTGTGTACACTCAAAAACACATTAGTTACTTAACCTATAAGTATTCGATACACCAAAATCACTAAGGGGCACTAGATGCACTTACAGGGTTGCACCTCCTTGTCGGGGATATAGCTCCAATCCCCTCGCCACTCTTCCCACTTCTTGTGCAGGAAGCCAGGAGGATACACTTCCTTCCGGGAGATGTGAGGGATCCATGTAATGCTGTCGGAAATGTCATCCTTGCCCTCTATACGAGGATAGAAGAAATGGCGGGAAAGGGAGACATTGGGGGTTATTCCTATGAAGTTGTCGCACAAATGCACAAAAACAGAAAGGGTAGTCACCACATTTAGTGTGAAATCAAGTAGGCGGAATCCACAAGCCCATAGTAGAAATACGCCACGAAGAACGAGTACTTCTCATGCCCAGGCCTAGTATCCCCTAGGAGCACTAAAGGAGACGAGTGCGGCTTCGTCTCCCTCCCCACATTGGAGCGTACCTCGCAATGAGCTCATGCGACAACAGCGAGCAAGGGAGCAAGACGGCAGACTTTCTCCTCACCGCCGCCAGGACCTCCTTTTCATCCGCGTCAGTCGCCTTCTTGGCCTTCTTCACCATGCCGGCCGGGGCAGAGGTGGATGTGCAGTTCGTGGGCATACGGAGGCGGGGGCGAGGAAGGAGAGGCTCGGGAACTTTGTGAGAGCTAGCAAGAGAAGAAGCAGCAGACCAGGAAGGGTATGATTGGGAGAGCCATGCCCACGCAGGAGCCACTATTTATACCCGAGCAGGAGACGCAATGGTCTCCACCCCCGGCCTCACATGACGCAATGCGACGGCACGATTCGTCCGGGCAACCGTCCCGCTCGTCCACTCCTATGAACCATAGTTACTTCGCATCATGGGAAAGGCCAGCAGAAACAATCATAACTACCAGGAAACTCGTCCACGCACGCCTGAGCACTATTTTGGGCCTAGCCCAACGACGCTGCCCGTGTATGCGTATGGCCCAGGCCCGGGTGCTACTGTCGGTGTACTAAGACCCGGGGGCTCTTCATACCCAGACTTGTGCATGTGCAACCACTGCTTGTGAACTGACAAGTTCTCATCGAGCTCACGTCGAATCCCAAGAGATGGGGGAAGTTAGCGGCAAGCCCCTCGGGCGACGAAGCCAACCACAAGCAGTGACCGACAAGCTCCCAGCCTGCCAAGGCACCACTCCTCCTCGCCTGGGGGCTGATTGTCTCCATCGGAGGAGGTGTCAGGCTGGCAGGCGGACTGGCGAAGCTGGCCCGGGCACGTGCCCCGTGTGGCAGGCCCGTGGAAGCTTTAATGACACACATCGCGTGGCATGGCACAATAATAGGAGGTAGCAAGGCGAACAACACAGAAGGAGAGGCAATCCTTGCCGAGAAACATCGCTAGCACACCACCTCACGGCACATTCAATGCGCTTGTCCTAGTCTGTCAGAGTTAGGTATTTCCCACTACCTCTCCTGACAAGTGGTATCGATAGCCGTAGTAGGCACTGTACTTGTAGGAAAAGACCATCATAGGCCTTGTGGTGACCCCTTTGACTATAAAAGGAGGCTCGTGGCTACCTTAGAAAAGGTCGACACTGTGTTCAATTACACGAGCAGCTACACATCCCGGGCATCCTTGCCTGGTTGCTGGGCATCTGTACTTGGACTCACATAACCAACTAGACAAAGACATGACGTAGGGTTTTACACTTCCAAGCGGCCCAAACCTGTATAAACCCTCACGTGCACATTGATCGACCGATGCTCTTTGCGCATCCGAAACCCCCCCATCGAACCGAAAAGGGGCCCTAAAGGTCCCATAGATCATCGCCCCGACACCAAGTTGGTAATTCCCACTAGCATATAGATGTGACAAAACAAGCGACTCTCTATATGAAGAACATGGTGCCACACTGAGGCACAAGTGTGGTAAAGGATAGTAGCAAAGTCCCTTCTCTCTTTTTCTCTCATTTTTTTATTGTTTTATGGTGAGCTTTTCTCTTATTTGTTTCTTTTTGCCCTGCCCCCCCATTTTTTTATGGTGGGACCATTTGGCATCCCGCATTTTTTATTTTATTTTTTGTCCAGAGTCTCATCCCAACTTGTGGGGAAATCATAGTCTCCATCATCCTTTCCTCACTAGGAAAATGTCTAATAAGGATGATCATCACACTTTTATTTACTTACAACTCAATATGAAAAACTGATAGGACAATATGACTCTACATGAATGCCTCTGGCAGTGTACTAGGATGTGCAAGATCCAATGTGACATGTATCAAAAATATGATGAACGGTGCCTTTGCCACAAATACTATGTCAACCCTATATTATCATGCAAAGCAATATGAGGGTGAATGAACTAGTCATGTTAAGTGACGATGGAATTTGCATGGCAATATATCTCAGAATGGCTATGGAAATGCCATAATAGGTAGGTATGGTGGATGATTTGAGGAAGATATAATTAGGCATATGTGCAACAGAGTGTATCATGTCACGGGTGTCAGTGTCAAAACCGGCGGATCTCGGGTAGGGGGTCCCGAGGTGTGAGACTTGGATCGATGGTAATAGGGGACGAAGGAGACGATGTTTACCTAGGTTCGGGCCCTCCTATGGAGGTAAAACCCTACGTATTGCTTGATTATATTGATGATGTATATGTTATAGACTTGATCTACCTCGAGATTGAATAGTTAAACCCTAGATGAGTTGGCCCCTCCTCTACAACCTAAAACACTTTGGCTTATATAGATGCCGAGGGTACCTAGGGTTTACACATAGAAGGAAAAACATGCCTATCCACTATTCCAATCTTGGAGGACACCCCATGAATCCCGAAGCTTACTTCCTGGAGATAGGGGCTTCGATCAATCCAATTCTCCGTAAACAACCCAAATAGTCCGGCCCATGAGAAACAGGTCGGCCACCCGAGGATCCCTTAAACCAGGACTCCCTCAGTAGCCCCCGAACTAGCCTCCAACGCCAAGGGCCTTAGCTCTAGCTTCGCTTGATCAGAGGCTTCAGCTTGCGAGGCTAGTTCTTCTCCTCAATTAGTGATCGGCCGAGTTTAGTTATTCATCCGATGACATGTAGTTTTTCCTGTTCTGTGATTCATCCGAACACCACGAATAGCTTAGCCCCGAAGTCCAAGCATCACAGAGTAAACAGAGTTACGTGACAACGTTTTCTGACGAAAGGTCGCGACCCACCACGACCGTTGGACCAGTTGCAAAAACTCGATCCGTGGTTCGAGGATGTTTTCATCGGCATGATCCATCAATGCACAGATCGTGCTCCATTTCACATGGGATATATTTAATCATGCATGTGTAATGGCACACACGTCTTGGGAAGTGGAGGGATACACGACGCAGTAAAGGGAGGTTAACTAATGACCAGTCCCATAAGAAGGGAAAAATCCCAAGGCACAAGCACGCTTCCCATTCGCATCCTCTGCTTCCCCAACCTTTTGAGCCTCCAGAGCACAAATCTAGGTTTTCCACAACTCCTCATCTTAACTCGCTCATGGCCAGTTTTGGTTCCAACGGCAAGTGGGAGGCCTCCACGGTCACCGAACAGGATATCTGGGACCTGAAGGATGCTGGCTACCTCCCCGCCAACATCTACCACCGTGCTCTGGAGAAGAACCAAGTGGTTCGTGGTTCCCACTCCCAAGCAAGGCGATAGGGTGGTTTTCATCCCTCACTTCATCCCGGGATTGAGCTTTCCGCTCCACCCCTTCGTCAGGGGCTCAAGTTCTTCTACGGACTCGACTTCCATGACCTCCCGCCGAACTCCTTCATGCACATATCAGCCTTCATCATCCTCTGCGAGGCCTTCTTGCGGGTTGAATCGCACTTTAGACTGTGGATCAAGACAGTTAATATCAAGCCGAAGTGTGTCATAGGTGAACATGCAGATTGCGGTGGGGCGGTCTTCAGCAAGCTCCCTCGCGTCGGATGCCCATCCGGCACCTTCATCGACACCATCAAAACTTGGCAAAAAGAGTGGTTTTATGGGCTGCCCCGGCCGAAATCAGATCCAGTCCCCCCACCAGATTGACCTCATGGCTCTGAAAGGGCCTCGACTAGGGGCCGGATGCTGAGGTGGATAACTTGAAGTGGCACATGCCTCAATGATCAAAGGCGAGCTCAAGCTAGCCAACGTAGTTCAGATCATGCTTCATCAGCGCATCCTCCCCTGTCAGCATCGAGCCTCTCCCATGTGGGCTTATCGTCTTGACGATGAGCCTACTATTCGTCTGCTCTTCCGCACCACTCTGGAGAAGCTGTGGAAGGTGTTGTTCAAGGCCCAAGAGAACTGGCCAGCCGAGGAGGAGGATCATGGCCTTCATGCCGATAACCCTCCTTCCCAGGTATAACATAGTTTTAATAGACCGACTCTATTTTCCAAAAAAAATCTAAGAACCTTTCCGATCACCTTTGCAAAAGTGGCTGACCAAAGCCGTAGACATCAACTGTCCGGCACCACAGCCCGAAGACCCTAGGTCCAAGCTATTGTGGGAGATGCTCGTCGTGGCACCTTACAAGGCGCTAGAAAAGAAGGAGAAGAAGAAAAAGACAGGCTGCGAAGGCCTCTGCATCAAGAACTAGCCGGATGCTATGTCCGAGGAAACCCATGCCTCCTCCAATCAAGAGGAGGAGCATGATGATGACAGGGAAGGCGATCCCCCCTGCACAACAAAGAGGGTGGCTTCACCGGACGACGTAGATGAGGTACCTCCTCCTACCCCAAAAAGGCGTGTCGGCCGCAGTTGATTCTGTCCGACGATATTTCGGAGTCAGACATCGAGTCCAAAGACTTCAAGAAGGTTCCTAAAAGGAGCCTAAGGGTCAAGCCTCCATCTCGAAGGTAAGAATCCGAAGACTCCCTGAGCTATCAATGCCAAGTTTCGAATGTTACTAACACGTAAGCGCCTGTTGATCTGCAGCCCACCACGCGTTCTCCCAACCGACCAAGTTTCGGATGGGGAGACCCAACCCACCGAGCTAGCGGAGAGCAGGACCGCATCGCATCCCACCCCTCCTTGCGCCACGAAGGATGTCACGGAAGTATCATCCCACGAGGCTCCTATGGAGCCGAGCACCTGCGGTGGGGGCGACGACGTCATGGTGGTGGTTAACTTCTCTGCCACCAAAGACTGGCGGGAGGAACCCCTCCTGGATACTGAGGAGGCCGGATAGAGGGATGTACAGTCCCCTCCACGGTCATCTCCAGAGCGCACCATGCCTCCGGAGCCACCGGTTCAATCCCCGGTTGGAGATCGGGCTAACATAGCACTACTGGCACCATCGACCCATGGGTGGCCGGTCATGGGGGAGGATCTATCAAGCGCCTCCATCTTCGAGGAACACCGAACCCTTATGGGTGTGGTTTTGCAGAGCATTTAGTCCATTGATAATGGACTCCAGGAGGCCTTCAACGATCTCCTAACGGGCTTCTAGGTGAGCCATGTAATGTTCTGTTTCTGGAATATTGATTTATTACATTTGTGTTATCGTTATATATATAGCAACCCCCGAGCCCTAGGTGAGTTTGGAAAAAATCACCTGGGAATCAATCATAAATCATTGTCTGGACAATGTACGATAGTATATTTGTTCGGAATGTTCTAACAACCCTTAAGAGGACCGAACATAGGGTCATGTTTATGACAGTTCGGAGGTTGAAACCCATGTAACCTGATATGCTTTGATATTTGTAGGCCTCGTCATCGGTGCCGGCTGCTAATGCAGCCGAGCTAGATGAGTTAATTCGGAAGCTCAAAAACTCCGAGGACGAGCTTGATGCTTTGAACAAGAGATTTGAGGAGGCGCAAGGTAAGCCGAATTGTAATGTCCAAAATTTTCATCACCAGTGATTTGTATTGTCGAGGTAGTATGGTTACATCTTTGATACTTACACAGCCTCGGCAAAGGAAAATGAGAAGCTCAAGGCTGAGCTTCAGAATGCAAAGCAAGAAGCCGCGGTCGAGAAGGTGGCGGCCGAACAAGCTGCTGTCGCACTTTCCGCTCTAAAAGACACAAGCGCCAAACATGAGGCTCGAGTGGAGGAAATCCAGCAGGAGCTCAAGGACGTCATCCAGAAGTGTGAGGACATTGAGGAGAAAGGCAAGGAGCAGGCTGCTGAACTATCCACCCTGAAATCGAATCTCCAAAAGGAGCAGGTGGATAGACGGTTCTTTGAAAAGCAAGTCCACCAAGTTAAGGATATCACGGATGGTACGCCGTATTTACTACAGTGTGTATTTGGTGATAGCAGGTTAGCATTGCTCACCCAAGTGTGGCGTTCCTCAGGCACCTGCTCGGATCTCCAGAAGAGCATAGCAGACGCGAATCAGTTCTATTCTTTGTAGGGAGAAGGGGATGAAGCTCGGCTATTCTGGGCGCAATTTGAAGCCCCCGAGCGCTCTCCTCTCCTTATCGAGAAGATGAAGCAGCTGATGGAGCAACACCGGATGGCGGAGCCAGCCATGAAGGATCTCTCTATCCGGCTATGGCCCAAAGAACCATTGCCGAGCAGCTACTTTGGCCTGGTGCAGAAGCTGAGCGATGCCTCGCCCCAGCTTGACACACTAAGGCGTTTCTCCTGTATCGAAGGTACTCAGATGGCCTTTGCAAGGTGCCAGGTGCACTGGCCGGGGCTTGATCCAACGAAGATAGCCACTGCTCCTCCGCCCCTGGAAAGGAGCATAGGTGCCCTAAGCGATACTTCTCCGCAGTTATGGATGGTGCTCGAGCGATAGAGGCTCAATGTTAGAAAGAAAAAATTTATGTGTAAATGCGTTGTAATATGTCCGAAGACCTTTTAATGCTGGTATGTTTATGATGCATGGTTTATCATTTCTTTTATGTTTTGCATTTGTTTATAACTCCTATGTGGCCGTTGAAATAGAAAGTTGCGATTCGTCGGCTTCAGCCCCCATGTAGATACTACACGAGGTGTCTCTTCCTATGCACTGTGACCTTATCTGAGCTTTTGGTACCCGAAGGCGGTAGTGGGAGGCGGACAAGGCAATCAGACCATAGTGCTTTATTGCTTTCACTTAGTCATAGGAGCGTGAAAAGGAACGCGGGTGCTGATGTCTAGCCCCTAGTGGTTTGTGATGTTCGGATAAACCCGGCTAAAGCTGATATCACATGCCTTGGAGGAATACCAAACCCAACGTATGCCACGGAATAGCCTCTAACAGGGTTTTTAGTATGACATTTAAGCTCGGATCACAGACCGGTTCTCGCATACTATGGCAGTTAGTTTTCGGCTTTCTCCCCTGAGGTGCTTGACCAGGCTAGCTGAAAACACAATCGCAGTGGTGCTCCCTTTTCCCTTTTAGCCGAACGTGCAGAACGTAAAGGGGCAAGCACAGGAGCCGGGCAACCCAACTATTGACCCAAGACATAGTTCGGAACAAATGCATATAAAGTGAATTCCAAGACACCGAACGCATAACCAATTGTGCTTAGGGTGATTTTTAAACTGGAGCCCCCGGTCTATTAGCCGATTGTGTTGTGCTGTGTACCAAAGAGTTTCACAAGTAGAGGGAGAAAATAGTGCCAAAAAGGACAGCGAAGTGAACATGTATAATGGTTTTTTGTTTTTCTCAACAACTCTTATTATTCAAATTGCCGAGGCAACTTTTTATAGGTATTTGAAAATGCAATATAAATTTTACACGAGTGGTTGTACTAGGGGTCTTCGATGGTGACCAGACGTCCTCGATGTGCCTTGTCGCTTTTCCGCTCCTGTGCTCCTAGGGAGTTGTGTAACTCAATGGGTGCTACTAATCGGCGAATGGACCTTGGAAACAAAATCTTGAGAGTTCGCCAAAATGTGGGTGAGCTTTACACCTTTAGAAGGCCCTTTATGGTACCTGCAATGTGTCCGAAGACATTTTGATGGTAGTTGTTCGGTCCAGCAGAATACATACACTTTTTATAGTTTTCCCTATCACCGCCCACGGAATTTTAAGCGCGAAGCTGTGCCTCCCCGACGCATGCTTTGCTGGCCCTAGGGTTGAGTAGCGAGGGGCGAGTCCCTACTTATGGGGAGAGGAAGGTTCTGGGAGTTCGGACTGAGATCTAGCTTGTTTCCTAACCTTACGGGCCTTTGCAGCGGATGTCGGTGTTTGCTGATCATCATTGTAATGGAATTTGGCTGCCATGGCCAAGGCATGTTCCTCAATTTGGAGGGAGCGCTCTGTATTGCCGTTGACAGTAATGACTGCCTTGGGGCCGGGCATCTTGAGCTTGAGGAATGCGTAGCGTGGGACGGCGTTAAAGCGAGCGAACGTTGTATGGCCTAGCACGGCATGATAGCCGCTTCGGAAAGGTACAATGTCAAAGATCAAGTCTTCACGCCGGAAGTTATCGGGCGAGCCGAACACTACTTCCAGGCTTACTGAGCCTATGCACCGGGCTTCGACGCGTGGAATCACTGCTTTAAAGGTAGTGTTGCTGGGTTTGATCCTTGACGGATCTATACCCATCTTTTTCACTATGTCTGAGTAAATCAGATTAAGGCTACTCCCTCTGTCTATGACTTTAGTGAGGTGATACCCGTCTATGACGGGGTCTAGGATGAGGGAGTCCAAACTCCCATGACGGATACTGGTTGGATGGTCACGTCGATCGAAAGTGATCGGGTATGCTAACCATGAGTTATACTTCAAGGCAACAAGCTTTACGGCATAGACCTTTCAAGGGCACCCTTCCTCTCCTTTTGGGTATATGAGTGGCGTATATCATGTTTACAGTTTTCACCTTTGGAGGGAAGTTCTTTTGTGCACCGCCGATCGGAACGTGAGGCTCATCCCCATCCTTGATGTGTGGGCCCTTGCCTTGATCCTTGGTTGTGAGTTTGCCATCCTGTTCGAATACCCAACAGTTACAGTTGGTGTGATTGGCGGGATTATCTTCAGTGCCATGGATCTGGCAAGGTCTCTCCATGATCTTGTCTAGCTGGATGGGTCAGTCGCGATTGCCTTTAGGAGGCATCTTCCGCTGCCCTAGTCGGGAGTTGCGGATGCCGGCGTTAACGGCCATGTCATCGGCATCACTATTGTTGTGCATGTGCTTATTCTTGTTGTGCTTTGGTTTCCCGTTTCTGTCCCAAACTTCGGAGGTTCAGGGGTCTTCGGGGTTGTGTCTTGTGAGCCTGTTATCCTCGCCCACGAAAAAGCGGGTCATGAGTGATCTAAGGACGGGCATTGTTCGAGGTTTATCTTGGCCAAGCTGGCAGGCTAGCCATTCATCTCGAATATTATGCCTGAAGGAGGCTATTGCCTCGGTGTCCTGGCAGTCAACAAGCTGTTTTTTCTTGGTCAAGAACCGATTCCAGAATTGTCATGTGGACTCTCGAGGCTCTTGGATGACTTTTCTTAAGTCGGAGGAGTCCGGCGGCTGAACATAGGTGCCCTGGAAGTTAGATCTGAATGCATCATCTAAATCCTACCAATACCCAATGGAATTTTTGGGGAGGCTATTTAACTAGTGCCGAGCTGGCCCCTTAAGCTTTAGGGGTAGATACTTGATGGCGTGGAGATCATAACCTCGTGCCATGTGGATGTGGAGGAGGAAATCGTCAATCCATACGGTCGGGTTAGTTCTCCCATCTTATTGCTCTATGTTTACGGGTTTAAACCCCGTCAGGAACGGATGCTGCATCACCTCGTTCATGAAGCACAGTGGTTGTGCAGTGCCTTTGACCCGATCTATGTCACGCCGATAGTCGGCGTCTACTCTAGCTTGGTTTCCTTACCGACCTCGATTTTGCGGTCGAGCCAAGGCCAGTATCCGTCCCGTTGATCGGGTGAGTACCCTCTGGATCCGTAGATGGATCTTGTGCGACCTACCCTGTGGTCCTGGTCGTGGCGCAGGTCGAACCTATCATCGGGCTCTATTGGCTCTTTTCCCCATTTCCGAGGTATCGCCGGCCTATAACTGGTATCGTCATCCGTATGGTCTCGTCCTCGAGGAGGGCGGTCTGGCTTGTCGTAAGGGGTATGATTGGGAGACGACATGTCAGTGAGCTTGTCGTCGAATTGTGGCAGCAGCCTTCTGCATGGATAGCTTTTAGGTTGGACCAAAAGACCGGTACCATATCCTTCCTCAGCTGAGAGGACTCTCGTCCATCGATCGTTGAGGTTGTCCCGTTCGGCTTTAAGCTGCCGTTCTTTTGCTTTCAGGCTGCACGACATGGCTATAAGTTGTTGCATGAACAATTCCTCATCTTTAAGATTATCAAGGATAGCAAAGTCATCGGCTTCCGGGATGTCATCCTCTTCGACAGGGGGGGGGTAATTGTTGTCCTCGGAATCGTTTTGATCATCGGGGTTGCGCTAATCTTCCGACCTCTCCTGACACTCTAACGGGTGTTTGGGGATATTGGGATCGCCAAGGTCTTCCGAGGTATCTCCGTCCCCGGTGCCGACGATAGCTTTTCTTCCCTTCTTTCCTTTTGATCATTTATGCGGCTCCGGCGCCTTCACAACGCTTCACTCGATTTGTCGCTATCATTTTTTGGTGTGTGCTCACCATTAGCAGTTGGAGTGTCCACCATGTAGACGTTATACGTGGAGGTGGCAGCACATCGCCCTGTGTTTATGGGGGTGGGGGTGCAATCTTCCTGATTCATGTATTCTGCCTCCTCGGAGGCATAGTCCAACATGTCGGTTAAATCCTCGACAATTGCTATCAAGTGAGTGGTGGGTGGGATGAAAAATTCGTCCTGACCCGCCTCGAGACCGATCTAAGGATAGATCGGGGTTGGGTCACTGATAATCTTCATCGATGAAATCCTGTCTAGGGCCTCGTTGAGTGTCGAGAGCTTGATCGGGTCAACCTGCTCAGAGCGTTCGGAGTTGACCTCTAGTGCGTCCGCGCAAGGAGAGTGTTCGGCAAGAACAAGTGTCCGGGCATCTGGTACTCTTGCCGAATCTGGACTAAAGGTCAGGCCATCGCCGGGCGGATCCCGCAGGCGGGGCCGAATGAGGGATCCGAAGTTAAAGCCTCAGAGTCTTCAGGCGTGGCATGCAAGACTCCGAGCCCGGTTTGAGAGAGATCGCCCGAGAGTGTACGAAGAACTACAGGTTCCCGAATTTGACCTCTAGATCAGGGCGAAACTTCTAACTCGGCCTAGATGGCCGGTCGGGTCAGCGTGCAACACAACGCTGCCGAAAGCGAAGATCTGTCCGGGGACAAAAGTGTCCTTGTTGCAGACTTCTTCGTTGATGACAACGCGAGCCATCATTTCCTTTGGTCGGTCAGGTCGCCAGTCGGGTCAGCATGCAACACAACGCTGCCGAAAGCGAAGATCTGTCCGGGGACAAAAGTGTCCATGTTGTAGACTTCTTTGTTGATGACAACGCGAGCCATCGTTTCCTTTGGTGATCATAGCGAAACTCTCAATGAAAGCACCAATGTTAGTGTCAAAACTGGCGGATCTCGGTTAGGGGGTCCTGAGCTGTGTGACTTGGATCAATGGTAACAGGGGACGAAGGAGATGACGTTTACCGAGGTTCAGGCCCTCCTATCGAGGTAAAACCCCATGTCCTGCTTGATTATATTAATAATGTATAGGTTACAGAGTTGATCTACCTCGAGATCGAATAGAGAAACCCTAGATGAGTTGGCCCCTCCTATACAACCTAAAATCCTTCGACTTATATAGATGCCAAGGGTACCTAGGGTTTACACATGGTTGGTTACACATAGAAGAAAAAACATGCCTATCCACTATTCCAATCTTGGAGGACACCCCACGATTCTCGAAGCGTATTTCCTAGAGAGAGGACCTTCGATCAATCCAATGCTCGGTAAACGGACCAAATAGTCCGGCCCATGAGAAATAGGTCGGCCACTCGAGGACCCCTTAAACCAGGACTCCTTCAACGGGGTTTGGATGAACCAGCAAAAGTTGCACCGATCCTCGAGGCGAGTATGGGCTATGCACAATATCGAAGAGGCTAGCAAATATGAGAAGGTGAAGAAGCGTATGTCCATGGTATCACATTAGTCATAAAGAACTCATATTCTTATTGCAAAGTTTTTTTAGTTTTATCATAAATCAAAGTACTACTCGCATGCCCCGAGGGAGGAGTTTGGGAGGATTCAACCATCGGGCACCCCCTACTCGAAACAACACTAGGATTTCAACAAGAAATAGAAATGCTCACACATCATCACCATGCCTCTTTAATTTCTAGATGAATAACAAGTTAACACCTTTTAATGTCGACACTTCTACTAATCAATATTTGTGAACTCACACCTTTTGCATATTACCACATTAATGTCATTAACACAAAATTTCGCTATATGTGCTACATGATGGTTTTGATTATCACTCACTGAATACCTATTATTTTTGGACTAGTATTATGACCCATGCAAATTAATGTCACTCTTTATCAGATCTCAAACAAATATGAATTAATAAGAGAGCATATTATTTCTATAAAATCTACACTCCGCCGTGCTAAAAAAAGATATAAGTGAAGTACTAGAGCAACCATAGAGCTCAAAAGAGATAGTGAAGCACATAGAGTATTCTAACAATTTATGATGAAGGTGTTTTTCTCTCAAATAGGTGTGTCCAACAAACAATGATTGTGACTAAATGAAGTAAGAGCAAACAAAAGCAAACAACGCTCCAAGCAAAACGCATATGATGTGATGAATAAAAATGTAACTTCAAGTAACATACCGATGGATTGAGACGAAACAGGGGATGTCCTCTGGAGAATACCCAAGCTTAGAGCTTGAGTCTTCCTTGGAATATTACCTTGGGGTTCCTTGGACACCCCCAAAGTTAGGAGCTTTCTACTCCTTATTCCATGGTCCATCGTGATCACACGCAAAACATGAAAACTTCAATCACACAAAACTCACAAAACTTCATGAGATCCATTAGTATAAGAAACACATTAAATAATTTAGGTGCTGTTATAAATTGATTCTAATTTCATTTTTGCATAATAGGTACTATGTTCTAACTTCTCCATGGCTTATACCCCCCGATACAATCCATCGCATAATCAAAACAAGGAAACTATGCAAGAAAAACACAATATCTTTAAAACAGAATAGTCTGTAGCAATTTGTAAAGAGCCCATACTTATGTAACTCTAGAAATTCTGAAAAATTAGGAAAAATTGTAACAATTTAGATCAGTATGACCCTCTAGTAACGAAATGAAATTTCCTGTACTGGAGTCTAAAGTTTCTGTTTTGTTTCAGCATCATTTCTACTCATCTTGTGAGTTATCCCAAAGCATTTACTTGGCACAAACAGTAAATAAAACATAAAAACATAATAATTACAGAGGCAATAATCATGTTATCACAAAATAATAGAAGGTAAAAACAAAATTTAAGACAAATATTGGGTTGCCTCCCAACAAGCGTTGTTTTTATGCCCCTAGCTAGGCATAATGCATAGTTTCAAGTATTGTCATCTTTGACATCAAGATCCTCAATAACACAACTATGATTAATGGGAACATTGAGAGGCTTGTAAATAGGATCCTTTATCAAGTTTACAAAATTAGGATGAACACTAATCATTTTGAGATCTTTGTTTCATTTGGAAGGAGGTGTACTAACGCTCTTAGGAATGTATATGAAACTTGGTACTTTTCTCTCGCGAGGTACTAGCATTAGTCTTACATGTTGTGAAAGCGGAATCCACTTTGTCAATTACCTCCTCCATTTTATTAATTCTACTCAAACCTTGTTTTACCCTCTTATCAATAATAGTGTCCTTTTCCTATTGAGTGATATGATTATGAAGTTTTTTTATCTAACTCCTCAATTGGTTCACTATTGATCATTTTATTTTCAATAGCATCATGCCTTTGCATAACATTTTCCATGGTGAAATTGGTTTCATTAACGAAAATGGGTGTTGTTCCAACAAGATTTTCAATTGCAATATTAGCATCCAACGTATGACACATTAATAAGTTCCCACCAACCTATACCAAGCTGTCACACCAACATAAAAATTATGAACGAAAGCAGTGGTGAATAACTTATTAGTTTTTGTATTTTGGGCGTGGCAAATCCTATACCATGCATCTTTCAAACTTTCTCCTCCCCTTTGTTTAAAGTTGGCAACATCATTATTGGGTGTAACTCAAACAAAGGAAGAACTAGCTATTACTCCGAACAAGAAAACTAGTAACAATCAATGATAAATATTTTCAATTATTTGGTTTTTATGAGAAAAACTAAATATAACAGCAAATAAAAATAAAAACAAGTGAATGAAAATTTCTGCGAAGTTACTTGATAATTGGTGCTGCTATTCCCCGGCAATGGCGCCAGAAATCCTTCCTAATACTTGTGATTTGTGTTGGGTTTTCTGAGTAGAGGAATGGGTTATCGGAGAATAACGAGGGGAAGTATTTCCCTCAGTTATGCAACCAATGTTTATCGAACCAATAGGAATACCAATCCTCAACCATGTTCAGTGTGTGCACAAAAAAGAACAAACAACTTGCACGCAACGCCAACAAGAAGGTTGTTAATCCCCTTAATCTTGTTATTTGCATGCAAGTGATTGTGTAGATAATTGTAGATGATTGTAAATTGAAAAAAAATAAAATCAAATAAATAGTAGAAAGGTACTAGTAGCATTTGTAAATATACAAGTGAATAGAGCCCGAGGGCTGTAGTGTTCCCTAGTGAAATCTCTTATAGAAATAGCACACGATGGGTAAACAAATTACTGTTGGGCAATTGATAGAAAATCTAATAGTTATGTGATTTTCACGGCAATGATCATGTGTATATAGGAATCATGTCGATAAGCAAATAGGTCGACTCCCGCCTACAACTATTACTATTACTTCACTCATCGACTGCTATCAAGCATGCATCTAGAGTATTAAGTAAAACAGAGTAATGCTTGGAGAATGATGACATGATGTAGATAAAGTAAACTCAATCAATATGAATGAACCCCATATTTTTATCCTTAGTAGTAGCAACACAAATAAGTATCTTGTCCCCTACTTTGGCATCATGATATAGAAACTTTTCAGGTTGAACCTACCACAACACGCCACTCCCACTGAACAAATATCAATCTACATGGCCAAACTATCTCAATAGAACGGAGTGCATTATAAAGCTATAATGATCATGCTAATAAGAACCTTAGTATTCAAGTTTCACTCAAATACTTTTCATGAATAATCTGAACATAAAATCGCAATTCATCGAATCCCAACAAATGCACCATACAAAGGGATTACATCGGATAGATCAAGGCAAAGATGCGATGAACATTGTATTGAAGATCAAGAGAGAGAGAGAGATTTCCATCTAGGTACTACCAATGGACCTATAGGTCTATGGTGAACTACTCAAACATCATCACGAGGGTGGCAAGGTTGATGAAGAGGCCCTCCGTGATCGACCCCCCTCCGGCAGGGTGCCAGAACAGAGCTCTAGATGGGCTCCCATCAGAACTAAGACTGGTAGCGGCAGACAAAGTGTTTTGGGAGGTCCCCTAGGGTCTTTGGGATGTTAGAGAATTTATAGGCCAGAGAGGGACGTCGAGAGACGCACGAGGGGGCCATCACGTATAAGGGCACGCCCCAAGGGCATGACCTAATGTGTGGTGGGGCACACGTGTGCCTTCGGTCCTCCTCCCGAAGCTTCCAAGTCTTCTTTTGGTCAAGAAAAAATCATCAAAAAGTTTCGTGGCAATTGGACTTCATTTGGTACTGTAAACCTGAAAAGTGAAAACATGCAGAAAACAATAACTAGCACTAGACACTAGGTCAATAGGTTAGTGCTCAAAAATATTATATATTGGTAAACAAATGCCCAAAAACTATCCTAGAATGACAATATATCAGCATGGAAAAATAGAAAATTATAGATACGTTGGAGATGTATCATTCGTCCACTAGCTGGCTGACGTGCTTGGTCTTGATGACCATGTCATTCACGTATACCTCGACCTTTTTGCCGACTTGATTTTCCATGCATGTTTGAATCATGCGCTGGTATGTGCCATCTGCCTTTTTTTAACCCAAAGGGCATTGTGTTGATGCAGAATGGACTGTAGGGGGTGATGAAGACGGTTCTGGCTTGGTCTGACTCCTTCCTTTTGATCTGATGGTATCCATAGCAGGCATCAACGAAGCACAATGAGTCGTGTCCGGTGGTGGCGTTCATGATCTGTTCCATGCAAGGTAAGAGAAAGGGTTCCTTAGTGCAGGCTTTATTCAGGTCCTTGAAATCGACACAGAACAACTAGGATTTGTCTTTCTTTGGCACCATGACTAGATTTCCAACCACTCGGGGTGTTTGTTTTCTCGGATGAATCCGTCTTCGAGTAGTTTTGCTATTTCTTCACCCATTGCTTGATGCTTGGGTTCAGAAAATAAGCATAACGCCTGCTTGAAAGGCTTGAAGGCTGTGATTATGTTTCGGCTATGCTCTGCTAGTCTTCATGGGATTCCTAGCATATTTGAGGGGTGCGAGGCAAATATGTCCCAGTTTTTGCACATGAATATGCACAGTGCTTCGTCAACCGTGGGGTCAAGATGAGCTTCTATGGACGTTGTATTGTTGGCGTCTGTTGGATGCACTTGAAATTTGACGATTTCATCTGCTGGTTTGAAGTTTATGTATTTGGGCCTCTTTCTAAGGATTACATCATCCTGTTAGAGATATGCCCTAGAGGCAATCATGTATGATGATATTTCCTATGTGTTTATGAATAAAGATAGTCCTTGGACATTATCATTGATGTGTATTAACAAGTATGTGACTTGTTTGTGAGACTATGCATTGTATGATGACTATCCTAAATAGTCTCTAGTTGAAAGGGTTGTGTGGACGCGCAACCAGTTAGATTAGCATATGCCACGGTGGATGGTCCGGTCTCACTGACCATGTAGCATTGGATGCTAGCCGGATAATATGGACTCAGAAAGGTCTGGTCGGATTCGACATAGTCGGAGCCGAGTCGAGATAAGGTCTGAGTTGGACAGACCCAACTATGAGACGCAGCGATAGGTCATCTGTGAGTCTGTAGTACAACATACGTTCTATGTCCTAAGACCTGAGCTAGCGCATGTACTCGGGATGGTGAAAGACTTGCTTTGGGCCAACCAAACTCTACTCCGTGACTGGGTAGTTACAAAGGTAGGTTTCAGGCTTGTCCAGACCCATGCTGCGAGACATGGTCGAGCAAGATGGGATTTGCCCCTCCGATCAGGAGAGATATACTCCGGGACCCTCGGGTGATCCGACCTGGATAAGCATGGCCATGCGATGAGGATTATGAGATAATCAAATGTTGGTCGAATTCACCGAAACGAGAAAGAGGTCGCGCTGCAACAAGGATGACCATGTCGCCTTGTGCATGACAACATATATCGTGTGGCAATGGGAACAGAAGTGTGAAGTACAGGTTCGCCTAACCAGCTTCATCGGACACTTGGAGTCGGCACGTCTTGATAGAGGCCGCTACCGACCGGTCGAGTTGGATGTGATCTGACTCGCGACAAAGTGGACGAGAACCTAAAGGGTCACACGCTTAAGGGAAGGAACACATGGGCTTTAGGATTCGTGCGAGGCCCAAGAGTTGAGCCTGCGACGGATGCCTATATATAGTGGAGGTGCGGCACACCCATCCAGTTGATCGCTTCGGCGCCATCATTAGGGTTTGCATGTGTTGTGAATAGCCACCTCCATTCGCCGCCGCCGACCGTGTAATCGTACCTAGCAGTCTACCGCACGGGTGTTCCTCCTGCAAGCGCGGATATCATTAGAGGCAATGCACTTGCGCCGCTCCGGCGAACCTGTACATGGGATCTGGCGACCGACTGTTCGAGGGAGATCTGAATGGTTGTTCGAGGGAGACCGGACGAGGAGGAGACGGACCACACGAATGCGATGTCCCAACTCTACTTCCGCTGCACGACACTGCGCGTCTAGTGGTAACAACTTGTGATCCATCTTCATACATTTTCTTGGATGTTCTGTGCGTAGGAATTTTTTTAATTTGCATGCGATGCACCAACGGTAGAACACAACAATGGTATCAGAGCCTCTATTATAGGATTTTGATTCAGATCGGATGCATATTTGATATGCGGAGGCGGCGGATGAGATCCGTCGTCGTTCATGACATCGGTTATGTGCACGGCTGATGAGATCAACTGCACATCAGGACCGCCGTGTGCGTAGCGCTTTGTATTTCGTACACGAGCAGACAAAATCGGTAGAATGCGATTCTGTGCATGAGTTTGTTTTGAAGGTTTGATGTGAATAGTATGGCTCATATGTATGTGATGCATGTGTGTAACTTAACATGACCTGCGTGTCATGATTGTCAGCCGGCAGGAGCCAACATGCTATCATTATATTGTATAACGACCTGCGTGTCAACTTGTGATTCTCTGTAAATTCATTACTAGTTGTAGTAGTTGGAGGACAGAGATCAAGTTCGAGGCTTTGGCGTCCTGGCGTGACGAACAAGATGGAGTTCCTCCTTGGTCATCGGAGTAGGAGCCGGCCATGGAAGGACGCCCATGAAGGAGCCATACTATTTCACATATTTATGTTTATATGTGATGGATATTGCTTCTTATTTCTTTGCATGTTAGTATGGTAGAAAGATTCCTCGTTAATATCAAGCACATTGCCATTCCAGATGTTGCACCTTCTCATGTCAAGTATGTTTCGTAGTGGGCTCATAAAATTGAGGTGCCACTAGGTGTCCTTGAACTGGAGGGTTCATGTCGGACATGGACATGCACTGCATCAGGTTAACTTGACAAGGCTATCAAAACGGTTTTGGGCCTTGTGGGAGAGAAGGTTGGGAGCCGGGGTATGAGATACCTACCCAACCGATAGGAGTCGTATAGAGATACGATTAGCAAGGAGTTGCTTACCGAATAGGCAAGTTGCTAGCAGTGATGCTAAAGCTCACTAGTCGCTCGTGCTAGACGGGTCCTGAATCACTGAGAGTTTGCGGAGGGATGCTGACTTTGGTGGGAGTAGTTATGTTTAATGCTTGAATTACTCTACATAAACACATTGCTTAGTGATTGCATATTTTCTGTTGTAGATCAATGGCACCACCTTCTCAACCCAACTTTGCATTGAAATCAATTCAGGAAAAGGATAAACTGAATGGAACAAACTTTACCACCTGGTATAGAAATCTGAGAATCGTTCTCAAGCACGATAAAAAGGAACATGTTCTAGAGGATCCACTTCCAGAGGAACCTGCCGATAATGCTAATGCCACAACCAAGAATGCCCACCAGAAACTCATTGATGAATCAAACAAGATCAGCTGCCTCGTGCTGGCTTGTATGGAGCCTGATTTGCAACAGCATTTCGAAAACATCCAGGCTTTCGATATGATTGAGATTTTGAAGAGCATGTTTCAGGTGCAGTCTAGGACCGAAAGGTTCAACGTCTGGCAGTCCTTGATGGATTGTAAGCTAAAGGAGGGTGATCCACTGAGCCCGCATGTGATCAAGATGATCGGGTACGTGTAAGCTTTGGATCGGTTAGGCTTCCCACTTGGGGACGATCTGTCCACAGATGCAATTTTGGGTTCTCTTCCACCTAGCTATGGGACGTTTGTCTCGAACTATCGTATGCACGACATGGATAAGAAGCTAACGGAATTGCATGGGATGCTCAAGGTGGCAGAGCAAGATATTAAGAAAGGCATGCATCAAGTATTGATCGTGCAGAACTCAGCTAAATTCAAGAAGAGTTGGTCCAAGAAAAAGGGTAAGGCAAAGGTCATGGAGAAGGCTGTCTGCGCCGCTGAGCCAAAGTCCAGACCGAACTCAAAGACCATTTGCTTTCACTACAAGGAAGCTGGTCACTGGAAGAGGAACTGTAGCAAGTGGCTTGCTGAGCACGGCAAGAAGGTCGGAGAAGCTTCTTCAGGCAAAGGTACACTTGTTACATCTGTTATAGATATTTACCTTGCTGACATACCTAGTAGCTCTTGGGTATTTGATACCAGATCGGTTGTTCATATTTGCAACTCGATGCAGGGGCTAGTAAGAACTAGGCGTTTGGCACAAGGGGAGATTGACATCAGGGTCGACAACAAAGCAAGAGTTTCTGCGTTGGAGGTCGGCACGATGCAGCTCAAGCTTCCTTCTGGATTTATTTTGGAATTGAATAATTGTTATTACATTCCCACACTTAGTTGGAACATTATTTCTGCCTCATGCTTGATGAGTCAAGGTTATGAATTCAATATAAAGGACAATGGTTGTTCATTTTATTTGAATGGAATGTTCCATGGGTATGCACCCATAGTAGATGGGCTATTTATTTTAAATCTAGAAACGGAACCAGTCTATAACATGAATGTCAAGAGGCATAAGCCTAATGAGATAAATCCAACATACTTCTGGCATTGCCGACTTGGACACATTAGTCTGAAATGTATGAAGAAGCTCCATGATGATGGACTCCTAAGTTCGTACGACTTTGGGTCATTCGAGAGATACGAATCATGCTTGCTAGGCAAGATGACTAAGTCTCCTTTTGCAAAGAGTTGTGAGAGGGCGTCTAAGCTGTTGGAGCTTATACACAGTGATGTGTGTGGTCCAGTGAGCAAAACGGCCAGAGGAGGCTATTAGTACTTCGTGACTTTTACCGATGACTTGAGTAGATATGGATATATCTATTTGATGAGGCACAAGTCAGAGTCTTTTGAAAAGATCAAAGAGTTTCAGAATGAGGTTGAAAATCAGCTCGACAAGACGATACAACTTCTACGATCAGATCGTGGAGGTGAGTACATAAGCCAGGAGTTTGATAATCATCTGAAAAGTCGAGGTATAGTACCTTAGCTCACACCTCCGGGTACGCCACAGAGAAACGGTGTGTCATAACAGAGAAATTGAACCTTGTTGGACATGGTCCGGTCGATGATGAGCAAATCGGATTTACCCTTGTCATTCTGGGGATATGCTCTAGAAACTGCAGCTTTCACACTTAATAGGGTACCATCAAAATCCGTTGATAAGACACCACATGAGATGTGGACTCGGAAGACTCCTAGTTTGTCTTTTCTAAATATTTGGGGTTGTGAAGCATTTGTCAAGCGACTCATGTCGGACAAGCTTACACCCAAGTCGGATAAATGCATATTTATGGGATATTAGAGGGAGACCTTGGGATACAGCTTCTACAGCCATGAAGAAAACAAAGTGTTTATTGCTCGGAATGGGGTTTTCGTAGAGAAAGAGTTTCTCAGTCGGCAGGCCAGTGGGAGAATGGTGTGACTCGAAGAAATTAGAGATCCACTCGGGGACGACTCGGCTGGTGATGAGACCATACCGGAGTTGATCAGGGAACCCGTGGTGGAGTCGACACTGGAGCCACGAAGGTCGGAAATATTGTGCAGAGTGCATGATGTTTTGTTGCTAGAAAGCGATGAGCCGGCCACATATGCGAAAGCGATGGTGAGCCCAGATTCTGAGGCATGGCTAGAGGCCATGAGATCCGAGTTAAAGTCCATGGATGAGAATCAAGTCTGGGACTTGGTTGATCCACCACTTGGCGTAGTTGCCATTGGTTGCAAATGGATCTTTAAGAAGAAAACCGATGTGGATGGAAATGTTCAGATCCACAAAGCTCGGCTTGTCACTAAAGGTTATGGACAAGTTCAAGGAATTGACTACGACGAGACCTACTCACCGGTAGCAATGCTAAAGTCAGTGAGGATCATACTAAATATAGCTGCATATTTCGATTATGAGATATGGCAGATGAATGTCAAAATGATTTTCCTTCATGGAAATCTAAAAGAGGATGTATACATGATACAACCTGAAGGTTTTGCTGATCCAACTAACACTGGAAAAATATGCAAGATTAAGAGGTCCATTTATGGATTGAGGCAAGTAGCTCGGAGTTGGAACATTCGTTTTGATGAAGTCATCGTCGACCTTGGTTTCATCAAGAACGAAGAGGAATATTGTTTATAAAACAAGTCTAGTGGGAGCTCGGTAGTATTTTTGATCTTGTATGTGGATGACATACTGCTGATCGGAATTGATGTTTTCATGCTGAACTGTTGGAAATATGCCCTAGAGGCAATAATAAAATGGTTATTATTGTATTTCCTTGTTCATGATAATTGTCTATTGTTCATGCTATAATTGTGTTAACTGGAAACCATAATACATGTGTGAATACATAGACCACAACATGTCCCTAGTGAGCCTCTAGTTGACTAGCTCGTTGATCAATAGATGGTCACGGTTTCATGGCCATGGACATTGGATGTCGTTGATAACGGGATCACATCATTAGGAGAATGATGTGATGGACAAGACCCAATCCTAAGCATAGCACAAAGATCGTGTAGTTCGTTTGCTAAAGCTTTTCAATGTCAAGTGTCATTTCCTTAGACCATGAGATTGTGTAACTCCCGGATACCGTAGGAATACTTTGGGTGTGCCAAACGTCATAACGTAACTGGGTGGCTATAAAGGTACGCTACGGGTATCTCCGAAAGTGTCTGTTGGGTTGACACGAATCGAGACTGGGATTTGTCACTCCGTGTGACGGAGAGGTATCTCTGGGCCCACTCGGTAAGACATCATCATTATGAGCTCAATGTGACTAAGGAGTTAGTCACGGGATGATGTATTACGGAACGAGTAAAGAGACTTGCCAGTAACGAGATTGAACAAGGTATGGGGATACCGACGATCGAATCTCGGGCAAGTATCATACCGATAGACAAAGGGAATTGAATACGGGATTGATTGAATCCCCGACATCGTGGTTCATCCGATGAGATCATCGTGGAGTACGTGGGATCCAACATGGGTATCCAGATCCCGCTGTTGGTTATTGGCCGGAGAGGTGTCTCGGTCATGTCTACGTGTCTCCCGAACCCGTAGGGTCTACACACTTAAGGTTCGATGACGCTAGGGTTATAGGGAAAAGGTATACGTGATTACCGAAGGTTGTTCGGAGTCCCGGATGAGATCCCGGACGTCACGAGGAGCTCCGGAATGGTCCGGAGGTAAAGATTGATATATAGGAAGTCCAGTTTTGGTCACCGAAAAGTTTTCGGGCTCATCGGTAGTGTACCGGGAGTGCCGGGAGGGTGCCGGAGGACCCCCGGGAGGGGTGTGACGACCAAAGGACCACATGGGCTGTTATATAAAGTGTTCCAGCCCTTATTGGGCTGGGCAAGACTTTTGCTAAAGGCCCATGTGGCTGGAGATAAGGAGATAAGGCAAAAAGGATTTAAAAGGAGGAGATCCACCTCCCTTGTGGGAGGTGGACTCTCCCTTTAATTCGGCCGGCCATCTCCTCTTTGGAGTAGAGGCCAAGCCAGCCCTCCACGTCCCTCCTCCTATATATACTTGAGGTTTTGGATATTTTGAGACAGGATTTTGATCTCTCTCTCTCACGGCGAAGCCCTACCTCTCTTCTTCCTCCTCCGCAGCGCTTAGGCGAAGCCCTGTCGGAATACCTTGCTACTCCACCACCACCACGCCGTCGTGCTGCTGTTGGAGCCCTTCCCCAACCTCTCCTTCCTCCTTGCTGGATCAAGGTGTTGGAGACGTCACCGGGCTGCACGTGTGTTGAACGCGGAGGTGCCGTCCGTTCGGCACTTGATCGGATCTACCGCGATCTGAATCGCTGCGAGTACGACTCCATCAACCGCGTTCTTGTAACGCTTCCGCTTAGCGATCTTCAAAGGTATGAAGATGCAATCTCTCCCCTCTCGTTGCTGGTTTCTCCATAGATAGATCTTGGTGAACGTAGGAAAATTTTGATTTACTACTACGTCTCCCAACAGTGGCATCATGAGCTAGGTCTATGCGTAGAATCTATGCACGAGTAGAACACAAAGCAGTTGTGGGCGTCGATTTTGTTAATATGCTTGCCGTTACTAGTCTTATCTTGATTCGACGGTATTGTGGGATGAAGCGGCCCGGACCAACCTTACACGTACGCTTACGTGAGACCGGTTCCACCGCCTGACATGCACCAGTTGCATAAGGTGGCTAGCGGGTGCCTGTCTCTCCCACCTTAGTCGGATTGGATTCGATGAAAAGGGTCCTTATGAAGGGTAAATAGCAATTGGCATATCACGTTGTGGTTTTGACGTAGGTAAGAAACGTTCTTGCTAGAAACCTATAGCAACCACGTAAAAACTTGCAACTACAAATTAGAGGACGTCTAACTTGTTTTTGCAGCATATGCCGTGTGATGTGATATGGCCAAAAGGATGTGATGTGATGCATTGTGATGTATGAGATTGATCATGTTCTTGTAATAGGTTTCACGACTTGCATGTCGATGACTATGACAACCGGCAGGAGCCATAGGAGTTGTCTTATATTATTGTATGACCTGCGTGTCAATCATAAACGCCATGTAATTACTTTACTTTATTGCTAAACGTTAGCTGTAGTAGTAGAAGTAATATTTGGCGAGACAACTTCATGAAGACACAATGATGGAGATCATGATGATGGAGATCATGGTGTCGTGCCGGTGACAGTGATGATCATGGTGCCCCGAAGATGGAGATCAAAGGAGCAAGATGATATTGGCCATATCATGTCACTATATTGATTGCATGTGATGTTTATCATGTTTACATCTTA
Organism: Hordeum marinum; assembly: GCA_022496015.1. Taxonomy (NCBI): domain Eukaryota; kingdom Viridiplantae; phylum Streptophyta; class Magnoliopsida; order Poales; family Poaceae; genus Hordeum; species Hordeum marinum. Next base: position 209,267,748 of record CM039674.1, on the reverse strand, counting down.
TTTGCATAGAACGACGGTAGTAAATAAGATGATCTCTCAATAAAATTTCAAGAAAGGTGTTCACCCTAACTGTGCACCGTTGCTAAGGATCGTCGTTCCGAAGCACCACGTGATGATCGGGTGTGATAGGTTCTAACGTTCGCATACAACGGGTGTAAGCCAGATTTACACATGCGAAACACTTAGGTTGACTTGACGAGCCTAGCATGTACAGACATGGCCTCGGAACACGGAAGACCGAAAGGTCGAACATGAGTCGTATAGAAGATACGATCAACATAGAGATGTTCACCATGGATGACTAGTCCGTCTCACGTGATGATCGGACACGGGCTAGTTGACATGGATCATGTATCACTTGGAAGACTAGAGAGATGTCTATCTAAGTGGGAGTTCATTAATAATTTGATTAAGTGAACTTAATTATCATGAACTTAGTCTAAAAATGTCCTTGCAAATTATGTCGTAGATAGCTCGTGCTGTAGCTCCACAGTTTTATTGATACAATCCTAGAGAAAAGTAAGTTGAAAGTTGATGGTAGCAATAATGCGGACTGGGTCCGTGATCTGAGGATTGTCCTCATTGCTGCACAGAAAGCTTATGTTTTTTGATGTACCGCTAATTGCACCACTCCCTCAAGTGTTGTCTGTAGATGTTGTGAACATATGACAGGCACTTTTTGGTGACTACATGATAGTTCAATGCGTCATGCATTGCGGCTTAGAATTGAGGCTCCAAAACGTTTTGAACGTCACGGAACATATGAGATGTTCTAGGAGCTGAGATTGTGATCTCAGGCTCGTGCCTATGTTGAGAGGTATGAGACCTCCAACAAGATTCTTTGTCTACAAGATAAAGGAGAATAGCTTAATCGGTGAGCGTGTGCTCAGATTGTCTGGGTGCTACAATCACTTGAATCAAGTGGGAGTTAATCTTCCAGATGAGATAGTGATTAATGCAGTTCTCCAAGTCACTGCCACCAAGCTACTAGAGCTTCGTGATGAACTATAACATGCCAGGGATGGATAAGATGATTCCTGAGTTGTTCGTGATGTTTGACACCACGAAGGTAGAAATCAAGAAGGAGCATCAAGTGTTGATGGTTAAGTGAAACCACTAGTTTCAAAAGGGGCAAGGGCAAGAAGGGAAAACTTCAGGAATGGCAAGCCAGTTGTTGCTCTAGTGAAGAAATCCAAGGTTGAGCCCGAACCCGAGACTAAGTGCTTCTGTTATGAGGAGAATGTTCGCTGAAGCGGAAAAACCCTAGATGCTTGGTAGATAAGAAGGCTGGTAATGTCGATGGAAGTATATTTGATATACGTGTTAGTGATGTGTACCTTGCTGGTACTCCTAGTAGCACCTGGGTATTGGATACCGGTTCGGTTGCTAAGTGTTAGCAACTCGAAATAAAAGCTACAGAATAAATGGAGACTAGCTAGGTGAAAGGTGACGATGTGTGTTGGAAGTATTTCCAAGATTGATGTGATCACCATCGCACGCTCTCTCTACCTTCGGGATTTGTGATAAACCTAAATAAATGTTATTTGGTGTTTGCGTTGAGCATGAACGTGATTAGATCATGATTAGTGCGATACGGTTATTCATATAAGTTAGAGAATAATGGTTATTCTGTTTACATGGATAATGCCTTCAATGGTCATGCACCCACTCGGAATGGTTTATCGAATCATGATCGTAGTAGTACACATGTTCATAACGTTGGTACCAAAAGATACAAAGTTAATAATGATAGTACCACATGCTTGTGGCACTGCCACGTAATGTCATATTGGTATAAATCGCATGAAGAAACTCCATGATGATGGATTTTTTTGACTCACTCGATTTCGAATCGGTTGAGACATGCGAGCCATGCCTCTTGGGCAAGATGACTGAGACCCTGTCATCCAATATGATGGAGCGGGCAAGTGGCTTATTGGAATTAATACATGTTGATGTATGTGGTCCAATGAGTGTTGAAACACACAGTGGATATCGTTGTTTTTCTTTAGCTTCACTGATGATTTGAGTAAATATGGGGATATTTACTTAATGAAACACGAATCTGAAATGTTTGAAAGGTTCAAGGAGTTTCAGAGTGAAGTTAAAGATCATCGTGACAAGAAGATAAATGTCTATGATATGATCATGGAGGTGAATATCTAAGTTACGAGTTTGGTATGCAATTTTAGACAATGTGGAAATTGTTTCACAGCTCACGCCTCCTGGAACACCATAGTGTGATGGTGTGTTCGAACGTCGTAGTCGTGCTCTATTGGATATAGTGAGTACTATGATGTCTCTTATCGTTTTACCACTATCGTTATGGGGTTATGCATTAAAGACAAATCCATTCACTTTAATAGGGCACCATCTAAGTCTGTTGAGATGACACCGTGAGAATTATGGTTTGACAGAAGCCTAAGCTGTCATTTCTTAATGTTTGGGGCTGCGACGCTTATGTGAAAATGGGTTTTTCAGCTAGCGAGCTCGAACCCAAAGCAGACAAATGTATTTTCATAGAATACCTTAATGAGACATTGGGTATACCTTCTATTTCAGATCCAAGCGCAAAATGTGTTTGTTGCTAAGAACGGGTCCTTTCTTGAGAAAGAGTTTCTCTCGAAAGAATTGAGTGGGAGGAAGATAGAACTTGATGAGGTTGTTGAACCTTTGTTTCAACCAGAGAATAGCGCAACACAGAAAGTTGTTTCTGTAGAGCCTACTCAGTTGAAAAGGAAGTTAATGATGATGATCATGAAGCTTCGGATCAAGTCACTATCGAACCTCGTAGGTCGACAAGGACGCGTACTGCTCCTGAGTAGTACGACAACCCTGTCTTGGAAATCATGTTGTTGGACAACGATGAACCTACGAACTATGGAGAAGCGATGGTGGGCCCGGATTCCAACAAATGGCTAGGAGCCATGAAATCCGAGAAAGGATCCATGTATGAAAACCAAGTATGGACTTTGGTAGACTTGCCTGTTGAATGGCGGGTCATTGAGTACAAATGGACCTTTGAGATAATCATAGACGCTAATGGTGAAATGTCACCGTTTATAAAGCTCGACTTGTCGCAAAGAAGTTTCCGCCAAGTTCAAGGAGTTGACTGCAATGAGATTGTCTCATCTGTAGCGATGCTAAAAGTCTATTAAAATTTTGTTAGCAGTTGCTGCATTTTTTGATTATGAAATCTAGCAGATGGATGACAAAACAAGGTTTCCGTAATGGTTTCTGTGAGGAAGAGTTGTATGTGATACAACCAGAAGGTTTTGTCAATCCTAAGGATGCTAATAATAAGCAAACTCCAGCGATCCTTCTATGGACTGGAGCAAGAATCTCGGAGTTGGAATATATGCTTTGATGAGGTGATCAAAGTGTTTAAGTTTATACAAAGTTTATGAGAAACTTGTATTTGCAAGAAAGTGAGTGGGAGGACTATAGAATTTCTTATAAGAATATGTAGTTGACATATTATTGATCGGAAATGATGTAGAATTTCTGGAAGAGCATGAAGGGTTGTTTGAAAAGTTTTTTTCAAAGGAAGACCCAGATAAAGCTACTATTTTATTGAGCATCAAGATCTACAGGGATAGATCTATTCGCTTGATAAGTTTTTTCGACGAAGACATACCGCGACAAGTTTTTGAAGGAGTTCAAAATAGATGGGTCAAAGAAGGAGTTCTTGACTGTATTGTAAGGTGTGAAATTGAGTAAGACTCAATACCCGACCACGGCAGAAGATAAAGAAGAGATGAGTGTCATCTCCTATGCTTTAGCCATAGGCTCTATATAGTATGCCATGCTGTGTACCGCACCTGTGTGTGCCTTGCCATGAGTCTGTCAAGGGGTACAAGAGTGATCCAAGAGTGGATCACTGGACAGCGGTCAAAGTTAGCCTTAGTAACTTGAGAACTAAGGAAATATTTCTCGATTATGGAGGTGATAAAGAGTTCATCGTAAAGTGTTACGATGATGCAAGCTTTAAAACCAATCCGGATGACTCTTAGTAGAAATCCAGGTACGTATAGTGGAGCAGCCATTTGGAATAGCTCCAAGTGGATCATGGGAGTAGTATCTACAAATATGACATGGAAAGTTTGCAAGGTACACACGGATCTAAATGTCGCAGACCCGTTGACTAAAAACCTCTTTCACGAGCAGAACATGAACAAACCCCAGAACTTATTGGGTGTTAATCACATGATGATATGATCACATGGTGATGTAAGTGTTAATCACATGGTGATGTGAACTAGATTATTGACTCTAGTGCAAGTGGGAGACTGTTGGAAATATGCCCTAGAGGCAATAATAAAATGGTTATTATTGTATTTCCTTGTTCATGATAATTGTCTATTGTTCATGCTATAATTGTGTTAACTGGAAACCATAATACATGTGTGAATACATAGACCACAACATGTCCCTAGTGAGCCTCTAGTTGACTAGCTCGTTGATCAATAGATGGTCACGGTTTCATGGCCATGGACATTGGATGTCGTTGATAACGGGATCACATCATTAGGAGAATGATGTGATGGACAAGACCCAATCCTAAGCATAGCACAAAGATCGTGTAGTTCGTTTGCTAAAGCTTTTCAATGTCAAGTGTCATTTCCTTAGACCATGAGATTGTGTAACTCCCGGATACCGTAGGAATACTTTGGGTGTGCCAAACGTCATAACGTAACTGGGTGGCTATAAAGGTACGCTACGGGTATCTCCGAAAGTGTCTGTTGGGTTGACACGAATCGAGACTGGGATTTGTCACTCCGTGTGACGGAGAGGTATCTCTGGGCCCACTCGGTAAGACATCATCATTATGAGCTCAATGTGACTAAGGAGTTAGTCACGGGATGATGTATTACGGAACGAGTAAAGAGACTTGCCAGTAACGAGATTGAACAAGGTATGGGGATACCGACGATCGAATCTCGGGCAAGTATCATACCGATAGACAAAGGGAATTGAATACGGGATTGATTGAATCCCCGACATCGTGGTTCATCCGATGAGATCATCGTGGAGTACGTGGGATCCAACATGGGTATCCAGATCCCGCTGTTGGTTATTGGCCGGAGAGGTGTCTCGGTCATGTCTACGTGTCTCCCGAACCCGTAGGGTCTACACACTTAAGGTTCGATGACGCTAGGGTTATAGGGAAAAGGTATACGTGATTACCGAAGGTTGTTCGGAGTCCCGGATGAGATCCCGGACGTCACGAGGAGCTCCGGAATGGTCCGGAGGTAAAGATTGATATATAGGAAGTCCAGTTTTGGTCACCGGAAAGTTTTCGGGCTCATCGGTAGTGTACCGGGAGTGCCGGGAGGGTGCCGGAGGACCCCCGGGAGGGGTGTGACGACCAAAGGACCACATGGGCTGTTATATAAAGTGTTCCAGCCCTTATTGGGCTGGGCAAGACTTTTGCTAAAGGCCCATGTGGCTGGAGATAAGGAGATAAGGCAAAAAGGATTTAAAAGGAGGAGATCCACCTCCCTTGTGGGAGGTGGACTCTCCCTTTAATTCGGCCGGCCATCTCCTCTTTGGAGTAGAGGCCAAGCCAGCCCTCCACGTCCCTCCTCCTATATATACTTGAGGTTTTGGATGTTTTGAGACAGGATTTTGATCTCTCTCTCTCACGGCGAAGCCCTACCTCTCTTCTTCCTCCTCCGCAGCGCTTAGGCGAAGCCCTGTCGGAATACCTTGCTACTCCACCACCACCACACCGTCGTGCTGTTGTTGGAGCCCTTCCCCAACCTCTCCTTCCTCCTTGCTGGATCAAGGTGTTGGAGACGTCACCGGGCTGCACGTGTGTTGAACGCGGAGGTGCCGTCCGTTCGGCACTTGATCGGATCTACCGCGATCTGAATCGCTGCGAGTACGACTCCATCAACCGCGTTCTTGTAACGCTTCCGCTTAGCGATCTTCAAAGGTATGAAGATGCAATCTCTCCCCTCTCGTTGCTGGTTTCTCCATAGATAGATCTTGGTGAACGTAGGAAAATTTTGATTTACTACTACGTCTCCCAACATGAACTCAGTCACGGAATCATTGAATGACAAGTTTTCAATGAAAGACCTTGGAGAGGCAGTGTACATTTTAGGCATCAAGATCTATAGAGATAGATCGAGGAGGCTACTCGGCTTAAGCCAGAGCACGCACATAGACAAAGTGTTGAAGAGGTTCAACATGAGTGAGGCCAAGAAAGGGTTCTTCTCCGTCTCACATCGTGTAAGGCTAAGCAGGACTTAGAGTCCTACGACTTATGATGAGTGAAACCGGATGAGTAGGATTCCATATGCCCAGGCAATTGGATCCATCATGTATGCCATGCTGTGTACACGGCCTGATGTTGCCTATGCAATAAGCTTAACAAGCAGATACCAGGCCGACCCAGGTGAGAGTCACTGGGTAGCAATGAAAACTATCTTGAAGTACCTGAAAAGGACTAAAGAGATGTTCCTAGTTTATGGAGGTGAGGAGAAGCTCTGCATAAAGGGTTATGCTGATGCTAGTTTCCAAACCAATAGGGATGACTGTCAATCGCAAACTGGATTCGTGTATGTCATGAATGGAGGAGAAGTGAGCTGAACGAGTTCCAAGCAAGATACGGTGGCCGACTTCACGATAGAGGTCGAATACATTGCGGCTTGTGAAGCTGCAAAGGAAGGTGTTTGGATTCGAAAGTTCCTGGAAGATGTTGGTGGGTTCCCGGGCTGGTCAAAACCGTTGGACCTTTATTGCGATAATTCAGGTGCCATCACACATGCCAAGGATCCGAGGCAACACCACAAGACCATGCACATAGACCGAAAATATCACTTGATACGAAAGCTCGTAGAGAAAGGTGATACCAATTTGTGCAAGATTCATACGAATGCAAATGTTGTAGATCCGTTGACTAAGTTGCTTCCACAACCCAAGCATGAGGGGCACGTTAGAGCTATGGGCATTTGATGTCTATTTGATTGACTCTAGTGCAAGTGGGAGACTGTTGGAGATATGCCCTAGAGGCAATCATGTATGATGATATTTCCTATGTGTTTATGAATAAAGATAGTCCTTGGACATTATCATTGATGTGTATTAACAACTATGTGACTTGTTTGCGAGACTGTGCATTGTATGATGACTGTCCTAAATGGTACCTAGTTGAAAGGGTTGTGTGGATGCGCCAGTTAGACTAGAATATGCCATAGTGGATGGTCCGGTCTCACTGACCATGTAGCATTGGATGCTAGCCAGATAATATGGACTCAGAAAGGTCTGGTCGGATTCGACATAGTTGGATCCGAGTCGAGATAAGGTCTGAGTTGGATAGACCCAACTACGAGACGCAGCGATAGGTCATCTGTGAGTCTCTAGTACAACATATGTTCTATGTCCTAAGACCTGAGCTGGTGCATGTACTCGGGATGGTGACAGACTTGCTTTGGGCCGACCAAATGCTACTCCATGACTGGGTAGTTACAAAGGTAGGTTTCGGGCTTGTCCAGACTCATGCTACGAGACATGTTCGAGCAAGATGGGATTTGCCCCTCCGATCAGGAGAGATATACTCTGGGCTCCTCGGGTGATCCGACATGGATACGCATGGCCATGCGACGAGGATTATGAGATAATCCGAATGTTGGTCGAATTCACCAAAACGACAAAGAGGTCGCGCTGGAACAAGGATGACCATGTCGCCTTGTGCATGACAACATATATCGTGTGGCAATGGGAATAGAAGTGTGAAGTACAAGTTTGCCTAACCAGCTTCATCAAACACTTGGAGTCAGCACGTCTTGGTAGAGGCTGCTACCGACCGGTCGAGTCGGATGTGATCTAACTCGCGACCAAGTGGACGAGAACCTAAAGGGTTGCGCGCTTAAGGGAAGGAACACATGGGCTTTAGGATCCATGCGAGGCCCAAGAGTTGAGCCCGCAACGGATGCCTATATATAGTGGAGGTGTGGCACACCCATCCGGTTGATCGCTTCGGCACTGTCATTAGGGTTTGCATGTGTTGCTAATAGCTACCTCCACTCGCCACCGCTGACCGTGTAATTGGACCTAGCAGTCCACCGCACGGTGTTCCTCCTGCACGCGCGGATACCGTTAGAGGCGGTGCACTTGCGCCGCTCCGGTGGACCTGTACGTGGGACCCAACGACAGGCTGTTTGAGGGAGATCAAAACGACTGTTCGAGGGAGATCGGATGAGGAGGAGACGGACCACACGAACGCGCTGCCCCAACTCTACTTCCGCTACACCTCACTGCGCGTCTAGTGGTAACAATCTATGATCCATCTCCGTAGCTTGTTCTTGGATGTTCTGCGCGTAGGAAAATTTTAATTTGCATGCGATGCACCTACGGTAGAACCCAACACATCCCTCTCTACCATTGAGAGGAGTGTGGTTAATTCTTCTACCGCGAGAGTCTCGGACGGTACCTCAAGGGCGAGCGAGGCTGTTTTGTTTTTAGCCCAAAGTGCTCTATCTGGGTCACTTATAATTGTGATCACGCTGTTGTGCCCTGGAATTTTGAGCTTCATATAACCATAATGTGGTATGGCCTAAAATCTTTTTAAAGTGTCACAACCCAATGGGGTGTTATAACCGCTGTGGAAGGGCAAAACCTGAAAGATAACATCTTCGTACTTGTAGTTCTCAGGGTTGTCGAATACCATGTCGAGAGTAACGGGGTGGTGAAACGTGCTTCTTTTCCGAGGATGATTCCTCAAAAGGTGGTATAGCTTTGTTCAATGCGAGATCTATCAAACTGAATTTTGTCCAAGGTATCCTCGTAAATGAGGTTCAGACCGCCACCGCCGTCATTAGCACCTTATCGAGTCTGAAGCCGTCTACAATGGGATTGAGGACCAGGGCGGTAGGTGTTCAATCGAGGCGGATTCTTGGCTAGTCTTCCTCGTCGAAGGTGTTGGGTGTGTTCAACGAGCTCTTTTCCTCTTATTTATTGAGGTAAACGTGTCGTAGATCATTAGGATCTCAGCGTTGTTATCCGGTGGCGTTGATGAGCATCTGCTTGAGGGTGAGATCCCGGTGATCGCCTCTCCACTCTTAGCGGATTGCCTGGAGACCCAGGAAGCTAGAAGGCTGTGAGTGGGTTTGTATTCAACAGGACAAAGTGTATGGGGCACGAATTATCCAATAAGTCATCCAGGACAGTTCTTGATCCCGCATGGTGTTTATTCCTTTTCATGGCTAATTCATGTTATGCAGGCCATCATGGGGGTACGTGCTTCCTCTGAGCTCTTCTGGGCTCCTCGGCATGGATTGACTCCGTGCGCATTTGTTGAGCCTGCCAGGTACTTTCCATGCTGGAGTATTTGTGTATGAAATCCAATAACTCGGCGAAGGTTTGAACATGGCGATCTGTGAGGGCGTTTAGGATTCCTTTGTCGCGGCAATTATACTAGAAGGTTGCTATAATGTCTTGATCGCTGCATTCTGCCATCCTATTTTTGACAAGGAGGAATCTATCCCAGAAGTGGTGGACCGTTTCTCCCGGTTGTTCTTTGACGTGAAATAGGTCCCGTACTCCAGGCCTCCCCGAATTATTTGTAGAGTACTTGACATGGTGGTGGGTGGGGAAAAACATTCTATCCCAGTAGGGTGTGAGATCCAGGCATTGGTGGTCGTGTCTCATTCCATCATAGAATCCGGCGCCCCAGGTTCGGGGTCCATACTATCAACCGTACACTGCCGCACACACTCCAGATCATGTGTTAAATTGGGGCCCGATTCTCAACTTTTTCTAGGGAAGTGTCCGAATTCTAAACTAGAGGAGCAATCCTGGTGACCGGGCATCCGGACCCAGAACTTTCTCAACTCCGGGGATTGAGAGGGCGATCTTTCAGCCAAGTCCTCGATGGTTGCAATGAAGTGTGCGATGGGTGGGACATCAGTTTCCCTGTCGTCGGGTTTAAGCCCGATCCGATCATAGATCAAGCGTTGGCTATTGGCTATCCCCATGGTTAGATCCGACCAAGTAGATTGTTTAATGACGATATGTCTTTGGAATCGATGCTCTTGGAGTACATAGGCTCAATCCGCAAGACTACTGCTTCGGGGATGTTTAAAGTCACACCCGAGTAGTGTTCAGCCAAAGCTGATTTGGGTGTATCGACTTGATTGGGCTTCCAGGACGGACCCAGGGTGGAAGCCACCCTAGTGGTGGAGTTCACCGCTTCCGACGTCAAGGTATAAGGAGTTGCGAACTCATCAAAGGCAGCCAAAAGCTTTGTCAAAATGAGATCTCCTCGGGAGTCAGCGATGAACTCCAGGTTCCCATATCGGATCTCCTGGCTGGGGGCCAAGCTTCCGACCTGGCCAAGATGTCCGGTCGGACCGGCGTGCAGCAGATGCTGCCGAACATGAAGATCTATCCAGGGACGAAGACGTCCCTGTTGCAGACGTCATTGCTGATAAGTGGGCGAGCCATCGACCCTTTTGGCGATCCTATAGTGGAACACTCAATGAAAGCACCAATGTCGGTGTTAAAACCGACAGATCTAGGGTAGGGGTCCCGAGCTGTGGATCTTTGATCAATGGGGAACATGGAACATAGGGAGGATATTTACCCAGGTTCAGGCCTTCTCAAAGCGGTAAAACCCGATGTCCTGCTTGATTGTATTGATGTGTGTATGACGATTAAAGAGTCGATCTATGACGAGATCATATGAACTAAACCCTAGACGAGTAGGAATAATGGTTCTGCCCTCTACCAATTAAACACTCTAGTTTATATAGAAACCATGGGTACCTACACGTAGTCAGTTACCATCAAGGGATAAATGTGCCTTTCTTGGCATCTTGACTTGGAAGACACACAAAGTTACCGAAGGTCTTCTTCCCGAATATGAAGTCATGTTATAGCTCGGCCTCCATGAGGGAGGCCTAGATTAGGGTGTCCTTGGATATCCAACCTATTGTTATGGGCCGGACTATGAGGGCTACTTACCGAACACTGGAAGATTTGAAGGCCCAGTCTCCAAGATGGAAGCTTCAGGAGGCATGGCTTGCGCTCCATGTCTTATGTAGTAATTAGGCATGTTTATCTCTTCGGCATGTAACCAACCATGTGTAAACCCTAGGCATCCTCGACATCTATATAAGTAGGAGGGTTTTAGGGTATAGGGACAAAATGACTCATCTAGGGTTAGCTATACGATCTCGAGGTAGATCAACTCTGTAACCCCTCACATCATCAATACAACCAAGAAGGACGGAGGGTATTACCTCCATAGGAGGGCCCGAACCTGGGTAAACTCGTGTCCCCTTCGTCTTCTGTTACCGTCGATTCTTGTCTCACAGTTCAGGATCCCCTACCCGAGATCTGCCGGTTTTAACATTGACATTGTGTAAGTGCATCTAGTGCCCCTTAGTGATTTTGGTGTATTGAAGACTTATAGGTTAAGGAAATAATGTGTTTGTGAGAGTACACATGCTCTATAAGTCGATGAGGAATTTGATATAGTCTAAGGTTACCGACCCCTAAAAATGTATGTCTTCAAATGAAGACTTTGGTGAAGACTTTGCTGAAAACTTTGGTATTCCCTGAAGACTTTGAATTTAAAGAAATTGGTGTGACCTTGAAGATATGAACGGGGACTATGAAGCGTGAAGACTTTTTTTTCATAGTTTATTTTCCTTTATTAGAGTCATAGGAAACACCGTACTGTTAAAGGGAGTGATGTAATACTAAGGAAAATTTCCAAATAATGCTCAACTCAAAATCCCAACCTATCCAATCCTTCGAGTGAAGCCTTTGGAAATCTCTTATGGTTCAGTCAAGTTGTTCAGTGATAGAGACAATGTTCTTCTGGTCTCTAAGGAAATTGGTCTGACTGAGGAGTTAGGATTTCGCCAGTGCTAATTGCCTACAAGTGAGGAATATGATAAGCCTGAGAACTTTCATAATTCAAAATTCCGACCGTTGCTGTGCTTAGTGCTAGTTGTCCCCAATCATCTTATCCACATAACGGTCATATCATTGGGGGCATTTATGTCTTATCATGTTAGGTTGCACCCTAGCTATAAATAGCCACCCCCACAACCACTAGTTAGTTGGCTGCTCCGAGAGAGACTGAGACACTTGTTATTTGAGAGCAAGCCATCCTCCAAGGACTTTGGGAGAAAAACATCAGTGAGGAAAAACCCAAATCCAAACCACCAAACCCAAAGTGATTGAGCATCACTGAAGAGAATTTTCCTGTGTGGAACCGACGCTTGTTACCTTTGAAGACAGTGTATCTTCCAGACAGTTAGGCATCATGGTCTAGTGCATCCTGCAGTCAATTGGGGATCACGGAGTGACCTTGGTCTAGAGCATCCAACAGGTAATTGTGGATCGCCGGGTGACTAGTTTGTGAGGGTTTTGGAAGTCTACGCTGAAGACTTACCACGAGTGTTGGGCGAGGACTTTGTGACCTTAGCTCAAGGAGAATATGGAAAGTGTTGTGTGTCCTGGGACTGTTTGTCCTCTGGTTTAAATACCAGGCTGCTCCAAACTAGACGTATGACTATCACAACAGTTGGAACTGGGTCATCAAACCATTGTCTTCATCAAGCTACCTGGTTCTATTTCCTCAACCCTTTCATTTCCACATATACCTGTTGATGAAATTGATCTTTGCTATTTGAACAATTTGATTGAAGACTTTCACAATTTCCCCACCTCAAATTCTTCAAGTTACCTTGTTCCTCACCTGCTTATCCTGTATCATGCTACTTGTAATCTGTGCATGTTCTATTTCGTCATGATGACTATCCTGTCGCTATGTTTCTCATGCACTTGAGTACTTATTCCGCTGCTAGTTATTCATCACATTTCAAATTCCTCAAGTTGAAATTCCTCAAGTGATGAATTTGTAAAAATCGCCTATTCACCCCCCTCTAGTCGATATAACGCACTTTCAATTGGTATCAGAGAAAGGTACTCCCTTGTTCTATGTGATTTCGGTTTAACCACCTGGAGTTCTAGTTATGTCGACTGCAAGTATGATCAAGGTTTCTGCAGGATGTCCTACCTTCGACGGGATGGACTACCCCTACTGGAAGAACAAGATGCGGATGCATCTTGGAGCTATTGACAATGATCTCTGGTACGTTGTGGAAAATGGTGTTCCCTCTATTACTCCCACTGTAAACGCTGCTGATGCAAAGAGATTCAAGCAACTCGATTCTCAAGAGAAGAATATCATTTGTGGCCACCTAAGCAAAGGTCAGTATGGCAGAGTGAGTGCTTTGGAGTCTTCTAAGCTTATCAGGGATAGGCTGTCCAAAGTCAACGAAGGTGTTTCCACTCAACATGATTCTAGTGTTGACGCTCTTCACAATCTCTTCAACCACTTCAAGAGACTTGGCAATGAGAATGTTCAGCAAACTTTTGATCGTCTCACTGTTATCTCCAACGAGCTTCAAGCATTGGGCGCTACTAATATCACCGACCATGAAGTGGTGAAGAAACTGCTAAGATCTCTTGATTCCTCATTCGATACTCTGGCTTTGATGATTAAAGAATGTGTAGACTAGAAGTCACTTGATCCTGCTGATATTCTTGAGAGACTCAATACTCATGAATTCCAACAAGCTGAGAAGGGAGACCTCTGTAGGCCAAGCTATGGAAGATCTCGTGGTCTGAAGGCAAAAGCAATTTCTTCATCCTAAGGCAAAGGTTCTGATAGTAGCCTTGGTGATCTAGAAGAATTGAGTTAGGAGCTGGCAATGCTCGTGAGGAAATTTCAGAAGTTCTCAAGGAGAGATGGATTTGGAAAGTCATCAAAAAGTGTCTTGAGGAAATCAGATTCCTCAAACGACTACAAGAAGAGAACTTGTCACAAATGCAAGAAATTTGGTCACTTCATATCTGACTGCCCTCTCTGGGAAAAAGAATCAAAGAGGAAGAAGAAGTACAAGGACGACAGTTTTGATGACTTGAAGAAAAAGAAGAAATCTTCAAAGTCCTCATCTGCAAAGTCCTCATCTTCAAAGTCCTCAATGCATAGGAAGAATGGTTCCAAAAAGGCTCATGATTTCATTGGCAAGGAAATGGACTCAGAAGAAGAGTTTGAAGAATGTGAAGAAGAGGAAGAATCTGAGATGGAATCTGAATCTGGTGTTGCTAGCCTTGCTCTTGCTATTTGTTTCGTCAGCAAGTCCATCTTCAATGATGAAGAAAATGACTACTCCAATGACTCTGACGTCAGCAATGATGATTATGCTCCCACCTATTGCTTCATGGCTGAAGGTTCCAAGGTACGTACTTTTCACTCCTCCTCTGAATCAAGTGATGGTGAATCTGATGAATATTGCCACTAGGCAACAAAGTGCACTTGAAAAGCTTCAGAAAATGCTAGACAAAAGCGGTGATCTATTGAATGAGGAAGTGGATCAAACTGAAACTCTGTCTGACGATCTCAAAAGTCTTCAGACAAAGTATGATAACCTTCAGAGTCGTCATAATGCTCTCTTAGCTGATCATGAGAAGCTTTCTTATGAATTTCTTCAAAGAAAGCAAGATCTTGAGAAACTAAGAGTGTCACATGAGGATCTCCTTACTGGCTCAACAGATCAGTACCGCTCAGGTAGAATTTGTTCCACCTTGTTTGAAATGCATCAAACGTGAAATTGCTAATTCTTCACCTGGATGTTCAAATGTTTCTATTGCTGCAAATTTTTCAACTATTCCAGTGGTCACAAATTCCTCATCTGAGGATACCACAAGTATCATTGATGAAAATGCAGGGTTGAAGGAATTGTATGTGACATGCATGTACAAAAGTCTCAAAGGGCATCAAACCCTTTGTGATGTCCTCAAAATGTAGATTCTGAACAGGAAACCTGGGAAAGAGGGTATTGCATTTGAGAGGAAAATCAATGCTGATGGATCCTACTGGACTCCTGAGCAGTACCCCAAAACCTCATGGGTTGCTGCAAAAGGACCTCCTATAGATCCATGCACTTTATCTGGCTTTACTTGTGAAACTTCATATTCTTCTGATGAGTCACTTGACTCCAACTACAAATTCTTCAAATATCAGAAAGGTGAAGTATTTGCCAGATTTGTTGGAAATAACTGCAGGAATGGTTCACCTATGAAGAAAATCTGGTTTCCCAAGAGATGCCTACAAAATCTTCAAGTGAATGTCCTCACGACACCACTCATGAAGAACAGGAACCCCAGATCAAATTCCTCATATGGACCAAAGTCTTCACCTGGACCAAATTCCTCAAATGGTCAAAAATACCGTTCTTGTGCTAATGCATCTGTTTCGCAGGGAAAATCTAAGAGTTGTGAATATGTACATTATTTTGCAAATCATTATGTTCATAAGTCCTCAAAGAATTTCTATGCTTATTCATGTGAGTACTCTAACCCTCGTCCTGTGAAACGAAGCGCACTAGCTTCAATGCCTCCCTTCTCATATGGTTCTCATAGAATGATGAACTCTTTGCCACCCCTCGGGATGTGGGTGGTGAAGAAATTGAACTAATTTCTTGTGCAGGGTCAGGTCTCCGGATGAACTTGAACATCTGATGAATTTGCTGGAGACCTAAGGAAATGCTTGAAAGGACACAAGCTAATCATGAAGAAATGAATTCCTCATTTCTCACGTCCTCACACTGCTTTACTTACTATGTTGTGTGATGAAATTCTGTCTGATGAAATTGATGTCATATTCTTCACGTTGAAGCATACGAGTTCGTAAGTTGGACTAATTCATCTGCAGGATGAATCTCCAAAAGCAACTGAGTGGGTCCTCGAAAGTGGATGCACAAACCACATGACTGGTTACAAGAATCTACTGATGAATTTGCCACTTGCTCCATTTCATCTGAAGCATATCACCTACACCGACAATGGAAAAAGCAAGGTATTGGGTCTATGTCAGGTTCCAATCTCAAAGGACTGACACATGGATAAGGTGATGCTTGTCGAATCCCTCAGGTTCAACCTTATGTTTGTCTCAATGCTTTGTGATCTTGATATGGTTGTCATATTTGGAAAATATCGTTGTGTTGTCATCATGGAATTTGACAACTCCAAAGTCTTCCAAGGCTTTACGAGAGGAGACTTGTATATTGTTGATTTCTCTACAGGTCCTTAGCCTGCCACATGCTTACTTGCAAAGTCCTCAGAAGGCTGGTTATGGCATCGACGACTTGGACATGCTGGTATGAGGAACTTGCACACACTCTTGAAGAAAAAGCATGTCATTGGCATTGAAGGTGTCAAATTCCTCAGGACCACCTCTGTGGTGCATGTGAGTCTGGGAAGATGACCAGATCCAAGCATCCCTCGAAGACAATCATGACCACGACTCTACCCTTTGAATTGCTTCACATGGACCTCTTTGGCCCCACTCATTATTCCACACTAACAATTTCTTCAAGTTTGTAAGGCCTTGTCATTATTGATGATTACTCTCGTTATACTTGGGTGCATATTATTCTGTACAAGTTTGAAGTGCAGGATGTCTTCAGACGATTTGCTTCAAGGGCCTCAACAAACTTCAGCGTCAAGATCAAACATATAAGGAGTGATAATGGGACTGAGTTCAAGAACACCAATCTTGATGAATATCTTGATGAACTTGGTATTACTCATGAGTTATCTGCCCATATACTCCTCAGCAGAACGACGTCATGGAGCACATGAACAAGACTCTTGTTGAGATGGCTCGCACCATGCTTGATGAATACAAGACACCTCTCGCTTCTGGCCTGAGGCAATTGATATAGCATGCCACATCATCAACAGGGTATATCTTCAAAAATTCTTGAAGAAGACTTCATATGAACTTCTGACTGGCAAGAAATGCAATGTAAGTTATCTCAAAGTCTTCGGTGCAAAATGCTGGATTAGAGATCCTCACCATAGTTCTAAATTTGCACCAAAAGAACATGAAGGTTTTATGCTTTGTTATGCAAAGGACTCGCACACCTAGAGAGTCTGCAACACCTACCACCATAAGGTTGTTGAAACTGTGGATGTGTGGTTTGATGAAACTGACGGCTCACAAAGAGATCACAATGCCTTCTGTGTTAGATGAACAGTCTCCTGAGGAATCCGTTAAGCTGAAAGCTACTGAAGATGTCATACCCACTGAGGAAGTCATTCCAATGAATGAAGATATTCGTGCTGATACACCTGAAGAAAATGGTGCTGAAGAAAATCCTCAGCCACGTCAACCTGCTCATCCAAGAGTTGCAAATGAAGTGCAGATTGACAAAATCATCGACGACATCAATGAACCAGGTCCCCTCACTCGCTCAAGAGCTTCACATTTGACTAACTTTTGTGGGCACTTTGCTTTTGTCTCTATCATAGAGCCCACCAAAGTTGATCAAGCATTCAAGGAGCCTCAGTGGATTCAAGCTATGCAAGAGGAATTGCATCAATTCAAGCTCAATAATGTGTGGGAACTTGCCAAGCAGCCAGGTCCTCGCAAGCACAACATCATAGGTACCAAGTGTATCTACCACAACAAGCAAGATGAAAATGACCTTGTGGTAAGAAATAAGGCTCGTCTTGTAGAACAAGGCTACACATAGGTTGAAGGAATTGACTTTGATGAAACTTTTGCAGCTGTTGCTAGACTTGAAGCTATTTGCATATTGCTTGCTTATGCTAACCATCATGATATAATCTTATATGAAATGGATGTGAAAAGTGCATTCCTCAATGGTAAGCTTGAGGAAGAAGTATGTGTTGCTCAACCCCCAGGTTTTGAAGACCGTAAGCATCCTGACCAAGTCTTCAGATTCAACAAGGCCCTCTATGGCTTCAAGCAGGCCCCTCGGGTGTGGTATGACACTCTGAAGGAGTTCCTCATGAAGAAAGGCTTCAAACCCAATTCACTTGACCCAAATCTTTTCACTAAATCCTATGACAATGAACTGTTCATATGCCAAATATACGTAGACGATATTATCTTTGGTTGTACTGACAAACATTAAAGTGATGAATTTGCCTATATGATGAGTGAAGAATATCAAATGTCTATGATGGGAGAGTTGAAATTCTTCTTAGGTCTTCAAATTCGCCAGCAAGACAATGACATCTTCATATCTCAAGAGAAATACCTGAAGGATGTTCTAAGGAAATTCGACATGCAAGACTGCAAAGGCGTCAACTCCAATGCCTTCAAAAGGCCACCTTTGCACTAACGAAAATGGTAAAGATTTCTATCAGAATGTATATCACTCCATGATTTGCTCTTTATTTTATCTATGTGCATCTAGGCCTGATATTATGCTGAGTGTTTGCATGTGTGCCGATTCCAAGCAACACCGAAGGAATCACACCATAAGGCTATGAAACATATTCTTTGATACTTAGATTACACACCAACGCTTGGATTATGGTATCCCAAGGGCTCAATCTTCACCTCGTCGGATACTCAGATGCTAACTATGTTGGAGATCACGTGGATCGCAAGTTAACCTCTAGCACATGTCATTTCCTCGGTCGATCCTTAGTCTGCTGGTACTCAAAGAAGCAGAACTGCGTGTCACTATCTACTTCTGAAGCTGAGTACACTGTTGCTGGTTCATGTTGCACTCAACTACTGTGGATGAATCAAACCCTCAAGGACTATGGCATCAAGGTGAAGAATGTGCCTCTCTAATGCGGCAACGAGAGTGCCATCAAGACCAAGCACATCCAGATTCGTCATCATTTCCTTTGAGATCATGTACTCAAGGGTGACATCTTCATCTACCACATCCCCATTGAAGAACAACTGGCCGATATCTTCACAGGGCTCGAGGGATACGTGGTCGGAAGGATGAGCAAGAGTCGCCGCGGCCGGCTCTACATCGACGATGCCGGCTGGGGGCTTGATGTCGTTTCTGTGGAATATGGATTTCGGGTTCCTTTCGGCGGGATTCACATCTTCATCGGAAGGACCGAGGGATCAACACCTGGGCCGGACATCTACACCAACATCGTCGAGCCGGCTCGGTGTGCGCAACCCGCCCATGATGCACGACCCGCCCGTGTTAACCCGGGCCGGAAGCACGTCTTTGTAGGTTTTATTGAAGGGATGTATCTAGAAGCTTTTGGGTCACAGGAAACTCTTGTCTGTTCAGAAGACAAATCTTCGAGCAGGGAGACGGAGTCAATTTATCAGCTTCACCATGGCGGGCTTGGGGGCAGCGGCGAGCCCTGCCCTGAGTCGGATCATTCTGATTCGGACATTCTTGGGCCCCCGGTTCATGCTGCCGTGTTTACCGCAGGGTTGGCCCCAGGCACGAGCAGTACAACCGCAAGAGCGGCAACCTCGGATGCTGACCCGCCGCCACCATCTCAAGTTCTTCTGGATCTGATGAACGAGCTCACGACCCTGATGGCCACTGAAGTCACCCCGAATAATCAAGCCGCCCGGAACTTAGAGATTATGAGGCTCAAGGACCGGATGGCGGAGGAGCAACAGAGGATAGCTGAGCTGAAGATCCAGATGGAGGAAGAGGCAGAACATATTAAGATGGATGCTTTCCGCCTTGGGCCGGAACAGCAGTCGGCGGCCGCGGTACATCAGATGAGGCATCAATCCCGCTTACCAGAATGTTATGAAGCTAGGAATCTCTTCAGCACGCCAGGAACGGGACGAGCAGCGGATGCGCCTGGAAGCCACCCAGCTACTCGGCCGACGCCTCACCTCGCTCAATGAAACCGAGCCTCACCAGTGGTCTTCCCAACACCGGCGAGTCATTATTCTAATTCGGGCGAGAACATGGTTGCCGAAGCTACCCGGCTTGAAACAATTCCTATTCCGGATGAAGCACCTTTTGCGGAAGAGGTACGGAATGCCATTGGGTATCTCCGGACGGTGATGGCCCAGCAGGAGAAGTATACTCATAGCCAGAGCCGCGTTCATTCAACCCCTGTCCCCAGTCGGAGTTTTAGCTGGCGCTATGAGTCGCCGACAGTCTCTAGCAGCAATCAGCATAGAGAGGCTCCGGCAGGTGATCAGTCGGCTCCGGATATGGACACGCTCATGAACCAGGCGAGAAGCCAGCAAGAGGCGGCAGCTTTGGCCCCGACGGTTCACTAGGGGCCCGCACCCTCCGTCTCAGTAGGAGTGAGGGAGACCGCTAGGGCGGTGGGAGTACCATGTTTATCGCCGACTCTATGGAGTGAGCGGTTGCCAAAGGATTTCAAAGGTCCCCGTAAGGTTTCGAATTACACCGTTGATCTACCTCTAGAGGCCTAGGTTGAAAGTTATGAGCTTGCCATGGAGATGTTGGACGTCAGTGAGGCGGTGTGTGCAAAATACTTCATCATGATGCTTAAAGGTCTGGCTCGCACGGGGTTAAAGGGCTTGCCACCCAATACCATTAGTTCTTGGGCTGAGCTGAGGGCAAGGTTCATCAAAAACTTTCAAGGAACTTGCAAACAGCCCATGACCATTGTGGATCTTGATCACCTTGTTCAGCAGGAGAATGAGTCGGCTCACCATTGGGTCCGGTGGGTGTCGGCAATCATCCACTCCTCTAAGAAGATCACGACGGCTCAAGCTGTGCTGATCTTAGAGAAGAACTGTCACTTCTTCCCACTAAAGCAAAAACTTGGCCGGCTCAAACGTAAATGTCAGGACATGGGAGAGCTCATGACGGCTCTCACAAAATACGCCGACTCTGATAACACAAAGGATCCAGGCTCTGATGAGGAGAAGGTCGTTCAAGGCAAGAAAAATAATCAAGGAAAGGGTGTGGCCAACAATGGTAACCGGAATAAGCGGAAGAACCCCGATGGCGGATCAGAGCTGGTGGCCAACGCAAGCACTGGTCAGAATCGTCCTAAGGGCAATGGGAAGTTCAGGCCACCTTTTAATAAGAACATGACTCCCTTTAACTTAGAGGAGGCGCTTAAGAAGCCCTGTCCGGAACAAAGCCAGCCCGGTAAACCTTTGTCGCACGCGTGGGGAGATTGCCACATTATGCAGAAGTTCAAGAATTACCACGCGCAACCCAACAACCAGGGTGGTGGCCCGCCCGGCGGCTCAGGACCGGGCGGGTCAAGGGCCGGATTTGGATCCGGTGGCTTAGGGCTCGGTCATCATGGTCAGGGTAATCAAGGGGGACATCCTCAGCACTCTAGTAGCAACAATCAGCAATAGCATAATCAATCTAGGTATCAGAGTAATCCAAAGCAGCCCAGTTCGGGCCAGTATCATGTTTTCATGACCAGCCTTAACAAGCGGGATCAGAAGTTGCGCAGGCGAGCGGTTAATGCGGTTGCGTCAGCTCTGCCGCAGTACTTGAAGTGGTCTGAATATGATATAACGTGGAGCCAGGAGGATAACCCGCCGTGTGTTGATGACCCGGGGCGGCTGGCTTTGGTTGTTGCCCCCCAAGTGGGAGGTTATATGGTAAATAAGGAACTTATGGATGGAGGCAGCAGCATAAATATCCTGTATTATGATACCTTCCGGCGAATGAAGCTGCTTGACAAGGATCTTAAACCCTCATCCACCGTTTTCATGGTGTGGTGCCAGGCAAGTCGGCTTATCCAGTGGGCAGGATTTCCTTAGCCTTGGGTGATGAATAAAACTACAGGGTAGAGACCTTGTGGTTTGAGGTGGTCAAGATCAAGCACCCTTACCATGCGTTGTTTGGGCGGCCGGCTTATGCTAAGTTCATGGCTAGGTCCTATTATGTCTACTTATAGCTCAAGATGCCCGGGTTAAAAGGTACAATTACCCTTCATGGTGATCGGAATACGGCTATTGAGTGCGAGGAAGGGGATGCGGCTTATGCAGAATCCAGTTGTGCTCAGGAGGAGCTTAAGTTTTATAAGGAGAATGTTGACCCAGAGGATATGACCCCGCTAAAAAAGCCCACAACGGAGTTTGAGCCGCCCCTCAAGTTTTTGGCGGATGATACCAAGGCTATAGATTTCACTCCGGGCGACTCATCCAAACAGTTCATCATTGGGGCTCACATGGATCTCAAATAGGAAAGCACGCTCATCGAATTCATCCGTGAGAATCGGGACATCTTTGTATGGAAACCTTCTGACATGTTGGGTGTACCGAGAGAGTTCATTGAGCACAACCTTAATGTGGATCCTAAGTTTAAACCTTTCAAGCAGTTCCTACGGCGGTTCAATGAGGAGAGACGCAAGGCCATCGGGGAAGAGGTTGCCCGGCTCTTGGCGGCAGGTTTCATCGTCGAGGTTTTTCACCCGGAGTGGCTTGCTAACCCGGTGCTGGTGCTTAAGAAGACTGGCATGTGGCGTAGGTGCATGGATTATATAGACCTCAACAAAGCTTGTCCAGCTGATCCCTTTGCTCTCCCTCGTATTGATCAGATCATTGATGCTACCGCGGGTTGTGAAAGCTTATTTTCCTGGATGCTTATTCAGGATATCATCAGATCAAGATGGCAGTTAAGGACCAAGAGAAGATGGCTTTCATTATGCCTTTTGGAGCCTTCTGTTATGCGTCTATGCCTTTCGGGCTCAAGAGTGCCCAGGCGACTTATCAACGCTGTGTGCAGAATTGCCTTCACAGTCAGATCGGGTGGAATGTTCATGCTTATGTGGATGACATCGTGGTCAAATCAAGGAAGAAGGAGACCCTTTTGGACAACTTAAGGCAAACCTTTGACAATCTTTGGGTCTATAAGATGATGCTTAACCCGGTTAAGTGTGTCTTTGGTGTTCCGGCTGGCAAGCTCTTGGGATTTCTGGTTTCTGAGCTTGGCATTGAGGCTAACCCGGATAAAATCAAAGCTATCACCTCCCTGGCAGAGCGGCCTGTGTTAACGATGTCCAACGCTTGGCGGGACAGATCGCCATGTTGAGCCGGTTCATAAGCCGCCTTGGTGAGAAAGCTATCCCCTTATATCAGATGATGAAAACCTGGCTAGACAGATCACCCGGCGTTCTAAATCTATGATAATAGTTAATGGTGAGTAGCACAAGTGCAGCATGACTAGGGTTTTTCAACGTTGTGTTTCACCAGAGGAGGGTCAGGAAATCTTGAATGAAATTCACGCTGGAGATTGTGGACACCATGCCGACTCAAAATCTCTAGTGGTCAAGGCCTTCCGACACGGTTTCTTCTGGTTAACGGCTCACAAAGATGCAGAGGATCTGGTCCGAAAGTGTGACGGCTGTCAAAAGTTCGGCCGGCATGCTCATGTTCTGGCTGAGGAATTGCGCATGATACCAATTACTTGGCTATATGCCGTCTGGGAGCTTGATATGGTCGGGCCTTTTAAGAGATCTAAGGATAAGAAAACACACCTCTTAGTGGCGGTTGATAAGTTCACCAAATGGGTAGAGGCTGAGCTAGTTAGCAAGTGTGATGC
The DNA here is from genome assembly GCA_022496015.1 of Hordeum marinum. Lineage (NCBI taxonomy): Eukaryota > Viridiplantae > Streptophyta > Magnoliopsida > Poales > Poaceae > Hordeum > Hordeum marinum. The sequence continues at coordinate 209,244,415 of CM039674.1, read as the reverse complement.
GGCTATGGCGGTTCAGTTTGTTAAAAAGCTGATCTACCGGTTTGGGTACCCGCACAACATCATCACTGACAATGGCACAAACTTGTCTAAGGGGGCTATGAAAAAATTCTGCGATGAGGAGCACATCCGACTTGATGTTTCGGCGGTTGCCCATCCACAATCCAACGGTCAGGCGCAGCGGGCCAATCAAGAAACTTTAAGGGGTATCAAGCCACGGCTTATGGTTCCTTTGAAACTGACGCCGGGCTGTTGGGTCGAAGAGTTGCCTTCCATATTATGGAGCATCAGAACTACCCCGAACCGATCCATAGGATATACACCTTTTTTCATGGTTTACGGTGCAGAGGCCGTGTTGCCAAGTGACATCCGGCATGACTCGTCATGAGTGGCGGCTTATGTTGAGACGGACAATGAGACGGCGCGTCAGGACGCGTTGGATGCTTTGGAGGAGAAAAGAGAACTGGCGGCTGCCCGTTCGGCGATCTATCAGCAAGACCTGCGCCGCTATCATAGCCGCAGGGTCAAGACCTGAACGTTTCAATAGGGTGACTTAGTACTGCGGCTGATTCAGGACCAGACAAATATGCATAAGTTATCTCCTCCATGGGAGGGACCATTCGTGGTCAGCAGAAATCTCAACAACGGGTCATATTATCTCATTGACGTCTGGGACGACTCAGAACTTTGGGTCAGAAGACCCGCTGGCCGTGGAACATAGCACATCTGTGGCCTTATTACACTTAAAGTATTGAGACTTGCCATTGTACACTATTATTGTACATATCATATTTATATATGAATAAAATAGTATACCGGCAAGCTGGAGCCTCTGCCACGTTGCACATCTTCATTGATGCAAGAAAATCTAATACATTGGTTGTCAAAGTGCGCTTCTTACCTTCGGGTATCGCTTATCTCACCCTAACAGCCGGCTTTATGCCATTCCGGTTAACATGTTAGCCGCGGTTGTCGAAGGGGGCTTCTTACCTTCGGGTATCGCTTATCTCACCCTAACAACCGGCGTTCGCGCCAAAAATGTTGACAAGTCAACATTTGCTATCGAAGGGAGCTTCTTACGTTCGGGTATCGCTTATCTCACCCTAACAGCCGGATTCATGCTAATTCGGTTAATATGGTAGCCGCGGTTGTTGAAGGGGGCTTCTTACCGACGGGTATGTCTTATCTCACCCTAACAATTGGCGTTCGCGCCAAAAATGTTGACAAGTCAACATTGGCTGTTGAATGGGTTTTTTACCTTCGGGTATTGCTTATCTCACCCTAACAGCCGGCCTCATGCCAATCCGGTTAACATGTTAGCCGTGGTTGTCGAAGGGGGCTTCTTACCGACGGGTATCGCTTATCTCACCCTAACAACCGGCTTTATGCCATTCCAGTTGACATGTTAGCTGCGGCTGTCGAAGGGGGCTTCTTACCTTCGGGTATCGCTTATCTCACCCTAACAGCCAGCTTTATGCCATTCCAGTTAACATGTTAGTCGCGGTTGTCAAAGGGGGCTTCTTACCTTCGGGTATCGCTTATCTCACCCTAACAATCGGTGTTCGTGCCGAAAATGTTGACAAGCCAACATTGGCTGTCGAAGGAGCTTCTTACCTTCGGGTACCGCTTATCTCACCCTAATAGCCGGCTTTATGTCAATCCGGTTAACATGTTAACCGCGATTATCGAAGGGGGCTTCCCACCTCCGGGTGTGGCTTATCTATCCCTAACAACCGGCATTCGCACCAAAAATGTTGACAAGTCAACATAGCCATACAGGGGGCTTCCTGCCCTATGGGTGAAGCTTATCAAACCTTCTCGGCCGGCTCTTAAGCCAAGCAACAGTCTCTATCAGCACGTTGGGAAGTTACAACATCTTCAGGTTGCGCTTTCAAGCCGCCCTCCTAATGGTAGCAAGATACATAAATGCATGCAGGAGATTAAGCCGGTAAGGCATACAATGAGAAGGACAGGAAAACGACAAAAATATTTTAAAAGCTGGACTTTCATATGTGCATGATGGCACAAGTTTAACAAAGGCAAGGTTACTGCTAGTCTATTATAGACGCTCTCTATGGAGCCGAAAGTATCATCAAGTTTTTTACACCGCCCACGGCGGGTCAGGGAGAGCCGGCTATTACAAGTTTTCTATAAAGTAATTAGCTGGCTGGCAGGTCATCCTGCTCCGGCTCTTCGGCTGCCTTGATCTGGAGATTTTCCAAGTCCCAGTTGCAGTCGGTTAAAGCCGCAAAAGTTCCTTCTTCAAAGAAGGGGGACGGGTCAAGATCAGAAGCGAAGAGAGTCTTACTATGAGCGGGTGTCAGATCCTTGCACTCAAAGAGCGGGCCACAGATCCTCTTTTGATCAGCGCTGTAAGCGGCCTGGTAAGTCGCCAAGTTAACCTCTTCTGCTAACACGGAGGCTAGAACCTTGAAGTCCTTTATGCACCGGGCATAATCAACGTCTTTAAATTCAAAGCCGTCGTCCTTCTTGGAGGGAAACCCGTCCATCATGTCAGCCGGGGTAAGCTCTGGAGCGAAAGCCAGTGCCCGGCTTATGGATGCAATTGCCCCTTGGCGGGCGGCTGATTTCTTCAACTCCACAATTTGTTTTGGCATTGTTGACAGGAGCTCCAAGACCCCTTTGAGAGCCGAAGGGATGTTCTCTTTGTATTACACAACCTTGATTGTGCAGACCGCCCTGCAGTACAATTGCTCTGTCAGAGTATATATCGCCTTCAAAGGCAACAGGCTATCAGAAGCGAGTTGACGGCTCCTAGGACCTGCATAATACGAAGGACTCGTTATGCATCATCGACACAAGTATAATATCCGAAGTGAGCCAAGCTACTAACAACTTACCAAAGAGGGCGGCTGACATCTTCATGATATGGCGTTTCAATGACTGCCGCTCGTCAGATACAATCATCAGCCGCTGATCAGGATCATCCACCCGCTTGGTCAACGTAGCTTTTTCAAAGCCGGCAGACTCCTTGAAGGCGGTGAAATCGGCCTTGATCTTAACTAGTTCCTCCGTAAGAATCCGACATTTCTCGCCAGCTGCACTCCGGGCGGCTTGTTGAGTAGCTAAATTTTCTTTTAAGTTGGCCAATACTGACCCGGCCTCGATTAAAGCTTCCTATAATATATCAACTTATGGAGTAAATAAGAAAGTCTGAAACAGATTGCAAGCAATATGCATGACGCTTGGGGGCTAATGTCTATTTTGCAAGATAGTTCCGACTCAACTTCAATTAGATTGACCCGGAACTTGGGGGTTACATTTGGCTCTGTTAACTATCTTCTAAGAAGTTCCGACTCAACTTTGGAAAAGACTAAGCCGGCCCTTGGAGGCTACGATTGGCTCTGTTAACTATCTTCTAAGAAGTTCCAACTCAACTTTGGAAAAGATTAAGCCGACCCTTGGAGGCTACGATTGGCTCTGTTAACTATCTTCTAAGAAGTTTCGACTCAACTTTGGAAAAGATTAAGCCGGCCCTTGGGGGCTACGATTGGCTCTGTTAACTATCTTCTAAGAAGTTCTGACTCAACTTTGGAAAAGATTAAGCCGGCCCTTGGGGGCTACATTTGGCTCTATTAACTATCTTCTAGGAAGTTCCGGTTCAAAATTATCAATTGGTGAGCCGGTCCTTGGGGACTAACAACAATGATTTCAGATCACGGTTTAGTAAGTTGAGGCTTACATTTTACATAAGTCTACTTCTACAAAGATGGAAGGTCCGGATTATTATCAGTCAATATTAACCCGACCCTTGGGGGCTACGTAAGGGTATAAGAAGGAAAAGGAATACCTCATATTTTCTCTTCATCAAGTTAACCAGTTTGATCTCCAAATCCCGGCTGGTAGAAAGCCGGTTCATATAGCCAGCATGAAGTTCTTCAGCGGTCATTTTTTCCAAGGCAGGGAGCTCAAACTCCAGCTTCCTAGAAGCTTCGGCCGTCTCACTATGCTTGGTCAGCGCGTGAGGTGAAGGAGATTGCAAGCCGGCGCCAGCAATCACGACGTCTGGGGCAGTAGTTTTGTCAGCAGCCTTGGCAGGGCTCGGCGGTTTGGAAGAGTCCCTGTGCGGTCTCTCAAGAATAATGTCATCAACAGCCGGTCCGACAGAAGTTGCCGGCGGGTCCGATTTAGCAAGCTCCGGCTCGGTGGCAGTAGGGCCAGGGGAGGACTTGTTGGTATTCCTCCGCTTAGCTTGAGCCCTAGGAAATACAGGAAGGTCAGAATTCAAGGGTTACATCCACCGAAGAGCCGGCCATAAAAGCTGGAAAACACGTACACCAGATTGATCTTCGGAGGTGGCAGAGCGATGGCTGTAGAGTCGTTGGATGAAGGTGATCCCTGAAAGACAGTTCAAATGACATAAGGCAGTGTTAAGGTTACAAAGGAAAAGTCTATAAACTTAAAACAAAGAGAAAATATGTACCTCTGCGGGGCGCTTCTTCGGAGCCGGGGAGTTAGGAAACCCAGAGATAAGATCAGTAGAGCCGGCGCTCCGGGTCTGACGTCGGTCGGCTTGCTGGGTTTTTTCCAAAAGAAATTGGGGATCCAAATAAGCAAGAGGATGCGAAAGGGGAACTTTTCAAACAACCCATCGTATCTACTGGGGTACAAAGCATTCTGAATCGGATGAAACAGAAGTTACCTTAGGGGCGTTGGCACGGCTTGTCTCAACTTCGTCCTGTGAGTAAGTTGTTGTTAGTAAGGTGAATAGCAAGGTAACAAAAAGTAGTCAAGTTGTACCTCTGAGCCGGACGATTCTGGCGGTTCAAACCATTCCTCTTGAGGAGTGGTCTTCTTTGTCCTCTTAGTCGGGGCCTTTTCTTGTTCTTCTTCAAAGGAGGAACACACTTCTTCTTCCAGAAGTCGGAATCAGACTGGAAAGGTAGCCGGTTAATTTCAATGAATTGGCAAAGTCCGAGAGGAGAGATAATAAAAAGTCGTCTTACGTCTAGAGCCGGATTAACGACACTAAAAGGCGCTAGCCCAATAGCGCTGCAAGCTCGTGACGCCTCATGGACAAGACACCGGATGACAGTGGTGATATCATCTTCGGTTAGTGTTCCCCGGCTGAAACATAGAGAGCCATCATACTTTCCCGGGTATTCGCACATGAGGCGGCTTCTCAGGCTCAAAGCCATAATTCTCCAGGAGATCCAGCAGCGGATCAAGTCTAAACCCGTCTATCCATTAGCCACGAGGGCTCTAATCTTGACGCGAGCCGGCTCGTGCCTTGCACGTTCAGAAGTAGATAGCCGGCTGGGAAGTTCAGAAGTTGTCTTGAGCCGGGAGGGGCGATAACCCTGCAGCGGATGTTCGCCCTCCGGGGAGGTATCCTTGCAGTAGAACCAAGTTTTATTCCAATCCTTTGGATGACTCAGCATTGGTACAGCTGTAAAGGTGATATCCCGGCGCCTCTGAATAGAAATTCCACCAAGTTCTAAGCTCGGGCCGGCCTTTACTTTAGTTTTCCTGTTTGCATAAAAGAACTCTCGGAAGAGAGCTACAGACGGTTGAGTTTGCAGATAGACCTTGCTAAGCACTTGGAAGTTGCAGATGTTTGAGACGGAGTTGGGGGCAAGATCTTGAGGATGCATCTTAGAGAAATGTAGGATATCCCGGAAGAATTTTGAGCCAGGGTATGAATCAACGTTCGATATGATCCGAAAAAACAACCACCTCACCCTCCCGAGGAGTGGGCTTCAGTTCATTACCCAGAACACGCCAATGAATGACCTCTTTGGCAGGAAGGGTGCCCGCAAGTACAAAATCCATCAGAAATTCTTCGGTAATACAAGAACCGACCCAGTTGCAGGAGTTAGACGCGCGAGACATGGCGGCAGTCTTTAACTGTGCAAGGTAACCATATACGGCGAGTCAAGAAAATGGTGAATAAACATGGGCGGCTTAAAAGCTTAAGATCTTAAGGATGAGACGCCAAGATCCGACTGATGAGAGCTGGAATAGCATGGCGGGTCAACAGCACAAAAGGATAGAGTGAAATTTGGCTAAGTACTAAAAACAGGTTCCGCGAAATATTGCTAGGTTGTGGATCTACAAAAACAAAAGAAATGTCTATATTTCCAGACCTAGAGATGAACTGGTGGAAGACTGAAAACGACGGGCGGAGCCGTGGTGAATCTAAATAGCATCAATATCGATCTCCTACCTAGCGGCGCCATGGGGACAGAATATGGTCAAGGGCTCATGGAGTAAACGTGGCTGGCATTGGTAGGAACCCGAGTTCTAAAAACCGCGGTGGCGGAGCCCCATGAATACCCTACCGAACCCGTTGCGTATCTGAGAAGAGAAGGACTCATCGGCGATGGCGTGATGGAAGCAGAAAGTACTCTGGTCCGCGTCAGGTTGATACAGCGGCCTGGTCGATGACGAGGAGGAGACGGCGTCGGAGCAGAAGGCACTGGAAACGGGAGCGTCAGGAGGAAGAAGATGATGGAGCAAGCGGGAGAAGGCAAATGCCGCCCCGGGCGGTCCTATTTAATAGGGAAAAGGCAGAACGGGCGTGAAAATCCAGGCGTCAGATGTCGTTTGACCAAGGCGGATGCCTCGATTCACGGGATATTCATTTAATAAGAAGATTCATTGCGTGCGTCAGAGGATCTTTTTTCACAGGTATGACATGGCATCATGGCGGGTCATTTTGGGGCGACTCCTCGAGGAGTAAGAAGAAAGGCAGAAGTGAGCAGTCTCAAATCAACCTGGGCCTAATGTTGGGGATATGACCCCACGGTGAGACCCGCCCGGAGGGCTTCGGGTCGTAGCAAGCGGCTCGCATGCTAGCCCAAGAGTAAGCCATGAAGACTTAAGGCCCAAGACGCCTGGCGGCTTGATAGGATGGCCCGTAAGGTGACCCGGATGGAGAAGACCCGGGCACATAAGCCGCCCGAGGACAGCTTGGTCAGGAAAGGCAAGAGAAGATAGAGGTAGACTCGGACATGTAACGAGAGTTGGTTACAACTTGTATGACCCGTGGTATTGACCTCCTATATAAAGGCAAGACCCGGGGCGACTTAGGGATCAGGTTATCGAAAGCTAGGTCAAGCAATAGCTCCCTTGTAATCGATACATTAAGTAATACAAGCACAAGCAGGACGTAGGCTGTTACCTCATCTCGAGGGGCTGAACCTGGGTAAACTCGTGTCCTTCATCCCAACCAACCCCTTTGAGTCCATCATGTTAGCAATGGCCTCGAATCCAAGTCCATTCACCCAGACATCTGCCATGATAAAACCACGACAACAGGGCAATGTTTGTATGGAGCAACGTGGCAAAACACTAGATAGCAAAATGCCCATCATTCCTATAAATGAAAAGTTACTAAAAATGCCCATGTTCATAATTGCACATAACCAGAAATGGAAATATACCAGAAATAGTAATAATCATAAATATCACACAAAACACAAAGAAAATAAAAGAATACAACTATTAAGAGGGGGACCCACCTGGCATACACACCAGGGTCCCCTTAGTGGATGACAAGTGGGGCCAGGTCCACTTGTCACACACACACACAACACACACATACACATATGCCACACACACACACACACACACACACTTGATCAGCCAGCCACACCAGATCCACACACATGCAGCACACACACTCAAAACACCATGGCCACACCAGATCTGGCACAACCGCACCAGATCTGCACACGCAACACCTGATCCAACCAATTAATAAAAAGAAACTAAAAAGGGGGTAGCTGGGATCGAACCCACGACCGGTCAATTGTTCCCCGAGTCGGTTGCCACTGCGCGACTCGACGAATCTCAACAGAAGGGGGGGCTAGCGCTTCTAATACTAACACACCGAGTGCTACCTCTGACGAAACTGACAAAAAATGACCGCACGCACGATAGGAAACGGCGACGACGATTCCGGCGACTAAGAGGCCTCACCGGCGATGCGGACAGGTGGATGAGGAGCGGGGTCCTATGGAGTATCCATTCCCCCGCTCGTCTCGCGACGAGGGGGACGGAGGTGGCGGCCCTCAAGGCCATGCCTTGCACTACACGATGGCGACGCGAGCACTACGGGGACGAAGCGAGGTGGGGCTATGGCAAAACGAGAGGGACACGGAGAGGAGGATCTCATCGAGGCTGCTCGGAGACACAGGAATGCGGGCAACACAAGGGAGAAGAAGAAAAGGATGCCGGTGACGCTCTCCTTGCGGACGACGGCGGCGACGGGACGACACTGCGGGGGGTGCTCCTAACCCCCTAGCCCCGAGAACGGAACACGAATGACATCGGGAAGCAACATGCCATCCTGACGACGACGAGCGGCCACCGGCGGCAAAGACGACGACGCGATAGCTCTGGCTCCCGCTCTCTCTGAACCTCACCTGTCCAATTTCTACCTGATAGAGAAGAGGAGAAGGGGAGGAAGAGGGAGGAGGAGATGGGAGCAGCGGCGGCGAGGGGAAGAGGGGGAACCCTAGGGACCGGCGATGATGTCATTGCCTAAAATTTGATGCTCACCAGTTTTAGACCAGTAAGCAGGGTACGACACTTCCTGCCATAGAGAATCTCGAAAAGGGCCTTGCCTGAGCTAGCCTAAAAGCTATTGTTGTATGAGAATTTAGCGTATGGTAGGCAGTCTTCCCATTTCATGCCGAACAAAGTCACACAGGCTCTGAGCATGTCTTCAAGGATCTGATTGACCTTCTCAACTTGACCACTTGTCTGTGGATGGAACGTAGTGCTAAAATAGATCCTGGTACCCATAGCAGTGTGGAAGGACTCCCAAAACATGGAAGTAAAGAGGCTTCCACGGTCGGATGAGATGAGCTGAGGAATACCATGCAAAGAAACTATCCTTGACATATACAACTCTGCTAGCTGAGCTGTCGAGATAGAGTCTTTGACTGGAAGGAAATGAGCAACTTTGGTCAGCTTGTCGATAACCGCAAAGATGGCATCGTTGCCTCTCTTGGACTTGAGAAACCCAGTGACGAAATCCATCTCCACATGATCGAATTTCCACTCTGGAATAGGCAAATGCTCAGGAGACCTCCTAGACGTTGATGTTCTACATTCACTCTACGACAAACATCGCACTCGTTCACCAACTAAGCAATTTCACATTTCATGAGAGTCCACTAGAAGGTTTGCTTGAGATTCTGATACATCTTGGAACTGCCTGGACGAATGGATACAAGAGAATTATGTGCTTCGACCATGATAACCTTCCTGAGATCACCTTTTGGAACCACCAGATGGTCCTCAAGGAACAAGGTATCTTTGTCATCACCACGAAAGTACTTATACTTTGGAATGCCCTTGGCCACACCTATCTTCACTTTCTTCACCATTGCATCAAGAAGTTGATCTTGGTGAACCTGATCTTCCAGGGTTGGAGAGACTTGAAGATTGGCAAGAATTCCTTGCGGAATCATTTGAAGGTTGAGCTTGTGGAAGGATTCACAATGCTCGTGTTGAAGAGGCTTCAGGATGAGATTGTTGCAGTACGCCTTTTGGCTGAGCGCGTCTACAATGACATTTGCTTTCCCCGGAGTATACTCAATGCTTGGATTGAAGTCCCCAAGCATTTCCACCCAACGAGACTGCCGAAGATTGAGATTGGGTTGAGTGAAAATGTACTTCAAGCTCTTGTGATCAGTGTACACCTCAACTGGTCTACCCAACAACAAATGCCTCCAAGTCATCAGAGCATGCATAACTGTCGCCAACTCGAGATCATGAGTGGGGTAGTTCTTCTCGGCAGGCTTCAACTAACGCGAGGTATAAGCAACTATCTTCTTATCTTGCATGAGAACATCACCAAGAGCTTGGAGAGAAGCATCACTGAAAACATGGAAAGGCTTTGATTGCTCAGGAGGAACAAGAACTAGAGCTAAAGTTAGTCTCTGCTTGAGCGTATTGAACGCCACATCACACCCAGGAGACCAAACATACTTGACATTCTTCTGGAGGAGATTAGATAGAGGCTTAACAATTTGATAGAAGTTCTCCACGAATCTTTGCAATAACTAGAAAGCCCGAGGATGCTTCGAAGCTGCTTCACATTCTGAGGAGGCTCCCACTTCAAGATTGCCTCAACCTTCTTAGGGTGCACTTTAATGCCCTCGACAGAGATCACATGCCCAAGGTACACCACTTCATTGAGCCAAAACTCACACTTAGAAAACTTTGCATAGAATTGATGTTCTCTTAGCTTGTCAAGCACAAGCCTGAGATGCTCGGCATGCTCTTCTTCTGTCTCCGAGAACATGAGGATATCATCCAAATAGACCAAGACGAACTCATTATTGAAAGGAGAGAATATGAAGTTCATCATTCTTGAGAAGGTTGGAGGAGCACTGGCAAGACCAAACGACATGACGGTGTACTCATAAGAGCCAAAACTCATCCTAAAAGCGGTCTTTGGAATATCTTCTTCGCGAATGCGAATCTGATGATAGCCCATGCGAAGATCAAGCTTCGAGAAAACCTCTGCACCTTTCAGTTGTTCAAACAACTCATTGATGTTGGGAAGTGGGTATTTGTTTTTGATTGTCTTCTTGTTCAATGGATGGTAATCGACACAAAGTCGGTCCATTCCATCCTTCTTCTTGAAAAACAAAACACCACAACCCCATGGAGGAGAACTTGGTCTGATCAGACCCAGACGTTCTTGTTCATCAAGCTGCTTCTTCAACTCTTTCAGCTCTTCAGGGCCAAGTTTATAAGGGCGCTTGCAAACTGGTTCAGTTTCGGGCTCGAGGTCAATCACGAACTCGACTGGCCGGTGCGAAGGCATTCCTGGCAATTCTTTTGGAGAGACATCTTCATACTCGCTAACCACCAGAATTTGAGAAATAGCCGAGATTTCACCCTTCTCATTAAGAGCAAAGAGACGGATTGTGTCATCGCGATCTGTGAAAATAATCACATCTTCTGAAGGATGAGTCAGCTTGACTTCTTTTGCTTGACAATCAACATATGCCTTATTCATAGCCAGGAAGTCCATGCCTAGAATGAGATCAATGTCGGAATTACCAAGAACAATTGGAGAAGCTAGAAAAGAATAATTTCCCATTTTGATAGAAACATCCGGAACCAAGCAATTGGAATTCATTAACTTCCCAGGAGACACCACTGACACAGGTCTAACAAGATCTTGACATTCAAACTCATGCATTGCAAAGAATGAACGAGATATGAATCCCTTGAACGATTCCTTGAGTTCTCCAACTTGAGCTGAGTTGCCTCGACCTTCAAAGCCATATTGTAGAACTGATCAAACTCACGAGGCTCTTGAACGACTAGATCCGGCAAAAGCTCAACCTTGAGACCACCTCTGAACTGATAGATCATGGACCTATCATCTAGAACATCTTGCTTAGCATAGCGGGCTAGATTCTAGAACTCGATGTTGTAATGATAGACAGACTTGCTTCCCTGCTTCAGGTGCCTGAACTTCTCACGCATCTCCTCGACAAAGCTTTCGGAATGTAATGGGCCCTAAAGTCATGACAGAAATAGTCCCGAGTAACAACACGATCGTCCCTAGAATCATTGTATGCTGCCACCAATCAGCTGCCTGACCCTTGAGCTGGAATGACGCGAATCTGACAAAGTCCTCTGGTCTGACATTGCTTCACTCAAAATGCTTACTCATGTCACAAAGCCAATCATCAACATCAAAAGGCTGCTCACAAGAGGTGAAAGACTTGGGCTGGTTGGCAAGGAACTGGTTGAGCGTCCAAACTGAGGTTGATTCTAAAAATTCCCTTGAAAGCATTGATGACCCTGATCTCTTCCTTGCAACCTCCTGAGCAACATCTGAGTATTCGCATTGGTTGCGGCCATCACAACTTCCCAAGATTCTAGAGTAGGAGGAGGTGGCGGGGGTGGTGGAACATCAGCCTGCTCCTGACCACGACCCGGATTCCTGCGAGTTGGTGGAGCCATCCTGAAGATGGACAAAAACATTAGCACCTCATTTACAAAGATGAATTCAAAGCTGAATCAAATTCTTGACAGAAATTGAACGAATAACATAACAGCCTTCCCACTGAAAAATTAGTAAGAATGCCTTCTTTGGTTCCCAATAACATCATCAGATATAGAAGCCACTTGCAATAACACAAAAGTATTGAGCTAATGTTGCTCGGAACAAATGTATATGCCCTCATACATATGAAGAAGATGATCCTAGATAACTACATGAGTTCCCACCTAAGAACTTCCGAAAACTTTCTGGTTATGCATTCCGGTGTGGGGGATACAAGGAGGAAATATCTCACACAACTAGTAAACCAACACCCCAACTGTATCCACCCTTCAAAACATAACCACAGGCTTTCGCAAATCCATCTAACTTGAATCCTCGAAAGCACAATGATACTAACCATGGTGGTACCCCGGACCCCTCCCCAACACTGGGTGACTCCGACCTTATCTCACCACGACAAGTATTGAAGTAATTCCGAACACCCTCCGTCCTAAGATATAAGTAAGTTGAATGATAACGATGTGCCAAGAATTCCCTGGAGCTCGACTCCCCGGAAGAAATCAAGTCAGACAGGAGGCACCCAGATAGAACTCCATCACATCGGTATCATATAGACTCCAAAATATCTGCGCGATCCTAATTTTTTTTTGACAGAGAAGAGGAGTAGAATCAAAATTCCTAAGTCGAATACCTCACTAGAGCATAGAAGATGAGTAAAAAGAAACCTACTCTCCGATATAACTAGACCCAAAATAGTTTTACTAGAATCGACTCGGCCCAGTTCGATCAAGCAAAGGGATCCTATGGTCGTATGGCTCTGAATAACAACTTGTCATGCCCAAGATACACACCTATCCATATTAAGGCACGGGGGCATCAACATGGATAGAGGAGCATCTTGCCGTTCACAAGTTCAACATCATTACATACATTTATGAAGGGAAGAGTATATGAGTTGGCTTACACTCACCACATGCTAAATTACAATTCCACACAATTTATTCAAAACATCAATACAAAGGCAGGGTCCGGCTACGGACGAAAACAAACGATAAAATGATGCAATGACACTGGCTTGCTAGCCCAAAGATATCGACCACATCCACTCCACTCGTCTAGATAAGTGACGTACATCCTGCCACGCTCCGCATCAAACTCCCATAGGAGCTGCGTCACATCATCTGGCACGATTTCATCTGTACCTGCACCTAGATTGTTGTAGTAATCTGTGAGCCATGGGGACTCAGCAATCTCGCGCCCGGGTACCGAGACTATTCAAGCTTATAGGTTGGAAGGGGGTATGTGTTTAGTTTGCAGCAGCACTAAGCATTTATGCTGGCTAATCTTATGACATGAAAGTAACTATGTGGTCTATAAACGATCGAGAACTAGATGAACACGTACCCTCTAAGAGATCCTGAACACGTACTTACGTCAAACATAACCCAACCATGTTCTCTCTCGGATCATGTTCACGAGCAAAGACGATCACGGTTACTTACATTGTTGGTGTATTTTATTAAAGTTTACTTCAAGTTAACTATAACCGGGTGTCAAACAAATATCCAAGTTGCCACATAACCGCGTGCACGGCTTTTCGAAAGTTTTAACCCTGTAGTGGTGCTCCAACTAGTCCATCATAAATTAACCACACTCCACGGGAATAGCCTCGACCACAGATCCCGTGATCATCCTAGGCAACTCCAAAGGAATTCCGACAAATTGCCCAAAGAAAATCAGAGTCCCTTACGCAAGCCACTCGAGAAAGGTAAAACAAGTCCAGCAAGAACACCCGACGTGTCGACAAACCCAATAACAGCCGCGTATCTTGTTCTCAAGACACGACAAACAAGCACAGCGTACAGTGGCCTGATAGAAATCTCCCGAGTTGCCTCGGGTTGGACCCACACACGGCTCTAGTTTGGACCAACACTCATGAGGAGCACTAGCCCGGGGTTTGATTAATTATCCATGGGGTTGCAAAGCCCTATACAACTTTATTAAGTTGTTTAAGCAAATAGTACCAATGTTGGGTTTTGCCGGACAAGTTTTAATCTCATCTGAATAATCAAGGGGGTCCCCATAACAATCCCGAGCATGTTAGGAGCGCAAAGTAGGAGAACATAACACCGGTAACAAGAAACTATGGCGGTAAAAGTGGAACAAAACACCAAGCAAAAGGCCAAGGCTTCCATCGTACCAAGATATATATGTGCATTAAATTAAATAGCAGATAATATTGTGATATGCCAAAATCCAAGTTATCACATGGATACTACCTGCACCTACAACTAAGAACGCTATAAGTGGGGTTGAGTAGCGGTAACTTAGCCAAACAAGGTTTGCTAGGATGTGGAGGGGTTAGAGGCTATCATGGCAATGTAGGAGGCTTGACATTCAAGTGGTAGGTAACACATATGTAACGATAAGAGCGAGACATCTAGCAAAGAAAAAATAGTGTTGGGATCCGGGTATGATCATCTTGCCTGTTGGTTCTTTACAGGGACAAAGAGCGGGGTCCTCGTAGTGGTACTCTCCTGGATCCTCGTACTCAGGTTCAACACTCGTGTCTACCCAAGAGAAACAACAATTATAAACAACCAACCAAGGTGCAATGCAAAAACAAGATGATGCATGATTCATTTAAAGTATTTAACATGGCAATCCTAAACTAGTCATGTTTCACATGCAATCGTTTAGTTGTTTACAATTGTGGATAGAACCTCATGTTAAGTTATTTCAACATGCATGATCATGGCAAATATGGATGATTCATGCAAAATCGATACAAATGGATATGTAGAATGTAGGAAACGGAGTTACGATTCTCACACTACGCTCACGACAAGTTACGAAGGCAAAACACAAGACAATGAAGGCCATGGGCTATTCCTTGGCATTCCAAGGTAGCCATTGGTTAGGAGATGAAAAACCAACCACAATAGAGTCAAATATCAAGCAATTCCATGGAGCATAGCTCCCACAAGTGACAAAACACTAAAATGAGCAGTTCGTCACAAAAAAGCAAGATGTCAACTTTCACAGCCAATAACTAGAGCTACAGGAAGTCTCCAACCACAAACAAGGCATTTACAGAAACTACATAGCATGCTTATCAAATCACTACACAACCTGAAAGGAGGCACATATCAATAAGCATGAAGCTCACAAGTTGGCATGATGAAACAGATTCCAGGGACTTCGAGGAAATAACAGTTTTCTGGAATCTGAGTTCAGCTGATAGCAAGTTGACAGCTTAAACTAATGGTGATAGAGACCACCTCATGGCATGAAAATTAACAAGATGATATAGGGAAACATCTACTTCAAAACACTAGCACTGAGCTTGAGCTAAATCTCAACATATCACTTGGTAGCACCCACTATTCATAGCATACAATTAACAGATTCTCAGACTTCGAAATATTTAGCACGTATGAAAACAACAACATTTGAGTAGCTACTTTAGAGCATGGTTCCCACTTATATGCAAGTTTAACATGACAAAAGTAAATACCATGGCATAATACTCATCAAATTCTCTCACTTTCATGTTGGCACAATTATCATAGCATGCATGGATTAAATATGACTAAAATGACAAAATGGCACTTTGGTTCAAAATGACATTTTGACAAACTTGCTCAAGTGACCAAACAAGTTACATCAATGAATTCCTTGGGTGATTCTACCCCAAAATCATATATCACACTCATATGTTTGTATGGAGCAACATGGCAAAACACTAGATAGAAAAATGCCCATCATTCCTATAAGTGAAAAGTTACTTAAAATGCCCATGTTCATAATTATTGCACATAACCAGAAATGGAAATATACCAAAAATAGTAATAATCATAAATATCACACAAAACACAAACAAAATAAGATAATACAACTATTAAGAGGGGGACTCACCTGGCATACACACCAGGGTCCCCTTAGTGGATGACAAGTGGGGCCAGGCCCACTTGTCACACACACACACAACACACACACACATACACATATGCCAGACACACACACTCTGGATCAGCCAGCCACACCATATCCACACACACACAAAGCACACACATGCACACACACTCACAACACCATGGCCACACCAGATCTGGCATAGCCGCACGAGATCTGCACACGCAACACCGGATCCAACCAATGAATAAAAAGAAAGAAAAGGGGGGGAGCTGGGGTCGAACCCACGACCGGTCGGTTGTTCCCCGAGTTGATTGCCACTACGCCACTCGATGGATCTCAACAGAAGGGGGAGGGGGTCTAGCGCTTCTAGTACTAACATGCCGAGCGCTACCTCTGACGAAACTGACAAAAAACGACCGCACGCCCAACAGGAAACGGCGGCGACGATTCCGGCGACTACGAGTCCTCACCGGTGATGCGGAGAGGTGGAGGAGGAGTGGGGTCCTACGGGGTATCCATTCACCCCCCTCGTCTCGCGACGAGGGGGACAGGAGGTTGCGGCCCTCAAGGTCATGCCTTGCACTACGCGGCGGCGACGCAAGCACTATGGCGACGAAGCGAGGCGGGGCTATGATGAAACAAGAGGGACGCGGAGAGGAGGAGCTCACCAAGGCTTCTCGGAGACGTGGGACCGCGGGCGACGCGAGGGAGAAGACGCTCTGCTTGCGGGCGATGGCGGCAACGGGACGGTGCTTAGGGGGGGGGGTGCTCCTCACCCCTATCGCCAGGAACGGAATGCGAATGGCACCGGGAAGCAGCACGCCATCCTGACGACAACGAGTGGCCACCGGAGGCCAAGATGACGACGCGATAGCTCCGGCTCCCGCTCTCTCTGAACCTCACCTCTCTGATTTCTACCTGACAGAGAAGAGTAGAAGGGGGAGGAAGAGGGACGAGGAGATGGGAGCGGAGGCGGCGAGGGGAAGAGGGGGAACCCTAGGGATCCATGCCCTTTTAAAGAGGCGGCCTCGACGTCCATGAGCCTCTCACGGCGACGGCGTTGGCTCACTCTCGTGCTCTCTCTCACAGGCAACAGGACGCTGAACTTGTCGGCGAAGGACGGGAGCAGGTTTCCACTAACTTGCGGGCTGGGCTGGGCGAAGGGAAAAGGCCCAGTTCGTCAGCTCTCTCTCTCTCTCAAAACAAAACCGAAAGGTTCTTCTTTTTAAAACAACTCAAAACCAAACAAAATCCCACAGAAAAAAATAAAAATCTAAGGAAAATCAAAAATACCTTGACACTATCATAAATGCAACCTATTTAATAAAAATGAAATAGCCATTTTTAGACCAATTAAATTAAATACTTTTATTAATAAAACTATTGTTTTAAAAGATATATGAATGACAAAAAGAACCACAACATATGGAAGAGCTCATCCACTCCACTCTAATCAAATAACCAAGCAGCAGAACATTTTAAAGGATCTTTAGGACAAGTTGATTCGAGACATGAAATATTTAGGAGCAAAAGGATGTTTGAGTTGAAATGAAGGAGGGGGGGTATGGAAAATGAGACAAGGGAGAAGAGCTACACCTCAAACACACTAGCATTCATCCACAAAGAACCTCACCTCAACATCACATCCACAATGCAACAAGGCAAAAAAATTATGCAATATGATGATCACGATGCATGATGCACGGGATGAAATGGCAAGAGAGCAACTCAATTCATTCAACACATGATGTCACAACCCTAGCAAGTGTCTTAGGCTAGAAATGTGTTTGCATCATACACCATCATCACTGCATTAATACGAAATGGGGAGAAAGAAAAGAAACCCCAAGCATTTCATGAAATAAAGAAATTCCAGATAAATGAAATTTCAACAAATCCAAAATGCCCATCAAAAATGTTTCCCTATGTCTGATAATTGAGGACATGGATATACCAGGGACCATCTTAATTATTTGAAAATTTTAAATAATTTAAATTAATGATTTAAGTCTCTGAAAATGACAAATAAAATCATTATCATTAATTCTGATTTCAAAATCCCTGAAACTTTCTGAATAGGTTTGAAATATCCAAACTCTATTTTAGAAATTGTTTGGGGATAATTTGAAAGTCATTTGAATTTGGAAATAAAATAAACAAAGGTCAGAAATATAGAAAACCAGAAGAAAGGAAAAAGAGAAAGAGAGAGAGGGAGCTTACCTGGTGGCCCATCTGGCCCAAGGGGGTCTTCTTCCTCCTGGCGTCCAGTAGGCGCGGCGTGTGGCCGCCGTGCGCTCACGCCGGTGGCGCCATGCCACCGGCCTGCCTAGCCCCTCCCTCGCCAGCGCGACACCGGGGATAAGCACCGAGCCGCCTCCCCGCCGCTCTCTCCCTCCGCTCCTCGCTCTCTCCTCCTTCCTCTCTGCTTCCGCCATGGCCGAGAGCTTGTTGAGCTCGTCGCCGTCGTTCTAGCCAACCCCCGCACCATCTGAGCCAGCCAAAAGAACCGTGCGGACCCCCTCCTCCTCCAAGACCTAGCTGCCCATCGCCAGAAGGTCCCAATCGCCGCCGCATCCCCTTCTTCCTCCTTGGGTCGCCAGAGAAGAATCGGAGATTGCCGCCGTTCCAGGTCTTCACCGAGCCAGCCGTCGATGCCTCTGCGTTCGCTGTGAGCCCCTGAGTGTTTCCCCCCTCTTTCCCCCTTCTATCTCGCGCCCTAGCCCCAGATTCCATCGAGGCCCAAATTGCGCCGCCGCTTGAGCTCGTCGCCGGCTACTTTCCGGTGACCGGTTGGTCCTTCCAAGGCCACCGTTGTGTTTGCGGAGTCGCGTAGATGCCTTTGGTGCTAGGTAGGAGCTGTGACGTGCCCTGTGTCGTGTTCACGTTCGAGCCCAAGTTCCGGCCGCCGCCACGAGCTCGTTTCCGGCGAGCTCCGGCGACCGCATGACCTCCCGTGGCCTCAGATGGATGCGGTCGTGCACGGGCTACACGCCGGTGGTTTCAGCACGCGAAATGACCCCCTGTAAGAGAAACCCGACGGATGCCGCTGTCCCTGATGGTCACCGGCGTCGAGCCGCCGGCCAACTTCGGCGAGTTTGACCTCAGGTGGGGCCTGGCTTGACTCTGTGAGTCAATGACAGGTGGGGCCCCGACCCTTATTAGTTTAGGTTAATCTGTAATTAGTTTAATCATTAATTAAGTTATTGTGTCACTGACAGGTGGGCCCAATTAGTAAATTAAAACAGAATTAGTTTTGATCAGTTAGTTGAGTTAGCCAGTCACTGACATGTGGACCCCACATGTCAGGTTTGACTCTGGGCCGGGTCAGCTGACCAGCTGATGTCATCATGACATCATGCTGATGTCATAATTCAGTTTCTTATTTAAAAATAATTCCAGAAAATATTTAAAACTTTGAAATATCATATAAATTAATCTGTAAGTCAGATGAAAATAATTTATGTATGAAAATTTATCAAAAAAATCCAATGAATCCAATGGTGCTATTCTCATGCATGTTAGAGCAACCTAAATAGGTAAACATGGACATTTTAACATTAGGTCAATATATGGAATGTGAAATGAGAGCAACTTTGAACCTATATTCAAACTCATTTCAAATTGATATGATCACTAGTTACATTAGCTCACTTATGCATACTACTATGCCATGATCATGCATCATATTGTTGCATCTGCTTGTATTGAATGCTTTTATTTCGTTGCAGTAGGCCTTAATCCGGAAGATACCACTCCGTACCCCGACGAAGGAGAGAACTCCTCCGCAACCCAGCAAGGCAAGCAACCCCATTGATCATTTCAATAACATCCCATTCTCTCGCTCCTGGTCTTATTTATTGCATTAGGACAAACGATCACGTGTCAGTCATTCACGGTAGATGATCCTAATCTTATGCATGACCTGATCTTGTCACAGTAATTAGCTGAACCTTGCAACCTAGCATACCTGGTAGATGCTTGTGCCATGATGTGCTTAGCTTACCTTGCCTGCTATGCTTGCTATGCTTAGAGTTGTGTCAGTATGGATTCATCTGGGTGATGAACTGAGTGAAACAGCGTTGTCCGATGTACTAAGCATATAATGAATATGATTTGGTAAAGGTGGCGATGAGAGGCTATGTAGGAGTACATAGTGGGTTGTCTCATTGGAACCGTTCTTAGGAACCAGGTTCCGTGTTTGTGATCCAAGACGAGATACTACCACACATTGGGTTCCGGTAACTCGACCCCTCTCGACTTATCAGTCGCTTAGTCTTTGGTCCAGGTATTGCAAGTAGTCTCTGGTGTTTATAGCATGCTGGAGGCCGTGCGTAGCGCTGACCCTCGGGGTGGGTTACTACGCGATAGGCAGTGGCATGGTGTACCAAGGGTCACCCGAATGGTGGGCTTGGGAACCCTACGCACATCGTTTGGGACCGTAGTGGAAACTTCGGCCGGACTTCCGTGCGTGTCAGTCTCAAATAGGCGGTAGCCTAGACTAGAGGTCTTATGTGATTGACGGTCGTGGCCGACTTCCTCGCTGGGCATCTGCTTGAAGGTTGCCGAGGTGCATGGTTTATGGCACACAGCGATAAGTGGTGAGAGCCTGTGTGAAGAAGTACACCCCTGCAGGGTATGAAACTATTCGAATAGCCACGTCCTCGGATATGGACTACTTGGAGAACTTATGCTGTTCATAGATAATCAAATGGATACTTCTAAAAATCTCAAGACAAGTGTGAGTACCGTGGATGGCACACTTCCGGAAGGGGAAGGTGAATCCATGGTAGTGTAATGTAATGGAGGTAGTGGACTCGTGTGCGATAACTAAAATTATAACAAGGAGTTAAAATTGAGTAGTGTAGGTTAGCCATGAGTCAAAGCTGGCATTCTGCATAAACTCCACCACCCCCTTGTTGATACATGAGCATAAATAGACTAGGTTTGTTTTAAAGACTTGCTGAGTACGATTGTACTCACCCTTGCTTAATTAATGTTGCAGAAGAGAACCAGGACCCATCAGGTGGGTTCTATCTAGACGTTGACGATGCCGAATAGCTGGTGTCCCAGCTACGATCTTGCCCGTGTGGTGGGCTGTAGATAGTCAGGCCATGTGCCTCTTTTTATATTTTGCCGTCTGTACTCAGACAGCTTAAGTTTCCGCTGGCTTGTATGACTATGTTTGTATGACTTGAGTGCCGGGTCATGTGACCCCTATCTATAAGAACATATTTTTCAAGGCTTGTCTGAGTCTCTTAAATAAAAGTCATGTTGTTGTATGGTTATGTTGTGATGCCATAGTTGTGTCTATGCATATCGGGCATGTCGTGCATACGTGTGACGTGCAACGGTATGTATGGGATCCGACACCTAGTCGTGTGCCTGTAGTAGTACTCTTGACGGGAAACTGCCTCTTTGTGCTTCTACCGAGCCATGGTAGCTTGCTACTGCTCCGGACACATTGATTGACCGACATGTATCCTTCTTTGCTGCTGTGTCTGTTCCTTTGGGGAAATGTCTCACAGTGTAATGGAGTCCCCGTAGCCTGCTACGACTCGTCTACGTGCAGTGATGACATTCGTGTCTCGTGACGTAATGGTGTCCTTGTAGCTTGCTATGGCTCGTCTACACACGCTTGAGACCGACACCTGCATTGCTGGGCTATGTATGCCTGTTTCCGTACGGATGTGCCACTTGGGTTCTATGACTAGTCATGTCGGCCCGCGTTCTTTGTTGTGTGATTGCCAGCGACATGTTCACATACGTGAGCCAAAAGACGCAAACGGTCCCGGCCAAGGTAAGGTGGCAGCCGTGGAGTACCGTGCATGAGGCCGCAAAGTGATGTGCCTTGTTACAGTATGGAATCATATGACTTAGAATCGGGGTCCCGACACATGACACATGTTCCGCATAGGTTACATGGCCAAAAATGGCAGGGGCAGCACTTGGGCTATCATAGAAGAACTGGAAGAAATGATCAGAGAAAGTTAGCAAAAGGCTGCAATAGCCAAAGGTATCTCTGTTCCTCTTATGCTGGATCCCAAGATGATCCTCAGTTTCATTGACATATGGCATGAGGATCCCAGCACCCCACTTCCCTCACTGAACCTACCTCTTGTTGTGGATCATGTCCTCACGCACTTCATTGCTGAGGAAAAATGAAAAAGAGATCAAGCTCTTAGAGCTAAGAGGAGCAGGGCTCAAAAAGAAATATTTCTGAGGAATAATGTGATGAATTTGACTCCAAATCAGCTCATCACTGTTCAGTCTGAAATTCACTGCTTTTTCAAGGAACAAGACAAATATGATGCTGAATGGAAGGGCACCAAAGTAAGATTTGTCAGGGCAGACCAAGCTGCCATTAAGGACCATAACTCAAGGGTTGTAACTCGATCGCAACCACAAAGTCCTCAGGCTGAAGAATCTGCTCAGCCTGCAGAAGAAACTGCTCCCATAGATGAAGAAATTCAGGCTGCTGAAGAACATGCCAGGATAACCTCCACAGTTGCGCCTGAAGAAAATGCTCCTCCTTCACCCTCTGTAGAAACAGTAAAGTCATCAAGGGTGAAGATCATCAACCTTCCTTCCGCATAAGAAGCGAAGAAAATCAAGGTTGCAGAGAAGAAGGCACTGAAAAGAAAAGCATCAACTTCAGATTCCTCAGCCGTGAAGAAATTGAAGACACTGCCAAGTTCTTCAACTGAACCAATTGATGCAACTCCGATCAACTCAGTGTCAGCTTATGAAATTGTACCATTTGGTGTTGACTATGTCATCCCAAATGATGACAAAGAAGAAAAGGATTATTCTACTACAACCTCTGAGTAGATTGATGACGAAATTGAAGTGGAAGCAGGTATCATCGCCCCAGCCTTAGTTGACTGCTGAAGAGGCCGGCGTTGAAGAAATTGATGATGACGTGGACATTGGAAACACAACACATGTTATCAAAGATGAATATTGGGAAGCTACTCACCCAAATTCCCCAATGACCACTCCTTTGTCACAAATTCCTCAACTCCATCCCAGATTCATGCAGGATGTCATGACTTAGCTGCAATCGCTACTAAAGATATTCTAGCTGCACCAGCTAAGGAAATTGTTGCTCCGACTACCACTGAGGAAATTGTTGTGCAAATTCCTCAGTCTGAAATTTTTTCTCCTATGCCGAAGGAGATTGTGGGCCACTTCAAGCCAAACCTTCAGCTAAAGCCTAGGATGCCATTCAAAGGCTCAAAGCTCCCCAAATTCGCCAAGACCAATTTCTTCAATGAGCATATTTTCTTCACTAGACCCAATCCATATGACACTGCAAGAGCTGGCCACACTAGATTCTGGACTCCTACATAGATGAACTATTATGCATCTGTGTTGTTTGACAAGAAGAAAGTCTTTGAGCACCATCAAATTCCTCATGCGGATATGGAAAGAATCCCATCCTTCACACGGATGCTCGCAGTTCTTCACGACGTAGGCATTCTTCCATTTTGTGTGGACATCTATGATTGGAATGACGAGCCGATTCTTCAATTCTATGCCACCTTGCACACCACAGGTAATGCTTGTGACTTCAGCTCATGGTTCTTGGACCAGATGACTGGATCTACTCACTACACTGCACCAGCATCAGAATTGCTTCGTTCAGTCCTAGTTCCAATTCCTTTAGAAGAAGCCCGTTGTTTTCTTGATGAACCTGCTCTGCCCAACCATATGATACAAGTGCCGATGAAGCCATTGGCTCCTGGAAAACCTCAAAGGACCACCTTCCTTGTGAAGGACTTGCTCTATGTGCCTAGGACAGTTTATCGCATCCTCACCAACACCCTTTATCCTCAGAAGGAGCAAAACTCCGAAGAAGAAGAAGTTGATGGAGTCATGAAGAACATGCTATTCAACATCACTCATGGGATTCCCATCAACTACTACGATTTCTTCATGAGGACTTTGGACAATGCAGTATTAGCCCCACTTGAATTGAAGCCCTATGCTCCCTGGATCATGAAATTCATCAGATCAAGGTCTTCAATTCCCTTCAAAGCTGAATTCCAAAATCACTTCGGCTTTCTGCCTCCAATTAAAGTCCTCAAGAACACAATTGCCCCAGTTGAAGGAAAAGGCAAAGCTGTCATTGATGGAGATACTCGTCCATTGGATGGTCAGTTTCGCAAAACTGCATCTTACTCCACCAATAATGACACTGCTACCCAGGACTCTGCTGCAAAAGCCTCAGCGCAAAAGCCCCTCGTGTGATGACTGATCGTGAGCTTCTCATAAGTCTTCATCAGAAGGTTCATCGCAATCACAAGTGGGTGAAGCATCAGTTTGCTTCAATTCTTCAGAACATGACTATGACGTAGAACTTTGTGATGAAAAATCATTACTATGTGCATGAAATCTTCGATTGGCGTCGGCCATTCTCACACATCTCAAGACTCCTAAGGAACTCAAGGACATGGACTTTCAGCAGAACTTTGACTCGTCTCATCCTTCTCAGAAGAAACTGAGGATATTGACGAGACTGCGGTAGGCCCTGCATCAACAAACGACCCCAACAACGCTGCCGCTCCTCCATCACCTTCAAGATGAAATTCATCAACGGGCGTTAGTCCTCACTTTTTCGTCCCTTTTGGTCTTCGATGACAAAGGGGGAGAAAATTTGAGTTAGTCTTCAAGCGGGTCTCTCTATATATGGGCTGTTTTTGTTTAAGTTACAACTCTCGCTCTTCCGAAGCTTTTGTTGGTTGAGTTGTAAACTTAAGTCCGATGGTGGTCTGATGCTTTTGAACTGTTTTCTCGCATGCTTATTTCCTCAACTACCTTAATGCACGCATGTTGAATCTCGTCAGACACCATTTACATCATGCATTTCAAATTCTTCATATCATATGTTAAATGCGTGTATGAATTACAAGATATAGGGGGAGTTCTCCATGTTTTTAACCTACCATGTTCATTTGCAGTCCAAAGCAAATTCCTCAAATATGCACATCCTCAGGGGGAGTTCTTCTACATCTTGCTATCAAATTCCTCAAACTCATCACTTTCACTTCATATGTTTATCCCCGTTGAAAACTTAACCTATTAGTCATCAATCACCAAAAAGGGGGAGGTTGTAAGTGCATCTAGTGCCCCTTAGTGATTTTGGTGTATTGAAGCCTCAACCTATCCAATCCTTTGAGTGAAGCCTTTGGAAATCTCTTCCAGTTCAGTCAAAGTTCTTTAGTGACGAAGACGATGATCTTTTGGTCTCTGATGAAATTGGTCTGACTCAGGTGTTAGGATTTCGTCAGTGCGAATTGCCTACAAGTGAGGAATATGATAAGCCTGAGGACTTTCATAGTTCAAAAGTCTAAACGTTGCCGTGCTTAGTGCCAGCTGTCCCCAATCATCTTGTCCACATAACGGTCATATCATTGGGGGCATTTATGTCTTATCATGTCAGGTTGCACCCTGGCTATAAATAGCCACCCCCACAACCACTAGTTGGTTGGCTGCTCCAAGAGAGAACTGACACTTGTCATTTGAGAGCAACCTATCCCCTGAGGAATTTGAGGGAAAAACATCAGTGAGGAAAAACCCAAATCCAAACCACCAAACCGAAAGTGATTGAGCATCACTGAAGAGATTGTTCCTGTGTGGAACCGACACTTGTTACCTTTGAAGACTATGTATCTTCCAAACGGTTAGGCGTCATGGTCTAGTGCATCCTGCAGTCAATTGGGCATCACAAAGTGACCTTGGTCTAGAGCATCCAGCAGTCAATTGTGGATCGCCGGGTGACCAGTTTGTGAGGGTTTTGGAAGTCTACCCTGAAGACTTACCATGAGTGTTGGGCGAGGACTTTGTGACCTTAGCTCAAGGAGAATACGGTAAGGACTGTGTGTCCTCTGGTTTAAATACCAGGCCGCTCCAAACTAGATGTATGACTGTCACAACAGTTGGAACTGGGTCATCAAACCATTCTCTTCATCGAGCTACCTGATTCTATTTCCTCAACCCTTTCATTTCCTCATATACCTGTTGATGAAATTGATCTTTACTGTTTGAACAATTTGACTGAAGACTTCTACAACTTCCTCATCTCAAATTCTTCAAGTTACCTTGTTCCTCACCTGCTTATCTTGTGTCACGCTACTTGTAATCTGTGCATGTTTTATTTCATCATGATGACTATGTTGTCGCTATGTTTCTCATGCACTTGAGTACTTATTCTGCTGCTACTTATTCATCACATTTCAAATTCCTCAAGTGATGAATTTGTAAGAATCGCCTATTCACCCCCCCTCTAGTCAATATAACGAACATTCAAATTGGTGCATTCATTAAGAGTTACTCTGTTAGCGAGATGGAATCGACGCCTCGCCTTGTTATCAACAAAGAGGTCCACAACATGGACGTTTTCATCCCCGGACTGATCTTCGTCTTCGGCAGTGTTGTGCTGCACGCCGATTGCATTGGCCATCTAGGCCGCATCGATAAATTCGCCCCCGATCATGAGGTTAGATTCCGGAACTTAGAGTTCTCCGTCGATTCTCGGGGTGACATGTCATTAATCGGGCTCATAGGTTCTCCTGTAGCCTCCGAGGACTCAGAGGCCTTAACCTCAGGCCCCTTCTTCAGACATGCTGATGGGGTCACCGACGGCAATAAGCCGATCTCTTATCCCGGTCCAGGCATTATGCCAGATAACTGGATACATGTTCTTTTGGAACACTCCCTATGGGTGGACGTCATGGAGATTAGCTCCACGGGTTTCGAACAGCTGGATCCGATCGATCCCTCAACGACCGCCGAGAGCCTCGAGCAATTCTCGTCAGTGGAGATCGCTCACGATCCAGCTCCGATCTATGCTCGATTCTGTTATAGTGCGGCAGAGATGGATTTTTCGATCCACCTGCCACCCACTTGATAGCCATTGTCGAAGATTTAACCGACATGCTGGACTATGCCTCCGAGGAGGCAGAATACATGGATGAAGAGGACCGTGCTCCCACCCCTGTTAACACCGGGAGTTGGATCGCCACTTCTACATACGGCCTCTACATGGTGGATACTACTGCCCCCAATGGCGATAACACGCCTCAGAATGAAGGCGACAAATCGGGCGATGCGCCATCAAGGCGCCGGAAGTCGCATAAGCAGTCCAAAAGAGAAAAAAGGAAGAAGTCCTATTATCAGCAACGGGGATGGTAATGCCCCCGCTAATCATGACAATCCCGATATCCCCGAGCACCCGTTTGAGGGTCCTGAGGAGCCTGAGGACCAAAACAACCCCAATAATGTCAACGACCCTAAAGGCGATGAGTACCTCCCCCCCCCCCGTCGAGGAGGAAGGTATACTAGAGGCCAATGACTTGTACATCCCTGATAACCTCAAAGACCAGGAAGAAATTAGGAAGCGACTCATAGCAACGGCTCACAGCCTAAAGGCTAAGGAGCGGCAACTAAAAGCCAAACATGCCGACCTCAATGATCGATGGACGAAAGTCCTCTCATCCGAGGAAGTATACGACACTGGTCTGTCAAAACAGCCCAAAAGCTACAATCAGAGAAGGCCGCTACCGCAATTCGATGATGAACTTACTGATACTCCATCTCTAGACCATACTCCGTACGACAAGCCGGACTACCCCCTCGTGGTTGGGACAGGACAGCTGACGATGTTAGTTATATACCGGCAGTACCACGAAGACGGGGTAAGGAGCTAGTAGAGCCCAATAATAGGTTCGACCTGCGAGATGACCTGGATCATAGAGCAGGCCGCACTAGATCCATCTATGGATCCAGAGAGTACTCGCCCGATAGACGCGACGGATACAGACCATGGTTTGACCGAAACAACAGAGTTCGGGAACTCAACCGGCCGCACGTAGATGCCGAATATAGGCGGCACATAGCACGGGTCAGAGGCACTGCTCACCCACTGTGCTTCATAGATGAGGTAATGCGGCATCAGTTCCGTGAAGGGTTCAAACCCGTGAATATAGAATAGTACGATGGGACAACTGACACAACTGTATGGATCGATGACTTCATCCTCCATATCCACATGGTGCAAGGAGACGATCTCCATGCCATCAAATACCTCCCTCTTAAGCTTAAGGGGCCAGCTCGGCAATGGTTAAATAGCCTTCGCGAAAACTCCATTGGATGCTGGGAAGACCTGGAAGATGCGTTCCACTCTAACTTCCAGGGAACCTATATCCGCCCGCCAGACTCTTTCGATCTCAGCAACGTCATCCAGAAGCTCGGCGAGTCCGCTCGGCAGTTCTGGAATTGGTTCTTGACTAAGAAGAACCAAATCATCGACTGTCCGGATGCTGGGGCCATAGCAACCTTCTGACACAATATTGGGGACGAATGGCTGGCCCGCCAACTAGGCCAGGATAAACCTTGGACTATGTCCATAGTTACATCCCTCATGACCTGTTTTTGCACGGGCGAAGACAATTTGCTGGCTAGATGCAGCCACAATTCGGAGGATCCCGTCACGCCTGAAGCCCGGGACGGTAATTCAAAGCCAAAGCGCAATAAGAATAAGTGCCGACACAATCATAGCGACGCCGATGATACGGCTATAAACACCGGATTACGCAACTCCTGACCCGGGCAGCGGAAGAAGCGTCCTAAAGGCAATCATGACGGACCCACTCAGCTCGAGAAGATCATGGAAAGGCCGTGCCAAATCCATGGGACTTCGGAAAAGCTCGCCAACCACACAAACCGTAACTGCTGGGTGTTTAAACTAGCCGGCAAGATACCACTCGAAGACCAAGGCAAAAGATCTCGCAGCGAGGACGAAGATGAACCTCGGGGTCCAATTGGTGGTGGACAGAAGAAATTCCCTCCCGAAGTCAAAATGGTAAACATGATATACGCCACCCATATACCCAATAGGAAGAGGAAGCGCGCCCTCCGGGAAGTCTACGCGGTGGAAGACGTAGCCCCGAAGTATAACCCATGGTCGGCATACCATATCACCTTTGATCAGTGTGATCATCCGACCAGTATCCACCAAGGGGGTTCGGTGGCCCTCGTCCTACACGGCATCATGGATGGGTACCACCTCACAAAAGTCCTAATAGACGGAGGAAGTAGCCTCAACCTGATTTACTCAGATATGATGAAAAAGATGGGCTTAGATTCGTTAAGGATCAAAACAGCAGCACTACCTTCAAAGGAGTAATCCCAGGCATTGAGGCGCGATGCACGGGCTCTGTAACTCTAGAAGTTGTTTTTGGCTTGCCAAATAACTTTCACAGCGAAGACTTGATCATTGACATCGTGCCCTTCCACAGCGGCTATCACGCACTACTCGGTCGGACATCGTTTGCTCGTTTTAACGCAGTCCCACACTACTCATACCTCAAGCTCAATATGTCGGGCCCCAAGGGGGTCATTACTGTCAACAGCAATACCAAGCACTTCCTTAGAACAGAAGAACATGCACTGGTCCTAGCGGTCGAATTCAGTTACAAAGAAGATCGACAAGTTCCGATAGCCACCATAAAGGCACAGAAGGCTGGGAAGTGAGTTCGGCTGTGGACCACAGGCTCAGATCTTCCCTCCTCCCCTTTATAGGGACTCCACCACACAACCCCAGGACCAACAAAGATCGTGCCGAGGTGGCACAACTTCGCACTCAAGATCCCATGGGTAGCGGTGGGGAAATTAAGATGGGTGTTCGACTGACCTGAACTGTTACCATCAACACGTCTTTGGACAAAACATAGTCACTCCTGAAAGAGCTTGCCTATGGCGTAAAGCTCACCTACAATTGGGCGGCCTCTCAAGATTTTGTTAGCAAATCCGCTCGCCAAACACTAACACCCATCAAGGTGCATCGAAGAGCAGGAGTCAACTAGCAAGGGGCATACCGTGGATGTCATGTTACCAATTGAAGAACCCTAGTACAACAACTTCTGTACGATTCTATTCCTTATTTTGTTTCACATACTTGTAAATAGATGCTTCAGCAATCTGAGTTTAAGAGTTGTTGAGAAAATGTAAAAATTGCGTGGCACAAGTTCACCTGATTTGTCCTGTTTTCGGTGCATATTTTTCCTTTCTCCCTCTTCTCATGAACCTGTTCGGTATGACACAGGTAACCGGCTGATAGACCGGGGGCTCACGTTGAAACAAAAGTCGCCCAATTTATCATGTGGTCAGCGTCTTGGCGTTCACTTTATATGCATTGGTTCTGAACTATGTCTTTGGTTTGGGTTGCCCGGCTCCTATGCTTGTCCCTTTATGTTCCGCTCATTCGACTAAAAGGGCAAAGGGAGCACCCCTACAATTGTGCTTCCGGATAGTCTGGTTAAGCACCTTAGGGGAGAAAGCCGAAAACGGACAGCATAGTATGCGCGATCCGATCAGTGAACCCCAAGCTGGAAGTGTTATACTTCAATCCTCGTATGCGGTTATTCCATGTTATATGAGGAACCTGCCCTTTGTGCAGACATTATGATGCTGGCCTCGGCCACGGTTCTTCCGAAAATCACAACACTCTGGTGGCTAATCGTACGCTTCCCATAGTCCTTTTCACGCCCCTCCAACAAAGTGAAAGAAATAAAGCACTATAGTCTAATTGCCTAGTCTGTCACACAATATCGCCTTTGGGTTCCGATAATATGGCTAAGGGACACAGTGCATTGGCATAGACACCCCATGTAGTATCTACGTGGGGGCTGAAGCCGACGACTCACATCTTTCAGTATTAAGGAGGCACATAGGAGTTATAAAGGAATGCAAAACCATTTAAGAGCGAATACTAATATCGTTAAAAGTGAACGCAAGTCTTCGGACACATTATAAGCTCACTCAAATAATTTTTCACCCGAACACTGTGACGCTATCACCCGAGCACTCTCCATCACTCCATCAGAGTATAGCTTGGGGCGTCAGTGCTCCTTCCCGGGTGGCGGCAGGTCGGCGGCGACCTTCATCGGATTTAGCCCCGGCCAGTATACTTTGGCCTTGGCAAGGGTCATCCATACTCTTTCGATGCAGGAGGAGCGCTTGATGGTGTCGAGGCTGGGCGTGGCAGCAACCAGTCTCTGCACCAGGCCAAAGTAGCTACCTGGTAGTGGCTAGCCGGGACATAAGCGGATGTAGAGGTCCTTGATGGCTGGCTCCGCCATCTGGTGCAGCTTCATCAGCTGTTTCAGCTGCTCCACCCGAAGAGGAGGATGCTTGGGGTCTCCAAACTATGCCCAGAACATCCGAGCTTCATCTTCCTCTCCCCGCGAGGCGAACAGCTGATCGGCGTCCGCCACGCTCTTTTGGAGATCGGCAGACACGCCTGAGGATCGCCACACCTGGGTAAGCAACTCAAATCTGCTATCCCCTAATATGCAGTACGACTTACCATCGGCTATTTCCTTGGCCTGGCGCACTTGCTCCTCGTAGAACCATCTGTCCATCTGCTCCTTCTGGAGGTCGGCTTTTAAGGTGGACAGTTCGGCCGAGCTCGCTTTATTCTTCTGCTCCAAGGCCTCGCATCTCTCGCTGGTATCCTTGAGCTCCTGTTGGACCTCTTCCATGCGAGCTTCATGCTTGCCACTAGTGGCTCGCATGGAGGAAAGGGCGGTAGCCGTTTCCTATGCAACCGCTCTCTCGGCGGCCGTCTCGTCCTTTGCGCTCTGGAGCTCGACCTTGAGCCTCTCCACCTCCTTCGTTGAGGCTACGCGTGTAGTGCACAAAGATAAAGAATTTGCATTGACAGTATTCAGACTATAAAACTCATATGAAAGTATTCGGATACTATTTCGACATACCTTGAGCCTCATCGAGCCTTCGGCTAAGGGCCTCCGCTTCGTCTTCAGAGTGCTTTAGCTCCTCCAGCTCGGCGCAATTTATGGCCGCTACTGATGACGAAGCCTACATTACACACACAATTAATACATTACATGAGCTCTCAATACCCGAATTATAAACAATCCGATAATATATTAGGATATTCTAACATGATGGACATTTAAGATGCTTCCAAGGTGGTATCGGATTCAGATGTGACCCCTAGGTGAGCTTTTTCACCTCACCTAGGGCTCGTGGGCTACCATGTATACAATGCGAATAAATAAAAATCTTTGTGAATATCGGGTGACTTACTTGAAAGCCCGCAAGGAGACCTTTGAAGGCTTCCTTCAGACCATTGTCAACAGACTGGACGCTTTGTACTACCGCACCCATAAGGGTGCGGTGATCCTCGGGGATGGAGGCACTCGATAGAGCCTCCTCCATGGCGATCACCTATTGGTTGGTGGTGCCGGGGATGATCGGATTTCCTGATCACCCACCGGGGATTGGACCGGTGCCTCCGGAAGCATAGTGCGCTCCGGAGATGTTCTCGGAGGGGACTGAGCGTCCGCTCATCCAACAGCCTCGGTGTCCGGGCGGGGTGGTGCCCCCCGGTCTTCAATCGCCGAACCGTTAGCCTTAGCCACGATACGATCTCCCTTGCCCCATGTGTCCGCCTCCATTGGAGTAGGATGGGACGACACCTCCATGGCGTCCTTCGTGGTGCCTATAGTGGTGGGGTGAGAGGCGTCCCCGCTCTCTGCTAGTTCGGCGGGCGGGGTCTCCCCGTCCGATATCACCTCGGCGGTGATAGTATGCGCGGGGCTGCAAGGCCAATAACCTAAGTGTCAACAAACTATAAATCTACTCATAATGAATAGGAGGGTTTTGGATCCTAACCTTTTTTGGGGAGGCTTGACCCTTATGCTCCTTCGTGGAACCTCCTCAGGGTCTTCGGACGTGGAGCTCGAGTCCGAGCTGTCGTCGGACAGAATCACCCGTGTCTGCCACGCCCTCTTTGGGGCAGGAGAAGCGACCCGCCCCCGGGCATCCGAATATGTCGCTCTCTTCTTGGCATGGGGGGAATTGCCTCCCCCTCGCTCTCGACTTCGGCCTCCTCCACTTCATCCTCCGCCTCTTCGGCCTCCTCCTGATTTGAGGAGGTGGGGGTATCTTCGGATGCGGCATCAGGCTGGTCCCTGATGCAAAGGCCAACCTGGCCTGGTTTCTTCTTCTTCGCTTTCTTCGTGGGAGCCTCGTCAGGCTTCACCACGAGCATCTTGGCTAACAGCCTGGTCCTCTCGTCTTTAGGCTTAGGCATCGGACTATTGATGTTGCGGCTTTGTTCATCCATCTATTCTAGAAAAGATCGGATAAGAGATTATAGGATTTCCCTGTGTAATAAAGTTAACCAAGCTGGGAAATATCATACCTCCGAATCGGTGTGGGGACCCCGACGCATAAGTCATGATCACCGAACGCACGTGTATAGTGATTCCAGAGATCAATGCTCACTGAACATACAGAAGCTGAATAACAAGAGTCTTACATCCACATTTAGCACCTTACACAAATAAAGACCATGAAGCTCTGGTCTTACAGAGATAGGGCCACAAGGGCCAAACACTTAAACAAGCAGCAGAAAACTTGATCGAAAGCGTGAACCCATTGCTAGCTGCCTTATACCTACATGCATTCTGATTGGGAAGCGTCCTAGTTCGCATGTTCGTCACCAACAAACTCTTCAACATACTCATGTTCTTCCATGCCTGGCCAATTAAATAACCAATGGCAAGCCAATGAGTACTTTGAATGTACTCGCAAGCAACCCAAGTTGTGGAATAAGTAACAATGATGCATGATATAGCACTAAGTAGGTAATTTGCGAAAAAGCTAAATGCAATGACATGATCAAGTAACTAGGTAAGCATGCATCAACAGTTGGTAGATACCCATGTGAACAAGTTACAGATATCGTCATAAGCAGGGTTTGAACATCTCATGTTCAATCATCACATCAAGTCTTCTGACTTGCCTCAAGTGTCATCTCTCTGACATCCACACACCCACGCGCACCAAATTTTTGCGAAAACATCCGGACTTAGTTTAAGAAGGACCTCCAACTGTCCATGACCGCGGACACAACGATTCGAATAGTTTTACACGACTATCCATGCAGGTACCAACGGTGTGCCTGGTGCTTGTGAAGACAGCGCATGATCATCCATACCGGCACGACCCCGTATCGAGAGTGACCACGCCACTCCCGCCACTAGTAATGCAGGCTCCTTGCCAGTACCCACCAAAGTAATCAACAGAGCCCCGTCCCATAAGGGGTATCGTAGTTGCACATCTAAAGTTGGGATGGTCAGCAGACCTTAAAACTTCTTTCTGAAGTGGCCAGCCAACTCATCATCATCTCCCTCGATCATTAGTGGCACCCGACGTGGTTTCCGAAAAGTCTTTGAAATCATCTCTTTATTTCCATCACCATGCATAAACCCGATCCCACTTGCGTAGCATCTACTAGCATCATATCTGCACCCACCCGCATAACCCTCATAAGGTGGTAGGGTCATGCACGATGCAAGTGCCAATGGTAAAAGTGTTGGAAGCAACCCACCAAAGTGGTCACTACTCGACATGAACAAGTATATCGAAAGTAAAGTGCTATATGACATGCAATGAAAATGGTTTCTTAACATGGTCAAAGGGCTGCTTGCTTGGCTCAACAAAGTCTTCGGGGTCTTCAAAATCTTCGGGTCCAACTCCCTCGTCAGTAGCGCAATCTATCGTCGTGATAAATAATGATAATAATAAGCATCACACAAAAACAGAGCACACAAAGCTATTAATAAAATGCTACCCTACTCTGAAAAATACTAAAAACTATACTAAAAATATTTGTTTAAGGTTTTGTTATGATTTTGTTGAAAACTAGTTAACAAAGGCAAAAGATGATTAAAAATAGGTTTTAAATTAAAATAGTGCATGGAAGATTTTCAAAAATTTATACAAAAAGCACTATTAAATTCTATGGAATATTCTAATATTTTAGGTGGAAAAATTATTGCCATTCGGTTTATATTCTGGTCCGAGGGATTTCTGGAAAGCAGGGAGGAAAAGGAAAAAGAAAAATGGCACTTTGCCTTTTGGGGCTGAAAGCGTCGCATCCGAGGCAGCCCAAAGGTGGAGCGGCCCAGAGCGAAGCGGTGCGCGCAGCAGGTTTATTTTTAAACTTGCCCGTGGGTCCAACCTGGCAGCGAGAGAGGGGGTGAGGGTATGATAGGTGAGCTCCACCTATCATCCCTCACCTCGCGACAGGGAGCAGAGGGGAGCTCACCGGCGGGAGACCAAGCCACAGCAGCTCAAGTAAAGGGCACGGGTATGCTCAGGGTCGTCCCGTGCATCGGTGGGTGGCTCAGGGGGTCACCGGTGTTGAGGGAATTGCCGGCAAGGAGGAACCCGCATGACGGTGATGGTTTTGGCTTGGGTTTGAGCTCCTGACCATGGAAACGAGGAGGGATGGGCACGAGAGAGTGACTGTGGGGAGGATGGAGCAAGGGGAGAGTAGGGGAAGCTCGGGGGAGGACGTCTTATAGTCGGGCGCCAGTGCACCATGGTTGCAGTCGCCAGGGCTGGCTGGAACAAGCACGGGGGCCACGGGGGGAGGCCCTGGTGTGTCTGCCGCCTTCCTGGGGCAGGTCCACAAGCCAGGGAAGGAGAGAGGGAGAGGGGCACGCGCATACGTGCCAGCCCCATGGTTGCTCGGCTCGGGCGGCCGTGGCATGTGCGAGAGGAGCCGATGAAGGGAGAGGGAGGAGGGGGCCGATAGGACGCTGTGTCGCGGATGCCTAGGGGACACGGGGGACACGACCCCGCCTCCCAAGGCTACCGAGAGCCTCTGGTTGGGCAAGCTATAGTGCGTGGATGCACTGTAGGGTGCTCCAGAGCGCGAACCTTGCATGCCAAGGCATTCCTTTGGCATATGGGGCGTGGTCATTTGTGTCCCGGGAATCTAGGAGGGTATAAACAAGGTCCCACTGGCCTTGGATGCCCTGAATTTCCACCAGAATAGGGGAAGAGTGGAGAGAGAGCTCCTGCCAGGGCTGTCCATAGGTGAAAATGGGGGTTTTACCACATCTATTATTGAGCTAAGAGTGTAGGAATTTTACTGGAGGTGCAAGAGGTAAGTAAGTAACTATGGTAAAAATTTGGAGGCAAGGGGAAGAGTAAAAATGGTGAACACCATAACTTTATCATTTCACCAGAAGGTGCTTGATGGATGATTGGGAAAGATAAAATCAGCCACTTACTGTGATATTTAACAGGATCAAATGGTGGTTAAAAATGAGACGGATCACCAGATTTGAGCTCAAATGAGCAAAGTTGACAATAGAAACTTTGTGAACCCTAGAAACTAACAAAATCAGGTTTCTATAGATCCAGTTATGCTAAGCTAATCCCCTTGATGCAACACTTAGTGTAGCATCATTATTAGGTGATTAGAACATGTCCACAAAGTTTGGGGTCAAGGGAAGAAACTTCACAATGTAAACTTGTTCAAATTTGAATCTGGACAGGGAGGGTTTTGCGATGGTTTGGTGAACCAAATTAACTTAGATAGAGATGAAACTTTGCAAGATCGTCACCTATGATAGTGAGGACTTGCTAGAATTTTTCTAGAATTTATTGAGAATATTTCTTGTAGAAAAATTCCAAAAGCTTGATTTGGACAGTAAGGGTTTTGAGGTGTTTTTCCCATTATTTTCAACATGACGATGTGTTGAAAATCATATATATGGAAAATATATGTCCATTGATTTTCCCTAAATTTTCTCAAATATTTTGAAACCATTTAAATAATTTTTCCCTATGAAAAACCATTTCTGGTCTTAATAAAAAGCCTTTAATTAAAATATTAAAATAATCTTTAAAATTACTATTTGGTGGTTTTGGAAAGTCATAAATATAGTAGGTCTGAAGTAAAGCCTTTGGGGAAGAAGGATCCACCCAATTTGAGGGCTTGCAGCGCAAACCTCAACTTAGGGTTTTTTGAAAACCTAATTTGAATAAATCCTTTTTGGTCAAAATAAAATTTCATAAAAATAGTTTTGGGCACTACTCACATGGCATGAGCATTCGGCAAGAAGTTTGGCTCAAGGAAGATAAATATGGAGAGGGATAGAATCTAAGAGTGCCATACACAACAATCAACAAGCAAGCAAGCAACAATTCAAACAAGCAACAAGCACTGAAAAAGTTTTAATTGGCTCCAAATTTTGTAAATCCAAGCATATCAAGGTGATACAAATACGGGCTGTGATAGACCTACCCCCCTTACAAGAATCTCGTCCCCGAGATTCCTAGGCTAAGCGCTAAAAAGATAAGGGAACTCGTATCTAATATAGTCTTCACACTCCTAGGTTGCTTCAGCTTCAGTGTGGTTGCTCCATTGGACCTTGAAGTACTTGATGGTGCGGCTTCAGGTGCAACATTCTGCCTCATCCAGAATGTGGACTGGCCTCTCACGATAAGTGAGGTCTGTTAAAGATCGATGGCTTGATGGTCGATGTCCTTATAGAGGTCGGGGCGATTCGGAACTTGGAGACACTTCCGGAGTTGTGACACATGAAAGAAGTTGTGCACATCCGCTAGCTCGGAAGGTAGATCTAGCTGATAGGCAACTTCTCCGCACGTAGCGGTGATCTTGAAGGGGCCGATGTATCTTGGTGCAAGCTTACCTTTGACATGGAAACGCTTGGTTCCCTTGAGAGGCGTGACTCGGAGGTAGACATGGTCATCAACACAAAAACTCACTTCTTGGTGGTGGGAGTCGGCGCAGCTGTTCTGTCTTGACTTGGCGGTCTCAAGGAGCTTTCGGGCCAGTTGAACTTGCTCTTCTGCTTCGCGGAGGATGTCTGATCTGAAGACTAACCCTTCTCCGGTCTCTAACTAGTTGAGGGGAGTACGACACTTGCGTCCATACAACACCTCAAATGGTGCCATCTGAAGACTCGACTGGTAGTTGTTGTTGTAGGAGAACTCAGCGAACGGTAGGCAATCTTCCCACTTGGCTCCATATGCCAAAACACAAGTGCGGAGCATATCTCCGAGTATCTGATTTACTCGTTCTGTATGTCCGCTAGTCTGGGGGTGAAAAGTAGTGCTGAAGGAGAGCTTGGTGCCCATGGATCCTTGAAACATCTTCCAGAACCTCGAGGTGAATTGGGTTCCTCGATCTCACACAATCTCCTTAGGAACTCCGTGAAGGCTCATGATACGCTCGATGTAGAGGTTCGATAGCTTGTTACCATCATAGGTGGTCTTAACGGGAATGAAATGGGCTACCTTAGTCAGGTGGTCGACAATGACCCAAATAGAATCATGTCCCTTGCTTGACCTTGGTAATCGAGTGATGAAATCCATCCCAACTTTGTCCCACTTCCATTCAGGCACCTTGAGAGGTTGCAACAGCCTAGCGGGTCACTGGTGCTCAGCTTTGACTCTCTGGCATATATCACACTTGGCAACAAAGGTGCCTATCTCCCGTTTCATGCCATGCCACCAGAACCTTGCCTTGAGGTCTTGATACATTTTGGTTCCTCCAGGAGGATGGAGTACGGAGTGTCATGAGCTTCTTGCAAGATC
This sequence comes from Hordeum marinum, assembly GCA_022496015.1. Lineage (NCBI taxonomy): Eukaryota > Viridiplantae > Streptophyta > Magnoliopsida > Poales > Poaceae > Hordeum > Hordeum marinum. The sequence goes on along the minus strand of CM039674.1, from coordinate 209,206,047 downwards.
AATTTCTTGAGCTCCTCTTTGTTGGGTAAGTAGATGCGATTCCCGAACCATACAACTCCTTGTTCATCCACTGAGAATCCTGGGGCCTTGCCTACCTTGATCTTACTCTTGATGCCTTCAATGTCTTGTGTCCCTTCTGGGCTTCCTTAATATCATCCATCAAGGTAGGCTTTGCTTCGAGGTTGGCGAGGAATCCAGGCACAACTAGTTCCAGGCCGAATCTTTCGAGCTCTTCATATAGGGCGGGTACCCGTTCCTTAATCATGGCAATCAAGGAACAAGCCTTTCTTATTAAGGCGTCTGCTACCATGTTGGTCTTTCCGGGGTGATATTGAACACTGAGGTCGTAATCCTTGATCAACTCCAACCAACTTCGTTGACTCATGTTCAATTCCCTTTGGGTGAAGATATACTTCAAACTGTTGTGGTCTGTGTATATCTCACATCGCTTCCCAAGAAGGTAATGTCGCCATGTTTTCAAGGCATGAACCACAGCTACCAACTCAAGATCATGACTTGTGTAGTTCTCTTCATGAGGTCGTAGCTGTCTGGATAGATATGCTACAACTCTGCCTTCTTGCATCAGAACACCTTCAAGCCCGGTTCTCGATGCATCATAGTATATCACAAACTACTTGTGAATATCGGGGGTGTCCAAAACTGGGGCTGTGGTCAATCTCTTCTTGAGTTCCTGGAAGCTTTCCTCGCACTTAGTTGTCCATTCGAACTTATTGTCCTTCTGCAAAAGCTAGAGCATGGGTCGGGTAATGCTAGAGAACCCTTCCACGAACTCGCGGTAATATCCCACGAGTCCGAGGAAGCTCCTGACTTCCTTCACAGTGGTTGGCGATTGCCATTCAGTCACGGCTTCAATCTTGGTAGGATGCACTAACAATCCTTCTGCAGTCAACACATGACCCAAGAATCCAACTTCATGCAGCCAGAATTCACATTTGCTGAACTTGGCATAAACTAGTGCTCTCGAAGCTTCTCTAGGACCAATCTCAAGAGTTCCTCATGCTCTTCTTCAGACTTGGAGAAGACGAGTATGTCATCAATGAAGATGACAACGAACTTGTCAAAGTACTCCGTGAAGACTTTATTCATGAGGTACATGAAGTAGGCAGGGGCATTGGTTAACCCAAATGACATGACTGTGTATTCATACATGCGATACCGGGTTACAAATGCCGCCTTCGAAATGTCTTGGGGTCTGATCTTTAGCTGATAGTACCCAGACCTAAGGTCGACCTTGGAGAACACCTTGGCTTCGTTCAACTGATCCAACAGGTCTTTAATCTTGGGGAGTGGGTACTTGTTCTTTATTGTGGCTTCATTGAGAGAATAGTAATCGACACAGAGTATGATAGTTCCGTCCCTCTTTGACACAAATAGAACAGGCGATCCCCAAGGAGAGGCACTAGGGCGAATGAACCCTTTTCTAAGCCGCTTTGCCAGTTGCTTCTTCAATTCAGCCAACTCTTCGGCTCCCATCCTATAGGTCTTCTTATAGATGGGCCTTGATCTGGGCATAATCTCAATGATGAACTCAATGTCGCGGTCATGAGGCATTCTGGGCAGCTCATCAGGAAATACATCTGGGTATTCACATACCACTGGAACTTGATCCAACTCAATTTCCGATAGACAGTTAGCCTGAGGGGCCTGAGTGGAGGCAGGGTTGGGAACATAGTTGACTTCCACTCCTTGGCTATTAGTCATGGTGACAATCCTCTTGGCACAGTCTAACAAGCCTTTGTGCTTGGTTAACCAGTTCACGCCTAGAATCACATCCAAGCCTTCTAAATTCAGGATGATAAGGTCTACTAGGAAATCTACCCTGTTGATGTTAATCTCAAATCCCTTACAACCTATCCCAGACTTCATAACTGATCCCGGGGTTTGTATCAACATACGGCTACCCAAGGGTGTAGGCTTCATGCCACTCTCTAGTGCAAACTTTTGGGTGACAAAAGAATGCGAAGCTCCACAATCAAACAATACTGTTGCTGGGGTTGAGTTGACGAGGAACGTACCCAGTATGACGTCTGGGTCTTCCTGGTCTTCCTTTGCTGTGAAACGATTTACACGACCCTTGCCATTGTTGGGCTTGTTGCGGGGAGCTGGGTTCCTTGGTGGTGCTCCACGACCTTGACCTTGAGTTCGTGCATTGGAGCGCGATGCATCGTGCTTCTTGCTGGGGCAAAGCTTAGAGATGTGTCTAGACTGACCACATCAAAAACAAGTGACTTGCCCAGGGTTGTTGTTGTAGTTTCTGCCACCGTTGTTGTTATTGGGGTTGTTGTAAGCTGGCCTGGGATTGGCATACTGCTGAGACTGGTAGCTCGGCGAGGTGCAGGAGGTCTAGCCTGCTATGGCGAATAGGTCGGCTTGGCCGAGGCTGGCTGCTAGGGGCGAGGCTTCTGGTTGCTGGAGCTGCCCTTGCTGATCATCTTGCGCTTGTGAGTGTCGTCTATGGCATGACGCTTGTCTTCTAGCATGAGGGCCTTGTTCACCAGGTCGAAGAAGGTATGACAGTCGCAGACGATGAGCTGATACTGCAGGGTATGTTGAAGTCTTTCCATGAAGCGTTCCTTCTTGGCAGCCTCCGTGTTGACATCTTCAGGTGCATACCTTGACATCAAGTTGAAATTCTGCATGTACTCGTTGACATAGCCACTTCCTTTCTTCAGCGCTCGGAATTCTCTCTTGTTGATAGACATGATCCCAGAAGGAATGTGGGCAGCGCGGAATCCCTCCTTGAAGTCATTCCAAGTGATCACACGCTCACCTTGCATGACCTTGAATCCATCCCACCAAGCTCGGGCGGTACCTCCGAGACAGTGAGAGGCATAAAGAACCTTCTCATGGTCCTCATTGCAATTGACCGGTGCAAGGAGGTCCTCAATTGTGCGGATCCAGTCGTCAGCATCCAAGTGTTCATCAGTCTCGGTGAAGGTTGGGGGCGAATTCCTCATGAACTCAGACAGAGTGGAACGGCCATTGCCGTTCCTGCCTTGTTGCTGGTTGTTCACAAGGGCCTGAGCCATCTGCTGAATAGCAGCATTGCTGGCTTGGCACTCCTCCCGAATAACTTGGAGAAACTGAGCTATGGTCATGTTCTCCGGTGGAGGTGGTGGCGGGGGAATGTTGCCTTGTGGCTGCTCCTGGTGTCCTCCAGCTTGAGAAGTCATGCTAGCTCCCTGTTGCTGGCTTGAGTTGTTGGCTTTAGGGTTGGCAATGGAGTTGTTGCGGGTAGCAGTCACCATCCTGTTTGGAGCGGCCAAGTCAAACAACTGGGGTAGACGAGAGGAAAAGCAACAATGGAAAAGCGCTCCTAAGGGGGTTGGTCGAGTGCAAGTGTGGTAAAACAAAGGTCGAAAGATCATCATATATTTAGATAAGATAGACGATGGAGTTTCTTACATGTTGCCTAAGGAAAAAAGCACGACTTGCATCGGAACACAAACAACAAAACAATCAACAAGCACACATGGTTTCATATGAACAATTTCACGAACTCGACTTCGCATGAGGGGTACATGACTGATCCTACCCTAGGGGTTCTCGGACTCAGGTGGTGGAGTGCTCGGTCTCGTAGTCACGCTCCTCTAGGTCTTTCTCTTGTTCATCATCTGAACGGGCATCATTCCCGGTTGAAGGGGTTGGGGAGCAAGGAGGTCCAACCCGATGACGCTTCGTCGGCGGGTCGGTGAAGAGCTCACAGTACTCTTTCGCACTCATGCGATGACGACGTGTAGGTGCATCCCTAGCTGGGGGTACTCCTCCTCGATAAGCGAAAGTTGATCGTCCCTCGGGGGCTCCATCCTTCTTGATCTTGGCTGGCTTCGTCTTGGCGTGCCGAAGTAGCTCTCGGGTGTGGTGAAGTTCCTCGTGGAGCTTCACAGACTCCTTATTCAAGTGGTGAACCAGACTATCGTCGGAGAGGCTGAAGTAGGTCTGGAACCTGAGTGGTGTGCCATCCTCCTGGGTCGGAACCAGTGTCCAACTCTCGCCAAGATCATCATTTTTGAAGGGAAGGTAGCGAGTAGCCGGCTCATCAGCCATATCTGGAATGATGTCCCATAGGTGAAGAAGTGCCTTGCGTGCAGCTGACTCGACTGCGAGTATCATGGTCTCCATCCGTGGACCTTCAAAGAACCAACTGGTCGGGGAGTCATTTTCCTTTACGACCACATCCATGTGGTACTCCTTCGTGACGGCATCGACCCAATGCTCGTGGTAAAGGAAAACGGGTGGTTGGCAAAACTCGCACTTCTCTATGCTATCCCCAACGAGTAAGGGAAAGCCGGATGTCACGAAGGCTTTGGGTACGACGGCCATCTACAAAGGTTTGAAAGGAGGAGAGTCAGTAGAGTGTTGTGTGAAGAATAGAAGAGGTAAATAGTACCGAATTCCTAAGTATAGGTGCTAGGTGTAGTTTTGAAAGTGGTTTTATCCTAACTAACGTCCGTGCTAACTAAGGGCTTCCTACAGTCAGGATGGCTCTAATACCAGCTCTATGGGGACCCCGACGCATAAGTCGTGATCACCGAATGCACATGTAGAGTGATCCCAGAGACCAATGCTCACTGAACACACAGAAGCTCAATAACAAGATTCTTACATCCACATTTAGCGTCTTACACAAATAAAGACCATGAAGGTCTGGTCTTACAGAGATAGGGCCACAAGGGCCAAACACTTAAATAGAACAAGAAGTGGAAAACTTGATCGAAAGCGTGAACCCATTGCTAGCTGCCTTAAGCCTATAGGCATTCTGATTGGGAAGCGTCCTAGTTCGCATGTTCGTCACCAACGAACTCTTTAACATACTCATGTTCTTCCATGCTTGGCCAATTAAATAACCAGTGGCAAGCCAATGAGTACTTTGAATGTACTCGCAAGCAACCCAAGTTGTGGAACAAGTAACAATGATGCATGATATAGCACTAAGTAGGTAATTTGCGCAAAAGCTAAATGCAATGACATGATCAAGTAACTAGGTAAGCATGCATCAACAGTTGGTAGATACCCATGTGAACAAGTTACAAATATCATCATAAGCAGGGGTTGAACATCTCATGTTCAATCATCACATCAAGTCTTCCGACTTGCCTCAAGTGTCATCTCTGTGACATCCACACACCCACACACACCAAATTTTTGCGAAAACATCCGGACGCAGTTTAAGAAGGACCTCCAACTGTCCATGACTACGGACACGGCTATTCGAACAGTTTTACACTCTGCAGAGGTTGCACACTTTACCCACAAGACCCGGGGAACTTCCGTGTCACCCTCGACTCATGGTATATAACATACTCGAGGTAAGCACCCGAAACAATGCCTTTCCCCTGGCGATACTAAACAAAGAGCCCACATGATTGGTACCCAGCCCACATGATGTACATCACTTGTAGCATCCATGCAGGGACCAATGGTGTGTCTGGTGCCTATGAAGACAGCGCATGATCGTCCATACCGGCACGACCCCATATCGAGAGTGACCACGCCACTCCCGCCACTAGTAATGCGGGCTCCTTGCCAGTACCCACCAAAGTAATCACCAGAGCCCCATCCCATAAGGGTATCGTGGTTGGACATGTAAAGTTGGGATGGTCAGCAGACCTTAAAACTCTCCGTTTTCGAAAACACACACTCAACTTGTTCCGGTACACCACTTCTTTCTCAAGTGGCCACCCAACTCATCATCATCTTCCTCGGGCATTAGTGGCACCCGACGGGGTTTTCGAAAAGTCTTTGAAATCATCTCTTTATTTCCATCACCATGCATAAACCCGATCCCAATTGCGTAGCATCTACTAGCATCCTACCTACACCCACCCGCACAACCCTCATAAGGTGGTAGGGTCATGCATGATGCAAGTGTCAACGGTAAAAGTGTCAGAAGCAACCCACCGAAGTGGTCACTACTCCACATGATCAAGTATATCGAAAGTAAGGTGCTATATGACATGCAATGAAAATGGTTTCTTAACATGGTCAAAGGGCTCCTTGCCTGGCTCAACAAAGTCTTCGGGGTCTTCGAAATCTTCGGGTCCAACTTCCTCGTCAATAGCGCAATCTATCATCGTGATAAATAACGATAATAATAACCAACACACAAAAATAGAGCACACAAAGCTATTATTAAAATGCTATCCTACTCTGACAAATAGTAAAAACTATACTAAAATATTTGTATAAGGTTTTGTTATGAAAAACATTTTTGAAAACTATTTAATACAGGAAAAAGATGCCTATAAATAGGTTTTAAAATAAAACAGTGCATGGAAGATTTTCAAAAATTTATACAAAAGGCACTATTAAATTCTATGGAATATTCTAAGATTTTAGGTGGGAAAATAATTGTCATTGGGTTTATATTCTGGTGTGGGAAATTTTTGGAAAGCAGGGAGGAAAAGGAAAAAGAAAAATGGCGCTGTGCCTTTTTGGGCTGAAAGTGTCGTAGCCGAGCCGGCCCAAAGGGGAACCGGCCTAGGGTGAAGCGGTGTGCACGGCAGGTTTATTTTTAAACATGATCACGGACCCAACCTGGCAGAGAGAGAGGAGGTGAGGGTATGATCGGTGGGCTCCACTTGTCATCCCTCACCTCACGACAAGGAGCGGAGGGGAGCTCACCGACGGGGGCCTAGGCGATGGCGTCTCAAGCGGAGGGCATCGGCGTGCTCAGGGTCGTCCCGCGCGTCGATGGGTGGCTGAGGGGGTCATCGGCATCGAGGGAATCACCAGCGAGGAGGAACCTGTACGGGGGTGAGGATTTCGGCTTGGGTTCGAGCTCCCGACCATGAAAACGAGGGGGCTGCGCACGGGAGAGTGACTGAGGGGAGGATGGAGTGAGCGGAGAGCAGGGGTAGCTCGAGGTAGGGCATTTTATAGCCGGGCGCTGGTGCACCGTGGTCGCGGTCGCCGGGATTGGCTTGAACGAGCACGGGGGGCCACGAGGGGAGGCCCGGGTGTGTGTGCCGCCTTCCTGGGGCAGGTCCAGGAGTCGGGAAGGAGAGAGGGAGAGGGGGACGCGCACGCGTGCGAGCCCCGTGGTTGGCCGGCTCGGGCGGCCGCGGCGCGTGCGAGAGGAGCCGATGGAGGGAGAGGGAGGAGGGGGCCGATAGGACGCCATGGCGCGGACACTTAGGGGGACATGGGGGACATGGGCCCGCCCCCCAAGGCTGTTGGGAGCCTCTGGTTGGGCAAGCTGCAGTGCGTGGATGCACTATAGCGTGCTCCAGATCGTGAACCTTGCATGCCAAGGCATGCCTTTGGCATATGGGGTGTGGCCATTTGTGTCTAGGGAATCTAGGAGGGTATAAACAGGGTCCTACTAGCCTTGGATGCCCAGAATTTCCACTAAAATAAGGTAAGAGTGGAGAGAGAGCTCCTGCCAGGGCTGTCCAGAGGTGAAAATGGGGTTTTTACCCCATCTATTATTGAGCTGAGAGTGTAGGATTTTTACTAGAGGTGTAAGAGGTAAGTGAGTAATTGTGGTAAAAGTTTGGAGGCAAGGGGAAGAGTAAAAATTGTGAAAACAATAACTTTATCATTTCACCAGAAGGTGTTTGAGGGATGATTAGGCAAGATAAATTGACCCACTTACTGTGATATTTAACAGGATCAAATGGTGGGTAAAAAGGAGATGGATCACCAGATTTGAGCTCAAAGGAGCAAAGTTGACATTAGAAACTTTGTGAACCCTAGAAACTAACAGAATCAGGTTTCTGTATATCCAGTTATGCTAAGCTAATCCTCTTGATGCAACACTTAGTGTAGCATCATTATTAGGTGATTAGGACATGTCCACGAAGTTTGGGGTCAAGGGTAGAAACTTCACAATGTAAACTTGTTCAAATTTCAATCTGGACAGGGAGGGTTTTGGGATGGTTTGATGGACCAAATTAACTTGTATAGATATGAAACTTTGCAACATGATCATCTATGATAGTGTTGACTTGCTAGAATTTTCCTGGAATTTATTGAGAACATTTCATATAGAAATATTCCAAAAGCTTGATTTCGACAGAAAGGGTTTTGAGGTGTTTTCCCATTATTTTGAACATGACCATGTATGGAAACTCATATATACGGAAAATATATGTCCACTGAGTTTCCCGAAATTTTCTCAAATATTTTGAAATCATTTAAATAATTTTCCCTATGAAAAACCATTTCTGGTCTTAATAAAAAGCCTTTAATTAAATATTACAATAATCTTTAAAATTAACTATTTGGTGTTTTTGGAAAGTCATAAATATAGTAGGTGTGAAGTAAAGCCTTTGGGAAAGAAGGATCCACCCAATTTGAGGACTTGTATTGCTAACCTCAACTGTGGGGTTTTTGAAAACCTAATTCGAATAAATCCTTTTTGGTTAGAATAAAATTTGATAAAAATAGTTTTGGGCACTACTCGCATGGCATGATCAATGGGCAAGAAGTTTGTGTCAAGGAAGATAAATATGGAGAGGTATAGAATCTAAGGGTGCCATGCACTACAATCAAGAAGCAAGCAAGCAACAATTCAAACAAGCAACAAGCACTGAAAAAGTTTTAATTGGCTCCAAATTTTATAAATCAAAGCATAACAAGGTGATACAAACAGAGGTTGTGACAATCGGTCTTGGTGGCATGCAGACCCTTGTCCTCCTCCTCGGATGGCCATCTCTTCATTGATTTGAAGAGCGCCTTCCACAACTTCTCCCGCATAGTGCGGAAGAGATTCTGGACTATGGGCTCAAGTTTGAGTTCTCGAGCCCACGCGGGGTGTCCCGACGCTGGCAGGGGAGGATGCGTCTTTGGAGCATCACCTGGACCGCATCGGCTAACTTGATGCCCTCCTTGACCAAGGAGCGGAGGCGCTTCCGCAGATCGGGCACCTCCTTGCCGGATCCCTAGACAAGGCCCTTTTCGGGTCATGAAGCCAGTCTGGTGGGGGGACCGGATTTGAATGTGGCGGCAGGGAGTTGTCCCTCTACTTGTGGTTCGGTGACATAGAACCACTCCTTTTGCCATCCCTTGATAGTGTCGATGAAGGTGCATGATGGCCACCCGACGCGGGTGAGCTTGCCGATAACTGCGCAACTGCAGTCCGCGTGCTTGCTGATGACGCACTTGGTCTTGATGTTGAAAACCTACAGCTAGAGCCCGAAGTGCGGCTTGGTGCGCAGGAAGGCCTCGCAGACGAGGATGAACGCAGAGATATGCATGATGGAGTTCGACGGGAGGTCGTGGAAGTCGAGGCCGTAAAAGAACATCAGCCCCCTGACGAAGGTGTGGAGTGGGAAGCTCAACCCCCTGATGAATTGGGGTATGATCACCACCCTCTCGCCTGGCTTGGGGTGGGGGTTACTTGTCCCTCCTCCGCTGCACGGTGAGGGATATTGGTGGGGAGGTAGCCGGCCTTCTTGAGGTTGAGTATGTCCTGGTTGGTGACCGTGGCAGCTTCCAACTGGCCATTGGAACTTGCCATTGCTGAGCTCAAAGGTGGGGGCGGAGATCCCTAGATCTGTGCTCCGGAGGTGCAAGGGAATCGGAGGCGGAGAAGTCAAATGGAGAGAGTAAAAAAGCCTTCGGGGTTTTCCTTCTCTTTTTATGAGGCCTATCAATGTGGACTTCCCTCGTTGCACCATGAATCCCTCCACTTCCCGAGACGCGCGAGCCGTTGCATGCGCGTGATTAAGTATATCCCATATAAAACGGGACACGATTGATATATTGATAGATTGTGATGATTAAACGGCCTCGAGCCGCGAAGCGAGTCTATGCGACTGGCCTGGCGGTCGTGGTGGGCCGTAGCCTTTCGTCAGAAAGGTCATCAAAGGGCCATTGTTTATGCCCTAAAGTTTGGGCTTTAAAGCCAATCAATTTACTGTATTTGGACGTGCCACCAAACGGGAGATTGCTTGTCATCAGAGGCCGAACTATAGTTCGGCAGGAAGAAACTCACCTCACAAGCCAAAGACTCTATTTGTGATGCAGTCCGAGCTGAAGACCCTTGGCGTTGGAGGCAAGTTCGGGGGCTACTCAGGGAGTCCTGGATTAGGGGGTCCTTGGATAGCCGACCTATTGTTATGGGCTAGACTATGAGGGCTACTTACCGAACACCGGCAGGCTTCTTCGTAGTCCCATTGATTTGGAAAGGCCTTTCCATGATCTTCTCTAGCTGAGTGGGTCCATCACTATTGCCTTTAGGAGGCTTCTTCCCTTGTCCAGTTCGGGAGTTGCGGAATCCGGTGTTTACAGCTGTGTCATCGGCCTTGCTATTATTGTGCCGGCACTTATTCTTATTGCGCTTTGGTTTTCCGTTGCCATCCCAGGCTTCAGAGGCTACGGGATCTTTGGAATTGTGGTTGCATCTTGCCAACCAATTGCCGTGCAAAAGAGGGTCATGAGGGAGGTAAGGGTGGACATGGTCCGAGGTTTATCCTGGCCTAGCTGGCGGTCTAGCCATTCGTCCCGAATATTGTGCTAGAAGGAGGCTATGGCCTCAGCATCCGGACAGTCGACAATTTGGTTCTTCTTAGTCAAGAACCGATTCCAGAATTGCCAAGCGGACTCGCCAGGATTCTAGACGACATTGCTGAGACTGGAAGAGTCCGGTGGGCAGACATGGTTCCCTGGAAGTTAGAGCTAAATGCATCTTCCAGGTCTTCCCAGCATCTAATGGACTTTTCGGGGAGGCTCTTTAGCCAGTGCCGAGCTGGCCAGTTAAGATTAAGAGGTAGATATTTGATTGCGTGGCGATCATCTCCTCGCACCATGTGGATATGGAGGAGGAAGTCTTCAATCCATATGGTTGGGTCAGTAGTCCCATCATACTGTTCTATATTCACGGGTTTAAACCCCTCAGGGAACTGATGTCGCATTACCTCATCTGTGAAACACAGTGGGTGAGAAGCGCCTCTGACCCGTGCTATGTCGCGCCTGTATTCGGCGTCTATGTGGGTTTGGTTGCGCTCCTGGACCCTGTTGTTTTGGTCGAACCATGGTCTGTACCTGCCCCGTCTATCGGGTGAGTACTCTCTGGATCTATATATGGATCTCGTATGGCCTGCTCTGTGATCTAGGTCATCTCGCAGGTCGAACCTGTCATTGGGCTCTAATGGATCCTTACCCCGTCTTAGGGGCATTGCCGGTATGTAGCCGATGTCATCAGCCATCCTATCCTAACCACGAGGGGGCGGTCCAGCTTGTTGTATGGAGTATGGTTAGGAGACGGAGTATTAGTGAGTTTGTCATCGAATTGCAGCAATAGCCTTCTCCGTGGGTAGATTTTAGGATGGTTCGACAGACCGCTGCCGTATACTTCCTCCACTGAGAGGACTTTCGTCCATCGATCATTGAGGTCATCCTATTCAGCTTTGAGTTGACATTCTTTAGCTTTCAAGATGTGAGCCGTTGCTATGAGACGTTGCCTGATTTCTTCCTGATCTTCGTGGTTATCAGGGATGTACAAGTCATCAACTTCCGATATATCTTCTTCCTCGATGGGGGGAAGGTAGTTATCGTCTTCAGAAGCGTTGACGTTATCGGGGTTGTTCTGGTCCTCAGGCCCTTTCGGACCCTCTAATGGGTGCTCGGGGATATCAGGATTGCCATGGTCAGTGGGGGTATTACCGTCCCCATTTCTGATAATAGCTTTCCTTCCCTTTTTGCCTTTGGACCGCTTATGCGGTTTCCGGTGCCTTCACGGCGCATCACCCGACTTGTCGCCATCATTATTAGGAGTATTGTCACCGTTAGTGGCAGGAGTATCTACCATGTAGACATCGTATGTGGAAGTGGTGACCCACCTCCCGGTGTTAACGGTGGTGGGAGAACGGTCTTCTTCATCCATGTATTCTGCCTCCTTAGAGGCATAGTCTAGCATGTCGGTTAAATCGTCGACAGTGGCTATAAGGTGGGTGGTGGGTTGGTCGAAAAATTCATCCTGACCTACACCATAACCGAACTGAGCATAGATTGGGGTTGGATCGTATGTGATCTTCATCGACGAGATCTGATAGAGGGCCTCGTCAACCACTGAGGGCCTGATCAGATCCATCTACTCGGAACATCCGGAGTTAATCTCCAAGGCATGCGGACATGGGGAGTGTTCGGCAAGAACACGTGTCTAGTCATCTGACTTAATGGATGGACCGGGATAGGAGTTTGGCCCATCTCCATGGGTGACCCCATTGGCATGTCCACGAAAGGGGTTCGAGGTCAAAGCCTTAGAGTCCTTGAGGGCTATAGGTGAGGCTGTGAGCCCAGTTAATAAAAAATCGACGCGAGAATCTATGGAGAACTCTAAGTTTCCGAATCTGACCTCTCGATCATGGGCGAAGCTTTCAACACTGCCTAGATTACCATGTTGGAAATATGCCCTAGAGGTATTAAATAAAGTGTTTATTATTATATTTCCTTGTTCATGATAATCACTTATTGTCCATGCTATAATTGTGTTGATTGGAAACTAAATACATGTGTGGGCAAATAGACAAACACTGTGTCCATAGTATGCCTCCATCAGGCTAGCTCGTTGATCAAAGATGGTTGAGGTTTCCTGGCCATGGACATGAGATGTCATTTGATATCGGGATCACATCATTAGGAGAATGATGTGATGGACAATACCCAAACTATAAACGTAGCATATGATCATGTCAGTTTATTGCTACAGCTTTTCTGCCTGTCAAGTATATGTCCCTATGACCATGAGATCATGCAACTCACTAACACCGGAAGAGTGCCTTGTGTGTATCAAATGTCGCAACATAACTGGGTGACTATAAAGGTACTCTACAGGTATCTTCGAAGGTGTCTGTTGATTTGGCATGGATCAATACTAGGATTTGGTACTCCGTGTGATGGAGAGCTATCTCAGGGCCCACTCGGTAATACAACATCACAACAACCCTTGCAAGCAATGTGACTAAGTGTTAGTCACGGGATCTTGTATTACGGGACGAGTAAACAGACTTGTCGGTAACGAGGTTGACTAGGTATAGAGATACCAACGATCGAATCTCGGGCAAGTAACACACCAAAGGACAAAGGGAACATCATACGGGATTAACTGAATCTTTGACATAGTGGCTTGACCGATAAAGATCTTCGTAGAACATGTAGGAACCAATATGGGCATCCATGTCCCGCTATTGGTTATTCACCGTAGAGGTGTCTCGGTCATGTCTACATGGTTCTCGAACCCATAGGGTCTGCACACTTAAGGTTTAGTGACATTTTGGTATAGATGAGTTATGTGTGTTGGTGACCGAAGGTTGTTCAGAGTCCTAGATGGGATCCCGGACATCACGAGGAGTTCCGGACTGGTCCGGAGGTAAAGATTCATATATGGGAATTTGGTGTTTGAGTTCCGGAAAAGTTCCGTGACCTGCAAGTGGTGTGACGGAGTGCCGGAAGTGTTCCCGGGGGTCCACCAGATGGCCCCATCTACTCCAAAGGGTCACATAGGCTGTGAGAGGGTGCAAACCAGCCCCTGATGGGCTGGCCGCACCTCCCACCTCAAGGCCCATGCATCTAGAGGCTTGGGCTGGGCCAAAAGGGTGGGCTAGCCACCAAACTTGGTGGCCAAGCCACCCTAGCCGCCGCCCCACCTCCATTGGTAGCCGCACCAAACCATAGGGGAAACCCTAGGGCGGCCAGCCCCTCCTCTTCCCCTATATATATGAGAGGGGAGGGAGAGCTGCAAGCACAAGTCACGGTGCAGCCCTTCCTCCCTCCCCGATTACCTCTCCTCTAGTAGATTGGTTTGGCACCGCTTAGCGAAGCTCTGCCGGATCAGCTCCACCAACACCGCTTCCACGCCGTCGTGCTACCGACAAACCGATCTACCTCTCCGCTCTCTCGTGCTGGATCAAGAAGGCGGAGATCTTCATCGAGCTGCATGTGTGCTAAACGCGGAGGTGTCGTCCATTCGGTACTTGATCGAGAGTTCGCGGGACGGCTTGCGATTTGGATCGCGGAGATGTACCACTACATCAACCGCGTTCTTTAATGCTTCCGCTTAGCAATCTACAAGGGTACATAGATCCAATCTCTCCTCTCATAGATGCTCATCTCCTAGATTGATCTTGGTGAAGCATAGGAAATTTTTTGTTTCCCATGCAAAGTTCCCCAATAGTGGCATCATAAGCTTGGTCTATGCGTAGATGAGATCTTGAGTAGAACACAAAGAGTTTGTGGGCATTGATATTCAGATTGCTTCCTTCCTTAGTCTTTTCTTGGTTCAGCAGTATCGTGGGATCAAGCAGCTTGGACCGACTTTACTCATATGCTTACGAGAGACCGTGTTTCATTGACTGACTTGTGACTTCGTCGCATAAAGATGGTTGGCGGGTGTCTGTCTCTCCCACTTCAGTTGGATCGGATTTGATTAAGGCAGTCCTTGTAGAAGGTTGAAAAGCAATCTTCATATCACCGTTGTGGTTTTGCGTATGTAAGAATCGTTCTTGCTAGATACCATAGCAGCCACGTAAAACACACAACAACAATTAGAGGACGTCTAACTTGTTTTTGCAGGGTATGGTGTGATGTGATATGGCCAATTACATGATGTGATATATGTGATGTATTAGATGACCATGTTTTTTGTATAGAATATCACAACTTGCATGTCGATGAGCATGGCAACCGGCAGGAGCCATAGGGTTGTCTTTGATTATTGTATGACCTGCTTGTCAATCTTTAAGCACTATGTAATGCTTTACTTTATTGCTAAGCGGTAGCATTAGTAGTACGAGCATGGTAGGCGCGACAACCCCGATGACGACACAATGATGGAGATCATGGTGTCATGCCGGTGACGATGGAGATCATGCCGGTGCTTTGGAGATGGAGATCAAAAGCACAAGTTCATGGCCATATCATGTCTCTTATTATTTGCTTGTGCTGTCAATCTTTTTATGCACCTTATTTTTCTTAGGACGACGGTAGATTTTTTTTTGTTTCCCATGCGATGTTTCCTAACAAACCGGTGGAATCAGCATGCAACACAACATTGCCAAAGGCGAAGATCTGTCCGGGGATGAAAGTGTCCATGTTGTGGACCTTTTCGTTGATGACAAGGCGAGACTAGGAACTCTCAATGAAAGCACCAATGTCGGTGTCAAAACTGGAGGATCTTGGCTAGGGGGTCCTGAACTATGAGACTGGAGTCGACGGTAACAGGAGACAAAGGGGACACAGATTTACCCAGGTTCGGGCCCTCCTATGGAGGTAATACCCTACGTCCTACTTGGTTGGATTGATGATATGGGGGGTTACAGATTTGATCTACCTTGAGATCGAATAGCTAACCCTAGATGACTTGTCCTCTCTATACCCCTAAACCCTTTGGCTTATATAGACGCCGAGGATGCCTAAGGTTTACACATGGTCGGTTACATGCCAAAGAGATAAACATGCCTATTTGCTACATCAAACATGGAGCGCAAGCCATGCTCCTCAAAGCTTCCATCCTAGCGACTATGCCTTCAAATCTCCCAGTGTTCGGCCAGTAGCCCATATAGTCCGGCCCATAAGAATAGGCAGGCTTCCCGACGACCCCTTAATCTAGGACTCCCTCACCCCCCTCTAGACATACTCTTCTAGTTATCCCACACACAAGCCATCAGGGCGCGACCAAGCCCCCTTATCGCGCCTTGTTGGCTTGTGCCTCCCACGGGCACCGTGTTGCGTTGATTCTTCTACCAAAAATTCACATATATTCCACACAAAAAATCTGTAAATTTTTATCGTTTAATATGGAATTTCCGCAAAACCAAAACACACAAAAATACGAACTAGCACCGGGCACTGGGTCAATATGTTAGTGCTCAAAAATAGTATAAATGTGTCAATTATTACTCAAAAGGTATCTCAGAATGATAATATAATAGCATGGAACTATAAAAAATTATAGATGCATCGAAGACGTATCAAGCAGCCCCAATCTTAATTCATGCTCGTCCTCAAGTAGGTAAATGATGAAAACCCAAATTTTTATGTGACATTCTACCCAATATTTGATCTCTTGCATGTATGCTCATTGAGAAACGATGAGTTAACAAACACTAACATAATAATACTTATAAGCACAAGCAACAAAATCATCAGTCTTTCAGAGTATACGATCTTCAAATAATGTTTACCCCCATTCATCTTATTATATTAGCAAGGCATGGTTCCATCTTCAGCACATTAATACAAATGTCAAGCACCATGGTGTCCAAGTTAGGCAATTGGACCGTACCTTTTCAATATGCATCAACTTTTTAGTCTTCACGCAATACAAGAGCGTGAACCACAGACATAATAGGGGTGGAGTAGAATATTGTGGTAGATATCAAAGGGGTAAAAAGTGGAGAAGATACTCCCACATCAATTAGGCGTACCAACAGGCTATGGAGATGCCCATCGATATATGTCAATGCAAGGAGTAGGGATTGCCATTCAAATGATGCGCTAGAGCTATAAGTGTATGAATGCTCAAGTGAAGCTAAGTGGGGTGTGCACCCAACTTTCTTGCTCATGAAGACCTTGGGCATTTGAGGAAGCCCGTCAATGGAATATACAAGACAAGTTCTATAATGAGAAATTGCCACTAGCATATGGAAGTGACAAAACAAGAGACTCACTATACAAAGAACATGGTGCCACTTTGAGGAACAAGAGTGGAATAAGAGGCAGTAGCACTGTCCCTTTTCTCTTTTGTCTCATTTTGATCTCTTTTTCTTGAATCTTTTTTAGTCTATCTTTTTTTCTATCTGGAATCTCTTCCCGACTTGTGGGGGAATCATTGACTCGATCATCCTTTCCTCGCTGAGATAGTGCCCTAAAAGTGTGATGATGATCATCACACTTTTATTTACTGACAAACCCGATGTAAAAAACTGATAGGATGATATGACTCTATACGAATACCTCTGGCAGTGTACCAGGATGTGCAATGATACAGCATAGCAAAATATATCAAAAAATGGACAAGCCATGTAAATATCATGCTAGCTATCTTATGATCATGCAAAGCAATATGACAATGGAAGTACAAGTCATATATATGATCATGATGGAGGTTGCATGGCAATATATCTTAGAATGACCATGGAAATTCCATAATAGGTAGGTATTGGTGGTTGTTTTGAGTAAGATATATGGTGGATTATGTGTGATAGAGCGTATCATATCACGGGGTTGGAATGCACCGGTGAAGCTTGCACCAATCCTCGAGGTGAGAATGGGCACTGCATGGTACCGAAGAGGCTAGCAAAATATGAGGAGGTGAGATTGCGTATGTCCATGGTCACACATTAGTCATAAAGAACTCATATACTTATTGCAAGGTTTAATTATTTTTATCACAAATCAAAGTACTACTTGCATGCCCCAAGGGAGGAGGTTGGGAGGAGTTAACCATCGCGCACCTCCGACCCAAAACAACACTAGGATTTTAATGAGGAATACAAATGCTCACACATTCTCACCATGCCTTTTTAATTTTTAGACCAAAAAGAAATTAATACCTCTTAATACTGACATTTCTACGAATCAACATTGATGCACTAACAACTTTTCATGTTACCACATCAATATCGTTAACTTACAATTTCCGTTTTATGTACTACATGATGGTTTTGATTATCACTTATTGAATACCTATTATTTTTCGACTAGTCTTATGACCCATGCAAATTAACCTCACTATTTATTAACTCTCAAAAAATATATATGAAGAGTGAGAGTGCAATTATATCTATAAAAGACCTGGGCATGCTCTAGTAAATATAAGTGAAGCAAAAGATGATTCTACAAATAATGGTTTTCTATATGTAGAGAAACACGCATCCAACTTCCAATGATATAAGTGAAGCACATGAAACATTCTATAAAGCCATACTCAAAAGATATAAGTGAAGTGAAAAGAGCATTCTATAAATCAACATGGACTTTTCCAAACCAGCACAGTGCATTGTTAAAAGGGAAATAAAAGGCACACAATGCTCCAAGAATTTACGCATATCATGTGCACAAAAAAAACATACCGATAGTTGTTGAAGAAGAAAGATGGGATGCCTTCCAAGGCATCCCCAAGCTTAGATGCTTGAGGCTCCTTGAATATTTTATTGGGGTTCCTTGGTAATCCCCAAGCTTGATCTCTTGTCTCTCCTTATTCTTCCCATATCAATACCTCCTCGATCCTCGAACACTTCATCCACACAAAACTTAACATAACTTTCATTAGAAAGGTTAGTACAAATAACATCAAATCCCATCATGTCTTACCATCACATTGTTGTATAATTGGATTTCAACTTTACCTACTGTATGCTATATCAATTCTATGGATCCAAAGTCAATGGGGGCTCAACAAGAACTCAAAGATAAGCAGACAAAGCAACTATAACAACAATCTATGAAAAATAGGACACTATTTTTGCTTTGCTAGATGTCCCGCTCTTATCGTTAGATATGCGTTACCTACCACTTGAATGTCAAGCCTCCTACATTGCCATGATATCCTCTAACCCTCCACATCCTAGCAAACCTTGTTTGGCTAAGTTACCACTGCTCAGCCCCTCTTATAGAGTTCTTAGTTGTAGGTGTAGGTTGTTTCCATGTGATAACATGGATTTCCGGCATATCACAATATTATCTTATATTTAATTTAATGCACATATATATCTTGGTATGGTGGAAGGCTTGGCCTTTTTCTCGGTGTTTTGTTCCACTTTTACCACCATAGTTTCTTGTTACCGGTGTTATGTTTCCATATTTTGCGCTCCGAACATGTTCGGGGTTGTTATGGGGACCCCCTTGATTATTCGGTTGAGATTAAAACTTGTGTGGCAAGACCCAACATTGGTACTATTTGCTTAAACAACTTCATAAAATTGCATAGGGCTTTGCAACCCCGTGGATAATTAATCAACCCCCGGGCCAGTGCTCCTCATGTGTGTTGGTCCAAACTAGAGCACCGTGTGGGGCCAACCCGGGGCAACTTGGGAGATTTCTATCAGGCCACCGTATGCTTCTCTTATCTGTCGTGTCCTAAGAAAGAGATACGCACCTCTTATAGGGTTCGTCGACACGTCGGGTGGTCTTGCTGGACTTGTTTTACCTTTCTCGAGTGGTTTGCGTGTGGAACTCTGATTTTTTTCCGGCTATCTCGAGGTGTCGGAATTTCTTTGGTGTTGCCTATCATGATCATGAGATCCGTGGTCGAGGTTATTCCCGTGGAGTGTGTTTAATTTATGTTGGACTAGTTGGAGCACCCCTGCAGGGTTAAAACTTTCGGAAAGCCATGCCCGCGGTTATGTGGCAACTTGGATATTTGTTTAACACCTGATTATAGTTAACTTGAATTAAATTCTAATAAAACACACCAACTGTGTGAGTAACCGTGATCGTCTCTGCTCTTGAACATGAACCGAGGAAGAACACGGTAGGGTTATGTTTGATGTAAGAAGGTGTTCATGAGATCTTAGTGGTCATTCTAGTTCTCGATCGTTTATCGTAGGCCACATATTTACTTTCATGTCTCGTAAGATTAGCCACCATAAATCCTTAGTGCTGATGCAAATTAAACACTTATCCCCCATCCAACCTATAATCTTGAATAGTCTCGGTACCCGGATGAGAGATTGTTGAGTTCCCATGGCTCACAGATTACTACAACAATCCAGGTGCAGATACAGATGAGATCATGCAAGATGATGTGACGCAGCTCGAGTGGAAGTATGACGAGGAGCGTGGCAGGATGTACGTTACATATCCAGACGAGTAGAGTGGCTGTGGTCATGATCTTCATGGCTAGCAAGCCAGTGTCATTGCATCATTTTATTGTTTATTTTCGTCCGTAGCCGGACCCTGCCTTTGGATTGATGTTTGAATAAATTGTGTGGAATTGTAGTTTAGCATGTGGCGAGTGTAAGCCAGCTCATATACTCCTCTCTTCATAAATGTGTGTAATGATGTTGTACTTTTGAACGACAAGATGCGCCTCTATCCCTGTCGAGGCCCCCATGCCTAAATATGGATAGGTGCGCATCTTGGGCGTGAGAAGTTGGTATTCAGAGCCATACGACCATAGGAGTCGTTTGCTTGATCGAACTTGGCCGAGTCGAGTCTAGTAAAAACTATTTTGAGTCTAGTTATATCGGAGAGTAGGTTTCCTTTTACTCCTCTTCTCTGCTCTGGTGAGGTATTCGACTTAGGAATTTTGATTCCACTCCTCTTCTCGCTTAAATTTTTTTTAGGATCACGCAGATATTTTGGAGTCTATATGATACTGATGTGACTGTCTGACTTGATTTCTTCCGGGGAATTGAGCTCCAAGGAATTCTTGGCATATTGTTATCGTTCAGCTTCCTTAGTATCTCAGGATAGAGAGTGTTCGGAATTACTCCAATACTTGTCGTGGTGAGATAAGGTTGGAGTCACCCAGTACTAGGGAGGCGTCTGGGGTACCACCATGGTTAGTATCATTGTGATTTCGAGGATTCGAGTTAGATGGATTTGCGAAAGCCTCTAGTTATGTGTTAAAGGATGGATATAGTTGGGGTGTAGGTTTGCTAGTTGTGTCAGATATTTCCTCCTTGTATCCCCCACACCAGATTGCATAACCAGAAAGTTTTTAGAAGTTCTTAGGTGGGAACTCATGTAGTTATCTAGAATCATCATCTTCAGATGTATGAGGGCATATACATTTGTTCTGAGCAACATTAGCTCAATACTTTTGTGTTACTGCACGTGGCTTCTAATATCTGATGATGTTATCATGAAACGAAGAAGGCATTCTTACTATTTTTCAGTAGGAAGGTTGTTTGTGTTATTCGTTCAATTTGTTTCAAGCATTTGATTAAGCTTTTCAATTCATCTCATCAATGAGGTGCTGATGTTCTTGTCCATCTCCAAGATGGCCCCAACAACTCACGGGAGTGCGGGTCGTGATGGGGAGCAATCTGACGTTCCACCACTCCAACCACCGCCTCATCCTCTGGAAGCTTGGCAAGCTGTGATGGCCGCAACCAATGCGAATACTTAGATGTTGCGCAGGCTGTTGCAAGAAAGAGATCAGGATCAGCAAGGCTTTCAAGGGAATTTTCAGAATCAACCTTAGTTTGCGATGCTTAATCAGTTCCTTGCCAATCAACCCAAGTCTTTCGCCTGTTGTGAGCAGCCTTTCGATGCTGATGATTGGCTCGGTGACATGAGTAAGCATATTGAGTGCAGCAATGTCAGACCAGAGGACTTTGTCAGATTCGCATCGTTCCATCTCAAGGGTCAGGCAGCAGATTAGTGGCAGCAGTACAAGGATTCCAGGGGCGATTGTGTTGTTACTTGGGACAATTTCTGTCATGACTTCATGGCCCATTACATTTTGACAAGATTTGTCGAGGAGATGCGTGAGAAGTTCAGGCACCTGAAGCAGGGAAGCAAGTCTATCTATCAGTACAACATCAAGTTCCAGAATTTGGCCCACTATGCTAATCAAGATGTTCCAGATGATAAGTCCGTGATTTATCAGTTGTGAGGTGGTCTCAAGGATGAGCTTCTGCCAGGTCTGGTCCTTCAAGAGCCTCGCGAGTTTGATCAGTTCTACAATATGGCTTTGAAGGTCGAGGCAACGCAGCTCAACTTGGAGAACTCAAGGAAGCATTCTAGGGATTCCTATTCTTCTTCTTCCAGCTCTCAGAAGGTCCCTAAGCAACAGAAGTACTGGGTTCCTAATCCTCCTCCATTTCGTCCTCAGTGGCAGAAGTAGTTCGGTGGTCGTAGTTCTTCCCACCCACCCAACCCAGGATATCAGAAGAGGCCCCAGGGTCCCAAGTCAGCAAATGTTCCTCCTCCAAGCAACTTTCGTCCGCTATCTGATGTTACTTGTCACAAGTGTGGTCAGAAGGGTCACTACTCAAACAAGTGCAACCAGTGGCATCTTCCGCCTCGTCCTCCAGTCAGGCCTCTAGGCAATGCAATGGTGAAGCATAATCCCAAGTATGCAAGGGTGAACATTGTGAACGAAGCAGAGGCAAAGGATTCTTCTCCAGTGATCATGGGTAATCTCTCTGTTAATTCTTTTCCTAGAAAAGTGTTGTTTGATACTGGTGCATCGCATTGTTTCATGTCAAAGCCAATTTTCATAAAGCATGATTTCCCTTCGGCATCATTGGATAGATCATTGGGTATTGTTTCTCTAGGTTCTTCCATGAGGACCAATTCTGTTGTTCCGGATGTTTCTATCAAGATGGGCAACTATTCTTTCGTGGCTTCTCCTTATGTTCTCAGCAATTCCGCTATTGATCTCATTCTGGGCATGGACTTCCTGGCTATGAACGAGGCATATGTTGATTGTCAAGCAAAAGAAGTCAAGTTGACTCATCCTTCAGAAGATGTGATTATTTTCGCAGCTCGCGATGACACAATCTGTCTCTTTGCTCTCAATGAGAAGGGTGAAATCTCGGCTATTTCTGAAATTCTGGTGGTTTGTGAGTATGAAGATGTCTTTCTAGAAGAATTTCTAGGAATGCCTCCACACCGGCCAGTTGAGTTCGTGATTGACCTCGATCCCGGGACTAAACCGGTTTGCAAGCATCCTTATAAACTTGGCCCCGAAGAGCTGAAACAGTTGAGGAAGCAGCTAGATGAACAAGAAAGTATGGGTCTGATCAGACCAAGTTCTTCTCCATGGGTTTGTGGTGTTTTGTTTGTCAAGAAGAAGGATGGCACGGACCGACTTTGTGTCGATTACCGTCCATTGAACAAGAAGATAATCATAAATAAGTACCCACTTCCCAACATCAATGAGTTGTTTGAACAACTGAAGGGTGCCAAGGTTTTCTTCGCATGGGCTATCATCAGATTCACATCCGCGAAGAAGACATTCCAAAGACCGCTTTCAGGATGAGTTTTGGCTCTTGTGAGTACACCGTCATGTCGTTTGGTCTTGCCAATGCTCCTCCAACCTTCTCAAGAATGATGAACTTCATATTCTCTGCTTTCAAGAATGAGTTCGTCTTGGTCTATCTGGATGATATCCTTGTGTTCTCGGAGACTAAAGAAGAGCATGTAGAGAATTTCTGGCTTGTGCTTGACAAGCTAAGAGTACATCGATTCTATGCCAAGTTTTCCAAGTGTGACTTTTGGCTCAATGAAGTGGTGTACCTTGGGCATGTGATCTATGCCGAGGGCATTAAAGTGCACCCTGAGAAAGTTGAGGCAATCTTGAAGTGGGAGCCTCCTTAGAATGTGAAGCAGCTTCGTAGCTTCCTCGGGCTTGCTAGTTATTGCAGAAGATTCATGGAGAAATTCTTTCAAATTTCTAATCCTTTGTCTAATATCCTCAAGAAGAATGTCAAGTATCTTTGGTATCTTGAGTGTGATGTGGCATTCAATACGCTCAAGCAGAGACTGACTTCAGCTCCAGTTCTTGTTCCTCCCGAGTAGTCAAAGCCTTTCCATGTTTTCTATGATGCTTCTCTCCAAGGTCTTGGTGGTGTTCTCATGCAAGATAAGAAGATTGTTGCTTATACCTCGCGTCAGTTGAAGCCTGCCGAGAAGAACTACCCCACTCATGATCTCGAGTTGGTAGCAGTTGTGCATGCTCTAATGACTTGGAGGCATTTGTTGTTGTGTATACCAGTTGAGGTGTACATCGATCACAAGAGATTGAAGTACATTTTCACTCAACCCAATCTCAATCTTCGGCAGTCTTGTTGGGTGGAAATGCTTGAGGACTTCAATACAAGCATTGAGTATACTCCTGGAAAGCAAATGTCATTGCACACGCGCTTAGCCGAAAGGCGTACTGTAACAGTCTCATCCTGAAGCCTCTTCAACCCAAGCTTTGTGAAGCCTTCTGCAAGCTCAACCTTCAAATGATTCCACAAGGATTTCTTGCCAATATTCATGTCTCTCCGACTTTGGAAGATCAAGTTCACCAAGCCCAACTTCTTGTTGCAATGGTGAAGAAAGTGAAGAAAGGTGTGGCCAAGCGCATTCCGAAGTATAAGTGCTTTCGCGTTGATGACAAGGATACCTTGTTCTTTGAGGATCGTCTGGTGGTTCCAAAAGGTGATCTCAGGAAGGTTATCATTGACGAGGTACACAACTCTCTTCTATCCATTCATCCAGGCAGCCCCAAGATGTATCAGGATCTCAAGCAAACCTTCTGGTGGACTTGCATGAAACATGAAATTGCTCAGTTCGTGGACGAGTGTGATGTTTGTCGTAGAGTGAAGGCGGAACATCAACATACAACAGGTCTCCTTCAGCCTTTGCCTATTCTAGATTGGAAATTCGATCATGTGGAGATGGATTTTGTCACTGGGTTTCCCAAGTCCAAGAGAGGCAACAATGCCATCTTTGTGGTTATCGACAAGCTGACCAAAGTTGCTCATTTCCTTCTGGTCAAAGAATCTATCTCAGCAGCCCCAAGATGTATCAGGATGTCAAGCAAACCTTCTAGTGGACTTGCAAGAAACATGAAATTGCTCAGTTCGTGAACGAGTGTGATGTTTGTCATAGAGTGAAGGCGGAACATCAACATCCAACAGGTCTCCTTCAGCCTTTGCCTATTCTAGATTGGAAATTCGATCATGTGGAGATGGATTTCGTCACTGGGTTTCCCAAGTCCAAGAGAGGCAACAATGCCATCTTTGTGGTTATTGACAAGCTGACCAAAGTTGCTCATTTCCTTCTAGTCAAAGAATCTATCTCAGCAGCTCAACTAGCAGAGTTGTATACGTCAAGAATAGTTTCTTTGCATGGTATTCCTCAGCCCATCTCATCTAACCGTGGAAACCTCTTTACTTCCAAGTTTTGGGAGTCCTTCTAGACTGCTATGGGTACCAAGACCCATTTCAGCACTGCGTTCCATCTGCAGACAAGTGGTCAAGTTGAGAGAGTCAATCAGATCCTTGAAGACAAGCTCAGAGCCTGTGTGATTTCGTGCGGCATGAAATGGGAAGACTGCCTTCCATATGCTGAATTCTCATACAACAATAGCTTTCAAGCTAGCTCAGGCAAGGCCCCTTTGGGGTTTCCCTATGGTAGAAAGTGTCGTACCCCGCTTAACTGGTCTGAAACCTGTGAGTGTCAAATTTTGGGAAATGACATAATCACCGAAGCAAAAGAGATGTGTCGTGTCATTCGTGAGAACCTCAAAGCAGCTCAATCCCGACAGAAGAGTTATTACAATAGCAAACATTGGGATGTCTCCTTTCAAGTTGATGATCTAGTCTATCTCACAGTCTCTCCCATGAAGGGCACTCAGCGGTTTGGAATTAAAGGGAAGCTAGCTCCTCGCTTTGTTGGTCCTTTCAGAGTTGTTGGCAAGAGAGGTGAACTTGCATATCAATTAGAGCTTCCTCCAAACTTCCCAAATGTGCACGATGTATTCCATGTCTCTCAGCTCCAAAGGTGCTTCAGGACTCCCGAGCCTACCATTGACCTCCAAGACATTGATCTCCAAGAAGACCTCTCTTATCGTGAGCATCCAGTGGCTATTCTCGAAGAAACTGAGTGTAAGACTCGCAACAAATCAATCAAGTTTCTCAAGGTGATGTGGTCTAATCATTCTGACAAAGAAGCTACTTGGGAACATGAGGATCTTCTCCATTTTGAATATCCAGAGTTCTTTCGTTCCTAGATCTCGGGTCGAGATCCTCTTGTAGTGTGGGAGAGTTGTGAAAGCCCAAGTGCTACCCTTGCCATGTATGGTCATGTAACGTATGTGAAACTATGGTGTTATGTGTTGAATGAATTGAGTTTGCTTCTTTGCCATTTGATCATTTTCTCATGCATCATGCATCATGTCATCTCATCAACATGTCATGCATAATATATTTGTGGTGTGCTTCCATGGGGCATGGTTGTGAGGTGTTAGTAGGACTTGGTGTTTGTGGATGTGTGCATGTGTGGGCATCAACTTCCTCCCTCTCCTTTATTTTAAAAGCTACCAAAACCTTTTATTCCTTCTGTTTTTCTTCAGCAGAATTAACTTGATAATTTAATCTATTAAAAATGTTCATGGTGTAGATAATATTTTTTTGGAGTTAGGTGTGATGCTTTCTTTGGTGTTTGAGATTTGCACTCATGGGATTTTGATTTAAACAGGGGCTGGTTGTTTTAAAAAGTATTTAATTTACTTGCTTTAAAAATCATCTTGTTAATTCTATTAAATAGGGCATATTTCTTTTTGTGTCAAAGTATTTTTGTTTTGTCAAAAATCCTTTTGTTTCTCTCTCGAGGGTTTTATCTTGTGTTATTCTTATTCTAAAAAGAAAAAACATGTGTCTTTTCCCCGTGAGAAGCTAGCAGGAGCTGGGCCTGTTTTCTTCCCCGCGGCCTAGCCAGACATGCGTGCGCAGCCCAGCCCCCACACCTGACGGCTACCTACTCGCTGTCTTGTCCCCTCGTCAGGTTCAGAGAGAGTGAGCGAGTGCCCAGGGTCACGGATGTCGAGGAGCACCATTTGGCCCTCCTTTTAAAAGGCCTCGGCGTGCGTGCCCTCCTAGGGTTCCTTCCTTCTCCCCCCTTGTTGCCGCCACTCTTCCTCCTCCTTCTCCCCCTCCTCCTCGTTCTTCTTTTCCGGTAGGATTCAGACGGGGAGAGCAGAGTTCAGTCAGAGATCCTCATCGCCGATCATCCTTGCCATCATCCCGGTCCTGCTGCTGCTTCGTCCTCATCGAGCAGATGTCGCGGTGGGCGAGGAACTTTCCTGCATCCCATTCCCGGTGCTAGGGTGTTGTTGGAAGGTCCTCGCTACCCTCTTCTTCCTTGCCAGTGTCGCGCTCCCGAAGCCATCGTCGCCGCCCGAATCATCCTCCGCTCCACGTTGTCGCCCGCTGTGAGCACCCGTGGCTCCTTCCCCCTCTCTACCTCTCCTCCCATGGTTGTCGTTGTGTTTGAGTGGATGTTGCCGCTTCGGCGCCGCCGCCCGCTGCCTGTTGCCGCTATGTGCCATGGCCGGAAAGGTTGAGCCTTGGGCTCGTGGGTAGTGCTCACCGTTGTTGTCCTAGCCCCTGGGATGGGTTCCCTAGCGACCCCTTTTCCCCGCCGGACTTCCCCTCACCGGAGAATCCCCTCCTTCGAGCGTTAGTGTTTGTAGTCGTTCAGCCGAATCCCCTCTTGATCAGTAGAACGTGAGTAGCATAGTGGCGATCGACTAGGGGAATGACTGTGAGGTCGTGGGATCGAATCCCAGCTCCCCCCTTTTTGTTTCCTTTTGTTTGATTGGCTAAGAGCGTGTGTGTTCTGTTTGGATCCGGTGTGGCAACGCCCGGACCCCGTGTGCTGGTGCGTGTATGTGTGTGCGTGCCTGCGTGTGTGAGTGTGTGTTGGATCTGCTGTGGTAGCAGATCCAAGGTGTGGCTGTGTGTGTGTATTGTTGTGTGTGTGTGGTGGTGGTGTTTTGTGTGTGTGACAAGTGGGCCTGGCCCCACTTGTCATCCACTAGGTGGCCCTGGTGACTATGCCAGGTGGGCCCCCCTGCTTAATATTTTTTCCTTTTTATTGTTTTAATGTTTTATTGTGATATAAATAGATATTTCTATTTATGGTATAATTCCAAATCTGGTAATGTGCATATTTGATCATGAGCATATTAGGTAAGTTTTCACTTATAGGAATGTTGGGTATTTTGCTATCTAGTGTTTTGCCATGTTGCCCCATGCAAACATATGAGTGTGATACATGATTTTGGGGTAGAATCACCCAAGGAATTTATTTGTGCAACTTGTTTGGTCATTTGTGCAAGTTTGTCAAAATGTCATTTCGTCTCAAAGTGCCATTTTGTCATTTTAGTGAGAATTAATTCATGCATGCTATGATAATTGTGTCAACATGTAAGTGGTAGCCTTTGATGTGTAGAATGCCATGGTATTTACTTTTGTCATGTTTAACTTGCATATAAGTGGGAACCATGCTACAAAGTGTCTACTAAAATGTGCTTTTTTCAAACATGCTAAATATTTCTAAGTCTGAGAATCTATTAATATTTTTATGCCATGAAGAGTGGATGCTAGCAAGTGATATGTTGTGAATTAGCTCAAGCTCAGTGCTAGTGTTTTGAAGTAGATGTTGCCCTCTACCATCCTATTAATTCCTCATACCATGAGGTGGTCTCTATCAGTATTAGTTTTTTGCTGTCAACTTCCTATCAGCTTAACTCAGATTCCAGAAAACTGTTATTTTCACTAAGTCCCTAGAATCTGTATCATCATGCCAACTTGTGAGCTTCATGCTTATTCATATGTGCTTCCTTTCCAGTTTATGTAGTTGGATGATTTGATAAGCATGCTATGTAGATTCTATGAATGCCTTGTTTGTGGTTGGAGACTTCCTGTAGCTTTAGTTATTTGCTGTGAAAGTTGCCATGTTGTTGTTTTATGGCAGATTGTTTGTTTTACTGTTTTGTGGCTTGTGGGAGCTATCCTCCATGGAATTGCTTGATATTTGACTCTATTGTGGTAGTTTTTTCATTGCCTAACCAGTGGCTACCTTGGAATGCCAAGGAATAGCTCATGGCCTTCATTGTCTTGTGTTTTGCCTTTGTAACTTGCCGTGAGCATAGCGTGAGAACCATAACTCCATTTCCTACGTTCTACATATGCATTTGTATATACTTTGCACGAAGCATCCACATTTTCCATGATCAGGCATGTTTAAATAACTTAACATGAGGTTCCGCCAAGAATTGTAAATAACTAAACTATTGCATGAGAAACATGACTAGTTTAGGATTGCCATGTTAAATACTACAAATGAATCATGCATCATCTTGTTTGTGCATTGCACCTTGGTTGGTTGTTTATTGTTGCTGTTTCTCTTGGGTAGACGTGAGTGTTGAACCTGAGTACAAGGATCCAGGAGAGTACCACTACAAGGACCCCGCTCTTTGTCCCTCTGAAGAACCAACAGGCAAGATGATCGTACCCGGATCTCGACACTATTTTTGCTTTGCTAGATGTCTTCCTCTTATCGTTACATATGCGTTACCTACCACTTGAATGTCAAGCCTCCTACATTGCCATGATAGCCTCTAACCCTCCACATCCTCGCAAACCTTATTTGGCTAAGTTACCACTGTTCAGCCCCTCTTATAGCGTTCTTAGTTGCAGGTGTTTCCATGTGATAACATGGATTTTCGGCATATCACAATATTATCTGCTATTTAATTTAATGCACATATATATCTTGGTATGGTGGAAGGCTTGGCCTTTTGCTCGGTGTTTTGTTCCACTTTTACTGCCATAGTTTCTTGTTACGGGTGTTATGTTTCCATATTTTGCACTCCTAACATGTTCGGGGTTGTTATGGGGACCCCCTTGGTTATTCGGTTGAGATTAAAACTTGTCTGGCAAGACCCAACATTGGTACAATTTGCTTAAACAAATTAATAAAATTGCATAGGGCTTTGCAACCCCGTGGATCATTAATCAGTCCCCGGGCCAGTGCTCCTCATTAGTGTTGGTCCAAACTAGAGCATTGTGTGGGGACAACCCGGGGCAACTCGGGACATTTCTATCAGGCCACCGTACACTTCGCTTATCTGTCGTGTCCTAAGAACGAGATACGTTGCTCTTATTGGGTTCGTTGACACGTCCAGTGGTCTTGCTGGACTTGTTTTACCTTTCTCGAGTGGCTTGCGTGTGGAACTCTGATTTTCTTCTGGCTATCTTGAGGTGTCGGAATTCCTTTGGAGTTGCCTAGGATGATCACGAGATCCATGGTCGGGGTTATTCCTGCGGAGTGTGGTTAATTTATGATGGACTAGTTGGAGCACCCCTGCAGGGTTAAAACTTTTGGAACGCCATGCCCGCAGTTATGTGGCAACTTGGATATTTGTTTAACACCTAGTTATAGTTAACTTGAAGTAAACTCTAATGAAATACACCAACTATGTGAGTAACCATGATCGTCTCTGCTCGTGAACATGAACCAAGAGAGAACACGGTAGGGTTATGTTTGACCTAAGTAGGTGTTCAGGATCTCTTAGAGGTCGTTCTAGTTCTCGATCGTTTATCATAGACCACATATTTACTTTCATGCTTTGTAAGATTAGCCACCATAAATGCTTAGTGCCGTTGCAAATTAAACACTTATCCCCCATCCAACCTATAAGCTTGAATAGTCTCGGTACCTAGGCATGAGATTGCTGAGTTCCCGTGGCTCATAGATTACTACAACAATCCAAGTGCAGATACAGATGAGATCGTGCCAGATGATGTGATGCAGCTCCGGCGGGAGTATGACGAGGAGCGTGGAAGGATGTACGTCACATATCCAGACGAGTAGAGTGGTCGTGGTCGTGATCTTCGGGGCTAGCAAGCTAGTGTCATTGCATCATTTTATCGTTTGTTTTTGTCCATAGCCGGACCTTGCCTTTGGATTGATGTTTGAATAAATTGTGTGGAATTGTAATTTAGCATGTGGCGAGTGTAAGCCAACTCATATACTCCTCTCTTCATAAATGTATGTAATGATGTTGTACTTGCAAACGACAAAGCATGACAACGAGGCCCCCGTGCCTAAATATGGATAGGCGCGCAACTTGGGCATGACAACGAGCCACCAGAACCTGACCACCTCCGGCAAGGTCCCCCGTGCCCCGCTCCTCTCCCTTCCCTCTCTCTACATTTCTCTCTCTCACCCATGGGCTCTCTCTCCCACAGACTAGCCCCGCCATGGCCACCTTCGACTGCGCCAAGTCCCAATCCGGCCACCCACTGCCCGGATCTCGACGGATCCCGGCCGCCCTGAAGCTTCTTGCCGCCGCCCTAAAGCTCGCCCTACCATGCCCAATCTAGGCGGGATCGTTTGACCTAGGCCACCTCGCCCGCCGGAAGCACTGTCGTGCGCCGTGCCCAACCACCCGTGGCACAGCCGCAGCTGGCCCAGCTCGCCCTCCGCGGCCCAGACCCCCTCCAAGGGCTAGTTCGCCCTGCCACCATCATGGGCTAGGCCCGGCGAGGAGAGCTTCCCTCCCCATGCCTATATGTCGCTTAGTACGGTAGATGTTATGTTCCGCCTGTTCTGGTTCGGCCCAATATCTCCAGATTCGGCCCGATAATGTTTTGACATCCTATGAATTATCAATTATTCATGACGTTCATAATTTCAGACCGTGCATCGTATCAAGATAATTTAAAATGCTCAGAAGTAATTGACCGTGCATCGTATCGAGATAATTTAAAATGCTCATAATTTCATGACGTTGGATTGATGTTTTTACATGTTTTTAAAATGCTCATAAGTAATTGACCATGCATCGTATCGAGATAATTTATATACGTAAAACGTGTAGAATTTCGGGTAGATTATTAATACCCTCCTTTCATCCATGTTTTAGAATTGTTGTTGAACATGAGATATGCCCTTGGACATGTGTACTAGGCCCAGGTCATTTTGATTGTTATAGAAATCCATGTTTAGGTGATGTTTTCTTGTTGCCAACATGCTATAAAATATTGTTGTTTTGAGGGGTCTAAATATTTTAAGTCTGGGATTTGTAATATTGTGTTGCTATATTGCCATGTGTTTTGCTAGTGATCTAGAATAAAAACTGCACTATCAAAAATTGCTATTTTCACTAAGTCTGAAATTGTTTCCAATTAGCCATGTTGTGAGCTTCCTACCATGTGATCCATGACTATTTTGAGCATGATATGTGAAGATGAAATGAAGTGTGTGTTATATGCTACTGCCTCATGCTTAGTTTGTGCATTTTAGGATCTTGTAGCTTGTTGTTTGCATGTGTGCAAAATGCTATCTTGCTGTTCTGGGCTGATTTAAAATAAAACTTATGTTGGTTGTTGTGGTTGAACCGTAGCTCCATTTTGGACATGCCATATATGAAACTTGCTGGGAATTTCATGTAGCATCAAAATATTTTTCTGCATTCATGATTTGAAACATTCGTGGTTGTCATTTTCATGCATTTTCCATTCATGGCATATAATCGTGTGATTGTCATATCTTTTAGACCGTAGCTCCGTTTGAGATGTTCCATATATGTAAATCGACTAGAATGACGTGTAGAATTGAATGGTTTACTTTATGATGTGGTTTAACAAATATAAGTATTGTTAGTTCAGATCTGGACCAATTTCGAAATTAACATATGGGGCGTTTCGGAAATGCTCTATGTTGTTTCCAGCCTCATTTAAACTTGCCTAGATACGTAGTTCACTTATGCATAACCTCTCACCATGTTTAACAACATTTAATATTGTCGTGTACCTAAATGAGAGTTAACTAAATATTCAAATGTGGAGTTTCACTTAATGTGTAGTATTTGATTGTTGTGATTTGACATGCCTTGCATTGTTAAACCGGACATGCATCATATTTGTTGTGCAACATGTCATGCATATGTTGTGGTGTACCTTGTGTTGATTGCTCTTTTTGGATTGTTCCTTCTCGATAGAGTTCCGAAAGCATCATGTCATGCATATGTTGTGGTGTACCGTGTGTTGATTTCCTCCACATCCAAGCAAACCTTTGTGTGGTTATGTTACCGCTTGCTCAACCCTTCTTATAGCATTTCTAGCTGCAGGTGCAATTGCTTCCATGTGACAACATGGACATTCTTTTGTTATCAAAATATTATTGCTATTTAATTTAATGCACTTATATACTTTGTAAAAGGTGGAAGGCTTGGCCTTTTGCTCGGTGTTTTGTTCCACTTTTGCTGCCCCTAGTTACTTGTGAGCCGGTGTTATGTTCCATATTGAGCGCTCCTAACATGCTCGGGGTTGTTATGGGGACCCCTTGATTTTCGTTTTAGGATAAAGTTTGTATGGCAAGGTCCAACATTGGTTTTATCATTTGCCTAATAAATAAAATTGCATAGGGACCCGCCGGCACCCGCGGATCTTAAATCAACAACCCGGGCCAGCGTTGCTCATGAGTGTTGGTCCACCTACCTAGCAGTCGATGGTGCCACCTCAAGGCAACTCGAGGGATTTTCAGGCTACCGTCCACTTCGCATAGACGGATGATGTCCGTGATAGAGAGCGCACGACTCTACATGCGGATCTGGTTCACCAGGAGGCCTTGCTCGATTTGTTTTACCTTTCTCGAACGTCTTCCGTGTGGGATTTCGACAACACTTCGGGCTGTCTCAAAGTTGTGATTTTCCATCGGGATTCTACAAATACTACGGTGATTACGTGGTTGAGGAATTCCATTATGCCGTGAGACATAAATGCCATCAGTGCACGTAGACGAGTCGTAGCAGGCTACAGGGACTTCGTTACACTTCGAGACATTTCCCCAAAGGGATAGACACAGCAGCAAAGAAGGATACATGTCGTTCAATCAATGTGTCCGGAGCAGTAGCAAGCTACCATGGCTCAATGGAAGAAAAAAGAGGTAGTTTCCCGTAAAGAGTACTACTAAAGGCACACAACTAGGTGTTGGATCCCATATATACCCTTGCACGTCACACGTACGCACGATATGCATAGATACAACCATGGCATCACAACATAACCATTCAACAACTTTTATTTAAGAGGCTCAGACGAGCATCTGCATAATATGTTCTTACAGATAGGGGTCACGTGACCCGACACTCAAGTCATACAAACAACTTCTTACAAACCAAGCAGAAGCATAAGCTGTCTTAGTACAGACAGATGAAAGGAATAAAAAGGCACATGGCTTGACTATCTACAGCCCTCCACATGGCATAGGTCGTAGCTGGGACACCAGCTATTCGACATCATCGACATCTAGAAAGAACCCACCCGATGGGTCCTGGGTCTCATCTGCAACATTTATTAAGCAAACATGAGTACAAACGTACTCAACCAGTCTTTAGAGCAGACCTAGACTATTCATGCTCATGTATCAACAAGGGGTGGTG
The DNA here is from genome assembly GCA_022496015.1 of Hordeum marinum. Taxonomy (NCBI): domain Eukaryota; kingdom Viridiplantae; phylum Streptophyta; class Magnoliopsida; order Poales; family Poaceae; genus Hordeum; species Hordeum marinum. The sequence continues at coordinate 209,172,182 of CM039674.1, read as the reverse complement.
GTGGTGGTGTTTATGCAGCAATGCCAGCTTTGACTCATGGCTAACCTACACTACACAATTTTAACTCTTTATTTAAATTTTAGATATCGCACACGAGTCCACTAACTCCATGACAGTACACCACCATGGATTCACTTCCCTCTCCTGGGAGAGTGCCATCCACGATACTCACACTTGTCTTGACATTTTTATGAGTATCCATTTGATTATCTATGAACATCATAAGTTTTCCAAGTAGTCCATATCCGAGGACGCGGCTATTCGAATAGTTTCATACCTTGCAGGGGTGTACTTCTTCACACACGCTCTTGCCACTTATCGTTGTGTGCTCATAAAACCATGCACCTCGGCAACCTTCAAGCGGAAGACCAGCGAGGGAGTCGGCCATAACCGTCAATCACATAAGACCTCTAGTCCAGGCTATCGCCTATTTGCGACTGAACCTGCATGGAAGTCTGGCCGAAGTTTCCGCTACGGCCCCAAACGATGTGCGCAGGGTTCCCAAGCCCACCATTTGGGTGACCCTTGGTACACCGTGCCACTGCCTACTGCATCGTAACCCACCCCTAGGGTCAGCGCTACGCCCGACCTCTAGCATACTATAAACACTAGAAACTACTTGGAACTCCTGGACTAAGGACAAAGCGACTGATAAGTCGAGAGGGGTCGAGTTACCGGAACCCAATGTGTGGTAGTAACTAGTCTTAAGGACAAACACGGAACTCAGTTCCTAAGAATGGTCCCAATGAGACAACCCGCAATGTACTCCTACAAAGACTCTCATCGCTACCTTTACCAAATCGGGTTCATCATAAGTTCATCACATCAGAACATCTTTGTTTCACTCAGTTCATCACCCAGATGAATCAGACCTAACACAACTCTAAGCATAGCAAGCGTAGCAGGCAAAGTAAGCTAAGCACATCATGGCATAAGCATCTACTAGGTATGCTATGTTGCAAGGTTTAGCTATTTACTGTGACAATGACAGGTCATGCATAAGAATAGGTTCATCTACCGTGTATGACAGACAAGTGAACGGTTGTCCTAATGCAATAAACAAGAGCAAGAGGGAGAGAGTGGGATGTTATCGGAATGATCAAAGGGGTTGCTTGCCTTGTTGTGTAGCGGGAAGGTTGTCTCCTTTGTTGGAATACTCGGGGGTATCCTCAGAAGCAGGGCCTACCGCATTGCAGATAAGAAGTAATCAATACACGCAAGTGCAACAATATGATGCATGATCATGGCATGGTAGCATGTTTGGATTAGCTGATGCGACTAATGTTCAAGTTAAGTTGAAATGAGTTTGAACATAGGTTCAAAATCGTTCTGCCTTCCAAATTCCATATTTTAACCTATTAGCAAATGTCAATGTTCTTGTACATAGGTTGCTCTAACATGCATGATAATAGCATCGTTAGATTCATTGGATTTTTCTAATAAATTTTCATATATAAATTATTTTCATCTGATTTACAGATTAATTTATATGAATTTTTGAAGTTTTAAATAATTTCTAGAATTATTTTTAAACTAGAAAAGGATTAATGGCGTCAGCCTGACATCACCACGACGTCACCTGGTCGGCTGACCAGGCCAGGTCAAACCTGACGTGCGGGGCCCGCACGTCAGTGACAGGGGCCTAAACTCCGCGCTGACCAGATGTTTGACCCACTCTAGGGACCACTGGTCAGTGGCAGGAGGCCTAAATAAACAGGGGGATTAGCCCCTGACGATGGCCACGTCGGCGCCCACCGGAGCGGGGCCGGCGGCGACCATTCGCACGGTGGCGACTCGCCGGAATCGCGCCTCCGACGACCATTTGGCACGCGGAGGGCACCAGGACATAGTCCATGCACGCGCGCGTCTAGCAGGGCAGCGGAGAGGGCTCGGGGCCGCCGGAGACGACGGCCACCTCGAGCTGAGCGGCGGCGATGGCTCGGGCAGGAATGACTACTACGCTACAGGCCGCGATAGGAGGAGCTGAGGGCGGCTACGAGCTCCTGGAGGTGCTACAAGCTCGAGCCCGTGGCCAGGAGCGAGCTTTGGCCGCTGTGGCCATGGCTACGCCATGGCCGGCGGCGAGCTCCGCTCGGCTCTGGCTACCGACGGGGCTAGAGAAGGGGAACGACATCGGGGCTAGGGGAAACGGTCTGGGGCCTCACCGGAGGGGCTTCTGGCACCATAGCGTGGTCGGGGACGCAGGGAGGGCAGCGAATCGCTGGCGTCTTCAGTCCGGCAAGAGGGGGAGCAGTGGAGAGGGAGACGGGGAAACGGCAAGGGGGAAACGGGCTCGGCGGCGGCTGAGCCTATCCTCTCGCTAGCGCGACAAGGAGGCGGCCACGTAGGCAAGGAGGAGGTGGCCGGCGCATGGCCACCACCGGCTGCGGGGGCAACACGCAGCTGCTTCTCCTCCTGGTAGGAGGAAGAAGACGCTGCCGCCCCTGTGTGCTGGGCCTCTTCTTTAGGTAAGCCCAGGTGGGCTTTCTTGCCTTTTTTTATCTCAATTCTTTTCTAACTTCTGACATTTGTTTAATTTAATTTCAGGCACATATGCTATTTTAAAATATCACAAATATTTTATATATTGAAGTTTGAATATTTCAAACTTATCCAAAAAGTTTCAGGATATTTTGAAAACTAAACTAATGATAATGCTTTATTTGATATTTTCAGTAGCTTTATCATTTATTTTTAAATTGCTTCAGTTGTTCAAATATTTAAAATGACCCTGTTTTAACCATGTCCATATGTATCAGACATAGGGAACATTTTTAAAGGGCATTTTGGATTTGTTGAATTTTCACCAACTTTGAATTATTTTGATTCAATGTGAGCTTGGTTTTTTTAGTCCCCATTTCGCGTTGATGCAAAATTGAAACATGATGCAACACCCATGCTGTCCTATGACATCTAGCTAGGGATGTGAGACTTACATCCACATTTAGCGTCTTACAGAAATATAGACCATGAAGGTCTAGTCTTACAGAGATAGGGCCACAAGGGCCAAATACCTAAACTCATCAAGCAGCGAAAATCTTGATCGAAAGCGTGAACGCATGCCATCTGCCTTAACCCTACATGCATTCTGACTGGGAAACGTCCTAGTTTGCATGTTCGTCACCAACAAACTCTTCACCGTACTCCTGTTCTTCCATGCCTGGCCAATTAAATAACCAGTGGCAAGCCAATGAGTACTTTGAATGTCATCGCAAGCAACCCATGTTGTGGAACAAGGTATAACAATGCATGGTATAGCACTAATAGGTGTTTTGCAGAAAGCTAATTTTGAATGTAATGACATGATCACGTAACTAGGTAAGCATGCATTAACAGTTCGTAGATATCCATATGGACAAGTTACATATATCATCATAAGCAGCGGTTGAACATCTCATGCCCATTCACCACATCAAGTCGTCTGACTTGTCTCAAGTGTCATCTCTGTGTCATCCACCCGCACACACACCAAGTTTAGTAAACGTTTGGACGTGGCATAAGCAGCACGACCCAACTGTCCTTGACTGTGGACATGGCTATTCGAATAGTTTTACACTCTGCAGAGGTTGCACACTTTACCCACAAGACTTGGGGAAGTTCCGTGTCATCCACGACTTGCGGTATATAACATACCCGAGGTAAGCACCCGAATAATGTCGTTCCCCTAGCGACACTTAAAAAGGAGTCCAGTCGATTGGTACCTAGCACAAATGATGTACATCACTCGTAGCATCCATGCACGGAGCAACGGTGTGCCCGGTGCCTATGAAGACAACGCATGATCGTCCATACCGGCACGACCCCGTATCAAGAGTGACCACGCCACTCCAGCCACTAGTAATGCGGGCTCCTTGCCAGTACCCACCAAAGACATCAACAGAGTCCCGTCCCATAAGGGTTATCATGGTGGCGCATGTAAGGTTGGGACGGTCAACAAATCTTAAACCCCCCATTTTCGAAAACACACACACTCATTTCCTCTGGTACACCACTTCTTTCTCAAGTGGTCACGCAACTCATCATCATCTCCCTCGGGCTTTAGTGGCATCCGACGAGGTTTTCAGTAAGTCTTTAAAATCATAACTTTATTTCCATCACCATGCATAATCCCGAACCCACTTGCATAGCATCTACTAGCATCCTATCTATACCCACCCGCATAACCCTCATAAGGATGGTAGGGTCATGCACGTTGCAAGTATCAACAAGAAAACTAACGGGGGCATCCCACCGAAGTGGTCACCACTCCACATGATCAAATATAATGAAAGTAAAGTGCTATATGACATGCAATAGAAATGGTTTCTTAACATGGGCAAAGGGCTGCTTGCCTGGCTCAACAAAGTCTTCGAGGTCTTCAAAGTCTTTGGGTCCAACTCCCTCGTCAATAGCGCAATCTATCGTCGCGATAAATAACGATAATAATAAGCATCAAACAAAAATAGAGCACATAAAGCTACTATTAAAATGCTACCCTATTCTGATAAGTACTAAAAACTATAATAAAAAATATTTGTCTAAGGTTTTGCTGTGAAAATATTTTTTAAAACTATTTAAACAGAGGCAAAAATATGCCAAAACAGATTTTAAATTAAATAAGTGTATAAAAAGTTTTCAACATTTTTCACCAATGGCACTATTAAATTCTATGAATTCACCTAAGAATTTAGGTGGAAGAACATTTGGAATTGGATTTTTATTTAATTCCGTGGACATTTGGGATCTTGCTGGAAAAAGAAAAAACACAAATGGCACTGTGCCTTTTGGGCCGAACGCTTCTCAGCCGAGCCCGCCCAAAGGGCAATTGGCCCAGGGTGAAATAGTGTGTGCGGCAGGTTTTTTAAACCTGCCCACGGGCCCAGCCTGGCAACGAGAGAGGAGAGGGTGAGGGTATGACAAGTGGGCTCCACTTGTCATCCCTCACCTCTGGTCAGGGACCAGAGGAGCTCATCGGCGACGTTGCGATCGATGGCGAGGCCTGCCAATGGTACAAGCGTGCTCAGGGGAGCGCCGCCTATCGCGTGGGACTGGAGGGGGTCGCTCGAGGTGACGGTACCACAGGCGTCAAGGAGCCCGAGTGGCGGCCGAGGTGAGAGAGGACGAAGCGCCCGTTCCTGCCTACAATCCGATGGATGGTGGGCGGTGTTAGATTGCTAAGGAGGAGGGGAGGAGAATGGCGTGAAAATGGGGAGAGGAGGGGCTTCGTACTGGCAGGCCAAGGCGGCGGAGCTCCGGCCCATTCCAGGGCATAGAGGCTCAGGAGCTTGCAGGGGAGGAGCGTCGGTCTAATGGAGGGAGTAGGAGGCGAGAGTAAGGCGACAACGAGGCTGGGGAGGCCTATTTATAGGCGAGGGCGAAAACAGAGGGTGGCATTCATGGGAGAGCTTGGGTGTGAGCCGTTGAGCTATAGCAGCCAAAGGTGAGGGCGAAGGCGCAGCTAGGGGACTACACGAGATGCTCTGGAGGGTTCAGGACAAGCAAAGGGGGGCGAGGGGCGTCGCGCAAGCGAGATCGGGCACTGCCTGAGAGGGGCGGCCGTGTTGCGCGTGTGGGAGGCTGCTGAAGAGGGAGAAAGGAGGGGGAGGCGACCGGTAGGGAGGCGCGGACGTCGAGGGGGCCTCGTGGCATGCTCCCTTGGCCCGAGGTGGTCAGGTGCATCGGGATGGGGGCGGCTACCATGCGGGAGCGCATGGTAGCGTCCTCCAGAGCGCCCAAATGGCTTGCCATGACATGCCTTTGGTGTTTTGGGCATGGCCACTTGTGTCCAGGCGCTTTAGGGGGCCTATGCTAGGGCATTCTAGCATTGGATGCCTTGGGAGGTTAGTAGAATAAGAGAGGAGGGGATATAGAGGTGTTTTACTACTGTCCATAGTGTAGAAATGGGGTTTTCACACCCCAAACATGGAGCTGAGACCTCACCAGTTTTACTGGAAGTAGCTGGTAGCCCTGAGAGGTTATGGTAAAAATTTGAAAGCAAGGGGAAGAGTAGAAGTGGTGAAAACAGTAGTTTTTAGAAATGGCCAGAAGGTGTTTGATGGAGATTAGGGCAAGCAAATGGACCTTTCTTGCCATAGGAATTGATAGGGTCAAATGGTGGTTAGAAATAAGCATGTCCACAAAGTTTGAGCTGGATTGAATAAAGTTCACAATGTAACTTTGTGAAACCCTAGAAATCAACAACATCTGGTTTCTGTAGATCTAGCCATGCTAAGCTAATCCCCTTGATGCACCACTTAGTGTATCATCATTATTTGGTGATTAGAACATGTCCACAAAGTTTGGGGTCAAGGGAAAAAACTTCACAATGTAAACTTGATCAAATTTGAATCTTGATAGGGAGGGTTTTGGAATAGTTTGATGAACCAATACAACTTGGATTGAGATGAAACTTTGCAAGATCATCACATATGATAGTGTTGACTTGCTGGAATTTTCTTGGAATTTATTGAGAACATTTCTTATAGAAATATTTCAAAAGCTTGATTTGGACAGAAAGGGTTTTGAGGGGTTTTTCCCATTATTTTGAACATGACCATGTGCTGAAACTCATATATATGGAAACTATATGTCCACTGAGTTTCCCTAATTTTTCTCAAATATTTTGAATGCATTTAAATAATTTTTCCCTATGAAAAACCGTTTTTGGTTTTAAGAAAATGCCTTTAAATAAAATATTAAAATAATCTTTAAAATTAGTATTTGCCGGTTTTGGAAAGTCATATATATAGTAGGTTTGAAGTAAACCCTTTGGGGAAGAGGATCCACCCAATTTGAGGACTTGAAGTGCAAACCTCAACTCAGTGTTTTTTGAAAGCCTAATTTGAATAAATCCCTTTCGATAAAAATAAAATTTTTGATAAAAAAATAGTTTTGGGCACTACTCACATGTCATGATCATTGTGCAAGAAGTTTGGGTGAGGGACGATGAATATGGAGAGGGATAGAATCTAAGAGTGTCATACACAGCCAACCAAACAAGCAAACAAGCACCAATCAAACAAGCACAAGCACTGAAAAAGTTTTAATTGGTTCCAATTTTTTTAAATCCAAGCATAACAAGGTGATACAAACATAGGGTGTGACACGTTTATTAAAAACTTCTGCATATTAGGCTTTATCCTAATGCGGAAACAAACTAAGAGGATAGTTTTTAAGAACAGATCCTAAATACACTAGGCTTAACTAAGTGCACCAAAAACTTAATCTATATGAGGTGAGCACAACAATATTAGTAACAAGCACAAGTAAGTTGCACAAACTTACTTGAGCAATATCACAAGATATGTAAGTGTATGACACAAGATAGAAATTCACACTAAACATAAGATATATCAATAGTAGCAAGTATGAATTGCGGGATATAGAGTGTAGACCTAAATAATTAATCTTTACAAGGAAATAGCCAACACAATATAATGAGGATAACAATATTTATTTAATGTATGCTCATGTAACGAAAGTTAACCACAAGTAAGGAGTTAGGGTTAGGGATAACCGAAGTCACGTAGTCGAGGATGTATCCCGATGTTCACTTCCTTGGAGGGAAGCTAGTCACCGTTAGAGAGGTGGATGTTAGCACGAAGGCACACCAACACCACGAAGGCTCACCCTATTCTCCTTAGATATCACCACGAAGGCGATTGCCAACCACTAGTGGTAGATCTTGAGGCGGACACCAAACCTTCACAAACTTTCCGGGGGACAAATCACAAGTTGATTCCTCACCGGAGTACTCCTACCGCCTAGGAATCTCCAACCTCCAAGAGTAACAAGATCAAGGGGGGAATGCTCACAAATAACAAATTGCTTTGGTCAAAAGGGAAAGGAGTAGTGGATGTATGCCTGGATGAAATCTCTCTCAAGAACTCTCACAAATCTCTTCCGGATTTAACACAAGAATGCTCAAAGCCCTCTCTCTCAAATCCCACCAAAAGCAATTGATGCTATGCAGTGATGGAAGAGGAGAGGAACAATGGAGAAGGTCAACAAATGAAGCCTAGATCCATGGGATAGTTTTCCCCAAAATGGATTGGAGTTTTGAGGCTTGGGGGAGGAGGAGAGAGATCAAAACAATAGGGAAATCTCAGATCCAAAAGCTCTACCTCGTTGGGGAAGAAGGGTACCTTATATATTGCCCCACCAAATCTTCCCGTTATGTACAAAAAACATTGCCAGGAACTTCTAGTCCTGCCAGGAACTTCCGGTCTCCCTATTGGGGCAGATGGTTTAAACTTTCTGGTTAGACCGTAACTTGCCCCGGAACCTGCCCGGAACTTCTGGCCCACGGAACTTCTGGGCTCCCTTAGGGCCAGATTTTCCCAAACTTTCTGTTTAGCCCGAAACTTCCGGGGTGTCAAGCCCGGAACTTCCCCTCCCCAATAAACAACCAACATACTAAAAGTAAAACATGCATAACATTTACATACAGACTCCGATTTTGATGATCTTGGGCTCGTTTTGTAGCTATCGAAAACCCGAGGTCCTCACATAGAGAACCACCCAATATCAAACAAAATGTATGATGCAATCAATACGGTTTGAGCATAGAAACTAGAGAACCCTTTTTGGTGTATGGTTTTACTTTGGGATATATGATATGAGTGGAATTGTGTGTAGAAGATGTTGACTTGAGCAAATCCATCACGAACCCCTTCGGTCCCCTCTTCATAGTGTGGGATAGCTATAACTCAAGAATCATAAAAGAGATACACTACATAGCTACCAAGTATCCATTATTGAGTGAATATATTTCTTCGGTGGTCATCATTCCACAGCACTAACATCAAAGGAACTAATACCTTTGACTCGAGCCTTTCACTTGAGCTTGATGTTATTGTTTCTTGTTGGCTCAAGTTTAAGTCAATACAATGGTGAAGTCTTCAAGTAGCTCTCCCATACATGATGTGGAAAGCCTTACTTTATATTCATCTTCACTTGTTCATCATGTGAACATCCACAAGCTTCAAGCATGTAATCCTTCGGGATAGTTATCTTGAGCTTGCCCTTGTCAACCATGATCATGAACACTTGATATCATACTCTCATGGAAATTTGGAATCTCTCTCTCGATGAGAGCCCATGAGAATTACCTAACCCTCATAAACATAGACAACACATAGTATGGGTTAGTACACAAAGTGCAATTGACATTTACTTACCATACCAAAGATCTCATGTGGTACATCATTTGCGCTTGTGTGATCAACTTTGAGTTTAATATTTGATCTTCATCCTTCTCAACGTTCATCTTTGATCCATGATTAATATTGATGTCTTGAAGGCCCTATTGATTTCTTATTGTGCTTCATTATACAAACATAGTCTCTTGAGAGGCACAATGAATTCTTCACTTGAATTACTTACTTGATGACATAATAATCATGGACTCAACATATGATCTCATCATGATTCTATTTGCAAGACATATGTAGAATTATTCTCTTTAATTATTCTCTTAATATCTTGATCCATCATGGTTCAAACCATAAGCCGAAGCATGAGAATGCCTGAGATCCTCAGTGAACTCCACATAGATCACATCTTGTTCATCACATGGAACTCATCTTGATCATATCATATTTAATTCAATCATTGAGATCATCCTTGATGAATGGACAACAGTATGTAAATGATGTTCATTTAGAATTCATTTGAGGTCCTTCTTGCATCATCATGGAACAAACATCCTTCAATTCATCCAATATTCTTCATGCATTGCAAATAGAACACTCCTTCAAATGTATAACTCAATGCCAATATTAGTCCATGAGGATTGTCATCAAATACCAAAACCACACATGGGGACTACATGCACTTTCACTTGGAAAATTTTGTTTAACACCCGGTCATAGCATACTTGAAGTAAACTCTAATAAAATACACCAACTATGTGCGTAACCGTGACTGTCTCTACTCGTGAGTCCTTATCCGAGAGAGAACACGGTGGAGTTATGATTGACGTAAGTAGGTGTTCAGGATCACTTAGTGATCATTTCTAGTTCATGTTCGTTATGCGTAGAGCACCCACTTTACTTTCTGTATTCGTATGTTAGCCACTCAAAGAAATGCTTAGTTGCTTGTTGCAGCCTCACCACTTAACCATACCTCACCCATTCAGCTTTGCTAGTCTTGGTACCCTTGGAAATGAGATCGCTGAGTCCCCATGGCTCATAGATTACTACAACAACTGTAATGCGAGGCTCACCCATATGGTTTTGAGTCTAGTTATATCGGAGAGTAGAATTCTTTTATTCCTCTTCTATACTCTGGTGGGGAATTACGACTTAGGAATTTTGATTCTACCCTCTTCTCACTCAAAATAATTTTAGGATCACGCGGGTATTTTTGGAAACGATATGACGCCGATGTGAAGGAATTCTGTCTTGGTGCCTCCTGTTATCGACGAGTAGAGCTCCGAGGGATTTTTGCACATCGTTATCATTCAGTTTCCTTAGTATCTGAGGAAGAAGGATGTTCAAAATTACTTCGATACTTTTGGTGGTGAGATAAGGCTGGAGTCACCCAGTACTGGGGAGGCATCCGGGGTACTGCCATGTTTGGTATCGTTGTGTTTTCGAGGGTCCGAGATAGATGGAGTTCCGAAGCCTCTGGTTATGTGTTGACGGATGGATACAGTTGGAGTGTAGGGCTTGTTAGTTGTGTGAGATATTTTTCCTCCCTGTATCCCAACACCCGATTGCATAACCGAAGATTTCGGAAGTTCTTAGGTGGAATTCAATTAGGTACCTAGGATTATCCTTCCAACAAGTGCATAATGTGTATGTATTTGTTGTCGCTTGTTTTGTAAGCCTCATCCTTTGTTTGTTTTTGAATATGGTAATTCGAGTTGCTTCGATGTCAAGTGGTGATTTCATATTTTTTCTAAGTAGTGTTCTCATATTTTATGGAAATGCTAATCCTTTTATTCAACTGGAGTTGTCATGAAATTCTCTTCAACCGAAGTGTTTCTCTTCAACATATTCAATCCTTTCCAATATTTGCTAGATCAGTCCTCATATTTCATTCCGGAGTTTGTTTCATTTGTCCCAAGTTTTGTTTGTTTTCCCCACCCTCTCGACCTTTTTCTTTAGTGATTAAATTCTCATCCAAATGCCTTTCTGTTCATCGATGCTTCCGCTATCTTTCGTTTTGTATCGTATCCGGTGATTCATTATGAAGATCCTCAAGTGATTCGAATTCATCATTTCATTATTCTTGTTTTCCTTCCCGGTGCTTTCAATTCAAGATTTTGGTGTTCTTCATACCCTTTTCAATCTCTAAATGCTTCCCATGTCAGAAATTCTGTCCAAGTATCTCTTGTTTTTCATCTCTCTATATTCTATCCGGAGTGCTGAAGATATCTCAGAAGATTTTCATTTCCATTCACATCCTCTTAAATTATTTCAAGGTTCTCACCTCATCAAGTTATTAATTTTTCTGGTGCAATATCTCTTCTAAGCATTCATTTCAACGGTGATTTCATTTTAGTGGGCCCATAACCACAGGTTATTCCCCAGGATCTTACCTGGCTTTTCTAATTTTTCCGGGGATGTTCTCAAGTTATTTTAGATATGATGTAAGAATGAATTCCATCAGTCATATTCCTTCTGGAGTATCTCAGTAATTCATGGTGTTGCTTCTCGTCATTATTCTCAGTATTGAAGACCGAAGGAGAGTTTCTCTTAATCTTGGTCCATTCAATTGAAGATTTGTCATCTCATCTTCATGCTTTCCTCTCAAAATGTTTCTATTCATGAGAAATTTTGCCCATATCTATCTGGTGCATTTAGAGTAGTTTTCATTTCTCGATCCTCCCGAAGGCCATCATTTCAAAAGATTTATGCGTTCTCAGCTTTCAACCTTCATTCTCAAATTTTTCTCAATTGTTGTCCCTTCGTTCTGATCTGAATTATTCCGGTGCCTTGTGAAGTTTTCCATTGGGTGGATCATGATCTCTTCGTTCCCATGTGTCTTCGTTCAATCGTAGTATCCTAATTCATTGGGAATTTTTACCGGTGTTCTTGTGCAAGACTTCTTCAAGTTTGTGACCTATCTCTTGCTTTATCTTCAATTCTCTGCAAGAAGAATAAGTGGTGTTCAAAATCCGTTGCTTGTCATCAATTCAACTTTATGATGGATAAGCATAACTTAACTCTTATTCTTGTTGGTCAAGGTGATCTCAATCCTTCTTTTGGAGTTGTTCATGGTATCAATTCTCAATTCTAAGTTGCTTATCTTTTTCTTTATGGAGTTCCATGTTTTCTCAAGTATCTCATTACGAAACTTCATCTAAATCATAACAAGTCCTCCATCTTGTTCTTATTCATCCTTCATTTGTTTTGATCATTCTTTTGTATACGATGGTTCTTCATGGTGGTTTGTTAAGGATGTAATTCTTCTTGAAGTGTTCTTCAAGATTCTTGTTGGAGGTGCTCAAGTGTTATTTATCTTGGATTGCTAAGTTCAATTACTTATCCATTTTATTTTGAGATGGTGTTATTAAATTCTTGATTATGAGGAGTCTCGAAGGAAAATTTTCAAGAATGAGATAAGTAAACCTATCATGTCTTCTCAAAGTTATCTTGGGTTGGATTTCACCTAAAGAATTCCCTAAGGATTGTTGCTATCATGGTTTAATAAATGATCCAAGTTTTCTCCTCCTCTTCTTGGTGAAAGGAGTTTTTCATCTCTTGTTGCTCTCAAGCAATCAATTGTTTCTGTTGTGGCAGGTTGTCACCTCATAATTTTGAGATGTTTTCCATAACCCCATAACAAGCCTTTTCTTCTGTTGTTGATTTAACAACAGCTCCGCCAAATCATTCTTTCTAGGGTGTTTTTCAAATTCGTTGTGGTAGAGTTTTTATCTCTTCTCCATTCTTTCGCTTTCAAATATCTAGCTTCTATTCTTTTGTTCGGAGGAATCGTGATGTTGCTCTCTCCGAATCATCATCTCGTGTTATCAAGATCTTCTTCTTTCCTTGCTTGTCCATTTTACTGGAGTGTGGTATTCCCTTGTCAAGTTCTTTGTATCTTACCAAGTTTCTCTTCTATTTTCTACCGAAGTGCTGCCCAAATTTCTTTTGAATTCTTGCTTGTTCTTCGTGTCATTCTTCACCTCTTGATATCCATAAAGTTCATGTGGTTTCACTCGTTTGTCAAAGAAGCAACTAAGTTCACCTCTTGCTGTTTCTCTTCCCCTTCTCATTATTAGTTCTCGGGATGAGATCCTCTTGTAGTGTGGGAGAGTTGTAACAGGCCGAGACCGATGCTCTAGAAGATTCCCCTTTTATTCCATTATTGTCGTGTGATTCGTTTGGTTTTCGCATTCATCATTGCATCATTGGCATCATCTGCGTGGCATCATCACTCATTCATCGGTTCATAGTTGTGGGTTCTCTCTGTTCATGTTGTCGACTGTTTCGAGCCCAACCACACATGCATGCGCCCGCGACATCGATAAAATATTGTTTTTGAAGTGCGTCTAAAAATGCTCTCAGAATGGGTCGAAAGTTGGCATGCAGTCTTGTTATAATGTAGGTAGACCGCCTGCCAAATTTTGCCCCAAGCGGAGGTCGTTTGATACCCCAACGATCAGTCGTAGTAGTGCGGTCATCGGTTTATTATCGGACGTTTTTCAGTGTTTAAAACCTCGTGTCACGGGCCGCAACTTCCCCCTCATCTAATCCCAACACCTCTCCATAGCCCAACCACCCACCTAGCACCCCCCGCTTCTGAGCCGTCTGATCGAGATCGAACGGCTCGAAAACGGGTGTAAACTCTCCTAGCCCCCTTTCCTATATAAGCACCCTAACCCCTACCTATTGGGAAACATAGCACCTCCCTCATTTTACGTGCGTCCCATCCACCAGCCGCCACTTGTCGCGCCTTCTCTCACCTCCAGCCACGCGGGCCCGCCCGAGCCCATCTGAGGCCCGCTCGGGCCCGAGAATTGTGTCGCAGCCGCAGCTCCCAGCAGGAGCTCCTCCCATGGTGCCCGAGGGGCCCCAAGCCCCTGTGCCACACCCGACCACGCTGCCTCACCGAAGTGCCGCCACCGGCGGCGAGCCACCGGAACCCGACCACCTCCGGCTAGGTCCCCCATGCGCCGCTCCTCACCCTTCCCTCTCCCTTCCTTCTCCCTCCATCTCTATCTCCCACCCATGGGCTCTCTCTCTCCCGCAGATCAGCCTCGCCATGGCCACCTTCGACTGTGCCAAGGCCCGATCTGGCCGCCAACCTCCCGGATCCCGGCCGCCCTGGAGCATCCTCCTGCCGCCCTGAAGCTCACCCTACCATGCCCGATCCAGGCGGGATCGGGAGGAGGACGACGTCCCTTCGTTGTCCCCATTCAGTCATTCGACCTGGGCCACCTTGCCCGCCGGAAGCATTGTCATGGGCCGTGCCCAGCCACTCATGGCTCAGCCGTAGCCAGCCCAGCTCGCCCTCCGCGGCCCAGACCCCCTCCAAGGCCCAATTCTCCCTGCCACCGTCATAGGCTAGGCCCGCGAGGTGAGCTTCCCTACCCATGCCTATATGTCATTCTGTGCGGTTGATGTTATGTTGCTCCTGCTCTGGTTCAGCCCAATAACTCCAGATTCGGCCCGATAACGTTTTTTTACATCCTGTGAATTATCAATTATTCATGACGTGCATAATTTCACAGAAATGCATGTTTTTAAAATGCACATAAGTAATTGACTGTGCATCGTATCAAGATAATTTATATACGTAAAACATGTAGAATTTCGTGTAGATTATTAATACCCTGCTTTCATCCATGTTTTAGAATATTTAACATGATGTTTTATTTATTTTGCATAAATGCCATGTTTTGCAATGTGCATGTTTATTAAACGGTGCATCGGTTATAAAAACTCTATGTATCTAATAAGTGTAGAATTTTTATATGTCTTTTCATGCACGCTAAAATATGTTGCATGTGTTGGTCACATTATTTTGCATCAATAGCTTGCTAATAGGTTTATGCATAAACTTGCGTAATTAATTGTGACATATTTTCCTACTTGAACCTATGCATTTTATGTATGTTTTCGGGGTAGAAAAATCCATAGAATTTATGTGTGCATTTAGTTTTGCCATTTGAGTTAGTTTGTGTGCCAATTATTTTTGCTGTGATGCCCTTTTTTTATTTTCGTGTGATTTAATCCATGCATGATATGAATTGTCGTTGAACATGAGATATGCCCTTGAACATGTGTACTAGGCCCGGGTCATTTTGATTGTTATAGAAATCCATGTTTAGGTGTTGTTTTCTTGTTGCCAACATGCTATAAAATATTTCTATTTTGAGGGCTCTAAATATTCTAAGTTTGGTATCTATAATATTGTGTTGCTATCTTTCCATGTGTTTTCATATATGTAAATCAACTAGAATGACGTGTAGAATTGCATGGTTTACTTTAATATGTGGTTTAACAGATGTAAAATATTGTTAGTTCAGATCTGGACCAATTTCAAAATTAACACATGGGGTCATTTCGGAAATGCTATATGTTGTTTCCGGCCTCATTTAAACTTGCCTAGATATGTAGTTTACTTATGCATCACCTCTTGTCATGTTTAACAACATTTAATATTGTCGTATACCTAAACGAGAGTGAACTAAATATTCAAATGTGGAGTTTCGTCAATATGCAACTCATTGCATATTGAGCTTCACTTAATGTGTAGTATTTGATTGTTGTGATTTGACATGCCTTGCGTTGTTAAACCGGACATGCATCATATTTGTTGCGCATCATGTCATGCATATGTTGTGGTGTATGTGTGTTGATTGCTGTTTTCGGATTGTTCCTTCTCGATAGAGTTCCGAAAGCGTTCGGAGTGTGAGGATTTATTCGACTATGTTGGCTTGTCTTCTTCATGGATTCATTCTTCTTCCAAGCGGGATCTCAGGCAAGATGACACATTTCCTTGGATACCACTACTATCATTGTTATGCTAGTTGTCCCACTTTTATCGTTATGTCTCATTACCTACCACATGTTTGTCAAGCCTCCTAACATTACCATGACAAGCCTCCAACGCTCCACATCCCAGAAAACCTTTGTGTGGTTATGTTACCGCTTGCTCAACCCTTCTTATAGCGTTTCTAGCCGTAGGTGCAATTGCTTCCACGTGAGAACATGGACATTCTTTTGTTATCACAATATTATTGCTATTTAATTTAATGCACTTATATACTTGGTAAAAGGTGGAAGGCTTGGCCTTTTGCACGGTGTTTTGTTCCACTTTTGTTACCCCTAGTTCCTTGTGAACCGGTGTTATGTTCCATATTGAGCGCTCCTAACATGCTCGGGATTGTTATGGGGACCTCCTTGATTTTCGTTTTAGGATAAAGCTTGTCGGGCAAGGCCCAACATTGGTTTTACCATTTTCCTAATAACTAAAATTGCATAGGGACCCGCTGACGCTCGTGGATCTTTAATCAACAACCCGTGCCAGTGCTCCTCATGAGTGTTGGTCCACCTACCTAGCAGTCAACAGTGCCACCTCGGGGCAACTTGAGGCATTTTCAGGCTACCGTCCACTTTGCATAGAGGGATTATGCCCATGGATAGAGAGCGCACGGCTCTAGATGCGGATCTGGCTCACGGGGAGGCATTGCTAGATATGTTTTACCTTTCTCGAATGTCTTGCGCATCGGATTTCGAAGACACTTCGGGCTATCTCGAAGTTGAGATTTTCCATCGGGATTCTCCAAATACTACGGGTGATTCCGCGGTTGAGTAATTCCAATGCGGCATGTGGTTAATTTGTGATGGACTAGTTGGAGCACCCCTACAGGGTTAAATCTTTTGTATAGTCGTTCCCGTAGTTATGTGGGAACTTGGAAACTTTGCTTAACACCGGGTCATAGAATACTTGAAGTAAACTCTTATAAAATACACCAGCTGTGTGCGTAACCTTGACTGTGTCTACTCGTGAGTCCTTATCCGAGAGAGAACACGGTGGGGGTTATGATTGACGTAAGTAGGTGTTGATGATTACTTAATGATCATTTTTAGTTCACGTTCATTATGCGTAGACCACCCACTTTACTTTCTGTATTCCTAAGTTAGCCACTCAAAAAAATGCTTAGTTGCTTGCTGTAGCCTCACCACTTAACCATACCTCACCCATTAAGTTTTGCTAGTCTTGATACCCTTGGAAATGAGATTGCCGAGTCCTCATGACTCACAAATTACTACAACAACAGTTGCAGGTACAGGTAATGTGATGCTTTGACTTGAGAGCGATGCTTGTTTGATTGGAGTTCTTCTTCTACATCATCAATCTAGGATGGGTTCCATGCAGCAGCCTGGGATAGCAAGGATGGATGTCATTTTATCGTTTGATTTTGTCCGTAGTTGGACCTTGCTCTTATGTATGATGTTTTAATATGTTGTTGTATTGATGTGATCTTGATGTCGCTTGTGACGCGTGTAAGCCAATTCAATATACTCATCTCTTCTGTACATGTACTTGTAATGATATCCATTCTTGCGAAACAACGAGATATGCTTCTATCCCTGTCATGGCCCTCGTGCCAAAATAAGGATAGGATCGCATCTTGGGCGTTACAAGAGTAAACACTATATCATGGTACTTCAGATATGGAGAACATATAGAAAATAGTATTCCTTAGAATTGATATGTCTCCAATATCAAATAGAACTTTCTCCCATTTAGAGGTGAAAATGATGGATCATCCTCTCCCCCTGAATCTTAGCATGTAGATATTGGGATTGGATAGGGTGAGAAAATTATAACATGAGAAAATCAAATGAAATAGATAATTTTTTCTCCAAAACATATTTTTCTCCCCCTACTTTGGTATTCTCCCCTTGTTAATGTAAGTGTAAACTTGATATTATCCTCTCCCCCTAAATTATATCTCCCCCTTTGCATAAGCATGTATCTCCCTTTTAGCTTTGAAGCTTTGTATATCTCTCCCCCTTTGGCATTAATTTCCAAAAATGTTAGACATAGGGTCAGATACAGGGATCATTGAATAAAATGGGATCCTTGAGAACAATGGGTCATTGAATGTAGGAGTCATAGAACATGAAAAACAGGAGAAAAATTTAGGGAATCATTGATATTAATTTCTCTCCCTATGGATAATATGTGATCTTGCAGAACTTCTTCTCCTTTAAGTTAGGGATCCTTGAATGTATTTCTCCCCCTTTTAAAAATAAAATAAAAATAAAAGGGATCATCAAAGGATGGAGAAAATACATAAAGGAATACAAGGAACATTTACAACTACAAGCACAAACAGAAAAATGATAGAAAGTCGGTGGCTCCAAGGCAGATTTGTCGGTGATACCAAGGTAATGTTATGCAGCTCATCTGCTAAATCGATAGAACCGAGTTCTTTATATCGGAGGCTCCGAGGTGTAACTCGGAAACTTGGATGAATTTGCAAAGTTGCTGAATTTCCATACTTGGCAAAAGTGACAATTTGAACAAAAGACTAAGGTGAAAATTAAAATCAAATTGCGGGTAGTTACAAAGAGGTATCAGCTAGAAAATATTTGAATGGTTTCAGGAAATTTGCGATTCGAAAGTGAACGAACCAAAAACTTAACTAGATGATGGGCGGTGACTAGGTCACCTATATTAGAGTATATTGACTTAGGATCCAAGCAAGAATGCTTGATCATAGGTCATACTCATTGTCAAGCTCAAAATGGGGTTACCATTTTTCGATTAAGCATGTCAATGTCTTTATATCACTTGAGTCGATTTAGCTCAAATCTTGGAGTAAAGCCTTTTTCAAGGATATGAATACATACCTTTGAGTGATGTTGTTGACGTAGATTGTAGGTGATATTGATGAGGATGCTCGAAGTTGATGAAGATCATCTTGAGTTGGGAGCAATCCTTGTTGATTTCGTTCACTCTTCACCTACATGGGTTAGTCACACAAGGAAAAACATGATATATCCAAATGACATGATACCAATTTGAGATTCAGCAATTAAGGGATATATGTCAAGGATATGTTTTGTTGTCTTCTTCCTTACATCATCAAAGCGAGGTTCTGGATACTTGGCCTTGACAATATTGCTCAAGATAAGAGTTGATGGCAATCTTGCGGAGTGTAATTATTCCAAGTACCTACAAAAGGGTTAGACGCAAGACAAGGGAGCATCGAATTCCAAGATATGATATTCAAGGTAATAGCATGGAATCATCAATGAAGCTCATCCCCTTGCATGCATCCGAGTGAGCTTAGCTCAAGATTGAAGCATCAATGATGTTCAACTCACTCCTCAAGTTGCAAAACACGTTTTCATCAAGTGGCCTAGTAATGATATGGGCCAATTGCTTGTTAGTATGAACACCTTTGGCAACATGATCACGAATGAAATGATGTCAAACTTGAATATGCTTGGTTCGAGAATGTTGCACGGGATTATAACCAATCCTAATAGCACTTCCATTGTCACAAACTAACGACACATTTTTAACATAGATTCCATAATCTTTAAGCATTTATGTCATCCATAACAATTGCGCACAATATGATCCAGGAGCAATATATTCAATTTCGGTGGTAGATAGAGATACCGAGTTTTGTTTCTTGGATGACCAAGACACAAGAGATCTACCAAGAAATTGACATGTACCCGAGGTGGATTTTCTATCAACCTTGTCACCGGATGATACGTCCATTTTGCATCATACTTTTATATTGATATTTATTGCATTATGGTCTATTGCTACACATTTTGGTACAAAATTTATGCCTTTTCTCTCTTATTTTACAAGGTTTACATGAAGAGGGAGAATGTCGGCAGCTGGAATTCTGGAATGGAAAAGGAACAAATCTGAGATACCTATTTTGTATAGTCCTGAAAATCTAGGGAGAATTATTTTGGAATATATAAAATCTATTGGGCGATAGAAATACATCAGGGGCCCACCAGGCAGTCACAAGCCAGGGGGCGCGCCCCTATGGCTTGTGGCCCACCTGGCAGCCCTTTGATGCCCATCTTCTGCTATATGGAGGGTTTTGACCTAGAAAAAAAATAAAAATAGGGCTTTCGGGGTGAAGCGCCGCCGTCTCGAGGCGGAACTTGGATAGAACCAATCTAGGGCTCCAGTGGAGCTGTTCTGCCAAGGAAACTTCCCTCCCGGAGGGGGAAATCGAAGATATCGTCATCACCAACGATCCCCTCATCGAGAGTGACAAGTGATAGTAAATTTTAGCACACTATATAATTTTTCCCTTACCAAGTTCCACTTACCAAAGGCGCTTCACTCTCCGGCAACGGCGCCAGGAAAGAGTCTTGATGACCCACAAGTATAGGGGATCTATAATAGTCCTTTTGATAAGTGAGAGTGTCGAGCCCAACGAGGAGCAGAAGGAAATGACAAGCGGTTTTCAGTAAGGTATTCTCCGCAAGCACTGAAATTATCGGTAACAGATAGTTTTGTGATAAGATAATTCTTAATGGGTAGCAAGTAACAATTGTAACAAAGGTGCAGCAAGGTGGCCCAATCCTTTTGATAGCAAAGGACAAGCCTGGACAAACTCTTATATAAAGCAAGGCGCTCCCGATGACACATGGGAAATTCTGTCAAGCTAGTTTTCATCATGCTCATATGATTCACATTCGTTACTTTGAGTATTTGATATGTGGGTGGACCGGTGCTTGGGTGCTGCCCTTACTTGGACAAGCCTCCCACTTATGATTAACCCCTCTCGCAAGCATCCGCAACTACGAAAGAAGAATTAAGATAAATCTAACCATAGCATGAAACATGTGGATCCAAATCAGCCCCTTACGAAGCAACGAATAAACTAGGGTTTAAGCTTCTATCACTCTAGCAACCCATCATCTACTTATTACTTCCCAATGCCTTCCTCTAGGCCCAAACAATGGTGAAGTGTCATGTTGTGGCCGTTCACATAACACCACTAAAGGAGAGACGACATACATCTAATCAAAATATCAGACGAATACCAAATTCACATGATTACATATAACAAGACTTATCCCACATCCTCAGGAACAAACGTAACTAGTTACAAAGCATATTCATGGTCATAATCAGAGGAGTATTAATGATGATCAAGGATCTCAACATATGATCTTCCACCAAGTAAACCAACTAGCATCAACTACAAGGAGTAATCAACACTACTAGCAACCCACAGGTACCAATCTGAGGTTTTGATACAAAGATCGAATACAAGAGATGAACTAGGGTTTGGAGAGGAGATGGTGCTGATGAAGATGTTGATGGAGATTGACCCCCTTGTTCGAGGTATCTTCACCTTGACCAGAAGCACAAAGGTTCGCTCCTCAACCTGCTGCACCTACTGAAAATATTTATTATGAAATTCCTTTGGGTATGATAGAGAAACTACTAGCTAATCCTTATGCAGGAGATGGAACACTACATCCTGATTTGCATCTAATCTATGTGGATGAAGTTTGTGGATTACTTAAGCTTGCACGTTTAACCGAGAATGTTGTCAAGAAGAAGGTCCTTCCTTAATCTTTGAAGGATAAGGCTTTGGCATGGTATAGGCTATGTGATGATATTGGATCATGGGACTACAACTGATTGAAATTGGAATTTCATCAGAAGTTTTACCCTATGCATCTCGTTCTTCGTGATCAGAATTATATTTACAATTTTTGACCTCGTGAAGGATAAAGAATTGCTCAAGCTTGGGGAGGATTAAGTCAATGTTATATTCATGCCCCAACCATGAGCTCTCAAGAGAAATTATTATTCAGAATATTTATGCTCGACTTTCTCATAATGATCCATCCATGCTAGATACTTCTTGCTTCGGTTCTTTTATGAAGAAAGATATTGAATTCAATTGGGACTTGTTGGAAAGAATTAAACGCAACTCTGAAGATTGGGAACTCGACGAAGGTAAGAGTTGTTGGCGTGCCTCTTGTTTCTGTTAAAATAAGAGATCATTGTTATCATGGCTTGTGTGATATGGGTGCTAGCATAAGTGCAATTCCCTTGTTCTTATACAAAGAAATCATGCATGATATTGCCCAGTTGAACTAGAGGAAATTGATGTTACTATTAATCTTGCTAATAGAGACACTATTGCACCGATGGGGATTGTTAGAGTTGTTGAAGTCTTGTGTGGGAAAATAAAATATCCTACTGATTTTCTTGTTCTTGTTCTTGATTGTTGTGCCTCCTACTGATCCTTTAGAACAATATTTGCTAGACCAAGAAAATGATAAGCATATGAATGAGAGGAAATAAATAGATAAAACTTTATTTGATCAACAACCTATTTTGAAACACAACTTACCTATTGAAATACTTGGCGATCCTCCTCCACCAAAAGGTGATCCTGTGTTTGAGCTCAAACAATTACCCGATACGTTGAAATATGCTTATCTTGATGAAAAGGATATAT
Organism: Hordeum marinum; assembly: GCA_022496015.1. Classification (NCBI taxonomy): domain Eukaryota; kingdom Viridiplantae; phylum Streptophyta; class Magnoliopsida; order Poales; family Poaceae; genus Hordeum; species Hordeum marinum. Next base: position 209,149,768 of record CM039674.1, on the reverse strand, counting down.
ATCCTGTTATTATTAGTGCCAACCTTTCAGAGCATGAAGAAAAGAGATTATGGAAAACTCTGAGGAAGCACCATGCTGCTATTGGTTATACTCTTGATGATCTTAAGGGCATTAGTCCCACTCTATGTCAGCATAAAATCAATTACCAACAACGATTGAACCCTGAGATGAAAGAAGTGGTAAGAAAAGAAATACTAAAGCTTCTGGAGGTAGGTACAGTTTATCCTGTTGCTAATAGTAGATGGGTTAGTCCCGTCCATTGTGTCCCTAAGAAGGGAGGTATTACCGTTATTCCTAATGATAAAAATGAATTGATCTCGCAAGGAATTGTTACATGTTATAGAATGGTAATTGATTTTAGGAAACTAAATAAGGCTACTAAGACAGATCATTTCCCTTTACATTTTACTAATCAAATGATAGAAAGACTATCCAAACATACTCATTTTTGCTTTCTAGATGGTTACTCTGGTTTCTCTCAAATACCTGTATCAAGAGAGGATCAAGAAAAAACCACTTTTACTTGCCCTTTCGGTACCTTTGCTTATAGACGTATGCCTTGTGGTTTATGCAATGCACTTGCTACCTTTTAAACATGTATGTTGGCTATATTCTCTGACTTTTGTGAAAAGATTCATGAGGTTTTCATGGATGATTTTTCTGTTTATGGAACTTCATTTGATGATTCTTTGAGCAACCTTGACCGAGTTTTGAAGAGATGTGAAGAAACTAATCTTGTCTTGAATTGGTAAAAGTGCCACTTTATGGTTAATGAAGGTATGGTCTTGGGGCACAAGATCTCCGAAAGAGGTATTGAAGTTGATAAAGCTAAAGTTGATGCTATTGAAACAATGCCGTGCCCTGCGGATATCAAAGGTATAATAAGTTTGCTTGGTCATGATGGTTTCTATAGGAGGTTTATCGAAGATTTCTCTATGATTTCTAGGCCTCTCACAAATCTTTTGCAAAAAGATTTTCCATTTTTTTGATGATGATTGTGTAGAAGCAGTTGGAATTCCTAAGAATGCCTTGATTACCCCACCTGTTGTTCAACCACCCAACTAGAACCTACCCTTTGAAATTATGTCTGATGCTAGTGATTATGCTGTTGGTGTTGTTCTAGGACAAAGAGTCGATACGAAATTAAATGTTATCCATTATTCTAGTAAAACTCTAAATAGTGCCCAAAGAAACTATGCTACCATTGAAAAGGAATTTTTAGCAGTCGTGTTTGCTTGTGATAAGTTTAGACCTTATGGTGTTGATTCCAAAGTAATTGTTCACACCGATCATGCTGTTATTGAGTACCTTATGGAAAAGAAAGATGCTAAACCTAGACTTGTTAGGTGGGTCCTTCTGCTTCAAGAATTTGATTTGCATATTATTGATAGAAAGGGTGTTGATAACCCTTTGGCAGACAACTTGTCTAGGTTAGAAAATGTTCTTGATGACCCACTACCTAATGATGATAGCTTTCCAGATGAACAATTAGCCGTCGTAAATGCTTCACACAATGCTCCATGGTATGCTGATTATGCCAATTACATTGTTGCTAAATTTATACCGCCTACTTTCACATACGAACAAAAGAAAAAGTTCTTCTATGATTTAAGGCATTACTTTTGGGATGATCCACACCTTTATAAAGAAGGAGTAGATGGTATTATTAGACATTGTGTACCTGCGCATGAACAGAAACAGATCTTACGCAAGTGTCACTCCAAATCCTATGGAGGACACCACGCTGGAGATAGAACAACACATAAGGTACTACAATCTGGGTTTTATTGGCCTACTATCTTCAATGATGCTTGCAAGTTTGTCTTGTCTTGTGATGAATGTCAAACAACTGGTAATATTAGTAGATGTCAGGAAATGCCTACGAATTACTCTCTTGTTATTGAACCATTTGATGTTTGGGGTTTTGATTATATGGGGCCTTTTCCACAATCTAACGGGTATACTCATATTCTAGTTGTTGTTGATTATGTTACTAAGTGGGGAGACGCTATTCCAACTAGCAGCACTGATCATAACACTTCTATTAAAATGCTTAAATAAGTTATTTCCCCTAGATTTAGAGTCCCTAGATATTTCATGACTGATGGTGGTTCACAATTTATTCATGGTGCTTTCCATAAATTGCTCGCTAAATACGATGTTAATTATAGAATTGCATCTCCTGATCATCCTCAGTCTAGTGGTGAAGTACAATTGAGCAATAGAGAAATTTAATTGATTTTATAGAAGACTGTTAATAGATCTAGGAAGAATTGGTCTAAGAAACTTGATGATGCATTGTGGGCTTATAGAACTACTTACAAAAACCCTATGTGTATGTCTCCGTATAAGATGGTTTATGGGAAAGCATGTAACTTACCTCTAGAGCTAGAACATAAAGCTTATTGGGGAATCAAAGAGATCAATTATCATTTCAAGCTTGCTGGTGAGAAGAGGTTATTTGACATGCTCAATTGCCGAATGGAGAACCCAAGCCTATGAGAATGCCAAGTTGTTTAAAGAAAAGGTTAATATATGGCATGGTAGAAGGATACAAAATCATGAATTTAATATAGGTGATAATTTCTTGCTATACAATTCTCGTTTAAGATTTTTTTGCAGGGAAACATCTCTCTAAATGGGAAGGTCCTTACGTTATCGAGGAGGTATGTTGTTTTGGTGCCATAAAGATTAACAACGCCGAAGGCACAAACCCAAAGGTGGTGAATGGTCAAAGAATCAAACATTATATCTCAAGTACTCCCATAAATGTTGAAACCAATACCATCAATACCATAACTCCGGAGGAGTACATTAGGGAGACTTACCAGAATGTTTCAGACTCCGAAAAGGAATAGGTATGTGGTACGATAAGTAAATAGACTCCAAAACTTTTTCAATGGCAATTTTTATTTTTTTGGAATATTAAAAAAATTAGGAAAATTTAAAGTAGTCTGAATAGTGCACGAGGAGGCGACAAGCCAGGGGGGTACCCTACCCCCCTGGGCGCGCCCCTATGGCTTGTGGTCACCTCGTGTACCATTCGGACTCCATTTTCTTGTGGTATACTCCTTCGGGTCGGTAAAAATTCATTATATAATCTCCCGAAGGTTTTGACTCTTGTATCACGCCCATACCTCCTGTTTTCTCTTTGAGCTATTTTTGCAGCAGATTTAAAGCAATATGTCGACCCCAGATTCTGATGGGGAGAGCTATATATCGCATTATCTTGCCAATCCCAAGCGCTACAGGGACTTAGATCCTTCTACATTGTTCTTGGAGGATGAACAAGAAGGCAAGTACAAGGAAGAAAGCTCAGATGAAGAACAACTCCCTGCCTCAGCCAGGAGATATGCATGTGGAGTTCAAGAAATCAAGCCTCCCAAACACCAGGCAAAAACCAGAGGTTCTGTTTATCCCTTCTCATTTCCTGCAGGAAAGCAAGGAAGAATTATTTCAAAGGCTATTCAAGCTTGAGCAGGAGGTGGACGATCTGAGGGAACAAAATTTGATGCTTAGGAGGAAACTAGACAAGCTTCCAACCTCATCAACAACTTCAACATCACCACCTCCGAAGCAAGACAACTAAACACATGGGTATGGGCACTCCCCTCGGCTTGTGCCAAGCTTGGGGAGGTGCCCCGGTATCGTATCACCATAATATATTTTATTTTTATAATTTTTCTTAGTTCAATCCTTTTGGTTATATCTTGATCTAGTAGAATAAAGTTTTCGTGTGATCTAGTTTTGAGTTTGCTTTATGATTCCTCCTATGTAAGCAAGTCCGAGAGTTATATAATAAAAAGTAATTTTGAATTGAGGGCTTTGCTTGTTTTGTATGATCTTGATCTTGAGAAATATGAAGTATAAAGAAGTCTAGAATAAAAGCAAAGAGTATATAGGATGATCTTATGGGGAGTGATGACTTCACATATAAGAAGTATGTTGATTGAAACCTGTTGTGGGTTGACAAACATAGCTTTTGGTCATTAGGGCAATTAAAAGGAAGTAATAAAGAAAGAGAGGTTCACATATAAATATATTATCTTGGACATCTTTTATGATTGTGAGCACTCATTAAAATATTATATGTTAAGAAGTTGATGTTGCAGAAGGAAGACAACATAATGGTTTATGTTTGCTTATTTCCAAATAGAAGTTATATTGTCATAGATCCCTCAACATGTGTCGCTTGCTTCCACCTCATATCAGCAAAAACTTTCGCACCAAGTAGAGATACTACTTGTGCAGCCAAACACCCTTAACCCAGTTTTGCCATGAGAGTCCACCATACCTACCTATGGATTGAGTAAGATCCTTCAAGTAAGTTGTCATCAGTGCAAGCAATAAAAATTCCCGTTTAAGTATGTGTGATCTATTAGTGTGAGTAAAATAAACTTTATACGAACTTGTGATAGGGAAGAAATAAAAGCGACAGACTGCATAATAAAGTTCTCTATCACAAGGGGCAATACAAAGTGACATTTTTTGGCATTAAGGGATTGTGCGTCCAACTATTAAAGCACAGGACAACCTCTGCTTCCCTCTGCGAAGGGCCTATCGATTACTTTTATTTTGTAGTACTTACCTTTATGCAAGAGTCGTTGTGATCTCCATCACTTTCTCTATTTCACCTTTATCTTCTAGAAAGCATCATGTGTTGGGGGAATGATCTAGACACATATATCCACTCGAAAGTGGACGAGCATGAGTTATTACTGTTGACATTACCCTTGAGGTAAATATTTAGGAGGCAATACTATAAGGCCATATCTTTCTCTGTGTCTGATTGAAGCTTTGACCTCATAGGTACCACGTGAGTGTTAGCAATTGTGAAAGACTAAAAGATGATTGAGTATGTGGATTTCCTTTACAAGATCTTATATTGACTCTTTCCTACGTTATGATAAATTGGAATTGCTTCAATGACTGAGATAGTAGTTTGTCGGTTCTCAATAGAGTTCTTGTTGGTTCTCAATAGACTTCTTGATTCATAATTTACCATTGTGAATGAATTGTTACTTTAGCATAAGAAATTATATGTCAATATATGTTGCTGTTCTAAAGATGATCATGATGCCTTCATGTCCGTATTTTATTTTATCGACACCTCTGTCTCTAAAGATGTGGGCATATTTATCGATTTCGGCTTTCGCTTGAGGACAAGCGAGATCTAAGCTTGGGGGAGTTGATACGTCCATTTTGCATCATGCTTTTATATTGATATTATTGCATTATGGGCTGTTACTACACATTTTGGTACAATATTTATGTCTTTTCTCTCTTATTTTACAAGGTTTACATGAAGAGGGAGAATGCCGGCAACTGGAATTCTGGACTGGAAAAGGAGAAAATCCGAGATACCTTGTGGGGATCCCGACTCATAGGTCGTGATCACCGAATGCACGTGTATAGTGGTCCCAGAGATCAAAGCTCACTGAACACACAAAAGCTGAATAACAAGAGTCTTACATCCACACTTAACGTCTTACACAAATAAAGACCATGAAGGTCAAGTCTTACATAGATAGGGCCACATGGGCCAAACACTTAAAATAGAACAAGCAACGGAAATCTTGGTCGAAAGCGTGAACCCATGCCATCTGCCTTAACCTACAGGCATTCTGATTGGGAAGTGTCCTAGTTCGCATGTTCGTCTCCAACGAACTCTTCAACATACTCCTGTTCTTCCATGCCTGGCCAATTAAATAACAAGTGGCAAGCCAACGAGTACTTTGAATGTACTCGTAAGCAACCCAAGTTGTGGAACAAGGTAACAATGATGCATGATATAGCACTAAGTAGGTAAGTTTGCGGGAAGATAATTTTGTATGCAAATGACATGATCAAGTAACTAGTAAGCATGCATCAACAGTTAACAGATGTCCATTGAACAAGTGACAGACATCACCATAAGTAGGGGTAGAACATCTCATGTTCACTCATCATGCTAAGCCATCGGACTTAGTTTAATTCCCTTGCTAAGTCATCGGACTTAGTTCATGTGACCTCTTGTCACCATCACAACCATTCTCACACCAAGTTTCACAAAAACATCCGGACGTAGTTTACGCAGCACCACCCAACTGTCCTTGACCATGGACATGGCTATTCGAATAGTTTTACACTTTGCAGAGGTTGCACACTTTACCCACAAGACTCGGGGAAGTTCCGTGTCATCCACAACTCGCGGTATATAACATACCCGAGGTAAGCACCTGAACAATGCCTTTCCCATGGTGATACTATACAAAGAGTCCAGTCGTTGGTGCCATCCCTCATGATGTACATCACTCGTATCATCCAAGAGGGCACGCAACGGTGTGCCCGGTGCCTGTAAAGACAATGCATGACCTTCCTCTCTGGGAGGAACCCGTCTCAAGAGTGACCACTTCACTCTTGCCACTAGTAATGCAGGCTCCTTGCTAGTACCAACCATAATAATCAACAAAGCCCAGTCCCATAAGGGGTATCGTGGTTGCGCATGTAAGGTTGGGACGGTCGACAAATCTTAAATCTAATCTGTTTTCAAAAACACAATCTCAACTTGCTCCCGCACACCGCTTCTTTCTCAAGTGGTCACCTATCTTCTCATCATCCCCCTCGGGCATTAGTGGCACCCAACGGGTTTTTCAAAAAATCTTTGAAATCATTTCCTTTCTTGCCATCACTAAGCATAAGTCCCATCCCATTTGTGTAGCATCTATTAGCAACCTAACTACTCCCACCCGCACAACCCTCATGAGCGGTAGGGTCATGCACGATGCAAGTGTCAATGGAGAAGTACCGGAGGCATCCCACCGAAAGGGGAACACCACAACGCATGATCAAATACGATGAAAGTAAAGTGCTATATGACATGCAATAAAATGGTTTATTATCAAGGTTAAAGGGCTGCTTGCCTGGCTCAACAAAGTCTCCGGCGCCTTCAAAGTCTTCGGGTCCAACTTCTTCATCAACCGCGCAATCTATCGTCGCAAAATAAAGCGATAAAAATAAGCAATCACACAAAACAGAGTACTCATTCTACTACCAAAAATGTTAACCTACTCTGATAAATACTACATGTCATACTAAAAATATTCTCCTAGAGTTTTGTTGTGAAAAAGATTTTGGAAATAAAATAACAGAGGCAAAAAGGTGCCTATATATAGGTTTTAAATTAAAACAATACTAAAAATGTTTTCAAATATTTTTTACAAAAGGCACTATGAAATTCTATGGATTATTTTCAGAATTTAGGTGGAAGAAATATTGGCATTTGATAAATATATTAGTCTGTGGGATTTTTGGGGTTTTCAGGAAGAAGGAAAAAGAAAATGGCTCGGGGAAAAGGGCCAAAAGCGGCTGGCCAGATCGGCCGAGACGGCGAACCGACCCACGCGAGCCTGGCGTGCGCGTGTCGGTTCAAACCTGACCAACGGTCCCGGAAAGTCAGCGAGAGAGAGGGAGGCGGGGAACCCTGGGAGGATTACAAGCGAGGCCCACTTGTCATTACCTTCCTCGGGCCAGGGAGGCCGGCGTGCTCACCGGCGACGATGTAGGGCACGGCGACGACAGGCGAAGGCGGGGATGAACTCAGTGTCGACCCGCCGTTCCTCTAGAGGATGAAGATGTGTCGGAGGCAGACGGAGTCGTCGGCGGTGAGCACTCACGGCGAAGGGCGCTTCAGGAGAGCTCGTCGGGTCTTCTCTGAGCTACAAACAAGACTAGGGCGAGGGGGAAACGGGTCAGGAGGGCGAGAAAGGTTCAACCGAAGAGAGAGGAGGGCCGGAGGAGCTTGCTAGCTCGAGATCAACGAGAGATGGCCGCAGCGGCCCTCGGGTCGATCCCGAGCGTAGAGAGCTCGGGCGGTCCACGGAGCGTGAAAGGGGGCTATTGGGGAGAGGAGAGAGACACTAGAGGGAAGAGAGGGGCTCGGGAGGCCCTTTGTAGGAGGGGGCAAGTCCACCAAACTGTGGTGCGCCGGCAAGGGCGAGGCTGGGGCCAGAGTCCATGGGAGAGAGAGGGGGCAAGTCAGGGGCGCTCCTGGGACTGGTCTAGGCCGAGGGGGAGGAGAGAGAGGGACGGGAGCGCGCGCGTGTGAGCCCCACGGTTCGCCGTCTCGAGCAGCCGCGACGCGTGTGAGGAGGGCCAGGGGAGGGGGAGAGAGGAGGGGCCCGACATGGTGGCGTGGCGCGGACGCCGAGGCCGACCATCTGGTGAGAGGGGGGCGAGGTGGTCCGGGCCATGCAGTGGCCAACGGCTATAGTGCCTGTCAGCACTGTAGCGCGCATTTGGCATGCCACGGCATGCCAACGGCGTCTTCTGCATGGCCTCTCATGTCTATGGGGATCTAGGGGGTTTTACAATAGAGGGTTGGGCATTGGATACTCTGGTTTCCTTAGGAGAGAAGGAAGGCTAAGGAAGAGGGAGGAAAATTACTGTCTAGAGGGGAAAAATGGGTGTTTTACCCCACTTACCCATGGAGTTTTGGCCAGGGAGAGTTACTGGAGGTAGAAGGTAACTATAAGGGGCTCTGGTAAAAAGTTGAGGCCAAGGGTAAAAGGATAAGAGGTAGAAAGAGGGGGTTTGCCAATTCACCAGAAGGTGTTTGGTGGAGTTTTGGGCAAGAAATATTTACCAAATTATTGAGATATTTACCAGGGTCAAGGGCTAGGTAGAAATGAGATTCTTCACCAAATTTGAGCTCAAGGGGAAAAAGTTGATAATGGAAATTTGATGAACCCTAGAAATTGGCAGAATCTGATTTCTATAGATCCAATGATGCTAGGCCTTAACCCTTGATGCACCACTTAGTGTATCATCACTATTTGGCCATTAGATCATTCCCACAAAGTTTGAGGCCAAGGGGAGACACTTCACAATGTAAAGTTTCTCAAATTTGATTTTGGATAGGAATGGTTTTGGGATGGTTTGATGAATCAAACCATCTTGTATTGAGATGAAACTTTGCAAGATCATCACCCATGATAGTAATGACTTGCTAGAATTTTCCTAGAATTTATTGAGAATATTTCTTATAGAAATATTCCAGAAGATTGATGTGAATAGAAAGGGTTTTGAGGGGTTTTGCCCATGATTTGATCATGCCCTTTGTGTTGAAACTCTTCTATATGGAAAATATGTGTCCACTGAGTTTCTCTAATTTTTCTCAAGTATTTTCAAAGCATTTTAATATTTTTTCCCTAGGAAAAACCATTTCTGTCCTTAAGAAAAAGTCTTTAAATAAAATATGAAAATAATATTTGGTGGTTTTGAGAAGTCATATATATATAGTAGGTTTGAAATAAAGCCTTTGGGAAAGAAGGGTCCACCTTATTTGAGGACTTGCAGTGCAAACCTCATTTGAGGGGGATTTGGAAACTTAAATTAAATAAATCATTTTTGGTTAAAACAAAATTAGATAAAAATAGTTTTGGGCACTATTCACATGGCATGATCATTAGGCAAGAGGTTCGGAACAAGGAAGATGAATATGAAGTGGAGTAGAACCTAGTAGTGCCATAAAACACAATCAACAAGCAAGCAAACAACATAGCAAGCAAGCACAAGCACATAGAAAAGTTGTAGCTGGCTCCAAGTTTTATAAACCCAAACATATCAATGTGCTACAAACATAGGGTGTGACATACCTATTCTGCACAACTCCAAAAGTCCTAAAAATCTATGGAGAATTATTTTTGAATATTTAAAAAGTATTGGGCGAAAGAAATACATCAGGGGGCCCACCAGGCAGTCACAAGCCAGGGGGCGCACCCCTATGGCTTGTGGTCCACCTGGCAGCCCTCTAATGCCCATCTTATGCTATATGGAGGGTTTTGACCTGGAAAAAATAAAAACAGAGCTTTCGGGGCAAAGCGCCGCCGTCTCGAGGCGGAACTTGGGCAGAACCAATCTAGGGCTCCGGCGGAGCTATTCTATCGGGGAAACTTCCCTTTTAGAGGGGGAAATCGAAGCCATCTTCATCACCAATGATCCCCTCATTGAGAGGGGGTCAATCTCCATCAACATCTTCATCAACCCTAGTGGGTACCGATCTTTGTCTCAAAACCTCAGATTGGTACCTGTGGGTTGCTAGTAGTGTTGATTACTCCTTGTAGCTGATGCTAGTTGGTTTACTTGGTGGAAGATCATATGTTCAGATCCTTGATGATCATTAATACTCATCTGATTATGAACATGAATATGCTTTGTGAGTCGTTACGTTTGTTCCTAAGGACATGGGATAAGTCTTGTTATAAGTAATCATGTGAATTTGGTATTCGTTTGATATTTTGATGAGATATATGTTGTCTCTCCTCTAGTGCTGTTATGTGAACATCAACTACATGACATTTCACCATTGTTTGATCCTAGAGGAAGGCATTGGGAAGTAATAAGTAGATGATGGGTTTCTAGAGTGACAGAAGCTTAAACCCTAGTTTATGCGTTGCTTCGTAAGGGGCTGATTTGGATCCACATGTTTCATGCTATGGTTAGATTTATCTTAATTCTTCTTTAGTAGTTGTGGATGCTTGCAAGAGGGGTTAATCATAAGTGTGAGGCTTGTCCAAGTAAGGGCAGTAGCCAAGCACTGGTCCATCCACATATCAAGTTATCAAAGTAATGAACGCGAATCATATGAGCATGATGAAAACTAGCTTGACAGAAATTCCCATGTGTCCTTGGGAGTGCCTTGCTTTATGTAAGAGTTTGTACAAGTTGTCCTTTGCTATAAAAAGGATTGGGCCACCTTTCTGCACCTTTTTTACAATTTTTACTAGCTACCCGTTATGAAATTATCTTATCACAAAACTATCTATTACCAATAATTTCAGTGCTCGCAGAGAATACCTTACCGAAAACCGCTTGTCATTTCCTTCTGCTCCTCGTTGGTTTCAACACTCTTACTTATCGAAAGGACAATGATAGATACCCTACACTTGTGGGTCACCGCCAGCATAGTCTGAGTCAGAGTAGCCAACAAGACTAAAGGAAGATCCCTTGGGATACCAAATGCCAAAGTTTGGTGTATGAATCAAGTATCTTACAATGTGTTTCATAGCCTTAATATGACATTCTTTAGGTGCATCTTGATATCTAGCACACCTACAAATAGTAAGCATAATATAGGGACGGGAGGCACATAGATAAAGTAATGAACCAATCATTGATCGATAAACCTTTTGATAACCCTGTTCTCTCTCCTTAGTGAGATCATCGTGTCTGCTAGTGGGCATGGGAGTTTTCATACCTTTGCACTCTTGCATGTTGAACTTCTTGATTATGTCCTTGGTGTACTTCGTTTGAGAGATGAATTTACCTTCTCTCGTTTGCTTGATTTGTAGACCAAGAAAGAATTTTAGTTCACTCATCATAGACATCTCATACTTCTCTGACATCAACCTTCCAAATTTCTCACTAAATTGTGGGTTAGTAGATCCAAAGATAATACCATCCACATAAATTTGGAACACAAATAATTCACCATTAACTCTCTTTGTGAATAAGGTTGCACCAATTTTACCAATTTCAAATCCTTTTTGAATAAGAAACTTTGTTAGGCATTTATACCAAGCACAAGGAGCTTTATTAAGACCATATAAAGCTTCGCAAAGTTTGTAAACATGATCAAGTTTCTTTGGATTTACAAAACAAGGTGGTTGTTTAACATAGACCTCTTCTTCAATCTCACTATTTAAGAATGCACTTTTAATGTCCATTTGGTAAAGCGTGATATCATGGTGATTAGCATAAGCAAGAAGAATTCGAAAGGATTCTAGTCTAGCAACAGCGGCATATGTTTCACCGTAGTCCATACCTTCGACTTGCATATATCCTTGAGCTACAAGGCGAGCCTTGTTGTGTATGACTTGGCCGTCGTCATCTTTCTTGTTGTAAAAAACCCATTTTGTTCCGATGACGTTTTGCTCATCCTTGGGTTTCTCCACGAGTGTCCACACTTTGTTCCTTTCGAAGTTGTGAAGCTCTTCATTCATAGAGTTCACCCAATCCGCGTCTTCAATAGCTTGTTCTACCTTCAAAGGTTCAATGCTAGAGATTAAAGAATAATTCTCACAAAAGTTAGCCAAGCGAGTTTCAGAGCGAGTGATCCTCCCAGTTTGTATATCACCAAATATTTGGTTTAGGGGATGGTTCTTGCTCACTTGTGCTCGAAATCAGGTCAGCTTCTGATTGTTGGATGGTGGATCTTCTTCTTCATCATTATCTCCTTCGTCTTCATTGTTGTTGAAGGTGTCGATCCCCTGAGGTGGTGGTGAAGGAGGTTGTGGTGGATCTTCAGGATGTAATTCCTCCTCCTCTTCATCTCGTTGTGTACCACTTGTGGATGCTTCCATGTCATGTTGTCGGTAGCCTTTGTCCTAAGTAGGAGCTTCCACTTGGGTTGATGGGCAAGTTTTGGATAGCTTTCGAAGGATCTTTATGACCTACATCATTTGGCAACTGTTCGACTTGCAAACCATTAGACTCATCAAGCTTCACATCTACCGTCTCTTCAACTTTTCGAGTGAAGTTTTTGTAGACACAGTAAGTGTGAGAGTTCAATCCATAACCAAGTAAGAAACCTTCATGAGATTTGGGAGAAAATTTAGCACGGCGATGCTTATCGAGAATGTAACACTTGGAGCCAAATACTCAAAAGTATCCAACTTGGGGTTTGTTACCGTGAAAATCTCATATGTCATTTTACCGAGAAGCTTGTGCAAGTAGATTCAGTCTGTGGCATGACATGTTGTTTCCACGGCTTCTGCCGAAAAGTGTCTTGCCGTGTAGTATTCGTCAAGCATCGTTCCTACCATCTCAATGAGGGTTCGGTTCTTTCTCTCAAAAACTCCATTTTGTTGAGGCGTGTATGTAGCTGAAAACTTATGTGAAATACCCTCTTTGTCAAGGAAGGTATCCACATGGGTGTTCTTGAACTCCGATCTATTATCGCTTCTAACCTTCTTGATCTTCACTTCAAACAAATTTTGCGCTTTGCGTGCGAAGTTCTTGAAGATCTTTTGTACCTGCGACTTATCATCAAGAAAGAATACCCACGTAAATATGGAAAAATCATCAACTATAACTAGACCATAGGAATTTCCCGACTTAACGGGATGACTTCCACCTACTTTCTTTCCCGCTTGACAAGCACTACAAAGTCTATCTTTGTCAAAGATAACATCTTTAACATCAAGAATGTGATCGCCCTTGATAAGCTTATCTAGATTGCGCATGCCTACATGTCCAGGCCTTCTATGCCATAGCCAACCTTTAGATAATTTTGCAATGAGAAAAGAACGAGGTTGGTCCTTTTTAGTGAAATCAACAATGTATAGATCACCTCTACGAATACCGATAAAGACAATTTTATGATTATCAAATCGAAACACTTGGCAATCTACTTTAGTAAATAGCACATTGAAATTACAGTCTGCTAGTCTAGACACAGAAAGAAGATTGTAGCCAAGGGATTCAACAAGCATCATTTCGAATTGAGCTATCATGAGATATGGTCACCTTACCAGGGCCAAGTACCTTACCCTTAGATTTGTCTCCAAAGGTTATGTACCTCCGAGGACCTTGATTGGGCGTGATCTCTTAGAACATGTCTTTATCACAAGTCATGTGATCCGTGCATCCACTGTCGAGAATCCACTCTTTTCCACCGGACATGTAATCCTTGAAGTTCACCATTAGACTTAGATTCCTCATGACCTTTTCATGATCGATGTCGAACAACTCATCTTCATCATAGTAGCGATGTTCCGCATTGTCATCATCAAGTGGTAAATCCTCGTCATAAAGAACAAGAGATTCGTTCAAATTGTGATCATGGCAGTGTTCAATTCTATGAATGCGAAGTACTTCTATAATGATATTGTTGATAGTTGTGACATCTCCTTTAGCACGTATGAGATTACGAAGCACAAATAGGCATTTATCAAAGTTTGGCTCACTTGGTTTCATTTTGTGAAAAGCAATGGTTTTATGAAGAATTTCAACAAGATTTCCTAATGAAAGACTTGGATATCGTTTCTCCAAATCAGTCCACAAAGTATAAGCACATGCAAAGTTGTTTAATTGAGAAAGAACGAACTTGGTAAGCCTCTAACAATAAGATTGACAGTCCTAAGGTTACCAAGCATGTTAAATTCATCTTCGTGTGTGGGATGCAATTCATCAATGCGGAGCACATTAGGATCTTCAATATGTTTTCTCAGATGGAATTTATCAAATAGATCAATCATGGCATTCTTCCATTGACTATAGAACTCTCCATCAAGAATGGGCACTCTACAATACAAACTCTCTACACTAGACACATCCAACTTCCTCCATAGTGTTGAAATTGAAGCAATGGAGACCAAAGCTCTGATACCACTTGTAGGATCACTAGAAGTGTATGTCTAGAGGGGGTGAGTAGACTACAAGCAGAAATTTAAAACTACCTCCAGCATAAGACAAGATGTTGGCAGTTTTAGCATACATAATTAGTCTATGACACCCAACACATGCAAGTCAACAAGTATAGCAGCGGAAAGTAAAGACGTTGCACATGGAAGTAAGGAGTAGATATAGAGAGATCAAACACATGAAGGACACAAGATGTTTCCCATGGTTCCAATAGGTGGTGCTATCGTACATCCACGTTTATGCAGTCTTCAACCCATGGAGGGTAATGGTCGCGAGAGTCCACAGAGGGCTCCACCCATAAGGGTGCATGAAGTACAAATCTTGACTATTCCATAGCGGCTTCCGTCCACGAAGGACTAGCCTCACTATGGGTAGATCTTCACGAAGTAGGCAATCTCCTTGCACTTACAAACTTATTGGTTCAACTCCACAACACGAAGTAGGAGGCTCCCAAGAGACACCTAACCAATCTAGGGGCACCACCCTCCAAAAGGTAATAGGCTCGATAGTGTCGACGAACTCCTTGCTCTTGTGCTTCAAGATGATAGACTACTCAACACACAATCATTCTCTCACAGATTTGGCTTGGTAGAAGAGATTGATTGGGTGGACACTAAGTTGGGGAGGCTAGATATCAAGATTTATATGGTAGGAATGGAATGGCATGATCTCAACACATGAGTAGGTGGCTCTCTCTGACAAAATTAGTAGGTATGAGTGGGGACCTGTTTTGAGTGCTTCTCTTGCGAGTGAGTGGTGACGGAGGGGTATATATAGGCATCTCCAAAAATCCAACTGTTACACACAAAATGACCAACTTGGTGAAACCGACGTGTTAATCTTGGTTGTACCGAAGTGACCAAAAGGTGGCAACTTTTAAATCTCGGTGAGACTGATATAGGAAACTCAGTTGCACCGATAAGGTGACCAACGGTCAGATTGCCCAATCTCGGTGACGCCAATCCAACAATCTCGGTGGTACCGATATTGTGAACTTGAGTAACAGAAAGTTGGCAACCCATACTCGAGGCACCGAAGCTGAATCGGTTGCACCAAAGTGGATAGGTTTTGGCTGAGTCTGTCTAAGTTTGGGAATTAGTGGCACCGAGTGGAAAGTGTTGGTTGCATCGATTTTGAGTATTTGCCTTTGGACAGACTTTGGTGGAAGAGTTTTGGATGTTTGTGGTGGCTATCACTTGTGCACGTATGAGCATTTTTTTCACCAATCAATACCGTACCCCCTTTTAGTAGTATTTGATTTCCTATGGACTCAAAGTGATTTGTCACAAAGTAAAATGAAGATTCCTCTTTCTTGAAGCTTGGCCAATGCTATTCCTTCTCCCTCTTCTTCATGGGGATACTCTCCACACTCCTTTTTGCCAACCCATCTCTCTCTATGGACTTTATCTGAAATACACTACATGAAAGTATTAGTCTAAGAGACATTGTATGGTGTCATGAATTATAAAAGCCAGCAAGGGAGCACCTTGTGCTTTCAAGCCCCATTTAAGCAATCAGAGAACACATATCCAACATTTGGACACACTAACAATGATAATTTTCTCTAGATGGAACAATAATGATAGTCTCTTCATAGATACTATATAGTATTTAGAATGCCAAGAGTAGGTAGATAATTCTCAATCTTCAAGCATCTTCTCTAGAACGTGATGTGAACCATCAACAACAATTCTGGACAAGACACCTTGTACATTCAATTATTACATCGAAGCAGTCACAACTTCAAAGGTAATCAGGAACAATAGGACTATGCATGTTAAACATGGATGGATCTGCACAAGATGGAGGTCGAAATTGATCGGACCTATTGGGAGATGGCGACAAGCGTAGTGGAGAAGCTCCCTGCACGGGAGCATCCACCACCGCCATCACCTGAGCCCCACCCTCATCTTCACCTCTCGTCAACTCCTTCGGGCAAGTCGCCACCACTGCTGTGGCGCTACCGCTGAGACCTCACGCCCACCACCATAGTCATTGCCTCTCCACAGATCCATTAGGGAAGATGAGATCTAATCTGTCACAACTCAGAGCATCTGCATACATAGTGTATAAACAATAGAATTAATAGAGATGAGTTTCAGATATGATGGAGAAAGAACTGGTAGAGGAAAGTAGTGGAGAAGATGAAATAGCGGCATGCCGAAGTGACGAAGGGGTGGGGAAGGAAGAAGAGAACATGGCGGGGGGAACTATATGGACTCACATGGATTAAGAAAGAGCACATATGGACATGGTAAATATTGGAGTTGCAATCACCCACTATTACAGTCTGGCAATATATTTTTTCTTCCTCAATCACCGGGCACAAACTTAAATCGATAGTGACGGTTTGCTATTGTCCTTGCTGCTACTTGGATAAGCTATCCCATTGGAACTAGCCCAGCTGGCCCAAATAACGACCGCTGGTTTTGTTACCGGAGCATCGGCCACCCCATGTAGCACTCTCAGCAGCAATGAAGGTGCATCCAACGACCAAGAGAATACAGAACATCACAATGCTATGGTCTGAAAGGGCTAGATTAGTGCTCGGTTATAATGTTTCTAAATTGCAAGTAGGAGAAGCAAGCACATGTTGTTTGCACACGAACACGTGACCGTGTACCCTCGACGTCGAGGGTGATGCACCGCACATCACGTCGAAGGAGACCCATCCGGAAGTGTGGTACGCAAGCAATCCGGTGGGTGCTTTTGAGAACCCGAAACCCCACGCGCCCGGGAGGGACCCCATCTGGATGCACGGCGGCTATGGGCTGCCTTAGGTTGACCTGATCGCCCCTAAAGCCTTGTGGATCGCTTCCCTCCAAGAAGAAGAATGAACGAAGAACGAGAAAAAGATACAAGGGTAGGAGATAGATGAACACGAAAAATTAGTAGTTGTGTTTGTTCGATTGTGTGTTGTTTCAATCGGCCATCACCTCCAGTATATATGAGAGGCCGTTGGACTTCCCGTACAAGCAAAGGACTCATCTAGGTTTTCCTTATAAGAAAATTATATTAATTCACGTCCTAGAGTCGTAGCTCTAGTCTAACTCTGATTCAACCCGTATCTGGCCCAAACTTCGGTCTTGCTCCTTGCGCGGGCCACAAAATCTGCATATGACCTCCGATTGAGACAAGTTTAATATAAAAATCAATAGTTTCAACGATACGAACAATTCTTATGTTGATCACTTTTCCAAATAAATCCGTATTGACTACTCCAAGAGGTCATCTTTAGTTCCAGTCAGATTTGGTCTTGTGGCTGACTAGGCTGTCCGAGTCTTGTAGAAAATATGCAGGCCGTATATTACCTCAAACGTTCATGTATAGCATTTTCTCATTCAAGGTCATTCATATAGTTATTTGAGCCTTTCTTTAGCTTCTTGCCAGGCAAGCAACCGGTGGTGCTACCTATCAGACATGTGTGTGATTGGGCACACCACTTTTGGCCGCGTGATAGGGCCGCGCTCCGATGGCTCTAACTTTTGCATACCCCTTGGATTGAGACGATTTTTATACCGAAATCGATTGTTTCGATGAGATGAAGACAACCCGTTTTGAACATTTTCTCATATGAGGTCTTATTGGGGGCTTAATTGGCCAAACAGTATTCGGAATATGAAATCTTAATATTTTGAGGACAGTTTTGGCCTTCGAGATGAGATCGGACGGTGGTGGCCCAAACTTCAAAGATGTTCATGTCAACACTGTGGAAATTTTTCATGTAGAGCATTTCAACATTTCAATCCATCTTAATATTGTTATCTTCCGTGCCAAAATCAGGTGTCAACACATGCCCCCTATTTTTGGGCAAAGCTTGTGTGCCGAAAAATACCTTGCACACATTTATTCTCAGGACGATATCAACACTCCATCGGCCATTCATATGCTTAGGACAATAATCTCGTATCGGCCAAATTCTCAAATTGTCTATCACTTGGGTAGGTCCTCTTCATATATTTGTTCTTTTGATAACACAAGAACCTCCATGGATACATCCCGTGGTGCAACCTGCCTGATCTCTCAACTCGGATCCTACAAATAAGGAAAATATGTTTCTCCTAGTCAGCCATCGGTGGACTAGATCATTTTTAGTGGTTGAATCAATAGTCAAGGCGTCCTCACAAGTCTTGGTAAAACTGAGCATGGGCTTTCAGGTATGAGATAAACGGTGAAGAACACCATCAGCCAGATGCTAGCTTCGTCTTGGGATGAGTCGGCTTGTAGTCGGGTCGACACATGATCGCCGTCAAGATTACTGTTAGCCGGCTGCCATCATCTTGTGTTCCAACAACTTCCATACGTCCTTCGACGGTCGATTGTGTGACTTGATGAAGCACATCATGGTCTATGATTTTCTGCTTGAACGAATTGGGCATTCGCTCTTTTCTTGATGGCTCAATATGACGATCTTCTATGATAATTGGGTTAGCCAGCGATGCACTATTAATGTGATCTACTATGCCCCAATTGATGCGACATTGTTCATCCATTGGCCGATATTTGAATACTCGATTTGGAATTAAGTAACCGAGTAGTGGCGGCTTAACATCCAACTCAGCTATGCATCGTCTATTGTCCTCCTTTTCCGATTTTCCGGAATCGACTATCTTGGAGGACTTTGAACCTGGCTTTATGTTTCTGCAACCAAAATAGTTACAAAATATATGTCTCATCTGAGACCAAATGTTAACCAAGCATGAAGCAATCAAACTTGTCCATATGAAAATAAAGCTTAGCCGATATAATGGTGCCAACTTTGGTTGGCACAGATTGCCACTATTAGCCTCTATGAATGGTACAATATGTTGACCGGCATAACTAGTGACAAGATTATTCGTAGCAAAAAAAATACTTATCTTGACTGGCCTTTCAACATTAATTAGAATTGTACTCTAAGATGCATCGATAGTATAATTTTGACCAAATCGATAGACAAGTAAATTGTTGGTGAGGCAAACCTCTTCGAAGGTGCTGGGAGAATGCAATGTCGGCACAACAGGAACAATGCTTTGATCCGCCTTTGGATAACTCTCCAACACTTTGACTTTCTCTTCTGGCTCTCGTGTCGTGTCACTTGGACGCTTCTTGTTAGCCGAACATTGTTCAGGTTCACTTTCTAGCTCTTGACATTCATCTTTAACCGAATCTTGTTCCATCATTTCCTCTTGATCTTGATGCTCATCATCCTTGGCACGGTACTCATCGGGAAGGATGTAAGTCCCCTTACATCCAAACAAATCGAGCACAACCAATTTGCTGCGTTTGTCGTTCCTTAGCTCGATGAAGCTTGCATATTCTATGTTGGTACACCTGGCAATAACTGGCCTGATGCAATTAGCATTATCCAGAGATGTACTCGGATGGATCCATGCACTCGGCTGGCATGATGTACTCGGCTAGCTTGATGCACTCGGGTGACTTGTTGCACTCGACCTTAATTGGCTCAATGCACTCGGTCTTGACTCTATGCAGTCGGCCTTAACCATCTCGGTGCTCAATCCGGTTCCAACCGAATAAATCATGGTCTTGGCTTTATCTTGCTGTAACATCACAGAAAGGCGAACATGATTTGACTTCGTTTCAACCGGATCCAACATACTAGCTGAGTGAATATTTTTTTGGCTGATTTGTTTGCAAAGCTTCTTTTTTATCTTGCTGTAACATCACAGAAAGGCGAACATGATTGTTGCATGGAGGAAGGAACTTGACATATTCTTGGGAATCTTCCTCTTCACGCTTCTTCCTGAGTGCTTCATAAGCCTGTCGATATTCTGTTGGTAACTCATCAAGAGTCGGTGTAGTAAAATTATTGACGCAATCTCAAATGAGCTTTGGATTGACCTTGTCCATTCGGGCCACATGTTTTTCTTTAGACTCATCTCTAGATGGATCGACTTGGCCCCCATGCTTTTAGGATCTTTCGGCAATGAATTGATGTTGTCGAAATTTTGCAATTGTGTTGGGGGTGTATAACATGCTGCAATGATAGGCGAAGACATAGGCACTGTTGTTCAATATTTTCTCTTGACAATTTGATCAATTGGCAACAGTTCATCTTCTCGCAAAACCCTAGCTCTTATTGCCTCATAATCAGGAACAAACCCCTTATCATGTTGCTTGAGACAAAGAGCGCTAATCTTCTTGTTTTGGGATAAACACTTTAATGCAGCCAAAGGCACCTTCTCTCCTACAATATTAGACACAAATGCTCCTGTGGAATCTCCATTCACTCGGCCATAACCATGAAGGCGAGCCGAGTCATGAATATTTTTAGTTGCATATGTGGTTGAACAATTAATCTCATGAGGTGTAGTATATGATGATTGGGGATAATCGGCCAAATAGCTACTGGAAGCGTGGTAGATTCTCCCATCCATCGGCATGTCTGGGGATGAACCCGCATATTGCTAGCCGGTTGTCGATGAATAAAATAGCATGACACACTCCTGTACACGAGGTGTCTTATATTTAGCATCCGAACTCATTGTGTTGTTTACCAGCATATTGAAAGGTGTTGCCGCTGCATGGAAGTTCAGATCCATAAGTTGCATGTCGTGATTATGTAAATTCCAAGCTCCTTCAACATAATAACTAGTCAGCCTTTGCTCGTTAGGGCTGGCCGACATGACATGTCCATTGAAAGATCAAGCAACAACAACATGATGGCTATTTGCATCTACGTAAGAGGATTGATGATGCATGTTACCTCGTAGATTGCAGCCGCTTGATGACGTTCTTCTTGTAGAAAGAACAGGATGGAGACCGTTCGAAGCTTCATCCCCAACAGAGTCGCCAAAAAGTGTGTCCACACATGAACACGTCACCGTGTACCCTCGATGCCGGGGGTGATGCACCTCATCTCACGTCGAAGGTGACCTGTCCGGAAGCATGGTACGAAAGCAATCCAGTGGGATGCTTTTGAGAACCCGAAACCCCACGCGCCGGGGAGGGATCCCGTATGGACACACGACAGCTATGGGCTGCCCTAGGTCGACCTGATCGCCCCTAGGTCCTCGTGGATCGCTACGAGAAGAAGATTGAACAAAGAACGAGAAGAAAGATACAAGGGTAGGAGATAGATGAACACGAAAAAGTAGTAGATGTGTGTGTTCGATTGTGTCTTGTTTCAATCGGCCATCACCTCCACTATATATGAGATACGGTTAGACATCCCGTACAAGCAAATGACTCATCTAGGTTTTCCTTACAAGAAAATTACATCAATTCACATCCTAGAGTCCTATCTCTAGTCTAACTCGGGTTCAACACGTATCTAGCCCAAACTTCGGTGTTGCTCCTTGCACGGGCCGTAGAATCTGCGTATGACCTTCGATTGAGACAGTTTTAATATCAAAATCAATCATTTTGATGATACAAACAATTCTTATGTTGATCACTTTTCCAAATTGGAGGTTGAAGCCTCGATATTTCTTCCCCTTTGGCATTAATTTCTAAAAAGGTCACACAAGGGACAGATAAAAGGAATCATTGAATGGGAAGGGATCCTAGAGATATAGAGTCATTGAGAGTACTGAGACAAGGGTTCCTTGAAAATTGTTCCCCCCCTTAAGATCTGACAAATCGTTAAGAATTTCTCCTTGTTGGATGTGGGGATACTTGACTATTTGAGATTATATCTCTTGATGTTTCTCCCATACATCATTGGAATCATTGAGTTTCTCATAAAACAGAGTAGGCAAAGTGCATGAAGGTCGCTAGCTCCAAGTCAAAAGATTCGACGGCACCGATATGTGTTTCTGGAGTAGGACTGAACGTCGGTAAGACTGACAAGTTTTTATCGGAGGCTCCGAGTTGGAAAACAGAAAGTTGGTAACTTTGTGAAATGGAATTTTTCAGAATGACTCGAACATGTCTTAATGATTTGCAATGAATTTTCATAAAGATTTGCAATGAAGTTTTTGAAAGATTTGCAACGAATTTTGAGAAAGATTTGCAATGAATTTTCAGAAAGATTTGCAATGAATTTTCATAAATATTTGCAATGAATTTTCATCAAGGCTAGAGTTGAATGGAAATGTCAAAAAGCAACACAAGAAAGGTTCTCCATTCAATTCATATGATTAGATGATGGGCGGTGACTAGGTCACCTATATTAGAGTAATATCCTAATTGATCCCATAAGTGTTTCCCTTTTTAAGATAAGTGATAATCCATAAATTACTCACGTTGATACAAAATGTATCCCATTATAAAGTTGAATGAGGATTTCTCAGGATTATCAAAGGAGTAATTAACATCTTTCACATAACTAGCATCAAGAGTTTTACGACGTTCCCCATCTCCATGAATAGCAAGTACCACTATTTTTTTGGTGTTTTGTGTTCCATATACATAACTAAAAATATAAAACAACTAATAACAGAAAATAAAACCAATAATAACAGGAAATAAAAATTACTTAGTGATAAAGCAAATAAGCACACACGACAATATCAACCACTACGCTATTGCTCCCGGCAACGGCGCCAGAAAAGGTCTTGATAACTCAGAAGTGTAGGGGATCATTTGTAGGATTTTTTGATAAGTAATAGTGTCAAACCCAATTAGGAGATAAAGGTAGAATTAATATTCTCTCAAGTTCTATCGACCACCGATACAACTCTACGCATGCTAATGCTTACTTTATCTAGAACAAGTATTAAACTACTTTGTGGGAATAAAATTGGAAGTACTTTGTAGATGTAAAGATAATTTTGCAAGATAATAAAGAATGTGGAAATAAAATTTAGGTGATATTTTAATAAAATAACACTAAAATTAAATAGTTTAGTAAAAAAAATTGTGTAACACAATATAATGATTGTCCATATGCAAATGAATATAACATGATACATAGCGATCATACGCAACGAGGGAGAGTCATACGCTAAGACACTTTATCTACATGGATCATGTGCACTGATGATTGGAACTCTAGCAAACATCTGCAACTACTAAAGATCATTAAGGCAAAAAACAACCAGAGCATTAAACATCATGTCCCCTTTACTCACATACGTAAACAACCCTGTACTCGGGTGTAAGTTTCTATCACTCTTGCCACCCACTATAAGCGAATCATGAACATATGCAAACCCTCCATCGGGATTACCTCATGTGTGTGCCTCACGGAGAGCACCTTAGTACAACACCATATCAACATACAATTCATATCAATAACAGCATACCACAATTAACCCGTAGGACAAAGGAATCTACTCAAACATCATAGGATAGCCACCTATCATTGGATAATAATATATAGCATTAAGAACCATGTTCAAGTTGAGATTACAGCGGGGAGAAGAGGTTTTACACCGCTTCATAGAGGGGGAGACATTTGGTGGTGACAGAGGCAAAATCGTTGGTGTAGACCACGGTCACGATGGTTGTCCCGGCGGCGCTTCGGCGCCATCAGGAGAGAAGGGGAGGGAGCTCCCTCCTTATTCTTCTTCCTTGGCCTCCTCTTTAGGTGGGAGGAAGGTTTCCCTAGTGGTCCATGTCTTCCATGGATCCCAGAGGGTAGGCGCCCGTCTGAGATTGGATCTCTCTCTCTCTTTTTCTATTATGTTTTCACGACTGTTTTTTGACCCATTCATCGTTTCTTAAATATTCGGAGATCCATAACACCGATTGGGCTAAATTTTTGAGGGGATTTTATAGCAAAACTATCTTTCTCGCGGCGAAAGGAGAGCCTCAACCGACTAAAGGGCTGGCCACCAGCAATTAGGGTGCGTGCCCCTGGCCACACCCTGTTGCGTGGTGGGGCCCTGGGGCATCGTCTTGCCTTGATTCCAACTCCTAAAATTCACATATATTCTAAAACAATCCCCCATATTTTGGTCTCAATGAATGCAATAGGTGACATGAGCCGACACTCGGGGACTACCTTTTTATCATATCTCTCTTTTTCAAAACTCTATTTTCTCCCAAGCGTCTAGGGTCGGCTCTTTCGCGCCCGGGGCTTCCTCCTCCCACACCATTCAAGTATTGTGAGTCAAACATAGACCCCCTTTGTGCCCGACTACAGACGGGTTCTAGGATGTCAAGATGGCGAGAGCCCATGGGCGAAAGCTTTCGCCACATAAATGATGCCTATGGAGGAGCGACTGGCTCGGGCTCGCCAGCTTGCATGCTATCTCCAACCGGCCTCGGCCAGGCTCTCCCTAGCTTAAGTCATAAGATCCTAAGTACCACGCCACTCCCTTTAATGTAGAAACCCCTTTCCAGTCACATCCAGCTCCCGATTGTTCGACTGGAGGGGCTGAAGCCGGAAAGGGGAAGGCTTGAGAAAAAGAAAACCAAGGGGCAAAGGCAACGAACGAGATGGCACACGCAAATTTCTTCGCAAACTAAAAACATGCACATGGACATAAGAAAGATAAAGGCCCCAGCCAGAAGTTCGTTGAAATACACCCAAGTGGGTGGAAATGCATGCTGACAAAGTCTCGCATGCAAAAGCTAAAATGAACAGGGGAAAAGGCACAGCCGTCTAGATGACACGAGCGTCATCAGGCTTGTTGAGGGAGGCCGCAGGCTCCTCGGGTTGGGCACCAACCGCCTCTGGACCCGCGTCCATGGCTGGTAGGTCTTCAGTATCAATTCCAGTGTTGGAATCAGTCCCCTCGATGTCCTCCTCCTCATTTCCCTCAGGAATCCTGAGGGAATCCTTCACAATAGCCTCACCATTTTCGTCAAGCTCCGGGAAGTCCTCCTCCAAGGAAACATAGGATGCGAGATCGTTGGCCTTGAGAACAAGGGCGCCTTAATGGGCAGCCATCTCTATCGTTGGGACGTCGCACATCATGGCCATCCATGCCAAATTGTTGTCAGGGAATCATGACAGGGTGAATATAAGAGCCATCGGCACCTCGGCGCGAGCAACATAGGATTTCCAGGCCTCGAACCGCTCCACTACACGTTCAAGCCACTTCGCCATGCAGTCGGCAGGGGCCTCGCGATCTAGTCATAGGGCCTTGATCACCCTTGCGCCGGCCGAACGGAGCCGATCCATTTAATGCTCAAGATACAACAGCCGGTTCTGGGTGTCTAGCACGATTTTCGGGAGTGTCCAGCCCTCGCCCTCGTCGATCTCTTGCCCTCGCTGCCGGAAGTAATCCCGATGCTCCCTCATGGACCGCTTGGCCCGCCCATGGATCTCCAGAAACCGACCTGAGGGGTAAGAAGAACGCGATCGATAAGCTCAAGAAGACACAGACCAGAGAAAACAAAGAGAATCATCCCAAGAAAGAAGACACTTATTGTTGGGGATATAACCCCGTGGTGTGACCCGCCCAGGAGGGGCCGGGTTAGGAAATTGGCTGCTTGGACAGTTGTGGGTTCACTAGAAGAGTAAGTCTAGAGGGAGGGGGAATAGACTACTAGCACAAATTAAAATGTACACAATATCCAAAATTAAGTGTTGGTAGATTTAGCAATTATAGCAAGTCTAGCACACCCTACACATGCAAGTCATCAAGTATAGCAGCGGAAATTAAAGACATTGCACATGAAAGTAAGGAGTTGATATAGGGAGATAAAACGCATGAAGGACACAAATATTTTTCGCTGGGTTCCGATAGGTAGTGCTATCGTACGTCCACATTTATGGAGTATTCAACCCACGGAGGGTAACAGTCATGAGACTCCACGGAGGGCTCTACCCACTGAGGGTTCCACAAAGAAGCAACCTTGACTATTCCATAATGGCTTCTATTCACGAAGGACTAGCCTCACTATGGGTAGATCTTCACGAAGTAGGCGGTCTATTTGCCCTTACAAACTCCTTGGTTCAACTCCACAACACGAAGTAGGAGGCTCCTAGGGGACACCTAACCTATCTAGGAGGCACCACCCTCCAAATGCTAATAGGCTCGATAATGTCAATGAACTCCTTGCTCTTGTGCTTCAAGATGATAGACTCCTCAACACTCAATCACTCTCTCACATATTTGGTGTTGGTGGAACTGATTGATTGGGTGGAAAGAAACTTGGGGGGCCTACAGATCAAGATTCATATGGTTGTAATAGAATGGCATGATCTGAACACATGAGTAAGTGGCTCTCTCTCAGAAAATCTGATAGGATAAGTGGGTATCTGTTCTGAGTGCTTCTCTTACGAGTGAGTGGTGGTGGAGGGGTATATATAGGCATCTCCAAAAATCCAACCGTTACACCTTAAGTGACCAACTCGGTGACACCGATGTATTAATCTCGGTGGTACCAACTTGCTCGAGAAGATAGCAACTTTTCCATCTTGGTGAGACCGATATATATTTTTTGGTGGTACCGATCAGATGTCCAACGGTCAGAATTTGCATCTCGGTGACACCGATCTAAAAACTCAGAAATTCCGATTTCATGAATTGAGGCAACCGAAAGTTGGCAGCCTGAACTATGTGGCACCGATGCAGAATCGGTTGCATCGAATGGCTAGGGTTTGGCATTGGTCTGTCTGAGTTTATGAATCGGTGGGACCAAGTGGGAAATGTTGGTTGCATCGATTTTGGATATTTGGCTTAGACAAAGTATGTGGAGAGTTTGTGGGTGTTTTTGGTGACTATCATTTGTGCACGTTTGAGCATCTTGTTCAACAATAGTACCTTACCCCCTTTTAATAGTATTGTCTTTCCTATGGACTCAAAGTAATATCTCACAAAGTAAAATTTAGAGTCCTCTTCTTTCAAGCTTTGCCAATCAATTTCTTCCTTATTTTTCTTGGGGATACTCTCCACACTCCTTTTTGCCAACCCATCACTCTCTATGGAGTTTCATCTAAAATGCACTTGCTAAAAGTATTAGTCCAAGAGACAATGTATGTTGTCATGAATTATCAAAACCACCAAGGGAGCATATTGTGCTTTCAATCTCCCCCTTTTTGGTAATTGATGACAACATACAATCAAAGCTTCAATTGAAGATATGCATAAATACATTAAGACTTTCAAGGATACATGACTAATACAAGCTCCCCCTAGATGTGTGCAATCCATTTTAAGGATAGTTGCTATTGAATGCATTAGCATACACATGGTAGGAAGGACATGATAAGTCATGTATATATTGGAAATATGCATCAAATATATGTGAATGAAATGATTTCATGTTCAAGACTCACTCTTGCAAACAATATGTGCAGGAAGCAAGAGATCATATTGAATAAGAATATGATGCATATACTTACCTTAAGGTCCTTGTGCATTTAATAGTAGGAATGCACTTGAGAAAACAATGTTAGGAAACACAATTGTATTTGATAGTGCAAATGCAAATTAAACCAAGAGTACCAAGATATGGAGAACATATAATAAATGTTTCTTGAGAATGATATTTCTCCAAATAAGTTTAGAGTATTCTCCCCTAGACACCAATTGTGACGCCAATTGTGAAAGTTTTCCTCTCTCCCTGAATCATAACATATAGATATTTCGAGTAGGTAGGGCTGAGAAAAATCTGAAGCATATGAGAATTAAATTTCAAATTCATGCTACTATCTTCTACTTAAGAAGTGTTTGTGTGATAAGGGATCCTTGATATGTTTTCTCCCCCTTTATATGACAAGGTTACGCTTCTTCTTTTTATGATCATCTCTCGCCCCAAAGCAATAATGCTTAGATATCTCCCGCAGTTTGGTATGAGTATCTCCCCCTTTGTTATGTAAGCTTTGAAGCTTCGATATTTCTTCCCCTTGGGCATTAATTTCTAAAAAGGTCACACAAGGGACAGATAAAAGGAATCATTGAATGGGAAGGGATCCTAGAGATATAGAGTCATTGAGAGTACTGAGACAAGGGTTCCTTGAAAATAGTACTGTCCACGTTTTACATTTAATTCACCAACAAAACCTTACCCCCTTTTAATAGTATTGGCTTTCCTATGGAGTCAAAGTGATTTCTCACAAATGTAAAATGTAGAGTCCTTTGCTTGAAGCTTGGCCAAAGCTATTCCTTGTCCTTCTTCTTCATGGGGATCCTCACCACACTCCTTTTTGCCAACCCTTCTCTCTATGGACTTTATCTGAAATGCACTTGGTAAAAGTATTAGTCCAAGAGACAATGTATGTTGTCATGAATTATCAAAACCACCAAGGGAGCATATTGTGCTTTCAACAATAAGGCCGTAAGCAGGCCGGAAGACCAACATAAGGCCGTAAATCGTTACTAGACGGGCCGGGAAAAGGCCCAAAGACAGAAGACAATGTATGACCCGGAGGTGTAAGTAGCGGATGGTGACTTGCCTGATAAGGCAAGGCAAGTTAGAGATGAGGTCAGTTAATAGATGTAACACCGCCCAGACTCTTGTAAGCCTAGGGCCCCGACCTATGTATATAAAGGCGGGTTCCCTGTTGGCTTAGGTACGAAGCAATCTATCGAGAACTAGGTCAAGAGAATACGCTCCCTTGTAATCGACATCCAATCAATAAAACACAAAGCATGACATAGGCTTTTACCTCCTTCTTAGGGGCCAAACCTAGGTAAACTCGTGTTTCTCATCCCGATCAACCCCTTCGAGTAAGCCCCCATAGCGATGGCCTCGAACCTAAGTCCTTTCACTAGGATATCTGCCATGATAAAACCATAACAGTTGGCGCCCACCGTGGGGCCAGTGCACGGTGGTGCGGAGTTCTCGAAGGGCTCTCTCCCGGGGATCGAGGGATACACCATCGGCAGGATGACTAAGAGTTGCCGCGGCAAGCTCTACCTCGATGGTGCTGGCTGGGGCCCCGAGGCCAACTCAATCAAGTACAGGTATCGGGTCCCCTTTGGCTGAATTCACGTTTTCATTGGGAAGATCGGCAGATCTGAGCCTGGGCCGGACATCTGCACCAACCTCGTCGAGCTGGCCTCGCATACACAACCCGCCCGTGTTCAACCCGGGCGGAGGAGCGTCTTCATCGGTTTCACGCAAGGCATGGAAGACTCCGTATCGAGAGGGGAAAGCGTTATCCTCTTAGATGATGGGTCCTCAAGTGGAGAGACGGAGTTGATCTACCAGCTTCATGATGGTGGTCTTGGGGGCTATGCTGACGGCGACAGTATTCCGGAGCCCTATGATCTGCAAAGCCGAGCCACCAACTTTATGGAAGGCACGACACCGGCTCTCAACAGCACGACATCCGAAGCGTCGGTGGGAGCTGCCACGCCAGGTGCTAGGTCATCGAGGCCGCTGGCTCAAGCGTTGCTAGATCTGATGGAGGAGCTGACAACCCTAATGGGAACCGAGATCACGGATGGAAATCAGGCAGAGTGTAATGCAGAGATTACTAGGCCAAAAATGCTGACGACCAAGGCCCAAGAGGATATCAACATGTTGCAAGTCCAGATAAGCGGTGAGTTGGAGTGTTTGAGGATAGAATATTTCCGCTTTAATCTGGACCAACACGCTCCAGAGGCCGTCCTTCAGAGGAGGACCCATACCCGCCTCCCGATACAGCTTGAGCCCCAAAAACTTTTTAACACCCCCGGGGTAGGGCCGAATGCGCCACTATCCATAACCCGGGCCATAGAAGGACCATGTCAGCTAGACCCGCCCCAGAGGGATCAGACTGTGCTGCAACACCTTATGACACAGCCTGGTCATTATTCTAACCCGGTGGATAACATGATAGTGGCGGCTGCCAAGGTCAATGCGCTCCCTCTCGCTGAAGGGACGCCGTCCACTTAGGAGGTGCGAAACGCCATTGATTTACTAAAGACGATCGTGGCTCAGCAGGAGAAGTATACATACAGTCAGGGTCAAGCGCACTCAACCCCAATAACAAGCCATAGTTACAGCCGACGCATGGAGTCACCGGCGGTTTCTAGCAGCAAGCGATGATGCAACCCTGTAACACCCCGTTACGCCCGGCGGGATCTAGACTGGCCCCACAGACCAACACTAGTCTTTCCTGCGCACTTTGTCCTCACTCTTGCGCACCCAGGACCAACTTCCCGGTCGGTCACCCATCCTAGAATAGCTCCAAGCCAAGCATGCTTAACGTTGGAGTTCTTTTCGAGTGGGCTCCCGAAAAAGAAGGAATTCCTTGTTGATATGAGTAGTCTATCATTCCTATTAAGCCAAGCTCTCACATACACCCCCACTTAAAGGAACCGACGTCCTTGTCGGCCCATCAAGAGCGTTCCCTCTTGGCACACGTATGCGCGTCTAGTCCGGCACATGTGCCATGCCGTGTGCCACGATGGGCCACATGCGCCATGCGCCAAATGCCCATGCACCTGACCCGCGCATGCCCGTGTAACCGCAAGGGTCGGCTCTGATACCAATTGTAACACCCCGTTATGCCTGGCGGGATCTAGACTAGCCCCACAAACCAACACTAGTCTTTCCTGCGCACTTTGTCCTCACTTGTGCGCACCCAGGACCAACTTCCCGATCGGTCACCCATCCTAGAATCGCTCCAAGCCAAGCACGCTTAACTTTGGAGTTCTTTTCGAGTGGGCTCCCGGAAAAGAATGAATTCCTTGTTGATATGAGTAGTCTATCATTCCTATTAAGCCAGGCTCACACAAACCCGCCCTATGAGGACCCACCCGCACCAACGCTCACGAGATCGTGGCCAAGGGTAGAGCCCATCAGGGAGGAAAGCTGGTGACATATTACCCGGAGGTTCCTGAGCCCTCTCCGGTGACCCCTTCAATGTTGGTGGTAGCCGGAATTTCCTCCAGGGCAGTTGGTGTGCCTTGATTAACAGGCGCCCTATGCAATGAGCGTTTGCCTAAGGATTTTAAAGGACCACACAAAGTGCCTAATTATATGGTGGATTTACCCCCAAAGGCTTGGGTAGAGAGCTACGAGCTCGCCATGGAGATGTTGGATGTCAGTGAGGTTGTCTGTGCAAAATACTTCATCATGATGTTGGAAGGACAGACTCGTACATGGTGAAAGGGTCTACCTCCCAATACCATTGCTTCCTTGGCCGAGTCGAAAGCACGATTAATCAAGAATTTTAGAGGGACATGCAAGCAGCCTATGCCGATCATTGACCTCAATCATTGTGTGAAGCATGAGGATGAGTCAGCCCATCTTTGGGTCCGGCGGGTTTCGACTATTATCCACTCATCTGATAATATCTCAGCGGCTCAAGCAATCCTGATTTGGGAGAAATATTGACACTTCTTACCCCTTAACAAGCAAATTGGGCGGCTGAAGCATTCCTGTTAGGACATGGGGGAGCTCATGTCATCTCTCACCAAATATGCAGATTCAGATACTTCTAAGGATCAAGGGTCTAACGAGGAGAAATCGGCTAAGGGTAAGAAGAATGGCGGTGGCAAGCGCCAGCAGCAGAACGGGGCATGGAATAAGAAACCGGGTAATGGCGGAAAAAGGAAGAACCCGAATGACGTGTTAGATCTGGTAGCCGACACTAACACTGGGAACAATCGCACTAAGGGCAATAGTAAGCCGCCTTTCGACAAGGCTAAAACCCCCTTTAACATAGAGGCAATTCTCCACAAACCTTGCCCATAGCACAGTCAACCCGACAAGCCGTCCTCATGCTTGGAGGGATTGTTATATCATGTGGGAGTTTTGGAACTATAGCCTTAATTAGCATCATGGTAACGACAATGGGCCATCTGACGGGTTAGGATCCGGCTCTCATGGGTCAGGATTCGGTGGAGGCAGCTCAAATTCAGGTCATCAGGGGCAAGGTAATCAAGGTGGCTGCCATCAACAACCTGACAATGGTGGTCAATGGCAGAATAACCAGTCTAGGTACCAGAGTAACCTGAAACAACTTAATGGAGGCCAATGTCATATTTTCACCACAAGTCTAGACAAACGAGATTAGAAGTTACCCAAGAGGGCGGTTCACACTGCAACCCTGACTCTTCCACGATATTTGAAGTGGTCTTAGCAGACGATATCGTGGAGCAGGGAGGATCACCCGCCACGGGTTGATAACCCGGGACACATGGCACTTGTGATCCCCTCGGGTGGGAGGCTATAAATTAACAAAGGTACAGATGGACGCTGGTAGCAGCATCAACATCTTATACTATGACACATTTCGCCGTATGGAGCTCATTGACAAAGCTCTTAAGCCGTCATCTATAGTATTCCATGGTGTCGTGTCGGGCAAGTCTTCTTATCTAGTAGGAAAGATTGCTCTCGAGGTGGAATTTGGTAATGACAACAATTATAGGGTGGAAACTTTGTGGTTCGAAGTAGTTAAAATTAAGAGCCCATATCATGCCCTGTTTGGGCAGCTAGCTTTTGCTAAATTCATGGCCAGGCCCTGTCATGTGTACTTGCAGCTCAAGATGCCATCTCTGAAAGGGATGATCTGGAAGCACAATGTGCTCCCTTGGTGGTTTTGATAATTCATGACAACATACATTGTCTCTTGGACTAACACTTTTATCTAGTACATTTCAGATAAAGTCCATAGAGAGACGGGTTGGCAAAAAGGAGTGTGGAGAGGATCCCTCTAAATAAGGACAAGGAATAGCTTTGTCCAAGATTCAAGCAAATGACTCTACATTTTAGATTTGTGAGAAATCACTTTGATTCCATAGGAAAGCCAATACTATTAAAAGGGGGTAAGGTTTTGGTCGTGAACAAAATGCTCATACGTGCACAATTGATAGTCACCACATACACCCACAAGCTCTTCCACAAAAGTCTGTCAAAAGCCAAATACTCAAAATTGGTGAAACCAACATTCTACACATGGTGCCACCAACTCCAAACCCTAGACAGACTCAACTAAACCCTAGCTTTTCTGTATAACCAATATGGCATTCGGTGCCACCGAATTGTGCTGCCAAGTTTCTGTTACGTAAGTTCATAGTTTCGGTCCCTCCGAGATTGTTGGATCGGCGTCACCGAGATTGTACATTCTGATCGTTGGTCACCTTATCTGTGCAACCGTGATTCCTATATCGGTCTCACTGAGATTCAAAAGTTGCTAACTTCAAGTCACTTCGGTACAACTGAGATTCACACATTGGTTCAACCAAGTTTGACTTATAGTTTGTAATGGTTGGATTTTTGGAGATGCCTATACATACCCCTCCACCACTCACTCGCAAGAGAAGCACTCAGAACTATTCGCCACTCATACCTACTGATTTTCTAAGAGAGAACCACCTACCCTTGTATTGAGGTCAAGATCTTCCACTCCAACCATATGGATCTTGATTTCTAGCCTCCCAAGTTGCTTTCCACCAATCCCATCTCTTCTACCAAGACAAATCTGTGAGAGAGTGATTGTGTGTTGAGGAGTTTATCATCTTGAAGCACAAGAGCAAGGAGTTCATCGCATTACCGAGCCTATTACCTTTTGGAGGGTGGTGCCTCCTAGATTAGTTGGGTGTCGCTTGGGAACCTCCTACTTCGTGTTGTGGAGTGAACGAAGAAATTTGTAAGGGCAAGGAGCTCGCCTACTTCGTGAAGATGTACCCTGAGTAAGGCTAGTCCTCCGTGGATGTAGGTCATCATGGTATAGTCAAGGTTGCTTCTTCGTGGAACCCTCTGTGGGTAGAGCCCTCCGTGGACTCTCGCGACCATTACCCTTCGTGGGTTGAAGACTGCATGAACATGGATCTATGATAGCACCACCTATAGGAACCACGGGAAAAATCTTGTGTCCTTCATGTGTTTGATATCTCTATCTCTACTCCTTACTTCCATGTGCAATGTCTCTACTTTCCGCTACTATACTTGATGACTTTCATGTGTTGGGTGTCATAGACTAGTTATGTATGCTCAAACTACCAACATCTTGTCTTATGCTTGAGGTAGTTTTAAATTTCTGCTTGTAGTCTATTCACCCCCCCTCTAAACATACACTTCTAGTGCTCAACTACAGGAATCAGCAACTTTGCCATCCGCCATAGTGGACGGCAAACGAATGCATGGCGGATGGCAAAGGCTTTGTCGTCTGCCAGCAGACGGCCAACGGTCTGGCTGAATAAGCTCCGGTAAAGGGTGCTTTGCCGTCTGCTGGTAGATGGCAAAGATGCTCACGACTTTGTCGTCTGCCAGCATACGACAAAGACCGCAGACAGCACATGTGGCAGCTTTCGTCCGTTAAGGGGTTAGCGGCGTGCTTTGTCGTCTGCTGGCAGACGACAAAGATGCAAAGTTTTTTGTCGTCTGCCAGCAGAAGGCAAAGATGCAAAGTTCTTTGCCGTCTGCTGGATGACAACAAGGATGCAAAGTTCTTTGCCGTCTGCCAGCAGACGGCAAAGAAACCACATAGACCAGCCCAATGCAACCCCAGGTTGCACAGGTAGCTGCCACGTGGCAGCTTTGTCGTCTGCTGGCTGATGGCAAAGCTCTTTGTCATCCGCCAGCAGACGGAAAAAACCCTGTATAGCCCCTATTTTTCCTGTTTTTTCTTAAATTCATTCAATTTCACGGAATTTCATAGATATATATACACATTTAAAAATACTTTCAACAAGCATACCAACACATATACAACAACAAGTTACCAACACATATCCAACAACATATATCCAACAACTTTCCAACAACATATCCAACAAGTTTCCAACAATATATCCAACAACAAAGTTCATCGTACACAATCAAAACAAAAAGTAAGCACAAGGAGAAGAGTAGACTCCATCAACGCAAGCTTCCTCATCTAAAGCAAATCTGCAAATTAAGAAGAAGACTAGCTAGAAAAGAAGAAGAAAAAGAAGAAAAAAAAGCAGAAGAAGAATAAGAAGAGGAAGAATTTTTCTTCTCTTTATTTTTCTCCTCTCCTCTTCCCTATCTCTTCTTATAACTAAGGTAGGTAAAAATGCCGTTTTTTAGCTAAGCTAGGTAAAAATGCTAAGTGTTGGTCATTTTAGAGCTAAGGTAGGTAAACCAAGGTTATCATACCTTCTTTACCTTAGTATGCTAAGTATGTCATAAATGAACTGAAGAAGCTAAGTATAGGTCTTTTTTGAGCTAACCTAGGTAGTTATGCCATTTTTAGCTAACTAATCATATTTACTCATTTTGGAGGACAAAATGGCAAGTGTAGGTCATTTTAGAGCTATTCTAGTTATATTCGGTCGTTTTGGAGG
The DNA here is from genome assembly GCA_022496015.1 of Hordeum marinum. Taxonomy (NCBI): domain Eukaryota; kingdom Viridiplantae; phylum Streptophyta; class Magnoliopsida; order Poales; family Poaceae; genus Hordeum; species Hordeum marinum. Next base: position 209,114,336 of record CM039674.1, on the reverse strand, counting down.
TATGTAAGGTTATTTTGTCATTTTGGAGGAAAATAAGCTAAGTCTATGTCATTTTGGAGCTAAACCAAGGTTATCATGCCATTTTTACCTAAGTATGCTTAGTATGTCATAAATGAACTAAAGAAGCTAAGTAAAGGTCATTTTGGAGCTAAATAGGTCATTTCTTAAGCTAAGTATGCATTTGTTAAGCAAAACACTTGGGAAAACTTACCTTCATCACGAAGGTGAAGGACCGGTCTGGTTTGCGCCAGTGTGAGACGGAGAAGGATCGGTCGGGGTTGCGGCAGACGCAGAAAGATCGGTCGATGCTTGTCGGGAGGCACGCTGCACCAAAGATCATGTGCAATGTCTCTTTAGCATGATGCAACTCAAATGTGAATACTAGTAACTAGTGACCATTCAAATGAAACTCACCGTGGGTGCTATAGCAATATGGGGCATTGATGGAGGGGTCTGACCATTGTTCTAGCACACGGTCTACACATTTTGTTTTCACGAGTCAGTCATATTAGTTAGTGCTGAAACGAACATCGCGTGCATGATTTGGCTAATATGCAGGAGAAACTTACCACGAGGAGCTCGTATAGGGCCTGGTGAGATGCGTCATTCCGGTTCCTCTCCTCCTCCAACAGCCTAGTTGTCCTCTCCTCCATGTCCCTCTCCCTCTGTCCCGCCTACCTGTTTGCCTCCACTAGAAGCTCTTGGGCCCTAGCCTCAATGGAGAGCTCCATTGGCCTTGGACGAGGCATTATCTTAGGATCGGAGCTCGTCTAGCGCTTCTTGATCTCCAGGAGAGTTCTAGGACACCGTATTAGTCCATCCCGAATGGCTATCGAGCCATGGGGCCTCCCACCACCAGATATCATCACAAGCTCTGGATCAAAAGGACTCTAGCTCTGGTTGAAGTCCTTACCTTTGCTCTCCTTCCCCTCATCTCTATACCTCACGAGCTTGTTGTGGGAGGAGATGTTGTTGAAGCTCTCTGGATGATCGAGCTTATCCTTAGAGAATGCCTTGGCCTTCTTGTACGAGGCAGTATGGGCCATGGCATAGAGGTCGAACAACGGTGGCACCTGCTTCTTGTTTTGTCATGCCTAAAAGAGAGGAATAAAATATTAGTTAAGGGCTCAAGCTAGCATGAAGAATGAAATAGCATGAATCATGAACCAAACCACATACCTAGTGATCCCCGTACTCAAATAAGTTGGATCTCCCTTGATGGTGTGGCACACCTTTCATTTGGGCATGCTTATCCTTGGCCTTGTTGTGGTCGGCTAGACATTTGGGAGGGCACCACTCATCCACCAATGCCTCCCAACAGTCCATCCTATCCACACACCATCTCAAGGGCACCTAAGTTAGACAAGTGAAATTTCAGCGCTATGCCTACGAATCAAATCAGGGAAACTAACTACAAGTCCTTAGGAATAGGTAATTACCTTCATGTACTTCTCCTTACTCAGAATTTTTTTGCGGCACTTCTTCTTGGCCCTCTTAATGTTAGTCGAGGCGTAGTAGTCTCGAATAGCCTGTACCCGAGCCTCATGCCATAAGTTCTGAAGTAGGCGCTTGCACTCGGCTACGAGAACAATAGACTCAGTTCCTCAAGACACATGTAGAAGGTCTGCAATCAAACAAGACAACACTGATTAGTACAATCACTAGGTGTTGTTGATTTTTAATTCTGTAAAGGAGAAATTACCCAAAACCACCGGATCACAATGTCGGCCACCATCTCGCACAAGACACTGTCGACCCTCTCCTCCGGAGGGGCCGGGGCAGCCACGTATAGCTCCCAGGTCAGTGCTACCTGTGGAACCTCACCCTCACGGGGCAATTGGACCTTCCCCGGGAAGTGGTGCTTGAGAAGCACACCAAGGACCTGGTTGGGCCTGTGGACACCAGGGTCATGTTTCCAACCCCTGCAGTATGACAAGGCCAACACATTAGATATTAATTTGAAGAAACATGAAGATAAAAGGTTAAAAAAGAGTAAATGCACTTACTTCTCCGCATTAGGCACAGTCAACCACCTCTGATCACGGGTCGTTGGCACGGGCGGGAGCTTTGTACAACCACGCTGTTAGACCTTCTTGCCCTCCTCAACCAGCTCGCCCTCACTATAGGTATCCTCAGAAAAGTTGTCCTCTCCACCATCAGCATGGCCACTAGCCTCCGGAGTCACGTGGGACAAAGACTCTAGGACCGGACTCTCCTGGCATGAAGGCTTGGTGACCCGAGGCTTGTCGGCCCGAGGCTCAGCGACCGAACTCTGAGACGGGTCCAAGTTAGACGGGTCCACCTAAGATTGAGCACTCCAGTGGTCGGGAGAATCAGCTGGGGGTGGCGGCAAGGAAGGCGTAGCAGCCTTCCTACCTCTAGCACCTCTCTTCGTCTTCCCCCGACCACTCCCGGTCGAAGAAGAAGCACCCGCCGGTGTCTGCATATAGTGTACCAATGCTCTCCAGAGTTGCTGGGATGGAATAATAGCACCCCTCCTAGCATGCGCCGAAGGAGGAGGATCAGAGCGCTGTCGACCCGTGCCCACCACCGGTCAACACCTGCAATGACAAAGAGTGAACGAAATTAGTTCAACATAAAAAATTTAATACCTAATAACATGAACTAATTAATAATATATATGTAATAATAATTGGATACCTGACATTTCTAATATTAATCTTCATCGTCTATATATGCTCCGAGATCAATAAATGCATAATCATCATGACTATCAGTAATGACGTGCTCCTCAGCATCATCAATAAATGCATCAACATGTGGAAGGCCTCCTTTATGTAATCGATCAAGCATTGACAGGTCATCCACAGCAGTAACCTCTTCTTCTTCCGTCTCTTCTTGTTCCGGCTCAGGTGTGAAGTTGGATTCACTATCGCTGTCTACATCAATGTTCTAGGGTGAAGCAGAGCGGTTCTTGAAACGTTTTTTGGAAACATGTGTTTCTTGGAAGAATTCTCCTTCGTATGTGTCTAGGCTAATGTGAGGTCCATAATCATCTTCATTGAGGGTAGGCGGTCTAAAATGTGGCGGAAAATCAGAAACGACATCCCAACCATTCAGATTTCGATCCGTTTGGTAGGCCCACGGTAGATAGAAAACTTGGGTCACCTGTTGAGCCGTAATATAGACATCGGGAGCATCTAAATGGGTGCTTTGTTTGATTTCGACTAGCCCTATATGTTCACGAGTCCTTCTAGTCTCCTTCGGCTAGAACCAATAACATTTGAAGACTACGACGTTTGGTGGGTTTTCTCCAAAGAATGTAAGTTCATAAATTGCTTTAACTCTTCCATAATACTCGAACCTCCTTCTCCGACAGTGGAGACACAACAATTGTAGACTTTCGGTCGGCCATAGATAGCTCTTTGCCAAAAGTACGAAAGCGATACCCGTGGATGTCGTATTTGTCAAATGAATGGACCTTGTAGTCAAAACCCTTAGCGACTTTTCTCAATTCGGAGTCCATAGACTCTGCATTAGCCTACAATTTAATACGAAAGGATTGTTGCATTAGCCGCAAACTAGACAAACAAATGAAATCATCTAATCGAAATTACCATTTGCTTGAACCAAGAGATGAAACCGGGATAGTCGCCCCATGCTTGGCCAGAAGCTCATACTCTTCGATGGAATCCTTTTGGCTCACCGCTCCATCCGAGAATTAGGCGACGTATCGACTGTATCACATGTCCGGGAATAAGAGCATTTCAAAGGAATTATATGTTGCAAAACAATGTACCGAGACTTACTCGATGTACGGCCGCACTTCTATTAGGTTGTTGAAGATATACAACGAAATGGTCCGCCATTCTTCGACATCCAACGCTATTGCTTTCGAAGCACCGTCTGGCGCGAGCTTCCCTTTGAATAGGCTAAGGTTGGATCTACTTTTTTCACGGTCGCCATCATTATACCGTGGCTTCGGATTATGCAAATGACGATTCTTGGCTTTGTAGTGTGCCATCATGAAGTTTGCCCCCTCCTCAATAATGAATGCCTCGGCCATCGATGCTTCAACTCTACGTTTATTTTTACATTTTCCTTGAAGCGTCTTCTGCATCCTATCAGTGGCAAAGCACCAATGATTTTGCACGGGCACCCCCAATCTTCCGTCGGTCGGGAGATGCCAAATCAAATGTTGCATTGGATTAAAGAAGCCCGTTGGAAATATCTTTTCTAACTTGCAGATCAACTCCAACGCCAACTCTTCTAGTTCTTCTAGCACGTCAGGCGATAGTTCTTTCACACAAAGAGCAAGGAAGAAATAGCTCAGCACTGCCTGTACTAGATATTCATCCTCAGGGATAAAGCCACGCAACATCACCGGCATTACCCGCTCAAGACATATGTGCCAATCATGACTCTTAACAACAAATATTTTCATTTTGTCAAGACTTTCTCCCCTCTTTAGATTTCTGCATACCCATCAGGAACATCAAATGAATTTTCACCCACAAGATCATTTCCCTCATAGCTGGCCTCCCAAGATTGTACCATGCCATTGGCTTCCTCCAGTTTTTCTTTCCTTTTGGTTGTCGTATGTTTTGTAACGGTCTATCACATAGAGCCTCCTGATAGACTCTAGCCTTAGGATTATCCTTCGACTTCCCCTCTATGCCAAACAATGTACCAAAATGGGCCTCTGCGATATTCTTTTCAGTGTGAATCACGTCGATGTTGTGTGGGAAAAGGAGGTCTTTAAAGTAAGGCAGATCCCACGAACATATCTTGTGAGTCTAGGCGGGTTCCCTATTATACCCTTTGAAATACTCTAGATGATTTGGATCTGGCTCGAGAGCATTTATCTGATCCAGGATCCGTTGGCCTGCCAACGCAAGTGGTGCAATGTTTTTGACAACTCTACCTTTGATGAAATTCTTCTTGTCTTTTCTGAACTTTTGGTCAGGATCCAGGAATTGTCTATGCATGTCGAAGCAAGAAAACTTCTGACACACCTGTAGCCAACGGAACTCAAGAGCTGCCTTGCATGTGGGGCACGGGAACCTTCCATGCACAGACCAGCCAACGAATTGCGCATACGCTGACAAGTCATGCGACGAGTACATGTACCACACACGCATTTTGAAGTTCTTTTTGGTAGCAGTGTCGTATGTCTTGATCCCATTATCCCAGGCTTCTTGCAACTCATCTTAAGCGGTTGCATGTACACATTCATTTTCTTCCCCGAATATTTGGGCCCTGGAATTATCAACATCAGGAAAATGTTCTTTCTTTTCATAATCTCTCCGGGTGGGAGACTGAATGGAATGAAAAATACAAGCCAACAACTGTATTGTGCTGCCGTCATACCATACACATTGAACACATCCATGCTGATGGCAACTCAAGGATGCCTTGGATCCGCCGCTTTATACTTATGTAATGCATCAAAGTGCTTCCACGCAAAAGCGTTTGAATTGTGTCCCAACATCGGATTCCCATCTGCATCTACTTCTATTCTTTTGCCCAATTTATGCCATGTCATCTGTTTGGCCGTCTCTTGGACCATGAAAAGACGTTGAAGTCTTGGTATGATTGACAGATACCGAAGAACCTTGACTGGGATTTTGGTCTGACTCTTCTCACCCATACCGTCGTCTACCAGAACATACCTGGAAGTATTGCAAATGGGACAATAGTTGAAGCTCGCATACTCAAGCCTAAATAAGGCACATGCACTCTCACAGGCATCTATCTTCTCATAGGGCATCTTAAGCGCACGTAGGATTTTGTCCGACTGGTACAGGTTTGCTGGCAATACATCGCCTTTGGGTAGAAAGCGTCCAAATATTGTCATCATCGCGTCGTAGCATTCTCTGCCAAGGTTGAACTGAGCCTTCAGAGCCATTACTTGTGGGATAGCATCCAGCTAACAAAGCTCAGTGTGCTCGTGGAGAGGGCATTTTGAAGACTCCAACATTTCATAGAAGGCCTTTGTAGATTCTTCCATCTCATCGTCTGAATCCCGAGCATCATCAAAGTCTTGCACCATGTCTTCGAACCTGGTACCATGCTCGTCAGTGCAATGACAAACCAGCTCAGCTCTCGCACGTTGGGCAGACTCACCATGAAATGTCCAGACCATATAATTAGGTGTAAAACACCACTTCTGCAGGTGTTTGATCATTTCAATCTCTGACTTCTTCTTAAAGTTGTCACAATCGACACAAGGGCACCAGGTTATTTTCTGTCCATTTGCAAATGCGACTCTCACAAACTCCTTGGTTTTTGGTATCCATTCACGGGTCATGTCTTTCTGACTAGTGTGACCGGTGTACATCCACCCACGATCACTCAGCTTCCCTAGCTACTGGACACACAAAAAATATACACATAATTTAGCAAACCATATTTATCAGTTAATAGAGTTTATCAGTTTTATTACGCCGATGCAACCTAGACGCTAGTAGGTAAAGATAGGTCCTAATCCCACCCGAGTATGTGTAGATTGGGTTCGTTTTCCCATGCTCTGCTTCAGATCCGACGCACAAGTTTGGCAGCACCTCCCTGATGTTCTCCTGATATATGTCTCAGCAATAAGCAAAGAATATGTGTACCCGGAGAACAACAGGGTGGCACTGACAAAACTCTGCACCTTATCCGGAGCAGAGCATATATGGGAAAACAAACACAATCTACACATACTCGGGCTGTCCATGGATAAGGTTGGACAATTTGAAAGAGTCACGGTTATAAATATGCTAATGGATGCATATTTATAGGTGTAACCCTTTCGAACGGGAGACGCATAGTGGTCACGCATACTGATGATTGAAGACACCTATAGCTATCAAGTTTCATCGGCACGAAGACCAGACCAGAGTAAAAATTTTTAAGGGTGCCGGGGGAGAAGATGTCATTTGTGCTCACCAACGAACACATCAGGGGAGCTCGTCAAATGCACGGGGAGGTCGTCGAACAACTATTGAAATTCACCTGATCAACACAAAATATGATGTTTTTATAACAAAATAGGAAAATATGTGACCTAGCTCATAATTTTCAAAACTATGACCTCCTAGGCCTCACGAAAGCCGAAGAGCACCTTTTTGGTCAATAGGAGGCAGAATAGGTTTCGGGGGTCGGGGGTCAGTGGCATCGGGAGACAGTGGCATCAACGGTCAGTGGAGTCGAGGGTCGGTGGCATTGGTGGTCGAGGGTCGATGGCGTCAGTGGTCGAGGGTCGGGGGGTGTCGGTGGTCGAGGGGCGATGGCGTCGGTGGTCAGGGGTCGGGTGTCCGGGGCATCGGGGGTCGATGGCGTCGGGGTCGGTGGCGTTAGTGGCATCGGGGATTGGTGTCTCTCTTCTTCTTCTTCTTCTTCGTCTTCATCTTCTTCTTCTTCTTCTTCTCCTTCTTCTTCTTCTTCTCCTCTTCAAATCATCATCATCTTCTTCTTCTTCTTCTTCTTCTCCTTCTTTTTGCACTAACCTAATAAACCTAAACTAACTCTAACCTAATTAACACTAACCTAATAAACCTAAACTAACACTAACCTAACAAACATGAGCCTAAACTAACACTAACCTAATAATCTAAACCTAAACTAAAATCAGAAAACAGAAAAATAGAGGAGAGGGGAAGAGCTTACTAGAGGGGGGCCGGGCAGGGGGCATCGGGGAGGGTTTTCGGAGCGTCAGGGAGGGGCGGGGGAGTGTCGGGGAGGGCGGGGCAGCACTGGGGAGGGTCGAGGGAGCGCTGGGGCGGTGGTGGCGGCCGGGCGGTGGGGACAGGGCCCTGAGGCACCTAGGAGCGGCGGGTGGCAGGGGCAAAGGGGGCATAAGGGGCCGCAGGGCACCGGCCGGGGTGGTGGGCCGGCGGGTCTGCGGGCGCGGGCGACAGGCAGCGGTGGCGGGCGACGGGCGGCGGTGGAGATGGGGCCGCAGGGCTCCCGGGCGATGGGGCGCAGGGGGCCCAGGCGCGGCGGTGGGGGTGATGGGGCGGCGGTGGCACTGGGGGCCGGTGGGCCGGTGGGGCGGCGGGGTGGTGGGGCCACGGGGCGACGATGCACGTGTGGTGGTCGGCGGGGAGGAGAAGGAGAGAAATTAAGAGAGAGAGGGAGGGTGGGGCACTGCCGTTAGTTAAGTCACCTCTTTGCCATCCGCTAGTAGATGGCAAAGGAGGTTTGCCGTCCGCTAGCAGACAACAAAGAGGGGGCCATTAGGTTAAGTTGTAAGCGGCTCGTCAGTGGGCCCCCCTCCCTCTTTGTCGTCCGCTAGCAGACGACAAAGAAGTGGCTGATGGCAAAGAGCTTCTTTGTCGTCAGATAGTTGTTTGTCGTCCGTTATCTGGAAACGGATGGCAAAGAGCTTCTTTGTCGCCCGCCAGCTGACGATAAAGAACTAGCTGACGGCAAGTTTGCTGATTCTAGTAGTGCTCCCACAATTGGTATCAGAGCATTGCTCTCCATTGCTTCGGTTTCAACACCATGGAGGAAGATGGATGTGTCTAGTGTGGAGAGTTTTTATTGTAGAGTGCCCAGTCTTGATGGAGAATACTATAGTCAATGGAAGAATGCTATGTTTGATCTATTTGATAAATTACATTTGAGAAAACATATTGAAAATCCCTATGTTCTACCTATTAATGAATTGCATCCCACACACGAAGAGGAAATTAAGATGCTTTGTAACCTAAGAACTGTCAATCTTATTGTTAGAGGTTTACCAAGATTCGTGCTTTCTCAATTGAAGAAATTTGCATGTGCTTATACTTTGTGGACATATTTGGCGAAACAACATCCAAATCTTTCATTGGGAAATCTTGATGAAATTTTTCATAAAACCATTGCTTTTGACAAAATGAAGCCTAGTGATCCAAACTTTGATAAATGCCTATTTGAGCTCTGTGCTCTTATGCGTGCTAAAGCAGATGTCATGACTGTCAACAACATTGTTATTGAAACCATTCGCATTCATAAACTTGAACACTATCATAATCACAATTCTGGGCCGGCCCAACAGCTAGCCGGCTCAGGCCCAGGCTCAGTGCCCCTTTTTCCTTTTTCCATTTTTTTGATAACTTCCAAAAAATCCACAGATCAAAAAATAAATCCAATGCCCAATGTTCTTCCACCCAAAATCTTGAAATACTATGTATAATTTAATAGTGCCATTTGTAAAATATTATGAAAATATGTTATGCATTGTTTATTTTAAAACCTGTTTTTGGCACCTTTTTGCCTCTATTAAAAAGTTTTCAAAAAAATCATAGCAAAACCTTAAACAAATATTTTAGTATAGTTTATTGTATTTTTCAGAGTAGGATAGCATTTTATAATAGCTTTGTCTGCTCTGTTTTTGTGTGATGCTTATTATTATCGTTATTTATCATGACGATAGATTGCGCTATTGACGAGGGAGTTGGACCCGAAGATTTTGAAGACCCCGAAGACTTTGTTGAGCTAGGCAAGAAGCCCTTTGACCATGTTAAGAAACCATTTTCATTGCATTTCATATAAGACTTTACTTTCGATATACTTGATCATGTGGAGTAGTGACCGCTTCGGTGGGTTGCTTCGGACACTTTTACCGTTGACACTTGCATCGTGCATGACCCTACCACCTTTTGAGGGTTACGCAAGTGGGTGTAGATAGGATGCTAATAGATGCTACGCAAGTGGGATCGGCTTTATGCATGGTGATGGAAATAAAGAGATGATTTCAAAGACTTTCCGAAAACCTCGTCGGGTGCCACTAACGCCCGAGGGAGATGATGATGAGTTGGGTGGCCACTTGAGAAAGAAGTGGCGTACTAGAACAAGTTGACAGTGTGTTTTCGAAAATAGAGAGTTTTAAGGCATGCTGACCATCCCAACCTTCCATGCGCAACCATGATAGCCCTTATGGGACGGAGCTCTGTTGGTTACTTTGGTGGGTACTGGCAAGGAGGCCCCATTACTAGTGGCAGGAGTGGCATGGTCACTCTCGATACGGGGTCGTGCCGGTATGGATGATCATGCGTATTGGTCCCTGCATAGATGTTATGAGTTATGTGCATCATGTGGGCTGGGTACCAATGGAGTGGACTCCTTGTTTAGTATCGCCAGGGGAAAGGCATTGGTTGGGTGCTTACCTCGCGTATGTTATATATCGCGAGTCGTGGAGGACACGGAAGTTCCCTGAGTCTTGTGGGTAAAGTGTGCAACCTCTGTAGAGTGTAAAACTATTTGAATAGTCATGTCTGCGGTCATGGATAGCTGGAGGTCCTTCTTAAACTGCGTCCGGATGTTTTCGTAAAAATTTGGTATGTGTGGGTGTGTGGATGTTAGAGAGATGACACTTGAGGCAAGTCGGAAGACTTGATGTGATGATTGAACATGAGATGTTCAACCCCTGCTTATTATGATATCTGTAACTGGTTCACATGGGTATCTGCCAACTGTTGATGCATGCTTACCTAGTTACTTGATCATGTCATTGCATCCAAAATTAGCTTTTCTGCAAATTACCTACTTAGTGCTATATCATGCATCATTATTACCTTGTTCCACAACTTGGGTTGCTTGCAGGTACATTCAAAGTACTCATTGGCTTGCCACTGGTTATTTAATTGGCCAGGCATGGAAGAACAGGAGTACGTTCAAGAGTTCGTTGGTGACGAACATGCGAACTAGGATGCGTTCCAGTCAGAATGCTTGTAGGTTTAAGGAAGATGGCAATGGGTTCACGCTTTCGATCAAGATTTCCGCTGCTTGATAAGTTTAAGTGTTTGGCCAATGTGGCCCTATCTATGTAAGACTAGACCTTCATGGTCTTTATTTGCGTAAGACGCTAAATGTGGATGTAAGACTCTTGTTATTCAGCTTCTGTGTGTTCAGTGAGCAATGATCTATGGGATCACTGTACATGTGCATTCGGTGATCACGACTTATGCGTCGGGGTCCCCACAACGGCACATGGCGTATGTGTATAGACTACACAGATCTTAACAAAGCTTGTCCAGTCGACCCATTTGCCCTCCCTTGTATCGACCAGATTATTGATGCAACGGCAGGTTGTGAGAGTTTATATTTCCTGGAAGCCTATACAGGTTATCTTCAGATCAAGATGGCAGTTAAAGACCAAGAGAAGACCTCGTTCATCACACCTTTTCGAGCTTTCGGCTATGTGTCCATGCCGTTCGGACTCAAGAGTGCACAGGCGACTTACTAGCGTTGTGTGCAAAATTGTCTTCATGGTTAAATCGGTCATAACGTTCATGCCTATGTGGACGACATTGTGGTTAAGAAAAGGAAGAAGGAGACGTTGTTGGATGACCTGAAGGAAACATTGGATAACTTACGGGTCTATAAGATGATGCTTAACCCAGCTAAATGTGTCTTTGGAGTTCCTGCAGGTATGCTTCTTGGTTTCTTGGTTCAGAGCGAGGTATCGAAGCCAACCTGGACAAGATAAAGGCCATCACATCACTAGCCAAGGCAGCGAGCGTCAGTAATGTACAACACTTGGCGGGTCGTATTGCCGCTTTAAGCCGCTTCATCAGCTACCTAGGGGAGAAGGCTATCCCTCTATACCAGATGATGAAAACGATGGATGACTTTGTGTGGAGTATGGCTGCAGATGAAGCTCTTGAAGCACTTAAAAAGCAGCTGGTTGAGCTGCCGATCTTAGCTGCTCCGGCTAAGAACGAACCTCTGCTCCTTTACGTGGAGGCTAATAATCAGGCAGTTAGTGCTGTGATTGTGGTGGAACGTAAGGAGGTAGGGAAAGAGTATCCGGTCCAGTGGTTGCTCTATTATGTTAGTGAGGTGCTTATCGAAACCAAGAAAACATACCCACACTAGCACAAGCTAATATACGGGGTCTTCATGGCGAATCGTAAGATGAAGCATTATTTCCTTGGACATTAGATCACGATGGTCAGCTCTGCTCCATTGGGAGACATAATACAGAATCAAGAAGCCACTGGTAGAATAGCTAAGTGGGCGCTGGAGCTTGGGCCTCTAAATTTGAAGTATGCCCCTTGCACAGTTGTGAAGTCTCATGCATTGGTGGATTTCATAAACGACTGGACGGAGTATCAGTCATGGGAGCAAAAGCCGGACAATGCGTACTAGACGATTCACTTTGACGGGTCCAGACAGTTGGAGGGCTCAGGGGCTGGAGTTGTCTTAACCTCGCCCAAAGGTGATAAGTTTTGTTATGTATTAAAGCTGATGTTTCCTTGCACAAACAATGCAGTTGCGTACGAAGCTTTGCTTCACGGACTTTGTGTGGCCAAGGAGATGAACCTGAGCCGGGTTAGGTGCCTCGGCGACTCTGATCTTGTGGCACAACAGGTGTTAGGCATGTGAGATTCCAAGGAACCGTGGATGGCGGCTTATTGGCCAGAGGTAGATATCGTTGTCGGTCACTTCAAGGGTTATCAGGTAGACCATATTGATCGTCGCAAGAACAAGGCGGCGGATGCATTGTCAAGACGGGGTTGCCAGCGTAAGCCGGTGCCACTTAATGTTTTCTTGGATGTGCTATATCATCCGTCTGTTCAGCTACCTTCGGAAGAGGATCTGGCTATACCTGACCCGGAGGGGCAGCTAGTGGCGGCTTTGCACACTATTCCATACTGGACGTTGCCATATCTGGCATACCTGACCCAGGGCAAGTTGCCTGAAGATGAGACTCTAGCGCGGGAGATCGTGAGACGTTCTAAATCCATGACCATCATTGGAGGAGAATTACACAAGTGCAGCGTCACCAGCATCTTCCAGCATCATGTCTCGCCGGACAAAGGCAGTGAAATCTTATATGAAATACATGCTGGCGATGTGGACATCACGCCGGATCAAAATCTTTAGTGGCCAAGGCCTTCCGACATGGCTTGTTCTAGTTGACGGATCATAAGGACGTAGAGGATCTAGTTGCTAAGTGCGACGGGTACCAGAAGTTCAGAAGACGTGCTCATGTGTCGGCTGAAGAATTATGGATGATACCGATCACTTGGCCATTTGCAGTCTGGGGAACTGATATGGTTGGACCTTTCAAATGGTCTAAGGATAAAAAGACCCACCTTTTGGTGGCAGTAGACATGTTCACCAAGTGGGTGGAGGCTGAGTCGGTCAGTAAGTGTGATGCAGCCACGGCGGTTCAGTTTGTCAAGAAGTTGATCTACCGATTTGGATATCCTCATAGCATCATTATGGATAATGACACAAATATGTCCAAGGGGGCTATGAAGGTTTTCTGCGAAAGGGAACACATCCGGCTTGATGTTTCGTCTGTTGCTCATCCACAGTCCAACGGTCAGGCAGAACGGGCAAATCAGGAAGTCTTGAGAGGTATCAGCCCCCGAGTCATGGTTCCTTTGTAGAGAACACCGGGTTGTTGGGTGGAAAACTACCGTCCATCCTTTGGAGCATAAATACTATGCCTAACAGGTCAATGGGTTACACCCCTTTCTTCATGGTTTACGGCGCGGACACCGTGTTACCATGTGACATACATCATGATTCACCACGGGTGGAGGCTTATGTGGAAGCTGACAATGAGGCGGTGCGTCAGGATGCATTGCATGCGCTAGATGAAGCACGCGATCTAGCAGCGGCTCGATTGGCAATTTATCAACAGGACCTGCGTCGCTACCATAGCCACAAGGTCAAGACCCGAACATTCCAACAAGGCGACTTGGTATTACTTTTGATTCAAGATCAGACACATGCACACAAGTTATCACCACCATGGGAGGGGCCTTTCGTGGTTAGCATGAATCTGAACAATGGGTCTTATTATCTCATCGACGTGCGAGACGAATCATGTACCTTCGGGCAGGAGACTCACCAGCCGTGGAACATCGCTCATCTATGACCTTACTATACTTGAGTTATCGACTCTTACTTTTGTACATACATATTTTCTTGTATTTATGTTCACATAATAAATTTGGCATCCCAGCAAGATGGGTCCTCTGTCGTTTTTCTCTTTGACATTACAAATTAGTGCAAACATGAACACCTCCATATGGACACTTGGGGGCTTCCAACCCGCCGGATTTAGCTTGCTCACCCTTTTGATCGGCTCTTCATCCAAAATAGCACCATCATGCGATGACTTACAAGATGGTGACCTACAACCGGCGGCCCAAGAGATGATGGTGTGCAAGATGGCAAGAGGCTTAAGGTCACCCAATAGGACAAGCCGCCACATTGCGAGCCGTTCAAACATGGGTGCACCATTTTACTGGTAAAAGATTTAAGGTTACTCGAGAGGGGCCAACCTCCATGTTGCGAACCGTTCAAACATGGGTGCCTTACCTTATCAGCGTAAGATCTTAAGTCACTCAAGAGGGTGAGCCGCCATGATGTGAGCCGTTCAAACATGGGCGCTAAGTCGCTCAAGAGGACGAGCCACCATGATGCGAGCCGTTCAAACATGGGTGACAAGCCGCTCAAGAGAGCGAGCCGCCATGATGTGAGTCGTTCAAACATGGGCGCTAAGTCGCTCAAGAGGATGAGCCGCCATGATGCGAGCCACTCAAACATGGGTGCCATGGGAGCCAAAGTGGATGAGCCGCCAGGATGCGAGCCATTCAAACATAGGTCCCATGTGCAAGGCGCCAGAGTGGGTGAAGGCCGCCCCCCTCTTTGGCAGAGTTGTACCTGCCTGTATGTAGCTGCCGCTCACGCAGGGGTGCAGGGAGCTGTCAACTCACACCCTCTAAGGGCCTCATACATCGGCGAGGGAAAGCTCTCTCTCATCTGCTATGTACTCTTCACGAAGTGGCCCGTCGTACTCTTAACAAGTGACATTGTTTAAGGTTCAAACGATGGATTTATGTCACATGACAAGTAGCTTATGGGCCCCGAGGCACTCTCTCTGTTATAAATTTTGGTCTGTTGCGCCCTTAGCAGTTAATCTCTCCTAGAGCACCTGAGCCATGCAAGATTGGCGGTCACTCTCGTTAGAGACCCTACACTATTAAGCGGTTCAAAACAATAGTTTCCCCTTCAAAAGGGCCAGAATATGAGTTTTCAAATACCAAAAAACAAGGGGAAAGCAAGACCATCATACATTGCATCATACATATTGCATCGTACTTATTGCATCATACACATTGCATCACGTATTGCATCATAGCTGCATCATACATTGCATTCATATCATACGTATGGCCAGAGCAAGATCAAAGATGAAGCAAGGTTACATTGAAGATCTCCGGGTTATGCTTTTATCAAAGCCGCCCATGTAAACATTGCAGATTGTTTTGTTTGAGTTTTGCATAACTTATCCCTAGAAGATGAGCCACAGATTAAAGCATAAGAAGATTCCAAAGTATATTACAGGGCTCTCTAAGAGCAAAAAAGATTAAAGGCTTATCAGTTTTGCACTTGTTCCGGCTCAGCCAACCGGATTACAATCATTCAAGATAAGGAATTTAATTGGCTGGCGGGTCATCATGCGCCGGATCTTCGGGCTCTTTGATCTGGAGATTATGCACATCCTAGTTGCAGTTTAGTAAGGCTTTGAATTGGGCATCATCGAAAAGTGGATATGGATCAATGTCAGGAGCGAAGAGCGGCTTACGACGTGCAGGGACCAAGTCTCTGGCTTCGAAGGTAGGGCAGCGCAGCCATTGGTTATTTTCGTCATAAGCTGCCTAATATGGAACTAGGTCTGTTTCATCAACCAATATGGAGGCAATCCACCGGGAGTCCTTAACACACTTGGCAT
This sequence comes from Hordeum marinum, assembly GCA_022496015.1. Lineage (NCBI taxonomy): Eukaryota > Viridiplantae > Streptophyta > Magnoliopsida > Poales > Poaceae > Hordeum > Hordeum marinum. The sequence continues at coordinate 209,098,651 of CM039674.1, read as the reverse complement.
AATTGGCTTCCATGAAGTCTAAGCCGTGATCCTTCTTGGAAGGGAATCCGTTCATCATCAATTCAGCAGTTAATTCTGGAGCGAAGGCCAGGGACAGGCTGAGGTGCAGCTATAGCTCCTCTTCTAGCGGCTGATCGCCTTATTTCCTCCACCTGTTTGGGCAAAGTTGATAAGACCTCCAGGACACCCTTCATAAAATTTGGGGACGTATTTGGTAGTCATCGTAGCCTTCATGGTGCAAAGGGCCCTGCTGTACAGTTGCTCTGTCAAGGTGTAGATTTCTTTCAACTTCATCAGACTATCAGAAGATAGCTGGCAGCTTCTTTCGCCTGCAAGGAAAAGTTGAAGGTATAAGCCGCCCGCCGGGTGTTTATTTAATGAGATTATTTTTTGAGCCGCATATACTTACCAAAGATAGCAGTAGTCATCGTAGAGATGTGGTGCTTGAGGGTCTTCAGCTCCGCCGATGCAAGGTTGAGCCGGTCCTCTGCATCACTTGCACGCTTCACTAGGGTGGCTTGCTCCATTTCAGTAGTCTTCTTATATGCATGGAATTCAGCTTGGAGTTTCTCTAGTTCTTCAACAGCCGCCCGCAACTTTTCTTCTGGTATGGCCCGGGCGGTCTGTTGGCCTGACAAGTTCTCCCTCGAGTCGGCTCCTTCACACTCGGCGGTATTCAAAGCTTCCTGCATTTCACAAGTGAAAGGTTATCAATATTAAGTCACCGAATGAAATAACTCATATAAAGTCCCAAGCACATAACAAGCAATATACTTGGCATTTGGGTGCTAATGTCTGTGTTTTCAGTTTCAAGTCTATGATGAAAGTTCCGGCTCATCATTGTCATAATGCTCCGGACTTGGGGGCTACACCCAGGAAAACTTCTTACATGTGAAAGATCCGGATCATCATTATCATAATGTTCCGGAATTGGGGTCTACAATTGGATCTATAACTAAAGTACCAGCTTATATGCAATTTAACCCAGTACTTGGGAGTCACAGGTTAAAGCCCTATATAACAGAATTGAAGGTTTGGAAGACCCGGTCTATTATTTACAATATTAATCCGGTTCTTGGGGGATAAGTACGGGTATAACAGAGAGATGGAAGATGGAAGATACCTCATATTTATTTTTCATCAAGCCAACAAGCTTGCTCTTCATGTTGCGACTGGCAGACAGGCGGTTCAAATAGCCGCCATGTAAGTCGTCTGCAGTCATCTTCTCCAAGGAAGGAAATTCGAAGTCATGTTTCTCAGGAGAATAAGTAGCATATTTGCTAGAATGCTTCATTAGAGTATGGTGTGTGGGAGATTGATAACCTGTCCCAGTGATGGTGACATCAGGGAAAGGTGAGTTTTTAGTGGAAGGCTTGGGCGACTTAGGGTCAGCCGTGGGGCTATCAGAAGCCGCCGAGTGATGACCTGCCAGCTCTGAGGGAGAGGGAGATTGCTCAGGCATTTCTTTGGTAGCGTCAGAAGGTTTAACAGGAGAGTGGGATGGCTCAACAATATTCGGTTGTTGAGTAGTCGAAGCAGCAGTAGACCCACCGGCCTTTGTGCGTTTGGCCTGCACTGTGAGAAAGCAAGAAGTCAGCACATAGTGTAAAGGTGATATAGGTAGTAAATACACGGCAGAGGTGAAAGCTTACTCTAGATTGACTTTCATGGGAGGAACCTTGGAGGCATTTGAGTTGCCAGAGGAAGGAGGGGACTCCTACAAAATCAAATCAGTAAGATACAGTGATAAGATAGCATTACAGAAATATAAGATGGATATTGGGTTCATATTAAATACCTTAGCAAGACGTTTCTGTGGCAGCGGGGCGTTAGTTAAGCCAGTCATGAGGTCCCTAGAGCCGGTACTCCGGGTCTGATGTCGAGAATCGTGTTGTTGTTTTTTCAAGGAAAATTTGGGATCTAAGTAAGCGAGAGGGTGCGAAAAAGGAACTTTTCGGACGACCCGCCATATCTTCGGTTGGGAGAAGTTTTTTGAGTCGGAAGGAAGATAAGTTGCCTCACGGGCATTGGCGTGGCTCATTTCTGTCTCCTCTTGAGTAAAATCGTTGTCAATAAGTTGTATAAAAAGGTGGCCAAGGAAATCAGGTTCTACCTCTGAGTCGTCAAGCTCAAGAAAGTTTTGAGTTGACGTTTTTGGTTTGTGGCCTCGAGTGTTACTCGCTTGAGACTTCTTCTTCGCAGGAGGAGTATATTTTTTTTCCAAAAGCTGGAGTTAGCCTAAAAGCAAGAGTCGCCAAAAGAGATTAAGGCTGCTACAAATATATAATTAAGACGAAGGTGAAAAAGGTTTGAAAGTCGTCCTTACATCTAGGGCTGGGTTAGAGGCGCAGAAAGGCTTTAACCCGTTCTCTTCTATCAGAGTGGTGTGATTGAAGCTGAGGGGATCATTTGCATCACCTGTGTACTCACACAGAAGCCAATCATGCCGGCTCAGTGGTAAGACCTTCCAAGAGATTCAACACCGGGTTAGGTCGATTCCTGTCAAACCGTTCGCCAAGAGGGCTCTAATCTTGGCAAAGGACGAAGCATACTTCGCTCGTGATGTGGCATACATTCGGTCTGGAAGTTCAGTTGTGGTGTAGAGCCGGGTAGGACGATAACCCGGCAGTGCGTGTTCTCCCTCTGGAGAGGTGTCTTTACAATAGAACCAAGTTATGGTCCAATCCTTGGGATGACTTGGCATTCGAACAGCCAGAAAAACCATATCTCTTCTTCTTTGGATGGAGACTCCGCCGAGCTCCAAGCTTGGGCCATCTACCACTTCTGTTTCGCGGTTGACATAAAAAAAGTCATGGAAAATATCAACTGTCGGCTCTTCTTTTAAGTACACTTCGCAAAGGACTTGGAAGTTGCACAAGTTGGAGACAGAGTTGGGGGCAATGTTCCGAGGATGCAATTTAAAGAAATGCAGGACGTCTGGGAAGAACTTGGATCCGGGCAGGCTGAAACCGCGTGCAAGGTGGTCAGCAAAGATGACAATTTCACCCTCCTATGGGATGGGTCTCTTCTCTAAACCTAGAACCCGCCAATGAATAACATTCTGAGCCGGCAAGGTTCCAGTCTCAACAAAATCTTGTAGGAATTGTTCAGAGACTCTAGAGCTGACCCAGTTATAGGAAGAAGATGCCCGAGACATGATGGCGGCTTAAGGCTATGAAAAGTGGCAGTACGCGGCAGGTCAGAAAGAGACTACACAAGCCAAGACTACTAATGAAATTAAATACTGTGATGCTAAGCCGCCGGTATAGTCTATTGGAAGAGCCGGAGGTTTGGTGGCTGGTTAGGTGAACAAGGGCATGATGCAAAAATTTGCTAAGGACCTACAAACAAGTTTTGCATAATAAACTGAAACTACAAGATCTACAGGCAGGGGAAAATAAAATTTTATCAAACCTAGTGGTGAACTGAGGAAGAACAAACAGTCTAGCGTAAGAAGAGGAAACAAGTACAGATCTAGGCTACTATTGACTTTGGATGACTAGCCACAGTGGATAGGCAAACATCACAAGATCTAAAGGGAGTTCATTGGTTGGAATTACGAAGAGGGGCATGTGCACTAGTGGAGGCCGATGAACTTGAGGGGTTCAAGTGCTAAGCTGCGGATCTAAGGGAGGATGAGGAACATACCTTAAAGGATGCGGCAGACATGGGGGAAAGTCTGGAACGTTCAGGTTGATGTAGTGGCTAGGATTGATGACGGCGACGGGGTTCCACCAGCGCGACGGAGCTCGGGAGCGTTGGCGTCGAGAGGAAGAAGAAGAAGTGGGGGCAGCGGAGAAAAATGAGAAGACCCCTCACAGTCCTATTTAAGAGGACGGAAGGCCAAATGGGCGCGTGGGAATCAAGGCGAAGGATAATGACCGACCAAGATGGGCGCCTTGATCTTCGGGACGATCGTTTAATGACAGGATCTGCGGCATATGTCATGGAATCTTTTCAAAATAAATGAAGGTGACGTCTGGGCGGGTTATGTGTTTTCTTTCCCTTTCAGGTAACAAGGGTGTGAGACTCGCTGCAAGTTAAAGGGTGAAGATTGACATGAGCAAGCCCAAATCAATATGGGGCCTAATGTTGGGGATATAACCCTGTGGTAAGACCCACCCAGGAGGGTCCGGTTCATACCTAGGCATCTCGTTCACATATGGGTTAGAAGAGGAAGATTGGGCTGCACGGCGGCTCACCAGATTGGGTGTGACGGAAGCCCAAAGTCAGGAAGAAGATGCAAGATCCAGGCGCGTAAGCCGCCCGGAGACAGCCTACCAGAGTTCGTTTGGTGGCCTAGAGACAGAGTTCGATACGTTTTAAGAGTCGGTATGAGACTTGTGTAACCCATGGTCTCGGCCTCCTATATAAAGGCGAGACCCGGGACGGCTTACATAGGGATCCAATAGATCGAGAGCTAGGTCAAGCGAATACCCTTCCTTGTAATCGATACACCAATTAATACACACAAAGCATGACGTAGGCTTTTACCTCATCTCGAGGGGTCGAACCTGGGTAAATTCGTGTCTTTTGCATCCAACCCCTTTGAGTCCACTGCCTTACCGATGGCCTCGAATCCAAGTCTTCAAACATCTGTCGTGATGAAACCATGACAGTTACCCGCTGTGGGCTGAAGACTCCATGAATGTGGATGGACGATAGCACCACCTATCGGAACCATGGAAAAAATCTTGAGTCCTTCATGCGTTTGATCTCTCTATTTCTACTCCTTACTTCCATGCGAAATGTCTCTACTTTCCGCTGCTATACTTGATGACTTGCATGTGTAATTTTTTTCAAAATTACTATGTAATTTGTACCAAATTGGAAAAGCATATGTCGAAATAAAAAAAATTCAAAAATAGCACCCCGTCGTCCTCTGAGGGGCCGAAAAGGGGCCCATCGGCCTCCGGGGGCCCGAAGAGGGGCCCGTCGGCCTCGTGGAGGCCGCAGAGTGTTAGGGGCACAAAACGTAATTAACATGGCCTCAAATGAAAAAGTTGTCAACAGTAAAAATCTTCGCCACGTCGAATCGGTTGGTTTTGATATAAGAATCGTCTTAATCCGAGGTCGTATGCAACCTATAGAGCCAAAACAAGATCAGGGGTAGAAGAGTGTCAGGGGGAACAAAACGTAATTAAGATGGCCTCAAATGAAAAAGTTATCAACACGAAAAAACTTCACCTCATCAAATCGGTTGATTTTGATACAAAAATCGTCTTAATACGAGGTTGTATGCAACCTGTAGTGTCAAAATAAGATTAGGGGCAGAAGCTGCGAACATGTTGTCTTATTGGTACAATTTGCTATACTTGATGACTTGCATGTGTTGGGTGTCATAGACTAGTTATGTATGCTAAAACTGCCAACATCTTGTCTTATGCTTGAGGTAGTTTTAAATTTTTGCTTGTAGTCAATTCACCCCCGCTAGACATACACTTCTAGTGATCCCACATGGTCACGGAGCATGGTGATCGGAAGATTGCTCTTGAGTGCGAGGAAGGTGATGCTGCATATGGGGAGACAAGTTGTGCCGAGGTGGAGCTCAAGTTCTAGACAGATAATGTTGACCCGGTTGATATGACTCTGTTGAAAAAGCCTAGCAGAGAGTCTGAGCCAGCCCTGGAGTTTGTGGCAGAAGATACCAAGTTGGTGGATTTTGCCACCAGCGACTCATCGAAGCAATTAACTATCAGGGCTAATATGGACCCTGCATAGGAAAGTGCACTCATCTAATTCATCCATGAGAATCGGAACATCTTTGCATGGAAACCTTCTGACATGCCGGGTGTACCGAGGGAATTCGCTGATCACCACCTTAATGTTGATCCTAAGTTTAAGCCAGTCAAGCAATTTCTCCGTCGTTTCAATGAGGAGCAGCGCAAAGCTATTGGGGAAGAGATAGCCCACCTCTTAGCAGCAGCGTTCATCGTGGAGGTGTTTCACCTGGTGTGGTTGTCTAATCCCGTGCTTGTACTTAAAAATAACGACACGTGTCGCATGTGTGTGGATTACACAGATCTTAACAAGGTTTGTTGGGTTGACCCGTTTGCTCTCCCTCGCATTGACCGGATCATTGACGCCATGGCGGGTTATGAGAGCTTATGTTTCGTGTATGCTTATTCGGGTTACCATTAGATCAATATGGCAGTTAAAGACCAAGAGAATACATCTTTCATCACGCCTTTTGGAGCTTCCTGCTATGTGTCCATGCCCTTCGGCATTAAAAGTGCAGAGTTGACTTATCAATGCTATGTACAGAACTGTCTTCATAATCAAACTGGGTGCAATGGTCATGCTTATATGGCTGATATTGTGGTCAAGCCAAGGAAGAAGGAGACTCTGCTTGGCGATTTGAAGGAGACTTTTGATAATCTATGGGTTTACAAGATGATGCTTAATCTGGCTAAATGTGTCTTTCGTGTCCCTGTCGGCAAGCTCCTAGGTTTTCTGGTTCCAGAAAGAGGTATTTAATCTAACCTGGATAAAATAAAGGCCATCACCTCATTGTCTAAGCTGGCGTGTGTTAATGATGTCCAATGCTTGGCGGTTCGTATCGTCGCCTTAAGCCGATTCATTAGCTGCCTGGGCGAGAAGGCTAACCCTTTATATCAGATGATGAGGAAGACAGATGATTTTGTCTTGAGTGATGCTGCCGATGGTGTGTTTGAAGCGCTCAAAAAACAATTAGTTGAGCCGCCAGTTTTGGCCGCTCCTACAGAGAAGGAACCACTGCTCCTGTATTTGGCGGCTAATAACAGGGCTGTCAGCGCTGCAGTTGTTGTGGAGCGCAAGGAGGCAGGGAAAGAGTATCCGGTCTAGAGGTCGATTTACTATGTCTACGAGGTTTTAGTAGAATCCAAGCAAAGATATCTGCATTGGCAAAAGCTGATATGTGGAGTGTTCATGGCAAATCGCAAACTGAAGCATTATTTCCTCGGACATCTGATCAAGGTGGTTAGCTCTGATCCTTTGGGAGATATCATTCAAAATAGAGAAGCCACCGACATAATTGCTAAGTGGGCACTCGAGCTTGGGCCTCTTAATTTGAGGTACGTGCCTTGAAGATCTGTCAAGTCTCAAGCCTTGGTTGATTTCATAAAGGACTGGATGGAGTGTCAAGCGCTCGAGAAGAAGCCGGATAATACATATTGGACGATTCACTTTGATGGATCCAGACAGTTGGAAGGATCAGGGGCTGGAGTTGTTTTAACTTCCCCTAGAGGTGACAAGTTTTGTTATGTGTTATGGTTAATGTTTTCTTGTACTAACAATGTACTCCGAGTATGAAGATTTACTTCATGGGCTCCATGTGGCCAAGGAAATGAATCTGAGCCAGGTTAGATGCCTGGGCGACTCAGACCTTGTGGCTCAGCAAGTTTCAGGCACGTGGGATTCTAAGGACCCTCGTATGGCGGCTTATCGCTAGGCGATTGACATCATTGCTGATCACTTCAAGTGTTATCACATGGATCATATTGATCGTCGAAAGAATGAGGTAGCTGATGCATTGTCAAGACTGGGGTCTCAGCACAAGCCGGTGCCTCCTAATGTGTTTCTGGACGTATTGCATCACCCGTCAGTAAAATTACCCTTTGAGGAGGATCTCGATGTACCTAACCCAAAGGGACAATTGGTGGCGGCTCTCCGTGCTATTCTTGATTGGACGTTGCCTTATCTGACGTATCTGACTCGTGGCAAATTACCCAAGGATGAGACCTTGGCGCGACAAATCGTGAGACGGTCCAAGTCCATGACTTTCGTTAATGGCGAGTTGCACAGATGCAATGTGACTAGTGTTTTTTAGCGTTGCATTTCCCCGGAGGAGGGCTAGGAAATTTTACATGAGATACACGCCGATGACAGTTGTCATCATGCCGGCTCAAAATCTTTGGTGGCCAAGTCTTTCCGACATGGTTTCTTCTGGTTAACGACTCAGAAAGACGCGGTTGTCAGAAATCTGGACGACGAGCCCATGTGCCAGCTCAGGAGTTGCGAATGATTCCATTCACCTGGCCGTTTGCGGTCTCGGGGCTTGATGTGGTTGGACCCTTTACGAGGTCTAAAGATAAGAAGACCCACCTTTCGATGGCAGTTGAAAAATTTACCAAATGGGTTGAGGCTGAGCCAGTCAGCAAGTGTGATGCAACCACGACAGTTTAGTTTGTCAAGAAGCTGATCTTTCATTTTGGTTACCCTCATAGTATCATTACTAACAATGGTACAAATCTATCCAAGGGGGCTATGAAAGCATTCCGTGAAACTGAACATATCCGCCTTCATGTCTCCTCCGTGGCTCATCCACAATACAATGGTCAGGTAGAACATGCTAACTAAGAGAACTTGAGAGGGATAAAACCCCGGCTTATGGTTCCTTTAGAGCGAACACCGGGTTGTTGGGTGGAGGAGTTACCTTCAGTTCTTTGGAGTATTAGAACCACCCCCAACAGGTCAACAGGCTATATGCCTTTCTTCATGGTTTATGGTGCGGAAGCTGTTCTCCCAAGTGATATCCACCATGACTCGCCCAGGGTGGTGGCTTATTGTTGAAGCTGATAATGAGACGGCGCGTCAAGACGCGATATATTCTTTGGATGAGGAGCGGGATCTCGCAACAGCACGATCGGCGATTTGTCAGCAAGATCTGCGTCGCTATCATAGCCACAGAGTCAAGACCCGGACGTTCCAAGAAGGCGACTTAGAGCTACGTCTGATTCAAGATCATATAGATATGCATAAGTTATGTCCCCCTTGGGAATGACCTTTTATGGTTAATAAGAATCTCAACAACGGGTCATATTACCTCATTGATATACGGGAGAGCAACGAGTAACGCACTTCCGAACAAGAGACTAGCAGGTCATGGAATATTGCTCATCTCCGGCCTTACTATACTTGAGTCTTTGACTCTCATCAATGTACATACATCTGTCATTGTATATACCTTTTTAAATATAATAAACTTGGCATCCCCACAATTCGGGGCCTTTGTCATTTTCGTGCAACATGTTTTGTGCAAAAGAGTTGATCACTCAATAGGTCACTTGGGGGCTTCCAACCCACTGGGTTTAGCTTCCATACCCTCTTTACCGGCTTCCATGGCATACTTGGGTTAAACCTGCCTGTTTGCAACTTGCTACTCCACCATGTGACCCGCCAAACTCTTATCAGTTAATCTCGAAATAAAGACCCTGAACTTGTCAAGGTTCTTGACAGTCAATCTTGCAAAGAGACACTATACTGTTTAAGGTTAAAACGGAGGCTTATGTCATGAAAGGGCAGGCTTACACAAAGCTAGGATAAACTCGCTATGGGATTTGGGGGTACTCATGTCCTACTGTAGTGTCTCTGCTATATGGCTTGTTTGTACTCTTAACAGTCAATATTTTTTAAGACCCTGAACTGGCTAAGGTTAAAATGATGGATTTATGTCTCGTGAGAGCCGGCTTATGAGGTTTTGGCAGTCATGCCTAAAATTTTGAAAAGAACAGAACTTGAGTTTTTCTCAAGAGTATAAAACAAGAGTTATCCTCTTTGGGCTGTGCATTCAAAGCCGCCTAAACAATTATAGAGAATATATAAATACATCTTCGATCTTGTTATTTTACACGTCTTGTCTTTCATGATAAGCCGCCACCAAGCATCAGGAAGTATGATCATAGCAAAGTAAATAGAGGATGGATAAGTATGATGGTTGTTCAAACACCAAATGTGCATGAAGGGACGACCCAGGCAATTGGTTTTTACTACTGCTATTACAACTCACAAGGCTATCTAAGAGCCCAAAATCTGTGGACTTAAGTCTTTCGCAAATTTTTTAACCTGGCAAACCAATACGGCCGGGTTACCTTCATATGGGACCAACTCCTTACTTAACTCGTCTTCGGTCTCCTGTATCTAAAGTTTGTCCACATCCCAGTTGTAGTTTGTTAAGGCCTCGAATTTGGCTTCGTCGTGCAAGATTGGAGATGGGTCAACATCAGGGGCAAAGAGGTGCTTACGACATTGAGGAATCAAGTTCTTTTCTTCAAAGGTGGGCCCTCGAATGCGCTTGTTATTCTCAGCATAAGCCGCCTAATATGATGACATGTCAGTTTCTGTGGGCAACCGGCTCGCCAGTATTCGTGATGCCTTCATGCAATGTGCGTAGTCTTCTTGAGTGAACTTTGAGTCATTGTCCTTTAGATGAGGAAAGCCATCCGTCATTTCTGCTGGGTTAAGCTCGAGAGCAATATCCAGTGACCGGATTAAAGCGGCCATTGCACCTTGACGGGCGGCAGATCTCTTCAGTTCTTCTAGCTGCTTCGGTATGGTAGAGAGGCACACCGGCACACCTTTGATAAACTTTGGCACACACTTTTCACCCATAACAGCCCTAATAGTGAAAAGTCTTCCAGCATACAGCTGCTCAGTGAGTGAATATAAAGCTTTCAGCTTTACAAGGTTGTCGTCTGAAAGCTGACGAGTTCGTTGACCAGCGCACAGTCAAATCTTATAAGCCGCCCGGAGAAATTTTTTAAAAGACTATTTGCTAGGAGTATTCATAGTCAAAAACACTTACCAAAGACAGCTTCAGTCATCTGAGATATATGGCGCCTCGGATTGTTAAGCTCTTCAGTGATGGGTTGCAGTTTACCCTCGGCGTCTTCTGCGTGTTTGGTTAAGGCGGATTGTTCGGCTTCAGCAGATTGTTTCTAGGCTTCAAAGTCCGCCTTGACCTTCTCAAGCTCTATGGAGGAGAGCTGCTATTTTGACTCAACTTCAGCCCGGGCGTCTTGTTGCAAAGCAAGATCCTTCTTATGGTCGGTGAAGCTAGACTCGGCCACGTTTAAGGATTCCTGCACAGTACAAATGGTCAAGAAGAAGATTCATTCATTTTTAAGCCACCAGAGCATTGTACGATAACACTTGGGGGCAATGAATAAGGATACTACAAGTCTCATGTAGATTGCAGGCTAATGTGTATCAGTTGTTCCAAGGTTTACAATTCAAATAGGACCCAGATCATCCTCATGAAGATGACCCGACCCTTGGGGCTACACTTTCCTCTTACTTTATGTTAAGTGATGGCTCATTATTTACATAATGACCCGACCCATGGGGGCTACATTTGGCTCTTAATCTATGTTAAGTACCGGCTCATTATTTACATAATGACATGACCCTTGGGGGCTACTAGACCGTTCATTGAAATCTACAAACGGCTGAAGACCCGGCTCATTTTTTGAGAAAGTAAGCCGGTTCTTGGGGGCTACGTAAGGATATAAGAAAGTCACATAAGGTTGAGTACCTCGTATGTTTTCTTCATCATACCAACTAAGTTGGCCTCCATGTATCAACTTGTGGAGAGGCGGCTCATATAGTCAGAGTGTAACTCTTTAGCAGTAAGCTTCTCAAGATTAGGAAGATCAAGTATAATCTTCTCCCTCTCAGGTGAATCCATCTCATCCTTGCTGGTATGCTTGGTCAGCACAACAAAAGGAGCTGGAGACTTATAAGCCGCCCAATGACGGTTACATCTTCATGAGAAGTCGTGTCTTGAGGTACTGGCTGAGGGTTGGGCGTGATAGCCCAAGTGCTGTCCCTACCTTATTTGGCATGTAACCCCATGTATGAATCTTGTCGCATGAGCCTAATGTATGATTAGCACCTTCTCATTCATGTGTTGTTTGCATTCATGCATCATTCATCCATCATAGCATTCATCATAACTTGCTTGCCCTCTCGTGTCTTGGTTTGATGTGGTGTTATGTGAGTGTGCTTTGTGTCATGTTGGTGTAGAGAATGGTAGGGGTGATGTGAGCAACTCCTCTTCTTCTTCCCCTCTCTTCTCTACCTCAACATCACCTTCCTTCTTCCCCCTCTCTTCATTTAAATATTACGAGCAGATTTAACTTGCTGTTTTAATTGTTTAAATTTTTTCAAGAGGTGGCCCTAATATTCTTATGAATTGCCAGGGTGATGCTTTTGTTGTTTGGGTTTTGGGTTTTATTTAAACAGGAGCTGCCCTTTGGTTAAGAATTAAAATAACTTGCTAAATAATTCAAGGTAATATTTTATTAAATGCAACAGATTATTTTCCTTACAAAAGTATTTTTGTTCTGCTCAAAACCATTTTTAAATGCCCTGGGGATTTATTTTTGTGCTGCTGGTTTATAAAATAGAAAAGCTCCTCCTGTTTGTTTTCAGAGAGAGAGAGACGAGCAGTTGGGCCTGTTTTCCCGCGGCCCAGCCCACGTGAGCAGGACAGCTACCTGCTCCCGTCCCCTTCTCCGTCAGTGCGGTTCAGAGAGCGCGTTCCTGCCGTCGCTTTTCCATCGCCGTCGCTGTCAGCTCGTGGGTTTAAAGCCCCTCGACGATCATGCCCTCCCCTCGCCTAGGGTTCCGCCTTCCGGCGCCACCTCCGCAGCCTCCTTCTTCCCCTCCATATCTCTCCCGCCTCTCTTCTTCTCCCCTGCAAGGTAAGTGTCAAGAGTTTCAGAGAGTGCAGCAACGTCCGCCGCTCGTCATCGCCACATCTCCGGTGGGCGGCGACCGTGGTGGTGATGGCGTGGAGCTCGGGTGCTGACGCGGGTTCCATCCCCACCGCTAGGGGCCCCGTAGAAGCCCTGCGTCGCCGTCTTCTTCCCCTGCTTCGTCTCCGGCCATCTCCTTCCCCTTCGTCGACTCCGTCGTGACCGGCTCGTCGTCGCCTTCCACCAAGGTGAGCCGCCGGTCCCCGTAGGCCTTCTCCTCTGCGCGTAGCTCGTAGTTGCTCGCTGCCGTTATCTGTCACCACCGAGAGCAAGTCAAGCACCCACCACTCGCGTCCTTCCTCCTCACTGCAAGGTGAGCAGGGGAATGGACCCGTTGGTTATTCCCGCACGCATGTGAGTAGTTGGGGTTGCCAAATCCGCCGTGCATCGCCATAATTCCCCGCCGTCGTTGCCTGTCGCCGTTGCTCTGTTTCGGGTTCAGTTTCGTCAGTTAGGTTGTATGTGTGTGTGTACTAGTGGCGATGTGCCCCTCCTCTGTTACCAGCCGATGCCGTAGCGAAGTGGTAGCGCCTGTGCATGGAGACCAGGAGGTCTCGGGTTCGATCCCGAGCCCCTCCCCTTTTTGTGTGTTTTCTTTCCTTTTCTTCTTTTTTTGCTTTGTGTGATCTTCTCGCACATATGTGGAGTGTGTGGTATGTATAGGGTAGTGTGTATGTGTTTGTGTGTGTATGTTCTACATGCACTCACTTGTGTAGGTGTGTGTCTTAATTGATATGTGAGTGTGTGTATGTGCATGTGTATGCATATGCATATATGGGTGCAGATGAATGTGTGTGCTTATACAAACATACATGTGTATGTGTAGATGTAGTTGTGCAAGTGTGTGTAGTGTGTAGGTGTGTATATGTGTATGTGGGCATACATGTATGAAAGTGCATGTGTGCCTATATACACACATGCTTGAGTGTGGTGTTCTTGTGTGTGTGGTGTGTAGGTGTAATGAGAGGTGTGTGTATGTTATACATACACACACATGTGCATGAGTAGCTCCATGTGTAGGTGTTCTCTTTTATGTGCATAGTAAGCATAGTTTCTCTTCTAGTTAGTTTCATCCTTGCAATGATGCTATGCCATGATATGATGTTCCTAAGTTTCTATTTAACCATTTCCAACAAGTGTCAATAGGGTACATGCCCATTTGGGTCATTTTCATTAATGCACATAAGTGTCATAAGTCACCCATGCCTTAGGAGGTCAATTTCGACCTAGGGTTACTCCGACTTGCTCCATGCAAGTATAGGGGTATGAGTAATGATTTTGGGGTAGAATCAACCCAGAAATGTATGTGAAGTCAGATTTGACTTTGGGACAACTTCACAAAACTGCATTTTTATGCTGTGATGCCCTTTTGTCCATTTAATATGATTTAATCTATGAATGGTTTTAAGTTCTTGCCAACATGGAAGTGGTATTTAAAGTTGCTGGGAATGCCGCAGTATTTTATTTATTTATGCTAAGTCACCAGGTCAGTGGCTACCTTGTTGTTAAGTTGCTATGATGATGTTGTTTTCTGCCAACCTGAAATATGGCTAAGTCTGGGAAATCTGTAGTTATTGTTATGCCATGAAGAGTGGGTTGTATCTAGTGATATGTTTTGAATTTGCTCATGATTAGTGTTAGTTATTTGTATTGATTATATTTGTATACCATCCTGTTAATTTTCATGTCAATAGGAGCTCTCTAGCATATTTAACCAGTGCTGTCAACTTGCTACTTTATTAACTCAGATTCCAGAAAACTGGAATTTTCACAAAGTCCCAGAAAACTGATTCATCATGCCAACTTGATTGCTTCATGCATATTGATGTGTGAATCCTTTGCTAGTTGTGTAGTTGGATACGTTGATGCATATGTTGAGTAGATTCTGTCAATATCTTGTTTGTGACTGTAGGCTTCCTGTAGCTCAACTTGTGAGCTTTAGAAGTAGCTATGTTGCTGTTTTGTGGCATATTTGGTGTTTTATTGTTTCGTGACTTGTGGGAGCTATGCTCCATGGAATTGATTGATTCTTGAGTCTATTGTTATTGGTTTTTCATCACCTATCCATTGGCAACCTTGGAATGCAAAGAAGTAGCCCAGGTCTTGGTTAACTTGTGTTTTGCCTCCGTACCTTGTCGTGAGCGTATCTTGAGAACCGTAGCTCCATTTCTTGCGTTCCTTATATGCATTTCTATCGATTTTGCATGATGCATACATATTTGCCATGTTCATGCATGTCTAAACAACTTAACATGAGGTTTTGACGAGATTCATTATAAGCAAACTTTGCATCTCAAACATGACTAGTTTTGGATTGCCATGGTGAATTCGTCATAAATGATTCATGCATCATATTGTTTGTGCATTGCACCTTGGTTGGATGTTTATTGTTTATGTTTTTCTTGGGTAGACGCGAGTGTTGATACTGAGTTCGAGGACCCTGGAGTGTACCACTACGAGGATCCCGCTACTTGTTCCGCCGAAGAACCAACAGACAAGATGATAGTACCCGGATCCCGATACGATTTTTGCTTGCTAGTTTCTCTCTCTTATCGTTACAATTGCATTACCTACCACTTGATATCAGCCCCCATGTTGCCATGACACCCTCTAACCTCCACATCCTAGCAAATCTTTGATTGGCTAAGTTACCGCTGCTCAGCCCCTCTTATAGCGTTTTAGTTGCAGGTGCAGGTTGTTCCGTGTGATAACACGGATTTGGATATCACAATAAATTATGTTATTTAATTTAATGCACATATATATCTTGGTATTGGTGGAAGGCTTGGTCCTTTGCTCTGTGATTTGTTCCGCTGTTACCGTCATTAGTTCCTTGTTACCGGTGTTATGGTTTCCATATTTTGCGCTCCTAAGATGCTCGGGGTTGTTATGGGGACCCCCTTGTTATTCGGTTGAGATTAAAACTTGTCTAGCAAGACCCAAGATTGGTACTACATCTGCTAAATAACTTAATAAACTTGCATAGGGCTTTGCAACCCCGTGGACAATTTAATGAACCCCCCGGGCCAGTGCTCCGCATGAGTGTTGGTCCAAAAATGTCAACAGCCGGTGGACACCAGGGGCATCTCTATGTCTGGACTACCAGAGGTTTGGACAATCCGTCGCGTCTTGAGACTGAGATACACGGCTCTTATCGGGTTCGTGACACGTCGGGTGGTCTTGCTAGATCTGTTTTACCTTTAACGGATGTCTCGCTTGTGGACTCTGAATTTCTTCGGGTTTACTCGAGGTGTTGGAATTCCTTTGGAATTACCTATGATGATCGCGAGATCTTTAATTTTGTAATGGATTAGTTGGAGCACCCCTGCAGGGTCAAATCTTTTGGAAAGCCGTGCCCGCGGTTATGTGGCAACTTGGATATTTGTTTAACACCCGGTTCTAGTAAACTTGAAGTAAACTCTAATTAAAATACACCAACTGTGTGAGTAACCATTATCGTCTTTGCCCGTGAACATGATTCGAGAGAGAACACGGTGGGGTTGTGTTTGACGTAAGTGTTCAGGATCTCATAGAGGTCATACTAGAATCGATCGCTCATCGTAGGCCACTCATATTTATTTCCGTGTTACGTAAGTTAGCCACCATATATGATTAGCCACCAAACACTTACTACTTCCCACCTTAAACATGAATAGTCTCGGTACCCGGGAACATGATAACTGAGTCCCCTGTGGCTCACAGTATACTACAACACTCCAGGTACAGGTTCAGATGAGTTCGTGCAGGATGATCTCACCCAGCTGCAGTGGGAATATGATGAAGAAAGAGGCAGGATGTACATGACGTATCCGGATGAGTAGAGGACCTAGTCGTGATCTTTGGGATAGCTTGGTAGTATCATTTGCAACCGCTTTTATCGTTTGATTCCGTCCGTAGTCGGACCCTGTGTTCAACTTGATATTATGATTTGAGTGACATTGTAAGTTAGCATGTGGCGAGTGTAAGCCAATTCTTGTATACTCATCTCTTTCAGTATTGTATGTTGTGATGATACTATTCTTGCTAACGGCAGGATGCACATCTATCCCTTGCGAGGCCCTCGTGTCTTAAAGTGGATAGGCGCGCATCTTGGGCGTGACAAGTTGGTATTCAGAGCCATATGACCATAGGAGCCTTTTTCTTGTTCGAACTTGGCCGAATCGAGTCTAGTTAAAACTATTTTGAGTCTAGCTATATTGGAGAGTAGGATTCTTGTTACTCCTCTTCTATGCTCTCGTGAGGTATCTGACTTAGGAATTTTATTTCTACTCCTCTTCTCCGTCAATTTTTTTAGGATCACGCGGGTATTTTGGAGTCTATATGATGCCGATATGACAGGGTTCTGTCTTGGTCCCTCCTGTCTGACTTGATTTCTTCTGGGGAGTCGAGCTCTAGGGAATGTTGGCACATCGCTATCATTCAGCTTCCTTGATATCTTAGGATGGAGAGTGTTCAGAATTACTTCAATACTTATCGTGGTGAGATAAGGTCGAAGTCACCCAGTATTGGGGAGGCGTCCGGGGTACCACCGTGGTTTAGTATCATTGTGAGTCCGAGGATTCGATATTAGATGAGTTTGTGAAAGCCTCTGGTTATGTGTTGAAGGATGGATACAGTTGGGGTGTAGGATTGCTAGTTGTGTGAGATATTTCCTCCTTGTATCCTCCACACCGGATTGCATAACCAGAAAGTTTTCGGAAGTTCATAGGTGGGAAATCTTGTAGTCATCAAGGATCATCTTCTTCAGATGTATATGGGTATGTACATTTTTTCCGAGCGCTTAGCTCAATACTTTTGTGTTATTGCAAGTGGCTTTTATATCTGATGATGTTATCATGAATCCAAGAAGCAGTCTTACTAATTTTCAGTAGGAAGGCTGTGTTGTTATTTGTTCTATTTCTTTCAAGCATTTGATTCAGCTTTGATTGATCTTATCAATGAGGATCTGATGCGTTTTGTCCATCTTCAGGATGGCTCGACCAACTCGCAACAATCCGGGCCGTGGTGAGGAGCAGACTGATGTTCCACCACCACCCCCGCCACCGCCTCCTCTACCTCCTCCCCTAGACGCTTGGCAAGCTATGATGGCCGCAACCAATGCAAACACCCAGATGTTACCTAGGCTGTTGCAAGACAGGGAGCAAGGTCAACAAGGTTTTCAAGGGAATTTTCAGAATCAGCCTCAGTTTGCAACGCTCAATCAGTTCCTTGCCAACCAGCCCAAGTCTTTCACCTGTTGTGAGCAGCCTTTTGATGCTGATGATTGGCTTCATGATATGAGTAAGCATTTTGAGTGCAGCAATGTCAGGCCAGAGGACTTTGTCAGATTTGCATCGTTCCAGCTCAAGGGTCAAGCGGCTGATTGGTGGCACCAGTACAAGGATTCCAGGGGCGATCGTGTTGTTACTTGGGACGATTTCCATCGTGACTTCAAGGCTCACTACATTCCAACAAGCTTTGTCGAGGAGATGCATGAGAAGTTCAGGCACCTGAAGCAGGGAACCAAGTCTATCTACCAGTACATCATCGAGTTCCAGAATCTAGCTCGTCATGCCAAGCAAGATGTTCCAGATGATAAGGCTATCATCTATCAATTCAGAGGTGGTCTCAAGGATGAGCTTTTGCCAGGGCTTGTTCTTCAAGAGCCTCATGAGTTTGATCAGTTCTACAACATGGCTTTGAAGGTTGAAGTAGCTCATCTCAAGTTGGAGAGCTCCAAGAAGCGTTCAAGGGATTTTTATTCTTCTTCCAGCTCTCAGATGGTTCCCAAGCAGCAGAAGTATTGGGCGCCAAATCCTCTTCCGTTTCATCTTCCTCAGCAGCAGAAGCGGTTTGGTGGTCGTGGTTCTTCCCACCCACCCAACCCAGCATTTCAGCAGAGACCTCAGGCGTCCAAGGTAGTTCTTGTTCCTCCTCGAGGCAATGTTCGTCCGCTCTCTGAGGTGACTTGTCACAAGTGTGGCCAAAAGGGTCACTATGCAAACAAGTGCAACCAGCGGCGTCTTCCGCCTCCTCCTCCTGTCAAGCCTCGAGGCAATGCTATGGTGAAGCATAATCCCAAGTTTGAAAGAGAGAATATGGTGAATGAAGCTGAAGCAGAGCAGTCCAATGATGTGATTATGGGTAATCTCTCAGTCAATTCTATTTCTACAAAAGTGTTATTTGATTCTGGTGCATCACATTCATTCATATCAAGGCCATTTGTTTCTAAGCATTAGTTTTGTTGTGAAGTATTGTCCAAATCTTTGAGTGTGGTGTCTCCGGGTTTGCAAAGGAATTCTCGTTATGTGGTTCGGGATGCTTCTATGAAGATGGGCAATTATTCTTTTCTGGCTTCTCCAATTGTTCTTGGGAATTCCGATATTGATCTCATTCTGGGCATGGACTTCGTGGCTATGAACAAGGCTTATATTGATTGTCAAGCAAAAGAAGTCAAGCTGACTCATCCTTCATAAGACGTGATTATATTCGCGGCTCGCGATGACACAATCCGTCTCTTTGCTCTTAATGAGAAAGGTGAAATCTCGGCGATTTCTCAAATTCCGATGGTGAATGAGTATGAAGATATCTTTCTAGAAGAATTGCCAGGAATGCCTCCACACCGGCCAGTCGAGTTCGTGATTGATCTCGATCCCGGAACTGAACCGGTATGCAAGCGCCCGTATAAACTTGGCCCCGAAGAGCTGAAAGAGTTGAAGAAGCAGCTAGATGAGCAAGAACGTCTGGGTCTGATCAGACCAAGCTCTTCTCCGTGCGGTTGTGGAGTTTTGTTTGTCAAGAAGAAGGATGGTATGTATCGTCTTTGTGTGGACTACCGGCCATTGAACAAGAAGACAATCAGAAACAAGTATCCACTCCCTAATATCAATGAATTGTTTGAAGAACTAAAAGGTGCCAAGGTTTTCTCCAAGTTGGATCTTCTAATGGGTTATCATCAGATTCGCATTCGCGGAGAAGACATTCCCAAGACCGCTTTCAAGACGAGTTTTGGCTCTTATGAGTACACAGTTATGTCGTTTGGTCTTGCGAATGCTCCTCCAACCTTCTCAAGAATGATGAATTTCATTTTCTCTCCATTCAAGAATGAATTCGTCTTGGTCTATCTCGATGATATCCTTGTGTTCTCGGAGACAGAAGAAGAGCATGCAGAGCATCTCCGTCTAGTGCTGGACAAGTTAAGGGAACATCGGTTCTATGCCAAGTTTTCCAAATGTGAGTTCTGGCTCAATGAAGTGGTGTACCTCGGGCATGTCATCTCTGCCGAGGGAATTAAAGTGCACCCTGAGAAAGTTGAGGCGATATTGAAGTGGGAACCTCCTCAGATCGTGAAGCAGCTTCGGAGTTTCCTCGGGCTTGCTAGTTATTGCAGAAGGTTCGTGGCGAACTTCTCTCAGATTGCCAAGCCTCTGTCCAATCTCCTCTAGAAGAGTGTCAAGTATGTTTTGTCTCCTGAGTGTGATGCAGCGTTCAATACACTCAAGCAGAGACTGACTTCAGCTGTAGTTCTTGTTCCTCCGGAGCAGTCCAAGCCTTTCCATGTTTTCTGTGATGCTTCTCTCCAAGGCCTTGGTGGTGTTCTTATGAAAGACAAGAAGATTGTGGCCTATACCTCGCGTCAGTTGAAGCCTGCTGAGAAGAACTACCCCACTCATGATCTTGAGCTGGCGGCAGTTGTGCATGCTCTAATGACTTGGAGGCATTTGTTGTTGGGTAGACCAGTTGAGGTGTACACCGATCACAAGAGCTTGAAGTACATTTTCACTGAACCCAATCTCAATCTTCGGCAATCTCGTTGGGTGGAAATGCTTGAAGACTTCAACCCAAGCATTGAGGATACTCCTGGGAAAGCAAATGTCATTGCAGATACGCTCAGCCGTAAGGCGTACTGCAATAGTCTTATCTTGAAGCCTCTTCAACCCGAGCTTTGTGAAGCCTTCCGCAAGCTCAACCTTCAGATGATTCCGCAAGGATTT
Organism: Hordeum marinum; assembly: GCA_022496015.1. Classification (NCBI taxonomy): domain Eukaryota; kingdom Viridiplantae; phylum Streptophyta; class Magnoliopsida; order Poales; family Poaceae; genus Hordeum; species Hordeum marinum. Next base: position 209,078,160 of record CM039674.1, on the reverse strand, counting down.
CTTGCAAATCTTCAAGTCTCTCTGACTCTGGAAGATCAGATTCGCCAAGCGCAGCTTCTTGACGCTATGGTGAAGAAAGTGAAGAAAGGTGTGGCCAAGAGCATTCCAAAGTATAAGTGCTTTCGTGTTGATGACAAAGATACCTTGTTCTTTGAGGACCGTCTTGTGGTTCCAAAAGGCGATCTCAGAAAGGTTATCATGGACGAAGCACAAAAATCTCTTCTATCCATTCATCCAGGCCGTTCCAAGATGTATAAGGACCTCAAGCAAACCTTCTGGTGGACTCGCATGAAACGTGAAATTGCTTAGTTCGTGAACGAGTGTGATGTTTGTCGCAGAGTGAAGGCAGAGAATCAATGTCCAGCAGGTCTTCTTCAGCCTTTGCATATCCCAGAGTGGAAATTCGATCATGTTGAGATGGATTTTGTCACTGTGTTTCCCAAGTCCAAGAGAGGCAATGATGCCATCTTTGTGGTTACCGACAAGCTGTCAAAAGTTGCTCATTTCCTGCCAGTCAAAGAATCTATCTTGGCAGCTGAGCTTGCAGAGTTGTATACATCAAGGATAGTGTCTTTGCATGGTATTCCTCAGCTCATCTGTTCTTACCGTGGAAGTCTCTTTACTTCTAAGTTTTGGGAGTCCTTCCAGACTGCTATGGGTACCAAGATTCGTTTCAGCATTGCGTTTCATCCGCAGACAAGTGGTCAAGTTGAGAGAGTCAATCAGATCCTTGAAGATATGCTCAGAGCTTGTGTGATTTCGTTCGGCATGAAATGGGAAGACTGTCTTCCATATGCTGAATTCTCATACAACAATAGCTTTCAAGCTAGTTTAGGCAAGGCCCCGTTCGAGATTCTCTACGGCAGAAAGTGTCGTACCCCGCTTAACTGGTCTGAAACCGGTGAGCATCAGATATTGGGCAATGACATGATCACTGAAGCCGAAGAAATTTGCCATGTCATTCACGAGAACCTCAAAGCAGCTCAGTCCCATCAGAAGAGCTATTATGATAGAAAACATTGGGATGTTTCTTTCCATGTGGATGATCTTGTCTATCTCAAAGTTTCTCCCATGAGAGGCACGCAGCGATTTGGAATTAAAGGGAAGTTGGCTCCTCGTTTTGTTGGTCCTTTCAAAGTTGTTGACAAGAGAGGTGGTCTTGCATATCAACTTGAGATTTCTCCTAATTTCGCGAACGTGCATGATGACTTCCATGTTTCTCAGCTCCGGAGATGCTTAAAGACTCCTGAGCGAACCATTTACCTCCAAGACATCGATCTCCAAGCAGATCTTTCTTATCATGAGCATCCATTTTCAATTCTTGAAGAAACTGAGCATAAGACTCGCAACAAGTCTATCAAATTCCTCAAGGTGAAGTGGTCTCATCATTTCGACAAAGAAGCTACTTGGGAACGCGAGGACCTGCTCCGTTCCGAATTTCCGGATTTCTTTAGTTCCTAGGTCACGGGTCGAGATCCTCTTGGAGTGTGGGAGAGTTGTGACAGCTCAAGTGCTATCCCTACCTTATTTGGCATGTAACCCCATGTATGAATCTTGTGGCATGAGCCTAATGTATGATTAGCACCTTCTCATTCATGTGTTGTTTGCATTCATGCATCATTCATCCATCATAGCATTCATCATAACTTGCTTGCCCTCTTGTGTCTTGGTTTGATGTGGTGTTATGTGAGTGTGCTTTGTGTCATGTTGGTGTTGAGACTGGTAGGGGTGATGTGTCATGTTGTGTCAACTCCTCTTCTTCTTCCCCTCTCTTCTCTACCTCAACATCACCTTCCATCTTCCCCCTCTCTTCATTTAAATATTATGAGCAGATTTATCTTGCTGTTTTAATTGTTTAAAAATGTTCAAGAGGTGGCCCTAATATTATTATGAATTGCCAGGGTGATGCTTTTGTTGTTTGGGTTTTGGGTTTTAGTTAAACAGGAGCTGCCCTTTTGTTAAGAATTAAAATAACTTGCTAAATAATTCAACTTAATATTTTATTAAATACAGAAGTTTATTTTCCTTACGAAAGTGTTTTTGTTCTGCTCAAAACCATTTTTAAATGCCCTGGGGATTTATTTTGTGTTGCTAGTTTATAAAATAGAAAAGCTCCTCCTGTTTGTTTTCAGAGAGAGAGAGAGGAGGAGTTGGGCCTGTTTTCCTGCGGCCCAGCCCATGTGAGCAGGACGGCTACCTGCTCCCATCCCCTTCTCCATCAGTGCGGTTCAGAGAGCGTGTCCTCGACGTCGCTTTTTCATCGCCATTACCGTCAGCTCGTGGGTTTAAAGCCCCTCGACGTGCGTGCCCTCCCCTCGCCTAGGGTTCCTCCTTCCGCCACCGCCACTGCAGCCTCCTTCTTCCCCTCCATATCTCTCCCGCCTCTCTTCTTCTCCCCTGCAAGGTAACTGTCAAGAGTTTCAGAGAGTGCAGCGACGTGCGCCGCTCGTCGTCGCTGCGTCTCCGGTGGGCGGCGACCGTGGTGGTGATGGCGTGGAGCTCGGGTGCTGATGCGGCGTTCCATCCCCGCCGCTAGGGGCCCCGTAGAAGCTCTGTAGCGACAACCTCGTCATCGCCGGAAGCCATGCGCTGCCGTCTTCTTCCCCTGCTTCGTCTCCGGCCATCTCCTTCCCCTTCGTCGACTCCGTCATGACCGGCTCGTTGTCGCCTTCCCCCAAGGTGAGCCGCCGGTCCCCGTAGGGCTTCTCCTCCGCACGTAGCTCGTAGTTGCTCGCCACCGTTATCTGTCGCCACCGAGAGGAAGTCGAGCACCCGCCGCTCGCCTCCTTCCTCCTCACCGCAAGGTGAGCAGGGGAATGGACCCGTTGGTTGTTCCCACGCGTGTGTGAGTAGTTGGGGTCCTCGGATCCGCCGTGTATCGCTGTAATTCCCCGCCGCCATTGCCTATCGCCGTTGCTCTGTTTCGGGTTCAGTTTTGTCAGTGATGGTGTATGTGTGTGTACTAGTGGCGATGTGCCCCTCCTCTGTTACCAGCCGACGCCATAGCACAGTGGTGGCGCCTGTGCATGGAGACCAGGAGGTCTCAGGTTCGATCCCGAGCCCCTCCCCTTTTTGTGTGTTTTCTTTTCTTTTCTTCTTTTGTTGTTTTTTTTGCTTTGTGTGATCTTCTCGCACATATGTGTTGTGTATGGTATGTATAGGGCAGTGTGTATGTGTTTGTGTGTGTATGTTCTACATGCACTCACTTGTGTAGGTGTGTGTATGAATTGATATGTGAGTGTGTGTATGTGCATGTGTATGCATATGCATATATGGGTGTAGATGAATGTGTGTGCTTATACAAACATACATGTGTATGTGTAGATGTAGTTGTGCAAGTGTGTGTAGTGTGTAGGTGTGTGTATGTGTATGTGGGCATACATGTATGAAAGTGCATGTGTGCCTGTATACACACATGCTTGAGTGTGGTGTGATTTTGTGTGTGGTGTGTAGGTGTAATGAGAGGTGTGTGTATGGTATACATACACACACACTTGTGCATGAGTAGCTCCATGTGTAGGTGTTCTCTTTTATGTGCATAGTAAGCATAGTTTCTCTTCTAGTTAGTTTCATCCTTGTAATGATGCTATGCCATGATATCATGTTCCTAAGTTGATATTTAAACATTTCCAACAATTATCAATAGGGCACGTGCCCTTTTGGGCCATTTTCATTAATGCACATAAGTTTCATAAGTCACCCATGCCTTAGGAGGTCAATTTTGACCTAGGGTTACTCCCACTTGCTCCAAGCAAATATAGGGGTATGAGTAATGATTTTGGGGTAGAATCAACCTAGAAATGCATCTATGAAGTCAGATTTGACTTTGGGGCAACTTCACAAAACTGCATTTTTATGCTGTGATGCCCTTTTGTCCATTTAATATGATTTAATCTATGAATGGTTTGAAGTTCTTGCCAACATGGAAGTGGTAGTTAAATTGCTGGGAATGTCCCAGTATTTTTGTTATTTATGCTAAGTCACGAGGTCAGTGGCTACCTTGCTGTTAAGTTGCTATGATGATGTTATTTTCTGCCAACCTGAAATATGGCTGTCCGGGAAATCTGTAGTTATTTTTATGCCATGAAGAGTGGGTTGTATCTAGTGATATGTTTGGAATTTGCTCATTCTCAGTCTTAGTTATTTGTAGTAATTATATTCATCTACCATCTTGTTAATTTTCATGTCAATAGGAGTTCTCTAGCATATTTAACCGTTGCTGTCAACTTGCTACTTTATTAACTCAGATTCCAGAAAACTAGAATATTCAGTCCCAGAAAACTGATTCATCATGCCAACTTGACTGCTTCATGCATATTGATGTTTGGCTCCTTTGATAGTTGTGTAGTTGGATAATTTGATGCATATTTTGTGTAGATTCTGTCAATATCTTTTTTGTGGCTGTAGGCTTCCTGTAGCTCAACTTGTGAGCTTTAGAAGTTGCTATCTTGCTGTTTTGTGGCAGATTTGGCGTTTTAGTGTTTTCTGACTTATGGGAGCTATGCTCCATGGAATTGATTGATTATTGAGTCTATTGTGATTGGTTTTTCATCACCTATCCAATAGCTACCTTGGAATGCCAAGAACTAGCCCAAGTCTTGGTTAACTTGTGTTTTTCCTCCGTACCTTGTCGTGCGCGTATCTTGAGAACCGTAGCTCCGTCTCTTGCGTTCCTTATATGCATTTCTATCGATTTTGCATGATGAATACATATTTGCCATGTTCATGCATGTCTAAACAACTTATCATGAGGTTCTGACCAGATTCATTATAAGCAAACTTTGCATCTCAAACATGACTAGTTTTGGATTGCCACGGTGAATTCGCCATAAATGATTCATGCATCATATTGTTTGTACATTGAACCTTGGTTGGATGTTTATTGTTTCTGTTTTTCTTGGGTAGATGCGAGTGCCGATAAGGAGTTCGAGGATCCTGGAGAGTACCACTACAAGGATCCCGCTACTTGTTCCGCAGAAGAACCAACAGGCAAGATGATCGTACCCGGATCCCGATACTATTTTCGCTTGCTAGTTTCTCGCTCTTATCGTTACAATTCCGTTAACTACCACTTGATATCAGCCCCCATGTTGCCATGATAGCCTCTAACCTCCACATCCTAGCAAATATTTGATTGGCTAAGTTACCGCTACTCAACCCTCTTATAGAGTTTTAGTTGCAGGTGCAGGTTGTTCCATGTGATAACATGGATTTGGATATCTCAATAAATTCTGTTATTTAATTTGATGCACATATATATCTTGGTATTGGTGGAAGGCTTGGCCTTTTGCTAAGTGATTTGTTCCGCTGTTACCGTCATTAGTTCCTTGTTACCGGTGTTATGTTTTCCATATTTTGCGCTCCTAACATGCTTGGGGTTGTTATGGCGACCCCCTTGTTATTCGGTTGAGATTAAAACTTGTCTGGCAAGACCCAACATTGGTACTACATTTGCTAAGTAACTTAATAAACTTGCATAGGGCTTTGCAACCCCGTGGATAATTTAATCAACCCCCGCCCCCGGGCCAATGCTCTGTATGAGTGTTGGTCCAAAAATGTCAACAGACGGTGGCCACCAGGGGCAACTCTGTGTCTGGCCTACCGGAAGTTTGGACAATGTGTCGTGTCCTGAGACTGAGATACGCGACTCTTATCGGGTTCGTCGACACATCGGGGGCTCTTGCTAGATCCGTTTTACCTTTAACGGATGTCTTGCGTGTGGACTCTGACTTTCTTCGGGTTTACTCGAGGTGTTGGAATTCCTTTGGAATTACCTATGATGATCGCGAGATCCGTGGTCGATGTTATTCCCGCGGAGTGTGGTTAATTTTGTAATGGATTAGTTGGAGCACCCCTGTAGGTTATGTGGCAACTTGGATATTTGTTTAACACCCGGTTCTAGTAAACTTGAAGTAAACTCTAATTAAAATACACCAACTGTGTGAGTAACCGTGATCGTCTCTGCTCGTGAACATGATCCGAGAGAGAACACGGTGGGGTTGTGTTTGACGTAAGTAAGTGTCCAGGATCTCATAGAGGTCATACTAGAATCGGTCGCTCATCGTAGGCCACTCATATTTATTTCCATGTTACATAAGTTAGCCACCACATATGCTTAGTGCTGCTGCAAACCAAACACTTACCACTTCCCAATCTTAAGCTTGAATAGTCTCGGTACCTGGCACCTGATAGATGTGTCCCTTCTGGCTCATAGTCTACTACAACACTCCAGGTACAGGTTCAGATGAGTTCGTGTAGGATGATCTCACCCAGCTGTAGTGGGAATATGATGAAGAAAGAGGCAGGATGTACGTGACGTATCCGGATGAGTAGAGGACCTAGTCATGATCTGTGGGATAGCTTGATAGTATCATTTGCAACCGCTTTTATCATTTGATTCTGTCTGTAGTCGGACCCTGTGTTCAACTTGATATTATGATTTGAGTGACATTTTGTAAGTTAGCATGTGGCGAGTGTAAGCCAATTCTTGTATACTTATCTCTTTTAGTATTGTATGTTGTGATGATACTATTCTTGCTAACGGCAAGATGCACATCTATCCCTTGCAAGGCCCTCGTGTCTTAAAGTGGATAGGCACGCATCTTGGGCGTGACAGTTGGACGGCTTAGGATCAGCCTCCGGATGAACATCAGGAGTGACAATATCAACATCCACCGGCTCGCTGGGCTGGGGAATTTCATTGCGGGCGCCTTGATCCCTTTCGGACGGCCCACCGGGCGCTTCAGAATTGTCAACCTTCGAATTGTCCGGCTTGGGTGTTTTAGGATGGGCCGATGATTCACCTACTTTTCTCCCTCTAGCCTGAGCCCTGTGAACAAAGTTTGCACCATAAATTGTATGCAAGGACAGAGTGTAAACAAACAGCGTTGGGACGCAAACAAGATTACCCCGGGTTGATAACAAGAGGAGGTAACTTTGAGGCAGTTGAGTCGACAAAAGAAGGAGATGTCTCCTGAAAAATCAAAATTGGCAAATGTGAGTAAGTTACAACAACAATTTCAATGCACAGAATAAATGAGAGCTTAGGCCATGAAATACCTCGGTACGACGCTTCCGAGGAGCCGGAGTATCAGGTAAGCCGGATGATAAGGTGACAGAGCCGTCGCTCTGAGTCCGACGAATGTTGTCACCTTGCTGCTTCTTCATAAGAAATCGGGATCCAAGTAAGCAAAAGGATGTGAACATTTTACCTTCCGCACAGCCCGCCGTATTTTCTTTATTGGTAAAGGTTCCGAATCAGAGGATACAATAGTTACCTCTGTAGCATCAGAATGGCTTGTCTCCACTTCCTCCTGAGAGTAATCAGTGTCAATAAGTTGCATAAAGAGAAGGCTAAGAGAGTCAAGTTCTACCTCCGAGTGATCAAGCTCGAGCAGATCATGTGCAGATGTTTTCTTCTTACGACACGGAGCATAGTCTTTCCCAGCTTTGGTTTTCTTCTTGGAAGCTGCAATCGGTCTCTTCTTCTAGAAGGGGAGTTAGCCTGCACATAAGTTACACAAGGATTAGAATAGAATATGAAATATTAAAATAAGAGGAAATAAAGGGCTCGCTCAAAAGGAATTTTACCTCTAGAGCCAGGTTATGAACATAAAAGGGGGTTAACCTGGTTTTATTGCAAACTTATTGAGGTTCTCCGACAGGGGACTTAACAATTGAGTTAAGATCTTTCTTCATCAAAGTAGTCTGGTTGAAGCATACAGGTTCACCAACTTGACTGGTATACTCACACATTAGCTTGTCATGTCGGTTCAGCAGTAAACTTCTCCAAGAGACCCAACAACGGGTCAGATCAACATCAGTCAGCCTGTTGGCCAACAACCCCTTGAACTTTACAATGCAGGAGCGTATTGGGTGCGCTCTGCGGCAAACATCCATTCTGGGAGGTCAGTGTTGGTGTAGATCCGGGTGGGGCGATAACCCGACAACGGTTTTTCTCCGTCTGGAGAAGTGTCTTTGTAGTAGAACCATGTCCGGTTCCAATCCTTAGGATGAATTGGCAGAATGGTTGAAGGGAAAGCCAAATCCCGAGGATTAATACGCCTCCAAGCTCAAGGCTTGGCCCGGCCGCTATCTCAGTCTGGCTGCTGATGTAGAAGGAGTCCCGGAAGAGTTCAACCATGGGTTCTTATTGCATATATGCTTCACGAAGGATTTGGAAATTGCACAGGTTGGTTACATATTGGGGCCGATATTTTGAGGATGGAGCTGATACAAATGCATGGCATCCCAGAATTATTTGACCTTGGCGTCAAGAAGCATCGAAGAAGATGGTCTGTGAAAACAGCCACCTCCCCTTCGTGAGGTTCGAGTCTAATTTCGGGGCCGGGACCTGCCAATTGATGACATCCCGAGCCGGTAAAGCTCCCATGACTACAAAGTCGTTAAGTATCTCTTCGGTTACCCCAGAACCTACCTAGTCGAAGAGGCGGGAGCTTTGGCCATAGCAGCAGGTTAAACATTGTGGAAAAACATAAGGGAATGGCAGATTAAGAGTACTATATGACAAGGTCGTCTATGACTCAACAATGCTACTTGACAGGTTATGGCTAAGTTATGAGTCGCCATCAACTATAAGTATGAGGCGGCTTGTATCTTTCAAAGGTGAGCTGGCAGACCGATGGAGGGTCAATAAAAGTAATGAGTGCTGATTACTACTAAGAATGGACAAACATGTTTCACAATTTCTTGCTACATTTACGAATCTACGGGTGAAAGATAAATAGATAAAATCCTAAACCTAAGAAACGACAACGAAGAATCTAACAGATAATGCTCAGATTTGTAAAGGGGTAGATCTGATCTAGATACAAAAAGCATTCGATGGAAAGCACCGCGCGAGTTTACTATTGTTCCCAATCCTAGATGGTTATTGTCTTAAGCAATGATGTGAAAGCTCCGATGAACTTGGAAGAACTCCGATGAACTCCGAAGAACACCGATGGACTAGTTCAGATCTGAAAGGAGAAGGATTATGGAACCTGGAAGATGTAGGGAGCGCGGGCGTGCGCGGGCGAACTCTAGTCATAGTGAGGTTGATGCAGTAGCTGTTGATGAGGAAGGCTGTGAGGGTCCAATGACGGTGACGGAATTTCGGTAGAGAGATTCGTATGGAGGAAGAAGGAGTGGCTCGAGGAGAACTAAAGAAATGTTTCCCTCGTGTCTACTTAAATGGGGATAATGGAATAGCAATAGTCCAATGAGGGAATCGAGGAGACACAATGATGACTAAGCATGAAAATGCCTCAATTTTCAGGTTGACCGGTTAATGCAAAGATCCTTCATGACATCATTGGGATCTTTTGGATATATCCAGGATGATGTCATCCATTTTGTATGGCGGGTCATGAAGATTTATTTCGAGATGAAGTGATTGTGAAGAGGTACAAGACTCGCCAACTGGAGGATTTGAAGATTACCATGAACGGATTCAAATCAATCCGGGGCCTAATGTTGGGGATATAATCCCGTGGAGAGACCCGCCCAGGAGGGGACGGGTTAGGAAGTTGGCGGCTTGGACACGAAGGCCTTAAGCAGGCCGGAAGACCAAGATAAGCCCGTAAATCATTCACAGATGGGCCAGGCGGAGGCCGAGAGCCAGAAGACAAATTATGACCCGGAGGTGTAAGCCGCCGGCGATGACTTTCCCGATAAGGCAAGGCAAGTTAGAGATGAGCTCAGTTACTAGATGTAACCCCTCCCGGACTCTTGTAAGCCTAGGGCCCCAACCTATGTATATAAAGGCTGGATCCCTTGACGGCTTAGGTACGAAACAATCTATCGAGAACTAGGTCAAGAAAATACGCTCCCTTGTAATCGAGATCCAATCAATATAACACAAATCATGACGTTGGATTTTACCTCTTTCTGAGGTTCCGAACCTGGGTAAACCCGTGTCTCTCGTCCCGATCAACCCCTTCGAGTAAACCGCCATAGCGATGACCTCGAACCTAAGTCCTTTAACTAGGACATCTGTGGTGACAAAACCATGACACTTACGTTGGAAGGCATCGTCTATCTCACCCCCCGAGCTTAATGCCCAGGCTCCTCTTTTGTCCCACCACCATCTCCACCTTGGTGCGGGCCGCCTCCTTCTTCCGAAACTCCTCTCCGAGACGACTCACCTCAGCTAGAAGGTCAACCACATACTGGTTGGCCTCGGCCGCCTTCTTGATGGTCTCCGTCCTGGTCGCTGTCTCCCATTGTAGGTCGGTGTCGAGGCGCTCCTACATGGACTGGCCATCGACAACTAGCTCCCCCAGCCACTCCTTCTTGATCGTGGCCGTCTCAAGGTCGTTGGACAATTGGTCCCGCTCACGGTCCAGCTCATGCCGCTTTTGCCGGGCCTAGTTCAGAGCGACGAGCTACTCTATATCAAAAAGAAGCCGTAGACACCCAGGTAACACCAAATTCAAAAGATCTGGCCTAGCTACCATGTAGCCAGCCATCCGGCCCAAATCTCGGGGACTGCACCCAGTGGGTGCGCTAGCGCACCCCACTGGATTAGACTTACCTCGAGCCTTCTTCAAGTCCTCTTGATCCCGATAGTAGGCGGTCTTACCAATGCGATGCAGCGCGACGGCCTCCTTGAAAAGCATCTCCTGCCCGGCTATTCTCGTCCTGCACCGTGCGACGAAGCAATGGGTCAGAACATAACTTAGAAGAAAGATACGGCCTGGCTGCCATGTAGCCGCGCAATCGACCCGAATCTTGGGGACTACACCTAGTGGGTGCGTTGGCATGCCTCCACTGGAAAGAAGAGGAAAAACAAAGGCCAAGAGAAGCTAACCTCCATCGTTGCTTCCACATGCTGAAAGTCGTTCTTCACAGCCTCGACAAATCGGGCGAGCCCATTGCGATAGGAGGCCATGATGCGGGCCGGTCCAGCCGATGCACGGGCCTGCTCTCCCCCCAGGAAGTCCGGCGTGGCCGGGCAACGAGCTAGCTCTGACCAGTCCTTCAGGACGTCGTGCATACACCGCTTCGCGTGACCTGACCCATCGACTGATGTTCCCATCATGCTCTTAGTAACTACGAGGGCCCAAGGGTTGACCTCCTTTCCCCCCACTTTCGACATGGGCAGCATCGGCACCGTCTGGCCTGCCTTGGCGGCTGCGCCCGTTGGCACGTCGTCACCTCTAGGCGCCTTCTTTGCCGCCGCCAGCTCTTTCGGTCACTCATCCATGCTCACCTCGACTAATGTTGGGTCCGTAGCAGGAACTGTCTCCGGCTCCACCGTCTAGACCACCTCCACCGGCCGGACCACCTCCATGTTTGACGCCCGCGGCTCAGCCGGCTGCGGCCTCGGCATCAGGTCCAACTTCGTCCCCGATTTTTTGGCATGCATCAGCTTGTATTGCTGCTTCCGACGTCCTTCCCCAGACGCTGCCGAATGCCTCTCGTGCAGCCTTGATGGCAGCAAGCCACTTCTTCTCTACCCGCACCATTGCCGCATGCTCTTGGTCAAGCATCTCGGCCGCGTCGATGGGACCGACGCCCATGCTCGGGTGAGGCAGTTCAACGATGTCGCTGAAAGGAAAAAATATCTCCATGAAAAACCCTCACAAGATAGTGAACTAGAAACCATAGTGCACAATGGGACTCGCCTGACGATCACATGGGTCTGACGCCTGGCCTAGGATGACGGCCGGATGTCTAGTGGGAGGGGGCAGTGCGCGTATTATTCCAAAGCGGATGATGCGTAGGCACCGGTGCCTCAGCCATTCTCTTCTCATGCCGAGACGCGTCGAGCGCCCGACGTCCTCTTGGTAGCTCCTTCTCCTTTCCCGCGACTCCCTCCACATCGCGGGAAGGGGTGTGTCTAAAACCCGAACATCATCATCATCATCATCATCAGTCCACTCCCTAATCATGAGTTCAAGGTAAGACTCAATAGCCGGTCCTGACCCGCCAGCTCCAGTGTCACCGGCTGCCTTGCCTTCATTGGCCTCCCTACAGGACTCGGCATCCTTGCCGATGTGCTCAAAGTCTGCCGAGTCGGACTCCTCCCGGTCCGCGTCAAAGATCTAGGGATGGGATCCATCCGGCGTGTTCTTCCACACAAACTGATGCGACCATAGCCGTCGCAACACATAAGCACGATGGTCAACAAATAGAAACCAAGATCAAGGGTCATGACAAGACATACCATGGGCACCGGGTCGAGCCAGCTATAGGGCACCTTGCAATAGTGCCAGGTTTTTCTCTCCAACTTGAAGTTGGCTATGTGGTTGACCCGCGCGACCAGTTTGGCCGGGGTTAACTCGAAGGTGGATAGCCGACATGGGTCTTTTCGGCCTCCCACGTCACACATCAGATGCGGCCGATCCTGCAGCGGCAACACCCGGTGGTCGATGAAGGCAGCCAACTGATCTGCGGTGACCAGCCCCTCATCGCTCTCATCGCCTGCAGCCGGCCCATGATCCGGGTGAGCTCGTCATTGTCCATGTTCAATGCACAGTTCAACTCGATTGGCGGTGTATTGGCGAAGGCCGGTAGCCAGATGATGTCTAGGGCTGGGTTGACATTCTTCACATAAAAGAACTACTTCTGCCACATCTTGACCTAGTCGATAAGGGTGATGCGGGGAAAGTGGCTCCCCCGGACACACACCACCAACCCCCGTAGGCATACGTATCAGGGTCGTTCTTCTGCATCTTTAGGTAGAAGAGCTTCCTCCAAAGCTCTAGGAAGGGTAGGAGGTCACATACACCCCGCAAAAGGTCATGAAGCAAGAGATGTGAAGTGTGGAGTTGGGCCCTAGATGGTGTGGATGCAACCCAAACATTTCGAGGAAGTACTTGAAGAACCTTCTTGTTGGTAGGCCAAAACCCCATGGGAAGTGCAAGGCGAAGATGACAAACTCCCCCTCTATGGTTTCCTTCGCCAGCTCATCGCCTAGGGCGAGGCCTCGACGCGGTCCTCCGACGGGAACAAGCGGGCATGGCGGATGTACTCGCTGTCCGCCGTCGTCACCACAGAACCATCCCATCTTCCTGATGGATCCCCGGCCATCTTCGAGCCTGGTGGAGGCACTAGTGTGAGAGCGGTAGAGAAACAAGACACGATGGATCCTAGCAAGCCTTACCAGCAAGTGAGGCGAAAGACAGGAGGAGGAAGAGGTGGCGGTGAGCGATGCGGGCGCGAGGAAGAAGAGGGGGCGGTGGAGTATCAATGGCTCAGAGGAAGACTGCGAAATGGGGAAGAGGCTGATGGGGAGAGGAGAATTCTAGTTGCTTCGGCATCTCCTCCTTCCCCTCCCTTATAAATGAGGAGCCAAGACGAGGGGCATGGGGATTATGTGCACCCACGTCCTGTATAACCCGTGCCACGGTGGCATAATGGACCGCGGCGGAAATCCCAACCATCGGGCATGGCCATAGAAGATCCCCACCCATGGCCCAAGGCCTAGCGGGGGCCTATGGTGGTGTCCCATTGCGTGACTAGGGGCAGGGCCAACTCCCCCACTGCACCATGCATGGAAGGTTCTGAGCCGGCACGGGACCCAAAGCAATGCCACGAAACCCCAACCGTCGCGCGAGGTTTTTTCCACCCAGCAACTGGGCCGTGCCCATGGTGAGCTATTTTCTGAAAAGGAAGGAAGTCGCTGGCCCCCTTCATCAGGAAGCCTCAGACCTCACTCGCTTCGGGAGATACTGTCCGGGATATTACCCCCGGGTATGCCAAAAGGGAAGAAGCCACGTTTTCAAAACACATAGGTCGGCCGCCCTTTGGGTCGACGCCCCCTACCGCCAGCCGGCTGGTGGGCAGTCAGTTAATTAGACTTGTGGGGCGGCTACCGTTCGGTCCGAGACCACCCCGATGGGCGGCCATCGAGCAATGGACTGTTACAGCAACAGGTCGGCTGCCCATTTGGCCGGCTGACCCTTCTTATCGGCCACCACGACAGCTGTCGGTTCGGTGTCTGCCCCGCCGATCCGTGGGGACGTACGATGACAAGACATAACCCCCCGTTGGGGTGTGCATGGCTACATGACCCATTTACGGGAAACGCATAGCTACAGGAGCCGCTGACGAAGCAAAGGCGATGGCACATGAGCGTGGGTACCACTGACTCTAACCAGGTGGGTCGGCCTTAGAGTCGACGTGAGCCCGCCCACTCCATGACGCTGGTCGGCGCATGGTAACAGTGGATGCAGACGGCGGCCCCGCAGCGATGGAACCAAGCAGCTAGGGGACCCTACCAACGACAAGTCAAGATAGCTAGTGGGCCCCACGACCAGCCTAAGAGGATGCCGGCTGGGTCACGCCCGTTTATCCTATCGTATTGTGAACATGGGAGGTTGACCTATGAAACCCCCTAGTGCCCCCTCAAGCAAGGGGACGAATTCCGTACAACACTCATACACACACATTTGGAGAAGCAAAGGAAAGCAAGCAAGCATGAAGAAATGGTTCAACAATTGACATAGCAGAGAAAGTATATGGAAAAATGTTTACATTTTAACACGTGATTTTAGATTCACCTAGGAGTTTGAATCGTTGCATTTGGATCTAGGGTTAGCACCCTATGAATTTCCAAAGTGTAATGCAGAAATTCAAAACTAGGCTTAGTCATCTATGTGTACATGAACGCTCTATGAAAAAATGTGCAAGCTAATATTTTGGATTTGGCAAGATTTTTTGAGTCACTAGGAATTTGAATCAATGAATTTGGACTTGAAATGATTTTTCTATGAAGTTTTACACATCTTTGAAAAGAAAAGGAGGGAAATGTTCCAAATCAGCTAAATGACACATTGGGAGCAAAATAGGAACCAAGCATACTAGGCCGCCCAACGGCACAGTCTCGTGCTCGAAGAGGGCTACCTCAGAAGCGTACTGCTGGGAGTACGTCTTTCGCGAAGGGAGGCGGAGAGAGGCGAAACCGCCTCCACTTGAAACGTTGGGCCCATCTGGTTAGCCACTTGTAGGTGGGGCCCTCCCAACAGGTCCATCTCTATCCTCCTGCTCGAATAGAGGAGAGGCAGGGAGGCGGGGCCTACCATGTGTTGGCGGCATTCTGGCAGCTGAAGCCACTTCTGGCCAAGCTCCGGGCACCGACATGCTCGGGGGAGAGGCCCGCAGCGCCTGGGGCTTCATTTCTAGCCTGGGAGTGACAAAGTGAAACTGGCTCTAGCCACAACGGACTTCGACGAAGGGCGGCTGTGGATTTGGTGGTCCGAACACCGGGAGGGACGAATGGAGCGTGGGGAGGAGTGCGGCATTGTTGGGGGATCCTCGCATAGCTAGGAGGGGAGGAGGAGCTCAGGGAGGCTCGAATTGGAGCGAAGGCTGAAGCGGGCAATGCCGACCATGGGTGACGAATTCGAGCACATGGGCTCGTTTCCTTGGGCTAGAAGATACTTTTTATGAATGCTCACCGGGGGGAGGATCCCCCACCCGAATAGGCTAGAAGCTACTTTTTCTGCCAACACCTAGGTTTAGATGAATTACTCATAGTTTCCACATGAGCATTCCCTTTATGAGTGTGGATTGATGCATTGGTATGCAAGAGGTGTTGTGGAGAAATTTGGGGGCATTTTCATGTACATAAGAAAATGTGAGTGGGAAAAGTCATGCCAATGTTGTCCAAAAGAGGAATCTTGCGGTTTACGCCCCCCCTCTAAATAATTGAGCCAGGACAAGAAAAACTTACTAGATGTAGAAGAGGGGTAGCACATGCTGTGGTAAAAGGTTGAGGGCAAGGGGAATCTTTTTGGGCCAACTTTGTTTCTCCACTTGTTTATGGCAGAAGGTGTTTGTGCTTTGTTTGGGCTAGGGAAAGGAATCCTATAGTCTTGATATTTACCAGGATTAAATGATCGGGTCAAATGGTCTTGGTCACCAATTTACAGCTCATTTGGGAAAACTTTCCAATGCAATAATTTCTAACTCTTGTAATCAATAGAAATGGGTTTGGTGGAATTTGAGCAAGTGGAACTATTCTCCTCGATGCATGACTTGCCGCGTATGCATGATTAGGTGATTTTAACATGTCCAAAAAGTTTGAGATACAATGGTAGTAGTTGGTAATGCAAAGTTGATCAAATTTGTATCTAGACAGGGGGGGGGGGTTGTGGCACTTTTGTGAACCAAAACAATCCAGATTGAGACGAAACTTGTTAAGATCATCATATGGGGCATATGTTAATTGCTATAACTTTCCAAGATTTTTTTGACAATATTTCTTATAGAAGTATTTCAAATACAAGTAATATCCAGAAAGGGTTTTTGAGGGTTTTATCAAATATTTTAAACATGACCATGTGTTCAAACTCACATATATGGAAAATATATGCCCACTGAGTTTCCCATATTTTTCTCAAATGTTGTTGAAACACAAAAATAATTTTCCCTATAAAATACAATTCCTAGTCTCAGGAAAAGGCATTCAAATAAAATAAAAAAGTAAATTTCAAAATAATACTTTTGTTGTTTTGGGAAGTCTTATATATAATAGGTTCAAATAAAATATTTGAGGCAAAATATCCTCCCTAATTTGAGGACTTGTAGTACAAACCTCAATCGAGGGTTTTTTGAATACCTAATTTAAATAAATGTTGCCCAAAATATTTTGGTATAAAATAGTTTTATAAAATATACGCATGGCATGATCATTGGGTAAGGATTTGTATCAAGTGAATTTTGAGAGTGTGAGGATTTTTGTGTGTTAAAGCACACTCTAGCAAAGAAGCAGACAACAATCAAGTCAAGCATCACAAGCACAAAAAAAGTTTTTGCTGGTCAAAATTTTGGAACTTTAATAACTTAGTCATGTGAGTCAAAACACAAGGTGTGACAGACCTAGCCCCCTTACAAGAATCTCGTCCCCGAGATTCCTAGGCTAGACATTCAAGAGATACGAAAATTCGGGTTTGAGGTATTCTTCACGTTCCCATGTTGCTTCCGTTTGCTGTGGTTGTTCCATTTGACTTTGAAGTGCTTCATGATATGACTTAGAGTGCTTTTCTTGGCTTCATCTGAGGGGTGGGCGGGGTTCTCGTGATAAGTTAGGTCAAACCATAGGTCGAGGGCTTGATGGATGAGGTTCGGCCAAGGGTCTGGCTTCTTTGTGTAGTCCAATGTCAGAATACATGGCAAAGTAGTGTGTCTATTGATGGCCCTCGCATTATCCATGTTGGTTAGCGACATCATGATGTCTTGTTATAGTTTGGAAGGGTCAAGCCTTGGTGTAGCTTCTCGTTGACGTGGAATCCTTGGCTTCTCCAGAGAAGATGATCTTCCGATGCACGTGGTCTTCAAGTATAAGGGCGTTGAGGTTTTGTCAGCGTAAGCTCCTTGTTCCGATCTTCTACTTGATTAAGGTGTCCATGTATTTTCTTCAATCATCTTTGGTCATATGTCCGCAAAACCATGGATTCACACTCTCAATATGTCTTTGAGTGTTTTGTTTACTCGTTTCTTCATACCCATTGGTGGCAAGGTTTGGGTTGAGTTTTTTCACTAAGACTTAACTTGGAGGTTTGGTTGGAAAAATGGGTTACTTCACCCGAGGAGGTCCCGATTGGGCCCTAAGTAAGCTGGCCATCCAGATGTGGAGATCAGCCGACTAGTCTCCATGTCTGAGATTCGGACAAGAGGGGAGGCCTATCTTTGGAAGGTGGTCCACAGTAAGCAGATTCGGCTCATGCCCTTGATTCATCAGGAAAAGGCTATTAATGGAGTCATGACATTTCTCCCATAGGCTACTAAAGAGGGTAGGTAGGTCATGCTCATCTTACTCCATCCAGGTGGTGGAGTGAGGGGTACTATCAATTTCCAAGTTCCTTCGTAGTGAGGGACTGAAGGATGACCTTTAAAACAGGAATCCCTTTAATTTATCTTGATGTCCAGGGACTTCCTCTTGCTGGATCATCGGTGCTACTTGACATAGTCTTGTTGAGGTAGCCGACGTGGGAGTGGTAGTTGACTTCTCATGCTTCTTCATCTTCCCCATGGTTTCCCAAACTGTAACGATTCTTCATATTGCTTGGGTATGAATGTCTTCTTCTATAGGGAGAGTACTCCAAGGAGTCCAACTCCATTGAGGTAGAACATTGCAGTTCAGAAACTTGGCAACCGGTGCATCTGGGGGCTTGTCCAAAGTAGGACTAGGGTGTTCCCTAGTTTCCTTTGATAAATGTATATGTCATCCATGAGGACAACACATATTATTCCAAGTATCACATAAACACATTATACATGGGCATATGTGAGACAAGTGGCCATAGGCAAACCTAAAAAGGGCTTGACGGTATATCAATTAAACGTAAGGTGCAAACGGTGTGGTCTTAGGGTAAGACTCGGGAATGGTTTTAGACTGGCAGCATCTTGATTCAGCTTGCTCTCGAGAGGAAGATCAGGAACCAATCTTTGTCTAGTAGGTCTAAAAATCTTGGGAGCGGCATTTGTTCTGGGCGGTTACTTGCCCAGGGATCTATGGTCCTTCG
Organism: Hordeum marinum; assembly: GCA_022496015.1. Taxonomy (NCBI): domain Eukaryota; kingdom Viridiplantae; phylum Streptophyta; class Magnoliopsida; order Poales; family Poaceae; genus Hordeum; species Hordeum marinum. The sequence continues at coordinate 209,059,687 of CM039674.1, read as the reverse complement.
TAATCTAGTTCTTCTTGTCCCCTATCATATGGACAGGATTGGGGTGGTCAAGGTAGAGCATTGGCCATAGTCTTTTGACTTAGAGCCAAAGCCTATAGCCATAATACGACCATGTTATGGCTCGGTAAAGCTTAGGGGCCTCAAGGATTCTAGGATGCGAGTGCATGTTTATCTCCTTGAAATTTTTTTTTACCTTATACCACTGAAAACATTTTGTCATATATAAATTAACTCCAAACATCACTCATGCTATTCTTATCTTCATGGTTATTGATAGAAGGACTAAAAAATCATAGGTGTCATTGATAACCATCTCACTAGTATCCCAATGTAAAAATCCTCAGGTGGAGCATACAAACTACTAAGCTTGGATAAAACACTACAAATCCAAGTGTTCATCTAATCTCTGGAAGGTCCAAGGTACCGCATCCCTATGCTAAGGAAACACATAATATACCAATCTAAGACCTTGTTTCCTTCGTGTGAATCCAATCTAGTAGTTCATCAATTCAATCAACAATTCCATGATCCATTACTCCAACAAATACAATAATGATGGTGTTCCCCACAATCTTCTAGAGTTCATATATTCCAAAAATCCTTGGAAGGACTATCTTATCAGAGTATATTCAAAATTTTCAATATCTTAGTCAGTTAAACTCCAAGGCTAAGATTTTGCAGAAGTATGGTCTCATGATCCAAATTATCGGAGAAAATCCAAATTACTCCCAAACATGTAGAATTAATTATCACCACCTATTTAATCCAAATGTCATGTCCAACAAGCATTCCTACTTGTTCTTCCAAGTCATTACGGTAACATCACCAACTTCCTAGTAATGATCCCTAGCAAAGTCAAACTCTATATTTCCAAGAATCTTAGTATTGTGATCATAATTGTCCTGCAAAATCCAATCTACTCAAGGGTAATGCTACTCTATTAACTGATCCACTATGTTCATCTACCAACATGAGAGTAACATAATCCACCAAAGGGGTTTCATCTATCTCCTCAAGATATATTTTTATAACCTCAATAGTCATTAGTCTAGTAGGCATGCATCATAAAAATGATATTCCCTATGACATCACAGTTCTAGTGCTAGCTTAAGTAGGTGATGTGTTTTTCACTACGATCACTAGTTCGATAATGAACCTAGTGCTAAACAAGACCAACACTTAATTGGTCCCCTTGCAAACCAGTATGTTAAGCACATGGGTAGGGGTTTGACCTGGGGTAACTTGTGAGGCCTAGGTCAATCTAGGGAGGGGTTTCCAATCTTGAGGGAGAGAAATAGCTCCACTAATTTTCACTATGTTAAGTAGGTTGTCACAAAAAGTCTTTAGTGCTAGTTGTTTGTTGAGGTGGATTCCTTGCACACCTTGTCTTGTTGGTCTTCAGTTGATGAGAAATGTGAGAGGGAAAAGTAGCATAGAGGAGGGGGTGCCTAAAGGGGTGGCATAGAGCAAGTGTAATCAAACAAGTGTCGAAAGGTCAAACACAGACATCAAGATGGGATAGGTGATATAGTCACATACATGTTGCCTAGGGAAAATGTGCGACTTATACCTAAACACAAACAGATAAAAACATGAAACACACAACATGGTTCCATTCGAACCATCACATGGACTCAACCTTGCATAGAGGATACACGAGTAATCCTACCCTAGGGGTTCTCAGACTCAGTGGTCGTGCTTGGCTTCATGTCTTGGAGATAAGGACATGCAGCCTTCTGGGTCTTTCTCAAGTGTCGCTACGTGTCTTGTAGCTGTGTGGCGAAATGATCCGGGTGGGGCCTAGAGAATCTTCAACATGTTCTCATCTGTTAAGCTGACAGGGTGAAGGTGGTACCTTGTCGATGCCATTGTCTGGGTCTTTTGTTGTCTCCCTAATCACAACAATCCTTTTTGTATTCTAAGGAATAGAGGGTTCCATGCAGGCAATCATTTATGCAAAGATATTGTCAAAGCATGGTAGAGTCCCATCTTGTCGGATACGTTGAGGACAATATGGACACCAAGAGCGAGAGATGAAGAGAACTGTTTTCCTACTCAGTATGGTGAGGCAGACCAAATGGCGAGGTTCTTATCCACTAATAGTTCCCTAAACAACAACGGTATCCAATTAGCGATATATATCACAATCTTGCATACCTTACGCCTTGATCATTGTAGGTAGAGGTTGCATAATCTAGGGCAGTGTCGAGGGTGTAACCATATTCCAAGTCTTGACGTCGTCATACCTTGATAAGGTATCTCCTATTAGTATTGTCTTGTGTTGGTGTCGCCGAGCTTGTGTTCAAAAGATGTAGGCAAATGTTTGGCAAGGTGGCTTCCTTCCAGGTTAACCACTGGGACTACAAGGAACCCGGTGGTCAGGGGCATAAGGGTGCTAGCGACTGTTTGCAAACTTTGGACAAGCAGATTAGGAGAGCCACGAGAGAAATGGTGGAAGTGGTAAGGCAAAATTCTTCGGTTTCTCTGAGATCTTAGAAGAGGTGAGAAATATAGAGGTTTTTTGCAAGTGGTCTAAAAGGTCTGGAAAAATAGTTTTGTCCTAACTAACATCCATGCTAACTAAGGCTTCCTATAGTCATGAGGGCTCTGATACCAGCTCTGTAAGGACCCCGACTCATAAGTCGAAGTCACCGAATGCACGTGTATAATGATCTTAGAGATCATGCTCATTGAACACAACAAAGCTGAATAACAATAGTCTTACATCCATTACATCCTGTCGTACACAAATTATGATCATTATGGTCAAATCTTATATAGATAGGGCCACGAAGGCCAAACATCAAACACAGTCTCGTAGCAAAAATGTTCAACGATAGCATGAACTCAAGTCATCTGCCTTCACCCTACATGCATTCTGACTGGGAAGCAGCCTCATTCACATGTTCATCATCATTGTACTCTTCACCATATTCCTTCCATTCCATGCTTGGCCAATTAAATAAAAAGTGGCAAGACAATAAGTACTTTGAATGTACTTGCAAGCAACCCATGTTTGGAACAAGGTATTCATACACTATTTATCACTAGGCACTGATACGTCTCGAACGTATCTACTTTTCCTCACTCTTTTGCCCTTGTTTGGACTCTAATTTGCATGATTTGAATGGAACTAACCCGTACTGATGTTGTATTCAGCAGAATTTCCATGGTGTTGTTTTTGTGCAGAAATAAAAGTTATTGGAATGGAACGAAACTTTCGGGAGATTTATTTTGGAAAATATAAAAAATACTGGAGTCAAAAACCACCAGAGAGGGGAGCCAAGGTGCACAACACCCACCAGGATGCGCCAGCCCCCTCTCGGCGAGACCTGGTGGGTGGTCGGCACCTTGGGGCCCCACTTAACCTATTTCCTCCACTTTAAATTCCTAAATTTGGAGAAAAAATAGGAGAGAAAGAATTATTGCGCTTCACGAGACGGAGCGGCCGCCACCTCATGTTCTTCATCGGGAGGCTAGATCTGGAGCCCGTTTGGGGCTCCGAAGCGGGGAATCTTCAGTGTTCATCATCATCAACCTTTCTACATCGCCAATTCCATGATGCTCCCCACCAAGAGTAGGTAATTCCTTCATAGGCTTGCTGGTCGGTGAGGAGTTGGATGAGATTCATCATGTAATCAAGTTAGTTTTCTTAGGACTTGATCCCTAGTATCCACTATGTTCTGAGATAGATGTTGCTATGACTTTGCTATGCCTAATGCTTGTCACTAGGGCCCGAGTGCCTTGCTTTCAGATCTGAACCGTTTATGTTATCACCTCTATATCAATGTTTTTGATCTGATCTTTCCTAGTCATATGCACCTATTACGTGTTGTGATCCGTGATGAGGACATCCCTACTAATGTTACACCCACAACCCCGACTGCTATACATACATGACCAATTACTAGAGCTCGCGCACGTCAATTGAATTACCAGATACTTTTGTTTATTGGAAGTCCTTCTAGTGTTCCTTAACGTATGATGATGACTAAATTAGATACTTTTGTTTTACTTATGAATGAAGGACCTAGCATGGACAAGAAGGATGAGCATTGGAGCGGGATCAAGCATGGAGAAGAAGGTGCGTGCGCCAGAAAGAACAATGGAGCTTCTAGTGATGATTTTCGCACTTTGAAGCCACCATAATGGGAGCGAGAAGCCTTGGACGAAATATGCATGATTCCACTTTATAAAATTCGTCCCTTGGCTAATATAGGTGCCGCACCACCTTATTTTTGGGCCAGGCCCATGTAATTTCGAAATACCATATTATAGGTTGTTTTTAGAGTCCGTATGTATGGGGAAACTGAGTTAGGGTTAGTTTCGGACCCCTCCTCCAAGGGGCCAGGAAATTACCCTCTATTCCCCCATATATACAACCCTTAGGGCGTCATTTCAGGTTTGGGTTTTGTTGAGACTACAAGTTCGCCATAGCTGCAACTTCGCGTTCTTCGTTTGTGTTCCATGACCAGACAAAGGCGTCATAGAACCCCACTTCCATCAATAAAGCTTTCCTCTTATATTCGCAATATCCAGGTTGCAATCGTAGTTTCTTGCTTGTTCTTTGTTTGCGTGCAGGATATAGACCCTCGTGGTCAGGTTGATCGTGCTCCGGCATTGTCAATGACCTCTCAGAGTTGGTTTAGCGATTGCTAAGTTGCGACGTCATCACACGTTCATAGTCGGATCATCAAAGTCTACTCCACCAAAAACGATAACCACCATCTCATCAAAAGACATGGACAACTTTGCATCTATCAAGTTGTATCAGATTTCCAGGTTGCTCAGTGAGATTTTACCAGTTTTCGTAGTTTAGATCGCATCTGTTCTTCATACTTTGTCCATGAAAAAACCACAAAACAAATTAGGGTTAGATAATCATATCCGAACCAATCTGATCCTTTGCATAGTCCTTTCAGTATTTTGATTTGTTGAATTTGTGGTAACATCGTCGTGTCGAGTTGCTGGTCTTAGTGTATAGTCATTTAGAGTTTCAAGTTCTATTCAAAGGTTGTCACGCCACCACCACATCGTCTTGGTAGTTTTCATATACCAACACCGTCATCACCATTGCGATATATCAGCCCCCACCATTACTATCCATTGGTCTCCATACATACCCCGACAAATCTGCCACCAATCCGAGTCCATCTCGTTTTCGGTTTAGTTTAGAGTCTGGCACACTTTGCAAAGCATGTTTTGGGCAAAAATATTCTCGGCTGAAAATATTATTTCCCTATCTTGATTTTAGGTTCTCCGGAGAATTTTGAGACACTTGCCATCATAGTATTTTTTGTTGAAATTTTTGGTCGTCGCAACCCCCGAATCGCTCCACAAAAAAATAGTCAAAACATTTCATGCCTATCTTGCTTACACGACTTGGGAAGGGTTTTGAGACACTCTCCATTGAAGTGATTTTCTGAGCAAAAAAAGAGGCGCCAAAAAAACATAGTGTGCTCTTCCCTTGATTTCGTGTAGCGTCGTGATTTTGTTGGTATTTTAGGCTCGCGTCTCTAGCAGTGTCTAGCCTAGGACCAGCACAGTATCGTTGTTGAGCGTTTATTCAACCTTGCATCTCTGAGTTGAGTATTGCTGGCCCTTTTTGCTACCATATTATAAGCCATCCTAGCTCCACATACATCTACATCATGTGTTTGACACCACCTGGCAATCGCTCTATCCAAGCTTTGAGAGTTTTGACTACAACGGTTGTCGATCGACGCCTGCTGCTAGGTAAGAAATGGTAAGAATTTGAGATGCGCTTGAAGATTTTGTGAGAGACCACCACCACCACCACTTCCCAGTAGTCTATAGGTTTCATATTCTTATGTGTTTCCTATTTCTGCTAACCATGCCAGGATCACAAGACAACAAGATCGACTGGGAGAGCATGACCAACTAAGCGCTCTACGATAAATTTCAGCAAATGATGGCTGGCCAGGTACAAGACTTCATCACCAACTTTGTAGAGGCCATGGAGAATCTAGATGGTTTGGAGAAGACATTCGACACCAAGATGGACGCCAAGTTCAATGAGGTGCTTGCCTGTCTATCCCCACCAGCTGCAGCTCCTATCCCTCTCGAACGACGAGCGTGACATGTGCCTATCAGCCTAGTCCAACATACTGGTACTGTTGATACAACTGCTACTTCTGTGGCTGCTACTGCTACTGTTGTTGAGAAGGTTGAGGATTATGATGGTGATTACGATGATGAGGGAGAAGTTGTCCAGATCAGTCTCAGGGGCAACCACCACCACAAGCACCAGATCATCCACATGGCTACAACCGTAACGGTAGGGATGCACCACCCCCTCAGGTACGGGATCATGACCATCTTCCTAAACTTAAATTGAATATTCCGACATTTGAGGGTAGATATGTTCCTGATATATACCTTACATGGGAGTTATAAACAGAACAACGTTTTACATGCTTACAATTACCTGAGGATAGACGTGTTGCTGCTGTTGTTTGTTCTTTCACTAGTTTTTCTTGTGTTTGGTGGTCAGAACATTGTAAAATACATCATGCTAATATTCCAACTACTTGGGCTGCTTTGAAAACTGCAATGCATAATCGTTGGGTTCCACCATATTATCAACGTGAATTGCTTCAAAATCTGCAATGTTTAAGACAAGGAAAAAATTCTATAGAGGAATATTATCAGGAATTACAAACTGCCATGATTAGCTGTGGTATTGTTGAGGAGACTGAAGCTATGCTTGCACATTTTATGGGTGGATTAAATAGAGAGATTCAGACTATTCGAGAGTATAAGGAGTATAACACTATCACTGTTTATTCCATCTTTCTTGCAAAGCTGAACGTGAAGTACAGGATCGACAGGCAACGGTGAGAACTAATTTTTCTGCAGGTCGCACTTCACCATGGACGCCACGTACCTCCTCTACTTCTGCACGTCCTGCTGCAGCACCACCTAATTCAACCTCCAACTCCAACCGAGATACCAGGCAACAGGCTCCTACTCCACCCTCCCTCCGCGAAGCGCACGCCTTCTGGGCCTGCACACATCTCTTCTTCATCTATTGCATCCACAAGGCAAACACATGAGGTTATATGCCATCGTTGCAAGGGTGGAGGTCACTTTGCGAGAGAATGCCCTTCTAAGCGTGTAATGATTGTTACTGAGGATGGTGGATATGCGTCCGCTAGTGATTATGATGAGGAGACTTTGGCTCTCATTGCGAGTGAAGAACGGGGTGGCGAGGATACAGAACCAGATACACACTACATGGCTGCTGATTACGCTGATAGGTATGAAAGTTTAGTAGTTCAACGTGTTCTCAGTGTGCAGGTTACACAGGCTGAGCAAAATCAGAGGCACAACTTGTTCCACACAAAGGGAGTTGTGAAGGAGAATTATGTTCGCGTCATCATCGATGGAGGGAGTTTCAATAACTTGGCTAGCATGGAGATGGTGGAGAAGCTGTCTCTAACCACCAGACCACATCCTCATCCTTATTACATCCAATGGTTCAACAATAGTGGCAAGGTTAAGGTAACATGTACTGTTTGTGTGCATTTTAGCATTGCTACATATTCTGATTATGTGGATTATGATGTGGTACCCATGCAAGCATGTTCCATTTTACTTGGTAGGCCATGGAAGTTTGACAAAAATTCTGTAGAACATGGTAGGACAAAACAGTATACTCTTGTTCATAAGGATCATAATATCACTTTGCTTTCTATGTCTCCTGAACATATTATGAAAGATGACATTTCTAGAGCTAGTAAAGCAAAATAGGAGAAAAATAAGAGTGAAAATCAGATTGTAGCACAGGAATTTGAGCAACACCATAATCCTAAAAACCATCATCTAGTGTTGCATCCGAAATAAAATTGAAGAGTGGATGTTTACTTGCTACTAAATCTTATATTAATAATTTGTATGTTGCTACATGTGTTTGCTATGCTTTTGTATGCAAAGAGGTATTATTTTCATTTGAGGACATGCCTCCCTCTTTGCCTCCTGCTGTCATTAACATTTTACAGGAGTTTGCTGACGTCTTTCCACAAGACGTGCCATCGGGATTACCACCTATTCACGGGATTGAGCGTCAGATTGACTTAATTCCCGGTGCATCGCTATCCAACCGTGCACCATACCGTACCAATACAGAGGAGACAAAGGAGATTATGCGTCAAGTACAGGAGCTGCTTGACAGAGGTTATATACACGAATCCCTTAGTCCTTTTGTTGTTCCTATTATTCTAGTGCCTAAAAAGGATGGTACATCGCGCATGTGTGTGGATTTTAGAGGCATTAATAATATTACTATTCTTTATTGTCAGCCTATTCATAGGCTAGATGATATGCTTGATGAATTAAGTGGCTCTACAATTTTCTCCAAAGTTGATTTGCGTAGTGGATACCATCAAATTCATATGAAATTGGGAGATGAACGGAAAACAACATTTAAAACTAAGTTTGGATTATATGAGTGGTTAGTCATGCCTTTTGGGTTAACTAATGCACCTAGCACTTCCATGAGATTAATGAATGAGGTTTTACGTGCTTTCATTGGAAGATTTGTAATAGTCTATTTTGATGATAAATTGATTTATAGTATATCTTTGGAGGAACATTTGGAACATTTACGTTATATTTTTATTGCTCTATGTGATGCACGTTTGTTTGGTAACCTTGGGAAGTGCACCTTTTGCACCGACCGAGTATCTTTTCTTGGCTATGTTGTTACTCCATAGGGAATTGAAGTTGATAAAGCTATGATTGAAGCTATTGAGAGTTGGCCGTAGCCCAAAACGGTCACACAAGTGAGGAGTTTTCTTAGCCTCGCTGGTTCCTATAGGCGTGTTTTGAGAGATTTCAGCACCATTGCTGCTCCTCTCAATGAGCTTACAAAGAAGGACGTGCCTTTTGCTTGGGGTACCGCACAGGAAGAAGCCTTCACGGTCTTGAAAGATAAGTTAACACATGCACCTTTACTCAAACTTCCTGATTTTAATAAGACTTTCGAGCTTGAATGTGATGCTAGTGGAATTGGGTTATGAAGTGTGTTATTACAAGATGGTAAACATGTTGCGTATTTTTCTGAAAAATTGAGTGGGCCTAGTCTGAATTATTCTACTTATGATAAGGAATTGTATGCTCTTGTTCGGACTTTGGAAACATGGCAAAATTATTTATGGCCCACAGAATTTGTTATAAATTCTGATCATGAATCTTTGAAACATATTAAAAGTCAAGCAAAACCGAACCATAGACATGAATTCATTGAGACTTTCCCTTATGTCATTAAACACGAGAAGGGTAAAGAAAATGTTATTGTTGATGCATTGTCTCATTGTTATACTATGCTTTCACAACATAACTTTAAAATTGTTTGTTTGGAGACCATCAAAGATCAATATGTGCGTAATGCTGAATTTAGAGATGTGTTGCAAAATTGTAAAGAAGGCAGAACATGGAACAAGTTCGTTATTAATGATGGATTTGTGTTCCGTGCTAACAAGCTATGCATTCCAGCAAGCTTCGTTCGTATTTTGTTGCTATAGGACGCGCACAGAGGACGATTAATGGGACACTTTGGCGTGAAGAAGACGGAGGACGTACTCTCTAAACATTTCTTTTTGCCAAAGATGAGATGGGATGTTAAGCGTTTTGTTGCTCGCTGCACTACATATCAAAAAGCTAAGTCAAGACTCAATCCTCATGGTTTCTATATGCCTTTGCCTATACCTAGTGTTCCTTGGGAGGATATATCTATGGACTTTGTTTTTGGTTTACCTCGAACAAAGAAGGGGAGGGATAGCATATTTGTTGTCATGGATAGATTTTCCAAAATGGCACACTGTATACCATGTCATAAAAGTGATGATGCTCCTCATGTTGCTGATTTGTTCTTGCGTGAAATTATTCACTTGCATGGTGTGCCAAATACAATTGTTTCAGATCGTGATGCTAAATTTGTTAGCCATTTTTGGAGATGTTTATAGTCAAAGTTGGGGACTAAACTGCTTTTTAGTTCTACATGGGATCCCCAATCTGATTGCCAAACTGAAGTAGTCAATAGATCATTGTCTACTATGCTTAGGGCTGTTTTGAAGAATAACCTGAAAATATGGGAAGAATGGCTTGCCTCATATTGGATTTTCTTATAATTGTTTGCTACATTCTACCACTAAGATGTGCCCTTTTGAAGTTGTGTATGGTTTCTTACCTCGTGCACCTATTGATTTGTTGCCTCTTCCATCTTCGGAGAAGATTAATTTTCATGCTAAAGAATGTGCTGAATTGATATTAAAGATGCATGAGTTAACGAAGGAAAACATTGAGCGTATGAATGCTAAATACAAAATTGTTGGAGATAATGGTAGAAAACATGTTGTCTTTGCACCTGGAGATCTTGCTTGGTTACATTTGCGTAAGGATAGATTTCCTGATGTGCGCAAGTCAAAGCTAATGCCATGTGCTGATGGCCCTTTTAAGGTGTTCGAGAAAATAAATGATAATGCATATAAAATTGAGCGGCCTGCAGAGTTTGGGGTTAGCCCCACTTTTAACATTGCAGATTTGAAGCCTTATTTGGGTGAGGAAGACGAGCTTCCGTCGAGGACGACTTCAGTTCAAGAAGGGGAGGATGATGAGGAATCCCTACTAATGTTACACCCACAACCCCAACTACTATACATGCAGGACCAATTACTAGAGCTCGCACACGTCAATTGAATTACCAGATACTTTCGTTTTTCGGAAATCCTTCTAATGTTCATGAACGTATGATACTGCCCAAATTAGATACTTTTGTTTTACTTATGAATGAAGGACCTAGCATGGACAAGAAGGATGACCATTGGAGCGGGATCAAGCATGGAGACGAAGGTGCGCGCGGGGGAAAGAACAATAGATCTTCCAGTGATGATTTTTGCACTTTGAAGCCACCATAATGGGAGCGAGAAGCCTTCGACGAAATATGCATGATGCCACTTCATAAAATTCGTCCCTAGGCTAATATAGGTGTTGCACCACCTTATTTTTGGGCCAGGCCCATGTAATTTCGAAATACCATATTATAGGCTGGTTTTAGAGTCCGTATGTATGGGGAAACTGAGTTAGGGTCAGTTTTAGATCCCTCCTCCAAGGGGCCACGAAATTCCCATCTATTCCCCCATATATACAGCCCTTAGGGCGTCATTTTAGGTTTGGGTTTTGTTTAGATTACTAGTTCGCCATAGCTGCAACTTCGCGTTCTTCGTTTGTGTTCCATGACCAGACAAAGGCGTCACAGAACCCCACTTCCATCAATAAAGCTTTCCTCTTATCTTCGCGATATCTAGATTGCAATCTTAGTTTCTTTCTTGTTCTTCATTTGCATGCAGGAAACAGACCCTCGTGGTCAGGTTGATCATGCCCCGGCGTGGTCAATGACCTCTCGAAGCTGGTTTAGCGATTTCTAAGGCGCGACGTCATCACACGTTCGTAGTCGGATCTTCAAATTTTACTCAACCAAAAACGATAACCACCATATCATCGAAAGACAGGCACAACTTCGCCTCTGGCAATCCGTGAACCCCATAGTGAAAATATTTGGGATACTTCGCAGTGATGACCATAGTTTGAGGAGTTCATGTATTAACTATGTGTTAATGCTTTCTTCTGGTTCTCTATTAAAAGGAGGCCTTAATATCCCTTAGTTTCCTTAATACCCCGCTGCCACGGGAGGGTAGGACAAAAGATGTCATGCAAGTTCTTTTTCGTAAGCATGTATGACTATTTATGGAATACATGCCTACATTACATTGATGAACTGGAGCTAGTTCTATATCGCCCTAGGTTATGACTATCACATGATGAATATCATCCAATGAATTATCGATCCAGTGCCTACGACCTTTCCACTTATTGTTCTTGCTAAGTTATTGCTGCTGTTGCTGCTATTCCTACTACTACAAAACTATTGCTACTACTGTTACCACTACTATTGCTATTGCTACTGCTATCAAACCTACCATATTACTGTGCTACTGATCACTTTGTTGCAGATATTTATCTCCGGGTGTGGTTTAATTGAAAACTAAACTGCTAATACTCTCAAGTATTCTTTGGCTCCCCTTGTGTCGAATCTATAAATTTGGGTTGAATGCTCTACCCTCGAAAATTGTTGCGATCCCCTATACTTGTGAGTTATCAAGACCTTTTTCTCGCATCGTTGCCGGGGAGCATAGCAATATTTTTTGAGTCACTTGGGATTTTTATCAATTTATCTCTATGTAGAATCCGAAGGATACTATGAACAATATTTTCCCCTCTACTACGAGGGGGGGGGGTAAGGAACTGCCGTCTAGCTCTGCACTTGATTCACCTTCTTTTATGAGTAAGTTTGCAACACCACCACGTGCTATTAATCCTGATATCAATATTGCTACTTCTTCTATGAATGATGCTTATGATGATACTAGTACCATGCTTGATGACACTCTGCCATTAGGAGAATTTCTTGATGAACAAATTACTAGAGCTAGAGAGAATAAAATCATTGAAACTGCTGAAACTATAGAGAACTTTGAAACCTATGATCATGAAACACCTAATAGGCCTAGATCTCCTAGATTTGAAATGCCTAATATACCGGAAGGTTATAATTTAGATGGAGAAATAGCTAGAGAGATTCTTGCTTGTAAGGATGGAGATGATGTTAAGAAACTACTATGCAAGTATAAGGAAAAGACTTTGAATGCTAGAATGATATGTGATCCTAAGTTTGCTACTTCACCTATTTATGTTACCGATAAGAATTATGAGTTCTCTGTGGACCCAACGTTAAATACTTTGGTTGATTCTGATCCTTTCCGTGGCTATGAAACTGAAACTATAGTGGCACACCTTACAAAGCTGAATGATATAGCCACCCTCTTTACTCATGATGAGAAGATTCGCTACTATTACATCCTTAAGTTGTTTCCATTCTCATTAAAGGGTGATGCTAAGACATGGTAAAATAGTCTTTCTCTTGGTTGTGTGCGGAGTCCCTAGGATATGATTTACTAGTTCTCTGAAAAATATTTTCTTGCTCATAAGAAATAAGCTGCCTTACAGGAAATATTTAACTTTGCGCAACTTAAAGAAAAGAGTATCCCACAAGCTTGGGTGAGGCTTCTCCAATTGCTTAATGCTTTGCCTATTTATCCTGTTGAGAAAAACGAAATACTTGATATCTTCTATAATGGACTATATAATGGACTAACCGATGCTTCTAGGGACTTCCTTGATAGTTGTGCTGGTTGTATTTTCAGGTAAGGAACTGTTGAACAAGCTGAGAAATTATTGAATAATGTATTGAACAATTACGATGATTGGAATCTTTATGAACCACTGCCTAAACCCACTCCAAAGAAGAGGGGTCTCGTCTTTCTTAGTCCTGAAGATATGCAAGAGGCAAAGAAATCTATGAAGACTCCTCCTGATCTTCATAACCCACAATCTAAAAATAAAAGTTATGATAAAAAAGGCTTTGTGGCTAGGAAACATGGTAAAGAAAGAGAGCCATGGGTTTAGAAACCAATACCATTTCTGCCTAAGCCATGTAAGAAAAAGGATGATGAAGAATTGAAGCACTTTGCTGAAATGATTAGGCTAGTCTTTTGCGTACCCATTCGACTGATATTTTGAAAATGGCCCCTTATGCAAAGTACATGAAACACATCATCAATAATAAAAGAAAGATACCAGAAGCTAAAATCTCCACCATGCTTGCTAATTATGCCTTTAAGGATGGAGTACCTAAAAAACTTAGAGATCCTGGAATACCAACTATACCTTGCTCCATCAAAAGAAACTATGCAAAAGCTGCTTTGTGTGATTTGGGAGCCGGTGTTAGTGTTATGCCTTTCTCCTTATATAAAAGACTTGATTTCAATGAACTCACACCCACTGAGATATCATTGCAAATGGTTGACAAATCAACATCCATACATATTGGTATTTGTGAGGATGTGCCCATTGTTTTTGCAAATATAACTATCTTAACGGACTTTGTTATACTTGAGATGCCCAAGGACGACAACATGTCGATTATCCTTGGTAGACCCTTTTTGAATACTGCAGGGCTGTTATTGTTTGCAATAAAAGAAAAGTCACTTCTCATATCAATGGTAATGAGAAAACGATGCACTTTCCGAAGAAGCAATACCAAGTGAATGGTATTAATGTGATTGAAAATTGTTCGACACTCACTATTGGAAGGTTTTAATTACCTCTACCTACTATCAAAAGGAAATATGACATTATTATGGTTGGGGATATGCCTATCCCCATCGAGGTAACCTAGTGTTTTACGAAAGTTCTTCGTTTTCATGCTAATCGAAAGTGTATGTTAATAAGACTTGATCAACCTTATTAATGAATCATTTTCGAGAGGTATGAAATTGATGAATTTAGTAGACACAACTCTCTGTATCCGCTTTTATTTTCTATTTTAGTAAGTTAAATAAAATAAAATGCCTTAATTATCATGTTTTCTATTTTCTCTGTGCAATAAAAAATGACCCAAAAAATTCTCAAAATGCCCTGAAAATTTAACATGATTTTTTTCCTATTATTTATGAATTTTTGGTGCGACTAACATATTAGGGGAGTGCGTAGGGTGCTCAGCACCCAGCAGGGCGCACTAGCACCCCCGGGCGTGCCCTAGTGGGTGGTGGCCCCGACGTGGGTCCTCTCACTTACTTCTTTAGCCCATGTCATCTCCTACCTCCAGAAAAAAATCAACATAGCTTTCTCTCTCGTGTTCTTGCTCTCAAACCCATGGATTTCGATTTCTTTGCTCGAAGCTCCATTTTAGAAACTATTTTGGGGCATTGCTTCTTGGCATGTGACTCTCCCATTTCTCCAATTAGTTTTTTATTTAGTGGTTTATTTTTAGAATAATTAGCTACTCTTGGTGTTGTTGTAGGTGAGCTTGCATGTTGAATTCTTAGAGTTCTAAGTTTTTTGAATGCTTGTTATGGCCTCTAGGCATCTTTATGAATAGTTGCTATCAATGTTATTGAGTTTTATTGATAAAATTATTCGCGGCTAAACTTTTTACAGAATTTTTTATACGAATAAAAATGAAATGATTTAGGAGTTCTTCGAGGAGGAGATCCTCGAGAGCCTCGTCAAGTGGAAGCTCGGTTCAACAATCTTATATTGAACCAAGCGAAAGCTCAATGCGAGATGCCGCCACCAAATCATGCTTGTCGTCTTGCGACGAGTTCATGGAAGGTGTAGGTATTAATGAGGAATTTTATCAATTTTTCCACAACATAGGGCTTGCTTCCTTCATCGCAGATAAGTGCTCCGAACACCTCGAACTCACGAAAACCTTCACAAAGAAATTCAAATATTTTCCTTGTGAGTCTAGAGTTTTGTTTAACCTGTACGATCATTCCTTTACCATGCCATGAGAAATATTTAGCATTGGATGCAAACTTACATTTGAGGGTTCCTTCGATGAACCCACAAAATCTGAGTACACATCATTTTTTATTTAATCTTTGCTTTGGCAAAGATAGAGGGGTTGCACAAGGGAGAGTTAACAACATCCATTTTCCATCACCCCAATATAGTGTGCTCTTTAATGGCAAATGTATTATAGGCAAGCAAGAGTGTAGCACCTTATGTGCTCATGATTTGAGTCTCTTACTGATGACGATATGTACCTAGGGTAGGGTCCTAGGCCTGACCTATATACCCTACCTAAGGACACTTCATTGGAAAGCTTAAGGACCACGAGAGAGATTCCGGAAGTCACTCGACAATCAATCCATTCGGTAGCTCCTTCTTCCACTCGACAGTCACATGTCACTTGGGCGACCCCGCTTCCAGTCGACAACAGAAGACCAGAAGTCACCCCCGAGAGACCAACAGGCAGGTGTTAGGCCAGTCGTCTTTAATAGAAATTAGGTCTGCATTACCAGTAACGCTAGTCTTTATACCCACGATCGTACCTTGGATGCCTGGCATTTATGAGGGGCACCGAAATCTATATAAGCCGCCCCTCCCCTCTGGCACAAGGGTTCGCAAACTTTGTAATCTCTATTCTCTACATGACAAAGCTCCAGAGCAATGAGACGTAGGGTTGTTACCTCCACGAGAGGGGCCTGAACTCATACATTCGTGTGTACATCCTCGCCATAGCTAGGACTCTGCCCTCTCCTTTTGTACCCCTACCTTCTACTATTAGGCTCGTTCCCATGACAGTTGGCACCCACCGTGGGGTCAGCGTCTAAGCGGCTTCCGGTGAGGTTACGTTTTACTCCCTTCGACATGTCTTCCTATGGTGTTTTCGCTCTGGGCCACGAGATCCATTTTGGAGCGCTCACCTTCATCGCCGACGATTCGGCATGGCTACAGGAAGCGCCTCTCGATGTCGAGGTGCTCCTAGTTTGTGGGGTTGCACACTTCCACACGAGTTCCCACGGTGTACTTTCGGGGCAGCCGTCGACTCCGTATTCATTGGCTTTCCCCTCTGTTCATTGTCGCAAGCAATCCTATTGCTCACGACTCCAGCGCTAGGTCAGGCATGTAGTGGCTCGCCAAATTTCTTCTCCGTAGATTGCAGCGATCATGCCCGCCGAGTCCCTTCACAGCGTGTTCGATTCAGACTCCGATCAGTCTGATGTTCCTTCCAAGTGCGAGAGCTATAATCCTGCAGCGTTGGTCGTTATGGCCGGTTCCCATCAAAGCATGCTGCTGGGCTTCGGCAGTGGCAAGCGGGGAGCTGGCGGACCGTCGAGTGAACAGTCGTGTCGCGATGGTGAAGTCCTTCATACTCCCATCGTTGGTACGACAGCCGAGGCCCAGGCCTTGGAGGCCACATGCATACGGCTTGAAGAGCTTCAAAGAGAACTCGACAAGCGCGCTCGCCATCGTCCACCAGTTTCCAGTCGATGTCAGCGACAGCTGTTTCCGACTAGATCTCGCAACAATGTTGAGGTATACCATTCTCCTGTGTTAAACGTTGCATCTACTGCTAGGATAGCAGATTCCATTCAGCCATCATGGTGAGAGGCTGGTAGAGGGTTGGTGTAGATTAGAGCATTGCTAGATGCAGCACAACATCAGAATTCTGTTATTTTGCAGTCGCGCAATAGGATACACAATATCTCACCAAGGGCAGAGACTGTTCTATCGGCGCATAGTCCTGGATCGCCCTTGCGCCCAAGGGGCAGAGGTTTTCGTGAAGATTAATTCAGAGATCAGTTTCACCGTGATGACCATCATTGAGTGCCCACTCCTCCGCAGGGTGGTCCGCACGTGCCCCAGCACCAGGACGAAAGGCACCTGTTCAGTGACGAGTGGAATGCAAGGTGTGATGCTCATGATCTCCTCACTCAGAGGCGGATCGACAAAGGCAGAGCCCATAGAGATGGACAAGATAGATATTTTCCGAGTGGCAGCACGACTGTTATTTCTGGTAGCAGGGCCATACGTTCTTTAGAGATCCCCCCAACTTCAGGTTGGCGGCTGGGATCAGGAAGTTTTCTGGCGAGTCAAAGCGAGAGGCTTCCTTGGACAATTAACAAGTGGCAGTTCAGATTGGTGGTGGCAATGATAACGTCGTGATCAAACATTTATCCTTGATGTTGGATGGTTCGGCTCGTGCATGGCTGAATCGCTTGGCTCCATCTAGCATATACTGCTGGGAGGATCTTGCCCGAGTGTTCGTCAGAACTTTCGAAGGAACTTATAAGCGTCCTGCCGGGCTAATTGACTTGAAGCATTGTGTTCAGAAGCCCAATTCAGCATTGGTCCACTCTGCATCATACAGTGGAAAATGTTTCTGAACATCATGTTGTTTGTATTTTCAAGGCTGGAGTGAAATATAGAGAGCACTACTTGAAGTTTGGTCGAACAGGCGACATCTCACTAAGTGAAATGATGGAAATCGCACTTGGTATGCCAATGGCAAAGAAGAAGACCGCCTCCGCAGCGGCAAAGGAAAAGCAGTCGATAATGATGCCGGCGGTAATTCCAGTAGGAAGCAGAAGCGGTAGGCTGATGGCCCTATCCAGGCAGAGACGGCCGCTCTAGCGGCCCAAGGAAAGAACAAGGGGAAGTCCAAAGGACAGTTTAACCCTAAGAAAGGAAAGAATCAATCTGGGACTGATGTGTTGGATCAGCCGTGTGCAATCCACACGAGGAAAGACAAAGAAGGCAACTTGATATTGCCCAATCATACCACTCAGCAGTGTTGATTGCTCATTCAGCAGTTCAAAGAGACTCCATCGAGTGAGAAAACTCCTGAGAAGGATGATGAAGACAAAGAAATGTTCCTTGATATCACTGCTACGCTAATGGTCTTTGTTGATGTTGAAAGCAAAAGTCGATTGAAGGTCATCAACAGGGAGGTTAACATGGTCGTACCTACCACCCCACCTACCTCAAGTGGTCTCAGACTGCCATCACATTTGATCAATCGGATCATCCTGCTCACGTGGCCACTCCCGGTCGACAGACTTTGGTGGTTGATCCAGTTCTGGGGGGCACTCGACTCCGCAAGGTCCTCATGGACGGTGACAGTCGCCTGAACATCCTTTACGCAGATACCCTTAAAGGGATGGGCATTCCGATGTCCCGACTCCACGAGAGCAACATGCAATTCCACGGAGTCATCCCAGGGAAGAAAGCCAAGTCACTTGGCCAGATTGCATTGGATGTGACATTCGGAACAGATAAAAATTTCCAAAAGGAAAAGTTGACATTTGAAGTTGTGGATTTCCAGAGCGCTTATCATGCCATTCTGGGTCGGCCTGCGTATGCTCGTTTCATGGCCCGTCTATGTTAACTGTATCTCAAGTTGAAGATGCCAGGTCCCAAAGGTGTGATCACGGTCACTGGCAATCGACAGCAGGCTAAAGAGTGCCTCTAACAAGGCTCCAAAATCGCCGATCACTAGATGGCTATGGTTGAGATGGAAGAATACAAGAAGAGTGTTGGCCCTGCTGAATTGCTGCGCACTAAGAAGCCTGCTTCCGAGTCAGCATTTCAGTCGGCGGGGGAAGTGAACAAAGTACACATCTGCCCAACAGATTCAACTGTCGTGCCAACCAATATATCATCAACACTCAACAACAAATAGGAAACCGAGCTCATCCAGTTCCTTTGTGAGAACTGGGATATCGTCGCATGGAAGCCTGCTGACATGTCGGGGGTTCCCAGGGAGCTGGCTAAGCACTGACTGAGAGCTGACCCAAAGGCCAAGCCTGTAGAGGAGCATTTGTGTTGATCAGCGACAGAGAAGCGTAAAGCAATCAACAAAGAGGTGGCTCATCTCTTGCAAGCCAAGTTCATTCGTCAAATTTACCACTCCCAGTGGCTCTTGAATGTTGTCATGGTTGCCAAGAAATACAAGTCACTATGCATGTGTATTGACTTCAAGCATATGAATCGGGCCTGCCCGAAACATCATTTCCCGCTCCCCGCATAGCTCAGATTGTTGACTAGACTGCGGGATGCGAGCATTTATCATTTCTAGATGCTTACTCCTGGTACAGTCAGATCCGTCTGTTTGGCCCGGATGAAATAAAAACAGCCTTCATCATCCCATTCGGGTGTTTTTGCTACATCACCATGCCATTAGGTTTGGAGAATGCTGGCGCTACTTTCATGCACATGATTCATAAGTGTTTACTCGACCGGATCTCTCGGAATGTCGAGGCGTACATGGATGATATTGTTGTCAAGTTCCGCAAAGGTTCCGACCTGCCGACTGACTTGGCCGAAACTTTTGCCAATCTGAGGAGGTACGATATAAAGATGAATCTGGCGAAGTGTACTTTTGGTGTCCCTGGCGGCAAGTTACTCGGTTTTCTCGTTTCCGAACGAGAGATCAACGTCAACCCTGAGACAATCAACACAATTACCAGAATGACAACTCCCATGCGAGTGCACGATGTTCAGAAGCTCACAGGTTCTTGGCAGCATTGAGTCGATTCATTTCTCGTCTCGGTGAGAAGGCATTGCCTGTGTACCGACTGATGAAGAAGTAGGAAATGTTCGAGTGGACTCCTGAGGCCGAAGCAGCATCCATCGAGCTCAAAGCCCTGCTCTCCACCTAGCCGGTGCTTGCTGCTCCTCACAGCAAAGAGCCCTTGCTCTTGTGCATCGCGACCACTAATCTGGTCGTCAGTACAGTGTTAACTATCGAGCGGGAAGAGGAGGGCAAGGCTTACAAAGTCCAACGTCCAGTCTATTATGTGTCTGAAGTATTGAATCCTTCGAAACAAAGATATCCCCACTACCAAAAGTTGGTTTATGGTATTTATCTGTCATCAAAGAAGGTGGCACATTATTTTCAGGACCACTTGATTTCAGTCATCAGTGATGCTCTGTTATGCGAGATTCTCAACAATCGGGATGCAACTGGTCTAGTGGCTAATTGGGCAATCGAGCTCCTATACTTTGACATCAAGTTTGAAGCCAAGAAAGAGATCAAATCTCAAGCACTTGCAGATTTTATGGCTGAGTGGATTGAACAGCAACAGCCAATCCAGGTTCACTCGGCACACTTGACCATGTTCTTCGATGACTCTAAAATGTTGAATGGGTCCGGTGGTGGTGTTGTCTTAGTATCTCCGAAGGGCGACAAACTCAGTTATGTCTTGCAAATCCACTTCGATTCCTCCAACAATGAAGCAGAATATGAAGCACTTTTATATGCGTTGTGCATGGCTATCTCACTCAGTGTCAAGCGCCTGATGTTTTATGGTGACTCAGATTTGGTGGTCAATCAAGTGATGAAGGAGTGGGATGTTCAAAACCCCGCTATGATAGGATACGCCAGTGCTGTTAGAAAGCTTTAGAAGAAATTCGAGGGTCTCGAACAGCATCATGTTCCCCAAGTAAAGAATCAAGCAACTAATGATATGGAAAAGATTGGATCCACTCGATGACCTGTCCCTAGCAATGTGTTTTTAGAACAGCTCCATACTCCTTCGATATAAGACGATCCTTTCACCGAACAGCCCCCGCAAGCTATGAGCTCCACCGATCCGACTGAAGTCGATGTCCCTGCAGTTATTGATTTTGACATGGAGATTTTGGTCATCGTTCCCGATTGGATGGTGCCCTATATTGCATATATCCATAGACAAGAACTCCCTGAAGACGAGACAGAAGCACGGCAGACTGTGCGCAGGTCGAAAGCTTTTATTATGATCGGGGATCAGCTGTTCAGAGAAAGCGCGACCGGCGTGATGCAGTGCTGCATTTCCCCTGAAGAAGGTCAAGTGATTCTGGATGAAATCCAATCGGGAACTTGTGGCCATCATGCGTCCTCACGGAAAATCATCGCTAAAGCGTACCGAGCTGGTTTCTTCTAGCCACGGGCCAATGAGATGGCCAAAGACATTGTTGATCATTGTGAGGGGTGCTAGTTCTATGAAAACTTATCTCACAAGCCGGCGTCTGCTCACAATCACCCTTGCCTGGCCATTTGCTGTCTAGGGCCTAGACATGGTTGGTCTATTTTGGACTGGAAAGGGCGGAATCACTCATTTGCTCGTTGCGGTCGACAAATTTACAAAGTGGATTGAGGCCAAGCCGGTAATGAAATTGAACTCTCGTATGGCGGTCAGATTCATGAGGGTAATAATTTTGCTATATGGCGTTCTCCATAGTATCATCACGGATAATGGCACCAACTTTGACTCAGAAGAATTCAGATACTTCTGCACCTCCCAAGGCACTCGGGTGGATTATGCATCTGTTGCACACCCAAACCAATGGTCAAGTTGAGCGAGCTAATGGCCTCATCCTGCAAGGTTTGAAGCCTCGTCTGATGCACGACTTGGACCATGCCATCGGAGCCTAGGTGACAGAGTTGCCGTCTGTGTTTATGGGGCCTGAGAACAGCACGTAATCGGTCGACTGGATGGACTCCTTTTTTCCTGGTCTATAGAGCCGAAGCTGTCCTACCGAGTGATTTGTTTCACAACTCTGCCCGAGTGGAACTTTATTATGAAGCCAAAGCTGAACAAACAAGACAGGATGGCGTAGACGTCCTGGAGGAAGAGCAAGAGATGGCACTGATCTGGACCACAGCTTATCATCAAGATCTGTGATGCTTCCATGTGAAAAATGTTAAGAGTCGGTCGTTTCATGAGGGAGATTTGGTGCTCCGAGTGGATCTACAGCGACCCCACAAGCTCGCTCCTGTGTGGGAGGGTCCCATCGTCATCACCAAGGTGTTGAATAACGGAGCTTATCACTTGTACAACCTCACAAAGCAGATGGACGAGCCGCGAACCTGGAATGTAGATATTCTTCGACGTTTATATACTTGGGAACAGAGTGGTTTTGATGTAATAAAAATATTTTAGAGCATGTCATATATGCAAGTTTGACTTCTGAAGTCTTTTCGTCGACTCTGATCAAGTAATTTGTCGCTTGGGACCACTCCGGGTATTGAGCAACCCTCACACTCGGGGCTTAGCTGCGAACATGCTTTCGCCTAAGTTAAAACACTGTCGAGTGAATAGCAGTCCATTCACTTAGTGACTTAGCTGCGAACCAGTCTTTGCCTACGTTCAAAACTACTCCGAGTGTTGAGCAATCCTCATGCTTAGGGGCTTAGCTGCGAACATGCTTGCTCCTAAGTTAAAAACCTTGCCGAGTGGATAGCATTCCATTCAGTCGACAACTAAGCTGCGAATCATTTTTCGCCTAAGTTCAAAACTACTCCGAGTGTTGAGCAATCCTCACACTCGGGGGGCTTAGCTGCGAACATGCCTTTGCCTTAGATGAAAACCTTGCCGAGTGTATAGCATTCCATTCACTTGACGACTTAGCTGCAAACCAGTATTTGCCTAAGTTCGAAATTACACCGAGTGTTGAGCAATCCTCACACTCGGGGGCTTAGGTGCGAACCAATTTTCGCCTAAGTCAAAAACAAATTCAACATGTCGAGTGTATAGCATCATATCATGGTTGATGAAATGACGTCCATGAAACCTACAAGGTAGCTTCGATGTGGGACGTCTAAGAAAAAAGTACACTCAACATGTCGAGCGGTAAGTGTACTCCGTGTACAACAAAAGACCTGAGTACAAGTTTTTAAGACTACTGCTCATCGTCTACGATCAACAGTAACCTCGGGGACTACACCTAGTGGGTGCACTCAGTGTGCCCCCATTATTTCCTAAAACATTCAACAAGGTCTGCCTTGTCTAAGCATTCGACAGTCTCTATCAGACCCCCGCCAGTGCAACCACTCGACGGGGGTCTTGGAGACTACACCCAGTGGGTACACTCAGAGTGTCCCCACTGGATCTGCCAACTCTCGATCTGTCGAGTGATCCACCACCCCACCCCGCAACTTTGAAGTAGCGTCATATCATCGTTGATGAAATAATATCCATGAAACCTACAACAAAGCTTCAGAATGGTGCGGTCAAGACAAACTACGCTCAATATGTCGAGTAGCAAACATATTCCGCATACGACGAACTCTAAGACTCCTACCAGTGCAAGCACTCGACAGCGGTCTCGGGGACTACACCCAGTGGGTGCACTCAGCGTGCCCCCACTAGACCGACATCTACTCGATTAAGACCTGATCTATTCGAGTGGAGAATTTCCAAATATCATACAACTGGAAAACACCCAATGGGTGTACAATGAAGAAGACAGGAATTCAATCGGAAATGTACTTACAATCGGACTTACTCAGACATTGGTGCGAAGCATTGTGCCGGCATCGTAAGCCATCTTGCTGGACTTGTACACCTCTTTGGTGCGCAGCAGCATCTGTTCCGCCTAGATCATGGCCTCCTTTGCGGCTCCATTCTGATCTTCCGGAACACGGTGAAGAGGAAAAGCAGTCACCGGTGGGGTCGTCGTTGTGGCTGGGGCAGTCGAGGTAGTCTGAGTTGGTCCGGTTGGAGTCGACGTCACAATGGTCGAAACAACTGGTGGAGCACTTGACAGAGGTACCACAGGATCGGTTCTGACCCGTGTCGAGTTGCTTATTCCCTGGGAAGATCCAGCAGTCGACCGCTAAAGCATCTGTGCCAACTGAGTTCTTCGGGCGCATACACGCGGGGTGCCTAAGGTCTCACCTTCACCCCTGGTACCCCAAGGTTGGTCTTCGTCATCCTCTAGTTGAATTATTTCTGCAAATACCAATCGGTGATATTGACTTTTGCAATTGAAGAACTTCAAGAATCAGAGATGCATAACGATTTTTTTACCTCTCTAAGAAGTGGCTACATCGGCAGTATCCACATCCATTATCTCCTCACTGTCTCGTGGAGGCGACGTCATTGCGGTAGCAGCACTAGTAGATAAAATTCCACTCGGTCAACAAGAATTAGAAGCTGCAATCGACAACGAAAGATGAAAGTAAACACTTACATTGAGAGGATAGGCATAACCATCTCCATGCGGGGCAGAGCTTTGCGAGGTTTTTCGGTATTGGGCTTGGGCCTTTGCCCGACTCGACGGTCGAGGGTCGGTCCCACTTCCGATTCCTTTCACTCAGAATTGGGGCTTTGTCTGCAGCAGTGGCTGGGTCGTGACATGACTTGGATCGACATTTGGCACGCGGTGGAAACTCGACCTCCACCTCATTCTCACCCAGGTCCTCATATTCGTCTTCATTGTCATAAACACAGTCGACGTCCACACTGCCACCTTCACTTTCTCCACCATCTTCAGGCTGGCTCCCGTTGGGTACAGGCGAGTGTATGTGCATCCACTCCTGCATGTTTCAAATAGTGAAGTCCTTCGACAATTCAATCAATCACTCAACAGAATAGAACAACAGTTGATAGGAAAAGAGCTACCAGATTCTTTGGTTGGTTTGCAACAGAGAAGGGTTGGATCCTCTTCGCACCCAGAGGGTTGTCACAAGCTCCGGTGATACTGCAAAGCCACTGGTCGACAACTTTTTCTGAAACCTCCTCTGGATATGTCCTCGTCGAGTCCTCAGGACCGACATAGTGCCACATAGTGTGATCCCTCGCAGAGGCTGGATCCATCGACTGAGGAATGTCTCCAAGAGATCCATACCAGTGAATCCACCACGGATAAGGGACCCTACAACATCTACCAAGATTCTGACCTAGACTTTTCCCCCTCCAACACCTTCAAGGTCTTGGAAATGGTTGGACGATCTAACGTAAAGGAAAAAAGGCCAGTCAACATATTGGGAGAAGCTACGTCCTTGCAATAAAACCAGGTCGACTGCCCACCTCTAACTGATTCAGGAAAAGTCATGGAAGGAAAAGAACTACGAGCTCTCTTTTGGATTCCTAAACCCCCACACAGCTAGACTACATGAATCTTTCCATCCTCAGGGTGAGCCTTTTTTACCATCTGAGATCTAACGGTGAAAATGTGCTTGAACAGTCCTAGTGGGGAGAGCATCCCAAGAAACACTCGCACAGAGTGATGAAGACAAACAAGTAGGAAACTGTATTTGGAGGAAAGTGATGGAGCTGAGCTCCAAAGAAGTTCAAATATTGTCTAAAGAACGGATGGGGATGCATGGAGAAACATCTTTCGACGTGGGAGAGGAGAAGAACCCTCTCTCCCTCGCGCGGCTCCGACTCGCGCTCCCCCTCTGACAGGCTCCAAGCACCGTCCGTCAGGAGCCGGTCGACAACAAGGGTCTCGATGTACGCGGAGGTGATTGTCGATGGGAGAAAGTCCCCCTAGATCCATCCCGGTGGCGCCGTCAACCAGGCAGTCGAGGGCTTCTTGGCCTTGCCCTTCTTGGCTCCTTTCTTGTCCTGCTCCAGCTTATCCGTGGCGTCCTTCGTCATCGCGGCGGCAGAGTTCGTTGGAGCAGAGCAGAGTGGGGCGCTGGAGACGAGGGAGGCGGAGGAAGAGAGGAGATTTGGGGGAGAAACATTGTGCAAGCTACGGTGCTTCTGGATTTATACCCGGCCGAGTGCCTCACTGATGTGTGGGCCCGCGAGATCCCCACATATCCCAACCGCAGACGGCGCCCTATACGTGGTGAAATGAGTGGCGCACAAATCGAGGCATCGTGCTCCCACTTGCCCCGACCGTGGCGTCATCTTCGCGGATGTGTGCGCTTCCCAAATTTTTGTATCCTGCAAGATCCGGGCCTGACAGAGCGAGCCATCACATCCAGAGATCCCTTCAGCTCACTCAAAATTAAATTGACAATTAATGTTCACTCTGACACTTTCACAACAGAATCGATCCGGGTGATTGACGAAGAATTCAGTTGACGCAAGTTTCGTTCAAGCCCCAAAAATCATTCAGAAGATTTCGTTCTCTATTTCGAACTGGCATCGATACCCCCCTTCACCACTCGAATTCCGATCCATTCGGGGGCTAATGATGAGGATATGTACCTAGGTTAGGGTCCTAGTCCTGACCTATGTACCCTACCTAACGACACTGTATTGGAATGTTGAAGGACCACGAGAGAGATTCCGACTAGATTCACCATGGCTTTCAAGTCACTCGACAATCAATCCATTCGGTAGCTCCTTCCTCCATTCGACAGTCACCTGTCACTCGGGTGACCCCGCTTCCAGTCGACAACAGAAGACCAGAACTCGCCCCCGAGATACCAAGAGGCAGGCGTTAGGCTAGTCGTCTTTAATAGCAATTATGTGTATGTTACCAGTAATGCTAGTCTTTATACCCACGATCAGACCCTTGGATGCCTGGAAATTATGAGGGGCACCGAACTCTATATAAGCTGCCCCTCCCCTCTGGCACAAGGATTCGCAACCTTTGTAATCTCTATTCTCCACAGGACAATGTTCCAGAGCACTAAGATGCAGAGCTGTTTCCTTCACGAGAGGGGTCTGAACTCATACATTCTTGTGTACATCCTCGCCGTAGCTAGGACTCTGCCCTCTCCTTTCGTACCCCTACCTTCTACTGTGAGGCTTGTTCCCACGACACTTACAAACTACCATAACTAGGAATAAGGATCATAATCTTGGTGCAATTGTTCCATGGAGGCTGCATCTTAGTGATGCTAATGGTAATTTTTATGGAGGAATTTATGCCTCCCATGTAGCTGAGAGATTAAATGTTTCACCTTGGCCTAATGACCCCATTCTACCCACTTAGTATTTCGAATTTGATTGTATGAAGCATCATAAGTTCCTTACGGGTACGGCCACCAACTACACCTATAACTTGAGATTTAATTAAAAAAACATGTTGTGCCTGTTGTTTTGCCTCCTCCTACTCTCTTTGATTTTCACACCAGGGGAAGATATTATGTTCTTGAGAGTGAAGCTTATGAGTACAATGTAGAGGTTGAAGCTGCCAGGAGGGCCGCAGAGTCTGTTCTGAGGTTTTCGATGAGCCATCGCCCAAATTATTATTGCTACGGATGGTGATTACCAAGCTAGGCCAAAATCTTAAGCTTGGAGGAGTACGTACTTCCATTGACATTACATTCATGTTCACACATTTCATTCTAGTTGTCGGTGTTCACAATTTTTCATTGTATTTTCCATGCTTGATTTGTTTTCTCACTTTCTTCTTGCGTGTTTAATTTTTTTTGAGAAAATGAAAAATATTTCCTACTTCCTTTTAGCTTTTCTTTCGATCTTAGTTTAATTGTGGCATCAAAATAAAACGCAAAAATATTTCCTAGCTTCTTCTTGTACTTGTTGGGACCTTTCCCGTGTAAATAGTTTTTCTCATTTTTGTTTTCTTTAAATTGCTTGTTTCATGAAAAATCAGAAACTCCAATAATATTTTAGTGTGTTTCTCTGAAATTCTTTTCTTTTTTCCTTGAGTCATACCGAGGAGAAGACCACGATGAAATTGTTGAGTGGTTTTCATATGCATTAATGCTTATCTAACAAAGAGCCCATGTTACTTTGTCTTCTACTCTTGAATAAAATGTTTGCAGCTTCTAGCTTAGTCCACAACACTCTTGAACTATTATTATCTTCTTATCGTTCGATCATGCAAGTGAAAGGCAATGATGACGACATTTGATGAATTGGCTGTGGCAAAGAAAAGTGGGTATGAACTCAACTTGTTTTTGTAAATATGTTTAACCTAGTATCATATGATTCAGCTCATTATGATCAAACATGTTTGCAATGACCATTAGAGATTATAGTTTTTCATGCCATGCTTAAGTAGCTACGAGTGGATAATGATTTATCTTGGGTGTCAACATGCATTAAAATAGTTCTGATGTGGTATGACGATATGGTATCCTCTTAATGTTACAAGTGGCTTGCCTTGGCACATGTTCACGCATGTAGTTGAATCAAAACCAACATAGCCTTCATGATATTTATGTTCATGGTGGCCATATCCTACTCATGCTAGTATTCAATGTTGGTTATATGTAATGCATGTCATGACGGTCTTTGCTATCTAGCTGGCCACTTCTTAATCTAATTGCTAACCTTCACCTGTACTAAGCGGGAATATTGCTTGTGTGCATCAAAACCCTTAAACCAGGTTATGCCAAATGTGGCCACTATATCTACCATATGCGGTATTACCCTGCCATTCCAAAGTAAATTTTCACGTGCCACCTCTAAAAATTCAAATGAACATCTGTTTTGTGTGCCTGGACCGCTCATGAAGCGACAAGGGGCGGTCAGTATCTTCCATGCTAAGCGGGTTATTCTCATGACGAGTGTTTATTCGCTTGTCCTTACACGAGAGGGCGGTAATAGGGATTCCCAGTCCTGAAATCAAAAATAAAAAATAATTAAACAAAACTCCCCTAGTAATGTTGTTGGTTTGGACGGTAGCCGTGGATGCGGCCACCGTGGAGTGTGATTGTTGGTGGAGGGGCAGTAAACCTTTACTTTTACTGCTTGGGAACCGCCGCTAATTTTTTTAGCATGGAAGATATTGATAACTCTTGTTCATCACGTTGACAGGAAGGATGTACCTGCAAAAATTATATCTCTCTCTATTTTAAACTTTGACCTCTGGCACCGTTGCAAATCCATGCTTCCCTATGTGAAGGGACTATCTATTTACTTTTATGCTGAGTCATCACCTTCTCACATAAGCACTAGACCTGAGAGCACTATTGTCATCCTCATTCATTGTGTATAGTTGATGTTGGATGCAGCATGACCAGATTTTTTCTATGATGCATTACAATGTTTAGTCGCTGCTTGAACTTTGGAGGTGCTCTGCATTTATGTTTTGCATTCTCGGAAAGGGCTAGTGAGGTACCACTATTGTCATATTGTATCATGATTGTTTTGACAAAATGTTGGCGCTCGAGATATCTTATTATTGTTTGATAGTTCCTTATGTTATTGATATAAGTAAATATAATTCCTAAGAGTTATTGTTGACATGGTTAGTCATAATTTCTGCTGAAAATCTGGGTGCTACTTAAGCATATATATGTAAACAAAAACAAAAGAGTTCACAAATTTTTTTCTTTATCACTTTGAGTTTATCAACTGAATTGCTTGAGGCAAGAAAAGGTTTAAGCATGGGAGAGTTGATACGTCTCCAATGTATCTACTTGTCCTCACTCTTTTGCCCTAGTTTTGGACTCTAATTTGCATGATTTGAATGGAACTAACCCAGACTGGCGTTGTTTTCAGTAGAATTGTCATGGTGTTGTTTTTGCGTAGAAATAAAAGTTCTCAGAATGGAACGAAACTTTCGGGAGATTTATTTTGGAAAATATAAAAAATACTGGAGCCAGAAACCACTTGAGAGGGGGCGCAGGGTGCGCATCACCCTCCAGGGTGCGCTAGCCCCCTCCCGACACCCCTCGTGGGTGGTGGGCACCTCGGGGCCCCACCTGACCTGTTTCCACCACTATAAATTCCTAAATTTGGAGAAAAAATAGGAGAGAAAGAATTAATGCATTTCACGAGATGGAGCCGCCGCCACCTCCCGTTCTTCATCGGGAGGCCAGATCTAGAGCCTGTTTGGGGCTCCGGAGAGGTGAATCTTCGTTCTTCGTCATCATCAACCTTTCTTCATCGCCAATTCCATTATGCTCCTCACCGAGAGTGATTAATTCCTTCCTAGGATTGCTGGCCGGTGAGGAGTTGGATGAGATCCATCATGTAATTGAGTTAGTTTTATTAGGGATTGATCCCTAGTGTCTACTATGTTCTGAGATTGATGTTGCTATGACTTTGCTATGCCTAATGCTTGTAACTAGGGCCCGAGTGCCATGATTTCAGATATGAACCATTTATGTTATCACATATCAATGTTCTTGATCCGATCTTGCATAGTCATATGCACCTATTACGTGTTATGATCCGTCAACCCCATAGTGACAATATTTGGGATACTTCACGGTGATGACCATAGTTTGAGGAGTTCATGTATTCAGTATGTGTTAATGCTTTGTTCCCGGTTCTCTATTAAAAGGAGGCCTTAATATCCCTTAGTGTCCTTATGTACCCCGCTGCTACGGGAGGGTAGGACAAAAGATGTCATGCAAGTTCTTTTCCATAAACACATAGGACTATTTACAAAATACATGCCTACATTACATTAGTGAACCGAAGCTAGTTCTGTATCGCCCTAGGTTATGACTGTCTCATGATGAATATCATCCAACAAGTTACCGATCTAGTGCCTACGGGATTTCCACTTATTGTTCTTGTAAAGTTACTACTATTGTTGCTACTGTACCTACTACTACAAAACTATTGCTACTACTGTTGCCGCTACTGACGCTATTGCTACTGCTATCAAACCTATCATATTACTATGCTACTGATTACTTTGCTACAGATATTTATCTCCATGTGTGGTTGAATTGACAACTCAACTGCTAATACTCTCAAGTATTCTTTGGCTCCCCTTGTGTCGAATCTATAAATTTGGGTTGAATACTCTACCCTCATAAATTGTTGCAATGCCCTATACTTGTGGGTTATCAGGCACATAGTTTTGCAGAAAGCTAATTTTGCATGCAATATTATGTTCTACCATTTATAAAAATTATGCATCTACAACTCGTAGATATCTGTATGAACAGGTTACATATATCAATAAAAATAGAGTATGTCAACTCTAGTTTCATCATCTCATCAAGTCATCTGACTTAGCTCAAGTATCTCTTTTGTCACACACAGACCAAGTTTTTGTGAAAACATCTGGAAATTGTTTAAGTAGGACCACCCAACTATCCTTGACCATGGACATGGCTATTAGAATAGTTTTACACTCAGTAGAGGTTGCACACTTTACCCACAAAACTCTGGGAACTTCCATTTCATCCATGACTCACGGTATATAACATACCCGATGTAAGCACCCGCACAATGCCTTTTTCGTGATGACACTATGCAATGAGTCCACTCGTTGGTACAAAACCCTCATGATGAAAATCACAAGTACCATCGAACAGGGACACAACAGTTTGCCCGCTGTGTAAAAACAACCATAGTCACCCGTCCTGGCACGACCCGATATCGAGAGAGTGACTCGGCTCTCTCACCATTAGTAATGCGGGCTCTCGGCTAGCATCGACCAAGGTAATGAATAAAGCCCCATCCCATAAAGCCACTAGTAAGGTCATACATGTAAGGTTGGGACAATCAGCAAATCTTAAATCTAATTCGTTTTCTAAACCACCCACATGACTTTCCTTGGTACACCACTTCTTTATCAAGAGGTTACCTGTCTCATCCTAATCTCCCTCGGGCAGTAGTGGCACCCGATGGTTTTTTTGTAAAGTATCCCGTAAAACATTTGGCCTTCCATATCATGCATATCCCCATCCCTCTTGCGTAGCAACTACTTGCTCCTAACTACTTCCCACCCACATAAGCCTCATCCGAAGGTAGGGTCATGCGCAATGCAAGTGTTAACGAGAAATGCATCGGAGACAATCCAACAAGGTGGTCAACACATCATCATGCTTTTTCATGCTACAAGTAAAGTGCTAAGATACCATGCATAAAGTAGTTTCATCAACATGGTCAAAGGGCTGCTTGCTTGGCTCAGCAAAGTCTTTGAGGTCTTCACAAGCTTCTGGTCCTTCTCTAAATATTTCGTCTACTTCGTCAACTAACACCGGAAACAATCACAATAAGCACACACCAAGGCAACTAACACCGAAATTTTGTTTTTCTTGGACATCTCATGACATAAGAAAAATACCTAAAGTGGCACTACTGGATTTGGATCAATAAGGGTTTTGAAATTGCTCAAAAAGGTGGGAATGAAGGGATGATTGATCCTATATGAAGTCTACATAATATATCTTTATAAAAATGGATGAATGCACCCATCAAATCATGCATGAGTTTAGAAATATTTAGGAATCGGTTTAACTGGAATTGGAGTTGGGCTGAATTTTCTAGGGTTTTTCTAAGATGGAATAAGTGGGGATGTGGACTATTTAATAGATCCAATAGAAATTAAGCTTGGGAAAAATGTTAACCATAGCTAGCTAAATAGGGCACGATTTTAGAAACATTTATAGATTGGTTTCACTGGATTTGGAGTTGGTACGAATTTTCTAGGGTTCTTCTACGGTGGAATAATTGGGGATGGAGACTATTTAGTAGATCCAACAACAATGAAGCTTGGTAAAATGTCAACCATAGTTTGATAAACAGGCATAATTTTAGAAACATTTAGAAGTTGGTTTCACTGGATTTGGAGTTGGTGTGAATTTCCTAGGGATTTGCAAAGTGGACCATACGTGGAGAAATGGTTCAACAATTGGTATAGCAGAGAAAGTATATGAAAAAATGTTCTCATTTTAAGACATTATTTTAGATTCACCTAGAAGTTTGTATCATTACATTTGGATCTAGGATTATCTCCCTATGAATTTCCAAAGTTCAGTGCAGAAATTCAAAAATAGGCTTAGTCATCTAAATGTAAAGTAAAGCTGTCTGGAAAATTTGCATGCTAATATTTTGGATAGGGCAAGATTTTTGGAGTCCCTAGGAATTTGAATCAAGGAATTTGGACTTGAAATAACTTTTCTATGAAATTTTAAATATCTCTAAAAAGAAAAGGAGGGAACTATACCCAATTAACTAAATAGCGCATTGGGCGTAGAATAGCAACCCGGCGTACTGGGACGGCCCAGCAGCTCAGCCGCTCCCTCGAAGGGTGCCACGTCCTAAGCGTACTCTTGGGAGTCCATCTTCCACACAGGGAGGCGGGGAGAGGCGAAACTCCCTCTACCTGAAATGGCGTCCCGGCCAGCGAGCTACTTACAGGTGGTGCCCGCCTGATAGGTCCATCTCCCTCCTTCCCCTCGAACAGAAGAAAAGTAGGGGAGGTGGGGCCGAGCATGCATAGACGGTGTTCCGGTGGCTCGGGCCTCCTCCAACGAAGCTCTGGCCACCGGCATGATTGGGGGAGAGGCCTGCATCTGCATAGGCTTCATTTTTGGCCAGGGAGCGACAAAGTGAGCGTGGCTTCGGACGCAATAGACTCCGATGAACAGCGGCCATGGATTTGGTACTCCAACCACCGGGAGGGAAGAATGGAGCGCCGGGAGGAGTGCGGCGTTGCCGAGGGGTCCTAGTGTAGCTAGGAGGGGAGAAGGAGCTCGGGGTGGCACAGATTCGAGCGAAGGATGAAGTGGGCAATGCAGACTGTGTGGGAGGAGTTCGAGCTTAGTAGCTCATATATTTAGGCTAAAAGATGGTTGAGAGGGCGAGGGAGGTGCTTTGATGCTCGAGGGGGCTCTAGGAGGGATCCCTAGCTGGGGAGCACTTGAGGGAGCTTCGGTCCGACTTAGGTGCTCTCGGGCGCGATGAGCCCGCACGTCAGAACTGTGTTGGAGGTTTCTTAGCATCGGGGAGGGCGTGAGGGGTTGAGGGGGATGCCTAGCGCACATGGGCGCCCTATCAAGGTTAGACATGAGCTACCCGATGAGGTTTGAGGGCACACCATCGCTGCTGCAGGTCAAAGGTGTAGTCACCACGCGATAGCATCTCTAGAGCATTCTTTTTACCGACCAAAGTTGTCTAGCATGTGAGGCATGGGTGCTTGAGTGCTTTGGTGAAGTTTCATAGAATATGGAGCCATGAGGAGGGCTTTTTGACAATGGTTAAATATGTAGCATCCATCTTGAGGGTTAACTCAAGAGTTTTTACTGAAGGGCTTATGAGGTAAAAAGTTGGCTCGTGATCTTAGGCATGGAAGGAGTACATGTCTACAAATTTCTAGCTCCGTGAGATAAGTGGGCAGGGTACTTGTAGTTTGAAGCTACTTCTACTGCCAAAACTTAGGTTTAGATGAACTTCTCACAATTTCCACATAAGCATGCCAATTTGTGTGTGGATTGATGCATTAGTATGCAAGAGGTGTTGTGGAGAAATTTGGGGGCATGTGCATGTACACAAGAAAATGTGAGGGGGGAAAGGTCATGCCAATGTTGTCCAAAAGAGGGAATCTTGGGGCTTTACCCCCTATCAAGAATTTAGCTAGGGCAAGAAAAAATTACTAGAGTTAGAAGAGGGGTAGTACTTGTTGTGGTAAAAGGTTGAGGCCACGGGAATATTTTTGGGCAAAATTTGCTTGTCCACTATTTTATGGGAAAAAGGTGTTTGGGATGTGTTTGGGCTAGGTAGAGGAATCCCATGGCCTCGATATTTACCAGGAGTAAATGGTAGGGTCAAATGGTCTTGTTGACCAATTTTCAGCTCATCTGGGAAAACTTGTCAACGCAATAATTTCTAACTCTAGAAATCAACAAAAATGGGTTTTCTAGCATTTGAGCAATTGGAACTGTTCTCATTGATGCACGATTTTGTGTGTATGCATGATTAGGGGGTTTTAACATGTCCAAAAAGTTTGAGATCAAATGGTGACAGTTGGCAATACAAAGTTGCTCAAATTTCGATCTGGATAGAGAAGATTTTGGGGCACTTTTGTGAACCAAAGCAATTTAGATTGAGATGGAACTTGTCAAGATCATCATATGGGGCATATGTGACTTGCTAGAATTTTCCTAGATTTATTTGACAATATTTCTTATAGAAGTATTTCAAATATATGTAATATCCACAAAGGGTTTTGGAGGGTTTTATACAATATTTCGAACATGACCATGTGATGAAACCCATATGTATGAAAAATATATGC
The DNA here is from genome assembly GCA_022496015.1 of Hordeum marinum. Taxonomy (NCBI): domain Eukaryota; kingdom Viridiplantae; phylum Streptophyta; class Magnoliopsida; order Poales; family Poaceae; genus Hordeum; species Hordeum marinum. The sequence goes on along the minus strand of CM039674.1, from coordinate 209,024,635 downwards.
CCACTCAGTTTCCCTAATTTTTCCCAAATATTGTTGAAACATAAAAATAGTTTTCCCTATAAAAGACAATTTCTAGTCTAAAAAGGCATTTAAATAAAATACAACAGTAACTTTAAAAATATATTTTTTATTGTTTTGGGAAATCTTATATATAATAGGCTTCAAAGAAAACATTTGAGGCAAAAGATCTTCCCTAATTTGAGGACTTGTAGTACAAACCTCAATTCAGGGATTTTTGAAAACCAAATTTAAATAAATGCTTTTTGCCAAATTATTTTTGTATAGAAATAGTTTTATAAACTATACACATGGCATGATCTTTAGGGAAGGATTTGGATTAGGGAGATGAAGTTTGAGAGTGGGGGGATTTTTTTGAGTTAAAGCACACTCAAGAAAACAAGGAAACAACAATCAAGTGAATCATCAAAAACACAAAGGAAGTTTTTATTGGTCCTACTTTTTGAGATTTAATAACTTAGTCATGTGAGGCAAAACACAGGGTGTGACAGGGCCGGCCCTAGCTTTCGCGAAAGGAGCGCATCCTTGGGCCATGGGAAGCGAGGCGCCCTGAGCCAGGGCGGCAATTGCGGCACACCCCTCCCTCCACCCCGGATGGAAACCCACAAAGGGGGGTTGACATATGAGTTCGTCATGGCACTGCGTAGTCATCCCGGAATTGGTTGTAGCTTCTAGACCCATTCTTAAGGGTCATGGAAGATAGCAAGGCTTAGGCATGTGGCTTCGGGCGGACGACTGCTATAATGGCCCTCCTGGGTGGCGGCTGAGATTTCCCCCAGCAGCTCCATGTTTCTGACGCGAGGATGGAAGTCATTTGCCTGCTCCATGGTGTGGAAGCGGGACATCTCCTCCAATTTAGGTTTAACGGACCCACCACGCTTTTTGTAAAGTTCTTCGGGGATTCCTATGTGTCACACCCTGTGTTTGTAGCACAGTGATATGATTGGGCTTATAGAATTTTAGACCAACTAAAACTTTTTCTAAGTGTATGTGCTTGTTTGAAATGATGTTTGCTTGCTTGTTGATTGTGTTATATGGCACTTCTAGATTCTATTCCACTTCATATTCATCTTCCTTGTCCCAAACCTCTTGCCCAATGATCACACCATGTGAATAGTGCCCAAAACTATTTTTATCAAATTTTGTTTTAACCAAAAATGATTTATGCAAATTAGGTGTACAAAACACCCTGAAATGAGGTTTGCACTACAAGACCTCAAATTGGGTGGATTCTTCTTCCCCAAAGACTCTAATTCAAACCTATTATATATAAGACTTCCCAAAACCACAAAATATTATTTTTAAAGATTATTTTCACATTTTATCTAAAAGTTTTTCTAAAGGCCAGAAAAGGTTTTTCCTACACAAAAATTATTTAAATACTTTGAAAATATTTGAGAAAGTTTAGGGAAACTCCCTGCACACATATTTTCCATATATATATGAGTTTCAACACAAGGACATGATCAAATCATGGGCAAAACCCCACAAAACCCTTTCTATTCAAATCAAACTTTTGGAATATTTCCATAAGAAATATTCTCAATAAATTCCAGTAAAATTCCACCAAGTCTCCACTATCATAAGTGATGATCTTCAAAGTTGCATCTCAATCCAAGTTGATTTGGTGCATCCAACCATCCCAAAACCCTTCATGTTCAGAGTCATATTTGAGCAACTTTACATTGTGAAGTGTCTCCCCTTGACCTCAAACTTTGTGGGAATGCTCTAATGACCAAATAGTGATGCTACACTAAGTGGTCCATCAATGCTTAAAGCCTAGCATCACTAGATCTACAGAAACATGCTTCTGTTAATTTCTAGGGTTTATCAAGTTTCCATTGTCAACTTTTCCCACTTGAGCTGAAACTTGATGAATCCTCTCATTTTTACCTAGCCCTTGACCCTGTTGAATATCACAGTGATATGGTAAATATTTCTTGCCCAAAACTCTATCAAACACCTTCTGGAACAACCATTTCCACCCCTTACCCTTTTACCCTTGCCGCCAACTTTTTACCACAACCCCTATGAGTTACTAGCTGCCTCTAGTAACTCTTCCTGGCCAAGGCTCCATGGGTAAGTAGGGTAAAAAAAACAATTACCCCCTGGACAACACCATTTCTACCCCTCTCACCCTTTCCTTCCACCCTAAGGCATCACCAAAGCATCCAATGCCCCATCCACCTTTGTTAAACCCACCTAGATCCTCTAGACACAAGTGGACATGCCCATTGTGCCAAGGAGATGCCCTGGCATGCAGAGCTCGTGCTCTAGACCGTCCTACAGTGCGCACCCGCACTGTAGCCGTTGGCCAACGGGCCTCCCCGTCAGCCTCGGGCCGCCCCACCTTGTCCCCTCTATCCCCCTCGGCATCCGCAAAAAGCCGCATGGTCGGCCCCCTCCTCCCTCTCTCTCCGGCGACTCCCGCGGGCGTGCCCAGCGTCGCGCTGCTCGGCCAACCAGGGAGCTCGCATGCGTGGGCGCCCCCACCTTTCTCCTCTCTCTCCCTTGCCCTAGACCACCCCCACGAACGCCTTGGACACGTTCGTTCCCTTCCCCGCGGCCTGTGGCGAGCACCCCATGCTCACCGGCACACCGCGTTCACCGTGAGCCGGCGCTCACCTATATATAGCGCCTCCCCGAGCCCCTGCCCCTCTTTCCTCGATCCCTCCTTCCCTCTGCTATTCCCCCGTGCCCAGCACGCTGACCCCCGTCGTCGGGAGCTCTCTCCCGAACCAAACCATCGCCGCCGTTGGGCTCCCCACCCCTCACCGGCATTATCCTCTCCCCCAGCGACCCCCGTGGCCACCCACCAACGTGCGAGGGCCCCCTGAGCATGTCGGTGCCCTCTGCTCCGTCCGCCGCGGCCTGGAGCCCCTCCGGTGAGCCCGCCTCCGCTCCTATCGCGAGGAGAGGGATGACCACTTGTCATCCCCTCGCAGCCTTCCTCTCTCGCTGGCAAGCCAGGCCCACAGGCAGGTTTGAAAACAAACCTGTCACATGCGGCTCCTCGCCTGGGCTGGCTTCCCCTTGTGTGCCGGTTCAGCTTGATGATTCTGGCCCAAAGGGCACAATAGCCCCTTCTTTTTTATTTTTCTGTTTCTCTTCCAAATATTCCACAGATTTATATATCCATGTAAATCCAAATATTTTTCCACCAAAATTCTTAGAATAATCCATAGAATTTACTAGTGCCATTTGTTAAAAAATTTGTACTGTCTTATTTTAAAACCCCTATTTGGCAATATCAGCCCCTGTTTTAAATATTTTTTATAAATCGTTTTTAGTTCAAAACCTTAAACAAATATTTTTAAGATGACTTTTAGTATTTATCAGAATAGGTTAGCATTTTTTATAGTAGTTTGTGTGCTTTGTTTTTGTGTGTTGCCTATTTTTATCGTTTTTATTCATGACGATAGATTGCGCGGTTGACGAAGAAGTTGGACCCGAAGACTTTCGAAGACCCCGGAAACTTTGTTGAGCCAGGCAAGCAGCCCCTTGACCATGTTAAGAAACCTTTTCATTGCATGACATATAGCACTCTACTTTAGACATACTTGATCATGTGAAGTAGTGACCCCTCCGGTGGGTTGCTTTCGATACTTTTGCCATTGACACTTGCATCGTACATGATCCTACCACCTTATGAGGGTTATGTGGGTGGGAGTAGTTAGGATGCTAATAGATGCTACGCAAGTGGGTTGGGTTTTATGCATAGTGATAGAAAGGAAAACAATTGATTTCAAAGACTTTTTGGAAACCCCGTCGGGTGCCACTAATGCCCGAGGGAGTTAATGATGAGATGGGTGACCACTTGAGAAAGAAGTGGTGTACCAGAGAAAGTTGTGTGAGTATGTGTGTTTTCGAAAATGGATTAGATTTAATGTCTACTGACCGTCCCAACCCTACATGGGCAACCACGACACCCCTTATGGGATGAGGCTTTGTTGATTACCTTGGTGGGTACTGGCAAGGAGCCTGCATTACTAGTGGCAGGAGTGGTGTGGTCACTCTCGATATGAGGTCATACCAGTATGTACAATCATGCGTTGTCTTCACAGGCACCGGGCACACCGTTGGTCCCCTCATGGATGGTACGATTAGAGCAAGGCTCGTGTGATGTACATCGTGAGGGATAGGTACCAATCGAGTGGACTCTTTGTCTAGTATCGTTAGGGGAAAGGCATTGTTCGGGTTCTTACCTCGGGTATGTTATATACCGCGAGTCGTGGATGACACGGAAGTTCCTCGAGTCTTGTGGGTAAAGTGTGCAACCTCTTGAGAGTGTAAAACTATTCGAATAGCCACGTCCGCGGTCATGGACAGTTGGAGGTCCTTCTTAAACTATGTCCGGATGTTTTCGTGAAACTTGGCGTGAGTATGGATGTGATGGTGTCAAAGAGGTCACATGTGCTAAGCCCGATGACTTAGCATGGGAAATGAAGTAAGTCCGATGACTTAGCGTGATGAATGAACATGAGGTGTTCAACACCTACTTATGATGATATTTGTAACTTGTACATATGGATATCTGCTAATTGTTGATGCATGCTTACTAGTTACTTGATCATGTCATTTGCATTCGAAATTAGCTTTCCGCAAAATTACCTACTTAGTGCTATATCATGCATCATTATTACCTTGTTCCACAACTTGGGTTGCTTGCGAGTACATTCAAAGTACTCATTATCTTGCCACTTGTTATTTAATTGAGAAGGCATGGAAGAGCAGGAGTATCTTAAAGAGTTTGTTGGTGACGAACATGCGAACTAGGACGCTTCCTAGTCAGAATGCCTATACGTTAAGGCAGATGGCATGGGTTCACGCTTTCGATCAAGATTTCCGCTGCTTGTTCTATTTAAGTGTTTGGCCCTCGTGGCCCTATCTATGTAAGACTTTACCTTCATGGTCTTTATTTGTGTAAGACGCTAAATGTGGATGTAAGACTCTTGTTATTCAGCTTTTGTGTGTTCGGTGAGCACTGATCTCGGGAATCATTGTACACGTGCATTCGGTGATCACGACTTATGAGTCGGGCTCCCCACAGAGCTGGTATCAGAGCCATCCTGACTGTAGGAAGCCCTTAGTTAGCATGGACGTTAGTCAGGATAAAACCTTCTTCAAAACTACACCTAGCATCTATACTTAGGAGTTCTGCACTCTTTACCTCTTCTATTCTTCACACAACACGTGGCTGACTCTCCTCCTATCAAACCTTTGTAGATGGTCATCATACCTGAAGCCTTCTTGACATTCGGATTTCCCTTACTCCTCGGGGATAGCCTGGAGAAGTGCCAGTTTTGCCAACCACCCATTTCCCTCTACCATCAGCACTGGGTCGATGCCATCGCAAAGGAGTACCACGTGGATGTGGTTGTGAAGGCAAACGACTCCCCGACCAGTTGGTTCTTTGAAGGACCATGGATGGAGACCATGATGCTTGCAGTCGAGACAGCTGTGTGCAAGGCACTCCTACACCTTCGAGACATCATTCCAAAGATGGCTGACGAGCCAGCTACTCGCTACCTTCCGTTCAGGAAGGATGATCTTGGCGAGAGTTGGACGCTGATTCTGACCAGGGAAGATGGCACACCACTCAGGTTCCAGACCTACTTCAGCCTCTCCGCCGATAGCCTGGTTCATAACATGATGAAGGAGTTCGTGAAGCTCTGCGAGGAACTTCACCACACCCGAGAGCTACTTCGTCAAGCCGAGACGAAGCCAGACAAGATCAAGAAGGATGGAGCCCCCGAGGGACGACCAGCTATCGCTTATCGAGAAGGAGTACCCCCAGCTAGTGATGCACCCACACGTCGTTGTCGCATGGGTGTGAAGGAGTACCGTGATCTCTTCACCGACCCCCAACAAAGCATCGTCGGGATGGACCTCCTCGTTCCTCGACCCCTTCAACCGGGATTGATGCCCGGTCAGATGATGAACAAGAGGACGACCCAGTGGAGCATAACTACGAGACCGAGCACTCTACCACCTGAGTCTGAGAACCCCTAGGGTAGGATCAGTCATGTTCCCCTCATGAGAAGTCGAGACCGTGTAATGCTTCATATGAAACCATATGTGCTTGTTGTTTGTTTTGTTGTTTGTGTTCCGATGCAAGTTGCGCTTTTCCCTTAGGCAACATGTAACTGACTCCATGGTCTATCTTAATATATCTTGGTCTTCCGACCTTTGTTTTACCACACTTGCACTCGACCAACCCCCTTAGGCGCGCTTTTCTGTTATTGCTTTTCCTCTCGTCTATCCTAGTTGTTTGACTTGGCTGTTCAAACAAGATACTGCTACCCACAACAACTCCTTCACCAACCCTGAAGCCGGCAACTCAAGCCAGCAACAGGGAGCTAGTGGGGCAGCTCACGCTGGAGGACACCAGGAGCAGCCACAAGGTGACATTCCCCCACCACCACCTCCGCCGAAGAACATGACCATAGCTTAGTTTCTCCAAGTTCTCCGGGAGGAGCGCCAAGCCAACAATGCTGTTATCCAGCAGATGGCTCAGGACCTTGTGAACAACCAGCAGCAAGGTAGGAACAGCAATTGCTGCTCCTTGCTGTCTGAGTTCACGAGGTACTCGCCCCCAACCTTCACCGAGACTAGTGAACCATTGGATGCTGATGATTGGATCCGCACCATCGAGGACCTCGTTGCATTGGTCAATTGCAATGGGGACCGTGAGAAGGTGTTGTATGCCTCTCACTAACTCGGAGGTACCGCTCGAGCTTGGTGGGATGGATTCAAGGTCATGCAAGGAGAACGTGTGATCACTTGGAATGACTCCAAGGAAGGATTCCGCACTGCCCACATTCCTTCTGGGATCATGGCTATCAAGAAGAGATGATTCCGAGCGCTGAAGCAAGGAAGTGGCTCTGTCAAGGTGTACCTGCAGAAGTTCAACCTTTTGTCAAGGTATGCACCTGCAGATGTCAGCACACAGGCTAACAAGAAGGAATGCTTCGTGGAAGGACTTCAATAGGTCCTGCAGTACCAACTCATCGTCTATGACTGTCGTACCTTCTTCGACCTGGTGAACAAGGCCCTCATGCTGGAAGACAAGCGTCGTTCCGTAGAAGATACTCGCAAGCGCAAGATGATCAACAAGTGATGAGGATATCCCTGGTTCACCTCATTTGTCAGCTTCTCCTCATGATAAATCTCAGCTGTCAAATGAAGCTTCTACAAAGAAGAGCTATTTGGGTCCCATGACAAGGAGCCGTGCCAAACAAATGGAAAAAGAGGTGAACGCGCTCCTAACTGATCATAATTCAACTAGGCATGAGAACTTTATACTACCTAAATCTTGTGTGCTGATTTTACTCAGGTACAATGCTGAGGACAACCTACAACTTTCAGCACATGAGGAAACAAGTTTTGAAGACCATAGAACAAGTTTGAAGAGAACAAGCTTCAAATCTGATGCAAATCATGTTTTGGTGACAAGGGCAAATAATTACATTCCACGGAAGAATAGCAAGCCATCCCAACAATCTATTGTTGCATGCCCAGTTCCAGAATTCATCCCAGAACTTGCTGCACCTTGCTGCACAAATATGTGAGTATCCAGTACGTGTGGGAGTACAAATTGGACAGCATTTGAATCCTACTTTCAGGAAAATCAAACGGCACAACATTTGGAGTCCTGAGTCAAAGGATATGAGAGTTCCAATGCAAGCTGTCTAGAGCATTAATTGCTGGGCGAGGCTCCATGTATTTGCTCCCTTGACCAGTTGGTTACCACGAATTTGAGCCTCTGTTTTGGACTAGTTTCACACCCACATTGGGAGGGTTGTTCATAGTATAAATACCCCTTCCCCCACTTCAGCCACAACTCTTTGGCAATTTGATTTCAGCATAGGTTAGCTAAGGGCAACCAGAATCTTGTTTGAGAGTTCACTTCCTCCATAGCTCTTGTAATCTTGCCTTGTGAGAGGGTAAACTCACTTTGTGATTTTACATCAGCAGCTGTTGAGGCGGTCACCAATTCGTACTTCCAACTTCGTGCGTGGTTGCGTGGATTGGAATCTTAAGAGTGTGTTGGGCGAATACTTGTTGCTGGTTGTTGCATGTGCAGTAGCTAGTTTCGGTCTCGTCAGGTTGCACTAGTTATCCATTACCCAACATCGCTGTTGACTGGGATCGAGGGCTTCCTTCGTACCCTTCAGGTGGCGTTGATTCACATCATAGAGTAGGTCCGCCATGAAGATCGGGCAACCCCGTATCATCTTGGCATCAGAGCTTCGGTTCACACGGTAGGATCTTGTATCCCTAGCTTAGTTCGTGTTCTTGTTCAGCGTAAAGTCCAGAAAATAGCCCCACAAAAAAACACCTTTACCTAGCCCTTTGCAGCCTTTAATCTGTTACTTGGTGAGTTTTATCAAGTTTTTATCCACTAGTTTTTTTGTTTTTAGTTGTTGAGTTTCTTCCCCATCCAATCTTGTGTGTTTGTGTTCATTTCCGCGCACAGATTTCAGATTTGCATCCTCCACCAAGTCGTGTGTATCTTTGTCATCCGGTGTCCATTTTGGGTGTTTTTGTACATTTTGGAAAGCCCACACCGTGTCCCTTCCATCCATCATTGTTAAATATGATTTCCACTTTGTTTTCCACCCATAAAAATCAGATCAGTTCGTGTGTGTTTGCTGCTAAGGTTTTAGCTGCATGTTCTTGTTGTTTGAGCTCGTCCATTGTAATTTTCGTAATTCCCCCAAAGTGTGTGTTCAGATTGAACTCCCTTGTTGAAAGTTTGTCAAAAATAAGAGGCAAAAAAAAGAGAAAGAAAGATCTGCCCAAAGAAAGAAAGTGTGTGCAAGAAGCAAAAGAAATAAATTTGGGACTGTTCTTCACTTATATCTTGAGAAATCCCTGTTTGTGTTGTGAGCTGAAACATGTCAAGTGTGCAAGTCTTCAATCCTTGCTTGCAGCAAATCTGATTCCTTCGTGTGAGTTGCATGTTCTTCATTTATATCCCATTCAGCAACTAAGGGCATTAGAAACTTGTGTGGATGATTACTTGGTTCAACAATACCTAGATTGCAGATTAGTGTTTCTTTTGCTACATCTATACCCCCACCCAAGCTGCACCAAACAGCCCCGCATGTGCATCCATTGACTTGTATTCGCTTGATTATAAATCTTGGTATACCAACCATCGGCACCACGGTTGAGCACGATTCTGCTCTCACTTGGAAGTTACATGAGCTTCGGTTGGTAAGTGAGGTGAGCTTGAGTTGTTACCCACATATATGCTTCTAGTACTATAGGGTTTTGCAAAAACTAACCATGGCAAGTGATGAAAACGAGTATGATGTCGAAGGAAATGGGCATCTTAATCAGCCTGTCACACGGTTTCACTTCAATGCATTACGTGATCATCTACGCCGAGAGTTTAGAAACAGCCTTGATCCAATTGAAGAGAAGCAAGACAAGTTGTCAAGAGATTTGCAGAAACTTATGGGTAACGTTAATGAGCAGCTCACTCAGAACATGGCAGCCATGAGGACCGATATAGTTGCTGATATTGTGCAAGAGCTTCGTCAAGGCCGAGAAGATGCAAGTGTCCAAGGTGATGAACATCATGCAACTGATGGGGACGCTGCTGCATCCGATGCACAAGCTAGAAGAAACTATGCTCCTGCCCCCAATGCCATGAGACCTCCCGGTCCTGGACGTGGAAATGCTCATGCTTATGGTCATGGTCATCATGAAGCTGCTGCTGGTCGTGGTCTTAGAGGAGGCCACCGGAGAGCAAATCTGCACCATGAAGATAGTGAAGATGAGTTTGATGAAGATGAAGATGGCATGCACCAGGATGATAGGTTTCATCGTCCAAGAAACTATGGTCGTGGATGGCAAGAGGAGGAGAGGTTTGGAAAGCTGAAATTTACCACGCCCAAGTTTGATGGTGGATCTGATCTAGAAAGTTATCTTACATGGGAATTGAAGGTTGACAAGATTTTCCGCATGCACAACTACTCTGAAGAGAAGAAATTAGCTATGCCCTCACTTGAGTTTGAAGACAATGCTCTAATCTGGTGGGAGCAAGTTCAGAATCAGCGAGAAGAAGAAGGAGAACCTGCTGTTGCTACATGGACAGAAATGAAAAGAGAGATGAGAGCAAGATTTGTCCCAAGGCATTATAGGCGTGATGTCTTTGATAAGCTCTAGAATTTGAGGCAAGGAAAGTTATCTGTTGAGGAGTATCATAAGGAGATGGAGAAGGCAATGATAAGAGCCAACATACATGAAGAACAGGAGCAGTCCATGGCAAGGTTTCTTTATGGGCTGAATCCTAATATTAAGCGAGTTGTTGATTTGCAGCCATATTGGAATGTGGTAGAGCTTGTACATCTTGCATCTAAGGCTGAACATCAATTGCAAGAAGACACAAAGCAAAACAGAACTACCTCCTTCACAGCTAGAGCTACATCAAGTGGGAGTAAGTTTGTACCTCAATTCAATGTTGGTCGAGGTATCATGAGTAGCCCTGGTGGTGGAAATCAGTCCCATACACGTGCAGCCATGAACAGAAATGATGCATCAAATTCAAAGGAGAAGAGCAGATTTGCAGCCCCTAGTTCATCCTCCATTGTCTCCACGGGAAAAACTAGTGATGTAGAGTGCTTCACATGCAAGGGACGTGGCCACATGAAGAAAGATTGTCCCAACAAGCATACCATGCTGATTACAGAGAATGGAGAATATGAGTCTTGTAGTGAACCTGAAGAAGAAACTGAGAATGGTGAAAATTCAGAGGGAAACGAGCATACCTATTGTGATTATGAGCAAGGTGCCTCTCTTGTTGCACTAGAGTTTTGAGTGTGCAGCTCAAAGAAGCTGAGAATGGACAACGGCACAATTTGTTTCAAACAAGAGCAAAAGTGCAAGACAAGGTATGCAAAGTAATTGTTGATGGTGGAAGTTGTCACAATCTTGCTAGTAGAGAAATGTGTGATAAGCTTAGGCTGAAGCTGCTGCAACACCCCCATCCATATCATATCCAATGGTTGAGTGAGTGTGGAGAGTTGAAGGTCACACACATGGTACAAGTGCAATTCAAGATTGGAGACTATATTGACACCGTTGAGTGTGATGTTGTGCCCATGAAGGTGTGTCACTTGCTGTTGGGCAGACCGTGGCAATATGACCTTTCAGCTCAACATTGTGGCAAAACCAATCAATACACCATCAAGTGGAAAGGGAAAGACTTGGTGCTAAGGCCCATGACACCCCAACAAATCATGGCTGAGCACATGCAAAAGGCTTCTAAAGTAAAAGTAGTGAGTAAGAAAGAGGGAGAGAAAAAGAGTGAGAGAGAGATCCACAAATCTGTGAGTGAGCGCCACAAGTCAAATCTGAGAGATAACAATAAAGGAGAGGGAGAGAACTTGGTCATGTTAGCCACCAAATCAGAACTGAGAGATGTGAGGCTCAACCCAAATCAAGTGGTCGTTGTACTTGTGTACAAAGACACTTTGCTTTCAGCTAGCAACTTAACTTGTCTCCCTATTGCTGTTTGCGATGTCTTGCAGGATTTTGCGGATGTTTTTTCGGAGGAAGTACCCGCTGGTCTACCTCCCTTGTGTGGCATAGAACATCAGATTGACCTCATTCCAGGAGCATCACTCCCGAATCGACCTCCCTACCTCACCAATCCTGAAGAAACAAAGGAGATACAAAGGCAGGTACAAGAACTTTTAGAAAAAGGTTATGTGCGTGAAAGCTTAAGTCCTTGTGTTGTACCTGTGATTTTGGTGCCTAAGAAAGATGCAACATGGCGATTGGTTATGGATGTAGGCCTATCAATATTATAACAATTAGGTATCGTCATCCTATTCCTAGGTTAGATGATATGCTTGATGAATTGAGTGGCTCTACTATTTTGTCTAAAATTGATTTGAGAAGTGGATACCATCAGATTAGGATGAAAGAAGGAGATGAATGGAAAGCTGCTTTCAAAACAAAATTTGGGTTGTATGAGTGGTTAGTCATGCCTTTTGGGTTGACTAATGCACCAAGTACATTCATGAGATTTATGAACCATGTTTTGAGAGCTTACATTGGCAAATTTGTTGTTGTGTACTTTGATGACATCCTAATCTATAGCAGGTCCATTGAGGAACATATTGAACATCTAAAACAAGTGCTGAATGTGCTAAGGATAGAAAAACTATATGCTAACGTTGAGAAGTGCTCCTTTTGCACAAACAAGGTTGTTTTTCTTGGCTATGTTGTTTCAGGATAGGGAATTGAAGTGGATGAATATAAGGTGGAAGCAATCAAGAATTGGCCAACTCCAGTGAATGTAAGCCAGGTGAGAAGTTTTCAAGGCCTTGCTGGTTTCTACAGGAGGTTTGTGAAAGATTTTAGTACAATTGCTGCACCTTTGAATGAATTAACAAAGAAAGGTATTGCTTTCAAATGGGGTGCACCACAAGAAGAAGCATTTCTTGAGCTTAAGAAACAATTAGCTGAAGCACCTTTGCTGATTTTACCTGATTTCACTAAAACTTTTGAGATAGAATGTGATGCTAGTGGAATAGGTATTGTAGGTGTCTTAATGCAAGAAAGAAAACTAGTAGTATATTTTAGTGAGAAGATGAGCGGTGCACAACTGAATTATTCTGTTTATGATAAAGAGTTGTATGCTTTGGTTAGAGTGCTTGAAACATGGCAACACTACTTATGGCCTAAGGAATTTATTCTGCATTCTGATCAGGAGGCTTTGAAACATTTGAAAAGCCAAGCTAAATTGAATTGTAGGCATGCTAAATGGGTAGAATTCATTGAAACTTTTCCATATGTTGTGAAGTACAAGAAAGGAAAGGAAAACATGGTTGCTGATGCTTTGTCTCGTAGGCATGTTCTTCTGACACAATTAGAAGTGAACGTACCAGGACTTGAGAGCTGAAAAGAATTGTACTGCACTGATCATGTATTTTCATAACCATATGAAAAATGTAAGGATGGGAAAGGTTGGGATAAATACCATATTCATGATGGGTTCCTTTTTAGGGCTAACAAACTGTGTGTTCCAGATTCGTCGGTTAGACCCTTGTTGTTGCAGGAATCACATGCAGGAGGATTAATGGGACACTTTGGTCGTGAGAAGACTTATGAGCTACTGGCTGATCATTTTTATTGGCCAAAGATGAGGAAGGACGTTGAGAGATTTGTGCAGCGATGCATCACGTGCCACAAACTAAGTCTAAACTGAACCCCCATGGTTTATATACTCCATTACCTGTTCCAAATGCTCCTTGGGAAGATATTAGCATGGATTTTGTTTTAGGACTAGCTAGGACTAAAAGGGGGAGAGATTCAGTTTTTGTTGTGGTTGATAGGTTCTCAATAATGGCACATTTCATTCCATGCGACAAGAACGATGATGCTTCACATGCTGTTGATTTGTTTTTCAGGGAAGTTGTCCGCTTGCATAGAATGCCAAGGACCATTGTTTCAGACTGTGATGTGAAGTTCATGAGCTACTTTTGGAAAACATTATGGGCAAAGTTGGGAACCAAGCTGCTGTTTTCAACAACATGTCACCCACAAACTGATGGACACATAGAGGTGGTGAACCGCACACTCTCAGCCTTGCTGCGTACAATAATCAAGAAGAATTTGAAGGAGTGGGAAGAGTGTTTGCCGCACGTGGAGTTTGCTTACAATAGAGCAGTCCACTCTACCACAAGCATGTGCCCATTTGAAGTGGTATATGGATTCAAACCACTTGCACCAATTGACTTGCTGCCACTTCCATTGCAAGAAAGATGTAACTTGGAGGCTTCTAAGCGGGCTACATATGTGAAGAAGATTCATGAGAAGACCAGATAAGAGATAGAAAGGAAGTCCAAGTACTATGCAGCTAAGGCAAACAAAAAACGCAAGAAGGTGAGTTTTGAGCCCGGAGATCTGGTTTGGGTACATTTGCGCAAAGACAGGTTTCCAGAGAAGCACAAATCTAAGCTAATGCCTCGTGGAGATGGACCATTCAAAGTTTTGGCAAAGATCAATGACAATGCTTACAAGATTGAGCTCCCCGACGACTATGCTATTAGTCCAACATTCAATGTCGCTGATTTGTCTCCATGCTTCGATCAAGAGGGTCAAGAGTCAAGGACGACTCCTTTTGAAGAGGGGAAGGATGACGAGGATATCCCTGGTTCACCTCATTTGTCATCTTCTCCTCATGATAAATCTCAGCTGTCAAATGAAGCTTCTACAAAGAAGACCTATTTGGGTCCCATGACAAGGAGCCATGCCAAACAAATAGAACAAGAGGTGAACGCGCTCCTAACTGATCATAATTCAACTATGCATGAGAACTTTATACTACCTAAATCTTGTGTGCTGATTTTACTCAGGTACAATGCTGAGGACAACCTACAACTTTCAGCACATGAGGACACAAGTTTTGAAGCCCATAGAACAAGTTTGAAGAGAACAAGCTTCAACTCTGATGCAAACCATGTTTTGGTGACAAGGGCAACTAATTACATCCCACGGAAGAATAGCAAGCCATCCCAACAATCTATTGTTGCATGCCCAGTTCCAGAATTCGTCCTATAACTTGCTGCACCTTGCTGCACAAATATGTGAGTATCCAGCACGTGTGGGAGTACAAATGGGACAGCATTCGAAGTCTACTTTCAGGAAAATCAAACGGCGCAACATTTGGAGTCTTGAGTCAAAGGATATGAGAGTTCCAATGCAAGCTGTCCAGAGCATTAATTGTTGCGCGAGGCTCCATGTATTTGCTCCCTTGACCAGTTGGTTACCACGAATTTGAGCCTCTCTTATGGACAAGTTTCACACCCACACTAGGAGGGTTGTTCCTAGTATAAATACCCCTTCCCCCGCTTCAGCCACAACTCTTTGGCAATTTGATTTCAGCATAGGTTAGCTAAGTGCAACCAGAATCTTGTTTGAGAGTTCACTTCCTCCTTAGCTCTTGTAATCTTGCCTTGTGAGAGGGTAAACTCACTTTGTGATTTTACATCAGCAGCCGTTGAGGCGGCGACCAGTTCGTGCTTCCAACTTCGTGCGTGGTTGCGTGGATTGGAATCCTAACAGTGTGGTTGGGCGAATACTTGTTGCTGGTTGTTGCATGTGCAGTAGCTAGTTTCGGTCTCGTCAGGTTGCACTAGTTATCCATTAACCAACATCGTTGTTGGCCGGGATCGAGGGCTTTCTTCATACCCTTCAGGTGGCGTTGATTCACATCATAGAGTAGGTCCTCCGTGAAGATCGGGCAACCCCGTATCAGCAAGGGTAGCTCAAGCAACCAGAAGCCTCGCCCCTGGTGGCTAGCCCTAGTTAAGCCGACCTATCAGCCACCGCAGGCTAGACCTCCTGCACCTCGTCCGAGCTACCAGCCTCAGCTGTATGCCAATCCCAGGACAGCCTTCAACAACCCCAATAACAACAACGGTGGCAGAAACTTCAACAACAACCCTGGACAAGTCGCTTGCTTTGGATGTGGTCAGCCAGGACACATCTCTAGTTTGTGTCCCAACAAGAAGCTAGATGCACAACGCCCCAATGCGCCCGCTCACCCCCAAGGAACCCCGCTCCTCGCAACCATCCCAACAGTGGCAAGGGTCGTGTGAATCACGTCACCACAGAGGAAGCCCAGGAAGACCCGAATGTCATACTGGGTACATTCCTTGTCAACACAACCCCAGCAACAGTATTGTTTGATTGTGGAGCTTTGTATTATTTTGTCACCCAAAATTTTGCACTAGAGAGTGGCATGATGCCTACACCCTTGGGTAGTCGTATGTTGATACATACCCCGTGATCAGTTATGAAGTGTGGGATAGGTTGTAAGGGAGTTGAGATTAGCATCAACGGGGTAGACTTCCTAGCAGATCTTATCATCATGAAGTCAGAAGGCTTCGATGTAATCCTAGGCATGGACTGGTCAACTAAGAAACAAGGCTTGTTAGACTGTGCCAAGAGGATTGTCACCATGACCAATAGCCAAGGAGTGGAACTCAAGTATGTTCCCAACCCTGCCTCCGCTCAAGCCCCTCGGGCTAACTTCCTATCAGGAGTTGAGTTGGAACAAGTGTGAGTGGTATGTGAGTACCCAGATGTGTTTCCTGATGAGCTGCCCAGAATGCCTCCTAACCGCGACATTGTGTTCATCATTGAGCTTATGCCCGGGTCAAGGACCATCTATAAGAAGGCCTACAGGATGGGATTTGAAGAGTTGGCTGAGTTGAAGAAGCAACTGGTAGAGTAGCTCAGAAAATGATTTATTCGCCATAGTGCCTAACCTTGGGGATCGCCTGTTCTATTTGTGTCCAAGAGGGACGGGACTATCAGACTTTGTGTCGATTACCATTCTCTTAATGAAGTCATGATAAAGAACAAGTACCCACTCCCCAAGATTGAATACCTGTTTGATCAATTAAATGGAGCCAAGGTGTTCTCCAAGATCGACCTCAGGTCTAAGTACTACCAGCTGAAGATCAGACCCCAAGACATTCCGAAGACAGCATTTGTAACCCGGTATGGCCTATATGAATACACAGTCATGTCATTCGGGTTAACTAATGCCCCTGCCTACTTCATGTACCTCATGAATAAGGTCTTCATGGAGTACTTGGATAAGTCCGTTGTCGTCTTCATTGATGACATACTTGTCTTCTCCAAGTCTAAAGAACAACATGAGGAACACTTAAGATTGGTCCTAGAGAAGCTTCAAGAGCACCATCTTTATGCCAAGTTCAGCAAGTGTGAAGTCTGCCTGCATGAAGTTGGATTCTTGGGTCATGTGTTGACCGTCGAAGGACAGTCAGTGGATCCTGCCAAGATTGAAGCCGTGACTAAATGGAAAACCCCAACCACCGTGAAGGAAGTCAAGAGCTTCCTTGGACTCACGGCATATTACCGCAAGTTCGTGGAAGGGTTCTCAAACATCACCCGACCCATGACCCAGCTTTTGAAGAAGGACAAGAAGTTTGACTGGACAGCTAAGTGCGAGGAAAGCTTCCAGAAGCTCAAGAAGAGATTGACCACAGCCCCTGTTTTGGCCACCCCCGATATTCGCAAGGAGTTTGTGATATATTGTGATGCATCAAGAACTGGGCTTGGAGGTGTTTGATGCAAGAAGGCAGAGTTGTAGCATATCTATCCAGACAGCTACGACCACATGAAGAGAACTACGCAACTTATGATCTCGAGTTGGAAGCCATGGTTCATGCCTTGAAGACATGGCGACATTAGCTTTTGGGGAACCGATGTGAGATATTCATAGACCACAAGAGTTTGAAGTATATATTCACTCAAAGGCAATTGAACATGAGGCAGCAAAGATGGTTGGAGTTGATCAAGGATTACGACCTTAGTATTCAATACCACACCGGAAAGGCCAACGAGATAGCAGACGCCTTAAGCCGAAAGGCTTGTTCCTTGAATGCTATGATTAAGGAAAGGCTACCCGCCCTGTATGAAGAACTTGAGAGCTTCGGCTTGGAACTGGTTGCACCCAGATTCCTCACCAACCTCGAAGCAAAGCCTACCTTGATGGATGATATCAAAGAAGCCCAGAAGGTACATGAAAGCATTGAAGGCCTCAAGAGGAAGATCAAGGCAGGTAAGGCCCCAGGATTCTCGGTGGATGAACAGGGAGTTGTATGGTTCGGGAATCACATTTGCGTACCCAACAAGGACGAGCTCAAGAACCTGATCTTGCCACAAGCCCACGACACTCCATACACCATTCATCCTAGAGGAACCAAGATGTATCAATACCTCAAGGCAATATTCTGGTGGCATGGCATGAAACGGGAAATAGGCACGTTCGTTGCTAAGTGTGGCATATGCCAGAGAGTCAAGGCTAAGAATCAGCGACCCGTTGGGCTATTGCAGCCTCTCAAAGTGCCTGAATGGAAGTGGGACAAAGTCGGGATGGATTTCATCACCGGATTACCGAGGTGGAGCAAAGGACATGATTCCATTTGGGTCATTGTCGACCACCTAACCAAGGTAGCCCATTTCATTCCCGTCAAGAACACCTATGACGGTAACAAGCTGGCCAGCCTCTACATTGAGCGTATCGTGAGTCTTCATGGAGTTCCTAAGCAGATTGTGTCGGATCAAGGCACCCAGTTCACCTCAAGATTTTGGAAGATGTTTCAAGAAGTTATGGGAACCAAGCTCTCCTTTAGCACTGCTTTTCACCCCCAGACCGGTGGACAAACTGAACGAGTAAATCGGATACTCGAAGATATGCTCCACGCTTGTGTGTTGGCATATGGATCCAAGTGGGAAGATTTCCTACCTTTCTCCAATTTCTCCTACAACAATAGCTATCAGTCGAGTCTTCAGATGGCACCATTTGAGGTATTGTATGGGCACAAGTGTCGTACTTCCCTCAACTGGTCAAAGAGCAGAGAAGGATTAATTTTCGGACCGGACATCCTCCGTGAAGCAGAAGAGCAAGTACAACTCATCCGGGATCGTCTAGAGACTTCCAAATAAAGAGAGAAGACTTGCGCCGACTCTCACCATCGAGAAGTGAGCTTCAACAACGGAGATCATGTCTATCTTCGAGTCACACCTCTTAAAGGAACCGAGCATTTCCACATAAAGGGAAAGCTTGCACAAAGGTTCATCGGCCCCTTCAAGATCACCACAAGACGAGGAGAAGTTGCCTACCAGCTAGAGCTACTTTCCAAGATGTCCAATGTGCACAACGTCTTCCATGTGTCACAACTCCGGAAGTGTCTGCAAGTTCCCAACCGCCCTGACCTCTACAAGGACATCGACCATTAAGCCATCGATCTTCAGCCAGACCTCACTTATCGTGAGAGGACAATTCACATTTTGGACGAAGCTGAGTGCTGCACCGGAAGCCGCACCATCAAGTACTTCAAGGTCCAATGGAGCAACCATACTGAAGCTGAAGCAACCTAGGAGCATGAAGATTATCTTAGATCCGAGTTCCCTTATCTTTTTAGCGCTTAGCCTAGGAATCTAGGGGACAAGATTCTTGTAAGGGGAGAAGGTCTGTCACACCCTATGTTTGTAGCACATTGATATGATTGGATTTATAAAATTTGAGGCCAACTAAAACTTTTTCTAAGTGTATGGCCTTGTTTGAAATGATGTTTGCTTGCTTGTTGATTGTGTTATATGGCACTCCTAGATTCTATTCTAGTTCATATTCATCTTCCTTGTCCCAAACCTCTTGCCCAATGATCATACCATGTGAATAGTGCCCAAAACTATTTTTATCAAATTTTGTTTTAACCAAAAATGATTTATTCAAATTAGGTTTTCAAAACCCCTGAAATGAGGTTTGCACTACAAGACCTCAAATTGGGTGGATTCTTCGTCCCCAAAGACTTTAATTCAAAGCTATTATATCTAAGACTTCCCAAAACCACAAAATATTATTTTAAATATGATTGGAGGTCCTTCTTAAACTATGTCTAGATGTTTTCGTGAAACTTGGCATGAATATGGATGTGATGGTGTCAAAGAGGTCACATGAGCTAAGTCCCATGACTTAGCATGGGAAATGAACTAAGTCCGATGACTTAGTGTGATGAATGAACATG
Organism: Hordeum marinum; assembly: GCA_022496015.1. Classification (NCBI taxonomy): domain Eukaryota; kingdom Viridiplantae; phylum Streptophyta; class Magnoliopsida; order Poales; family Poaceae; genus Hordeum; species Hordeum marinum. Next base: position 209,005,031 of record CM039674.1, on the reverse strand, counting down.
AGGTGTTCAACCCCTACTTATGATGATATATGTAACTTGTTCATATGGATATCTGCTAATTGTTGATGCATGCTCACTAGTTACTTGATCATGTAATTTGCATTCAAAATTAGCTTTCTGAAAAATTACCTACTTAGTGCTATATCATCTATCATTATTACCTTATTCCACAACTTGGGTTGCTTGTGAGTACACTGAGAGTACTCATTGGCTTGCCACTGGTTATTTAATTGGCCAGGCATGGAAGAGAAGGAGTATGTTGAAGAGTCCGTTGGTGATGAACATGCGAACTAGGACGCTTCCCAGTCAGAATGCTTGTAGGTTAAGGCAGATGGCATGGGTTCACGCTTTCGATCAAGATTTCCCCTGCTTGTTCTATTTAAGTATTTGGCCCTTGTGGCCCTATCCATGTAAGACTTGACCTTCATGGTCTTTATTTGTGTAAGATGCTAAATGTGGATGTAAGACTCTTGCTATTCAGCTTCTATGTGCTCGATGAGCATTGATCTCTGGGATCACTATACACGTGCATTCCGTGATCATGACTTATGAGTCGGGGTCCCCACACGACGGCCGTCAGGAGTGCTGCGCGGAAAGCTCGAACAACAACGACTTCGACTCCTCCAACGAGAGTGACGATGATGTCAGCTCTCCCCATTTCAAGAGAGAGGGAGACGATATTTACTAGGCGTGAGTAGAGGTTCCGCCGAATTTCGAAAACGAATTGCGCCTTAGCTAGGTTCTTGTCCTTTGTCCTTGTATGACACCCAATTTAACCATGCGGGGACGGAAGAAAACATGTTCGAGAACTTTCGACTAAATATCTATTATTTATTATGTTTGTTGAAATGAATAGCTAGTTTCCCTCATATATAATCTTACACTTGTATGTTTTCAATCTATATGCTTGTTGGAAAGGCTTGCCGATGAGCACATCTTTGCTGCAAGCGCTTTAGGAATGGATCCTTAGCAGCCTGTTGGCGATGCCGCTGCCGGTGAAACCACCTTGTCGTCCTTGCCACTGCTCTCTTTGTTGTCGAGTAGGCTCGAAATAACTCAAGAGCACGAACAATTTGACAAGGGTCCTCCATGTGAAGGTTTTCTCATACAAATGCTAAAATTGTTCAAGGGAGAATAGCTCACAACAATGAATTTTTCTATATGTTTTGTAACTTAGCGCTATACTTCTTGCCACAAAATGATCGTCCTTGAACGCGTTTAGGCAACCATACCATCAGTCGCCCCGGGAAGACTTGTACACGGGAGGCCCTTGTGCCTTTTGAGAAAAAGAAAGAAGAGAAAAAGAGGAGGTAGGAAGCTTGCTAGTTCAGCAGCCACTTCAAGCTAGTTATGGTGGTCACAAAATTTTTCATGCAGATGTACATAAAATAAATTTGTACTTTGACAAAAAGTTGTAGAACACTTAGCTTTATTGATTACGCACATGGTCTTGGCCTAGTTTTGTACAAAGGATTACATGCCTTCCCAGGAGACTTGTACAAAAGGCCCTGTCAGGAGGCTCGGCAACCGAGCCTCATGGGTAGAACTTGCAAAGATGTTGGATATTCCACGAGTTTTGAACCGGGGTGCCATGCATCTTTGGCCTCTAGGTGGATTGCGCCGGGCCTACTGAATCGTACCACTTGATAAGGGCCTTCCCACTTTGCCGTCAACTTGTTTGATTCTCTCGCAAACTGGATCTAGCGAAGGAGAAGGTCATGGTCCTCAACGCTTCTAGTGTACACGTTGCACATTTTATAGTGGTGTAAGGCTTACTGGTATAGAGCAGCACGTAGTGCAGTGTAAAGGTGACCTTCCTCGAGGAGCGTGGCATCATCTTGCCATAGTTGCTCTTGCCGGTCTTCGTCAAAGTCTTGTACTCGAGGTGACCCATATGTGTGTTCCGTGGGGAGTACTCCTTCTGCAACGTAAACCAGGGAGGAGGGCATCTCACTGCTGGCTCGATTTGGTGTCATTCTGGTTGATAAAAGAACCACTGATAGCTCATCAATCAAGCGCCTTTCGTGCTTGTGCAGCTTGTCAAAATTCCTTGTCTTGAGGCCCCACAATACTTCAGCATTCTCTCTCACTACTTGGTCTTTGCTCCTAGAGTGGGGAATTGAGGCAAACATTTTTGTGTGCCAATATCTTGACAGTAGTGCCTGCAAGTGTTGTTGGTGTACTGTGTGCCGTTGTTGGTGATGATCATATTGGGCACCCCGAACTGGCAAGAAGTTCTTTTGATGAACTTAACCGTTCCTTGTGCCTTACCATCCTCACTGGCTCTAGTTAAGACCACTTTGTAAACTTCTCGATTGCAACGAACAAGAATTCGAAGCCCCAAGTAGTATGGGGAAAAGGGCAAATGATGTCAAGCCCCCAGACTGCGAAAGGCCATGAGAGTGGTATGGTTTGATGGGATTCTGTTGTTTCATGTATTTTCTTGGCATGGAATTGGCATGCTTCACATGTGGTTCCCACAACCAAGGTGTCTTGAAGGGCCGTCAACCAATAGAATCTTTGCCAGAAAGCTTTGCTGACAAGCGCGCTAGATGTGATGTGGGATCCGCATATCCCTTCATGTATCTCCGCCAACAACTTCTCACCATCTTCTCGCGGAATGCACTTAAATTTCACCCTGTTTGGTCTTCTCTTGTATAGAGTTGTCAGAATCGGGGCTCCGGGGACCCAAGAAAGTTCTAAGTCCGGGGTGCGCTTGCTCACCACCCCTATTCTCCCTCACGAGCCTCCAGTGACTAGCGCCGATCACGATCTAAGGAAGAAGGATACAAACACAATGATTACCCAGGTTTTGGTGACCTTGCGGTGTAAGACGCTACTCCTACTTGTTTGGATTGCTTGGAGATATCAGAGGTTACAATGGTGTGTTCTTTCTCGTCTGGGCACGATCCCTCTCTACGAACGAGGCCTGCACTATCTTATACTGACCCATGGTCCTCTTCCCTCGAAATTACAAGGTTGGAAGGGTCGCCACAGCGGGCCATTTGAAGGGGGACAAGATCGTAGACTGTCTAGATAAAAGTAATCTACGCCTACTAAAGCTTGTTGCCTTGATGTGTTGGTGGGCTCAGGGTTGACCTCCATCCCTAGGTCTCAGTCTTCTTTCAACGAAGGGGAAACCTTTGGGGATTTCTTTGAGCACTGGCAAGCTGGCTTTGCTCCCTTAGAACAAAAGAGGAAAGCCTCTCCATCCACGCCCGCTGGTAGCGCCCCTGGTGTCGCCTAGCACGATGCACGTCACCCACGTGAAGGCGTAGGACCAGGCGGCTCCACAGAACCGCCCCTAACTGATCTACCCTGCGGAGGCTTAGGGAGATAACCTCATGAGGGGGGTTCCGTGAGGTCCATGGCGACATCTCCATCCATGTGCCTCGCAAGGCGGGGTCCCTTGCAAGGGTCTGACTCGTGAAGTCCTGGGGCAGGCCACCATGGGCCCGCTCCCAGTGGGCCGATAATAGCTCCCGGGCCTGCGGCACGCTCTACTCCACCCGTTGGGGGGTAGGAGACGGTGCGGGCTGTAACTGCCTGTAGGACAGGCACGACACATGGCGAGCATTGGAGCATGGGGTGGCTCCACCTACCCATGATGCCTCTGCAACTGCCTCGATTGACATAAAGCTTGCGTGCGGTCCTGGGGACATCACTAATTCTTCCTCTCCTGCAAACTCCTTGCCTCACTCTCTCTAGATCTGGTTCTAGGCGCGACACCTCCTGAGCTCCTCGGCATTTACAACACACCGATGGCGCAAGTCATCAAGAAGGTAAAAGCTGCGGTGCCGGTCGCAAGTTCCCCTGCTCTCGAATTATCCCTCTAGCCCTCCTCCATAGCCTTGGATATTGGCCTGAACCCAGTTAGCCCGATGATAGCGGCCGACCTGAACGAAGGGCGGCCAACAAAGATTTAAGTAGGCTCGGCCGTGTAGAGGGGCCTAGGGGAGTCCTTCTATCCTTTCTTCCTCCATAGCGTCTTCGCTGGACTGGTCCCTCCATTTTATGAGTTCTTCTATGCCATCGTCGCCCATTACTAGATCCAGGCCCTCCATCTTCAACCCAACTCCATCCTCCTCCTGGCCATCTCCGCCTTCTACTACGAGGTCTTCGTGGGAGTGAGGCCCTTGGTGGCGCTCTTCCACCACTTCTTCAGCCTGCGGTTCACTACTCAAGACCATCGTTTCGCGTGTTTTTCTTCCTTGACATCAAGGGCATGAGCATTCTCCTGAAGGCCAGGAAGAAGGTGGAAGGTTATCAAGACTATTGGGTCTTCATGGTTGCGCGCAAGGTCAGCCCGCTCCTGGTGCCCCCGCCACCGAGGCCTGACCAGACACTCTAGTGGAGCCACGAGAAGCCCAAATAACGGGGCGACGATCATCAAGGAGTTCTTGGGGCTGCGCGTCGTGTAGCTCCAGGCGCACTTGCGACCCGTGTGGGAGTACACCGGCACGAGGGACCCGATGAGGCTACGTGCTGTCGGGCTAACGTCCGAGGAGTTGGACGTAGCCCTTGGAGTTCTACTCACGCCCATCCCCGTTGTACATCCATGATGGTCTGGAGGCCCTGGCGACCGCGGTGCCCGTCTTCGACAAATGGGGCCTTTCACTAAGCCATAGCACCACCCCGCACGGGGACTCTCCATCTAGGTGACCTCATCTTGTGAAAGCGACTGTGACGAGGATTCAGAGGCGACGGAGGAGGAAGTAGACGTCGGCTGGGCCCCGGCTCCCTGTCACTGCCGGCCCCTGCGGGGCTTCGATGATGATGATGATGACACAGAGGAGAGGCCTCAGGCAGCGTCCCCCCATCCTGCTGAGATGGTGCAGGGAGCGGAGACAGGCCTCACAAGCCCCCCGTCTCTAGCAATGGAGACCCCCCTTGCGAAGTGGTTGCCGCCCTTGCGACGACGGCGGCTCCTCCTGAGGGGGCATCTTAGGCCCTCCAGAAGGAGATGGCCCAGGGTGGACTTGCTGAGGACTGCACCGAGCGCCCCTCGAGTAATGCCGGGGTCCAGGTTGGACGCGCCAGGGACCGCATCGAGCACCCCTCGAGCAATGTCGGGGCGGGCCGCGCGGGTGACAAGGGTTTGGGGACCCCGACTCATAAGTCGTGATCACCGAGTGCACGTGTACAGTGATCCCAGAGATCAATGCTCAATGAACACACAGAAGGTGAATAACAAGAGTCTTACATTTATTCATACCGTCTTAACAAAATAAAGACCAGCAAGATCAAGTTTTACTTAGATACGGCCATAAAGGCCAAATAACAAACATAACTAGCAGGAGAAATCTTGATCGCAAGTGTGAACCCATGCCATCTGCCTTAACCCTATAGGCATTTAGACCGGGAAACGTCCTAGTTCACATGTTGTAGGCTGGCCTAGGATTGGCATACTCTAAGGCTGGTAGCTCGGACGAGGTGCCGGACGTCTAGCCTGCTAAGGCTGATAGGTTGGCTTGGATGGCGCTGGTTGCCAGGGGTGAGGCTTTTTGTTGCTAGAACTACCCTTGCTGATCATCTTGCCCTTGCGAGTGTCGTCCATGGCACGATGCTTGTCTTCAAGCATGAGGGCCTTGTTCGCCGGATCAAAGAAGGTCCAACAATGGCAGATAATGAGTTGATCATATGGGTTTCCTGGAGTCCTTCCATGAAGCATTCCATCTTAGCTACCTTAGTGTTGACGTCTTCATGTGCATACCTTGATAGCAGGTTGAACTTCTACATCTACTCCTTGACAGAGTCACTTCCAGCGCTCGAAATTCTCTCTTCTTTATAGCCATGATCCAGAAGGAATGTGGGCAGCGCGGAATCCTTCCTTGAAGTCAGCCCAGGTGATCCCATGGTCGCCTTGCATGACCTTGAATCCATCCCACCAAGCTCTGGCAGTACCTTCGAGGCAGTGAGAAGCATAAAGCACCCTCTTATGATCCTCATTGTAGTTGACTAATGCAAGGAGTACCATGATGGTGCGGATCGAGTCATCGATGTCCAAGGGTTCAGTAGTCTCGGTCAAGGTTGGGGGCAAATTCCTCATTAACTCAAACAGGGTGGAGCGACCATTGCCATTCCTGCGTTGCTGCTAGTTGTTCACAAGGACTGGAGCATTCTGCTAGATAGTAGCAGTGTTTGTTTGGCATTCCTCCCGAAGAACTTGGAGAAACTAAGTTATGGTCATGATCTCCGGTGAAGGTGGTGGCGAGGGAATGTCGCTTTGTGGTTGCTACGAGTGATCTCCAGCGTGAGCAGCCCCACCGTCTCCCTATTGCTTGCTAGAGTTGCCGGTTTCAGGGTTGGTGAAGAAGATGTTGCAGGTTGTAGTCACCATCCTTTTTGGAGCAGCGAAGTCAAATAATTGGGATAGATAAGAGGGAAGAGAAACAATAGAGAAAGCGTGCCTAAGGGGGTTGGTATAGTGCAAATGTGATAAAACAAAGGTTAAAATACTAACACATATATTAAGATAAGATGGACGATGGAGTCGCTTAGATATTTCCTAAGGCAAAAGTGTGACTTGCATCAGAACACAAACAACAAAAACAAACAACAAGCACACATGGCTTCATATGAACCATCACATGGACTCGACTTCGCATGAGGGGTAGATGACTGATCCTACCCTAGGGGTTCTCGAATTCAAGTGGTGGAGTGCTCGGTCTCATAGTCACGCTCCTATGGTTCTTCTTTCTGATCATCATCTGTACGGGCATCGTCTCCTATCTAGGGGGTCGGAGAACGAGGAGGTCCATCTCGACGATGCTTCGTCAGTGGGTCGGTGAAGATCGCATGGTTCTCCTTCGCACTCATGCAACGATGACATGTCGGTGCATCCCTAGCTGGGGGTACTCCTCCTCTATAGGTGATAGTTGGTCGTCCCTCAGGGGCTGCATCCGTCTTGATCTTGTCTAGCTTCGTCTTGGCTTGACGAGGTAGCTCTCGGGTGTGGTGAAGTTCCTTGCAAAGTTTCACGGACTCCTTAATCAAGTAGTGAGATAGAGAATTGGTAGAGAGGTTGAAGTACGTCTGGAATCTGAGTGGTGTGCCATCCTCCTTGGAGGGAACCAACGTCCAACACTCGCCAATATCACCCCCCCTAAAGGGTAGATAGGGACTAATTGGCTCTTCAGCCATCTCTGGGATGATGCCTCAAAGGTGAATAAGTCCCTTCCATGAAGCTGCCTTGACTTCTAACGCCAGGCTCTCCATGTGCGGTCCTTCAAAGAACCAACTAGTCGGGGAGTTGTTTGCCTTCATGACCAAATCAACATGGTACTCCTTCGTGACGATATCGACAAAGTGCACGTGGTATAGGAAAACAGGTGGTCGACAAAACTAACACTTCTCAAGGCTATCCTCTAGGAGTAGGGGAAAGCCGAATACTAGGAGGTCTTCGGGTACGACGGCCATGTACAAGGTTTGAAGGGAGGAGAGCTAGTGAGGGTTTGAAATAGACCAGAAGAGGAGACAAACATAGAAACTATTGCACTTGGCAACTAGGCAAAGTTTTTGGAAAAGGTTTTTATCCTAACTATAGTCCATGCTAACTAAGGCTTCATACAGTCGGGATGGATCTGATACCAGCTCTGTGGGGACCCCAACTCATAAGTTGTGATCACTGAATGCACGTGTACAGTGATCCTAGAGATCAATGCTCACTTAACACGCAAAAGCTGAATAACAAGAGTCTTACATCCATTCATATCATCTTACACCAATAAAGCCCATCAAGGTCAGGTCTTACATAGATAGGGCCATAAAGGCCAAATAAAAACCATAACTAGCAGCTGAAATCTTGATCGAAAGTGTGAACCCATGCATCTGCCTTAACCCTACAAGCATTTTGACTAGGAAACGTCATAGTTCGCATGTTCGTCACCACCAAACTCATCACCATATTCCTGCTCTTTCATGCCTAGCCAATTAAATATCCACTGGCAAGCTAATGAGTACTTTGAATGTACTCGGAAGCAACCCATGTTTTGGAACAAGGTATATCAATGCATGATATAGCACTAACTAGGTGATTTTTACAGAAAACTAATTTTGAGTGCAATGTCATGATCAATTACATGTAAAAATATGCATCATGAGGTTACAGGTATCCATGTGAACATGTTACAGATATAAATATAAACAAGTGTTGAACATCTCATGTTATTCACCATGCTAAGTCATCAGACTTAGGTTAGGCATCATCTTTGCCATGCGCGCGTGCGCGCGCACGCACACACACACACCAAGTTTTTAAATAATGGACGTAGCCTAAGTGCGGTCATCCAACTGTCCTTGATAGTGGGTACGACTATTCGAATAGTTTTACACTCTGGAGAGGTTGCACACTTTACCCACTAGACCCAGGAAACTTCCGTGTCAAGCCACGACTCGTGGTATATTGCATACCCAAGGTAAGTGTCTGAATAATGCCTTTCCCTTGACGACATTAAACAAAGAGTCTTCTCATTGGTCCATGTCTTCATGATGTACAAAACACGAGCTTCACTCAACATAGTACCATCCATGAATGAACACAATGGTGTTCCCGGTGTCTGTAAAGACAGTACATGGTCGCCCTACCAGGCACGACCCTGTATTGAGAGAGTAACTCATGCTGTCCTGCCACTAGTAATGTGGCTCCCTGCTAGTATCGACCAAAGTAATCAACAAAGCCCCATCCCATAATGGGTATCATTATTGTACATGTAAGGTTGGACTAACGGTCGCGACTTACACGTATCCGTTTTTGAAAACCACACACTCACTTGCTCCGGTACACCACTTCTTTATCAATTGGTTACCTAGCTCAACATCATCTCCCTTGGGCATTAGTGGCACCCGACGGGGCTTTAGAGAAGTCTATGGAAAACACTTTGTTTCCAACACCATGCATAAGCCCGTCCCACTTAGCATAGCATTACTTAGCAACCTATCTACTTCCCACCCACACAACTCTAAGTAGAAAGTAGAGTCATGTCATGCAAGTACTAACGATTAAGAGTATTGGTGGAAACCCATAAGGGTTGTTACCAAAGAATCATGATCAACATAAAAAAATTAAAGTGCCATAGGACATGCAATAAATTGGTTCCATAGTCATGGTCAAAGGGCTACTTCGCTGGCTCAACAAAGTCCTCGGGGTCTTCAAAGTCTTCGGGTCCAACTCCCTCATCAACAATGCAATCTATCGTCGCGATAATAACGGCAAAAATAAGAACACAACAAAAAAAGAAAATAATCTACTTCTAACATGTCACACCACTCTGTAAAATACTGCAATAAAAACTAAAAATATTTGTCTTTGGTTTTGAAGTGAAAAAGTATTTGGAAACTATTTTAACAAATGTTTAAAATATTCAAAACTAGGCTTTAAATAAAACCACTACATAAAACATTTTCAAAAAAATTCAAAAGTGGAATTATTAAATACTACATATATTCCAAGATTTATGGTGGAAGAATATTTGCATTTGGGAATATATTTGATTCCGTGGAATTGGTGCAAAAACAGAAGAAAAAGGTAAAAGAAAAAGGGCTGCAGTGCCCTAGGTCAGAAGCGGCTAGCCGAGACGGCCCGGCTACCAAAGCCAGCCCAGGCGAGGCGCGGCGCGTGCACCACCAGGTTTGAACCTGAAGCGTCGGGCTTGGCTGCCAGCCACAAGGGAGTAGTGGAGGTGAGGTAGAGGCTGACGGGTGGGTCCCCTTGTCGGGGCTGTCGTTAACCTCTCGCTAGAGAGTGGCGAGACTCATCGGTGATGACGAGGTGAGCTAGCGGTGGGAAAGGACCTAGGGAGGAGCCGCCATTCGGGTGGAGGTGGAAGGAAGGCCGGAGGTGCTCTGGCTCGACGGCGACAAGCACCCGTGGCGGAGGAGCTTCAGGAGGTGCCTGCTTTGATTGTTTCTAACCACAATTGTCAGGACCCCAGTCCTAAGTCATATGAATCTAGACTGTAACATATCACATCACTTTGCGGCCTCACGCATGGTAAGCTCCACGGCTGAAGCCTTACCTTAGTCGGGACCGTTTGCGTATTTTGGGTCACATATGTGAACATGTCGCTGGCAATCAAACGACAGAGAACCCGGGCCGATATGACAAGTCATAGGACCCAAGTGGCACATCCTTACGGAAATAGGCATACGTAACCTAGCAATGCAGGTGTCAGCCTCAACCGTGTGTAGACGAGTCATAGCAAGCTACAAGGACTCCATTATGATGTGAGACATAAATGCCATCACTACATGTAGACGAGTCGTAGCAGGCTACAGGGACTCCATTACATTACGAGACATTTCCCCGAAGGGACAGACACAGTAGCCAAGAAGGATACATGCCGGTCAATAAACGTGTCCGGAGCAGTAGCAAGCTGCCATGGCCTAGTGGAAGCACAAAGAGGCAATTTCCCGTAAAGAGTACTACTAAAGGCACACGACTAGGTGTCGGATCCCATACATACCGTTGCACATCACACGTATGCACGACATGCCCGATATGCATAGATACAACAACTTTTATTTAAGGGGCTCAGACGAGCCTTGCATAACATGTTCTTACAGATAGGGGTCACATGACCCAACACTAAAGTCATACAAACAAGTTCATACAAACCAAGTGGAAGCATAAGTTGTCTAAGTACAGACAGATGAAAGGGTAAAAAGGCACATGGCCTGACTATCTACAGCCCACCACAAGGCATAGGGTCGTAGCTGGGACTTCAGCTATTCGGCATCGTCGACATCCAGAAAGAACCCACCTGATGGGTCCTAGGTCTCATCTGCAACATTTATTAAGCAAACATGAGGACAAACGTACTCAGCAAGTCTTTAAAGCAGACCTAGACTATCCATGCTCATGTATCAATAGGGGAGTGGTGGAGTTTATGCAGCAATGCCAGCTTCGACTCATGGCTAACCTACACTACACAATTTTAACTCTTTGTTTAAATTTTAGATATTGCACATGAGTCCACTAAGTCAATGACAATACACCACAATGGATTCACTTCCCTCTCCTAGTAGAGTGCCATCCACGGTACTCACACTTGTCTTGATATTTTTATAAGTATCCATTTGATTATCTGTGAACAGCATAAGTTATCCAAGTAGTACATATCTGAGGACGCGGCTATTCGAATAGTTTCATAACCTACAGGGGTGTACTTCTTCACACACGCTCTCGCCACTTATCGCTGTGTGCTCATAAAACTAGGCACCTCGGCAACCTTCAAGCGGAAGCCCAGCAAGGGAGTCGGCCACGACTGTCAATCACATAAGACCTCTAGTCCAAGCTATCGCCTATTTGAGACTGAACACGCACGAAAGTCCGCCCGAAGTTTCCGCTAAGGCCCCAAACGATGTGCGCAGGGTTCCCATGCCCACCATTCCGGTGACCCTTGGTACACCGTGCCACTGCCTACTGCATCGTAACCCACCCCTAGGGTCAGCGCTACGCACGGCCTCCAGCATACTATAAACACCAGAAACTACTTGCAACTCCTGGACCAAGGACTAAGCGATTGATAAGTCGAGAGGGTCAATTAAGTATCCCAACGTGTGGTAGTAACTAGTCTTGGATCACAAACACGGAACTCAGTTCCTAAAAACGGTCCAAATGAGACAACCCGCTATGTACTCCTACATAGCCTCTCATCGCTACCTTTACCAAATCGGGTTCATCATAAGCTTATCACATCGAAACATCATGGTTTCACTCCAGTTCATCACCCAGATGAAATAGACCTGACACAACTCTAAGCATAGCAAGCATGCTAAGCTAAGCACATCATGGCACAAGCATCTACCAGTTATGCTAGGTTGCAAGGTTTAGCTATTTAGTATGAACATGAAAGGTCATGCAAAGGAATAGGTTCATCTACCGTGTATGACAGACAAGTGAACGTTTGTCCTAATGCGATAAATAAGAGCAGGAGCGAGAGAGTAGGATGTTATCGGAATGATCAAGGGGGGTTGCTTGCCTTGCTGGGTAGCGGGAAGGTTCTCTCCTTCGTTGGAATACTCGGGGGTATCCTTGGAAGTAGGGCCTACCGCAATGCAGATAAATAGCAATCAATACACACAAGTGCAACAATATGATGCATGATTATGACATGGCAGAATGACTGGATGATCTAATGCAGCCATTGTCCAAGTTAATTTGAAGTGAGATTGAATATAAGTTCAAAATCGTTCTTCATTTCAAATTCCATATTTTAACCTATTAGCAAATGTCAATGTTCTTCTACATAGTTTGCTCGAACATTCATGAGAATAGCACCATTAGATTCATTGGATTTTTCTGATAAATTTCCATATATAAATTATTTTCATCTGAGTTACACATTAATTTATATGAATTTTTGAAGTTTTAAACATTTTCTGGAATTATTTAAAAACTAGAAATTCCTTTTATTGCATCGGCCTGACATCATCATGGTGTCAGCAGGTCAGCTGACCAGGCTAGGTCAAACCTAACGCGCGGGTCCTGCATGTCAGTGACACAGGCTTAATCCCCACGCTTACTAGGGTTTGACCCGCATCTGGGGCCCACTGGTCAGTGACTGGGGCTAATTAACAAGGGGATTAGCCCCTGATGGTCGGCCACGTCGGCGCCCATCGGAGCGGGGCCAGCAGCGACCAAAAACACGGCGGTGACTCACTAGAGTTGCGCATCCGGTGGCCATTTGGCACGCGAAGGGCACCAGAAGGTGGCCCATGCATGCGCGCATCTAGCGAAGCAGCAAAGGGGGCTCGGGGTCACCAGAGACGACGACCACGTCGAGCTTGGCGGTGGTGGCGGCTCGGGCAGGACTGGCTACTACGCTAGAGGGTATGGGGAAGCAGGGCAGAGGAAGAGGAGCACCAGCGGCTCACCATAGTTCCAACAGAGGCAACGGTGAGGTTAGGGGAGTTTCGGATGGGGCGAATCATCGAAGTGGAGCTCCGGTGGCCCGCGGGGAAAGAGTGGCGGTGGCACGTCGTGGAGAGCTCCTGGTGTCTTCTAGCATCACGGGGAGGACAAGGGGGTCGCTGCGGGGCTGCTGGTGGGCTCAGAAGGGCGCGGGGGCGGCTAGAATTACGACAATGTGGTGGCGACTCGCTCGGCCATGGCAGAGCAAAGGAGGAAAGGGAGCGAGAGAGAGAGCGCGTGAGGGAGAGAGGGAGAGGAGAAGGAGGCCATGGTGAGGAGGCCTCGTGCTAGCGCTCTCCCAGCCCTCCAGGCCGGCAGCCAGGCAGGGAGGAGGTGGTCGGCGAGTGCCCGCGCGCGGCGAATGCATGCCCCCGTCCTCTTGGCGAGAGGACAGGGATGACTAGCCATGGGCCAGATGGGCCGGTTCCCCCCCTAGGCCTCTGCTTTTTTCTCTTCTCGTTTTGTATTTCTGACATTTGTTTTATTTTCTTTTTAGGTACAATTGCTTTGATAAATTATCCCAATTATTTTATAATATCAAGTTTGAATATTTCAAACTCCAATAAAAACTTTCAGGATATTTTGAAATATAAAATAATGATAATGCTTTATTTGGCATTTTCAGAGACTTTATCATTTATTTTTAAATTGCTATAGTTGTCCAAATATGTAAAATGGCCCCTGTTATAATCATGTCCATATTTATCAGACATAGGGAACCTTTTGTAAGGTCATTTTGGATTTGTTGAGTTTTCACAACTTTGAATTAATTTGATTCAAATATGAGCTTGGGGTTTCTTTTAGTCCCTAGTTCATGTTGATGCAAAATTGTAACATGATGCACACACATGTTATCCTATGACATCTAGCTAGGGATGTGACAACTGAACCGCACTCAAAAGAATCTCGTCCCGAGATTTTGAAGTTGTCGGGAAGAGTGCGGGGTACCCTATTCGAGGACGATCTTCTCTTTCCCATGTGGCCTCCTTTTCAGAATGGTGTGACCACTGAACCTTGAGAAACTTGATGTTCCGACGCCGAGTGGTGTGCTCAACTTGATCAAGAATACAAACAGGGTATTCTTGATATGTAAGGTTATCTTGGAGATCAAGCGCTTCGTGGTCTACTTCACGGACAGGGTCCAAGAAGCAACGCCTGAGTTGTGAGACGTGGAAGACATCATGAACCTTGGAAAGATGCGACGGAAGTTCCAATTGGTAGGCAACCTCCCCTCGTTTAGCAAGAATGCGAAAAGGTCCAATGTAATGAGGAGCCAACTTGCCCTTGATACCGAATCGATGGGTACCCTTTAGAGGCGTAGCCTGAAGGTAAGCCTTCTCGTCAACTTCATAGGTCATAGCCTTATGATGGCGATCATATTGTCTCTTTGGACGAGATTGGGCTGTTTTCAACTTTTCACGAATAATGCGAACATGCTCCTCTCCATCCTGCATCATATCTGGGCCAAAGAGTTGCCTCTCTCCGGTTTCTGACCAGTTAAGAGGTGTTCGACACCTTTGTCCATAGAGAACTTCAAAAGGGGCTTTGCCCAAGCCTGATTGATATCTATTGTTATAAGAAAATTTGGCAAATGGAAGACATGTTTCCCAATTCATACCGAAGAATATAACACAAGCTCGGAGCATGTCTTCGAGAATTTGATTGGCTCACTCAACTTGACCACTTGATTGCGGGTGGAAAACAGTGCTAAAGGATAGATGAGTCCCCATAGCGGTTTGGAAACTTTCCGAGAATCAGGAAGTAAAGATACTTCTGCAGTCTGAGTTAATCTCCAAAGGAACACCATGAAGAGAAACTATTCGAGAAACATATAACTCCGCTAGCTGGCTAGCAGTTATACTCTCCCGAATAGGAAGAAAATGAACCACTTTGGAAAGGCGGTCAATGACCACAAAGATAGCATTATTCCCTCTCTTGGTCCTGGGAAATCCGGTAATGAAATCCATACCGACCTTATCCCATTTCCATTCGGGAATAACTAAAGGTTGAAGGGTGCCAGCAGGCCTTTGATGTTCTGCTTTCACGCGACGACAAACGTTCCAATTAGCAACGAACTGGGCAATTTCTCTATTCATCCTAGTCCACCAGAACCTCTGGCGTACGTCCTGATACATCTTGGTACTACCCGGATGAATTGTGAGAGAAGAATCATGAGCCTCCTTAAGGATCAGCTGTCTTAAGCATGCGCTCTTGGGAACCACCAACCGGTTCTGGAAGAACACAACACCCTCATTGTCCTTGGAGAAATCTTTAGCGTTTCCGCTAGCAATATTCCCCTTAATACGGGATGTACCCTTATCATACTTCTGGATAGCTACTATTTGATCCTTAAGATTAGGTTTCGCCACCAAGTTGGATAGGAATCCTTGAGGAACAATGTGATGGTTTAACTTCCAAAATTCCTCATGGAGAAGTGGTTGACCTTCTTGCAACATCAGGTTGTTACAATAAGACTTACGACTTAGTGCATCAGCCATGGCATTGGCTTTCCCTGAGGTGTAAGTTATCCCTAAGTTGTAGTCTGTAATTAACTCAACCCACCATCTTTGCCTGAGATTCAAATCCGGCTGGGTGAAAACATATTTCAGACTTTGGTGATTACTGTAAATTTCGCAACGATTACCTAGAAGGTAATGTCGCGAGGTTTTCAGTGCATGGACCACAGCTGCAAGCTCACGATCATGTGTTGGATAATTATCCTCATGTGGACGCAACTATCGAGATGCGTATGCAATCACATGACGATCTTTCATGAGAATGCAACCTAATCCTTGTCGCGAGGCATCGCAATAGATAACAAAGTCCTTAAAGAAGTCTCGTGGCACTAGAACGGGAGGAGAGGTCAGTCGTCTTTTCAACTCTTGAAAACTATGCTCGCATTGTGGAGTCCACTCGAACCTTTTATCTTTCTTGAGGAGTTCAGTCAGAGGTTTCACAACCTTGGAGAAATTCTCGACAAAGCGGCGACAATAGCTCGCTAAGCCAAGGATACTCTGAACTTGCTTAACCGATTCAGGTTGAGTCCAATCAAGGACGGCCTGAACTCTCTCGGGATTGACAGATATACCTTTAACAGAGATCACGTGGCCTAGATAGGTCACTTCTGGTAACCAAAATTCACACTTGGAGAATTTGGCGTACAGACGGTGCTCTCGAAGTTTCATCAATACTAGTCTTAGATGCTTGGCATGTTCCTGTTCGTTCTTCGAGTAGATGAGTATGTCGTCGAGGTAAACCACGACAAATTTATCCAAATACTCCATGAAGATTGAATTCATCAAGCGATAGAAGGTAGCTGGGGCATTGGTTAAACCGAAGGACATAACGGTGTACTCGTATTGGCCATAACGAGTAACAAAAGCCGATTTTGGAATGTCCGCATTCCTGATTCTGATTTGATGGTATCCCAACATCAAATCCATTTTGGAAAAGACAGAGGATCCAGCGAGTTGATCATACAAATCGTTGATCCTAGGGAGTGGATACCTGTTCTTTATGGTGACCAGATTCACTGGACGATAATCCACAACCATCCGATCCGATCCATCCTTCTTCTTGACGAAGAGAACGGGACAAGCCCAAGGAGAAGATATAGGACGGATGAAACCTTTCTTCAAAGCCTCATCGAGTTGGATCTTAAGTTGGGCTAGTTCTAAGGGTGCCATCTTATAGGGTCTTCTGGCTATTGGGATATTCCCTGGAATGAGCTCTATCACAAACTCAACATCTCTGACAGGTGGAATTCCTGGCAGTTCTTCTGGAAAGACATCCGGAAAGTCACGGACTACCGAAATATCTTCTAACTCTTGAAGAGGGCTAGCATTGAGGGAATAGAGTTGGCACTTGGCTGTTCGAGTGGAGACATTAACTATCTCACCCGATGGATGTGTAAGTTGAACATTCCTAGTATGAGTATCAATCTTAGAATAGTGGGCTTTCATCCAATCCGTGCCTAAGATGATATTGATGTTCGAATACTTGAGGGCTATCAAAGATGCAAGGAAGACTAGCCTATCCACCAGAATCTCATTATCATGACTCACTCTAGAAGTTTGCCACTTCGAACCAGGAGTCTAAACTACTAAAGGCGTAGGCATATCACAAAAAGACATGTTATGCAACTGTGCATAACTTTCTGAGATGAAAGAATGAGATGCCCCAGTATCAAATAGAATAGATGCTGGATGACTATTGACAAGGAGCGTACCTAGGATAATATCAGGATCCTCAAAGGCTTCCTCAGTAGAGACATAATTCATTCCTCCACGAGTAGGAGCTGGCTTCACATAGATGGCTTTTTCCAGCTTCCCACGTCCAGCGGGCTTAGCATTGTTCTGAGGACACTCACGAGAGTAGTGTCCTGGTTCCCCACATTTATAACAAACCACGGTGGCATGGGGAGCAACATTGGCAGGCGTACCTCCAAATAGCCTGGCACGAGGGTTGGGCTGAGCTGGGCGAGGCACCTGGAAGGATAGTCTCGCGGTGTATCTTGGCAGTAGTGCTGTGTTGGGCACCCGCACCCGGCGTTTGTTGGAGCACGAGTCAGATGCGGGGCTGAAGTCATGGTTGTGCTTTCTCCTGGCCTCATAGTCAGTCTGTCTAGACTCGGCATTGATAGCCTTGTTGACGAGAGCCTGGAAGGTTGTGCACTCATGCAGGCGCAGATCTCGACGAAGCTCAGGGTTAAGTCCCTTGCGGAACCTAGCCTATTTCTTGGCATCATTTGAAACTTCCTCCAGAGCATAACGAGCAAGATTGCCGAACTCACGGCTATAGACATCCATGGACAGTCTTCCCTGGGTGAAAGCACATAATTCCTCTCTCTTGCGATCCATCAGCCCTTCTGGATGTGATGGGTACGGAATGCCGCACTGAATTCTGCCCCAAGTTGGTGCGGGGCTTGCGGGACGCATGGCTTCATAATTTTTCCACCACAGATTGGCGGGTCCTCCCAGAAAGTAGGTAGCAAAGGTCACCTTGTTGGCCTCGGATACATTGGTAGCCTGGATATTGCGGAACATGCTGGTCAGCAAGTCATCCGCGTCGAGTGGGTCGACTGAATGATGATACTTAGGTGGCCACAGCTTGACGAAATCACCGAATGACACGCCATCATTGTGATCATTGCGGGGAGCACGTGTTGTGTTCTACTCTATTCGTTCAAACAACCTGTTAGTCTCTTTCTTGTTCCTTTCAGCTTCAAGCATCACTTTTGCCAAAGAAGGTGCATGTGGTAGGTCCTGTTGCCTTGGCTGGCTTCCCTCGCCCTGCTCGGGGGCAGGCACGGTGTTATTCCTAGTGGCCACCATCCTAGGGCAACCAACCCAAAGCTTAAACATAGAGGACAACAACTCTAAGACACGAGATAAGGAATGTACTGGACAACATGGCATGCAGGGTAAACACCCAAACAACATGGTAATAACAACTGCCATATGAACACCATGATTCATACACACCATGACATAGTTTGGTACAAGCCCAAGCTGAAATACAAACTACGGAGAGATGACATAACTCAATGGAGGCATTACAAGCTTCCTATACATTATCTATCTACACCTCTGGAACTCAACTCTCAACCTCAATCATATCCAACTAGACACGCAGGACTGTGGCGATATGACTACTAACATACTAGTACTAACAACCACATACTCAAGCATCACCGTAGAATGCCTCATACAGGTTACCCCCATGACCCGGGAGCTTAACCTGAGGATCCAGAAACACTCTAGCCTGTGATCCTTGGAAACCGTAAGGACACGGATGTGGCCTTGGTCCCCTTGTTGGCGGTAACAACGGTCGTCGAAGAGGGGTGATGCCTCCAACATCGGGCCAGTCTAAGTGTGCTGGCAGATGAGTCCGCGATGGGGTCAGCATCTCCAAATCTCCATAGCCTATCTGCACGACAGGTGCCAACTGTGTCAGGGCTGTCCAAAGACATGCATGGGTGGCATAAAGCTCCATGTGAAGGGCACGTGCATTATGATCTCTGTTCTCCAACATCTGAGCGGTCACCTGCAGCCTGGGATCCTCATGGGAATGATCACAGTAGGCTGCGCTAAGATAACCATCCTCTCCTCCCATGGAAGCAGGAACATAACAGAACTCTGTGTTCTGAAGAAGACCATGGTGAAACCTCATGATATTCAGCATGGTGTAGGAGGCCTCCTGAAATGCCGTATTTATGGTGATACCTAATCCGTAAGTCCTGTGAAGCGGCTCTACAGCTCCAGGAAATGAAGGATATATCTTAGCAGTACACAGATACTGGCTCTGGTTGAAATCTCGATGTTGTTCCTCCACTGTGTACTCTGGGTACCAACGGTAGCCAGCCTCCATCATAACTCTAACCAACATGGCCGTGTGACCTGGTACATCGATGCACCTGGTCAGACGGACCACCTGACGGGAAGGACGAGGGGGCATCTGAAACATAGAATAATGCAAAGACATTAGGGATTATAGCACAAATTGGACAACATAGTGGCTATAATTGCTCACAAAGGATTTTGAGACAACTGCAAAATATTGGAAAAGCATAACCACTCGACTTTCTAGACTCAAATCTCTTCTCCATCTATTTGTCACACCAACAATACTCTAGTACCGACATTCACATGCAAACAAGCTAGCTAGTGGTCCATGGTTAGTAACTCGTCATCCTAAGCAATAGCGTAACATCCCAAAATTCCATATTGGAATGTTATGAAATATAGCTATGCATCATCATCATCATTTCTTGAATGTATGAAATAGTTGAAATGCTTCTTCTGACTTTCTGAAAGTCCCTTTCTCTTTTTAATATGTTACTTTCACCTATTTGAAAACCTTGGAAAAAGTTCGAAATAAGAGGGGAGTAACATGACACTCCACACCAGGGTCATCTTGGTGATATATTTGAACAATAAGAACCAGGGGGTCTTTTGAAAAATATTTGCAAAAGGTTTTAAAAACAAATAGGCCATTTCTAAAAATAATAATTTTTTCAAATTATTCAAATGACAGAATAAAAATGTTCAATAAATGGCATTTATTATTCTGTTAATTTTGATGTATAACACTCCTATATTTGGAACTATATCGAATGCATTAAAAGGTTTTTACTGCGCTGATATTTGAAAATAGGAAAATCTTTAAAGCAATCAGGCCTGCCCACCGCAGTTATTACCCGATTTTCCTTAGAATCGGCCACCGACGCGTCCGGATTTCTCTCCCTCTCTATGACAGCGGGACCCACCTGACTGATCGCTGGAATCGCGCGGCCATCACCTACCTCGTGCGCGCCGCCGTCGCCGGAAATCTCTCCTCACCGGATCTCCTCCTCCTTCTTTCCCCGACCCCACCCGCGGCCCTATATAAGAGCGGCCAGTCCGTCGCCTCCATCCCCCTCCGAACCCCTCTCTCCCCTGCGCCAGGACGCCCACGCCCCCTCGCCGGACTTCGGTCGACGGCCGAAGCTCCCCACCGCACCTGCCGTCGACTCCGTCATCCCCTCGTCCCTCCGACGCTACCAGAGCACTCCGGACGTTAGCCACCATCGCGTAGGCCCCTTCGACGCCTCCCTCGACCACCGGAGCGCTGCCCTGACAACCTCACCGCTTCGGACTCGCCGAAGAACCCCTCGCCGGTGACCCCTTCCTCTGTAAGCCCTCTCACCCGTTCGATCGTGGATCAACGGCCCCGATTAGAAGATTTAGGACGCGAAACGTTTTTCTTCAAGCTTCGGTCACCGCTCGTTAGTTCCTGCGCACACGCTAGCCTAGCCAACCACCACTTGCCACGTAGCACTGACCGGTCAGTAGATTTTTTTTTAATTTCTTTTTTGTTTTTAGTTAACAGAATGTTTTCTGATTTGGTTTTGCTTATATCGTTTAAACTATCTAGTGTTTTTAGATGATTTTGTTGCATTAGTTAACATTTTTGATGTAGTTTATGTCAATATGTTTAGATTTCAAATTTGAGCTTTAAATTTGGAATCTAATCAAATTTTCTCAAACTACTCAAATCTGAATAACTAGAGTTTAAAAATAGATTTTTATATGAATCTTTTTGCTACTGCTTGGTATTAGTTAGGACTATCATCATGTTTAGTTTGAGGATTTTTAGGATGTATTTGTTTAGTGTTTTAGCCATAAACATAATCTTCCTAGTGTTTGGTATAGTTTAGTTAATTTAGTTTTTAGTTAGTTTAAATCAGAATTGTTATATATTGTTTTAGTAGGTTCTGTTGTTTAAACATTAGGTGTTTTACTTGCTGATAATAATAATATAATTTGCTTAGTTTATTTCTTTATTGTTATGGGAATCTCTACTAATTTTTCAACTAAGTATAATTTGATTAAAACCAACTAGTGTAGTAATAGATTCTTTTAACAATGTTTTAAATAATTAAATTCTGTTTTCTAAGAAAAGTTTTAGTAAATTCTTTTTTGTTAAAATAATGTTTTGTTAATATAAATAATAAGTTTAGTTTTACTCTTTTGCTAGAAAACCCTAGCCCACTTCATGTAGTAATGTTTTTCAAAACTTTTAAAACCCTACTAAGATTTTTCTTAACAAAACTTTAAATGGATTTAATTCTGTTTATTAATAAAATAGTTTTATTGTTCTTTTCTGTTAATACTAATAGTTCTATGTTGTTAATAGTAGTTTACCCATCAACCTTAGAAAACAAAACTATGTGTTGATTTCTTTTCTTGTGATTGTGCCTTGTTTTGTCTTGAGTGATTCTAGTTCATTCCTGAATGTTGTGAGTTATAATATTTTGTTGTATGCCTACTGAGTGCCCTTGTTTGATTCGTTAGATCATCCGGAGTGCGAGGCTAGTTACCTAGAGTCCCTCGAGTACGAAGATCGTCAATCAGGCAAGTCACTTTGATCATCTTTACCCATGTTTTTATTGCATTAGTTCTACCATCCCCCCAATTGCATGCAAAGTAGGTAATTGGAAACTTGGTTACTTGTTGTAGTATCATGTGGTAGGTACCCCCCTCAACCCCTTTGACACATTGGCCCCGGGAAATGTTGTTTTACTTTTTGCTATGCTATTAGTAGACGGGGTTGGTTGTGTGATTCATGAGAGTTGAGAGTTAATAATTTCAAGACCTACAAGATGATCAAGTCTTCAAGACTTGATGGTTGAACGGTGCCCTGGAGAAACCAGTGGTTAGCCTAGATGATGCTGGAGATGTGCCAGTATTCATGCGGAAAGGTCCACCCAGGCACAAAGAGATGGATGGATGCTTCAATACCCAAGGCTATCCTGCACAGCAACAAGTCATTATGGCCTCTGTCTTGGTTGGATATCGTGGTGACCCTGGACAGGCGGTGCTACGAGATGTAGAAGAACGGTAGGAAAGGATGGGCACCGACAGAGTCGCAGGGAAACCTTTTGGAAGACCATGTTTTGGTCATCCATTTCTCAAACACCCTGAAGTGCGAGAAATCAAACGGAGGCGACCAAATCTTGTGGGGAACGTGTGCAAAACTCTGCAGAGTACTCAAATCTAATCGATTAGCCGTGTCCACGGTCATGGACGACTTGAGCCAAAGGAACTAAAACTTCTGGAACCCTCAACACAATTAATATGATGATGTGGGTATTAATAACTTGGGTATGAGAATTGGTTGGTGGAACCATCTCCTTAATCAACCAACTTAGTAATAAATTTTGCTTAGCCCTCTCTTGTTGTATGAAAAATTGGCTTTACGCAAAAACTTACTACCCCACCTGCCATATATGCATATAGATTAGATGGTTATCTTTTCACCCCTCTCTTATGACTTTGCCGGCATATTCCATATGCTGACCTACACGGCTGCAACATATCATGTTGCAGAATACTTTTCCGACTAGGAGTGAGGATACGCTCTTCGCTCGGTGAGATGCCCTTGGAGTCAGATGGACTCGTCTACCTTCGATGCTTTCGCAAGCTTTAGATATTCTCATGAGTTGGCCTTCAGCCACTTTATTGTAATCTTTATTGTAATAAAGGACTCGATATGAGATTTCGATTAATATAATGCTGTGTGATTTCCCTTTGATATATACATTGATGTACCGTGTGTGTACTAGCATGATCTTGGGATGGTACGGAAACACCGGAGATTCGACCTTTCAGGTCGGGTCGCTACAGAAATGGTATCAGAGTACACGCTAACCATAGGACGTAACCTCTAGGATTGGAAAAGCTTTAGGATTTGTTTCTCTTTGTCATTAAAATTCTTATACTCTCATCTACTCGTTTATGACTTCTCTCTGATTATTTCAAAATTTGTAGATGGCCACCTTCATCCCAGTGTTGATCACGGCGTTTTGCCAGCCTGACGCAACGATGCCCTTTGGCAAGGAGCTGATGAGGATCGTCAGGGACGTGAGGATTGCTTTGCCGAGCATCACCGGGACTCCTATCATGTCTATCCCACAAGACGGACGCTACAGGATTGAGGTGCACATTCCAGGGAAGACCTTTGGGAATCGGAAGGAACCCATCGACTTCAAGTTTGTGGCACCCAGCTGGATACTTGGAAGAGACATGGCCATCCATCGTGCCCTTGGACGTATTCAGGAGGGATATAGAGGTGGAACCATTTCACCAGGAGTCAGCGTGATTTGTCGTAGGGATGTCCATGGAAACATCATAACCGCTCCCACTGCAGACACCACCATTTCCTATATCTAGACCTTGGAGACTCACATCAGGACTCTGGAGGTTCGGGTACGTGCAGATACGAAGACAATCAAGAATCTGATGAACCGCGAGATTGACCTCGAAGCTGACTTACGGGAAGCCGAGTACGAGCATGAGTATGAGGTGAGGGATTTCTTAGAGAGGATCGACAAGCTTAACACTCGCATCGCCACTCTGGAGGAACAGATAGACATGGGTGAAAATCTTCATCCTGAGGGAGACTTGGCTCCTTTCATCAGCGACGATGATGACTATGAGGAGAGCACCACTAGAGGAGGCTCGGTCACCGTGTACTTCTGAGGACAACTTTAGTTATGCCCCCATGTATCTTCATTTTCGACGTTAAAGCGTAGGTCGATGTTTAGTTTGAATGGATATTTGTATCTCGATGTTGACTTTGAGTTGAATAAATGAATGGGTGTTTGGTGTGATATGTTTGTTGCATTGCATATGGGTAGTGATTTTCTTTCTAGGCCCTTGTCCTATTCTAATTCTCATCCCTCTGGAAACAGCAAGATGCCTCCACGACATGAGTCCGACTTCACCTTCCCGCCGGAACTCACACAACTCCTCCAGCAGCAGAATGCACTGATGCAGCTACTGATCCAGAATCAGACCAACAACCAGAACAACAACCACCACCATCCAGCTCAGGCTGACAATCTCACCCGTTTTCTGAGGTTGAACCCTCCAACTTTCTCCAGAAGCACTGAGCCCATTGTGGCAGATGACTGGCTCCGTAAGATGGAGAGGGAACTTGTCACCGCTGGGTGTACTGACGGTAAGACGGTGCGCTTTGCCGCACATCAACTGGATGGACCAGCAGCTTCACGGTGGGAGAACTACACCACCACATATCCTATTACTGATGTAACTTGGGAGCAGTTCAAGCAAGCTTTCCGCACCGCACATGTCTCAGCTGGAGCTATGAGTCTAAAGAAGCACGAGTTTCGCAACTTGAGCTAGGGTAATCGCTCCGTGGCCCAGTACGTGGACGACTTCAGCACATTGGCTCGTTATGCACCAGGAGATGTGGCCAAATATGCGGCCAAGCAGGAGAAGTTTCTGGAAGGACTCAACGATGAGTTGAGCATGCAGCTGGTAGTGGCTACTTTCAACAACTACCAAGAACTGGTGGACAAGGCCCTCATCTTGGAGGGAAAACAACAGCAAATTGAGAACCGCAAGATGAAGTATACTCAGGGGAAGTTTAACTCTGGAGCTCATCAGAAGCCCCGCTACTCCCCGTACTCAGGGAATACCGGATCAGGGACCGGTAAGTTTGGAAGGCACACTCATGCCATGCACAACCATGGAGGAAATGGGAATGCCCGTCCCAACCATGGCAACTTCAAGACTGACAATGGGAATGGGAACAACAACCAGCACCGTCACGCTCCTACTCAGAAGGATCTGAGCCACATCACCTGTTTCAAGTGCTAGAAGATAGGGCACTATGCTATTGAGTATACCCAGAGCAAGCAGGGAAATGGAAACAGCAACAACAATGGCAACTTAGCAGCTAAGAAGCCCAACCCTTTTCCCCATGCTCAGGTGAACCACATTGATGTGGAGGAAGTCTATGATCAACCCGAGACTGTGGTTGGTAAGTTTTTATTGCATTCACGTCCTGTTATAGTACTTTTTGATTCCAGTGCAACTCATTCATTCGTATCAAGGGTAGTTGTGGAAAAGTATGGTTTGCCCACCAGAACCCTTAGTCAGCCCATTAAGGTCAGTTCCCCAGGAGGTATGATGATGGCAAGGATAGGATGCCATTCCTTGAATCAATATAGGAAACCATGTTTTTCCCACCGACCTCATCGTCTTAGAATCCCAGGGATTGGATGTAATCCTAGGTATGGATTGGATGACCAAGTATGAAGGAAATCTTGATTGCCCTAGCAAGTCTGTTTCACTCACCACCCCAGAGAACAAGAGGATTAAGTATGTATCCCGACGCACACGTATGAGTGCTCAGTTAAATTCTGTCACAGGAGTCGTTCAGGAGGAAGTACCTATGGTAAAAGACTTTCCGGATGTATTCCCGGAAGAATTACCAGGCATGCCACCAGATAGAGAGATTGAGTTCCTGATAGAGCTACTGCCAGGAACAACCCGAATTTCCAAGAGACCCTATCGGATGCCCGCAAATGATCTATCAGAAATCAAGAAGCAAATTAAGGAGTTATTTGACAAAGGGTATATTCGTCCAAGTTCTTCACCTTGGGGAGCCCCAGTTCTTTTGGTGGAGAAGAAGGATAAAACCTTGAGAATGGTAGTCGATTATCGTGCCTTGAACGAGGTGACTATCAAGAACAAGTACCCTCTGTCGATGATTAATGACTTGTTTGATCAGCTCGTAGGAGCCGAAGTATTCTCCAAGATCGATCTTCGATCAGGGTATCACCAATTGAAAATTCGTGAACTAGATATACCCAAAACAGCTTTCACCACAAGGTATGGCTTGTATCAGTATACCGTCATGTCTTTTGGTTTGACCAATGCTCCTGTCTACTTCATGAATTTGATGAACAAAGTGTTTATGGAATATTTGGACAAGTTTCTCGTGGTGTTCATCGATGACATTTTGATATTCTCCAAGAGCGAGGAAGAACACAAGGAACATTTGCGTTTAGTTCTGGAGAAGCTTAGAGAACATCGATTATATGCCAAGTTCAGCAAATGTGAATTTTGGATGACGGAAGTCGGATTCCTTGGACATATTATTTCCGGAGAAGGAATAGCCGTAGACCCTGCTAAGGTTGAAGCAATCACCGAGTGGAAGTCACCCACCTCAGTTAAGGAGATCCGTAGTTTCCTCGGACTTGCCGGATATTACCGAAGCTTCATTGAGAATTTCTCAAAGATTGCCAAGCCCATGACGGAGTTGTTGAAGAAATAGTCTAAGTATATTTGGACTGAGGAATGGGAAGCCAGTTTCTAGGAGTTAAAGAAATGTTTGGTCACAGCCCCAGTGTTGATCTTGCCAAATATTCGGAAGGACTTCCAGGTTTACTGTGATGCCTCACGTCAAGGACTTGGAGGAGTATTCATGCAAGATGGAAAGGTTGTAGCCTATGCCTCCAGACAACTACGACCTCATGAGTTGAATTATGCCACCCATGATTTGGAATTAGCAGCCGTAGTGCACGCACTCAAGACCTGGAGACATTTCCTTGTTGGAAATAGTTGTGATGTTTACACCGATCATAAGAGCCTGAAGTATATCTTCACGCAGAAAGAGTTGAACCTCAAACAGAGGAGATGGTTAGAGTTAATCAAGGACTATGACATGAGATTACACTACCATCCAGGAAAAGCAAATGTTGTTGCCGATGCTTTGAGTCGAAAAAGCTATGTGAACACACTCACAGCGCGAGGACTACCTCAGGAGTTAGCCGATGACCTCAGAGAGCTCCGGCTAGAGATAGTTCCAAGAGGATATGTTGCCACACTAGAGATCCAGTCCACCTTGACCGAAAGAATTCATGAAACCCAGAAGTCGGACAAGGAAATAGCTGAGATTAAGCAAAGAATGAAAGATGGTAAAGCTAGAGGTTTTCGTGAGGATGAACAAGGAACTCTGTGGTTTGAGAACCCAATCTATGTGCCCAATGACCCAGAGCTCAGGAAGTTGATACTTCAAGAAGCCCACGAGTCCCCTTACTCAATACACCCAGGCAACACCAAGATGTATCTAGATTTGAAGGAAAGTTATTGGTGGACGGGTATGAAGAAGGATATTGCGGAACTTGTTGCAATATATGATGTTTGTCAGCGAGTAAAGGCGGAACATCAGAAACCAGCAGGGTTACTCCAACCTTTGCCGATACCCGAGTGGAAATGGGAAAAGCTTGGTAAGGATTTCATCACAGGATTGCCCAGGACTCGTTCAGGTTATGATTCCATCTGGGTAGTGGTAGATCGCTTGACCAAGGTGGCTCATTTCATTCCCGTGAAGACTACCTATACCAGCGCTAAGTTAGCCAAGATATACATGACCAGGATCGTGTGTCTGCATGGAGTTCCGAGGAGTATCGTGTCAGATAGAGGAACACAATTTACCTCAAAGTTTTGGCATCAGCTACATGAAACTTTGGGTACGAGGCTGGAGTTCAGTACAACTTTTCATCCACAGACCGATGGACAGACTGAGAGAGTCAACCAGATTCTGGAAGACATGTTGGGATGATAATTTGCCTTACGCAGAATTCTCGTACAACAACAGTTATCAGACCAGTCTGAAGATGGCCCCTTTCGAAGCTTTATACGGAAGGAGGTGCAGAACACCACTGATGTGGGATGTGTTGGAGACCGAAAACTTTTTGGTCCCGACCTTATCCGAGATTCTGAAGAGAAAGTCAAGCTGATTCATGACAGACTCAAGATAGCTCAATCTCGACAGAAGAGTTATGCTGACAGCAAATGTAAGGAAGTGACGTATGAAGTGGGAGACCGAGCATATCTTCGTGTCTCCCCACTTCGAGGAATCAAGAGGTTTGGTGTTGAAGGAAAGTTAGCACCCAGATTCATAGGCCCCTACAAAATTCTTGAACGTAGAGGCGAAGTTGCATACAAGTTGGAATTGCCGGAGGGATTGTCCGGAGTTCATGATGTTTTCCATGTTTCCCAGCTAAAGAAATGCCATGCTGAGATGGCTGATATTCCCTTGAGAGACACAGTGGCCCTAGAGGCCATACAACTTGACAGCGATCTGACCTACGAGGAGAAGCCTGTCAGAATCCTCGAGACTGCCAACAGAGTTACCCGCAGCAGGATCACCAAGTTCTGTAAGGTTTTGTGGAGTCACCACACCGAGGAAGAAGCCACGTGGGAACGCGAAGAAGATCTTCGTAGAGACCATCCGCACCTATTTTCTAGCCAACCGGAATCTCGAGGGCGAGATTCATCTTAAGGTGGGTAGGTTTGTAACATCCCAAAATTCCATTTTGGAATGTTATGAAATATAGCTATGCATCCTCATCATCATTGCTTGAATGTATGAAATAGTTGAAATGCTTCTTCTGACTTTCTGAAAGTCCCTTTCTATTTTTAATATGTTGCTTTCACCTATTTGAAAACCTTGGGAAAATTTCAAAATAAGAGGGGAGTAACATGACACTCCACACCAGGGTCATCTTGGTGATATATTTGAACAATAAGAACCAGGGGGTCTTTTCAAAAATATTTGCAAAAGGTTTTAAAAAAAAATAGGCCATTTCTGAAAATAATATTTTTTCCAAAGTATTCAAATGACAGAATAAAAATGATCAATCAATGGCATTTATTATTATGTTAATTTTGATATATCATAATCCTATATTTGGAACTATATTGAACGCATTAAAAGGTGTTTACTGCTTTGATATTTGAAAATAGGAAAATCTTTAAAGCAATCGGGTCGGCCCACCGCAGTTATTACCCGACTTTCCTTAGAATCGGCCACCGACGCGTCCGGATTTCTCTCCCTCTCTCTGACAGCGGTACCCACCCGACCGATCGCTGGAATCGCGCGGCCATCACCTACCTCGCGCGCGCGCGCCGCCGTCGCCGGAAATCGCTCCTCACCGGATCTCCTCCTCCTTCCTTCCCCGACCCCACCCACGGCCCTATATAAGCGCGGCCAGTCCGTCGCCTCCATCCCCCTCCGAACCCCTCTCTCCCCTGTGCCAGAACACCCATGCGCCCTCGCCGGACTTCGGTCGACGGCCGAAGCTCCCGACCGCACCTGTCGTCGACTCCGTCATCCCCTCGTCCCTCCGACGCAAATAGAGCACTCTGGACGTCGGCCGCCGTCGCCTGGGCCCCTTCGATGACTCCCTTGACCACCGGAGCACCGCCCCGACGACCTCACCGCTTCGAAATTGCCGAAGAACCCCTCACCGGTGACCCCTTCCTCTGTAAGCCCTCTCACCCGTTCGATCGTGGATCAACGGCCCCGATTAGAAGATTTAGGACGCGAATCATTTCTCTTTAAGCTTCCGTCACCGCTCGTTAGTTCCCGCGCACACGCTAGCCTAGCCAACCACCACTTGCCACGTAGCACTGACCGGTCGATAGATTTTTTTTAATTTCTGTTTTGTTTTTAGTTAACAGAATGTTTTCTGATTTTGTTTTGCTTATATCGTTTAAACTATTTAGTGTTTTTAGTTGATTCTTATTGCATTAGTTCACATTTTTTATGTAGTTTATGTCAGTATGTTTAGATTTCAAATTTGAGCTTTAAATTTTGAATCTAATCAAATTTGCTCAAACTACTCAAATCTGAATAACTAGAGTTTAAAAATAGATTTTTATCTGATTCTTTTTGCTACTGCCTGGTATTAGTTAGGACTATCATCATGTTTAGTTTGAGGATTTTTAGGATGTATTTGTTTAGTGTTTTAGCCATAAACATAATCTTCCTAGTGTTTGGTATAGTTTAGTTAATTTAGTTTTTAGTTAGTTTAAATCAGAATTGTTATATATTGTTTTAGTAGGTTCTGTTGTTTAAACATTAGGTGTTTTACTTGCTGATAATAATAATATAATTTGCTTAGTTTATTTCTTTATTGTTATGGGAATCTCTACTAATTTTTCAACTAAGTATAATTGGATTAAAACCAACTAGTGTAGTAATAGATTCTTTTAACAATGTTTTAAATAATTAAATTCTGTTTTCTAAGAAAAGTTTTAGTAAATTCTTTTCTGTTAAAATAATGTTTTGTTAATATAAATAATAAGTTTAGTTTTACTCTTTTGCTAGAAAACCCTAGCCCACTTCATGTAGTAATGTTTTTCAAAACTTTTAAAACCCTACTAAGATTTTTCTTAACAAAACTTTAAATGGATTTAAATCTGTTTATTAATAAAATATTTTTATTGTTCTTTTCTGTTAATACTAATAGTTCTATGTTGTTAGTAGTAGTTTACCCATCAACTTTAGAAAACAAAACTATGTGTTGATTTCTTTTCTTGTGATTGTGCCTTGTTTTGTCTTGAGTGATTCTAGTTCATTCCTGAATGTTGTGAGTTATAATATTTTGTTGTATGCCTATTGAGTGCCCTTGTTTGATTCGTTAGATCATCCGGAGTGCGAGGCTTGTTACCTAGAGACCCTCGAGTACGAAGATCGTCAATCAGGCAAGTCACTTTGATCATCTTTACCCATGTTTTTATTGCATTAGTTCTACCATCCCCCCAATTGCATGCAAAGTAGGTAATTGGAAACTGGGTTACTTGTTGTAGTATCATGTGGTAGGTACCCCCCTCAACCCCTTTGACACATTGGCCCCGGGAAACGTTGTTTTACTTTTTGCTATGCTATTAGTAGATGGGGTTGGTTGTGTGATTCATGAGAGTTGAGAGTTAATAATTTCAAGACCTACAAGATGATCAAGTCTTCAAGACTTCAAGTTTTCAACTTACCTCTGGGTGGATGATGGTTGAACGGCGCCCTGGAGAAACCAGTGGTTAGCCTAGATGATGCTGGAGATGTGCCAGTATTCATGCGGAAAGGTCCACCCAGGCACAAACAGATGGATGGATGCTTTAAGACCCAAGGCTAACCTGCACAGCCACAAGTCATTATGGGCTCTGGCTTGGTTGGTTATCGTGGTGACCCTGGACAGGCGGTGCTACGAGATGTAGAAGAACGATAGGAAAGGATGGGCACCGATAGAGTCGCAGGGAAACCCTTTGGAACACCATGTTTTGGTCATCCGTTTCTCAACCACCCTGAAGTGCGAGAAATCAAACGGAGGCGACCAAATCTTGTGGGGAACGTGTGCAAAACTCTAAAGAGTACTCAAATCTAATCGATTAGCCGTGTCCACGGTCATGGACGACTTGAGCCAAAGGAACTAAAACTTCTGGAACCCTCAACACAATTAATATGATGATGTGGGTATTAATAACTTGGGTATGAGAATTGGTTGGTGGAACCATCTCCTTAATCAACCAACTTAGTAATAAATTTTGCTTAGCCCTCTCTTGTTGTAGGAAAAATTGGCTTTACGCAAAAACTTACTACCCCACCTGCCATATAAGCATATAGATTAGATGGCTATCTTTTCACCCCTCTCTTGTGACTTTGCAGGCATATTCCATATGCTGATCTACACGGCTGCAACGTATCATGTTGCAGAATACTTTTCCCACTAGGAGTGAGAATACGCTCTACGCTTGGTGAGATGCCCTTGGAGTCAGATGGACTCGTCTACCTTCGATGCTTCCGCAAGATTTAGATATTCTCATGAGTTGGCCTTCAGCCACTTTATTGTAATATTTATTGTAATAAAGGACTCGATATGAGATTTCGATTAATATAATGTTGTGTGATTTCCCTTTGATATATACATTGATGTACCATGTGTCTACCAGCATGATCTTGGGATGGTACGAAAACACCGGAGATTCGACCTTTCAGGTCGGGTCGCTACGAATAGATGAGAAGCCTAGTTCTTATCCCCTAGAAAAGATGAGAGAGACTAATCATAGAATAACTTGGGAAGAGGAGTAAAAAGAGCCGTACGTTCCCTTCCACAATCAATTCCCCTACTTTTCTATAGTGCTTCTGGACTCAACTTCGACTGGTTTGGCTTGTTAGTCCTACTGTCAGTCAGGCTCTGATACCAACGATGTCGGGACCCTGATCCTAAGTCATATGAATCCAGACTGTAACATATCACATCACTTTGAGGCCTCACCATGGTAAGCTCCATGGCTACAGCATTACCTTAGCCGGGACCGTTTGCGTCTTTTGGTTCACGTATGTGAACATGTCATTGGCAATCAAACGATAGAGAACCCGGGCCGGCATGACGAGTCATAGGACCCAAGTGGCACATCTGTATAGAAACAGGCATACGTAACCTAGCCATGCAGGTGTCGGCCTCAAGTGTGTGTAGACGAGTCATAGCAAGCTACAAGGACTCCATTACGCCGTGAGACATAAATGCCATCACTGCACGTATACGAGTCGTAGCAGGCTACAGGGACTCCATTACACTGCGAGACATTTCCCCAAAGGGACAGACACAGCAGCAAAGAAGGATACATGCCGGTCAATCAATGTGTCCGGAGCAGTAGCAAGCTACCATGGCTCAGTGGAAGCACAAAGAGGCAGTTTCCCGTAAAGAGTACTACTAAAGGCACAAGCCTAGGTGTCGGATCCCATACATACCGTTGCACGTCACATGTATGCACGACATGCCCGATATGCATAGATACAACGTAACCATACAACAACTTTTATTTACGGGCTCAGACGAGCCTTGCATAACATGTTCTTACAAATAGGGGTCACATGACCCGACACTCAAGTCATACAAACAAGTTCATAAAAAGCAAGTGGAACAATAAGCTGTCTGACTAGAGACACATGAAAGGGTAAAAATGCACATGGCATGACTATTTACAGCCCGCCACAGGGCATAGTGTCGTAGCTCGGACTTCAGCTAGTCAGCATCGTCGACATCTAGAAGGAACCCACCTGATGGGTCCTGGGTCTCATTTGCAACATTTATTAAGCAAACATGAGTAGAAACGTACTCAGCAAGTCTTTAAAACAGACCTAGATTATCCATGCTCATGTATCAACAAGGGGGTGGTGATGTTTATGCAGCAATGCCAGCTCCTACACTACACAATTTTAACTCTTTGTTTAAATTTTAGATATTGCACACGAGTCCACCAACTCCATGACAATACACCACCATGGATTCACTTCCCTCCCCTGTGAGAGTGCCATCCATGGTACTCATACTTGTCTTGATATTTTTATGAGTATCCATTTGATTATCTATGAACAACATAAGTTATCCAAGTAGTCCATATCCGAGGACGCGACTATTCGAATAGTGTCATACCCTGCAGGGGTGTACTTCTTCACACACGCTCTCGCCACTTATCGTTGTGTGCTCATAAAACCATGCACCTCGGCAACCTTCAAGCGGAAGCCCAGTGAAGGAGTTGGCCACAACCATCAATCACATAAGACCTCTAGTCCAGGCTATCGCCTATTTGAGACTGAACCCGCACGGAAGTCGGGCCGAAGTTTCCGCTATAGCCCCAAACAATGTGTGCAGGGTTCCCAAGCCCACCATTCTGGTAACCCTTGGTACACCGTGCCACTACCTACCGCGTCGTAACCCACCCCTAGGGTCAGTGCTACGCATGGCCTCCAACATACTATAAACACGAGAAACTACTTGCAACTCCTAGACCAAGGACTAAGAGATTGATAAGTCGAGAGGCTAAATTAAGTATCCTAACAGGTGGTAGTAATTAGTCTTGGATCATAAACACAGAACTCAATTCCTAAGAACGGTCTGAATGAGACAACCCGCTATGTATTCCTACATAGCCTCTCATCGCTACCTTTACCAAATCGGGTTCATCATAAGCTTATCACATCAGAACATCATGGTTTCACTCTAGTTCATCACCCAGATGAAATAGACCTAACACAACTATAAGCATAGCAAGCATAGCAGGCATGGTAAGCTAAGCACATCATGGCACAAGCATCTACCAGTTATGCTAGGTTGCAAGGTTTTGCTATTTACTATCACAATGATAGGTCATGCAAAGGAATAGGTTCATCTACCGTGTATGACAAACAAGTGAACATTTGTCCTAATGCAATAAACAAGAGCAGGAGCGAGAGAGTGGGATGTTATCGGAATGATCAAGGGGGGTTGCTTGCCTTGCTAGGTAGCGGGAAGGTTCTCTCCTTCGTTGGAATACTCGGGGGTATCCTCAGAAGTAGGGCCTACCACAATGCAGATAAATAGCAATCAATACACGCAGGTGCAACAATATGATGCATGATCATGACATGGCAGCATGTATGGAAGAGCTAATGCAGCTATTGTCCAAGTTAATTTTAAGTGAGTTTGAATATAGGTTCAAAATCGTTCTTCATTTCAAATTCCATATTTTAACCTATTGGCAAATGTCAATGTTCTTATACATAGGTTGCTCTAACATGCATGATAATAGCACCATTAGATTCATTGGATTTTTCTGATAAATTTTCATATATAAATTATTTTCATCTGAGTTAAAGATTAATTTATATGTATTTTTGAAGTTTTAAACATTTTTTGGAATTATTTAAAAACCAGAAATTCCTTTTATTGCATTAGCCTGACGTCATCATGGCATCTACAGGTCAGCTGACCAGGCCAGGTCAAACCTAACATGCGGGGCCCGCACGTCAGTGACACAGGCTTAGTACCCGCGCTGACCAGAGTTTGACCCGCATCTGGGGCCCACTGGTGAATGACTGGGGGGCTAATTAACAAGGGGATTAGCCTTTGATGGTCGGCCACATCGACGCCCACCGGAGTGGGGCTGGGGGCGACCAAAAACATGGCTACGACTTGCCGGAGTTGCGCATCCGGTGGCCATTTGGCACGCGGAGGGCACCAGAAGGTGGCCCGCACACGCGCGCATCTAGCGAAGCAGCAAAGGGGGTCGGGGTCGCCGGAGACGACGGCCACGTCGATCTTGGCGGCAGCGGCTAGGGCAGGACCAGCTAATGTGCTAGAGGGCATGGGGAAGCAGGGGGAGAGGAGGAGGAGCTCCAGCGGCTCACCGCGGTTCCAGCAGAGGCAACGGCGAGGTTAGGGAAGGTCTGGACGGGGCGAATCATCGAAGCGGAGCTCAGGTGGCCGGCGGGGAAGAAATGGTGGTGGTGCGTCATGGAAGGCTCCCAACGTCTTCTAGCATCACGGGGAGGATCAGGGGGTGGCTGCGGGGCTGCTGGTGGGCACAGAAGGGCGCGGGGGTGGCTAGAACTCCGGCGACGCGGCGGCGACGAGCTTGGCCATGGCGGAGCAGAGGAGGGAAGGGAGCGAGAGAGAGAGAGCGCGAGGGGGAGAGGGAGAGGAGAAGGAGGCCACGGCAAGGAAGCCTCGCACTGGCGCACTCCCAGCCCTCCTGGCCGGCAGCTAGTCAGGGAGGAGGTGGTCGGCGAGTGGCTGCGCACGGCGAACACACGCCCCTGTCCTCCTGGCGAGAGGACAGGGATGACTGGCCATGGGCCAGATGGGCCGGTTCCCCCCTAGGCCTCGGCTTTCTTTTTTTTCTCTTCTGGTTTTCTATTTCTGACATTTGTTTTCTTTTCTTTTCAGGTACAATTGCTTTGATAAAATATCCCAATTATTTTATAATATCAAATTTGAATATTTCAAACTCCAATAAAAAGTTTCAGGATATTTTGAAATATAAAATAATGATAATGCTTTATTTGGCATTTTCAGAGGCTTTATAATTTATTTTTAAATTGCTATAGTTGTCCAAATATTTAAAATGGTGCCTGTTATAATCATGTCCATATTTATCACACATAGGGAACATGTCCGGACCCCGATCCTAAGTCATATGAATCCAGACTGTAACATATCACATCACTTTGCAGCCTCATGCACGGTAAGCTCCACGGCTGCAGCCTTACCTTAGCCGGGACCATTTGCGTCTTTTGGCTCACATATGTGACCGTGCCGCTGGCAATCAACGACAAAGAACCCGAGCCATCATGACTAGTCATAGAACCCAAGTGGCACATCCGTACGGAAACAAGCATACATAACCCAACAATGCAGGTGTCGACCTCAAGCATGTGTAGACGACTGATAGCAAGCTACAAGGACTCCATTACACCATGAGACATAAATGCCATCACTACATGTAGATGAGTCGTAGCAGGCTACAGGGACTCCATTACACCGCAAGACATTTCCCCGAAGGGATAGACACAACAGCAAAGAAGGATACATGCCGGTCAATCAATGTGTCCGGAGCAGGAGCAAGCTACCATGGCTCCATGGAAGCACAAAGAGGTAGTTTCCCGTAAAGTGTACTACTAAAGGCACATAACTAGGTGTCGGATCCCATACATACCGTTGCATGTCACACATACGCATGACATGCCCGATATGCATAGATACAACCATGGCATTACAACATAACCATTCAACAACTTTTATCTAAGAGGCTCAGACGAGCTTTGCATAATATGTTCTTACGGATAGGGGTCACATGACCCGACACTCAAGTCATACAAACAAGTTCATACAAACCAAGTGAAAGCATAAGCTGTCTGAGTACAGAAAGATGAAAGGATAAATAGGCACATGGCCTGACTATCTACAGCATGCCATAGGGCATAGGGTCGTAGCTGGGACACCAGCTATTCGGCATCGTCGAAATCTAGAAAGAACCCACCTGATGGATCTTGGGTCTCATCTGCACCATTTATTAAGCGAACATGAGTACAAACGTACTCGACAAGTCTATAAAGCAGACCTAGTCTATTCATGCTCATGTATCAACAAGGGGGTGGTGTAGTTTATGCAGCAATGCTAGCTTTGACTCATGGTTAACCTACACTACACAATTTCAACTCTTTGTTTAAATTTTAGATATTGCACATGAGTCCACTAACTCCATGACAATACACCACCATGGATTCACTTCCCTCTCCTGGGAGGGTGCCATCCATGGTACTCACACTTGTCTTGATATTTTTATGAGTATCCATTTGATTATATATGAACAACATAAGTTATCCAAGTAGTCCATATCAGAGGACGCGGCTATTCGAATAGTTTCACGCCCTGGAGGGGTGTACTTCTTCACACATGATGTCGCCAATTATCGTTGTGTGCTCATAATACCATGCACATCGGCAACCTTCAAGCGGAAGCCCAGCAAGGGAGTCGACCACGACCGTCGATCATATAAGACCTCTAGTCCAGGCTATCGCCTATTTGAGACTAAACCCACACGGAAGTCCAGCCAAAGTTTCCGCTACGGCCCCAAATGATGTGTGCATGGTTCCCAAGCGCACCATTTGGGTGACCCTTGGTACACCGTGCCACTGCCGACCGCGTCATAACCCACCCCTAGGGTTAGTGCTGTGCATGGCCTCTAGCATGCTATAAACACCAGAAACTACTTGCAACTCCTAGACTAAGGACTAAGCAACTGATAAGTCGAGAGGGGTCGAGTTACCGGAACCCAATGCATGGTTGTAACTAGTCTTGGATCAAACCACAAAACTCAGTTCCTAAGAACGGTCCCAATGAGACAACCCGCTATGTACTCCTACATGGCCTCTCATCGCTACCTTTACCAAATCGGGTTCATCATAATTTCATCACATCAGAACATCATTGTTTCACTAAGTTCATCACCCAGATGAATCATACCTGACACAACTCTAAGCATACCAAGCATACGAGGCAAAGTAATCTGAGCCCGTCATTGCACAAGCATCTACCAGGTATGCTAGGTTGCAAGGCTTAGCTATTTACTGTGACAATGACAAGTCATGCATAAGAATAGGTCCATCTACCGTGTATAACAGACAAGTGAATGTTTGTCCTAATGCAATGAACAAGAGCAGGAGCGAGAGAGAGCTATGTTATCGGAATGATCAAGGTGGTTGCTTGCCTTGCTAGGTAGCGGGAAGGTTCTCTCCTTCGATGGAATACTCGGGGGTATCCTCAGAAGCAGGGCCTACCGCAATGCAGATAAATAGCATTCAATACACGCAAGTGCAACAATATGATACATGATCATGACATGGTAGCATGTATGGATGATCTAATGCAACTAGTGTCCAAGTTAATTTGAAGGGAGTTTGAATATAGGTTCAAAATTGTTCTTCATTTCGAATTCCGTAAACTAACCTATTAGCAAATGTCAATGGTCTTCTACATAGGTTTCTCTAACATGCATGATAATAGTACCATTGGATTCATTGGATTTTTCTGATAGTTTTTTATATATAAATTATTTTCATCTGATGTACAGATTAATTTATATGAATTTTTAAAGTTTTAAACAATTTTTAGAATTATTTTAAAACTGGAAAGTGAAATATGACGTCAGCCTGACGTCACTACGACATCAGCCTGACGCCACTACGACATCAGCTGGTCGGCTGACCAGGCCAGATCAAACCTGACGTGCGGGGCCCGCATGTCAGTGACACGGGCCTAAACTACGTGCTGACCAGGTGTTTGACCCACCCTGGGGCCCACTGGTGAGTGGCAAGAGGCTAATTAATCAGGGGGGATTAGCCCCTGATGATGGCCACATCGGCGCCCACCGAAGCGGGGCTGGCGGCGACCATCCGCACGGCGGCGATCTGCCAGAGTTGCCCGGAGGGCACCGGGAGATAGCCTGTGCACCATTTGGCGCCCGAAGGGCACCGGGAGATAGCCTGTGCACGCACGCATCCAACGCTGCGGCAGAGGGGGCTCGGGGGCCACCGGAGCTACGACCAGCGACGACCCGAGCGGCGGCGAGCTTCGGGTAGCAAGGGAACGGCGCCTACGGCGAGGGACAGGCCGCAAGAGGAGGGGGAAACGGAGCCGGAGCTCACGATGGGGTTGCTGCGAGAGACGGCAAGATCGGGGACGCAAAGACGACCTCAAATCGATGGAGGAAAGCTTCGGCAGCCGCCGGGGAAGAAATGGCGACGACACGTCGTGGAGGGCTCACGGCTTCTTCTAGCGTCACGAGGGGGACGAGGGGGTCGCTGCGGGGCTGCTGGTGGTCTCAGCGGGGTGCGGGGGTGGCTAGAACGACGGTGGCGAGCTCGAGCAGGGCTCGGCCATGGCGGCAGGGAGGAAAAAAGGGGGAGAGAGAGCTGCGGCGACTGGGACGAGGAGAAATGGAGGGAGGGCTCGATCTGTACGTCTCCCTGGATACCATCCCTCCACCCAGGCGAGCACACAGGCAGGAGGTGGCCGACGCGCGGCGACCATGCGCCCGACGTCCTTCTGGCCGGAGGTGGAAGAAGACCGGTTCGCCCCTGGTGGGCTGGGCCGGCTTCTTCCCTGGCCTAGGCAAGATCTTAATTATTTACTTTCCGTGTTTCTTTTTGTTATTCCATTTCTCACATTTGTTCCATTTTATTTTCAAGCACATATGCTATTTTAAAATATCCCAAATATTTTATATATTAAAGTTTGAATATTTCAAACTTATCCAAAAAGTTTCAAGATATTTTGAAAATTAAACTAATGATAATGCTTTATTTGGTATTTTTAGTAGCTTTATCATTTATTTTTAAATTGCTTTAGTTGTTCAAATATTTAAAATGACCCCTGTTACAATCATGTCCATATTTATCAGACATAGCGAACATTTTGTAAGGGCATTTTGGACTTGTTGAATTTTCAGCAACTTTGAATTTTTGTGATTCAATGTGAGCTTGGGGTTTCTTTTAGTCCCTATTTCATGTTGATGCAAAATTGTAACATGATGCAATACCCATGTTGTCCCATGCCATCTAGCTAGGCATGTGACAACTCACTCCCAGTCAAAAGAATCTCGTCCTGAGATTTTGAAGTCGTCGGGAAGAGCGCGGGGTACTGTAGTCGAAGACGATCTTCTCTTTCCCATGTGGCCTCTTTTCAGAATGGTGTGACCACTGAACCTTGAGAAACTTGATGTACCGTCGCCGAGTGGTACGCTCATCTTGATCAAGAATACGAACAGGGTATTCTTCATATGTAAGGTTACCTTGGAGATCAAGCGCTTCGTGATCTACTTCACGGACAGGGTCCGAGAAGCAACGTCTATGTTGCGAGACGTGGAAGACATCATTAACCTTGGAAAGATGCAGCGGCAGTTCCAATTGGTAGGCAACCTCTCCTCGTTTAGCAAGAATGCGAAAGGGTCCAATATAACGAGGAGCCAATTTGCCCTTGATACCGAATCGATGGGTACCCTTCACAGGCGTAACCCGAAGGTAAGCCTTCTCGTCATCTTCATAGGTCACAGCCTTATGATGGCGATCATATTGGCTCTTTTGACGAGATTGGGCTGTTTTCAACTTTTCACGAATAATGCAAACTTGCTCCTGTGCATCTTTGATCATATTCGGGCCAAAGAGTTGCCTCTCTACGGTTTCTGACCAGTTAAGGGGGATTTCGACACCTTCGTCCACAGAGAACTTCAAAAGGGGCTTTGCCTAAGCTTGATTGATAAGTATTGTTATATGCAAATTCGGCAAATGGAAGACATTTCTCCCAGTTCATACCGAAAGATATAACAGAAGCTCGGAGCATGTCTTTGAGGATTTGATTGACTCTCTCAACTTGACCACTTGATTGTGGGTGGAAAGCAGTGCTAAAAGATAGATGAGTCCCCATAGCGGTTTGAAAACTTTCCCAGAATCCGGAAGTAAAGATACTTCCGTGGTCTGAGTTAATCTCCAATGGAAGACCATGAAGAGAGACTATTCGAGAAACAAATAACTCTGCTAGCTGGCTAGCAGTTATACTCTCCTGAACAGGAAGAAAATGAGCCACTTTGGAAAGGCGGTCAATGACCACAAAGATAGCATTATTCCCTTGCTTGGTCCTGGGAAATCTGGTAATCAAATCCATACCGACCTTATCCCATTTCCATCCAGGAATAGCTAAAGGTTGAAGGGTGCCAGCAGGCCTTTGATGTTCTGCTTTCATGTGACGACATACATCGCAATTAGCAACGAACTGGGCAATTTCTCTCTTCATACTAGTCCACCAGAACCTCTGGCGTAGGTCCTGATACATCTAGGTACTACCTGGATGAATTGTGAGAGGAGAATCATGAGCCTCCTGAAGGATCAATTGTCGTAGATGTTGTTTCTTTGGGATCACCAAGTGGTTCTCAAAGAAGACAACACCTCGATCATCTACCGAGAAGCACCTAACATTACCCTTTTTAATGTTTTTCCTGATCCGAGATATCCCGGCATCATGCTTCTAGGCTTCTATAATTTGATCCGTAAGAGTAGGTTTCGCCACCAGGTTGGATAGGAATCCTTGAGGAACAATGTGGAGGTTTAACTTCCGAAATTCCTCATGGAGAAGTGGTTGACCTTGTTGTAACATTAGGTTGTTACAATAAGACTTACGACTTAGTGCATCAGCCATGACATTGGCATTCCCCGGGGTGTAAGTTATCCCTAAGTCGTAATCTGTAATCAACTCAACCCGACGTCTTTGCCTGAGATTCAAATCCGGTTGGGTCAAAATATATTTCAGACTTTGGTGATCAGTGTAAATTTCGCAACGATTACCCAAAAAGGTAATGTCGCCAAGTTTTCAGTGCATGGACCACAACTGCAAGCTCAAGATCATGTGTTGGATAATTATCCTCATGTGGATGCAACTATCGAGATGCATATGCAATCACATGACAATCTTGCATGAGTATGCAACCTAATCCTTGTCGCGAGGCGTCACAATAGATAACAAAGTCCTTAGAGAAGTCTGGTGGCACCAGAACGGGAGCAGAGGTCAGTCGTCTTTTCAACTCCTGAAAACTGTGGTCGCATTATGGGGTCCACTCGAACTTTTTATCTTTCTTGAGGAGTTCAGTCAGAGGTTTCGCAACCTTGGAGAAATTCTTGAAAAAGCGGCGACAATAGCTCGCTAAGCCAAGGAAACTCCGAACTTTCTTAACATCTCTGATAGGAGGAATTCCTGGCAGTTCTTCTGGAAAGACATCCGGAAATTCACGAACTACCGAAATATCTCCTAACTTTGGAAGAGGCCTAGCATTTAGGGAATAGAGTTGGCGCTTGGCTGTTCGAGTGGACACATTAACAATCTCACCCGATGGATGTGTAAGTTGAACATTCCTAGTATGAGTATCAAACTTAGCATAGTGGGATTTCATCCAATCCATGCCTAGAATGATATTGATGTCCAAAGACTTGAGGGCTATCAAAGATGCTAGGAAGACTAGCCTATCCACCAGAATCTCATTATCATGGCTCACTCTAGAAGTTTTCCACTTTGAACCAGGAGTCTGGACTACTAAAGGAGTAGGCATATCACAAAAAGACATGCTATGCAACTATGCATAACTTTCTGAAATGAAAGAATGAGATGCCCCAGTATCAAATAGAACAGATGCTGGATGACTATTAACAAGGAGCGTACCTAGGATAACATCAGGATCCTCAATGGCTTCCTCAGCAGAGACATAATTCACTCGTCCATGAGCAGGAGCTGGCTTCACAGACAAGGCTTTTCCTGGCTTCCCACGTCCAGCGAGCTTGGCATTATCCTGAGGGTAAACACGCTAGTAGTGTCCTGGTTCTCCACATTTGTAGCAGACCACGGTGGCATGGGGAGCAACATTGGCAGGCGGACCTCCAAAGGGCCTGGCTAGACGGTTGGGCTGAGCTGGGCGAGGCACCTCGAAGGATGGCCTCGCGGTGTATCTTGGCAGCAGAGCTATGTTGGGCACCGAGATCCGGTGTTTGTTGGAGCCTGAGCCAGATGCGGG
Source organism: Hordeum marinum (assembly GCA_022496015.1). Classification (NCBI taxonomy): domain Eukaryota; kingdom Viridiplantae; phylum Streptophyta; class Magnoliopsida; order Poales; family Poaceae; genus Hordeum; species Hordeum marinum. The sequence continues at coordinate 208,962,107 of CM039674.1, read as the reverse complement.
GCTGAAGTCACGGTTGTGCTTTCTCGTGTCCTCATAGTCAGTCTGTCCAGTCTCGGCATTGATAGCCTTGTTGACGAGATCCCGGAAGGTTGTGCACTCATGCAGGCGCAAATCTCGACGGAGCTCAGGATTGAGTCCCTTGCGGAACCTAGCCTATTTCTTGGCATCAGTTGAAACTTCCTTCGGAGCATAGCGAGCAAGATTGCTGAACTCACGGCTATAGGCATCTACTGACAGTCTACCCTGGGTGAAAGCACAAAATTCCTCTCTCTTGTGATCCATCAGCCCTTCCGGGATGTGATGGGTAAGAAATGTTGCACTAAATTCTGCCCAAGTTAGTGCGGGGCCTGCGGGACGCATGGCTTCATAATTTTCGCACCACAGAATGGTGGGTCCTTCCAGAAAGTAGGTTGCAAAGGTCACCTTGTTGGCCTCGGACACATTGGCGGCCCGGTTCTTGTGGAACATGCTGGTCAGCCAGTCATCCGCGTCGAGTGGGTCGACCGAATGATCATACTTATGTGGGTATAGCCTGGCGAAATCATCGAGTGACACTCCATCATTGAGATCATTGCGGGGAGCACGCGATGTGTTCTGTTCAATTTGTTCCAATAGCCTGTTGGTCTCTCTCCTCTTCCTTTCGGCTTCAAGCATCACTTCTGCCAAAGAAGGAGCATGTGGCAGATCCTCTTGCCTTGCCTGGCTTCCCTCGCCCTGCTCCGAGGCAAGCACGGGGTTATTCCTAGTGGCCACCATCCTGGGAAAATAATCCACAGCTTAAACATAGAGGACATCAACTCTAAGACTTGAGAAAAGGAATGTACTGGATAACATGGCATGCAGGGTAAACACCCCAAAACATGGAAAGAACAACTGCCATATGAACACCATGATTCATACACACCATGACATAGTTCAGTACAAGCCCAAGCTGAAAACAAACTATAGAGAGATGACACAACTCATCAGAGGCATTACAGGCTTCCTATACATTATCTATCTACACCTCCGGAACTCAACTCTCAACCTTGGTCATATCCCACAAGACACGCAGGTCTATGGCGATACGATTACTAGCATACTAGTACTAACATCCACGTACTCAAGCATTGCCGTCAAATGCCTCATACAGGTTACCCCCATGACCTGGGAGCTGCACCTGAGGATCTGGAAACACTCTAGCCTGTGATCCCTGGAAACTGTAAGGACACGGATGTGGCCTTGGTCCCCTTGCTGGCGGCAATAGCGGTCCTCGAAGAGGGGTGATGCCTCCAACATCAGGCCAGTCTATGCATGCTGGCAGATGAGTCCGCGATGGGTTCAACATCTCCAGATCTCCCTAACCTGTCTACATGATAGGTGCCAATTGCGTCAGGGCTGTCCAAAGACATGCACGGGGAGCATAAAGTTCCATGCGAAGGGCACGTGGATCACGATCCTTGTTCTCCAACATTTGAGCGGTCACATGCGTCCTAGGGTCCTCATGGGAATGATCACAGTAGGTTGCGCTAAGATAACCATCCTCTCCTCCCACGGAAGCAGGAACATAACGGAACTCTGTGTTTTGAAGCAGACCATGTTGAAACCTCATGATAGTTAGCATGTTGTAGGCGGCCTCCTGAACTACCATATCTATGGTGACACCTAGTCCATAAGTCTAGTGAAGCGGCTCTGCAGCTCCAGGAAATGAAGGATATATCTTAACAGTACACGGATACTGACTCTGGTTGAAATCTTGATACTGTTCCTCCACTGGGTACTCTAGGTACCAATGGTAGCCAGCCTCCATCAGAAGTCTAACCAACATGGCCGTGTGACCCGGTACATCGATGGACCTGGTCAGATGAACCTCCTGACGGGAAGGACGAGGGGGCATTTGAAACAGAGAATGATGAAAAGACATTAGAGACTCTGGCAAGAATTGGACATCATAATGGCTGTAATTGCTCAAAAAGGATTTTGAGACAACTGCAAAAGATTGGAAAAGCATAACCACTCGACTTTCTAGACTCAAATCTCTTCTCCATCTGTTTATCACACCAACAATACTTGAGTACCAACATTCTCTTGCAAACAAGCTAGCTATTAGTCCATGGCTAGTAACTCATCATCCTAAGCAATAGATGAGAAGCCTAGTTCTTATGCCCGTAGAAAATATGAGAAAGACTCAGAATAGAATAACTTGGGAAGAGGAGTAAAAAGAGCTTTATGTTCCCTTCCACAATCAATTCCCCTACTTTTCTATAGTGTTTCTAGACTCAACTTCGACCAGTTTGGCTTGGTAGTCCTACAGTCAGTCAGGCTCTGATACCTACGCTATCGGGACCCCGATCCTAAGTCATATGAATCCAGACTGTAACATATCACATCACTTTGTGGCCTCACACATGGTAAGCTCCACGGCTGCAGCCTTACCTTAGCTGGGACCGTTTGCGTCTTTTGGCTCACGTATGTGAACTTGTTGCTGGCAATCAACGACAAAGAACCCGGGCCGACATGACTAGGCATAGAACCCAAGTGGCACATACGTACGGAAACAAGCATACGTAACCCAGCAATGTAGGTGTCGGCCTCAAGCGTGTGTAGACGAGTCATAGCAAGCTACAAGGACTCCATTACGACGTGAGACATAAATGCCATCATTGCACGTAGACGAGTCGTAGCACGCTACAGGGACTCCATTACACCGCGAGACATTTCCCCGAAGGGATAGACACAACAACAAAGAAGGATACATGCCAGTCAATCAATGTGTCCGGAGAAGTAGCAAGCTACCATGGCTCAATGGAAGCACAAAGAGGCAGTTTCCCGTAAAGAGTACTACTAAAGGCACACGCCTAGGTGTCGGATCCCATGCATACCGTTGCAGGTCACACATATGCACGACATGCCCGATATGCATAGATATAACCATGGCATCACAACATAAGCATTCAACAACTTTTATCTAAGAGGCTCAGACGAGCCTTGCATAATATGTTCTTACAGATAGGGGTCACATGACTCGACACTCGAGTCATACAAACAAGTTCATACAAACCAAGCGGCAACATAAGCTGTCTAAGTACAGACACATGAAAGGATAAAAAGGCACATGGCCTGACTATCTACAGCCCGCCACAGGGCATAGGGTCATAGCTAGGACACCAGCTATTCGGCATCGTCGACATATAGAAAGAACCCACCTGATGGGTCCTGGGTCTCATTTGCAACATTTATTAAGCAAACATGAGTACAAACGTACTCAGCAAGTCCTTCAAGCAGACCTAGTCTATTCATGCTCATGTATCAACAAGGGGGTGGTGGAGTTTATGCAGCAATGCCAATTTTGACTCATGTCTAACCTACACTACACAGTTTTAACTCTTTGTTTAACTTTTAGATATCGCACACGAGTCCACTAACTCCATGACAATACACCACCATGGATTCACTTCCCTCTCTTGGGAGGGTGCCATCCACGGTACTCACACTTGTCTTGATATTTTTATGAGTATCCATTTGATTATCTATGAACAACATAAGTTATCCAAGTAGTACATATCTGAGGACGCGGCTATTCGAGTAGTTTCATACCCTGCATGATGAGGACATCTCTCGTAATGCTACACCCACAACTCCGACTGCTATACATACATGACCGATTACTAGAGCTCGCGCACTTCAATTGAATTACCAGGTACTTTCGTTTCTTGCAAATCCTTCTAATGGTCATGAACATATGATGTTGCCTAAATTAGATACTCTTGTTTTACTTATGAATGAAGGACCTGGCATGGACAAGAAGGATGATCATGGGAGCGGGATCAAGCATGGAGAAGAAGGTGCGCGCGCAGGAAAGAATAATGGAGCTTCCAGTGATGATTTTCGCACTTTGAAGCCATCATAATGGGAGCAAGAAGCCTTGGAAGAAATATGCATGATGCTACTTTATAAAGTTCGTCCCTAGGCTAATATACGTGATGTGCCACCTTATTGTTGGGAAAGGCCTATGTAATTTCGAAATACCATACTATAGGCTGTTTTTAGAGTCCGTATGTGTGGGGAAACTGAGTTAAGGTCGGTTTCGGACCCCTCCTCCAAGGGGCGACGAAATTCCCCTATATTCCCCCATATATACAGCCCTCAGGGCGTCATTTTAGGGTTGGGTTTTGTTTAGATTACAAGTTCGCCATAGCTACAACTTCGTGTTCTTCGTTTGTGTTCCATGACCAGACAAAGGCGTCACGGAACCCCACTTCATCAATAAATCTTTCCTCTTATATTCGCAATATCCAGATTGCAATCTTAGTTTCTTGCTTGTTCTTCGTTTGCGTGTAGGAAACAGACCCTCGTGGTCAGGTTGATCGTGCTCCGGCGTGGTCAATAACCTCTTGGAGTTGGTTTAGCGATTGCTAAGGCGCGGCGTCATCACACGTTCGTAGTCGGATCGTCAAAGTCTACTCCACCAAAAATGATAGCCACCATGTCAGCGAAAGACAGGGACAACTTCGCCTCTATCAAGTGGTAACAGATTTCCAGGTTGCTCGGTGAGATTTTACCAGTATTCGTAGTTTAGATCGCATCTGTTCTTCATACCTTTAGTCCATGAAAAAGCCACAAAAAAATTAGGGTTAGATCATCATATCCAAACCAATCTGAGCCTTCGCAAAGTCTTTTCAGTATTTTGCTTTGTTGAATTTGCGGTTATATCGTCGTGTCGAGTTGCTGGTCTTAGTGTCAAGTCCTTTAGAGTTTCGAGTTCTTTTCACAAGTTGTCACGCCGCCACTGCATCGTCTTCATAGTTACCATATACAACCACCATCATCACAGCCGTCGTATATCACCATCCATCATCACTATCCATCGGTGTCCATATATACCACCACAAATCCTCCACCAATCCGAGTTCAGCTCGTTTTAGGTTTAGTTTCGAGATCCTTTTGATTTCGGATTCGTGTTTTGCTACCTGCGTAGGTGTCGGAAAAAAAGTCTGGCACGCTTTGCAGAGCACGTTTTGACCCAAAAAAATTCGGCTGAAAATATTTTTCCCTATCTTGGTTTAGGTTCTTCGGAGCGATTTGAGACACTTGCCGTCATAGTGATTTTTGTCGAAATTTTTGATCGTCGCAGCCCCCGAATTGCTCCAGAAAAAGAAAAAAATTAGTCCAACAAATTTCGTGCCCATCTTGCTTATACGACGTGGGAAGAGTTTTGAGACACTCGCCATTGTAGTGATTTTTTGAGCGAAAAAAAAGAGGCCCAAAAAAACAATTTTTTTTATTTCAGAGTGTGCTTTCCCCTTGATTACGTATAGCGTCGTGATTTTGTTGGTGTTTTAGGCTCGCGTCTCTAGTACGGTCTAGCCTAGGACCAGCACAGTACCGTTGTTGAGCGTTTATTCAACCTTGCATCTCTGAATGATTATTGCTAACCCTTTTTGCTACCATATTATAAGCCATCCCAGCTCCACATACATCTATGTCGTGTGTTTGACACCACCTGGTAATCGCTCTATCCAAGCTTTGAGAGTTTGACTACAACGGTTGCCGATCACCGCCTGCTGCTGGGTAAGAACTGGTAAGAATTTGAGATTTGCTTAAAGGATTTGTGACACACCACCACCACCACCACCACGTCCGAGTAGTCTATAGGTTTCATATTCTTGTATGTTTCCTATTTCTGCTAACCACGTCAGGATCACACGACGACGGGAGCGACTGGGAGAGCATGACCAACAAAGCACTCTATGATAAATTTCAGCAAATGATGGCTGACCAGGTACAAGACTTCGTGACTAACTTTGGAGAGGCCATGGAGAAACTCGATGGTTTGGAGAATACATTCGACACCAAGATGGACACCAAGTTCAATGAGGTGCTTGCCCGTCTACCACCACCAGCTGCAGCTCCTATCCCTTTCGAACGACGAGCGTGACGTGTGCCTCTCGGCCAAGGCCAACATACTGGTACTGTTGAAACTGCTGCTACTTCTGTGGCTCCTGCTGCGACCATCGTTGAGCAGGTTGAAGATTATGATGGTGATTACGATGATGAGGGAGAGGTTGCTCTAGATCAGCCTCGGGGGCAACCACCACGATACGCACCAGGTCGACCACATGGCCACAACCGTAACGGTAGGGCTGCACCACCCCCTCAGGTACGGGATCATGACCATCTCCCTAACCTTAAATTGGATATTCCGACGTTTGAGGGTAGATATGTTCCTGATATATATCTTACATGGGAGTTAGAAACATAAAAACGTTTTACATGCTTACAATTTCCTAAGGATAGACGTGTTGCTGTTGCTGTTTGTTCATTCACTAGTTTTTCTTGTGTTTGGTGGTCAGAACATTCTAGAATACACCATGCTAATATTCCAACTACGTGGGCTGCTTTGAAAACTGCTATGCATAATCATTGGGTGCCACCTTATTATCAACGTGAATTGCTTCAAAATTTGTAGCATTTAAGACAAGGAAAAAATTCTGTAGAAGAATATTATCAAGAATTACAAACTGGCATGATTAGATGTGGTATTGTTGAGGAGAATGAAGCTATGCTTGCACGTTTTATGGGTGGATTAAATAGAGAGATTCAGACTATTCTAGAGTATAAGGAGTATAACACTATCACTCATTTATTTCATCTTGCTTGCAAAGCTGAATGTGCAGTGCAGGATCGACAGGCAATGGCGAGAACTACTTTTTCTGCAGGTCGCACTTCATCATGGACGCCACGTACCTCCTCTACTTCCGCATGTCCTGCTGCAACACCAGCTACTTCCACTTCCAACTCCAACCGCAATACCAGGAAACAGGCTCCTACTGCAACCTCTGCGAAGAGCACACCTTCTGGGCCTGCACAGAGCTCTTCTTCATCTATTGCATCCACAGGGCAAACACATGAGGTTATATGCCGTCGTTGCAAGGGTTGAGGTCACTTTGTGAGAGAATGCCCTTCCAAGTGTGTAATGATTGTTACTAAGGATGGTGGATATGCGTCCGCTAGTGATTATGATGAGGAGACTTTGGCTCTCATTGCAAGTGAAGAACAGGGTGACGAGGATGCAGAACTAGAGACACACTACATGGCTGCTGATTACGCTGACAGGTATGAAAGTTTAGTTGCTCAACGTGTTCTCAGTGTGCAGGTTACACAGGTTGCGCAAAATCAGAGGCACAACTTGTTCCACACAAAGGGAGTTGTGAAGGAGCGTTCTGTTTGCGTCATCATCGATGGAGGGAGTTGCAATAACTTGGCTAGCATGGAGATGGTGGAGAAGCTATCTCTAACCACCAGAACACATCCTCATCCTTATTACATCCAATGGTTCAACAATAGTGGTAAGGTTAAGGTAACACGTACTATTCGTGTGCATTTTAGCATTGCTACATATTCTGATTATGTGGATTGTGATTTGGTACCCATGCAAGCATGTTCTGTTCTACTTGGTAGGCCATGGTAGTTTGATAAAAATTCTGTACACCATGGTAGGACAAATCAGTATACTCTTGTTCATAAGGATCACAATATCACTTTGCTTCCTATGTCTCCAGAACATATTATGAAAGATGACATTACTAGAGCTAGTAAAGCAAAACAGGAGAAAAATAAGAGTGAAAATCAGATTATAGCACAGGAATTTGAGCAACACCATAACCTTAATAAACCATCATCTAATGTTGCATCCGAAATAAAATTGAAGAGTGGATGTTCACTTGTTACTAACTCTGATATTAATGATTTGGATGTTGCTACATCTGTTTGCTATGATTTTGTACGCAAAGAGGTATTATTTTCATTCGAGGACATGCCTCCCTCTTTGCCTCCTGCTGTCATTAACATTTTGCAGGAGTTTGCTAACGTCTTCCCACAAGACGTGCCACCAGGATTACCACCTATTCGCGGGATTGAGCATCAGATTGACTTAATTCCCGGTGCATCCCTACCCAACCGTGCGCCATACCGTACCAATCCAGAGGAGACAAAGGAGATTATGCGTCAAGTACAGGAGCTGCTTGACAAAGGTTATATACGTGAATCCCTTAGTCCTTGTGTTGCTCCTATTATTCTAGTGCCTAAAAAGGATGGTACACCGCGCATGTGTGTGGATTGTAGAGGCATTAATAATATTACTATTCGTTATCGTCATCCTATTCCTAGACTAGATGATATGCTCGATGAATTACGTGGTTCTACAATTTTCTCCAAAGTTGATTTGCTTAGTGGATACCATCAAATTCGTATGAAATTGGGAGATGAATAAAAAACAACATTTAAAACTAAGTTTGGATTATATGAGTGGTTAGTCATGCCTTTTGGGTTAACCAATGCACTTAGCACTTTCATGAGATTAATAAATGAGGATTTACGTGCTTCCATTGGACGGTTTTTGGTAATCTATTTTGATGATATATTGATTTTTAGTAGCTTTGGAGGAGCATTTGGAACATCTACATGCTGTTTTTATTGCTCTACGTGATGCACGTTTGTTTGGTAACCTTGGGAAGTGCACCTTTTGCACCGACCGAGTATCCTTTCTTGGCTATGTTGTTACTCCATAGGGAATTGAAGTTGATAAAACCAAATTGAAGCTATTGAGGTTTGGCAGCAGCCCAAAACGGTCACACAAGTGAGGAGTTTTCTTGGCCTCGCTGGTTTCTATAGGCGTTTTATGAGAGATTTCAGCACCATTGTTGCGGCTCTCAATGATCTTACAAAGAAGGACATGCCTTTTTCTTGGGGTACTGCACAGGAAGAAGCCTTCACGATCTTGAAAAATAAGTTAACACATGCTCCTTTACTCCAACTTCCTGATTTTAATAAGGCCCTCGAGCTTGAATGTGATGCTAGTGGAATTGGGTTAGGAGGTGTGTTATTACAAGATGGTAAACCTATTGCGTACTTTTCTAAGAAACTGAGTGGGCCTAGTCTGAATTATTGTACTTATGATAAGGAATTATATGCTCTTGTTCGGACTTTGGAAACATGGCAACATTATTTATGGCCCAAAGACTTTGTTATACATTCTGATCATGAATCTTTGAAACATATTAAAAGTCAAGCAAAACTGAACCGTAGACATGCTAAATGCGTTGAATTCATTGAGACTTTCCCTTATGTCATTAAACACAAGAAGGGTAAAGAAAATGTTATTGCTGATGCTTTGTCTCGTCATTATACTATGCTTTCACAACTTGACTTTAAAATCTTTGGTTTGGAGACCATCAAAGATCAATATGTGCATGATGCTGAATTTAGAGATGTGTTGCAGCATTGTAAAGAAGGGAGAACATGGAACACGTTCGTTATTAATGATGGATTTGTGTTCCGCGCTAACAAGTTATGCATTCCAGCTAGCTCCGTTTGTCTTTTGTTGTTACAGGAGGCACACGGAGGAGGATTAATGGGACACTTTGGCGTGAAGAAGACAGATGATGTACTTTCTACACATTTCTTTTGGCCAAAGATGAGATGGGATGTTGAGCGTTTTGCTGCTCGCTGCACTACATGTCAAAAAGCTGAGTCACGACTCGATCCTCATGGTTTATATATGCCTGTGCCTGTACCTAGTGTTCCTTGGGAGGATATATCTATCGACTTTGTTTTAGGTTTACCTCGAGCTAAAAAGGGGAGGGATAGCATATTTGTTGTTGTGGATAGATTTTCCAAAATGGCACACTTTATACCATGTCATAAAAGTGATGCTGCTGCTCATGTTGCTCATTTGTTCTTTCGTGAAATTATTCGGTTGCATGGTCTGCCAAATACAATTGTTTCATATCGTGATGCTAAATTTGTTAGCCAATTTTGGAGATGTTCATGGGCTAAGTTGGGGACTAAATTACTTTTTAGTACTACATGTCATCCCCAAACTGATGGCCAAACTGAAGTAGTCAATAGATCATTGTCTACTATGCTTAGGGCTGTTTTGAAGAATAACCTACAAATGTGGGAAGAATGCTTGCCTCATATTGAATTTGCTTATAATCGTTCACTACATTCTACCACTAAGATGTGCCCTTTTGAAGTTGTGTATGGTTTCTTACCTCGTGCACCTATTGATTTGTTGCCTCTTCCATCTTCGGAGAAGGTTAATTTTGATTCTAAAGAACGTGCTGAATTGATATTAAAGATGCATGAGTTAACGAAGGAAAACATTGACCGTATGAATGCTAAATACAAAACTGCTGGAGATAAGGGTAGAAAACATTTTGTTTTTGCACCTGGAGATCTTGTTTGGTTACATTTGCATAAGGATAGATTTCCTGATCTGCGCAAGTCAAAGCTAATGCCACGTGCTGATGGAACTTTTAAGGTGTTAGAGAAAGTAAATGATAATGCATATAAACTTGAGCTGCATGTAGAGTTTGGGGTTAGCCCCACTTTTAACATTGTAGATTTGAAGCCTTATTTGGGTGAGGAAGATGAGCTTCAGTCGAGGACGACTTTAGTTCAAGAAGGGGAGGATGATGAGGACATCCCTGCTAATCCTACACCCACAACTCCGACTACGATACATCCAGGAGCAATTACTAGAGGTCGCGCACGTCAATTGAATTACCAGGTACTTTCGTCTCTTGCAAATCCTTCTAATGGTCATGAACATATGATGCTGCCTAAATGAGATACTTTTGTTTTACTTATGAATGAAGGTCCTGGCATGGACAAGAAGGATGACCATGGGAGCGGGATCAAGCATGGAGAGGAAGGTGCGCGTGCGGGAAAGAACAATGGAGCCTCGAGTGATGATTTTCGCACTTTGAAGCCACCATAATGGGAGCAAGAAGCCTTGGACAAAATATGCATGATGCTACTTTATAAAATTCATCCCTAGGCTAATATAGGTGTTGCACCACCTTATTGTTGGGCCAGGCCCATGTAATTTCGAAATACCATATTATAAGCTATTTTTAGAGTCCGTATGTGTGGGGAAACTAAGTTAAGGTCGGTTTCGGACCCCTGCTCCACGGGGCCACGAATTTCCCTTCTATTCCCCCATATATACATCCCTTAGGGTGTCGTTTTAGGGTTGGGTTTTGTTTAGATTACAAGTTCGCCATAGCTGCAACTTCGTGTTCTTCGTTTGTGTTCCAGGACCAAACAAAGGCATCACAGAACCCCACTTCATCAATAAATCTTTCCTCTTATATTCGCAATATCCAGATTGCAATCTTAGTTTCTTGCTTGTTCTTCGTTTGCGTGCTGGAAACAGACCTTCGTGGTCAGGTTGATCGTGCTCCGGCGTGGTCAATAACCTCTCGGAGTTGGTTTAGCGATTGCTAAGGCGCGGCGTGATCACACGTTCATAGTCGGATCGTCAAAGTCTACTCCACAAAAACGATAGCCACCATCTCATCGAAAGACAGGGACAACTTCGCCTTTATCACTGCAGGGGTGTACTTCTTCACACACGCTCTCGGCACTTATCGCCGTGTGCTCATAACACCATGCACCTCGGCAACCTTCAAGCGAAAGCCCAGCGAGGGAGTCGTCCACGACCGTCGATCACATAAGACCTCTAGTCCTGGCTATCGCCTATTTGAGACAGAACCCGCACGGAAATCCGTCCGAAGTTTCCGCTACGGCCCCAAACGATGTGCGCAAGGTTCCCAAGCCCACCATTCGGGTGCCCTTGTTACACCATGCCACTGCCTACCGCGTCGTAAACCACCCCTAGGGTCAGCGCTACGCATGGCCTCCAGCATGCTATAAACACCAGAAACTACATGCAACTCCTGGACTAAGGACTAAGCGACTGATAGGTCGAGAGGGGTCGAGTTACCGGAATCCAATATGTGGTAGTAACTAGTCTTGGATCACAAACACGGAACTCAGTTCCTAAGAACGGTCCCAATGAGACAACCCGCTATGTACATAGCCTCTCATCGCTACCTTTACCAAATCGGGTTCATCATAAGTTCATCACATCAGAACCTCATTTTTTCACTCAGTTCATCACCCAGATGAATCAGACCTGACACAACTCTAAGCATAGCAAGCATAGCAGGCATGGTAAGCTAAGCACATCATGACACAAGCATCTACCAGGTATGCTAGGTTGAAAGGTTTAGCTATTTACTGTGACAATGATAGGCCATGCATAAGAATAGGTCCATCTACCGTGTATGACAGACAAGTGAACGTTTGTCCTAATGCAATGAACAAGAGCAGGAGCGAGAGAGTGGGATGTTATCAGAATGATCAAGGGGGTTGTTTGCCTTGCTGGGTAGCGGGAAGGTTCTCTCCTTCTATGGAATACTCGGGGGTATCCTCAGAAGCAGGGCCTACCGCAATGCAGATAAATAGCATTCAATACACGCAAGTGCAACAATATGATGCATGATCATGACATGGTAGCATGTATGGATGAGCTAATGCAACTAGTGTCCAAGTTAATTTGAAGGGAGTTTGAATATAGGTTCAAAATTGTTCTTCATTTCAAATTCCATAAACTAACCTATTAGCAAATGTCAATGGTCTTCTACATAGGTTGCTCTAACATGCATGATAATAGCACCATTGGATCCAATGGATTTTTCTGATAAATTTACATATATAAATTATTTTTATCTAATGTAGATATTAATTTATATGAGTTTTTAAAGTTTTGAACAATTTGTGGAATTATTTTAAAACTGGAAAATGAAATATGACATCAGCCTGACGTCACTACGACATCAGCTGGTTGGCTGACCAGGCCAGGTCAAACCTGAAATGCGGGGCCCGCACGTGAGTGACAGGGGCCTAAACTCCACGCTGACCAGGGGTTTGACCCACCCTGGGGCCCACTGGTGAGTGGTAGGAGGCTAATTAATTAGGAGGGATTAGCCCCTGATGATGGCCACGTCGGCGCCCACCGGAGTGGGGCTGGCGGCGACCATCCGCACGGCGGCGAACCGTCAGAGTTGCGCCTCCGGTGACAGTTGGCACGCGGAGGGCACCGGGAGATAGCTCATGCAAGCGCGCATCCAAGGCTATGGTAGAGGGGGCTCGGGGGCCACCGGAGCTACGGCCGGCGACGACCTGAGCGGCGGTGAGCTTCGGGCAGCAAGGGAACGGCGACTACGACGAGGGAAAGGCCGCAAGAGGAGGGGGAAATGGAACAGGAGCTCACGACGAGGTTGCTGGGGGAGACGGCGAGCTCGGGGACGCACAGACGACCTCGAATCGCCGGAGGAAAGCTTCGGCAGCCGGTGGGGAAGAAACGGTGATGGCGCGCCGTGGAGGGCTCCCGGCTTCTTCTAGCGTCACGAGGGGGACAAGGGGGTCGCTGCGGGGCTGCTGGTGGTCTCAGAGGGGCGCGGTGGTGGCTAGAACGACGGTGGCGAGCTCGAGCAGGGCTCGGCCATGGCAGCAGGGAGGAAAAAAGGGGGAGAGAGAGTTGCGGCGACTGGGAGGAGGAGAAATGGAGGGAGGTCTCGATCTGGATGTCTCCCTGGAGTCTATCTCTCCACCCAGGCAGGCACACGGGTAGGAGGTGGCCGGCGCGCGGCGACCACGCGCCCGGTGTCTTTCTGGCCGAAGGTGGAAGAAGACCGGTTCAGCCCTGGTGGGCTGGGCCGGCTTCTTCCCTAGCCCAGGCAAGATTTTAATTATTTACTTTTTTGTTTTCTTTTTGTTATTCCATTTCTGACTTTTTATTCATTTTATTTTCAGGCACATATGCTATTTTGAAATATCCCAAATATTTTATATATTGAAGTTTGAATATTTCAAAATTATCCAAAAAGTTTCAGGATATTTTGAAAATTAAACTAATGATACTGCTTTATTTAGTATTTTCAGTAGCTTTATCATTTATTTCTAAATTTCTTCAGTTGTTCAAATATTTAAAATGACCCATCTTATAGCGATGTCCATATTTATCAGACATAGGGAACATTTTGTAAGCGCATTTTGGATTTGTTGAATTTTCACCAACTTTGAATTTTTTGATTCAATGTGAGCTTGGGGTTTCTTTTAGTCCCCATTTCATGTTGATGTAAAATTGTAACATGATGCAACACCCATGCTGTCCCATGACATCTAGCTAGGGATGTGACAGAACATTTTGTAAGGGCATTTTGGATTTGTTGAGTTTTCACAACTTTGAATTAATTTGATTCAAATATGAGCTTGGGTTTTCTTTTAGTCCCCAATTTGTGTTGATGCAAAATTGTAACATGATGCACACACATGCTATCGTATGACATCTAGCTAGGGATGTGACAGCAATCTGCACGGAGGAGAGGGGCAACAATGTCACAAGGGCAAGGGAGGTTCGTAGGAGGTGTAAGGAGAGACGAAGGAGGGTTGTACCCGAAGATCTCCGGCGGGCCGATGCGGCGGGGCTCGGGTTCAATCTCGAGCTCAGAGGCTTGGTAGGTTGTTTGGGTGGTGCTGGCGCACAATTTGAAGGAGGAGAGGGGTGAGGAAGGAGTCTCGGGATGCCTTTTTATAGGGGCGAGGTCCACCAAGCTCTGGTGCGCCGGAGAGGTCGAAGCAGTCGCTAGAGTGGGAGAATGAGGAGGAGAGAGAGAAGGGGGCCGACCGTTTGTCGTGTCCCGGACGCCAAGGCATCCTGGGGGGACATGATCAAAAGGCCCGAGGTTGTCGGGGGAGGTGATTGGCGGGCGGCTACAGTGCTGGTGCGCACTATAGCACACTCTAGAGCACGCGTATGGCATGCCAACGGCATTCTGGGCGTGGCCAACCCTGTCTAGTAGTCCTACGGGAAGATAAGCAATCTATGGTGGCCTTCGATGCTCTTGGGGGTCAATAGAATAGAGAGGAGGTGGAGAGAGAGGGAGATTCCAGTTGTCCAGATGGGAAAATTGGGGTTTTACCCGACTTACTCATTGAGCTAAGCCATGATAATGTTACTATAGGTAGGGTGTGCATACAAGGGACTGTGGTAAAAAGCTTAGGTCAAGGAGAATAGTGGAAGGGGGTCAAACATGGTTTTTACTAAACAACCAAAAGGTGTTTGATGTTGATTTGGTTAAGTAAATGAATTCTACTTGCCTTGATATTTAATAGGATGAAAGTCTAGGTAAAAATAGAGTGTCCACCAAGTATGAGATTATTTGAGGAATGTTGATAATGCAAACTTGGTAAAGCCTAGAAATTAACAGAATCATGTTCCTACAGTTCTATCCATGAAATTCTATTCTCGTAAATGCACCACTTGGTGTAGTAGCATTATTTAGCGATTGGAACATTCCCACAAAGTTTAGGATCAATAGCAAGCAATTGGGAATGTAGAGTTGCTCAAATTTGGATCTGGCAGCAATGGTTTTGGAATATTTTGGTGAATCCGATCAATGGGGATTGAGATAAAACTTTCCAAGATCATAACATATAGCATGTGTGACTTGCTGGAATTTTCCAGGATTTATTTGAGAATATTTCTTATAGAAATATTTCAAATGCTTGGTTTAAGCCAAAACTGTTTTGCAAGGTTTTGCCCATCATTTTGAACATGAAAATGTGTTGAAACTCATATATATGTAAAATATATGTCATCTGAGTTTCCCTAAATTTTCTCATGTATTTTCAAGGGAAATAAATAATTTTTCCCTATGAAAGTCCATTTTTGGCTTAAGAAAAAGTATTTAAATAAAATAGTAAAATAATCTTTAGAAATAATCTTTGATGGTTTTGGTAAGTCATATATATAGTAAGTTCCAAATAAAGTCTATTGTGCAATACATCCCACACTACTGGTATCAAAAGATTTGTCGTCTGCCAACTCTTTGCCGTCTGCTAGCGGACGACAAAGAGTGGCTTTGCCATCAGCTAGCAGAAAGCAGACGGCAAAGAGGTGGAAGACGGCAAAGGGGCTTTGCCATCAGCCACTTCTTTGCCATCTGCTAGCGAACGACACAGGAGGTTTGCCATCCGCTAGCAGACGACAAAGAGGGAGGGGGCCCACTGACGACCCAACCTACAACTTGACCTAACGACGCCCCTCTTTGCCATCTGCTAGCGGACGAGAAACCTCCTTTGCCGAAAAGCGGGGGGTTACCTAACGGCTAACGCCCCCCGGCCCGCCTTTATCTCTCTCTTTCTCTCCCTCTCTCCTCCTCATCGCCCCATGACCCAGCCGCCCGCGCCCCACCGCCCCCAACGCCACCACCGCCCCGCCGCCACCGTCGCCGCGTGCCCCCGACGCCCCCCCACCCCGCCCCTCTCTCCCTCCCTGGCGCCCGCGACACCCCACCGCCAACGCCCCCGCTGCGCCACCCGCCGCCCCCGCCGCCCCATCGCCGGCGTTGGCCTCCTCCACCTCTACCAACGCCGGCCTCCACCTCCCCCACTCCGGTGAGCCGCCTCCCCTCTCTATTTTTTCATTTTTTAATAGTTTAGTTAGTAATTTAGTTAGTGATTTGGTTAAATCTAGTTTAGTTGTAGTTAGCAATTTAGTTTTTTTAATAGCTGTAGTTAGTAATTTAGTTAGTAAGTTAGTTGTAGTTAGTAATTTAGTTAAATCTAGTTTAGTCGTAGTTAGGTTAATTAGTTGTAGTTAATTAGTTGTAGTTAATTAGAAGAAGAGAGAAGAAGAAGAGGAGGAGAAGGCGATGAAGAAGAAGAAGAGGAGGAAGGAGAATAAGAAAAAGAAGAAGAAAAGGAGGAGTAGGAGGAGGAGGAGAAGAAGAAAAGAAGAAAAACAAGAAGGAAAACAAGAAGAAGAGGAGCAGGAGGAGGGGTGCGTCGGCACCGACGTAACCGGATCAAGGATCGCCAACACGACACCACCAACACCCCGACCCCGGACACGACACCCCGACACCCCGACACGGAACCCCGGACCCCGACACAACACCCCCGACACCCCGACCCCGACACGACACCCCGACACCCCGACCCCGACATGGCATCCCCGACACCCTGACCCCGACACGGCACCCCCGACACCCAGACCCCGGCACGGCACCCCCGACACCCTGACCCCGACAAGACACCCCCTACACCCGACCCCGACACGACACCCCGACACCCCGACACCGCACCCCCGACCATGACATAGCACCCCTACCCTGACACGACACCCCCGACACGCATACCCCAACGTGACACCCCCGACACCCCGATCCTGACATGACACCCCCGACACCCTGACCCCAACACGACACCCCCGACACGACACGGGTCATATATTTGTGACTTATGAGTTAGGTCATATATTTTCAATTTTGTTTTACAGAACATCATATTTATGTTGATCAGGTGGATTTAAATGTGCAGTTGTTTCATCGCTACGAGGGTCTGGTATTTGACGACCTCCCCGTGCGTTCGACGAGCTCCGCCCCTGCATTCGTGGGTGAGCACAAATGACATCTCCTCCTGCCCCCTTCATTTCCTCTGTTCCGGTCTTCGTGCCGATGAAACTTGCTAACTATAGGTGTCTTCAATCATTAGTATGCGTGACCACTATGCGTCTCCCATTCGAAAGGGTAACATCTATAAATATGCATTCATTAGCATATTTATAATCGTGGTTCTTTCGAATTGTCCAACGTTATCCATGGACAGCCCGAGTATGTGTAGATTGTGTTTGTTTTCCCATATGCTCTGCTCCGGATCCGATGCAGAGTTTCGTCAGTGCCTCCCTGTTGTTCTCCGGGTACACATCCTCTCTGCTTATTGCCTAGACGTGTATTAGGAGAACAACGGGGAGGTGCTGCCAAAATTGTGCGTCGGATCCAGAGTGGAGCATGGGAAAATGAACCCAATCAACACATACGCGGGTGGGATTAGGACCTATCTTTACCTACTAGCGTCTAGGTTGCATCGACGTAATGAAACTAACAAACTCTATTAACTGATGAATATGGTTTGCTGAATTATGTATATATTTTCTGTGTGTCCAGTAGCTAGGCAAGATGAGGGATCGTGGGTGGATGTACATCGGTCAAACTAGTCAGCAAGACATGACCCGTGAATGGTCAACAAAAACCAAGGAGTTTGTGAGAGTTCATGTTATTAATTAGTTCATGTTATTAGGTATTCAATATTTTATGTTGAAGTAATTTCGTTCACTCTTTGTCATTGATGGTGTTGACAGATGGTGGGCAGGGGTCGAGAGCGCTCTGAGCCTCCTTCCTCGGCGCGTGATGGGAGGGGTGCTATTATTCCACCCCAGCAACTCCGGAGAGCGCTGGTACACAGCATGCAGACACCGGCGGGCGCTTCTTCCTCGATCGGGAGAGGTTGGAGGAAGCCGAAGAGAGGTGCTAGAGGTAGGAAGGCTGTTGCGCCTTCCTCGCCGCCACCCCCAGCCGATTGTCCCGACCACAGGAGTGCTCCGTCTCAGGTGGACCCATCTGACTTTGACCCATCTCAGATTCCGGTCAATGAGCCTCGGGCCGATGAGCCTCGAGTCACCAAGCCTTTGTCCGAGGAGACTCCGGTCCCAGCGTGTTCGTCCCAGGAGACTCGGGTCCCAGAGTCTTCCTCCCTTCGTGACTCCGGAGGGTAGTGGCCATGCTGATGGTGGCGAGAACAACTTGTTTGATGGTGGCAAGGACAAATTGTCTGAGGACACCTAGAGCAAGGGTGATCTAGTTGAGGATGGCAAGAAGGTCTACCAGCATGGTTGTACAAAGCTGCCGCCCATGCCGACGACCCACAAGCAGAGGTGGTTGATTGCGCCCAATGCGGAGAAGTAAGTGCATTTACTCTTTTTTAACCTTTTGCCTTCATGTTTCTTCAAATTAATATCTAATGTGTTGGCCTTGTCCAACTACAGGGGTTGGAAATACGAGCATGGTGTTTGCAGGCCCAACCAGGTCCTTGGTGTGCTTCTCCGGCACCACTTCCCGGGGAAGGTCCAGTTGCCCGATGAGGGTAGTCTCCATAGGTAGCATGGACCTGGGAGATGTACAAGGCTGCCCCGGCCCCGCCGGAGGAGATGTTCGACGGTGTCTTGTGCAAGATGGTGGCTAGCATTGTGATCCGTCGCTTTTGGGTAATTTCTGCTTTATAGAATTAAAAATCAACAACACCTAGTGATTGTACTAATCAGTGTTGTCTTGGTTGATTGCAGACCTTCTACAGGTGTCTTGAGGAAGACGAGGAGAAAGCGGCTATTGTTCTCGAAGCCGAGTGCAAGCGCCTACTTCACAACTTCCGGCACGAGGCTCGAGTGCAGGCTATTCGACACTACTACGCCTCGACTAACATTAAGAGGGGCAAGAAGAAATGCCGCAAAAATTATGTGAGTAAGGAGAAGGTAATGAAGGTAATTATCTATTCTTAAGGCCTTGTACATAGTTTCTTTGATTTGATTCGTACGCGTAGCGCTAAAATTTCTCTTGTCTAACTTAGGTGCCCCCGAGATGGTGTGCGGATAGGATGGACTATTGGGAGGCATTGGTGGATGAGTGGTGCTCTCCCGAATGGCTAGCCGAACACAACAAGGCCAAGGATAAGCATGCCCAAATGAGAGGTGTGCCACACCATCAAGGGAGCTCCAACCTGTTTGAGTTTGGGGATAACTGGGTATGTGGTTTGCTTCATGATTCATGCAATTTCATTCTTCATGCTAGCTTTAGCCCTTAACTAATATTTTGTTCCTCTCTTTTAGGCACGACACAACAAGAAGGAGGTGCCACCTCTGTTCGACCTCTATGCCATGGCCCATACTGCCTCATACAAGAAGGCCAAGGCATTCTCTAAGGATGACCTCAATCATCCACAGAGCTTTAGAAACATCTCCTCCCACAACAAGCTTGTGAGGTATAGGGATGAGGGGAGGGCAAGGAAAGGGGAGGACTTCAACCCAAGCCAGAGTCCTTTTGATCCAGAGCTCGTGATGATATCTGGTGGCGGGAGGCCCCATGGCTTGATAGACAGTGGGGATGGACTAATATGTTGTCCTAGAACTCGCCCAGAGATCAAGAAGCGCCAGACGAGCTGTGATCCTGAGATAAGTCCTCGTCCACGGCCAATGGAGCTCGCCATTGAGGCTAGGGCCCAGGAGCTTCTGGCGGAGGCAAACAGGCAGGCGGCATAGAGGGAGAGGGACATGGAGGAGAGGATGGCTAGGCTGTTGGAGCAGGAGAGGAACCGGAACGACGCATCTCACCGGGCCCTATACGAGCTCCTCGTGGTAAGTTTCTCCTGCATATTAGCCAAATCATGCACGTAATGTTCGTTTCATCACTAACTAATATGAATGACTCATGAAAACAAAATGTGCAGACCGTGTGCCAGAACAATGGTCAAACCCCTCCGTCGATGCCCCATATTACTATAGCACCCACGATGAGTTTCATTTAAATGGTCATTAGTTACTAGTATTCACATTTGAGTTGCATCATGCTAAGGAGACATTACAAATGATCTTTGGTGCAGCGTGCCTCCCGACAAGCATCGACCGATCCTTCTGTGTCTGCCGCAACCCCGAGCGGTCGTTCTACATCTCACCCTGGCGCAAACCCTACCGGTCCTTCACCTCCGTGTTGATGGTAAGTTTTCCCAAGTGTTTTCATTAACAAACGCATACTTAGCTTAATAAATGACCTACTTAGCTCCAAAATGACCTATACTTAGCTTATTTTCCTCAAAAATGACTCGATATGCTTAGTTAGCTAGAAAATGGTATATTCTACCTAGATAGCTATAAAATGACCTATCCTTAGCATTTTTCCTCCAAAATGACTTGATATACTTAGTTAGCTAGAAAATGGCATTACTACCTTTTATAGCTCAATAATGATCTATAGCTAGCTTAGCTAGTTCATTGATGACATAATTAGCTCACTTAGGTACAAAATGGCATAACTACCTAGGATAGCTCAATAATGATCTATAATTACCTTAGCTAGTTCATTTATGACATAATTAGCTCACTTAGGTAAAAAATGGAATAATAACCTTGGTTTAGCTCCAAAATGACCTATACTTAGCTTATTTTCCTGAAAATGACATAATAACCTTACTTACCTCCAAAATGATATATTCTACCTAGGATAGCTAAACAATGACCTATACTTAGCATTTTTTCCTCCAAAATGACTTGATATGCTTAGTTAGCTAGAAAATGGCATTACTACCTCGGAGAAGAGGAGAGGAGAGGAGAAAAAGAAAGAGAAGATAAATTCTTCTTCTTTTTCTTTTTCTTCTTCTTTTTCTTCTTTTTGTTCTAGCTAGTCTGCTTCTTCTAACTTTCATCTTTCCTACTTTGCAGATTTCCTATAGATGAGGAAGCTTGGATTGATGGAGTGTATTATTCTACTTCTGCTTCCTTTTTTTTATGGAAACTTGTTGGAAACTTGTTTTGGATATGTATGTTGGATATGTTGTTCCAAACTTGTATATGTTGGATATGTTGTTGGAACTTATTGTTGTTATGCTTGTTGCAACTTATTGTTGGTATGCTTGTTGAAACTTATTGTTGGTATGCTTGTTGGAAACTTGTATTGTTGGTATGTTGGATATATATATGTGATATTCTGTCAAATTGAATGATTTTTAGAAAAAACAGAGAAAACAGGGGCTATATGGCCACTTTGCCGTCTGCTGGCAGACGACAAAGAGCTTTGCCATCAGCCAGCAGATGGCAAAGATGCCATGTGGCAGCTGCATGTGCAACCTGGGGCTGGCCTAGGTGGGTTCTTTGTCGTCTGCTGCCAGACGGCAAAGACCTTAGTTCTTTGCCGTCTGCCAGCAGACGGCAAAGAACCCACCTAGGCCAGGAAAAAATAAGGTGCTTTGTCGTCCGCTGGCAGACGGTAAAGAACTAAGGTCTTTGCCATCTGCTAGCGGACGACAAAGCACGTCGTTAAGCCCTTAACAGAGTTAAGGTGCCACGTGTTCCATTCAGGCCCTTTGCCGTTCGCTGGTAGACGACAAAGATTCAAAGGTCTTTGCCGTCCGCCAACAGACGACAAAGTGCCTTTTACCGTGGCTTATTCAGCCGGACGGTTGGCCGTCTGCTGGCAGCGGCAAAGACTTTGCCGTCCGGGATGCATGCCTTTGTCATCCGAGGTGGCTGACGGCAAAGTGCCTGATTCCTGTAGTGCTACCCAATTAGAGGACTTGTAGTACACGCCTCATTTTAGGGTTTTTTGAAAACCTAATTTGAATAAATAGTTTTTGGCCAAAACAATGTTCTATAAAAATATCTTTAGATACTATACACATGGCATGATCATTGGAAAATGGATTGGATCAAGGAAGTGAGTATGGGGAGTAGGCGAAAGAAAAATCCTTGAGTGCTAAAACACAATCAACCAAACAGGAAGTGAAACAATCAATTCAAACAAGCACTTGCACTCCAAAAGTTTTAAGTGGTTCCAAATTTTATAAATGCATATCATTGCAAAGTGATACAACACAGGTTGTGACAGACCTAGCCCCCTTACAAGAATTTCGTCCCCGAGATTCCTAGCCTTAGCGCTAAAACGATAAGGGAACTTAGATCTAAGGTAGTCTTCACGCTCCCAGGTTGCTTCAGCTTTGGTTTGGTTACTCCATTGGACCTTGAAGTTGATGGTGCACCTTCGGGTGCAATGCTCAACTTCATCCAGAATACGAACTGGCCTCTCACGATAAGTGAGGTCTGGCTGAACGTTGATAGCTTGATGATCGATGTC
Organism: Hordeum marinum; assembly: GCA_022496015.1. Lineage (NCBI taxonomy): Eukaryota > Viridiplantae > Streptophyta > Magnoliopsida > Poales > Poaceae > Hordeum > Hordeum marinum. Next base: position 208,939,539 of record CM039674.1, on the reverse strand, counting down.
CTTGTAGAGGTTGGGGCATTTTAGAACTTGGAGACAGTTTCGGAGTTGTGATACATGGAAGACATTATGCACATCTGATAGCTTGGAAGGTAGTTCTATCTAGTAGGCAACTTCTCCTCGCCTGTCGATGATCTTGGAGGGGCCGATGTATCTTGGTGCGAGCTTTTTGTTGACATGGTAGCACCTGGTTCCCTTGAGAAGCTTGACTCAAGAGATATACTTGGTATCCAACATGAAAACTCATCTCCCGATGGTGGGAATCGGCATAGCTTTTCTATCTTGACTTGGTGGTCTTTAGGTGTTCTCGGACGAGTTAAACTCTCTCTTCTGCTTCACGGAGGATGTTTGGTCCAAAGACTAGTTCTTCTCCAGTCTCTGACCAATTTAGGGGAGTGCAACACTTGTATCCGTACAACACCTGAAATGGTGCCATCTGAAAACTCCACTGATGGCTATTGTTGTAAAAGAACTCGACAAATGGTAGGCAATCTTCCCACTTGGCTTCATAAGCCAGAACACAAGAACGAAGCATATCCTTGAGTATCTGGTTTACTCGCTCCATCTGGCCCCCGGTTTGAGGGTGAAAAGTAGTGCTGAAGGACAACTTGGTTCCTAGGGCTTCTTGGAATCTAATGTAGAATCTTGATGTAAACTGGGTACCTTAGTATGACATGATCTTCTTAGGAACTCCGTGGAGGCTCAAGATGCAGTTGATGTAGAGGTTTGCAAGTTGGTTCCCATTGGGTCGTCTCGACAGGGATGAAGTGGGCTACGTTGGTCAGATGGTCGACAATGAACCAAATGGAATCATGTCCTTTTCTAGACCTGGGTAATCTGGTGATGAAGTCCATCCCGACTTTGTCCCATTTCCATTTAGGCACTTTCACAAGATGCAATAGTCCAGCGGGTCATTGATGTAGCTTTGACTCTCTGGTATACGTCACACTTAGCAACAAAGGTGCATATTTATCTGTTCGTGCCATGCCACCAGAATCTTGCTTTGAGTTCTTGGTACATCTTGGTGCCTCCAAGATGGATGTACTATGGAGTGTCATGAGCTTCTTGCAAGATCAAGTTCTTGAGCTCAACTTTGTTGGGTACGTAGATGCGTTTCCAAACCATACTACTCCTTTCTCATCCATTGAGAATCCTAGGGCCTTGCCAACCTTGATATTACTCTTGATGCCGTCAATGCTATCATGTCCCTTCTGAGATTCCTTAATGTCATCCATGAAGGTAGGACTAGCTTCCAAGCTCGCTAGGAAACCAGGTGCAACTACCTCCAAGCCGAAGCTTTCAAGCTCTTCATACATGACAAATATCATTTCTTTAATCATAAAATTCAAGGAACAATCCTTTCTACCTAAGGCGTCTCCTACCACATTAGCGTTTCCAGGGTGGTAATGAACACTGAGGTCATTGTCAAGGGAAAAGGCCAGGGACGGACTCATCGGCGTCGACCATGGCCACTTGCCTGACTGCGGTCTGGAATGCCAGAGCATGCTTGATCCAACGCTATAGACACGAACGCTTAGAGCGCTTGTGATGTGCCACTGCGGGAGAAGGGGATGTTTATTGATATGGTGTGGATAGTTGTTGGAGAAGACCTCCAAACGTCGCCGCACTGAAATGCGTCACCCCTCGGGTGGGCAACACGACGGTGTCGAGTGACGCTTCCTGCAGCTACGCTGAATCATCAGCGAAGATGAGGGACCCGAAGAGGATCTCGCTGCCAAGTATCATCACGATAATCGGAAAAACAAAATTTCCACCTGTGCTGGAATTCGCTAGACGCGCAGCCCCACTGTTGGTGCCAACTATCGAGGGAATTAGCTTGACAACAGTACTAGGGGTGTGAACAGAGGGGCGAAGTCTAGCTACGGCACGAGCATTCACTCGGATGAGTATGAGTTCAGGCCCCAGTCGGAAGTGTTAAAAGCTCTACGTATCGAGCCCGGAGGCTTTGGTGTTTGCTTATGGGGAGTAGAGAATTACAAGATGTCGGAACCCTTGCTATGGTGTCCGGTGGTGGCTTATATAAAGTGTGCCACCACTGGTCGAGCGCCATCTTAATAATAATTAGTATAACATTACAGAAACTACAGATTAAGTGGAGCATTACTCGTAACGCGTAATCAAATACACCGCGAGTGTTGCGTCAAATCCTTCTGGCGCTGCATCTTCTAATTCGCTGAAATTCTATGACCTAAGTGAAGCCATGGATGTCCAAATGACTTGAACGATCTGAGTGTTTCTTCATATGCATCCAAATGCACTTTTACTTCACGGGCTTTAATGTTAATATGGATCACATGTGGGCCCTAGAAATTAGTCTTGTGACCCTACCCATGGTAGACGACCTCATCAGTAGCCCCCGAATCTGTGAGGTTTTAGTGGTCGATTGATCGACACTCGGAAGCATCGACGACACCTCAGAGGTGGCCAAGAAATGATCCCTGTAATTTCTCACTCAGCTTCAAACCATGACTGATTCAGGATGGTTATCCCCTGACCGAATGAGTTAGCTAATATGTGATACTGCCATTTGAAATTGAAACGTTTCCCTGAAGAAATGGTCCGAATACCTGATTATTTCATCCAAGTGCTTAGCTACAAATAGGTTAACCATTCGACTTGTAAAAATGAACCGTCGGGCGCTTCGGAGCGCTGAGCTCGTTCGGTTTTAAGCTATGAAGAGATTCTCGCACATTCGAAATTGCGGAGGACGCGCGTAGACATGCGATAGAACTGTCATGTCACGGGAACTAAGGGTAGTGGGCACAACGGCTCGATATTCGTGCCGAGATTCTCGGCACATGTCCCCGAGGCTCTGAACAGTAGATCCGCGGATCTCGCTCCATTTGCGGATTGACAGCCAGAAATTTTGCCTGATTTATGTTATAAAAGGCGAGGGCACTGTTTGGGATGGAACAAATCTCATTTCTGGCCCCTTCCTTTGTCTTCTCCGACGCCTGTGTGTGATCCTCCCACCAAGATCTTGCCGCAGACCAAACCCGACCTCGCTGGAGATGAATCGAGGAGCGATCATGAAGGTCAAGCGGGTGAAGAACGGCTAGCGCGGCTTCTCCTCAAGCACCAGCGCGCCGGTGGGTTGGACCCAAGGTGATTGGATGCCTTCGCAGGTCACCAAGTGTCGGATGCTCGAGCTCGAAGGACAGGCATTCTTGTCCAAGGTGAGTTGGCGGTTGCCAGAGGTGAGCGAGAACGAGCCCTCACCGCGAGGGAATGGGCGCATCCTCCTGGTGACTCACCTCGAGCGAGGTTTCTCTCTTCTGCCTCATCCATTCTTCCATAGATTATTAGATTTCTTCCATGCTCAACTCCACCATATTCCTCCCAACATTGTCATTTACTTGGCTGCATTCGTTTCTCTGTGCAAAAACTTCTTGGGTTGCCACCCCCACTAGGGTTTATTCAAACACCTTTTCACCTACCGAGTGATGACTATGAAGAAGCCTACTCGGTCAGAGGATAAAACAAATGTAGCCCAGTTGTGTGGGGGTTTGGGAATCTAGCTGCGGGGTAAGGTTTGTTTCTCAGTGATAACATTCCCAAACTCGGTGAAGGGCTGACAGGAAAACTGGTTTTATTGCCTGGATGTTCCCGTCGATGAAGGTCAGTTGGGACTGCCATCATATACATCAGAACGCATTTGGAAGTCCCCAGGCTGACTGTGACCAAGGATGAGAAGACGGAGGTAGACATCTTGGTGATAGCTCTGGTGGCCTTGGTTTAGAAAGGTGTCAACAGCTACAAGGATTCAACCACTACAAGCTAGGATTCAACCACTACAAGCTAGGGCTCATCCCATGTGGGAATACACCGGACCGAATGACGCCACCTGAACACACCCGCATGAACTCAAAGCGGAAATGGTGGAAGCCAAGATCAAGGTGATCACCCCAGCTCATGGCAACCCCAGAGGAAGCACACTGGTGGCTCCACTTTCATCAGAAAATCCACTAAATGAGGTAACTCTCGAAGATCCATTAATAGAGTGAAATTTATGTACTTGTAGTATTCTACTTGATTGACTTGTTATTCATTCGACAAGCTTTCATGGAAATGAATAGTCAAGTGTGAATCATGGATCGAGGCCCAGTTGACCTGGCTACTAACACCGATCACCCGGAGGACACGGCCGAAGCGGGAGAAAGGGAAGAAGACGACGAGGATGCGGAGGATGACTCGAACGACAGCTACAAAGTGGAATCTTCGTGCTCGGATGATCGAGTGTATGAGTCCTGCTCCAAGGCGCGCCAAGACACAGGACTCCATGGTGGTGGCCCCAAGGGATTGAACATCGTCAAGTCGACTACAACAACCCTCCCGACTCGTAGCGCAAATAGCGGACATGGGGAACTTGCTTCACCTTTGGAGAAGGCAGCGAAATATGTCAAAGTTACCATGGCCAAACCTCGGAAGGTAGTCCCCGTCCCATAGTAAAATATGACTATTCCTATGGCTTCAGCGTAAGTATTCCCACTTCAAAAGTTATTGTTTTAAATTCAACTAAATGATGTGACATTACAAATGCTTCCTTTTTAAGGCTGACACTTCAACTGCTTTCCCTGATCGCCAAACTCTGGAGAAGGAGAGGGTTGACGTCGACGTTGCATCTTGGGAAGGTAAACATCGAATTCTATCCATCGCACACCATGGTTTTCCTTTTTGCTTATTCCCGAGTGCTTGGTGAACACTTGCAGCCCCGCGTGGTGTAATTGACATTGATGTGGATAACAAGGTTGAACCATTGAACCATTCTGCCGACGCGTACGTTCTGATGCAGGAGCCACCTCTAGCCGATGCCTTGTTGTTAGCACGGGATTCCAGCTCGAGTACAGGAGTCGCACTCAGAACTGGCGCACCATTCTCCTTGCCGATCCTCTCTTGACCAACATCTTTGCATTTCACCGAGTCCCGGAGGATCATGTGGGAGCAAGAGAAGAAGCATTGATCCAGCTGGAGGTTTTGAGCGGGCGCCTGAACATGTCATATGATGCAAGCGTGACATTACAGAAGAATGTCCGAGTAAGTAATCTCGTAAGTACCTTCCTCACTCAGATTTTGATTTGAGTGTCTTATGTTTTTTCTTTTGATCCTGAGTGGGTTTGCATCTCGGAACACCCACTAGGTCTTTCTAGGTTCCAGTGGGGAGCACTGAGCGCACCCACTAGGTGTAGTCCCCGAGACTGTCGTCCATTGAAGCAATCGGCGGTAGTCTAAGAGTGTAGATGAATTTAATGTTCGATCCATCATTGATTTTGTAGAAAAGGTATTGCATTTGATTTTCTAGTGGGGGCGCGTTGAGCGCACCCACTAGGTGTAGTCCCCGAGGCTGCCGTCAATTGGAACAGTCGGCGGAACTCTTAAAGTCCGAGTCGAAGTCCGACTAATTTTTTAATTTTGTTTCCTATTTGTATGTGTTTGTGAGCTCGGAAGCCACTACAATGCTCTATAGAAGGAGGTGCTAACTTTGCACCTCGACCTTGAAGCCGATAAAACCAAGAACGCCCGATTGGAGAAGGACAAAAAGGCAATCGAAGGTATAATCATCCTGTCCGACTTGCAACATAACTACTCTTCCTCCATGTCCAACTGAATCTATTTCTTCAGATATTTTTGGAAAAAAGCGTAAACTTGTCAAGAGGCTCAAGAATTCTATTTCTTTAGAAACCGTGAAGACGGCCATCGAGAAGAAAGACATAGATGTGGTAGCTTCCCAGAAGGAGGCGCGTAGAAAGACCAAGGAGGTAGAGGAGAAGCTGAAGACAGTGCAGAAATTGGAGGAGAAGGAAACTCTAGAAGCTGTTGTGAAGAAGTCCAGGGGTAACTTGCTCAGATGAAGAAATCACACGCTGGGTGGGAGGCGAAACTCAAGTGTATTACTGCCAAGAAAATCGAGCTAGAGCGGATCATTGAAGAATTTGGTGATGCCACGAGTGAAAATCTCAAAGGTAAGCTTCCCGAGTGACTCTTATGCAGCCATGTTTAGCCGAATGAAATTTGTTTGCCTCTAATTCTTTTATTCATTCGACTAGATTCAGAGTTCTGGGATGATGTTGCTGAGGATACCAAGAAGATCGAGAAGGAGCTGGACCCATCCTGACAGCTGCTCAAGGATAGCGCTGCCATGGCCATTCTCTGTTTGGAAGAATCCGTTGATGAAGTGGTTGAGTACATGAAGAGGCTCCGCACTGCCATTTCGGACATTGAGAAGGACACCTTTCCTGATGAGGAACCTTCAAAGGATCTGGAAACCGTTCTCACCCGAGTGAGAGATGTCCCTAGCCGGGTGAAAACTTGGAAGAAATCAGCAGCCCGAGCTGGAGCTGACATCGTTCTCTCATTCGTCTGTGTCCACTACAAGGGGGTGGATGAAAAGAAGCTGAAGTCCCTGGAGGTGGCTAAGAGAAACACGTCAAGCTTGAACACTTGATGGAGATATTCATGGAGGCTGCCACTCGGATCATGGACAACATTGACCTGGACACCTTAGCTGAAGTGGTGGTTCTGCCTCACCCCGGGTGATCGTCGGCTAAAAACTCTTTAAGCATTTTCCTCGGCATGACAAGTGGTAGTTGTATTCATAAGACTTTGATTGAGCCTGAGGCTCCTGTCGTCCGCACTTACATTCGTACTTTCGCTTTGAGCAGTGCAGTTTCTATTTGCCTTATCTTCATTCGATCTTTGATCTCTGAGTGTTTATACTTAAGCGGTTGCAGGACCACACATGAGTCTTCGAGTGTGAATAACAATCGCACTCGGAATGGTTTTACACTTAGGCAATGAGGGGTCGTGGCTAAGTCCCCGAGTGTGGGTGGTGCCCACACTCGAAGTAGTTTGTACTTAGACAAACGATGATTGTCCTGTCCATCTTTTTCGTTCGAGTGTGGAGGATGTCCCACTCGAAGATTTTTTAACTTAGGCGACATGGGGCAGCGGCGAGCCCCTGAGTGTGGGTGAAGCCCACACTCGGTGTAGTTCATAATTAGATGAACAATGATGGTCCTGTCCATCTTGTCGTTCGAGTGTGGAGGATGTCCTACTCGAGGCATTTTTAGCTTAGGCGACACGGGGCCGCGACTAAGCCCCCGAGTGTGGGTGAAGCCCACACTCGGAATATTTCATACTTAGACGAACAATGATGGTCATGTCCATCTTGTCATTCGAGTGTGGAGGATCTTCCACTCGAGGAATTTTTAACTTAGGCGACATGGCGCCACGGCTAAGCCCCCTAGTGTGGGTGAAGCCCACACTCGGAGTAGTTCGTACTTGGACGAACAATCATGGTCATGTCCATCTTGTCGTTCGAGTGTGGAGGATGTCCCACTTGTGACGTTTTTAACTTAGGCGAGACGGGGTCGTGGCTAAGCCCCCGAGTGTGGGTGAAGCCCGCACTCGGAGTAGTTCGTACTTAGGCAAAATCAGGTTTGTAGGTAAGTATTTTGCACCCATTGGGGGTGATAGAGGAAACTCATTCACCAGAGTGAAAAAAGGTTATATTTCGTCAATAATATAAAGAAATGAAACTTTATTCATCGAGATCACTCGATTTATTATGAGAATGATAAACAAAACTCGTTGTGTGTTATGTGTAGAACTTGTGAAGCAGATCCGCGTTCCAAGTTCGAGGCTCTTCTACACCATCCTTGATGTTGTACAGTCGATAAGCTCCATTGTGCAGTACTTTGGAGATCGCAAATGGTCCTTGCCATAGAGGCACCAGCTTAGGGGGTCTCTCCTTATCCAGTCAGAGAACCAAATCTCCTTCCTCAAAAGCTTGGTCCTTGACCTATCTGTCATGGTAATGCCTCAAATCCTGCTAATAGAGTGTAGATCTGATGAGGGCTAACTCCCTCTCTTCCTCCAAGAGGCCAGACCATCTTGACGTGCTGCTTTAGCCTCAGCTTCATCGTATTGTTCCACTCGGGGGCGGGGGGGGGGGGGAATTCTGTTGGAAATCACACGACAACACGACTTCTGATCCATACACCATGGAGAAGGGAGTGCGCTGTGTAGAGCGGTTAGGAGTTGTTCGTATGCCCCATAGAACAAATTGAAGCTCTTCGACCCAAGCTCCCATAGTGTACTTGAGGTCCCTCATCAGTCGGGGTTTCAGTCCCTGGAGGATCATCCTATTTGCTCGTTCTGCCTGCCCATTCGACTGTGGGTGAGCCACGGAGGCATAGTTAACCCGAGTGCCTTGGAAATAGCAGAACTCACGAAACTCGTCTGAATCAAAGTTCTTCCCGTTAACTGTGTTGATGTCATGCGGCACACCAAACCTGAAGATGATCCGCCGAAGGAAACTGGCAGTAGTGCTCGCATCCAAACTCTTGATGGGTGTCACCTCAACCCACTTGGTGAACTTATTGACTGCTACAAGCAGGTGGGTGAATCGACTCATTCTCGCCCGCAGGGGTCCGACCATGTCAAGGCTCCACATGATGAATGTCCAAGTGAGCGGGATCGTCTTTCACGCGGATGCGGGCTTGTGGGACTAGTTCTTGTATAATTGACACCCGATGCATAGATCAACCAGATCTCTAGCAGTTTCATTGGCTCAGGGCCAATAGAAAGCCGCTCGGAAAGCCTTGGTGACCAATGTCCCAGAGGACGCGTGATGACCACAAGTTCCCAATTGAATATCATGTAGGATCTATAGCCCTTCCTCCAGGGATATGCATTCTAAGTGACTCCTATGGTGCTTTTCTTGTACAATTGATTCCCCAAAACTTCAAATGATTTTGATTGATGAACGATTCGGCGAGCCACTTCTTCATTTTCAGGGTGTTCTTGCCGGAGCAAGTATGCCAAATAAGACTGGGTCCACTTAGGAGTGATTACCAACATTTCGTGGATTAAGTCGACCACAGCTAGGACGTCAACCTCAGTTAGATTTCATGGGCCGACTGCTTGTGGGGGATCCTCTGTGAAAAGACATTGTGCAATTGTAGGGGCGCACAGATGTTCGAGGAATATGTCTTTGGGAACTTCCCGTCGAGTGGATCCAATTTTACCTAGGTCATCGGTTGCCTGATTCTTTGCGCGACGAATGTGATGCAGCTCCAAACTGTCAAAATTCTTCTCTAGCTTTCTGACTGCATTGCAGTAACCAGTCATAGTTGGACTCCGAATGTCCCACTCCTACATCACTTGGTTCACAACGAGGTCTGAATCGACGTAAACCAACCAATGACGAATGCCGAGTGATATGGCCATTCGGAGCCCACACAGGAGGGCTTCATACTCGGCTTCATTGTTTGATTAATCTAAGTGCATTTGGAGGATATAATTTAGTCGGTATCCTATGGGAGAAACAAGAACACCACCACCCCAGAGCCATTGAGCATCTTGGATCCACCAAAGAACATAGTCCAATGCTCGGGAACACTTGGAGTTGGTTGCTCTTGCTCACTCCACTTGGCCATAAAATCAACCAATGGTTGAGACTTGATTGCTTTCTTGGCTTCAAACTTGATCTCCAATGGAAGGAGCTCAATCTTCCAGTTTGCCACTCGGCCCACCGCATCTCGATTATGCAGGATCTCCGACAGGGGAGCATTGCTAATGACCATGACCGAGTGATCTTGGAAGTAATGAACCACCTTTTTTACGATCAGGTAAATAACATAGACCAAATTTTGATAATGCGGGTATCTCTGCTTGGAGGGGGTCAATACTTCCGAGATATAATAAACATGTCTTTGAACTGTGAACGTTTTTCTTGGTTCCTCGCACTCTACTGAAAGGACGGTGCTCACCACTTGGTTAGTAGCTGCGATGTATAGGAGTAAAGGTTCCTGGCTTCCCGGAGCATCTAACACCGACTGGGTGGAAAGCAATGCTTTGAGTTCTTCAAACTCAGCTTGTGGTTCAGTAGTCTACTCGAACTTGTCAGAATTTTTCATCAGTCGATAAAGAGGCACAGCCTTTTCACGAGACTTTAGATGAATCGGCTCAAGCCCGTAAGGCAACCTGTCAACCTTTGCACGCCATGCAGGCATTTTGGTTGCTTCATTCGGACTATGGCGCCAATTTTTTCTAGATTGGTGTTGATCCCACATTCAGAAATGAGGAAACCGAACAACTTTCCCGCAAGCACTCCGAATGTGCACTTGGCTGGATTCACCTTTATTCCAAAACGACGTAAGTTCACGAAGGTTTTAGCGAGGTCAACCAGGAGGTCTAAACATTTGCAAGACTTGACCACGATATCATCCATATAAGCTTCTACATTTCGACTGATCTGCCTTTGCAAGCATTTCTGAATCATGCGCTGGAAAGTAGCGCCAGCATTTTTCATTATGAATGGCATTGTGACGTAGCAAAAACACCCAAATGGGGTAATGAAGGCTGTTTTTATTTCATTAGGGCCGTACATTCGGATCTGGTGGTACCCGGAGTACGCATCAAGGAACGATAGGCATTTGCATACGATTGTAGAGTCCACAATTTGATCTATTCGTGGTAAAGAAAAATGATCTTTCGAGCATGAACGATTGAGGTGGAAGTCAATACACATATGGAGTGATTTATCCTTCTTAGGCACCAAAAAGACATTCATGAGCCACAGGAGTGGTATACCTCACGAATGAATTCGGCAACCAAGAGATGAGCTATTTCTTTGCAAATCGCCTTGTGCTTCTCGACGGAACATCGACACAAGTACTCTTTGACTGGCTTCACCTTGAGATCTGTTCAGAGTCGGTGCTCAGCTAGTTCGAAGATGGTTGGACTGATCATAAGTAATCGAATCTTCGTCCAGTTGAGGTGTTTGGCGGCAGTCGGAACTGCTATGTTGACTTCCCAATTGATAACCTTCAACTGTCTCTTACTCTCAACGTTAGCGAAGATAACCAGGACCTTGTCGACTGGTAGGCACTCAGGAGAACCCTCTTCTTCATCGGCATCATCTTTCTCATCCAAGGGCTCCTTGCACATCGCCGGCTTAAGCAGACAACATTCTCGAGTGGTATGCTTCGGGAGCACAACGTTGCCTTCTTCATCCGTCTTAGTATGAACCTGGCAAGGCTAATCAAGAATGTAGGATTTGGAGTCACAACTCTTCTTGGGATTCCACTCTTTCTTTTTTTTCTTGGGCTTGGGTTTGCCCTGTCCTTGTCCTGGGGCAGCCGCCACTTCTGCATTACCGGAGGCATTGGCCTTTCTCTACTGTTGCTACTTCCCAGCATTGCCTTCCAACTGAGGGGCCTCGCTAGTTCATCCTTTGCCTCTACGGAGGCGGTCTTCTTCTTCCCCGTTGGCGTATTTATTCACGATTCCTATGGCCTGATTGAGGGACAGATCCTCAGCTCAACCAAAACTTAAGAATCAACTCTCGATAGCGAGTGTCTGTCTTGAAGGCGCACATGACCTGATGTTCAGTCACATTTAACACGTTGTTGTGCAGCGTGGAGCAACGCTGGATGTACTAACAAAGAGTCTCGTTGCTCTTCTGGATGCAATGCTACAGTTCTGTCAGTCCACCTGGGTGCTTGTACGTGCCCTCGAAGTTTTTGATGAACACTCAGTCTAGATCTTCCCACCGATAGATGCAACTAGCGGGTAGTTGGTTCAGCCACGCTCATAATGAGTCTTCCAACATGAGTAGAAGCTGCTTCATTGCAATGTAGTCGTTGCCTCCGCCAATATGAATAGCGACTCAGTATTCTTCGAGCCAGGTTTCTGGCTTTGATTCGCCTTTGAATTTGCCAATTCCCGCTGCTAAACGGTAATTGGGCGGGATCTCAGCCTCCCGGATGTATCTGCTAAAGCAAACGAGACCGGACGCACCCTAGCCACTAACTCGGTCCCTGTTGTCCCTATTCCGATCAACCACTTGTTGAGTGATGATGGACCTGGCATTGAACTGTGGGGGTCTCTGGGCATTATCTACATAGCCCCTCTCCCGCACAGGGCTTCGTCCACGGTATCTTGCATTAGGCCGACTGCCAACGTAGGGATGTTGGTCATACGAGCCGCCCCTCGGATGGGGTGTCCGACTGTCATCGTGGTCGTCATGCCAGCGCCCTTCATGCGGGCCTCTCGAAAGAGGAGGAGTTCATCGATCTTTCCTTGGCACAAGAGGACTATGAGCCTACTATACTGTGTTCGCTCGAACGGACTTGTTGTGAATGCGTTGGTGAGATTGTGATACCTCGGAATTTTGCTGCATAGTGGTTTTCAGCAGGGCCTGGATCTGGCGAATACCCTCACCGGCGACCAAATCAGACGACTGGATAAAATCAGCAATCTGAGTGGCCGTAGCCAGGTTCAACAACGGCGTGTGCATCATCGGGATGGTGTACAAGCAATCTTCTGGGAAAAGTTGGTGATGAATGTGGATGGAAATGGATCGTTCCCTCACCGCACGCTCGCCGAGTGCCTGTTGGAATCAATCAAGGCGCTCGCATTCAGCCAAGGTGGCCTGGCGCGCGGCCTCCAAGGCCAGCTCACCAGTGGTAATTCCCGCAATGGGAGTGAGAAGAACTTGATCATTCCTACGCCTGATCTCCTCCCTCTATTCCCGACTGAGAGGTCGAGGAACGTAGGGGTCCGTGTCAGTGTTGGTACAATCATAGTCTCGTCTGCGGGCATCTCCCGCGGAATACCTAGGAGGAGGAGCGCCCCGAGTCGAGTCGGCCATCATAACCTCTGCAGTGTCCCCACTGCTCTCGCGCTCGGATGTCTTGGAAAATTCATCACCTGAGGAAGGGAAAAGGTCGTGCACGTACTCATCGGCATCAGGCACGTCCACCTACCCGACTGCGGTCTGGAATGGCGCAATGTGCTTGATCCAACGCTACAGATGCAAACACCTGGAGCGCTTGCGACGCGCCACTGCGGGAGAAGGGGATGCCGATTGATATGGTGTGGACGGTTGTCAGAGAAGAACTCCAAACATCACCGCACTAATATGCATCGCCCCTTGGGCGGGCAACGCGTCGTTGTCCGGCGGCTCTCCCTGCAGCCATGCTGAATCATCGACGATGAAGCTGAGGGACCTCAAGAGGATCACGCCGCCAATTATCATCATGATGATCGAAAAAACAAAACTTCCACATGCGTCGGAATACGCTAGACGTGCAGCCCCACGATCGGTGCCAACTGTCGAGGGAATTAGCCTGACAACAGTACCAAGGGTACGAACAGAGGGGTGAAGTCTAGCTATGACATAGGTGTTCACTCAGATATGTACGAGTTTAGGCCCCACTCGAAAGTGTTTAAAGCCCAATGTCTCAATGGTGGCTTTGTGGTTTGCTTATGGGGGGTAGAGTATTACAAGATGTTGGAACCCTTGCTATGGCGCCCGATGGTGGCTTACATAGAATGCTCCACCACCGGCCGAGTGCCATCATTAATGCTAATTAATATAATGTTACAGAAACTGCAGATTAAGTGGAGCGTTACTGGTAACGCATAATTAACTACACCATGAGTGTCTCCTCAAGTCCTTCTGACGTTGCGTCTTCTGAGCTGCTGAAGTTCTATCACCCCACTGAAGCCATGGACGTCCGAATGACTTGAACGATCCGAGTGTATCTTCATAGGCATCCCAATGCAATTTTACTTCAGCGGCTTTAATGATAATATGGACCACATGTGGGCCCTATATGGCAGTCTTTGTAGGATCGATAGAAGAGTGTCTAGAGGGGGGTGAATAGATTACTAGCAAGAATTTAAAACCTAACCTTTTGCCAAGTTAATTGGTTGGCAAATTTTAACTATTTTGGCAAGTCTAGCAAGTCTAACAGCCCTATACATGCATGTCTACAAATATGGCAGCAGATAGTAAAGACATAGCACATGAAGTAAAGAGATGGGATAGGTGGATCGAACACAATAGGAGACCCGGCGATTTTTCCCGTGGTTCCGATAGGTGGTGCTATCGTGCGTCCACATTTATGGAGTCTTCAACCCACGGAGGGTAACGGTCGCGAGAGTCCACGGAGGGCTCCACCCATAAGATTCCATGAAGTAGCAACCTTGACTGTTCCATACGGCTTCCGTCCATGAAGGACTAGCCTCACCATGGGTAGATCTTCACGAAGTAGGCGATCTCCTTGCCATTACAAAGTTCTTGGTTCACTCCACAACATGAAGTAGGAGGCTCCCAAGCGACACCTAACCAATCTAGGAGGCACCACCCTCCAAAAGGTAATAGGCTCGGTAATGATGATGAACTCCTTGCTCTTGTGCTTCAAGATGATAGACTCCTCAACACACAATCACTCCTGACCAATCAAGATCCATATGGTTGGAGTGGAAGATCTTGACCTAAACACAAGTGTAGATGGTTCTCTCTCAGAAAACTGAGTAGGCTAGGTATGGAATAGTTCTGACTGCTTCTCTTTTGAGTGGGTGGTGGTGAAGGGGTATATATAGGCATCCCCAAAAGAAATCAAGTCAGACAGGAGGCACCAAGAAAGAACTCCACCATATCGGTATCATATAGACTCCAAAATACCCGCATGATCCTAAAAAAATTGAGCAAGAAGAGGAGTAGATCCTAAGTCGAATACCTCACCAAAGCATAGAAGAGGAGTAAAAAGAAACCTACTCTCCGATATAACTAGACTCAAAAAAGTTTTAATAGACTCGACTCGGCCAAGTTTGGTCAAGCAAAGGGCTCCTATTGCCATATGGCTCTAAATAGCAACTTTTCACGCCTAAGATGCATGCCTATCCATATTAGGACACGACGGCCTCGACAGGGATAGAGGCGCATCTTGCCGTTAGCTAGTACAACATCATTACATACATTTAGGAAGAGAAGAGTATATGAGTTGGATTACACTCACCACATACTAAATTACAAATCCACACAATTTATTCAATCATCCATAAAAAGGCAGGGTCCGGCTACGGACAAAATCAAACGATAAAATGCTGCAATGACACTGGCTTGCTAGCCCAAAGATCTCGACCACGGCCAATCTACTCGTCTGGATAAGTGACATACATCCTGCCATGCTCCTCGTCATACTCCCACTAGAGCTGCGTCATATCATCTGGCACGATCTCATCTTTACCTACACCTGGATTGTTGTAGTAATCTGTGAGCCATGGGGACTCAACAATCTCGCGCCCGGGTACAGAGACTATTCAAGCTCATAGGTTGGGAAGGGGTGTGTGTTTAGTTTGCAGCAGCACTAAGCATTTATGGTGGCTAAACTTACAAAACATGAAAGTAAATATGTGGCCTACGATAAACGATCGAAAACTAGAATGATGTCTAAGAGATCCTGAACACCTACTTACGTCAATCATAACCCCACCGTGTTCTCTCTCGGATCATGTTCACGAGCAGAGACGATCACGGTTACTCACACATTTGGTGTATTTTATTACATTTTACTTCAAGTTAACTATAACCGGGTGTTAAACAAATATCCAAGTTGCCACATAACCGCGGGCATGGCTTTCTAAAAGTTTTAACTCTGCAGGAGTGCTCCAACTAGTTCATCCCAAATTAACCACACTCCACGGAAGTAACCTCGACCATGGATCTCGTGATCATCCTAGGCAACTCCAAAGGAATTACAACACCTCGAGATACCCCGAAGAAAGTCAGAGTCCCACACGCAAGACACTCGATAAAGGTAAAACAAATCCAACAGGACGACCCTACGTGTCGACGAACCTGATTAGAGCCGCGTATCTCGTTCTCAGGACACGACTGGATAAGCTAGTGTACGGTGGCTTGATAGAAATCTCCTGAGTTGCCTCGGGTTGGCCCCGCATAGTGCTCGAGCTTGGATCAAAAAGGGGGGAGTCATTCCCCAAGTTGAACACCACCCCGCTATTCAAGCGCGTCTGCACAGAAGGGGGTTTCACTGAATTTATACTACCGCACACGCTAACAGACAAAACTTAATCTAGCGGCGACAGAGGAACACGACAGTGGCATCCGGCAACTACAAGCCTCTCCGGCGCGCGGGCTGGCAAAGAAGAAGGCGGGGAGAAGGGAGAACCTGTTCCCCTACTCGCCTTGCAATGAGGGGGAACGAAGGCGATGACCCTCAAGGCCCTGCCTTGCAAGCATAGCAGCAAAGCAAGGGCTATGGCGACTGGACCTGTCCATGCAATGAAGCGGGGATGCGTGGCTCACCGAGGGGAGGTTGATGATGGCCTGATCGTGGCGAAGAGGAGGTCGAAGCGGCGAAGATGCTGGCCCAAAGCAGAGGACGAACCGGCGCAGGAGCACCCTGACCGCAACTCCGACGAGGACGAGACCATCGAGGGTGAGGAGCCCGACCCCTCCTAGCAACGGAAATGGATCACGTGGAGGTTCCCCAGCCTCCTCGACATGACGGGCGTGGAGGAGGACCACCGGAGACGCGAGGACGGCGGCGATAAAGACCGGCGATGACTCTCTAAACCTCACCCTCTCTGAAGCTTACCTGACAGAGAAGGAAGAGAAGGGGAAGAGGAAGAGGAAGGAGGAGATGGGAGATGGTGGCGGTGTGAGGGGGAAGTGCGGAACCCTAGAGGGCGAGACACGCATGCTGAGGGGGTGAAATAGGCGTGGGCTCACGGTGATACGACGACAGAAGCTCACAGCGGTGTGCTCGCTCTCTCTGCTCCCTGAATCTGACGGAAAAGGGAGGCAACGAAGCAGGGCTGGGTCGCGCGAGAGAGGGAGTCGGCCGAGTTTCACTCTTCCCACTCACAGAAAAAAAGGATAGGCTTTTCCCTTTTAAAAACAAAAGAAAAACAAGAAAAGCCCTAGTGGAAAAAAGGATTTTCAACAAAATAAAAATACTTGACAACAAAAGGAATTATGCCCTATTTGAATAAACTAGAAAGATGAATTTTGTGGCCAGCAAATTAAATACCTTTTGAAATAGCAGCCCCTGTTTTATTTAGAACCCCAAAATGTCAAAGTTAAAAACACCAAAAGGACCTCACACATAGACTCAAAATAATATTGGATACAACTTGAACATTTTTAACAAATTTAATTAACAAGATAATTCTGTTGAAAAATGACAATGGAATAAAAGGTACAGGTTTTGGTGTTTTGAAAATAAGAGAGAGGAGAGGAGGTAGAGCCCACACCTGCACACTCCACAAACCACACAAGAGCTACTCACAACTCAACAAGTTCACAAGGGAGCACACCATAAAAACAATATGCATGACATGATGATGAATGGCATGATGCATGATGCATGAGACAATGGCATGGTAAAGAAGCAAACTCAAATACATTCAACACATGACACATGGGTCCACATAGGTGTCACGCCCAAGATGCGGTCCTATCCATATTTTCGCACGAGGGCCTCGACAAGGATAGAAGCGCATCTCGTCGTGTTGCAAGAATGGATATCATTACAGGTACATGTACAGAAGAGATGCGTATATGGAATTGTCTTACACTCGCCACAAGCTACATCAGAGTCACAACAATACAACAACATACTCAACCATCATACAGAAGAGCAGGGTCCGACTACGGATGAAATCAAACGATAAAATGGCATCCATCCTTGCTATCCCATGCTGCCGCCTGGTACCCATCCTAGATTAATGAAGAAGAAGAACTCCAAATCAAACAAACATCACGCTCACGTCAAACATCGCATTACCTATACCCGCAACTGTTGTTGTAGAAATCTATGAGCCACACGGACTCAGCAATCTCATTTCCAAGGGTATCAAGACTATTAAAGCTTAATGGGTGAGGTATGGTTAAGTGGTGAGGCTTTAGCAAGCGACTAAGAATTTGTTTGAGTGGCTAACTTATGAGTACAGAAAGTAAAGTATGGTGGTCTACGCATAACGGATGTGAATTAGTAATGATCACTAACTGATCCTGAACACCTACTTACGTCAAGCATAACCCCACCGTGTTCTCTTTCGGATAAGAACTCACGAGAAGAGATAGTCACGATTACACACACAGTTGATGTATTTTTATTAGAGTTTACTTGAAGTTTGCTATGGCCTGGTGTTAAACAAAATATCCAAGTTTTCCACATAACCGCGGGCATGGCTTTCTGAAAAGATTTAACCCTGCTGGGGTGCTCCTCGTGATCTTCCTAGGCAATTCCAACGGAAATCCGACACCTCGAGATAGCCGGAAGAAGATTAGAGTTCCTCACTCAAGACATTCGAGAAAGGTAAAAAACTCCAGCAAGGCCGCCCGACGTGCCGACAATCCCGATAGGAGCCGCGTATCTCGTTCTCAGGGCACAGTAGATGAGCGACACGTACAGTGGACTGATAGAAATCTCCCGAGTTGCCCTGGGTTGGTCCCGCATAGTGCTCTATTTTGGACCAACACTCATGAGGAGCACTGGACCGAGGGTTGATTAAATTAACCGCGAGTGCCGGCGGGTCCCTATGCAATTTTATTAATTATTAGGAAAATGTAGTACCAATGTTGGGCCTTGGCAGACGAGTTTTATCCCAAAACAAAAATCAAGGGGGTCCACATAACAACCCCGAGCATGTTAGGAGCGCTCAATTATGGAACATAACACCGGTTCACAAGTAAGTAGGGCGGCAAGAGTGGAACAAAACACCGAGCGAAAGGCCAAGCGTTCCACCTTTACGAAGTATATATGTGCATTAAATTAAGTAGCAGGGATATTGTGATATAACAAAAGAATGTCCATGATGACACATGGAAGCAATTGCACGTGCAGCTATAAACGCTATAAGAGGGGCTGAGCAAGCGGTAATATAGCCAAACAAGGTTTGCTGGGACGGTGGAGGGTTAGAGGCTTTTCATGGCAATGTTGGGAGGCTTGATAAAAAAGAGACATCTAGCATGGCAATGATAGTATGGTATCCAAGGAAATGTGTCATCTTGCCTGAGATCCGCTCGGAAGAAGATCGAGTCCATGAAGAAGACGAGCCGACGTAGTCGAACAAATCCTCACACTCCGAACTCTTTCGAAACTCTATCGAGAAGGAACAATCTAGCAACAAACAATCAACACAAGATACATACCAACATATGCATGACATGATGTGCAAACAAATATGATGCATGTCCGGTTAACTATGCAAGGCATGTCAAATCACAGCAATCAAATACTACACATTAAGCTAAGCTCAATATGCAACGAGTTGCATATTGACGAAACTCCATATTCAATATTTAGTTCAATCCTGTTTAGGTACTCATCAATTTTAAATATTTTTAGGCATGGCAAGAGGTGAAGCATAAGTAAACTACACTATCTAGGCATCTTAAATGAGGTCGGAAACAACTTGTAGTATTTCCGAAACGACCTCATATGCTAATTTCGAAATTGGTCCAGATCTGAACTAATCATATTTTATATTTGTTAAACAACATAATAAAGTATACCGTGACATTCTACACGTCATTCTAGTCGATTTACATATATAGAACATCTTAAATGGAGCTACGGTCTAAAAGATACGAGCAACACAAGATGCACATGTCATGAATGCAAATGCATGGAAAATACAATCACAAACATTTGAAATCATAAATTCAGCAAGGTATTATGAAGATACATGAGATTCCAAGAAATTTTCATATATGGCATGTCCAAAACGGAGCTACGGTTCAACCATAAACACCAAAACAAGTTTTATAAGAAATCCGCCCAAAACAACCACATGGCATTTTGCACGCATGAAAACAACAAGCTACAAGATTGTAAAATGCACAAACTAAGCATGGGGCAGTATCATATAACACACACTTTGTTTCATCTTCACATATCATATTCAAAACATGCATCGATCACATGGTAGGAAGCTCACGAGGTAGCTACTTGAAAACAGTTTCACACTTAGTGAAAATAGCAGTTTTTTACAATGCAGTTTTTATCATGAAGGCATATGAAAGCAGTAAAACTATACGCTACAGGTCATATTATGGCATGAAACTTAACAGCATACTAAAGGACATTATCAACTACAAATAACTCCATTACACCTAGCACAAAAGGATTCTAGATCACTAGCAAAACACATGGCAAGACAGCAACAAAAGGGCAGTATTTTATAACATGTAGACAACAAGAAAAGAACAGATAAACATGCATTTTTATGGCAAGCAAAATGTCTAGGTGCTCGGACACATATCAAACGGCACATCTCATGTTCAAAATTATTTCAAATCTTGCATGGATTAAATCCCACAAAATTAACAAAAGGGCATCACAACAAAAATGACATGCACACAAAATGCTCAAATGACAAAACTAAATGCACAGATAAATTATATGGATTTTTTTCCTACCCCAAGAACATATATAATATGCACAGGTTCATGTGGAAAAATAATCACAATTAATTATGCAAGTTATGGCATAATTTATTAGCAAGTCATTTTATGCAAAATAAGTGCAAACTCCATGCAAACATTTTTATCATGCATGAAAATGCGATATATGAAACTCCACCCAATTCTACACATTTTACATAAAGGGTTTGACTAATTTGGGGCACGGTTAAACATATATGTGCAAATGCGAAATATGGCAATTATGCAATATGATGCCAACAACGAGCTTAGTCATTTATATCATGGATGAAAATGACATATAATTAATCTACACATTATTCTAAGCATTTTTTATATATATAAAATATTTTTATATGAAGTACGGTTTAATTAAATATTTGCATTTTAAATATGCAATTGGGCCTACGTGAAAAAAAGCGCGTAGGGAGGGGAAGGCTGGGCTCACCAGGCCTCATGGGCTGGCTGGGGCGGATCTAGGCCGCGCAGGCGAGGGAGCTGGGCCGGCCCACTCGTGGGAGGCCGGTCAACGGGATGCAACACGTCGTCCTCGTCCTCCCGATCGGCTCGGGGAGGCAGGGGCGGTGGCGCCAACGGTGGCAGCTGCCGACGGGAGGCGGCCGCGGAGGGTCGGGGCGGCCGGATCCGGTGGTGGGAAGTCTATCCCCGGCGAAGAACGACGGCGAGCGGCGGCGGCGGTCACCTGCAGAGAGGGAGCGACCACGGAGTGAGCTCGGCAGGGGAGAGGGAGGAGAAATGGAGGAAGGCGAGGAAGAAGAGAAGGTCCGGCGAGGTCCATGCGGCGGCGGCGCTCCGGCGGCGGTGGCTCCGACAGGGCAAGGACGGGCGAGCGAGGCCATGGGAGGCGCTCGGGAGGAGCAGGCACGAGCGCTCAGGCGCCTGCGGCGGTTGCACGACTGCGCTCGAGGCGGGCCTAGATGGGCTTCGGTGGGCCTGGCAGCTGGAGGAGAGAGGAGTTGTGGGAGGGGAGGTTTGGCACGGGTTTCAAGGGGAATACTAGGGTTAGGCCAGATTAGGCAGGCTATGGGATTTATTTATAATTTAGGGGCTAGGGTTAGCAGTTTCTATCCGTTTTTGGACCGTTCGATCTTGATCGGACGGCCTGAAATCGGAGGAGGGATACGGTGGCTGTGTAGATGGGCTAGGTGGGGAAGAGAGGGAGGTTTGCGGCCCATGACACGAAGTTTGAAAACACCGAAAAACATCCGATAATAAACGAACTCGAAACGCAACGAAATTCGACGGGCAGTCTACCTACAATATAACAAGACCGCACGCCAAGTTTCAACCCAATTCAAGAATATTTTTAGCGCACCTTTTAAAACATTTTTAAAATGATGTCACGGACGCGTGCATGTGTGGTTGGTCTCAAAATGGTCAGCGATGAGAACGGAGAGAATCGGCAACTACAAACGGATGCAAGTTTTCGAAAACGGGTGACGATGCTATGTAGAAGATGCAAATGATGCAATGATGAATGCAACAACCAAATGAAACATAGACGAGAATGGAAATAAAAGGGGAATCTTCTGGAATCTTCTGTAGCGTCGGTCCCGGGCTATTACAATAGGTTACATGGCCATAAAAGGCAGGGGCAGCACTTGGGCTGTTACTATATTCGAAACGGAGAAGATCCTCACGTTCCCAAGTAGCTTCTTGGTCAGAATGATGAGACCACTTCACCTTGAGAAACTTGATTGACTTGTTGCGAGTGTTACGCTCAGTTTCTTCGAGAATAGCCACTGGATGTTCACGATAAGAGAGGTCTTCTTGGAGATCAATGTCTTGGAGGTCAATGGTACGCTCGGGAGTCTTGAAGCACCTCCGGAGCTGAGAGACATGGAATACATCGTGCACATTTGTGAAATTTCGAGGAAGCTCTAGTTGCTATGCAAGTTCACCTCTCTTGCCAACAACTATGAAAGGACCAACAAAGCGAGGAGCTAGCTTCGTTTTAATTCCAAACCGTTGAGTGGCCTTCATGGGAGAGACTCTAAGATAGACTAGATCATCAACTTGAAAGGAGACATCCCGATGTTTGTTATCGTAATAGCTCTTCTATCGGGATTGAGCTGCTTTGAGGTTCTTACGAATGACCCGGCACATCTCTTCTGCTTAGGTGATCATGTCATTGCCTAGAATTTGACGCTCACCGGTTTTAGACCAGTTAAGCGGGGTATGACACTTCCTGCCATAGAGAATCTCAAAAGGGGCCTTGCCTGAGCTAGCCTGAAAGCTATTGTCGTATGAGAATTCAGCATATGGAAGGCAGTCTTCCCATTTCATGCCGAACGAAATCACACAGGCTCTGATCATATCTTCAAGGATTTGATTGACTCTCTCAACTTGACCACTTGTCTATGGATGGAATGATGTGCTGAAACGGATCTTGGTACCCATAGTAGTCTGGAAGGACTCCCAAAATTTGGAAGTAAAGAGGCTTCCATGGTCAGATGAGATGAGCTGAGGAATACCATGCAAAGAAACTATCCTTGACGTTGGGATAGGCAAAGGCTGAAGAAGACCTGTTGGACGTTGATGTTCCGCCTTCACTCTGCGACAAACATCACACTCGTTCATGAACTGAGCAATTTCACGCTTCATGCGAGTCCACCAGAAGGTTTGCTTGAGATCCTGATACATCTTGGAACTGCTTGGATGAATGGATAGAAGAGAATTGTGTGCTTTGTCCATGATAACCTGTGACAGCCGGGACCAACGTTCCTGAAGATTCCAGAAGATTCCCCTTTTATTTCCATTCTCGTCATGTGTTCGTATGGTTTTCGCATTCATCATCGCATCATATGCATTGCATCATCACTCATTTTCAAAAACTTGCATCCGTTCGTAGTCGCCGGTTCTCTGTGTTCTTGCCGTTGCCCGTTTCGAGACCAGCCACACACGCACACGCCCGTGCAACCATTTAAAATAAAACCTTTTAAGTGCACGCAAAAATATTCTTGGATTGGGTCGAACCATGGCGTGCGGTCTTGTTATAGTCTAGGTACACCGCCCGACGAATTTCGTCGCGTTCTGAGTTCGTTTGATGCCCCGTCGGTCAGTCGTAGCAGTGCGGTCTTTGGTTATCGTTGGACGTTTTTCGGTATTTTAAAACCTCCGTGCCACGGGTCACCATTCTCTCTCTCATCCCCACTTAGCCCCTCTGCATAGCCACCATAGCCCCCGCTTTGCTTCCGGACGTCGAATCGTCATCCGGTAGTCTGAAAACAGACAGCGTCAACTAACCCTAGCCCCGAAACCTATATATAGGACCCCTAGCCCTAATCTCCTCGCTCCCCGTGCCAGCCAGCCTCCTGTCTCCCACCTCCAGCCGCCGGCCCGCCGAAGCCCATCTGGGCCCGTTCGAGCCCATCCGAGCCCGAGCTCCCCCGAGCTCCCATGGTGGCGCAACTCCTCCCGTCCCCGCAGCTTCCTCCAACCGGCCACACGCCGCCGCAGCTCATCGGAGCGACCGCAGGTCGCTGCCTCGCCGCCGCCAGACCAGCCTCTCTCCCTCTCCTTCCCTCTCCTTTCCTCTCCCTTCTCACCCCGCGACCTCTCTCTTCTTCGCAGGTCCGCCGCCTCGGATCTCCTTGCCGCCGCTGCCTGCCTCCCCACCGTCGGGAACGGATCCTGCCGCCCTAGATCCGGCAGTTCCCCTCGCCTCCGCGCCGTTCCGATCACCGGAGGGTCCCCATGCCGCCGCCCGAGCCCTGCCATGGCCGCCTCCTGCTTCCGGTCGCTCGGGACGAAGGGGCTGAGCCCGTTGACCCGAGCGCCTCCCGCGTGGGCCTCAGCCTCCCTAGCGCCCAGCCGGCCCAGCTGCCCCTGCTGCCCCAGCGCGGCCCAGCCGCACCTGCCAGTCGGCCCATGTGGCCTGGTGAGCAGCTCCCCCCTCCTGTTTCTTTCTCTTTTGTTTTATTTATTTTGGACCATTGCATAATTAATAATGCCATTATAAAATCAACCCTACACTGTATGAAAATATTTTGAACATGTTAAATGTGTAGAATTTCATCTAGTTTCACAATAACCAATTTTCATGCGTGTTTAAAATATTTAAACCTGATGTTTGCATCGATTTGCGTGATGACCTGTTTAATATGGTTTAATTCATAACTATTAACCATGCATCGAAATTAATAAATTCACATATTAAAATGTTCACATCATCGGCACCGCATTTTCATGCATGATAAAATTGTTGGCATGTTGTTTGCATTTAGTTTGCATCAATGCATTGCTATAACGTGGTTAGGCCTAATACTTGCATATTTAATTGTGATTAATTTTCCACATGAACCTAAGCAAATTATATATGTTTTCGGGGTAGAAAAATCCATGTGATTTATATTTGCATTTAGTTTTGCCATTTGAGCATGTTTGTGTGAATGTCATTTATGCCGTGATGCCCGTTTGTCATTTTCATGTGATTAATTCGTGCATGATATGAAATAATTTTCAACATGAAAAATGCCCTTGGATATGTGTCCTAGCCCATGGACATTTTGCTTGTCATAGAAATGCATGTTTAGGTGTTATTTTGTTGTTGTCAACTTGCTATGAAAATCTGTTAATTTGAGGGTCCAAAATATTTCTAAGTCTGGAATCTGTTATATTTTGTTGCTGTCTTGCCATGTGATTTGCTAGTGATCTAGAACTCTTTTGTGGTAGGTGTAATGGAGTTATTTGTAGTTGATATTGTCATTTAGTATGCTGTTAAGTTTCATGGCATTTCATGATACGTAGCATACAGTTTCACTGCTGTCAATATGCCTTCGTGATAAAAACTGCACTGTCAAAAACTGCTACTTTCACCAAGTCGAAAACTGTTATCAAGTTGCGTTCTCGTGAGCTCCCTACCATGTGATCCATGCATGTTTTGAATATGATGTGTGAAGATGAAATGAAGTGGATGTTGTATGCTATTGCCCCATGCTTAGTTTGTGCATTTTGGAATATTGTAACCTGTTGTTTTCATGTGTGCAAAATGCTATCTTGCTGTTTTTGGCAGATTTCAACTAAAACTTGTTTTGTTGATTGTGTATGAACCGTAGCTCCGATTTGAACATGTTGCATATTAAACTTGCTTAGTATCTCATGTAGATTCATAATAACTTGCTGCATTCATGATTTGAAATGTTTGTGGGGGTTTTCCCATGCATTTGCATTCATGGCATGTGCATCTTGTGTTGCTCATATCTTTTAGACCGTAGCCCAGTTTGCGATGTTCTATATATGTAAATCGACTAGAACGATGTATAGAATGACATCGTATGCTTTATTCTGCTGTTTAAAAAATACAAAATATGTTTAGATCAGATCTGGACCAATTTCGAAATGAACATATGGGGTCATTTCGGAAATACTATAAGTTGTTTCCGACCTCATTTAAGTTGCCTAGATAGTTAGTTTACTTATGATTCACCTCTTGCCATGTTTAACAACATTTAATATTGTTGTGTACCTAACGGGAGTTAACTAAATAATTCGTATGTGGAGTTTCGTCAATATGCAACTCGTTGCATATTGAGCTTCACTTAATGTGTAGTATTTGATTGTGGCGAATTGTCATGCCTTGCATATTTGACCGGACATGCATCATATTTTTTTGTACATAGTGTCATGCATATGTTGTGGTGTATCTTGTGTTGATTGTTTGTTTCGGATTTCTTCTTATCGATAGAGTTCCGAAAGCGTTCGGAGTGTGAGGATTCATCGACTACGTTGGTTCGCCTTCTTCATGGATTCGTTCTTCTTCTGAGCGGGATCTCAGGCAAGATGACACATTTCCCTGGATACCATTACTAGCATTGCCATGCTAGTTGTCTCATATTTTATCGTTATGTCTCGCTACCTACCACTTGTTTGACAAGCCTCCCAACATTGCCATGAAAAGCCTCTAACCCTTCCATATCCAAGCAAACCATTGTTTGGCTATGTTACCGCTTGCTCAAGCCTTCTTATAGCGTTTCTAGTTGCAGGTACAATTGCTTCCAGTGTCAACATGGGCTTTCCTTGTTATATACCAATATTGCTGCTATTTAATTTATTGCACGTATATACTTGGTAAAGGTGGAAGGCTTGGCCTTTTTCTTGGTGCTTTGTTCAACTCTTGCCGCCCCTAGTTACTTGTGAACCGGTGTTATGTTCCATAAATGAGTGCTCCTAACATGCTCGGGGTTGTTATGGGGACCCCCTTGATTTTCGGGTTAGAATAAAACTTGTCTGGCTAGGCCCAACTTTGGTACTACATTTTGCCATCATAATAAAACCGATCACCTTATTAAAGCATAGAGAGTCGCCCCCTCATGGATTAATTTAACATAATACAGGGGCCAGTCCTGCTGGTGCTGCTCCAAAACACAGCCGTGTGCAGGGCCAACCTGGCGCAACTCGGGAGATTTCTATCAGGCCATTGTACGCTGCGCTCATCTGGTCGTGTCCTGAGAACGAGATACGCGGATCCTATTGGGTTCGTCAACACACCAAGCGGCCTTGCTGGATTTGTTTTACCTTTCTCAAACGTCTTGAGTGAGGAACTCTGATTTTGTTCGGGCTATCTCGAGGTGTCGGATTTCCTTTGGAATTGCCTAGGAAGATGACAAGATCCGTGGTTGAGGTTATTCCCGCTGAGTGTGGTTAATTTGTGATGGATGAGTTGGAGCACCCCTGCAGGGTTAAATCTTTTCGAGAAGCCGTGCCCGCAGTTATGTGGCAAACTTGGATAATTTGTTTAACACCTGGTCTTAGCAAACTTGAAGTAAACTCTAATAAAATACACCAACTGTGTGAGTAACGTGACTGTCTCTTGTCATGAGTTCTTATCCGAAAGAGAACACGGTGGGGTTATGATTGAAGTAAATAGGTGTTTAGGATCAGTTAGTGATCATTATTAGCTCACGTTCATTATGCGTAGGCCACCATACTTTACTTTCTGTACTCGTAAGGTAGCCACTCAAATATATGCTTAGTCGCTGCCGCAGCCTCACACTTAACCACACCTTACCCATTAAGCTTTAATAGTCTTGATACCCTTGAAATGAGATTGCTGAGTCCCTGTGGCTCACAGATTACTACAACAACAGTTGCAGGTACAGGCAATGCGATGATTTGACGTGAGCGCATTGCTTGATTTGACTTGGAGTTCTTCTTCTTCTTCTTCTTCAATCTTGGATGAGTTCCAGGCGGCAGCCTGGGATAGCAAGGGTGGATGTCATTTTATCGTTTGATTTCGTTTGTAGTCGGACCCTGCTCTTCTGTATGATGTTTGAGTATGTATTGTATTGATGTGACTCTGATGTAGCTTGTGGCGAGTGTAAGCCAATTCCATATACTCATCTCTTCTGTACATGTACTTGTAATGATATCCATTCTTGCGAACGCGCCGAGATGCGCTTCTATCCTTGTCGAGGCCCTCGTGCTGAAATAAGGATAGGACAGCATCTTGGGCGTGACATAACCTTCCTGAGATCACCTTTTAGAACCACCAGACGGTCCTCAAAGAACAAGGTATCTTTGTCATCAAAGTGAAAGCACTTATACTTCGGAATGCCCTTGGCCACACCTTTCTTCACTTTGTTCACCATAGCATTAAGACGTTGAGCTTGGTGAACCCGATCTTCCAGAGTCGGAGATACTTGAAGATTGGCAAGAAATCCTGGCGAAATCATTTGAAGGTTGAGCTTGTGGAAGGCTTCACAAAGCTCGGGTTGAAGAGGCTTCAGGATGAGACTGTTGCCGTATGCCTTTTGACTGAGCGCGTCTGCAATGACATTTGCTTTACCAGGAGTATACTCAATGCTTGGATTGAAGTCCTCAAGCATTTCCACCCAACAAGACTGCCGAAGATTGAGATTGGGTTGAGTGAAAATGTACTTCAAGCTGTTGTGATCGGTGTACACCTCAACTGGTCTACCCAACAACAAATGCTTCCAAGTCATTAGAGCGTGCACAACTGCCACCAACTCGAGATCATGAGTGGGGTAGTTCTTCTCGGCAGGCTTCAACTAACGCAAGGTATAAGCAACAATCTTCTTATCTTGCATGAGAACACCACCAAGACCTTGGAGAGAAGCATCATAGAAGACTTGGAAAGGTTTTGACTGCTCGGGAGGAACAAGAACTGGAGCTGAAATCAGTCTTTGCTTGAGCGTATTGAATGCCACATCACACTCAGTAGACCAAACGTACTTGACATTCTTCTAGAGGAGATTAGACACAGGCTTAGCAATTTGAGAGAAGTGCTCCACGAATCTTCTGCAAATAGCTTGCAAGCCGGAAGGAAGCTACGAAGCCGCTTCACATTCTGAGGAGGCTCCCACTTCAAGATTGCCTCAACTTTCTTAGGTTGCACTTTAATGCCCTCGGCAGAGATCACATGTCCAAGGTACACTACTTCATTGAGCCAAAACTCACACTTGGAAAACTTGGCATAGAATCGATGTTCTCTTCGCTTTTCAAGCACAAGCCTGAGATGCTCTGCATGCTCTTCTTTTGTCTCCGAGAACACAAGGATATCATCCAAATAGACCAAGACGAACTCATTCTTTAAAGGAGAGAAAATGAAGTTCATCATTCTTGAGAAGGTTGGTGGAGCATTGGCAAGACCAAACGACATGACGGTGCACTCATAAGGGCCAAAACTCATCTTGAAAGCGGTCTTTGGAATATCTTCTTTACGAATGTGAATCTAATGATAGCCCATACGAAGATCAAGATTCGAGAAAACCTTGGCACCTTTTAGTTGTTCAAACAACTCATTGATGTTGGGAAGTGGGTACTTGTTTCTGATTGTCTTCTTGTTTAATGGATGGTAATTGACACAAAGACGGTCTATGCCATCCTTCTTCTTGACAAACAAAACACCACAACCCCATGGAGAAGAACTTGGTCTGACCAGATCCAGACGTTCTTCTTCATCTAGCTGCTTCTTCAACTCTTTCAGCTCTTCGGGGCCAAGTTTATAAGGGCGCTTGCAAAGCGATTCAGTTCCGAGCTCGAGGTCAACCACGAAGTCGACTGGCCGGTGCGAAGGCATTCCTGGCAATTCTTCTAGAAAGACATCTTCATACTCACAAACCATCGGAATTTGAGAAATAGCCGATATTTCACCCTTCTCATTAAGAGCAAAGAGACGAGTCATCGCGAGCCACAAAAATAATCACATGTTCTAAAGGATGAGTCAGCTTGACTTCTTTAGCTTGACAATCTACATAAGCCTTATTCATAGCCAGGAAGTCCATGCCCAAAATGAGATCGATGTTGGAATTGCCAAGAACATAAGGAGAAGCCAAGAAAGAATAATTTCCCATCTTGATAGAAACATTCGGAACATTGGAGGTGGTTTTCATGACACACCTGGAGAAAAAACACCCGAAGGTCTATTAAACATCTCGGAATAGAAATCATTCTTCATAGCGAAAGGTCTAAACATGAATGAATGTGATGCACCAGTATCAGACAACACTTTTGCAGGAATAGAATTAACTAAGGGATTACCCATGATAACTTGAGAAGAATCCTCTGCCTCTGCTGCGTTCACCATATTCACTCTTGCGGTCTTGGGATTATGCTTCACCATTGCATTGCGTGGAAGTCTGACTGGAGGAGGAGGCAGAAGGCGCCGCTGGTTGCACTTGTTTGAGTAGTGACCCTTCTGACCACACTTGTGACAAGTAACCTCAGATAGCGAACGAAATTTGCCTGGAGGAGGAACAAAAGCTGCCTTGGACGCCTGGGGTCTCTACTGATATCCTGGGTTGGGTGGGTGGGAAGAACCACGGCCACCGAAATGCTTCTGCTGCTGAGGAGGATGAAACGGAAAAGGATTAGACACCCAATATTTTTGCTGCTTAGGAACCATCTGAGAGCTGGAAGAAGAAGAATATGAATACCTTGAATGATTCCTTGAGTTCTCCAACTTGAGCTGAGTTGCCTCAACCTTCAAAGCCATATTGTAGAATTGATCAAACTCACGAGGCTCTTGAAGGACAAGACCTGGCAGAAGCTCATCCTTGAGACCACCTCTGAACAGATAGATCATGGCCTTGTCGTCTGGAACATCTTGCTTAGCATAGCGGGCTAGATTCTAGAACTCGATGTTGTACTGATAGATAGACCGTCTCCCGTGCTTCACATGCCTGAACTTCTCACGCGTCTCCTCAGCAAATCTTGTCGGAATGTAATGGGCCCTGAAGTCACGACAGAAATCGTCCCAAGTAACAACACGATCGCCCCTAGAATCCTTGTACTGCTGCCACCAATCACTGCCTGAGCCTTGAGCTGGAATGATGCAAATCTGACAAAG
Source organism: Hordeum marinum (assembly GCA_022496015.1). Classification (NCBI taxonomy): domain Eukaryota; kingdom Viridiplantae; phylum Streptophyta; class Magnoliopsida; order Poales; family Poaceae; genus Hordeum; species Hordeum marinum. The sequence goes on along the minus strand of CM039674.1, from coordinate 208,908,946 downwards.
TCCTCTGGTCTGACATTGCCGCACTCAAAATGCTTACTCATGTCACAGATCCAATCATCAGCATCAAAAGGCTGCTCACAACAGGTGAAAGACTTCGACTGGTTGGCAAGGAACAGGTTGAGCGTCGCAAACTGAGGTTGATTTTGAAAATTGCCTTGAAAGCCTTGTTGACCATGATCTCTTTATTGCAACAGCCTAAGCAACATCTGAGTGTTCGCATTGGTTGCGGCCATCACAGCTTGCCAAGCTTCAGGAGGAGGAGGCGGTGGCGGGGGTGGTGGAACATCAGATTGCTCCTCACCACGGCCCGCAATCATGCGAGTTGTTGAAGCCATCCTGAAGATGGACAAAAACATCAGCACCTCATTGACAAAGATGAATTCAAAGCTGAATCAAATGCTTGAAAGAAATTGAATGAATAACACAATCAGCCTTCCTACTGAGAAATTAGTAATAATGCCTTCTTCGGTTTTGCGATAACATCATCAGATATTAGAAGCCACTTGCAATAACACAAAAGTATTGAGCTAATGTTGCTCGGAACAAATGTATAAGCCCTCATACATCTAAAGAAGATGATCCTAGATAACTACAAGATTTCCCACCTAAGAACTTCCGAAAAAATTCTGGTTATGCAATCCGGTGTGGGGGATACAAGGAGGAAATATCTCACACAACTAGCAAACCTACACCCCAACTGTATCCATCCTTCAACACATAACCATACGCTTCCGCAAATCCATTTAACTTGAATCCTTGAAAGCACAATGATACTAAACCATGGTGGTACCCCGGACGCCTCCCCAGTACTGGGTGACTCCGACTTAATCTCACCACGATAAGTATTGAAGTAATTCCGAACACTCTTCGTCCTCAGATACTAAGGAAGTTGAATGATAACGATGTGCCAAAAGTCCCTAGAGCTCAACTCCCTGGAAGAAATCAAGTCAGACAAGAGGGACCAAGATAGAACTCCGTCACATCGGTAAAATATAGACTCCAAAATACCCACGTGATCCTAATTTTTTTTGAGCGAGAAGAGGAGTAGAATCAACATTCTTAAGTCGAATACCTCACCAGAGCATAGAAGAGGAGTAAAAAGAAACCTACTCTTCGATATAACTAGAGTCAAAATAGTTTTACTAGACTCGACTCGGGAAAGATCAATCAAGCAAAGGGCTTTGAATACCAACTTGTCACGCCCAAGATGCAAGCCTATCCATATTAAGACACGAGGGCCTCGACAGGGATATAGGCGCATCTTGCCGTTAGCAAGTACATCATCATTACATACATTTAGGAAGAGAAGAGTATATGAGTTGGCTTACACTCGACATGTACTAAATTACAAATCCACACAATTTACTCAATCATCCATCCAAAGGCAGGGTCCGGCTACGGATGAAATCAAACGATAAAATGCTGCAATGACACTGCCTTGCTAGCCCAAAGATCTCGACCACGACCACTCTACTCATCTGGATAAGTGACGTACATCCTGCCACGCTCCTCATCATACTCCCACTAGAGCTGCGTCATATCATCTGGCACGATCTCATCTGTACCTGCACCTAGATTGTTGTAGTAATCTGTGAGCCATGGGGACTCAACAATCTCCCGCCCGGGTACCAAGACTATTCAAGGTCATAGGTTGGGAAGGGGTATGTGTTTAGTTTGCAGCAGCACTAAGTGTTTATGGTGGCTAAACTTACGAAACAAGAAAGTAAATATCTGGCCTACGATAAACGATCGGAAACTACAAAGATCTCTAAGAGATCCTGAAACCCTACTTACGTCAATCATAACCCCAACCGTGTTCTCTCTCGAATCATGTTCACGAGCAAAGACGATCATGGTTACTCACATATTTGGTGTATTTTATTAGATTTTACTTCAATTTAACTATAACTGGGTGTTAAACAAATATCCAAGTTGCCACATAACCGCGGGCACGGCTTTCTGAAAGTTTTAACCCTAGAGGGGTGACCCAACTAGTCAATCACAAATTAACCACACTCCGCGGAAGTAACCTCGACCACGGATCTCGTGATCATCCTAGGCAACTCCAAAGGAATTCCAACACCTCGAGATAGCCCGAAGAAAGTCAGAGTCCCACATGCAAGACACTCTATAAAGGTAAAACAAATCTAGCAAGACCACCGGACGTGTGAACGAACCCGATAAGAGCCGCGTATCTCGTTCTCAGGACACGACCGGATAAGCTAGTGTACGGTGTCCTGATAGAAATCTCCCGAGTTGCCCCGGGTTGGCCCCGCATAGTGCTCTAGTTTGGACCAACAATCATGAGGAGCACTGGCCCGGGGGTTGATTAAATATCCACGGGGTTGCCAAGCCCTATGCAAATTTTATTAAGTTGTTTAGCAAATGTAGTACCAAAGTTGGGTCTTGCCAGACAAGGTTTAATCTCACCTGAATTAACAAGGGGTCCCCAGAACAACCCCGAGCATGTTAGGAGCGCAAAGTATGGAAACATAACACCGGTAACAAGAAACTATGGCGGTAAAAGTGGAACAAAACACCTAGCAACAGGCCAAGCCTTCCACCATACCAAGATATATATGTGCATTAAATTAAATAGCAGATAATATTGTGATATGCCAAATCCATGTTATCACATGGATACAACCTGCACCTGCAACTAAGAACGCTATAAGAGGTGTTGAGCAGCGGTAACTTAGCCAAACAAGGTTTGCTAGGATGTGGAGGGGTTAGAGGCTTTCATGGCAATGTAGGAGGCTTGACATTCAAGTGGTAGGTAACGCATAAGTAACGATAAGAACAAGACATCTAGCAAAGCAAAAATAGTGTCAGGATCCGGGTACGATCATCTTGCATGTTGGTTCTTCAAAGGGACAAAGAGCGGGGTCCTCGTAGTGGTACTCTCCTGGATCCTCGTACTCAATTTCAACACTTGTGTCTACCCAATAGAAACAGCAATAATAAACAGCCAACCAAGGTGCAATGCAGAGACAAGATGATGCATGATTCATTTGAAGAATTTAACATGGCAATCCTAAACTAGTCATGTTTCACATGCAATAGTTTAGTTATTTACAATTCTGGACAGAACCACATGTTAAGTTATTTAAACATGCATGAACATGGCAAATATGGATTCTTCATACAAAATCTATACAAATGCATATATAGAATGTAAGAAACCGAGTTACGGATGTCACACTATGCTCACGACAAGTTACGAAGGCAAAACACAAGACAAAGAAGGTCATGGGCTATTCCTTGGCATTACAAGGTAGCCACAGGTTAGACAATGAAACACCAACCACAATGGAGTCAAAGATCAAGCAATTCCATGGAGTATAGCTCCCACAAGTCACAAACAATAAAACAAACAATCTGCCACAAAACAACAATATAGCAACTTACACAGCCAACAACTGGAGCTACAGGAAGTCTACAACCACAAACAAGGTATTTACAGAAACTACATAGCATGCTTATCAAATTATCCAACTACACAATCTGGAGTGGAGGCACACATTAATAAGCATGAATCTTACAAGTTGGCATGATGAAACAAATTTTAAGGACTTAGCAGGATGATAGAGGACAACATCTACTTAGCAGGATGATAGAGGACAACATCTACTTCGATAGCAAGTTGACAGCAGAAACTAATGGTGATAGAGACCGCCTCATGGCAAGAAACTTAGCAGGATGATAGAGGACAACATCTACTTCGAAACACTAGCACTGAGCTTGAGCTCATTCCCAACATTTCACTTGGTAGTATCCACTCTTCATGGCATAAAAATATTAACAGATTCTCAGACTTAGAAATATTTAGCATGTTTGAAAACAACAACATTTTAGTAGCTACTGTAGAGCATGGTTCCCACTTATATGCAAGTTAACATGACAAAAATAAATACCATGGCATTCTACTCTCCAAAGACTACCATATTCATGTTGGCACAATTATCATATCATGCATGGATTAAATATAACAAAAATGACAAAATGGCACTTTGAGACAAAATGACATTTGGTCAAACTTGCTCAAATGAACAAACAAGTCACACCAATGCATTCCTTGACTGATTCTACCGCAAAATCATGTATCATACTCATATGTTTACATGGAGCATCATGACAAAATACTAGGTAGAAACTTACACCACATTCCTATAAGTGAAAACTTACCTAAAATGCTCATGTACAAAAATGCACATATCTAGATTTAGCAATTATAATAGAAATGGAAATATCTATTATAACAATTAAAACACTACTGCGCACCACTCTGCTACTCGCGCGCATCTGCACAGAAGGGGGTTTCACTGAATCTATACTACTGCGCACGCTAACTGACGAAACTGAATCTAGCGGCGACAGAGGAACGCGGCGGCGGCATCCGGCGACTACAGGGCTCTCCGGCGCGTGGCTGGCAGAGAAGAAGGCGGGGAGAAAGGAGAACCTGTTCCCCTGCTCGCCTCGCCACAAGGGGGAACGTATGCGACGGCGCTGCCTTGCAAGCACAATGGAGAAGCGAGAGCTATGGCGACCGGACCTGGCCATGCAACGAAGCGGGGACGCGGCGACTGGCCGAGGGGAGGTCGATGATGGCCTAATCGTGACGAAGAGGAGGAAGAAGTGGCAAAGACGCTGCCCCAAAGTAGAGGACCAACCGACGCAGGAACACCCTGCCCGCAGCTCCGACAAGGATGAGGCCGTCGAGGGTGGGGAGCCCGGCCCCTCCTAGCGACGGAAATGTATCGCGAGGACGTTCGCCAGCCTCGTCGACATGCCGTGCATGGAGGAGGACCACCGGAGATGCGAGGACGGCGGCGACGAAGACCGGCGATGACTCTCTGAACCTCACCCTCTCTAAAGCTTATGTGACAGAGAAGGAAGAGAAGGGGAAAAGGAAGAGGGAGGAGGAGATGGGAGATGGCGATAGCGCGAGGGGGAAGCACGGAACCCTAGAGGGGGAGGCACGCATGTCGAGTGGGCTAAATAGGCGTGGGCTCACGGTGACGCGACGGTAGAAGCTCATGGTGGCACGCTCGCTCTCTCTGCTCCCTGAACCTGATGGAAAAGGGAGGCAACATAGAAGGTAGCCGCTACCTACCTAGGCTGGGCCACACGGGGGAGCGAGTCGGCCCAGTTTCACTCCCTCCCACTCAAAGAAAAACAAGCAGAGGCTTTTCCCTTTTAAAAACAAAAGAAAAACAAGAAAAGCCCTAGTGAAAAGAAAAAGGATTTTCAACAAAATAAAAATACTTGACACCAAAAGGAATTATGCCCTATTTGAATAAAACACCAAGATGAATTTTAGGGCCAACAAATTAAATACCTTATAAATAGCAGCCCCTATTTTATTTAGAACCCCAAAATGTCAAAGTTCAAAACACCAAAAGGACCTGTTGGCTACAACTTGAAGATTTTTAACAAATTTAATTAACAAGATAATTCTGTTGAAGAATGACAATGGAATAAAAGGTATAGGTTTTGGTCTTCTGAAAATAAGAGAGAGGAGAGGAGGTAGAGCCCACACATGCACACTCCACAAACCACACAAGAGCTACTCACAACTCAACAAGTTCACAAGGGAGCACACCACAAAAACAATATGCATGACATGATGATGAATGGCATGATGCATGATGCATGAGACAATGGCATGGTAAAGGAGCAAACTCAAATACATTCAAAACATGAGACATGGGTCCACATAGGTTACATGGCCATAAAAGGCAGGGGCAGCACTTGGGCTGTCACATTTGGAATGAGTGGCACCGGGATAGGAATGTTGGTTGCACCGATTTTGACTGTTTGGCTAGAGACCGACTTTGGTGGGAGAGCTTGTGGATGTTTTTGGTGACTATCACTTGTGCACGTATGAGCATTTTGTTGACCAACAAAACCTTACCCCCTTTTAATAGTATTGGCTTTCCTATGGACTCAAAGTGATTTCTCACAAATGTAAAATGTAGAGTCCTCTTGCTTGAAGCTTGGCCAACCTATTTCCTTGCATATTGGGGTAATTCCACAATCTCCACAATCCTTTTGCCAACTCAACTCTCCATGCACTATTCTCTGAAATACACTAGATAGAGGTGTTAGTCCAAGAGACAATGTATGTTGTCATGAATTATCAAAACCACCAAGGGAGCATGTTGTGCTTTCAATCCCCCCCTTTTTGGTAATTGACGACAACATACAATCAAAGCTTCAAATAAAGATATGCATGGATGCAATGAAGACTTTGGGAAACACATGACTTAGATTTTCTCCCCATAAATGTGTGCAGTCTTGTAAAGGATAGTTGCTTTGGAATGCATGCACACACAAATGGTAGAAGGGATATAGGAGTCATGTGTATCTTGGCTGTATGCATCAATATATGTGAATGAAATGTATCCTCGTTCGATACTTCACTCTTGCAAACAATATGTGCAAGAAGCAAGAGATCATCTTGATCAAGAGTAAGATGCATGTACTTACCTTGAGTTGTTGAGCATTCTAGTAGTAGAGACACACTTGAGAAAACAATGTTAGAGAACACAAGAGTATTATACTAAACAAAAGTAATAGAACTCACAAGTTCCAAGATATGGAGAACATATAAAAGATGATAATCCTTAAGATTAATATGTCTCCAAGATCATTTAGAACTTTCTCCCCTTAGATATGAAAGTAGTAGTTCATCCTCTCCCCCTGAATATCAGCATGTAGATATTGGGATTGGATAAGGTGAGAAAAATTTCTCCTTTCTTCACTTTAGACATCTCTCCAAAATACAGTTCCCCCCCCTACATTGTTATTCTCCCCTTGTTTATATAAGTGTGAAATTTTGATATTTTCTCCCCCCCTAAATCATATCTCCCCCTTTGCATAAGCATGTAACTCTCCATTTATCATGAAGCTTTGACATTCTCCCCCTTTGGCATAAAATACCAAAAAGGTTATACTTAGGAGTAGTGACAGGGATCATTGACAAGGAAGGGATCCTCGGGAACAAGGATGATTGAAAGTAGGGTTCATAGAAAAGAACTAACGGAATCATTGAATGTAGTTTTCTCCCTTTTGCAAATTTTAGTTTTCTTCTCCTTGGAGCTAGGGATCCTTCATTAAAGAATTTCTCTGTCTTAGTGTTGTTTGTTGTTCTTCTTTTTAATGAAGGGGTCATCAAAGGAACAAGAATATCACAAGAACAGAAACAGATAAACAATATTATAGAAACACAGATTTCGAAAGCAAAGAAAATCGATGACTCCGGGATAAATAAATCGATGGTACCGAGATTGTGTAATGCATCTCCTCTTCAAATTCGGTAGAACCGAGTTATTTATATCGGTGACTCCGAATGAGAGACCAAGTTTCTGTTTTCACAGAGACAAAAGAAATAGTTTCAAAAAGAAATAATGCGATTTCTTTACAAAGGAACATCAAATAGATAAGATTTGAGTGGTTACGAGAGATCATGCAAATAATTGGAAAACCATGCAAGATTCTGAACTAAATGATGGGCGGTGACTAAGTCACCTATATCAGAGTATATTGACTTAGGAGCCAAGAAAGAATACTTGATCATTAAGCTCAAAATGGGGTTACCATTTTTTATTAATTACTTTAATGTCTTCATATCACTTGAGTTGCTTTAGCCCATGACTTGGAGTAAAGCCTTTTCAAGGATATGAGTACATACCTTTGAGTGATGTTGATGACGTTGCTCGTAAGTGAACTTGTTGAGGATGCTCGAGATTGATGAAGATCATCTTGAATATGGAGCAATCCTTCTCGTTCTAGTACACTAGTCACCTACAAAGGTCAGTCATGAAAGGAAGAACAATGGATATGTTTTTGTTGTCTTGTTCCTTCCATCGTCAAGAGGGGTTGTGGATACTTGGTAATGACAAGATTGCTTATGATTGGAGTTGATGGCAATCTTGTGGAATGAAGTTCTTACAAGTACCTAGAATAGGTTAGATGCAATACAAGGGAGCATAGAATTCCATGGCATATGATAACGAGTTACGGGAACATGGAAATAACAAGATAGCTCATGCCCTTGCTTGCAACCGAGTGAGTCTAGCTCAAGTTTGAAGCATCAATGATGTTCAACTCACTCCTCGAATGACAACATGTTTTCTCATCAAGTGGCTTGGTGAATATATCGGCCAATTGCTTGTTATTGTGAACATGCTTAAGATTGATATCTCCTTTGGCAACATGATCACAAATGAAATGATGTCGAACTTGAATATGCTTAGTTCGAGAATGTTGCACAGGATTATGACCAATTTTAATAGCACTTTCATTGTCACAAAGTAATGGAACATTTTTGACATAAATTCCATAATCCTTAAGCATTTGTGTCATCCATAGTAATTGCACACAACAAGATCCAGCAGCAATATACTCAACTTCGGCAGTAGATAGAGATACCGAGTTTTGTTTCTTGGAGGACCAAGACACAAGAGATCTACCTAAAAAATGACAAGTAACCGAGGTGGATTTTCTATCAACCTTGTCACCGGCATAGTCCGAATCAGAATAGCCAACAAGATTAAAAGAAGATCCCTTGGGATACCAAATACCAAAGTTTGGTGTTTGTATCAAGTACCTCACAATACGTTTCACAGCCAAAAGATGGCACTCTTTAGGTGCAGCTTGATATCTAGCACACATGCAAACACTAAGCATAATATCGGTACGAGATGCACATAGATATAGCAATGAACCAATCATAGATCGATAAACATTTCTATCAACCGGTTCGTCCTCCCTGGTAACGTCAACTTGTCCACTAGTAGGGCATAGGAGTTTTCATACCTTTGCAATCCTGCATGTTAAACTTCTTGATCAAGTCCTTGGTATATTTAGTTTGAGAGATGAAAGTTCCTTCTCTTTATTGCTTGATTTGCAACCCAAGAAAGAATTTCAGCTCACACATCTTAGACATCTCATACTTCTCAGACATCAACCTTCCAAATCCTTCACTAAATTGAGGGTTAGTGGAGCCAAAGATAATATCATCCACATAGATTTGGCACACAAATAATTCTCCATTAACTCTCTTAGTGAACAAGGTTGCTTCAATTTTACTAATTTCAAAACCTTTTTCGATGAGAAACTTCTTTAAAAATTTATACCAAGCATGAGGGGCTTGCTTAAGACCATAAAGAGCTTTGCGAAGCTTGTAAACATGATTAGGTTTCTTAGGATTCACAAAACCAGGTGGTTGCTTAACATAAACCTCTTCGTCAATTGCACCATTTAAAAATGCAATTTTGATGTCCATTTGATAAAGCTTGATATCATGGTGATTAAAATAAGCAAGAAGATAATGAATAGCTTCAAGTCCAGTGATGGGGGCATAAGTCTCACCATAGTCCATACCTTCGACTTGCGTATATCCTTGGGCTACGAGACAAGCCTTGTTGCACACGAATTGACTGTCTATGTCTTGTTTGTTTCGAAACACCCATTTGGTTCTGATGATGTTGTGCTCATCTTCGGGCTTCTCCACAAGTGTCCAAATTTTGTTCCTTTCGAAGTTGTGAAGCTCGTCATGCATAGCATTCACCCAATCCGTGTCTTCAAAGCTTGTTCTACCTTCAAACACTCAATTCTAGATATGAAATAATAATGCTCACAAAAGTTAGCTAGACGGGTTTTAGAGCGAGTGATTCTCCTTGTTTGTATATCACCAAAGATTTGGTTTAGGGGATGGTTCTTGGTCACTTGAGATCGAACTCGGGTCAGCTTCCGATTCTTGGATGGTGGAGCTTCTTCTTCTTCTTCATTTCCTTCATCTTTGTTGTTGTTGAAGGTGTCGTTCCCTTGATGTGGTGGTGAAGGTGGTTGTGGTGGATCTTCATGATGCACTTCCTCCTCTTCATCATCTCGTCGTGTACCACTCGTGGATGCCTCGATGTCGTGTTGAGGTTCACCTTGACGTGAAGTAGGGGCTTCCACTTGAGTTGATGAAGTACTTTCCTTCACCTCCATGGGAAGAATCTTGCCGATGGGTAGATCTCGAATGGCTTCCGAAGGGTCGTTATCAACTACATCATTTGGTAATTGTTCTACTTGCGAACCATTAGATTCATCAAACTTCACATCTACCGTCTCTTCAACTTTTCAAGTGAAGTTGTTGTAGACACGGTAAGTGTGAGAGTTCGATCCGTAACCAAGTAGGAATCCTTCATGAGATTTAGGAGCAAATTTAGTACAATGATGCTTATCAAGAATGTAGCACTTTGAGCCAAATACCCGAAAGTATCCGACTTGGGGTTTGTTACCGGTGAGTAGCTCGTATGCCATTTTACCGAGAAGCTTGTGCAAGTAAAGTCGGTTTGTGGCATGACATGTTGTTTCAACGGCTTCTGCCCAAAAGTGTCTTGGTGTCTTGTATTCCTCAAGCATCGTTCTTGCCATCCCAATAGTCCAGTTCTTCCTCTCAACAACTCCATTTTTTGAGGTGTGTACGTAGCCGAGAAGTCATGTGAGACACCTTCTTCGTCAAGAAAGGTATCCACATGGGTGTTCTTGAACTCTGATCCGTTATCGCTCCGAACCTTCTTGATCTTCACTTCAAACTGATTTTGCGCTTTCCGAGCGAAGCTCATGAAGATATTTTGAACCTGCGACTTATCATCAAGAAAGAATACCCATGTAAATCTGGAAAAATCATCAACTATAACTAGACCATAGGAATTTCCATCAAGACTCTTGGAAGCATTGGGACCAAAAAGATCCATGTGAAGTAACTCGAGTGGTCTCCTAGTAGTGATGATATTCTTAACGGGATGACTTCCACCTACTTGCTTTCTAGCTTGACAAGCACCACGAAGTTTATCTTTGTCAAAGATAACATCTTTAACACCAAATATATGATCACATTTGATTAGCTTATCTAGATTGTGCATGCCTACATATCCAAGTCTTCTATCCCAAAGCCAACCTTTAGAAGATTTTGCAATTAAACAAGTGCGAGGCTTGGATCTCTTGGTGAAATCAACAATGTATAGATCACCTCTACGGAAACCAGTAAAGACCATTTTATGATTATCTTGACGAAACACTTGGCAATCTACTTTCGTGAATAACACTTTGAAACTGAAGTGGGAAAGTCTAGATACGGAAAGAAGATTGTAGCCAAGGGATTCAACAAGCATAACATTTTGAATAGAGCTATCATGGGATATGGACACCTTACCAAGGCCAAGTACCTTACCCTTAGAGTTGTCTCCAAAGGTCACGTACCGTCGAGGACCTTGATTAGGTGTGATCTCTTGAAACATGTCTTTATCACCAGTCATATGATCCGTACATCCACTGTCGAGAATCCACTCTTTTGCTCCGGACATATAATCCTTGAAGTTTGCCATAAGACTTAGATTCTTCATGATCTTCTCATGCTCGATGTCGAACAACTCATATTCATCATAGTAGTCATGTTCCACATTGTCATCATCTAGTGGGAAATCCACGTTATGAAGAAAAAGAGATTCATTAGAATAGTGATCATGACAATGTTCAAGTTTATGAATGTGAATGGCTTCAAAGATAATGTTGTTGATAGTGGTGAAATTTCCTTTAGGACGCATAAGATCACGGAGATCAAATATGCATTTATCAAAGTTTGGATCACTAGGCTTCATTTTGTGAAAAGCAACAGTTTTATGAAGAATTTCATCAAGATTTCCTAAGGAAAGATTTGGATACAGTTTCTCCAAATCAGTACACAAGGTATAGGCACATGCAAAGTTCTTCAATTGAGAAAGCACGAATCTTTGTAAACCTCTAACAATAAGATTGACAGTTCTTAGGTTACCAAGCATGTTAATTTCCTCTTCGTGTGTGGGATGCAATTCATCAATGGGGAGCACATAGGGGTTTTCAATATATTTTGTCAAATATAATTTATCAAATAGATCAATCATGGAATTCTTCCATTGACTATAGTACTCTCCATCAATAATGGGCACTCTACAACCCAAACTCTCTACTCTAGACACATCCATCTTCCTTCATGGTGATTAAACCTAAGCAATGGTGACCAAAGCTTTGATACCACTTGTAGGATAGATAGAAGAATGTCTAGAGGGGGGTGAATAGACTACTAGCAAGAATTAAAAACCTAACCTTTTCCCAAGTTAATTTGTTGGCAGATTTTAACTATTTTGGCAAGTCTAGCAATTCTAACAGACCTACACATGCATGTCTACAAATATGGCAGCGGAAAGTAAAGACATAGCACATGAAGTAAAGAGATGGGATAGGTAGATCAAACGCAATAGGAAACGCAAGTATTTTTCCCGTGGTTCCGTGTAGTGGTGCTATCGTATGTCCACGTTTATGGAGTCTTCAACCCACAGAGGTTAACGGTCGCGAGAGTCCACGGAGGGCTCCACACATAAGGGTCCATGAAATAGAAACCTTGACTATTCCATATGGCTTCTGTCCATGAAGGACTAGCTTCACTATGGGTAGATCTTCCCGAAGTATGCGATCTATCCTACAAGTGGTATCAAAGCTTCACTATTGGTTCACTCCACAACACGAAGTAGGAGGCTCCCAAGCGAGACCAAACCAATCTAGGAGGCACCACCCTCCAAAAGGTAATAGGCTTGGTAATGACGATGAAATCCTTGCTCTTGTGCTTCAATATGATAGACTCCTCAATGCACAATCACTCTCTCATAGATTTGGCTTGGTAGAAGAGATGGGATTGGTGGAAAACAACTTTGTGAGGCTAGAAATCAAGATCCATATGGTTGGAGTGGAAGATCTTGACCTAAACACAAGGGTAGGTGGTTCTCTCTCAAAAAACTGAGTAGGATAGGTATGGAATAGTTCCGAGTTCTTCTCTTTTGAGTGGGTGGTGGTGAAGGGGTATATATAGGCATCCCCAAAAATCCAACTGTTACACACAAAATGACCAACTCAGTGACACCGATGTGTTAATCTCGGTTGTACCAAAGTAACCAAAAGGTGGCAACTTTTGAATCTCAGTGAGACCAATGTAGGAATCTCGGTTGCACCGACAAGGTGACCAACGGTCAGAATAGCCAAACTCGTTGACGCCGATTCAACATTCTCGGACGGACCGAAAGTGTGACCTTGTGTAACAAAAAGTTGGCAACCTGAACTTGGTGGCGCCTGTATGGAATCGGTTGCACTAAAGTGGCTAGGGTTTGGCTCAATCTGTATAGGGTTTGGAATCTGTGGCACCGGGATAGGAATGTTGGTTGCACCAATTTTGAGTGGTTGTCTAGAGACAAACCTTGGTGGGAAAGCTTGTGGATGTTTTTGGTGACTATCACTTGTGCACGAATGAGAATTTTGGTCACCAAGAAAACCTTAGCCCGTTTTAATAGTATTGGCTTTCCTATGGACTCAAAGTGATTTTTCACAAATGTAAAATGTAGAGTCCTCTTGCTTGAAGCTTGGCCAACCTATTTTCTTGCATCTTGGGGTAATTCCACAATCTCCACAATCCTTTTGCAAACTCAGCTCTGCATGGACTATTCTCTGAAGTACACTAGATAGAGGTGTTAGTCGAAGAGACAATGTATGTTGTCATGAATTATCAAAACCACCAAGGGAGTTGATGTTCTTTCAGTCTTGTGATCCTACCCATGGTAGAGAACCTCATCAGTCATAATCCTTGATTTTCGATGCCTTATGTTCAATTCCTTTTTAGTGAAATATACTTCAAACTCTTGTGGTTTGTCTATATCTCACATCGCTTCCCCAGAAGGTAATGTCACCATGTCTTCAAGGCATGAACTATGGTTTCCAACTCAAGATCTTGAGTAGCGTAGCTATCTTCGTGAGGACATAGCTGTATGGAGAGATATGCTACGAGTCGTCCTTCTTGCATCGGAACACCTCTAGGCCCGGCTCTCGATGCATCACAATATAACACAAACTCCTTGCGAATATTGGGGGTGGCCAAAACTGGGGTTGTTGTCAATCTCTTCTTGATCTCTTGGAAGCTTTCTTCATACTTCGGTGTCCATTCAAACTTCTTGTCCTTCTTAAAAAGGTGAGTCATGGGTCAGGCAATGCTCGAGAATCCTTCAACGAACTTGTGGTAATATCCCATGAGTCCGAGGAAGCTTCTGACTTCCTTCACATTGCTTGGGGATTGCCATTCAGTCACAGCTTCGATCTTGGCAGGATCTCATGAGAATCCTTCTGCCCTCAATACATGACCCAAGAATCCAACTTCATGTAGCTAGAATTCACACTTGCTAAACTTGTCATAGGGTTGGTTCTCTCGAAGTTTGTCTAGGACCAATCACAAGTGTTGCTCATGCTCTTCCACAGACTTGGAAAGATGAGTATGTCATCCATGAAGATGACCACGAACTTTTCCATGTACTCCATGAAGACCTTGTTCATGAGGCACATCAAGTAGGCAGGGGCATTGGTCAATCCAAATGACATGACCGTGTATTCATACATGCCATACCAGGTTACAAATGATGTCTGTGGAATGTCTTGGGGTCTGATCTTCAATTGATAGTATCCCGACCTGAGGGCAATCTGGGAAAGCACCTTAGCTCCATTCAGTTGATCACACAGGTCTTCAATCTTGGGAAGTGGGTACTTGTTTTTTATTGTGACTTCATTGAGAGAACGATAATCGACACAGAGTCGGATAGTGTCGTCCCTCTTTGACACAAATAGAACAGGTGGTCCTCAAGGAGAGGCACTAGGGAAAATGAATCCTTGTTCGATATGCTCTGCCTGTTGCTTATTCAGTTCAACCAACTCTTTGGATCCCATTCTATAGGGATTCTTATAGATGGGTCTTGCTTTGGGAATTAGCTCAATAATGAACTCAATGTCTCGGTCAGGAGGCATTTCGGGCAGCTCATCAGGAAATACATCTGGATATTCACGTACCACCGGTACTTGATCCAACTCAATTCCCGACAGACAATTAACCTGAGGGACTTGAGATGAGGCAGGGTTGGTGTCGAGACCCCGATCCTAAGCCATACAAGTATAGCATGTAACACATCATATTACTTTGCGGCCTCACGCATGTTAATTCCGATGGCTGCCACCTTACTTTGGCCAGGACTATTTGCACCTTCTAGCTCACGTATATCATTATGTTGCTAGCAATCGTCTGTCAAAGAACCCGGGTAGACATGACTAGTTATAGATCCAAGTGGCACAACCGTATAGGAATAGGCATACATAACCCAGCAATGCAGGTGTCAGCCATCAACTTGTGTAGATGAGTCGTAGCAAGCTACATGGACTCCATTACACCGCGTGACATTTGGCCGTAGGGACAGACACATCATCAAAGAAGGATACATGCCGGTCAATATCCGGAGCAGTAGAAGGCTACCAGGGCTCGACAGAAGCACAGAGAGGCAGTTCCCTATAAAGAAGGCTACCATAGGCATACAACTAGGTGTTGAATCCCACACATACCAATGGATTTCAAACATACACACATTATTCACGATATGCGTAGATATGACATGGCATCACAACATAACTCTATGACCCAAGTATTTATTAAAGACTCATCGGAGCCAACATAGTGTGGTATTACAAATAGGAGCAAAACCTTTGTCTAGGATTCCCAAGCTAATCCGGTCAACATCGAACTTCACGTCGTAAGAATCACTAATGAGACTGAAGTCTCATCTACCAAAACATAAATAAGCAAACGTGAGTACAAAGGTACTCAACAAGACTTAAATCAGAACTATCTACATATGCATCATTGTCAACAAGGGGGTTGTGGAGTTTATTGCAGCAAACCAACTTTGAATCTTGGCTAACCTGTACATGATTATGAATACTTTCGTTGAGGTGGCATATCGCACACGAGTCCACATATTCAGCACATCAATACAACACTATGGATCCTCTCCCGTCTTCCTACGATAAGCCATCCATAGCACTCACACTTTTCTGGAGCATTTTAGAGTATCTGTTTAAAGTTATCTATGAACAATGCAAGTCTCCAAGTAGTCCACATCCCCGGACACGGCTATTCGAATAGATAGTTTACCCTATAGGGGTGTACTTCATCGCACATGCTCATGCCAGTTATTGCCATGTACACGTAAAACGGCACCTCAAAAACCTTCAAGTAGAAGCCATGCGAGGGAGTCGGCCACGGACGTTAACTTATAGTAACTCATGTCCAAGGCAATCGCCTATCTGAGTTGGAACCCATAATGGAAGTTCGGCCGAGGTTTCCAACATGGCCTTAAACGTTGTGAGCAACGCCCCAAGATGGTCCCAACTAGGCCATTCATCCACTTCATGGGCCATGCCACACCTATCAACATTTCGAACTACTATGACTCCTAAACTAAGAACATGGAAGTTAATAGGGCGAGAGGGTACATTGGTTTTGAGCCCAATGTGTAGTAGTAACTAGTCTTGGAATACAAGCACGGAACTCAGTTCCTACGAGCGTTTTAAATGAGACAACCCACCATGTACTCCTAAATGGCCTCTCATTGCTACCTTTACCAAAACATGTTCAATACTTAACACTCATCATCGGGACACATCCATTTCACTATGGTTCATCACCCAATGAATCAGACCTAACACAACTCTAAGCATAGCAAACATAAAAGGGTTATGGCACAACACGGCTCAAGCATCTACCAGGTATGTTAGGTTGCTTGGTTTAGGTATTTACTGTGACAATGACAGGTCATGCAAAGGAGTGGGTTCAGCTACCGAAACACAAGTAATAGTTGAATCGTTTGTCCTAATGCATTGAAATGAGAGCAAGAGCGAGAGAGTTGATTATATCGAAATGCTCAAGGAGGGCTTGATTGTCTATTTATCGGAAGAACTCAGTTGTTCTTCAATGTAGCCGATAACTACATCTTGCAAGCCCATCGACAAGATCAAACAAGGTGCAAATAAGCATGGAAAATGCTTCACAATGATGCATGAGCATGCCATGTTCACAAGTTTATGGTTTTGACTAATGCAAGTGACCACAAATTAAGTGGGAGTTATTTGATCAATATATATGAAATTCAAACTCTACATAAGCATTTCAAATACCATTTATGAATTTTTCCTAAACAGTGCATATGACTTATTCAAACATGTACGAAACTGATACGAGTAGATTTCTTGCATTTTTGATATTTTTTCATATATAATTTATTTCATTTGGAGCTATCGTTGAATTTCTATGATTTTTTAGAAGTTTTAGGTAATTTATGGGGTTAAGTAAATCCCGAAATTATTTATTGCGTCAGTTATGCATCACCATGACATCAACCTATCAAAAGCGCTTGAGCCAGGTCAAGCATGACCAGTGGGGGTCCACTTGTCAGTGACCTTGGGATAATACCACGCTAACTAGGGTTTGACCCACGTTAGGGTCCCACTTTCAGTGGATGTGGATTTATTTAGAAGTGTCATTAGGGGTTAATGGCCAAGCCACACCGGCGCCTACAGGAGTTGGCCTGGCGGTGACCAAAACCGCAGCAGAGCCTCACAGGAGATGCTCGGAATCGCGCTGCAGGGCATCATGCCACGTGCGGTTTGCGACTATGGTGAGATAGATGTGCTGCACATCTAGCAAGTGCAACTCCAAAACATGAGCCAGATTGCAAAATATATGTGAACAAATGTCTAGGGCGATCATGTCCACCTGAAATCTTACAATAAAACACTATCGAGTTCTTGTTTGGAATCATCATTGGAGGTAACAACGTCCTTGCATAAGTAATATGATTAGATCTTAAGAAAGAACTTCTTTTCCTTGAAAAAGTCAACTAGTTGCTTGGTGTGCTAGGGCATGCATATGGGTTGGAGGTTGCAAAGCTATCAAACCATAGCATACTTTGCACATGCATGAATGACTTGAGATGATTCCAGAGGAAGCAAAATATATTTTTTCGCATTCACGGCGGCATCCTTCGCCAAATGCTCATGAACAGAGAGGGAGTCACTTCTTACACGTAAAATATACTTCATGTACAGAACAAGAAGATATTGCCTACCAAGTTTCCAACACTAGATAAGTGTCCACCATGAATCATGGAACAGATGAAAATGTTGTCGATGGGCTTAACAAAAACACATCGAGATATCCATAGATAGAATTCCACAACTAGGGGAACAAGATGATAGCATTGTTCAGGCCAAAAGGTATAATGTTGTATGTCGAGGAAATATCCACGAGTAAAAGAATATTAGGAAAATCTGTGGTTCTGATTTTGATTTGACGAAAACCCACACTAAAATGAAAGATTGGACAAGACAATAGATGCAACAATTGATCACAAGGATCAACTGAGCAAGATATCATCTCTCTTCTACACATAGAAAGACATAGGAAAATATCCCTTAGGAATGAACTAAGTCAGGTGAAGCATCTATATTCCAACTCTCCAAGTTGTTGTTTAGCTTAACCAACTAGTTGAGGGGTGTCCAATACTGATTCTTTGAGAAGGGATGGTTTACTGGAAAACCAACTAGATCACAAATTCAACATAATGGTCACAGGACAACCTCGTAATACTTCCAAGAATACAATTGGAAAAACATGAACCACCGATATGTTATTGAGGTCGAGAAACAATATCACTTTTCAGGTCAAGATGGTACGATGAAAAAAGCGAAGGATTGTCACAATAATAACTCATTGATCGGAGAGTGCATCAGGAAAGATGTACTAGGTAGCACGATAAACTTACAATGATAATTCAATACCGAACACACCTAGAATGAAATTATTGTCCATTAATTTCCAAGCAACAAGATTGCTAGGAGTATTCATTTTCACACATCATCGTTCACTTGTTGGCATTCCGGTTACAACCAACTTGGAGATCGAGGAATGAATAATGATGACGAGAAGTATCACTGGATCAAGAGTTCATAAGAGGGAGTGAAATTCACATGAAAATATTGACATGAAGAGGGCAATACTCCAAGGTGGAACAGATCAAAGCTGGATTGGCATTTTGATCTACGGAGTACAACTATTTGACCCAATCCTGGAAATGGATAAGGTACTGGAGTTTTTCCTCCTAGTCATTCTGAAATAGAATGTCTTGAGAGAACAAATGAATAATATGCATCGATGAACATGAATGCACAACTACTCTTGACTATCAACTCACAGATGAAGGTCAGAATACAAGTGAAGAGGGGCAACGCAAGAGAAAATGATTTTTCTGAGTTGTAGATGCATAGGTTAGTATCTCAAACGAGTTCAGCATAGTTCTTCCGGATAACCCATGCTGAAAGGTAGGATTGGCACTGTAACTGAGTAACAACTATGGAATAGAGAACTCATCAGAGCACTCTTGTTGTGAGCTTTAGTTCAGGAAGAACTTCTGCCATGATGGTTCATGGTATTGGAAGAATGACATATCATGGACCTCGAGGACTACAACAAGGTCACTATTCATCCTAAAGCAACGAACAAACACTATCAACATGAGTGAGCAGAATGAGTAGCATCACAAGACGCTTTCGTTAACGATGGCCAGAGTTATCACACTGGGGGCACAAATCACAACTAGACTATTGGTTTGTTCACTAGAATAACCTGGTTTCCTAACACTTCAACAAATACATCAAGGTAATGGAGTACCTCAACACGATAATTGTTGTGCTTTGTCTGGCCAAAACATATTAACTCTAGAAGAAATAATTTGCAAACGCATCAAATCATTTAGAAACCTTGTGTGTGCATGAAATATGTGGAAAACTCCATGAAACTGACAACATACCACTGAATTATTATGGAGTCAATGATCCGGAAGGACAACAACCTTCCTATAAGTCTCCAGCATAGTAAGTCGTCATCTTGATAGATAGATGATAAAGCCTAGTTTTAATCCCTTAGAACAGAAGGGGATGACTCAGAATATGAAGGACACAAGGAAATGAGTAAAAATAGCCTTACGTTCTCTCCCACAATCAATCCCCTTATATAACTAAAGCAGTTCTAGACTCAATATCCACCAGTTTGGCTTGGAAGTCCTATAGACCAAGGTAGTTACAATCTCGATTCGACTCCTAGAATCCTACGACTCCACGACCCTACGGAAGCATGTGGATCCAAGTCACACTGTGAATCCGGATCTAGTGGAAGCCATGTTGAGCCACGATCCAAATCATAGAATCCTATACAAAACTATAGAATCCCAAGTATGCTATATGGACTATGTCCAATTCTACTAATTTATCTAAGCCATTTGTTTAGTTGTAGCAAAATAGTATGCCATCATACAAACCCCTTTTCACATGCCTCATGGCCCTTTATTCCCCACCCAAGCCCAGAGGCTCGGCCACCGACACCTTTGATTTTGCTCTCAGAAATCCTTGATCAAAACTGAGGATCAAGCTTGGCGACGGATGGAATTTGCGTGAGAAGGAAGATGCATCAAGATTGATCAGAGAAGGTGAGGAAGACCCTACAAGGTTCAACACTACATGTCAGCTATACAAGTGATTGGCTATTCAGAAACTCTAAAAAGCATCCCAAGAAGATTTTCTGTGTAAAAGACTTAAATGTTCTATATATTTTCCTCTCATATATGCTCCATACATGCAAGTTTGATAGTAGGTTAGCAATGAAAATATGTGGAATACAACTAGCACCGATGTGTACATTTTTTGCTCTATATTTAGTGTTGAATCTCTATAGAACCCAGATAAATTTCTGACATGGATGCAAAATATATATTTTGAGTACATGTAGTAGAATCCTTGATTCCACAACTTGATACTACAATTCGATTCTGTCTAAGGAAAACCGATCCAACTCAGAATCCCGACTCTGACTACCTTGCTATAGACAATCAAGCTCTGATACGAATGATGTCGGGACCCTAGTCCTAAGCCATATAATTCTACCATGTAACACATCATATCACGTTGTAGCCTCACGCATGGTAATCCCCACGGCTACCATTTTACCTTGGTCGGGACCGTTTGCGCCTTTTGGCTCACGTATATGATTATGACACTAGCAATCATATGTCAAATAACCCAGGTCGACAAGACTAGTTGTAGACCCAAGTGCCACAACCGTATAGGGACAGGCATACAAAACCCAGCAATGAAGGTGTCAACCAGCTACATGGACTCCATTACACCGCATGACATTTCCCCGTAGGTACAGACACAGTAGCAAAAAAGGAGACATGTCAGTCAATCAATGTGTCCGGAGCGGTAGCAAGCTACCAGGGCTCGGTGGAAGCATAGGGAGGCATTTCCCTGTAAAGAAGGGTACCATAGGCATACAATTAGGTGTCAAATCCCACACATACCAATGCATTTCAAACATGCACACATTATGCACAATATGCGTAGGTACAACATGGCATCACACATAACTGTATGACTCAAGTATTTATTAAAGACTCATTGGAGCCAACATAGTGTGGTATTACAAACAGGGGTCACATGACCAAACATTCAAACCATACAAGGAACAAGCGGAAGCATCACATGCCTGAGTACAAACATCAACTAAAAGTGGCTAGAGGAGACCAAAAATCTACAATGACCCTCCCAAAGGAGCCAGACCTCTACTAAGATTCCCAAGCTAATCTAGTGAACATCAAACTTCACGTCTTAAGAATCACTAATGAGACTGAAGTCTCATCTGCAAAATAATAAATAAGCAAATGGGAGTAGAAAGGTACTCAACAAGACTTACGTCAGAACTATCATTGTCAACAAGGGGGTTGTGGAGTTTATTGCAGCAAGCCAACTTTGAATCTTGGCTAACTTGTACACGATTATGAATACTTTCCTTGAGGTGGCATATCGCACACGAGTACACATATTTAGCACATCAATACACCACTATGGATCCTCTCCCGTGTTCCTATGAGAAGCCATCCATAGCACTCACACTTGTTTACAGCATTTTAGAGTATACATTTAAAGTTATCTATGAACATTGGAGGTCTCCAAGTAGTCCATATACGCGCATGTGACTATTCGAATAGATAGTTTACCATACAGGGGTGTACTTCATCAGACATGCTCCTGCCACTTATTCCCATGTGCACGTAAAAAGGCACCCCGACAACCTTCAAGCGGAAGTCGGGCGAGGGAGTCCATCACGGACATGAAGTAACAAGGACTCACATCCAAGGCAGTTGCCTATCTAAATTGGAACCCATGATGGATGTCCGACCAAGGTTTCCAACGTGGCCTCAAAAGTTGTGAGCAGGGCCCCACGCCGGTCCCGACTGGTCCGTTCATCCACTTTGCAGGTCGTGCAACACCTATCAACATTTTGAACTTCTGTGAGTCCTAGACTGAGAACAGGGAAGTTAATAGGCTGAGAGGGTCCATTGGTTTTGGGACCAATGTATGATAGTAACTAGTCTTCAAATACAAAGACTTAACTCAGTTCCTATGAGCGGTTTCAATGAGACAACCCACCATGTACTCCTACATGGCCTCTCATCGCTACCATTACCAAAAACAGGTTCAACACTTAACCCTCATCATCAATACGCATCCATTCAACTCCGCTTCATCACCCAGATGAATCAGACCTAACACAACTCTAAGCATAGCAAGCATAACAGGGTTATGGCACAACATGGCTGAAGCATCTACCAGGTATACTAGGTTGCTTGGTTTAGCTATTTACTGTGACAATGACAGGTCATGGAAAGGCGTGGGTTTAGCTATCGGAACACAAGTAACAGTGGAATCGTTTGTCCTAATGCATTGAAATGAGAGCAAGAGCGAGAGAGTGGGATTATATCGAAATGCTCAAGGGGGGGATTGCTTGCCTGTTTGTCGGAAGAACTGAGTTGTTCTTCGATGTCGTCAACAACTATGTCTTGCAAGTCTATTGAGAAGATCAAACAAGGTACAAATAAGCAGGGAAAATGCTTCACAACGATGCATGAGCATGGCATGTTCACAAGTTGTTGGTTTGGTCTAATGCAAGTGACCGCAAATTAAATGGGCGTTATTTGATCAATATACATCAAATTCAAACTCCAAATAAGCATTTCAAATTCCATTTATGAATTTTCCCTAAATAGTGCATGTGAGTTGTTCAAACATGCACTAAAATGATACCATCAGATTTCTTGCATTTTTCTGATAATATTTCATATATAGTTTATTTCATTTGCAGCTATGGTTGAATTTCTATGAATTTTAGAAGTTTTACATAATTTTTGGAAGTAAATAAATCCAGAAATCATTAAGTGCATCAGTTATGCGTCACCATGACATCGGCCGATCAAAAGAGCCTGAGCCAGGTCAAACCTGACTAGTGGGGACCACTGGTCAATGAACCAGGGCTAATCTCGCACTGAATGACGTTTGACCCATGTTGGGGGGCCACTGTTAGTGGAAGTGGGTTTACTTATCGGTGTTATTAGGGGCTTATGCCTAAGCCATGTAGGCACCTACCTAAACTAGGCCGCCGGCAACTAAAAACCGTGGCAGAGGCTCACCGAAGATGCTCGGAATTGTGCTACAGTGCATCATTTCATGTGCGGTCTGTGACTATGGCGAGCTAGAGGTGTGGTGCATCTAGCAGGGGCAGCAGGGGGAGCTAGGGTGGCCACGATCGTCGGCCACAAGCTCATTTGCATGGCCAACATTCGGGCATCGGATGGTGCAGTGCTGCGGTGCATAGGGAGGCCAACTAGGCAGCTTGTCAGGCTCACGAGAGCTCTAGGAGCTCGGGCTTGCGCTCAGTTTTGACCTGTGTGAGCTCCAATGGCGAGGCGACACAACATGGCGATGGTGGTTATCGAAGATAACGGGAATAACAGTTGCGGCATGGGAGTGATCTCAAGAGGACGGGGAAGACCAAGCAGAGACTATTGTAGGGTCCATTGTCGAAGTCAGGTGGGTCTGGAGGTTGAAGACGACAAAGACGGCGAGGAAGAAGGCGTGTGGGCTCAATTCTGATGGCAAGTAGAATAGGTGGAGGAGCATGGAGAGAGGGAACACGTCGGCATGGCTTCTTGAGGTCGATGGCTGCGAGCGACGGCGGCGGTGTCGCTTGGGTCCGAGAGAAGGAGCATAGGAGGGGAAGGATGGCCAGCGGAGAGGGAAACAAGGATGAGGGTTGACAAGACTTGCACAGGAGCATTTGCGGCATACATAACCATCTCCAGGAAGTCGTCGGTAAGCAGGAGGTGCCCGACACGTGGCTATGGGCATCGGGCATGTGCTCTGCATCCGACTGGCGGGGGGGTTAGGACGACTGGCAAGTTGGGTTGGGCAGCTCCCTCTTGCGCAATGTAACTCTCTCACTCTCTATCTTTCTATTTTGTTTTATGTTTTCTATTAATTCAAACTGTTTTGGTTTGAAGAAATGTATCAAACCATTTTATAAAAATCTGAAATTAATTATGTGGACCAAGTGGAATTAACCAATGCCACACATAAAGTTTCAGATTCATTGGACTTATATTTTAGGAAATATAAATCTAATACAAATATTATTTGGATTAAGTCAAATGCCCGAAATGAAAAAAGTGTGTGATCCCAAAATATTGGTTGACATTTTTACCTAATGCCAATATTGTATTAGAAAACAAAGGACATTTTCTTGGATCTATTTGAGCAATTTTTATATTGATTATTTGGCAAATATTTATTACTAAGGCTTGATCATTCCTTATTTCATTTTCAAATGAAAATAGAAATGCATGCATGAATGCATTATCAATTAAACTAGGGCTGTGATAGTTGGGGACATATTTGACTTCCATTCCTTGGCTATTGGTCATGGTAATAACCCTCTTGGCACAGTCTAACAAGCCTTGGTGCTTGGTCAACCAATCATGCCAAGGATGACGTCCAAACCTGTCGAATCCAAAACTATGAGGTCTACTAGGAATTCTACCCCGTTAATGTTGATCTCGACTCATTTACATCCTATCTTGTACTTAAATAACTGAACCCGGGGTTTGTATCAACATATGACTACCCAGGGGTGTAGGCTTCATACCACTTTCTATAGCCAACTTTTGGGTAACAAAAGAATGCGAAGCTCCACAATCAAACAATATGGTTGCCAGGGTTGAGTTGACGAGGAACATACCCAGTATGATGTTCGAGTCTTCATGGGCTTCCTCAGTGGTGACATGATTCACACGACCCTTGCCATTGTTGAGTTGGTTGCTAGGAGCTGGGTTCCTTGGTGGAGCTCCATGGCCTTGACCTTGGTTCGGCACATCGGGGTGTGGTGCATCCGACTTCTTGTTGGGACACTTTGTAGAGTATTATCCTGGCTGACCACATCCAAAGCACGGGACCTGACCAAAGTTGTTGTTATTCCTACCACCACTGTTGTTAGTGGGGTCATTTTCAGCTGGCCTGAGATTGGCATACTGCTGAGGCTGGTAGCTCAGACGAGGTGCAAGTGGTCTAGCCTGCTGCTGCTGATAGGTTGGCTTGGCTAGGGCTGGCTGCCAAGGGTGACGCTTCTGGTTGCTGGAACTACCCTTGATGATCATCTTGCACTTGCGAGTGTCATCCATGGCATGACACTTGTCTTCAAGCATGAGGGCTTTGTTCACCCGATCAAATAAGGTTCGACAGTCGTAGACAATGAGTTGATAATGTAGGTTTTGCTGGAGTCCTTCCATGAAGCATTACATCTTAGCGGCCTCAGTGTCGACGTCTTCAGGTGCATACCTTGACAGCAGGTTGAACTTCTACATGTACTCCTTGACAGAGTCACTTCCGTTCTTTAGCGCTCAGAATTCTCTCTTCATCATAGCCATGATCCCAGAAGGAATATTGGTGGTGCGGAATCCTTCCTTGAAGTTAGCCCAGGTGATCGCACGGTCGCCTTGCATGACCTTGAATCCATCCCACCAAGCTCCGGTGGTTCCTCCAAGGCAGCGAGACGCATAAAGCACCTTATCACCATCCTCATTGCAATTGAATAATGCAAGGAGGTCCTCAATGGTGCGGATCCAGTCATTAGCGTCCATGGGTTCAGCAATCTCGGTGAAGGTTAGGTGCGAATTCCTCATGAACTCAGAGAGGGTGGAGCGTGTTCCTACCTTGCTGCTGGTTGTTCACAAGGACTTGAGCCATATGCTGGATAGAAATAGTGTTGGCTTGGCGTTCCTCCCGGAGTACTTGGAGAAACCAAGTTATGGTCATGTTCTCCGATGTGGGAAGTGGCGGGTGAATGTCGCCTTCTGGCCGCTCCGGGTGATCTCCAACATGAGCAACCCCACCATCTCCCTGTTGCTAGTTCGAGTTGTCAGCTTCTGTAATGGTGAAGGAGCTGTTGCGGGTTCCAGCCACCATCCTGTTTGGAGTGGCCAAGTCAAATAATTGGGATATATAAGAGGGAAGAGCAACAATGGAGAAAGCGTGCCTAAGGGGCTTAGTATAGTGCAAGTGTGATAAAAGAAAGGTTGAAAGATCAACACATATATTTAGATAATATGGATGATGCAGTCTCTTACATGTTGCCTAAGGCAAAAGTGTGACTTGCATCGGAACATAAACAAAAAAACAAACAACAAGCACACAAGGTTTCAGAGTAACCATCACACGGACTCGACTTCGCATGAGGGGTACGTGACTAATCCTACCCTAGGGGTTCTCGGACTCATGTGATGGAGTGATCGGTCTCATAGTCACACTCCTCTCGGTCTTCTTCCTGATCGTGATCCATACGGGCATCCTCTCCAATTGAGGGGTTCGAAGAATGAGGAGGTCCATCTCAACGACGCTTCGTCGGTAGGTCGGTGAAGAGCGCATAGTACTCCTTCGCACTCATGCGACGATGACGTGTGGGTGCATCTCTAGCAGGTGGTACTCGTCTGTGGGAGATAGCTGGTGAATCCTCGAGGGCTCCATCCATCTTGATATTGTCCAGATTTGTCTTTTCTTGACAAAGTAGTTCTCGGATGTGGTGAAGTTCCTTGCGAAGCTTCACAGACTCCTTAATTAAGTTCTGAGCTAGACTGTTGGCGGAGAGGCTGAAGTAGGTCTGGAATCTGAGTGGTATCCCATCCTCCTTGTATGGAACCAACGTCCAACTCTCACCAATATCATCCCCCTGAAGGGTAGATAGCGAGTAGCTGGCTCTTCATCCATCTCTGGGATGAGGCCTCGAAGGTGAATAAGTGCCTTCCGTGCAGCTGTCTCGACTGCTAACGACAGGACCTCCATCTGTTGTACATCAAAGAACCAACTAGTCGGGGAGTCATTTTCCTTCATGACAACATCACCACGGTACTCCTTCGTGACGAAATTAACCGATTGCTCGTGGTAGAGGAAAACTGGTGGTCGGTGAAACTGGCACCTCTCCAAGCTATCCTCAATGAGTAGGGGAAAGATGGATGCTAGGAGGTCTTCGGGTACCACGGCCATCTACAAGGTTTGAAGGGAGGAGAGCCAGTAAGGGTTTGAAATACACTAGAAGAGGACAGAAGCATAGAAACTGTTGCACTTAGCAACTAGGCATCATTTTTGGTAATGGTTCTTATCCTAAATAACGTCGATGCAAACTAAGGCTTCCTGTAGTCAAGATGGCTTTGATACCATCTATGTGGGGACCCCGACGCATTTTTGTGATCACCGAATGAGTGAGTACAGTGATCCCAGAGATCAATGCTCATTGAACACACTGATTCAATAACAAAAGTCTTACATTCATTCATACCGTATTACACAAATAAAGACCATCAAGGTCAGGTCTTACATAGAGAGGGACATAAAGGCCAAATAACAAACATAACTAATAGCAGAAATATTGATTGAAAGCGTGAACCCATGCCATTTGCCTTAACCCTACAAGCATCTTGACTAGGAAACGTCCTAACTTGTATGTTCGTCACCAATGAACTCTTGACCATATTCCTACTCTTCCAAGCCTAGCAAATTCAATAACCAGTGGTAAGGCAATGAGTACTTTGAATGTACTTGCAAGCAACCCATGGTTTGGAACAAGGTATAACAATGCATGATTTAGCACTAAGTAGGTGAGTTTTGCAGAAAGCTAATTTTGAGTGCAATGACATAATCAATTACTTGTAAAAATATGCATCATGAGCTTGCAGGTATCCATGTGAATATGTTACAGATATAAATATAAACAGGGGTTGAACATCTCATGTTCATTCACCATGCTAAGTCATCGGACTTAGCTCAAGCATCATATTTTCCACACACACACACACACCAATTTTGTAAACAATGGTATTAGCCCAAGAGCGGTCATCAATCTGTCTTTAACCATGGACATGGCTATTCGAATAGTTTTACACTCTACAGAGGTTGCACACTTTACCCACGAGACTCGGGAACTTCTGTGTCAAGCCACCACTCGCGGTATATTTCATACACGGGGTAAGTACCGGAACAGTGCCTTTCCCTTGACGACACAAAACAAATAATGCACTCATTGGTTCATGTCTTCATGATGTACAAAACACGAACTTCGCTTAACATAGCACCATCCATGAAGGAACACAACGGTCTGCCCAGTGTCTGTAAAGAATGTACATGGTCTCCCTACCAGGAACGACCCCGTATCGAGAGAGTAGGATTGTAGTGAAGAATGTGTGAGGGCTCGATGGAGCGAAAAGATGGAAACGTATGCTCCTAGCAGGGACGTTTACGTGTTAATACAGAATCAGGAATACATACATTGTAGAATAGGGAAAGCAAAAAGGAAAGATTGCGCCTTTCAAGAACCCACTAAGCCGAACCCTTATAATCATGATTTCGCGAAAAAAGAACCCTTACAATTATGGGTTGGCTTACAACTTGACAGTCGAGAGATGATGTAACACTCCCCCTCAATGTCAACTGCTCAAGTTGAGATTGTGTCTAAATTCTTTCAAGAGTCTAACTTCGAGTGCTTTGTTATAGCCATACTTGGTCATTTGAAGAAATGATGTCAGCGTTCTAGGACCTGGGGTACACTGACTTGCCTGCCTGCAGCCAAACGCGTGGCCAACCACAACGGCCCAGTACGGACCAGCAACAAGTCTCTCAAGTCAAGGCCCTCGTGAGAGCCCCCTATCTCGCGGGGAGGACAACGTCAAGACCTTCAGAGAGTGGCATCCCCTCAGGCTGCCTCCCGAGGAGCGGCTATTCCTATGGAAGTGCCCTGGCTCGCAAGGCCAGGATGACATGGGTTCTGACGACAAAGCCAGGCGGGCGCCAGCGGGCACAGGAGGAGGACAGTTTCCTCTTTCGTGATATAGAGACAAGGACATACACGGGTTCCCAAGGAATCCCCCAAAGGTTTCCTTCCCGGTGCAACGAGGCCGAGACCACTTTGTCGGCAGGCCGGATGTCATCGCCGAGCCCACCACCACGTCACACCCTGAAGCTTTGCAGGCAAAGACCACCTTTAGTCAGGATACGATGTACCTCCTATACCCTTTCAAATTTGGCCGTTGTGAATCCCTTCCTGCTTGTGCAATAAGGGAAGAGGATCGTGGCCCCTATAAATAGCCACCAACTCCCATCAGAAGGCAGGTTGAGTTGAGCTAGTTCATCACCACTAAGGGCCCTCGTGAGACCACCCCACCACTGTACTAGTTCATCCTTAGCCTCCTCGTGAGGCCAATCCACCGCAAAGCAGGAGTAGGGTTTTACACCGCAAGGTGGCCCGAACTTGGGTAAATCTCCGAGTTCACTTTCTTCCCCGCTTGCACTTACTCGATGAAGCTAGGCCTTGGGCTGACAAGCTTGAGACTTTGAGCCAGTCAAGATCCTCGCACATGCCCAAGTGTTCGAACCTTGTTGGGTTTTATGGATCCCCAATTCTGACATTTGGCGCGACAGGTAGGGGTATGTCGAAATCATTCCCCGGTTCAAACCCGTATCCGTGCCTTCGCTCTCATGGCCGACGCCTACAGTGTTCGTGCCGAGCGTAGGGCCGCTCGTGTCGCCCCGGGCCGCTCCGTCCTGCCGGTAGCCAACGCTGTTACTGGCCCGACTGCTCAAGAGCAGTAGGACTCACCGCTTCCACCCTCTGAGCACCGTGACGGCTACACTGCTAGCCCATCCCCCGTTCTTGTTGCAGCGTCGCCTCCTCTCTCCCACCGCAGACCAGTGAACATGCCGACCGTGCTGCTCATGGCATGTGAGCTGCTTTGCTACCACCAAGACGACGATCACTCCAAAGACTTGTTCATCCACGTCGCCGAGCCTGTCGACGCCGCTAGTGAATCCCCAGTACTCGCTCGCTCGCCCTTCCCCCTATCTTCTAGGCGGTCGATGTGGCTCACTGCGCGCCGCCTCCTCCTACCCCGCGAAGGGATGACCGCAAGCCCAGGTGCAAAGTGCACCCCCACGACTCGCATCTCATGGCACCAGCGCACGCGCGGGACGAGGCATGCTACCAGATGATGCAATGATCGCAAGATGGCACCTGTGCACTCCCCACGAAGCTCAACCTGGCAAACAAGTGTAGCAAGACCGAGGAATGCCGCATATCCCACCGTGCTCTCTCGGAGGCAGACCATAAGGACAAGAAGGCCAAGTCCAAGGCCAACGAGGCAAAACATAAGGACCCTATCGGGCTGACAGCTGCGCCTGAGGCAAAGCGCGGTCTGGGCTTGGAGGAGCCCCCCAGGGGTAGCCGCCCATTCTACGTCTTCCATTACACCTATACACACAACACCAACAGCTGCCTGGAGGTAAGGGATCTCCGCGACAAGCGCTTCAGCCACCGCCCCGAACATAGCGGCCAAGGCAATGGTTGTTGGGAAAACCGCGACCCCCAACAAAACTGTCAAGACCGGCCTGGCGAGGGTCATAGGCGAGGCGGGCCTGGCAATGGACCTTGGCGCGATCATCTTCGGGAGGCTCGCCCTCAGGGTAGGGCCGGCCTTCCTCCACTTCCGCAACCACCAAGCAAGGACGATGACCAGTAGGATGGCGGGGCTGGGGGCTTCCAGGAGCCCCATGTGATCGTCCTAGGCGGAGCGCCAGTCCCAGCCTCCAACCACGCGATTAGGAAGCTCTTGACCAAGAGTCGCCTAAGGGATGTAGCCCCCCGCCTGCGTCTCTAGCTCCACGTCCATAGCTGGGATGCCTCCCCCTTCCGCATAAGAGGGCGCGCCCAACGCCTCTCTCCGGACCAGCTCAGAAGCTTCCACCAGGAGAGCTCATGACCTGAACGGTGCAATGGGGGAGGAACTCGGGCAACATTCGGAGGCGTGCTACGATGCACGACCCCGCGAGCAAGGAGCAAGGCATGAGGCGCCAGGAGCATGAGATCCCAAAGGGCGGTGACCAGTGGAAAACACAAGTCGTGTGAGCCCCACGAGGTTCTAGGGCACACTGGGCCCTTAATGCATGAGGAAGCGGTCCGAACCCATCGCATGCATATTGACCCCACGGCATGCGTCGACAAGCGGCTAGCAGCTTCAGCAGCGGCATGGCCGTCAGGTGACCATTTGGGTTGTCCTTGCCAAGCAATTCTCTGTCTTTTGTATCACCCTGAGCAGGTGCCCTTTGAATACATAACAGATTCGGCTAACCCAACTCGAGATGATGTTGTTGTCTAAGCCTCAGGATATGGTACATTGGCGCTACTAAGGGCTGGATTGCCCACACAACCGCCCCGCGATGGTTTTGCAAGGGGGTTGGGCATGACGTCTACGTAGGATCCCTCCTCACAGTAAATCGTTGAAAAATCTAGGAACCCAAGCTCTGACCCATGGGCTGGCCACCCATGCCGGTTATCTACCTTAGTGCCACGCCCCCTTAGTGAACCGTCTTGGGAAAAGGAACAGAAGACAGCTTGGCTCACGTTGCAGCAGAGTGGGCGACTTGTCCTGTGCAGACGTGCCCCTACGGATGCACGGCGTGCGACACGACGCTCATGTTTGGAATGTAGGGGCATGCAGCCGCTTAACACGCAAGTGGTGAACATCGGCTCCTCAATAGACATGCCCTTACAGACGCGCGGGGCATGCTACGGCGCCCATGTTTGGACCTTAAGGGCATGCAACAAAACTTCTCCCACTATCCAACGTATGATGGCGCTCGTACACGGGTCGCTCCCAGACCAAAATGTGCAGAGCAGCCATGCGGTGTGCAATGGCGCTCGTACAGGGGCCGCTCCTGCACTGAAATGTGTGAAGCGACCATGCGGTGTGCGATGGTGCTCATACACAGGCTGATCCCAAACCGAAATGTGCGGAGTGGCCACGCGGTGTGCGATGGTGCTCGAACACGGGCTGCTCCCATACCGAAATGTGCTAGGCGGCCACACGGTGTGCGATGGTGCTCGCACACGGGCCGCTCCCGCACCGAAATGTGCGGAGCGGCGACACGATGTGCGATGGCGCTCGCACATGGGCCGCTCCCACACCGAAATGTGCAGGAGCATTTCAAGATTAGGTTAGGATCTCCCGAGCCTCATGCCTAAGGTATGAACAACGAGTTGCCCCATGCAGACATGCCCCTACAGACGCGCGGGGCGTGACATGGTGCTCATGTTTAGGCTGTAGGGGCACCCAGCCGCTGAACACGCAAGTGGTGAACAACGGCTCCACAGCAGACATGCCCTAATGGGTGCACGAGGCGTGCCACAACACCCATCTTTGGTCCGTAAGGGAACGCAACAACACTTTTGCGGCCACGTGGCGTACGATGGCTTTTGCACATGGGCTTCTCGCACACCGAAATGTGCAAAAACATCTGAAGATCGGGTTGGGAACTCCCAAGCCTTGCGCTTGAGGTGACCACCCAATTATCACTGCTATGACACTCTCGCGTAATAATAGTATAATTTTGATTAATGATAATTCCAGCCAATTTTCTAGAATCATAGCAACAACTTTTTCTCATAAAAATCATCATGATAGAGTAGCAATAATTTCACAGGTCATGGTTCAAACAATGAATTCTCTTGAAACTTAACGACCTATGTTCTTAGTCACAAAACAATTGCAATTCAACTTATTCTCAACAAAGTCTAAGTAAGAGTTCCACATACTTAATCATTATATAGTCTTCTATGATTGTTAGTACTCAAAGCATATTTTTAGAACAAATGACATCCATCGAACACATAGAAAGAGAGGGGCTTAATGTTTTGCCTCCCAACATAATTATCATAAAGATAATTGTCAACAATAATACGTCTTGAGCAAATATATTTGACTGGCCATATGTGCTTAGATGTTTCCCCACCACATGATGCATGCCAACTAATAGAAGTAGGGTGGAAATAACAAGTTGACTCAACATGAAAAGTAAATAACATGAAAGTAAATATATTGTCCCTTCACAGAGGAAAGCATGGATTTGCATATGTGCGAGAGCTCATTGTTTAAAACAGAGATAAATATAATTTTGGGAGGTGCACCCTTCCTATCAACGTTACGACCAAGAGTTATCAATATCTTCCATGTTAAACACATTAGCGGCGGTTCACAAGTAGTAAAAGTAAAGGTTTACTCCCCCTCTACGAACAAACACACTCCACCACTAGCCTAATCCACGGGTTCCTTCCATACCAACAACATTCCTAGGGGAGTTTTGTTTAATTATTTGCATTTTGTTTTTTATTTTGGGACTGGGAATCCCTATCACCGCCCCTCTCATGCAAGGACAAGTGAATAAACACTCATCATGAGAATAACCCGCTTAACATGAAAGATACTGACCGCCCCTGTCGCTCCGTGAGCGGTCCAGGCACACAAAATAGATGTTCATTTCAAATTTTAGAGGAGGCACATGCATATTTACTTGGAATGGAAGTGAAATACCATATATAGGTAGTTATGGTGGACTCTGATGGAAGGAACCTGGCTCAAGGATTTGGATGCACAATTAGTATCTCTACTTAGTAAGAATTTTTTGCTAGCAAAAGGTTCTAAACAAGCACCACACGTTGGAGGATCCATAACAATATAACTTATATGCAAATATAAGCATCCATAACTCATTATGTTGTCTTCCTTGTCCAACTTCAACTAATTTTCTCAAGTTTGAAAATAATTAATGGGTATTCACAATCATACAAGATGTCCAAGATAATATATTTGTATGTGAAAGTTTTCTTCCTTATACTAATCATTCATGAATTGCTTGTATGACCAATATTGTGATTGTCAAACTTCAATAGATTTTACTTTATAAACCAGATGTGAAGCTACTACTAAGCATAAAGCACACTAATAATTTCATATTTATGACATTTTATTCATTCACAATTTACTCTTAGAATATAAGTGAAGCACAAGAGTAAACATCAAACTACTCTTCAAAAGAGATAAGTGAAGATCAATGAGTAGGTAAACAATCACGTAGCTATGTGCTGACTCTCTCTCTCTCAATAAATATTTTCATCTGATAATTTCATTTAAACAACAAGCAAAAGAAAAATAGCACTCCAAGAATAGGACGCATCATGTGAACGAATAACAATTTGGGCTCAACATAGGCTAACCGATAGTTAACGAAGAGAGGTGGGATGCATAGCATCCCCAAGCTTAGATGCTTGAGACTTATTGAAATATTTACTTGGAGTGCCTTGGTCATCCCCAATATCAAGCTTTTGTATCTCGTTCAATCCTCTCATATCCCGAGTTCACCTATTCTCAAAAACTTCATCCACACATAACTTGAAAAGAACTTGTGAGATAGATTAGTGCACATAATAATAATAAATCAACTCTTTATTTACTATGACGACAAGTTGAATAATAATTTCAAACACCATAGACTGTTTACTATCATTTCCACAATTTATATCTATCAATATAGGCTATGAAAACTATAGGATAAGTAGATAACAAA
Organism: Hordeum marinum; assembly: GCA_022496015.1. NCBI lineage: Eukaryota > Viridiplantae > Streptophyta > Magnoliopsida > Poales > Poaceae > Hordeum > Hordeum marinum. The sequence continues at coordinate 208,874,179 of CM039674.1, read as the reverse complement.
ACTATGACAAAAATCTGTCCAAATAGATCAGTCTATTTATATAATTTCATATTTCATATTTATGATAAGCACATTGATAATTTCATATTTATGTCATTTCATTCATTCACAATTTACTCTTAGAATATAAGTGAAGCACAAGAGTAAACATCAGACTACTCTTCAAAAGAGATAAGTGAAGATCAATGAGTAGGTAAACAATCAAGTAGCCATGTGCTGACTCTCTCTCTCAATAAATATTTTCATATGATAATTTTATTTAAACAACAAGCAAACGAAAAATAGCACTCCAAGAATAGGATGCATCATGTGAACGAATAACAATTTGGGCTCAACATAGGCTAACCGATAGTTGACGAAGAGAGGTGGGATGCGTAGAATCCCCAAGCTTAGATGCTTCAGAATTATTGAAATATTTACTTGGAGTGCCTTGGTCATCCCCAATATTGAGCTTTTGTATCTCGTTCAATCCTCTCATATCCTGATTTCACCTATTCTCAAAAACATCATCCACACATAACTTGAACAGAACTTGTGAGATAGATTAGTGCACATAATAATAATAAATCAAGTCTTTATTTACAGTGAAGACAAGTTGAATAATAATTTCAAACACCATATACTATTTACTATAATTTCCACAATTTATATCTATCAATATAGGCTATGAAAACTATAGGATAAGTGGATACCAAAACTATGACAGCAATCTGTCCAAATAGATCGGTCTATAGAAATCTATTAAACCAGCGTACCTATGTAACTCAAACAATTATGAAACATTAGGACGTGCTAAAAATTTATATGTAAACACTGTGTAAAAATTTCAGATACTTCTCACGTTCCAGTAAAATATTAAAATTCAAACACTACAGCGAAAGTTTCTGTTTTTACACAGCACATATGAAAACATGCAATGCAAGCATCCTAATGAAATTCTTGGAAGTTTTTATTGAAAAACAAGATTATAAATAACCTGTAACAGATAACAACAAATTATAATGATGCTCCAAGCAAAACACATATCATGTGATGAATAAAAATATAGCTCCAAGTAAGATGTACCAATAATGTTGGAGATGAAAGAGGGGATGCCATCCGCGGAATCCCCAAGCTTAGACGCTTGAGTATTTCTTGGATATTACCTTGGGGGTTCCATGGGCATACCCAAACTTATTTAATTTATGTTCCTTATTCACCTCATATCGGTATCTCACCCAAAACTTGAAAACTTCAATCACACAAAACTTAACGGAACTTCGTGAGATCGGTTAGTGTAGTAAGGATAGATCATTCAATTAGGTATTGTCAAGAAAAGATTCGTAATTGTTATCACATAATAACTACTGTAATCCATCATTCCCACAGTTTCTATCACCAAATATAAGCTATGGAAACACTTGAAACAAGCAAACTATGTTTGCAAAAGAGAATCTGTCAAAAACAGTACAGTCTGTGAAGATCTGAATGGTAACCATACTTCCTTGACTCCAAAAATTCTGAACAATTATGGAAAAGCACATAATTTGCTTATATATTGTGTGTAAAAAATTCAGTATTTTTTACACTCTAGTAAAACCAGATAATTCATATACTGGACGCAAAACTTTTCTGTTTTTGCACAGAATCAAACAAGCAAGTATCCACACTATCCCAAATGCTTTACTTGGCACTTTATTGAAATAAAAGACACAAAAAATGACTAATACAGTAGGTTAATCATGTGAACACACAAAAACATAAATTAAAATTGTTGGGTTTTCTCCCAACAAGCGCTTTTCCTTAATGCCTTTTAGCTAGGCATGATGATTTCAATGATGCTCGCAAACAAATAGTATTTGAGACATGCAAAAGAGCATCATGAATCACAAGATAAGGCTATTTAAGTATAAAAAAATTCCTATGCATCGGGATTTTGTTAGAAAACAATTCATGGGAACAAGAATCAACTTGCATAGGAAGGCAAAACAAGCATAACTTCAAAACTTTGACCACATAGGGAGGAAACTTGATATTATTGCAATTCCTACAATTATATGTTCCTCCCTCATAATAATTTTCATTAGCATCTAGAAGGAATTCAACAATATAATTATCACATATAGCATTCTTTTCATGATCTACAAGCATAGAAAATTTAATACTCTCTACATAAACAAACTTCTTGTCATCCATAATAGTGGGAGCAAACTCAACAAAATAACTATCATGAGGTACTTGATAGACATAACCACTTTGAATATTTAAATCATGATAAAAAAATTCATGGTTTTCATTACTCTTTGTAGAATACATGTCATCACAATAATCATCATAGATAGGAGGTAAGCCATCATCATAATAGTTTTCCTCATCAAAACATGGGGGACTAAAAATATCATATTCATCAAGCATAGCATCCAAAAGCTCGTGGCTTTGCATATCATTAGCATCATGAATATTCAGAGAATTCATACTAACAATATTTCTACCATGCTCATCACTCAGGGAATTCTCATCAAGTATTTTCAAAAATTCTTCCTCTACCAATTGAGCCCAATTTTTCAAACCATCATTTTCACGAAACACATTAAGGAGACGAAAGAATTTATGCAACCTAAACTCCATTTTTTGTAGTTTCCTTGTATAAAACCAAACTAGTGAAAAATCATAAAATAAAAGATTTGATTGAAAGATCTAAAGAAATACCTTCAAGCACTCACCTCCCCGACAACAGCGCCACAAAAGAGCTGGATGTCTACTACGCAACTTTATTCTTGTAGACTCGGGCCTCCAAGCGCAGAGTTTAGTAGGATAGTAGCAATTTTCTCTCAAGTGGACAGTAGAAATATCTAAAGATATACCTTCAAGCACTTCCTCCTCGGCAACGGTGCCAGAAAAGAGCTTGATGTCTACTACGCAACGTTATTATTGTAGACTTGTGTTGGGCCTCCAAGCGTAGAGTTTTGTAGGACAGTAGAAATTTTCTCTCAAGTGGATGACCTAAGGTTTATCAATCCGTGAGAGGTGTAGGATGAAGATAGTCTCTCTCAAACAACCCTGCAATCAAATACAAGAAATCTCTTTTGTCACCAACACAACCAATACAATGGCAAATTGCATAGGTGCACTAGTTTGGCGGAGAGATGGTTTTTGTAACCTGAAGATACAGGTTTTTGTAATCTGAAAATACAAAAAAAGCAAGGTAGCAAGTGAAAAAAGTGAGCACAAATGGTATTGCAATGCTTGAAAACAAGGTCTAGGGTCTGTACTTTCGCTAGTGCAATCTCTCAACAATGCTTATATAATTGGATCACATAATCATCACTCAACGTGCAACGTAGAATCACTCCAAAGTTATTATCTAGCGGAGAACATAAGAAGAAATTGTTTGTAGGGTATGAAACCACCTTAAAGTTATTCTTTCTGATAGATATATTCAAGAGTTAGTACTAGAATAACACCAAATGATACGCATCAACCAACTCTAATGTCACCTAGATACTGCAATGTCACCACAAGTATCCATGAGTTAATTATATGATACGCATCAAACAATTTCAGATTCATAATACTCAATCCACACAAAGAACCTCAGATAGTGCCCCAAAATTTCTATCGGAGGAAGTAGGACTAGAACGTGTATCGACCCCTATGCATAGATTACACCAATGTCACCGCGGGAATCTGCAAGTTGAGTACCAAAACAAATATCAAGTGAATCAATAGAACACCCCATTGTCACCACGGGTATCCGCATGCAAGACATATATCGAGTGTTCTCAAATCTGTAAAAGTATTCCATCCGGTGATGAAATCTCAAAGGAAAAACTCAATTCATCATAACTACATTGAGAAGGAGACACATGATATGATCCGACTATATTAACAAAGCCCGTGATACATCAAGATCGTGACATCTGAAAAACACGGGAGGGAGAGATTCAACACATAGATATTAGTACATACCCTTAGCCCCGAGGAGGATTACTCACACATTATCCTGGTGAGAAAGAGAGATTTGTTGATGGAGAGGTGCAGCCCTTAAGACATGGAGGCGATGGTGGCCACGGAGTTTGCGACGGGCAGCGGCCCCTTGCCCCTCCTACTTCCGTGGTCTTGGTGCTGCAATGGACGACCCTCTCCCCTTGTTGGTGGCCTCCAAGGGAGTGGAAAATTCGTGGCTCTTGGTTGGCTCTCTAAAAATAGGGTTTTCATGTCCTTATATGTACCTCTATAGTGCTCTATGGCCCACCGATGGATGGACCCTTTATCCGATGGCTCTTGGGCACCTCTAGAACCTTCCTGGGGGTTCCTCACAGCCCTCATGAGTCCCAAAAGTCGTGGTTTGGCCGAATATATCAGATATGGTAAGTGTTGGATTCAATCACATTATCAATTCCCGTGATTCCGTAATCAGATGTTTTTCCTTCAGTAAAACCGGTCTCGAGATCGCATCCAAACTCTGTTTTGGACGAATTTGTAGTCCGATCATTGCCATAAAATTCCCCACACTTTCCTAGTTTTAACTGTGTCCATTTGACGCCATATTAGGGGGTAAAACTGACAACATCTAAAAACTGTTTGTGGATAGATTTCAGGAAAGTGAGAGTCCTCCACCAACAAGGCTCGTTTTACATTTTTTTGACAATTTCCAATTAATTCCTGCACATCAAAGTGTGAAACAAGAACTTGAGCAATTTTGCAACCATTAATGGTTTAGTCCCAATAAATCATAAAAAGGTAAAAACATAGGCAAATATGACATGAATACTTCATAAATTATCGATACGTTCGAGACGTATCAACGGCCCATCGTACTCCAGAAAGGGATATCGCCGAAAAAGATAAGTCTAAATCGGATATCCTAAGTTCAATGTTTTTTGCTCCATTAAAGGAAACCCTTGCTCTCTTTTCAGTTGTGTATGATGGACTCCTCCACATGGTGAAAACCCTTGTCGGGACGAGCCGCCCCACCTTCTAATGCTTATCAGCTCTGGGGGGGTCCGTGCCTACACCGACAAGGCGCCCCGTTGGGGAATGATGCTAGCCTGCTGCCAGGGGCTTTCTGCCCCTTTGGCACTCGTGGTTAGCAATGACCCGGCAAGTGGTTCCGTACGGCAAGGACAAACATGCTAACACAGTGGAAACAAAGGGGGAAAAGGATAGTACTTAAGGAAGACAAATAACATTCTTTCATACATTTTCAGTACAAAATGGATACAGATTACATTAGAGCATGCCTCTTTAATAACCCTTTATTTGACGTTCTCCCATAGGATAGGGCACGCGGGAAACTCGACGTCTACCTGCACGACACCATTACATCAGCCATGCACCCGCAACCACATCGCGTGCAGCTTGTCGACCTCGATCACCCTGGCAACAGGGCTTGGGAGTTGCAAGCGACTGCAAGGAGGGCCGTGGAGCCTGACAACGAATTCCAGCATCGTACCTTCGGTGTGTCCCGCCTCAGGAATAGGATCCGTTAGCGGAGGAGGAGCGGGTGAAGCACTTCGCCTCCCTCGACCACGAGCCCCGTGTCGGCCTCGGCCCTTCCAGCACTCCCATGGTGCATGCGGCAACCGCCCTCCACCTCCATGGCTAAAGCGGCGGCATGATCCCGACGGGAGGCCCTCGTTGTCGTGGTGGAAGCTAGGGGTCGTCCTCGCCCCCTGGTCATGGTGGTGGCTAGGGCGACTGTAGACAGGAGAAAGAAGGGCGAACTCTGTGGATTTAGGACCAAGGAGGGGAAGGAGATGGATGAGCATCGCCCATTGTGACCTCCTAATTTATAGGGGAGGGCATGGGGGCTGGCTCTCCTCCACACCAAAGGCCGCCGTCCATCTCCACCAATTCCACAACCCACATTCATGGGCGAACAGGTAACCGTCCCATTGCTCCAATCCATGGCGCTGCAATTTTTGCCACACCCAGGCCTTTAAGTCACACGCACCCACCGCAAACTCCTCGCAATGCATGCATTGCGCGTGGCGGAAACGGCCTAATGTAGTGGGTCAATGCTGACTAGAATATGTGGGAGAGTTCGTGGGTGTTTTTGGTGACTATCACTTGTGCATGTTTGAGCATCTTGTTCACGAATAGTACCTGACCCCCTTTTAATAGTATTGGCTTTTCCTCTGGACTCAAAGTGATTTCTCACAAAGTAAAATGTAGAGTCCTCTTTGCTTGAAGCTTGACCAATGCTATTCATTATCCTTCTTCTTCTGGGGATACTTTCCACACTCCTTAGACAACCTTCTCTCTGGACTTTATTTGAAATACACTAGATGGAAGTATTAGTCCAAGAGACAATGTATGTTGTCATGAATTATCAAAACCACCAAGGGAGTATATTGTGCTTTTGGACAGGCACAGCGCGCGCCAAGCACATCCCCGGTGCCTGCCGGGGACCGAGGAGCATGCACCTTCAGGAAGACTCGACAAGCCATCCCCCCGTAAGCGCGGGCCGATCTGCCACCGCTCCACCGTAGCACAACGCCAGTCAATTGTCGATGCGGTGTCGAGCTCCCAGGTGGCTAAGTGGCTCATGCTAAGCATGTGGCGACATAGTGGAAGACAGATTATGCCCCCTTGACACCCGTCTAGAGGCGTGTCAAGATGTGGTGCAATAGTTAGCTAGAGCGGTGGTAGAAGATTGTCGAGGATGCACCCCCGCAAACCACCTAGACTACATTTATGGCATTTTGTCCTAAGTGCTAGGGTTAGGTATGATAGCACTGTTAGCTATCTAATCATCAGACAATGTCTGTCTTGCCATTGTGGTTGCCGCTTAAGCTATGAAAGGAGGCCCAAGTGAAAGCACAATATGCTCCCTTGGTTGTTTTTTATTATTCATGACAACATACATTGTCTCTTGTACTAATACTTTCAACTAGTGTATTTCAGATAAAGTCCACAGAGAAGGTTGGCTAAGGAGTGTGGCTAGTATCCCCAAGAAGAAGAAGGAGAAGGAATAGCATTGGGAAAAGCTTCAAGCAAAGAGGACTCTACATTTTACTTTGTGAGAAATCATTTTGTGTCCATAGGAAAAGCCAATACTATAAAAAGGGGGTAAGGTACTATTGGTGAACAATATGCTCAAACATGCACAAGTGATAGTCACCAAAAACACCCACAAACTCTCCCACATATTCTGTCTAAGCCATTCATGCAAATCGGTGAAACAAACACCATCCACTCGGTCCCACTGATTCCCAGCCTCAGACGGAACCCTGCCAAACACTAGCACATCGGTGCAACCGATCCCACTCCGGTGCCATCAAGTTAAGCTTGCCAACTTTTTGTTACCTCGATAAAAAAATCAGAAGCTCCGAGTTTTTGGGTCAGCGTCACCGGGATTTGGATTCTTACTATTGGACACCTGATCGATACCGTCGAGATTTCTATATCGGTCTCACCGAGATTCAGAAGTTGCTACCTTTGGAGCAACTCGGTACCACCAAGATTCACACGTCTGTGTCACCAAGTTGGTCACTTGAGGTGTAACGGTTGGATTTTGGAGATGCCTATATATACCCATCCACCATCACCCGGTAGCAAGAGAAGCACTCAGAAGAGATCCCCACCTATCCTATCAGATTTTCTAAGAGAGAGCCACCTACTCATGTGTTCAGACCATGCCATTCCATTCCAACCATGTGAATATTGATCTCTAGCCTTCCCAAGTTGCTTTCAACCCTATCAATCTCTTTCACCAAAGCGAAATCCGTGAGAGGGTGATTGAGTGTTGAGGAGTGTATCATCTTGAAGCACAAGAGCAAGGAGTTCATTGACATTATCGAGCCTATTACCTTTTGGAGGGTGGTGCCTACTAGATTGGTTAGGTGTCGCTTGGAAGCCTCGTACTTGGTGTTGCGGAGTGAACCAAGAAGTTTGTAAGGGCAAGGAGATCGCCTACTTTATGAAGATCTACCTCGAGTTAGGCTAGTCCTCCGTGGACATAGGCCATCATGGTATAGTCAAGGTTGCTTCTTTGTGGAACCCTTCGTGAGTAGAGCCCTCCATGGACTCTCGCTATTGTTACCATCTATGGGTTGAAGACTCCATAAACGTGGACGTATGATAGAACCACGTATCAGAACCACAGGAAAAAGCTCCGTGTCCTTCATGCGTTTGATCTCCCTATCTCAACTCCTTACTTCCATGTGCAATGTCTTTTCATTCCACTAGTATACTTGATGATTTGCATGTGTAGGGTGTGCTAGACTTGCTATAATTGCTAAAATGTGCCAACACTTAACTTTAGATATTGTGTATATTTTTATTTGTGCTTGTAGTCTATTCACCCCCCTCTAGACATACTCTTCTAGTGATCCCACACTAAGGCAGCCTAGCTAGAGATTCGTACCTTTGGACACTTGTACTCATGTCAGAGTTCCCCCAAAGGCACCCCTTGCCGGGCTTGAGCGTTGCGTGTTCTTCGTGCTCATGTGATCAATCCACCAAAGTAGGAGTATGGTTTTATGCTTCACAGCGGCCCGAACCTGGGTAAAACTCCAGTGTCCCGATTGCCGTGTTGTCTCATCATCTCCGCTCTTTGTGCATGTGACCCCGCCCCTGCCCAACCACAAAGGGTCTTACATCCCCATAGGTGATCGGGTGCATCGTGCCTCGACACTCGCCCACATCAACTACGGAACGTGGGAAGACGAGGGGTGGCCGGAGTCATGCCCGACGACTAGGCTAGCGACGGCCGGAGCTGCTGCTTCGCACGGGTGACCGCTACGGCGCATGGGGAGGCCAGAAGAGGAGCTCATACAGATCGTCGCCAAGAGTACTCCAATGTGGCTGGTTCAAGTGGAAGAACTCGCAGACATGGAGCTCATGGCCGTGGTGGTGCCCGGAGCTAGGCACGGTGAGGAGGCTAGCTAGGCTGCGTGCAGGGCAATAGTAGCATGGGGAACGGAGTAGAGTCTCACCATAGGGCATGTGGTGCTGCTAGTGAGTCTGCGTTGGGTCTGGCGAATTTAATGACAGTAGTCTAGGGCAACTGAGGAGGAAGATGGGTCCATGGCAATGGCGCAAGGCGTCCGATGGCTTGATCTTCAACTTGGGGACTATTTGTTCTATGTCGGAGCTGGAGGACATGGTGGCTCTGCTTCTCATCGGCGTTGGCCACACGGGCGTCGAACGGTGGCGAGGCAGAGCGCTCGGGGAAGGGGGCTAGAGAGAGTGGGAGGCACCAGGGAGAGGGGGAAATGGCAAAGGAGGTTGAGAGCTTCTCCACGATGTGTGGATGAGGATGGGGAGGGCACACAGCAAGGCAAGCAGGAGGTGGAGGCTCGGCCACGCGTGAGCTGCCACACCCTCTGCCTTATGGCAAAGGTTGAAGAAGGCACGGCTGCCTGGTGGGCTGGGCTTTCCACTTGGGCCGGCTACAGGTAAGTTATGTAGGTTTTCATTATTTATTTTCCGGTTATTCTATTTCTCTTATTCTATTTTGATTTGATTCAAAAACCAAATCATTTGAACACATTCTGAAAATATTGATGTGGCTTGTTAGAATATATTTAAAGCCACTTACGACCTTTCAGAATTTTTGGATCTATAAAATTAATTATAGAATTTATAGATCCAATGCAAAAGCTTATTGGATTAACTCAAATTCCCAAAACGTATATTTCTGTGATTCAAAAAATATTGGTTTAAGTTTTTCCTCTTGCCAATATTTTCTCAAAACAACTGGAGCATTTTCTTGGAGTTGTTTGAGACAATTTTATCATGTTCATTTTTGTGAAAAATGCTTTCTAAGGCTTACTAGATCCTCAGTTCAATTTCAATTTAATTTAAAATGCATGCATGAATATGAAATGACAAGCAACGTAAACTTGGGCTCTGATAACTCACCCTCACTAAACAAGAATCTCCTCCCGAGATTCAGGCCTAGGGTAAGAGGACAACAGGGAGCATGACACTAACACAATCATGACGATGCAATTGCCCTTCTCGAAGATGTTGATTCATTTCATCAAGTTTATCTTGACATCTTTGCCTTCGGGCCTTCACTCAACAAGATGACGAAGGAATGGAGAACTTCACAAGACTCGATCTTCAAAAAGATCGAGCAACTCATGATCAACTCATGGAATGAGACGTAAAACGTCTCTTGAGATGAGACTAAAAACACACATCGAGAACAACCGAATGAGGCAGATAATGAAGGTTCAATTGGTACGCAACAATTCCATGCTTAGCTAGGATGGAGCATGGGTTTCAAATTAGAGAGGTGTTAGTTGCCCTTCATACCATAACGACCACCTTAGGGAAGGTGACTCATAGGGTTATCCCTTAAGTGGCAAAAATAATTACTTTTTTGATAGGGAGATCATTGAAACTCTTTATACCAGCCTAAGGCAATTCACAATGGCCGTTTGAAGGAATTCGAAAGAATGGCATACTCAGATCGGAAGGGAACTAGAGTTATAAAACAACTCGGCAACGGAAGGCACATTCCAATTGATACCGAGGGTGTAACCTAGTGCCTGAGCGTGATCTCAAGAACTTGAGTGTTTCCATATTCATCAGGGTTTTACAAATATCCATGCCAAGGATCCTGGCAACACATCATACTACCATGTTGAATACCAATGGAAGATGCAGATGCAAAGGAAGACAACACTTTCTTAGATTTCACCTCAACTATGCCAAGGAAACAGAATCTGTATAATCGATTGAGAGACATTTAGCACTCCACTTCCAATGTTCTCCTTGATGAAATAGAGTAACCCAATTATAGCTAATGCTTGGTATCTAGAACATCAAGTAAAGGTCAGACTTTGGGATCTCAAAGGATCCATAAGGAATAACTTCTGGAATAAGTCATATGGGATTCTCATGAGGAAATGGCTAAATTGTTGATGCAAAATATTACAATAATAGGTCTCTCGACTAGGTGTGTTAGCCACAACATCATAATTATAGAGGCACCAATATCATAATTCCCGGGAGATGCTTCAACCATCATATCTGCCTGAGATTTAGACTTGATTGGAGACAAGATGTTTCATACTCAACATGTCTGACAAGAAAGTTTGCAACACAAATCGACGAGATGGCATTGCGGAATTCTCGGGAGATGAACTGTGGAAGCCAACTCCAAAAAATGATCTGGATTGCAAGATACATGTGAACACTCTGTCCAAAACAATTGTGAACTCATAGAAATCTTACAACAAAACACTATCAAGTTCTGGATGGGAACCATCATTGGAGGTAGCGAAGGATTGTGCACATCCGTGTGAGCTCTTCAAGATTAACACTCGACTTCCTTTCCTTTAACAAGTCCTTGAGTGGCTTGGTGTGTGTCATAGCCTGTGTTGGTATCACTTTGTTATGCTTTGATTTACAAAATTTTGAACCAATTAAAACATTTTGAGTGCATGCTTCTTTGAATTGTTGCTTGTTTGCTTGTTTGTTTGATTTTGTTTGGCACTCATAGGTTCTACTCCTCTCGATACTCATCTTCCTTGACCACAAAATCTTGCCCAATGATCATACCAAGTGTATAGTACCTAAAAATATTTTTATCAAAATTTATTGTGACAAAAAATAATTTATTCAAATTAGGTTTTCAAAACCCCGTGAGTTGAGGTTTGCACTACACGTCCTCAAATTGTGTGGATCCTTTTCCCCCAAAGGCTTTACTTTAAACCTAATATATATATATATATGTGTGTGACTTTATTAAACCACCAAATACTAATTTTAAAGATTATTTTCCTATTTTATTTAAAGGCTTTTTCTTCATGCCAAAAATGGTCTTTTATGGGAAAAATTATTTAAATGCTTTAAAAAAATTGAGAAAATTTAGGGAAACTTAGTGGGCATACATTTTCCACATGTATGAGTTTCAACACATGGTCATGTTCAAAATCATGGGAAAACCCCCTAAAACCCCGTTCTGCACAAATAAAGCTTTTGAAATATTTCTATAAGAAATATTCTCAATAAATTACAAGAAAATTCCAAAAAAAGTCACACATCTTATATGTGATGATCTTGAAAAGTTTCAACCCAATCCCAATTGATTTTCATCACCAAAATATTCCAAAATCATTCCTGTCCAGAACCAAATTTGATCGACTTTAGATTCTGAAGTTTCTTCCCTTGACCGCAAATATTGTGGGCATGTTCTATTACCAAAATAAGGATGCCACGCCAAGTGGTGCATCAAGGAGAATGGAAATGCATACCTAGATCTATAGAAATCTTATTTTGTTGACTTCTAGGGTTTTACAAACTAATATTGTGAACTTTCTTCAAATCCCTCAAACTTGGTGATCAACCCTATTTCTAACCACCATTTGACCCAGTAAAATCTCAAGTCAAGCAAACTCCATTTTCTTGCCCGATCATTGATCAAACACCTCCTGCACGATTGGTAAAAACAAGTTTTGACACCCTTCTACTATTCTCCTTCATTTGAAATTTCTACCACAGCTCCACCTTGTGGTAATTTACCTCCAACAACTCTAGCATGGGTCAACTCAGTTATTGGCAGGTGAAAACCCATTTTTACCTCTTTGACGGCCCCTTTTCTCTCTCTCCCTTTGCCTCTCTCCTTCTCCCTTAACTTTCCAGGGCATCCAATGCCTCACCCATGCTTCTTTACTCCCCCTATATCCCCTAGACACGCGAGGACATGCAGAAGCTGCCAAGGACATGTCATGCCATGTAAAAACAGCGCTCCATAGTGTGCTACAGTGCCTGACCACACTATTAGCCGCCGCCCACTAAATGGCCCAGACAGCCTCGGTCCTCCCCCTCTCGCCACTTGGCCCCCCTCGACATTCTCACCACGGCACCTTGTCGGCCCCCTCCTACTTCTCCGTCCAACGGATCCGCTCGCACACGCCATTACCGCCTGGTTCGGCCAACCATGGGCCACATACATGCGAGCCTTCCCCAGCTCTCTCTCCTCCTTCCGGCACCATAGACTAACCCCGCGAGTGCCGCAGAACAACGCCAAGCTCTCCCGTGCCCCTAGCCTCGACCGCGTCCTCGCCGGCGCACCAGCCCACTATGGCCTCGCGTCCACCTATAAAGAGGGCACCCAAGCCTCTCTCTCTCCCCTCTCGACCCCCCTCTCCTCCCTAATCATGCACTAGATCCACCCATCCATGCTCCCAAAGCCCCTACTCTAAGATCAACCCAGAGCTCCGCCGCATCGGGACTCTGGCGATCTCCAGCTAGAGGCCCCCTCCAATCCTCTTTTCGTTCCCAACGAGCTCCCCTCACACCTCTAATGCATTCCCCCACATCTCCCCTATGATTTGCTGCAGGAAACAAGGAGAGGGAGGTCACCCAAATCCTCTGCATTGTGGCCTCCTTGCTGCCGGCGACTCCGACCACACCAGACGCTCCCTCGACCTCCAGGGGAACGGCGGCTCGTCGCCTTGTCTCTTCCCGTATCCAGCTCCCCTCACACTGCTGTCCTTCGCCATCGGTGAGCTCCCCTCCCTTCTGTCCCAAGGTGGAAGAAGACCCCAGCAGGGGGACCCCACCTGCCGGCGTCCTCCTCGGCCCTCTCTCCCTCCCCAGTAGTCGGCCTTTGGGCCCCGCACGTCAGGTTCAAACTTAGCGCGCGTGGGGGCACCAGCGTAGTGGCCTGGCTAGCCACTAGGCCAGCCGAGCTACTCGTCGCCTCTAGCCCAGTTGGCTACGTGCCAAAAATTCCACAGGTCCAAATACATTCCCAAATTAAAATATTTTCCCACAACAAATCATAGAATAATATGTAGTATTTTAGAGTGCTATTTCTATAATTTTTTGAAAACCTTTTATCTACTATTTTATTTTAAAACCTCTTTTATGCATTTTAAACCTTAGTTATAAATAGTTTTGAGAACCTATTTAACTTCAAAACCCTAGACAAATATTCTTAGAATAGTTTGTAGTATTTATTAGAGTAGGGTAGCACTTTAGAAGTAGGGTTTGTGCTCTGTTTTTTTGTGATTGTTATGATTATCGTTATTTATCGTGACGATAGATTGCCCTATTGACGAGGAAGTTGGACCCGAAAACTTTCAAGACCCCGAAGACTTTGTTGAGCCAGGTAAGCATTCCTTTGACCATGACTAAGAACCCTTGTATTTGCATGGCATATAGCACTTATTTCCGTGATGTTGATCATGTTAATGCGGTGACCACTTCGGTGGGATGCCTCCGATACTTTACTATTGACACTTGCATCGTGCATGACCCTACCATTCTTATGAGGGTTGTGCGGGTGGAGTAGTTAGGTTGCTAGTAGTTGCTACGCAAGTGGGATGGGAATATTCATGGTGATGGAAACTAAAATGATCTCAAAGACTTTTCGAAAACACCGTCGAGTGCCACTAAAGACTGAGGGAGATGATGATGAGCTAGGTAGCCACTTCATAAAGAAGTGGTGCACCAGTGCAAGTGAGTGTGAGTGTTTTTGAAAACGGATTAGATTTCAGATTTGTCGACCGTCCCAACCTTACATGTACAACCATGATACCCCTTATGTGACGGGGCTTTGTTGATTACTTTTTTGGGTAATAGCAGAGAGCCCGCATTACTAGTGGCAGGAGTGACGTGGTCACTCTCGTATGGGGTCGTGCCTGATAGGATGACCATGCACTGTCTTTACAAGCACCGGGTACGTGTGATGTATATCATGAGGGATGGCACCAATGAGTGGACTCTTTGTTTAGTATCGCTAGGGGAAAGGAATTGTTCGGGTGCTTACCTCAGGTAATATATATACCGTGAGTCATGGATGGCACGGAAGTTCCCCGAGTCTTGTGGGTAAAGTGTGCAACCTCTTGAGAGTGTCAAACTATTCAAATAGTTGTGTCCACGGACAAGGACAGTTGAGTGGTGCTGCTTAAGCTATGTCCAGATGTTTTCACAACTGGTGTGAGTGTGTTGGTGGAAAAAGGTGATACCTGAACTGAGTCCAATGACTTGGCTTGATGATGAACATGACATGTTCAACCCCTCCTTATGATGATATATGTGACTTGTTCACATGAACACCTGTCTACGGTTGATGCATTCTTACTTAAGTTACTTGATCATGTCATTGCACTCAAAACTAGCTTTCTGCAAAACTTACCTACTTAGTGCTATATGATGCATTGTTATACCTTGTTCCACAACTTGGGTTGCTTGCGAGTACATTCAAAGTACTCATTCGCTTCCCACTGGTTATTTAATTGGCTAGACATGGAAGAGTAGGAATATGGTGAAGAGTTCGTTGGTGATGAAGATGCGAACTACGACGCTTCCCAGTCAGAATGCGTGTAGGTTAAGGCAGATGGGATGGTTTTACACATTTGATCAAGATTTTTGCTGTTTGTTATGCTTAAGTGCTTGGCCCTTGCGTCCCTATCTATGTAAGACTTGGCCTAGTTGGCCTTTCTTTGTATAAGACGGTATGTAAGGATGCAAGACTCTTGTATTCCATTTTCTGTGTGTTCAGTGAGCATTGATCTCTAGGATCACTCTGCACGTGCATTCGTTGATCACGACTTATGAGTTGGGGTTCCCACAGAGCTACTATCAGAGCCATCCTGACTGCAGGAAGCCCTTAGTTAGCATGGACGTTAGTTAGGATAAAGAACTATTTGAAATTGTGCCTAGTTACTAGGTGGAACAAATTCTATGCCTCTCTTCTCTTCTAGTCTACTTCAAACTCTTGCTGACTCTCCTCCAGTCAAAACCTTGTAGATGGCCCTTGTACCCGACACCCTCCTAGATTACGGCTTCCCTACTCCCTAAGGATAGCCTGGAGAAGTGCCAGTTCCGCTAACCACCCATTTTCCTCTACCACGAGCACTGAGTCGATGCCCTCGTGAAGGAGTGTCACGTTGATGTTTTCGTGAAGGCAAACGACTCCCCGATGAGAGCACAACATGCTCCCTTGGTGGTTTTGATAATTCATGACAACCAACATTGTCTCTTGGACTAATACTTTTATCTAGTGTATTTCAGAAAATAGTCCATGGAGAGTTCGATTGGTAAAAGGATTATGAAGATTGTGGAATACCCCAAGAAGCAAGGAAATTGGTTGGCCAAGCTTCAAGCAAGAGGACTCTACATTTTATATTTGTGAGAAATCACTTTGAGTCCATAGGAAAGCCAATACTATTAAAAGGGGGTAAGGTTTTGTTGGTGAACAAAATGTTCATACGTGCACAAGTGATAGTCACAAAAAACACCCACAAACACACCCACAAACAAAATGTTCATCAGTGCAACCACCATTTCCACAGCGGTGCCATCGATTCTCAAGCTCAGACAAACTCAGCCAAACCCTAGCTTTTCAGTGCAACCGATACTGCATTCGATACCACCAAATTGGGCTACCAACTTTCTGTTATGCAAGTTCACAGTTTCGGCCCCTCTGAGATTGTTGGATCACCAAGATTGGACATTCTGACCATTGGTCACCTTATCGGTCCAACCGAGATTCCTATATCGGTCTCATCGAGATTCAAAACTTGCTAACTTTAAGTCACTTCGGTACCATCGAGATTCACACATCGGTTCCACCGAGTCTGACTTATCGTGTGTAACGGTTTGATTTTTGTAGATTCCTATATATACCCCTCCACCACCACCTACTCGAAAGAGAAGCACTCAGAACTATTCCATACCTATCCTATCAGTTTTCTGACAGAGAACCACCTACCCTTGTGTTGAGGTCAAGATCTTCCACTCCAACCATATGGATCTTGATTTCTCGCCTCCCCAAGTTGCTTTCCACCAATCCCATCTCTTCTAAAAAGCCAAATCTATGAGAGAGTGATTATGTGTTGAGGAGTCTACCATCTTGAAGCACAAGAGCAAGGAGTTCATCGTCATTTCCGAGCCTATTACCTTTTGGAGGGTGGTGCCTCCTATATTGGTTAGGTGTCGCTTGGGAGCCTCCTACTTCATGTTGTAGAGTTGAACCAAGAAGTTTGTATGAGCAAGGAGATCGCCTACTTCGTGAAGATCTACCCATAGTGAGGCCAGTCCTTCATGGACGAAAGCCATTATGGAATTGTCAAGGTTGCTACTTCGTGGACCCTTATGGGTGGAGCTCTTCGTGGACTCTCGTGACCGTTACCCTCCGTGGGTTGAAGACTCCCTAAACGTGGATGTACGGTAGCACCACCTATCGGAACCACGGGAAAAATCCTTGTGTCTCCAATTGCGTTTGATCTCCATATGTCAACTCTTTACTTCTTGTGCAATGTATTTACTTTTCGCTGCCATATTTGTTGACATGCATGAGTAGGGCATATACACTTGCTAGTCTTGCTAAAACTGTTAAAATCTGCCAACCAATTAACTTGGGAAAAGGTTGGGTTTTAATTTCCTGCTAGTAGTCTATTCAACCCCCTCTAGACACTCTTCTAGTATTGGTCTCCATTGCTTCGGTTTAATCACCGAGGAGGAAGATGGATGTGTTTAGTATAGGGAGTTTGAGTTGTAGAGTGCCTATTCTTGATGGAGAGTACTATAGTAAATGGAAAACTTTGATTCTTGAGCTGTTTAATAAATTTCTGTTGAGCAAATATGTTATGCGCCCCTACGAGCCTCCTATTGATCCCTTGCATCCCACACACGAAGAGGAAATTGACATGCTATCCAATCTTAGAACTGTTAATCTTATTGTTAGAGCTATGCCTAGAAATGTGCTCATCCAAATGAAGAATTTTGCGTGCGCTTATACCTTGTGGAATGATTTGGACAAACTATATCAAAATTATTCATTTAATAATCTTGATGAAATTGTTGATAAAACTATTCCCTTTCACAAAATAACGCCTAGTAATCCTAAGTTTGATGATTGTCTATTTGAGCTTAGAGACCTCATGCTTTCTAAAGGAGATGTCACAAATATCAACAGTGAGGGCAATTTTATCCATGGATTCGGATATCCGTGGATACCCGACCCAATTGGGTAAGGGTATGGAGCACATTTCTGCCCATGGATTCATGGATTTGGATACCCGCGAATCGGCCGGTTGGGCACGGTTATGAGTTCTGCTCCATGGATATCTAGTGGATACCCGTATAATAGGTAGGGCCATACGATAGTGAACCTGGGCTAAGAAAATGTACAACCCAAGTCGCTCGCGGTTAGAAAATGTCAAAACCCAACCCATGCTCCCTAATCCCCGCAACCTAATTATTAAACCTAATCTAATCCGACTACCTTGCGTCAACCCACACCCCCAACCTAATCTAATATGGCGGCCTTGCGACAACCCACAACCTAATCTAATCCGGCTGTCATTGTGTGGTTTACTTCAATTTTTTATGTAATAAGATTTAAGACAAGTTTTTTACTATTAGACTATTTTAGTTTTCATTGTATGTGTGGACAATATTTGAACAGTGTACTTTCTGCCTACTTAGGCTTGTATCTTATGTTGTCATTTGGCAATGACCAATGATGAGTTAATTTCATCTTTGGGAAGGTGTCATGCTGACTTTTCTTTACCCATGGAGCTTCGTGGGTATATGGGTATCCAATTGGGTTTTGGCATGGGCACAACTTGTGCCCATGGATACTTTGGTGGATGGGCAGATGGTAGGAACATGGGTCATGGGTTGGATTTGGACCAGCTCCACCCACACCAAACCCAACCCATTGCCATCCCTAACTATCAACAATATCATTATAGTGGCCCTTCACATTCACAAACTTGAACATTGTCATGATCACCATCTTGACGAATATCTTGTTCTTTATGACGAGGATTTCCCACTTGATGATGACAATGTGTAACATGGCTACTACGATGAAGATGAGTTGTTCGACATCGAGTATGAGAAGATCATGAAGAATCTAAGTCTCATGGACAACTTCAAGGATTACATGTCCGGAGGAAAAGAGTGGATTCTCCATAGCGGATGTACCGATCATATGATCGGAGATAGAGAAATGTTTGAAGAGATCACACCAAACAATAGACTGCGAAGGTACGTAAAGTTTGGAGACAACTCCAAGAGTAAGTTACTTAGTCTTGGTAAGGTGGACATATCCCATGATAGCTCTATTCAAAATGTTATGCTTGCTGAATCTCTTGGCTACAATCTTCTTTCCATATCTAGACTTGCCGACTTCGGTTTCAATGTGTTATTCACGAATGTAGATTGCAAAGTGTTTTGTCAAGATAATCATAAAATGGTCTTTATTGGTATCCGTAGAGGTGATCTATACATTGTTGATTTCACTAAGAGATCCAAGCCTCACACTTGTTTAATTGCTAAATCTTCTAAAGGCTGGATTTGGCATAGAAGATTAGGACATGTTGGCATGCGTAATTTAGACAAACTTATCAAAGGTGATCATATACTTGGTGTTAAAGATGTTATCTTTGACAAAAATAGACTTTGTAGTGCTTGTCAAGATGTAAAGCAACTAGGTGTAAGTCATCCTGTTAAGAATATCATGACTAGTAGGAGACCACTTGAGTTACTTCACATGGATCTTTTCGGTCCCGATGCTTACAAGAGTCTTAGTGGAAATTCCAATGGTCTAGTTATAGTTGATGATTTTTCTAGATTTACGTGGGTATTCTTTCTTGATGATAAGTCATAGGTTCAAAATATCTTCAAGAACTTCATTCGCAAAGCACAAAATCAGTTTGAAGTGAAGATCAAGAAAGTTCGGAGCGATAACGGACTGGAGTTCAAGAACACCCATGTGGATACCTTTCTTGACGAAGAAGGTGTCTCACATGAGTTCTCGGCTACGTACACGCCTTAACAAAATGGAGTTGTTGAGAGGAAGAACCGGACGCTTATTGAGATGGCTAGAATGATGCATGACGAATACAAGACACCAAGACACTTTTGGGCAGAAGCCGTGGAAACAGCATGTCATGCCATAAACCGACTTTACTTGCATAGCCTTCTCGGTAAAACGACATATGAGCTACTCACCGGTAACAAACCCCAAGTTGGATCCTTTCGGGTATTCGGATCCAAGTGCTACATTCTTGACAAGCATCATCATACTAAATTTGCTCCTAAATCTCATGAAGGATTCCTACTTGGTTATAGATCGAATTCTCACACTTACCCTGTCTACAATAACTTCAATCGAAAAGTTGAAGAGACGGTAGATGTGAAGTTTGATGAATCTAATGGTTTGCAAGTCGAACAATTGCCACATGAAGTAGGTGATAAGGACCCTTTGGAAGCTATCCTAGATTTACCCATTGGCAAGATTCGTCCCATGGAGGTGAAGGAAAGTACTTCATCAACTCAAGTGGAAGCCGCCACTTCATGACAAGGTGAACCGCAACATGATATGGAGGCATCCACAAGCGGTACACGGTAATATGATGAAAAGGAGGAAGTTCATCATGAAGATCCACCACAACCTCCTTCACCACCACCTCAAGGAGACGACACCGTCAATAACAACGAAGATGAAGGAGATGATGATGAAGAATAAGAAGCTCCACCGTCTAACAAGCCCAAGCTACCCCGAGTTCGAGCAGAAGTGACCAAGAACCATCCCCTAAACCAAATCTTTGGTGACATCCAAACCGGGAGAATCACTCGCTCTAAAACTCGTCTAGCTAACCTTTGTGAGCATTATTCTTTCATCTCTAGGATTGAGCCCTTGAAGGTAGAGCAAGGTCTTGAAGACGTGGACTGGGTGAACGCCATGCATGAAGAGCTTCACAACTTCAAAAGGAACGAAGTGTGGACACTCATGGAGAAGGCCGAGGATGAGCACAACATCATCAAAACCAAATGGGTGTTTCGGAACAAGAAAGATGAAGACGGTGAAGTCGTACGCAACAAGACATGTCTCGTGGCCGACGGATATACTCAAGTCAAAGGTATGCACTACGGTGAGACTTATGCCCCCATCGCTAGACTTGAAGCTATTCACATTCTTCTTGCCTATGCTAATCACCATGATATCACGCTTTATCAAATGGACATTAAAAATCACCTTTTTCAATGGTGAAACTGAAGAAGAGATTTATGTTAAGCAATCACCTGGTTTTGTGAATCCTAAGAAACCTAATCATATTTACAAGCTTCGTAAATGCCTTTATTGTCTTAAGCAAGCCCCTCGTGCTTGGTACAAATGCTTAACGAAGTTTCTCATTGAAAAAGGTTTTGAAATTGGTAAAATTAATGCAACCTTGTTCACTAAGAGAGTTAATAATGAATTATTTGTGTGCCAAATCTATGTGGATGATATTATCTTTGGTTCCACTAACCCTCAATTTAGTGAAAGATTTGGAAGGTTGATGTCTGAAAAGTATGAGATGTCCATGATGTGTGAGGTGAAATTGTTTTTTGGATTGCAAATCAAGCAATCAGAAGAAGGAACGTTCATCTCTCAAACTAAGTATACCAAGGACATGATCAAGAAGTTCAACATGAAGGAGTGCAAAGGTATGAAAACTCCCATGCCAACTAGTGGACATGTTGATCTTACCAAGGAGGATGAACCGGTTGATCAAAAGGTTTATCGATTTATGATTGGTTCATTGCTATATCTGTGTGTATCTCGTCCTGATATTATGTTAGTGTTTGCATGTGTGCTCGATATCAAGCAGCACCTAAGGAGTGTCATCTTTTGGTCATGAAACGTATTCTGAGATACTTGATACAAACACCAAACTTTGGCATTTGGTATCCCAAGGGATCTTCTTTTAACCTTTTCGTCTATTCTAGTTCGAACTATGCCGGTGACAAGGTTGATAGAAAATCCACCGCGGGTACTTGTCAATTTTTGGGTAGATCTCTTGTGTCTTGGTCCTCCAAGAAGCAAAACTCGGTATCTCTATCTACTGCCGAAGCTGAGTATATTGCTGCTGGATCTTGTTGTGCGCAATTACTATGGATGACAAAAATGCTTAACGATTATGGAATCCATGTTAAAAATGTTCCAGTACTTTGTGACAATGAAAGTGCTATTAAGATTGGTCTTAATCATGTGCAACATTCTTAAACTAAGCATATTCAAGTTCGACATCATTTCATTCGTGATCATGTTGCCAAAGGAGATATTAATCTTCAGCATGTTCACACTAACAAGCAATTGGCCTATATCTTTACTAATCCACTTGATGAGAAAACTTTTTGTCACTTGAGGAGTGAGTTGAACGTCATTGATGCTTCAAACTTGAGCTAGACTCACTCGGATGCTTGCAAGGGCATGAGCCTTCTTGATACTTCCATGATATTCCTAACATGTGATCTTATGCCATGGAATTCTATGCTCCCTTGTATTGCATGTAACCGTTTGTAGGTACTTGGAAGAACTTCATTCCACGAGATTGCAACCAAGTCCAATCATAAGCAATCTTGTCTTGACCAAGTATCCACAACCCCTCTTGATGATTGAAGGAAGAAGACAACAAAAAGATATACTTGACATATACTTGATCATTACTGCAACATCTCAATAGATATCATGTCAAATGGATATACCTATTTCTCTTCCTTGCATGACTAACCTTTGTAGGTAACAAGTGTACTTGAACGAGAAGGACTGCTCCCAACTCAAGATGTTCTTTATCAACCTCGAGCATCCTCAACAAGTTCACCTACGAGCAACTTCATCAACATCACTCAAAGGTATGCACTCATATCCTTGAAAAGGCTTTACTCCAAGTCATGAGCTAAAGCTACTCAAGTGATATGAAGACATTAAAATGCTTAATCGAAAAATGGTAACCACATTTTGACCTTAACGTAGAGTATGACCTATGATCAAGTATTCTTGCTTGGCTCCTATGTCAATATACTCTAATATAGGTGACCTAGTTACCGCCCATCATCTAATTAAGAATCTTGTGTGGTTTGTCTTGATTTGCATGATCTCTCGTAACCGCTCAAATCTTCTCTAGATGATGTCCTTCGCTATTCCTTTGAAAATATTTTCTTTTGACTCTTTGAAAATAGAAACTTGGTCTATTATTCCTTTCTTTCTATTTTAGCCTCGGAGCCGTAGACTCATATATCTCAGTTCTACCAATATTGCAGACAAGTTCCACTAAAAAATTTCGGTACCACCGATTTATCTGTCTCAGAGTCACCGATTTTTTTTCTCTTATCTGTTCTTCTTTCGTTACTTCGATGATCCCTTCTTAATTCAAGCAAAACTTAGGGGGGTAACAAGCAAAACTTAGGGAGAGAAATTCTTTATTCAAGGATCCCAAGCTCAAAGGAGGAGAAGACTACTATTTGCCACAAGGGGAGAAGTTACCTTCAATGATTCCCTCAGTTCTTTTCTATGAATCCTACTTTCAATGACCCTTGTCCTCGAGGATCCCTTCCTTGTCAATGATCCATGTACCTACTCCTAAATTTGACCTTTTTGGAAATTAATGCCAAAGGGGGAGAATAACAAAGCTTCATGCTAAAGGGAGAGTTACATGCTTATGCAAAGGGGGGATATGATTAAGGGGTAGAGCAGATATCAAGCCTTTACATATATAAACAAGTTGCGAATGCCAAAGCAGGGGAGAAAAACATGTTTGGAGAATATTATTGAGCTTATTTTATTTGGTTGTTCACTTTAGAACTTTTCTCACCCTATCCAATCCCAATATCTACATGCTGAGATTCAGGGGGGAGGATGAACTACTAATTTCATATCTAAGGGGAGAAAGCTCAAAATGATCTTGGAGACATATCAATTCTAAGGATTACCATCTTCTATATGTTCTCCACATCTTGGTCCTTTTGAGTTCTATTGCCTTTGATAAGTAGAATACTCTTGTGTTTCCTAACATTGTTTTCTCAAGTGTGTTTCTACTACTAGAATGCTCAAGAGCTCAACGTAAGTATATGCATCATATCTTTGATCAAGATGATCTTTTGCTTCTTGCACATATTGTTTGCAAGAGTGCAGTCTTGAACAAGGACACATCTCATTCATATATATTTTTAGGCATATAGCCAAGATACAAATGACTCCATATATCCCTTCATCCATATGTGTGTCCATGCATTCCAAAGCAACTATCCTTTAAAGGACTTCACACATTTAGGGGGAGCAAATCTAAGTCATGTGTCTCTTAGAGTCTTCATTATATCCATGCATATCTTTATTTGGAGCTTTGATTGTATGTTGTCATCAATTACAAAAAGGGGGAGATTGAAAGCACAACATGCTCCCTTGGTGGTTTTGATAATTCATGACAACATACATTGTCTCTTGGACTAATATTTTTATCTAGTGTATTTCATATAATAGTCCATGGAGAGCTGGGTTGGCAAAAGGATTGTGAAGATTGTGGAATACTCCAAGAAGCAAGGAAATAGACTGGCCAAGCTTCCAGCAAGTGGACTCTACATTTATAGTTGTGAGAGATCACTTTGAGTCCATAGGAAAGCCAATACTATTAAAAGGGGGTAAGGTTTTGTTGGTGAACAAAATGCTCATACGTGCATAAGTGATAGTCACCAAAAACACCCACAAACTCACCCACCAAAGTTTGTCCAAAGCCAAATACATAAAATCGGTGCAACCAACATTTCCATCCCGATGCCACCGATTCTCAAGCTCACACAAACTCAACAGAACCCTAGATTTTTGGTGCAACCAATACTTCATTCGGTGGCATCGAGTTGGGCTGCCAACTTTCTGTTACGCATGTTCACAGTTTTGGTCCCTCCGAGATTGTTGGATCAGCGTCCTCGAGATTGGATATTCTGATTGTTGGTCACCTTATCGGTGCAACCGAGATTCCTATATCGGTCTCACCGAGATTCAAAAGTTGCTAACTTTTAGTCAATTTGTTACCACTGAGATTCACTCATCGGTTCCATTGAGTCTTACTTATTGGGTGTAACGATTGGATTTTTGGAGATGCCTATATATACCCCTCCACCACCACCTACTCAAAAGAGAAACACTCAGAAATATCCCATACCTATCCTATCAATTTCCTAAGAGAGAACCACCTACCCTTGTGTTGAGGTCAAGATCTTCCACTCCAACCATATGGATCTTGATTGCTAGCCTCGCCAAGTTGCTTTCCACCAATCCCATCTTTTCTACCAAGCCAAATCTATGAGGCAGTGATTGTGTGTTGAGGAGTCTATCATCTTGAAGCACAAGAGCAACGAGTTCATTGTCATTTCCGAGCCTTTTACCTTTTGGAGGGTGGTGCCTCCTAGATTGGTTAGGTGTCGCTTGGGATCCTCCTACTTCGTGTTGTGTAGTTGAACCAAGAAGTTTGGACGGGCAAGGAGATCGCCTACTTCATGAAGATCGACCCATAGTGAGGCTAGTCCTTCGTGGACGGAAGTCGTTATGGAATAGTCAACGTTGCTACTTCGTGGACCCTTATTGGTGGAGCCCTTCATGGTCTCTCGCGACCGTGACCCTACGTGGGTTGAAGACTCCATAAACGTGGACGTACGATAGCACCACCTGTCGAAACCACGGGAAAAATCCTTGCGTCTCCAATTGCATTTGATCTCCATATCTCAACTCTTTACTTCTTGTGCAATGTCTTTACTTTCCACTGCCATATTTTTTGACATCCATGAGTAGGGCATATAGACTTGCTAGTCTTGCTCAAACTCTTAAAATCTACCAACCTATTAACTTGGTAAAAGGTTAGGTTTTAATTTCCTGCTGGTAGTCTATTCACCCCACCTCTAGACACTCTTCTAGTGATCCCTCACCCGACTAGTTGCTTCTTTGAAGGACCACATATGGAGACCCCAACACTCACAGTCAAGGCAGCCGCATGCAAGGAACTGGTCTACCTTCGAGGCATCATTCCAGAGAGGGCCGAGGATCCCTCTACTCGTTACCTACCCATTAGAAAGGACGACGTCGGCGAAATTCAGAGACCGGTTCCATCTAAGGATGATGGCGTGCCCCTCAGATTCTAGACCTACTTCAGCCTCTCCGCCGATAGTCTGGTTCACAACCTGATTAAGGAATCAATGAAGCTTCGCCAGGAACTTCACCACATTCGAGACCTATTCTACAAAAACACTGACATCTTGACCCAAGGCCGTGTAGCAACCTTTGTATTCACATCACATGTTTTGGGCATGGAAAGCATGGGCATCAAGCGAGAAGGAGTCCTAGCAAGCAACCAAGTCTTCCTTCCAATTGGGCAGGACGCAGAGCACTCCACCACCTGAGTCCGAGAACCCCTAGGGTAGGATTCGTCATGTACCCCTCGTGCGAAGTTGAGTCCGTGTAATAGTTCATATGAAACCATGTGTGCTTGTTGTTTGTTTTTGTTGTTTGTGTTCCTATGCAAGACATGCTTTTTTCCTTAGGCAGCATGTAAGCATCACCATCGTCTATCTTATCTTTCGACCTTTGTTTTACCACACTTGCACTATACCACCCCCCTTAGCCACGCTTCCTCCATTATTGCCTTTCCTATCGTCTATCCCAGTTGTTTGACTTGGCTGCTCCAAACAGGATGGTGACTGCAATCCGCAATAGCTCATTCACCAACCCTAAAGCCGGAAACTCCATCCGGCAACAGGGAGTTGGTGGGACTGCTTAGGCTAAAGGACACCAGGAGAAGCCACAAGGCGACATTCCCCCTGCCACCACCTCCATCGGAGAACATGACCATAGCGGGATGATAAGGGGGTCCCACCTCTCATCTCCCACCTTTGGAAAGGAGGGCGGCGATGCTCATCGGCGCCAAAGGAGGGCACGGTGAGGGAAGCTAAGGGCGGGTATGGACCCAGCATCGTGTCGCCGGTCTCCTAGAGGTGGATGGGCGGCTGGAGGTGGTCTGGCTCATCGGCGACGAGTACCCATGGCAGAGGAAGTTCGGGAGGGGATCGTCGGTGGTACTCCTTTACCGGAATCAAACGGGGAGGAAGGGGCAGAGGTCGGAGGGACCCTACGGGCCCGATGGAGGAGAGAAGAGCGCCAGAGCGGTCCTGTGTCCCGAGATCCACGGAGCTCCGCCACGGCGGTGCCTCGGTCGATCTCGAGCACTGGTGCTCGGGGGTCTCTAACGGGGGCTCGGGACAGCCTAATGGGAGATAGAGGGAGGTTCCGGAGAGGATAGGAGGCACGGGGAGGCCCTTTTTATAGGTTCTCGATGGTCCATCGAGCTCGGGTGCGTCGGCGAGCTCGGGGCCGAGGCTAGAAGCCACGGGAGGGGACAACTGTGAGTCTGGGGCGTTCTTGGGGCTGGTCTAGGTCCAGGGGAGGGAAGAAAGAGGGAGAGGAGCGTGTGCGTGTGAGGCAGCTCACTGGCCGAGCCAAGCGGCCCTCAGCATGCGTGGGAGGAGGGAGAAAGAGGGAGAGAGAGGAGGAGGGCGACACGGTGGCGTGGTGCGGACGTCGAGGGGGGCAAGTGGCGAGAGGGGGAGGCCCGAGGCTGCCGGAGCCATGAGTGGGCAATGCTACAATGCCTGTCGGCACTATAGCATGCTCCAGAGCATGCGTATGGCATACCACGGCATGCCAACGGCGTTTTGTGCACGGCCAAAGGTGTCTAGGGGGTCTAGGGGCATCTGGGCTAGGGGAAATGGCATTGGATGCCTTGGGCGGAAGATAGAATAAGAGGAGAGGGGAGAGAGGGGTGTTTTACTGCTGTCTAGAGGGTAGAAATGTGGTTTTCGCCCCCCAATCATGGAGCTATGTCGAAGCAATGTTTACTAGAGGTAAAATACCATTGCAAAATGATGTGGTAAAAATTGGGGCTTAAGAAAAATAGACGAAGGGGGTTAAATAGGGTTTTGCCATTCTGGCAGAAGGTGTTTGATGGAGATTAGGGCAAGCCAATGGGCTTTGCTTGCCATAAGATTTTACAGGAGCAAACGGTGATTAGAACTAGGCCTGATCACGAAGTTTGAGCTTGAGTGAAGAAAGTTCACAATGTAACTTTGTGAAACCCTAGAAATCAACGGAATCTAGTTTCTATAGATCTAGTCATGCTTAGCTAATCCTCCTAATGCCCCACTTGATGTAGCTCCATTATTTGGTGATTAGAACATGTCCACAAAGTTTGGGGTCAAGGTAAGAAACTTCACAATGTAAAGTTGTTCAGAATTGAACCTGGACATGGAGGGTTTTGGAATAGTTTGCTTAATCAAAACAGTTTCGATGGAGATGAAACTTTGCAAAATCATTACCTATGACAATGTTGACTTGCTGGAATTTTCTTGGAATTTATTGAGAATACTTCTTATAGAAATATTCGAAAGCTTGATTTGGACAGAAAGGGTTTCGAGGGGCCATTATTTTAAACATGACCATGTGTTGAAACCCATATATATGGAAAATATATGTCCACTAAGTTTCCCCAAATTTTCTCAAATATTTTTGAAGCATTTAAATAATTTTTCCCTATGAAAAACCATTTCTGGTCTTAAGAAAAAGACTTTAAATAAAATATTAAAATGATCTTTAAAATTAATATTTGGTGGTTTTGGGAAGTCATAAATATAGTAGGTTTCAAATAAAGCCATTGGGGAAAAAGGATCCACCCAATTTGAGGACTTGTAGTGCAAACCTCAACTCAAGGGTTTTTGAAACCTTGAATAAATCCTTTTTGGTCAAAATAATATTTTGATAAGAATAGTTTTGGGTACTATTCACATGGCATGATCATTGGGCAAGAAGTTTGGGTCAAGGAAGATGAATATGAGAAGGGATAGAATCTAAGGGTGCCATACACAAACTCAACATAACAATCAAACAAGCAATAATTCAAACAATCATGCACTCAAAAATTGTTAATTGGTTCCAAATTTTGCAAATCCAAGCATAACAAAGTGATACAACATAGGGTGTGATAGACCTACCTCCCTTACAAGAATCTCGTCCCCGAGATTCCTAGGCTAAGCACTAACATGATAAGGGAACTCATATCTAAGGTAGTCTTCATGCTCCCAGGTTGCTTCAGCTTCAGTGTGGTTGCTCCATTGGACCTTGAAGTACTTGATGGTGCGGTTCAGGTGCAGCGCTCGGCTTCATCCAAAATGCGAAGCGACCTCTCACGATAAGTGAGATCTGGCTCAAGATCGATGGCTTGATGGTTGATGTCCTTGTAGAAGTTGGGGCGGTTGGGAACTTGGAGACACTTCTGAAGTTGTGACACGTGAAAGACGTTGTGCACCTCCAATACTTCGGAAGGTAGCTCTAGCTGGTAGGCAACTTCTCCTCATCTTGCGGTAACCTTGAAGGCACCGATGTATTTTGGTGCCAGCTTCCCTTTGACATGGAAACGGTTGGTCCCTTTGAGAGGTGTGACTCGAAGGTAGACATAATCTCCGATGTTGAGGTTTAGTTCTCGGCGGTGAGAGTCGACATAGCTCTTCTGTCTTGTCTTGGTGGTCTCAAGGCACTCTCGGACGAGTTGAACTTGCTCTTCTGCCTCACGGAGGATATCTTGTCCAAAGACCAACCCTTCTCCAGTTTCCGACCAGTTGAGAGGAGTACGGCACTTGCATCCATATAACACCTCAAATGGTGCCATCTAAAGACTCGACTGATAGCTGTTTTCGTAGGAGAACTCAGAAAACGGTAGGCAATATTCCCACTTGGCTCCATACACCAAAACACAAGCGCAGAGCATATCTTCGAGTATCTGATTTACTCGTTCTATCTGTCCACCGGTATGGGGGTGAAAAGCAGTGCTGAAGGAGAGCTTGGTTCCCATGGCTCCTTGAAACATCTTCCAGAACCTCGAGATGAATTGGGTGCCTCGGTCTGAAACGATCTCCTTAGGAACTCTGTGAAGACTCATGATACGCTCGATGTAAAGGCTGGCTAGCTTGTTACCGTCATAGGTGGTCTTGCGGGAATGAAATGGGGTACCTTGGTCAGGTGATCGACAATGACCTAAATGGAATCATATCCCTTGCTCGACCTTGGTAAGCCGGTGATGAAATCCATCCTAGCTTTGTCCCACTTCCATTCAGGCACTTTGAGAGGCTACAATAGCCCAGCAGGTCGTTGATGCTCTGCTTCGATTCTCTAGCATATGTCACACTTAGCAACGAACGTGCCTATTTCCCTCTTCATGCCATGCCACCAGAACTTTCCGTTGAGGTCTTGATACATCTTGGTTCCTCCAGGATGGATGGTGTATGGAGTGTCATGAGCTTCTGGCAAGATCAAGTCCTTGAGCTCCTCTTTGTGTGGTATGCAGATGCAATTCCCAAACCATGCAACTCCTTGTTCATCCATAGAGAATCATGGGGCCTTGCCTGCCTTGATCTTCCTCTTGATGCCTTCAATGCTCTCGTGTCCCTTCAGAGCTTCTCTGATATCATCCATCAAGGTACGCTTTGCTTCGAGGTGGGCGAGGAATACAGGTGCAAATACTTCCAAGCCAAAGCTTTCAAGCTCTTCATACAGGGAGGGTAGCCTTTCCTTAATCATAGCATTCAAGGAACAATACTTTCTGCTTAAGGCATCTGCTACCACGTTAGACTTTGCGGGGTGGTATTGAACACTGATGTCGTAATCGTTGATCAACTCCAACCATCTTCACTGCCTCATGTTCAATTCCCTTTGGGTGAAAATACTTCAAACTCTTGTGGTCTGTGGATATATCACATTGCTTCCCCAGAAGGTAATGTATGCATGTCTTCAAGGCATGAATCACGACTACCAACTCAAGATCATAAGTAGCGTAGTTCTCTTCATGAGGACGTAGTTGTCTAGATAGATATGCTACAACTCTGCCATCTTGCATCAAAACACCTCCAAGCCCGGTTCTCGGTGCATCACAATATATCACAAACTCCTTGTGAATATCGAGGGTGGCCAAAATTGGGGTTGTGGTCAATCTCTCCTTGAGCTCCTGGAAGCTGTCCTCGCACTTAGTTGTCCATTCAAACTTCTTGTACTTCTTCAAAAGCTGAGTCATGGGTCGGGAAATGCTCGAGAACCCTTCCACGAACTTGCGGTAATATCCTGCGAGTCCGAGGAAGCTCCTAACTTCCTTCATGGTGGTTGGGGATTGCCATTCAGTCACGGCTTCGATCTTGGTAGGATCCACTAACAATCCTTCGGTAGTCAACACATGACCCAAGAATCCAACTTCATGCAGGCATAATTCACACTTGCTGAACGTGGCATAAAGCTGGTGCTCTCGAAGCTTGTGTAGGACCAATGTCAAGTGTTGCTCATGCTCTTCTTTAGACTTGGAAAAAACTAGTATGTCATCGCTGAATACGACAACAAACTTGTCCAAGTAATCCATGAAGACCTTGTTCTTGAGGTACATGAAGTAGGCAGGGGCATTGGTTAACCCAAATGACATGACCGTGTATTCATATAGGCCATAGCGGGTTACAAATGTCGTCTTCGGAATGTCCTGGGGTCTGATCATCAGCTGGTAGTACCCAGTCCTCAGGTCGATCTTGGAAAACACCTTGGCTCCGTTCAGCTGATCGAATAGGTCTTCAATCTTGCGGAGTGGGCACTTGTTCTTTATTGTGACTTCATTGAGAGAATGGTAATCCACACAGAGTCAGATAGTTTCGTCCTTCTTTAGAATAGGTGATCCCCAAGGAGAGGCACTAGGGCGAATGAATCATTTTCTAAGTTGTTCTGCCAGTTGGTTCTTCAATTCAGCCAACTCTTCGGATCCCATCCTCTAGGGCTTCTTATAGATGGGCCTTGACCCGGGCATTAGCTCAATAATGAACTCAATGTTGCAGTAAGGAGGCATTCTGGGCAGCTCATCAGGAAATACATCTAGGTATTCACATACCACCGGCACTTGATCCAACTCAATTCCCAATAGACAGCTAGCCTGAGGGGCTTGAGTGGAGGCAAGGTTGGGAACATACTTCACTTCCACTCCGTGGCTGTTGGTCATGGTAACAATCCTCTTGGCACAATCTAACACGCCTTGGTGCTTGGTTAACCAGTCCATGCCTATGATCACATCCAAGCCTTCTGACTTCAGGATGATAAGGTCTACTAGGAAATCTACCGCGTTGATATTAATCTCAACTCCCTTACAACCTATCCTAGAATTCATAACTGATCCCGAGATTTGTATCAACATATGACTACCCAGGGGTGTAGGCTTCATGCCGCTCTCTAAAGCAAACTTTTGGGTGACCAAAGAATCCGAAGCTCCACAATCAAACAGTATTGTTGCTGGGGTTGAGTTGACAAGGAACATACCCAGTATGATGTTAGGGTCTTCCTGGGCTTTCTCAGCGGTGACGTGATTCAAACGACCCTTGCCATTGTTGGGATAGTTGTGGGGAGCCAGGTTCCTTGGTGGTGCTCCACGGCCTTGATCTTGGTTTGGCGCATTGGGGCGCGGTGCATCTGGCTTCTTGTTAGGACACGGCCTAGAGATGTGTCCTAGCTGACCACATCCAAAGCAAGTGACTTGCCTAGGGTTATTTTTGTAGTTCCCACCGTTGTTGTTGTTATTGTTGTAAGCTGGCCTCGGATTGGCATACTACTGAGGCTAGTAGCTCGGTCGAGGCGTAGGAGGTCTAGCCTGTTGTGGCTGATAGGTTGGCTTGGCTAGGGCTGGCTGCCAGGGGCGAGGCTTCTGGTTGTTGGAGCTACCCTTGCTGACCATCTTGCACTTCCGAGTGTCATCTATGGCACGACGCTTGTCTGTCAGCATGAGGGCCTTGTTCACTAGGTCGAAGAAAGTATGACAGTCGCAGACAATGAGTTGATACTGCAGGGTCTGTTGAAGTCCTTCCATGAAGCATTCCTTCTTGGTAGCCTCTATGTTGACATCTTCACGTGCATACCTTGACAGCATGTTGAACTTCTGCAGGTACTCCTTGACAGAGCTACTTCCTTGCTTTAGCGCTCGGAATTTCATCTTCTTGATAGCCATGATCCCAGAAGGAATGTGGGCGGTGCGGAATCCTTCTTTGAAGTCATCCCAAGTGATCACACGATCGCCTTGCATGACCTTGAATCCATCCCACCAAGCTTAGGTAGTACCTCCGAGGCAGTGAGAGGCATAAAGCACCTTCTCACGATCCTCATTGCAATGGACCAGTGCAAGGAGGTCCTCGATGGTGCAGATTCAGTGGTCAGCATCCAAGGGTTCGCCAGTCTCAGTGAAGGTTGGGGCGAATTCCTCATGAACTCAGACAGAGTGGAGCAGCCATTGCCGTTCTTGCCTTGCTGCTCGTTGTTCACAAGGACTTCAGCCATCTGCTGAATAGCAACATTTTTGGCTTGGCGTTCCTACGGGAGAACTTTGAGAAACTGAGCTATTATCATGTTCTCCGGTGGAGGTGGTGGTGGGGGAATGTCACCTTGTGGCTGCTCCTAGTGTCCTCCAGCCTGAGTAGTCCCACCAGCTCCATGTTGCTGGCTTGAGTTGTCGGCTTTAGGGTTGGCGAAGGAGCTGTTGCAGGTAGCAGTCACCATCCTGTTTGGAGCAGCCACGTCAAACAAATGGAATAGACGAGAGGAAAATTAACAATGGAAAAGCGTGCATAAGGGGGTTGGTCAAGTACAAGTGTGTTGAAACAAAGGTCGAAGGACTAGCACATATATTAAGATAAGATAGACGGTGGAGTCGCTTACAGGTTGCCTAAGGCAAAAGCATGACTTGCATTGGAACACAAATAGCAAAACAATCAACAAGCACACATGGTTTCATATGAACCATTACACGGACTTGACTTCGCATGAGGGGTACATGACTGATCCTACCCTAGGGGTTCTCGGACTCTGGTAGTGGAGTGCTCGGTCTCATAGTCACGCTCCTCTCGATCTTCCTCTTGTTCATCATCTGAACGGGCATCATTCCCCGTTGAAGGGGTCAGGGAATGAGGAGGTCCATCCCGACGACGCTTCGTCGGCGGGTTGGTTAAGAGCTCATGGTACTCCTTCGCACTCATGCGATGATGACATGTGGGTGCATGTCTAGCTGGGGGTGCTCCTCCTCGATAAGCAATAACTAGTCGTCCTTCGAGGGCTCCATCCTTCTTGATCTTGTTTGGCTTTGTCTTGGCCTAACAAAGTAGATCTCGGGTGTGGTGAAGTTCCTCCTGGCAGAGAGGCTGAAGTAGGTCTGGAAACTGAGTGGTGTGCCATCCTCCCGGGAGAGAACCAATGTCCAACTCTCTCCAAGATCATCCTTTTTGAAAGGTAGGTAGCGAGTAACTGGCTCATCAGCCATTTCTAGAACGGTATCCCAAAGGTGTAGGAGTGCTTGGCATGCAGCTGACTCGACTTCGAGTTCCATGGTATCCATCTGTGGTCCTTCAAAGATCCAACTAGTCAGGGAGTCGTTTACCTTCACGACCACATCCACGTGGTACTCCTTCGTGACCGCATCGACCCAGTGCTCGTGGTAGAGGAAAATGGGTGGTTGGCGAAACTGGCACTTCTCCAGGCTATCCCCAAGGAGTAAGGACAGCCGGATGTCACTTCTCCAGGTTTGAAGGGAGGAGAGTCAGTAGAGTGTTGTGTGAAGAATAGAAGAGGTAAATAGTGTAGAATTCCTATGTACAGGTGCTAGGTGTAGTTTTGAAAGCGGTTTTTATCCTAACTAATGTCCATGCTAACTAAGGGCTTCCTACAGTTGGGATGGCTCTAATACCAGTTCTGTGGGGACCTCGACTCATAAGTCGTGATCACTGAATGCACGTGTACAGTGATTCGAAAGATCAATGCTCACTGAACACACGGAAGCTGAATAACAAGAGTCTTACATCCACATTTAGCGTCTTACACAAATAAAGACCATGAAGGTCTAGTCTTACATAGAGAGGGCCACAAGAGCCAAACACTTAAACTTAACAAGCAGCGGATATCTTGATTGAAAGCGTGAACCCATGCCATCTGCCTTAAACCTACTAGCATTCTGACTAGGAAGCATCCTAGTTCGCATGTTCGTCACCAATGAACTCTTCACCATACTCCTATTCTTTCATGTCTGGCCAATTAAATAACCACTGGCAAGCCAATGAGTACTTTTAATGTACTCGCAAGCAACCCAAGGTGGAACAAGGTATAATAATGCATGGTATAGCACTAAGTAGGTAGTTTGCAGAAAGCTAATTTTGTATGCAATGACATGATCAAGTAACCTTGACTAAGAATGCATCACTTCTTAACAGGTACTCGTGTGATCAAGATTCAGTTATCATCATATAAGGGTGGTTGAACATCCCATGTTCACCATCGAGCCAAGTCATTGTACTTAGCTCAAGTATCGCCATTGTCTCCATCACACACACACACACCATGTTTGCGAAAACATCCAGCCGTAGTTTAAGAAGGACCTCCAACTGTCCATGACTGCGGACACGGCTATTCGAATATTTTTACAATCTGCACAGGTTGCACACTTTACCCACAAGACTCGGGGAACTTCCGTGTCATCCACCACTCACGGCATATAACATAACCGAGGTAAGCACCCGAACAATGTCTTTCCCCTGGCGATACTAAACAAAGAGTCCACTCAATTGATACCCAGCTCACATGATGTACATCACTCGTAGCATCCATGCATGGACCAACAGTGTGCCCGGTGCCTGTGAAGACAATGCATGATCGTCCATACCGGCACGACCCCATATCGAGAGTGACCATGCCACTCCCACCACTAGTAATGCGGGCTCCTTGCCAGTTCCCACCAAAATAATCAATAGAGCCCTGTCCCATAAGGGGTATCGTGGTTGCGCATGTAAGGTTGGGATGGTCAACAGACCTGAAATCTAATCCATTTTTGAAAACACACACACTCACTTGCTCTCGTACACCACTTCTTCCTCAAGTGGTTACACAACTCATCATCATCTCGCTCGGGCATTAGTGGCACCTGACGGGGTTTTCAAAAATTCTTTGAAAATACTTTTGTTTCTCTCACCATGCATAAACCCGATCCCACTTGCGTAGCATATACCATCAACCTACCTACTCCCAACCACACAACCGTCATAAAGAGGTAGGGTCACGCATGATGCAAGTATCAACAAGAAGTATTGGGGATATCCCACCAAAGTGGACATCACATCATCATGATCAATAGAACGTAATATAGTGCTATACGGCCTGCAATAAAAAGGGTTCATAGTCATGCTCAACGGGTTGCTTGCCTGGCTCAACAAAGTCTTCGGGGTCTTCAATGTCTTCGGTTCCAACTCCCTTGTCAAAAGCGCAATCTATCGTCGCGATAAACAACGACAATCATAAGCATCAGACAAAAAAAGAGCACACAAAGCTACCATAAAAATTCTACCCTATCCTGATAAATACTAATAACTATACTAAAAATATTTGTCTAAGGTTTTGCTGCGAAAACATTTTTGAGAGCTATTTAAACAGAGGCAAAAGGATGCCTAAAATAGGTTTTGAATTAAAATAGTACATAAAATGTTTTCAATTTTTTTTCACAAATGGCACTATTAAATTCTACTCCCTCCGTAAATTAATATAAGAGTGTTTAGATCACTACTTTAGTGATCTAAATGCTCTTATAAAAGATTACAGAGGGAGTACATATTATTCTAAGATATTAGGTGAAAAATTATTTGGCATTGGATTTTTCTTTTGATGTGAGGGGTTTTTGGAAATCACAACAGAAAAGAAAAAGGGGAAAGGGCACTGTGCCCTGGGCCAAATGCCCAGCCGCACTTGGCCAACCGGCTAGGCCGGCCCAGGAGAGCAGCGTCACGCATGCGGCCAGCTTTGAACCTGACGCACAGGCCCTAGCGTTAGTGAGAGAGAGAGAGGTGTGGGGATGATAGGGGGGTCCAACCTATCATCTCCCACCTGTGGATAGGAGGGTGGCGACGCTCACCGACGGTGGAGGAGGGCACAACGAGGGAATCAGAGGGCAGCGATGGACCCAACGTCAAGCCACCAGTCTCCTAAAGGTGGAAGGGCGGCCGAAGGTGGTCTGGCTCATTGGCAACGAGCACCTACAGCGGAGGAGGTTCAAGAGGGGATCGCCGGCAGTACTCCTTTATCGGAATTTGACGGAGAGGGGGGAGAGGTCGGAGGGACCCTACGGGACCGATGGAGGAGAGAAGAGCACCGGAGTGGGCTTGTGTCCCGATATCGACGAAGCTCTGCCGTGGCGGCTCCTTAGTCGATCTCGAGCACTGGTGCTCGGGGAGCTCCAATGGGGGCTCGAGACGGCCTAATGGGAGAGAGAGGGAGGTTCCAGAGAGGAGAGGAGGCGTGGGGAGGCCCTTTTTATAGGTTCCCGGTGGTCCATCGAGATTGGGTGCGCCGGCAAGCTCGGGACCAAGGCCAGAGGCCACGAGAGGGGACGGGGTGAGTCTGGGGTGTTCCTGGGGCTGGTCTAGGTCCAGGGGAGGGAAGAGAGAGGGAGAGGAGCACGCGCGTGTGAGGCAGCTCACTGGCCGACCCGGGCGACGCTCAGCATGCACGGGGGGAGGGAGAAAGAGGGGGAGAGAGGCGAGAGGAGGGGGGCCAACACGATGGCATGGTGCGGACACCGAGGGCGGCCAAGTGGCGAGAGGGGGAGGTCCGAGGCCACCGGAGCCAAGCAGTGAGCAGTGGCTACAGTGCCTGTCGGCACTGTAGAATGCTCCAGAGCACGCCTATGGCATGCCATGGCATGCCAATTGCATTTTGTACGCGTCCAAATGTGTCTAGGGGGTCTAGGGGCATCTAGGCTAGGGGAAATGGCATTGGATGCCCTGGGATGAAGATAGAATATGAGGAGAGGGGAGAGAGGGGTGTTTTACTGTTGTCCATAGGGTAGAATTGGGGTTTTCACCCCCAATCATGGAGTTGTGGCCAAGCAATGTTTACTGGAGGTAAAGTAGCATTGCAAAATGATGTGGTAAAAATTTGGGCTCAAGAAAAATAGAGGAAGGGGGTCAAACAGGGTTTTTGCCATTCTGGCAAAAGGTGTTTGATGGAGATTCGGGCAAGCAGCTGGGATTTGATTGCCATAAGATTTGACAGGAGCAAAAGGTGATTAGAACTAGGCCTGATCACCAAGTTTGAGCTTGATTGAAGAAAGTTCACAATGTAACTTTGTGAAACCCTAGAAATTAACTTTCTGCTAGTCCCCTTGATACACCACTTGGTTTAGCACCATTATTTGGTGATTAGAACATGTCCACAAAGTTTGGGGTCAAGGGAAGAAACTTCACAATGTAAAGTTGTTCAAATTTGAACCTGGACAGGGAGGGTTTTGGAATAGCTTGCTAAATCAAAACAATTTGGTTTCAGATGAAACTTTGCAAAATCATTACCTATGACAATGTTGACTTGCTGGAATGTTTTTGGAATTTATTGAGAATATTCCTGATAGAGATATTTCAAAAGTTTCATTTGGACAGATAGGGTTTTGAGGGGTTTTGCCCATTATTTTGAACATGACCATGTGTTGAAACTCATATATATGGAAAATATATGTCCACTGAGTTTCCAAAGATTTTCTTAAATATTTTGAAAGCATTTAAATAATTGTTCCCTATTAAAAACCATTTCTGGTCTTCAGAAAAAGCCTTTAAATAAAATATTAAAATAATGTTTAAAAATAATATTTGGTGGTTTTGGGAAGTCATAAATATAGTAGGTTTCAAATAAAGCCTTTGGGGAAAAAGGATCCACCCAATTTGAGGACTTGCAGTGCAAACCTCAACTCATGGGTTTTTGAAAACCTAATTTGAATAATTCCTTTTTGGTCAAAATAATATTTTGATAAAAATATTTTTGGGTACTATTCACATGGCATGATCATTGGGCAAGAAGTTTGGGTCAAGGAAGATGAATATGAGAAGGGATAGAATCTAAGAGTGCCATACACAAACTCAATATAACAAGCAAACAAGCAATAATTCAAACAAGCATGCACTCAAAAACTTTTAATTGGTTCCAAATTTTGCAAATCCAAGCATAACAAAGTGATACAACATAGGGTGTGACAGAACCCAGCTCCCCGCAACCAGCCAAACAATGGCAAGGATCGTGTGAATCACATCACCGCTGAGCAAGCCCAGGAAGACCCGGACGTGATAATGGGTACGTTCCTCATCAACTCAACCCCCGCAACCGTACTATTTGATTGTGGAGCTTCACATTCTCTTTTACTCAAAAGTTTGAATTTTTTTAGAAATAGCACCATCTTTACGGCAATTTTGAAAAAAAGTGTACGTTTTAAAAAAAATCAGTTTTAACACCCTGTTGGCCTTCTCTGGGCCGACCAGGAAGCATTCAGTCGGCCCTGGGCCGAAACCTGGCTGTCGGCCAGGCCCAGGCCGATGGCCCACCTATCAGCCAGGTGGAGGCCGACAACTCCCCAGATAAGGCTGCGTCGGCCGGCTCCCTTCTTCCTCCTTCTTCCTTTTTTCTCTTTTATTAGGCCGAAATCACCCCCCTTGATCTCCCAATCCCTCCACTCATTTTCTGTTTGAATCCGATGACTTGGTAGACCGTGTGTTCCTCCCCCGCCCTACGGTTTTATTTTCTGCAATGGTGTACTGGTTTGCTCATGTGGAGTAGAAGATGGTGTGGTGGTGGAGCTTGCAATGGTGAGAAGGTGGAGTGGTGTAGAGGATGAAGAAGGTGGAGAGGAAGAAGGAGTGCACTCACGCATCGAAGGTATAAATTTTTTGCTGTTAATTTTGGTTATTTTTGTTATTTTTGTAATGTACGTACAAATAGTTTATGTTATTTTTAGTAGCGTAGTTATTTTAGGTTACTTGTGTTAGTGTAGTGATTTTAGTGTAGCCATATTAATGTAGTTTTAGTTAGTGTAGTCATATTAGTATAGGGTTTTAGTTTTTGTTTTCGTAGTATAGGTTTAGTTAGTTTAGTCATAGTAGTGTCGGTTAATTTTTGTGTAGCTCATTTTAATGTAGGGTTTTTTAGGTACATTACAGTGTACGTTTTATTTTAGTGTCAATATATTCGTTGCGAATAATGAGAAGCTGGCATTGTCTGACCAGGTTAAAATGTCTGAATCCGTAAATCTGACTGTGTATTACGGCCCTGGTACTGTTCGATATAATGATTTGGGGGTTGATCTTAGCGAGTTTAAAACAGGCGAGATGACACTTTCAGACCCGGACAGACTGGACATTAGGTAGTTGAAGCACTGGTTGACTACTAGTTTTGGCCTCAATCCTGAAGTTTGTTCCGTCAGTATTCATGCCTTGTGGACCAAATCCTGTAAAAATGTCAAGTGGGATTTGATTCCGATAGATAGGAGCCATCATTGGTTGTCTCTGTTAATTTGTTGCAGAGACCAAAGAATCCATCCATATGCCCTAGTGCAACCAGTGGCGAAGGAGGAGAACATCGTACCGCCAACCGTGGGGTATGATCCAGGCCAGAGTAGTCAAGTGGCTAACGAGATTTATGTATCTGGGTCACAGCCACCGGATGTGAATGATACTCAAGCCGACAATGAGTCAGATTATGTTAATGCTGGTCAGAGTATTCAATCGGTAGTATTAGCTGCCTCTGGTGTTGCTGATGGGGACGAGGAAGGCGAGGAAATGTGGAGGGTGATGGAGGAAGAGGACGAGGATGGGATTGCAGAGGAACTTGATTCTGAAAATTCCGAGGATGAGGAGGAGGTACCAATTCCTGCTGCATGGGAGCAGGACATATCCGCCGGCTTTACTGTCAACGATGGCCATTAGACTCCATGGCAATATAATCTGAACCAAGTCCAGATCGGGGCTATGTTTGACACAAAGAAGAAATTGAAGTATGCGATGATAAAGTGGGCTATGTCTACCCAGAGGGTTTTTCGGACACACATGTCTAGTCCAATGAAATATACCATGAAGTCTGCTGAATCAGGTTGTCCTGCGAAGGTGCACGCCCACGTGCCAAAGTATCACATCCACTGGGTTGTGAAAAATGTTGTACCGCATAATTGTGTTAGAAAAACATATAGGCTCATCATCCAAACCTTACTTCAACTCTCATAGCGCAACTCATGTATACTGAGATGGTGACGAAGAAAGATATGGAAGCAAAGCACATCTAGACTGTAGTGAAGCTCAGATGAAAGTATGACATTCCATATGGGAAGGCTTGGAGAGCTAAGCAAAAGGCTATTGAGGAGAGGTTTGGGACGTTCTTCGACTCCTATGATAATGTTGTGCATCTCCTTGACATACTGAAGGAGAGGAATCCCGACACTTATGTTAACATTCAGCACACGAGGTTGGAAAGCATACCTGACTACAAGGTGTTGAAACAAGTATTCTTCTCTTTCGATATGTGCATTGAAGCTTTCAGGCATTGTCCTCCTGTGATGTTTGTGGATGGTACATTCCTGACTGGTTAGTACAAAGGGCAAATCCTGACTGCTATTGGTGTGGTCAGGAACAACCAAATC
Source organism: Hordeum marinum (assembly GCA_022496015.1). Lineage (NCBI taxonomy): Eukaryota > Viridiplantae > Streptophyta > Magnoliopsida > Poales > Poaceae > Hordeum > Hordeum marinum. The sequence goes on along the minus strand of CM039674.1, from coordinate 208,832,930 downwards.
ATGCCACTAGCCATGGCATTTGTGAAGGGTGAGAACTTTCTGAGTTGGGTATGGTTCTTCTGTCAAATTAAAATTGCGATCGTGAAGGACAGACCCAATGAGTGTCTTATTCATGATAGACATCCCCGTATATTGAAGGCCGTGAAGACACTGAGTAATCCAACTGCTAACGAGCCAACACCTTGGAAGGACTTGCAAAGCCGGTGGTGCATGCGCCATCTTGGTGCTAATTTTTTCTCACAGTTCAAGAACAAACGGTTGATGAACTTGTTCAAGAAGTTATGCAAGCAGAACCAGCGGCGAAAATACGATTTTATTTGGTCCAAACTAGATGAGTTCACTAAGACGCAGGTCGTTGCTAGGAAGAAAATGGAAAAAGACCAAGTTAAATTAACAGCACTCATTGCGGAGATGGAGGGGCCGGTTGGTCTTTGTGACTTGCCAGCAATTGACCCTCCTAATATGAAGCAAAAGAAGGGCAGGGCAATAAAGAATTTTTCTGAGTGGATAGAGAAAGAGCCTCCAGTGAATTGGTCTTTGCTGCATGACACCCATGGAGCTAGGTATGGCCACATGACAACCAATCTTGCAGAGATCTATAACTTTGTTCTCAGAGGGAATAGAGCATTGCCACTGACAGCTATTGTGGAGGGTGTATTCCATGGCACTGTGAGGTATTTCAGAGAAGGCATGAGTTGGCAAGGAGCATATTGAAGATAATCAGAACACTCCTTACTGCAGTCGTGTCATGGAGTATATGGCTGATAAGATAAAGAAAGCCAAGAAGCACACCGTCACACTCATAGGTAATCAAGAAAGGAGGTATGAGGTTCAGCTTCCTACTGATGGTTTCGGTTCTGGAAATGAGGTGAGGACGCATGAGGTTACAATTGGAGCAGAATTTTATCCAACTTGTGAGTGTACATGCAACAAGCCACAGTTGTGGCACCTGCCTTGCTCACATGTGTTGGCTGCCTGTGGCCAGATTCAGTTGGACGCTATGTCCTTCGTGTCTCCTTACTATTCAAAGGAGGCAGTACTCAATGTCTGGACAGGTGAGATGACAGGGTTTAGAGTCGTCGGCAATTTCAACAAGGTAAACGATGCTGATAGAGTATACTTCCCGGATCCTGCACTATGGCAAACTAGCTGGGGCAGGCATAAGGTAAAGCGCATTCGAAACGATATGGACCAATCTGAAGTAGGTGGAGCAACCAGGCAATGTTTGCTCTGTGCGGCGTATGGTCATAGGATGAAATATTGCCCCACACTAAAGAAAGACGGTGCTTTCACATCAACGAGTGCTTCCGCATCGACGACTGCAACAACAGTTGCAAGAGGAGGTCCTGGCAGGCGTGGTGGACGTGGCTCTCGAGGCCGAAGGGGCGGACGAGGAATGAATAACTCAGAAGCTACATAATCTGTGGGACTATGTTTGTATTTGTAATATGTGGGACTATGTTTTTAATTTGTAATATGTGGGACTATGTTTATAATTTGTAATATGTCGGACTATGTTTTTATTTTTAATATGTGTGCACTATGTTTTATTTGTAATATGTGAGACTATGTTTTTATGCCTTTCGGATACTAATTTTTATTTTTAGTGCGCCCCTTTCTATGTTATATTTTCTAATATGTTTGTACTATGTTCTCATTGTAGATATGGCTTCATATCAGATGCTTAATAGTGATATCGATAGAGGGCACCGAGCCGCAATTACGGAATCAGGCACGAACTTAGACGTGTTGATCACTCGCACCGTAAAGTCTAATTGGATGATACACCCTGCATGGGTTGATAGGTATGTGTCGGTACAATCACGTAGCACGTTTGTCATCGTTTTGATAGTAGCTAATTGTAAGCTACATTTTGTTTATTTTGTAGGCCGAATTGGGATAGACTTCTACCCTTGGCACGACTGGTTGAGGGTACATTGGATGAGTGGGTTGATCACCCAGACTTGGATGATGTGGGCGAACCAATGCAGCTGCATAAGAGGCCAGTATCACGCATCACTTAGGACACGTCACTCCTTAGCTGCTTAGTAGATAGATGGAGACCAGAGACACATACGTTCCACTTTCCATGGGGAGAGATGGCTCCTACTTTACATGATGTGTCTTACTTGTTGGGATTACCTCTCGCCGGTGCTGCCATAGGACCTTTAGAGGTAGAAGATGGTTGGCTAGCATCTATGCATGCCCGTTTTCTGGCTGCGGTGCCAACAACCACCGCACTAGAAAACGATCGGCACAGGCCTCTTTTCAGGTGGTTGAGCCAGTTTCAGATTGTTGCCTTAGGATATCCCACTTATCAATTGTCAGAGGCACAGATTGACCGGTCCCTAGAGGCATATATTATGTGGTTGTTTGGCAAGACTATGTTCATAGAGAACCACGTGACCACTGTAGATGCATGATTGATCGGCATTGCACGAGAGATAGCTGAGGCACGTTCCCCTAAGAACATTGCGCGAAGGAGTTTTGGTTCTGCCGTGTTAGCAGCTACGTACAGAGGCCTCTGCAAAGCTTGCCAGTTGAGGTCTAGGAAATCTGGTCTTCTCGGATGTCCACTTCTGTTGCACCTTTGGTCTTATGAGAGATTCCCCATTGGTCGACCCTACGTTAGCGTTGACAAACCTTTCGGTAAGGAGGACATTGCTAGACATTACGTGCCTTCTATCGGTGACTTACCTACTGTGGGATCTGTTTGGGCAGGGAGAGAGGTATTTTCATTATTAACAATATGAATTAGTAATGTTTATTTCTCGCTATTCAATATTACGTACTAATGTTTATTGTGATGTGCAGAGACAGTTTACGCCTAGCCAGGTGAGGGGCTGCTACCCCTCCTTCACGGTGAAGTTTGGTAGTCTGCACGAGGATCAGGTTATATGGGAACCGTACACCCGTAAGGCTATTTCAGATAGATACCCAGGCGGGATTTCTGGAAACTGCACTAGAGATAAGCATTACTAGATGACCAAGGCCAAGCTAGTCTTCGATGTGACAATTGAGGAGATGGCTATCAATAGGGTGATGAGATAGTTCGGTCTGTTCCAAGAGCCTGACATTCCGGTTATTTCACGATTACCAGATCACGTGCACAAGTAAGTAATACTACTTTGGTTCTCATCTCTGCATTAATAGGTTATTGAGACCATTCGGAGTACTTATAGCTAATCATGTAACGTGCATTTCAATCTCAGGTATACTCGCAGTGGAGGAAACAAGTCCCATACTTCTTGGGTTCGCGATATCAGACCTTACCTCGAGGAATGGAATACTGCCCTGACAAATATATGGGATGAAGTTTGTGTCTTCGACTGGGACACGTACGGGTTGTATCTCAGGCATTACAGACAGACCACAAGGATCTACTTGGTTCCATCATCTGCTCCGGAACATATCCCAGTTCCTCTCGCTAGCGATCTCTTCCCAACTTCCTCACTAGTGGGAACCAGAGACCACGCGATATGTCCTCAGTTTGTCTCACATCCTACGTTTTCCCTATACATGAACATGTACAATTGGTTAACTTTCTACGTACAGGGTGAATTGGGAACTCAGGTGCTAGAGGAGGTTACCGCTTTGGTCGACCGTGTTGACAGAGGAGAAAATATCCCACTGAGAGAGCAAGCAACACTGTTGAAGAGTCCTCAAGCGAAGATACGCGGGTTCATCGCAGCTGTTACATGTAGGCGATCTTCCGATGTTGTCGACACTCGTGCGGCACATCGTCCGCCACGCCCCTCTCTGCAGCGTTCAGAACCACGGCCTTCACAGCCAGGGAGCTCCTCTTGGCACCAGGCAGCTCTTTCACAGCCTGGGGGCTCCTCCTGGCAGCATGCACCTGCTTCACAGCCGGGGGCTCCTCCTGGCAGCAACCACCTACTTCACAGCCAGGGAGCTCCTCCTGGCAGCAGGCACCTCCTTCACAGCCTGGGGGCTCCTCCTGCCAGCTGCCACCAACTTCACAGCCTGGCGGCTACTCCTGGCAGCAGCCACCTACTTCACAGCCTGGCGGCTACTCCTGGCAGCAGCCACCTACTTCACAGCCCGGGGGCTATTTCTACCAGCAGCCACCTCCTTCGCAGGCCGCTAACTCTGCCTGGCTTCACCAGATGGACCTAGGTAACCAAACTTCATACATTCTTGTGCAAAATGTAGTCTCGTAAGTCATTTCTTACATGTTTAAATCACCAGCAGGCGGCAGCCAGTCGCAGCCGTTTATGGCTTTAGTTCAGTCACCTATATTTACTGGTCCTGGTTCGTACATACCTGGTGACGACGAGGACGATGATCGTGCTGCATGCACCTACGGTATCTCGGAGATAGTTCTTGCCACTCCACCACCACCATCGACGTAGGAGACACGACACCGACGGACGAGCTGTTCTATGGTCGTGGTCATCGTGACACTCGTCCACCGCCTCTGCGCTTATCGCCTTCCGGTCCACGTCCCAGGAAGCCGAAGATTCGTCGCAAGCCCCAGGAGTGATATGGTCATCTACGGACGAGACATGACTATGTATTTATGTATGAGCCATATGTAGCCTTTATGTATCAGACACATTCATGTATTTGACATGCTTAGCCTCTATGTATCGGACATATTTATCCTATATGTATTTGACATATTTATTCAGTCTGGAGAGAGAACAATAGCAACACAAACCAAATCAGTCGACATCAATTGCACATTACAAGTGAATTAAACGTTACAACTTAATTAAACCGCACTACATAGAACAACACTACAGAACATAGTACTACATGGAAACATAGTATTACATGAATGCATCATGATCATCCTCCGTCGATGCGGAGCTCTTCCCCTTCGTCAATGTAGAACTATTGCCCTTCGACGATGCGTTGGTCTTCACCTTGGTACTCGGCATGAAGACGTCGTCTTCATCCTCCGTCGCTAAAGAACTTTTCCACTTCATCGATGTAGAACTCCTGCCCTTTGTCGATTTAGAACTCCTTCGATGCAGAACTCTTCACCTTGCTGCTCGGCATGAAGAGGTCGTCCTCATCCTCACTTTCTGCTGACCATAAACCTGAATTATTCATAGCAATCCTGAGATAAGCATCACCCTTGTGCAGTTGCTTTTTCCATCTGGCGTGCAACCTCAGAAGTTCTTTCCGTATCTCCTCAAAAGTCCCGGGAGGCCACCCAGCCCTAGCTAATTGGTGAGACAACTCATTCATTATCAAGTCACTGCTAATGAGTTCCTCCCATGGTACTTCTCTGTCATTCATCTTGAAATTGGTAGCTAGACGAAGAAGACGGTCGGACATACCCTTGTGAAAACTACGGTCAAAAGGATAGTGAGGATGAGGAGGATGAGACATCTCCACGAAAGAATGGCGAGAGCGGAAGGAATGATGCAGGAGCGACAGGGAAAGGAAGGGCCTGCTCACCCTCCTTACTGCGAATGTAGTTATATAGGCGGGAGACAAAGTGGCGGGAGAGGAAGTGGCGGGAGAGGAACTGGCAGGAGAGGAACTGGCGGGAGAGGAACTAGCGGGAGAGTAAGTGGTGGGAGAGGAAGTGGCGGGAGAGGAACTGGCAGTAGAGGAACTGGCGGGAGACGATCTGGCGGTACATCTTACTGAAATTAAGATACAATGTGCTGAAATTAAGATACATCTTGCTGAAATTAAGATACAACTTTCTGAAATTGAGTTACTGCAATCTAAATCTATTGGGTCCAACGTGGATATTTTCCTTTTCCATCTCCAGCTTCTTCTGTTGCCTAGGCTGCATGAGCCCTTTCTTTCTTTCTCTACCTCTCAGCTTCACGGGCCTCCTCTCGCTGCCGGTAGACCTCCGCCAGTCGAAGTTGGTTTTCTTGGTTTTCTTCTTCATCTCAACAAGAGAAGCCCTCTGCTCCACACAGTGCTCTTGCCAAGCTCTCTCCTGCTCTGCTTTCTCCTCTACTGCCGCCTTCTCGCGACGCTCCTCCACGTCCAAACTTGCCCATGCTCGATGACTTCTTTCAGGAATCTCAGTCACTGCCCAGTCTGACATTTTCGTGTCTATCCAACGATAGTACTGGCACATTGGCGGAGGAGACTACAAAAGAAACGCAAATATAACAAATCAAATCAACAGCAATATGAACAACATGTTTATTCTATGTGACTGAAACTTACCGGAGGCGTGATGTATGGTGAAGGACCAACGGGTGGATCTTCCTCATAATTAGCGCACATGAAAAACTTCATGCCCAACCAATCTGAAAAATCCGTCACCTCCTTCACCTTGCAGAGATCACCACACCAACAACGAATTGCTTCCACCCCCTGAGGCAGCTTCGCACTCTTCCATTTGCTAGGCCTAATGCTTTATTCCGAAGAAGGCAAACTCATAATGACTACTGCGCTGGTTTTTTGAGTGTTGGTGGCTGATGGAGGAAGGCAGATACAATGCCTCCTTCTATAGGCAGATGACAACCGCAATGGCAGGAAATCGGGCGGGAGAGAATGGCGGGACAGAGAATGGCGGGAGAGAATGGCAGGAGAAAATGGCGGGATAGAATGGCGGGTGAAATTGGCGGAAAATAAAAACGACAATAGTACGGCTTGCTGAAATTAAGATACATCTTGCTGAAATTAAGATACAACTTGCTGAAATAGAGTTACAAAAATATAAATCTACTGAGTCCAACGTGGATATTTTCCTTCTCCATCTCTAGGTTCTTCTGCTGCCTGGGCTACACGAGACCTTTCTTTCTTTCTCACTATGGCAGATAGCTGAAAACAATAGCTAGCTCCTATTCACGCTGTTTGAATGTTATGAGCACCAAATTGTTGACTTCGATAGACGATGCCAGCAGAAAATTTCCGATACCTTCCTTCTTCAAAACCATTCGAACGCCCAAGCCAATGATGTAGGAACAAGGAATGCTCAAAAATATATCATCATCTTCTGAATCCAAAGTAATTTCAAGAAGTAAAGAACCAGTCCTTGGAATAGCCACAAATTCCATCAAACTCCTCACAACCATGGTAGGAATAACCTGACAGAAACAAGCAACTTATATGATCCATCTTATGAACCAGCAAATAACAAACAAATAATAAAAAATAGAAACCAAAGTTTACCATATGTTGGGAAATAGCGTTCATGCGATCCATCCTATGAACGGAAGGAGTACACAGTATGTAGTTGTCATCAAAGAGCTGTCGCGACATGACATGCATTTGATGATAATTCAGAGTGACACCACGACTATAAAACAGCTGTCAACAAGTTCCCTCTGAGTTTCACTCAGATCCTCAAGAGCTACAAAAAAATTACTTCAATTACTGACATGAACCGCAAAAAGTATAAGCTCAATCAAATATGAAAATCTGTCAAACATAAAACTTACCAACATGGGGTAAAGGAAACAACATAACACCATCCCGATGAAATTCGATACTAATATATGTTCCATAGTGCTCAAGCATAACAGTCATCATGTCACTGTGGCAGAGACCATAATCATTCACGAGTTCCTCCCACGAAGGACCATGGAATTTACTGCTCATCCTACCATGTGTAAGTATAACATGGTATAACTTACCCTTAGTGTTGTGCAGAGCAAGATCAATATCAGTGTCACCCCTCCCAATAGCTAAAGCTCTGCAGTCCTCAATGTACCGAGCAAGATGTGATCTAACACTGCACGGAACATACTACAACAAGAATGGAAGCAAGGATCATAAACTTATAAACAAAGGCATTCGAATATGCCATAGTTAGATAATGAAGACATCGAATCTTACAACACGTCTTGCACATCGACGATCCAGCACCACAGTAAGTACGGACGCACCGGAATCAATGGCAACACAAGGGCCACCTGGAGCGCGGCAAAATGGGCAAGCCATTACCTGCAGACGGACGGTGACAAATATTAACTAAATCCACTACCGACTTGATAGTTCTCATTCCATTGAGTTGGAAGCAAAAAATATACCGTAGGCCGGTGGAGAACGCCCTAATCTATTAATTAAGCGGGTAGGATAACAAAATGGGTGTTCTAGCGAGGAGATCGGTGAGTCGGTGGAACCATCGGAGAGCAAGGGTAGTGAGAGGGGAAGAGGGGAAGGGTGAGGGTGAAATGACTGGTCAGAGGAGGAAGAAAAGAGGGTCGGTGCTTAGCCAGGGGCCAGTCGGCCTCCGATTGGCCGACAGGTGCCTTTGGGCCTACCCCAGGCTGACAGGCCTATCTCCAAGCCTCTGATTGGCCGACAGGATCCTTTCAGCCTACGGATGGCTGACAGGTCTCCGGTCGGCCTGGTGGTGGCCGACAGGTCCCTGCTCAGACGGCTATTGGCCGATAGGGTACTAGTATTGAAATTTTTCCAACTCATGCACCTGTTTTCAAAATTGGTACAAAATCCATACTAGTTTTGAAAAAAAAATCCAAAGTTTGCACTAGAGAGTGGTATGAAGCCTACACCCTTGGGTAGTTATATGATAATACAAACCCCGGGTTCGGTTATGAAGTCCAAGATAGGATGTAAGGGAGTTGAGATTATCATCAACGGGGTAGACTTCCTAGCAGACCTCATAGTTCTAGATTCACCAGGGTTGGACGTCATCCTTGGCATGAATTGGTTGACCAAGAACCAAGGCTACTTGGACTATGCCAAGAGGATCGCTACCATAACCAATAGACAAGGAGTGGAATTCAAGTATGTTCCCAACCCTGCCTCCACTCGAGCCCCTCAGGTTAATTGTCTGTCGGGAATTGAGTTGGATCAACTGCCAGTGGTATGTGAATACCCTGATGTTTTCTTGATGAGCTGCCCAGAATGCCTCCTGACCGTGACATTGAGTTCATCATTGAGCTAATACCTAGATCAGGTCCCATCTACAAGAAGCCCTATAGAATGGGATCCGAAGAGTTGGCTGAATTGAAGAAGCAACTGGTATAGCAGCTCAGGAAAGGATCCATTTGCCCTAGTGCCTCTCCCTGGGATCACCTGTTCTATTTGTGTCAAAGAGGGACGAAACTATCCGACTCGGTGCCGATTACCGTTCTCTCAATGAGGTCACAATAAATAACAAATATCCACTCCCCAAGATTGAAGACCTGTTCGATCAGCTGAATGGAGCTAAGGTGTTTTCCAAGATCGACCTCGGGCCTAGGTACTACCAGTTGAAGATCAGACCCCAAGACATTATGAAGACGGTATTTGTAACCCGGTACTGCCTGTATGAATACACCATCATGCCATTTGGATTAACCAATGCCCCTACCTACTTTATGTAGCTCATCAACAAAGTTTTCATGGAGTACTTGGATAAGTTTGTTGTCGTCTTCATTGATGACGTACTCATGTTTTTCAAGTCTGAAGAAGAGCATGAGCAACACTTGAGATTTGTCCTAGACAAGCTTCAAGAGCACCAGCTTTATGCCAAGTTCAACAACTGTGAATTCTGGCTACATGAAGTTGGGTTCTTGGGTCATGTGTTGATTGTAGAAGGATTGTCAGTGGATCCTGATGAGGACATGACTACCTTCGATACGACAAAAAATATTTCATATGTGCATATTTGTGAGGTGATTTCTTATAATAATTATGAAATAATTTATTTATGTTATCTGGAACAAAAATACTTCACCTATTTTTATTTTATGCCTAAATGCAGAATGGCCGAACACTTGTATGAACCACGTGTGATGACAAAGGGGGAGGAAATGGTTGGATGCTATTCAAGAGGTCCTCTCACATTAAAGGAAATAATTAGGTGTTGTTCAAGAAGTTCTATCACGTCACTTTGAGCCAAAGAGAAGATAGAGTCCAAATCTCTCACGTTCTGGACTCAGATTCGGACTGTACAGACACACCTGTCTCAAAATGCCAACAACTTTTTCATACGGACTCAGAATTGGGTGATTCTTCTTTTTATGGAAACTAGACTTTACATACGTTCCAGCCCAGTTGGAATCACCTTAAAATTTGTCCGGATCGTGAAGATATCGACGAAAAAATCTGACGTTGCATAGAATCCGAGTCAAACTACAAGTTCGAAGGTGTTGCATCACCTCCACTTGGGCCCATGGGCCTTGTACGACCTAGGGTTGGTTTTAGGGTGTCTTGGGACGTCCTCCCACCTCCTTGGCCGCCACCCCTTGCTCCTATATAACTAGATCAATCTAGTAGCTTTTCCTTTGGGTTTTGTTTAGATTAAAAGTTAGCCATTGCAACTTCGTGTACTTCGTTTGTGTCCAACGACCAGACCAAGACCGCTTTCGGAATCCGACCCTTATCAATACTTCATCTATATTCGCAATATTCAGATATTCATTATCATATTCTTTCTTGTTCTTTGATTGCTTGCAGGAATAGACCTTCGTGGTCAGGTTGATCGTCCTCCGACATGGTCAATAACCTCTTGGAGATTGGTTTAGCGATTGCTAAGGCGCAACGTCGTGCACGTTTGTAGTCAGATCATCAAAGTCGTCTCCACCAAATCGACAGTTATCATCTCATCGAAAGATCGGGACCCTCGCCTCTCTCAGGTGGTATCAGTTTTGAGGTTGCTCGGTGAGAATTTCCAGTTATTCGTCGATTAGATTTATTTTCCTTACCTATTGCCCAAGAAAAAGCCAGAAAAAAGTTAGATCTATTCGCCTTTACTCCAAGCCAGTTTGAGCCTTTGCAATCTTCTTTTCAGTGCTTGCATAGTTGAATTATCGGTTGCATCGTCGTGTCGAGTTGCTGGTCTTAGCGTCTAGTCTTTTAGAGTTTCGAGTTCTATTCACAACTTGTCACGCCGGCGTCGCACCATCTTCATCTCTGCTGCCATATACCAACACCACGCCACTATCATCCCTTTCGTTGTCACCCACTACCATCTATCAATTTTCACCACATGCTACCATTGTTCATTGTCATTTTCATACTTGAGGTCGTTCACATCTATGCTTGATCCAATCTGCTTCTTATTTGGTTGAGAAAAAAAAGTGAGAGAGAAAAAAAAGAAAAAAAGTGGGAGAAAAAAAAGAGAAGAAAAAAAAATAGAGAGAAGAGAAAAAAAACAAATTTCGGATCTACCTAGACTCAATCTTGTATGTGAATTCGTATTGAAATCTGTTTTGCGCACTGTTGAGTAAAACAAGCGTATCTTCCTCATACAAACTCGAAATTGAGTGATTTTTTTTGCATACGAAATCTTGAGTCAGTAGCATTCCTGAGAAAAAATATCAGAAATTTCACAAAACATTTTCTAGAGTAAAGCTGAAGAGAGAGTTTTGTATATCTTGCTTGTTGGTCATTTATCATCATTGTCTTTACTGCAATTGTGATCTTCAGTTATATCTTGCTGTCAAGAGCTAATTCATATAATCCCTTTCTGCTATTTCTCCTACATCGTGACTCCATTAGTGTTCTAGTCTCGCGTCTCTAGTACGGTCTAGCCTAGGACCAACACAGTACCGTCGTTGAGCGTTTATTCAACATTGTATCTCTGAATTGATTATTGCTACTCTTTTGCTACCATATATTCAGCCTCCAAGCTCCACATATTTCTACATTCTGTATACATACGTTCACCTGGTAATCGCTTTACCCAATCTTTGGAGATATTGACACCGTCGGTTGCCGGTCGCCACCTGTTGCATGGTAAGAATTTGTAAGAGATTGATATTTGCTTTATTGTGAGCGTTTTACCACCACATCCCAGTAGTTCATAGGAACAATATACTTGGATCTTTGTTTCTTGTTTCTACTAGTCATGATAGGATCCAGAGTTGTCAGTTCGTGGGCTTCTTCGATCGTGGGAGACGTGTCACCACAAAAACCGATACAAGAGATGCAAACAGATCCAAATGCACATGATCAGGTTAATGTTTCTATACCTCCATTTAATGGCCGATTTAGACCTGCTTTATATATGGAGTGGGAGTTTAAAATAAATGAAATATTTTCTTCCCATAATTTTGCTGCACATAAGAAAGTTAAGGTCGCAGTTGGTCCTTTCACTGGTTATGCTTTAGTTTGGTGGAGCGAATATTGTCGGTTACACAAAGATGTTATACCTACTACTTGGGATGATTTTGAAACTTGCCATGAGACACACATTCGTTCCTGCATATTATACTCGTGACAAGCTTAAAAATTTACAATGTTTAAAACAAGGTAGTGACACAGTAATGAAATATTATGATGATTTACAAATGACCTTGTTGCATTCCTCATTAGGAGAAAGTGAAGAAAATTTTATGGATAGATTTTGGGGAGGATTAAACCGTGATATTCAGGAGATACTAATTCATGAAAAGTGTTATTCTATGGATCGTTTGTTTCATCTCTCTTGCAAAGCTGAACAGGAAATAAATCAACGCGTTGCTCAAAAGGAAATAGAGCGCAAGGTGCTCATTCCAAGAGTGGATACAGTTGTTCCTTCAACTACTAGGCGTACTGTGACAACCACATCAATTCTTGTGAGGGCTACATCACCTACACCATGTAACACGTCACCACCAAGAGTTCCTACATCATCTGAGTTGATCATAAAAGGTAATGGCAAAGGTATTGATCTTCCACCTCCACATGAGTATGTTGAATGCCTTGTCAATTCCAATGTACCTTGTGATAAGCTACCCATTACTTTGATCACACCACCTATTTTAGAGGACCATGTTCATGATTTTACTTCGTCATGTGATCAAATAACTACAATATCAGCAATTGTGAGTGCACCCATTGAATTAACTATTGATGAGCAAGAACTGGGTGAATCAGAAAATCAATCAAATTTGGGTCAAATATGTTTGAAAATAATTTTGTCGGTGTTTAATAATTTTGATATGACCTCCAATCTTGGTGATAATTCTGTGTCAAATGACATGTTGCATGTTTGCTTATTTAAGCATGTTGTAGCATCTAAGTTTGAAACGATTCATGTTTATCTACCAATATTGGTCCGGTTTAATGATGAACATTATGAATCTTTTGGTATGAATAAGTACTTGACTTATATATGCAAACTGAGTTGTAATATTGTCATGCCTTCTACTTCTTGTGATGATTTTTTGGCTTCATATTTTATGACATGTGATGAGTGCCCTTGCATATATGTGTCACATGTGTCACAACTGAGAATAATAAAAATGGATGACAAATACATATACAACGTGTACGACTTTTCTATTTTGGTAGCCACATTTCAGATTAAGCAACGCGGAGGACGGCTTTGTTTTCAAAAAGGGGAGGATGATGAGGACATGACTACCTTTGATACGACCAAAAATATTGCATATGTGCATATTTGTGAGGTGATTTCTTATAAAAATTATGCAATAATTTATTTATGTTATCTGGAATAAAAATACTTCACCTATTTTTATTTTATGCCTAAATGCAGAATGGCCGAACACTTTTATGAACCACGTGTGATGACAAAGGGAGAGGAAATGGTTGGATACTATTCAAGAGGTCCTCTCACATTAAAGGAAATGATTAGGTGCTGTTCAAGAAGTTCTACCACGTCACTTTTAGCCCAAGAGAAGATAGAGTCCAAATCTCTCACGTTCTGGACTCAGATTCGGACTGTACAGACACAGCTGTCTCAAAACGCCAACAACTTTTCAATACGGACTCGGAATTGGGTGATTCTTTTTTTTCTGGAAACTAGATTTTTTTATGTTCCAGCCCAGTTGGAATCACCTTAAAATTCGTCTGGATAGTGAAGATATCGACGAAACAATCTGACATTGCAGCAGAATCCGAATCAAACTACAAGTTCAAAGGTGTTGCATCACCTCCACTTGGGCCCATGGGCCTTGTACAACCTAGGGTTGGTTTTAGGGTGTCTTGCGATGTCCTACCACCTCCTTGGGCGCCACCCCTTGCTCCTATATAAGTAGATCAATCTAGTAGCTTTTCCTTTGGGTTTTGTTTAGATTAAAAGTTAGCCATTGCAACTTCGTGTACTTCGTTTGTGTCCAACGACCAGACCAAGACCACTTTTGGAACCTCACCCTTATCAATACTTCATCTATATTCGCAATATTCAGATTGCATTATCATATTCTTTCTTGTTCTTCGATTGCTTGCAGGAATAGACCTTCGTGGTCAAGTTGATCGTGCTCCGACGTGGTCAATAACCTCTTGGAGATTGGTTTAGCGATTGCTAAGGCGCAATGTCGTGCACGTTTGTAGTCGGATCGTCAAAGTCGTCTCCACCAAATCGATAGTTATCATCTAATCGAAAGATCGGGACCCTCGCCTCTATCAGATCCTGCCAAGATTGAAGCTCTGACTGAATGGCAATCCCCAACCAACGTGAAGGAAGTCAGAAGCTTCCTCGGACTCGCGGGATATTACCGCAAGTTCGTCGAATGATTCTCGAGCATTGCCCAACCCATGACTCAGCTTTTGAAGAAGGACAAGAAGTTTGAATGGACGCCAAAGTGTGAAGAAAGCTTCAAGGAGCTCAAGAAGAGATTGACCACAACCCCAGTTTTGGCCAGCACCAATAGTCACAAGGAGTTTGTGATATATTGTGATGCATCGAGAACCGGTCTTGGAGGTGTTCTGATGCAAGAAGGCAAAGTCGTAGCATATTTATCTAGGCAGCTACGTACTCACAAAGAGAAATACTCATGATCTTGATTTGGCAGTTGTGGTTCACGCCTTGAAAGCATGGCGACATTACCTTATGGGGAAGCGATGTGAGATATACACGTACCACAACAGCTTGAAGTATATTTTCACCAAAAGGGAATTGAACACAAGGAAGCAAAGATGGTTGGAGTTGATCAAGGATTATGACCTCCGTGTTCAATACCACCCCGGAAATGCTAACGTTGTAGCTGATGCCTTAAGCAGAAAGGCTTGTTCCTTGAATGCTATGATTAAGGAAAGGCTACCCTCCATCTATGAAGAGCTTGAAAGCTTTGTCTTGGAACTAGTTGCACCTAATTCCTCGCTAGCCTCGAAGCAAAGCCTACCTTACTGGATGATATTAAAGAAGCTCGGAAGGGACACGAGAGCATTGAAGGCATCAAAAGGAAGAGTAAGGTAGGCAAGGCCCCAGGATTCTCGATGGATGAACCAGGAGTTGTGTGGTTCGGGAAGCGCATCTGCATACCCAACAAAGAGGAGCTCAAGAACATGATCTTGCAAGAAGCTCATGAAAATCCGTATTCCAGCCATCCTGGAGGAACCAAGATGTACCCAGACCTCAAGGAAAGATTGTTGTGGCATGGCATGAAACGGGAAATAGGCACCTTTGTTGCTAAGTGTGACATATGCCAGAGAGTCAAAGCTGAGCATCAGCGACCTGTTGGACTATTGCAACCTCTAAAAGTGCCTGAACGGAAGTGGGACAAAGTCGGGATGGACTTCATCACCGGATTACCAAGGTCTAGCAAGGGACATGATTCCATTTGGGTCATTGTTGATCACCTGACCAAGGTAACCCATTTCATTCCCGTCAAGGCCACCTATGATGGAAGCCCTCTGGCGAACCTCTACATCAACAACATCGTGATCTTCATGGAGTTCCAAAGGAGATTGTGTAGGATCGAGGAACCCAGTTTAACTCAAGGTTTTGGAAGAAGTTTCAAGAAGCAATGGGAACCAAGCTCTCATTCAGCACTGCTTTTCACCCCCAGACCGGTGGGAAGACAGAGCGAGTAAATAAGATACTCGACAATATGCTTTGTGCTTGTCTTCTGGCATATGGATCCAAGTGGGAAGATAGCCTATGTTTGCCGAGTTCTCCTACAATAACAGCTATTAGTCGAGTCTTCAGATGGCACCATTTGAGGTGTTGTATGGACGCAAGTGTCATACTCCCCTCAAATGGTCGGAGACCGGAGAAGGACTAGTCTTTTGGTCAGACATCCTCCGCAAAGCAGAAGAGCAAGTACAACTGGTCTGAGAGCACCTTGAGACTGCCAAGACAAGATAGAAGAGCTACACCGACTCCCACCGCCGAGAAGTGAACCTCAACATCGGAGATTATGTGTACCTTCGAGTCACGCCTCTCAAAGGGACCAAGCATTTCCATGTCAAAGGAAAGCTTGCACCAAGATACATCGGCCCCTTCAAGATCACCACAAGAAGAGGAGAAGTTGCCTACCAGCTAGAGATACCTTCCGAGTTATCAGATGTGCACAACATATTCCACGTGCCACAACTTTGGAATTGTCTTCATGATCCGAACAGCCTAGACCTCTACAAGGATGTCGATCATCAAGCCATCGACCTTCAGCTAGACCTCACTTATCATGAGAGGCCAGTTCGTATTTTGGATGAAGCAGAGCGTTGCACCTGAAGCCACACCATCAAGTACTTCAAGGTCCAATGGAGCAACTGTCAGAGCCCTAGCTAGCCATTGCTAGTCATTGCATTAACCATCATGCCATCATGTTTAAATTCAACAGAATTTGGAATGGGGATGACAAACCCTAGCACCTCATTGATTAAACAAAACTCAACAATTGAATTTCCCATGAATCCAAAATGCTCTTTAAAAATGTTCCCCCTATTTGATAAATGTTGGCAACAACATATCAAGGGTGAACTATATTATCACAAATATTTTGGCAAATTTAATAAATCAGCAAAGTTTGTGAAAATCACTAATAAAGCACTATAAATATTTTAGGTGCTTAAAATTTTCTGAAACTTTTTATGGAGCTTGAAAATATTCCAAATATACCCCACAAATATTTTCAGGAATTTTGGATTTATTGTTTTTTCCCAAACAAAATAAAATAGAAAGCAGGAAATAGATAACAGAAACAATAGAAAAAGGTGAAACCTTACCCAAGGCTCTTACTTGAGCAAGTGGTGCCCTGCCCACCCCTGCCGCTCCCGTGTCGTCTTCCTCCTCACGCCAGTAGGCAGAGGAGAGGCATCGAGAGCACGCCGAGCTCCTGGCCACCTCCTTCTTCCCTCTCGTCGCACTGGCGGGCTGGAAATGACCCCCGAGAGCCGGCTGGATCGGTTCCCCTCCCTCATTTTATCCCCTCTCGCCTCTGCTCTCCTTCCCTCGCCATGGCAGAGCTCTGCTCCAACTCGTTGTCGCCGCCCGCGTACCTAGCGCCTCCCCCCTCGACTGTCGACGCACCTCGGAGCTCTGCCGCATCGCTTTAGTCCTCTCCACCTAGCGGAGCATCCTCGGGAGGCCGCAATCATCGCCAGTGCCTCCGTCTTCACCGCCGTCCGCCGCGGATCCTCGCCAGCGACTTGCGCCGTCCCGGTCATCCCCGAGCCTGCTGACCAGCTCATTGGCATCCCTGTGAGCTCCTCTTCCTCTCCCCTCTCTTCCTGATGTCGTGCGCGCCCCCTAGCTAGCCTCACCGTTGAAGCCGAGATCCGGCCACCATGGATGCCACCATCGTCGTTGTTCCAGTGCATCACAGCTGCCGCCGCTTGTTGTGTTGCATGTGTGCGAGCATGCGCTTCACTTAGAGCCCCTCCGTCATTCATTTGGTCACCGTAGGGCGATTCCCGAGCCACTCCGCCGTCTCGGGCCTCGTCGGCGTTAAGCTGCCGGTGGGTTTGACCCCTCCTGCCAGTTTTGACTCCCCTGGAGTCAATGACATGTGGGCCCTAGCCCCTGACTATATGAAATTAGATTAGTTTAGATAATTAGTTATTTAACCTAATTAGTCACTCACAAGTGGGGCCATCCCCCTAGTTAATTAGTAAATAACCTAACTAAACTAATTAACAGGTTTTAACTAAATGTGTCACTGACCAGTGGGACCCACTAGCCCTGTTGACCTGCTGATGTCACTATGACGCAATGTTGACGCAGTATATGTTCTGGAATTAAAATAAATCCTAAATGATTTATAATATTTTGGAAAATGTCTAAAACTTCCAAAAATCATAGAAATTCAAATGTAGCTTAGATGAAAATAATTTATACATGAAAAATGATCATAAAAATCCAATGGATCTATTTATGCCATGATCATGAATGTTTAAACAAGCTAAAATCACCAAGTCGGACATTTTATGATTAGGGAAATATATGAAATATCATTTGGAGTTGGAATTCGAACTTGTTTGAATTCCACTTCAATTAACTTGGCTAATAATTCCTCTTGGTCAATTCAGTACCTTAATTTGTTATATCATACATCATGATTGTGCATTGCATAAGTTGAATGTTGGTTCTTCTTGTTTGCCAATGTTTGTCCTTCTCAGTAGACGATGGTTCTGACAATGTGATCGTTGACACTAATGAAGAGAAGTAATATCTTCAGAACTGTTAGGCAAGCAACCCCCCCTTGAGCATACTCATATAAACCCACTCTCTTGCTATTGCTCTCTCTTACTGCATTAGGACAATCGATTTAATTGTTACATGTTCTGAGTACTTAAACCCATTCCTTTGCATGACATGTCCTTGCCACGGTAAATACTGGAAACCACTTAGCATGACTAGTAACTGTTTGAGCCTTGATGTGCCTACTCATCTATGCTTGCTTGCTTACTGTGCCTGCTATGCTTAGAGTCATGTAGTGTCGTCCTGATCAATCTGGGCAATGAATCGGAATGATAGTGTTCATGTCCTACTGTGTGAGAGCTAAGTGTGTGAACACGGTTTGGTAAAGGTAGCAATGAGAGGCCATGTAGGAGTACATGGCGGGTTGTCTCATTGGGACCATCCTTAAGAACTCAGTTATGTGTATGTTATCCAGGAGAAGATACTATCGCACATTGGGATACTTAATTGACACTCTCGGCTTAATAATCGCCTAGATCTCTGTCTAGGAGTTGCAACTAGTTTCTGATGTTTGTAGGAAAAGTGTTGGTGGTCATGCATAGCGCTGCCCGATGGGGTGGGCTGTGATGCGGTATGGGCACAGTGGCATGGTGTACCAAGTGGCACCCCAACAGTGGACTTGGGACCCTGCGCACATCGTTTGAGGCCATAGTAGAAACTTCGATTGGACTTCTGTGCGGGTTTAGTCTCAAATAGGTAATAAACATGGACTAGGGTCTTGTGTGATTAACAGTCATGGTTGACTCCCTCTCTTGGCTTCTGCTTGAAGGTTGCCGAGGTGCCTTTTTACGTGCACATGGCGATAAGTGACAAGAGCGTGTGTGAAGAAGTATACCCCTTAGGGTGAAATAATCTATTGGAATAGCCGCGTCCTCGGATATGGACTACTTTGAAAACTTATATGGTCCATAGATAATTTGAAATGGATACTTCTAAAATATGCAAGATAAGCATGAGTGCTATGGATGGCCTCCTCGCAGGGAGACGGGAGTGGATCCATAGTGGTGTATTGGTTTGGTGAATATGTGGACTCGTGTGTGCTATTCCACCTCAATGAAAGTACTTGTAGTCATAATATTTGTTAGCCAAGGGTCAAAGCTGGCTTGCTGCAATAAACTCAAAAAAACCTTTGTTGAAAATGATGCATATGTAGCTAGATCTGATGTAAGTCCTGCTGAAGACCTTTGTACACATCTTTGCTTAATTTATGTTTTTCCAGAGGAGACGTCAGTCTCATTAGTGTTTCTTACGACGTGAAGTTTGATGTTGACCGGATTAGCTTGGGAATCCTAGACAGAGGTCTAGTTCCTTTCGTAGGGTCCTTGTAGCTTTTCAGGATCCTCTAGCCACTTTAGTAGATGTCTGTACCCAGACATATTTTGGTTCTGCTTGTTGATGGTATGACTTGTGTGTTGGGTCATGTGACCCCTGTTTGTAATACCACACTATGTTGGCTCTTATGAGTCTTTAATAAATACTTGAGTCATAGAGTTATGTTGTGATGCCATGTTGTATCTACACACATCGTGCATATTGTGTATATGTTTGAAATGCATTGGTATGTGTGGGATTCAACACCTAGTTGGGCGCCTTTAGTAGTACTTTTTACAGGGAATGCCTCTTTGTGCTTCCACCGAGCCTTGGTAGCTTGCTACTGTTGGAGAATGTCGCATGGGAAACAAAAAATTTCCTACGCGCATGCAAACCTATCCATGGTGATGAGCATCTACGAGAGGGAGAGTGGATCTACGTACCCTTGTAGATCGCTAAGCGGGAAGCGTTAAGAAACGCGGTTGGTGTAGTCGTACTTCTTCATGATCCAAATCGCCGAGCGTCCTGCGATCTAATCATGGACCGTCCCGCGGTCTCATCACGATCCGTCCCGCAATTCGATCACGAACGTCCCATGGCCTTGATCACGATCCTTCCGATCTAGTACCGAACAGACGGGACCTCCGCGTTCAGCACACGTGCAGCTTGATGACGATCTCCACCGTCTTGATCTAGCAAGAGGAGGCAGAGAGAAGGAAGAGTTCACTGGCAGCGTGACGGTGCTGCGGTGATGGTGGTGGAGTTATTCCTGCAGGGCTTCGCCTAAGCACCGCAGAAAACTGATCTAGACGAGAAACTATGCACTGGAGGTTAGGGTTGCACGTGGAAGAAAGAACTTGTGCCAAAACCCTCAAAGCCCTCTAGTATATATAGGAGGAGAGGAGGAGGAGGAGGGGCTGGCGCAAGGGCCAAAGCCCACCTGGTTCGGCCGGCTAGGGAGGAGTCCTCCTCTTCCCACTCCTAGTGGGATTAGGACTCCTTCCATATATAGCCCTTTTTGCCTTTTTCCACGTTTTTCCTTTTGGTATTTTCTTCTCAGCCTCATGGGCCTTGTGTAGGACTTCCACCAGCCCACCAAGGGCTGGTATTC
Source organism: Hordeum marinum (assembly GCA_022496015.1). Classification (NCBI taxonomy): domain Eukaryota; kingdom Viridiplantae; phylum Streptophyta; class Magnoliopsida; order Poales; family Poaceae; genus Hordeum; species Hordeum marinum. The sequence goes on along the minus strand of CM039674.1, from coordinate 208,812,243 downwards.
ATATTCCCACAGCCCATAAAACCTCTTGGGTCGAAATACCCCTCCCGGTGGTCTCCCGGTACACTACCGGCACTCCCGGTACACTACCGATGAGCCCGAAACTTTTCCGGCGACCAAACTGGGACTTCCTATATATGAATCTTTACCTCCGGACCATTCCGGAGCTCCTCGTGACGTCCGGAATATCATCTGGGACTCCGAACAATCTTCGGTCACCACCATACATAACTCTACACTACCGAAACGTCACCGAACCTTAAGTGTGCAGACCCTGCGGGTTCGAGAACTATGTAGACATGACCGAGACACCTCTCCAGACAATATCCAATGGCGGGACCTGGATGTCCACATTGGTTCCTACATATTATCCGAAGATCTTTATCGGTCGAACCTCTATGTCAAGGATTCAGTTAATCCCGTATAACGTTCCCTTTGTTCTTTGGTATGTTACTTGCCCGAGATTCGATCGTCGGTATCTCCATACCTAGTTCAACCTTGTTACCGGCAAGTCTCTTTACTCGTTCCGTAATACAAGATCCCGCAACTAACAATTAGTCACATTGCTTGCAAGACTTATTGTGATGTTGCATTACCGAGTGGGCCCCGAGATACCTGTGTGTCACACGGACTAACAAATCCCAATCTCGATCCATGCCAACTCAACAGACACCATCGGAGATACCTGTAGAGCACCTTTATAGTCATCCAGTTATGTTGTGACGTTTGATACACACAAGGCACTCCTCCGATATCCGTGAGTTGCATGATCTCATGGTCATAGGAACATATACATTGACATGCAGAAAATAGTAGCAATAAACTGACACGATCATACACTACGTTTGTAGTTTGGGTCTTGTCCATCACATGATTCTCCCAATGATGTGATCCCGTTATCAAATGACATCACAAGCCAATGGCTAGGAAACCTTGACCATCTTTGATCAACGAGCTAGTTCACTAGAGGCATACTAGGGACACAGTGTTGTCTATTTACCCACACATGCAATGTGTTTCCAATCAATACAATTATAGCATGGATAATAAACGATTATCATGAACAAGGAAATATAATAATAAACACTTTATTTATTGCCTCTAGGGCATATTTCCAACAGTCTCCCACTTGCACTAGAGTCAATAATCTAGTTCACATCACTAGGTGATTTACATGGTAATGAATTGAACACCCATACAGTTCTGGTGTTGATCATGTTTAGCCTTTGGAAGAGGTTTAGTCAACGGGTCTGCAACATTCAGATCCGTGTGCACTTTGCAAATATTTACGTCCTTCTCCTCGATGTAGAACTAGATGGAGTTGAAGCGTTGCTTTATGTGTCTGGTCCTCTTGTGAAACCTTGGTTCCTTGGCTAGAGAAATGGCACCAGGGTTGTCACCGAATAGGTTTATTGGATTCAGTGCACTAGGCACTACTCCAAGATCTGTTATGAACTGCTTCATCCAGACACCTTCCTTCGCTGCCTCCAAGGCTGCGATGTACTCCGCTTCACACGTAGAATCAGCTACCACGCTCTGCTTGGAACTGCACCAGCTTACCGCTCCCCCGTTAAGAATAAATACGTATCTGGTTTGCGACTTAGAGTCGTCCGGATCAGTGTCAAAGCTTGCATCGACGTAACCCTTTACGACGAGCTCTTCATCACCTCCATAAACAAGAAACATCTCCTTAGTCCTGTTAAGGTACTTAAGGATATTCTTGACCGCTTGCCAGTGCTCCATTCCAGGATCACTTTGAAACCTTCCATCCATACTTATGGCAAGGCTGACATCGGGTCTTGTGCATAGCATTGCATACATGATAGAGCCTATGGCTGAAGCATAGGGGATGATGCTCATCCTTTCTTTATCATCTGCAGTCACTGGGCATTGAGTCTTACTGAACTTCACACCTTGTAACACAGGCAAGAACCCCTTCTTGGACTGTTCCATTTTGAATTTCTTCAAAACTTTATCAAGGTATGTGCTCTGTGAAAGTGCTATTAAGTGTCTCGATCTATCTCTATAGATCCTAATGCCTAATATGAAAGCAGCTTCTCCTAGGTCCTTCCTTGAAAAACTTTTATTCAAATATTCCTTCATGCTTTCAAACATTTCAATACTGTTTCCAATCAGTAATATGTCATCCACATATAATACTAGAAACGCTATAGAGCTCCCACTCACTTTCTTGTAAATACATGCTTCTCCGTAAACTTGTATAAACTCAAACGCTTTGATCACCTCATCAAAGCGCTTATTCCAACTCCGAGATGCTTGCACCAGTCCATAAATGGATCGCTGGAGTTTGCAAACTTTGTCTGCATTCTCTGGATCGACAAAACCTTCGGGCTGCATCATATACAACTCTTCCTCAAGGAAACCGTTGAGGAACGCCGTTTTGACATCCATCTGCCAAATTTTGTAGTCGAAATAAGCAGCTATTGCCAACATGATTCTGACAGACTTATGCATCGCTACGGGTGAGAAAGTCTCATCGTAGTCAACTCCTTGAACTTGTGAAATTACCTTTGTCACAAGTCGAGCTTTATAGACGGTTACATTACCGTCCGCTTCCGTCTTCTTCTTAAAGATCCATTTGTTCTGAATGGCCTTTCGCCCTTCAGGTAGTACTTCCAAAGTCCATACTTTGTTTTCATACATGGATCCCATCTCGGATTTCATGGCCTCTAACCATTTCTCGGAATCCAGGCCCATCACTGCTCCTCCATAGCTCGTAGGTTCATTGTTGTCTAACAACATGACCTCCAAGACAGGGTTGCCGTACCACTCGGGAGTAGTATGCGTCCTTGTCAACCTATGAGGTTCAATAGCAGCTTGATCCGAAGCTTTATGATCAGCATCATCAACTTCCTTTTCTACCGTCGTAGGTTCCACAGAAACATCTTTCTGCGATGCGCTACTTTCTGGTCGAAGTAAAGGTTCAATAACCTCATCAAGCTGTATTTTCCTCCCACTCAATTCTTTCGAGAGAAAATCTTTCTCAAGAAATGTTCCGTTCTTTGCGACAAACACTTTGCCTTCGGATCTGAGATAGAAGGTATACCCGACTGTCTCTTTCGGGTATCCTATGAAGACACATTTCTCCGCTTTGGGTTCCAGCTTTTCAGGCTGAAGCTTTTTGACATAAGAATCACATCCCCAAACTTTAAGAAATGACAACTTTGGCCTTTTGCCAAACCACAGTTCATATGGCATCGTCTCAATGGATTTTGATGGTGCCCTATTTAAAGTGAATGCAGCTGTCTCTAATGCATAACCCCAAAACGATAGTGGAAAATCGGCAAGAGACATTATAGAACGTACCATATCTAATAAGGTTCGATTACGACGTTCAGACCCATCAATACGCTGTGGTGTTCCGGGGGTGTCAACTGTGAAACAATTCCACATTGTCTTAAGTGACTGACAAACTCATAACTCAGATATTCACCTCCTCGATCAGATATCAGAAATTTAATCTTCTTGTTACGATGATTCTCAACTTCACTCTGAAATTGCTTGAACTTTTGAAACGTTTCGGACTTGTGTTTCATCAAGTAAATATACCCATATCTACTCAAGTCATCAGTGAAGGTGAGAAAGTAACGATATCCAGCGCGCGCTACAACATTCATTGGACCGCACACATTAGTATGTATAATTTCCAATAAATCACTTGCCCGTTCCATTGTTCCAGAGAACGGCGTTTTAGTCATCTTGCCCATGAGGCATGGTTCACATGTGTCAAGTGATTCAAAATCAAGTGACTCCAAAAGTCCATCAGCATGGAGCTTTCTCATGCGTTTTACACCAATATGACCTAAACGGCAGTGCCACAAGAAAGTGGTACTATCATTATCAACTCTACATCTTTTGGCATCAATGTTATGAACATGTGTGTCATCACTATCAAGATTCAATATGAATAAACCCCTAACATTGGGTGCATGACCATAAAAGATATCACTCATATAAATAGAACAACCTTTATTCTCTGATTTAAATGAGTAACCGTCTCGCAATAAAAAAGATCCAGATATAATGTTCATGCTCAACGTAGGCACAAAATAACAATTTTTCAGGTTCATCACTAATCCTGATGGTAATCGAACAGAGAGCGTGCCGACGGCGATCACATCAACCTTGGAACCATTTCCCACGCGCATCGTCACTTCGTCCTTTGCCAGTCTTCGTTTATTCCGTAGTCCCAGCTTTGAGTTGCAAATGTGAGCAACCGATCCAGTATCAAATACCCAGGCACTACTACGAGAACTAGTAAGGTACACATCAATAACATGTATATCATATATACCTTGTTTGTCTTTGGCCGCCTTCTTGTCAGCCAGGTACTTGGGGCAGTTCCGCTTCTAGTGACCAGTCCCTTTGCAATGAAAGCACTCAGTTTCTGGCTTAGGTCCATGCTTAGGCTTCTTTGTGGGAGTAGCAAATGCTTTGCCATCCTTCTTGGTTTTACCCTTCTTGCCTTTTCCCTTGCCATTTTTCTTCAAGCTAGTGGTTTTATTGACCATCAACACTTGATGTTCTTCTGGATTTCAGACTCAGCGACTTTTAGCATCGCAAATAGCTCGAATGATGACTTGTTCATCCCGTGCATGTTATAGTTCATCACAAAGCTCTTGTAACTAGGTGGCAGTGATTGAAGAACTCTGTCAATGATCGCCTCATGCGGAAGGGTAATTCCCAACTCAGCTAGACGGTTTGAATACCCAGACATTCTGAGTATATGCTCACTGATAGACCCGTTCTCCTCCATCTTGCAAGCATTGAACTTATCAGAGGTCTCATACCTCTCGATCCGGGCATTCTTCTAAAAAATAAACTTCAACTCCTGGAACATCTCATATGCTCCATGACGTTCAAAACGTCTTTGAAGTCCCCGTTCCAAGCCATACAATATTGCGCACTGAACTATTCAGTAGTCTCCAGCACGAGCCTCCCCAGCGTTCTTAACGTCTTCGGAGGTCATGTCTTCTGGTTGGTCACCAAGCGGTGCATCAAGGACATAAACCTCAGATTGCGGGCCCAATCAACAAAGTTACTTCCATGATCTTTCAACTTAACTTTCTCCAGGAACGCATTAAAATTCAGGGGTGCTACAGCGCGAGCCATTGATCTACAACATAAATATGCAAAGGTTACTTAGACTATTGTCCAAGATAATGAGTTTAGTTAATCAAATTTACTAAAGCTCCCACTCAAATTGACATCCCTCAGGTCATCTGAGTGTCACATGATCCAAATACACCAACTCAACTCTGATCATCACGTGAGTTAAGGTGGCTTCAATGGTGAACATCATTATGTTGATCATATCTACTATATGACTCATGTTTGACCTTTCAGTCTCTTGTGTTCTGAGGCCATGTCTGTACATGCTAGGCTCGTCAAGTGTAACCCGAGTGTTCTGCATGTGCAACACTGGCTTGCACCCGTTGTATGTGAACGTAGAGTCTATCACACCCGATCATCACGTGGTGTCTCAACACGATGAACTTTTGCAACGGTGCACACTCGGGGAGAACACAATTTATCTTGAAATTAAGTGAGGGATCACCTTATAATGCTACCGTCGTCCTAAGCAAAACAAGGTGCATAAAAGGATTAACATCACATGCAATTCATAAGTGACATGATATGGCCATGAACTTGTGCTTTAGATCTCCATCTTGAAAGCACTGACATGATCTCCATCGTCACCAGCACAACACCATGATCTCCATCATCTTGATCTCCATCAATGTGCTGCCATTGTGGTTGTGGCACCAGCCCTGTTTCTACTTCTATTGCTAGCACTTAGCGATAAAGTAAAGCCTTACATAGCGCTTAATGATTGACACACAGGTCATACAATAATTAAATACAACCCTATGGCTCCTGCCGGTTGCCATATTCATCGACGTGCAAGTCGTGAAATTCTATGCATCACATGATCATCTGATACATCAAATATATCACATCATGTAATTGGCCATATCACATCACAACATACCCTGCATTAACAAGTTAGACGTCCTCTAATTGTTGTTGCATGTTTTACGTGGATGCTACGGGTATCTAGCAAGAATGATTCTTACCTATGCATAAACCACAACGGTGATACACTAGTTTGCGTTTCAACCTTCTCAAGGACCGCCTTTGTCGAATCCGATCCAACTAAAGTAGGAGAAACTGACACCCGCTAGCCATCTGTTGCAACAAGTGCAGTTGAGGGAACCGGTCTCTCGTAAGCGTACGAGTAAGGTTGGTCCGGGCCGCTTCATCCCACAATACCGCTGAACCAAAACACGACCAAGGGAGGAACCAATCTAAGCATCAACGCCCACAAACCTTTTGTGTTCTACTCGAGATCTCATCGAACCATCAACCTATCCCACTGTTGGCGAACGTCGCATGGGAAAGAAAAAATTTCCTACGCGCACGCAAACCTATCCATGGTGATGAGCATCTACGAGAGGGAGAGTGAATCTACGTACCCTTGTAGATCGCTAAGCGGGAAGCGTTAAGAAACACGGTTGGTGTAGTCGTACTTCTTCGTGATCCAAATTGCCGAGCATCCCGCAATCTAATCACGGACCATCCCGCGATCTCGTCACGATCCGTCCCGCGATCCGATCACGAACGTCCAGTGTCCTTGATCACCATCCTTCCGATCTAGTACCGAACAGACGGGACCTTCGCGTTCAGCACACGTGTAGCTTGATGACGATCTCCACCGTGTTGATCCAGCAAGAGGAGGCGGAGAGAAGGACGAGTTCACCGGCAGCGTGATGACGCTGCGGTGATGGTGGTGGAGTTATTCCTGCAGGGCTTCGCCTAAGCACCGCAGAAAACTGATCTAGACGAGAAACTATGCACTATGAGGTTAGGGTTGCACGTGGAAGAAAGAACTTGTGCCAAAACCCTCAAACCCCTCTAGTATATATAGGAGGAGAGGAGGAGGAGGAGGGGCTGGCGCAAGGGCCAAAGCCCACCTGGTTCGGCCGGCTAGGGAGGAGTCCTCCTCTTCCCACTCCTAGTGGGATTAGGACTCCTTCCATATATAGCCCTTTTTGCCTTTTTAACCTTTTTCCTTTTGGTATTTTCTTCCCAGCCTCATGGGCCTTGTGTAGGACTTCCACCAGCCCACCAAGGGCTGGAATTCATCTTCCCACAGCCCATAAAACCTCTTGGGTCGAAATACCCCTCCCGGTGGTCTCCCGGTACACTACCGGCACTCCCGGTACACTACCGATGAGCCCGAAACTTTTCAGGTGACCAAACTGGGACTTCCTATATATGAATCTTTACATCCGGACCATTCCGGAGCTCCTCGTGACGTTCAGGATCTCATCCGGGACTCCGAACAATATTCGGTCACCACCATACATAACTCTACACTACCGAAACGTCACCGAACCTTAAGTGTGTAGACCCTGCGGGTTCGAGAACTATGTAGACATGACCAAGACACCTCTCCGGCCAATAACCAATGGTGGGACCTGGATGTCCACATTGGTTCCTACATATTCTACGAAGATCTTTATCGGTCGAACCTCTATGTCAAGGATCCAGTGATTCCCGTATAACGTTCCCTTTGTTCTTCGGTATGTTACTTGCCCGAGATTCGATCGTCGGTATCTCCATACCTAGTTCAACCTCGTTACCGGCAAGTCTGTTTACTCATTCCGTAATACAAGATGCCACAACTAACAATTAGTCACATTGCTTGCAAGGCTTATTGTGATGTTGCATTACCGAGTGGGCCCCGAGATACCTCTCCGTCACACGGAGTAACATATCCCAGTCTCGATCCATGCCAACTCAACAGACACCATCGGAGATACCTATAGAGAACCTTTATAGTCACCCAGTTACGTTGCGACGTTTGATACACACAAGACACTCCTCCGATATCCGTGAGTTGCATGATCTCATGGTCATAGGAACATATACATTGACATGCAGAAAACAGTAGCAATAAACTGACACGATCATACGCTACGTTTGTAGTTTGGGTCTTATCCATCACATCATTCTCCCAATGATGTGATCCCGTTATCAAATGACATCACATGCCAATGGCTAGGAAACCTTGACCATCTTTGATCAACGAGCTAGTTCACTAGAGGCATACTAGGGACACAGTGTTGTCTATTTACCCACACATGCAATGTGTTTCCAATCAAGACAATTATAGCATGGATAATAAACGATTATCATGAACAAGCAAATATAATAATAAACACTTTATTTATTGCCTCTAGGGCATATTTCCAACAGCTACTGCTCCAGACACATTGATTGGCCGACATGTATCCTTTTTTGCTGTTGTGTCTGTCCCTTTGGGGAAATGTCTCGTGGTGTAATGGAGTCCCTGTAGCCTGCTACGAGTCATCTACGTGCAATGATGACATTTATGTCCCATGGCATGATGGAGTTCTTGTAGCTTGCTATGACCCGTCTACACACGCTAGAGATCCACACCTGCATTGCTGGGTTACGTATGTATGTTCCTGTACGAATGTGCCACTTGGGTTCTACGAGTAGTCATGTCGACCCGGATTCTCTGTCATTTGAGTGCTAGGGACACATTCACATACGTGAGCCAAAAGATGCAAACGGTCCTGGCCCAGGTAAGGTGGAAGCTATGGAAATAACCGTGCATGAGGCCGCAAAGTGATGTGATGTGTTACAGACTGGGTTCTTATGGCTTAGGATCGGGGTCCCGACAGCAACCACACAGAAGCGGAAGCAACCTGGGAGCATGAAGACTATCTTAGATCCGAGTACCCTTATCATTTTAGCGCTTAGCCTAGGAATCTAGGGGACGACATTCTTCTAAGGGGGTAGGTCTATCGCACCCTATGTTTGTATCACTTTGTAATGCTTTGATTTACAAAATTTGGAACCAATTAAAACTATTTGAGTGCATGCTTGTTTGAATTGTTGCTTGTTTGCTTGTTTGGCTGATTGTGTTTGGCACTCATAGGTTCTACTCCTCTCCATACTCATCTTCCTTGACCCGGAAATCTTGCCCAATGATCATACCATGTGTATAGTACGTAAAAATATTTTATCAAAATTTATTCTGAAAAAAGGATATATTCAAATTAGGTTTTAAAACAAACCCTGATTTGAGGTGTGCACTACAAGTCCTCAAATTGTGTGGTTCCTTTTCCCCCAAAGGCTTTATTTTAAGCCTAATACATATATGATTTTCCTGCTCCAAGATCGACCTGGAGCTTCGCCACATCGGGACTCCGACGATCTCCAGGTAGATGCCCCCTTCGTTCCTCTTTTCGTTCCCAACGAGATTGATGAGGACATGACTACCTTGGATACGACCAAAAATGTTGAATACATGAATATTTGTGAGATGATTTATTCTAAGAATTATGAAATAATTTATTTATGTTATCTGGAACAAAAATACTTCACCTATTTTTATTTTATGCCTAAATGCAGAATGGTCGAACACTTGTATGAACCACGTGTGATGACAAAGAAAGAGGAAATGGTTGGGTGCTATTCAAGAGGTCCTCTAATGTCAAAGGAAACAACTAGGTGTTGTTTAAGAAGTTCTCTCACGTCACTTTTAGCCCAAGAGAAGATAGAGTCCAAGTCTCTCACGTTCTGGACTCAGATTTGGACTGCACAGACACACCTGTCTCAAAACGCCAACAATTTTTTCATACGGACTCAGAATTGGGTGATTCGTATTTTACTGGAAACTAGATTTCATATGCGTTCCAGCCCAGTTGGAATCACCTTAAAATTAGTCCGGATCGCGAAGATATCGACGAAACAATCTGACATTGCATCAGAATCAGAGTCAAACTACAAGTCCAAAGGTGTTGCATCACCTCCACTTGGGCCCATGGGCCTTGTACGACCTAGGGTTTGTTTTAGGCCGTCTTGGGACGTCCTCCCACCTCCTTGGCCGCCACCCGTGCTCCTATATAAGTAGATCAATCTAGTAGCTTTTCCTTTGGGTTTTGTTTAGTTAAAAGTTAGCCATTGCAACTTCGTGTACTTCGTTTGTGTCCAACGACCAGACTAAGACCGCTTTCAGAACCCCACCATTGTCAATACTTCATCTATATTCGCAATATTCAGATTGCATTATCATATTCTTGCTTGTTCTTCGATTGCTTGCAGGTATAGACCTTCGTGGTCAGGTTGATCATGCTCCGGCGTGGTCAATAACCTCTTGGAGATTGGTTTAGCGAATGCTAAGGCGCAACATCGTGCACGTTCATAGTCGGATCGTCAAAGTCATCGCCACCAAATCGATAGTTATCATCTCATCGAAAGATCGGGACCCTCGCCTCTATTAAGTGGTATCAGTTTTCAGGTTGTTCGGTGAGAATTTCTAGTTATTCATAGATTAGATTTATTTTCCTTAGCTATTGCCCAAGAGAAAGCCACACAAAAAAAGTTAGATCTATTCATCTTTTCTCCAAACCAGTCTGAGCCTTTGCAATTTTCTTTTCAGTGCTTGCATAGTTGAATTATCGGTTGCATCGTCGTGTCGAGTTGCTGGTCTTATCGTCTAGTCTTTTAGAGTTTCGAGTTCTATTCACAACTTGTCACGCCGGCGTCGCACCATCTTCATCGTTGCTGCCATATACCACCACCATGCCAGCATCATCCCTTTTGTTGTCACCCACCACCAACCATCAATTTTCACCACATGCTACCATTGTTCATTGTCATTATCACACTTGAGGTCGTTCACATGTACGCTTGATCCAATCTGCATCTTATCTAATTTGTTGGATAGAAAAGAAGTCAATGAGAAAGAAAAAGAAAAAAGTGAGGAAAAAAAAGAAAAGACAAAAAATATAGAGAAGAAAAAAAACAAAATTTGGATCTACCTAGACTCAATCTCGTATATGATTTCGGATTGAAATCTGTTTTGCGCAGTGTTCAATAAAACAAGCGTATCTTTCTCATACGAACTCGGAATTGAGTGATTCTTTTTGCATACGAAAGCTTGAGTCAGTAGCTTTCTTGAGAAAAAATATCAGAAATTTTACATAATATTTTCTGGAGGAAAGCTGAAGAGAGAGTTTTGTATATCTTGCTTGTCGGTCATTTATCATCATTGTCTTTACTGTCATTGTGATCTTCACTTATATCTTACTGTTGACAGCTAATTCATATCATCCCTTTCTGCTATTTGTCCTGCGTCGTCACTCCATTAGTGTTCTAGGCTCACGTCCCTAGTATGGTCTAGTGAAGGACCAGCATAGTACCGTCGTTGAGCGTTTATTCAACATTGCATCTCTGAATTGACTATTGCTAATCTTTTGCTACCATATATTAAGCCTTCCAAGCTCCACATATTTCTACATCGTGTATATATACGTTCACCTGGTAATTCCTTTACCCAATCTTCGGAGATATTGACACCGTCGGTTGCCGGTCGCCACCTGCTGCATGGTAAGAATCTGTAAGACATTGATATTTGCTTTATTGTGAGCGTTTTACCATCACATCCCAGTAGTTCATAGGAACAATATACTTGGATCTTTGTTTCTTGTTTCTACTAGTCATGACAGGATCGAGAGTTGTCAGTTCATGGGCTTCTTCGATCGTGGGAGACGTGCGACCATAAAAACCGATACGAGAGATGCAAACAGATCCAAATGCACATGATCAGGTTAATGTTTCTATACCTCCATTTAATGGCCGATTTAGACCTGCTTTATATATTGAGTGGGAGTTTGAAATAAATGAAATATTTGCTTCCCATAATTTTGCTGCACATAAGAAATTTAAGGTCGTAATTGGTTCTTTCACTGGTTATGCTTTAGTTTGGTGGAGCGAATATTGTCGGTTACACAAAGATATTATACCGACTACTTGGGATGATTTGAAACTTGCCATGAGACAAGGTTAAAAAGTTACAATATTTAAAACAAGGTACTGACACCGTAATGAAATATTATGATGATTTACAAATGACCTTGTTGCATTCCTCATTAGAAGAAAGTGAAGAAGATTTTATGGATAGATTTTGGGGAGGATTAAACCTTGATATTCAGGAGATACTAATTCACGAAAAGTGTTATTCTATGGATCGTTTGTTTCCTCTTGCTTGTAAAGCTGAACAGGAAATAAATCAATGTTTTGCCCAAAAGGAAATAGAGCGCAAGGTGCACATTTCAAGAGTTGATACCGTTGTTCCTTCAACTACTAGGCATACTGTGACAACCACATCAAATCTTGTGAGGGCTACATCACCTTCACCATGTAACACGTCACCACCGAGAGTGCCTACATGCATCATCTGAGTTGATCATAAGAGGTAATGCCAAAGGTATTGATCTTCCACCTCCACATGAGTATGATGAATGCCTTGTCAATTCCAATGTACCCTATGATGAGCTACCCATTACTTTGATCACACCACCTATTTTAGGGGACTATGTTCATGATTATACTTCCTCATGTGATCAACAAAACTACAATATCAACAATTGTGAGTGCACCCACTGAATTAACTCTTGATGATCAAGAACCGTGTGAATCAGTAAATAAATCTAATTTGGGTCAAATATGTTTGAAAATAATTCTGCCGGTGTTTAATCATTTTGATATAATCTCCAATCTTGGTGATAATTCTGTGTCAAATGACATGTTGCATGTTTGGTTATTTAAACATGTTGTAGCATCTAAATTTGAAACGATTCACGTTTATTTAACAATATTAGGATAGTTTAATGATGAACATCATGAATCTTTTGATATGAATAAGGACTTCACTTATATGTGGAAACTCAGTTGCAATATTGTGATGCCTTCTACTTCTTGTCATAATCTTTTGGCTTTATATTTCATGACATGTGATGAGTGCCCTTGTATATATATGTCACATGTGTCACAACTGAGAACAATAAAAATGGATGACATATACATATACAATGTGTATGCCTTTTCTCTTTTGGTAGCCACATTTCAGATTAAGCAACGCCGAGGACGGCTTTGTTTTCAAAAAGGGGAGGATGATGAGGACATGACTACCTTGGTTACGACCAAAAATGTTGCACACATGCATATTTGTGAGGTGATTTCTTCTAAGAATTATGCAATAATTTATTTATTTTATCCGGAACAAAAATACTTCACCTATTTTTATTTTATGCCTAAATGCAGAATGGTCGAACACTTGTATGAACCACGTGTGATGACAAAGAAAGAGGAAATGGTTGGGTGCTATTCAAGAGGTCCTCTAATGTCAAAGGAAACAATTAGGTTTTGTTTAAGAAGTTCTCTCACGTCACTTTTAGCCCAAGAGAAGATAGAGTCCAAGTCTCTCACGTTCTGGACTCAGATTCGGACTGCACAGACACACCTGTCTCAAAATGCCAACAACGTTTCCATACGGACTCGGAATTGGGTGATTCTTTTTTTGCGGGAAACTAGATTTCAGATGCGTTCCAGACCAGTTGGATTCACCTTAAAATTTGTCCGGATCGTGAAGATATCGACGAAACGATCTGACATTGCATCAGAATCCGAGTCAAACTACAAGTCCAAAGGTGTTGCATCACCTCCACTTGGGCCCATGGGCCTTGTACGACCTAGGGTTTGTTTTAGGGTGTCTTGGGACGTCCTCCCACCTCCTTGGCCGCCACCCCTTGCTCCTATATAAGTAGATCAATCTAGTAGCTTTTCCTTTGAGTTTTGTTTAGTTAAAAGTTAGCCATTGCATGTTTGTGTACTTCGTTTGTGTCCAACGACCAGACTAAGACCGCTTTCAGAACCCCACCATTATCAATACTTCATCTATATTCGCAATATTCAGATTGCATTATCATATTATTGCTTGTTCTTCAATTGTTTGCAGGAATAGACCTTCGTGGTCAGGTTGATCGTGCTCCGGCGTGGTCAATAACCTCTTGGAGATTGGTTTAGGGAATGCTAAGGCGCAACATCGTGCACGTTCGTAGTCGGATCGTCAAAGTCATCTCCACCAAATCGATAGTTATCATCTCATTGAAAGATCGGGACCCTCGCCTCTATCAGAGATCCCCTCACACCTCTGATGCATACCCCCACATCTCCCTTGTGATTTTCTGCAGGAAACGAGGAGAGGGAGCTCGCCCGAATCCTCTCGCGTCGCGGCCTCCTTGCTGTCGGCGACTCCAGCCACCCACACGCTCCCTCGACATCCAGGGGAATGGCGGCTCGTTGCTGAGTCTATTCCCTTATCCATGTCCCCTCATCGTGCCGTCCTTCACCGCCGGTGAGCTCCCCTCCCTTCGGTCCCGAGGTGGAAGAAGGCCCACAGGGGGACCCCACCTGTGGGCCTCCTCCTCGCCTCTCTCTCCCTCCCCTAGTTGCTGGCCTCTGGGCCCCACACGTCAGGTTCTAACCTGGCTCGCGCGGGGGCGCCAACGCGTGTGGCCTAGCTGGCCACTGGGCCGGCCCAACTGCTGGTCGCCTCTAGCCCACTTGGTTGCGTGCCCTTTTTTCTTTTTTGTGGGATTTTTCTAAAATTCCACAAGTCCAAATACATTCCCAAATTCAAATATTTTGACACCACAAATCTTAGAATAATATGTAGTGTTTTAGAGTGCCATTTATATAATTTTTTGAAAACCTTTTATCTATTGTTTTATTTTGAAACCTCTTTTAGGCATTTTTAACCTCAGTTATAAATAGTTTTGAAAACATTTTTAACATCAAAACCCTAGACAAATATTCTTAGAATAGTTTCCAGTATTTATCAGAGTAGGGTAGCATTTTAGAAGTAGGGTTTGTGCCCTATTTTGTGTGATGCTTATTATTATCGTTATTTATTGCGACGATAGATTGTGCTGTTGACGAGGAAGTTGGACCCGAAGACTTTGTTGAGCCAGGCAAGCATCCCTTTGACCATGACTAATAACCCTTTTATTTGCATGGCATATAGCACTTATTTCCGTGATGTTGATCATGTTGATGTGGTGACCACTTTGGTGGGATGCCTCCGATACTTTACTATTGATACTTGCATTGTGCATGAGCCTACCATTCGTATGAGGGTTGTGCGGGTGGAAGTAGTTAGGTTGCTAGTAGTTGCTACGCAAGTGGGATGGGAATATGCATGGTGATGGAATCTAAAATGATCTCAAACACTTTTTGAAAAACCCGTCGGGTGCCACTAATGCCCGAGGGAGATGATGATGAGCTAGGTAGCCACTTGATAAAGAAGTGGTGCACCGGAGCAAGTGAGTGTGAGTGTTTTCAAAAACTGATTAGATTTAAAATTTGTCGACCGTCCCAACCTTACATGTACAACCACGATACCCCTTATGGGACGGGGCTTGGATGATTACTTTTGTGGGTACTAGTCGAGAGCCCCCATTACTAGTGGCGGGAGTGATGTGGTCACTCTCGATACAGGGTCGTGCCTGATAGGGCGACCATGCGCTGTCTTGACAGGCATCGGGCACACATTTGCATGCCCTCATGGATGATACGTGTGATGTATATCATGAGGGATGACACCAATGAGTGGACTCTTTGTTTAGTATCGCTAGGGGAAAGGCATTGGTCGGGTGCTTACCTCGGGTATGTTAATACCGTGAGTCCTGGATGACACGAAAGTTCCCCGTGTCATGTGGGTAAAGTGTGCAACCTCTATAGAGTGTAAAACTATTCTAATAGTCGTGTCCACGGTCAAGGACAGTTGGGTGTTGCTACTCAAACTACGTCCATATGTTTTCAAAACTGGTGTGAGTGTGTTGGTGGAAAAAGGTGATACCCGAACCGAGTCCGATGACTTGGCTTGATGATGAACATGAGATGTTCAAACCCTTCTTATGATGATATATGTGACTTGTTCACATGAACACTTGTCTATGGATGATGCATTCTTAATTAAGTTACTTGATCATGTCATTGCACTCAAAACTAGCTTTCTGCAAAACTTACCTACTTGGTTATATATCATGCATTGTTATACCTTGTTCCACAACTTGGGTTGCTTGCGAGTACTCTCAAAGTACTCATTGGCTTGCCACCGATTATTTAATTGGCCAGGCATGGAAGAGCAGGAATATGGTGAAGAGTTCATTGGTGATGAACATGCGAACTATGACGCTTCCCGGTCAGAATGCCAGTAGGTTATGGCAGATGGCATGGGTCTATACTTTCGATCAAGATTTCCGATGCTTGTTATGTTTAATTGTTTGGCCCTTGCGGACTTATCTATATAAGACTTGGCCTAGTTGGACTTTATTTGTGTAAGACGATATGTAAGGATGTAAGACTCTTGTATTCCAGTTTTTGTGTGTTCAGTGTGCATTGATCTTTGGGATCACTGTGCACATGCATTCGGTGATCACGACTTATGAGTCAGGGTCCCCACAGTGTGCTAGGGAGTGCATATGGGTTGGAGGTTGCAAAGCTAACAAACCATAGCATACTTCACACATGCATGATTTACTTAAGATAATTCTAGAGGAACCAAAATAACTTTCCTTGGATACACGGAGGCAACTTGCGTCAGATGCACGTGAACAGAGAGGGCGTCATTTCTTACACCTAACATATACTTCATGTACATGACATGAAGATATTGCCTACAAAGTTTCCAACACTAGCTTAATGTCCATCAGGCATTATGGAATAGACGCGAATGTTGCCGATGAGCTCAACAACAATTCATCGAGATATCCCTATGGATGGAATTCCACAACTATGAGAACAAGGTGATGGCATTTGTTAGACCAAAAGATATAACAATGTATGCTCAAGGAATATCCATGACTAGAACAACATTAGGAAAATCTTTGGTTCTGATTTTGATTTGAAGATAGCCCACACTCAAATC
This sequence comes from Hordeum marinum, assembly GCA_022496015.1. Lineage (NCBI taxonomy): Eukaryota > Viridiplantae > Streptophyta > Magnoliopsida > Poales > Poaceae > Hordeum > Hordeum marinum. The sequence continues at coordinate 208,795,415 of CM039674.1, read as the reverse complement.
AATGATTCAATAAGAAAATAGATGCAACAATTGATCACAAGGATCAACTGAACATCATATTATCTTTCTTCAACTAACACACACATACGCACAAGGATACCCTTAAGAATGAACTAATTTAGGAAAAGATTTTATTTCCAACTCTTCAGGTTGTTTTTTAGCTTAACCAAGTAGCTCAAGGGTAACCAATACAGATTCTTGGAGAAGGGATGGTTTTATAAAAACCAACTTGATCACGAACTCAACATAACGGTCAGGGAATAACTTGGTAATACTTCCGAGAATATATTCAAAAATCACGATCCACCGACATGCTATTGAGATCGATAACAATCTCTCTTTTCAGGGCAAGATGGTATGATCAAAAGAGCGAAGGATTAACACAATCCTAACTCGTTGATTGAAAAGTGCACCATGAAACTCATTGATCGAAAAGTGCACCATGAAAAATGGACTAGGTAGCATGATCAATCTTTAGAGTGGTGATTCAATATCCATCACACTAAGAGTGAACTTATTCTCCATTAACTACCAAGCAACATGGTTGCTAGGAGTATTGATTTCACACATCACGGTTCACTTGTCGAGATGCTAGTTACAACCAACACAGAGGTCGAGGAATGACCAATGATGGTGAGAAGTATCACTGCATCAAGGGTGAGGAGGTGCAATTCTCATGACAATCTTGATATGAAGAGGGTAATACCTCATGGTAGAATAGACCAAAAGCTAAACTGACGTTTGATCTGCGGAATGCAACTGCTTTGACCCAATCCTAGAAATGGATGAGTTACTGGAGTTTGCTTCTCCTAGTGATTCTGAAATAGAATGGCTTGACATACTGGAAGAATAATATGCATCAATGAATACAAATGCACAACTACCCTTGACTATCCATTTATAGATGAAGGTCAGAATACAATTGAAGAGGGGCAACTAATGAGCACATGATTTTCTGAGTGGTAGATGCATAGATTGAATACGCTGAACAAAGTTCAACATGTTTCTTCCAGATAACCCACAAAGAAGGGTAGAGTTGGCAGGCTCACAACTATGGAATGGAGAACTGCTAAAGAGCTCTTGTTGTGATCTTCACTTCACGAAGAACTTCTACCATAATTGGTTCATGGTATTAGAAGAATGATGTACCACAAATCGTGAAGACCAGAACAAGGTTACTAATATCCTAAAGCAATGAGCAAATACTATCAATGGGAGTCAGCAAAATGACCCTTGGGTTCAAGAACCCAAAAATAGAGTAACTACTGACTAAGTAGCATCACAAGATGCTTTCAATAACGATGGCTAGAATTATCACACTAGAAACACAAAACACAATTAGATTATTGGGTAGTTCGCTTGAATAACGTCGTTTCCTAACACTTCAACAAATATGTCGAGGTAACAAAGTACCTCAACACAATAATTAGTATGATTTGTGTGGCCCAAAAGACATTGGGAACAGGAGGAAGGAATTTGCAATTGGATCACATTATTTAAAAAAAACCTTTGATAACCCAGACAACATAATGATAGTACGGGCATGAAATATGAGTCAACTTGCAAGACAACTGACAACATAACACTGAATTCTTAAGGAAACATTGATCTAGAAAGACCACACCTTTCCTATAGTTCTCCAGCATATTAACTCGTCATCCTGATAGATAGATGAGAAAGCCTAGTTCTTAATCCCCGTAGAAAAGAAGAGCATGACGCAGAATAAGAATGACGCGAGGAAAGGAGTAAAAGAATCTTACGTTCTCTTGCATAATCAATTCCCTTATATAACTAAAGTAGTTCTTGACTCAACATCGACCAGTTTGGCTTGGCAATCCTACAGGCAATCAAGCTCTAATACCAATGTTGTCGGGACCCCGATCCTAAGCCATACAAGTCTAGCATGTAACACATCATATCACTTGGCGGCCTCACGCACGATAATCCCTATGGCTGCAACCTTACCTTGGCCGGTTCCATTTGCGCCTTTTGGCTCACATATATGAATATGTGGCTAGCAATCATATGACAAAGATCTAGGGTCGACATGACTGGTTATAGACCCAAGTGTCACAACCGTACCAAGATAGGCATACATAACCCAACAGTGCAGGTGTTGGTCATCAACGTGTGTAGACCAGTTGTACCAACCTACATGGACTCCATTACACCGCGTGACATTTCCTCGAAGGGATAGACACAACAGCAAAGAAGGATACATGTCGGTCAATCAATGCGTCCGGAGCAGTAGGAAGCTACCAGGGGTCAATGAAAGCACAAAGAGGCATTTCCCTGTAAAGAAGGCTACCAAAGGCATACAACTAGGTGTCGAATTCCACACATACCAATGCATTCCAAACATACACACAATATGCACGATATGCATAGTATCTATAATGAATCACTATTTCTAATGAATCACCAAATGCTTTCAAACATACGTCACGTCTATATGAATCACTAATGAGACTGGCGTCTCCTCTTTAAAACATAAATTAAGCAACCATTAGTACAAAGGTACTCAACAAGACTTACATCAGAACTAACTACATATACATCATTGTCAACAAAGGGAGGTGCGGAGTTTATTGCAGCAAGCCAACTTTGACTCTTGGCTAACCTATACTATGACTACAAGTACTTTCTTTGAGGTGGGATATCACACACGAGTCCACATATTCACCAAACCAATACACCACTATGGATCCACTCCCGTGCCCCTATGAGAAGGCCTACCATAGCACTCACACTTATCTTGCCTATTTTAGAGTATCCATTTCACTTGTCCATGAACCAGATAAGTTTTCCAAGTAGTCCATATCTGAGGGCGCGACTATTAGAACAGATCATTTACCCTGTAGGGGTATACTTCTTCAAACACGCTCTCGCCACTTATCGCCATGTGCACGTAAAAAGGCACATCGACAACCTTCAAGCGGACGCACGGCAAGGGAGTTAGCCATGATGTTGATCACACAAGACCCTAGTCCAGGTTTATCGCCTATTTGAGACTAAACCCTGAAGGAAGTCTGGTCGAAGTTTCCTCTATGGCCCCAAATGTTGTGCGCAGGGTTCCACAAGTCCACCATTCGGGTGACACTTGGTACACTATGCCACTGTGCATCTACCACATTGAATCCCACCCCATCGGGCAACGCTAAGCATGACCACCAGCACTTTTCCTACAAACACCAGAAACTAGTTGCAACTCCTGGACAGAGCTCTAGGCGATTAATAATCTAAGAGAGCTTGGAGTGCCTGGAGCCCAATGTGTGGTAGTATCTTTTCTTGGATAACATACACATAACTCAGTTCTTAAGGATGGTCCCAATGAGACAACCCACCGTGTACTCCTACATGGCCTCTCATGGCTACCTTTACCAAATCGTGTTCGCACACTTATCTCTCATATAGTAGGACATGAACACATCCATTCCGATTCATCGCCTAGATGGATCAAACCCGACACAACTCTAAGCATAGTGGGTAGAATAAGCAAGAATGGATGAGTAAGCACAACAAGGCTCAAGCAGTTGCTACACATACTAAGTGGTTTCAACTATTTACTGTGACAAAGACAGGTCATGCAAAAGAACGGGTTCAACTACCGAGAATATGTAATAGTTGAATCATGATTGTCATAATGTAGTAAAAGAGAGAAGGGGCAAGAGAGTGTGTTCATATCAGTATGCTCAAGGTGGGGGTGCTTTCCTCACACTTCTGAAGATAACAATGAGTCTTCATCGGTGACAATGATCTCAACATCGGAACAATCATCTATGGGGAAGGAACATCACCGACAACAAGAAGGAACACATTCAATTCAATGCGACAAACATGATGTATGATATGACATATTAAGGTACTGAATTTACCTAAAGGGATATTTAACCAAGTTAATTTAAGTGGAATTCAAACAAGCTTAAATTCGAACTCCAAATGCTATTTCGCAAAATGCCCTAATCATGAAATGTCCTAGTTGGTGTTGTTAACTTTACCAAACATGCATGATCATGGCATAAACATATTCATTGGATTTTTCTGATAATTATTCATATATAAATTATTTTCATCCGAGTTCTAGATTAATTTCTATGATTTTTAGAAGTTTTCAACATTCTCTGAAAATAGATAATTTGTTTTAGATTTATCTAAAATCTAGAAATCTATTTATTGCGTTAGCATTGAGTCTTCATGACGTCAATAGTCAACAGTATCGGTCCAGTCAATCCTGACATGCGGGACCCGCATGTCATTGATACAATGCTAATTTGTGGTTATACTTAAACTAACCTAATCATTAGCAGGGCTGGGCCCACGCGTTAGTGACTTAGGCCTTAACTAATCGTGTGATAAGTGCTAATTGAGTGGGCCACGTCCACGTGGCTGGGGTTTAACCGCCGGCGACTACCCGACGCGGTAGAGGCACGTCGGGGCAGTGCTACGGGTGACGGTTCACCGGGATGAGGGATCCAAGAGACCTCCCTCGCTCGCCCACATCAACTAGGGCACACGGGGGTCCGATGGGTGGCCTGACTCGTGCCTGGCGACTAGGCTAGTAGCGGCCACAACTGCTGCTTCACGCGGGCGACCGCTACGGTGCATGGGGAGGCCAGAAGAGGAGCCTAGAGCGATCCTGGAGTCGCCAGGAGTACTCTGGTGCGGCTAGATCGAGTGGAAGAACTCTCAGACGCGGAGCTCATGGCCATAGAGGTGGCTGGATCTCCGTATGTAAAGGGGGCGAGCTAGGGGGCGCGCAGGGAGAAAATAGTAGGGGGGTCAGAGGCTCACCGCAGGGCTTCTGGTGTTGCTGGTGAGTCTAGGGAGGCGCGGGGTTCGGCGAATTTAACGGCGGCAGTCTGCGGCAACTGAGGAGAAATATGGGTCCATGGTGATGGCGCAGGGCGTACGACCACTTGATCTTCATCTTGGGGACGCTTTGGTCTGTTTCAGAGCTAGAGGACATGGTGGCTCTGCTTCTCATCGGCGTTGGCCACACGGGCGTCGAACGGCGACGAGGCAACGCGCTCGGGGAAGGGGGCTAGAGAGAGGGGGAGGCACCAGGGAGAGGGGGAAAATGGCAGAGGAGGTCAGGAGCTTCTCCACAGCGTGCAGATGAGGATGGGGAGGGCGTACAGCAAGGCAAGCAGGAGGTGGAGGCTCAACCATGCACGAGCTGCCATGCCCTCTGCCTTCTGGCAGAGGTTGAAGAAGGCACGACTGTCTGGTGGGTTGGGATGTCCACTTGGGTCGGCTACAGGTGAGTTAGGTAGGTTTTCTTTATTTCTTTTCTGGTTTTTCTATTTCTCTTATTCTGGCTTGATTTGATTCAAAAACCAAATCATTTGAAAATCTTCTGGAAATATTTACGTGGCTTGTTAGAATATATTTAGAGCCGCTTACAACCTTTCAGAATTTTTTGATCTATAAAATTATTTATAGTATTTATAGATCCAACGCAAAAACACTTATTGGATTAACACAAATCCCCAAAATATATATTTCTGTGATTCCAAAAATATTGGTTTATGTTTTTCCGCTTGCCAATATTTTCTCGTAACAATTGGACCATTTTCTTGGAGTTGTTTCAGGCAATTTTTTCTTGTTCATTTTTGTGAAAAATGCTTTCTCGGGCTTACTAGATCCTCAATTAAATTTCAATTGAATTTAAAATGCATGCATGAATATACAATGACAGTTATCCTTTTCGATCAATATTTTGTGCTATTCCTATAAGTGTCACAAACAACCCTAGAGTTTGTAGTAAAATAATGATAGATATCAATCAACCCTAATGTCACCTAGGTACTCCAATGTCACCTCAATTATTCATGGGTAAATTATGCAACATGCATCAAACAATGTCAAATCTGAAATATTCAATGCAACACAAAGAACTTCGAGGAGAACCCCAAGATTTCTATCAGACAACATGTAAGGAAAACGTGTAATCAACCCCTATGCATAGATCCCCAAGGTCATCAAAATCCGCAAGTTGATGCCATAACATGTATCAAGTGATTCACTTGAATACTTGTCAATACGGGTATCCGCATGCATAACGAGATCCAACATAACGAGATCTCAAAGGTAACAATTTAATTCGTCATGACAAGGTAGCAAACGAATAACATCCTATGATCCGACTATATTAACAAAGCCCATGATAAATCAAGACTGTGACATCTCAAGAACACGAGAGAGAGAGAGAGATATTGAACGCATAGCTACTGGTACGTACCCCCAGCCCTGAGGGTGAACAACTCCCTCCTCGTCATGGCCTCCCCTGGGATGACGAAGATGGCCACCGGTGATGGTTTCCCCTCTCCGGTAGGGTACTGGAATGTCTCCGGATTGGTTTTCATCAATACATAGAGTTGCGGCGGCAGAACAAGGAGTCTCTGTTTATTTCTATTTTTTTAGGATTTATAGGATTTTTCAGCGTTGGAATCAAGCGCAAAGGAGCCCACCACATATCAGGGCGCGACACCCCCACGGCCGCGCCCTGATGACTTGTGGCCCAAGGATGGCTCCCCTCTGGTGGTTCTTTGCTCCAATATTGCTTGTTTCCTCCACACAAAATTCACAAAAAAGTTTCGGACGATTCCGAGAGCTTTCATTTTCTACACAAAAACAACACAACGTAGTTTTGCTGAAAATGTCAGTCTGGGTTAGTTCTAAATAAATCATATAAAGTACATCAAAACCATATAATTATTTTGTAAACATAGGTAAATATTGCATGAATACTTCATAAATTATCATTGAGCTCGCTACCAAACCTCACCTGTAGCGTAATCTTTCCCTTGGGCTGAGATCTTCCTGGGTTAACTCCTTGGAATGCCCCTATCAGCTTCAGACCGGGTCGTGGATTTGTAGCCGCTTGATTATGTCAGGTGAGATCAAGTTCAAGCCGTCCCCACTAATGACCAACATCTTCGTGACCTTGGCAAAACCAACTATGGTACACACTCGGCAGCAGTGACGCAGTTAGGGTGATCCCCTGTGTCGAAGATGATGGGACTGTTGGACCACTTGAGGGGTTTTCTTGCCTCTACCGTTGGCTCTGCTGCATTGACTTCATAGGCCCACAACTTGAGTTGTCGATGAGAGGAGTGCAAATATGTGCTTCCATCAAGACACATGGCATCTACTGCCTTCTGGAATTCTTGACAATCAAATTCTTCTTCATCTTCATTATCATTGTCCTTGTCATCATACTTCTTGTCATGGCCCCTAGGAGGTTTCTCTTTCTTCTATTTAGCATTGCCGCGGCGACCACCATGGCAGCCACAACCTTTCTTGCCAGATCCTTCTACAACTAGGACTACCTCCCCCTTGCACTTTCGGCCTTTCTTCTTGGTGGCACACGCATCTTCATCGTCGTATGACATCAACTTCTGCGCCCGCATTCTGTCCGGGGAGCCTCCTCCCCTCTTCAGCGCATGCACACTTATTAGCCAAAGAGCACACAACTTTGAGATATCATGCACCTTGTTGATGCTCATATCCTCACTCATCCGCCGGTTGCGCACATTCGTGTGGAACACGAGAATCACAACGCCAGAATGGATATCAGGAATGTTGTGATGTACATGGCTGAATATCTGAATTTACTTGCGGTGGAACTCTCCATCTCTCTTGGGATCACGTGCAACTCACTAAGCTGCCTCGGAAGCTTGTGGCCTCCGAGGTATGCACCAAAAAACTGGTTGCACAATTCCGCCCAAGAGGAAATTGACCCATCCGAAAAGTTCATCAACCAGCTTTTCACATTGGGCTTGATGACCAACGGAAAATAGTTGGCAAGCACTTCCTCACCGCGTCCCCGGGAAGCTTTTACCGCAATAGTGTATATGCGAAGGAACTCTGACGGGCTGATCTTGTTGTCGCATTTGTCTGGCAGATCAGTCTTGAAGGTCTTAGTGGAGGGCTAGTGGACTTGTCTTAGCTCGCGGGTGAACACCGGGCAACCTATCTCGTAAGGTAAGCTTTCGGGTACCCCAAGAGCAGACTCGTCGATGGTTGGGTCGGCATGCCATTCGATTGACGACGCGTCTCCCGCTGCCTCTCTATGGCGGTGCCGGGGTCCTCCTTCCGCCTTTCCTTTAGGACTTCGCAATGATCTTATTGTTGTAGCGGATGGGAAGATGGATAGGACATCTCTTCTGGCACATTGTTCTTGCGAGCTTGTAGTCATTGTTGTTGTGGGGGTGACTGCACCGTGGGTGTCCTGCAAGCATCACATCCGTAAGTGCGCCCCGTGGGCTCCGTTTGGCGTGTTCGTGAGGACCCTGCCTCCTCCAGCTTGTCGCGGTTGGTGAAGCTTAGCAGAATCTGGATCATGGCCGTCCAGTCTTCCATCTTCTCTGGCACGGGGGGAAAGTCTAGCAAAAGTTGGCCTTTCGTGAGAGCTTCTTCCTTGGCCTTAGGGATGTCATGGTGCGAGGCATGGGTTGTGCTCTTACTCTGGGCAGAATCAAGAGGACCGGCGCCCCGCCCTGACGTATGACATCCTTGTTCATTAGAAGGTCCGTGTCAATTTTGGCCCTGCACGTCCTCGGAGTGCCGCACAAGGGTCTTGTCCGTGGGCCTCCTGGTATCCTTGTTGTTTCGCGGGGGTTGCTCACGGTTGTCTTGAGAGGGGCACGATGGAGGTCCCCCACCACTCCTATCGTTGTTGCTGCAGCGTGTCTCCCAGTCACCACTGGGGCATCTCGCGTTGCCACTACGACGGGGTCCGGCTCGCGGCTCGTGGAACTCCGCTTGGTGTTGTGGTTGCGCTCACCAGTGATAACCCACAAGTATAGGGGATCAATTGTATACTTTCTCGATAATTAAGAGTATCGAACCCAAAGAGGAGCTAAAGGTAGAACTAATATTCCTTCATAATCTATCGATCACCGATACAACTCTACGCATGCTTAACGTTCGCATTACCTAGAACAAGTATGAAACTAGAAGTAGTTTGTAGGTGTAACGGGATAGGTTTCCAAGATAATAAAGAACACGTAACCAAAACTAGGGGTTGTTTAGCTAAAGAAACAACTAAGTTTGTTTAATGAGTGTGGAAAAGTGGTGGTAGGAGTTGTGGAATTGTCCTAGGCAATCGATAACTAGACTGATAATCATTATTGCAATTTTATATGAGGGAGAGGCATAAGCTAACATACTTTCTCTAATTGGATCATATGCACTTATGATTGGAACTCTAGCAAGCATCCGCAACTACTAAAGATCATTAAGGTAAAACCCAACCATAGCATTATAAGGTATCAAGTCCTGTTTACTCCCATATGCAATAGCCCACCTACTCGGGTTTATGCTTCTGTCACTCAAGCAACCAACCATAGGCGAATCATGAACACATTGCAACACCCTATAGCGAGGAAACCTCACGCTTGCGTGACATGGAGCACACCATAGGACAGGACCAATAATAAAACATGCAACTCAAACCAATCATGATCATCAATCAAACCATAGGAAGACAAAAATCTACTCAGACATCATAGGATGGCAACAGATCATTGGATAATAATGATATGAAGCATAAAGCACCATGTTCAAGTAGTGTGTACAACGGGTTGCGAGAGAGTGGACCGCTGTAGATAGATGGGGGAAGGTGATGGAGGTGTTGGTGAAGATGACGGAGTTATTGGAGTAGATCGTCGTCACGATGATGGCCCTCACGGCGTTCCGGTGCCACTGGGAGAGAGGGGAAGAAAGCCCCCCTCCTTCTTCTTCTTCCTAGACCTCCCCCTACATGGGGGGAGGGTTTTCCCTCTGGTCCTTGGCCTCCATGGCGGCGGAGCGGCGGGAGCCCTTCCGAGATTGGATCTCTCTCTCTCTCTATTTCCTTCTGTTTCTGCGTTCACAGATTCTGGCCTTTCACTGTTTCTTAAATATCCGGAGATCCTTAACTCCGATCGGGATGAAATTTTCAGGGGATTTTTATCCGGATATTAGCTTTCTTGCGGCGAAAGAATGGCAACAACCACCTTACAGGGTGACCACAAGGGCTAGGGCAGGGCCAGGGGGTAGGCCATGCCCCCTGCCTTGTGGTCACCTCGGGCATTGTCTCACGTTGATTCTTTTTCCCAAAATCACATATATTCCAAAAAAATCTCGACACTGGATTGTGTTTGGACCTCGTTTGATATGGATTTTCTGTGAAACAAAAAACATGCAACAAATAGGAACTGGCACTCGACACTGGATCAATATGTTAGTCCCAAAAATAGTATATAAAAAGTTGCCAAAAGTATATGAAAGTTCTAGAATATAGGCATGAAACAATCAAAAATTATAGACATGATGCAGATGTACCAGCATCCCCAAGATTAATTCCTGCTCGTCCTCGAGTAGGCAAATGATAAAATAGATAATTTTTGATGTGAAATGCTACCTATCATAATCTTGTTCATATAATCTAATCATGGCATGAATATTACGACACGAAGGATTCAAAGCAATAGTCTAATGACATTAAGACAATAATACTTCAACCATACTGATAGGGTAATTGTATCTCTTCAAAATATAATGGGAAAATAAAGTTATCCCTACAATATCATATAGTCTGGCTATGCTCCATCTTCCCAACACGAAGTATTTATATCATGCACAACCCCGATGACAAGTCAAGCAATTTTTTCACACCATTTTTGTTCTCAAACTATTTCAATTCTCACGCAATACATGAGCGTGAGCCATGGATATAGCACTATAGGTGCAATAGAATATGGTGGAGGTTGCTAAGAAAAAGGATAAGATAGTCTCACATCAACTAGGTGTATCAACGGGCTATGGAGATGCCCATCAATAGATATCAATGTGAGTGAGTAGGGATTGCCATGCAACGGATGCACTAGAGCTATAAGTGTATGAAAGCTCAAAAAGAAACTAAGTGGGTGTGCATCCAACTTGCTTGATCAAGAAGACCTAGGGTAGTTTTAGGAAGCCCATCATTGGAGTATACAAGCTAAGTTCTATAATGAAAAATTTCCACTAGTATATGAAAGTGACAAAATAGGAGACTCTCTATCATGAAGATCATGGTGCTACTTTGAAGCACAAGTGTGGAAAAAGGATAGTAGCATTGTCCCTTCTCTGTTTTATCTCTTTATTTTATTTGTTATATTTTTTGGTGGGCATCTAAGGCCTATTTATTTTTATTTGGGCTTTGCTGGCCTCTTTTATTTTTCATATAGTCCGGAGTATCATCCCAACTTGTGAGGGAATCATAGCTTCCATCATTCCTTCCTCACATGGGATAATGCTCTAATAATTATGTTCATCACACTTCTATTTACTTACAACTAAGAAATACAACTCGATATCTAGAACAAAATATGACTCTATATGAATGCCTCTGGTGGTTTACCGAGATATGCAATGATCTAGGATAGCAAATGACATCAAAAAATGGACAAGCCACGAAAACATCATGCTAGCTATCTTACGATCATGCAAAACAATATGAAAATGATGGTGCGTGTCATAATAAACGGAACAGGGGAAGTTGCATGGCAATATATCTCAGAATGGCTACGGAAATGCCATAATAGGTAGGTATGGTTATTGTTTTGAGGGAGGATATATGGTGCATTTAATGCACCGGCAAAAGTTGTATGGTACTAGAAAGGCTAGCAAAGGTGGAAGTGTGAGAGTGCATATAAACCATGGACTCACATTAGTCATAAAGACCTCACATACTTATTGCAAAAGTCTATTAGTCATCGATGCAAAGTATTAGACGCATGCTCCTATGGTAGAGGTTGGTAGGAGTTTCCCATCGCGCGCTCCCGACCCTCACACAAAGGTTGACAATCAATAAACAAATCACGCTCCGACTTACTTACATAATGGTTCACCACACGTGCATGCTACGGGAATCACAAACCTTTACACAAGTATTTATACCAATCCACAATTAGTCACTAGCATGACTCTAATATCACCATCTTTTTATCGCAAAACTATTGCAAGGAATCAAACACATCATGTTCAGTGATCTACAAGTTTTATGTAGGATTATGACTAACCATGTGAATGGCCAGCTCCTGTTAACTCTCTAAATAGATATAAGTGAAGCATGAGAGTTTAATTTTTTCTACAAAAGGTATGCCCACATTGTAAAAAGTATAAGTGAAGCAAAAGAGCATTCTACAAATGGTGGTTTTCTATGTGTAGAGAAAGAGGCAATCCAAACTTCAAATGATATAAGTGAAGCACCTTATGAATTCTATAACGCCATACTCAAAAGATATAAGTGAGGTGCAAAGAACCTTCTATAAATCAACCAATGACTTTATCATACTAGCATGGTGCATTATTAAAATAAAAATAAAAAGCACATGATGTTCCAAGATTTATGCATATCATGTGACGAATAAAAATATAGCTCTAAGTAAAATTACCGATGGTTGTTAGAAGAAAGAGGGGATGCCTTCTGTAACATCCCAAAATTTCATTTTGGAATGTTATGAAATATAGCTATGCATCATCATCATCATTGCTTGAATGTATAAATTGGTTGAAATGCTTCTTCTGACTTTCTGAAAGTCCCTTTCTATTTTCTCTAAGTTGCTTTCACCTAATTGAAAACCCTTGGAAAAAGTTCAAATTAAGAGGGGAGGAACATGACACTCCACACCCGGACTTCTTGGTGATTTATTTCAACAATAAAAACGAGAGGGTCTTTTGAAATTTTTTTGCAAAAGGTTTTAAAAAAAATAGGCCATTTCTGAAAATATTTTTTTTCAAAAGTATTCAAATGACAAAGTAAAAAAGTTCAATACATGGCATTTATTGTTCTGTTAATTTTGATATATATTATTCCTATATTTGGAATTATATTGATTTCATTAAAAGGTTTTTATTGTGCTGAAAAAAATAGAAAAAGGAAGGCTTTTAAAGCTTTAAAGACCCGGTCGGCCCAATCGGCAATTAAGCCCCTCCCGAAATCGCTCCGAGCCGGTGGACTGACACACTCACGCTGCTCTCACCCTCGCTGACAGCAGGCCCCACCCCGATCGCCCGCTGGATCCGCGCGGTCACCGTCTTCCCCACACCCGTAACCCTCGCCGGCGATCCCTCCTTGCCGGATCTCCCTCCTCTTATCTTCCCCGCCCCCCTCACCGGTCCTATATAAGTCGGCCAGCCTCTGCACTCCACCCCCCCAAAGCCCCCTCTCTTCCTCGCCAGACCACTGACACTCGAGCTCGCCGGAGTTTCCCCGGCGACCGAACCTCTCCAAGCACCGGGTCGTCACCTCCCTCGCCGCCACGCCCGTCCGACGCCGCCATTCTTCACCAGAGGATCTCCGCTGTCGTCCGGACCTCCTTCGACGTCTCCCTCAACCATCGGAGCGACCTCCATGACCAACTTCGACCACCGGCCGCCGCCATCCTCGCCGGAGACCACCGCGACCCTCTCTGTAAGCTACCGGACCCCTCTGGACGGTCGGATCCATAGTCGACGCTCATGATTAGAAGATTTAAACGTGAACCATTTTCTTCTAAGCTTTAGTCACCCGCCCGCAAATGCCCGCATGCACACCCTCTTGGCCAACCACGACCCACCACGTTGCCCTGTCCGATGAGTTTTTTTTCTTTTTTTTCTGGTTCTCTTTAGAAAATAGACTCTTTCCAAATTTTGTTTTTATCATATCTTTTGAACTATTTAGTGTTTTTAGTTGATTATTTTTGAATTAGTTCACATATTTGATGTAGTTTATGTTTGTAGTTTTAGAATTTAAATTTTAACTATAAATTTGAATTTAATCAAATTTGCTCAAACTACTCAAATCTGAATAACTAGAGTTTAAAAATAGATTTTTGTATGAATATTTTTTATGCTGAATTGTATTAGTTAGGACTATAAGCATGCTTAGTTTGAGAATTTTTAGGATGGATTTGTTTAGTGTTTTAACTATAAACAGAAACTGCCTAGTGGTTAGTATAGTTTAAATAATTTAGTTTTTAGTTAGTTCAAATCAGAATTAGTTATATTTTGTTTCAGTAGATTCTGTTGTTTAAACATTAGGTGTTTTACTTGTTGTTAATAATAATATAATTTGCTTAGTTTATTTCTATAATATTATAGGAATCTCTACTATTTTTTCAATTAGGTTTAGTTTGATAAAATACAAACTAGTTAGTAATAGTTTCCTTTAACAAAGTTTAGATAATTAAATTTTGTTTTCTAAGAAAAATTTTAGTAAATTATTTTCTGTTAGGAGAATTGTTTTATTAATCAAATTGTAGTTTATTTCACTCTATTGTTAATAAACTCTAGCCCACTTCATGTAGTAGTGTTTATCAAAAATGGATTTAATTCTGTTTATTAATAAAATATTTCTATTGTTCTTTTATGTCAACAATTGTTTTGTTAATACCAATAATTCTATGTTGTTAGTAGTAGTTTACCCATCAACTTTAGAAAACCCAAACTATGTGTTGATCTTCTTTTCTTTTGATGGTGCCTTGTTTTGTCTTGAGTGATTACTAGTTCATTCCTGATTTTTGTGAGTTACAATATTTTGTTGTATGCTTATTGAGTGCTCTTGTTTGATTCGTTAGATCATTCGGAGTGCGAGGCTTGTTACCTAGAGTCCCTCGAGTACGAAGATCGTTAATCAGGCAAGTCACTTTGATCATGTTTTATCCATGTTTTGTTGCATTAGTTCTTCCATCTCCCCAATTGCATGCAAAGTAGGTAAATTGGAAATTGGTTACTTGATGTAGTATCATGTGGTAGGTACCCCCTCAACCTTTGACACATGGCCCCGGGAAACGTTAAATTAGTCATGCTATGCTTTTAGTAGACAGGGATTGGTTGTGTGATTCATGAGAGTGTGAGATAATAATTTCAAGACCTACTATGATGATCAAGACTTCAAGATTTCCAATTTTTCAATATACCTCTGGGTGGATAATGGTTGAACGGTGCCCTAGAGAAACCAGTGGTTAGCCTAGGTGATGCTCGAGATGTGCCAGTATTCACGCGGAAAGGTCCACCCAGGCACGAAGAGATGGATGGATGCTTCAAGACCCAAGGCTTACCTGCACAACCACAAGCCATTATGGGCTCTGGCTTGTATGGATATTGTGGCAACACTGGACAGGCGGTGCTACGAGATGTAGAAGAATGGTAGGAAAGGATGGGCACCGACAGAGTCTTAGTGGGACCCCTTAGAAGACCATGTTTTGGTCATCCGTTCCTCAAACACCTTGACGTGCGAGGAATCCAACGGAGGCGATCAAATCTTGTGGGGAACGTGTGCAAAACTCTGCAGAGTACCCAAACCTAATCGATTCGCCGCGTCCACGGTCAAGGACGACTTGAGCCAAAGGAACTGAAACTTCCGGAACCCTCAACACAATTAATATGATGATGTGGGTATTAATAACTTGGGTATGAGAATTGATCGGTGGAACCAACTCATTAATCAACCAACTTAGTAATAATTTTGCTTAGCCCTCTCTTGATGTAGGAAAATTGGCTTTGTGCAAAAACTTACTACCCCACCTGCCATATATGCATGTGGATTAGATGATTATCTTTTCACCCCTCTCTTATGACTTTGCCGGCATATTCCATATGCTGACCTACACGGCTGCAACGTATCATGTTGAAGAGTATTTTTCCGACCAGGAGTGAGGATACGCTCTACGCTCGGTGAGATGCCCTTGGAGTCAGATGGACTTCACTACCTTTGAAGATTCCGCAAGATTTAGATATTCTCATGAGTTGGCCTTCACCCACTTTATTGTAATCTTTATTGTAATAAAGGACTCGATGAGATTTACGATTAATAAATGTTGTGTGATTTCCCTTTGATATATACATTGATGTACCGTGTGTGTACCAGCATGATCTTGGGATGGTACGGAAACACCGAAGATTCGACCTTTCAGGTCAGGTCGCTACAGAAATGGTAGCAGAGCACACGCTGACCATAGGACGTAACCTCTAGGATTGGAGAAGCCTTAGGATCATTCTTTCCCTTGTTTTACAAATTCTTACATTCTCATCTGCTCATTTTTGATTTCTCTTCGATGTATTTCAACATTTCTAGATGGCCACCTTCACCCCCGTTCGCTTCACGGAGTTCTGCCAGCCTCACACAACCATGCCTTTTGGCAAGGAGCTGACACACATCGTCAAAGACGTGAAGATTGCTCTGCCAACCATCACTGCGATTGCAATCACGTCTTTCCCACAGGACGCTCGCTACAGGATCGAAGTGCATATTCCCGGAAGGACTTTTGGATATATCACAGAGCCCATCGACTTCAAGTTTATGGCACCCAGCTGGATTCTTGGGAGAGACATGGCGATTCACCGTGCCCTCAGACGTATTCAGGAGGAATACAGAGGTGGTCCCATTTCGCGAGACCTCAGCATGGTTTTTCGCAGGTATGTCCATGGAAACATCATCACCAACCCCACTAGAGACTCCACCATTTCATATATCCAGACCTTGGAGACTCATGTCAGGGCTCTGAAGCTTTGGGTACGTGCAGATACGAAGACAATCAAGAATCTGATGAACCGCGAGCTGGATCTTGAAGCTGACATACGGGAAGCCAATTATGAACATGAGCATGAAGTGAAGGACTTCCTGGAGAGGATCGAGAAGCTGAATACTCGCATCGCAACTCTAGAGGAATAGCTGGACATGGGGGAAAATCTTCACCCCGAAGGAGACATGGCTCCCTTCATCAGCGACGATGATGACTATGAGGAGAGCACCACCGGAGGACCCACGACTATACACTTTTGAGGAGAACTTTAGTCATGCCCCCCATGTATCTTTCTTTTATTTTCAATGTTAAAGCGTAGGTCGATGCTTGGTTTGATTGAGACTTGTATTCCGATGTTTGAATCTTTGAGTTGAATTAATGAATGAGTGCTTGATGTGACATGTTTGTGCACTGCATATGGGTAGTGATTTTCTTTCTAGGACCTTGTTCTATTCTAATTCTCATCCCTCTGAAAACAGCAAGATGCCACCACAACATGAGTCCGACTTCACCTTCCCACCGGAACTCACGCAACTCCTCCAGCAGCAGAATGCACTGATGCAGCTATTGATCCAGAATCAGACCAACAACCAGAACAACAACAACCACCATCCACCTCAAGCTGACAACCTCACCCGTTTTCTGAGGTTGAACCCCCAACTTTCTCCAGCAACACTGAGCCCATTGTGGCAGACGACTGGCTCCGTAAGATGGAGAGGGAACTCGTCACCGCTAGATGTACTGATGCTGAGAAGGTGCTCTTTGCCGCACATCCACTCGAAGGACCAGCAGCTTCATGGTGGGAGAACTACACCACCACATATCCTATTGCTGGTGTGACTTGGGAACAATTCAAGCTTGCTTTCCACACCGCTCATGTCTCAGTTGGAGCCATGAGTCTGAAGAAGTGCGAGTTTCGCAACTTGCACCAGGGTAATCGCTCCGTGGCCCAATATGTGGACGAATTCAGCATGTTGTCCCATTATGCACCAGGAGATGTGGCCGATGATGTGGCCAAGCAGGAGAAGTTTCTGGAAGGACTCAACGATGAGTTGAGCATGCAACTGGTAGTGGCTACTTTCAACAACTACCAAGAGCTGGTGGACAAGGCCCTCATCTTGGAGGGAAAACATCAACAAATTGAGAACCGCAAGAGGAAGTATACTCAAGGGAAGTTTAACTCTGGAGCTCATCAGAAGCCCCGCTACTCCCCGTACTTAGGGAATACCGGATCAGGGACCAGTAAGTTTGGAAGGCACACTCATGCCGTGCACAACCATGGAGGCCACAACCATGGAGGAAATGGGAATGCCCGTCCCAACCATGGCAACTTCAAGACTGACAATGGGAATATGAACAACAACCATCACCGTCACGCTCCTACTCAGAAGGATCTAAGACACATCACCTATTTCAAGTGCGTGAAGACAGGGCACTATGCTACTGAGTGTCCCTAGAGCAAGCAGGGAAATGGAAACGGCAACAACAATGGCAACTCAGGAGCTAAGAAGCCCAACCCTTTTCCCCGTGCTCAGGTGAACCACATTGATGTGGGGGAAGTCTATGATCAGCCCGAGACTGTGGTTGGTAAGTTTTTATTGCATTCACGTCCAGTTATAGTACTTTTTGATTCCGGTGCAACTCATTCTTTCATATCAAGGGTAGTCGTGGAAAAGTATGGTTTGCCCACCAAAACCATTAGTTAGCCATTTAAGGTCAGTTCCCCAGGAGGCATGATGATGGCAGGGATAGGATGCCATGCCTTGAAGCTCAATATAGGAAACCATGTTTTTCCCAACGACCTCATTGTCTTAGAGTCGCAGGGATTGGATGTAATCCTAGGCATGGATTGGATGACCATGTATGAAGGAAATCTTGACTGTCCCAGCAAGTCTATCTTGCTCACCACCCCAGAGAACAAGAGGATTAAGTATGTATCCCGACGCACATGTATGAGTGCTCGGTTAAATTCTCTCACAGGAGTCGTTCAGGAGGAAGTACCTGTGGTAAAAGACTTTCCGGATGTATTCCCGAAAGAATTACCAGGCATGCCACCAGATAGAGAGATTGAGTTCCTGATAGAGCTACTGCTAGGAACAACCCCAATTTCCAAGAGACCCTATCGGTTGCCCGCAAATGATCTATTAGAAATCAAGAAGCAAATTAAGGAGTTATTGGACAAAGGGTATATTCGTCTAATTTCTTCACCTTGGGGAGCCCCAGTTCTTTTGGTGGAGAAGAAGGATAAAACCTTGAGAATGGTAGTCGATTATCGTGCCTTGAACGAGGTGACTATCAAGAACAAGTACCCTCTGTCGATGATTAATGACTTGTTTGATCAGCTCGTAGGAGCCAAAGTATTCTCCAAGATCGATCTTCGATCAGGGTATCACCAATTGAAAATTCGTGAACAGGATATACCCAAAACAGATTTCACCACAAGGTATGGCTTGTATGAGTATACCGTCATGTGTTTTGGTTTGACAAATGCTCCTGCTTACTTCATGAGTTTGATGAACAAAGTATTCATGGAATACCTGGACAAGTTTGTCGTGGTGTTCATCGATGACATATTGATATTCTCCAAGAACGAGGAAGAACACAAGGAACATTTTCGTTTAGTTCTGGAGAAGCTGAGAGAGCATCAGTTATATGCCAAGTTCAGCAAATGTGAATTCTGGCTGACAGAAGTCGGATTCCTTGGACACCTTATTTCCGGAGATGGAATAGCAGTGGACCCCGCTAAGGTTGAAGCCGTCACCGAGTGGAAGTCACCCACCTCAGTTAAGGAGATCCGCAGTTTTCTCGGACTTGCCGGATATTACTGGAGATTCATTGAGAAATTCTCAAAGATTGCCAAGCCCATGACAGAGCTGTTGAAGAAAGAGTCTAAGTATATTTGGACTGAGGAATGTGAAGCCAGTTTCCAGGAGTTAAAGAAACGTTTGGTCACTGCCCCAGTGTTGATTTTGCCCAATATTTGGAAGGACTTCCAGGTTTATTGTGATGCTTCACGTTAAGGACTTGGAGGAGTACTCATGCAAGATGCAAAGGTTGTAGCTTATGCATCCAGACAACTACGACCTCATGAGTTGAATTATGCCACCCATGATTTGGAACTAGTAGCCATAGTGCACGCACTCAAGACCTGGAGACATTTCCTTGTCGGAAATAGTTGTGATGTTTACACCGATCATAAGAGCCTGAAGTATATCTTCATGTAGAAGGAGTTGAACCTCAGACAGAGGAGATGGTTAGAGTTAATCAAGGACTATGAAATGAGATTACATTACCATCCAGGAAAGGCAAATGTTGTGGCAGATGCCTTGAGTCGGAAAATTTATGTAAACACACTCACCGCGGGCGGATTACCCCAGGAGTTAGCCAATGATCTCAGAGAGCTCCGGCTAGCGATAGTTCCAAGAGGATATGTTGCCACACAGGAGATCCAGTCCACCTTGACCGAAAGAATTCGTGAAGCCCAGAAGACGGACAAGGAGATAGCTGAGATTAAGCAAAGAATGTAAGATGGTAAAGCTAAAGGTTTTCGTGAGGATGAACAAGGAACTCTGTGGTTTGAGAACCGAATCTATGTGCCCAATGACCCAGAGCTCAGGAAGTTGATACTTCAGGAAGCCCACGATTCACCTTACTCGATACACCCAGGCAACACCAAGATGTATCTGGACTTGAAGGAAAGTTACTGGTGGACGGGTATGAAGAAGGATGTTGTAGAACATGTTGCAATATGTAATGTTTGTCAGCGAGTAAAGGCGGAACATCAGAAACCAGCAGGGTTACTCCAACCTTTGCCGATACCCGAGTGGAAATGGGAAAAGCTTGGTATGGACTTCATCACAGGATTACCCAGGACCTGTTCAGGTTATGATTCCATCTGGGTAGTGGTTGACCGCTTGACCAAGGTGGCTCATTTCATCCCAGTGAAGACCACCTATACCAGTGCTAAGTTAGCCAAGATATACCTGACCAGGATCGTGTGTCTGCATGGAGTTCCGAGGAGTATCGTGTCAGATAGAGGAACACAATCTACCTCAAAGTTTTGGCATCAACTACATGAAACTTTGGGTACGAGGCTGGAGTTCAGTATAGCTTTTCATCCGCAGACCGATGGACAGACTGAGAGAGTCAACCAGATTCTGGAGGACATGTTGAGAGCTTGTGCACTAGACTATGGGTCTAGTTGGGATGACAACTTACCTTACGCAGAATTCTCATACAACAATAGTTATCAGACCAGGCTGAAGATGGCCCCTTTCGAAGCTTTATACGGAAGGAGGTGCAGAACACCATTGATGTGGGATGGTGTTGGAGACCGAAAACTTTTTGGTTTCGACCTTATCCGAGATTCTGAAGAGAAAGTCAAGCTGATCCGTGACAGACTCAAGATAGCTCAATCTGGACAGAAGAGTTATGCTAATAGCAAACACAAGGAAGTGACGTATGAAGTGGGAGACCGAGCATATCTTCGTGTGTCCCCACTTCGAGGAATCAAGAGATTTGGTGTTAAAGGAAAGTTAGCACCTAGGTTCATAGGCCCCTACAAAATTCTTGAACATAGAGGCGAAGTTGCATACAAGCTGGAATTGCCGGAAGGATTGTCCGGAGTTCATGATGTTTTCCATGTTTCCCAGCTGAAGAAAGGCCATGCTGAGATGGCTGATATTCCTTTGAGATACACCGTGCCCCTAGAGGCCATACAGCTTGACAGTGATCTGACTTACGAGGAGAAGCCTGTCAGGATCCTCGAGACTGCCAACAGAGTTACCCGCAGCAGGATCATCAAGTTCTGTAAGGTTTTGTGGAGTCACCACACCGAGGAAGAAGCCACCTGGGAACGCGAAGAAGATCTTCGTAGAGACCACTCGCACCTATTTTCTAGCCAACCCGAATCTCAAGGGCGAGATTCATCTTAAGGTGGGTAGGTTTGTAACATCCCAAAATTTCATTTTGGAATGTTATGAAATATAGCTATGCATCATCATCATCATTGCTTGAATGTATGAATTGGTTGAAATGCTTCTTCTGACTTTCTGAAAGTCCCTTTCTATTTTCTCTAAGTTGCTTTCACCTAATTGAAAACCCTTGGAAAAAGTTCAAATTAAGAGCGGAGGAACATGACACTCCACACCAGGGACTTCTTGGTGATTTATTTGAACAATAAAAACCAAGGGGTCTTTTGAAAAATATTTGCAAAAGGTTTTAAAAACAAATAGGCCATTTCTGAAAATATTTTTTTCAAAATTATTCAAATGACAGAGTAAAAATGTTCAATAAATGGCATTTATTTTTCTGTTAATTTTGATATATATTATTCCTACATTTGGAACTATATTGATTTCATTAAAAGGTTTTTATTGCGCTGAAAGAAATAGAAAAAGGAAAGCTTTTAAAGCTTTAAAGACCCGGTCGGCCCAATCTGCAATTAAGCCCCACCCGAAATCGCTCCGAGCCGGCCGACCGACACACTGATGCCGCTCTCACCCTCGCTGACAGCAGGCCCCACCCCGACCGCCCGCTGGATCCACGCGGTCACCGTCTTCCCCGCGCCCGTAACCCTCGCCGACGATCTCTCCTCGCCGGATCTCCCTCCTCTTACCTTCCCCGACCCTCTCACCGGTCCTATATAAGCCGGCCACCCTCCGCACTCCACCCCCCCCCAAAGCCCCCTCTCTTCCTCGCCAGACCGCCGACGCTCGAGCTCGCTGGAGTTTCCCCGACGACCGAACCTCTCGAAGCACCGGGTCGTCGCCTCCCTCGCCCCCACGCCCGTCCGATGCCGCCATTCTTCACCGGAGGATCTCCGCTGTCGTATGGACCCCTCTGACGTCTCCCTCGACCACCGGAGCGAACGCCCCGACCAACTTCGACCACCGGCCGCTGCTATTCTCGCCGGAGACCACCGCGACCCTCTCGGTAAGCCACCGGACCCCTCTGGACCGTTGGATCCATTGTCGACGCTCATGATTAGAAGATTTAAACGCGAACCGTTTTCTTCTAAGCTTCGATCACCCGCTCGCGAACGCCCGCACGCACACCCTCTCTGCCAACCACGACGCGCCACGTAGCCCTGTCCGATGAGTTTTTTTCGTTTTTTTCTGATTCTATTTAGAAAACAGAATGTTTCCAAATTTTGTTTTTATCATATCTTTTAAACTATTTAGTGTTTTTAGTTGATTCTTTTTGAATTAGTTCTCATATTTGATGTAGTTTATGTCTGTAGTTTTAGAATTTAAATTTGAAATCTAAAATTTGAATTTAATCAAATTTGCTCAAACTACTCAAATCTGAATAACTAGAGTTTAAAAATAGATTTTTGTATGAATCTTATTGCTACTGAATTGTAGTAGTTAGGACTATAAGAATGCTTAGTTTGAGAATTTTTAGGATGGATTTGTTTAGTGTTTTAACTATAAACAGAATCTGCCTAGTGGTTAGTATAGTTTAAATAATTTAGTTTTAAGTTAGTTCAAATCAGAATTAGTTATATTTGTTTGAGTAGATTCTGTTGTTTAAACATTAGGTGTTTTACTTGCTGTTAATAATAATATAATTTTATTTATTTTATTTCTATAATATTATAGGAATCTCTACTATTTTTTCAATTAGGTTTAGTTTGATAAAAAACAAACTAGTTAGTAATAGTTTCCTTCAACAAAGTTTAGACAATTAAATTCTGTTTTCTAAGAAAAGTTTTAGTAAATTATTTTCTGTTAGGAGAATTGTTTTATTAATAAAATTGTAGTTTATTTCACTCTATTGTTAATAAACTCTAGCCCACTTCATGTAGTAGTGTTTATCAAAACTTTTAAAACCCTACTAAGATTTTCTTAACAAAACTTTAAATGGATTTAATTCTGTTTATTAATAAAATATTTCTATTGTTCTTTTCTGTCAACTATTGTTTTTTTAATACCAATAATTCTATGTTGTTAGTAGTAGTTTACCCATCAACTTTAGAAAACGCAAACAATGTGTTGATCTTCTTTTCTTTTGGTTGTGCCTTGTTTTGTCTTGAGTGATTACTAGTTCATTCGTGATTTTTGTGAGTTACAATATTTTGTTGTATGCTTATTGAGTGCTCTTGTTTGATTCGTTAGATCATCCGGAGTGCGAGGCTTTTTACCTAGATTCCCTCGAGTACGAAGATCGTTAATCAGGCAAGTCACTTTGATCATGTTTTATCCATGTTTTGTTGCATTAGTTCTTCCATCTCCCCAATTGCATGCAAAGTAGGTAAATTGGAAATTGGTTACTTGATGTAGTATCATGTGGTAGGTACCCCCTCAACCTTTGACACATGGCCCCGGGAAACGTTAAATTAGTCATGCTATGCTTTCAGTAGACGGGGATTGGTTGTGTGATTCATGAGAGTGTGAGATAATAATTTCAAGACCTACTATGATGATCAAGACTTCAAGATTTCCAAGTTTTCAATATACCTCTAGGTGGATGATGGTTGAACGGTGCCCTAGAGAAACCAGTGGTTAGCCTAGGTGATGCTCGAGATGTGCCAGTATTCACGCGGAAAGGTCCACCCAGGCACGAAGAGATGGATGGATGCTTCAAGACCCAAGGCTTACCTGCACAACCACAAGCCATTATGGGCTCTGGCTTGTATGGATATTGTGGCAACACTGGACAGGCGGTGCTACGAGATGTAGAAGAATGGTAGGAAAGGATGGGCACTGACAGAGTCTTAGTGGGACCCCTTAGAAGACCATGTTTTGGTCATCCGTTCCTCAAACACCTTGAAGTGCGAGGAATCCAACGGAGGCGATCAAATCTTGTGGGGAACGTGTGCAAAACTCTGCAGAGTACCCAAACCTAATCGATTAGCCGCGTCCACGGTCAAGGACGACTTGAGCCAAAGGAACTGAAACTTCCGAAACCCTCAACACAATTAATATGATGATGTGGGTATTAATAACTTGGGTATGAGAATTGATCAGTGGAACCAACTCATTAATCAACCAACTTAGTAATAATTTTTCTTAGCCCTCTCTTGATGTAGGAAAATTGGCTTTATGCAAAAACTTACTACCCCACCTGGCATATATGCATGTGGATTAGATGATTATCTTGTCACCCCTCTCTTATGACTTTGCCGGCATATTCCATATGCTGACCTACACGGCTGCAACGTATCATGTTGAAGATTATTTTTCCAACCAGGAGTGAGGATACGCTCTACGCTCGGTGAGATGCCCTTGGAGTCAGATGGACTTCACTACCTTTGAAGCTTCCACAAGATTTAGATATTCTCATGAGTTGGCCTTCAGCCACTTTATTGTAATCTTTATTGTAATAAAGGACTCGATATGAGATTTACGATTAATAAATGCTGTGTGATTTCCCTTTGATATATACATTGATGTACCGTGTGTGTACCAGCATGATTTTGGGATGGTACGGAAACACCGAAGATTCGACCTTTCAGGTCAGGTCGCTACACCTTCCAGGGCATCCCCAAGCTTAGTTTCTTGGGAGTCCGTGAATATTACCATGGGGTGCCTCAGGCATCCCAAGATTAGTCTCTTCCTACTCCTTATTCCTTCATCCATCATGACCTCACCCAAAACATGATAACTTCAATCACAAAACTTAAGAAAACCCTTGTGAGATCCATTAGTATAACAAAGCAAATTACAACTTTAAGTATTGTTGCCAACCAATTCATATTTTTTTGCATTGTAGATACTATAATATAACTTTTCCATGTCTCATACCACTGATACAAATGATAGTTTCATCAAAACGAGCAAAACAATGCATCAAAAACAGAACCTGTCAAAAACAGGACACTCTGCAGTAATCTGAACATTCACCATACTTATGTAACTCTAAAAATTCTAAAACATTAGGAAAAATAAAAATATTTCAAAACAGTAATTTGTAAAAATTTCAGAAACTTTTGACATTCCAGTAAAAAATGTAAATTCATGCACTACAGCCAAAGTTTCTGTTTTTGGACTGCACACACCAAACAAGCAATCTAATCATCCTATAGGCAAATCTTGGCACATTATTTTTATAATACAATGGATTTGTACAAGGGGATAATTATTTTTGTTGAAAAGTTTCTGTAATCAAGATTCACAAAGTTTCCATGGCCATGAACAAAGTTCAAGGCTAGCCCCCACTTCATCGTTGCTCGCCATTCTCACTTTCACTTTCACTTTTCTTTTTGAAAAAGTTTTAAGTTCCCCACTTGATTTTCTTGGTTTTTAAACTATATAAAACCACACAACAGAATAAAATGACTCTCTAAAACTTCTGGGTTGTCTCCCTGGCAACACTTTCTTTAAAGCCATTAAGCTAGGCATATAGTCTCAAGTAATGGATCCACCCGGATCCCAAGGTATATCAAAGACAATTTTAATTAACTATGATTTGTAATTTAGTACCGAGCACAAAGTAACATATATCATGCAACAATGAAGTCCAACTCTCCTTCTATGCATTGGCATGTCATACAAGAACAATTCATTCACACCAAGTAAAGGCCAATGCATAGCATACATAGTTTCTTGCAATTTTATTGTATTGGAAACATAGAGAGGTGAAGATGTAGTTCCTCTCTCATACTAATTGCAAGTAGGAGGAGGAAGCACATGCACATTATATTTGTTAAAATCATCATGTGCAATAGTAGAAGGCAACCCATCTATATAATCCTTGATAAGTACAAACTTCTCCGATATAGTGTAGTTGGGAGAATTCAAAAAGATAATAGGACTATCATGTGTGGGTGCAATAGCAACAATTTCATGTTTAACATACGGAACTTTAGCAAGTTCATCTCCATAAGCATCATTCATATTGGCATCATGGCCACAAGCATCAAGTTCAGAAAAAGGGATATTTCAAACCAATCCAAGTGATCATAGCAATTATCATAGCATTCATCCTTCGATAAGAACGAAGGGAAATTAAACAATGTATGAGTTGAAGAGTTACTCTCATTAGAAGGTGGGCACGGGTAGCTAGTCCGCTCTTCCTCCTTTTGTTCTTCGTTCTCCTCCTCATCTTTTTCATCTAATGAGATTACAATTTCGGCAACTTCATCTTCCATAGATTCTTGCAAAACATTAGTGTCTTCCAAGGCAGTGGTCATTCTTTCAATAAGATCTTTAACATATGCATTAGAAGCATAGTTTTCATAGCAATATTTAATTATGGCAAAATTTCCAGATTTGTAAAAAGTAGCATCATACTTTTCAATGAAAGAAGCAATTTCATGGCACCCTTAAAAGCAAAAAATTCTTCAATTTGTCCAACATCATTATAGCAATAGGCCTCCTTGGCATAAGAGGATAATATTTCATTATCATTAAACACACATTGGTAGGCAAGGTGTTTTTTAGCTTCTTTAGAACAACAAGTAAAATCATGCAATTCACACAAGTTCCAACCATCACAGCACAAAGTATTAATTTGATGCCACAAGAGTTTCCCTTTTTGAGATATTCGGTGTCGCACATAATGAGCATGCTCATTTAATGACTTTCCCTCAACTAAGCTAGTTGGATTTTGAGCACGAGCACAAGTGGATCAAAGATGACCCATGTAATATTCTTCGGTGGTACGGAACACTTGTGGTTCCTCAAGTTTTGGAGCAGCAAGTATAACTAATTTTTTTGGTATTTTATGTTTCCTACCCATATCTAAAGATAGAAAACAATTTAGAATAGAAAATAAAAATTACTTAGTGATAAAGCAAAGAAGCACACACGAGAATATACACCCTACGCTATTGCTCCCCGATAATGGAACCAGAAAAAGGTCTTGATAACCCACAAGTATAGCGGATCAATTGTAGCCTTTCTCGATAAGTAAGTGTTTCGAACCCAACGAGGAGCTAAAGGTAGAACAAATATTCCCTCAAGTTCTATCGACCATCAATACAACTCTATGCACCCTTAACGTTCGCATTACCTAGAACAAGTATGAAACTAGAAGTACTTTGTAGGTGTAACGGGACAGGTTTCCAAGATAATAAAGAAGACGTAAAGAAAAAACTAGGGGCAGTTTAGCTAAAGAAACAACTGAGTTAGTTTAAAGAGTGTGGAAAAGTGGTGGTAGGAGTTGCAGAATTGCCCCTAGGAAATCGATAACTAGACCGGTCATCATTATTGCCATTTTATATGTGGGAGAGGCATAAGCTAACATACTTTCTCTACTTGGATCATATGCACTTATGATTGGAACTCTAGCAAACATCCATAAATACTAAAGATCATTAAGGTAAAACCCAACCATAGCATTATAAGGTATCAAGTCCTCTTTACTCCCATATGCAACAACCCACCTACTCGGGTTTATGCTTCTGTCATTCAAGCAACCCACCATAGGAGAATCATGAACACATTGCAACACCCAATAGCGAGGAACCCTCACTCTTGCATGACACGGAGAGTACCATAGGACAGCACCAATAATAAAACATGCAACCTAATCCAATCATGATCATCAATCAACCCATAGGACAACAAAAAGCTACTCAGACATCATAGGATGGCAACACAACATTGGATAATAATATGAAGTATAAAGCGCCATGTTCAAGTAGAGGGTAAAACGGGTTGCGGGAGAGTGGACCGCTATAGATAGTTGGGGGAAGGTGATGGAGGTGTTGGTGAAGATGATGGCGTTTGTGGAGTAGATCGCCGTCATGATGATGGCCCCGACGGTGTTCTGGTGCCACCGGGAGAGGGGGGAGAGAGCCCCCTCCGTATTCTTCTTCCTTGACCTCCCCTAGATAGGAGGAGGGTATTCCCTCTGGTCCTTGGCCTCCATGGCGGCGGAGGGGCGGGACCCCTTCCGAGATTGGATCTCTCTCTCTATTTTCTTCTATTTCTGCGTTTACACATTCTGGCCTTTCACTATTTCTTAAATATCCAGAGATCCGTAACTCCGATCGGGCTGTAATTTTGAGGGGATTTTTATCCGGATATAAGCATTCTTGTGGAGAAATTAGGGCACTAACATCCTTATAGTGTGACCACAAGGGGCCAGTTCGTGTCCAGGAGGGTAGGCCACGCCCCCTGGCTTGTGGTCACCACGGGCCCCGTCTCACGTTGACTGGTTTTCCCAAAAATCACATATTTCCCAACAAAATCTCCGTAAGTTTTTATCGCATTTGGACATTGTTTGATATGTGTTTTCTCCGAAACAAAAAACATGCAACAAATAGGAACTTGCACTAGGCACTAGATCAATATGTTAGTCCCAAAAATAGTATAAAATGTTGCCAAAAGTATATGAAAGTTGTAGAATATTGTCATGAAACAATCAAGAATTATAGATATGACGGAGACATATCCGCATCCCCAAGCTTAATTCCTGCTCGTCCTCAAGTAGGCAAATGGTAAAAAAGATAATTTTTGATGTGGAATGCTACCTAGCATAATCTTGTTCATATAATCTAATCATGGCATGAATATTAAGACATGAGTGATTCAAAGCCAATCATACTTCAAGCATACTAATAAAGCAATTGTATCTCTTCCAAAATATAATGGCAAACGAAAGTTATCCCTACAATATCATATAGTCTAACTATGCTCCATATTCCCACACAAAGTATTTATATCATGCACAACCCCGATGACAAGTCAAGCAATTATTTCACACCTTTTATGTTCTCAAACTTTTCCAACTCTCACGCCATACATGAACGTGAGCCATGGATATATCACTATAGGTGGAATAGAATATGGTTGAGGTTGTGAATAAAAAGGAGAAGATAGCCTCACATCAACTAGGTGTATCAACGGGATATGAAGATGCCCATTAATAAATGCCAATGTGATTGAGTAGGGATTGCCATGCAACGAATGCTCTAGAGCCATACGTGTATGAAAGCTCAAAAAGAAACTAAGTGGATGTGCATCCAACTTGCTTGCTCAAGAAGACCTAGGGAAGTTTGAGGAAGACCATCGTTGGAATGTACAAGCCAAGTTCTATAATGAAAACTTCCCACTAGTATATGAAAGTGACAAAAATAGTAGACTCTCTCTCATGAAGATCATGGTGCTACTTTGAAGCACGAGTGTGGAAAAACGATAGTAGCATTGTCCATTCTCTCTTCTCTTTTTTTTAAGGGAATCTAAGGCCTCTTTATTTTTATTTGGGCTTCGCTGGCCTCTTTTATTTTTCATAATGTCCAGATTCTCATCCAAAATTGTGAGGGAATCATAGCTTCCATCATCCTTTCCTCACATGGGATAATGCTCTAATAATGATGGTCATCACACTTTTATGTACTTACAACTCAAGAATTACAAATCGATATCTAGAACAAAATATGACTCTATATGAATGCCTCTTGCGGTGTACCGGGATATGCAATGATCTAGCATAGCAAATGACCTCAAAAAACGGAAAAGCCATGAAAACATCATGCTAGCTATCTTACGACCATGCAAAGCAATATGAAAATGATGGTGCGTGTCATAATAAATGGAATGGTGGAAGTTGCATGGAATTATATCTCGGAATGTCTATCGAAATTCCATAATAGGTAGGTATGGTGGCTGTTTTGAGGGAGGATATATGGTGGGTTTAATGTAATGGCGAAAGTTGTGCGGTACTAGAAAGGCTAGCAAAGATGGAAGGGTGAGTGTGTGTATAATCCATGGACTCACATTAGTCATAAAGAACTCACATAATTATTGCAAAAGTCTATTAGTCATCGATGCAAAGTATTAGATGCATGCTCCTAGGGGATAGGTTGGTAGCAGTTAACCTTTGCGCGCTGCCGACCCTCACACAAAGGTTGACAATCAATAAACAAATCATGCTCCAACTTCCTTACATAACGGTTCACCATACGGGCATCCTATGGAAATCATGAACCTTTACACTAGTATTTCTACCAAACCACAATTACTCACTAGCATGACTCTAATATCACTATCTTTATATAGCAAAACTATTGCAAGGAATCAAACACATCATGTTTAGTGATCTACAAGTTTTATGTAGGATTTTATGACTAACCATGTGAATGGCCAATTCCTGTTAACTCTCTAAATAGATATAAGTGAAGCATGAGAGTTTAATTCTTTCTACAAAAGATATGCCCACGCTGTAACAAATATAAGTGAAGCAAAAGAGCATTCTACAAATGGCGGTTTTCTATGTGTAGAGAAACATGTAATCCAAACTTCAAATGATATAAGTGAAGCACATGAACCACTCTATAAAGCCATACTCAAAAGATATAAGTGAGGTGCAAAGAGCCTTCTATAAATCAACTAAGGACTTTCTCATACCAGCATGGTGAATTATTAAAACAAAACGGCAAAAGCACATGATGTTGCAAGATTTACGCATATCATGTGACGAAAAAATATAGCTCCAAGTAAAATTACTGATGGTTGTTAGAAGAAAGAGGGGATGCCTTCCGGGGCATACCCAAGCTTAGTTTATTTGGAGTCCATGAATATTTCCTTGGGGTGCCTCGGGCATCCCCCAGCTTAGTCCCTTTCCACTCCTTATTCCTTCATCCATCGTGATCTCACCCAAAACTTGGAAACTCCAATCACACAAAACTTAACAAAACCCTCGTGAGATCCGTTAGTATAATAAACCAAATTACAACTTTAAGTATTGTTGACAACCAACTAGTATTTTGTTTCTGCATTGTAGGTACCATAATATAACCTTTCAACTGCTTATACCACTAATACGAAGGACAGTTTCATCAAAACGAGCAAAACAATCATCAAAAACAGAATCTGTCAAAAACAAGACACTCTGTAGTAATGCGAACATTTACCATACTTATGTAACTCTAAAAATTATGAAACATTAGGACAAAATAAAACAATTTCATAGAAGTACTGTGTAAGAATTTTAGAAACTTTTGACATTCTAGTAAACAATGTAAATTCACTCACTACAGCCAAAGTTTCCATGTTTGTACTGCACACATCAAACAAGCAATCTAATCATCCTAAAGGAAAATCTTGGCACATTATTTTTATAATCAAATGGATTAGTAGACGGGGATAATTATTTTTGTTGAAAAGTTTCTGTAATCAGGATTCACAAAGTTTCCATGGGCATGAACAAAGTTCAAGGCTAGCCCCCACTTCAACGTTGCTCGTCTTTCTCACTTTCACTTTTCTTTTTGACACAGTTTTAAGTTCCCCACTTTATTTTTTGTTGTTAAACTATATAAAACCACACAACAGAATAAAATGACTTTGTGAAACTTTTGGGTTGTCTCCCTGATAGCGCTTTCTTTAAAGCCATTAAGCTAGGCATATAGTGCTCAAGTAATGGATCCACCCGGATCCCAAGGTATATCAAAGACAATTTTAATTTACAATGATTTGTAATTTAGTAGTGAGAACAAAGTAACATATATCATGCAAAAACAAAGTCTAACTCTCTTCCTATGTATTGGAATGTCATACAAGAACAATTCATTCACACCAAGTAAAGGCCAATGCATAACATACGTAGTTTCTTGCAATTTTATTGTATCGGAAACATAGAGAAGTGAAGATGTAGTTACTCCCTCATAATAATTACAAGTAGGAGGAGCAAGCACATGCATATTATATTCATTAAAATCATCATGTGCAATAGTAGAAGGCAACCCATCTATATAATGCTGAATAAGTGCAAACTTCTCCGACATAGTGTAGTTGCGAGAATTCCAAAAGATAATAGGACTATCATGTGTGGGTGCAATAGCAACAATTTCACGTTTAACATATGGAACTTTAGCAATCTGATCTCCATAAGTACATTCATATTAGCATCATGGCCAAGAGTATCAAGTTTAGAAAAAAGGATATTTCAAACCAATCCAAAGGATCATAGCAATTATCATAGCATTCATCCTTTGGTAGGAACGAAGGGATATTAAACATTGTATGAGTTCAACAGTTACTCTCATTAGAAGGTAGGCACGGGTAGCTAGTCCGCTCTACCTTCTTTTGTTCTTCGTTCTCCTCCTCATCTTTTTCATCTAATGAGATTATAATTTCAGAAACTTCGTCTTCCATAGATTCCTACCAAACATTAGTCTCTTCCAAGGCAGCGAGCATTCTTTCAGTAAAGTCTTTAACATATGCATTAGAAGCAGAGTTTTCATAGAAATATTTAATTATGGCAAATTTTTCAGATTTGTAAAAAGTAGCATCATACTTTTCAATGAAAGAAGCAATTTCATGGCACCCTTAAAAGCAACAAATTCTTCAATTCGTTCAACATCATTATAGCAATAGGCCATCTTGGCATAAGAGGATAATATTTCATTATCATTAAACACACAATGGTAGGTACGGTGTTTTTTAGCTTCTTTAGAACAACAAGTAAAATCATGCAATTCACACAAGTTCGAAGCATCATAACACAAAGTATTAATTTGATGCCACAAGAGTTTCCCTTTTTGAGATATTCGATGTCGCAAATAATGAGCATGCTCATTTAATGAGTTTCCCTCAACTAAGCTAGTTAGGTTTTTAGCACGAGCACAAGTGGATCGAAGATGACCCAAGTAATATTCTTCGGTGGTACGGGAAACTAGTGGTTCCTCAACTTTTGGAGCATCAAGTACAACTAATATTTTTGGTATTTTATGTTTCCTACCCATATCTAAATATAGAAAACAACTTAGAACAGGAAATACAAATTACTTAGTGATAAAACAAACAAGCACACATGAGAATATACACCCTATGCTATTGCTCCCCGCAACGGCGTGAGAAAAAGGTCTTGATAACCCACAAGTATAGGGGATCAATTGTATCCTTTCTCGATAAGTAAGAGTGTCGAACCGAATGAGGAGCTAAAGGTAGAACAAATAGTCCCTCAACTTCTATCGACCACCAATACAACTCTGCGCACACTTAACGTTCGCATTACCTAGACCAGTATGAAACTAGAAGAACTTTGTAGGTGTAACGGGATAGGTTTCCAAGATAATAAAGAACACGTAAATAAAAACTAGGGTATGTTTAGCTAAATAAACAACTAAGTTAGTTTAACGAGTGTGGAAAAGTGGTGGTAGGAGTTGCGGAATTGTCCCTAGGCAATCGATAACTAGACCGGTCATCATTATTGCAATTTGATATGTGGGAGAGACATAAGCTAACATATTTCTCTACTTGGATCATCTACACTTATGATTGGAACTCTAGCAAGCATCCGCAACAACTAAAGATCATTAAGGTAAACCCAACAATAGCAGTATAAGGTATCAAGTCCTCTTTACTCCCATATGCAACAACCCACCTACTCGGGTTTATGCTTCTGTCACTCAAGCAACCAACCATAGGCAAATCATGAACACATTGCAACACCCTATAGCAAGGAACCCTCACGCTTGCGCGACATGCAGAGCACCATAGGACAGCACCAATAATAAAACAAGCAACTCAACCCAATCATGATCATGAATCAGCCCATAGGACAACAATAATCTACTCAGACATCATAGGATGGCAACATATCATTGGATAATAATATGAAGCATAAAAGACCATGTTCAAGTTGAGGGTACAATGGGTTGCGGGAGAGTGGACCGGTGTAGATAGATGGGGGAAGGTGATGAGGTGTTTGGTGAAGATGACGGAGTTGTTGGAGTATATTGCCGTCACAATGATGGCCCCGACGGTATTCCGGTGCCACTGGGAGAGAGGGGGAGAGAGCCCTCTCCTTCTTCTTCCTTGACCTCCCTCTAGATGGGAGGAGGGTTTCCTCTCTGGTCCTTGGCCTCCATGGTGATGGAGGGGCGGGAGCCCTTCCGAGATTGGACCTCTCTCTCTGTTTCCTTCTGTTTCCGCGTTCACAGATTTTGGCCTTTCATCGTTTCTTAAATATTCAGAGATCCATAACTCCGATGGGGCTATAATTTTGAGGGGATTTTTATCCGGATATTTGCTTTCTTGTGGCGAAATAAGGGCTCAAACCGCCTTACAGGGTGACCACAAGGGCCTAGGGCACTGCCAGGGGGAAGGCCACGCCCCTGGCTTGTGGTCAGCTCGGGCATCATCTCATGTTGACTCGTTTTCCCAAAAATCACATGTATTCCCGAAAAATCTCCGTAAGTTTTTATCGCGTTTGGACTTCATTTGATATGGATTTTCTGCGAAACATGCAAGAAATAGGAACAGGCCCTAGGCACTGGATCAATAAGTTAGTCCCAAAAATAGTATAAAATGTTGCCAAAAGTATATGAAAGTTGTAGAATATTGGCATGAAACAATCAAAAATTATAGATACGACGGAGACGTATCAGCATCCCCAAGCTTAATTCCTGCTCATCCTCGAGTAGGCAAATGATAAAAAAGATAATTTTTGATGTGGAATCCTACCTAGCATAATCTTGTTCATATAATCTAATCATGGCATGAATATTAAGACATGAGTGATTCAAAGCAATAGTCTATCATTTGACATTAAGACAATAATACTTCAAGCATACTAGTAAAGCAATTGTATCTCTTCAAAATATAATGGCAAAACAAAGTTATCCCTACAATATGATATAGTCTGGCTATGCTCCATCTTCCCACACAAAGTATTTATATCATGCACAACCCCGATGACAAGTCAAGCAATTGTTTCACACCTTTTATGTTCTCAAACTTTTCCAACTCTCATGCAATACATGAACATGAGCCATGGATATAGCACTATAGGTGGAATCGAATATGGTGGAGGTTGTGAAGAAAAAGGAGAAGATAGTCTCACCTCAACTAGGCGTATCAACGGGCTATGGAGATGCCCATTAATAGATACCAATGTGATTGAGTAGGGATTGCCATTCAACGGATGCACTAGATCCATAAGTGTATGAAAGCTCAAAAAGAAACTAAGTGGGTGTGCATCCAACTTGCTTGCTAAATAAGACCTAGGGAAGTTTGAGGAAGCCCATCATTGGAATATACAAGCCAAGTTCTATAATGAAAAATTCCCACCAGCATATGAAAGTGACAAAATAGGAGACTCTCTATCATGAAGATCATGGTGCTACTTTGAAGCATAAGTGGGGAAAAAGGATAGTAGCATTGTCCCTTCTCTCTTTTCTATCTTTTTTAAGGGCATCTAAGGCCTCTTTATTTTTGTTTGGGCTTCGCTGGCCTCTTTTATTTTTTATACAGTCCGAAGTCTCATCCCAACTTAGGAGGGAATCATAGCTTCCATCTTCATTTCCTCACATGGGACAATGCTCTAATAATGATGGTCATCACACTTTGATTTACTTACAACTCAAGAATTACAAATCGATTTCTAGAACAAAATACGACTCTATATGAATGCCTCTGGCGGTGTACCGGGATATGCAATGATCTAACATAGAAAATGACCTCAAAAAAGGGACAAGCCATGAAAACATCATGCTAGCTATGTTACGATCATGCAAAGCAATATGAAAATGATGGTGCATGTCATAATAAACGGAATGGTGGAAGTTGCATGGCAATATATCTCAGAATGGCTATGGAAATGCCATAATAGGTAGGTATGGTGGCTGTTTTGAGGGAGGATATATGGTGGGTTCAATGCATCGGCGAAAGTTGTGCGGTACTAGAAAGGCTAGCAAAGATGGAAGGGTGAGAGTGCATATAATCCATGGACTCACATTAGTCATAAAGAACACACATACTTATTGCAAAAGTCTATTATTCATCGATTCAAAGAATTATATGCATGCTCCTAGTGGACAGGTTTGTAGGAGTTAACCATCGCACGCTGCTAACCCTCACACAAAGGTTGACAATCAATAAACAAATCATGCTCCGACTTCCTTACATAACGGTTCACCATACGTGCATCCTATGGGAATCACGAACCTTTACAGAAGTATTTCTACCAATCCACAATTACTCACTAGCATGACTCTAATATCACCATCTTTATATAGCAAAACTATTGCAAGGAATCAAACACATCATGTTCAGTGATCTACAAGTTTTATGTAGGATTTTATGACTAACCATGTGAATGACCAACTCCTGTTAACTCTCCAAACAGATATAAGTGAAGCATGAGAGTTTAATTCTTTCTACAAAATATATGCCCATGCTGTAACAAATATAAGTGAAGCAAAAGATCATTCTACAAATGGTTGTTTTCTATGTGTAGAGAAACACGCAATCCAAACTTCAAATGATATAAGTGAAGCAGATGAAGCATTCTATAAAGCCATACTCAAAAGATATAAGTGAGGTGCAAATATCCTTCTATAAAGAAACCGAGGACTTTCTCATACCAGCATGGTGCATTATTAAAATAAAAAGAAAAAGCACACGATGCTTCAAGATTTATGCATATCATGTGACGAAATAAATATAGGTCCAAATAAAATTACCGACGATTCTTAGAAGAAAGAGGGGATGCCTTCCGGGGCATCCCCAAGCTTAGTTTCTTGGGAGTTTCCCTTTTTGAGATATTCAGTGTCGCACATAATGAGCATGCTCATTTAATGACTTTCCCTCAACTAAGCTAGTTGGGTTTTCAGCACGAGCACAAGTGGATCGAAGATGAGCCAAGTAATATTCTTCGGTGGTACGGAACACTAGTGGTTCTTCAAATTTTGGAGCAACAAGTACAATTTTTTTGGTATTTTACGTTTCCTACCGATATCTAAAGATAGAAAACAACTTAGAACAGATAATAAAAATTACTTAGTGATAAAGCAAAGAAGCACACACGAGAATATATAGTCTACGCTATTGCTCCCCGGCAACGGCACCAGAAAAAGGTCTTGATAACCCACAAGTATAGGGTATCAATTGTAGCGTTTATCAATAAGTAAGAGTGTTGAACCCAACGAGGTGATAAAGGTCGAACAAATATTCCCTCAAGTTCTATCATCCACCAATACAACTCTGCGCACGCTTAACGTTCCCATTACCTAGAACAAGTATGAAACTAGAAGTACTTTGTAGGTGTAACGGGATAGATTTCCAAGATAATAAAGAAAACATAAATAAAACTAGGTTATGTTTAGCTAAGGAAACAACTAAGTTAGTTTAACGAGTGTGGATAAGTGGTGCTAGGAGTTGCGGAATTGTCCCTAGGCAATCGATAACTTGACCGGTCATCATTATTGCAATTTTATATGTGGGAGAGGCATAAGCTAACATACTTTCTCTATTAGGATCATATGCACATATGATTGGAACTCTAGCAAGAATCCGTAACTACTAAAGATCATTAAGGTAAAACTCAACCATAGCATTATAAGGTATCAAGTCCTCTTTACTCCCATGTGCAACAACCCACCTACTCGGGTTTATGCTTCTGTCACTCAAGCAACCCACCATAGGCAAATCATGAACAGATTGCAACACCCTACAGCGAGGAACCCTCACGCTTGTGCGACACGGAGAGAACCATAGGACATCACCAATAATAAAACATGCAACTCAAACCAATCATGATCATCAATCAACCCATAGGACAACAAAAATCTACTCAGACATCATAGTATGGCAACACATCATTGGATATTAATATGAAACATAAAGCACCATGTTAAGGTAGAGGGTACAACGAGTTGTGGGAGAGTGGACCTCTGTAGATAGATGGGGGAAGGTGATGGAGGTGTTGGTGAAGATGACGGAGTTGTTGGATTAGATCGCCGTCACGATGATGGCCCCGGCGGTGTTCCGGTGCCGCCGAGAAAGAGGGGGAGTGAGCCCCCCTCCTCCTTCTTCCTTGACTCCCCTAGATGAGACGAGGGTTACCCCTCTGGTCCTTGGCCTCCATGGCGGCGGAGGTGTGAGAGCCCCTCCGAGATTGGATCTGTCTCTCACTGTTTCCTTCTCTTTTTGCATTCACAGATTTTGGCCTTTCATTGTTTCTTAAATATCTAGTGATACGTAACTCCAATCGGGCTGAAATTTTGAGGGGATTTTTACCCGGATATTGGCTTCCTTGCGGCGAAAGAAGGGCACAAACCACCTTACGTGGTGACCACAAGGTCCCAGGGCACGACCAAGGGGTAGGCTGCGCCCCCTGGCTTGTGGTCACCTCAGGCATGCATTGATTCTTATTCCCAAAAATCATATATATTCCAAAAAAATCTCCGTAAGTTTTTATCGCGTTTGTAGTTTGTTAGATATGGATTTTCTGCAAAACAAAAAACATGCAACAAACAGGAACTCGCACTGGGCACTAGATCAATACGTTAGTCCCAAAAATAGTATAAAAAGTTTCCAAAAGTATATGAAAGTTGTACAATATTGGCATGAAACAATCAAAAATTATAGATACGATGGAGACGTATCAACCAGCGTGGTGAGCGCGATGCGCACCTCCGCCGCCATCGTCCATGGTAGCCTGCGAGGGCAGCTTGGACGTGGCCGGGGTGACCGCTGATGTACCCTTGAAATTCTTGGGAGCCATGAGCCTCAATGAAGGTGTTTATGAAGAAGCATGAAAATTGGTGAAGATTCACGCATGTGACCCCCCTACCTAGCTCGCCAAAGATGTCGGGGTATCACAGTCTATGGGACCTACGGGGCCCCTTTGCGGTTCAACTGTGGGGATTTGCAGGCACAACGAGCATCACCAACCCATGCATGCTCAGGGGTTTAGACAGGTTGGGACCGCTCGGAAGTGTAAAACCCTATGTTGTGTGTGCTTTGTATTAGAGGGATCTAGAGGACATGAGTGCAACAACCCGGCAAAGATGCTTGACGAATGTGGCTACACGTGCAAATGGACGGAGCCTCGACCCTTGTGAAGGTCGCCATGGACCTTGTTTTATAGGATATGGGGTTACCACAATGCCTAAAATGGTCATTACATAGGGTAAAACATAGATACTATAGCTGCCAAAACTGCTGACATGAGCTACAGTGGGAAATAGCTAATCCTGACGGATTAGGACAGGCGCATTAAATGCGTCGTGAGGTGTCATGTTGATGCCATCTCTCGGCAGGGATCATCTCTCCTTTTGTGATGTTTGCCCAACTACCTTTTATTCTTCTGCCACGCCATGGGACGGGTGTCATTAAAGCTGCTGTAAATCCTCTGAGCTGCCACGTGCCCCGACAAGCTTCATCTAACTGCCTATCCGCTAGACACCTAATCAATGTAGACAATCAACTCGATGAGGTGGAGCGGCACAGTGGTTGTGGGGTCTTGCCGGCGTTTCTACTCTCCGGTCTTCTCTGCTAGAAGAGGCTCGTCGATTGGCTTGGTCTTCACTTGGAGCTGTTTGGGGTTTTAGCATTTGTCCGGCAAGATTTTGTCGGGCCGAAGGTCATTGTCGGGTATGCACAAGTCAGGGTGGTAGAGGAACCGTTCTTTAGTGCACCGACAATATGTTCCTCCCTCATAATAATATTCACTAGCATCATGCAGGAATATAACAATATGAATATCACATAAAGAATTCCTTCCATGATCCACAAGCATAGAATACATAGTACTCCCCGCATAACGAATTCTTTCTCATTCACAATGGTGGGAGTATCATATGAAACCTGGATGATATAAATTGTTTCCACATTAAAACAGTAATATTCAGAAAAAGGGTATTAAAATTGTGACAAGTTTTATAATAAGAATCGTTACTACTATTTATAACAAAAGTATCATCAGAATAATCATCGTAAGTAGCAACTTTATACTCATAATAATCAATCGAAACCTCTTCCAATATAGTAGAATCATCACTAAATAAAGTCATGACCTCTCCAAATCCTCTTTTATCATTATAACAAGATCCAACACTCTCCAAAATAGTGGAATAATAAT
The DNA here is from genome assembly GCA_022496015.1 of Hordeum marinum. Classification (NCBI taxonomy): domain Eukaryota; kingdom Viridiplantae; phylum Streptophyta; class Magnoliopsida; order Poales; family Poaceae; genus Hordeum; species Hordeum marinum. The sequence goes on along the minus strand of CM039674.1, from coordinate 208,755,126 downwards.
TACCTAAAGTTTACACTCTTCCAATCCCACTTTCTAAAATATTGCATTAATCATAATAAATTTGAAAATTCAAAGTAGGGGCACTAAAAAGACCAGCTTCATTAATCATAACATCCCAAGCTTGGGACAAACATTAATTGTAGCAAATGGATTATCAAACATGTAATTCTCATCAAACATTTCATCACCAAGCTTGTCTATTTGCATACCATTAGCATAATCATCAATAACATGAATGGTACATATAGTATATCAATTACTATCATAATAATTTCCCAATTTGGTGCCAAAAAGATTTTAAAGATTAGAAGAAGTATCATTATCTTCCTAGTCATAATCATCACAACAAATAGTAGGCATAAACATATAATCATCAAGTATATCATCGTCCACACTACTTTTGGATTCATTCTCACCAATGATAGGAGCAACTTTATTTGGGAGACATACCTTCTTAGCTCTACTTCTCCTTCTTTTCTTCTTCTTCATCACATTATGTGTGGCTTTAATTAATTCTTCCTTGCTTCTTATTGATGAGATTGGTTGGATATGAATCTCCTTGCTGTCACTTGTTTCATTAGGAGAGACAATATGAGGGAAAGTGGGAATCTTTACCCTTTTGTTAGTATTCCTTTTATATTTTATTGATTTTCTAGTCTTTCTATAGTTCGCAATATAGGCATTCTCATTACAATTTACTATGCAAAACATACTGAGTTCATGTAGACTTGTTTCAGAATAGTCTATGAATAAGAATGCTTAAAATGAACTATTTCTTACTGTCAATTCATCACACCCCAAAAGTAAACAAAGTTCACTATAAAGTTTAAGGCTGATAAAGTTATTACAATATTTGGCCATGATCCGATCATGAAAACATATGCATTGGAAATTAAGATGACAACGCTATTGTTAATTTCACAAGTAATGGGATGAACAGAGCATAATTTCGTAGCAAATTGTAACATCCCAAAATTTCATTTTGGAATGTTATGAAATATAGCTATGCATCATCATCACTTTGTTTGAATGAAATGAATGATTGAAGTGCTTCTTTTGAAATTCTGAAAGGCCATTTCAATTTTTCCATGTATTTGTTTCACCTATTTGAAAACCTTTGGTAATGTTCAAAGAAAGAGGGGAGTAACATGACACTACACACTAGGGGCATCTTGGTGAAATATTTGAGTAATAAAACCAGGGGGTTATTTGAAAGTTTATCTCAAAAGGATTTAAAATCAATTAGGCATTTTTCTGAAAATAAATTTTAAAAAGATATTCGATATGACATAGGAAAAATGTTCATTAAATAGCATTTAATCCCCTGATCATTTTGATATATACATTTCCTATATTTGGAAATGATTTGAGTGCATTAAAGATGTTTTAAATGCTCTATAAATAAATAAGGAAACAAATTAAACAGAAACAGGCCGACCCACAACCTTTAAGATCCGAAATCAATCCGGGTCGGCCACCGACGCGCAGATCCCACATCCCACCCTCACTGACGCGCGGGACCCACCGTCCGACCGTGGCGACAGCGTGCTCGTCTCCTTCACCGCGCCTCCGACGTCGTCGGCGATCTCTCCCCACAGATCTCGCTCCTCTCTCCCTCCCCGACAACTGCACCACCCCTATAAGAACCCCCCATCCCTCCGCTCTCCGTTCCACCCCGAAACCCCCTCTACCCTCACCAAAACGCTACCGCACGACCTCGCCAGAGTTCGGACGTCAACCGAATCTCCCCGAGCACGAGGCCGACGCCACCAATTGACGCCGGAGCTTCGCCGCCGTCGCCTGAGCACTTCGGACACCGCCCCCGGCCACCGCACCGTCGTCTCCGACCACCTCCGACCTCCGGCCGCCGTCGACGTCGCCGGAACCCCGCCCCCCTCCTTTGTAAGCCGCCACCTCCACCCACATCCGTTCGATCTAGATCCAACGCGCCAGATCCAACACGTTACGTTTCGGTCGTCCGCTCACTAAATCCTGCACGCACACTCTCTCAACCAATCGCAGCGTGCCACGTGGACCTTGTCCGTTCGATCAGATTTTTTTTTCTTTTCATTTCTGTTTTAGAAAACAAAATGTTTTCTGTTTTTTTAGTTGTAACTTTTAAACTAATTAGTGTTTTTAATTAATTATTTTTGCATTAGGTCACAAATTTCATGTAGTTTCATCCTGTAGTCTTAGATTTCAAATTTGAACTTTTAAATTTGAATCTAACCAAATTTGCTTAAATTACTAAAATCTGTATAACTAGAATTTAAAAATATATTTTTGAGTGAATCTTTTTGCCACTGGTTTGTATTAGTTAGACCTATCATCCTACATAGTTTGATAATTTTTAAGATAAATTTGGTTAATTTTTTTAACAAAAACAGAATCTGTTTATTTTTTAATAGAGTTTAGTTAAGTTGATTTTTGTTTAGTTTGAATCTGAGTTAGTTTAACTTTTGTTGTTAGATTTCATTAGGTTCTTTTGTTTCAACATTAGGTGAATTATTTTCTGTTAGTAAACATATTTGTTTTAATTTGTTTGGTGCTCTAGTTTGAATAGGTACATCTTATTTTCACCTTTAGTATTGTTTAAAAAAAGATTTTTAGTAACTCTTTTTGCACAAAATTTTTATAATGAAATACTTTCTATTTTCGAATAAAAATTTTGTATTTAATTTTCTGTTAGCTAAATGCCAAGTTGTTCAAAACAAATTTTTGACTTGTCATGTCTTAGTAGAGTTTTGACACCAAAATCTTTAGAGTCTTATACTTTGAGTGATTCTACCTTTTGATTGTGCTATTGTTTGTTGAAGTATTTGTTTACCTTGCTGTTGTATGAATTGTATTGTGTTTATTCTTATTGTGTGTTTTGTTTGATTCGTTAGATCATCCGGAGTGCGAAGCTTGTTATCTAGAGTCACTTGAATACGAGGTTCGTCAGCAAGGCAAGTCACTTTGAGCATGTATCCCTATGTTTTTATTGAATTAGTTCTACCATCTCCCCAATTCCATGCAAAGTAGGTAATTTGGAAACTTGGTTACTTGATGTAGTATCATGTGGTAGGCACCCCTCAACCCTTTGACACATTGGCCCCGAGAAATGTTGATTTAGTTTTGCTATGCTATTAGTAGCCGGGGTTGGTTGTGTGATTCATGAGAGTTGTGAGTTAATAATTTCAAGACCTACAAGATGATCAAGTCTTCAAGACTTCGAGTTTTCAACATACCTCTGGGTGGATGATGGTTGAACGGCGCCCCGGAGAAACCAGTGGTTAGCCTAGATGTTGCTGTAGAAGTGCCAGTATTCATGCAAAGAGATGGATGGATGCTTCAAGACCCAAGGCTTACCTGCACAGCCACAAGCCATTATGGGATCTGGCTTGGTTGGATATCGTGGTGACCCTGTACAGGCAGTGCTACGAGATGTAGAAGAACGGTAGGGAAGGATGGGCACCGACAGAGTCTCGGGGAAACCCGTTAGAAGACCATGTTTTGGTCATCCGTTTCTCAAACACCCTGAAGTGTGAGAAATCCAACGGAGGCGATCAAATCTTGTGGGGAACGTGTGCAATACTCTGTAGAGTACCCAAACCTAATCGATTAGCCGTGTCCACGGTCATGGACAGTTTGAGACAAAGGAACTGAAACTATCTGGAACTCTCAACACAACTAATTACATTGATGTGGGTATTAATGTCAACTTGGGTATGAGAATTGGTTGGTGGAACCATCTCATTAATCAACCAACATTGTAGTAATAATTTTCTGCCCTCTCTTGTTGTAGGAATAAATTGGCTTTATGCAAAAACTTACTACCCCACCTGCCATATATGCATATAGACTAGATGATTACTTTACCACCTCTTTTGTGACATTGCCGGCATATTCAATATGCTGACCTACACGGCTGCAACGTATCATGTTGCAGAGTACATTTCTGACCAGGAGTGAGGATACGCTCTACGCTCGGTGAGATGCCCTTGGAGTCAAATGGACTCAACTACCTTTGAAGCTTCCGCAAGATTAGTTATTCTCATGAGTTGGCTTTCAGCCACTTTATTGTAATTCTTATTGTAATAAAGGACTCGATATGAGATTTTTCGATTATTAAAGCTGTGTGATTTCACTTTGATATATACATTGATGTACCGTGTGTGTACCAGCATGATCTTGGGATGGTACAGAAACACCGGAGATTCGACCTGTCAGGTCGGGTCGCTACACAAATTCATCAATCCCTTGAAGTCACCAATTGGTTTTTATCATGTTTATGCTTCTTACAAAATCTATCATCCCTATAAGGCATGTATTCACAGAGTTTATTCACTCTGCAAAAATTGAAATGCTGATAGGAATTTTTTTATCGTGACTAGTGTAATCATAATGGATATTCAAGCAATTTATAATAACAACATTGCCATCATGCTTATAATTAAAGGATTTAACACCAAACATTTTATTAAACTCTTCTTCTAACATTTTGGCACTATTTTATGATCCATTATTTTCATGAAAGACATTATAAAGATGAAGCATTTCAGGCCAACTCAATTCCCTTCTTTGCTAGTTTTCTTTTTATAAAACCAAACTAGTGAAAAATAAGAAACTAAAAGGTTCAATTGCAAGATCTATAGATATATCTTTAAGCACTCACCTCTCCGGAAATAGTGTCAGAAAAGAGCTCGATGCCTACTACACAACTTTATTCTTGTAGACTCATGTTGGGCCTCCAAGCGCATACTTTTATAGGACAATAGCAATTTTCCCTCAAGTGGATGACCTAATGTTTATCAATCCATGGGAGGTGTAGGATGAACATGGTCTCTCTCAAACAACCCTAAATTCAAATAAAAGAAATCTCTTGTGTACCCAACACACCCAATACAATGGCAAATTCTATAATGCACTAGTTCGGCAAAGAGACGATGATACAAGTGCAATATGGATAGTAGATATAGGTTTTTGTAATCTGAAAATTAAAAAATCAGCAAGGTAGAAAGTGACAAATCGTGAGCAAAACATTATATAAATTCTTGGAAATAAGACCTGGGGTTCATGCTCTCGCTACTGCATTCTCTCAGCAGTGCTCACATAATTGAATCATATACCCATCCCTCAACATGCGATGAAGAATCACTCCAATGTTCCTATCTAGTGGAGAAGATAAAATTAAATTGTGGCAGATAGCAAAACCACCTCAAAGTTATCCCCTTGGATCAATCTTTTGATTCATCCCTATAAGTGTAACAAACGGCCCTAGAGTTCGTACTAGAATAACACCTATGATATACATCAATCAACCCTAATGTCACCTAGATACTCCAATGTCACCACAAGTACCCGTGCGTTAATTATTCGACATGCATCAAACAATTTCAGATTCATCATATTCAATCCAACACAAAGAACTTCAAAGATTACCCCAACATTTATGTCAGAGAAAGTAGGACTAAAACATGCATCAACCTCTATGCCTAGATTACCAAAATCTCACCATGGAAATCCACAAGTTGATTGCCAAAAAATATATCAAGTGAATCTATAGTACACCCAATTATCACCAGGGTATCCACATGCAAGACATATATGAAGTGTTCTGAAATCCAGAGTATTCAACCCAACATAACGAGATCTCAAAGGGAATGACTCCATTCATCACATCAATATAGGGAGGGAAGAACACCATATGATCGAACTATATTAAAAAAGCATGTGATACATCAAGATCGTGACATCTCAAGAACATGAGAGAGAGAGAGGGAGGGAGAGGTAGAGAGAGAGGCCAACCACATAGCTACTCGTACACACCCTCGGCCTAGGGGATGAACTAATCCCTCCTCGACATGGAGACCACAACGATGATGAAGATGGCCTCCAGTGAGGGCTTCAGATGAGATTTCTTCCGTACAAAGAGTTGGAGTGGAAGAGCAGAAGTTCTAGGTTAACTTCTACTTTTTCAGATTTATAGGATTTTCAGCGTTGGAATCACTCGGAATGGAGTGAGAGGGTGGTCCCAAGGTAACATGGCACGCCCTAGGGGGTTGCACCCTTTTGCCTTGGGGGCACCTGATGGCCCCCCTCCAATGGTTATTTTCTCCAGTATTTGTTATATGTTCCAGAAAAAATCGTTAAAAAGTTTTGGGCGATTCCATGAACTTTCATTTTTTGCACAAAAACAACACCACAGTAGTTCTACTAAAAACAACTTTAGTCTGGGTAAGTTCAAATTAAATCTTATAAATTGCATCAAAAAGATATAAAAATATTGTAAACATAGGTGAATATGGCATACATTCTTCATAAGTTACCTATACGTTGGAGACGTATCACCTCAACGTTCCGGGGGTCACGTGAATATCGAGTGCTCCCTTACCTAAGATTCTATGGTGATATGAGCTCATTGGAGCGGACCGATCCGAGATCAAGCTGCTTCTGAGAGGTCTAAAAGTGCTTTCGCATGAAGGCCCTTGAAGTGTTTGGGAATTGTGCAGAATTATAAAGACTGATCACGTGCCATTGGATCCTAGATCCAATAATGTAGAATCTCGTATCAACAAAGCATCTAAGCTACGAAGAGCACTTCATATTCTCAGCCACTGTCATTTTGTACCTAAAGTAGTAAAGTGCACAAAATTGGTGTTGTCACTTGTTTAGCTACGCAAAGTGTTTCACAAAATATTGCCTCATACACAGAAAGATCGGAACAACACAGGGCGGTCCCACTTGTCATGCAACAAATTTAAACCCAAAAATAAAAAACACAAGTTGGAGATTTGAACAAGAACCCTCGAGTAGACAAGCATATGTCAATAGCCAATTGAACTAGGAACATTGCTTTCTTGTGTGCATAAACCTTCTTTATATTACCATCAGTAGAGTATAGGGATTGGTTCATCGACATGTGCCTCATTGTTGACTTACTTACTGGCTGGTCCCTTGTCTGTGATCTATCTCCTGTCCTTCATCCTTTAGGCACACGTGTAAACACGAAGGGTGGCGCGAGCTGGCTGAGGTGTATTTACAAACAAGAAATTCTTGGAAAAAAGATGAATCGCCTAGGAACAATAGACCTCGTGGCTGGTGGATACATAGAAAACCACACCTATCATTTGTGCCATGCTAGCAAGCAAATGTGTGGCTTGTGGGTTGTTTTCGACCGACTGGCTTGGTCCCATGATCGAACCATATCTATGTCTATACTTTTACACACATTTTTTCCTCTGTGCTGAGATGCGGGACACCCTACTGCACAGTTTTTGGTCCTCCTCGGTGGTACTAGCACGCATATTTTTTGTCTTGCGATGTGGGATGTCCTACCACACGGTTTTTGGGTCCTCTTTGGTGGTACTAGCATGCATATTTTGTTTCTTGTGATGTGGGACATCCTACCATCTGGTTTCTGGGTCATTTTCAGTGGTAGCGGCAAAATAAGTAGTGAGTAGTGAAATATGGAAACCCCGCCTTTGTCGTCGAGTACATCTGTGAAGCATGGTGGATAGCTAGTTGGGCTGCTACCTAGTGTGATCGATCAACTAGTGTCTAGGTTCTCGGTTTCATATCACCACCACGACATTTGTTTTTTCATGTATTTTTGTTTTCCCCTCCTTGCTGCTGCTAGTAGATAAATTCAAATATCAAGCGCTGCATTTTGTTGTTCTTTGGGCGCTGCTAGAATTAGTGATGATGACTTTGCAATTAAAGCCCTCTACTCCCTAATGTGAAAAGGCATCAACTAGGTTTCCCATGGTGACAACCAAAGATTTTCTGATTTCTCGCCGCCCTATAGCCTATCCATAGATTGCATTGTCTTTCAAACTTTTCGCCTCCTTTGCTTCCTTTCCCCCATTGCTTTTATCGGGTTCCATAGCGGCGCATCATATCTCCTTTTTATTGATCTCACATTGGACCAAGAAAGGGTATCACGCACCTATTTCCCCAAAGGTTACCCAGGGTATCAAACCTACGAGAGGAAGATTCCCTTGAAGTGATGGTCTCTATCAAGGTTTTGCCAAAGTGTCAAAATCCAGCTTTTGACCGGATCAACAAGCAAACTGTGAATCAAAAGATTATAATGAAAATGATGTCTTAATGCTTAAAACCATGTATTTGTGTGGTATAAAAAGGATACTTGTTTGTGCTCGGGGAGTCACCCATCAAGCGGTGCTTGTTTCAGATCGTATTGGGGGATGTGTTCAAATAACATTTTGAGTGGCACGAGACATGTATCAAGAATCAGTAGCCCTATCAAAGGCCTTATCCAACTTGCGGGGTTGCCCTAATAATTGATATAATAATATCAGACAAGAGCATTGGGTTTTTAATGACTACACCTCATGAATTCTCAAGGATATACCATGTTACCCTATTAAAGATTATTGTCACCGATGTTCGGTATAACACTTCACGGTTCTCTTGATCCTAGCCTCACCGATGCTTGATCTCCATGATCCTGTGTACCTGCAGGGATGAAGATCGAGGAAAACACAAGACACACTTCATGAAACAATTTTATTTCACTCATACGAGATATTGTGCAAAGACTTCCATTGATCCCATCAAAAAATACCTTGGGTTGCAAGGCTCATGCCTCAACCCATACCTTACCGAACTACTCACATGGAGATCAGATCGCAAGAAGAAAACATTGAAGAACAAATCTTGGGATTGATTGTTTGCAATATATCGTGCAATGGATGCCTTGTATGATGCAGGATTATAAGTATGAACTAGATGAGAGAGAACTATGGTTATGGATATGACTATGGTGATGAAAATGACGACGGATAGGGTTTGTGGATGATGAAGATGATGAAGAGGTTCTAGATTTGCTCGATGCTGTTCTATTGACATTTCGACAGTGTCTCCTTTATAAAAGTTGTTTAGGTGGATGCCCTGCCTCAGTTTCCATGCCGAACGACCACCGATATGGTCGTATTTTTCTCTTTATGACTTCTGGCACCAGGTGGTGATTGTTTATTCCTCCATTGTCCTTCCTTCCCAATCCTCCACGTGATTTCTTCCATTTTAAGCCCATTTCACGTGGAAAAACATTAAAGACATGACTTGTGGAATCCTTTGCATTCATTACTCATTAATCAGGTTATGAGCGAGACTATCGGTGGAGAAGGTGAAGTAGGTCTGGAACCTTAGTGGTGTGCCATCCTCCTTGGATGGGACCAACTTCCAACTCTCGCCAAGACCATCCTTCCCTAAAGGTAGGTAGCGAGTACTTGGCTTGTCAGTCATCTCTGGGATGATGTCTCGAAGGTGAAGGAGTGCCTTTCGTGCACCCGTCTCGACTGCGAGTGCCAGCATCTCCATTTGTGGTCCTTGAAAGAACCAACTAGTCGGGGAGTCCTTTGCCTTCACGACCACAAGAACATGCCACTCCTTCGTGACGACATCGACATGGTGCTCGTCGTAGAGGAGAACGGGTAGTCGGCGATACTAGCACCTCTCCATGCTATCCTCAAGGAGTAGGGAAAAGTAGGATGCTAGGAGGTCTTCGGGTATGAGGGCCATCTACAAGGTTTGAAGGGAGGAGAGTCGGTAAGGGTTTGACTTAGACTAGAGTAGAAGAGAAGTATAGAAATTGTTGCACTTAGCGACTAGGAATAGTTTTTGAAAAAGAGTTTTATCCTAACTAACGTCCATGCTAACTATGGCTTCCTATAGTCAGGATGGCTCTAATACCAGCTCTGTGGAGACCCCAACTCATAAGTCGTGATCGCTGAATCCACGTGCACAGTGATCCCAGAGATCAAGGCTCACTGAACACGCAGAAGCTGAATAACAAGATTCCTACATCCATACATACCGTATTACACAAATAAAGACTATTAAGGTCAAGTCTTACATAGATTAAGTCACGACAAAGATGCGATCCTATCCTTATTTTGGCACGAGGGCTTTGACAGGGATAGAAGCGCATCTCGTTTTGTTGCAACAATGGATATCATTACAAGTACATGTACAGAAGAGATGAGTATGTGGAATTGGCTTACACTCGCCACAAGCTACATCAATATCACGTCAATAAATCAACATATTCAACATCACACACAAGAGCAGGGTCCGACGATGGACAAAAACAAACGACAAAATGATATCCATCCTTGCTATCCCAGGCTACCGCCTGGAACCCATCCTAGATTGATGAAGAAGAAGAACTCCAAATCAAACAAACATCGCGCTCATGTCAAATCATCGCATTACCTGTACCTATAATCTGTGAGCCACGGGGACTCAGCAATCTCATTTCCAAGGGTATCAAGACTAGCAAAGCTTAATGGGTGAGGTATGGTTAAGTGGTGAGGCTGCAGCAAGCGACTATGCATTTAATGAGTGGCTAACTTATAGATACATAAAGTAAAGTATGGTGGTCTACGCATAACGGACATGAACTAGTAATGATCACTAACTGGTCCTGAACACCTACCTACGTCAGACATAACCACACCATGGTCTCTCTCAGATAAAGGACTCATGAGAAGAGACAGTTATGGTTACGCATCGAGTTGGTGTATTTTATTATAGTTTACTTCAAGTTTGCTATGACCGGGTGTTAAACAAAGTTTACAAGTTTGCCACATAACCGCGGGCATGGCTTTCCAAAAGATTTAAACCTGTAGGGGTGCTCCAACTCATCCATCACAAATTAACCACACGCAGCGGGAATCACCTCGACCACGGATCTCGTGATCTTCCTAGGCAATTCCACAGGAAATCCGCCACCTTGAGATAGCCCGAAGAAAATCGGAATTCCTCACTCCATACGTTCGAGAAAGGTAAAACAAATCCAGCAAGGCCACCCGGCGTGTCGACGACCCCAATAGGAGCCGCGTATCTCATTCTCAGGACTCGACGGATTGTCCAAACCTCCAGTAGGCCAATCGCAGAGTTGCCCCTGGTAGCCACCGGTGGTTAACTGATTACACCAACACTCATGAGGAGCACTGGCCCGGTTTGTTGATTAAAGATCCTCGGGTTAATTACTCCCTATGCAGGTTTATTAGTTATTAGGCAAATGTAGTACGAATGTTGGGACTTGCCAAACAATCTTTATCCTAAAACGAAAATCATGGGGTTCCCCATAACAACCCCGAGCATGTTAGGAGCGCTCAATTATGGAACATAACACCGGTTCACAAGTAACTAGGGCGGCAAGAGTGGAACAAAACACCGAGCAAAAGGCCAAGCCTTCCACCCTTAGCAAGTGTATAAGTGCATTTAATTAAATAGCAATAATATTGTGATAACAAAAGAATGTCCATGTTGTCACATGGGAGCACTTGCAACTGCAGCTAGAAACGCTATAAGAAGGGCTCAGCAAGCAGTAACATAGCCAAACAAAAGTTTGCTGGGAAGGTGCAGGGTTAGAGGCGTTTCATGGCCATGTTGGGAGGCTTGTCAAACAAGTGGTAGGTAGCGTGACATAGCGATAGAAAAATGAGACATCTAGCATGGCAATGATAGTAGTGGTATCCAGGGAAATGTGTCATCTTGCCTGAGATCCTGCTTGGGAGAAGAATGAATCCATGAAGAAGACATGCCAATGTAGTCGAAGGAATCCTCACACTCCAAACGCTTCTAGAACTCTATCGAGAAGAAGCAATTCGGAACAAACAATCAACACATGGTATAGCACACCATATGCATGACATGATGCACAAACCAATATGATGCACGTATAGTCTAAATATGCAAGGCATGGCATGGCATGGCAAGAACAACAAACAACTACTACATATTAAGTGAAGTTCAATATGCAACGAGTTGCAAATTGATGAAACTCCATGATCAAATTATTTAGTTCACTCTTGTTTAGGAACTCATCAATATTAAATGTTGTTTAACATGGCAAACGGTGAAGCATACATAACTACAACATCTAGGCATATTAAATGAGGCCGGAAGCAACTTATAGCATTTCCGAAATGACCCCATATGTTAATTTCGAAATTGGACCAGATCTGAACTAACAATATTTTAGATTTGTTAAACAGTAAAATAAATGTCACCATGTGATTCTACATGTTTTTCTAGACAAGTTACATATGTGGAAGATTTTTATCGGAGCTACGGTTTTGTAGTTATGAAATAAATCATTTTGGCATGGCATTAACACAAAAACAATGAACACAGCAAGTTAATATTTTTTTATCATGGTTGAAAGTTGGTTATTATTAAACTACACAAAATTCAAAACAAATTCATTTATATAGTTTTTACATGCGATGCACAGTTTGAGAGTTATTATATGCATGAAGTTCGGGGTCCCATCTATAAAACTGGGGTCCTGGATTAATTACTAAATTCGCATATGTGAAAAAACATATCGGGCTGAATCTAAACGGAGCCCAAAACTGACATGAGCGACAAATAGCTAAGGACGCCTGCACATCGGATAGGGGAGGCTGGCAGTGCTCACCATGGGCTTGGCCCGTTAGCTGTGGGAGCGGAGGGACCATGGCCCGCGCGCAGGGGTCAACGCAGGCATGGCAAGGCGGACTGGGCCTTGGCGAGCCATGGGGCCCACGGCTGGGCGAGCAGAGCCTTCGTCGTCCTCGTGCTCATGCCCGAGCAGAGGCCAGCAAGGGCACGGGAAGCCTCCATGGTGCGGAGGGGGATGTTCAAGGCGGGACTCTAGCATGGCGTGAGTGTCAAGGGTGGCCGGATCCGGGGCAGAGGGATCCATTCCTGGCGAAGAACGGCGACGAGCGGCGGATCTAAGCTCTGTCAAGCTACTGCTTCCTACAGGGAGAGAGAGCACAGGAGATCAGTGAGGGGAGGGGAAAAGAGAGACGGGGCGAGGGCGCGGGCACCGGCCTGGGCTCCTCCAGTGACGAGGCTCACTGACGCAGCTGCCAGTGGCCGTATATGGCGGCGGGGTCAAAGGCGACGGGCGGAGGCAGCTCACGAGGTGCGGCATGCTCGGGTTCAATCAGGGTTTGCTCCCATGGTCCAGATTGGATCGAGGAGGCTGCAACTGCGGGATCTGCGGGGAGCTCCTCCTGGATGTTGGATGTCGATCCGACCGTTAGGATGGATGGATCTGGCTGCGGGTTAGCTCGGGATGGATGAATTCGGTGGTGGAGGATGGTTGGCTGCGCATGGAAAGTGAGGAGCAGTGGCGGCTGTGGGATTAGGGTAGGCTAGGGGCTAGGGTTTGTCCAAAAATGGTCTAGGTTTGCTGCTATAAGTAGCAGGGGTTCAAAGGAGGGGGTTGGGGGCTGTTTTCGACCCTCGCGATCGGACGGTCCGATCGGAGAGGTCAGTTTTACGGGCTTAGTGGTCTATGTAGAGTGGGCTAGGAGGAGGTGATAGGGAGGTTTGTGGCCCGTGAGATGAGATTTTAAAACACCGAAAAACGTCCGAATATAAACCGATGACCGCACTGCTACGGTTAACCATTCGGGTACCAAACAAACTCGGAATGCGACGAAATTTGGCATGCGGCCTACCTACACTATAATAAGACGGCACGCCAAGTTTAGACCCAATCCGAGAATATTTTCTGCACGCTTTAAAAATGGTTTTTTAACGATGCCATGGGCGCGTGCGTGTGTCGTTGGTCTCGAAATGGTCAGCGACACAAACGGAGAGAACCGGCAACTACGATCGGATGCAAGTTTTTGAAAACGAGTGATGATGCCATACAAATGATGCGAATGATGCAATGATGAATGCAACAACCAAATGAAACACAGACGAGAATGGAAATAAAAGGGGAATCTTCTAGAGTGTCGGTCCTGGGCTATTACAACTCTCCTCCACTACACGAGGATCTCGTCCCGAAATCTAGAATGAGAAGGGGAAGAGAAAGAGAAAGAGTGAAACTTAGTTTCTTCCGTGACAAACAAGTGAAACCAATGATGATTAAAGGTTTAATGATATGAAAGATGAGACAAGGAACAAGGAAGAATTCACAAGAAATTTGGGCAGCACTTTAGTAGGATAGAGGGGCAAAATTTGATAAGATGGGAGAACTTGAAAAGAAAACACCACACTCCAGTCAAATGGGTTAGCAAGAAAGGACATGAGCTTAATCAAACTAGATGTTAGATGAATGGAGCAACACCACAATGCCTTCGGAACGAAAGAATAGAAGTTAGATCTTTGTAGAGAAGAGAACAGAGAAGAAAATGACAATTCTATCACCATTGAATTTGAAAAGGTTGGTTGAACAGAGCTTTTGAGAATCAACAAAGAAAGAATACCTTGTTATGGGCTTATGAAAAACATCTCAAAATTATGAGGTGACAACATGCCACAATAGAAATAATTGATTGCTTGAGAGAAACAAGATATGCAAAACTTCTTTCACCAAGAAGAGGAGGAGAAAACTTGGATCATTTATGACAGCATGATAGCAACAATCCTTAGGAAATGCTTTAGGTGAAATCAAACCCAAGATAACTCCATGAAAACAAGATGGGTTTACTCATCTTATTCTTGACAATTTACCTTCGAGACTCCTCATAATCAAGAATTTAATAACACCATCTCAAAAGACAATGGAGAAGGTATTGAACTTGGAAATCCAAGATAAAGAACACTTAAGCACCTCCAACAAGAATCTTGAAGAACACTTGAAAATGAAAGAAATCTTGATGAACCACCATGAAGAACCTCCGGAAGAACTCTGAAACAAAAGGATGATAGAAAGAATTGAAGGATGCAAAAAGAACAAGATTGATGCATTGCCATGATTTAGATGAAGCTTCGCTATGAGATCTTTGATAAAGCTTGGAAATCTGGAAAACAAAAGCTGAACAACTTAGAATCGAGAAAATGATATCAGGAACAACTCTAGAAGAAGGATTTAGGTCACCTTGACCAACAAGAATAAGAATTACGTTATAGTTATACTTCATCAAATAAATTGATGACAAGCGACGGATTTAGCATACTTCTTATTCTCATTGCAAAGAATTGAAGAGAAAGAGAGAGAGATCACAAACTTGAAGAAGTCTTGAACAAGAACACCGGTTGGAATTCGAAACGAATGGGGACACTACAATTGAATGGAGATACATGACATGAGAACGAAGAGATCACGACCCACCTAGAGAAATCTTGAATGAAGCACGAGAATAATTCATATACGAAGGAAGGGACAACACTTGAGAATAATTTGAGAATGAAAGATGAAAGATGAGAATGAAGAAATCTTCTGAAATAATGGCCATCTAGAGGATCGAGAAATGAAAAGAACTTTGAATGCACGAGATAGATAAGGATGGAATTACTCATGAATGTAAACAATTTGAGAGGAAAGCATCAAGATGAGATGACAAATCTTCAAGAGAATGGACGAAGATTAAGAGAAACTCTACTTGGGTCTTCAATGCAGATAATGATGACGAGAAACAACACCATGATTTATTGAGACACTCCGGAATAAATGAATAAATAAGGTTGAGCTAACGATGAAAATGATTTAGAAGCGATCTTCAAGAAGGCACATGACTGATGAAATTCGTTCTTACATCATTTTTAAAAAGAACTTGAGGACATCTCCGGAAAGATTAGAAGAGCCAGGTAAGATCCCGGGGAAAAACCTGTGGGTTGTGGGCCCACTCAAAAGAAACCACCGTTGAAATGATTGCTTAGAAAGAAAGATTGCACTGGTACAAACTTAGACTTGATGAGGTGAGAACCTCGAAATAATTGAAAACATTTTGAACGGAAACACAAAGCTTCTGAGATATCTTCAGCACTCCGGATGGAATAGAGAGAGACGAAAAACAAGAGATACTTGGAAATAATTTCCAACATGGGGAAGCATTTAGCGATTGAAAAGGATATGACGAATACCGAGATCTTGAATTGAATGCGCCGGGAAGGAAAACCAGAATAAAGAACGACGAACCTCAAGCACTTGAGGATCTTCATAAAGAATCACCGGAGAAGAATAACAATGAGAACAAGGAATATGAGGATAGATCTTGAAATTAAACTCCTGAGAATCATCACTAGAACTCACCAGATACAAAATGGAAGAAATGATAGCGGAAGCATTGATGAAGAGAAAGCACTTCGATGAGAATTAATCATTGAAGAAAAAGGGCAGGAGGGTGGGGAAAGCTAAGAAAACTTGGGACAGATAAGATGAACTCCAGAAAGAAATAAGAGGATTAATCTTGCAAATATTGAAAGGATTGAATTCGCTTGAAGAGAGCACATCGGATGAAAATAATTGATATGACAACTCCGGTGGAGCAAGAGAATTAGCAATCCCACAGACATATGAGAACACTTAGGAAAGATATGAAATCACCACTTGACATCGAAGCAACTTGAATTACCATATTCAAAACAAAACAAAGGATGAGGCTTATGAAACAAGCTAGAACAAATTCATGACAGAGATTCCGCTCGATGCTTTCGTGGTAAGGTTCGCACGGGCTCAATCGTACATTGGATTGCCATATTGAAATGACGCCCGGATATGCTCCCTAGGCATAGCGAACTACAAGGCTTGATGAAGCATAAATCGAGACTGTCCTCTGTAAGAAAGACCGTGAACAAACGAATCCACTAGATGTCG
Source organism: Hordeum marinum (assembly GCA_022496015.1). Taxonomy (NCBI): domain Eukaryota; kingdom Viridiplantae; phylum Streptophyta; class Magnoliopsida; order Poales; family Poaceae; genus Hordeum; species Hordeum marinum. The sequence goes on along the minus strand of CM039674.1, from coordinate 208,738,571 downwards.
AACCCCTACCTCACATCACACACTTGTTGAAAGATAGCCTAGGTAACTACTTGAATTCCCAACTAAGAACTCCCGAAACTTTCTTTGTTATGCAATCGGGTGTTGGGGATACAAGGAGGAAAATATCTCACACAACTAACAAAGCCCTACACCCCAACTGTATCCATCCTTCAACACATAACTAGAGGCTTCGGAACTCCATCTATCTCTGACCCTCGAAAACACAACGATACTAAGAATGGAGTACATTCGAACTCTCTCCACCAGTACTGGGGATGCCGGACTCCTCTCGCCACTACTAGTATTGAAGCAATTTCGAACATCCTCCGTCTTCAGATACTAAGGAAACTTAACGATAACGATGTGTCAAGAATCTCCTAGAGCTCAACTCCCCAGAAGAAATCAAGTTAGACAGGAGGCACCAAGACAGAACTCCGTCACATCAGCATCATATAGTTTCCAAAATATCCGCGTGATTCTAAAAAAAATTTGAGCGAGAAGAGGGTGCAATCAAAATTCCTAAGTCGTAATTCCTCACCAAAGTATATAAGAGAAGTAAAAAAGAATCCCACTCTCCGATATAGCTAGACTCAAAATAGTTTCTCTCTAGACTCGACTCAGCCAAGTTCGATCAATTAAGGGGGCTCCTAGGTCGGTACAGGCTATGATACCAACTTGTCACGCCCAAGATGCGATCCTATCCTTATTTTGGCTTGAGGGCCTCGACAGGGACAGAAGCGCATCTTGTCGTGTTGCAAGAAAGGATATCATTACAAGTACATGTATATAAGAGATGAGTATGTGCAATTGACTTACACTCGCCACAAGCTACATCAATACATCAACATATTCAACTCATATAGAAGAGCAGGGTCAGACTACGGACGAAAACAAACGACAAAATGACATCCATCCTTACTTGATGAAGAAGTAGAACTCCCAATCAAACGAACATCACACTCACGTCAAATCATCGCATTACCTATACCTCCAACTATTGTTGTAGTAATCTGTGAGGCACAAGGACTCAGCGATCTAATTTCCAAGGGTATCAAGACTAGCAAAGCTTAATGGGTGAGGTATGGGTAAGTGTTGAGGGTGCAGCAAGCGACGAAGCGCTTATTGAGTGGCTAACTTACGGATACATAAAGTAAAGTATGGTGGTCTATGCATAACGAACGTGAACTAGTAATGATCACTAACTGATCTTGAACACCTACTGACGTCAGCATAACCCCACCGTGGTCTCTCTCGGATAAATGACTCACGAGAAGAGACAGTCACGGTTATGCACCCAGTTGGTTTATTTTATTAGTGTTTACTTCAAGTTTGCTATGACCGGGTGTTAAGCAAAGTTTCCAAGTTTGCCAGATAACCGTGGGCACGGCTTTCCAAAATATTTAACCCTGTAGGTATGCTCCAACTCATCCATCACAAATTAACCACATGCAGCGGGAATAACCTCGACCACGGATCTCGTGATCTTCATAGACAATTCCATAGGATATCTGCCACCTCGAGATAGCCCGAAGAAAATCAGAATTCCTCACTCAAGCCATTCGAGAAAGGTAAAACAAATCCACCAAGCCCGCCCGGCGTGTCGAAGATCTCGATAGGAGCTGCGTATCTCATTCCCAGGACACGACGGATTGTCCAAACTTCCAATAGGCCAATCGTAGAGTTGCCCCAGGTAGCCACCGACGGTTGACAGGTTGGACCAACACTCATGAGGACCACTAGCCTGGGTTGTTGATTAAAGATCCTAGAGTTAATTACTCCCTATGTTGGTTTATTAGTTAGTAGGAAAAATGTAGTACGATTGTTGGGCCTTGCCAGACAAGCTTTATCCGAAAACAAAAATCAAGGGGGTCCCCATAACAACCCCGAGCATGTTAGGAGTGCTCAATTATGGAACATAAAACCGATTCACAAGTAAGTAGGGCGGCAAGAGTGGAACAAAACACCGAGCAAAAGGTCAAGCCTTCCACCCTTACCAAGTGTATAAGTGCATTAAATTAAATGGCAATAATATTGTGATAACAAAAGCATGTCCATGTTCTCACATGGGAACAATTGCACCTGCAGCTAGAAACACTATAAGAAGGGCTGGGCAAGCGGTAAGATAGCCAAACAAATGTTTGCTAGGAAGGTGGAGGGTTAGAGGCGTTTCATGGCAATGTTGGGAGGCTTGTCAAAAAGGTGGTAGGTAGCATGACATAGCAATAGAAAAATGAGACATCTAGCATGGCAATGATAGTAGTGGTATCAAGGGAAATGTTTCATCTTGCCTGAGATCCCGCTTGGGAGAAGAACACATCCATGAAGAAGACGAGCCAACGTAGTCGAACGAATCCTCACACTCCGAACGCTTTCGGAACTCTATCGAGAAGAAGCAATCCGGAACAAACAATCAACACACGATACACCACAACATATGCATTATATGATGCACAAACCAATATGATGCATGTCTGGTTTAAATATGCAAGGCATGGCATGGCATGGCAAGAACAACAAACAACTACTTCGTATTAAGTGAAGTTCAATATGCAACGAGTTGCAAATTGACGAAACTCCACGATCAAATTATTTAGTTCACTCTCATTTGGGTACTCATCAATATTAAATGTTGTTTAACATGGAAAACGGTGAAGCATACATAACTACAACATCTAGGCATATTAAATGAGGCCGGAAGTAACTTACAGCATTTCCGAAATGACCCCATATGTTAATTTCGAAATTGGACCAGATCTGAACTAACAATATTTTAGAGTTGTTAAACAGCAAAATAAATGTCACCATGTGATTCTACATGTTTTTGTAGACAAGTTACATATGTGGAAGATTTTTATCGGAGCTACGGTTTTGTAGTTATGAAATAAATCATTTTGGCATGGCATTAACACAAAAGCAATGAAAACAACAAATTAGTCATTTTTATCATGGTTGAAAGTTCGTTATTATTAAACTACACAAAATTCAGAAAAAAATTATATATATAATTTTTACATGCGATGCATAGTTTGAGAATTATTATATGCATGAAGTTCGCGGTCCCATTTGTAAAACTGCAGTCCTGGATTAATTACCAAATTCACAGATCTTGAAAAACATATCGGGCTGAATTTAAACGAAGCCCGAAACTAACATGAGTGATATATAGCTATAGGACGCCTGCGTGTCGGATAGGGATGCTGGCAGTGCTCACCATGGGCTTGGTCCGTTGGTTTTGGGAGCCGAGGGACCTTGGCCCACGCGCAGGGGTCAACGCAGGCATGGCAATGCGGACTGGGCCTTGGCGAGCCATGTGTCCCACGGCTGGGCGAGCAGGGCCTTTGTCGTCCTCCTGCTCGTGCCTGAGCAGAGGGCAGCAGCGGCACGGGAAGCCTCCATGGAGCAGAGGGGGAGTTTCAAGGCGGGGCTCCGACGTGGCGAGAGTGTCAAGGGTGGCCGGAGCCGGGGCAGAGGAATCCATTCCCGGTGAAGAACGACGGCGAGCGGCAGGTCCGAGCTCTAGCGAGCTACATCTTCCTACAGGGGAGAGAGAGCACGGCAGATTAGTGAGGGGAGGGGAAAGGAGAGACGGGGAGAGGGCGCGGGCACTAACCTCGGCTCCTCCAGCGACGAGGCTCGCACACGCAGCTGTCGGTGGCCGGACATGGCGGCGGTCAAGGTCGATGGGCAGTGGCGGCTCACGAGGCGCGGCGCGCTCGGGTTCAATTGGGGTTTGCTCCCCTGATCCAGATTGAATCGAGGAGGCTGCAGCTACGGGATCTGTGAGGAGCTCTTCCTGGACGTTGGATCTTGATCCGACCGTTAGGATTGATGGATTTGGCTGTTGGCTTGGGATGGATGAATTCCGTGGTGGAGCTTGTTTAGCTGCGCACGGAAAGTGAGAAGGTACGGCGGCTGTGGGATTAGGGTAGGCTAGGGGCTAGGGTTTGTCCAAAAATGGTCTAGGTTTGCTGCTATAAATAGTAGGGGTTCAAAGGAGGGGGTTGGGGGCTGTTTTCGACCTCGCGATCGGATGGTCCGATCGGAGAGGTGGATTTGCCGGGCTTAGTGGGCTATGTAGAGTGGGCAAGGAGGAGGTGAGAGGGAGGTTTGCAGCCCGTGACACGAGGTTTTAAAACATCGAAAAACGTCCGAATATAAACCGATGACCACACTGTTACGGTTAACCGTTCGGGTACCAAATGAATCGGAATGCGACGAAATTTGGCATGCGGCCTACCTACACTATAATAAGACCGCACGCCAAGTTTCGACCCCATCCGAGAATATTTTCTGCACGCTTTAAAAACGGGTTTTTAAAGATGCCATGGGCGCGTGCGTGTGCGGTTGGTCTCGAAATGGTCAGCGACACGAACGGAGAGAACCGGCGACCATGATCGGATGCAAGTTTTCAAAAACGAGTGACGATGCCATGCAGATGATGCGAATGATGCGGTGATGAATGCAACAACCAAACAAAACACAAATGAGAATGGATATAAAAGGGGAATCTTCTGGAGCGTGGGTCCCATGACATTATAGATAGGGCCATGAAGGCCAAACACCAAACATAACTAGCAGTAGAAATCTTGAACAAAAGTGAGAACCCATGCCACCTGCCTTAACCCTACAGGCATTCTGACTGGGAAGCGTCCTAGTTTGCATGTTCGTCACCAATGAAATCTTCAGCATATGCCTGCTCTTCCATGCAGGGCCAATTAAATAACCAGTGGCAAGCCAATGAGTACTTTGAATGTACAGGCTAGCAAACCATGTTGTGGAACAATGTATAACAATGCATGATATAGCACTGAGTAGGTATGTTTGCAGAAAGCTAATTTTGAGTGCAATGACCTGGTCAACTAACTTGTAAAAGCATGCATGATAAGGTTGCAGGTATCCATGTGAACAAGTTACAGATATCAATATAAAAAGGGGTTGACCATATCATGTTCAATCAGCATGCCAAGTCATCTGATCTAGCTCAAGCACCATCTTTCTCCCCCCCGACACACACACCAAATTTGTGAAAACGTCGGACATAGCCCAAGAGCGGTCATCCAACCGTCCTTGACCATGTACATGGCTATTCGAATAGTTTTACACTCTGTAGAGGTTGCACACTTCACCCACAAGACTCGAGAAACTTCCTTGTCAAGCCACGATGCGAGGTATTGTCCACACCTGAGGTAAGTACCCAAACAACGCCTTTCCCCTGACGATACTAACAAAGAGTCCACATGTTGTCACACAGCCCGCATGATGTACATCACAAATATCATCCGTGAAGGGACCAATGGTGTGCCCAGTGTCTATGAAAATAGCCCATGATCGTCCTTTCCTGTACGACCCCATATTGAGAGTGACCACGTCACTCCCGCCACTATTAATGCCGGCTCTCTGCTAGTACCCACCAAAGTAATCAACAAGCCCCCCTCCCATAAGGGGTATCACGGTTGTACATGTAAGGTTACAGTAACGATCATAACTTACACCAACCGTTTTTGAAAACAATGCACTCACTTGCTCCGGTACACCACTACTTTGTTAAGTGGTTACCTAGCTCATCAACATCTCCCTTGGGCATTAGTGGCACCCGACGGGGTTTTCGAAAGGTCTTTGAAATCTTTTTTTTCTCGGACCACATGCATTTCTCATCCCACTCGTGTAGCAACTACTTAGCAACCTCTACTTCCTACCCGCACGACCCACGTAAGAATGTAGGGTCATGCTCAGTGCAAGTATCAACGAGGAAAGTAATGGAGGTAACCCACCACGGTGGTCACCTATTCATCATGATTCAATGCAATGGAATTAAGTGATATATGCCATGTAAAAAGGGTTTCACATACATGGTCAAAGGGCTGCTTGCCTGGCTCAACAAAGTCCTCGGGGTCTCCAAAGTCTTCACGTCCAACTCCCTCGTCAAGAACGTGATCTATTGGCGCAAAGTAACGGGGTATAATAAGGCAATAACACAAAACAAGGAAAATAAAAATGACAAACCACATTTGTAAAATACTAGGATTAAAACTAAAACTACCAAAATTACTACCTTTTGGTTTTGCGATGCCAAAAGTGGTAAAAATCATTTTAGCGGTCGTTTTGAATATTCAAAAAAGTTTTAAAATAAAACCAATACATTTAATGTTTTCAAAAGGAGGTACAAGTGGCATCAATAAGTAGCCCATAATATTACAAGGTTTGTGGAGTTGGAATTATTGGATTTGGATGATTATTTAATCCTTTGGAATTTTTAGGAAATATCAAAAAACAGAAATAGAAAAGTGGATTGTGCCCTGGGCCAGAGCAAATCGGCATGAGCCGAACCTATGCGCCCGCGCTCGCCAGGTTCAAACCTGACGGGGGGCGGATGCCAGCCACACAGAGGGGGAGAGAGGGAGGGGAGGATGATAGGTGGATCCCACCTTCATCTCGTTCCTTGTGACAAGGAGGCGACGATGCTCACCGGTGACGATTCCAGGAATGGCGAGGCAAGTTAGTGGTGCGAATGGAACCAGGTAGGAGCCAAAGTTCTGGTGGGGGTGGAGTTGGTCGCCGGAGATGACAAGAACGGTGGGGTGGTCGGTTCTGAGTGGTGGACCTCCGGCTCCATGTTGATACGCTTGCTCCGAGCTGCGAAGGCACGGGGGAGAGGGGAGAAGGGTGAGCGCATCGCCTCGGTTCAAGATCAGTGGAGACGAGTGTCAGAGGCAGCGCTCGGCTCAATCCCAAGCGTAGATTGCTTTTGAGGGGGCAAGGGTGCTATTGGTGGTCGATTCAGAGGGAGCAATGGCGACCAGAGGCAAAAGAGAAACCAAGGGAAGGCTTATATGGCCAGTTGATGGTGCATCATGAGCTGCGCTTGTGGGTGCCCGTGGAATCGCTCCTACGGACCACTGGGAGGGGTTAGGATGGGACAGTGGCACTCGTGGGGTTTGTCCAGGGGTGAGGGAGTGAGAGGGAGAGCGGGGCAAGGTTAGAGGAGGGCCAGCAGCATGACGAGGGAGTGGCCAGAGTGGGTGTCGTCGGGCATGGGCATTGTTGGTCGCTTCAGAGAGAAATATGAGGGGGGCGACATGTTGTTTTATTGCGGACGTCGAGGAGGGTCTAGGGGACAAGTTCCCCCATCACAACGTTGACGGCAGCCTCGGGATGCTCCTGCTACAACGCAGGGATGCATTGTAGCGCGCTCCAGGGCATGCCTTTGGCATGTCATGTCATGCATTGCATGCTCTGGATGCGTCCCCGCATTTCCCTTAGCTCCTGGGTGTTCTGGAGATGCTCTAGGAGCTAGAGGGGGCTAAGGAGAGTAGAGGTAAGTGGAGGTAGAGGTAGAAACGTTGCTGGTTTGACTGTCCAGAGAAGTAAAAATGGGTTTTCACCCCACCAATCATTGATCTAGAGTTGGGGTTTCCTACTGGAGGTAAAAAGCGACAACGTGGATTTGTGGTAAAAATTTGAGAGCATGGAGAACCCATTTGGTGCTCTAATCATTGATCACAAAAATATTGCAGAAGGTGTTTGATGATGATTTGAACAGGGTAAATGATTTTCCTTGCTATGATATTTAACATGGTAAAAGGGTAGGTAAAAATTGGGTGGATCATCAAGTTTGAGATCATTTGAAGGAACTTGGCATTGCAAACTTTGTGAACACTATAAATGGGTAGAAACTACTTTTCTTGGATCTTGTCATGCGTAGCTATTCTCCTTAATGCGCCATTTGGTGTGGTGGCATCGTTTGGGTATTAGAGCAGTCCACAAATTTTTATATCAATAGGAGATAGTTGGCAATGTAGAGTTGCTCAAATTTGGATCTGGACAGGAATGATTTTGGGATATTTTGGTGAATAAAAACAATTGGATAGGGATGAAACTGTGCAAGCACTTCACATTAAACATATGTGACTTTGTCGGGCCTGTGGGACTAGGGGTACACGGGCCCGTCTGCCTGCGGCCTAAGTGCGGCACATGTCGTGGGGCCGGCGAGGCTCCCCCTGAGCCTCAGGAATCAGACCCTTGCGAGGGTCCCCTCCTCGCGAGGCGCATGCTGGCAAGTGCTGTCAGGAGGCAGGTGGATCACCCCCTTGAGGTCGCCTCCCGGGACCTCATCGTAGCTCCTCTCTTGTGGCTGCCCATGAGGATCTGTGCAGGGTGCCGAGGCTGGCACGGCGGAGTCACGCAACCCTGCCAGCCCCCACTCACGTGGCTGACACGGCCAGCATAGAGCGGCCCGTAGAGTCATACCAATAGGCGCGGATAGGGAAGCTTTCCTCTTTGATGATAGAGGAGCAGCGCCATCTTGCGGCTTCCCAAAGCAATCCCAAAAGGTTGCCCTTCTGGTGCAAGAAGAACAGGACCAAGTGTTCGATAGGACGGAGGTCACCCTCGAGCCCACAGGCGCGTCGTGGAGAGGAGCTTTAGCAGGCGAAGACCACTTTTTGTCAGGATAGGCTGCAGTCTTGTCCCCCTTCAAACTGGTTGTTGTGGCAACCCTTCCTGCCTTGTATTTTCGGGGAAGAGGGACAGGGCCAACATAAAAGAAGGAACCGGCCACCATAGAAGGACAAACTATTTGGTTGGCAAGGACACACCTTGTACTCATCTTCTCCCCCAAGCTATCCAGACAACCAGGAGTAGGGTCTTACACCGTGAGATGGTCCGAACCTAGGTCAACTTTGTGTTCCTTTCTCATCTTCCTTAAGTGGGAGCCGCCATTGGGTCATCGTGAGGTTGTGAAATAGAGTAGGGGAGGAGAGCGAGCGCACCCTAGAGTTTGAACTTTCTTGGGTCTATGAAGCCCCGATTTTGACGTTTGGCGCGCCAAGTAGGGGTGCGGTGCCGCTTTCCAGCTCCGTTTTGAATCCAACTTCGACCGGAGCACAAGGCGGACCGAGTGGTTTAGACCGTGCCCGTTGGTCGAGGTGGTGTGTTACGCCCAAGATGCGATCCTATCCTTATTTTTGCACGACGGCCTTGACAGGGATAGAAGTGCATCTCGTCGTTCCGCAAGAATGGATATCATTACAAGTACATGTATATAAGATATGAGTATATGGATTTGGCTTACACTATCCACAAGCTACATCAAGATCACATCAATACAACACCATATTCAATCATCATACATAAGAGCAGGGTTCGAATACGGACGAAAACAAACGATAAAATGACCTCCATCCTTGCTATCCCAGGCTGCCGCCTAGAACCCATCCTAGATCCAAGAAGAAGAAGAAGAACTCCAAATCAAAGCAAGCATCGTGCTCACGTCAAAGCATCGCATTACATGTACTTGCAACTATTGTTGTAGTAATCTGTGAGCCACAGGGACTCAGCAATCTCATTTCCAAGGGTATGAAGAGTAGCAAAGCTTAATCGGTGAGGTATGGTTAAGTGGTGAGGTTGCAGCAAGAAACTAAGCATTTATTTGAGTGGCTAACTTACGAATACATAAAGTGAAGTATGGTGGTCTACGCATAATGGACGTGAACTAGTAATGATCACTAAGTGATCCTGAACACCTACTTATGTCAAACATAACTCCACTGTGTTCTCTCTCGGATAAGGACTCACGAGAAGAGATAGTCATGGTTACGCACACGGTTGGTGTATTTTATTTGAGTTTATTTCAAGTTTACTATGAACGGGAGTTAAACAAAGTTTCCAAGTTGCCACATAACCGCGGGCACGGCTTTCCGAAAGATTTAACCCTGCACGGGTGCTCCAACTCATCCATCATAAACTAACCACACGCCATGTTGGAATTCCTCAACCGCGGAATCACCCGTAGTATTTGTGGAATCCCGATGGAAAATCTCAACTTTGAGATAGCCCAAAGTGTCATCAAAATCCCATGCACAAGACGTCCGGGAAAGGCGAAACAAGTCCAGCAAGGCCTCCAGATGTGTCGACAATCTCGATAGGATCCGCATATCTCGTTCTCACGAAACGGTGGATAAGCGACACATACAGTGGCATGATAGAAATCCCCCGAGTTGCCCCGGGGTGGCCCCGCATAGTGCTCTAGTTTGGACCAGCACCAGCAGCACTGGTCCCCTATATTATGTTGAATAACGAACCTCGGGTACATGACACCCTATGCTTTAGAAACGATGTTCAGTATTATTATGTTGGGAAAATGTAGTATCAAAGTTGGGCCTTGCCAGACAAGTTTTATCCTAAAACCAAAATCAAGGGGGTCCCCATAACAACCCCGAGCATGTTAGGAGCGCTCAATTATGGAACATAACACCGGTTCACAAGTAACTAGGGTGCCAAGAGTGGAACAAAACACTAAGAAAAAGGAAAAGCCTTCCACCCTTAACCGAGTATATATGTGCATTAAATTAAATAGCAATAATATTATGATAACAAAAGAATGTCCATGTTGACACATGGAAGCAATTGCACCTACAGCTAGAAACGCTATAAGAAGGGCTGAGCAAGCGGTAACATAGCCAAACAAAGGTTTGCTGGGATGTGGAGGGGTGAGAGGCTTATCATGGCAATGTTGGGAGGCTTGACAAACAAGTGTTAGGTAGCGACACATAACAATGGAAGCGAGAAAATTAGCATAGCAATCATAGTAGTGGTATCTGCAGAAATGTGTCATCTCGCCTGAGATCCCTCTTGGAAGAAGAACGAGTCCATGAAGAAGATGACCCGTGAAGTAGACGAACGAATCCTCACACTCGAATGCTTTCGGAACTCTATCGAGAAGGAACAATCCAAAACAACAATCAACACACGGTACACCACAATATATGCATGACATGATGCACAATCAAATATGATGCATATTATGCATGACATGCCAAAACACAACAATCAACTTCTACACTTTAAGTGAAGCTCAATATGCAACGAGTTACGTATTGACAAAACTCATGGTTCAAATATTTAGTTCACTCTCGTTTATTTACTCAGCAAGTTTAAATTTTTATTAACATGGCAAGAGGTGAAGCATAAGTAAACTATCTATCTAGGCATCTTAAATGAGGTGGAAACAACTTATAGTATTTCCGAAATGACCCCATATGTTAATTTCAAAATTGTTCCAGATCTGAAATAACCATATTTTATATTTTTAAACAACATAATAAAGTATACCATGCAATTCTACATGTCATTTTAGTCGATTTACATATATGGAACATCTCCAACGGAGCTATGGTCTAAAAGTTATGACACGCACATGATGAACATGACATGAATGCAAAATGCATGAAAATGACAACCACAGGCACTTCAAACCATGTAAGCAGAAACATATTATGAAACTACATGAGATTCTAAGCAAGTTTCATATATGGCATGCGCAAACGGAGCTACGGTTCAACCACAACAACCAACACAAGTTTTGATAGAAATCTGCCCAAAACAGCAACATAGCATATTGCAACACACAAGTCAACAAGCTACAACCACCTAAAATACACAACAAGGACATGGTGGTGAATCCTACATGATGCTCAACAAATCATCTATTAACATCAAGTTGATTATAAGCATGCATCATTAGGAAATGAGCTCACAAGAAGACATATTGAATTAAGCCGTTTTCAGACTTAAGTGAGAATCTCAGGTTTTTAAGCAGAGCAGTTTTTATCATGAAGGCATATTGACATAAGTAAAACTACATGCTACAGGGCATATTATGGCATGAAATTTGACACCATACTAAAGGACAATATAAACTACAAATAACTCCATTACACCAACCACAAAGGAGTTATAGATCATTAGCAAAACTAATGTTAACACAGCAACAAAATATTACCGATTCCAGACATAGGAATATTTGGACCCCTCAAAACATCTCATTGGTTAAGCATGTTGGCAACAACAAAACAACACCTAAACATGTATTATCATGGCAAACAAAATGACCAGGGACTAGTGCACATGTGAAAGAGCATATCTCATGTTCAAGAATAATTCATATGATGCATGGATTTAATCACATGAAAAAAGCAAAAGGCCATCACGGCAATAATAGTATGCACACAAAATTGCTCAGATGACAAAACTAATTGCATAGATAAATTCAATGGATTTTTCTACCCTGAAAACATATATAATATGCATGTGTTAATGAAGGAAAATATATCACAATTAGTTATGCAAGTCATGACATAAATCTATTATAAGTTATTTATGCTATTAAATACAAACAACAAGGTAATATTTTTTAAAACATTTATAAAAATGAGATATAATTAATCTACACAAAATTCTACACAATTTACATATATAAAACATTTCGATCCGGTGCACGTTTATTTACTTATACCCATTTTAAAAACATGCAATTCCCTGTAATTAAAAAATGCTAACGGCCAAAACTGTGAGCGCAGGATAACTAACATCGCACTGGACGTCGGGTAGGCATGCATAAGGCGGGGGGCGCTCACCAGAGCGCCCACTAGGCCGAGGAGGTAGGCCGAAGCGAGGCACTATTGGGCCTGGCTCGGGTCGCGGCCCACTTGAACAGGAGCCACGGCAGTAAGGAGCCACGATCCTCCTGCTCGTGCTCCTCATGAACAGGAGCCACGGCAGTAAGGTTAACCGCAAGGTCGGCAGGCTCCAGCGAGGCGGGATGAGGGCGGCAAGGCCAGGGATCGATGGATTCGGCCGTGTGGGATCCGTTCCCAGCGGCAGACGGTCGAGGCGGCGCCTGGTGAGGGAGATCCGGAGCGGCCATGGCGGGGTTCCTTGTCCATGGTAGAAACAGAGAGGGAGAGAGGTTAGAGAGAGGTAGAGCAGTACGGGAAGAGGAGAGGGAAGAGAGAGGGGCGCAGGGACTTGCTACGGGTCAGGGACGGGTGGCACTCCGGTGATGGCCTGGCCGACGGGCCACAGGAGGCGTTGGAGACGAGGTGCTCGGGGGAGATCGGGTTCATGGGTAACTGCAGGCTCGCCGAGGCCTAATTCGGCCCGGGGCAGGCCCGATCTAGGCTGCGGTGGTGGGAGGCGCTGGAGCGTGACGTGGCGGCTCCTGATTGACGGGAAGCAGCGGCGCGGGTGGTTGGCTTGCCGATGGCTCGCCAAGTGGTGGTGGTGGAGAGGCTAGAAGGTGGCTGGCGGCACTGATCCCGAGGAAGAGGAAGGTGGAGGCTAGGGAGGCCATTTTTGGCATGGGGGAGCTCTTTTTATAGGCATGGATTAGGTTAGGGGGTGTTTTAGGGTGTTTGGAAGCCCTTCGATCACGATCCAATGGTTCCGATCAGAGGGGTAGGATGGGTGGGATAGGTGGGCTGCAATGGGCTATGTAGAGGGGTTTGGTGGGGATGAGAGGGAATGAATGGCGGCCCGTGAGATAGTTTTATAAACCGAAACATCTGACAATTAAACCAATGACGGTGCCACTACGGACGACTGTTCGGGTATCAAACGACCTCTGATTGCGACGAAATTTGGCAGGCGGTCTACCTACAATATAACCAGGCCGCATGCGAACTTTTGACCCAGTCCAAGAATATTTTGCACGCACTTTAAAAATGATATTTTTTAAACGATGTTGTGGGCACGTGTGTGTGGTTGGCCTCGAAAGGATCGTCGATTAGAACGGAGAGAAGCGGCGACTACGAACGGATGCAAGTTTTCAAAAACGAGTGATCATGATATGTAGATGCTGCGAATGACGCGATGATGAATGCGACGACCTAATGAATCACATGAAGACAATGGCATAAAAGGGGAATCTTCTAGAGCGTTGGTCCAGGGCCGTTACATGGTCGCCGCCACTCTGTCGGTGCCAAGGCCGCCACGGCCACCGACCCCGCTGCCCGCGAGCAACAAGAGTCCTATGTGTACCCTTCCATGTAGATGGAGGGCCACACCACCATCGATTCCTCTTCCCAATCCCATCTCGAGCAGGTGAACACGCAGGCGGCATTGCTCATGGCCCGCGAGTTGCTTCGCTATCGCCCCGTGGACGCTGGCTACAACGCATGGCTAGGCCTCATTATCGAGCTTGTCACTGCCGCTTGGGAGCCTCTCGTGCCCTCTCGCTCGCTCTGCGCTCCACCGTCTCGCGTGGGGGATGTGGTTCACGGGGCGCCTCCATCGCCTCCCCTACATGGTGATCTAGTCTACTCCCGGCGTGACGCGCGCCGACGTGACTAGCCTCATGAAGTGCCCCCTGGCATAGGACAAGGTCAGCTGCCAAATCGATCGCCGCGCACTGCCCAACACGCATGGGGTCCTTGAGCAGCAGCGCGAGCGTCAGGACTGGTTGTCCAGGATCTGGCTGCGGCAAGGTGCTAGAACCGGGCCGCCCTCGTGTGCGGCGGTCCTTCAAGCTACATGGGTTGCCGGGCCTTCACTCGCGAGCTGCGTAGAGTGGTTTGGCCTGCCAAGTTCAAGCCTGAACTACTACAGCGCTACAATGGCTCCCTTGATACCATGGAGTTCTTCCAGCTTTACGCGCTGAGCATTGAGGCAGCGGGAGGCGATGAAAAGGTCATGGCAAGCTGGCTCCCGATGGTCCTCAAGGACGACACGCGTTCCTGACTCCTGAACCTGCCCAAGAACTCGGTCTCTTCATGGAGCGACCTTTGCAAGTTGTTCATCACCAACTTAAAGGGCACGCACGATCGCCCCCTCTCCATCAACAACCTGCGACGCGTGAAGCAGTGTTTTGGGGAAACCCTGCGCAAGTGCATCCAGCGGTTTAGCCAGGTGCACAACAAGATCACGCGCGCTACGGATGAAGCCGTCATCACGTCGTTCTCCAACGGCATGGAGGACCTCAAGATGTGTGAGAATCTTGCCATCAACGAAAACATGAGCTCGGCCTTCGAGATGCTCAACATTACCGACAAATGCGCCAAAGCAATGTCCTAGTCACCAAGAATCTCATCGATGGAGGTGCGGGCCTCAACGTGCTCTTTGTGGAGACCTTTGAGATGCTCCACGTGCCCTGTGACCAGCTCATGCCAACTAGGCCGTTCTTTAGGGTGACCAATGGCTCCACCTCTCTACTGGGGCAGACCCGCCTCCCGGGCACCTTCGGCACACGCAACAACTACTACACTGACCTCATCGACTTTGACATGGCACACAACGGCCTGTCGTACAACGCAATCTTGGGCTACTCCATGCTTGCCAAGTTCATGGCCGCAACGAACCACAACTACAATGTACTCAAGATGCTAGGCTACAGCGGTGTCATAACCATTGCGTGTGATGATAAGGACTCAGTCTCGTCCCTCGAGTGCGCCTACAAGGCCGTCGCGGTGGAGCATTCCGACTATGCGGGGGATGTTGGGCCTCATGAGGCTTCCCCTAGGAAGAAGCAACTGCTACCCGTCCCAAGCATCGCCAAGGCGAAAAGGGTGGCGCTTGACGCAGGCACCGCGAGCCCCATGCCATCTGCCGGCGCCTGCCTCTTCTCGGCATAGGAAGATGCGCCCAACACCTCCCTCAGGCTAGACTCGAGGGCTTCCACCTGGGAAGTGTCTGACTTGGTCGGCATGACGAGGGAGGTGCTCGGTCACCACTTGGGGGCGTGCATCAACATGCACCCCCGTGAGCAAGGAGTGTGGCACCTGACGCGAGAATCACAAGAGTTCATGAACCAAGGGCTCGGCAAGCTACGGGAGGAGCGTCACCCGGAACGCCTCGACAGCAAGACTATTGCCCCTAGGAGGAGAGGCAAGGCGCTCATGTGCATCAACATCCCGGGCCTTAACGGTCCCGGGTCCTAGGGCCTCTTCCAGGTCTCACGCATCACTACCAACTATGTCTGAGTGCCTTTTGGCCTTGTGGGAGTTAGTGTCACCTTCCAATGGTTGGTGCTGCCCACGATGGCGCCTCGCATGGCACCAAGGCTTCACGGGCCACCAAGGCCTCCGGAGCCAGACGAACCTTGAGGAGCGAGACTCCGTGGCGTGCTTCACTAGATGACTTGACGCTTCCGCTGTAACACAATTGAGAGGTGACTTTTTTGGTTTGTTCAAGTTGAGGGCGCCCTTTGGACCGCGGTATCCTCAGGTTGGCATGGATCCGCGCCTGCAACATTCTCCTTTTTGGTTGTGTAGCGAACCTTATTATTCCCTTTGCAGTTTATGTTATCTTCCTAAGCCATGTGTTCGGTGCCCCGTCACAAGTCGAAATCACTGTGCTCCCACGACCCATCTTTTGAATGTCCCTCGGTTCGTGCTAGACACGACGTCTGCCCTCTGGTTCATCCCTACAACGTTGATAAATCCAAGTGATCGAGATTTATCTTGCGAGCTTTCTCCCGTGCACGTCACCTCCTGAGGTCCTTGGTGTGTCGCCTCTTTAGGGGATTGCTGAGAGTAGGTGAGTAGGGGGCTAAGGGTGCAGCTCGACATGTATGACTGTCAATGGGTGTTTCATCACCTCGGGCACCATGCATCAGGTAGCTTTCCCCTGCTCATTTCACAAAGGAATCCCGACGTGGCGTCTGTGCTCGGGTACGTCCCTTTAGCGTCGCTAAATCCGAGTGACTGAGCTCTATCTGACGGGCCACCCCCATACACGTCACCTTGTGGGTCCTCGGTGTCAAACCTCTTCATGTGGTGGCCTCGGGATGACCACCCTGATGCGCGTCACCCCCATGCCACAGGATTCATGTGCACGCAGTTGCATAAAAAGTGAGGCACAACATGCCTGAAGACTGAGGAAGGAGCTCCTGAGACTTGTGCTTGGAGCATCCGGCACCTCTACAATCACTGCCCATGACCCTCTCACGTAATAATGAGTTTGGGGTTGTACATGCCCGCCTATTCCCAAGCGGAAGCCCCATGCTCCGTGCTCGTGGAATGTCTGTCAAACTGTGACTATGCCCACACCCAAGTGGAAGCCATATGCTCTACGTTGATGGAGAATCTGCTGAGCTCCACGCTAGCCAATTTCCTCATGTACCTCGCGCGAGTGGGGGATGGACGCGATGCATGTGCTCGGCTTAGTCCCTAAAGCACTGATACACCTAAGAGATCGAGCTCTGTCTCGAAGTCTTGACCCGTGCACGTCACCTCCTGAGGTCCTTGGTGTCAAGTTTTCTCGGACGACATCCAAGTGTAAACTGGCAAGCGTGCGATGCTCCCAATGAAATTCTCTTTGCGCAAGATTCTTCCTCGCATGGGCTGCTTGTGCGTCAAAGGGGGGATCTTGAGCATCGCGCCTCAGGAACCTTCACTAGCACCCATAGCCCCTGACCTCTTGGTTTGTCTTAGGCATCGTGACGTGGCATTCCAACGATGGCTGAGGTATGCATGGGGATGGGTCATGCCGACTCAGAGCACAGGTGCTCTCAAGCAAGCCGCTTGCACATGAAAGGTGGGATCTTGAGCATCATGTCTCGGGAGCCTTCACTAGTGAAAGTGCGTTATATTGACAAAAGGGGGGTGAATAGGCGATTTTTACAAATTCATCACATGAGGAACATAGTAAGTAGCAGATTAATAAGCACTCAAGTGCATGAGGAACATAGTAACATCATAGTCTTCGTGATGAAATGAAACATGCACTAATAGTAAGTAGCGTGATACAGGATAAGCAGTGATGAACAAGGTAACTTGAAGAATTTAAGGTGAGGAATTTGTCAAAGTCTTCAGTCAAATTCTTCAAACAGTAACAATCAATTTCAGCAACAGGTATATGAGGAATAGAGGGGTTGAGGAAATAGAACCAGATAGGTCGATGAAGACAATGGTTTGATGACCAAGTTCCAACTGCTATGACAGTCGTACGTCTGGTTTGGAGCGGCTTGGTATTAAGACCAGATGACACACAGTCCTTACCGTATTCTCCATGAGCTAAGGTCACACAGTCCTCGCCCAACACTCGTGGTAAGTCTTCTGGGTAGACTTCCAAAACCCTCAGAAACTGGTCACCCGGCGATCCATAATTTACTGCTGGATGCTCTAGACCAAGGTCACTTTGTGATCCCCAATTGACTGTAGGAGCACTAGACTATCACGCCTAACCGTCTGGAGGATGCACGGTCCTCAAAGGTAACAAGCGTCGGATCCACACAAGAATTACTTCAGTGATGCTCAATCACTATGGGTTTGGTGGTTTGGTTGTGAGTTTTTCCTCACTGATGATTTTCTCTTAAAGTCCTCGGAGGATGGGTTGCTCTCAAATGACAAGTGTCAGTTCTGTCTCGGAGCATCCAACCAACTAGTGGTTGTGGGGGTGGCAATTTATAGCCAGGGTGCAACCTGACATGATAAGACATAAATACCCCCAATAATATGACAGTTATGTGGATAAGAATGATTGGGGACAACTGGCACTAAGCACAGCAACGGTCAGAATTTCGAACTATGAAAGTCCTCAGGCTTATTAGGTTCCTCACTTGTAGGCAATTCGCACTCGCGAAATCCTAAGTCCTTCGTCAAATCAATTTCATCAGAGACCAGAAGAACTTTGTCTCTGTCACTGAAGAACTTGTCTAAACTGTAAGAGATTTCCAAAGGCTTCACTCGAAGGATTGTATAGGTTGAGGATTTTGGAGTTGAGCATCAGTTGGAAATTTTCCTTTGTATTACCTCAGCCCCCTTTAATGGTATGGTGTTTCCTATGACTCAAATAAGGAAATGAAACTACGAAAACAAAAGTCTTCACGCTTCATATTCCTCGTTCATATCTTCAAGGTCACACCAACTTCTTCATTTTCAAAGTCTTCACAAAGTCTTCACCAAAGTCTTAACAAAGTCTTCAGCAAAGTCTTTAGTTGAAGACATACATTTTTAGGGGTTGATAATCTCCGGATATATCAAACTCCTCATCGACTTATAGAGCATGTGTACACTCACAAAGACATTAGTACCTTAACCTATAAGTCTTCAATACACCAAAATCACTAAGGGGCACTAGATGCACTAACAATCTCCCCCTTTTTGGTGATTGATGACAAATAGGTTAAGATTTCAATGGGGATAAACATATGAAGTGAAAGTACTGAGTTTGAGGAATTTGATTGCAAGATATATAAGAACTCCCCCTAAAGATATGCATATTTGAGGAATTTGCTTTGGACTGCAAATGCACATGGCAGGTTAAAACATAGAGAACTCCCCCTGTATCTTGTAATTCATACACGCATTTGAACATATGATATGAAGAATTTGAAATGTGTGAGGAAAATGGTGTCTGACGAAATTTAGCATGTATGCATTTAGGTACTTGAGGAAATAAACATGCGAGGAAATAGTTCAAAAGTGTGAGACCACCATTGGACATAAGTTTATAACTCAATCAACAAAAGCATCAGAAGAGCGAGAGTTGTAACTTGAACAAAAATAGCCCATATATAGGTACCCGCTTGAAGACTAACTCAAATTTTCTCTCCCTTTGTCATCGAAGACCAAAAGGGACGAAAAAATGAGGACTAACGCCCCTTTGAAGAATTTCATCGTGTTGGCGAGGAAGGAGCGTCAGCGTTGTCGGGGTCGTTTGTGGATGTAGAGCCTACCGCAATGTTGTTAATGTCTTCATCCCCATCACACTCTCGAGATGAAGAATATGAACTTGTGACCATCAGAGGAACTTGGAATTTCTTGAATTTCTTCTGTGGTCGACGAGCCCACTCAGGATGTTCATCAAGATCCAGCTCATTCAGTTCTTTAGAAGACTTGAGGTGAGACAATATGGCCCAAGTGCGGTTGAGGTTTTCATGCACATAGTAGTGATTCCGCTTCACAGTGTTCTGCATCATAGTCATGTTTTGCACAATGTAACCAAGCTGACGCTTCACCCACTTCTGATTGCGATCGACCTTCTGATGAAGAATTATTAGCAGCTCGCGATCAGCCATCACACGAGGGGCAGACTCTTGAGGTTTGTGAGGTGAGGCCTTTGCTTTGGAGTCCTGAGTTGGAGTGTCACCATTGGTGGAGAAGGAAGCAGCTTTGCGAAACTGTCCATCCAATGGACGATTGCCTTCATCAATGACAGCCTTGTATTTTCCTTCCACTGAGTCAATTGTGCTCTTTATGACTTCCATTGGAGGCAGGAAGCCAAAGTGGTTCTGGAAATCAACCTTGAAGGAAACTGAGGACTTTGCCCTGATGAATTTCATGATCCAAGGCGCATAAGGCTTCTGTTCAAATGGAGCTAAAGCAGTATTGGCCAATGTCCTCATGAAGAAATTGTGTAAGTCTACGGGAATCCCATGAATGATGTTGAAGAGCATATTCTTCATGACTCCTTCCACTTCTTCTTCATCTGAATCATGGCCCTTCTGAGGACATAGAGTAGTTGTGAGTATGCGGTAGACCGTCCTGGGCACATATAGCAGATCCTTTACAAGAAAGGTTTTCCGTTGAGGCTTTCGAGGAGGCAATGTCTTCATCAACACTTGCATCGGCTGATCCGGAAGAGCAGGTTCATCGAACAGTCTGTGAGCTTCATCTGAGGGAATTGGAACTGGTACACACTGAAGCAATTCAGAAGCTTGAGCAGTGAAGTGAGTTGATCCTGTTATCCAGTCCAAAACCCAGGAGTTGATGTCTCAAGCATTTCCACTAATATGTAGTGTGGCATAGAACTAAAGGATGATTTCCTCATTCCAATCGCAGATGTCGATGCAGAAAGGAAGAATGCTTGCATCGTGAAGAACTTGGAGCACCGGTGTGAACGATGGAAGTGTTCCATGTCCGCATGAGGAATTTGGTGGTGCTCAAAGATTTTCTTCTTCTCTAACAGGACTGATGCATAGTAGTTGAGTTGAGTTGCCGTCCAGAATCTGCTACGACCGATCCTTGTAGAGTCATAAGGATTTGGACCTCTGAAGAACATGTGCTCATTGAAGAAATTGCTCTTGAGGAATTTGGGGCGCGTTGATCCTTTGAATGGCATCCTTGGCTTTGGTTGAAGATTTGGCTTGAAGCGGCCCTTGATCTCCTTTGGCATGGGAGGAACTTGAACAATCTGGAGGGATGGTTCCTCAGTTATGGGTGGAGCAGCAAAGTCATCAGCTGTTCCAGCTAGGATTTCTTTAATGACTTGGGTAGTCTGATCGGCAGATTCTTCATGTATTTCTTCAGTCAGAGAACGTGATTGAGGAATCTTTGTCAGAGGAGTAGTCATTGGTGAATTTGGGTATGCTGATTCCCAATATTCATCATTGATGACAGGCATTGTATTGCCAATGTCTACATCCTCATCAATTTCTGCAACTCTAGCCACTTCAGTAGTGAACTGAGGCTGGGGCGATGATACCTTTGGAGTTGAAGCAATGTCTTCAACTTCAATTTCTTCATCAATCTGCTCTGTCAAAGCAGCAGAATGATCTTCATCTTCTTCATCTGGGATGACATAGTCAACCCCAAATTCATAGGCAGGTGCAGAGGAAATTGGTGTAGCATCAATGGGTCCAGTTGAAGAACTTGGCATAGTCTTCAACATCTTCACAGCTGAGGATTTTG
This sequence comes from Hordeum marinum, assembly GCA_022496015.1. Classification (NCBI taxonomy): domain Eukaryota; kingdom Viridiplantae; phylum Streptophyta; class Magnoliopsida; order Poales; family Poaceae; genus Hordeum; species Hordeum marinum. The sequence goes on along the minus strand of CM039674.1, from coordinate 208,717,167 downwards.
ACATTGATGCTTTTCTCTTGAGAGTCTTTTCCTCTGCAGTTTTAGCTTCTTCAGGTACGACTGATGCAGTCGCCCTGGCGGGTTCAGGTTCTTTAGGCGCCGCAAAAGCTTCCGTCGGCCTTTCAGTTTTTTCAGGCACAACAGTGATGGTTGTCCTCGCATGGTCATGAGTGGTCTGAGTTTCCTCAGCAACACTGGTTGTTGCTTATGTTGCAAAAGCATTCTCATCAGTAGTCACATCGGACTGAGTAGTTTCATTAGCAACCTGAGGAATTTCATGAGACTTAGGATTTCATTGTTGCGATCGAGCTGCAACCCTAGTGTTTTGATCCTTCACAGCAGCTTGAGCAGCCCTGATGAATCTCACCTTGGTGCCCTTCCATTCAACATCATTCCTTTCTTGATCCTCAGAGAATGTGCGAATTTTAGACTGAACTATGATGAGTTGATTTGGGGTCAAGTTCATCACATTGTCTCTCAGAAACTTTTCTTTTCGAACCCTATTCCTCTTAGCTCTCAGAGCTTGTTCTCTCTTCCATTTCTCTTTAGAGATGAAGTGAGTGAGGACATGATCCACCCCAAGAGGCCTATTTAGTGAAGAAAGTGGAGTGTTTGGATCTTCATGCCATATATCGATGAAGTTGAGGATCATTTTGGGATCCAGCATGAGAGGAATAGAGATGCTCTTGGCTATAACAACCCTCTGCTGACTTTGCCTGATGATTTCCTCCAATTCTTCATCATCATCATCCTCAGATCCTAAGGGTATGGTTACCAACACTGTATGTGCTAGTTGAAGACCCTTTGCTGACTTTGCTTGAGTGAGGACTTGGTGTTTGACCTCGTCCAGCAATTTTCTTTATCTTCAACACTGTAGGGCTAGTTGAAGACTTTGTTGTAGTAGAGGGGCTTGCCGGGATCTTTGGAACTTTTCTGAATCCCTCAGTCGTCTTACATGATGCCAGATGCACTAGGGTTGAAGACTTTGCAACTACAGCTGAGGACTGAATAGCAACAGTACCAACATCTAAGGCCTTTGTAGGTTCAGGCCTTTAGACTTGAGGAATCATCTGCGATGGTTTTGAGGTTGAAGAACTTCTCTTCACAGCAGCTTTCTTCATCATTGATTTCTTCGGAGCACTTGCAGAGGCTTCGGCAGAGGCAGCAGCGGCAGAATCTTCATTGAATTTCTTCACTGCCTCTTGGGCTTTCCTCACCAGCTTGGCTTGCTGCTTCTCCCACATATGAAGAAAGTCCTCACTAGTCTTGAGGCTAGTGGGATCAGCAATTTGATTTTGAACCAGGGGAGGCTTGCTGCAAGGAGGTTTCATAGCAAATTTCATCATGTATTTAGGAGTTACATAACGATATTCCTTCCATTCCCTTGCCCATCTCCTCTCAATTTTTTGCAATGAATTTTTTTCTGCTTGGTCGTTTCTTTGCCATGAGTTTCTTCCTCGTGTGTGCAGTATTCCTCATACAAATCATTTGGAACCTCAAAAGCAGTGTGCACATCTAGCTTCTTTCCACCTTTCTGAGGTTTCTTTCCGTCAACCATTTTCTTCACCTGAGGAATTTGAACTCTTGAGGACTCTAAAGAAGTACATAGTTTTTCCTCAAGGAACACTTCCAATGAGTTAAGTTGATGAGAACCTAGTGATTCATCAGCGGACATGTTATACCTGTGAACAGAGTATAGGTGCGATGAATTTGAAGGGGTCATATTCGTTCTCAGAAATTTTTAAATAGAAATAGGTGAGGAATTTGACCATGGGTGTCTTAAGGAATTTCACTAAGTGTTCTTTGTCTTAGGTTACAGAGTTGTGTAAATTTTGAGGATTCACACAATTGAAGAATCTTGAAGAAAATCATTACTTAGGGAAAATCATCAAGTATATAAAGATGTAAGGTACTTTAGAATAAGATTCATGAAGAATAAACACCTTTTGAGGAATATGAAGAGCATTCAAAGATCAAACAAGGGTAGTAAAAATAAAGTTTATTTACCCTGGTGAAGAACACGATGAACTGAGAGATGAGATTGGGAAGTTCGTCAGTTCAGATCTCCCATGCCCTAGCTTGGCAGAGGGAGACGGCTACAGCAGCAGCGGGATGAATACTTCCGCAGCCGATGCGAGTACGGCAACGACGAAGTCGAGGCAGTGAAGCTCTTCCACACCACCGTAGATGACGTTAGCGGCGGCGCTTGGTTGGAGCTCGGGATAGAGTAGAGATGAGGAGTAACCGAGCACTATTGAAGGGGAGGGCTTATTTATAGTGGAAGTGAAAACCAATCTGCCGAAGATTTTGGACATGATTGCCCCTGACCCTTGGTGTCCACGCAATAGGTGTCACCCACGTTCTGAGTAGAGGACATTATGGGGGATCGTGGGTTATCCAGTCGTGGGAATCGGAACCGTTTGAGCGGGAACCGTTGAAAATTTTGATAGTGAAAATTGCAAAGTTTTGGTTCACAAATTCTTCAGCTGTGAAGGACACAATGAAGACTTTGAACAAGTTTCAAAGTAGAACGCATGTGAAGAATTTGTGAACAGACTGGGTTGAGTTTAGCATAGAGGGGAACGGGTCCGATCACATTCACTTAGATGTAAATCAACTTGAATAATTTAGCAATAAGTGAATGCTATTGAGGAGATTGAAAACTCAAATATATATATATATATGTATAGTCAATGAATAAGAGGAGTTTCAAAGTTTGAAGAATTTGAAAAGTTGAGGAATTTGAAAATTTGAAGTATTTGAAAAATGACGAAAAACTCAATTTTGAAGAATTTCAACTTTGGTTGGTGGTGTGACCCATCATATAATAATGATGATTTCAGACACCTCGTAGGGTTCTGAGAATTAAATTCTTCATTAATTTCTTCACACTTAGAGGGTTATTCTTCATTGATTGAAGAAAAATGTTACTTTGTGTGTTGCACATCTAAGTCATTAATTTTGCATAAGTTTTAGGATGTGTGTCCCTTTTCAAAGAACAATTGAAGATTCTAAGATATTTAGCTCACACCGCAACTTGCAAAATCACTTTTCATCCAAGGGCTTTGTGAAGATATCAACAAGGTGTTATTCAGTGGGGATGTGGTCGGTGGCGATGTCGCCCTTGAGTACATGGTCTCGAAGAAAGTGATGACGAATCTGGATGTGCTTGGTCTTGGAGTGATGAACAGGGTCGTAAGCAATCTTGATGGCACTCTCATTGTCGCAGTAGAGAGGCACATTCTTCAACTTGATCCCGTAGTCCTTGAGGGTTTGCTTCATCCATAGTAACTGAGCACAACATGAGCCAGCAGGAATGTACTCAGCTTCAGCAGTAGAGAGTGAGATGCAGTTCTGCTTATTCGAGGACCAACAAACTAAGGATCGTCCGAGGAAATGACATGTCCCTAAGGTTGACTTGCGATCCACACGATCTCCAGCATAGTCAGCATTAGAGTATCCGACAAGGTGAAGATTTGAGCCCTTGGGATACCATAATCCAAGTGTTGGTGTGTGAGCTCAGTATCGAAGAATATGTTTAACAGCCTTATGGTGTGATTCCTTTAGTGTTGCTTGGAATCGGGCACACATGCAAACACTCACCATAATATTAGGCCTAGATGCACATAGATACAATAATGAACCAATCATGGAGCGGTATACCTTCTGATCAAAATCTTTACCATTTTCATAAGTGCAGAGGTGGCCTTTTGAAGGCATTGGAGTTTTGACGCCTTTGCAATCTTGCATGTCGAATTTCCTCAGAACATCTTTGAGGTATTTCTCTTGTGAGATGAAGATGTCGTTGTCCTGCTAACCAATTTGAAGACCTAGGAAGAATTTCACCTCTCCCATCATAGACATTTGATATTCTTCACTCATCATATAGGCAAATTCATCACTGTAACGTTTGTCAGTACAGCCAAAGATAATATCGTCTACATATATTTGGCATATGAATAGTTCAGTGTCATAGGATTTTGTGAAAAGAGTTGGGTCGAGTGAATTGGGTTTGAAGCCTTTCTTCATGAGGAATTCCTTCAGAGTGTCGTACCATGCTCGAGGGGCCTAATTGAGGCCATAGAGGGCCTTGTTGAGTCTGAAGACTTTGTCAGGATGCTTAGGGTCTTCAAAACCTAGGGGTTGAGCAACATATACCTCTTCCTCAAGCTTACCATTGAGGAATGCACTTTTCACATCCATTTGATATAAGATGATATTATGATAGTTAGCATAAGCAAGCAATATGCGAATAGCTTCAAGTCTAGCAAGAGGTGCAAACGTTTCATTAAAGTCAATTCCTTCAACCTGTGTGTATCCTTGAGCTACAAGATGAGCCTTATTCCTCACCACAAGGCCATTTTTAATCTTGCTTGTTGCGGTAGATCCACTTGGTACCTATGATGTTATGTTTGCGAGGATCTCATGGTCAGTGATATCGGTGGCACCCAGTGCTTGAAGCTCATTGGAGATATGAGTGAGACGATCAAAAGTTTGCTGAACATTTTCATTGTCAAGTCTCTTGAAGTGGGTGAAGAGATTGCGAAGAACATCAACACAAGAGTCACATTGAGTGGAAACACCTTCGTTGACTTTGGATAGCCTATCCAGATAAGCTTAGCAGTCTCCAAAGCACTCACTCTGCCATACTAACCTTTGCTCAGATGGCCACAGATGATATTCTTCACTTGAGAGTCAAGTTGCTTGAATCTCTTCACATCGGTAGTAGTAATCGTGGAAGTGACAGAGGGCACACCATTTTCTACGATGTACCAGAGATTGTTGAAATAGCTTCAAGGTGCATACACATCTTGTTCTTCTAGTCGGGGTAGTCTGTCCCATCGAAGGTAGGACACCCCACGGAAACCTTGAATCATACCTGTAGTCGACATAACTAGAACTGCATGTGGTTAAACCAAAATCACACAGAGCGAGGGAGTACCTTCTCTGATACCAATTGAAAGTGCGTTATATCGACTAGAGGGGGGTGAATAGGCGATTTTTACAAATTCATCACTTGAGGAATTTCAACTTTGAGGAATTTGAAATGTGATGAATAACTAGCAGCATAATAAGTACTCAAGTGCATGAGGAACATAGTAACAACATAGTCTTCATGATGAAATGAAACATGCACTAATAGTAAGTAGCATGATACAGGATAAGCAGTGATGAACAAGGTAACTTGAAGAATTTGAGGTGAGGAATTTGTGAAAGTCTTCAGTCAAATTATTCAAATAGTAACAATCAATTTCATCAACAGGTATATGAGGAATAGAGGGGTTGAGGAAATAGAACAAGATAGCTCAATGAAGACAATGGTTTGATGACCCAGTTCCAACTATTGTGACAGTCATACATCTGGTTTGGAGCGGACTGGTATTTAAATCAAAGGACACACACTCCCAGGACAGACAGTCCTTACCGTATTCTCCTTGAGCTAAGGTCACACAGTCCTCGCCCAACACTTGTGGTAAGTCTTCAGGGTAGACTTTCAAAACCCTCACAAACTGGTCACCCGGCGATCCACAATTTACTGCTGGATACTCTAGACCAAGGTCAATTCGTGATCCCCAATTGACTGGAGGAGCACTAGACCATGATGCCTAACCGTCTAAAGGATGCACAGTCCTTAAAGGTAACAAGCGTGGGATCCACACAAGAATTTCTTCAGTGATGCTTAATCACTATGGGTTTGGTGGTTAGGTTATGGGTTTTTCCTCATTGATGATTTTCTCTCAAAGTCCTCGGAGGATGGGTTGCTCTCAACTGACAAGTGTCAGTTCTCTCTCGGAGCAGCCAACCAACTAGTGGTTGTGGGGGTGGCAATTTATAGCCAGGGTGCAACCCGACATGATAAGATATAAATGCCCCCAATAATATGACCGTTATCTGGATAAGAATGATTGGGGACAGTTGGCGCTAAGCACAACAACGGTCGGAATTTCGAACTATGAATGTCCTTAGGCTTATCATGTTCCTCACATGTAGGAAATTCGCACTAGTGAAATCCTAACTCCAAAGTCAGATCAATTTCCTCAGAGACCAGAAGAACTTTGTCTCTGTGACTGAAGAACTTGTCTGAACTGTAAGAGATTTCTAAAGGCTTCACTCGAAGGATTGTAAAGGTTGAGGATTTTGGAGTTGAGCATCAGTTGGAAATTTTCCTGAGTATTACCTCGGCCCCCTTTAATAGTACGGTGTTTCCTATGACTTAAATAAGGAAATGAAACTACGAAAACAAAGGTCTTCACGCTTGATATTCCTCGTTCATATCTTCAAGGTCACACCAACTTATTCATTTTCAAAGTCTTCACAAAGTCATCACCAAAGTCTTCAGCAAAGTCTTCAGTTGAAGACATACATTTTTAGGGGTCGACAATCTCCAGATATATCAAACTCCTCATCGACTTATAGAGCCCGTGTCCACTTACAAACACATTAGTTCTTGAACCTAAGTCTTCAATACACCAAAATCACTAAGGGGCACCAGATGCACTAACAACTAGCTCCCGTATCCCCTCACCTCCTGGTTCTTCTCAGGCATCACGACTTGGTGTTCCAGCGATGGCTGAGGTATGCACGGGGCTAGGCCCTACCGACGCAAAGCGCAAAGGAAAGCAAGAGAGAAACGAAGCGTGGGAAGGAAAATCACAAATCACAAGCAGCTATTACAAAGTTCAAAGTACTCCCCACGATTAGACTGTCATCTCACACCTCCTCGAGGTAGAACTAATTTATTGTAGGACAATGAAAGAAGGCTCGCCGCCAGACTCCTCGCCATTGTCGATGTAGAAGAAATTCTCGAGCAACGCGTTCTCGTCACCTTCCACAACTGTTGCCAGGTTCCCGCGAGATTCTTCGGCCACAGGACCAGTCACCTCGTTGAAGTTGGGATCATGAAGGAGAAGATGGCTGAAGACGTGGGTCGCCACCATGAAGAACACCATAGCTTTCCTCCTCCAAAATGCCATCGACCTTCTGGGCCGCGCCCTCGAGCTTCCCCATGAGCTCGGCGTAACCACGCCCCGAGGGACAAGAATAGCCTCGAAACTCAATCTGCAAATAGAGCCGAGGGCCTTGAGGGCAATGAGCTGGAGGGAGGAAAGCATGGCAGGGTCTGCTATCGCCCTCGTGTCGGCGGCGGCCTGAACGTCCTTCTCCCAGACGTCCACCTTGGTGTGGGCCTCGAAAGCTTGCCCGACGCTGGTTGAGCACGTCCTGGGTGTCGGTCAAGGACCCACGCCTGAGCAAGGAGCCCTGGTCTACCAGGGCGCAAGCTTGCCGGGGAGCTGACGCCCCTGTGTTTGACGCTGCTTGTAACCAGAGGGGCCCCGGCGTCCTTCGCTCCAGGCGCTAGGGGCTCCAGGTCCACCTCCACACTTGGCTCCCACAGCCCACCTAGAGAAGCTGTCCCACCGACCTTCGGGGCCCTGGAAGTGACCACGGCTTGAGGGTGGCCTGGATCGAGCTCCATGTCATGGCTGGATGTTGGGTTCAGGACGGCCAGCGGAAGTTGAGACGCCCTTCCTTCCCCCATGGACTAAGCCACGGCCCTAGCAGGCGACGCGAGGGGCTGCACCGCTGTTGCCTAGGCAGGTGGTGCTAAAGGCTGGACCACCGCTGCCTAGGTAGGTGGTGCCAGAGGCTGGATCGTCGTGGCCTTGGCAGGAGACTCCGGGGGCTAGGCTATCGCGGCCTTGGCTCTAGGGCCTCCTCACCATGCTGGGGAGGCACTGGGTAGCACCTTAGCACCCGCACGCCAGACACGGCGCCAAGATTGTGTAAACCGCCCCCACGCCCATTGAGGCCTCGGCCGAGTGGTGAAGCGGCCTTCGGGACGGGCGTCACCTTTGCCTTGGTGGCTGCCTTCTTCTTCTCCCTGTCGCTGGCGGGACACCTGCACTGGTAAGGGGTTACCCTAGGAAAACTATTCACTGGCACGTGACATGTAAATGGATCAAGGTACTTACTCATCCCTAGCGGCCCACTTCATTTTTCCTCTCAGTGACGGATGGTGTGCCCTCGCTGCTCCCGCACGCCGCCCTGACGTCGCCCGGGGGTGATCGACACGGCCCCCGATGAGTCCGTCTTGGCCTCTCTCTTCTATGGGGGCTTGGGAGGCCCCATGGGGAGGCGCAGCCGCTGCAGGGGTCGTTACCGCTCCTCTGGCATAGGCCCCCTCCGCCAGCATAGGGGAGGCTGCAAGGCTCGACCATGCTTCCCCTCTCGCGGTCGCGGGCTTGTGGGAGCAGCCCGGTGTTGCTCGTCTACGGCATCATCCTCGTACCTAAGGCCGCGTAGGGACGTGTGAAGGCTGGGTGACCACACCCGGCAGCGCCCTCTTCCTCCTCTGTTGCCACTCAGTCCATATCGCTATTGCCCTCACTGGAGGACGCCACTACGATGGAGCAATTCGGGTGCGACCCAATGAGATCCCCCTCCTCGTCAAAGGTGGGCATCTTCGTTACCAACTCCCCCACATTGGTGTAGCCATACAGCGGCAACACGGCCTCCAGGATATCCCCGGGGTGTGGGCTGAGCAGGGCTCCCAAGGCCCCGTCTAGCTTGTCGTGCATCAGGCCGCTGACGTGCAGCCTCATCGGGTCCATCGTGACAGAGAGCTCCCACACAGGACGCGAGTGCACTTGGAGGGGTGCGATACACTGCCCCAGGAATTGCTTGATGACCATCGCCCCCGTCAGTTGGCCGTCCTCATTCATGGCGATGCACTCCAGGACGGACTCCACCCTCGGGTTGCTGAACTTCTCGTGGCTCCACCCGGGGGTCTGCGTAAGCTGACCCGTAGGGGCCGTCAGGTACGGGCTGACCTAGCGCCCGTCCATGAAGACCCAACGATGTCGGTAGCCTTCCACCTTGTTTCTGGCCTTCAAGCGAATGCTCGCGCCCATGATGTCAATGGACGAGACGCACGCGGAGCGCTGGTCCGGGTCGTGAACCGCAAGCTGAAGAAGTGGAAAAAGAGCGCCACCGAGGTCCTCACGCCCATGAAAGCCTCGCAGTAGAAAGCAAGGATGTCCAGGAGGAGGATGGAGTTTGGCTGAAGGTGTAGGGTGTGGATCTGGTAATGGAAAAGGATGGTGTAGAAGAACTTGGAGAAGGGCGAGACCAGCCCGGTGTAAATGTTGTGGTAGAAGAACGGGTAAGCAGATTGCGGCAGGCTGCTCGGCACCATCGAGGCCGGTCAGATCCCAATCACCTGCGCCTCATTCCGTTCGTCGGCCACCAGCGGGAGCACTAGGCCTAGATCCACCTCATTTGAGACGGTGGAGGGCAATAGAGCCGGTGCAACAGTGACAGGGCTCACAGCGGAGGTTGTGTCCTTCCCCTTCTTGTCGGTAGTCACCATCTGAATGTTGGATCCGTGGGGAGAGCCGAGAAGCTACCTCATGAGGGGTTCTATCTGTAGCGATTCTACGCGAGGGGGTAGATGTGGGAAGGACGATGAGATGCAAAGGGAAGCAACGATGGTGCCTCTCCGTGCACCCGCTATATGTTAGCCCGAAAAGTTGTGGAGGCATCGTGGGGAGATAGGGCACCCCACGACTCGTCACGCACCATGCGTCGAGCCTCGTCCGAAGGCGGTTGGAGCCTGTAGCGCTTCACACCCCGTCGGTTTGGTCATGCACACCGCGGGCTCGGATGCTACTGTCGGGCCTGTGGAACTAGGGGTACCCAGGCTCGTCTGCTTGCGGCTCAAAGACCAGCACGTGTCATGGTCCCGACGAGGCTCCCCACTGAGCCTCAGGAATCAGACACTCGCGAGGGTCCCCTCCTCGTGAGGAGAATGCCGGCAAGTGCCATTAGGAGGCAAGCTCAGCTCCCCCTTGAGGCCGCCTCCCGGGGACTTGAAGTGGGACCGCACCTTGAGGCTGCCCGTGAGGATCCGTGTAGGGTGCCAAGGATAGCACGACGGGGTCATGCAGCCCTGCCACCACCCCTCACATGGATGACATGGCCCACAGAGTTGTACCAACAGGCACGGACAGGGAAGCTTTCCTCTTTGGTGATAGAGGAGTAGCGCCAACTCGTGGGTTCCCAAAGCAATTCCCAAAGGTCGCCCTTCTGGTGCGAGAAGACCAGGACCAAGGGCTCGGCAGGACGGAGGTCACCCTCGAGCCCACAGGCGCGTCACGGCGAGGAGCTTTAACGGGCGAAGACCACCTTTTGTTAGGATAGGCCGCAGTCTTGTCCCCCTTCAAACTAGTCGTTGTGGCAACCCTTCCCGCCTTGTATTTTTGGGGGAAGAGGACCAAGGCCAATATAAGAGAGGGAACCGGCCACCGTACAAGGATAGACTCTTTGGTTGGCAAATACACACCATGTACTCATCTTCTCCCCAAGCTATCTAGGCAAACAGGAGTAGGGTCTTACAAAGCGAGGTGGCCCAAACTTGGGTAAACTATGTGTTCCTTGTTTGTCTTCCTTAAGCTCGAGACGCCGTAGGATTGCCGTGAGGTTGTGAAGTAGAGTAGGGCAGGAGAGCAAGCACACCCTAGAGTTCGAACCATGTTTGTGGAGCCCCGATTCCGACAGACTTGCTAGAATTTTCCTAATTTTTTTAAGAATATTTCTTATAGGAATATTTCAAATGCTTGATTTAAGAAGGGTTGTGTTGGGGATATAACCCCACAATATGACCCGCCATTAAGGTTGCGGGTCACATTGATGTCTCGTGAGCCGGCCCAAGGGTGAGCCGTAAAGTCTATGGCCTAGGAAGATAAGAGGCTCAAGGTGTGGGCCGCAAGGTGGCCCGGACGGAGAAGACCCGGGCATGTAAGACGCTCAGGGACAGCTTGGACAATAAGATAGAGGAAGACTCAAATGGACAATGAGACTCGGTTAGACAATTGTAAAGACCCGTGGTCCTAACCTCCTATATAAAGGCAGACCCGGGGCGACTTAGAGATCGGGTTATCGAGAACTAGGTCAAGCTTTAGCTCCCTTGTAATCGATACAACAAGCAATACAAGAACAAGCAGGACGTAGGCTATTACCTCGACTTGAGGGGCCGAACCTGGGTAAACTCGTGTCCTTCGTCCCAATCAACCCCCTTTGAGTCCATCACGTTAGCAATGGCCTCGAATCCAAGCCTGTTCACCCGGACATCTGCCATGATAAATCATAGTTGGCGCCCACCGTGGGGCTTGCGCTTGGTGGTGTTGAGTTCTCAAAGGGCTCTCTCCCAAGGCTCGAGGAATACGTGGTCGGAAGGATGAGCAGGAGTCGCCACGGCCGGTTCTACATCGACAATGCCGGATGGGGGCTTGACACCGAGTCCGTGGAGTATGGATTCCGGGTTCTGTTTGGTGGGATCCACATTTTCATCGGAAAGGCTGATGGATCTACACCCGGGCCGGACGTCTACACCAACATCGTCGAGCCAGCTCAGAGTCTCCAATCTACAAGTAACGTGCAGCCTACCCACGCCAATCCGGGTCTGAGGCATGTCTTTGTAGGCTTCACTCAAGGTATGGATCTAGAAGCATCCGGGTCACAAGAAACCCTTGTTTATTCAGAAGATGAATCTTCAAGTGGAGAAATAGAATCAGTGTACCAGCTCCGCAACGGTGGCCTTGGGGCCTACAACGATGCATACCCTGAGTCGGATGGCTTTGAGTCGTATGTTATGAAACCTCCGGTTCATGCGACGGTGTTCATGGCGGGATCAGCCCCAGCCGCAAGTAATGCAGCCGTGGGAGCCGCCACTTCGGGTGGTAACCCGCCACCACCGGCTCAAGTTCTTGTGGAGCTGATGGATGAACTCGCGGCTCTCATGGCCACTGAAGTCACACCAGATAATCAAGCAGCTCGGAATCTAGAGATTCCAAGGATCAAGGGCCGGATGGCAGTGGAACTACAAAGGATGGCTGAGCTGCAGGTCCAGATGGAAGAAGAGGCAGAATGTATCAAGACAAATGCTTTCCGTCTAGGGCTAGAGCAAATGTGAGCAGCGGCGGTACACCGGAGGAGGCATCAGTCCCTTCTACTAGAGCGTTACGAAGCGAGGAACCTCTTTAATACCCCTGGTGCAGGGCGAGCCGCGGGCGCGCCCGAGAGCCGCCCAACGGAACGGCCGGCAACTCATCCGGCCCAACGTAACCAAGTTTCACCTAGGGGCTTTCCAACACCGGTGGGTCATTATTCTAACCCAGCTGAGAATATGGTAGCAGCTGCCACCCGGCTTGAGACAATATCCCGGATGAAGCACCCTTTGCAGAGGATGTGGGGAACGCCATCGGGTAATTGCAGACGGCCATGGCCTAGCAGGAGATATACGCTCATCGCCGGAGCCATGTCCATTCAACCCCTCTTCCTAGCCATAGTTTTATCCGGTGCTACAAGTCACCAGCAGGTTCCAGCAGCAACCATCATAGAGAGATTCCGACGGGTCACCGACCACGAAGAGATACACAGGCATGTGTAAACCATGCGGGAAGCCCGCAAGAGGCGCCAGCTAGGCCAGCTTACCAAGATCCCAGGCCTTCCGTTTCCCTAGGGGCAGGAGTAACCCCGAGGACGGGAGGGCTGCCGTGTCTATCGCCGGCTCTCTGGAGTGAGCGGTTGCCGAAAGACTTCAAAGGTCCCCGCAAGGTCCCAAACTACACCGTTGATTTAGCCCCAAAGGCCTGGGTGGAAAGCTATGAACTAGCCATGGAGATGCTGGATGTTAGTGAGGCAATTCGTGCCAAGTATTTTTTTCATGATGCTTGAAGGCCCGGCTCATACATGGCTAAAGGGGTTACCACCTAATACCATCAATTCATGGGCAGAGCTCAGGGCTCGATTCATTAAAAACTTTCAAGGGACATGCAAGCAGCCTATGACTATTGTGGACCTTGATCACTGTGTCCAACAGGAGAGTGAGTCGGCTCATCATTGGGTACGGCAGGTCTCGACAATTATTCACTCATCAGAGCAGATCATGGCGGCTCAAGCGGTGTTGATTTTAGGGAAGAACTGCCACTTTATTCCTCTAAAGCAGAAACTTGGCCGGCTCAAGCGTACGTGCCAAGACATGGGAGAGCTCATGACGCCTCTCACGAAGTACGCCGACTCGGACAGCATGAAGGATCTGGGTCCTGATGAGGAAAAGGCTAGTCAAGGCAAGAAGTGCAACCAAGGCAAGGGTGCGGTGAACAATGGTAGCCAGAGTAAGCGCAAGAATCCAGAAGCAGGATCAGAGCTGGTGGCCAACACAAATGCCCAGCAGAATCATCCCAAGGGCAATAGGAGGTTTGGACCGCCCTCGGGCAGGGATAATTTTTCCTCGAACATGGAAGAGTTGCTTAAGAGACCTTGTCCGAATCACAGTTTGCCTGATAGGCTGGTAAATCATACATGGGAGAGTTGTTCTTTTATGCAGAAGTTGAAGCGGTATGTCACACACCCTAACCATCGCGGTGGTGGCCCGCCAGGCGACCCAGGACAAGGCGGGACAGGAGCCAGATTTGGTTCTGGCGGTTCAGCATCCGGTCATCCGGGTCAGGATAATCACGGGGGACAGCATCCGCACTCTGGTAATAATAATCAACAACAGCAACAACAGCGGAATCATTCCGGTTTTCATAGTAACCCGAAGCAGCTCAGCTCCGGGCAGTACCACGTCTTCATGACTAGTCTCAATAGACACGACCAGAAGTTGCAAAAACGGGCGGTCAATGCGGGTACGCTGACTCTTCCACAGTATCTAAAGTGGTCTGAATATGACATAACATGGATCCGTGAAGATCACCCACCACGCGTTGTTAACGCGGGGCGGCTGGCTTTGGTTGTTGCCCCCCAAGTGGGTGGATATATGTTGAACAAGGTGCTCATGGATGGTGGCAACAGCATAGACATCCTTTATTACGACACCTTCCAGCGGATGAAGTTGCTTGACAATCACTTAAAACCTTCATCCACTGTTTTTCATGGTGTGGTGACAGGTATGTCAGTGCCTTCAGTGGGCAGGATTTCTTTGGAAGTGGCTTTTTGCGATGAATACAACTACAGAGTGGAGTCTTTATGGTTTGAGGTGGTTAAGATCAAGAGCCCTTATCATGCCTTGATTGGACGTCTGGCTTATGCTAAGTTCATGGCTCGGCCCTGTTATGTTTACTTACAGCTCAAGATGCCCGGCTTAAACGGTACCATCACCGTTCATGGTAACCGAAACACGGCTATTGAGTGTGAAGAAGGAGATGTGGCTTACGCAGAGTCCAGTTGCGCCCAGGAAGAGCTTAAGTTTTATAAGGAGAATGTTGATCCGAAGGATATGACCCCCCTGAAAAAGCCAACCACGAAGGTTGAGCCGCCCCTCAAGTTTTCAGCAGATGATACCGAGGCAGTAGATTTCAATCCAGGCGACTCATCTAAGCATTTCATCATTGGAGCTCATATGGATCCCAAATAGGAAAGCGCGCTCATAAAATTCATCCGTGAGAATCAGGACATCTTTGCATGGAATCCCTCTAACATGCCAGGTGTACCGAGAGAATTCAGTGAGCACAACCTTAATGTGGATCCAAAGTTTAAGCCGATCAAACAGTTTCTGCGGTGGTTCACTAAGGAGAGACGCAAGGCTATTGAGGAAGAAGTTGCCCGGCTCTTGGCTGCAGGTTTTATTGTTGAAGTTTTTCACCCGAAATGGTTGGCTAACCCAGTGCTGGTGCTCAAAAAGAAAGACACATGGCATATGTGTGTGGATTACACGGACCTTAACAAGGCTTGTCCGGCTGATCCCTTTGCCCTCCCACGTATTGATCAGATCATTGATGCTACAGCAGGATGTGAAAGCTTATGCTTCCTGGATGCTTATTCCGGTTATCATCAAATCAAGATGCCAGTGAAAGACCAGGAGAAGACGGTGTTCATTACACCCTTTGGGGCGTTCTGTCATGTCTCTATGCCTTTCGGGCTCAAGAGTGCCCAGGCGACTTATCAACAGTGCGTACAGAACTGCCTTCACAGTCAAATTGGCCGTAATGTTCATGCTTATGTGGACAGCATCGTAGTCAAATCCAGAAAGAAGGAGACTCTTTTGGAGGACCTAAAGGAAACCTTTGACAATCTCTGGGTCTACAAGATTATGCTTAACCTGACCAAGTCTGTCTTTGGGGTTCCAGCAGTAAAGCTTTTGGGTTTCTTGGTCTCTAAGCGTGGCATCGACACTAACCCGGATAAAATCAAGGTTGTTACTTCTCTAGGAGAGCCGTGCATTAATGACGTTCAGCGCCTCGCAGGGCGCATTGCTACATTGAGCCTGTTCATAAGCTGCCTTGGAGAGAAGTCTATTCCTTTATATCAGATGATGAAAAAGACAGACAAGTTTGTCTGGAGCAAAGCGGCGGGTGAAGCACTTGAGGCACTTAAGAAATTGCTGACTGAGCCGCCAATGTTAGCCGCTCCGGCTGAGAAAAAACCGTTGCTCCTTTATGTGGCAGCTAACAACAGGGCAATCAGTGTTGCAATTGTGGTCGAGCGCAGGGAGGCTGGGAAGGAGTATCCCGTGCAAAGGCCGGTTTATTATATCTGTGAGGTCCTAGCAGAATCTAAGCAAAGATATCCGCATTGGCAGAAGATGGTATACGGAGTTTTCATGGCCAACCGCAAGTTAAAACACTACTTTCTAGGGCATCAAATAACCGTGGTCAGTTCTGCTCCGTTGAGGGATATTATCCAGAATGGAGAAGCCACGGGGAGGATTGCTAAGTGGGCCTTAGAGCTGGGACCTCTTAATTTAAAGTATGTTCCTCGCACGACGATCAAATCCCAAGCTTTGGTGGATTTCATAAATGATTGGACAGAGTGTCAAGCTCCCGAAGAAAAGCCGGATAACACATACTATACTATACACTTTGATGGATCCAAGCAGTTAGAGGGGTCCCGAGCGGGGGTTGTTCTGACATCCCCCAAGGGTGATAAGTTTCGTTATGTGCTCCGGCTGATGTTCCCCCGCACTAACAATGTGGCTGAGTACAAGGCTTTGCTTCATGGTATTAGATTAGCCAACGAGATGAATTTGAGCCATGTCAGGTGTTTGGGCGACTCAGATCTAGTGGCGCCACAAGTTTCTGGCACTTGGGACTCCAAAGACCTGCGGATGGTGGCTTATAGGTAGGCGGTTGATATTATTGCGGGTCACTTCAAAGGGTATCAGGTAGATCACATTGATCGTTGCAAGAACGAGGCGGTTGATGCTTTATCACGGCTGGGTTCCCAACATAAGCCGGTGCGGCCTAATGTCTTTCTGGACGTCTTACATCATCCGACCGTCACGATACCTTCAAAGGAAGATTTGGCTGTTCCTGACCCGGAGGCATAATTGGTGGCAGCTCTGCACGCTATCCCCGATTGGACGATTCCTTATTTGGCCTATTTGACCCGAGGCGAGTTACCTGAGGATGAAGACCTGGCCAGAGAGATCACCCGACGCTCTAAATCCATGACGATAATTAATGGTGAGTTGCATAAATGCAGTGTAATAGGGGTTTTTCAACGTTGTGTTTCACTAGAGGAGGGCCGGCAGATCTTGAATGAAATTCATGCTAGTGATTGTGGACACCACGCCGGCTCGAAATCATTGGTGGCCAAGGCTTTCCGGCACGAGTTCTTCTTGTTAACGGCTCACAAGGATGCAGATGATTTCGTCCGCAAGTGTGACGGCTGTCAGAAATTTGGTCGGCGTGCTCATGTTCCGGTTCAAGAACTGAGGATGATACCATTGACTTGGCCGTTTATGGTCTAGGGGCTGGACATGGTTGGGCCCTTCAAGAGATCCAAGGACAAGAAAACGCACCTCCTAGTGGTGGTTGACAAATTTACCAAGTGGGTAGAGGCAGAGCTGGTCAGCAAATGTGATGCGGCTACAGCGGTTCTATTTAGCAAGAAGTTGATCTATCGTTTTGGTTTCCCACACAACATCATTACTAACAATGGTACAAATCTATCCAAGTGGGCTATGAAGAAATTCTGTGACGAAGAGCATATCCGTCTTGATATTTCAGTTGTGGCACATCCACAGTCCAATGGTCAGGCGGAGCACGCCAATCAGGAAATTCTAAGAGGGATTAAACCGTGGCTTATGGTTCCTTTGTAGCGGACGCCCGGGTGTTGGGTTGAAGAATTACCCTCCATCTTATGGAGCATCAAAACCACCCCTAACAGGTCCACAAGTTTCACGCCCTTCTTTATGGTGTACGGCGTCGAGGCCGTCTTACCGAGTGACATCCGGCATGACTCACCAAGGGTGGCGGCTTACATTGAGACAGATAACAAGACGGCACGCTAAGACGCACTGGATGCTTTGGAAGAGGCACGAGAGTTAGCAGCGGCCTGATTGACGATTTATCAGCAAGACCTGCGCCGCTATCACAGCCGCAGTGTCAAGACCCGGACATTCCAGGAGGGCGACTTGGTGCTTCGGCTGATTCAAGACCAGAAAAATATGCATAAGTTGTCACCTCCATGGGAAGGACCCTTTGTGGTCAGCAGAAATCTCAACAACGGGTGATATTATCTCATTGATATTCGACACGACTCGGATACGGCGGGTCAGGAGACCCGTCGGCCATGGAACATCGCGCATCTCCGACCCTATTTCACTTAAAGGGTATCGAGACCCACCATTGTACACTATCATTGTACATATCATAGATGTATAAATAAAGAAGCCTCTACTGTTTCATGCATCCCTATATGGGAAAGATTACACAGTATTCCGGTTGACACATCAACTGAGATTGGTAAACGACAGTAGATGCCTATCATCCAGGCTTTATGCCACAAAAATCCGGCTCAGGAAAATGAGCTACGGCGAGGGCGGCATCCTACCTTTAGCCGGTACAGCTTCTAACGCCTATTCGCCGGCGCTTTGCATCGTATCGCTGAATGGTGGGAGACACCTATTAAGCCGGCATTTCTGCCACAATAAAACAGCTAAGGTAAATTAGTCATGGCGAGGGCGGCTTCTTACCTCCAGGTACAACTTCTAACGCCTATCCGCCGGCGGGTCACGCCGTATTGCTGAGGGGGGCTTCTTACCGACAGGTATCGCTTCTAACACCCTATCAGCCGGCTTTATGCCATCTCCGGCTAACCAGTTTAGCCGCGGTTATGAGAGGTTTTTTATCGATGGGTAGCTAACATCTCATGACCCGCGAACGGCGGCTTCTTACCTTCGGGTACAACTTCTAATGCCTATTAGCCGGTGTAAGGCCACGTAAAAACAGCTAAGGTAAATTAGCTGCGGTGAACGGCGGCTTCTTACCTTCAGGTACAACTTCTAACGCCTATTAGATGTTCTTATAAAAATCCGGCTACAGAAAATTAGCCGCGGCGAGGGCGGCTTCTTACCTTCGGGTACAGCTTCTAATGCTTATCCGCTGGCGTCTACGCCATATTATTACCTCCGGGTGTATCTTCTAAATGCCTTATCGGCCAGGCTTTATGCCATATCCAGTTCACCAGATTAGCCGCAATCACCAAAAGGGAGTCACCACCTCCGGGTGCACTTTACCTACTCTCAGCTACAGGTGTGTTCTATGATGACAAGGCAAGTCTAAATGATTCAAAGCATACAGAGACAAATGGCAGCCACAAGCCGGATCATCTTATAGAAACATCATGACAAGTTTCAAACAAATTTCATCTAGCTATTACACTCCCAGAGGAGATCAAAAATTTCAGACAAGTTTTTTAGCCGTCACACGGTGGGTTAAGCTGATACAAGTTCTTAAAGCAGAAGCTAATTAGCTGATGGGTCATCCTGCGCCGGCTCTTCTATGGCCCTGATCTGGAGGTTGTCCAAATCCCAATTGCAGTTCGTTAGAGCCGCAAAAGAGCCATTGAAATAAGGTGACGAGTCAAGATCTGGAGCAAAGAGGTCCTTACTCCGAGCATGCGTCAAGTCTTTGCACTCGTACAAAGGACCGTAGACTCTCTTCTGCTCCGGGTCATAGGCTGGTTGATAAGTTGATAGACCAACCTCCGCCGCCACGATAGAAGCTAACACCCGGGACTCCTTCATGCACCAGCTGTAGTCAGCGTCAGTAAACTCTGAGCCGTCATCTATCCTTGAAGCGAAGCCCTCCATCATCTCGGCGGCTGTTAGACCCGGAGCAAAGGCCAAAGCCCGGCTGATGCTCGCAATGGCCCCTTGGTGGGCGGCTGACTTCTTGAGCTCGGCTATCTCCTTCGGCATGGTGGAGAAGAGCTCTAAAACACCCCTGAGAGTCGCCGGAATTTTATCCTTATATTGCATGGCCTTGATAGTGCAGATTGCACCACAGTACAACTGCTTAGTTAAGGTATAGATGGCCTTCAACGGCAGCAGGCTATCAGAAGCCAACTGCCGGCTCCTAGGACCAATATAAACCGGACAATTCAGGTGGGTTGCCAGTCTAAGTAAAGTTGTAGCCATTGGAAACACAAAGTTATCAAAAGCTTACCAAAGAGGGTGGCTGACATCTTGCTTATGTGGCGCTTCAAGCCTTGGAGTTCATCCGCCACAGCTATCCGCCGCTTGTCGGCGTCATCCGCCCGTTGGGTCATAGCAGTCTTCTTAGATTTAGCTGACTCCTTAAGAGCAGCAAAATCGGCCTTGATTATGGCCAGCCCCTCAGAGAGAAGCCGGCACTTTTCATCGGAGACGATGCGGGCCTCTTGTTGAGCTGCCAAGTTGGTCTTCAGGTCCATCAACCGCGACCCGACTTCATTTAAGGCTTCCTGTGGCATATCAAAATACAGAGTAAGTCGCCGGAATGGAAATCGTATCAAATGATGAAGATTAAAAACAAAGTTATACCAGTCTCAAGCAGATTGCAAGCAATATGTTTGACACTTGGGGGCTAATGTATATTTGATCTTCGAGAAATCAATACAGTTCCGGCTCATCTTCATCAAAGTTAATCCGGAACTTGGGGGCTACAATATGGCTCTTCAAATTGACTTACAATAAAAGCTTCGACTCAATGTTATCAAGTTTGAGTTGGCCCTTGGGGGCTACAAGTGGTTCTTCAGGCTATCTACATTAAAGCTCCGACTCAACTTTATCAAGTTTAAGTTGGCCCTTGGGGGCAATGGATTTGGATTTTCTACAGAGGATCATAAAAGACCTAGGTCAACTCTTAAGCTAGAATTGAACCGGCCATTGGGGGCTAAGTAAGGTTACAGCAAGAGGAGGAGTACCTCATATTTTAGCTTCATCAAGTTGACCAGCCGAAGTTCTAGATCTCGGGTGGTGGAAAGCCGGTTCATATACCCGGCGTGGAGTCCTTCGGCAGTCATCTTCTCAAAAGAAGAGTCGAAGTCCAGCTTCTTGGAGGCCTCGGCTGACTCTTTATGCCTGGTCAGCACGTGAGCCGGAGGAGACTAAGGAGCAGAACCGGTGATCGCGACTTCCGGAGTTGTAGTGGTCTTGGCCGGACTTGGCGGTTTCGAAGGACCCCTTAGAGGGATCTCCGGGATGATATCTTCAGCAGCCGGCTCAGTGGAGGCAATTGATGGATCTACATCCGGTTGTGGCTCCTCAAGTTGTTCTTGCTCCGGCTCTTGAGCAGCGGGGCTGGGGGAGGGCTTGTTGGTCTTCTGACGCTTGGCTTGAGCACTGCAAGATAGAAAGATCAGAATCCAAAGGATATTACTACCCTACAAAGAACCGGATGTTATAGTGGAAAAACACTTACAACGGGTTGATCTTGGGAGGCAGCAGAGCGGTCACCGAAGAGTCGCCGGAAGAGGGCAATTTCTGAGATGAAATTTAAGAAAGATGAGACAACACCAAGGTTATAAAGAGAAATGAATCAAACAGGAGCACATACCTATGTGGGGCGTTTCTTCGGAGCCGGCGAGTTCGGCAAGCCGGACATAAGCTCAGTGGAGCCGGCGCTCCGGGTCTAGCGACATTCAGCCTGTTGTTGCATTTTCAAAAGAAAGTAGGGAGCCACATAAGCAAGAGCATGAGAAAGAGGAACTTTTCTGATAACCTGCCGCGGCTTTCAGGGGACAAAATACTCTGAGCCAGAAGAAACATAGTTTACCTCAGGGGCGTTGGCACGGTTGGTCTCCACGTCATCCTATGAGTAAAACAAGCATAGGTAAAACAGGAAGGCAAAGTATCAAACAGACAACTAAAATTTTACCTCTGAGCTGGATGATGGTGGCGGGTCAAACCATTCCTCTCGCGGGGCGTCTCTCTTTGGCTTCTTGGCTGGAGCCTTCTCCTTGAGCTTCTTTGGAGGAGGTACGTATTCCTTCTTCCAGAAATTAGAGTCGGCCTGCGAAAATAAACTGGAGAAGAGTAATAGATCAGCAAGGTACAAACAAAAATCCAAGAGATGGATGGAAAGAAATTGACTTACATCTGGAGCCAGATTGTTGACGCTAAAAGGCGTCAGTCCAATGGTGCTGCATGAGATAGAGATTCATGGACAAGGCTCCGGATGACAGTGGTGATGTCATCCTCTGTCAGGGTTGATTGACTAAAGCATAAGGAGCTGTCATACTTGCCTTCATATTCACACATAAGCCGGCCTCTATGGCTTAAGGGCATGATCCGCCAAGAAATCCAACAGCGGATCAAATCCAATCTAGTTAAACCATTGGCCATGAGTGCCTTCATCTTGGCATGAGCCGGCTCATACCTGGCACGTTCCGAAGCTGAGAGCCGACCAGGAAGTTCTGAATCTGTCCTGAGCCAGGAGGGACGATAACCCAGCAATGGGCGCTCATTCTCAGGAGAGGTGTCCTTGCAGTAGAACCAAGTCTTGTTCCAATCCTTCGGATGACTCGGCATCTGTGCAGCCGGAAAGATGATGTCTCTGCGTTGTTGAATGGAAATACCGCCAAGCTCCAGACTCGGACCACCTTTCATTTCGGTTTGGCGGTTGGCGTAAAAGAACTCTTGAACCAAACCCACAGACGGCTTGATTTGCAGGTACTCTTTGCAGAGCACTTGGAAACTGCATATGTTTGAAACGGAGTTGGGGGCCAAGTCTTGAGGATGAAGCTTGTATAGGTGAAGAACATCACGGAAGAATTTCGAGCCTGGTGGCACGAATCCTCGCTCGATATGGTCAGAGAAAACAACTACCTCTCCTTTTTGGGGAGAGGGCCATGTTTCGTCACCTGGAACCCGCCAATGAAGGACCTTGTTGGAAGGAAGAGTGCCCGCGCCAACAAAACCCATTAAGTACTCTTCCGTGATGCAAGACCCGACCCACTTGCATGAGTTGGAGGCGCGAGACATACTGGCAGCTTAAAGACTATGCAAAATTAAATACGCGGCGAGTTAGAAGCATGCAGATATCTGTGAAGGCTTACAATTTTAAGGGCTCTACAAATACTATACCATAGTCTGGCCGATGAGAGCCGGAGAGACCTGGCGGTTAAACAAGGAAAGGAGCAGCAAAAATCGGCTAAGTACTGAAAACAGATTTCGCAAACTACTGCTACAATTACGGATCTACAAAAGCAGGAACAAATGTTCTTATTTTTCGACCTAGCGATGAACAGGTGAAGCAGAAGAAAGAAAACAGAGCCGCGGTAGATCCGCACATTGTGTACGTCCGCCTCATACGTGGCGGCATGGCAGGGACACGCGTTAAAGGCGTCAACAATGTCGGGAGTACACTGACGACAGTGCTAGAGAAGCCCGAGCGGCTGCGGTGGAGCTTCCACAAACCCTATCACGGCGGTGATGGATCTAAGGAGGAGCTTGGGCTTACCGATGGTGGAGCGGCGGACGCGGGAGAAACTTTGGATCAACACAGGTTGATGCAGCGGCCTGGTTGATGATGAGGCGAAGACGGCGTCGGAGCAAGGAGTGTTGGAGCGGAGACGACGAGAGGAAGATGATGAAGGGTGAGCGGGAGAAGGAAAGTTTCCACCCGTAACAGGTCTTATTTAAAGAGAAGACAAGGCGAGCGCGAAAATCTAGGCGACGAAAACCATTTGACCGAGGCGGACACCTCAATTTCCGGGCTGACCATTTAATTAAAGATTCGGTGGTACGTCAGCGGATCTTTCTTGTAGGGACCACGTGACTTCACGCCGGGTCATCACCGGGCGACTCGCCGAAGAGCAGAAGAAAGAGATGAAGTGAGCAAGCTCAATTCAACCTGGGGCCTAATGTTGGGGATATAACCCTGCAATATGACCCGGCATTAAGCTTCCGGGTCACATTGATGGCTCGTGAGCCGGCCCAAGGGTGAGCCATAAAGTCTACGGCCCAGGAAGATAAGCGACTCAAGGTGTGGGCCGCAAGGTGGCCTGGGCGGAGAAGACCCAGGCGTGTAAGCCGCTCGGGGACAGCTTCGACAAGAAGATAGAGGAAGACTCGGATAGATAATGAGACTTGGTTAGACAATTGTAAAGACCCGTGGTCCTGACCTCCTATATAAAGGCAGACCCGGGGCGACTTAGAGATCGGGTTATCGAGAACTAGGTCAAGATTTAGCTCCCTTGTAATCGATACAACAAGCAATACAAGAACAAGCAGGATGTAGGCTATTACCTCGACTTGAGGGGCCGAACCTGGGTAAACTCGTGTCCTTCGTCCCAATCAACCCCTTTGAGTCCATCACGTTAGCGATGGCCTCAAGTCCAAGTTCGTTCACCCAGACATCTGCCGTGATAAATCCACGACAGGTTGTGTCCAATATTTTGAAGGCTTGTGTCCTATATATATTTAAGAAGGGTTGTGTCTAATATTTCAAATGCTAGATTTAAGAAGGGTTGTGTCCAATATTTCTTATAGTAATATTTTGTATGTTTTGGAGGGTTGTGTCCAATATTTTGAACATGACCTTGTGTTGAAACTCTTACATACGGAACATATATTTCCACTGTGTATCCCTAAATTCTGTCAACTAATTCGAAATCATAAAAATATTGTTGCCTATAAATACGATATCTAGCCTTAGGAAAAATCCTTTAAATAAAATAGGAAAATAATCTTGACAATTAATACTTGGTGGTTTTGGGAAGTATTTTACATAATAGGTTCCAAATAAAGTCTTTGGGGCAAAACAACCCACCCAATTTTAGGACTTGTTGTTCAACCCTGAACTCAGGGTTTTTTGAAAACCTAATTTGAAAAAATCCTTTTTGGCCAAAATAATATTTGTTAAAAATAGTTTTAGGTACTATACACATGGCATGATCATTTGGCAGAGGGTTTGGATCAAGTAGAAGACTTTTGGACACGCAAAGAAATCATAGTCATCCAATCAAGCAAGTAGCAAACAATCCATCAAGTACAATCCATCAAATTGAGAGAGGCCTCCACCACCGTACGAACAATTTCAATGGCGCAGATTAGATCCACCATACCTCTTCGGTTTAGATCTGTTTTTAGTGAACTAGTCCGTTATTCTCAGTATTATTATTTAACCGAATCGTTATCCTCTAGATATGGCCATCCACTCATTTAGTTTGTGCGCACACACCCTTCGGCTAGTAGCGTAGCACCACGTGTACACTGTCTGTTAAATAGGGTTTTTCTTTTATATGAGTTTCTGTTTTAAAAACAGAATGTATTTCTGTTTTAGTTTTTGAATATCTTTAATGTGTTAACTCCAATTTGAGTAATTGTTTTTGCATCAGGACATAAATTTTGTTTAGTTTATGTTTGTGCCAATAGTTTTCGAATTTGAAGTTTTAAATTTGAATTTATCCAAATTTCCTCAAATCACCAATTTGTGAATAACTTGAGTTTAAAAATAGATTTTGATTTGATTCTTTTTGCTACTGTTTTCTTAAGGTTTTATTTATCCAGTAATATTTAGTAGTTTACTTTAGTTCAATTTAAATTTAAGTTTTAGCAAAAACAATATTATTTGACTTATAGTTTCGTCTTAATCATTTGTTTGTTGTTTTTAATGGTTTTAAATTATTTGTTTCGTCAATTTTGATAAGTTGTTTTATGTTTCTATTAGTCAACACTAGCCATTTTTATTTGTAGATAAATATATTTTTATTACACAAATTTGTTAGTTTTGTAGCAAAATTTGTTTAGGACATACGTAGAGTATCATAAAAGCTTTTCGAGAAATTCTTCTTTTGCTACTAAAACTTCAGGTAAGATACTTTTTGTTAACTTAGTTGTTTTATATTTTCTTTTCTTTTAAAAATATTATTTTAAGTGTTTCCTTTGGTGTTAAGTTTATTAGAACAAAAATGTATGTTGTTTAGTGTGTTACTCTTTATAGTTTATTTAGTTGTTCTTCAAAAGTAATTGTTTTACTAGTAAAAGATTTACTAAAATACTTTATGTGAAGTCTCTATTTTTGTTGTTTTGTTGTTGTTGATAATAGGTTATTCATAGGAAAAATATTCTTGGTTGCTTTGATGATGTTTTGTTTTTTAGCTTTTGTCTTAAATATTTCCTTCGTCTCAACACTAGTGTGTTTAGTACTTGATTTTGCATCTTGAATTGTTAGAGTAATTGCTAGTATGATTGTGTATATGAGTGCAATATTTAACTATTTAGATTTTCATCGAAAAGTGACGAATAGTTCTACCAAGTTATTTGTAAGAGAGATGTTATCTTCATCAACGTACAGGCAAGTTCACTTTGAACATTTCTTTACCTAAATTTTACTTGCATGTAGTGTCACCCTTTCAACAAATCCTCCAGTGGTGATATTGAATTTTGTAGTTGAGTAGAATGCATGAGGTAGAAACCCACCACCCTGTTATCAATCCTCGGGACGTTACTTAGATTAATGCTATGCTATAGTAAACGGGGATTGGTATGAGTACTCGAGACTTGTGTGATAAGGAGGACTACACATCAAAGACGACAACTCCATGATGGCATCTTCAAGCCCTGTATCTTCAAGACCTCAAGACTTCGAGAATTGACACAAGATTTTTAATACACGCTACTAGGTGAAATATGATTTTGATGGGAACCTTGGAGAAACTAGTGGATGGACGGGATTCATGGAGAAGTGCCATGACATCTTGCGGGAAGCTTCACCCAGACTCAAAGAGACGGAAGAATAATTCATGCCCGGAAACTTATCTGTGCAGCCCCAAGTCCATATGGGCTCTGGCTTGGTTGACCTTAGTTGTAACTCTGGTTGGGATGGTGCTAGAAGATGTAGTCGAACGGTAGGGTTGGATGGGCACCAGACATTGGTTAGGGGAACTCTTTGAAATACCATGTTTCATTTACCCTGTTCTCAAACACCTGGCAGTGCGAGGACTTACAAGGAGGGAACTATTCTCTTGGGTAAAGTGCACAACACTTTGCGGAGTTAAAACCTAAATGATTAGTCGTGTCCCCGGCTATGAACAATTTAAGCCTCTAGACTTGGATCTATTTCTCAACTCTCAACACCGGATTGATAACTAATTATGGACAACTTATGATACTTGCGGGCTAGGAGACATCGGTTGGCAGAACCATGTCATGGTAGATAACTCCTTAGTGAGGACTCCTGATATTCCTTTGTTGTAGGAAAAACAAAATAAAACCCGCTTTTATGCAAAAACTCAAACACAGAGCCACAAAGCCTTATTACATATAGAATAGTTTTTAACACCGCCTTCATATTTTGATCCATTTGGTACATTCAATGTACTGACCTACATGGCTGCAATGTATCATGTTGCAGGAATATTTGTACGATGAGTAAGAGTATGATATAGGGTTACGGTCTACACTCAACCTACCGTCGGTGTTGATGCGACTCCACTCCCGGTTGACTCTTTCCGCTAAGACTCATGAGGTATATATAAGGTTTACGTTATTTACATGTGATTGCACTTTGATATATACATTGTTGTAATGTGTGTGCTAGCATATAGATCCAAGGATAGCAAAGATATACAGAGGGTTGACTCGTTTTGAGTCAGATCGCTACAGATATGGTATCTGAGCATATGTTGACTGTAGGACATGACCCTATAAAGTGGCTTAGAAATAGGAAGACCTAGATAGGAACAACTTCTATTTTACACTACTCTCGTGACCTCTTAATTCTTTTACCGAACCTTCCATTTTTCAAAGTATAGAGGGAGAGCTACCTACTGAACGAATGAGAGCACTATGAGGATGTTCTCGGAGGTCCATTCCTCATGGAGCTTATCCAAATGGTGAAGCTTCCTATACCTGAGATCAAGGTGTGTAAGAGGAAGTTTGGATCGTGGGGAGTCAAGACTCAAGGTTTTGGTCATAAAGAAGACCCTAGCATTGAAGAGATTAACTATGGAACGTTAAATCATGATTGTGATATGGGCATATACACTATCGTCCATGATGCTATCGCACATTTAAGCTATCATCATCGTGTTGAGTTAGACAACCACTACTTCGGAAGGCTTGGATGGCAAAAGACTAATGGAGCGCACTTCCTCCTGATTGACGAACAAAATATGAAGTTTTCACCTCTGGTGGTGTATAATTAAGAGCTGGAGCATTACATCAAGAATCTTCAAATGGACCTTCTGAGAGCTATATTTGAGAAGGCAGCAGTTTGTGAGGATCTCAAGGTCGAGAAGCTGAAGGTAGACAATCAGGAGAAGCAAGACGTCGAGATCTGGAAGATTCATCAAGAACCAAAGGACAGTCGGGACATGTTACATGCCAAGGATATTGAGATCTAGAAGCTCAAGACCCAACTCCTAGACATACAAAGACATCACCAGAAGCTTCATGTCAATAGGGATGATCTAGCAGGCAAACTTGAGAAGATCAAGCATGACCAGAAGAAGCCCATCTAAGATGGAGACATGGATAAGGAATCTGAGTAGTAGCCCCACCATGAGAGTATAAATATGAACATTTTTGCGATTTAAGTAATCGACCATACCAACCTTATGTGGGTGGTGATACTATAGAATTGATTGCACTTTATGAATGTGTGGGCTTAAGATTTGATGTTTTAACTTTTGCTCCATTGAGTTGTTTGTTAATTTTAGTATGTATCCATCCCTCTATGCCTCTCTCGTACCCATCTCATCACGAAACCCTTGGACCCAATAGATGATGAATGAAGATGGACTTGTATTATCTGGCCCGATGACCTAGCTAGAGGCAGAAGTATGGATTCAAAATATGAAGAATCACTTTGGGAACAACTTGATTGCAAGGAAGTGTGAGGTTCAATATGCTCTTCGGTACTTTACACAAAGTGTTGCAACCTGGTGGTAAATGCACCAAGCTATACAAGGATGTAATGGAGCAAGAACATGGGAAGAGTTCCAGAAGACTCTGTTAAGATCCCATCTCATCCGAAAGCACTCTGATAACACGATGAAGAAGCCTTGTGCATACAAGATCTGTAGAGAAATAGAACACTCCCATGAAGAACACAAGGATGAATGCCCTCATTGTGAGGAAAATCACCCAATTGAGGAATGCCCAACTAGTCATGTGACTTGTTTCTTGTGTGAAGGAACTCCCACTACCTAGCTTAGTGCCACATTTACCCCAAGGTGCAACAAGTTGTCAAGTAGCGGAAAGAAGCAATGAAGGAAACCTTCAACGTGATTTTGTAAGAACATGTGCTGATGGAACATGTTGAAGACACTGATGGACAAGGCCTAACCAGATTTTTCTCCAATGCCTGCCACTCATATGGAGAAAATGGACATTTTTTAGAAGATCGCACAAAGGAAAGCCAAGAGTACCTAGGAGAGTTCCCAACAAAAAAGTAGAGCTTGGTCCACATTAAATAGAAGAATTGATCGGAACAATGAAGTCCAGGAAAAGAAAACCGAAGACAACCCCACAACTACCCAATTTCTACATAGAAGGACCGAATTCATATCACGAGTTTCAGCTATAAGGGAATAGGTCACTACGCTGACATGTTGGACATATGTCCTAGAGGCAATCATGTATGGTGATATTTCCTATGTGTTTATGAATAAAGATAGTCCTTGGATATTTCCTATGATATAAACAAGTATATGACTTGTTTGTGAGACTATGCATTGTATGATGACTGTCCTAAATGTTCCCCAGTTGAAAGGTTGTGTGGACGCGTAGCCAGTTAGACTCGCATATGACACGGTGGACGGTCCGGTCTCACTGACCATGTAGCATTGGATGCTAGCCGGATAATATGGACTCAAAAAGATCTAGTCAAGTTTGACGCAGTCGGATCCGAGTTGAGATAAGGTCTGAGTTGGACAGACCCAACTATGAGACGAAGCGTTAGGTCATCCATGAGTCTTTCGTACAACATACATTTTATGTCCAAAGACCTAAGCTGGCGCATGTACTCGGGATGGTAATAGACCTACTTTGGGCTGACCAAACGCTACTCCATGACTGGGTAGTTACAAAGGCAGGTTTTGGGCTTGGCTAGACCCATGCTGCGAGACATGGTTGAGCAAGATGGGATTTGCCCCTCCGATTAGGAGAGATATACTCTAGGCCCCTCGGGTGATCTGATATGGATAAGCATGGCCATGCAATGAGCATTATGAGATAATTTGGTCAAATTCACCAGAACGAGAAAGCGGGTGTGCTACAACAAGGATGACCATGTCTCCTTGAGCACGACAACATATATTGTGTGGCAAAGGGAACAGAAGTGTGAAGTACATGTTCGCCTAACCAGCTTCATCGGACACTTGGAGTCGGCACACTTTGCTAGAGGCCGCTACCGACTAGCCAAGATGGATGTGATCTAACTTGCGACCAAGTGAATGAGAACCTAAGGGGTTGCGCGCTTAAGGGAAAGGAATGTGTGGACTTTAGGATCCATGCGAGGCCCAAGAGTTGAGCCCGTGGCGGATGCCTGTATATAGTGACGGTGAGGCACACTCATGTGGTTGATAGCTTCGATGCAGTCATTAGGGCTTTGAATGTGTTGCAACTAGCCACCTCCATTCGCCACCGACTATGTGATCGGACCTAGCAGTCCGTCGCACGGTGTTCCTCCTGCACGCCCGGATACCATTAGAGGCGGTGCACTAGCACTACTCCAGTGAACCTGTACGTGGGATCCGGCAACTGGCTCTTCGAGGGAGATCAGATGAGGAGGAGATGGACCATACGGATGCGTTGCCCTAACTCTACTTTCGCCGAATGACACTACGCGTCTAGTGGTAACGAACTATGATCTATCTCTATAGCATGTTCTTGGATGTTTTGCGTGTAGGAAAATTTAAATTTCCATGCGATGCACCTACGGTAGAAACTAACAGTGGTATCAGTGCCTCTGTTGTAGGATTTTGTTTCAGATCATATGCATATTTGATATGTGGAGGCGACAGATGGACCTTTTGTAATTCACGAGATCGGCTATGTGCATGGTTGATGAGATCAACTGCACATCAGGATCGTTGAAGCTAAGTTTTCTATCAACCAGAATCGATGAGGTCATCACACAACCTACCCCTACCAGTCAATTTCCTCCATCGGGGTTAACTCTGAAACATAAAACCGAATCGGATTTGCGATGATCGATGAGATTGGCCGGATAAAAAATCGGCGTAACCAGAGTACAGATTTGATCTGTGATTTCTGATAACTTAGGGAAATGCCTGCACCCACGAGGGGCGCCTCCCCTTTGAACCCCGCCCGCTAACCGGCTAGCAGGACCACCTTCTCAAAACAACTTAGGGAAATGCTTAGTGATTGCATATTTTCTGTTGTAGATCAATGGCACCACCTTCTCAAAACAACTTTGCGTTGAAATCAATTCTATAAAAGGATAAATTGAATGGAACAAACTTTGCCACCTCGCATGGAAATTTGAGAATTGTTCTCAAGCATGATAAAATGGAACATGTTCTAGAGGATCCACTTCCAGATCTACCTGCCGATAATGCTAATGCCACAACCAAAAATGCCTACCAGAAACTTGTTGATGAATCAAACGAGATCATCTGCCTCATGTTGGCTTGTATGGATCCCGATTTGCAACGGCTTTTCAAAAATGTTGAGGCTTTCGATATGACCGAGAGTTTCAAGAGCATGTTTCAGGTGCAGGCTAGACCCCGATCCTAAGTCATAGGAATATAGCGTGTAACACATCACATTACTTTGTGGCCTCACGCACAGTAACTCCAGGGCTGTAGCCTTACCTTAGCTGGGACTGTTTGCGTCTTTTGGCTCACGTATGTAAATATGTCGGTAGCATTCAAACGAAAGAGGACCCGGGCCAACATGACTAGTCATAGAACCGAACTGACACATCCGTACGGGAATAGGCATACATAACCCAACAGTCCAGGTGTCGACCTCAAGCGTGTGTAGACGAGTCACACCAAGCTACAAGAACTCCAATACGTCATGGGACATAAATGTCATCACTGCACGTAGACGAGTCATAGCAGGCTACAGAGACTCCATTACACTGCAAGACATTTCCCCGAAGGGACAGACACAGCAGCAAAGAAGGATACATGTCGGTCAATCAATGTGTCCGGAGCAGTAGCAAGCTACCAAGGCTCAGTGGAAGCACAAAGAGGTATTTCACCATAAAGAGTACTACTAAAGGCACATGGCTAGGTGTCGGATCCCATACATACTGTTGCACGTCTGACGTACGCACGACATGCCCAGTATGCATAGATATAACTATGGCATCACAACATAACCATACAAAAACACAAATTTTATTTAAGAGGCTCAGAGGAGCCTTTCATAACATGTTCTTACAAATAGGGGTCACATGAACCGACACTCAAGTCATACTAGGAAGTTCATACAAACCAAGCGGAAGCATAAAGCTGTCTGGGTACAGACAGATGAAAGGGTAAAAGGGCACATGGCCTGACTGTCTAAAACCCGCTATAGGGCATAAGGTCATAGCTGGGACACCACCTATTCGGCGTCGTCGACATCTAGGTAGAACCCACCTGGTGGGTCCTGAGTCTCATCTTCAAAATTTATTAAGCAAACATGAGTACAATCATACTCAACAAGTCTTTAAAACAGACCCAGCCTATATATGCTCATGTATCAACAACGGGAGTGGTGGAGTTTAAGCAGCAATGCCAGCTTTGACTCTTGGCTAATCTATATTACACATATTAAATCTTTGTTAAAATTTTAGATATCGCACACGAGTCCACTAACACCACCACGGATTCACTTCCATCTCCAATGAGAGTGCCATCCATAGTACTCACACTTGTCTTGATATTTTTATGAGTATCTGTCAAGTTATCTATGAACAACATAAGTTCACGAAGTAGTACATATCTGAGGACACGGCTATTCGAACATATTCATACCTTGTAGGGGTGTACTCCTGCACACATGCTCTCGCCACTTATCAATGTGTGCTCATAAAACCATGCACCTCGGCAACCTTCAAGCGGAAGCACAGCGAGGGAGTGGTCAACAACCGTTAATCACACAAGACCTCTAGTCCAGGTTGTCGCCTATTTGACACTGAACTCGCACGGAAGTATGGCCAAAGTTTCCGCTACGGCCCCAAATGATGTGCGCAGGGTTCCCAAGCACACCATTTGGGTGACCCTTAGTACACCGTGCCACTGCCTACTGCATCGTAACACACCCCTAGGGTTAGCGCTATGCACGGCCTCCATCATTACTATGATAACGAGAAACTACTTGCAACACCTAGACCAAGGACTAGGCGGTTGATAAGTCGAGAGGGTCAATTAAGTACCACAACGTGTTGTAGTAAATAGTCTTGGATCACAAACACGGAACTCAGTTCCTAAGAATGGTCCCAATGAGACAACCCGCTATGTACTCCTACATAGCCTCTCATCGCAAATGATAGATAAATGAACGTTTGTCCTAATGCAATCAACAAGAGCAGGGGCGAGAGAATGGGATGATATCGGAATGATCAATGGGGTTGCTTGCTTTGCTGGGAAGCGGGAAGGTACTCTCCTTCGTTGGGATACTTAGAGGTATCCTCAGAAGTAAGGTCTACCGCAATGCAGAGGTAACAATCAATACACGAGAAGTGTAACAATATGATGCATTATCATGACATGGCAAAATTAATGGATAATCTAATGCAACTACTATTAAAGTTAGACGGACTGTCTTTGAATATAGGTTCAAAATCGTTCTCCATTAAATATTCCATATACTGAACTATTGCTAAATGTCAATGTTCCTCTACATAGGTTGCTCTAACTTTCATGATACCAAAAACATTGGATACATTGAATTTTTCTAATAAATTTTCATATATAAATTATTTCAATCAGAGTTACAGATTAATTTATATGATTTTTCTAAGTTTTTAGAAATTTCTAGAATTAAATTAAATTGAAAATCCCTTTACTGCATCAGCATGCCATCAACATGATGTCAGCAGGTCAACAGGCCATTGACAGGTCAAACCTAACCAGTGGGGTCCACTGGTCAGTGACCCAGACCCGAATTAGGATTAATTAAATTCCTTATTACTAATTAGTTAGGATGGGCCCACCTGTCAATGGTTGTTTAGGTTAATTAAATTAATTAACTAATTTCCTAAACTAATTCTAAACTAATAGGGTCGGGCCCACTTGTCAGTTGACCCACGGGGGTGAACCCCATGGTCAAATGGGTTGACTCGCCAACATTGAGCCGCCAGCGACGTCAGAGACAGTGGAGGGGGTCGGAAAACCTCCTCCGGCAACCAAATGGACGGCGGAGGGCACCGGATGGACCTGTTTGCTCGCGCGCGTCAAACCCGACACTTCCCAGGGGCTGGGATGGCCGAAGTCGACGTCGGTGCTGAGCGTGGCGGCTATCGGAGCTCAGGAGAGCACAGGCTTGTCGAGCCGGAGCTCGAGCGGGCCAGCTAATCACTCCTAAGGCTCACTAGGGCCCTTCTGAGCATGCCTACATGCTTAGGTGCGAGCTTGGGCCACCAAAACGACGGCAACATCCTCACCAGCAGCGAGAAGCTCTCTGGCACGAGGCAAAATGGCGCTAGAGCGTGCTAGCGACGGGGAGAAGAGAGGGAATGGGACCAGGGGCCCACGACGGTTGCAACGTTGTTGAGAGCGGGCTCAAGGAAGGTCTGGAGCGGCGGCGAGCTTCGATTCTTCGTCGGTGGCCGGTGGTTCAAGACGACAGCGACGCAGCGATGGAGGGCTCCCGGCGACGCATGGCTCGGTGAGGAGGAAGAGGGCGTCGAGGCGGAGCGATTGGGGGGCTTGGAAGCAAGGGGGAGCTGCTGGAACGGTGGCTACGACGGCGAGAGAGCGGCGGCCATGGCGAGGTAGAGAGGGAGAAAGAGAGGAGAGGGCGGATGCGAGGGAGAGAAAGTGATGGGGATAGCTTTGCGGGCTTATCCCCATCGCGCTAGCGATGGGGAGGCAGGCAGATAGCTGCCGACGTGGCGACACGACCGTGCGCGCGCGGCGACCACATGCCCAGCCTCCTGGCCGCTAGGAGGACGAAGACCTCCCTGGGCCAGATGGGCCGGCCTGAAGCTGGCCTCAGGTCAGCTCCCTCTTTTTGTTTGACATTTTCTTTATTTTGTCAGGGCCGCAAAACCTGTTTCAAATTATATTGAAATATTTTGTCGGCTCAGTTTGAATATTTCAAACCTCCACAAACAGTTTCAATATTTTTGAATGACTAAAATATTTATAATGCTTGATTTGGCATTTTCAGAAGCTTTATTATTTATTTTAAAAATGACATATATATTCTGAAAATTAAAATGTCCCCTAATATATTGATGTCAATATTTATCAGACATGGGGGGCATTTTTGATGGGTATTTTGGATTTGTTGATTTTTCACACCATTTGAATTGGTTGACTCAGGTGAGGTGCTAGGGTTTCTGTTGATCCCCATTTAATATTGATGCAAAAATCAAAACATGATGCACACACATGCTAACCAGAGCAATGCTAACTAGGGATGTGACAGCAGGCTAGAACAAAAGGTTCAACGTCTCGCTATGCTTGGCGGATTGTAAGTTGAAACAGGGTGATCCACTAAGCCCGCATGTGATCAAGATGATCGGGTACGTGCAAGCTTTGGATCGGTTAGGCTTCCCACTTGGGGACGTGTTGTCCATGGATGCAATTCTGGGTTCTCTTCCACCTAGATATGGGACGCTTATCTCAAACTATCATATGCATGGTATGGATAACAAGCTCACTCAATTGCATGCGATAATCAAGGTGGCAGAGCAGGATATTAAGAAAGTCATGCATCAAGTGGTGATGGTGCAAAACTCAGCTAAGTTCAAGAAGGCTTGGTCCAAGAAAAAGGGCAAACCAAAGGGCATGCAAAAGGTTGTCTCTGTTGTTGAGCCAAAGTAGGGACCGGACTCAAAGACCATGTGTTTTCATTGCAATGAAACTAGTCACTGGAAGAGGAACTATAACAAGTGGATTGCTGAGCATGGCAAGAAGGCTGGAAATGCTTCATGAGGCAAAGGTGCAGTTCTTACATATGTGATAGACATTTACCTTGTAGACGTACCTAGTAGTTTTTGGGTATTTGATACCGGATGAGTTGTTCATATTTGCAACTCAATGTAGGGGCTGGTAAAAACTAGGCATGTGGCATAAGGGGAGATTGACATCATGGTCGTCAACAAAGCAAGAGTTGTTGCGTTGGAGGTCGGCATGATGCGGCTCCAACTTGCTTCTAGAATTATTTTGGAATTGAATAATTGTTATTACATTCCATCACTTAGTGAAAACATTATTTCTTCCTCATGCTTGATAAGTACGGTTATGAATTCAATTTAAAGGACAACAGTTGATCATTTTATTTGAATGGAACGTTCCACAACTATGCATGAATTCTAGATGGGCTATTTATTTTGAATATGGAAACGAAACCGGTCTATAATGTGAATGTCAAGAGGCATAAACCTAATGAAATAAATCTGACATACTTCTAGCATTGCCGGCTTGGACACATTAGTCTGAACTCATGAATAAGCTCCATGCTGATGGACTCCTAGCTTCGTATGACTTCGGGTCCTTCGAGACATGTGAATCATTCTTTCTAGGCAAGATTACTAAGTCTCCTTTTGTAAGGAGTTGTGAAAGGGCGTCCGAGCTGTTGGAGCTTATACACAGTGATGTGTGATGTCCAATAAGCACAACGGCCAGAGGTGGCTATGTGTACTTCATGACTTTTACCGATGACTTGAGTAGATATGGATATATCTATTTGATAAGGTACAAGTCAAAAACTTTTGAAAAGTTCAAAGAGTTTTAGAATAATGTTGAGAAATCATCTCGGCAAGACCACAAAACTTCTACGATCAAAACATGGAGGTGAGTACATGAGCCAGGATTGGATGATCATATGAAAAGTCGAGGCATAGTGCCTGAGATCACACCTCCGGGTATATCGCAGGGAAATGGTGTGTCAGAATGGAGAAATCGAACCTTATTGGACATGGTCCGATCGATGATTAGCACATCAGATTTACCCTTGTCATTCTTGGGATACACTCTTGAAACTGCAGCTTTCACATTTAACAGGGTACCATCAAAATCCGTAGACAAGACACCACATTATATGCGGACTAGGAAGAGTCCTAGTTTGCCTTTCCTAAAGATTTGGGGTTATGAAACATTAGTCAAGCGACTCATGTCGCACGAGCCTACACCCAAGTCGGATAAATGCATATTCATGGGATATCCTAGGGAAACCTTAGGATACAAGTTCTACAGCTGAGAACAGAACAAAGTGTTTGTTGTTCGGAATGGGGTTTTCCTAGAGAAAGAGTTTCTCAGTAGGGAAGCCAGTGGGAGAACAGTGCAACTCGAAGAAATTCGAGAGCCACTTGGGGACGACTCGGCTGGTCATGAGATCATACTAGAGTCGATCAAAGAACCATACTGGAGTCGACACCAGAGACACGGAGGTCAGAAAGATTTGCGTAGAGTGTGTGACGTGTTGTTGTAGAAAGCGACGAGCCGGCCACGTATGCCGAAGGTATGGTGATCCCATATTTCGAGGCATGGCTGGATGCCTTGAGATCTGAGTTAAAGTCTATGGATGACAATCAAGTATGGGACATGGTTGATCTGTTGCCTGGTGTAGTAGCCATTGGTTGCAAATGGGTCTTTAAGAAGAAAACTAATGTGGATGGAAATCTTCAGATCCACAAAGCTCGGCTTGTCACTAAAGGTTATGGACAAGTTCAAGGAATTGACTATGATGAGACCTACTTGACGGTAGCAATGCTAAAGTCGGTAAGGATCATACTAGCTATAGCTGCATATTTCGATTATGAGATATGGAAAATGTATGTCAAAATGGCTTTCCTTCATGGAAATTTAAAAGAGGATGTATACATGATACAACCTGAAGTTTTTTTCGATCCAACTAACGCTGGTAAAATATGCAAGCTCAAGAGATCCATTTACGAAATGAGGAAAGCAGTTCGGAATTGGAATATTCATTTTAATGAAGTCATCATTAACCTTGGATTCATCAAGAACAAAGAGGACTATTGTTTATACAAGAATTCTAGTGGGAGCTTGGTAGTATTTTTGATCTTGTATGTGGATGGACTACTGATCGGAAATGATGTTTCGATGCTAACTCAGTCAAGGAATCATTGAATGGAAAGTTTTCAATGAAATGCCTTGGAGAGGCGGTATACATTTCAGGCATCAAGATCTATAGAGATAGATCGAGAGGCTGCTTGGGTTTGAGCCAGAGCACGTACATAGACGAAGAGGTTCAACATGAGTGAGGCCAAGAAAGGTTTCTTTCCCATCTCGCATGGTATAAGGCTAAGCAAGATTCAAAGTCCTACGACTTCTGATGAGCAAAACCGGATGAGCATGATTTCATATGCTTCGACAATAAGATCCATCATGTATACCATGCTATGTAATCGGCATGATGTTGCCTATGCAATAAGATTAACAAGCAGATACTAGGCCGGCCCAGGTGAGAGTCACTGCGCAGCAGTAAAAACAATTCCGCGGTAGCTAAAAAGGAATAAAGAGATGTTCCTAGTTTATGGAGGTGAGGAGGAGCTCTGCGTAAGGTTTATGTTGATGCTATTTTACAAACCAACAGGGATGATTGTGGATCACAAACTAGATTCATGTATGTCATGAATTGAGGAGCACTCAGTTGGACAAGTTCCAAGCAAGATACGATGCTCGACTCCACAACAGAGGTTGAATGCATTGCGTCTTGTCAAGCCGCAAAGGAAGGTGTTTGGATTTTAATGTTCCTGGAGGATATTGGTGTGTTCTCGGGCTGGTCAAAACATTTGGACAATTATTTCGATAATTTAGGTGCCAGCGCACAGGACAAGGAGTTGAGACAACACCACAAGACCAGCCACATAGACTGAAAATATCACTTGATACAGAGTCTCGTAAAGAATGGTGATACTACTTTATGCAAGATTCATACGGATGCAAATGTTGCACATCCGTTGACTAAGGTGCTTCCACAACCCAAGCATGAGGGGCATGTTAGAGCTATTGGTATTTGATGTCTATTTGATTGACTCTAGTGCAAGTGGGAGACTATTGGAGATGTGCCCTAGAGGCAATCATGTATGATGATATTTCCTATGTGTTTATGAATCAAGATAGTCCTTGGACATTATGAATGATATTATTAACAAGTACATGACTTATTTGTGACACTATGCATTGTATGAGGATTGTCCTAAAAGGTCCCTAGTCGAAAGGGTTGTGTGGACGCGCAACCAATTGGACTAGCATATGACACGGTGGATGGTCCGGTCTCACTGACCATGTAGCATTGGATGCAAGACGGATAATATGGACTTAGAAAGATTTGGTTGGATTCGACATAGTTAGATTCGAGTCAAGATAAGGTCTGAGTTGGACAGACCCAACTATGAGACACGGCGATAGGTCATCAGTGTGTGTCTGATACAACATACATTCTATGTCCTAAGACCAGAGCTGGCGCATGTACTCGGGATAGTGACAGACCTGCTCTGGGCCGACCAAATGCTACTCCATGACTGGGTAGTTGCAAACATAGGTCTCAGTCTTGTCCAGACCCATGTCACGAGACATGGTCGAGCAAGATCAGGTTTGC
This sequence comes from Hordeum marinum, assembly GCA_022496015.1. NCBI lineage: Eukaryota > Viridiplantae > Streptophyta > Magnoliopsida > Poales > Poaceae > Hordeum > Hordeum marinum. The sequence continues at coordinate 208,678,199 of CM039674.1, read as the reverse complement.
CCCTCCAATCAGGAGAGATATACTATGGGGCCTCAGGTGATCTTACCTGGATAAGCCTGCCCATGCTATGAGCATTATGAGATAATCTGAAGTGTTGGTGGGATTCACCAGAATGAGAAAGAGGTCGTTCTAAAACAAAGCTTGACCGTGTCGCCTTGAGCACGACACCATATATCGTGTGGCAAAAGGAACAGAAGTGTGAAGTACAAGTTCGGCTAACTAGCTTCATCGGACACTTGGAGTCAACACGCTTTGCTAGAGGCTGCTACCAACTAGCCGAGCCAGATTTGATCTGACTCGCAACCAAGTGAAAGAGAACCTAAGGGGTCGTGCGCTTAAGGGAATGGAATGTGCGGGCTTTATGATCTTTGTAAGGCCCAAGAGTTGAGCCCACGACAGATGCCTATCTATTGTAGAGGTGCGACACACTCATGTGGTTGATAGCTTCAGCGCCTTCATTAGGGATTTGCATGTGTTGCAACTAGCCACCTCCAGTCATCGTCGACTATGTGATCACACCCAGTAGTCCGTTGCATGGTGTTCCTCCTGCATGCGTGGATACCATTAGAGGCGACGCACTTGCACCGCTCCAACGAACCTGTGTGTGGGATCCGGCGACTGGTTGTTCAAGGCAGATCAGACGAGGAGGAGATGGACCATGCGGACGCGCTGCCCCAACTCTACTTCTCCTGCATGATATTGTGCATCTAGTGGTAATGATCTGTGATCCATCTCTGTAGCATGTTGTTGAATGTTCTGCGCGTAGGAAAATTTTCATTTGCATGTGATGCACCTACTATAGAACCCAACATGACAATTGTCTTGAAAAAGGGCAGAGAACCTAGGGATCAAACACCATCATCAAGAAGCCCCAAACCTTGTCGGAAGTCTTGTTTTCATTGCAAGGAACCAGGACATTATGCATATAAATGTTCATACAAGAAGAAAGCGGGAACTGAGTAGTTGAGATTTTGATAATGGCAATAAGTGTAATAGGAAGCATTCTGGTTTTCATGAGGTAATGGAGTTGAATTTTGTAACGGAAGTCTCAAAGATTGTAATAAGTTCATGAATCAATAAAAATTGATGTGTCATGATTTTCGTATGAGTTGTTACTCTATAAATAAATATCTCTAACCATTTTTTAGGATATGAGAAAATATGGTTTATGCATGCATTTGTACATTCAATTTTAAGTGTGGTATTGGGAACCATGGAAAAACAAATGTACCACTGATGCCAAGGAGTTTGGACAAATGATATGGATGAAAGAAACGTTGGAGCAAATCATACTATGTGGATGGAAGCATTTGTAGTAAAGTATTTTTGGAATTTGGAGTTTTGAGAAGAGATTAAGGATATAATAAAGGATGCAATATGATTTATGGATGAACTAATACCTTTTAATGGCAAACAGACCAATGGAAAGGAAAATGTATTCCATAGAGTGGAGTTTGGACAAGAATAAGTCTGAGAATTAAATTTACTATGATGGTTACACAAGAGCGCGAACAAATGAAGTACTAATGGAATTAAAGGAGGTGTAATGTTGGAATACGGAACATTGGTAACTCCAAGGATGAGTTAAAGCGGTACAACTATTGAAGTGTGATACAACAACCCATAGACCCAAAGAATTAATAAGGATCAAGCACTACCTTGATGAAGGGAGAAACTTGGAAGAAGCTATGATTGATCAACATGCATTTCTTAGGAGGGCACGAAGACCTAAGAGTTTTGAAGAAACGATGGACGTTTTGTTCAGCTTGTAGAAACAATGGATTTATTCGAACTTTGTTCATGGGCAAGAAAATTATTGCAATGCTTGTGAGGATGCCCAAGTGTTAGAATATGTGATTCACTGTCTGCGTATGTAGTAATGATTCAAGTGCAGAAAGGATTGACCCCCATACCGGAGACTTTTATCATGAACTATCATATGTTGATGGAAAATCAGAGAGCCTTAAAACCTTAGAAGAGTGTCGACACGACAGACCTAAAAACTTAGAATGGCAGGATGATGAAACCCTGTACAGGCAACCGTTGCCAATCATAGGTTATACGGTGAGATACAACCCAGACCCATTTCCTGCTGGAGAAACCATTAATTGATTCAACACCATGAGATTTCGAATATTATTTAGTAGTGGAGACACACCTGTCAGAAGACCCAGTCTGGAAAGAACCTTACCAGGATGAAAAGGACTCAAGATTTGAGGAAAATGTTATGCCCCTACCAAAAGAACCATAGTGAATGAGTTATTCCTGAGTATATGAGAAGACCGACATCGTCAACTCTAAGGATGGAGTACATGGATTTTGATAGAGCCCTGACTTTGGTTCTAAGTGTGGCGGCACCCCAGACATTTGTGATGGTCAATGGATTTCCAAGAAGACCCCAAACACTAACCTTTTCCTTCTAGCCTCTTTGGATCTCGAGGACGAGATTCATTTTAAGTGTGGTAATTTGTAACATCCCAAAACTCTAAGTTTTCGAATGTTATATTAAATTAACTTTGATTGACTGATTGATTGTTGATTGAATTTGTGGAGGATTTATAACTTTAGTAAATAAAAGAGAGGGAATAAAATGACTTTCCCAAAACTTTCTTCTTTGCTTTTGAATTCAAATCCTATTCAAATTAAAATCATAGAGAGAAGATGACATGACCTCTTCAAATAAAGAATTTGAAATGGGATTTGAAAATATTTAAACCTTTCAATTTGGAAATTTGATTCATTTCAATTGTTAGTTTGAATGAATTTAAATACCCTCAACAATATTAAAAATTAATGAGTGGAGCAATATGACCCTCCTAACCAGAGGTAAATTTGAGGTTCATTTGAATTCATAATACTCGGAAAAAATATTTGGAAAGCATTTGATCTTTGAATCAAAATAATTTTTCTATTTTGGAGAATAATTTTTTTAAAATATATTTCAAATGTCTATGAAATATGTACATGTGTTAGGATTTGTTTTTCTGGTCATTTTGGTATATTATGTAAAAATTTAATTATCTCTTTATTTTCATTTTTATTATGTTTCAAATAAATAGAAAAGAGTTTCTGTTAAAAAAATTCGCCAGGCCCAGCTAGCGAGGACAGGCCAGCCCTACTAGCCAAGCGAAACCCATCCTAGCTAACCAGCCAGCCCAGCCGCGTTGTGCCCGAAACGGAAACAGACCGGCCACCTGCCCAATTTCCATTTATTTCCCTAACACTGACAAGCGGGACCCACACCTCCCCGAAATCTCCTTTCACCTTCCTTCTTCCTCTTTCCTCGCACCGTCCCCGAGGCCACCATCTCGCTCGTCATGATCCCCTACATTTTTTGGTGCCCTCGCCCTTCCTGGAGACCCCCTGGACTGCCGCCCTGCACCAGCTCACCGTCTTGGCCTTATGGGAGCATCGTCGTAGTTCCTCCCCAACACTGTAAGTAGCCGGAGGCCTCGACTACCATACGATCTCTTTCAATGGCGTATTTTAGATCCATCATACCCCTTCGATTTAGATCTAGTTCTTTTAGTGAACGAGTCAGTTTTCTCGGTTTTATTTTTTAACTGAATAGTTATCCGCTAGATATTGGTCGTCCGCTCGTTTAGTTTGCACGCGCACATTGTTCGGCCAGTATTGTTGTGACACGTGTACGCTGTCCATTAGATAGGTTTTTCTTTTCTTTTAGTTTTTGTTTTAGCAATAGAATGTATTTCTGTTTTAGCTTTTGAATATCTTTTATGTTGAACTCCGATTTGAATATTTTTTTGCATTAGGTCATAAATTTTATCTAGTTTCGGTTTTTGTGGTTTTCAAATTTGAAGTTTTAAATGAATTTGTCCAAATTTGCTCAAATCACTAATTTGTGAATAACTTGAGTTTAAAAATAGATTTCAATTTGATTCTTCTTGCTACTGTTTTCTTAGGGTTTTATTTATCCGGTAGTATTCAGTTGTTTATTTTAGTTTATTTTTAATTTAAGTTTTTATGAAAAACAATATTGTTTGACTTATAGTTTTGTTTTAGTCTTTTATTTGTTGTTTTTAGTAGTTTTAAATTATTTATTTTGTCAATTTTGACAAGTTGTTTTATGTTTGTGTTAGTCAGAAGTAGCCATTTTTAGTTGTAGATAAAATTATTTTGTATTAAGTTAAGTAGAGTTTTATAGAATCTTATCCATAAATTATTTTTTTGCTACTAAAACTTTATGTAAAATACTTTCTGTTAACTTAGTTGTTTTATATTTTCTTTTATGTTAAAATTGTAATTTTTAGTGTTTCCCTTGGTGTTAAGTTTAGGACAAAAACTTTTGTTGTTTAGTGTGTTACTCTTTATAGTTTCTTTAGTTGTTCTTCTAAAGTAATTCTTTTGCTAGTTAAAGATTTATCTAAATTATTTTATGTTAAGTCTTTATATTTGTTGTTTTGTTGTTGTTGATAATAGGTTATTTATAGGAAAAATATCCTTGGTTGCTTTGATGAAGTTTTGTTATTTAACTTTTGTCTTAAATATTTCCTTCATCTCAACACTAGTGTGTTTAGTACTTGATGTTTCTTCTTGAATTGTTAGAGTGATTGCTGGTATGATGGCTTATATGAGTGTAATGTTTGACTATTTAGATTTTCATCGAAGAGTGACAAATAGTTCTACCAAGTTATTTTCTGAGAGTGACATTATCTTCATCAACTTACCAGGCAAGTTCACATTTACAATCTGTTTACCTATGTTTTACTTGCATGTAGTATCACCCTTTCAACAACTCCTCTAGTAGTGACATTGAATCTTTAGTTGAGTAGAGTGCATGACGTACAAACCCACCATCCTGTTATCAAGCCCTGAGTCATTATTTATTTTAATGCTACACAATAGTAGATGGGGATTGGTATGAGTGCTCAGGAGAGGTGTGAGAAGGAGGACTCCACGTCAAAGACGACAACTCCATAATGGCATCTTCAAGGCCTGCATTTTCAAGACCTCAAGACTTCGAGACTCGAGACAAGATTTTCAATACACACTATTGGGTGAAGGATGGTTTTGATGGGCACCCTGGAGAAACCAGTGGATGGCCGGGATGCATGGAGAAGCGCCCTGACATCTTGCGGAAAGCTTCACCCAGACTCAAAGAGACGTAAGAATACTTCATACCCGGAAGCTTACCTGTGCAGCCACAAGTCAATATGCGATCTGGCTTTGTTGACCTTAGTTGTGACTCTGGCTGGGATGATGCTAGCAGATGTAGATGGACGGTGGGGTTGGATGGGCAATGGACAATGGTTAGGGGGACTCTTTCAAATACCATGTTTTGTTCGTCCTGGTTTCAAACACCTGGCAGTGCAAGGACTTACAAGGAGGGAATGTTTCTTGTGGTTAAAGTGCACAACACTCTACAGAGTTAATACCTAACCATTTAGTTGTATCCCCGATAACAGACTATTTGAGCCTCTAGACTTGGAACTATCTCTGAACTCTCACCACGGGATTGATAACTAATTATGGACAACTTATGATACTTGTGGGCTAGAAGACATCGGTTGGTGGAACCATGCATGTTAGATAACTCCTTAGTGAAGTCTCCTGATATTCCTTTGTTGTAGGAAAAAGAAAATAAAAGCAGCTTTTATGCAAAAACTCAGACACATAGATACAATGTCTTATTACATATAGAATAGTTTTTATCACCTGCCTTCATATTATGATCTAGCCGGTACATTCAATTTACTTACCTACACGACTGCAATGTATCATGTTGTAGGAATATTTCTACGATGAGGAAGGGTATGATATAGGGTTACGGTCTACACTCAACTTGTCATTCGTGTTGATGGGACTCCACTCCCGATTGACTACATCCACTAAGACTCCTAAGGATATATCAATTTTACGTTATTTACATGTGATTTCACTTTGATATACACATTGATGTATTGTGTGCGCTAGCATACCGATCCAGGGATAGCACATATACACAAAGGCTTGGCTCGTTTTGAGTCGGTCGCATCACAAGTTGTCAGGGGCATAAGGGTGCTAGCAACCGTTTGCAAGGTTTTGAAATAGCACATGAGGAGAGCTAAGAGAAAAATGGTGGAAGTGGTATGGACAAAATCTTTGGTTTCTTTGAAAATTTCGAAGAGGTAAGAAATATAGTAGTTTTGCAAGTGATTTGAAGGTTTTGAAACATCACTCTTGTCCTAACTAAGTCCATGCTAACTAAGGCATCCTACAGTCATGACGGCTCTGATACCTTCTATCTAGGGACCCTGAGTCATAAGTCAAAGTCACTGAATGTACGTGTATAGTGATCCCAGAGGTCAATGCTCACTAAACACACATAACTGAATAACAAGAGTCTTACATCCATTACATACTGTCTTACTCAAGTATGACCTTTATGACCAATTCTTCATAAACTCACAATGAAAATCTTCAATCATAGCATGGACCCATGCCATCTGCCTTAACCTATACGCATTTTGTCTCGGAAGCATCCTAACTTGCATGTTCATCGCCAAGGTTCTCTTCACCATACCTTGTTCATTCATGCCTAACCAATTAAATAACCAGGGACAAGCCGATGAGTAATTTCGAATATACTCGTAAGAAACCCATGTTTGGAGCAAGGTAAACAATGCATGGCATAATCCTAAGCAGGTATTTTGCGGAAAGCTATGTTTGTGTAACATCCCAAAATTCCATTTTGGAATGTTATGAAATATAGCTATGCATCATCATCATCATTGCTTGAATGTATGAAATAGTTGAAATGCTTCTTCTGACTTTTTGAAAGTCCCTTTCAATTTTCAATATGTTGCTTTCACCTATTTGAAAACTTCTGGAAAAGTTCAAAGAAAAGAGGGGAGCAACATGACACTCCACACCAGGGTCATCTTGGTGATTTATTTGAACAATAAAACCATGGGCTATTTTGAAAAAAAATATTTGCAAAAGCTTTTAAAACCAAATAGGCAATTTCTGAAAATATTTTTTTCAAAGTATTCAAATGACAGAATAAAAATATTAATTGAATAACATTAATTCTCCTCATCATTTTGATATATATATTTCCTATATTTGGAAATGTTTTGAATGCTTTTAAAGAGGTTTTTACTGCGTTGGAAATTAGAAAAGGAATAAAATCAGTAGCGTTTAAGACCCGGTCGGCCCATCTGCACTTAAGCCCGCCCCCAGCTTTCCTTTCCACCGGCCGACCGACGCGCAGACGCCGCCCTCCCTCTCTGTGGCAAGCGGACCACACCCGACCGTTAGCGAGATCCGCACGGTCACCTTCTTCCTTCGCGCCCGCGACCATCGCCGGTGATCCATCCTCGCTGGATCTCTCTCCTCTTGCCTTCCCTCGCTCCACCGCGGCCCTATATAAAGGCAGTCACTCTCCGCACTCCACTCCCCCCAAACCCCTCTCTCTCCCTCGCCAGAGTGCTGCCACGAGCCCGCCGGAGTTCCTGCCCCACCGAAAGCTTCCACCGCGCGTGCTCGACGCTCCACTCCACCCCATGCCTCTCCGACACCACCAATCAACGCCGGAGGATCTCCGCTGTCGCCTGGACCCCTCCAACATCTACTTCGACCACCGGAGCGACCTCCCTGACCAACTTCGACCACCGGCCGCCGCCGTCCTTGCCAGAGACCACCTCGACCATCCCTGTAAGCCACCGGACCTCTCTGGACCGTCGGATCTGTAGAGGACGATCCAGATTTGATCAAATTAAACGGCGGACCGTTTTCTTTTAAGCCTCGGTCGACTGCCCGCAACACCCGCGTGCCTATGCTAGCAACCAATAGGAACCTGACACGTAGCCCTTGTCCGATCGTTAGTTTTTTTCTTTTTCTTTTCTGATTTAGAAAACAGAATGCATCCTGATTTTGTTTTTATCATATATTTTAAACTATTTAGTGTTTTTGTTGATTCTTTTTTGCATTAGTTCACACTTTTGATGTAGTTTATGTCTGTATGTTTAGATTTCAAATTTGAGCTTCAACTTTTGAATCTAATCAAATTTGTTCAAATTACAAAAATCTGAATAACTAGAGTTTAAAAATAGATTTTTGTATGAATCTTTTTGCTACTGCTTGGTATTAGTTAGGACTGTCATCATGCTTAGTTTGAATATTTTTAAGATAAATTTGTTTAGTGTTTTAGCAATAAACATAATATGTCTAGTATTTAGTATAGTTTAAATAATTTAGTTTTAGTTAGTTCAAATCAGAATTAGTTATATTTTGTTTCAGTAGATTCTGTTGTTTAAACATTAGGTGTTTTACTTGGTGATAATAATAATATAATTTTCTTAGTTTAATTTCTATAATACAATAGGAATCTCTACTATTTTTCAACTAGGTATAATTTGATTAAAACAAACTAGTTAATAATAGTTTTTTTTAACAAAGTTTAGATAATAAAATTCTGTTTTCTAAGAAAAGTTTTTAGTAAATTCCTTTCTGTTAAGATAGTGTTATGTTAATAAAATAATAAGTTTAGTTTTACTCTTTTGCTAGAAAACTTTAGCCCACTTCATGTAGTAGTGTTTTTCAAAACTTTTCAAACCCTACTAAGATTTTTCTTAACAAAACTTTAAATGGATTTAATTCTCTTTATTAATAAAATATTTCTATTGTTGTTTTCTGTCAACTATTGTTTTGTTAATACCAATAATTCTATGTTTTTAGTTGTAGTTTACCCATCAACATTAGAAAACCCAAACTATGTGTTGATCTTCTTTTCTTTTGATTGTGCCTTGTTTTGTCTTGAGTGATTACTAGTTCATTCCTGATTTTTGTGAGTTACAATATTTTGTTCTATGCTTATTGAGTGCTCTTGTTTGATTCGTTAGATCATCCGGAGTGCGAAGCTTGTTACCTAGAGTCCCTCGAGTACGAAGATCGTCAATCAGGCAAGTCACTTTGATCATGTTTACCCATGTTTTTATTGCATTAGATCAAAGTAGGTAAATTGGAAACTTGGTTACTTGTTGTAGTATCATGTGGTAGGTACCCCCCCTCAACCCTTTGACACATTGGCCCCGGGAAATGTTGTTTTACATTTTGCTATGCTATTAGTAGACGCGGTTGGTTGTGTGCTGCATGATGGTTGAACGGCGCCCTGGAGAAACCAGTGGTTAGCCTAGATGATGCTGGAGATGTGCCAGTATTCATGCGGAAAGGTCCACCCAGGCACAAAGAGATGGATGGATGCTTCAAGACCCAAGGCTTACTTGCACAGCCACAAGTCATTATGGGCTCTGGCTTGGTTGGATATCGTGGTGACCCTGGACAGGCGGTGCTACGAGAGGTAGAAGAACGGTAGGAAAGGATGGGCACCGACAGAGTCGCAGGGAAACCCTTTGGAAGACCATGTTTTGGTCATCCGTTTCTCAAACACCCTGAAGTGCGAGAAAATCAAACGGAGGCGACCAAATCTTGTGGGGAACGTGTGCAAAACTCTGCAGAGTACTCAACCTAATCCATTAGTCGTGTCCATGGTCATGGACAGTTTGAGCCAAAGGAACTGAAACTATCTGGAACTCTCAACACAATTAATTATATTGATGTGGGTTATAAATGTCAACTTCGGTATGAGAATTGGTTGGTGGAACCATCCCATTAATCAACCAACATTGTAGTAATTATGCCCTTGCCCTCTCTTGTTGTAGAAATTTTTTGGCTTTATGCAAAAACTTACTACTCCACCTGCCATATTTGCATATAGACTAGATGATTACTTTACCCCCTCTCTTGTGACTTTGCCGGCATATTCAATATGCTGACGTATACAGCTGCAACGTATCATGTTGCAGAGTATTTTTCCGACCAGGAGTGAGGATACGCTCTACGCTCGGTGAGATGCCCTTGGAGTCAGATGGACTCATCTACCTTTGAAGCTTCCCAAGATTTAGATATTCTCATGAGTTGGCCTTCAGCCACTTTATTGTAATCTTTATTATAATAAAGGACTCGATATGAGATTTACGATTAATAAATGCTCTGTGATTTCCCTTTGATATATACGTTGATATACCGTGTGTGTACCAGCTTGATCTTGGGATGGTACGGAAACACCGGAGATTCGACCTTTCAGGTCGGGTCGCTACAGAAATGGTATCAGAGCACACGCTGACCGTAGAACGTAACCTTAGGATTGGAAAGCCTTAGGATTTATTTCCCTTTTGTCTTTAAAATTCTTATACTCTCATCTACTTGTTTCTAACTTCCCTCCGATTATTTCAAAATTTATAGATGGCCACCTTCATCCCAGTGTTGATCACGGAGTTTTGCCAGCCTGACGCAACGATGCCCTTTGGCAAGGAGCTGATGAGGATCGTCAGGGACGTGAGGATTGCTTTGCCGAGCATCACCAGGACTCCTATCATGTCTTTTCCCCAAGACGGACGCTACAGGATTGAGGTGCACATCCCAGGGAAGACCTTTGGGAATTGGAAGGAACCCATCGACTTCAAGTTTGTGGCATCCAGCTGGATACTTGGAAGAGACATGGCCATTCATCGTGCCCTTGGACGTATTCAGGAGGAATAGAGAGGTGGAACCATTTCACCAGGACTCGGCGTGGTTTGTCGCAGGGATGCCAATGGAAACATCATAACCACTCCCACTGAAGACACCACCATTTCCTATATCCAGACCTTGGAGACGCACGTCAGGACCTTGGAGCTTCGGGTACGTGTAGATACGAAGACAATCAAGAATCTGATGAACCGCGAGATTGATCTCGAAGCTGACTTACGGGAAGCTGAGTACGAGCATGAGTATGAAGTGAAGGATTTCTTAGAGAGGATCGACAAGCTGAACACTCGCATCGCAACTCTAGAGGAACAGCTGGACATGGGGGAAAATCTTCACCTCTAGGGAGACTTGGCTCCTTTCATCAACGACGATGATGACTATGAGGAGAGCACCACTGGAGGAGGCTCAGTCACCATGTACTTCTAAGGACAACTTTAGTTATGCCCCCATGTATCTTCATTTTCGACGTTAAAGCGTAGGTCGATGTTTAGTTTGAATGGAGATTTGTATCTTGATGTTTGACCTTGATTGAATAAATGAATGAGTGTTTGGTGTGATATGTTTGTTGCATTGCATATGGGTAGTGAATTTCCCCTTTTAGGTCCTTGTTCTATTCTAATTCTCACCCCTCTGAAAACAACAAGATGCCTCCACGACGTGAGTCCGAGTTCACCTTCCCGCCGGAACTCACGCAACTCCTTCAGCAGCAGAATGCACTGATGCAGCTATTGATCCAGAATCAGACGAACAACCAGAACAACAACAACCACCATCCACCTCAGGCTAACAACCTCACCCGTTCTCTGAGGTTGAACCCTCCAACCTTCTCCAGCAGCACTGAGCCCATTGTGGCAGATGACTGGCTCCGTAAGATGGAGAGGGAACTCATCACCGCTAAATGTACCGATGCTGAGAAAGTGCGCTTTGCCGCACATCAACTCGAAGGACCAGTAGCTTCATGGTGGGAGAACTACACCACCACATATCCTATTGCTGGTGTGACTTGGGAACAATTCAAGCTTGCTTTCCGCAACGCACATGTCTCAGCTGGAGCTATGAGTCTGAAGAAGCGTGCGTTTCGCAACTTATGCCAGGGGAACCGTTCCGTGGCCCAATACGTGGACGACTTCAGCACATTGGCTCGTTATGCACTAGGAGACGTGGCCGATGATGCGGCCAAGCAGGAGAAGTTTCTGGAAGGACTCAACGATGAGTTGAGCATGCAGCTGGTAGTGGCTACCTTCAACAACTACCAAGAGCTGGTGGACAAGGCCCTCATCTTGGAGGGAAAGTAGCAGCAAATTGAGAACCGCAAGAGGAAGTATACTCAAGGGAAGTTTAACTCTGGAGCTCATCAAAATCCCCGCAACTTCCCGTACTCAGGGAATACCGGATCAGGGACCGGTAAGTTTGGAAGGCACACTCATGCCGTGCACAACCATGGAGGCCACAACCATGGAGGAAATGGGAATGCCCGTCCCAACCATGGCAACTTCAAGACTGACAATGGGAATGGGAACAACAACCAGCACCGTCACGCTCCTACTCAGAAGGATCTGAGCCACATCACCTATTTCAAGTGCCAGAAGACAGGGCACTATGCTACTGAGTGTCCCCAGAGCAAGCAGGGAAATGGAAACAGCAACAACAACGGCAACTCCGCAGCCAAGAAGCCAAATCCGTTTCCTCGTGCCCAGGTGAACCACCTCGATGTGGAAGAAGTCTATGATCAGCCCGAGACTGTGGTTGGTAAGCTTTCATTGCATTCACAACCAGTTACAGTACTTTTTGATTCCGGTGCAACTCATTCATTCATATCAAGGATAGTTGTGGAAAAGTATGGTTTGCCCACCAAAACCCTTAGTCAGCCCATTAAGGTTAGTTCCCCAGGAGGTATGATGATGGTAGGGATAGGATGCCATGCTTTGAAGCTCAATATAGGAAACCATGTTTTCCCACCGACCTCATCGTCTTAGAGTCGCAGGGACTGGATGTAATCCTAGGCATGGATTGGATTACCAAGTATGAAGGAAATCTTGATTGCCCTAGCAAGTCTGTTTCACTCACCACCCCGGAGAGCAAGAGGATTAAGTATGTATCCCGATGCACACGTATGAGTGCTCGGTTAAATTCTCTCACAGGAGTCGTTCAGGAGGAAGTACCGGTTGTACGAGACTTTCCAGATGTATTCCCAGAGGAATTACCAGGCATGCCACCAGATAGAGAGATTGAGTTTCTGATAGAGCTAATACCAGGGACAGCCCCAATTGCCAAGAGACCCTATCGGATGCCCGCAAATGATTTAGTGGAAATCAAGAAGCAGATTAAGGAGCTATTGGAGAAGGGGTATATTCGCCCAAGTTCTTCACCTTGGGGAGCCCTAGTACTTTTGGTGGAGAAGAAGGATAAAACCTTGAGGATGGTAGTCGATTATCGTGCATTGAACGAGGTGACTATCAAGAACAACTACCCTCTATCGATGATTAATGACTTGTTTGATTAGCTAGTGGGAGCCAAAGTATTCTCTAAGATCGATCTTCGATCAGGGTATCACCAGTTGAAAATTCGTGAACAGGATATACCCAAAATAGATTTCACCACCAGGTATGGCTTATATGAGTATACAGTCATGTCCTATGGTTTGACAAATGCTCCTGCTTACTTCATGAGTTTGATGAACAAATTGTTTATGGAATACTTGGACAAGTTTGTCGTGGTGTTCATCGATGACATTTTGATATTCTCCAAGAGCGAGGAAGAACACAAGGAACACTTGCGTTTAGTTCTGGAGAAGCTTAGAGAACATCAGTTGTATGCCAAGTTCAGTAAATGTGAATTTTGGCTGACGGAAGTCGGATTCCTTGGACATGTTATTTCCGGAGAAGGAATAGCAGTAGATCCCGCTAAGGTTGAAGCAGTCACTGAGTGGAATTCACCCACCTCAGTTAAGGAGATCCGCAGTTTTCTCGGACTTGCCGGATATTACCGGAGATTCATTGAGAATTTCTCAAAGATTGCCAAGCCCATGACGGAGTTGTTGAAGAAAGAGTCTAAGTATATTTGGACTGAGGAATGTGAAGCCAGTTTCCAGGAGTTGAAGAAACGTTTGGTCACAGCCCCAGTGTTGATTTTGCCCAATATTCGGAAGGACTTCCAGGTTTATTGTGATGCTTCACGTCAAGGACTTGGAGGAGTACTCATGCAATATGTAAAGGTTTTAGCTTATGCATCCAGACAACTACGACCTCATGAGTTGAATTATGCCACCCATGATTTGGAACTAGCAGCCGTAGTGCACGCACTCAAGACCTGGAGACATTTCCTTGTCGGAAATAGTTGTGATGTTTACACCGATCATAAGAGCTTGAAGTATATCTTCACGCAGAAGGAGTTGAATCTCAGACAAAGGAGATGGTTAGAGTTAATCAACGACTATGACATGAGATTACATTACCATCCAGGAAAGGCAAATGTTGTGGCAGATGCTTTGAGTCGGAAGAGTTATGTGAACACACTCATAGCCGGAGGATTACCCTAGGAGTTAACCAAAGATCTCAGAGAGCTTCGATTAGAGATAGTACCGCAAGGATATGTTGCCACACTGGAAATCCAGTCCACCTTGACCGAAAGAATTCGAGAAGCCCAGAAATCGAACAAGGAGATAGCTGAGATAAAGCAGAGAATGGAGGAAGGCAAGGCTAAAGGTTTTCGTGAGGATGAACACGGAACTTTGTGGTTCGAGAACCGAATCTATGTGCCCAATGACCCAGAGCTCAGGAAGTTGATACTTCAAGAAGCCCACGATTCACCATACTCGATACACCCAGGCAACACCAAGATGTATCTGGACTTGAAGGAAAGTTACTGATGGATGGGTATGAAGAAGGATATTGCGGAACATGTTGCAATATGTGATGTTTGTCAGCGAGTAAAGGCAGAACATCAGAAGCCAGCAGGGTTACTCCAACCTTTACCGATACCCGAGTGGAAATGGGAAAAGCTTGGTATGGACTTCATCACAGGATTACCCAGGACCCGTTCAGGTTATGATTCCATCTGGGTAGTGGTCGATCGTTTGACCAAGGTGGCTCATTTCATTCCAGTGAAGACCACCTATACCAGTGCTAAGCTAGCCAAGATATATATGACTAGGATTGTATGTCTCCATGGAGTTCCGAGGAGTATCGTGTCAGATAGAGGAACACAATTTACCTCAAAGTTTTGGCATCAGCTACATGAAACTTTGGGTACAAGACTGGAGTTCAGTACAACTTTTCATCCGCAGACCGATGGACAGACTGAGAGAGTCAACCAGATTCTGGAGGACAAGTTGAGAGCCTGTGCGCTAGACTATGGGTCCAGTTGGGATGACAACTTACCTTACGCAGAATTCTTGTACAACAAGAGTTATCAAACCAGTCTGAAGATAGCCCCTTCCGAAGCTTTATACGGAAGGAGGTGCAGAACACCATTGATGTGGGATGGTGTTGGAGACCGACAACTTTTTGGTCCCGACCTTATCCGAGATTCTGAAGAGAAAGTAAGCTGATTCGTGACAGACTCAAGATAGCTCAATCTCGACAGAAGAGTTATGCTAATAGCAAACGCAAGGAAGTGACGTATGAAGTGGGAGACCGAGCATATCTTCGTGTGTCCCCACTTCGAGGAATCAAGAGGTTTGGTGTTAAAGGAAAGTTAGCACCCAGATTCATAGGCCCCTACAAAATTCTGGAACGTAGAGGCGAAGTTGCATACAAGCTGGAATTGCCGAAAGGATTGTCCAGAGTTCATGATGTTTTCCATGTGTCCCAGCTGAAGAAATGCCATGCTGAGATGGATGATATTCCTTTGAGAGACACCGTGCCCCTAGAGGCCATACAACTTGACAGTGATCTGACCTACGAGGAGAAGCCTGTCAGAATCCTCGAGACTGCCAACAGAGTTACCCGCAGTAGGATCATCATCATCATCATCATCATCATTGCTTGAATGTTATGAAATATAGCTATGCATCATCATCATCATTGCTTGAATGTATGAAATAGTTGAAATGCTTCTTCTGACTTTCTGAAAGTCCCTTTCAATTTTCAATATGTTGCTTTCACCTATTTGAAAACTTCTGGAAAAGTTCAAAGAAAAGAGGGGAGCAACATGAAACTCCACACCAGGGTCATCTTGGTGATTTATTTGAACAATAAAAACCAGGGGCTATTTTGAAAAAAATATTTGCAAAAGCTTTTGAAACAAAATAGGAAATTTCTGAAAATATTTTTTTCAAATTATTCAAATGACAGAATAAAAATGTTCATTGAATAGCATTAATTCTCCTGATCATTTTGATATATGTATTTCCTATATTTCGAAATGTTTTGAATGCTTTTAAAGAGGTTTTTACTGCGCTGGAAATTAGAAAAGGAGTAAAATCAATAGCGTTTAAGACCCGGTCGGCCCATCTACAATTAAGCCCGCCCCCGACTTCCCTTTCCACCGGCCGACCGACACGCAGACGCCGCCCTCCCGCTCTCTGGCAAGCGGACCCCACCCGAATGTTAGCGAGATCCGCGCGGTCACCTTCTTCCTTCGCGCCCGCGACCATCGCCGGTGATCCATCCTCACCGGATCTCTCTCCTCTTGCCTTCCCTCGCTCCACCGCGGCCCTATATAAAGGCAGCCACCCTCCGCACTCCATCCCCCCAAAACCCCTCTCTCTCCCTCGCCAGAGCGCTGCCACGAGCCCGCCGGAGTTCCTGCCCCACCGAAAGCTTCCACCGCGAGTGTTCGATGCTGTACTCCACCCCACGCCTCTCCGACACCACCAATCAGCGCCAGAGGATCTCCGCCATCGCCTGGACCCATCCAACGTCTACTTCGACCAATGGAGCGACCTCCCCGACCAACTTCAACCACCGGCCGCCGCCGTCCTCGCTGGAGACCATCTCGACCATCCCTGTAAGCCACCGGACCTCTGTGGACCGTCGGATCTGTAGACGACGATCCAGATTTGATCTAATTAAATGGCGAACCGTTTTCTTTTAAGCCTCGGTCGACCGCCCACAACACCCGCGCGCCTATGCTAGCAACCAATAGGAACCTGACACGTAGCCCCTGTCCGATCGTTAGTTTTTTTCTTTTTCTTTTCTGATTTTGAAAACAGAATGCATCCTGATTTTGTTTTTATCATATCTTTTAAACTATTTAGTGTTTTTAGTGTATTCTTTTTGCATTAGTTCAAATTTTTTATGTAGTTTATGTCTGTATGTTTAGATTTCAAATTTGAGCTTTAAATTTTGAATATAATCAAATTTGTTCAAATTACAAAAATCTGAATAACTAGAGTTTAAAAATAGATTCTTGTATGAATCTTTTTGCTACTGCTTGGTATTAGTTAGGACTGTCATCATGCTTAGTTTGAAGATTTTTAAGATAAATTTGTTTATTGTTTTAGCAATAAACAGAATCTGTCTAGTATTTAATATAGTTTAAATAATTTAGTTTTAGTTAGTTCAAATCAGAATTAGTTATATTTTGTTTCAGTAGATTCTGTTGTTTAAACATTAGGTGTTTTACTTGCTGATAATAATAATATAATTTTCTTAGTTTAATTTCTATAATACAATAGAAATCTCTACTATTTTTCAACTAGGTATAATTTGATTAAAACAAACTAGTTAGTAATAGTTTTTTTTAACAAAGTTTAGATAATAAAATTCCGTTTTCTAAGAAATTTTTTTAGTAAATTCCTTTCTATTAAGAGAGTGTTATGTTAATAAAATAATAAGTTTAGTTTTACTCTTTTGCTAGAAAACTCTGGCCCACTTCATGTAGTAGTGTTTTTCAAAACTTTTAAAACCCTACTAAGATTTTTCTTAACAAAACTTTAAATGGATTTAATTCTGTTTATTAATAAAATATTTCTATTGTTCTTCTCTGTCAACTATTGTTTTGTTAATACCAATAATTCTATGTTGTTAGTAGTAGTTTACCCATCAACTTTAGAAAACCCAAACTATGTGTTGATCTTCTTTTCTTTTGATTGTGCCTTGTTTTGTCTTGAGTGATTACTAGTTCATTCCTGATTTGTGTGAGTTACAATATTTTGTTGTATGCTTATTGAGTGCTCTTGTTTGATTCGTTAGATCATCCGGAGTGCGAAGCTTATTACCTAGAGTCCCTCGAGTATGAAGATCGTCAATCAGGCAAGTCACTTTGATCATGTTTACCCTTGTTTTTATTGCATTAGTTCTAACATCCCCCCCCAATTGCATGCAAAGTAGGTAAATTGGAAACTTGGTTACTTGTTGTAGCATCATGTGGTAGGTACCCCCCCCTCAACTCTTTGACACATTGGCCCCGGCAAACGTTGTTTTACATTTTGCTATGCTATTAGTAGACGGGGTTGGTTGTGTGATGCATGAGAGTTGAGAGTTAATAATTTCAAGACCTACATGATGATCAAGTCTTCAAGACTCCGAGTTTTCAACATACCTCTGGGTGGATGATGGTTGAACGGCGCCCTGGAGAAACCAGTGGTTATCCTAGATGATGCTGGAGATGTGCCAGTATTAATGCGGAAAGGTCCACCCAGGCACAAAGAGATGGATGGATGCTTGAAGACCCAAGGCTTACCTGCACAGCCACAAGTCATTATGGGCTCTGGCTCGGTTGGATATCGTGGTGACCCTGGACAGGCGGTGCTACGAGAGGTAGAAGAACGGTAGGAAAGGATGGGCACGGACAGAGTCGCAGGGAAACCCTTTGGAAGACCATGTTTTAGTCATCCATTTCTCAAACACCCTGAAGTGCGAGAAAATCAAACGAAGGCGACCAAATCTTGTGGGGAACGTGTGCAAAACTCTGCAGAGTACTCAACCTAATCCATTAGTCGTGTCCATGGTCATGGACAGTTTGAGCCAAAGGAACTGAAACTATCTGGAACTCTCAACACAATTAATTATATTGATGTGGGTTATAAATGTCAACTTCGGTATGAGAATTGGTTGGTGGAACCATCCCATTAATCAACCAACATTGTAGTAATTATGCCCTTGCCCTCTCTTGTTGTAGAAATTTTTTGGCTTTACGCAAAAACTTACTACTCCACCTGCCATATTTGCATATAGAGTAGATGATTACTTTACCCCCTCTCTTGTGAGTTTGCCGGCATATTCAATATGCTGACCTATACGGCTGCAACGTATCATGTTGCAGATTATTTTTCCGACCAGGAGTGAGGATACGCTCTACGCACGGTGAGATGCCCTTGGAGTCAGATGGACTCATCTACCTTTGAAGCTTCCGCAAGATTTAGATATTCTCATGAGTTGGCCTTCAGCCACTTTATTGTAATAAAGGACTCGATATGAGATTTATGATTAATAAATGTTGTGTGATTTCCCTTTGATATATACATTGATGTACCGTGTGTTTACCAGCATGATCTTGGGATGGTACGGAAACACCGGAGATTCGACCTTTCAGGTCGGGTCGCTACAGTTTGAGTGCAATATCATGTCCTACCATTTATAAAACTCTTGCATCAACAGGTTCTAGATATCCATATGAACAGGTTACAAATACCAATATAACAGAGTATGAACAACTCAAGTTTAATGATTTCATCAAGTCATCCAACTTAGCTCATGAATCTCTTTGCCACACATGCACCAAGTTTTGTGACAACATCTAGACAGAGTTATAGAAGCACCCACCCAACTGTCCTTGACCATGGACATGACTATTCAAATAGTTATATACTCTGCAGATTGGACACTTTACCCACAGGACTCGAGAACTTCAATGTCAAGCCACGACTCACGGTGTATTACATACCCAAGGTAAGCACCCGAATGATGTATTTCCCTTGACAACACTAAACAAAGTGTCCACTCATTGGTACATAGCCCTCATGATGTACATTAGAAGTACCCTCCAAGAGGGGGCACAATGGTGTGCAAGGTGTCTGTCAAAACAGCCATAGTCGTCCTTCCAGGCACGACCCCGTATCAAGAGAGTAACTCACGCTCTCTCACTACTAGGAATACAACACCAGAGCATAAAAACCTAGCTATGGCTTGGATAAAAAGGTTGTGCTGGCATGGTAGACTAACAACAGTAATATGGCGCCACTGTTAAAAAATAATGGTGGTATTGGGTGCCACATCAGTGGTATTCTATGCACTGATGGTGTGCCACGTAGGCTATGCCACCACTATAATTGCTCACCTACTGGCGTGCAATGTATTTGCACGCCAGGAACGTTTTGTGCAGCTAAAAAATAAAAATCACATCACATAACATTTAATTTTGCATTGCACATGAGGAATTACCCAATATAACAATGCATTCCAGTCAATAATAAGTGTCAATCTCACAAGCAGTACTAGCTAGATCTAATAAGTACCTATTATACAATCCTCACAAACATGGGCAAACTAGCTATAGCATAGTTAAAGGATGTCAAAAACGGTCGGCATCCTCAAGTAATGGCGTAGGGTGTTCCTGATAGTGACTAAGACGGCTTGTCCAACCTGGAGATTCTTGCCAGCGAGGAAGTTGCTCCACCCAGCCCCACTGAAGATAGTGCGCCCGTCCGTGTCCACTGCGTAAGCACAGGTGGTGATGGAGCCCCTTCTGGTAAGGCGTAGTCTAGCAATGTCTTCTTCATCCAACTCGATGCCACAACTCACACATAGCCTCTTAGGTAATTTCTAAAGAAAAAGTGATGATCATATCATCACATTACTACACTATAATCAATATATCACATTACTAATCATATCACATTACTATAAACTACACATATCAACACATTAATATACTAAGCATATAATTGCATTACTATACTATAATCATAGATCACATTACTATATATACTAAGCACATCACATTACTAAGCATATCACATTACTAAACATATCACATTACTAAGCACATGACATTACCATACACACTAAGCATATCATCACATTAATATACAAAGCATATCATTTCATTACTATACTATAAGCATATATCACATTACTATATATACCTAGCATGTCACATTACTACAGTAATAAGAAACATACCATGACATGGCGGTTAACCATCTCCCGTGTAAAGCGGGTCACGAATGGCACCTTGACATAGGCATCACATGGTGGAAACTTTTCCCAGAGCGTGTCTGTTTCATCCTTGCTCAACCTGGTCATTCTTTGGGCAAAGAGTGCTTCATCAAGTGGGTCATCATCTTGTTCGTCATAGTTGAGATAGATAATAGCCAGCCTTGGAGTTTCTCTTTTGAATGAGACGCTGATCAATTCACCCCAATGAGATGCATGTGGGCGATGAAACGACCCCATTCATCTCCTCCAATCTGGGTTATGTTCCTTTACTTATTGACAGTGTCTCCAGTAATGATCTCATTGAAATCCAACCTCACATTGCAAGTGATGATCTGTGTAATAAAAACAAAAAACACACACACAATGCATAAGTGGAAATATCAACAAAATCAAAAGAACAAACAATCAGAAGGGTCATATAATTTGTTACCGCTACAGGAACAAAACACATCTAGAAGTAAATGTCGAACAAGGTGGTAGTTCCAAGGCTGGTTGCACACCTTGACTTGCACACTCGACACGGTGCTGGTTGTGCCATACTACACAAAAACACATTGAAAACTAAGTATATAATCGGACTATAAACATATTGAAAAGTAACATGTGTATAATTCTACACTATTAACATCTATATACACAAGTAAACAAAATCCACGGAGGTAGACATAAATAAACAAAATCTACTCAAAATGCTACACTAGGAGTTCATTATATTTATTCCTCTAGCATTCCGGACTAAACTACACTAATAAATCGGATTTTACGTCGGATTATGACTAACATTTGTACACGAAGCAATCCATGGAACCAAATTTCGATTCTACATCACAAAAAACAATCCATTATATGTATGTACTAAAATTTCTACACATATCAATCCTAAACAACTTATGGATGAACCCCACATATGGATTATGCATGAATAGAGGAGGTGTGAGTCCCGAGGAAGGAGATGCAGAGGACGGACAGGAGTGAACCTTGCTGGGCAGCGAAGGGGCGTGATGGGTGGCGACGGGGTAGCGACGGGGCGGTGGTGGCTAGTCGAGGGGGAGTTGAAATGAAAGGGTGGCGGCGACTAGGTCTTTTACTATGGCCTGGTAGTTGACTCAGGTGGGCCACTACTGGCGTGGGCCTAAACAGCAATGCCATAGCTAATAACAAGCTGAATAAAAAAAGACTAATTGAGTTTAATGAAAGAGTAAATATAATTATGTCTAGCGTAAACAAATTTGGGATGCCATCACTATTTATGTAGCTACGGCGTGCATGCAAACTCAACGTCGTTACTATGTTCTGAATGGTAGGTATGGGTGGGCCAAGAAATTTGTAACATGACAAAAAAACATGCCAGCACTAACCATTTATAGCTGGCATACCAATTTAGCCGATGCCAGCACTATATGAAAAAATAGTGTTGGCATTGTGTGAATATGGCACGCCACCTACAAGAGTTGTGGCTAGCCATTTCTCTACTAGTGCAGGCTCTTTACTAACATCGACCAAAGTAATCAAGAAAGCCATGTCCTCTAAAGGGTATCGTGGTTGTACATGTAAGATTGGGAACGGTCGAGAAATCTTAAATCTAATCTGTTTTAGAAAACACACACACACAACTTGCCTTGCTACAACACTTCTTTCTAAAGTAGTAACCTAGCACAACATTTCCCTCACGCACTAGTGGCACCCGATAGGGTTTTTAAAAAGTCTTTGATAAACACGTTTCTTTCGATCACTATGTGAATGCTCATTCGCCTTGCGTAGCAACTATGTTAGCAACCTATCTACTTACCACCCACACAACTCTAGCGAAAAGTAGAGTCATGGCAATCCAAGTATCAACAATGAACCTAACGAGGATAACTCACCAAGGTGGTCACCATGTCATCATGATTTCAATGTGAAAAAATAAAGTGCTATAATGAAATGCATAGAAATGGTTTCATTAGTCGGGCGAGGCCCACTTCGTCAGTCGGGCAAGGCCCGGTGCGGCATCGCTCAAGACAAGGCCCTCGCAAGAAACCTGGGCTCGCAAGGAAGATTAGCATCAAGACCCGCAAGGATAAGGCTCCCCAGGCCCCCCTCCTGAGGGGCGGAGATCTCTATGCAAGGCCCGACTTCAGGAGTCAAGGATGACGCAGGTAAGGACAGGCCAGCGCCAGGGCACCAGGCGGCACAGTTTCCTCTTCGATGCAAAGGGAGCACGGACATATGCAGGTTCCCAAAGCGCCGCCCGAAGGTTTCCATTCTGGTGGAACAAGACCATGACCGCCAGCCCCATACACCTGATGTCATCGCCGAGCCCACCACTGCATCACCATCAGCTAGTTTACAAGCGAAGACCGCCTTTGGACACGGCGCGGATGTACTCCCGTCCCTCTTCAAAATTGGCCGTTGTGGGATTCCTTCACGCCATTGTGATAAGGGAAGCGGACCCGGGCCGCCGCTATATGTAGTATCTAGGTCACACCGTAGAAGGGATCCCAGATCCGATCGAACATTTAGCCACTCTCCACAGCCAAACAGAGAGCCAAGAACACACCTTGAGCACCCTCACGAGGCTCAATCCCATCGTACTAGTTCATCACGAAAACCTCCACGAGAGGCAATCCACCAAAGCAAGAGTAGGGTATTACGCTTCGTAGCGGCCCAAACCTGGGTAAACCATCATGTTCATCTTCTTCCTTGTCATCAAATGAGTCCGGTGTTGTGTCCATCGAGTAGCGAGCTAGGTTGGGTGAATCCGCGGGGAAGCCTTTGCACACGCCCCTGTGTTCGAACCTTAAGGGTTTTGCAGAGCCCGAAATCTGACAACGGCATTCAGCGCACGAGCGGCTCGATGACGTATCCTCCTTCTTGATCCAGCAAGCAAGGGAGAATAACTAGATGGGATCATGACGAGCACGCCGGCGTGGTGGTGGCGCAGATTCCAGCAGAGCTTCACCAAGCACAACTAAAAAACAGATATGTAGAGGAACGGGGTAACAGGAGAGAGAGGGATGCCGCCGAGGCTTGGGATTTTTGTGTCCTACCCTCCCCCTATCCTATATTAGATATAGGAGGCAAGGGTAGGGTTAGGTCATAGACCTAGTCCCCTACTCCAAGGAGAGCCAGCAGCTAGGGTGGAGTCCTCCCTCCACAAGGAAGGGAGGAGTCCCCCTCCTCCAAGGCACCTCCGGGGTGCCTTGTCCCTTTAGGACTCTTGCCCCAAGCCCAATTTGCCTCTAGGGGCTGGTGCCCCTATCCAAGTGTGGCTAGGGCGCAACCTCTACAGCCCGTGTGGGCCCATGGGGAAGGTGGAAACCCTGATGGACCCTCGAAACCCTTTCGGCACCTCGATACACTACCGGTAATGCCTGAAACTTTTCCTATGGGAAAAATAGGACTTCCCATATATAAATCTATACCTTCGAACAATTTAGGAACTCCTTGTGACGTCAGGGATCTCATTAGGGTCTCCAAACAACATTCGGTCACCAACGTCCATATTCTAATACTACTCTAGCGTCAATCGAGCGTTAAGCATGCAGACCCTACGGATTCGAGAATCTTGTGGACATGACCAAGAAACCTCTCCGGTCAATAACTATTGGCGTTCTGGGATCAGGGCTATCTAGTGCTTCCTGGTTGTGGCCCAGCGTGTGTCCCACTCCAACATCCTAGGCCTAGCAGCAAGGCCCCCCAGTCAAGACCCTCACGAGGGCCCCGACCTAGTGAGGCATACAACACCAAGGCCCAGGCTGCCTCCCGAGGAGCGGAGTTTCCTATGTAGGCTCCCGGCCTCATGAGGCTATGATGAGGTGAGCCATGACGGTCAAGGCCAGGCAGGCGCCAACGGGCGTAGGGACGATAGTTTCCTCTTCGGTTCTAAGGGAGCAAGGGTAGGAGCGGGTTACCGAGGAAGGCCCCCAAAGCTTTCCCTTTTGGTGCAACAAGACCAAGAACAGGAGCTCGACAGGACGGATGTCACCACCGAGCCCACCTCTGCGTCATGCCCCAAAGCTTTGTAGGCGAAGACCACCTTTAGTCAGGATAAGTTGTACCTCTTGTCCCCTTTCAAATTTGGCCGTTGTGGGATCCCTTCCCTCCAGTGCGATAAGGGAAGATGACCAAGGCCGCTATAAATAGGGACGAGGTACCACGGTAGAAGGGGACCAACTGATTCATCCTCACCCCAGAGCCCTCGCAAGGTCGGTCATCAACTGTACTAGTTCATCCCCAACCTCCTCATGAGGCCAATCCACCAAAAACGGGAGTAGGTTTTACACCGTATGGTGGCCCGAACCTGGGTAAATCTCTGTGTTCATCTTCTTGCTCACTCGCACGCACCAGACGAGGCTTGACCATAGGGTGATGAGCTTGAGACTTTGAGTTGGTTGAGATCTTTGCACACACCCTAGAGTTCGAACCTTCTTGGGTCTACAAAGCCCCGATTCCGACATTTGGTGCCCAGGTATGGGGTGTAGTGATCCTTCCTCTAGTTCCTGTTCGTCTCTACTTCATCGCTCCCATGGCTGATGCCCGCTGAGTCCGCGACGTGCCCCGCGCTGCTCCGCCTCTCCTATAGTGAATGTTGCCACTGACTCAGCTGCTCTCAAGCAACAGGACTCGTTGCTCCCACCCTCCATGTGGAGCGATGGTCGCATCGCTACTCTGTCCCTCACTCCCGCCATGGCATCGTCCTCCAATGCTCGTCGCAGCCTGGCGAACGCGCACGCTATATATCTCATGGCACATGAGCTGCTGTGCTACTGCCCCGCTAATGACCGCTACGACGACTGGCTTGGTTACATCACCGAGCTCGTCAATGCTGCCAGCGAGGCCCCGGTGCCCTCCCACTCGCTTTGTCCCACGCCCTCCCAGGCGGGCGATGTGGCTCACGGCGTGCCTCCTCCACCTTTTATGCATGGTGTCAACCTTGAGCCCAAACACGAAGCACGCTCGCGTCACCAGCCACGTGAAGCGCCGACGCAAGCACGGGACAAAGCAAGTTGCTAGGTGGTGGTGCGGCAAAAAGGTGACACACGTGCGCTCCCCACACAACCGTGCCAGCATCAAGACCATGCCCACCAGAGGTGGCAACGTATGGACCCTAAGACCGAGATCCCCTTGCATGCGATGTGCCTGTGAGTGCAGCGGGTTGCCGCGCCTTCACCCCGGAGTTGCGACGTGTCGTCTGGTCCAGAAAGTTCAAGTTGTACATGCCTCCATGCTACGACAGCAGCCCCGACCCCATGGAGTTCCTCCAGCTCTACTCACTGAGCATTGAGGTCGCGAGCGGCAACAAGAAGGTCATGGTGAACTTGTTCCCCATGGCTCGTGTTCGTGGAGAAAAGGCCACATCGTGGGTGTGCAAAAAAGGCCGTGGGGCTCGCTCTCTAGGATGGTGTCCAGGCGGCAGCGCCTTCGAGTACCTCAACAAGCTTGAAGGAGAGCCCTGCGTAGCCGCACTCAAGGGTCTCAAGTGGCTCCTTGAATCGCACCCTGCAGATGGAACGCATGCCTGGAAAAGTGTGGGGACCCCGACTCATAAGTCGTGATCACCGAATGCACGTGTATAGTGATCCCAGAGATCAATGCTCACTGAACACACGGAAGCTGAATAACAAGAGTCTTATATCCACATTTAGCATCTTACACAAATAAAGACCATGAAGGTCTAGTCTTACATAGCTAGGGCCACATTGGCCAAACACTTAAACTTAACAAGAAGCGAAAATCTTGATCGAAAGTGTGAACCCATTGCCATCTGCCTTAGCCTACAAGCATTCTGACTCGGAAGCGTCCTAGTTCGCATGTTCGTCACCAATGAACTCTTCCACGTACTCCTGATCTTCCAAGCCTGGACAATTAAATAACCAGTGGCAAGCCAATGAGTACTTTGAATGTACTCGCAAGCAAACCAAGTCATGGAACTAGGTAATAATGATGCATGATATAGCACTAAGTAGGTAATTTTGCGGAAAGATAATTTCAAATGCAATGACATGATCAAGTAACTAGGGATGAATGCAACACAGTTGGTAGATATCCATATGAACAAGTTATAGATATCAACATAAACAGGGGTTGAACATCTCATGTTCATTCATCACATCAAGTCGTCTGACTTGTCTCAAGTGTCGCCTCTATATCAACCACACACACACGCCAAGTTTGTGAAAACATCGGACATAGTTTAAGCAGGACCTCCAGCTATCCATGACCGTGGACATGTCTATTCTAATATTTTTACACTCTGCAGAGGTTGCACACTTTACCCACAAGACTCGGGGAATTTCCGTGTCATCCACGACTCGCGGTATATTACATACCCGAGGTAACCACCCGAACAATACCTTTCCCATGGTGATACTAAACAAAGAGTCACTCGTTGGCGCCATCCCTCATGATATACATCACATGTATCACCCATGAGGGCATGCAACGGTGTGCCCGGTGCCTGTAAAGATAGCGCATGGCCTTCCACTTCCGGGATGACCCCGTCTCGAGAGTAACCACTTACCCTTGCCACTAGTAATGCGGGCTCCCTGCTAGCACTATCATAGTAATCAACAAAGCCCCATCCCACAAGGGGTATCGTGGCCGCATATGTAAGGTTGGGACGGTCAGCAAATCTTAAAACTCTCCGTTTTCGAAAACACATCCTCAACTTGTCCCAGCACACCACTTCTTTCACAAGTGGTCACCCAAATCATCATCATCTCCCTCGGGCATTAGTGGCACCCGACGAGGTTTTCGAAAAGTCTTTGAAATCATCTCTTTCCTTTCCATCACCATGCATAATCCGGAACCCACTTGCGCGATGCATGTGTCAATGGAAAAAGTATCGGAAGCAACCCACCGAAGTGGTCACTACTCCACATGATGAAGTATAACAAAAGTAAAGTTCTATATGACAAGCAATGAAAATGGTTTGTTAACATGGTCAAAGAGATGCTTGCCTCGCTCAACAAAGTCTTTGTGGTCTTCAAAGTCTTCGGGTCCAATTCCCTCGTCAATAGCGCAATCTATCATCGTGAATAATAGCCATAAAAATAAGCATCACACAAAAACAAAGCACACAAGCCACTACTAAAAATGCTACCCAACTTTGATAAATACTAAAAACTATACTAAAAATATTTTTTTAAGATTTTGTTATGAAAAAACATTTTAGAAACTATTTAACTGAGGCAAAAGATTCCAAAAATGGGTTTTAAAATAAAACAGTATATAAAAGATTTTCAAATTTTTCTACAAAAGGCACTATCAAATTCTATGGAATACTCTAAGATTTTAGCTGGAAAAATATTGGTCATTGCAGAAACATTGAGCCATGTGTTTTTTCCAAAATCCCACAAAAAGAAAAAGGAAAAGGGGCACGGGACCCTGGGCCAGAGCCAGCCTGTAACTAGGCCGGCCCAGAGGCCAACCAGCCCATGCAAACCAACATGCGCGCGTGCATTCAAACCTGACGGCTGGGGCCCGAAGGCCAGCGACAGAGAGGGAAGGAGAAGGGAGGCGAGGATGACAGGCGGGTCGTGCCTATCATCTCCAACCTCGCGCTAAGGATGCCGGCAAGCTTACGAGCGACGATGCAGGGCACGGCGACGCAAGCTGGAGGTGGGAACGGACTCAACGTTGAGACGTCGTTCCCCTGGAGGTGGAGGGAAGGCCGGGGATGCACAGGTTCGCCGGCGACAAGGAGGCACGGCAGAGCCGCTTCGGGTGGAGGTCGCCGGGGTTGATTCTTGTAGTAAAATGATCGGGGAGGTAGGGGGAGCGATGCAAGCGCTCTTTGTGGTCTCAATGGAGGAGGAAGGGAGGCCGAAGCGGGCCGGTAGCCTGAGATCGACGAAGCCCCGACGCGGCGGTGCCGCGGTGATCCCGAGCACTAGTGCTCCGGGCGGTCACTAGGGTGGCTCAGGGGGGTGATTGGAAGTTGAAGGGGCCAGAGGAGGAGAGAGGGGGCTCTAGGCCCTTTTTATAGTTGGGACGCGAGTCCGCCGAGGAACTGTGCACTGGCGAGGATGTGGCCAAGGCCAGAGGGAGAGTGAGATCGCGGGTCTGCTCGGGGGTGAACCTGGGGTTGGTCAACGACAAGCAGGAGCAAGAGAGAGAGAGAGAGGAGTGCACGCGTATGAGCCTGCTCACTAGCCAAGCCGGGCGGCGCTCGACACGCGCGGGAGGAGGGAGAAGGTGGGAGAGAGAGGAGGGGGCCGACACGGTGGCGTGGCACGGACGCCGAGGGGGCCAAGTGGCACGAGGGGGAGGCCCGAGGCCACCAGAGGCATGCAGTTGGAAACGGCTACAGTGCCGGTCGGCATTGTAGCATGCTCTAGAGCGTGCGTTTGCCATGCCACAGCATGCCAACAACGTTTTGTGCGCGGCCAAAGTTGTCTAGGTGAATCTAGGGGCATCTAGGTGAAGAGAAAATGCATTCGATGCCCTAGGAGAAGAATAGAGTAAGAGGGGAGGGGAGATAGAGCTCCTGCCAGCACTGTCCAGAGGTGAAAATGGGGATTTTACCCCACCCATTATTGGGCTGAGGCTACACAAGTTTTACTGGGAGTAGCTGGTAACCCACAGAGGTGGTGGTAAGAATATGAGGGAAAGGGGAAGGGTAGAAGTGGTGATAACAAATACTTTACAAATTCACCAGAAGGTGTTTGATGGACGTTTGGGCAAGATGAATTCACCCACATACTGATGAGGATATCCCTGGTTCACCTCATTTGTCATCTTCTCCTCATGATAAATCTCAGCTGTCAAATGAAGCTTCTACAAAGAAGACCTATTTGGGTTCCATGACAAGGAGCCGTGCCAAACAAATAGAACAAGAGGTGAATGCGCTCCTAACTGATCATAATTCAACTATGCATGAGAACTTTATACTACCTAAATGTTGTGTGCTGATTGTACTCAGGTACAATGCTGAGGACAACCTACAACTTTCAGCACATGAGGAAACAAGTTTTGAAGCCCATAGAACAAGTTTGAACAGAACAAGCTTCAACTCTGATGCAAACCATGTTTTGGTGACAAGGGCAACTAATTACATCCCATGGAAGAATAGCAAACCATTCCAACAATCTATTGTTGCATGCCCAGTTCCAGAATTCGTCCCAGAACTTGCTGCACCTTGCTGCACAAATATGTGAGTATCCAGCACGTGTGGGAGTACAAATTGGACAGCATTTGAAGTCTACTTTTAGGAAAATCAAACAGCACAACATTTGGAGTCGTGAGTCAAAGGATATGAGAGTTCCAATGCAAGCTGTCCAGAGCATTAATTGCTGCGCGAGGATCCATGTAGTTGCTCCCTTGACCAGCTGGTTACCACGAATTTGAGCCACTCTTTTGGATTGGTTTCACACCCACACTAGGAGGGTTGTTCCTAGTATAAATACCCCTTACGCCACTTCAGCCACAACTCTTTGGCAATTTGATTTCAGCATAGGTTAGCTAAGTGCAACCAGAATCTTGTTTGAGAGTTCACTTCCTCTTTAGCTCTTGTAATCTTGCCTTATGAGAGGGTAAACTCACTTTTTGATTTTACATCAGCAGCCGTTGAGGCGGCGTCCAGTTCGTGCTTCCAACTTCGTGCATGGTTGCGTGGATTGGAATCCTAAGAGTGTGGTTGGGCGAATACTTGTTGCTGGTTGTTGCACGTGCAGTAGCTAGTTTCGGTCTTGTCAGGTTGCACTAGTTATCCATTACCCAACATCGTTGTTGGCTGGGATCGAGGGCTTCCTTCGTACCCTTCAGGTGGTGTTGATTCACATCATAGAGTAGGTCCTCCATGAAGATCGGGCAACCCCGTATCACATACTGTGATATTTAACAAGACCAAATGGTGGGTAAAAATTAGATGGATCACTAGATTAGAGCTCAAACGAGCAAAGTTGTCAATGGCAACTTTTTGAACCCTAGAAACTAATGGAATCTATTACCCTTGATGCACCACTTAGTGTAGCATCCTTATTTGGTGATTAGGACATGTCCACAAAGTTTGGGGTCAAGGGGAGAATCTTCACAATATAAACTTGCTCAAATTTGAATCTGGACTGGGAGGGGTTTGGAATAATTTGATGAACCAAATCATCTCTGCATGAGATGAAACTTTGCAAGATCATCACCTATGGTAGTGTTGACTTGCTAGAATTTCCCTAGAATTTATTGAGAATATTTCTTACAGAAATATTTCAAAAGATTGATTTGGACAAAAAGGGTTTTGAGGGGTTTTACCCATGAATTTGGACATGACCATGTGTTGAAACTCATATATATGGAAAATATATGTTCACTGAGTTTCCCTAAATTTTCTCAAATATTTTGAAAGCATTTAAATAATTTTTCCCTATAAAAAACCATTTCCGGTCTTAAGAAAAAGCCTTTAAATAATATACATAAATAATCTTTAAAATTTAAATTTGGTGGTTTTGGGAAGTCCTATTTATAGTAGGTTTGAAATAAAGCCTTTGGGGAGAAAGAATCCACCCAATTTGAGCACTTGCAGTGCAATCCCCAATTCAGGGGGTTTTGAAGACCTAATTTGAATAGATCATTTTTGGCCAATTTTTTTTTATAAAAATAGTTTGGGCACTATTCACATGACATGATCATTGGGCCAGAAGTTTGGGTCAGGTAGGATGAATATGAAGAGGGATATAATCTATGAGTGCCATACGCAAACAACCAAACAAGAAATAAGCAACAATTCAAACAAGCACAAGCACTGAAAAAGTTTTAATTGGCTCCAAGTTTTATAAATCCAAGCATAAAAGGGATACAAACATAGGGTGTGACAGACTTACCCCCATTACAAGAATCTCGTAGTTGAGATTCCTAGGCTAAGCGCTAAAAAGAGAAGGGAACTCAGATCTAAGATAGTCCTCACGCTCCCAGGTTGCTTCAGCTTCAGAGTGGTTGCTCCATTGGACCTTGAAGTACTTGATGGTGCGGCTTCGAGTGCAATGCTCTACCTCATCCAGAATGCGAACTGGCCTCTCACGATAAGTGAGGTCTGGCTTAAGATCGATGGCTTCAAGATCAATGTCCTTGTATAGGTCGGGGCGGTTGGGAACTTGGAGACACTTTCGGACTTGTGACACGTGAAATACGTTGTGCACATCCACTAGCTCGGAAGGTAGCTCTATTTGGTAGGCAACTTCTCCGCTCGTAGCGGTGATCTTGAAGGGGGCGATGTATCTTGGTGCAAGCTTCCCTTTGACATGGAAATGCTTGGTTCCCTTGAGAGGCGTGACTCGGAGGTAGACATGGTCACCGACATAGAAGCTCACTTGTCGGCGGTGGGAGTCGGCGCAGCTCTTCTGTCTTGACTTGGCGGTCTCAAGGCGCTCTTGGACGAGTTAAACTTGCTCTTTTTCTTCGCAGAGGATGTCTGGTCCAAAAATTAATCCTTCCCCCATTTCTGACTAGTTGAGGGGAGTGCGACACTTGCACCCATACAACACCTCAAAGGGTGCCATCTGAAGACTCGACTGGTAGCTGCTGTTGTAGGAGAACTCAGCAAACGGTAGGCAATCTTCCCACTTGGCTCCATATGCTAAGACACAGGCGCAGAGCATATCTTCGAGTATCTGATTTACTCATTCTGTTTGTCCGCCGGTCTAGGGGTGAAAAGTAGTGCTGAAGGAGAGCTTGGTGCCATGGCACCTTGAAACATCTTCCAGAACCTCGAGGTGAACTGTGTGCCTCGGTCTGACACAATATCCTTAGGAACTCCCTTAAGGCTCATGATATGCTTGATGTAGAGGCTGGCTAGCTTGTTTTCGTCATAGGTGGTCTTAACGGGAATGAAATGGGCTACCTTAGTTAGATGGTCGATAATGACCCAAATAGAATCATGTCCCTTGCTTGACCTTGGTAATGCGGTGATGAAATCCATCCCGACTTTGTCCCACTTCCATTCAGGCACATTCAGAGGTTGCAATAGCCTAGCGGGTCGCTGGTGCTCAGCTTTGACTCTCTGGCATATGTCACACTTAGCGACAAATGTGCCTATTTCCCGTTTCATGCCATGCCACCAATATCTTGCCTTGATGTCTTGATACATCTTGGTTCCTCCAGGATGGATGGAGCATGGAGTGTCATGAGCTTCTTGCAAGATCAACTTCTTGAGCTCCTCTTTGTTGGGTACGCAGATGCGATTCATCCACTGAGAATCCTGGGGCCTTGCCTGCCTTGATCTTCCTCTTGATGCCTTCAATGCTCTCGTGTCCCTTCTGAGCTTCTTTGATATCATCCATCAAGGTAGCCTTTGCTTCGAGGATGGCGAGGAATCCAGGTGCAACTAGTTCCAAGCCGAAGCTTTCAAGCTCTTCATATAGGGCGGGTAGTCTTTCCTTAATCATGGCATTCAACGAACAAGCCTTTCTGCTTAAGGCGTCTCCTACCACATTGGCCTTTCCAGGATGGTATTGAACGATGAGGTCATAATCCCTCATCAACTCCAACAATCTTCGATGCCTCATTTTCAATTCCCTTTGAGTGAAAATGTACTTCAAACTCTTGTGGTCTATGTATATCTCATATCGCTTTCCCAAAAGGTAATGTCGCCATGTTTTCAAGGCATGAACCACGGCTGCCTACTCAAGATCATGAGCAGCGTAGTTCTCTTCACGAGGACGTAGCTGTTTGGATAGATATGCTATGACTTTTCCTTCTTGCATCAGAACACCTCCAAGCCGGGTTCTCGATGCATCACAATATATCACAAACTCCTTGTGAATATTGGGGGTGGCCAAAACTGGGGCTGTGGTCAATCTCTTCTTGAGCTCCTGGAAGCTTTCCTCGCATTTAGCTGTCCATTCGAACTTCTTGTCCTTCTTCAAAAGCTGGGTGGGTCGGGCAATGCTCGAGAACCCTTCCACGAACTTGCGGTAATATCCCGCGAGTCTGAGGAAGCTCCTGACTTCCTTCACGGTGGTTGGGGTTTGCCATTCCATCACGGCTTCAATCTTGGCAGGATCCACTAATAATCCTTCTGCAGTCAACACATGACCCAAGAATCCAACTTCATGCAGCCAGAATTCGCACTTGCTGAACTTGGCATAAAACTGGTGCTCTCGAAGCTTATCTAGAAGCAATCTCAAGTGTTGCTCATGCTCTTCTTCTGACTTGGAGAAGACGAGTATGTCATCTATAAAGATGACAACGAACTTGTCCAAGTACTCCATGAAGACTTTATTCATGAGGTACATGAAGTAGGCAGGGGCATTAGTTAAACCAAATGACATGACCGTGTATTCATACAGGCCATACCGGGTTACAAATGCCGTCTTCGGAATGTCTCGAGGTCTGATCTTCAGCTGGTAGTACCCAGACCTGAGGTTGATCGTGGAAAACACCTTGGCTCCATTCAACTGATCAAATAGGTCTTCAATATTGGGGAGTGGGTACCTGATCTTTATTGTGACTTCATTGAGAGAACGATAATCGACATAGAGTCTGATAGTCCCATCTATTTTTGACACAAATAGAACAGGTGATCCCCAAGGAGAGGCGCTAGGGCAAATGAATCCTTTTCTGAGCTGCTCCGCCAATTGCTTCTTCAATTCAGCCAATTCTTTGGATCCCATCCTGTAGGCGTTCTTATAGATGGGCCTTGATCCGGGCATAAGCTGAATGATGAACTCAATGTCATGGTCAGGAGGCATTTCGGGCAGCTCCTCAGGAAACACATCTGGGTATTCACCTACCACTGGCACCTGATCCAGCTCAATTGCCGATAGACAGTTAGCGTGAGGGCTTGAGTGGAGCCAGGGTTGGGGACATACATGACTTCCACCCCTTGACTATTGGTCATGGTAACAATCCTCTTGGCACAGTCTAACAAGCCTTGTTGCTTGGTCAACCAATTCATGCCAAGGATGACGTCCAAGCCTGGTGAATCCAAAACTATAAGGTCCGCTAGGAAGTCTACCCCATTGATGTTAATCTTCAATCCCTTACATCCTATCCCAGACTTCATAACTAATCCCAGGGGTGTAGGTGTCATGCCACTTTCTTATGCAAACTTTTGGGTGACAAAAGAATGCGAAGCTCCACAATCAAACAGTACTACTGCTGGGGTTGAGTTGATGAGGAACATACCCAGTATGACGTGCGGGTCTTCCTGGGCTTCCTCTGCGGTGACTTGATTCACACGACCATTACCATTGTTGGGCTGGTTGCGGGGAGCTGGGTTCCTTGGTGGTGGTCCACGACCTTGACCTTGAGCTGGTGCATTGGGCGTGGGGCATTTGGCTTCCTGTTGGGGCATAGCTTAGAGATGTGTCCAGACTGACCGCATCCAAAACAAGTGACTTGCCCAGGGTTGTTGTTGTAGTTCCTGCCACCGTTGTTGTTATTGGGTTTGTTGTAAGCTGGCCTGGGATTGGCATACTGCTGAGGCTGGTAGCTCGAGCGAGGCACAGGAGGTCTAGCCTGTTGTGGCTGATAGGTTGGCTTGACTGCGTCTGGCTGCCATGGGCGAGGCTACTGATTGCTGGAGCTACCCTTTCTGATTGTCTTGCGCTTGCGAGTGTCGTCTATGGCACGACGCTTGTCTTCAAGCATGAGGGCCTTCTTTACTAGGTCGAAGAAGGTACGACAGTCACAGATGATGAGCTGATACTACAGGGTTTATTGAAGTCCTTCCAGGAAGCGTTCCTTCTTGGCAGCCTCCGTGTTGACATCTTCAGGTGCATACCTTGACAGCAGGTTGAACTTCTGCAGGTAATCCTTGACATAGCCACTTCCTTGCTAAAACACTTGGAATTCTCTCTTCTTGATAGCCATGATCCTAGAAGGAATATGGGCAGTGCGGAATCCTTCCTTGAAGTCATTCCAAGTGATCACACGCTCACCTTGCATGACCTTGAATCCATCCCACCAAGCTCGGGCAGTACCTCCATGGCAGTGAGAGGCATAAAGCACCTTCTCACGGTCCTGATTGCAATTAACCAGTGCAAGGAGGTCCTCGATGGTGTGGATCGTGTTGTCAGCATCCAAAGGTTCAGCAGTCTCGGTGAAGGTTGGGGGCAAATTCCTTAGGAACTCAGACAGAGTGGAGCGGCCATTGTCGTTCCTGCGTTGCTGCTGGTTGTTCACAAGGGCCTGAGCCATCTACTGAATAGCAGCATTGTTGGCTTGGCGACCCTCCCGAAGAACTTGGAGAAACTGAGCTATGGTCATGTTCTTCGGTGGAGGTGGTGATGGGGGAATGTCACCTTGTGGCTGCTCCTGGTGTCCTCCAGCGTGAGCATCCCCACCAGCTCCCTGTTGCTGGCTTGAGTTGTCGGCTTCAGGGTTGGCGAAGGAGCTATTGTGGGTAGCAGTCACCATCCTGTTTGGAGTAGCCAAGTCAAACAACTAGGATAGACGAGAGGAAAAGCAAGAATGGAAAAGTGCGCCTAAGGGGGTTGGTCGAGTGCAAGTGTGTTGAAGCAAAGGTCAAAGGACCAACACATACTTTAAGATGAGATAGACGAGGGACTCGCTTACATGTTTCCTAAGGAAAAAAGAGCGACATTCATCAGAACACAAACAATAAAACAATCAACAAGCACACATGCTTTCATATGACCCATTACACGGACTCGACTTCGCATGAGGGGTACATGACTAATCCTACCCTAGGGGTTCTCGGACTCAGGTGGTGGAGTGCTTGGTCTCGTAATCATGCTCCTCTGGGTCTTCCTCCTGTTCATCATCTGAATGGGCATCATTCCTGGTTGAAGGGGTCGGGGAACAAGGAGGTCCATCCCGACGATGCTTTGCTGGCGGGTCAGTGAAGAGCTCATTGTACTCCTTCGCACTCATGCGATGATGATGTGTGGGTGCATCTCTAGATGGGGGTACTCCTCCTCGATAAGCAACAGATGGTCATCCCTTGGGGGCTCCATCCTTCTTGATCTTGTCTGGCTTCGTCTTGGCTTGCCGAAGTAGCTCTCGGGTGTGGTGAAGTTCCTTGCGGAGCTTCATGGACTCCTTAATCAAGTGGCGAACCAGACTAACGGCAGAGAGGATGAAGTAGGTCCGGAACTTGAGTTGTGTGCCATCCTCGTGGGTTGGAACCAGTGTCCTAATCTTGCCAAGATCATCCTTTCTGAAGGGAAGGTAGCAAGTAGCCGGCTCATCAGCCATCTTTGGAATGATGTCTCGCAGGTGCAGAAGTGCTTTGCATGCGGCTGACTCGACTGCAAGTATCATGGTTTCTATCTGTGGTCCTTCAAAGAACCAACTGGTTGAGGAGTCGTTTGCCTTCACGACCACATCCACGTGGTACACCTTCGTGACGGCATCGACCCAGTGCTCGTGGTAGAGGAAAATGGGTGGTTGGAGAAACTGGCACTTTTCCAGGCTATCCCCAAGGAGTAAGGGAAAGCCGGATGTCAGGAAGGCTTCGCGTACGACAACCATCTACAAAGGTTTGAAGGGAGGAGAGTCAGCAAAGTGTTGTGTGAAGAATAGAAGAGGTAAATAGTACAGAATTCCTAGGTATAGGTGCTAGGTGTAGTTTTTGAAAATAGTTTTATCCTAACTAACGTCCATGCTAACTAAGGGCTTCCTATAGTCAGGATGGCTCTGACACCATCTTTGTGGGGACCCCGACTCATAAGTTGTGATCACCGAATGCACGTGTACAGTGATCCCAGAGATCAATGCTCACTGAATACATAGAAGGTCAATAACAAGAGTCTTACATCCACATTTAGCGTCTTACAGAAATATAGACCATGAAGGTCTAGTCTTACATAGCTAGGGCCACATTCGCCAAACACTTAAATTTAACAAGCAACAGAAATCTTGATCGAAAGTGTGAACCTATTGCCAACTGCCTTAACCCACACGCATTCTGACTGGGAAGCGTCCTAGTTCACATGTTCATCACTAACAAACTCTTCCACGTACTCTTGATCTTCCAAGCCTGGCCAATTAAATAACCAGTGGCGAGCCAATGAGTACTTTGAATGTGATTGCAAGCAACCCAAGTCATGGAACAAGGTAATAATGATGCACGATATAGCACTAAGTAGGTAATTTTGTTGAAAGCTAATTTTGAATGAAATGACATGATCAAGTAACTAGGTATGCATGCATCATAGTTGGCATATATCCATATGAACAAGTTACAGATGTCATCATAAGCAGGGGTTGAACATCTCATGTTCATTCATGACATGAAGTCATATGACTTGTCTTAAGTGTCGCCTCTGTGTCAACCACACACACACGCCAAGTGAAAGCATCTGAAGCAGTTTAAGAAGGACCACCAACTGTCCATGACCGCGGACACGTCTAGTCGAATAGTTTTACACTCTACAGAGGTTGCACACTTTATCCACAAGACTCGGGGAACTTCCATGTCATCCATGACTCGCGGTATATTACATACCCGAGGTAAGCACCCGAACAATGCCTTTCCCATGTCGATACTAAACAATGAGTCCACTCATTGGTGCCATCCCTCATGATATACACCACACGTATCATCCATGAGGGCACGCAACAGTGTGCCCGGTGCCTGTAAAGACAGCGCATGACCATCCACTTCCGGGACGACCTCGTCTCGAGAGTGACCACTTGACCCTCGCCACTAGTAATGCGGGCCCCCTGCTAGCACCATCCATGGTAATCAACAACGCACCATCGCATAAGGGGTATCGTGGTCGCACATGTAAGGTTGGGACGATCAACAAATCTTAAAACTCTCTGATTTTGAAAACACAACCTCAACTTGTCCCGGCACACCACTTCTTTCACAAGTGGTCACCCAACTCATCATTATCTCCCTCGGGAATTAGTGGCACCCGACGGGGTTTTTGAAAAGTATTTGACATAGTCTCTTTCCTTTCCATCACCATGGATAATCCCGAACCCACTTGCGTAGCATCTACTAGCATCCAATCTACACGGACTTGCATAACCCTCATAAGGTGGTAGGGTCATGCACGATGCAAGTGTCATTGGCAAAAGTATCGGAAGAAACCCACCAAAGTGGTCATTACTCCACATGATCAACTATAGCAAAAGTAAAGTGCTATAAGACATGCAATGAAAATGGTTTCTTAAGATGGTCAAAGGGCTGCTTGCCTGGCTCAACAAAGTCTTTGGGGTCCTCAAAGTGTTCGGTTCCAATTCCCTCATCAATAGCGCAATCTATCGTCGTGAATAATAGCGATAAAAATAAGCATCACACAAAAACAGAGCACAGAAGCCACTATTAAAAATGATATCCTACTCTTAGAAATACAAAAAACTATACTAAAAATATATTTTTAAGATTTTGCTATGAAAAAACATTTTTGAAACTATTTAACTAAGGCAAAAGATGCCAAAAATGGGTTTTAAAATAAAATAGTATATAAAAGATTTTCAAATTTTTCTACAAAAGGCACTATTAACTTCTATGGAATACTCTAAGATTTTAAGAGGAAAAATATTGGGCGTTGGATAAACATTGAGCCCTATGGGATTTTTGCAAAATCCCACAAAAAGAAAAAGGAAAAAGGGGCACGGGACCCTGGGCCAAAGCCAGACTACAACTGGGCCGGCCCAGAGGCCAACCAGCCCAGGCGAACCAACACGCGCGCGCATTCAGACCTGACGGCTGGGGCCCGAAGGCCAGCGACAGAGAGGGGAGGAGAAGGGAGGATAGGATGACATGCATGCCCCGACTGTCATCTCCATCCTCGTGACATGGAGGCCGACGAGCTTACCGACAATGATGCAAGGCACAGAGAGGCTAGCTAGAGGTCGGAACAGACTCAGCGTCGATTTGCCATTCCCCTGGAGGTGGAGGGAAGGCCGGGGACACAGAGGTTCACCGGAGATGAGGAGGCACGGCGGAGCCGTTTCGGCTAGAGGTCGCCGGTGTTGATTCTTGTAGCCAAATGATCAGGGAGGAAGGGGAAGTGATGCAAGGGCTCTCTGGGGTCTCAATAGAGGAGGAAGGGATGCCGAAGCGGGCCAATAGCCCGAGATCGATGAAGCCCCGACGGAGCGGTGCCTCGGTCACTAGGGTGGCTCAGAGGGATGATTGGAAGTGGAAGGGGCTAGAGGAGGAGAGAGGGGTCTCGGGGCCCTTTTTATAGCCGGGACACGAGTCCAACGAGGAACCGTGCGCTGGCGAGGATGTGGCCAAGGCCAGAGGGAGAGAGAGCTCGCGGGGCTGCTCGGGGTGTACCTGGGGTTGGTCCACAACGAGCGGGAGCAAGAGAGAGAGAGAGAGAGGAGTGCACGCGTGTGAGCTTGCTCACTGGCCGATCCGGGCAGCGCTCGGCATGCACGGGAGGAGGGAGAAGGAGGGGGAGAGAGGAGGGGGCGGAGATGGTGGCATGGCACGGACATCGAGGGGGGCAAGTGGCACGAGGCGGAGGCCTGAGGCCGCCGAAGCCATGCAGTGGGAAACGGCTAGCATGCTCCAGAGCGTGCATTTGGCATGCCACGACATGCCAACGTCATTTTGTGCGCGGCCAAAGTTGTCTAGGGGAATCTAGGGGCATCTAGGTTCAGAGAAAATGAATTGGATGCCCCTGGAGAAGAATAGAGTAAGAGGGAAGGGGAGAGAGAGCTCCTGCCAGGTCTGTCAAGAGGAGAAAATGGGGGTTTTACCCCACCCATTATTGGGCTGAGGCCACATAGGTTTTACTGGGAGTAGCTGGTAACCGAGAGAGGTTGTGGTAAGAATTTGAGGGTAAGTGTAAGGGTAGAAGCGGTGAAAACAAATACTTTACCAATTCACTACAAGGTGTTTGATGGATGTTTGGGCAAGATGAATTCACCCACTTACTATGATATTTAACTGGACCAAATGGTGGGTAAATATGAGATGGATCACCAGGTTAGAGCTCAAATGAGCAAAGTTGTCAATGGCAACTTTGTGAACCCTAGAAACTAACAGAATTAGGTTCCTGTAGATCTGGTTATGCTAAGCTACTACCCTTGATGCACCACTTAGTGTAGGATCCTTATTTGGTGATTAGGACATGTCCATAAAGTTTCCAGTTAAGGGGACAAACTTCACAATGCAAACTTGCTCAAATTTGAATCTGGATAGGGAGGGGTTTGGAATAATTTGATGAACCAAAACATCTTGGATTAAGATAAAACTTTTCAAGATCATCACCTACGGTAGTGTTGACTTGCTGGAATTTTCCTGGAATTTATTGAGAATATTTCTTACAGAAAGCTTGATTTGGACAGAAAGGGTTTTGAGGTGTTTTAACTATGAATTTGAACATGACCATGTGTTGAAACTCATATATATGGAAAATATATGTCCAGTGAGTTTCCCTAATTTTTCTCAAATATTTTGAAAGTATTTAAAAAAAATCCCTATAGAAATCCATTTCTGGTCTGAAGAAAAATACTTTAAATAAAATATAAAAATAATCTTTAAAATTAATATTTGTTGGTTTTGGGAAGTCATATGTATAGTAGGTTTGAAATAAAGCCTTTGGGGAGAAAGAATCCACCCAATTTGAGGACTTGGAGTGTAATCCCCAATTCAGGGGGTTTTGAAGACCTAATTTGAAAAATTCATTTTTGGCCAAAACAAAATTTGATAAAAATTGTTTTGGGGACTATTCACATGACATGATCATTCGGTAAGAGGTTTGGGTCATGGAGGATGAATCTGAAGAGGGATAGAATCTATGAGTGCCATACACAAACAACCAAACAAGCAACAAGTAACAATTCAAACAAGCACAAGCATTGAAAAAGTTTTAATTGGCTCCAAATTTAATAAATCGAAGCATAACAAGGGATACAAACACAGGGTGTGACACGAAGCCTAAGCTCGATGAAGGGGAAGGCATCGCGCTCCGTAGCCTCGTTCTCCTCGGCAGCAGCGAGGGCCTTCTCCCTTGCCTCCAGCTGGGTCATCATCTCGGATATGAGCCCGGCGTGGGCCTCTACCACCTCCTCCTTTAGCTTGGCTAGAACCTTGCTTTCACTGGCTTGGTCAGTAGCCATTTGGGACAGGCAGAGTCGCAATCGGCGAGCTTCGCCTCATGGGCCTTGAGGTCCTCCTCACGCTCGTGGAGCCGTTGTGCGTGCGCGGTTTGCTCGTCCTGAAGGGCCTTTAGGCTGGCCTCTTCCTTACCGAAGCGCTTCGCGGTATACGCTGCTTGAGAAAGTGCCACGTCTCGGTCTGCCTTGGCCTTACCAGCCTCCTTCATGCTCTCCGGGGTGGCAGCTTCGGCCCGGCCCCGGCGTCTTGGTGGCCGCCTCGGCCTGGAGCCTCCCAGAAATAAGCCCTAGGCGCTCCCTCGCGAGGCACCCATGGGCGTCTTGGAGGTTGGCCTGGATCTGTCTGAGCACGGTGTATGCCTCATCCAAGGCCCTGGGCCTGATCAGAGGACCACGGCTCGTGAGCACGAGAGCCTGACTAGGAGGTGGCGGCACATCGGTGGGCGTTGTGACCAGTGGCATTGGTGTGGCAAACTTAGGGTGCCAGAGGCTCCAGATTCCCTTCAGGCACGAGGGCGAGCAACTTCATAGACTGTTGGCCCACTGGGGTTGGCTCCTCCTGAGGAAGTGTGCATGTGCCCTCAGGGGCGGACACCACACGAAGCAGGCTGGAGGACGCCCCCTCCGCCGGCATAGGGGTTGCCAGGACCGCGGCAGGGAGTGCTGCCCCGTGAGCTTCCGTGTCCCCGGCGCCCGGTCTCCCAAGCGACGTCGGCAGGGCGCCAGGGATTGGCGTCACACTAGTGTGCCCGGGTGC
Organism: Hordeum marinum; assembly: GCA_022496015.1. Classification (NCBI taxonomy): domain Eukaryota; kingdom Viridiplantae; phylum Streptophyta; class Magnoliopsida; order Poales; family Poaceae; genus Hordeum; species Hordeum marinum. Next base: position 208,635,845 of record CM039674.1, on the reverse strand, counting down.
GGTGTTGCCGGGACACCCGGGGGATGTGATGGGCTGGCGGGATGCTCCTTCGTGCCTACCGCGAACGCGGTCAGAGGCTGCCAGCGCCTTTCGGACAGGGAGCTCCTTCGGCCGCACGCTCGCATTCTTCCTCTTCGTCATGTCGTTGACCCTGGCCATCGAGAGGGGGAAGGGTCGTGAGCACGTGCATCGTCTATAAATCGATCAAAGGCAAGGTAGGTTAGTTACTCCTCATATGCAATCCACTTCCGCCTCTTCTCCGCCTCGGCGAAGGCTGTAACGCCCCCACTCTTCTTTGGTGTGGTCTTGGTTGCGCCTAGGAGGAGAGCGGGGTGCTCTCCAGTGAGACCTGGCGTGGCACTACCGCCTGGAGAAGTCAGGAGGTCGCCCTGAGAGGCCGCGCCCACTCGCCCTAGCGACGGCCGCCTCGCCTCCCAGCTGTGGCTCGGATGGGGACATGACCAGCGCCTCAGCCGCGTTGCTAGGGCATCTAGAGTCCTTCATACGTCTCCAACGTATCTACAATTTTTGATTGTGCCATGCTAATATATTATCTATTTTTTATGTTTTATATGCATTAATAAGCTATTTTATATTATTTTTAGGACTAACCTATTAACCTCGTGCCTAGTGCCAGTTTCTGTTTTTCCTTGTTTTTGAGTATTGCAGAAAAGGAATATCAAACGGAGTCCAAACGGAATAAATTTCTACGATGATTTTTCTTGGACCAAAAGGAACCTATGAGACTTGGAAAATAGGCCAGAAGAGCCACGGGTGGTCCACAAACCACCCAGGCGCGGCCTCAAGGGGGGGGCGCCCCTGGCTTGTGGGCCCCCCATAGTTCCTCCAACTCTACTTCTTGGCTTATAAATTCAGAAATATTCCCCTGATACCAAATAGAGCCACGATAATGCTTTTCTGCCGCCAGAACCCTCTGTTACCGAGAGATCCAATCTTGGAGCCTTTTCCGGTAATCTACCGGAGGGGGATTCGATCACGAAGGGCATCAACATCAACTCCATTGCCCTTCCAGTGATGCGTGAGTAGTTCACCACAGACCTACGTGTCCATATCTAGTAGCAAGATGGCTTCTTCTCTCTCTATGTTCTTCAATACCATGTTCTCCATGATCTTCATGGGGATCTATCCGATATAATACTCTTTTGCGGTGTGTTTGTCGAGATCTAATGAATTGTGGGTTTATGATCGGTTATCTATGAATATATTTGAATATTCTCAGAATTATTATATTATATGTGTTATTTCATATCTTTTCAAGTCTCTTCGAGTTATTGGTTTGATTTGGCCAACTATATTGGTAATTCTTGCAATGGGAGAAGTGCTTAGTTTTGGGTTCAATCTTGCGGTGTCCTCACCCAGTAACATAGTAGGGGTAGCGAGGCACATATTTGTATTGTTGCCATCAAGGATAAAAATATGGGGTTTTCATCATATTTCTTGAGTTTATCCCTCTACATCATGTCATCTAAATTAATGTGTTACTCTGTTCTTCATGAACTTAATACTCTAGATGCACGCAGGAGTCGGTTGATGTATGGAGTAATAGTAGTAGATGCATAATCATTTTGGTCTACTTGACACAGACGTGATGCCTATATGCATAATCATGGCCTTGGATATCGTCATAACTCTGCGCTTTTCAATTAATTGCTCGACGGTAATTTGTTCACCCATCGTATTATTTCCTTCAAGAGAGAAGCCTCTAGTGAAACCTATGGCCCCCAGGTCTATTTTCCATATTATATTTTCATATATACAAACCAAAAAAACCAAAAAATACCTTGATGCAATTTTATTTAATTTTACTTCTTGCAATCTTTCATATCTATCTCTATCAGATCTCATCCTTGCAAGTAACCGTGAAGGGATTGACAACCCCTTTATAGTGTTGGGTGCAAGTGTTTGATTGTTTGTGTACGTGCATAAATTGGAGCCGTGCTTGTTCCTCCTACTGGATTGATACCATGGTTCTGAACAACTGAGGAAAATATTTATCTATTTTGCTACATCACCCTTTCCTCTTCAAGGGAAAACCAACGCAAGCTAAAGAAGTAGCAAGAAGGATTTCTGCTGATGTTGTCGGAGAGGATACACATCAAGCCTACTAAGTACCCATCGCAAACTCATCTCTTGCATTTACATTATTTGCCTTTTGCCTCTCGTTTTCCTATCCCCCACTTCATAATTTTTTCCTTTTTATTCGCCCTCTTTTTAGTTTGCCTTTTTGCTTGCTTGCTATATTTTCTTGTGTTGCCATGTGCCTTCTATTTGCTTGCATCTTCGCTTGCTAAAAAGCTATTGATATGGATCCTCATCCACTTGCTAATCTTTTCAAAAGGCCAAATTATGATGAACCAATTGCTAGTGAGTTGAGTGCACTTGATTATCTCTATGAAGTTTTGTTTGAAAATCATGAATCTAATTTTTTTGATGAAGTGTTGAAACAAGAAATTAATAAGGTGATTCATGATAGTTCCTTGAATGAAAAGCATGATTGACATGTTGTTAGTATGAATTCTCTAAATATCCATGATGCTAATGATATGCAAAACCACAAGCTTGGGGATGTTATGCTTGATGAAGATGCTATTTTGTTCCCCAAGTTTTAGTGATGACACGCATGCTATATTGTAATGATAACCACAAAACTTTTCATAAGTATACTAATTTCAATTTGGTTATGACAATCAAGTGTCACATGATAGTTATTTTGTTGACTTTTCTCTCACTACCATGAATGAAAATGAGTTTGCTTATGTGAAGAGTGATAAATTCTCTATGCTTGTAGATCATGAAAAATGCTTTATGTGATGGTTATATTGTGAGATTCCTTCATGAGGCTACTAAAAATTATTATGAGGGAGGAACATATGCTTTTAGGAATTGCAATAATATCAAGTTTCCTCCCTACGTTTTGAAAGTTTTGAAGTTATGCTTGCTTTGCCATCCTATGCTAGTTGATTCTTGCTCCCATAGATTGTTTGCTTATAAAATCCCTATGCATAGGAAGTAGATTAGGCTTAAGTTTTTTTGTCACGTGTCTTATGATGATCTCTTTGTGCCTTAACTCTTGTATTTTATGTGAGCATCATTGTTATCCTAAGCCTATCTTGATGGCTATAAAGAAAAAGCTTGTCGGGAGGCAACCCAATGAGTAAAATTTATTTTTATTGTTTCCTTTCTGTTTTTGAGTGTTGCACACATTATTACCTCTGTAGTATTTGTGCTTTGGTATTTTAATTAGTGTGTGAGCCAAGTACGACCTTTGGGATGGTCTATGGTGATTGTTGATTTGATCTTGCTGAAAAACAGAAAATTTTGCGCCCAGTCAAGGAATTTTATAAATTTACTAGAGCGGTGAATGAGTCTGAAATTTTTACACTAGATTGATATAAAAATTTCCCAGCTTGTCCTAGATTTTCAGAATTTTAGAGTTACAGAAGTATTCAAAGTTTACAGATTGCTACAGACTGTTCTGTTTTTGACAAATTATGTTTTTTTCCTGTTGTTTACATATTTTGATGTATCTATGGGTTGTATTGGGGAGTATGAACCATGGAGAAGTTGGAACATAGTAGATATTACACCAATAAAAGTAAAGAATGAGTTCACAACAGTGCCTAACATGGTGATTTATTTTTGTTATACTAACGGATCTCACGAGTTTTCTGTTGAGTTTTGTGTTGTGAAGTTTTCAAGTTTTGGGTAAAGATTTGATGGACTATGGAATAAGGAGTGGAAAAATCCTAAGATTGGGTATGCCCAAGGCACCCTAAGGAACAATCAAGGATACCAAAGAGCTTAAGCTTGGCGATGCCCCAGAAGGCATCCCCTCTTTCGTCTTCAATCCATCGGTAAATTTACTTGAGGCTATATTTTTATTCACCACATGATATGTGTTTTGCTTGGAGCGTCTTGTATGGCATGAGTCCTTGATTTTTAGTTTGCCACAATCATCCTTGCTGCACACATCTTTTGAGAGAGACACGCATGAATCGCGAATTTATTAAATACTCTATGTGGTTCACTTATATATTTTGAGCTAGGAAATTTTGCTCTAGTGCTTCACTTATATCTTTTGAGCTAGGCAATTTTGCTCTAGTGCTTCACTTATATCTTTCTAGAGCACAATGGTGTTTTATTTTATGGAAATAATTGAACTCTCGTACTTCACTTATTTTATTTTGAGAGTCTTTAAACAACATGGTAATTGGTTTAGGTTATGAATTTATTCCTAATATAATTGGCATCCAAGAGGGATATAATAAAAACTTTCTTATAAAGTGCATTGAATACTATGATAAGTTGGATTCCTTGCATAAAGTTTTGTGATATAAAGATGGTGATATTTGAGTCATGCTAGTGAGTAATTGTGAATTGGTACAAATACGTGTGTTAAAGCTTTGTGATTCCCGTAGCGTGCACGTATGGTGAATCGTTATGTAACAAAGTCGGAGCATGATTTTTTTATTGATTGTCATCCTTTGTGTGTGGGTCGGGAGCGCGAGATGGTTAACTCCTACCAACCTCTCCTCTAGGAGCATGTGTCTAATACATTTCTTCGATAACTAAAGACTTTTGCAATAAGTATGTGAGTTCTTTATGACTTATGTGAATCCATGGATTATACGCACTCTCACCCTTCCACCTTTGCTAGCCTCTCTAGTACCGCGCAACTTTCTCCGGTGCATTAAACCCACCATATACCCTATAACGCCCAAGATGCGTGCCTATCCTTATTTAGGTATGGGGCCTCGACAGGGATAGAGGCGCATCTAGTCATTTTACAAGTACAGAATCATCGAATACATGTATGAAGAGAGGAGTATATGAGTTCGCTTACACTCGCCACAGGCTAAATTACAATCCACACAGTTTATTCAAACATCATTCAAAAGACAGATCTGTCTATGGATGAAAACAAACGAGAAAAGAAGCAATGAAACTGTCTTGCTAGCCCCGAAGGAGACGACCAAGGCCTCTCTACTCGTCTAGATATGTGACGTACATTCTGCCACTTTCCTTGCCATACTCCCACTGGAGCTGCGTCACATCATCTAGCACGGTCTCATCTACACCTGCACCTGTATTTGTTGGAGTAATCTGTGAGCCACGGGGACTCAACAATCTTGCAACCGGCTACCGAGACTATTCATGCTTATTGGGTTGGATGGGGGTAGTGTTCCGATTGCAGCAGCACCTAGCATTGTATGGTGGCTAACTTATGTGAACATGAATGTAAATATGGTGGGCTACGTAAGATGATCGATTTCTACCATGATTACCAAGTGATCCTAAACACCTACTTACATCAAACATAACCCCACCATGTTCTCTGTCGGTTCATGTTCATGAGCAGAGACGATCACGGTTACTCACAAAGTTGGTGTATTTTATTGGAGCTTACTTCAAGTTAACTATAACCGGGTGTTAAAAAAATATCCAAGTTGCCACATAACCGTGGGCATGGCTTTCCGAAAGATTTAACCCTGCAGGGGTGTTCCAACTAATCCATCATAAATTAACCACACTCCGCGGGAATAACCTCGACCACGGATCTCGTGATCATCCTAGGCAATTCCAAAGGAAAACCGACTCCTCGAGATAGCCCGAATAAGATCAGAGTTCCTCATGCAAGCCATTTGAAAAAGGTAAAACAAGTCCAGCAAGACCGCTCGGCAGGCCAGATCCCAATAGGAGCCGCGCGTATCTCTGTCTCAGGACACTACCAGATGGGTTGAGCTACAGGGAAAACTAATCCTCAATTTTCCTCAAGGCAGCCCTACAGGCAGCCCGTTTTGGACCAACACTCATGAGGAGCACTTGCCCGGGTTGTTGATTAGTTATCCATGGGGTAGCTAAGCAAATAGTACCAATGTTGGGTCTTTCTAGACAAGTTTTAATCTCAACCAAATAATCAAGGTGGTCCCCAATGTTGGTCCAACCCCGAGCATCTTAGGAGCGCAAAATATGTAAACATAACACCGGTAACAAGTAACTATGGCGGTAAAAGTGGAACAAAACACCAAGCAAAAGGCCAAGCCTTCCATCATACCAAGATATATATGTGCATGAAATTAAATAGCAGTTAATATTGTGATATCTCCAGATATCCATGTTATCACATGGAAACAACCTGTACCTGCATCTAAGAACGCTATAAGAGGGGTTGAGCAGCGGTAACTTAGCTAAACAAAGTTTGCTAGGATGTGGAGGGGTTAGAGGCTATCATGGCAATGTAGGAGGCTTGACATTCAAGTGGTAGTTAACGCATATGTAACGATAAGAGCGAGACATCTAGCAAAGCAAAAATAGTGTCGGGATCCGAGTATGATCATCTTGCCTTTTGGTTCTTCAGAGGGACAAAGAGCGGGGTCCACGTAGTGGTACTCTCCTGGATCCTCGTACTCAGGTTCAACACTCAGATCTACCCAAGAGAAACCACAACAATAAACAACCAACCAAGGTGCAATGCACAAACAAGATGATGCATGATTCATTTGAAGTATTTAGCATGTCAATCCTAAGTATTTTTCTCATGCAATAGTTAAGTTATTTACAATTCTGTAGGTAACCTCATGTTAAGTTGTTTGAATATGCATGATCTTGAAAAATATGGATGCTTCATGCAAAATAGATGTAAATGCATATGTAGAACGTAGGAAAGGGAGTAACAGATCTCTCGCTACACTCACAGCAAGGTACGAAGACAAAATACAAGATAAGGAACGCCATGGGCTATTCCTTGGTATTCCAAGGTAGCCACCAGTTAGGAAATGAAAAAAAACCACAATATAACAAAAGATCAAGCAAAACAATGGAGCATAGTTCCCACAAGTCACAAAACACCAACACACACAATCAGTCCCAAAACAACAACATAGCAACTTCCACAACAATTATCTAGAGCTACATGATGTTTCCAACCTAAAACAAAGCATGCACATAAATTACATAACTTGCTGATCAAATCATCCAACTACACAAACTGGAAAGGAAGCACATATCAATAAGCATGAAGCTCACAAATGGCATGATAAAACAGATTCTAGGGACTTAGTGAAAATCAAAGTTTTCTAGAATCTGAGTTAAGCTGGTAGCAAGTTGATGGCAGTAAATAATGGTGCTAGAGACCACCTCATGGCAAGAAAATTAACAGGATTGTAGAGTACAACCTCTACTACAAAACACTAGCACTGAGCTTGAGCTAAAACACAACATATCACTTGGTAGCATCCACTTAACATGGCATAAAATTGTTAACAGATTCTCAGACGTAGAAATATTCAGCATGTTGAAAACAACAACTTTTTAATAGCCATTTTGGAGCAAGGTTCCCACTCATCTGCAAGATTCTCATGTTAAAAGCAAATACCATGGCATAATACTCATAAAACACTACCACTTCCATGTTGACACAATTATCATAGCAAGCATAGATTAATTCTAACTAAAATGACAAAATGGCATATTGTGACAAAATGACATTTTATCACACTTGCTCAAATGACCAAACCAGTTGCACCAATGGATTCATTGGGAAATTTTACCCCAATTTCATATATCACACTCATATATTGAAGTAGGTAAAAAATGCCCACAACCTCAAGTTCTAAATCACTTCACAATCATCATCTGCTCATAAGTCAAAACTTGCCATATATGCTCATAACAAAAATTGTTCACGTACAGATATAGTAAATTACTAGAAATGGAATAATCTATTTAAACCACAATAAAAACAATAAAACAAAATAATAAAATAAAAGGTAGGAGGGGTCCCACCTGGCACAACACCAGGGCCCCTCTATGTGGATGACAAGTGGGCCATGGACCCACTGTCATACACTCACACAATACACACACAAGCACACAGACACACACATGGGATCTGCCCAACCACAATAGATCCTACCACTTACTCACACATGTTGGGACACACACAAACCTGCACACTCACACGAGATCCTATGTGGCCATACCAGATCTGGCCCAACACACGTACACATTCAGGAAAAAATGAAAACAAAAAGGGGCATGGGGGGGTCAAACCCGTGACCTCCTGCTACTGATACAGGCGAGCGACCACTACGCTACGAGTGCTTAACTAAGCAAAGGGGAAGCGCTGCCCTTTTAGGCAGTCCCCTGTGCCCGCTCTGCTCCACCGGCGACCGAAACAGAGGAGGACGCGGCGGGGGTTGCGGACCCAACGGGGAGTCCATCCCTGCGGCTAGACGACCAGGCGCTACGGCAGAGGGGCGCTCGAGCTCGAGCTGGTGCTCGGCTCGAGGCCATGGCGATGCGGGCAAAGGCGAGGCACGACCGGAGAGGAGGCGGCGCAAAGGCGAACCACCGCGTGCGCAGGGCATGCACACGCGCAAGCTAGGCTACGGGGACGCGCTACGACGTAGACGCATCTGTAACCACAAACAGCAGAGCATCGGGAGCGCGTGCATGACAAAACTACGGTGACAGCTACGGCGGCCTAGAGATTAAGGAGAGGGGATGGATCAAGCGCGGGGAGTACCTCTCCTACCTACGACATGAAGATGGGGCCACAAACACTACAGGTTGATGACAACGAGGCGAGGAACAGCGGCGAGCTCCTGGTCCAAGCGGGGGGAAGAAGGCGTCGAGCTGCTTGGCCTTGGATTCCCTCCTGGACGTCGAGGAAGAGCAGAAGCACGAGGTGAGTCCTCCCCGTGCACCAGGTCGTCGAAGACGCGGTGAGGAAGGCTAGGTACGGGCACAAGCAAAGCTCTGTTGGTGCACCACGGTCATGACATCGCCGAAGCTTGGGGAGAAGCTTACCTGCGGTGGTGGGGGACGGAGAAGGGAGGAAAGGGGAGAAGGATCTCTAGGGTTACGCACCGATAGGTTTTAAAGGGGGATTGGACCCTAACGACGTCTTGACGTCCGTGCCACGGCGACACTCTCTCTCACACGCTCTCTAAAACTGACGGAAGGCAGCAACGGGAGCAGGTCGCCGTCCCGCTAAGAGGGCCGAGGCCGCTCGGGGGGTTAGCTGGGCCACGCGCGGGGGGGTGGGGGTAGTGGCCTAGCGTTCTGCTCATAGTCACCAGGAAAACGAAAGGGGTGTCACATCCCTAGCTTTAGCATGCACTAGGAACCATGCTTGTGATTGCATCATGTTTAATTTCTTTTAAAACTTGAAATGGGGATGATCAAAACCCTAACACAATTTGAATCCAAATAGGTTCAACAAAAATACTTTTCAATGATCCAAACTGGCTCTGGAAAATGTTCAACTTCTCTAGAATAATGTGGTAACATAAACCAAGGGTGGTGCATATTTTACAAATGTCATTTTGGCTGTTGAATTAAATCAATTATCATTAAGATTAGGGCTTTTAAATGCTACAAATAATTTTATAGATCCAATAAATTTGAAACTTGGCCAGGGCCTTTGGAATATTTCCTTTAGTGCCCAGAAAAAGTTTCATGTTTTAAAATATTTTATTGCCTAAAATAAAACAAATGGAATAACAGAATATAGAAAAAAAGGAACAAAATTAAAAAAAGGAGGCCCAGGAGGAGCTGCCCAGCGGCCTAGCTGCCAGTTACCCCCAACCTCCTGCCAGGAGGATTGGGGCGTGTGGCTGGGGCGCGCCGGCACGCGCCAGCCACCTCCTGGCTGGCTGCTTGCCTCTAGATGCCAGAGAGAGCACCAGTGCGACCCCCTATACATGCCCTTGTTCCTGTCTCTCTCCCTGTCGCTCTCTCTCTCCCCTCTCCTCTGCTCTCTCTCCCGTCGTCGGACTGAAGGCGCCGTCGATTCGCTGCCCCTGGTGCCTCCCTGAGCCCGTCGAGCCGTCGTCCGATGCGCAGTGAGCTTCTCCGTCCAGCTCCCCCTCTTTTCCTTGCTGTCTAGCCGCCTTAGCTGCCATTTCCCCATAGCGTCATGGCCACTGCGGCCAGAGCATACGTCGTGCTCATTTGAGCACTCCGGTGTGCTCGTAGGAACCCGTAGATGCTTCCCAACCACCGGCTCCCCCTCCCGCAGCCCGTAGCATCGTGGCTGTCCTTGCCTGAGCTCCGGCCACCGCCTTTGGTGTCACAACCGCCGCTTCCGGCATCCCCCGCGGCCCTAGCTAGCCTTCCCGGGTGCGTGCGAGCGAGGGTTGTGCCCCAGTGGCCTCAGCCCACCCGGAGACCCTCTGGAGCAGGATTCCGGCGAGCTTCTCCCATTGGTTTGGTTGTCGCTAGCCAAACTCCGACGGGGCCGACGTGGCAGCCGTTAGTGCTAACCCCACGGCTAATTAACCCCCGCGATCACTGAAAGTGGGCCCCGGAAGCGGGTAAAACCCTAGTCAGCGCGAGATTTGACCCTGCTTGTCATTGATCAGTGGGTCCCGCTAGTCAGTTTGACCTGGACCGGTCATTTGACCAGGCTGACGTCACATTGACCTCAGGCTGACGCAATAATGCATTTTTGTATTTAAATTAATTCCAGAAAATACAAACAATTTAGAAAATTCATATAAATTAATCTATAAATCAGATGAAAATAATTTATATACGAAAATGGATCAGAAAAATCCAATGAATCCATTTGTAAAGTTTTCATGCATGTTAGAGCAAACTAAATTGGTGAACTTGGGACATTTTAGTTCAAATACATTTTGGAACTCCATATATGAAGTTGAATTTGAACCTTGAGTTCAAACCTACTTCATTTAAATTTGTTATTAGATGCATTAGGTCAAACACATCATATTGCCATGTCATATTCATGCAGCATATTGTTGCATTTGATGTGTATTGACTTGTTCCCCCTTTGATGGTTGTTCTTCGTGTTAGGCACTGTTCCGAAGGATACAGTCGAGTATCCATCTGAGGAGCAGTAACGTGTGATCGTCTTATCAGGCAAGCAACCCCCTTGAACATATCTGATACAATCTCACTCTCTCACTCTTGCTCTCACTTATTGCATTAGGACAAAATGTTTCAACTTTTACATGTTCTAATAGTTGAACCCATTTCTCTGCATGGCCTGTCATTGTCAAAGTAAATAGCTGAACCATGCAACCTAGCATACCTGGTAGATGCTCGAGCCATGTTGTGTCTTTAAACTGCTATGCTTAGAGTTGATTCAGGTCTGATTCATCTGGGTGATGAACTGGAGTGAACTGAATTTGTTCGATTGATGAGAGTTAAGTTGTGAACCCGATTTGGTAAAGGTAGCGATGAGAGGCCGTGTAGGAGTACATGGTGGGTTGTCTCATTGGGACCGTCCTTAAGAACTGAGTCCTGTATATGTTCTCGAAGACTAGCTACTACCGCACATTGGGATCCTTAATTGACTCTCTCGACTTATTAATCGACTTGATCTCTGTCCAGGAGTTGCAACTAGTTTCTGGTGTTTGTAGGATATGCTAGTAGTCTACCGAGTGGCACCCCATACAGATGGGCTTGGGACAGACTAGGCATTGTGGCCTAGTGTACCAAGCATAGTACCATCCGTCGAGGTGGGTTGGGAACCCTGTACACATCATTTGGGGCTGTTGAGGAAACTTCGGCCGCACTTCCGTGCGGGTTCAGTCTCAAATAGGCAATAAACCTAGACTAGAGTCTTGTCTGGTTAGTCAGGTCATGGCCGACTCCCTCGCTGGGCTTCCGCTTGAAGGTTGTCGAGGTGCCTTTTGACGAGCACATGGCGGTAAGTGGCGGGAGCATGTGTGACGAAGTACACCACTGCAGGGTAATCAATGTATTTGAATAGCCGCGTCCACGGATATGGACTACTTGGATACTTATATGGTTCATAGACAATTTAAAGGGTTACTCATAAAAGCTTCAAGACAAGTGTGAGTACCGTGGATGGCACTCCCGTAGGAAGACGGGAGTGCATCCATGGTGGTGTATTGTTGTGATGTTAGTGGACTCGTGTACGCTTCACAAAACTTTTCAAAGTTATGAAAGTCATAGTACAGGATAGCCACCGAGTCAAAGCTGGCTTGCTGCATTGAACCCCAAACCTCCTTGTTGATACCGATGCATATGTAGTTAGTTCTGATGTAAGTCTTGCTGAGTACTTAGTACTCACTATTGCTTAATTATGTTTTTGCAGAGGAGACTCCAGTCTCGCTAGTGGTTTCTGCAATAAGATCGATGTTGTCTATTTAGCTTGGGAATCCCAATCAGAGGTTTGGTTCCTATGGAGGGCCTTGTAGATAGATAGGCTTCCTCAGCCTTCTTCTTTTCTAGATGTCTGTACCCAGACATGTTAAGCTTCCGCTTGTTGTTTTTATGATTTGTGTGTTGGGTCTTGTGACCCCTGTTTGTAATATCACACTATGTTGGTTCTTATGAGCCTCCTAAATAAATGTTGTGTTGTTGTATGGTTATGTTGTGATGCCATAGTTGTATCTATGCATATCGGGCATGTCGTGCGTACGTGTGACGTGCAACGATATGTATGGCATTCGACACCTAGTTGTGTGCCTTTAGTAGTACTATTTACATGGAACTACCACTTTGTGCTTCCACCAACCCTTGGTAGCTTGCTACCGCTTCGGACACATTGATTGTCCGGCATGTATCCTTCTTTCCTGTTGTTTCTGTCCCTTCGGGGAAATGTCTCGTAGTGTAATGGAGTCCCTGTAGCCTGCTACGACTCATCTACATGAAGTAATGAATTTATGTCCCACGGTGTAATGGAGTCCTTGTAGCTTGCTATGACTCATCTACACACGCTAGAGGCCGACACCTGCATTGTTGGGTTACGTATGCCTGTTCCTATACAGATGTGCCACTTGGGTTCTATGACTAGTCATGTCGACCCGGGTTCTTGACATTTGAATGCTAGCGATATATTACATATGTGAGCCAAAAGATGCAAATTGTCTCGGCCCAGGTAAGGTGGGAGCCGTGGAGTTAACCGCGTGTGAGGCCATAAAGTGATGGGATGTGTTACATGTTGGATTCTTATGGCTTAGGATCGGGGTCCCGATAGCGTTGGTATTAGAGCTGACTGACTATAGGATTGCCATGCCAAACTGGTCGATGTTGAGTCTACCAATTCTTTAGTTATATAAGGGAGTTGATTGTGGAAAGGAGTGTAAGGCTCTTTTTAATCCTTTCTCCATGTTATTCTGACTCTGAGTCACCCTCTCCTTTCCTACGGGGATTAAGAACTAGGCTTCTTACCTATCTACCAGGATCTCGTGTTACTATTTCATAGACTTATAGGAATGGTTGATTTGAGTTGCAATCCAGTCCTCGAGTGTTATCTGTGTAGCTTGGTAGCTCAATTAGAATCTTGAGATTGTTATGTTAGGTGGCTTGGCACCTAAATCTTTTGCGGGATATCTCATTTATGAGCATTCGCAACCATTATGTTGTCCAATTTTCCCTAGGATTTCTTTGAAGAGCAATGCTTTTGCATTCCCTCCAATCTATCTGGTATGCCGCCATGTCTAATCCTAGTTTCTCATCATCGGGATATTCCGCAGTACCCAATCTGCCATTGATTGCAAGAAGGGCCAGAGAAGTGGAACCAGAGATGCTAAAGTTCTGCCGGATTCACCTTCGTTGGCACAGTTCATGTTAGACATTGAGAAAGATAAGCGTGAGTCAAATCACTTACTGGCACGTATTCAGGAAAATATCACATGTCAATGTGCTGGAACAGTGACCATCCGTGATTTGGAGTAGAACACAAAGGAGTTTGTGGGCGTTGATGCTTAGATTGCTTCCTCCCTTGGTCGTGTTTTGGTTCAGCGGTATCATGGGATGAAGCGGCTCGGACCAACATTACTCATACGCTTACGAGAGACCGGTTCCATCAACTGACGTGTAACTTCGTTGCACAAAGATGGCTGGCGGGTGCTTGTTTGTCCTACTTTAGTTGGATCGGATTCGGCAAAGGCAGTCCTTGAGAAGCTTGAAAAGCAATTTATGTATCACCCTTGTGGTTTTTCCGTAGGTAAGAATTGTTCTTGCTAGATACCCGTAGTAGCCACGTAAAACTTGCAACAACAATTAGAGGACGTCTAACTTGTTTTTGTAGGGTATGTTGTGATGTGATATGGCCAATTACATGATGAGATATATGTGATGTATAAGATGATCATGTATTGTATAGAATATCACAACTTGCATGTCAATGAGTACGGCAACCGATAGGAGCCATAAGGTTGTCTGTAATTATTGTATGACCTGCGTGTCAATCATTAAGCGCTATGTAATGCTTTACTTTATCGCTAAGCAGTAGGAATAGTAGTAGAAGCATGGTGGGCGCGCCAACCCTGATGGCGACACATTCATGGAGATCAAGATGATGGAGATCATGGTGTCATGCCGCTGACGATGGAGATCATGCCGGTGCTTTATAGATGGAGATCATAAGCACAAGTTCATGGCCATATCATGTCACTTATGATTTGCATGTGATGTTAATACTTTCATGCACCCTTTTTTGCTTAGGACGACGGTAGCATTATAAGGTGATCCCTCACTTAAATTTCAAGATCAATTGTGTTCTCCACGAGTATGCACCGTTGCGAAAGTTCGTCGTGTCAAGACACCACATGATGATTAGGTGTGATAGACTCTACGTTCACATACAACGGGTGCAATCTAGTGTTGCACGTGCAGAACACTCGGGTTAAACTTGACGAGCCTAGCATGTACAGTCATGGCCTCGGAACACAAGAGATCTAAAGGTCGAAAAGGAGTCATATAGTAGATATGATCTACATGATGATGTTCACCATTGAAACCACCTCAACTCACGTGATGATAGGACTTGAGTTGGTTAATTTGGATCACGTATCACTCGAATGACCAGAGGAATGTCAATTTGGGTGGGCGTTATTAGTAATATGATTAATTGAACTCATTGTCATGAACATAGTCAGTAGTGTCTTTGCAAATTATGTTGTAGATTACTAGATCATGATGTAGCTCCCTTGAATTTTTATATGTTCCTAGAGAAATAGAGTTGAAAGATGATGGTAGCAATATTGCGGACTGGGTCCATGATTGGAGGATTGTCCTCATTGTTGTACAGAAGGATTATATCCTTAATGCATTGCTCGGTGCGCCACCCCCTCTAGCGTCATCTGTAGATGTTGTGAACAACTGACAAGCACGTTCCAATGACTACTTTATAGTTCAGTGCGTCATGCATTACGGCTTAGAATTGACACTCCAAAACATTTTGAATGTCACGGAAAATATGAGATGTTCTAAGACCTGAAATTGGGATCTCAGTCTCGTGCCCGTGTTGTGAGATCTGAGATCTCTAGCAAGATTCTTTGCCTGCAAGATGAAGGAGAATAGCTCAATCGTTGAGCATGTGCTCAGATTGTCTGGTTGCTACAATCGCTTGAATCGAGTGGGAATTGATCTTCCAGATAAGATAGTGATTGATATAGTTCTCTAAGCCACTGTCACTAAGCTACATAACTTTGTGATGAACTATAATTATGCCAGGGATGGAAATGATGATCTCTGAGCTATTCACGATGTTTGACACCGTGAAGGTAGATATCAAGAAGGAGCATCAAGTGTTGATGGTTAGTAAAACCACTAGTTTCAAAAAGGGAAAGGGTACGGAGGGAAACTTCATGGATGGCAAGTCAGTTGCTGCTCTAGTGAAGCAACCCAAAGTTGAACCAAAACCCGAGACTAAGTGCTTCTATTATGAGGAGAGCGGTCCTGGAGCGGAACAACCCTAGATACTTGGTAGTTAAGAAGGTTGGCAACGTCGACAGAAGTATATTTGATATACGTGTTATTGATGTGTACCTTGCTAGTACTCCTAGTAGCACCTGGGTATTGGATACCGGTTCGATTGTTAAATGTTAGTAGCTCGAAATAAAAGCTACGGAATAAACGAATACTAGCTAAGGGTGAGGTGATGATGTGTGTTGGAAATGTCTCCCAGTTTGACGTGATCAACATCGCACGCTCTGTCTACCTTTGGGATTAGTGACGAACCTAAATAAATGCTATTTGGTGTTTGCGTTAAGCGTGAACATGATTAGATCACTTTTATTGCAATATGGTTATTCATTTAAGTTAGAGAATAATGGTTATTCCGTTTACATGAATAATACCTTCAATGGTCATGCACCCAATGAGAATGGTTTGTTAAATCTTGATCATAGTAATACACATGTTCATAACGTAGATGCCAAAGGATACAAATTAAACAATGATAATACCACATACTTGTGGCACTGCCGCTAAATGTCATATTCATGTAAAGCGCATGAAGAAACTCCATGCTGAGGGATCTTTGGACTCATTCGGTTTTGAATCGGTTGAGACATGTGGACCATGCCTCATGGGCAAGATGACTAAAGATCCCGTTTTTGGTATGATGGAGCGGGCTAGTAACTTATTGGAAATAATACATGTTGATGTATGCGGTCCAATGAGTGTTGTAGCGTGCAGTGGATATAATTATTTTCTTACCTTCACTGATGATTTGAGTATATATGAGTATATTTACTTAATGAAACACAAGTCTGAAATGCTTGAAACGTTTAAACAAATTGAGAGTGAAGTTTAAGATCATCGTGACAAGAAGATAAAAATGTCTATGATATGATCGTGGAGTTGAATACTTGATTTATGAGTTTGGCATACAACTTAACACAATGTGAAAGTTCTTTCAAAACTCACGCCACCTAGAACACCATAGTGTGATGGTGTGTCCGAACATCGTAGTCGTGCTCTATTGGATATGGTGCGTATTATGATGTCTCTTATCATTTTGCCACTATCGTTTTGGGGTTACGCATTAGAGACAACTACATTCACTTTAAACAGGGCACCATCTAAATTTGTTGAGATGACACTATATGAATTATGGTTTGATAGAAACCTAAACTGTCATTTCTTAATATTTGGGGCTGCGACCCTTATGTGAAAAAGGTTTTCACCTAATGTGCTCGAACCCAAAGTGAACAAATGCATCTTCATAGAATACCCTAAGAACAGTTGGGTATACCTTCTATCTCAGATCCTAGTGCAAAGTGTTTGTTGCTAAAAACAGGTCCTTTCACGAGAAAGAGTTTCTCTCGAAAGAATTCAGTGGGTGGAGGATAGAACTTAATGAGGTTGTTGAACCTTTGTTTCAACCAGAGAGTAGCACAGCACAAAAAGATGTTTCTGTGGAGCCTACGTCAGTTGAAGAGGAAGTTAATGATTATGATTATGAAGCTTCGGATCAAGTTACTATCGAACCTCTTAGGTTGACAAGGATACGTACTTCTCCTGAGTTGTACGATGATCATGTCTTGGAAATCATGTTGTTAGACAATGATGAGCCTACGAACTATGAAGAAGCGATGGTAGGCCCGGATTCCAAATAATGGCTAGGAGCCATGAAATCTGAGAAAGGACGGATGTATGAAAACCAAGTGTGGACTTTTGTAGACTTTCCCGTTGGACGATAGGTCATTGAGTACAAATGGACCTTCAAGATGAAGACAAACGCTGATGGGAATGTCACCATTTATAAAGCTCGACTTGTCGCAAAGAAGTTTCCGCCAAGTTCAAGGAGTTGACTACAAAGAGACTATCTCACCCGTAGCAATGCTAAAGTTTGTTTGAATTATGTTAGCAGGTGATGCATTTTTCAATTATGAAATCTGGCTGATGGATGTCAAAACATCGTTTCCTTAAAGGTTTCCTTGAGGAAAGGTTGTATGTGATACAACCAGACGGTTTTGTTAGTCCTAAGGATGTTAAAAGGTGTGCAAGCTCCAGTGATCCTTCTATGGGCTGGAGCAAGCATCTCGAAGTTGGAATATACGTTTTTTTGATGAGGTGATCAAAGTTTTGAGTCAATATAAAGTTTATGAGAAATGTGTATTTACAATAAGTGAGTGGGAGCACTATAGAGTTTCTGATAAGCATATCTAGATGGCATATTTTTGATCGGAAATGACGTAGAATTTCTGGAAAGCATAAAGGGTTGTTTGAAAAGGAGTTTTTCAAAGGAAAACCTGGAATGAAGCTACTTAATGTTTGGGCATGGAGATTTATAAGAGATAGATCAAGATGCCTGATAAGATTTTTCAATGAGTAAATACCTTGAAAAGATTTTGAAAGAGTTCAAAATGGATCAGTCAAAGAAAGAGTTCTTGTCGGATTTGTAAGGTGTGAAGTTGAGTAAGACTCAAAGCTCGACCACGGCAGAAGAAAGAGAAAGGACGAAGGTTGTCCCCTATGCCTTAGCCATAAGCTCTATATAGTATGCCATGTTGTGTACCGCACCTGGTGAGTGCCTTACCATGAATCTCTCAAGGGGTACAAGAGTGATTGAGGAGTGAATCACTTGACAGCAGTCAAGATTATCCTTAGTAACTAAAGGACTAAGGAAATATTTTTCGATTATGGAGGTGATAAAGAGTTCGTTGTAAAGGGTTACGTCAATGCAAGCTTTAACACCAATCCAGATGACTCTCGGTAGCAATTCGGATACGTATAGTGGAGCAGCGATTTAGAATAGTTCCAAGTGGAGAGTGGTAGCAGTGTCTATAGTATGACATAGAGACTTGCAAAGTACGCACGGATCTGAATGTCGCACACCCGTTGACTAAAGACCTCTCTCACATGCAAAGCATGATCTAACCCTAGTGCTCATTGGGTGTTAGATTCATAACAATGTAAATCACATGGTGATGTGAACTAGATTATTGACTCTAGTGCAAGTGGGAGACTATTGGAAATATGCCCTAGAAGCAATAATAAATTAGTTATTATTATATTTCGTTGTTCATGATAATCATTTATTATCCAGGCTATAATTGTATTGATTGGAAACTAAATACATGTGTGGGTATATAAACAACACTGTGTCCCTAGTATGCCTCTAGTAGACTAGCTCGTTGATCAAAGATGGTTAAGGTTTCCTAGCCATGAACATGAGGTGTTATTTGATAATGGGATCACATCATTAGGAGAATGATGTGATGGAAAAGACCCAAACTATAAACGTAGCATATGATCGGGTCAGTTTATTGCTATATTTTCTACATGTCAAGTATTTGTTCCTATGACCATGAGATCATGCAACTCGCTGACTTCGAAGGATTACCTTGTGTGTATCAAACATCATGACGTAACTGGGTGACTATAAAGGAGCTCTACAGGTATCTTCGAGGCTGTCTGTTGGGTTGGCATAGATCAAGACTCGGATTTGTTACTCCGTGTGACGGAGAGATATCTTGGGGCCCACTCGATAATACAACATCACAACAAGCCTTGCAAGCAAAGTGACTAATGTGTTAGCCACAGGATCTTGTATTACGGAATGAGTAAAGAGACTTGCCAGTAACAAGATTGAACTAGGTATAGAGATACCGATGATCGAATCTCGGGCAAGTAACAACCGAAGAACAATTGGAACATTATACGGGATTAACTGAATCCTTGACATAGAGGTTCAACCGATAAAGATCTTCGTAGAATATGGAGGAACCAATATGGGCATCCAGGTCCCGCTATTGGTTATTGACCGTAGAGGTGTCTTGCTCATGTCTACATAGTTCTCGAACCCGCAGGGTCTACACACTAAACGTTTGGTGATGATATAAGTATAGTTGAGTTATTATGTTGGTGACCAAAAGTTGTTCGAAGTCCCGAATGAGATCCCGGACATGACGAGGAGCTCTGGAATCGTCTGGAGGTAAAGATTGACATATGGGATAATAGTGTTTGGTCTCCGTAAGAGTTTCAGAATTCACCGAAATAGTTTCGGATATTTCCCAAAATGTTCGGGGTACAAGAACACTTTATTTGGGACAAGGGGTAAAGCCCATGAGGCTTTAGGAAGGTGCAAAAGGTGTTTTGCGGAGGCCAGGGGCTAGACACCAGGGACCATGGCATCTGGGGCCAGATGCCAAGGACCCTAGCATCTGGTCCTGGAGTCCGAGGAGGACACTTACCTTGCAGGCCAACCGACCTTGATGAGGATTTTTCTCGAAGTTTCGACCCCAGGGCTCAACATAAAAATAAAGGGGCGTGGCTAGCACCTGGAACACATCAAGTTTCCCCAAGTCGTGTGCTGGCAACCCCATCCCTCTAGTTTATCCTCCGTCATAGTTTCTGTTGTGCTTGGTGAAGCCCTGCGAAGATTGTTCTTCACCACCACTGTCACCACGCCATTGTGCTGCAAGAACTTGAGCTACTACTTTACCATCGCTCGCTGGATCAAGAAGGTGAAGGTGTCATCAAGCCGTCCGTGTGTTGAACGTGAAGGTTTCATCCGTTCAGTGCTAGATCGGTAGGATCGTGATCAAGATTGCGAGATGGATCGTGATGGGATCGCGGGATGGATCATGATTGGATCGCAAGAAGGATCATGATGGGATCACGGGATGCTCGGCGATTTGGATCGCGAAGACGTTCTACTACATCAATCGCATTTCTTAATGCTTCCGCTTAGGTATCTACAAGGGTATGTAGATCCACTCTCCCTCTCGTAGATTCTCATTAACATAGATACATCTTGCGTGTGCATAGGAAATTTTTTGTTTCCCATGCAACGTTCCCCAACATATAGAGCACCACAAGATTGAACCAACTACAATGGACACCTCCTACTAAAGATAAATCAATCTAGTTGGCCAAATTGATTGTATAGATTCGAGAAAATTACAAACCTATAAAAATCATGCATAATAATGTTTAGAAAAGACTCAATTACTTTTAGTGAATAATCTGATCATAATCCCACAAATCATCGAATCCCAACATTTGCATCGTAAAAGAAGATTTACATTAGATAGATCATCGCAATAATCGTGACGAACATGGTATTGAAGATCAAATAGAGAGAAGAAGCCATCTAGCTACTAGCTATGGACCAGTAGGTCTGTGATAAACTACTCACACACCATCATGGTGGTGGCAAGGTGGATGTAGACGGCCTCCATGATCGATTCCCCTCCGGTAGAGTACCAAAAAAAATCCTCCAGATGGGATCATGAAAGAACAGAGATTTGAAGTGGTGAAAGAAGTGTTTTAGTTGGATCTTTGAATGTTTTGGGCTAACTGAGGATATATTGAAGTGGAATTGTGTCAGGAGATGCCACCAGGGGCCCACGATCTAGGGGCTCTCCCTACAACCCCCTAGGGTGCGCCCTTGAGGCTCGTGGCCACCTCGTGGGTCTTCTAGCCTCCTCCCATAGCTTCTTCGGTCTCTTTTTGTCCAAATATAACTCCCGTAAATTTTTATCCAATTTGGAATCCGTTTGATATTTATTTTCTCAAAAGTCCAAAAAGGCAAAAAGATGGGAACTTGCACTAGGCAATGGGTTAATAGGTTAGTACCAGAAAATGATATGAAATAGAACATAATCACATATAAAGTGTTCAAGATTCATAATATAATAGCATGAAACAATCAAAAAAGATAGATACGTCGGAGACGTATCAATGGGTGGTCTCAAATCATGAAGGGTCGTCGATCTTGGAGAATAGGACATAACGTTATGTTCATGCTTTTCCATGGATCTGAAGCGAATATCCTTTTTATTGCCCACATCACGAGACGAAGATGCTTTCAAAATGTTGTGGATGCATGTTCATGGCACCTGGGCCTTATCCTGTGGCTTGGTGGACCCACCCTTGGGTTCACTATAATAAATTAACACGGCTTGAGGTGCCCCTTGTACAATTGATCATGTATAAGTACTCGTCTTGCTTTCAGCTTTGGTTGTTAAGTACTCCTACTGCTTTTTGTTAAGCTTGTTAGTACCCCTGCTTCTTGTACGGTATGTGTTGTTTCTTCAAACTCTTCTTACTCCGTCCGCTAAAACTAAACCAGCATCGATGGGGCCGCCTACTCCCGCCTCCCATGACTGGATGCACCTTGGTGTACGCATCGCTGCCCCATTAAAGGGCTCAATGTCGTCCTCTTCCTTGGTGTGCTCGCCGCGGCGCCGCTATTTGGCATTGACGACATGGTCAGAATTGATATAGTACTATGCGAGCAGAGGATGATAGTAGGACCCACCATGTCCAAGTTCATACACAAGTAAGTGCTTTGATAACATGTGGGACCCATGACAGTCCATAGACGAGAGAATTGCACAAGGAGCGACAGACACGAGGGACCTAGCACCTCGAGTGTTATTTTTGTTATTGTTGAGATTGAGGAGGGTATCAACTAGGATGTGCGGGGGCTATGGCTCGTCTAGCCCAGCCTCTTATTTTATTTTTACCACATGACCAGTCAATTTTTTTTTGTGAAAATGGCTAGCCTAGTTTTCCTTTGTGAAGAATACCCAACCGAGGGAAAAAAAATCTCCGCCCTGTTGGGATTCAAATCTTTCAAGATGGTTGTGAACCTTAAAAGAAACATGAAAATGGGCAGTAAATATTAAAAAAAGGAAAATGCAATTACTTTCAAATTTCTGATTTTTTTCACATTTTCATATTTCAAATTTCAACGGATTTTAGCCTACTTTAAATAACTTTTGAAATTATTTCAAATTTGGCTCGACATTTCAGGATTAACCCCCACCGAAAATGGAAAATTTTGTATAAATTTTGTAACCGGCGGTGGCCAAAAAAAGAAAATGAGCTGCAATAAATTGCATAAGAATTTGCAAATGATCTATGTTTTATTTTTTTTACAAATGGGTTGTATGTTGTACGCCACAATTGCGAGGCTGACTTGTGGACCTATTAAATTTTGAACCAGGTTTTAACAAAGCAGTTTTATTCTGAAGGCATATTGGCAGCAAGACTAACATATGCTACATGACTTATCATCGCATGAGAATCTATAGCATGGTAGTGGACATGATGCACTACAATCCATTCAACATGAGCATGGTCTAAATATGCACAGAAGCATGGCTAGCATCAAATCAACAAGGGAATCTGAAGAAAATAGGTTCTCAGACTTTGTGAAAATTAGAGTAGACATGAGAAACCGTTTTTATCAGGTAGGCATGTTGACAATAAGAGACATGTATATAGCAATGCTATTTCACCAAATCAAATGGAACATGTGTATATACCATAACATGCACTTCAATTAATCCTACATCTGCATTTGCGGAAGAGCTATGAATCCATGGAAATCATCAAGACAAAAAGCTATGTTTCAATCCAGATTCCAGACTTGGCATGTTTAAATGGCAACAACAGTAGCATAACAATCATTTATAGGCATGTCTGAGAAACTCGCAGCAATTAGACATGACATACTTAAAATTACTCCATTGGCACAATTTCAAAGAAGGCATGGATTGCTTAGCATGACCTTTGCAAAACGGAACTTATCATTAACAGATTAGAAGTTTTAACATGAAGGCCATTTGGGATCAAGAAATGGACATGCTAATGATGTTTTACATGGCAATCAATGGCATGGCATCAAAGTAGACACATCATAGGGAAAATTCTATGAAGGAATCACATGCATAGTAGCTATGGTTTAGATGTAATCATCCACACAAGTTTTAATAAAATAATAGTTTTCTATGGTTAATTCATGAAGCACTTTGGCAGCAGATATTATACCATATAGATAATTTGTAAAATGCATGCAAATGGCACCATCTTGTAGAGCACATCTAGTAGAACATTTTACATATAAGTTTTGTCATCATCAGACAAACATGCACCACTCTATGGCCGTCGCAATATGGAATGATTTTTCATCATGAAAAGGACTTCACCACAGATATACCCTCATAGAAAATGGGACGAAGGGATCCAGGTGGAGAAGATCTGGACGTTTGGTTCGCAAGATTCGTTGATCTTGGAGCGAGGAGTGCCCGCATGGGTGGAGGTGTTCGGCCATGGCCACGGCGTTTGCCGGTGGTGCTCTAGGGTGAGCAAGGCGGTGGGGAGGTCTCGGGGAGGCGGATCCAGGGCAGCTCCTTCTAGATCTTGTGACAGTGAGGCTGGATGGCAACGACAAGGCCTGACGGCAGGGAGCGGGGCGGCGAAACGACGACAGGGCGAGCAGCATGTGCGGGCAGGGTAGCTCTAGTGAGCAGGTAGTCGGCAGAGGGGCTCATGCTCTGGCCACTGTGGGTGGTGCCGCTCAGACGAGGGGCCAACAGCAGGCAGCAGGTCATGGTGCAGCTCGGACGCGCCTGCAGGAGCTCGAGGGGGCGTGGGCACGGGGTGCGGGATCCGAGCGGGCAGGCTGAATCTGGCCCCTGCGGGCCTGACACGATTGAGGAGGAGGCATGCCGGTGGTGCAGCGCCAAGTGGCAGCTGAGAGGTGGTGGGCACATATTTCGAGGAGGATAAGGGTAGTGTCCAAAAAAGGTAGGTGGAGGTGGTTTCAATAGGCATATGGGCTAGGTTTCAGGTCTTTTTTACCGATTCAAGACGTGCGATCGCAATCGGATGGCTCCGGTTGCATGGATTCGTTAGGTGGGCTAATGGGCTATGTAGATGGTCTAGGTGGGAATGATAGGGTAGTTTGGGAGGCCCGTGGTAGATTTTAGAAATACCGAAACGTCTGTGATTTTACCGGCTATAGTGCCACTATAGGTTTAACGGTGTGGGTATCAAACAACCTTTGAATGTGACGAAATTTGGCAGGTGGTCTACCTACAATATAATAAGACTGCTTGCCAAGTTTCGAACCATTCCAAGAATTTTTTATACGTACTTTTTTAAACAATGTTTTAGCAATGTCATGGGCGCATGCACGTGTGGTTTGTCTCAAAATGGTCGATGACAAGAACGGAGAGAACCGACGATTACGGGTGGATGCAAGATTTGAAACATGACAGTGACGGAGAACCGATGCTATGCAGATGATTCGAATGATGCAATGATGAGTGAGAAACCAAATAAAACACAAAGTGAAACTCGAAATAATTGGAAGGCATTTGGAGCGTCGGTCTCGGGCTATTACGGAGGTACATCATGGACAAAGTCCACTGGCAGCATTCAGGCGAGCCCTGTCGGGGGAGGAGGAGGGCAAGGGAGGATTGGTGTGATAGTGTGGCATGTTGAGGATGCCGAGGTGACCTACAGGGACACGATCCTGCTACCCTAGGTCGTCGGATGGATCAGGTTGGACAAGCTATAGTGTTGGGGGCACTATAGTGCGCTCCAAAGCGCGAGCTCTACACGCCATGGCATCATTCATGGAATTTTGGCAGGTCCACTAGTGTCTAGGGATATCTAGGGTGCACACAAAGTGCATATGGTGTTGGGTAAAAGAAAATGAGTAAACATGGAGCTGCCATTGCTGTATTGGGAAGGAAATGGAGGGCTTTTTACGCACCAATACCTGAGATATTGACTTGAAACATTTACTAGAGGTAAAATGGGTCTAGGATAAGTTGTGTTAAAAACTTGATCCCAAGGAAAACTCGTTTGGTGCTCCAATCATTGATCACAAAATTATTCGAGAAGGTGTTTGGTCCTTGATTGGCCTAGCTATGGTATCCCATTACCCATAAAACTTAACATGAATGATGGTTAGGATCAAATAAACTTGCTCACGAATTTTGAGCTCTTTTCGAAGAAGTGGCCAATGCAAAAGTTCCAAACCCTAGAAATCAACAAAATCATATTTGCTTAGATCTAGCTACGCTACACGTGTCTCCTTGATGCATCACTTGGTGTGGATGCATGATTAGAGGATTGGAACATGTCCACAAAGTTTAAGCGCAAATGGAGACACTTGTCAATGCGAAGTTGTTCAAAATTGAATCTGGACAGAAAAGGTTCAGGGGTACTTGTTAACACCATCACATGAGGCATATGTCACTTGCTAGAATCTTCCTAGGTTTATTTGATAATATTTCTTATAGAAATATTTTGAATACTTGACATGTCAATAAAGGGTTTTGGAGGGTTTTGTCCAATATTTTGAACATGACCATGTGCTGAAGCTCATATATATGGAAATTATATGTCCATTGAGTTTCCCTAAGTTTTCTAAAATATTTTTCAAACATAAAAAAATTCCTAAAAAGATCATTTCAGGCCTCAAAAAAATGCATTTAAATGAAATACAAAAAAACTTTTAAAATAATATTTTTGTGGTTTTTGGAAATTTTCTATATAATAAGTTTCAAATAAAATATTTGGGATAGAATATTCACCTTAATTTGATGACTTGTAGGTCAGACATCAATTATGGGGTTTTTGAAAACCTAAATTGAATAGATGCTTTGTGGCCAAAATATTTTTGTATAAAAATAGTTTTATGTCCTATGCACATCGAGTGATCATTTGGCAAAGCTTTGGATCAAGGAGATGAGTTTAAGAGTGGCAGGATTTTTGTGAATTAACTCACATACAAGCAAACAAACAAATAGCAATCAAGTCAAGCATCACATGCACACAAAAGTTTTTGTTGGTCCTCGTTTCTGAGCTTTATTAACTTAGTCATGTGAGGCAAAACGGAGGGTGTGATAGACCTACCCCCTTACAAGAATCTCGTCCCCGAGATTCCTAAGCTAGGTGGTAAAGAAATGAGGAAATATGGATTCTAGGTAGTCTTGACGTTCTATGTTGCTTTTGGTTTGGCATGGTTGCTCCACTCGTCCATGAAGTTCTTGATGATATGGCTTTGAGTAGAACACTTGGCTCCATCTATGATGTGAATGGACTTTCGATAAGGTAGTTGTGACTAAAGGTCAAGGGCTTTATGAACGAGGTTTGGGCGATGGTCTAGTTTGTTTGTGTATCTCCAAGGTCAGAACGCGTGAAAAAGTCTTGTGTCTAAGTGCTAGCCCTAAGGCTGCCCATGTTGGTTAGTGACATCATGATGTCTTACGTTAGTCTAGAAGGGTCAAGTCTTGGTGTAGCTCACCGGTGACCTGGAATCGTTGGCTCCTTTAAAGCATGTGATATTCAGTCGTAGGTGGTCTTCATCCTTGAGAGTGTTGAAGCGTGTCAATGTAGGCTTCTCTTCGAGATCTTTTGCTTGACTAAGTTGTCCAGGTACGTTCTTTAGTCATCCTTGGTCATTTTTTGTAATCATGGATGCATGTCCCTAGTTTGTCCTGGAGTGTTCGGTTCACTCCTCTCTTAATTTCCATGGTTGAGTCTCATCCCTAAGACTAAACTTAGAGGTTTGGTATCAAAAATTTGGCTCCTTCATCTGAGAAGGTCCTAGCAATGGTTTTAAGTAAGCCGACTATCCAGAAGTGTAGATCAGCCATCTGGTCTCCATGATCTAAGGTTTGGACAAGTGGGGGACTACCTTTGGTAGGTGGTCCACCATGTCTCAAGTTGTGTCACGTCCTCGATTGGACTAGAAAAAAATCGAGTGATGAAGTCATGAAAATTTTCCCACTCCATTCCAGGCTCTAGAGGGAGTAGCAACGTCATGCTCATCTTACTCTATCCAGGTGGTGGCGTGAGGGATGCTATCAACTTCTCAGTTCCTTCCTAGTCGGGAATTGTACGGTGACCTTTAAAACTAGGGGATCTCAAATTTTTACTTGTTGTCCATGAGTTTCATCTTGCTTGATCGTCGATGCTGCTTGACATAGTCTTTGATGTAGCCAGCACAAGAGTGGTAGTTGACTTCTCTTGCTTCTTCTTCATCGTTGTTTCCCAACCACAATGGTTCTTCATCTTGCTTGGGGTGAGAATGTCTTCTATTGCAGGGAGAGAACTCTAAGGAGCCCAAGTTCATCAAGGTAAAACTTCACACTTGAGAAACCTGGCAAACAGTGCTTATGGGGCTTGTGCAAAGTAAGACTAGGGTGTTCTTTACTCTTCTTGGATAAATAAGTATGTCATCCATGAGGAGAACACCGTATTTCTCCAAGTATCACATAAACACTTTGCTTATGGGACATATGAGAGGAACGACATTTGTTCTGGGTGGTCACTTGTCCCATGGGTATGTGGTCCTTTGTAATCTAGATATCTGTGACCACCTCCCTCTTGGACGGGATTGGTGGTGGTCGAGGTGGAGCATCAGCCATAATCTTTTGACTTAGAGCCAAATCCTATGGTCATAATCCGACCATGTTATAGCTCAGTAAGCATAGGGTTTCAAGGATTCTTATGGTGCACGTGAACGTTTATCATCTCATTCTTGAGCATGGTTCTTAGATGCCAATTGTCCTACCTATTTTGCCAAACAAAATCATCCTATATCATTGAAGGTATCCTCTCATATAATTCAACCCCAATCATTACCCGTGATATACATATCCGCATGATTGCGAGAGGAGTACTAAACAAAATCATATATGTCATCTATAACCATCTCGCATGTATACCTAGGTAAAAATCCTCGGGCGGAGCATACAAGCTGCTAAGATTGAATAAATCACTAAAAATTAGGGTGCTCACATAGTCTATCCAAGTGCCAAGGCATCACATCTATATCTAAAGAAACATCTAATACACCAAATCTGAGATCTTGTTTCCTTCCTATGAACCCAATCTAGTACTTCATAATTTCCATCAACCATTACATGTTCCATTACTCCTACAAATACAATATTGATGGTGTTCCTCACAAACTTCTAGAGTTCCTAAAATCCCCAAATCTTTGGAAGGACTATTTTATAACAATATATCCACAATTTACCATTATCATGGTCAAGTAAACTCCAAAGTCAAGCTTATACATATCCCCGAATCAACTCCGACAACAATCCAATTTTTCCTAGTTTATCATCCACCAAGAAACATGGTATCATTATCGAGATCCTCATACTAAATCCAAATTACTCCGAACCATGTAGACTTACATAACATAATCACCTTACTCGATCACCTTATTTTAAATCCATATCTCAGTTCTAGCAACAATTCCGACTAGTTCTTCCAAATCATTATTGTAACATTATGAATCTACTATGAGTATCGCTTGGCATAGTCAAGTTATTATTCCACCAAGAATTTCATATTGTGATCATAATTGTCCTACTAAATCCAATTTACTCAAGGGATAAGTATGTTATGATACTTTATTAACTTGGTGCACCATGTTTATAAACCATCATAAAAATCTCATAATCCACCAAAGGGGCTTAGTTGTATCCTCAGGACATCTGTTATAGCCACATCAAATCATATGCCTACTAATCACATATCCTCAAATCCTCCCAATGGCATCATTAGTTCAAGTGCTGGCTTAAGGATGCAATGTGTTTGTCCACTATGATCGCTAGTTCCCTAATGAAACCCAATGCTAAGCAAAGGTCACTGAAGCTTATCTAGTTCTCTTGCAAATCCATAGGTTAAGCACATGGTTAATGGTTTGGGCCGGGTAACTTGTGAGGTCTAGGCTGGTCTAGGGAATGACTTCTAACTTGAGGGGAGAGCATAACTCCACGGGGTGACACTTCATTGAGTAGGTTGTCGCAAAAGTCTTGAGTGCTAGTTGTTTGTCGAGGTGGATCCTAGGTGCACCTTGTCTCTCTGGTCTTTAGTAGATGAGAGAGGTGATAGGGAAAAGGGGTAGAGAGGAAGAGTGCCTAAAAGGGGTGGTATAGTGCAAGTGCAATGAAACAAGTGCCAAAAAGGGCCAAACACAAACATTAAGATAAGGTAGGCGATATAGTCGCGTACATGTTGCCTAGCGCAAAAGTGTGACTTATACTAGAACACAAACGGATAATAACAAGCAACACATGAGTTTGTTTCATTTGAACCATCACACGAACTCGACTTCGCATAGGGGGTACACGACTCATCCTACCCTAGGGGTTCTCAGACTCAGTAGTCGTGCTTTTCTTCGTGTGTCGAAGAGAAGGAAGTGCGGTCTTCTAGATCTTCCTATGGTGGAGCTACGTCTCTTGTAGTCGTCCGGTGAGATAATCCTGGTTAGGCTTGAAGAATCTTTGACAACTTCTCACCTGGTACACTGGAGGGGCAAAGGTGGTTCCTCGTAGCTGCCATTGACTCAGCCTTGGTCAATGTCGGCCAAGGTTGCATCATCCTGGGGCTATGTCGAGGCTGTCACCATCTTTCGAGTCTTGACGCCCTCATTCCTTGAGAAGGTATCTCCTCTTGACATCGTCTTGTCATGGTGTTGCCAACCTTGTTTTCAAACAATGTGAGTGAATCTGTCGCAAGGTGTCTCGCTTCCAGGTAACCCACGAGGATTTCAAGGAATCCAGTTGTAACATCCCAAAGCTCTAAGTTGAGGAATGTTATATTAAATTAACTTTGATTGACCAACTAATTGACTATTGATTGAATTTGAGGAGGATTTAAAACTTTATAAAATGAAAGAGGGGATAAAATGACTTTCCCAAAACTTTCTTCTTTGCTTTTACATTCAGATTCAATTCAAATTGAAATAATAGAGAGAAGATGACATGACCTCATCAAATAAAGAATTTGAAATGGGATTTAAGAGTATTTAAACCATTCCATTTGGAGTATTTCCATTTGCAATTTTGATTCATTTCATTTTTTTATTTCAATGAATTCAAATACCTTGATCAATATTCAATAATAATGAGTGGAGCAACATGATCGTCCAGACCAGAGGCAAATTTGAGGTTCATTTGAATTCATAATACTCAGAAAAATATTTGCAAAGTATTTGATCTTTGGATCAAAATCTTTTTTTCTGTATTTTGGAAAATAATTGTTTTTTCATAAATATTTCAAATATCTATGATAATATGTTCATATGGTAGGATTTATTTTTCTGGTTATTTTGGTATGTTATATGTCTATATAAAAACTTAATTATTTCTCTTAATTTTCATTTTGTGCTTGTGTTTTAAATAAACATAGAAGAGTTTCTTATACAAAGATAAATTGGCCAAGCCCAGCTAGCCAAGCCAGACCCAGCCCAGCTAGCGAAGCCGAACCAAGCCTAGCTAGCCAACCAGCCTAGCCGTGTCGTGCCTGAAATGACAATAGACCGTCCACCCGTCCCATTTCTAATTTTTCTCGACGTTGACAAGCGGGACCGACACCCGACTGAAATATCCTCGCACCTTCCTTCTTCCTATTTCCTTGCCACGACGGTGGCTCACCAAAAACCTCTCCCCACCCCGATTTGTTTCCTAATCCTGCACCATAACCCTAGCTATAAATAGCGGGACCCTTCTCTCTCAATTCCGCACAAAAAAATCCAGCCCTGACCCTCACCTCGCAACCGATTTCTCATTGGCGACAGGAGCTTCCACTAGCGTCCCCGAGCATGCTCTGCTCCACGTCATCTTGCCCAGCCATCCTCGAGGCCACCATCTTGCTTGTCGTGGTCCCCTACATTCTATTGTGCACTCGCCCTTGCCAGAGACCCCATGGAGCATTGCCCCGCACCACCTCGCTACCTCGACCTTGGCGGAGCTTCGACGGAGTTGCCCCCCCCCCCACACTGTAAGTTGCCAGAGGCCTCCACCACCGTACGATCTCTTTCAATGGCGCAGATTAGATCCACCGTACCCCTTCGGTTTAGATCTGATTTTTAGTGAACTAGTCGGTTTTTGTCAGTATTATTATTTAACCGAATCGTTATCCTGTTGATTTGGCCATCCACTCATTTAGTTTGCGTGCATACACCCTTCGGCCAGTAGCGTAGCACCACGTGTACACTGTCTGTTAAATAGGTTTTTCTTTTATTTGAGTTTCCGTTTTAAAAACCGAATGTATTTCTGTTTTAGTTTTTGAATATCTTTTATGTGATAACTCCAATTTGAGTAATTGTTTTGCATCAAGTCATAAATTTTGTTTAGTTTATGTTTGTGCCAATAGTTTGCAAATTTCAAGTTTTAAATTTGAATTTGTCCAAATTTCCACAAATCACTAATTTCTGAATAACTTGCGTTTAAAAATAGATTTTGATTTGATTCTTTTTGCTATTGTTTTCTTAAGGTTTTTTTATCCAGTAATATTTAGTACTTTACTTTAGTTCAATTTTTAAAATTAAGTTTTAGCAAAAACAATATTGTTTGACTTATAGTTTTGTTTTAATCGTTTGTTTGTTGTTATTAATGGTTTTAAATTATTTCTTTCGTCAATTTTGATAAATTGTTTTGTGTTTCTGTTAGTCAACAGTAGCCATTTTTATTTGTAGATAAATATATTTTTTATTATAAAAATTCGTTAGTTTTGTAGCAAAACTTGTTTAGGACATACGTAGAGTATTATGAAAGTTTTTCAACAAATTCTTATTTTGCTACTAAAATTTAAGGTAAGATACTTTTTGTTAACTTAGTTGTTTTATATTTAATTTTCTATTAAAAATATTATTTTAAGTGTTCCCTTTGGTGTTTAGTTTATTAGGACAAAAACGTATGTTGTTTAGTGTGTTACTCTTTCTAGTTTATTTAGTTGTTGTTCAAAAGTAATTCTTTTATAGTAAAAGATTTACTAAAATACTTTATATTAAGTCTCTATTTTTTTGTTTTGTTGTTGTTGATAATAGGTTATTCATAGGAAAAATATTCTTGGTTGTTTTGATGAAGTTTTGTTTTTTAACTTTTGTCTTAAGTATTTCCTTCATCTCAACACTAGTGTGTTTAGTACTTGATTTTGCTTCTTGAATTGTTAGAGTAATTGCTAGTATGATTGCGTATATGTGTGCAATATTTAACTATTTAGATTTTCATCGAAGAGTGATGAATAGTTCTACCATGTTATTTCTAAGAGAGATGTTATCTTCATCAACGTACCAAGCAAGTTCACTTTAACCATTTGTTTACCTATATTTTACTTGCATTTAGTGTCCCCCTTTCAAAAAATCCTCCAGTGGTGATATTGAATCTTGTAGTTGAGTAGAATTGATGAGGTAGAAACCCACCACCCTGTTATCAAGCCTCGAGACATTATTTAGATTAATGCTACGCTATAGTAGACGGGCATTGGTATGAGTACTCGAGACTTGTGTGATAAGGAGGACTCCACGTCAAAGACGACAACTCCATGATGGCATGTTCAAGCCCTGTATCTTCAAGACCTCAAGACATCGAGAATCGACACAAGATTTTCAATACACGCTACTAGGTGAAAGATGGATTGGATGGGAACCTTGGAGAAACCAGTGGATGGACGGGATGCATGGAGAAGTGCCATGACATCTGGTGGGAAGCTTCACCCAGACTCAAAGAGATGGAAGAATACTTCATACCCGGAAACTTACCTGTACAACCACAAGTCCATATGGGCTCTGGCTTTGTTGACCTTAGTTGTGACTCTGGTTGGGCTTGTGCTAGAAGATGTAGATGAACGGTAGGGTTGGATGGGCACCAGACATTGGTTAGGGGAACTCTTTGAAATACCATGTTTCATTTACCCTGTTCTCAAACACCTGGCAGTACGAGGACTTACAAGGAGGGAACAATTCTCTTGGGTAAAGTGCACAACACTTTGCGGAGTTAAAACCTAACTGATTAGTCGTGTCCCCGGCTATGAACAATTAAAGCCTCTAGACTTGGATCTATTTCTCAACTCTCAACACCGGATTGATAACTAATTATGGACAACTTATGATACTTGTGGGCTAGGAGACATCGGTTGGCAGAACCATGTCATGGTAGATAACTCCTTAGTGAGGACTCTGATATTCCTTTGTTGTAGGAAAAACAAAATAAAACCCGCTTTTATGCAAAAACTCAGACACAGAGCCACAAAGCCTTATTACATATAGAATAGTTTTTAACACTGCCTACACATTGTGATCCATTTGGTACATTCAATGTACTGACCTACACGGCTGCAATGTATCATGTTGCAGGAATATTTGTACGATGAGTAAGAGTATGATATAGGGTTACGGTCTACACTCAACCTGCCATCAGCGTTGATGCGACTCCACTCCCGGTAGACTCTTTCCGCTGAGACTCATGAGGTATATATAAGGTTTACGTTATTTACATGTGATTGCACTTTGATATATACATTGTTGTAATGTGTGTGCTAGCATATAGATCCAGGGATAACACAGATATACAGAGGGTTGACTCGTTTTGAGTCGGGTCCCTACAGATATGGTATCCGAGCACATGTTGACTGTAGGACGTGACCCTATAAGGTGGCTTAGAAATAGGAAGACCTTGATAGGAACAACTTCTATTTTACACTACTCTCGTGACCTCTTAATTATTTTACTGAACCTTCCATTTTTCAAAGTATAGATGGAGAGCTACCTACTGAACGAATGAGAGCACGATGAAGATGTTCTCGGAGGTCCATTCCCCATGGAGCTTATCCAAATGGTGAAGCTTCCTATACCAGACATCAAGGTTTGTAAGAGGAAGTTTGGATCATGGGGAGTCAAGACTCAAGTTTTTGGTCGTAAAGAAGACCCTAACATTGAAGAGATTAACTATGGAATGTTAAATCATGATTCTGATATGGGCATAAACACTATCATCCATGATGTTATCGCATGTTTAAGCTATCATGATCATGTTGAGTTAGACAACCACTACTTCGGAAGGCTTGGATGGCAAAAGGCTAATGGAGCACACTTCATTCTGATTGACGAACAAAAGATGAAGTTTTCACCTATGGTGGTGTATAATTAAGAGTTGGATCATTACATCAAGAATCTTCAAATGGACCTTCTGGGAGCTTTATTTGAGAAGGAAGAAGTTCGTGAGGACCTCAAGGCCGAGAAGCTAAAGGTAGCCAATCTGGAGAAGCAAGACGTTGAGATCTGGAAGATTCGTCAGGAACTGAAGGACAGTCAGGACATGTCACATGCCAAGGATATTTAGATCTAGAAGCTCAAGACCCAACTCCTAGACATACAAAGACATCACCAGAAGCTTCATGTCAACAGGGATGATCTAGCAAGCGAACTTGAGAAGATCAAGTATGACCAGAAGAAGCCCATCGAAGATGAAGACATGGATAAACAAGCTTAGTAGTAGCCACACCATGAGAGAATAAAGATGAACATTTTTGCGATTTAAGTAATCAACCATACCAACCTTATGTGGGAGGCAATACTATAGAATTGATTGCACTTTATGAATGTGTGGACTTAAGATTTGATGTTTTAACTTTTGCTCCATTGAGTTGTTTGTTAATTTTAGTATGTATCCATCCCTCTATCCCTCTCTCGTACCCATCTCATCAGGAAACCCTTGGACCCAATAGATGATGAATGAAGATGGACGTGTATTATCTGGACCGATGACCTAGCTAGAGGCAGAAGTATGGATTCAAAACATGAAGAATCACTTTGGGAACAACTTGATTGCAAGGAAGTGTGAGGTTCAATACACTCTTTGGTACTTTACACAAAGTGCTGCAACCTGGTGGTAAATGCACCAAGCTATACAAGGATGTAATGGAGCAAGAACACGGGAAGAGTTCAAGAAGACTTTGTTAAGATCCCATCTCATTTGGAAGCACTTTGATAACCCGATGAAGAAGCCTTGTGCATACAAGATCTGTAGAGAAATAGAACACACCCATGAAGAACACAAGGATGAATGCCCTCATTGTGAGGAAAATCACCCAACTGAGGAATGCCCAACTAGTCATGTGACTTGTTTCTTGTGTGAAGGAACTCCTACTACCCAGCTCAGTGCCACATTTACCCCAAGGTGCAACAAGTTGTCAAGTAGCGGAAAGAAGCAATGAAGGAAACCTTAAACGTGATTTTATAAGAACATGTGCTGATGGAACATGTTGAAGACAATGATGGACAAGGCCTAACCAGATTTTTCTCCAATGCCTGCCACTCATATGGAGAAAATGGACATTTTTCAGAAGATCGCACAAAGGAAAGCCAAGAGTACCTAGGAGAGTTCCCGACAAAAAAAGTAGAACTTGGTCCACATTAAATAGAAGAATTGATCGGAACAATGAAGTCCAGGAAAAGAGAATCGAAGACAACCCCACAACAACCCAATTTCTACAGAGAAGGACTGGATTCATATCACGTGTTTCAGCTGTAAGGGAATAGGTCACTACGCTGACATGTTGGAGATATGTCCTAGAGGCAGTCATGTATGATGATATTTCCTATGTGTTTATGAATAAATATAGTCCTTGGAAATTATCATTGATATGTATTAACAAGTATATGACTTGTTTGTGAGACTATGCATTGTATGATGACTGTCCTAAATGGTCCCTAGTTGAAAGGGTTGTGTGGACGCGTAGCCAGTTAGACTCGCATATGACACGGTGGATGGTCCGGTCTCAGTAACCATGTAGCATTGGATGCTAGCCGGATAATATGGACTCAAAAAGATCTAGTCAGATTCGACGCAGTCGGATCCGAGTCGAGATGAGGTCTGAATTGGACAGACCCAACTATGAGACGTAGCGTTAGGTCATCCATGAGTCTCTCGTACAACATACATTTTATGTCCAAAGATCTAAGGTGGCGCATGTACTCGGGATGGTAATAGACCTGCTTTGGGCTGACCAAACGCTACCCCATGACCGGGTAGTTACAACGGCAGGTTTTGGGCTTGGCCAGACCCATGCTGCGAGACATGGTCAAGCAAGATGGGATTTGCCCCTCCGATCAGGAAAGATATACTCTAGGCCCCTCGGGTGATCTGATATGGATAAGCATGGCCATGTGATGAGCATAATGAGATAATCCGAAGTGTTGGTCGAATTCACCAGAACGAGAAAGCGGGTGTGCTACAAAAAGGATGACCATGTCGCCTTGAGCACGACAACATATATTGTGTGGCAAAGGGAACAACAATGTGAAGTACATGTTCGCCTAACCAGCTTCATCGGACACTTGGAGTCGGCATGGTTTGCTAGAGGCCGCTACCGACTAGCCGAGATGGATGTGATCTGACTTGCGACCAAGTGAATGAGAACCTAAGGGGTTGCGTGCTTAAGGGAAAGGAACATGCGGACTTTAGGATCCGTGCGAGGCCCAAGAGTTGAGCCCGTGACGGATGCCTGTATATAGTGAAGGTGAGGCACACTCTGTGGTTGATAGCTTCGTGCAGTCATTAGGGCTTTGAATGTGTTGCAACTTGCCACCTCCGCTCGCCACTGACTGTGTGATCAGACCTAGCAGTCCGTCGCACGACGTTCCTCCTGCACACCCGAATACTATTAGAGGCGGTGCACTTGCACTGCTCCAGCGAACCTATACATGGGATCCGGCAACCGGCTTCTTCAAAGGAGATCAGACGAGGAGGAGATGGACCATGCGTATGCGCTGCCCTAACTCTACTTCCGCTGAATGACACTGCGCGTCTAGTGGTAACGAACTGTGATCTATCTCTATAGCATGTTCTTGGATGTTCTGCGTGTAGGAAAATTTAAATTTCCATGCGATGCACCTATGGTAGAACCCAACAATGGTATCAGGGACTCTGTTGTAGGATTATTGTCGGGACCCCGATCCTAAGCCATAAGAATCAAGCCTGGAACACATCACATCACTTTGCGGTCGCATGCATGGTTATCTCCACGGCTGCCACCTTACCTCGGCCGGGACCGTTTGCGTCTTTTGACTCACGTATGTGAATGTGCCGCTAGCATTCAAATGTCAAAGAACCTGGGCCGATATAACTAGTCGTAGAACCCAAGTGGCACCTCTGTACAGGGACAAGCATACGTAACCCAGCAATGCAGGTGTCAATCTCTAGCGTGTGTAGACGAGTCATAGCAAGCTACAAGGTCTCCATTACGCCGTGGGACATAAATGCCATCACTACACGTAGACAAGTTGTAGCAGGCTACAGGGACTCCATTACACTGCGAGACATTTCCCCGAAGGGACAGACACAGCAACAATGAAGGATACATGTCAGTCAATCAATGTGTCCGGAGTAGGAGCAAGCTACCAAGGCTCGGTGGAAGCACAAAGAGTCATTTCCCCGTAAAGAGTACTACTAAAGGCACACGACTAAGTGTCGGATCGCATACCTACCATTGCACGTCACATGTACGCATGACATGCCCGAGATGCATAGATACAACTATGGCATCACAACATAACCATACAACATTACAACATTTATTTAGAAGGCTCAGAAGAGCCAATACAATAAGATGTTACAAACAGGGGTCACAAGACCCAACATTCAGAACATTCAAACAAGTAAGTGGAAGTTAAACATGTCTGGGTACAGACATCTACAAAAGTGGCTAGAGGAGCCTAAAAAGCTAGAACGACCCTACCAAAGAAACCAGACCTCTGTCTGGGATTCCCAAGCTAATCCGGTCAACATCGAACTTCACGTTGAAAATACATGAGACTGATGTCTCTTCTGCAAAAACATGAATTAAGAAAATGTGAGTACAAGAGTACTCAGCAAGACTTACATCAGTACTAACTACATACGCATCAGTATCAATGAAGGGGGTTGTGGATTTTAATGCAGCAAGTCAGCTTTGACACTTGGCTAACCTATACTACGACTAAAAGTGATTTCTTTGAGGTGGGATAGCGCACACGAGTCCACATATTCACCAATCAATACACCACTATGGATCCACTTCTGTCTCCCTACGAGAAGGCCATCCATAGCACTCACGCTTATCCTGCGCATTTTAGAGTATCCACTTCAAGTTTACTATGAACCACATAAGTTCTCCAAGTAGTCCATATCCGAGGACGCGGCTATTCGAACAGATTATTTCACCCAGGAGGGGTATACTTCTTCACACACGCTCTCGCCACTAATCACCATATGCACATCATGCATCTCGGCAACCTTCAAGCGGAAGCACTGGCGTGGGCGTCGGCCACGACCGTTAACCACACAAGACCCTAGTCCAGGTTTATCGCCTATTTCAGACTGAACCCGCACGGAAGTCCATCCGAAGTTTCCGGTATGGCCTCAAACGATGTTCACAGGGTTCCCAAGCTCACCGTCCGGGTGCCACTTTGTACACTGTGCCACTATGCATCTGCCGCATCATAGCCCACCCCATCGGGCAGCGCTATGCACGGCCGCCATCACTTTTCTTACAAATACCAGAAACTAGTTGCGACTCCTGAACAAAGGACTAGGCGATTAATAAGCCGAGAGAGGTCGAGTTACCGGAGCCCGATGTGTGGTAGTAACTGTCTTGGATCACAAACACAGAACTCAGTTCTTAAGGTCGGTCCCAATGAGACAACCCTCCATGTACTCCTACATGGCCTCTCATCGCTACCTTTACCAAATCGTGTTCACACACTTAACTCTCACACAGTAGGACCTGGATACTGCCATTCTGATTCATCACCTAGATGTATCAGACCCGACACGACACGACTCTAAGCATAGCAGGCACAGTAAGTAAGCAGGCATGGATGAGTAACCACAACAAGTCTCAAGCAGTTGCTCCTCATGCTAAATGGTTTCAACTATTTATTGTGGCAAAGACAGTTCATGCAAAGGAACGGGTTCAACTACCGAGAACATGTAATAATTGAATCGTCAATGTCCTAATGCAGTAAAAGAGAGCAGGAGCGAGAGAGTGGGTTTGTATCAGCATGCTCAAAGGGGGTTTGCTTGCCTGACAGTCCTGAAGATATACTTCTTTTCTCTAGTGTCAACGTTCACATCGTCAGAACCATCATCTACCGAGAAGGAACAAACCCCGACAAACAGGAAAGGAACACATTCAATGCAATGCAACAACCATGATGCATGATAAGACACGTTAAAATACTAAATTCACCTAGAGGGATAATTAGCCAAGTTAATTGAAGTGGTATTCAAACAAGTTTGAATTCCAACTCCAAATGATATTTCATATAGTACCCTAATCATAAAATGTCCTACTTGGTGATGTTAACTTGTTCAAACATGCACTATCATGGCATAAACAAATTCATTGGATTTTTTGATCATTTTTCATATATAAATTATTTTCATCTCACTTACAGATTATTTTCTATGATTTTTAGAGGTTTTAAACATTTTCTGGAATTTCCTTATTAATTTAAATACCAGAAAAGCTTTAATGCGTCACCATTGCGTGATGGTGATGTCAGCAGGTCAATAGGGTCGGTCCAGGTTAAACCTGACCAGTGGGACCCCCGTGTGAGTGACTCAGACCCTAAACAGAGTTAAATTAAGTCCTAAACTTAATTAGTAAGACTGGTCCCAACTGTCAGTGAGTGCTTAAGGTTAATTAAATAAGTTAGTTATTTTAACTTAACTCCAAATTAACAAGGGGCTGCCCCCACCTGCCAGTGACCCAAGGGAGGTCAAATCTAGCCGGGGGGGGTCAAACCCGCCGGCGTTTAGCCGCTGGTGAGGCCAAGCGCGGCGGAGGTGCTCGGAAATGGGCTAC
Organism: Hordeum marinum; assembly: GCA_022496015.1. Lineage (NCBI taxonomy): Eukaryota > Viridiplantae > Streptophyta > Magnoliopsida > Poales > Poaceae > Hordeum > Hordeum marinum. Next base: position 208,595,693 of record CM039674.1, on the reverse strand, counting down.
ATGCCATGGTTTTGGGTGCGGTTTGGCTCTACACAAAGCACGCGCTCGCGCGCATCCAGTGCATCAACTGGCAGCAGCTGGTGTGCACTACAACGATGGTGGCGATGGCGTCCATGACGGCCAGAGGTTTCAGGTCCGGTGGAATCGGGTTAGAGCACGGGACCATGGGGAAGGGGGAAGAGGGAGAGGCTCACGACGGTTTGCTTGGTGCGGCCGGCAAGCTCGGGGGCCATCAGGATGGAGCAAATCGATTGCGGTGGTCGACGGAGCCGGAGGTCGGGTCCGGGAGAAGAGGAACGAGAGGGAGAGGGAGCATGAGCTCACGGGGTAAGAGGGGGAGCTCCACACATCTCCTAGGTAGGCTGGAGGGCGCAGAAGTCGTGGGACAACGCGAAGCAGGAGGTGGCCGCACCTCCTGTGCGTGCGCCATGCCCCCGTCCTCCTGGCAGAGGAGGAAGATGACCTCCTCGCCCCTGGGTTGGGCCTCTTCTCACTAGGTAAAGCCCAGGTAACTATTTCCCCCTTTGTTTTGTATTTTTCTATTTTGTTTCATTTTGTTTTGATGTGATTTCAACATCTAACAATTTTATAAACCCTTGTGAAAATATTTATGTGGGTTGTTAGAATATATTCAGAACCACTTACCAATTTTCAGAATTGTTGGATCAATATTTCTATAATTAGTTAATATAATCCAATGCAAATAATTGTTTGATTGATTCATAAGCCCAATATAAAATGTTTCTATGATTCTAAAAATACTGGTTTAGGTTTCCCCTCTTGCCAATATTTTCACAAAAGAACAGGAACATTTTTCTTGGAGTTATTTGAGGAAATTTTATGTTGGTCATTTTGAGAACTTTGCTGATTTATTAAATTTTCCAAAATGTTTGTGAAAATATAGTTCACCCCTGGCTTGTTGTTGCCAACCTTTATCAGAGAGGGGGGACATTTTTAGAGAGCATTTTGAATCATTAAAAATTCAATTGTTGGAATTTTGTGTATTCAATGAGGTGTTAGGGTTTGACATCCCATTTCAAATTCAGCTGAATTTAAACATGATGACATGAAGCACATGCTGATGTTGATGCAAACAATTTCAAGCAAATTCTAGGGCTGTGACAACTCACCCCCACTAAACAAGAATCTCGCCCCGAGATTCAAGCGTAGGGTAAGAGGACAGGAGGAAACACAATACTAACACAATCTTCATGATCCAGTTGCCCTTCTTGAAGATGTTGATTCATTGCATCATGTTCATTTTGACATCTTTGTCTTCGGGATATGCATCCAACAGAAGGACAATAGGGATAGAAAGCTCAACAGGAATCAATCTTTACGAAGATCGAGCGACTCATGAACAGCTCATGGAATGAGACGTGATAACATCTCTAGATCCGAGTCACAAACCACACATTGACCGATGGAGTGAGATAGATGACAAAGTTTCAATTGGTAGGCAACAATTCCACACTAAAACAGATGGTGATGAGGTTTCAAAATAGCGAGGAGTTAATTGCCATAATACCATTATGTGGCACCTTAGGGGAGGTGACTCTTAGGATTATCCCTTAAGTGGCAAAAAGAATTACTTTTGATATAGAGATCATTGAAAGTCTTCATACCAGCCTAAGGCAAATCACAACGATCATTTTAAGGAATTCGAAAGAATGGCATACTCAGATCGGAATGGAAACTGGAGTTATAAAACAACTCGGCAATGGAAGGCACATTCCAATTAATACCGAGGGTATAACCCAGTGTCCGAGCGTGCTATCAAGAACTTAAGCATTTCCATATTCATCAGGGTTTTTACCAACATCCGTGCCAAGGATTCTGGCAACAATCATACTACCATGATGAATAATGATGGAGGATGCAGATGCAAAGGAAGAAAACACTTTCCCAGATTTCACCTTAGGTATACCAAGGGAGCAGAATCTGGATGATCGACCAAGAGACAATTAGCACTCTACTTCTAATGTTCTCCTGGATGTACTAGAGTAACCCCAATCGTAGGTCAGGTTTGCTATCTAGAACATCAAGTAAAAAGTTCAGACTTCGGGATCTCAAGGGGTCCATGAAGAATAATTTCTAGAGCAAGTCACACAAAACCTCATGGGGAGGTAGCCAAGTTGCTCAGCAGGATAATATAATAGTAGGTCTTCCGGATAGGTATGTTAGCCACAACATCCCTTTGCCGGGTTACAAAGAGACCAATATTATAATTCTTGGGAAATGTTCCAACCATCATATCTGCCTAAGATTCAGATATGGTTAGTGTCAGGATATTCCAGACTCAGCATGTCTGAAAGTGAAAGGTTGCAACACAAATCCAAGAGAAGACGTTGCAAGATTCTCGCGAAAAGAAGTGTGGAAGACAACTCCAAAACGTGAGCTAGGTTTCAACACACATGTGAACACAATGTCCAGGACATGCATCACTACATGGCCTTACAACAAAACACTACCGAGTTCTGGATGGAACCATCATTGGAGGTAGCGAAGTATTGTGCACGTCCGTTAGGGCCCTTCAGGAGTAACACTTAACTTCTTTTCCTTAAATAAATCAATTACTGGCTTGGTGTGCTAGGGATTGCATGTGGAATGGAGATGATCAGTCTACCAAACCATGGAATACTTTGCACGTGCATGACTCACTTGGGATGATTCCAATGAAAACAAAACAACCTTTCTCAAGTTCATGGTGGCAACTTGCACCATAAGTCCATGAACTAAGAGTAAGTCACTTCTTACACCATGGATATGCTTCATGTACAAGACACGAAGATATTACCTACAAAGTTTCCAACACTAGCTCAATGTTCATCATGAATCATGGAACAGATGAAAATGTTGTCGATGGGCCCAACAACAATTCATCGAGGTATCCAAATGGATGGAATTCCTCAACTACAAGAACAAGGTGATAGCATTGGTCCGACCAAAGGATATAATGGTGTATGCTCGAGGATACATCCATGAGTAAAAACAACATTAGGAAGATCTTTGGTTCTGATTTTGATTTGACGATAGCCCACATTCAAATCAAAGATGGGATAAGACGATGGATGCACCAATTGAGCACAAGGATCACTCGGTGAAAGTATCGCCTTTTTTTGACACACACATCCACAACGAAAACATCCCCCTGGAATGAACTAAGTCAGGTGAAGCTTTTATCTTCCAACTCTCCAAGTTGTTGTTTAGCTTAACCAACTAGTTCGGGGGTGTCCAACACTGATTCTTGGAGAAGGGATGGTTTATAGCAAAACAATCTTGATCACGAACTTAACATAACGGTCAAGGAACACCTTGATAATACTTCCGAGAAGACATTCAGAAAATCACAATCCACCGGTATGTTATGAAGCTCGAGAGCAATCTTGCTTTTCAAGGCAAGACGATATGATCAACAGAGCGAAGGATTGACACAATCCTAGCTCATTGACCGAAAAGTGCACCATGGAAAATGGACTAGGTAGCACGATCATTCTTAGTATGACAATTCAATGACCATCACGCCAAGAGTGAGATTATTGTCCATTAAGTACCGAGCAACAAAGTTGCCAGGAGTATGAATTTCACACATCACGATTCACTTGTCGGTATTCTGGTTTCAACAACACAGAGACCAAGGAATGAATGATGATGGCGAGAAGTATCACTACATCAAGATTTCATAAGAGGGAGTGCAATTCTCATGATAATCTTGACATGAAGAGGGTAATACCTCAAGGTAGAACAGAGAAAAAGTTGAATTGGCATTTTGATCTGTGGAATACAACTTCTTTTACCCAATCCAAGAATGGACGAGGTACGGGAGTTTGCTTCTCCTAGTCATTCTGAAATAGAATGGCTTGACAGACCATAAGAATAGTTGACATCAATAACACAATGCATGACATACTCTTGACTATTCATTGATAGATAAAGGTCAGAATACAATTGAAGAAGGGCAACTCAAGAGCACCTGGTTTTTTCCCTGAGTTGTAGATGCATGGATTGAATTAGTCAAAGAGAGCTCAACATGTTTCTTCCAGATAATCAATGCAGAAATGAAGGATTGGTAGAGTCTCAATTATACAATGGAGAACTCATCAAGAGCACTCATGTTGTGCTCTTTTGTTCACAAAGAACTTCTGCCATAACTGATTCATGGTATTGGAAGAATGATATACCACAAACCTTGAAGACTATAACAAGGTTACTAATATCCTAAAGGAACGAGCAAATACTATCAACGGGAATGAGCAGAATGATACTTGGGTTCAAGAACCCAGATATAGAATACCTATTGACTAAGTAGCATCACAGCATGCTTTTGATGATGATGACCAGAATTGTCACACTGGAAACAAAAGACACAACTAGACTATTGGGTGGTTTACTAAAACAACATGGTTTCCTAAACACCTTCATCAAACACGTCGAGGTAATAGGGTACCTCAACTTAACAATTAGTGTGCTTTGTTTGGCCTAAAAGACATTGACTCAAGATGAAAGAGTTTTGCAATTGCATCAGATAATCTAGAAACCTTGGATAACTTGGACAAAATAACAGCTGTACGGGCATGAAATATGAGGCAACCTGCACCAGAAAACTAACAACATGACAATGAATTCATATGGAGACACTGATATAGGAAGACAACAACTTTCCTGTAGGTCTCTAGCATAGTAACTCGTCCTCCTAATAGATAGATGAGAAGGCCTAGTTCTTAACCCCCGTAGAAAAGAAGAGGGTGACTCAGAATTATAATGACACAAGGAAAGGAGTAAAAAAGCCTTACGTTCCCTTCCAAAATCAATTCCCTTATATAACTAAAGCACTTCTAGACTCAACATCGACCCATTTGGCTTGGTAATCCTACAAGCAGTCAAGCTCTGATACGAACGCTGTTGGGACCCCGATCCTAAGCCATAAGAATCCAGCCTGTAACACATCACATCACTTTGCGGTCTCACGCATGGTTATCTCCACGGCTGCCACCTTACCTGGGCCTGGACCGTTTGCGTCTTTTGACTCACGTATGTGAATGTTCAGCTAGCATTTAAATGTCAAAGAACCCGGGCCGACATGACTAGTCGTAGAAACCAAGTGGCACCTCCGTATAGGGATAGGCATACGTAACCCAGCAATGCAGGTGTCGATCTCTAGCATGTGTAGACGAGTCATAGCAAGCTACAAGGACTCCATTACGCTATGGGACATAAATGCCATCACTGCACATAGACGAGTCGTAGGAGGCTATAGGGACTCCATTACACTACGAGGCATTTTCCCGAAGGGACAGAAACAGCAGCAAAGAAGGATACATGCTAGTCAATCAATATATCTGGAGCAGTAGCAAGCTACCAAGGCTCGGTGGAAGCACAAAGAGGCATTTCCCCGTAAAGAGTACTACTAAAGGCACACAAATAGGTGTCGGATCCCATACATACTGTTGCACGTCACACGTATGCACGACATGCCCGATATGCATAGGTACAACTATGGCATCACAACATAACCGTACAACATTACAACATTTATTTAGAAGGCTCAGAAGTGCCAATACAATAAGATGTTACAAACAGGGGTCACAAGACCCAACATTCAGAGCATTCAACCAAGCAAGAGGACGTTAAACATGTCTGGGTATAGACATGTACAAAAGTGGTTGGAGGAGCCTGAAAAACTACAATGACCCTATGAAAGGAACCAGACCTCTGTCTAGGATTCCCAAGCTAATCCGGTCAACATCGAACTTCACGTCGAAAATACCACTAATGAGACTGACGTCTCTTCTGCAAAAACATAAATTAAGTAAACGTGAATACAAGAGTACTCAGCAAGACTTACATCAGTACTAACTACATATGCATTAGTATCAATGAAGGGGGTTGTGGAGTTTAATGCAGCAAGCCAACTTTGACTCTTGGCTAACCTATACTATGACTACAAGTGATTTCTTTGAGGTGGGATAGTGCACACGAGTCCACATATTCACCAATCAATACACCACTATGGATCCACTTCCGTCTCCCTACGAGAAGGCCATCCATAGCACTCACGCTTATCCTGCGCATTTTAGAGTATCCACTTCGAGTTTACTATGAACCACATAAGTTCTCCAAGTAGTCCATATCTGAGGACGCGGCTATTCAGACAGATTATTTCACCCAGCAGGGGTATACTTCTTCACACACGCTCTCGCCACTTATCACCATATGCACGTCATGCATCTCGGCAACCTTCAAGCGGAAGCACTGGCGTGGGCGTCGGCCACGACCGTCAACCACACAAGACCCTAGTCCAGGTTTACCGCCTATTTGAGACTGAACCCGCACGGAAGTCCGGCCGAAGTTTCTGGTACGGCCTCAAACGATGTGCGCAGGGTTTCCAAGCCCACCGTTCGGGTGCCACTTGGTACACCATGCCACTGTGCATCTACCGCATCACAGCCCACCCCATCGGGCAGCGCTATGCACGGCCACCATCACTTTTCATACAAACACCAGAACTAGTTGCGACTCCTGGACAGAGGACTAGGCGATTAATAAGCCGAGAGCGGTCGAGTTACTGGAGCCCAATGTGTGGTAGTAACTGTCTTGGATTACAAACACAAAACTCGGTACTTAAGGTCGGTCCCAATGAGACAACCCGCCATGTAGTCCTACATGGCCTCTCATCGCTACCTTTACCAAATCGTGTTCACACATTTAACTCTCACACATTTAACACATTTAACTCCGATCCATCAACCAGATGTATCAGACCCGACACGACATGACTCTAAGCATAGCAGGCACAGTAAGTAAGCAGCCATGGATGAGTAAGCACAACAAGGCTCAAGCAGTTGATACTCATGCTAAGTGGTTTCAACTATTTACTGTGGCAAAGTTAGGTCATGCAAAGGAATGGGTTCAACTACCTAGAACATGTAACAATTAAATCGGCAATGTCCTAATGGAACAAAAGAGAGCAGGAGCAAGAGAGTGGGTTCATATCAGTATGCTCAAAGGGGGGTTTGCTTGCCTAACAGTCCTGAAGATATACTTCTCTTCATTAGTGTCAACGTTCACATCGTCAGAACCATCGTCTACTGAGAAGGAAAAAACATCGGCAAACAGGAAAGGAACACATTCAAGGCAATGCAACAACCATGATGCATGATAAGACAGGTTAAAGTACTAAATTGACCTAGAGGGATAATTAGCCAAGTTAATTGAAGTGGTATTCAAACAATTTTAAATTCCAACTCCAAATGATATTTCATATAGTGCCCTAATCATAAAATGTCCTACTTGGTGATGTTAACTTGTTCAAACCTGCACAATCATGGCAAAAACGGATTCATTGGATTTTTTTGATCATTTTTCATATATAAATTATTTTCATCTGACTAAAAGATTATTTTCTTTGATTTTTAGAGGTTTTAAACATTTTCTGGAATTTCCTTATTAATTTAAATACCAGAAAAGCTTTAATGCGTCAGCATTGCATCATGGTGACGTGAGCAGTCAACACGGTCGGTACAGGTCAAATCTGACCAGTGGGACCCCCATGTTAGTGACTCAGACTCTAAACAGAGTTAAATTAAGTCCTAATCTTAATTAGTAAGACTGGTCCCAACTATCAGTGAGTGTTTAAGGTTAATTAAATAAGTTAGTTATTTTAACTTAACTCCAAATTAACCTGGGGCTGGCCCCACTTACCAATGACCCAAGGGAGGTCAAATCTAGCCGTTGGGGGGTCAAACCCGCCTGCGTTTAGTCGCTGGCAAGGCCAAGCGCGGCGGAGGTGCTAGGATATTGGCTACATGCCATGGTTTTGGGCGCGGTTTTGCTCTACAGAAAGCACGCGCTCACGCGCATCCAGTGCAGCAAGCGGCAGCAGTTGGGGTGCACTACAACGATGGCGGCGACCATGGGGGAAGGGGAAGAGGGAGAGGCTCATGGCGGTTCGCTTGGTGCGGCCAGCAAGCTCGGGGGCCATCAGGACGGAGCAAATGGACGGCAACGGTCGACGGAGCCGGAGGTCGGGTCCGGGAGAAGAGGAAGCAAAGGGAGAGGGAGAATGAGCTCGGGGGGGGGGGAGGGGGAGCTCCACGCGTCTCCTATGCAGGCTGGAGGGCGCGGAAGTCGCGGGATAGCGCAAAGGAGGAGGTGGCCGCACCTCCCGTGCCTGCGCCACGCCCCCGTCGTCCTGGCAGAGGAGGAAGATGACCTCCTCGCCCCTGGGCAGGGCCTCTTCTCACTGGGTAAAGCCTAGGTAACTATTTCCCCTTTGTTTTGTTTTTTCTATTTTTTTTCATTTTGTTTTGATTTGATTTCAACATCTAACAATTTTATAAACCCTTCTGAAAATATTTATGTGGTCTGTTAGAATATATTCAGAACCACTTACCAATTTTCAGAATTGTTGGATCAATATTTCTATAATTAGTAAATATAATCCAATGCAAATAATTGTTTGATTGATTCATAAGCCCAATATAAAATGTTTCTATGATTCTAAAAATATTGGTTTAGGTTTCCCCTCTTGCCAATATTTTCACAAAAGAACATGAACATTTTTCTTTGAGTTATTTGAGGAAATTTTATGTTGGTCATTTTCAGAACTTTGCTGATTTATTAAATTTTCCAAAATGTTTGTGAAAATATAGTTCACCCCTGGCTTGTTGTTGCCAATATTTCTCAGAGAGGGGGGAACATTTTTAGAGAGCATTTTGAATCATTGAAAATTCAATTGTTGGAATTTTTTGTATTCAATGAGGTGCTAGGGTTTGACATGCCCATTTCAAATTTAGTTGAATTTAAACATGATGACATGAAGCACATGCTGATGTTGATGCAAACAATTTCAAGCAAATCTAGGGTTGTGACAATTTTGTTTCGGATCAGATGCATATTTGATATGTGGAGGCGATAGATGGGACCTTTTGTAATTCACGAGATCGCCTATGTGCACGGTTGATGAGATCAACTGCACATCAGGATATTTGAAGCTAAGTTTTCTATCAAACGGAATCGATGAGGTCATAACACAACCTACCCCTACCTGTCGATTTCCGCCATCGGGGTTAACTGTGATACATAAAACCGAATCGGGTTTGCGATGATCGATGAGATTGTCCAGAACAAAAAAATCGGCTTAATCAGAGTACATATTTGATCGGTGATTTCTGATAACTTAGGGCAATGACCGCACCCACGAGGGGCGCCTCCCGTTTGAACCCCGCTCGCTAACCGGCTAGCGGGACCGTTGTGTGCACAGTGTTGTATATTTCCTACACGATCACACAAAACTGTAGAATGTGATTCTATGCATAACTTTGTTTTGTTGGTTTGATGTGAATAGTATGGCTCATATGTATTTGATGCATGTGTGTATTTTAACATGACCTGTGTGTTATGATAGTCAGCCGGCAAGAACCAAAGTGATGTCATTATATTGTATAACAACATGTGTGTCGACTTGTGATTCTCTGTAAATTCATTACAAGTTGTAGTAGTTGGAGGACAGAGATCAAGTTCGGGGCTTTGGCGTCCTGGCATGGCAAACAAGATGGAGTTCCGCCCTGGTCATCAGAGTTGGAGTCGGCCTGGAAGGACGTCCATGAAGGAGCCATACTATTTCACATATTTATGTTTATATGTGATTGATATTGCTTCTTGTTTCTATGCCTGTTATAATGATAGAAATATCCCTCATTAATATCAAGCATATCGGCATTCCAGATGTTGCACCTTCACATGTCAAGTACGTCTGGTAGTGGGCTCATAAAATTGAGGTGCTACTAGGTTGCCTTGAACTGGAGAGTTTGTGTCAGACATGGACATGCACTACATCAGGTTAACTTGACAAGGCTATCAAAACAGTTTTGGGCCTAATGAGGAAGATTGGGAGATGAGGTATAAGATACCTACCCGACCGACAAGAGTCGTATAGAGATACGATTAGCAAGGAGTTGCTTACCGAATAGACATGTTTGCTAGCAGTGATGCTAAAGCTCACTAGTCGCTTGCGCTAGTCGGATCTTGAATCACTTAGAGTTTGCGGAAGGATGCCGACTTCAGTGGGGGTAGTTCTTTTAAGGCTTAAATTACTCTACATATACACAATGCTTAGTGATTGCATATTTTCTGTTGTAGATCAATGGCACCACCTTCTCAAAACAACTTTGTGTTGAAATCAATTCTAGAAAAGGATAAATTGAATGGAACAAACTTTGCCAACTTGCATGGAAATTTGAGAATTGTTCTCAAGCATGATAAAATGGAACATGTTCTAGAGGATCCACTTCCAGAGTTACCTGCCAATAATGCTAATGCCACAACCAAAAATGCCTACCAGAAACTTTTTGATGAATCAAACGAGATCATCTCCCTCATGTTGGCTTGTATGGATCCCGATTTGCAACAGCATTTCAAAAATGTTGAGGCTTTCGATATGATCGAGAGTGTCAAGAGCATGTTTCAGGTGCAGGCCGGACCCCGATCCTAAGTCATAGGAATCCAGCATGTAACACATCACATCACTTTGCGGCCTCACGCATAGTAACTCCAGGGATGTAGCCTTACCTTAGTCGGGACTGTTTGCGTCTTTTGGCTCACGTATGTGAATATGTCGCTAGCATTCAAACGACAGAGGACCCGTGCTGACATGACTAGTCATAGAACCCCAGTGGCACATCCGTGCGGGAATAGGCATACATAACCCAACAATGCAGGTGTCGACCTCAAGCGTGTGTAGACGAGTCACACCAAGCTACAAGGACTCCAATACGTCATGGGACATAAATGTCATCACTGCACGTAGACGAGTCGTAGCAAGCTACAGGGACTCCATTACACTGCGAGAGATTTCTCCGAAAGGATAGACACAGCAGCAAAGAAGGATACATGTCGGTCAATCAATGTGTCCGAAGCAGTAGCAAGCTACATAGGCTCGGTGGAAGCACAAAGAGGTAGTTCCCCGTAAAGAGTACTACTAAAGGCACATGGCTAGGTGTCGGATCCCATACATACGTTGCACGCACACGTACGCAGGAGATGCCCGGTATGCATAGATATAACTATGGCATCACAACATAACCATACAACAACACAACTTTTATTTAAGAGGCTCAGAGGAGCCTTGCATAACATGTTCTTACAAATAGGGGTCACATGACCCGACACTCAAGTCATACTAGAAAGTTCATACAAACCAAGCGGAAGCATAAAGCTGTCTGGGTACACACAGATGAAAGGGTAAAAAGGCACATGGCTTGACTGTCCACAGCCCGCTACAGGGCATAAGGTCGTAGCTGGGACACCAGCAATTCGGCGGCGGCGATGTCTAGGTAGAACCCACCTGATGGGTGCTGAGTCTCATCTACAACATTTATTAAGTAAACATGAGTACAAACATACTCAGCAAGTCTCTAAAACAGACCCAGGCTATATATGCTCATGTATCAACAACGGGAGTGGTGGAGTTTAAGCAGCAATGTCAGCTTTGACTCTTGGCTAATCTATATTACACATATTAATTCTTTGTTCAAATTTTAGATATCGCACATGAGTCCACTAACACCACATCAATACACCACCATGGGTTCACTTCCACCACCTACGAGAGTGCCATCCACGGTACTCACACTTGTCTTCATATTTTGATGAGTATTTGTCAAGTTATCTATGAACAACATAAGTTCTCCAAGTAGTCCATATCTGACAACATGGCTATTCGAACATATTCATACCCTACAGGGGTGTACTCCTTCACACACGCTTTCGCCACTTATCGATGTGTGCTCATAAAACCATGCACCTCGGCAACCTTCAAGCGGAAGCCTAGCGAGGGAGTCGACAACGACCATCAATCACACAAGACCTCTAGTCCAGGCTATCGCCTATTTGACACTGATCCCGCACGAAAGTCCGGCCAAAGTTTCCGCTACGACCCCAAACGATGTGCGTAGGGTTCCCAAGCCCACCATTCGGTTGACCCTTGGTACACCATGCCACTACCTACCGCGTCGTAACCCACACCTAGGGTTAGCGCTACACACGGCCTCCAGCATTACTATGATAACGAGACACAACTTGCAACACCTAGACAAAGGACTAGGCGGTTGATTAGTCGAGAGGGTCAATTAAGTATCCCAACGTGTGGTAGTAACTAGTCTTGGATCACAAACACGGAACTCAATTCCTAAGAACGGTCCCAATGAGACAACCCACTATGTACTCCTACATAGCCTCCATCACAAATGACAGATAAATGAACGTTTTTCCTAATGCAATCAACAAGAGCAGGAGCAAGAGAATGAGATGATATCGGAATGATCAATGGGGTTGCTTGCCTTGCTGGGAAGCGGGAAGGTACTCTCCTTCGTTGGGATACTCAGAGGTATCCTCAGAAGTAGGGCCTACCGTAATGCAGAGGTAACAATCAATACACGGCAAGTGCAGCAATACGATGCATTATCATGACATGGCAAAATGAATGGATGATCTAATGCAACTACTATTAAAGTTAGATGGAGTGGATTTGAATATAGGTTCAAAATCATTCTCCATTAAATATTCCATATACTGACCTATTGCTAAATGTCAATGTTCATCAACATATGTTGCTCTAACATGCATGATAACATCACCAATGGATTCATTGGATTTTTCTGGTAAATTTTCATATATAAATTATTTCAATATGAGTAACAGTATAATTTCTATGATTTTACTAAGTTTTTAGCAATTTCTAGAATTAAATTAACTTGGAAATCCCTTTACTATGTCAGCATGACATCAGCATGATGTCAGCGGGTCAACAGGTTGTTGACAGGTCAAACCTGACCAGTGGGGTCCACTCGTGAGTGACCTAGACCCTAATTAGGATTAATTAAATTCCTAATTACTAATTAGTTAGGATGGGCCCAACTGTCAGTGGTTGTTTAGGTTAATTAAATTAATTAATTAATTTCCTAAATTAATTCTAAACTAACAGGGCCGGGCCCACTTGTTAGTTGACCCACGGGGGTCAACCCCATGGTCAAATGGTTTGACTCGGTGACGTTGAGCCACCGGCAACGTCAGGGACGGTGGAGGGGGTTGGAAAACCTCCTCCGGCGACCAAATGGACGACAGAGGGCACCAGACGGACCTACGTGCTCGCGCGCATCGAACCCGACACTTCCCAGGGGCTGGGATGGCCTAAGTCGACGTTGGTGTTGAGAGCGGCGGCTGTCGGAGCTCGGGCAAGCACGGGCTCATCAAGCCGGAGCTCGAGCGGGCCAGCTAATCGCTCCTAAGGCTCCCTGGGGCCCTCCTGAGCACATCTACGTGCTCAGGTGCGAGCTTGGGCCACCAAAGTAACGACAACATCCTCGCCGGCATCGAGAAGCTCTCTGGCCCGAGGCAAAATGGCGCTAGAGCACGCTAGCGATGGGGAGAAGAGAGGGAATGGGACTAGGGGCTCACGACGGTTGCAGCGGTGTCGAGAGCGGGCTCGGGGAAGGTCTAGAGCGGCGGCGAGCTTTGATTCTACGCTGGCGGCCGGAGGTTGAAGACGAAGGCGATGCAACGATGGAGGGCTCCCGGCGATGCGTGGCTCGATGAGGAGGAAGAGGGCGTCGAGGGGAAGCGATTGGGGGGGCTTGGAAGCAAGGGGGGTGGCTAGAACGATGGCTACGGCGGTGAGAGAGCGGCGGCCATGGCGAGGCAAAGAGGGAGAGAGAGAGGAGCGGGTAGATGCGAGGGAGAGAAAGTGATGGGGACGGCTCTGCGGGCTTATCCCCATCACGCTAGCGATGGGGAGGCAAGCAGGCAGCTGCCGACGTGGCAGCACGACCGTGCGCGCGTGGCGGCCACACGCCCAGCCTCCTAGCCGCCAGGAGGACGAAGACCTCCCTAGGCCGGATGGGCCGGCCTGAAGCTGGCCTCAGGTTAGCTCCCTCTTTTTTCTGACATTTGCTTTATTTTGTCGAGGCCTCAAAACCTGTTTCAAATTATATTGAAATATTTTGCAGGCTCAGTTTGAATATTTCAGACCTCCACAAAAAGTTTCAATATTTTTGAATGACTAAAATATTTATAATGCTTTATTTGGCATTTTCAGAAGCTTTATTATTTATTTTAAAAATTACATATATATTCTGAAAATTAAAATGTCCCCTGATATATTGATGTCAATATTTATCAGACATGGGGGGCATTTTTGATGGGCATTTTGGATTTCTTGATTTTTCACACCATTTGAATTGGTTGACTCAGGTGAGGTGCTAGGGTTTCTGTTGATCCGCATTTCATATTGATGCAAAAATCAAAACATGATGCACACACATGCTAACCAAAGCAATGCTAACTAGGGATGTGACAGCAGGCTAGGACCAAAAGGTTCAACGTCTCGCTATGCTTGGCGGATTGTAAGCTGAAAAAGGGTGATCCACTAAGCCCGCATGTGATCAAGATGGTCAGGTACGTGCAAGCTTTGTATCGGTTAGGCTTCCCACTTGGGGATGAGTTGTCCATGGATGCCGACTCTAGGTTTTCTTCCACCTAGATATGAGACGTTTATCTCAAACTGTCATATGCATGGTATGGATAAGAAGCTCACTCAATTGCATGGGATAATCAAGGTGGCAGAGCAGGATATTAAGAAAGTCATGCATCAAGTGTTGATGGTGCAAAACTCGATTAAGTTCAAGAAGACTTGGTCCAAGAAAAAGGGCAAACCAAAGGGCATGCAAAAGGTTGTCTCTGTTGTTGAGCCGAAGTAGGGACCAGACTCAAAGACCATGTGTTTTCATTGCAATGAAATTAGTCACTGGAAGAGGAACTGTAGCAAGTGGATTGCTGAGCATGGCAAGAAGGCTGGAAATTCTTCATAAGGCAAAGGTGCAGTTGTTACATATGTTATAGACATTTACCTTGTAGACGTACCTAGTAGTTCTTTGGTATTTGATACTGGATGAGTTGTTCATATTTGCAACTCGACGGAGGGGCTGGTAAAAACTAGGCATGTGGCATAAGGGGAGATTGACATCAGGGTCGTCAACAAAGCAAGAGTTGTTGCGTTGGAGGTCGGCATGATGCGGCTCCAACTTCCTTCTGGAATTATTTTGGAATTGAATAATTGTTATTACATTCCGTCACTTAGTCAAAACATTATTTCTTCCTCATGCTTGATGAGTAGGGTTCTGAATTCAATTTAAAGGACAACGGTTGATCATTTTATTTGAATGGAACGTTCCACAAATATGCATGAATTGTAGATGGGCTATTTATTTTGAATATGGAAACGAAACCGGTCTATAATGTGAATGTCAAGAGGCGTAAACCTAATGAAATAAATCTGACATACTTCTGGCATTGCCGGCTTGAAAACATTAGTGCGAACGCATGAATAAGTTCCATGCTGATGGACTCCTAGCTTCGTATGACTTCGGGTCCTTCGAGACTTGTGAATCATTCTTTCTAGGCAAGATGACTAAGTCTCCTTTTTTTAGGAGTTGTGAAAGGGCGTTTGAGCTGTTGGAGCTTATACACAGTGATGTGTGATGTCCAATAAGCACAACGGCTAGAGGTGGCTATGTGTACTTCATGACTTTTACCGATGACTTGAGTAGATATGGATATATCTATTTGATGAGGCACAAGTCAGAAACTTTTGAAAAGTTTAAAGAGTTGTAGAATAAGGTTGAGAAATCAGCTCGAAAAGACCATAAAACTTCTACGATCAGATCATGGAGGTGAGTACATGAGCCACGATTTGATGATCATATGAAAAGTCGAGGTATAGTGCCTGAGCTCACACCTCTAGGTACATCATAGCAAAATGGTGTGACAGAATGGAGAAATCGAAGCTTATTGGACATGGTCCGATCGATGATTAGCACATCAGATTGACCCTTGTCATTCTGGGGATACACTCTAGAAAAAACAGCTTTCACATTTAACAGGGTACCATCAAAATCCGTAGACAAGACTCCACATGATATGCAGATTAGGAAGAGTCCTAGTTTGTCTTTCCTAAAGATTTGGGGTTGTGAAACATTAGTCAAGCGACTCATGTCGCACAAGCCTACACCCAAGTCGGATAAATGCATATTCATGGGATATCCTAGGGAAACCTTAGGATGTAACTTCTACAACTGAGAAGAGAACAGAGTGTTTGTTGCTCGGAATGGGGTTTTCCTAGAGAAAGAGTTTCTCAGTAGGGAAACCAGTGGGAGAACGGTGCAACTCGAAGAAAATCAAGAGCCACTCGGGGACGACTTGGCTAGTCATGAGATCATACTAGAGTCGATCAAAGAACCGTATTGGAGTCGGCACCAGAGCCATGGAGGTCGGAAAGATTTGCGTAGAGTGTGTGACATGTTGTTGCTAGAAAGCAATGAGCCGGCCACATATGCTGAAGCGAAGGTGAGACCATATTCCGAGGCATGGCTGGACACCTTGAGATCTGAGTTAAAGTCTATGGATGAGAATCAAGTATGGGACATGGTTGATCTATTGCATGGTGTAGTAGCCATTGGTTGCAAATGGGTCTTTAAGAAGAAAACTAATGTGGATGGAAATGTTCAGATCCACAAAGCTCGGCTTGTCACTAAAGGTTATGGACAAGTTCAAGGAATTGACTATGATGAGACCTACTCGACGATAGCAATGCTAAGGTTGGTAAGGATCATACTAGCTATAGATGCATATTTCCATTATGAGATATGGCAAATGGATGTCAAAACGGCTTTCCTTCATGGAAATTTAAAAGAGGATGTATACATGATACAACCTGAAGGTTTTTTCGATCCAACAAATGCTGGTAAAATACGCAAGCTCAAGAGATCCATTTACGAAATGAGGAAAGCAGCTCGGAATTGGAATATTCATTTTAATGAAGTCATCATTGACCTTGGATTCATCAAGAACAAAGAGGACTATTGTTTATAAAAGAATTCTAGTGGGAGCTTGGTAGTATTTTGATCTTATATGTGGATGGACTACTGATCGAAAATGATGTTTCGATGCTGAAGTCAGTCAAGGAATCATTGAATGGCAAGTTTTCAATGAAAGACCTTGGAGAGGCAGTGTACATTTTAGGCATCAAGATCTATAGAGATAGATCGAGGAGGCTGCTTGGCTTCAGCCAGAGCAAGTACATAGACAAAGGGTTGAAGAGGTTCAACATGAGTGAGGCCAACAAAGGGTTCTTGCCCATCTCGCATGGTATAAGGCTAAGCAAGACTGAGAGTCCTAGGACTTCTGATGAGCAAAATTGGATGAACATGATTTCATATGCTTCGGCAATAAGATCCATCATGTATACCATGCTATGTAATCGGCATGATGTTGCCTATGCAATAAGCTTAACAAGCAGATGCTAGGCCGGCCCAGGTGAGAGTCACTGGGCAGCGGTAAAAACTATTTCGCGGTAGTTAAAAGGAATAAAGAGATGTTCCTAGTTTATGGAGGTGAGGAGGAGCTCTACGTAAGGGTTTATGTTGATGCTAGTTTACATACTAACAAGGATGATTGTGGATCACAAACTGGATTCATGTATGTCATGAATGGAGGAGCAGTGAGTTGGACAAGTTCCAAGCAAGATACGATGCTCGACTCCACAATAGAGGCTGAATACATTGCGGCTTGTCAAGCCGCAAAGGAAGGTGTTTCGATTTTAATGTTCTTGGAGGATATTGGTGTGTTCTCGGGATGGTCAAAACATTTGCACAATTAATTCGATAATTCAGGTGCCATCGCACAGGACAAGGAGTCGAGACAACGCCACAAGATCAGCCACATAGACTGAAAATATCACTTGATACGGAATCTCGTAAAGAATGGTGATAGTACTTTATGCAAGATTCATACAGATGCAAATGTTGCACATCCGTTGACTAAGCCGCTTCCACAACCCAAGCATGACGGGCATGTTAGAGCTATGGGCATTTGATGTCTATTTGATTGACTCTAGTGCAAGTGGGAGACTATTGGAGATGTGCCCTAGAGGCAATCATGTATGATGATATTTCCTATGTGTTTATGAATAAAGATAGTCCTTGGACATTATCAATGATATTATTAACAAGTGCGTGACTTATTTGTGAGACTACGCATTGTATGAGGATTGTCCTAAAAGGTCCCTCGTCGAAAGGGTTGTGTGGACGCGCAACCAATTAGACTAGCATATGACATGGTGGATGGTCCGGTCTCACTGACCATGTAGCATTGGATGCAAGACGGATAATATGGACTCAGAAAGATTTGGTTGGATTCGACGTAGACAGATTCGAGTCAAGATAAGGTCTGAGTTGGATATACCCAACTATGAGACACGGAGATAGGTCATCTGCGAGTCTCTGATACAACATACATTCTATGTCCTAAAACCTGAGCTGGCGCATGTACTCGGGATGGTGACAGACCTGCTTTGGGACGACCAAATGCTACTCCGTGACTGGGTAGTTGCAAAGGTAGGTTTCGGTCTTGTCTAGACGCATGTCTCGAGACATGGTCAAGCAAGATGGGGTTTGCCCCTCCAGTCAGGAGAGATATACTCTGGGGCCTCAGGTGATCTTACTTGGATAAGCATGCCCATGCGATGAGGATTACGAGATAATCCGAAGTGTTGGTCGGATTCACCAGAATGAGAAAGAGGTCGTGCTACAACAAAGCATGACCGTGTCGCCTTGAGCACGACACCATATATCATGTGGCAAAGGGAACAGAAGTGTGAAGTACAAGTTCGGCTTACTAGCTTCATCGGACACTTGGAGTCAACACGCTTTGCTAGAGGCTGCAACCAACTAGCCGAGCCGGATGTGATCTGACTCGTGACCAAGTGAAAGAGAACCTAAGGGGTCGTGTGCTTAAGGAAATGGAACGTGTGGGCTTTATGATCTTTGCAAGGCCCAAGAGTTGAGCCCGTGACAGATGCCTATCTATAGTAGAGGTGCGGCACACTCATGTGCTTGATAGCTTCAGCACCGTCATTAGGGCTTTGCATGTGTTACAACTAGCCACCTCCAGTCATCGTCGACTATGTGATCACACCTAGCAGTCCGTTGCATGGTGTTACTCATGCATGCGTGGATAACATTAGAGGCGACGCACTTGCACCGCTCCATTGAACCTGTGTGTGGGATCCGGTGACTGGTTGTTCAAGGCAGACCAGACGAGGAGGAGATGGACCACGTGGACAAACTGCGCCAACTCTACTTCTACTGCATGATATTGTGCGTCTAGTGGTAATGATCTGTGATCCATCTTTGTAGCATCTTGTTGGATGTTCTGCGTGTAGGAAAATTTTCATTTGCATGTGATGCACCTACTATAGAACCCAACATGACAATTGTCTTGAAAAAAGGCAGAGAACCCAAGGATCAAACACCATCATCAAGAAGCCTCGAAACTTGTCGGAAGTCTTTTGTTTTCATTGCGAGGAACGAGGTCATTATGCTAATAAATGTTCATACAAGAAGAAAGCGGGAACTGAGTAGTTGAGATTTTGATAATGGCAATAAGTGTAATAGGAAGCATTCTGGTTTTCATGAGGTAATGTAGTTGAATTTTGTAACGAAAGTCTCAAAAATTGTAATAAGTTCATGAATCAATAAAAAATTGATTTGTCATGATTTTCATATGATTTGTTACTCTATAAATAAGGATCTCTAACCATTTTTGAGGATATGAGAAAATATGGTCTATGCATGCATTTGTACATTCAATTTTAAGTGTGGTAATTGGTAAAACCACGGGAACCATGGAAAAAAGAATGTACCATTCATGCCAAGGAGTTTGGACAAATTATATGGATGAAAGAAATGTTGGAGCAAATCATAGTATGTGGATGGAAGCATTTGTAGTAAAGTATTTTTGTAATTTGGAGTTTTGAGAAGAGATAAAGGATGTAATAAAGGATTCAATATGATTTATGGATGAACTAATACCTTTTAATGGTAAACAGACCAATGGAAAGTAAAATGTATTCCACAGAGTGGAATCTGGACAAGAATAAGTCTGAGAATTAATTTTACTATGATGGTTATCCCAAGAGTGCGAACAAATGAAGTACTAATGGAATTAAAGGAGGTGTAATGTTGGAATATGGAACACTAGTCACTACAAGGATGAGTTAAAGTGGTACAACTAATGAAGTGGCATACAACCCATAGACCCAAATAATTAATAAGGATCAAGCACTACCTTGATGAAGGCAGAAACTTGGAAGAAGCTATGATTGATCAACCTGCATTTCTTAGGAGGGCACGAAGACCTAAGAGTTGTGAAGAAACGATGGACATTTTCTTTAGCTTGTAGAAACAATGGATTTATCCAAACTTTGTTCATGGGCAAGAAAATTATTGCAATGCTTGTGAGGATGCCCAAGTGTTAGAATACGTGATTCACTGTCTATGTAAGTAGTAATGATTCAAGTGCGGAAAGGATTGACCCCCATACCGGAGGCTTTTATCATGAACTATCATATGTTGATGGAAAATCAGAGAGCCTTAAAACCCTAGAAGAGTGGCAACATGACATACCTAAAAACTTAGAATGGCAGGATGATGAAACCCGATACACGCAACCGTTGCTAATCGTAGGTTATACCGTGAGATACAACCCAGATCCATTTCCTGCTAGAGAAACCATTAATGGATTTAATACAATGATATTTTGATTATTATTTAGTAGTGGAGATACACCTGTCAGAAGACCTAGTCTCGAAAGAACCTTACCAGGATGAAAAGGACTCTAGATTTGAGGAAAATGTTATGCCCCTACCGAAAGAACCTTGGTGAATGAGTTCTTCCTAAGTATGTGAGAAGACCGACATCGTCAACTCTAAGGATGGAGTACATGGATTTTGATAGAGCCCTGACTTTGGTTCTAAGTGTGGCAGCGCACCGGACATTTGTGGTGGTCAATGGATTTGCAAGAAGACCCCAAGCACTAACCTTTTCCTTCTAACCTCTTTGGATCTCGAGGACGAGATTCATTTTAAGTGTGGTAATTTGTAACACCCCAAAACTCTAAGTTTTCGAATGTTATACTAAATTAACTTTGATTGACTGATTGATTGTTGATTGAATTTGTGGAGGATTTATAACTTTCTTCTTTGCTTTTGAATTCAAATCATATTCAAATTAAAATCATAGAGAGAAGATGACATGACCTCTTCAAATAAAGAATTTAAAATGGGTTTTGAAAATATTTAAACCTTACCATTCTGAGTATTTCCATTTGCAAATTTGATTCATTTCAATTGTTAGTTTGAATGAATTTAAATGCCCTCATCAATATTAAAAAATAATGATTGGAGCAATATGACCCTCCTAACGAGAGGTAAATTTGAGGTTCATTTGAATTCATAATACTCAGAAAAATATATTTGGAAAGCATTTGATCTTTGGATTAAAATCATTTATATATTTTGGAGAATAATTGTTTTTAAAAATATATTTCAAATGTCTATGAAATATGGACATGTGTTAGAATTTGTTTTTCTGGTCATTTTGGTATATTATATGACCATATAAAAATTTAATTATTTCTCTTTATTTTCATTTTTATTATGTTTTAAATAAACAGGAAAGAGTTTCTGTTAAAAAATTGGCCAGGCCCAACTAGTGAGGACAGACCCAGCCCTGCTAGCCAAGCCAAACCCATCCTAGCTAACCAGCCAGCCCAGCCGCGTCGTGCTCGAAACAGAAACAGACCAGCCACCTGTCCAATTTCCATTTATTTCCCTAACACTGACAAGTGGGACCCACACCTGCCCAAAATCTCCTTGCACCTTCCTTCTTCCTCTTTCCTCGCACCGTCCTCGAGTCCACCATCTCGCTCGTCGTGATCCCCTACATTTTCTGGTGCCCTCGCCCTTCCTGGAGACCCCCTGGAGTGCCGCCCCGCACCAGCTCGCCATCTCGGCCTTATCCGAGCATCGTCGTAGTTCCTCCCCAACATTGTAAGTAGCTGGAGGCCTCCACTACCATACGATCTCTTTCAATGGCGTAGATTAGATCCATCATACCCCTTTGACTTAGATCTGGGTTTTTTAGTGAACTAGTCAGTTTTCTCAGTTTTATTTTTTAACAGAATAGTTATCCGCTAGATTTTGGTCGTCCACTCGTTTAGTTTGCACGCGAACATTGTTCAGCCAGTTGCGTTGCGCCACGTGTACATTGTCCATTAGATAGGTTTTTCTTTTCTTTTAGTTTTTGAATATCTTTTATGTTTGAACTCTGATTTGAGTAATTTTTTTTGCATTAGGTCATAAATTTTATCTAGTTTCGGTTTTTGTGGTTTTCAAATTTGAAGTTTTAAATGAATTTGTCCAAATTTGCTCAAATCAATAATTTGTGAATAACTTGAGTTTAAAAATAGATTTCTATTTGATTCTTCTTGCTACTGTTTTCTTAGGGTTTTATTTTTCTAGTAGTATTCGGTTGTTTATTTTAGTTTATTTTTAATTTAAGTTTTTATCAAAAACAATATTGTTTGACTTATAGTTTTTTTAGTATTTTCTTTGTTGTTTTTAATAGTTTTAAATTATTTCTTCTCTCAATTTTGACAAGTTGTTTTATGTTTATGTTAGTCAAAAGTAGACATTTTTAGTTGTAGATAAAATAACTTTTTATTAAGTTAAGTAGAGTTTTATAAAATCTTATCCATAAATTCTATTTTTGCTACTAAAACTTTAGGTAAAATACTTTCTGTTAACTTAGTTGTTTTCTATTTGCTTTTATGTTAAAATTGTAATTTTTAGTGTTTCCCTTGGTGTTAAGTTTAGGACGAAAACTTTTGTTGTTTAGTGTGTTACTCTTTAAAGTTTCTTTAGTTGTTCGTCTAAAGTAATTCTTTTGCTAGTAAAAGATTTATATAAATTATTTTATGTTAAGTCTTTATATTTGTTGTTTTGTTGTTGTTGATAATAGGTTATTTGTAGGAAAACTATCCTTGGTTGCTTTGATGACGTTTTGTTATTTAACTTTTGTCTTAAATATTTCCTTCATCTCAACACTAGTGTGTTTAGTACTTGCTTTTTCTTGTTAAATTGTTAGAGTGATTGCTGGTATGATTGCTTATATGAGTGTAATGTTTGACTATTTAGATTTTCATCGAAGAGTGACAAATAGTTCTACCAAGTTATTTTCTGAGAGTGACATTATCTTCAACAACTTACCAGGCAAGTTCACATTTACAATCTGTTACCTATGTTTTACTTGCATGTAGTATCAGCCTTTCAACAACTCCTCCAGTAGTGATATTGAATGTTTAGTTGAGTAGAGTGCATGAGGTACGAACCCACCACCCTATTATCAAGCCCCGAGTCATTATTTATTTTAATGCTACACTATAGTAGATGGGGATTGGTATGAGTGCTCAGGAGTGGTGTGAGAAGGAGGACTCCACGTCAAAGATGAGAACTCCATAATGGCATCTTCAAGGCCTGCATTTTCAAGACCTCAAGACTTCGAGACTCGAGACAAGATTTTCAATACACACTACTGGGTGAAGGATGGTTTTGATGGGCATCCTCGAGAAACCAGTGGATGGCCAGGATGCATGGAGAAGCGCCATGACATCTTGCGGAAAGCTTCACCCAGACTCAAAGAGACGTAAGAATACTTCATACCCAGAAGCTTACCTGTGCAGCCACAAGTCAATATGCGATCTGGCTTTGTTGACCTTAGTTGTGACTCTGGCTGGGATGATGCTAGAAGATGTAGACGGACGGTGGGGTTGGATGGGCAACAGACAATGGTTAGGGGAACTCTTTCAAATACCATGTTTTGTTCGTCCTGTTCTCAAACACCTGGCAGTGCAAGGACATACAAGGAGGGAATGATTGTTGTGGGTAAGGTGCACAACACTCTGTAGAGTCAAAACCTAACCGTTTAGTCATATCCCCGATAATGGACTATTTGAGCCTCTAGACTTGGAACTATCTCTGAACTCTCACCACGAGATTGATAACTAATTATGGACAACTTATGATACTTGTGGGCTAGAAGACATCAGTTGGTGGAACCATGCATGTTAGATAAGTCCTTAGTGAAGACTCCTGATATTCCTTTGTTGTAGGAACAAGAAAATAAAACCAGCTTTTATGCAAAAACTCAGACACAGAGATATAATGCCTTATAACATATAGAATAGTTTTTATCATCTGCCTTCATATTATGATCTAGCCGCTATATTCAATTTACTTACCTACACGAATGCAATGTATCATGTTGCAGGAATATTTCTACGATGAGTAAGGGTATGATATAGGGTTACGGTCTACACTCAACTTGTCATTGGCTTTGATGGGACTCCACTCCCGATTGACTGCTTCCACTAAGACTCCTGAGGATATATCAATTTTACATTATTTACATGTGATTTCACTTTGATATACACATTGATGTATTGTGTGTGCTACCATACCGATCTAGGGATAGCACAAATACACAAAGGCTTGACTCGTTTTGAGTCGGTCGCTGCAAAAGTTGTCAGGGGCATAAGGTTGCTAGCGACCATTTGCAAGGTTTTGAAATAGCACATGAGTAGAGCGAAGATAAAAATGGTGGAAGTGGTAAGGACAAAATCTTTGGTTTCTTTGAAAATTTAGAAGAGGTAAGAAATATAGTAGTTTTGTAAGTGATTTGAAGGGTTTGGAACATCACTCTTGTCCTAACTAAGTCCATGCTAACTAAGGCTTCCTACAGTCATGATGGCTCTGGTACCTTCTCTCTAGGGACCCTGACTCCTAAGTCAAAGTCACTGAATGTACGTGTATAGTGATCCCAGAGGTCAATGCTCACTGAACACATAGAACTGAATAACAAGAGTCTTACATGCATTACATATTGTCTTACTCAAGTATGACCTTTATGACCAATTCTTCATAAACTCACAACGGAAATCATCAATCATAGCATGGACCCATGCCATCTGCCTTAACCTATAGGCATTTTGTCTCGGAAGCGTCCTAACCGGCATGTTCATCGCCAAGGTTCTCTTCACCATACCTTGTTCATTCATGCCTGACCAATTCAATAACCAGGGACAAGCCGATGAGTAATTTTGAATGTACTCACAAGCAACCCATGTTTGGAGCAAGGTAAACAATGCATGGCATAACCCTAAGCAGGTATTTTGCGGAAACCTATGTTTCAGTGCAATATCATGTCCTGCCATTTATAAAAATCCTGCATCAATAGGTTGCAGATATCCATATGAACAGGTTACAAATATCAATATAACAGATTATGAAGAACTCCAGTTTAATGATCTCATCAAGTCATCCAACTTAGCTCATGAATCTCTTTGCCACACACGCACCAAGTTTTGTGACAACATCTAGACATAGTTATAGAAGCACCCACCCAACTATCCTTGACAATTGACATGACTATTCAAATAGTTATATACTCTGCAGATTGGACACTTTACCCACAAGACTCGAGAACTTCAATGTAAAGCCACGACTCACGGTATATTACATACCCAAGGTAAGCACCCAAATGATGTCTTTCCCTTGACAACACTAAACAATGTGTCCACTCGTTGGTACACAACCCTCATGATGTACATAAGAAGTACCCTCCAAGAGGGGGCACAATGGTATGCAAGGTGTTTGTGCAAACAGCCATAGTCGTCCTTCCAGGCACGACCCCGTATCAAGAGAGTAACTCACGCTCTCCCACCACTAGGAATGCAGCACCAGTGCATAAAAACCTAGCTATGGCGTGGAGAACAAGGTTGTTCTAGCATGGTAGACCAACAACACTAATATGGCGCCATTGTTAAAAAATAATGGTGGCATTGGGTGCCACTTCAGTGGTATTCTATGCGTTGATGGTGTGCCACGTAGGCTGTGCCACCACTATAATCACTCACCTACTGGCATGCAATGTACATTGCATGCCAGGAATGTTTTGTGCAGCTAAAAAATAAAAATCACATCACATCACATTTAATATTGCATTGCACACAAGGAATTAGCTCAATAGAACAATGCATTCCAGTCAATAATAAGTGTCAATCTCACAAGCAGTACTAGCTAGATCTAATAAGTACCTATTATATAATCCTCACAAACATGGGCAAACTAGCTATAGCATAGTTAAAGGATGTCGAAAACGGTCATCATCCTCAAGTAATGGCGTGGGGTGTTCCTGATAGTGACTAAGACGGCTTGTCCAACCCGGAGATTCTTGCCAGCGAGGAAGTTGCTCCACCCATCCCCACTGAAGATAGTGCGCCCGTCTGTGTCCACTGCGTAAGCACAAGTGGTGATGGAGCCCCTTCTGGTAAGGCGTAGTCTAGCAATGTCTTCTTCATGCAACTCGATGCCACAAGTCACACATAGCCTCTTAGGTAATTTCTAAAGAAAAAATGATGATCATATCATCACATTACTACACTATAATCAATATATCACATTACTAATCATATCGCATTACTATACGCTACGCATATGATCACATTAATATACAAAGCATATAATTGCATTACTATACTATAATCATAGATCACATTACTATATATACTAAGAACATCACATTACTAAGCATATCACATTACTAAACATATCACATTACTAAGCATATCACATTACTAAGCATATCACATTACCAGACACACTAAGCATATCATCACATTAATATACAAAGCATATCATTTCATTACTATACTATAAGCATATATCACATTACTATATATACCTAGCATGTCACATTACTACAGTAATAAGAAACATAGCATGACATAGGGGTTAACCATCTCTCGTGTCAGGCGGGTCAAGAATGGCACCTCGACAAAGGCATCACATGGCGGAAGCTTTTCCCAAAGCGTGTCTGTTTTATCCTGGCTCAGCCTGGTCATTCTTTGGGCAAACAGTGCTTCATCATGTGGTTCATCATCTTGTTCGTCATAGTTGAGATAGATAATATCCAGCCTTGGAGTTTCTCTTCTGAATGAGACGCTGATCAATTCACCCCCATTGAGATGCATGTGGGCAATGAAACGACCCCATTCATCTCCTCCAATATGGGTTATGTTCCTTTCCTTATTGATAGTGTCTCCAGTAATGAGCTCATTGAAATCCAATCTCACATTGCAAGGGATGATTTGTGTAATAAAAACCAAAAACACACACACAATGCATAAGTGGAAATATCAACAAAATCAAATGAACAAACTATGAGAAGGGTCATATAATTTGTTACCGCTGTAGGAACAAAACACAGCTAGAAGTAAATTTCGAACAAGGTGGCAGTTGCAAGGCTGGTTGCACACCTTGACTTGCACACTCGACATGGTGCTGGTTGCGCCATACTACACAAAAACACATTGAAAACTAAGTATATAATCGGACTCTAAACATATTGAAAACTAACATGTGTATAATTCTACACTATTAACATGTATATACACAAGTAAACAAAATCCATGGAGGTAGACATAAATAAACAAAATCTGCTCAAAATGCTACACTAGTAGTTCATTATATTTATTCCTCTAGCATTCCAACTAAACTACAGTAATAAATCGGATTTTACATCGGATTATGAATAACATTTCTACACGAAGCAATCCATGGAACCAAATTTCTATTCTACATCACAGAAATCAATCCATTATATGTATGTACTAAAATTTCTACACATAGCAATCCTAAATCAACTTACAGATGAATCCCACATATGGATTATGCATGAACAGAGGAGGTGTGAGTCCCGAGGAAGGAGATGCAGAGGACGGACAGGAGTGAACCTTGCTGGGCGGCGAAGCGGCGCGATGGGTGGCGACGGGGTGGCAACGGGGCGGTTTTGGCTGGTCGAGGGGGAGTTGAAATGAAAGGGTGGCAGCGACTAGGTCTTTTACTATGGCCTGGTAGTTGACTCAGGTGGGCCACTACTGGCGTGGCCCTAAACAGGAACGCCATAGCTCATAACAAGCTGAATAAAAAAAGACTAATTGAGTCTAATGAAAGAGTAAATATAATTATGTCTAGCGTAAACAAATTTGGGATGCCATCACTATTTATGTAGCTACGACATGCACGCAAACTCAACACAATTACTATGTTCTGAATGGTAGGTACAGGTGGGCCAAGAAGTTTGTAACGTGACAAATTGCCTTGCTACACCACTTCTTTCTAAAGTAGTAACCTAGCACAACATCTCCCTCACGCATTAGTTGCACCCGATGGGGTTTTCAAAAAGTCTTTGATAAACATGTTTCTTTCCATCACTATGTGAATGCTCATTCGCCTTGTGTAGCAACTATTTTAGCAACCTATCTACTTACCACCCACACAACTCTAGCGAAAAGTAGAGTCATGGCAATGCAAGTATCAACGATGAACCTAACGAGGATAACTCAACAAGGTGGTCACCATGTCATCATGATTTCAATGCAACCAAAATAAAGTGCTATAATGAAATGCATAGAAATGGTTTCATCAACATGGTCAAAGGGTTGCTTGCCTGGCTCAACAGGGCATGGCCCACTTCGTCAGTCGGGCGAGGCCCGGTGCGGCATCGCTCAAGACGAGGCCCTCGCGAGAAACCTGGGCTCGCAAGGAAGATCGGCATAAAGACCCGCAAGGATAAGGCTCCCTTGGTCCCCCTCCTGAGGGGCGGAGATCTCTATGCGAGGCCTGGCCTCGGGAATCAAGGATGATGCAGGTAAGGACAGGCCAGCGCCAGCGCACCAGGCGGCACAGTTTCCTCTTCGGTGCAAAGGGAGCACGGAGATATGCGGGTTCCCAAAGCGCCGCCCAAATGTTTCCATTCCGGTGGAACAAGACCATGACTGCCAGCCCCATAGAGCGGATGTCATCGCGTAGCCCACCACTACATCACCTTTAGCTACTTTACAGGCAAAGACTGCCTTTGGACAAGGCGTGGATGTACTCCCGTCCCTCTTCAAAATTGGCCATTGTGGGATTCCTTCCCGCCATTGTGATAAGGGAAGAGGACCCGGGCCGCCGCTATATGTAGTATCTAGGTGACACCGTAGAAGGGATCCCAGATCCGATCGAACATTTAGCCACTCTCCACCGCCAAACAGAGAGCCAAGAACACACCTTGAGCACCCTCGCGACGCTCAAGCCCATTGTACTAGTTCATCACCAAAACCTCCATGAGAGGCAATCCACCAAAGCAGGAGTAGGGTATTACGCTTCGCAGCGGCCCAAACCTGGGTAAACTGTCATGTTCATCTTCTTCCTCGTCATCGAATGAGTCCGGCGTTGTCTCCATCGAGTAGCGAGCTTGGTTGGGTGAAGCCATGGGGAAGCCTTCGCACACGCCCTTGTGTTCGAACCTTAAGGGTTTTGCGGAGCCCGAAATCTGACAATGGCATTCAGTACACGTGAGGCTCAATGACGTATCCTCCTTCTTGATTCATCCTATAACTAGATGGCATGGTGGTGGCACATATTCCAGCAAAGCTTCGCCAAGCACAACTGAAAAACAGATCTCCAGAGGAACGGGGTAACGGGAGAGAGAGGGATGCCGCCGAGGCGTGGGATTATTGTGTCCAACCCTCCCCCTATCCTATATTAGATATAGGATGCAAGGGTAGGGTTAGGCCACAGCCCTAGTCCCCTACTCCAAGGAGGGCCGGCGGCTAGGGTGGAGTCCTCCCTCCACAAGGAAGGGAGGAGTCCCCCTCCTCCAAGGCACCTTAGGGCTGCCTTGTCCCTTTAGGACTCTTGGCCCCAAGCCCAATTTGCCTCTAGGGGCTGGTTCCCCTATCCAAGTGTGGCTAGGGCGCAACACCTATAGCCCATGTGGGCCCACGGGGAAGATAGGCCCTCGAAACCCTTTCGGCACCTCAATACACTACCGGTAATGCCTGAAACTTTTCCTATAGGAAAAATAGGACTTCCCATATATAAATCTATACCTTCGGACCATTTAGGAACTCCTTGTGACGTCCGGGATCTCATCTGGGACTCCAAACAACATTCAGTCACCAACGTCCATATTCCATTACAACTCTAGCGTCAATCGAGCGTTAAGCATGCAGACCCTATGGGTTCGAGAATCTTGTGGACATGACTGAGAAACCTCTTCCGTCAATAACTATTGGCATTCTGGGATCAGGGCTATCTAGTGCTTCCTTGCTGTGGCCCAGCATGTGTCCCACTCCAACGTCCTAGTATGGCCTAGCAGCAAGTCCCCCACCCCAAGTCAAGACCCTCGCAAGGGCCCCGACCTAGTGAGGCATACAACACCAAGGCCCCCATAGGAGCAGCCTCCCCAGGCTGCCTCCCGAGGAGCGGAGTTTCCTATGTAGGCTCCCGGTCTCATGAGGCTATGATGAGGTGAGCTATGACGATCAAGGCCAGGCAGGCGCCAGCGCGTGTAGCGAGGATAGTTTCCTATTCGGTTCTAAGGGAGCAAGGGAAGGAGCGGGTTACCAAGGAAGGCGCCCAAAGCTTTCCCTTTTGGTGCAACAAGACCAAGACCAAGAGCTCGACAGGACGGATGTCACCGGCGAGCCCACCTCTGCGTCATGCCCCGAAGCTTTGTAGGTGAAGACCACCTTTAGTCAGGATAAGTTGTACCTCTTCTCCCCTTTCAAATTTGGCCATTGTGGGATCCCTTCCCTCTAGTGCGATAAGGGAAAAGGACCAAGGCCGCTATAAATAGGGACGAGCTATCACGGTAGAAGGGGACCAACTGATTCATCCTCACCCCAGAGCCCTCGCAAGGTCGGTCATCAACTGTACTAGTTCATCCCCAACCTCCTCGTGAGGCTAATCCACCAAAAGCGGGAGTACGTTTTACACCATAAGGTGGCCCGAACCTGGGTAAATATCTGTGTTCATCTTCTTTCCCACTCGCACGTACTAGACGAGGCTTGACCGTAGGGTGATGAGCTTGAGACTTTGAGCTGGGTGAGATCTTTGCACATGCCCTAGAGTTCGAACCTTCTTGGGTCTGCGAAGCCCCTATTCTGACATTTGGCACCCAGGTAGGGGTGTGTAGTGATCCTTCCTCTAGTTTTGCTTCGTCTCCGCTTTGTCGCTCCCATGGGTGACGCCCGCTGATTCCTCGATGTGCCACGTGCCGTTCCGCCTCTCTTGTAGTTAATGCTGCCACTGACTCAGCTGCTCTCAAGCAACAGGACTCATTGCTCCCACCCTCCATGCGGCGCGATGGTCCCATTGCTACCCCGTCCCTCACTCCCGCCACGGCATCATCCTCCCATGCTCGTCGTAGCCCGGCGAACGCGCACGCTATGCTGCTCATGGCACGCGAGCTGCTGTGCTACCGCCCCGCTGATGACCGCTATGACGACTGGCTTGGTCGCATCGCCGAGCTCGTCAACGCTACCGGCGAGGCCCTGGTGCCCTCCCACTCGCTCTGTCACACGCCCTCCTAGGCAGGCGACGTGGCTCACAGCGCGCCTCCTCCACCTTCTCTACATGGTGTCAACCTCGAGCCCAGACGTGTAGCACGCCTGCGCGACCAGCCACGTGAAGCACCGACGCAAGCACGGGACGAAGCAAGTTGCCAGGTGGTGGTGCAGCCAAAAGGTGACACACGTGCTCTCCCCGCACAACCGTGCCAGCATCAAGACCATGCCCCACTAGAGGCGCCAACGTACGGACCCCAACACGGGGATCCCCTTGCATGCGATGTGCCTGTGAGTGCAGCGGGTTGCCGCGGCTTCACCCCGGAGTTGCGACGTGCCGTCTGGTCCGGAAAGTTCAAGCCATACATGCCTTCATGCTATGACGGCAGCCCCAACCCCGCGGAGTTCCTCTAGCTCTACTCACTGAGCATTGAGGTTGCAAGCGGCAACAAGAAGGTCATGGTGAACTTGTTCCCCATGGTTCGTGTCCTTGGAGAAAAGGCCACATCATGGGCATGCAGAAAAGGCCGTGGGGCTCGCTCCCTAGGATGGTGTCCAAGCGGCAGCGCCTTTGAGTACCTCAACAAGTTTGTAGGAGAGCCCTGCGTAGCTGCCCTCAATGGACGCAAGTGGCTCCTTGAATCGCACCCTGCAGATGGAACGCATTGCCTGGGGAAGTGTGGGGACCCCAACTCATAAGTCATGATCACCGAATGCATGTGTACAGTGATCCCAGAGATCAATGCTCACTGAACACACGGAAGCTGAATAACAAGAGTCTGACATCCACATTTAGCGTCTTACAGAAATAAAGACCATGAAGGTCTAGTCTTACATAGCTAGGGCCACATTGGTGAAACACTTAAACTTAACAAGCAGCGGAAATATTGATCGAAAGCGTGAACCCATTGCCATCTACCTTAACCTACAAGCATTCTGACTGGGAAGCGTCCTAGTTCGCATGTTCGTCACTAACGAACTCTTCCACATACTCCTGATCCTCCAAGCCTGGCCAATTAAATAACTAGTGGCAAGCCAATGAGTACTTTGAATGTACTCGCAAGCAACCCAAGTTGGAACTAGGTAATAATGATGCATGATATAGCACTAAGTAGGTAATTTGGCGGAAAGCTAATTTTGAATACAATGACATGATCAAGTAACTAGGTATGAATGCATCACAGTTGGCAGATATCCATATGAACAAGTTACACATATCAACATAAATAGGGGTTGAACATCCCATGTTCATTCATCACATCAAGTCGTCTGACTTGTCTCAAGTGTCGCCTCTATATCAACCACACACACATGCCAAGTTTGTGAAAACATCGGACACAGTTTAAGCAAGACCTCCAACTGTCCATGACCGCGGACATGGCTATTCAAATAGTTTTACACTCTGTAGAGTTTGCATGCTTTACCCACAAGACTCGGGGAACTTCCGTGTCATCCATGACTGGCGGTATATTACATACCCGAGGTAAGCACCCGAACAGTGCCTTTCCCATGGTGATACTAAACAAAGAGTCACTCGTTGCTGCCATCCCTCATGATATACATCACATGTATCATCCATGAGGGCATGCAACGGTGTGCCCGGTGCCTGTAAAGACAGCGCACGGCCTTCCACTTCCGGGATGACCTCGTCTCGAGAGTGACCACTTCACCCTGACCACTAGTAATGCGGGCTCCCTGCTAGCACCATCACGGTAATCAACAAAGCCCCATCCCATAAGGGGTATCGTGGTCACATATGTCAGGTTGGGACGGTCAGCAAATCTTAAAACTCTCCATTTTTGAAAACACATCCTCAACTTGTCCCGGTACACCACTTCTTTAACAAGTGGTCACCCAACTCATCATCATCTCCCTCGGGCATTAGTGGCACCCGACGAGTTTTTTGAAAAGTCTTTGAAATCATCTCTTTCCTTTCCATCACCATGCATAATCCGGAACCCACTTGCATGATGCAAGTGTCAATGGCAAAAGTATCGGAAGCAACCCACCAAAGTGGTCACTACTCCACATGATCAAGTATAACAAAAGTAAAGTGCTATATGACATGCAATGAAAATGGTTTGTTAACATGGTCAAAGGGCTGCTTGCCTGGATCAACAAAGTGTTTGGGGTCTTCAAAGTCTTCGGGTCCAATTACCCCGTCAATAGCACAATCTATCGTCGTGAATAATAGCGATAAAAATAAGCATCACACAAAAACAGAGCACACAAGCCACTATTAAAAATGCTACCCTACTCTGATAAGTACTAAAAATATTTTTCTAAGATTTTGTTATGAAAAAACATTTTGGAAACTTTTTAACTGAGGCAAAAGATGCCAAAAATGGGTTTTAAAATAAAACAGTATATAAAAGATTTTCAAATTTTTCTACAAAAGGCACTATCAAATTCTATGGAATACTCTAAGATTTTAGGTGGAAAAATATTGGGCATTGCATAAACATTGAGCCATGTGGGATTTTTGCCAAATCCCACAAAAAGAAAAAAGAAAACGGGCATGGGACCCTAGGCCAGAGCCAGCCTGCAACTAGGCCGGCCCAGAGGGCAACCAGTCGGGGCGAACCAATGTGCGCGCGCGCATTCAAACCTAACGGCTGGGGCCCGAAGGCTAGCGACAGAGAGGGGAGGAGAAGGGAGGCGAGGATGACAGGCGGGCCCTGCCTGTCATCTCAGACATCACGGTAGGGAGGCCGGAGAGCTTACATGCAACGATGCAGGGCACGACGAGGCTAGCTGGAGGTGGGAACGGACTCATCGTTGATTCGCCGTTCCCCTGGAGGTGGAGGAAAGGCCGGGGACGCACAGGTTCACCGGCGACGAGGAGGCATGGCGGAGCCGCTTTGGGTGGAGGTTGCCGGGGTTGATTCCTGTAGCAAAATGATTGGGGAGGATGGGGGAGCAATGTAGGGGCTCTTTGGGGTCTCAACGGAGGAGGAAGGGAGGCCGGAGCGGGCCGGTAGCCCGAGATCGACGAAGCACAAATGCGGCGATGCCTCGGTCGATCCCGAGCACTGGTGCTCCGGGCGGTCACTAGGGTGACTCAAGGGGGTGATTGGAAGTGGAAGGGGCCAGAGGAGGAGAGAGGGGGCTTGGGGCCCTTTTTATAGCTTGGACGCAAGTCCACCGAGGAACCGTGCGCCGGCGAGGACGCGGCCAAGGCCAGAGGGAGAAAGAGCTCGCAGGGCTGCTCGGGGGTGTACCTGGGGTTGGTCCATGATGAGCGGGAGCAAGAGAGAGAGACAAGAGTGCGCGCGTATGAGCCTCTTCACTAGCCGAGCTGGGCGGTGCTAGGCACGCGCGGGAGGAGGGAGAAGGTGGGGGACAGAGGAGGGTGTCGACATGGTGGCATGGCACGCACGCCGAGGGGTCCAAGTGGCGTGAGGGGGAGGCCCAAGGCCACCGGAGCCATGCAGTGGGAAACGGCTATAGTGTCAGTCGGCACTATAGCGTGCTCTAGAGCGTGCATTTGGCATGCCAACACCGTTTTGTGCGTGGCCAAAGTTGTCTAGGGGAATCTAGGGGCATCTAGGTTAAGAGAAAATGCATTGGATGCCCTAGGAGAAGAACAGAGTAAGAGGGGAGGGGAGATAGAGCTCCTGCCAGGGCTGTCAAGAAGTGAAACTGGGGGGGTTTACCCCACCCATTATTGGGCTGAGGCTACACAGGTTTTACTGGGAGTAGCTGGTAACCCACAGAGGTGGTGGTAAGAATATGAGGGAAAGGGGAAGGGTGGAAGTGGCGATAACAAATACTTTACCAATTCACCAGAAGGTGTTTGATGGACGTTTGGGCAAGATGAATTCACCCACTTACTGTGATATTTAACAGAACCAAATGGTGGGTAAAAATGAGATGGATCACTAGGTTAGAGCTCAAATGAGCAAAGTTGTCAATGGCAACTTTGTGAACCCTAGAAACTAATGGAATCAGGTTTCTGTAGATCTAGTTATGCTAATCTATTACCCTTGATGCACCACTTAGTGTAGCATACTTATTTGGTAATTAGGACATGTCCACAAAGTTTAGGGTCAAGGGGAGAAACTTCACAATATAAACTTGCTCAAATTTGAATCTGGACAGGGTGGGGTTTGGAATAATTTGATGAACCAAATTATCTTGGATTGAGATGAAACTTTGCAAGATCATCACCTATGGTAGTGTTAACTTGCTGGAATTTCCCTGGAATTAATTGAGAATATTTCTTACAAAAATAGTTCAAAAGCTTGATTTGGACAGAAAGGATTTTGAGGGGTTTTACCCATGAATTTGGACATGACCATGTGTTGAAACTCATATATATGGAAAATATATGTTCACGGAGTTTGCCTACATTTTCTCAAATTTTTTGAAAGCATTTAAATAATTTTTCCAATAGAAAACCATTTCTGGTCTTAAGAAAAAGCCTTTAAATAAAATATAAAAATAATCTTTTAAATTAATATTTGGTGGTTTTGGTAAGTCATATTTATAGTAGGTTTGAAATAAAGCCTTTGAGGAGAAAGAATCCACCCAATTTGAGGACTTGTAGTGCAATCTCCAATTCAGGGGTTTTTGAAGACCTAATTTGAATAGATCATTTTTGGCCAAAACAAAATTTGATAAAAATAGTTTTGGGCACTGTTCACATGACATGATCATTGGGCAAGAGGTTTGGGTCAAGGAGGATGAATATGAAGAGGGATAGCATCTATGAGTTCCATACACAAACAACCAAACAAGCAACAAGAAACAATTCAAACAAGCACAAGCACTGAAATGTTTTAATTGGCTCGAAATTTTATAAATCCAAGCATAACAAGGGATACAAACATAGGGTGTGACAGACCTACCCCTCTTACAAGAATCTCGTCCTTGAGATTCCTAGGCTAAGCGCTAAAAGAGAAGGGAACTCAGGTTGCTTCAGCTTCAGAGTGGTTACTCCATTGGACCTTGAAGTACTTGATGGTGCGGCTTCGGGTGCAATGCTCTGCCTCATCCAGAATGCGAACTAGCCTCTCACGATAAGTGAGGTCTAGCTGAAGATCGATGGCTTCATGGTCGATGTCCTTGTAGAGGTTGGGGCGGTTGGGAACTTGGAGACACTTCTGGAGTTGTGACACGTGAAATATGTTGTGCACATCCGCTAGTTCGGAAGGTAGCTCTAGTTGGTAGGCAACTTCTCCGCCCGTAGCGGTGATCTTGAAGGGGGCGTTGTATCTTGGTTCAAGCTTCCCTTTGACATGGAAACGCTTGGTTCCCTTGAGAGGCGTGACTCGGAGGTAGACATGGTCACTGACATAGAAGCTCACTTGTCGGCGGTGGGAGTCGCCGCAGCTCTTCTGTCTTGACTTGGCGGTTTCAAGGCGCTCTCGAACGAGTTGAACTTGCTCTTTTTCTTCGCGGAGGATGTTTGGTCCAAAAATTAATCCTTCCCCCATTTCTGACTAGTTGAGGGCAGTGCGACACTTGCGCCCGTACAACACCTC
Source organism: Hordeum marinum (assembly GCA_022496015.1). NCBI lineage: Eukaryota > Viridiplantae > Streptophyta > Magnoliopsida > Poales > Poaceae > Hordeum > Hordeum marinum. The sequence continues at coordinate 208,558,866 of CM039674.1, read as the reverse complement.
AAAGGGTGCCATCTGAAGACTGACTAGTAGTTGTTATTGTAGGAGAACTCAGCAAACGGTAGGCAATCTTCCCACTTGGCTCCATACGCCAAGACACATGCGTGTAGCATATCTTCGAGTATCTGATTTACTCGTTCTGTTTGTCCACCGGTCAAGGGGTGAAAAGCAGTGCTGAACGAGAGCTTAGTGCCCATGGCTCCTTGAAACATCTTCTAGAACCTCGAGGTGAACTGTGTGCCTCGGTTCGATACAATCTCCTTAGGAACTCCGTGAAGGCTCACGATACGCTTGATTTAGAGGATGGCTAGCTTGTTTTCGTCATAGGTGGTCTTAACGGGAATGAAATGGGCTACCTTAGTTAGATGGTCGATAATGACCCAAATAGAGTCATGTCCCTTGCTTGACCTTGGTAATCCGGTGATGAAATCCATCCCAACTTTGTCCCACTTCCATTCAGGCTCTTTGAGAGGTTGCAACAGCCTAGGGGGTCGTTCGTGCTCAGTTTTGACTCTCTGGCATATGTCACACTTAGCGACAAATGTGCCTATTTCCTGTTTCATGCCATGCCACTAGAATCTTGCCTTGATGTCTTGATACATCTTCCTGTTTCATGCCAAGCCACCAGAATCTTCCCTTGATGTCTTGATACATCTTGGTTCCTCCAGGATGGATGGAGTATGGAGTGTCATGAGCTTCTTGCAAGATCAAGTTCTTGAGCACCTCTTTGTTGGGTACGCAAATGCGATTCATCCATTGAGAATCCTGGGGCCTTGCCTGCCTTGATCTTCCTCTTGATGCCTTCAATGCTCTCGTGTCCCTTCTGAGCTTCTTTGATATCATCCATCAAGGTAGGCTTTGCTTCGAGGTTGGCGAGGAATCCAGGAGCAACTAGTTCCAAGCCGAAGCTTTCAAGCTCTTCATATAGGGCGGGTAGCCTTTCCTTAATCATGCCATTCAAGGAACAAGCCTTTCAGCTTAAGGCGTCTGCTACCATATTGGCCTTTCCGGGGTGGTATTGAACGATGAGGTCATAATCCTTGATCAACTCCAACCATCTTCGTTGCCTCATGTTCAATTCCCTTTGAGTGAACATGTACTTCAAACTCTTGTGGTCTATGTATATCTCACATCGCTTCTCCAGAAGGTAATGTCGCCATGTTGTCAAGGCATGAACCATGACTGCCAACTCAAGATCATGAGTACCGTAGTTCTCTTCATGAGGACATAGCTGTTTCAATAGGTATGCTACAACTTTTCCTTCTTACATCAGGACACCTCTCTCGATGCATCACAATATATCACAAACTCCTTCTGAATATCGGGGGTGGCCAAAACTGGGGCTGTGGTCAATCTCTTCTTGAGCTCCTGGAAGCTTTCCTCGCATTTAGCTGTCCATTTGAACTTCTTGTCCTTCTTCAAAAGATGGGTCATGGATTGGGCAATGCTCGAGAACCCTCCCACGAATTTGCGGTAATATCCCACAAGTCCGAGGAAGCTCCTGACTTCCTTCACGGTGGTTGGTGTTTGCCATTCCGTCACGGCTTCAATCTTGACAGGATCCACTAATAAACCTTCTGAAGTCAACACATGACCCAAGAATCCAACTTCATGCAGCCAGAATTCGCACTTGCTAAACTTGGCATAAAGCTGGTGCTCTCGAAGCTTATCTAGAAGCAATCTCAAGTGTTGCTCATGCTCTTCTTCTGACTTGGAGAAGACGAGTATGTCATCTATAAAGACGACAATGAACTTGTCCAAGTACTCCATGAAGACTTTATTCATGAGGTACATGAAGTAGGCAGGGGCATTGGTTAACCCAAAGGACATGACCGTGTATTCATATAGGCCATACCGGGTTACAAATGCCATCTTCAAAATGTCTTGGGGTCTGATCTTCATCTGGTAGTACCCAGACCTGAGGTTAATCTTGGAAAACACCTTGGATCCATTCAACTGATCAAATAGGTCTTCAATCTTGGGGAGTGGTTACTTGATCTTTATTGTGACTTCATTGAGAGAACGGTAATCGACACAGAGTCTTTCCATCTCTTTTTGACACAAATAGAACAGGTGATCCCCAAGGAGAGGCGCTAGGGCGAATGAATCCTTTTCTGAGCTGCTCCACTAATTGCTACTTCAATTCAGCCAACTCTTCGGATCCATCCTATAGGCGTTCTTATAGATGGGCCTTGATCTGGGCATAAGCTCAATGATGAACTCAATGTCGTTCTTAGGAGGCACTTCGGAAAGCTCATCAGGAAACACATCTGGGTATTCACCTACCACTGGCACTTGATCCAGCTCAATTCCCGATAGACAGTTAGCATGAGGGCTTGAGTAGAGGCAGGGTTGGGGACATACTTGACTTCCACCCCTTGACTATTGGTCAAGGTAACAATCCTCTTGGCACAGCCTGACAAGCCTTGGTGCTTGGTCAACCAATTCATGCCAAGGATGACGTCCAAGCCTGGTGAATCCAGAACTATAAGGTCCGCTAAGAAGTCTACCCCGTTGATGTTAACCTTCTATCCCTTACATCCTATCCCGGACTTCATAACTGATCCCGGGGTTTGTATCAACATACGACTACCAAGGGGTGTAGGTGTCATCCACTTTCTAATGCAAACTTTTGGGTGACAAAAGAATGCGAAGATCCACAATCAAACAGTACTATTGCTAGGGTTGAGTTGGCGAGGAATGTACCCAGTATGATGTCTGGGTCTTCCTGGGCTTCCTCAGTGGTGACGTGATTCACACGACCCTTACCATTGTTGGGCTGGTTGCGGGGAGCTAGGTTCCTTGGTGGTGGTCCACGGCCATGACCTTGAGCTGGCGCATTGGGGCGCGGGGCATCTGGCTTCTTGTTGGGGCATAGCTTAGAGATGTGTCCAGACTAACCACATCCAAAACAAATGACTTGCCCAGGGTTGTTGTTGTAGTTCGTGCCACCTTTGTTGTTATTGGGTTGTTGTAAGCTGGCCTAGGATTGGCATACTACTGAGGCTGGTAGCTCGAGCGAGCCGCAGGAGGTCTAGCCTGCTGCGGCTGATAGGTTGGCTTGACTGGGGCTGGCTGCCATGGGCGAGGCTTCTGATTGCTGGAGCTACCCTTGCTAATCGTCTTGCGCTTGCGACTGTCGTCTATGGCCTGACACTTGTCTTCAATCATGAGGGCCTTGTTTACCAGGTCGAAGAAGGTACAACGGTCGTAGACGATGAGCTGATACTACAGGGTTTGTTGAAGTCCTTCCATGAAGCGTTCCATCTTGGCAGCCTCCGTGTTGACATCTTCAGGAGCATACCTTGACAACAGGTTGAACTTCTGCAGGTACTCCTTGATAGAGCCACTTCCTTGCTTCAGCGCTCAGAATTCTCTCTTCTTGATAGCCATGATCCTAGAAGGAATATGGGCAGTGTGGAATCCTTCCTTGAAGTCATTCCAAGTGATCACACGCTCACATTGCATGACCTTGAATCCGTCCCACCAAGATCGGGCGGTACCTCCGTGGAAGTGAGAGGCATTAAGCACCTTCTCACGGTCCTCACTGCAATTGACCAGTGCAAGGAGGTCCTCGATGGTGTAGATCCAGTTGTCAGCATCCAAAGGTTCAGCAGTCTCGGTGAAGGTTGGGGGCGAATTCCTCAGGAACTCAGACAGAGTGGAGCGGCCATTGCCGTTCCTGCCTTGCTGGTGGTTGTTCACAAGGGCCTGAGCCATCTGCTGAATAGCAGGATTGTTGGCTTGGCGACCCTCCCAAAGAACTTGGACAAACTGAGCTATGGTCATGTTCTACGGTGGAGGTGGTGGCAGGGGAATGTTGCCTTGTGGCAGCTCCTGCTGTCCTCCAGCGTGAGCAGCCCTACCAGCTCCCTATTGCTGGCTTGAGTTGCCGGCTTCAGGGTTGGCGAAGGAGCTGTTGCGGGTAGCAGCCACCATCCTATTTGGAGTAGCCAAGTCAAACAACTGGGACAGACGAGAGGAAAAGCAACAATGGAAAAGTGCACCTAAGGGGGTTGGTCGAGTGCAAGTGTGTTAAAGCAAAGGTCAAAGGACCAACACATACTTTAAGATGAGATAGACGATGGAGTCGCTTACATGTTTCCTAAGGCAAAAGCGCGACTTTCATCGGAACACAAACAATAAAACAATCAACAAGCACACATGGTTTCATATGAACCATTACACGGACTCGACTTCGCATGAGGGGTACATGACTAATCCTACCCTAGGGGTTCTCAGACTCGGGTGGTGGAGTGCTCGGTCTCGTAGTCATGCTCCTCTGGGTCTTCCCCCTGTTCATCATCTGAACGGGCATCATTCCCGGTCGAAGGGGTTGGGGAACGAGGAGGTCCATCCCGACGACGCTTTGCTGGCGGGTCGATGAAGAGCTCATGGCACTCCTTCGCACTCATGCGATGACGACGTGTGGGTGCATCTCTAGCTGGGGGTATTCCTCCTCGATAAGCGACAGATGGTCATCCCTCGAGGGCTCCATTCTTGATCTTGTCTGGCTTCGTCTTGGCTTGCCGAAGTAGCTCTCGGTTGTGGTGAAGTTCCTCGCGGAGCTTCATGGACTCCTTAATCAAGTGGTGAACCAGACTAACGGCGGAGAGGATGAAGTAGGTCCGGAACCTGAGTGGTGTGCCATCCTCATGGGTCAGAACCAGTGTCCAACTCTCGCCAAGATCATCCTTTCTGAAGGAAAGGTAGCGAGTAGCCGGCTCATCAGCCATCTCTAGAATTATGTCTCGTAGGTGCAGAAGTGCTTTGCATGCAGCTGACTTGACTGTGAGTCTCATGGTCTCCATCTTTGGTCCTTCAAAGAACCAATTGGTCGGGGAGTCGTTTGCCTTCACGACCACATCCACGTGTTACTCCTTCGTGATGGCATCAACCCAGTGCTCGTGCTAGAGGAAAATGGGTAGTTGGCAAAACTGGCACTTTTCCAGGCTATCCCCAAAGAGTAAGGGAAATCCGGATGTCAGGAAGGCTTCGTGTACGACGGACATCTACAAAGGTTTGAAGGGAGGAAAGTCAGCAGAGTGTTGTGTGAAGAATAGAAGAGGTAAATAGTATAGAATTCCTAGGTATAGGTGCTAGGTGTAGTTTTTGAAAATAGTTTTATCCTAACTAACGTCCATGCTAACTAAGGGCTTCCTATAGTCAGGATATCCTAACTAACGTGTACAGTGATCCCAGAGATCAATGCTCATTGAATAAATAGAAGCTGAATAACAAGAGTATTACATCCACATTTAGCGTCTTCCACAAATAAAGACCATGAAGGTCTAGTCTTACATAGCTAGGGCCACATTCGCCAAACACTTAAACTTAACAAGCAGCAAAATTTTTGATCGAAAGTGTGAACCTATTTCCAACTACCTTAACCTACAGGCATTTTGACTGGGAAGCATCCTAGTTCGCATGTTCTTCACCAACAAACTCTTCCACGTACTCTTGATCTTGCAAGCATGGCCAATTAAATAACCAGTGGCAAGCCAATGAGTACTTTGAATGTACTCGCAAGCAACCCAAGTCAAGGAACGAGGTAATAATGATGCATGATATAGCACTAAGTAGGTAATTTTGTGGAAAGCTAATTTTGAATGCAATGACATGATCAAGTAACTAGGTATGCATGCAAAGGGCTCCTATGGTGGTATGGCTCTGAATAGCAACTTCTAACGCCCAAGATGCGTGCCTATCCATATTTAGGCGCGGGGGCCTCGACAGGGATAGGGGCGCATCTAGTTGTTTCGCAAGTATAGAATCATCGCATACATGTATGAAGAGAGGAGTATATGAGTTGGCTTACACTCGCCACATACTAAATTACAATCCACACAGTTTATTCAAACATCATTCAAAAGACAGGGTTCGTCTACCGACGAAAACAAACGAGAAAAGAAGCAATGAAACTGTCTTGCTAGCCCCAAAGATCACGACCATGGCCTCTCTACTCGTCTGGATATGTGACGTACATTCTGCCACGTTCCTTGTCATACTCCCACTGGAGCTGTGTCACATCATCTGGCACGGTCTCATCTCCACCTACACCTGTATTTGTTGGAGTAATTTGTGAGCCATGGGGACTCAGCAATCTTGCAACCGGGTATCGAGACTATTCAAGCTTATTGGGTTCGATGGGGGTAGTGTTGAGATTTCAGCAGCACCTAGCATTGTATGGTGGCTAACTTATGAGAACATGAATGTAACAATGGTGGGCTACGTAAGACGATCGATTTCTACCATGATCACTAAGTGATCCTGAACACCTAATTACGTCAAACATAACCCCACTGTGTTCTCTCTCGGTTCATGTTCACGAGCAGAGACGATCACAGTTACTCACATAGTTGGTGTATTTTATTGGAGTTTACTTCAAGTTAACTATAACGGGGTGTTAAACAAAATATCCAAGTTGCCACTTAACCACGGGCATGGCTTTCTGAAAGATTTAACCCTAAGGGGTGCTCCAACTAATCCATCATAAATTAACCACACTCCGCGGGAATAACCTCGACCAAGGATCTCGTGATCATCCTAGGCAATTCCGAAGGAAAACCGACACCTCGAGATAGCCCGAAAAAGATCAAAGTTCCTCATGCAAGCCATTCGAGAAAGGTAAAACAAGTCTAGCAAGACCGCCCAGCAGGCCAGATCCCAATAGGTGCCGCGCGTATCTCTCTCTCAGGGCACTACCAGATGGGTCTAGCTATAGGGAAAACTAATCCTCAAGTTTCCTCGAGGCGGCCCTGCAGGCAGCCCGTTTTGGACCAACACTCATGGGGAGCACTGGCCGGGTTGTTGATTAGTTATCCATGGCGTAGCTAAGCCCTATGCATTTTTATTAAGTTGTTTAAGCAAATAGTACCAATGTTGGGTCTTGCGAGACAAGTTTTAATCTCAACAGAATAATCAAGGGGGTCCCCATAACAACCCCGAGCATGTTAGGAGCGCAAAATATGGAAACACAACACCGGTAACAAGTAACTATGGCGGTAAAAGTGGAACAAAATACCGAGCAAAAGGCCAAGACTTTCACCATACCAAGATATATATGTGCGTTAAATTAAATAGCAGTTAATATTGTGATATCTCCAGATATCCATGTTATCACATGGAAACAACTTGCACCTGCATCTAAGAACGCTATAAGAGGGGATGAGCAGTGGTAACTTAGGCAAACAAAGTTTGCTAGGATGTGGAGGGGTTAGATGCTATCATGGCAATGTAGGAGGCTTGACATTCAAGTGGTAGGTAACGCATAAGTAACGATAAGAGCGAGACATCTAGCAAAGCAAAAATAGTGTCGGGATCCGGGTATGGTCATCTTGCCTGTTGGTTCTTCAGAGGGACAAAGAGCGGGGTCCTTGTAGTGGTACTCTCCTGGATCCTCGTACTCAGGTTCAACACTCGCGTCAACCCAAGAGAAACAGCAAAAATAAACAACCAACCAAGGTGCAATGCACAAACAAGATGATGCATGATTCATTTGAAGTATTTACCATGTCAATCTAAGCTAGTCATGTTTCTCATGCAATAGTTAAGTTATTTACAATTCTGGATAGAACGTTATTTTAAGTTGTTTGAATATGCATGATCATGGCAAATATGGAAGCTTCATGCAAAATAAATGCAAACGCATATGTAGAACGTAGGAAACGGAGTAACGGATCTCTCGGTGCGCTCATGACAAGGTACGAAGGCAAAATACAAGATAAGGAACACCATGGGCTATTCCTTGGTATTCCAAGGTAGCCACTGGTTAGGAAATCAAAAAACAACCACAATAGAACCAAAGACCACGCAAAACAATGGAGTAAAGTTCCCACAAGTCAAAAAACACCAACACACACAATCAGTCCCAAAATAGCAACATAGCAACTTCCACAACAATTATCTAGAGCTACATGATGTTTCCAACCTGAAACAAAGCATGCACAGAAACTACATAACTTTCTGATCAAATCTTCCAACAACACAAACTGGAAAGGAAGCACATATCAATAAGCATGAAGCTCACAAGATGGCATGATGAAAGAGATTATAGGGACTTAGTGAAAATCACAGTTTTCTAGAATCTGAGTTAAGCTGGTAGCAAGTTGACAGCAGTAAATAATGGTGCTAGAGACCACCTCATGGCATGAAAATTAACAGGATGGTAGAGGACAACCAATACTACAAAACACTAGCACTAAGCTTGAGCTAAAACACAACATATCACTTGGTAGCATCCAATTAACATGGCATAAAAATGTTAATAGATTCCCAGACTTAGAAATATTTAGCATGTTGAAAACATCAACATTTTAATAGACACAACCTCAAGTTCTAAATCACTTCACAATCATCATATGCTCATAAGTCAAAACTTGCCATATATTCTCATAACCAAAAATGCTCATGTACAGATATAGTAAATTACCGGTAATGGAATAATCTATCAAAAACACAATAAAAACAATAAAACAAAATAAAAAAATGAAAGGTAGGAGGGGTCCCACCTGACATGACACTAGGGCCCCTCTATGTGGATGACAAGTGGGCCATGGGCCTGTTGGAAATATGCCCTAGAGGCAATAATAAATTAGTTATTATCATATTTCCTTGTTCATGATAATCGTTTATTATCCATGCTATAATTGTATTGATCGGAGACTTAGATGCATGTGTGGATACATAGACAAAACCATGTCCCTACTATGCCTCTAATGGACTAGCTCGTTGATCAAAGATGGTTAAGGTTTCCTAGCCATGGACATGAGATGTCATTTGATAAACGGGATCACATCATTAGGAGAATGGTGTGATGGACAAGACCCAAACTACAAACGTAGCATATGATCGTGTCAGTTTATTGCTACTGTTTTCTGCATGTCAAGTATATGTTCCTATGACCATGAGATCATGCAACTCACGGACATCGGAGGAGTGCCTTGTGTGTATCAAACGTCGCAACGTAACTGGGTGACTATAAAGGTGCTCTACAGGTATCTCCGAGGGTGTCCGTTAAGTTGGCATGGATCAAGACTAGGATTTGTTACTCTGTGTGACGGAGAGGTATCTCGGGGCCCACTCGGTAATACAACATCACAATAAGCCTTGCAAGCAATGTGACTAAGTGTTAGCCACGGGATCTTGTATTATGGAACGAGTAAAGAGACTTGCCGGTAACGAGGTTGAACTAGGTATACAAATACCGACGATCGAATCTCGCGCAAGTAACATACCGAAGAACAAAGGGAACATCATACGGGATTAACTAAATCCTTGACATAGAGGTTCGAACGATAAAGATCTTTGTAGAATATGTAGGAACCAATATGGGCATCCAGGTCCCACTATTGGTTATTGACCGTAGAGGTGTCTCGGTCATGTCTACATAGTTCTCGAACCTGCAAGGTCTGCACACTTAAGGTTTGGTGACGTTTCGGTAGTATAGAGTTATGTATGGTGGTGACCGAAGGTTGTTCGGAGTCCCGGATGAGATCCTAGACATCATGAGGAGCTCTGGAATGGTTCGTAGGTAAAGACTGATATATAGGAAGTCCTATTTTGTTCGCCGGAAAAGTTTCGGGCTCATCGGTAGTGTACTGGGGGACCATCGGGAGGGGTATTTCGACCCAAGAGGCCATATGGGCCGTGGGACAGTAAATACCAGCTCTTTGTGGGCTGGTGGAAGTCCCACACAAGGCCCATGCAGCTGGGAAGAAAAGCCCAAAAGGAAAAAGGTGGAAAAAGGCAAAAAAGGGCCAAATAAGGAAGGAGTCCTAATCCTGCTAGGAGTGGAGGAGGAGGACTCCTCCCTCCTTGGTTTGGCCAACCCAAGGGCTGCCTTTTTGGCAGCCAAGACTCCTCCTCCTCTCCTCCTATATATACTAGAGGATTTTAGGGTTTTGGCACAGAATTTTCAGCGACGTGCTACCCGTTCCTCTAGTGCATAGTTTCTCCTCTAGATCGGTTTTCTGAAGTGCTTAGGCGAAGCCCTACTAGAATAGCTCCACCACCATCGCCGGAGCGCCGTCACGCTGCCAGAGAACTCTTCTTCCTATCCGCTCCCTCTTGCTGGATCAAGACGGCGGAGATCATCATCAAGCTGTACGTGTGCTGAACGCGGAGGTGTCGTCCGTTCGGCGCTAGATCGGAATGATCGTGATGAGTTCGCGAGATGGATCGTGATGAGTTTGCAGGACAGATCGTGACGAGATCGCAGGACGGATCGTGATTGGATCGCGGGACGGATCATAATTAGATCACGGAACATATCGTGATGAGATCGCGGGACGCTCGGCGATTCGGATCACGAAGATGTTCGACTACACCAACCGCGTTTCTTAACGCTTCCCGCTTAGCGATCTACAAGGTTACGTAGATCCACTCTCCCTCTCGTAGATGCTCATCACCACGGATTGATCTTGCGTGTGCGTAGGAAATTTTTTATTTCCCATGCGACGTTCCCCAAGAGTGGCATCATGAGCTAGGTCTATGTGTAGATAAGATCTCGAGTAGAACACAAAGAGTTTGTGGGCGTTGATGCTTAGATTGCTTCCTCCCTTGGTCATGTTTTGGTTCAGCGGTATTGTGGGATGGAGTGGCCCAGACCAACATTACTCATACGCTTACGAGAGACCGGTTCCATCGACTGACGTGTAACTTCATTGCACAAAGATGGCTGGCGGGTGTCTGTTTCTCCTACTTTAGTTGGATCGGATTCGGCTAAGGTGGTCCTTGAGAAGGATGAAAAGCAACTTACGTATCACCATTGTGGTTTATCCGTAGGTGAGAATTGTTCTTGCTAGATACCCATAGCAGCCACGTAAAACATGCAACAACAATTAGAGGATGTCTAACTTGTTTTTGCAGGGTATGTTGTGACGTGATATGGCCAATTACATGATGAGATATATGTGATGTATGAGATGATCATGTGTTGTATAGAATATCACGACTTGCATGTCGATGAGTACAGCAACCGGCCGGAGCCATAGGATTGTCTTTAATTATTGTATGACCTGCGTGTCAATCATTAAGCGCTATGTAATGCTTTACTTTATCGCTAAACGGTAGCAATAGTAGTAGAAGCATGTTGGGCGTGATAACCTCGATGGCGACATGTTGATGGAGATAAAGATGATGGAGATCATGGTGTCTTGCCTGTGACGATGGAGATCATGCCGGTGCTTTCAAGATGGAGATCAAAAGCACAAGTTCATGGCCATATCATGTCACTTATTATTTGCATGTGATGTTAATCCTTTTATGCACCTTGTTTTTCTTAGGACGACGGTAGAATTATAAGGTGATCCCTCACTTAAATTTCAAGATGAATTGTGTTCTCCCCGAGTGTGCGCCGTTGCAAAAGTTTGTTGTGTTGAGACACCATGTGATGATTGGGTGTGATAGACTCTACGTTCACATACAACGGGTGAATGCCAGTGTTGCACATGCAGAACACTCGGGTTAAACTTGACGAGCCTATCATGTACAGACATGGCCTCGGAACACAAGAGACCTAAAGGTCAAACATGAGTCATATAGTAGATATGATCAACATGATGATGTTCACCATTGAAACCACCACAACTCACGTGATGATCGTACATGAGTTGGTGAATTTGGATCATGTATCACTCGAATGACTGGAGGGATGTCAATTTGAGTGGGAGTTCTTAAGTAATATGATTAATTGAACTCATTATCATGAACATAATCAGTAGTGTCTTTTCAAAATTATGTTGTAGATTACTAGTTCACGCTGTAGCTCCCTTGAATTTTTATAGTATCCTAGAGAAATAGAGTTGAAAGATGATGGTAGCAATATTGCGGACTGGGTCCGTGATCTGAGGATTGTCCTCATTGCTGCAAAGAAGACATATGTCCTTAATGCACCGCTCGGTGCGCCAACCCCTCTAGCGTCGTCTGTAGATGTTGAGAACACCTGACAGGCATGTTCCGATGACTACTTGATAGTTTAGTGCGTCATGCATTACGGCTTAGAATTGAGGCTCTGAAACGTTTTGAACGTCACGGAGCATATGAGATGTTCTAAGAGCTGAAATTAGGATCTCAGTCTCGTGCCCGTGTTGTGAGATATGAGATCTCCAACATGATTCTTTGCCTGCAAGATGAAGGAGAATAGCTCAATCGTTGAGCATGTGCTCAGATTGTCTGGGTGCTACAATCGCTTGAATCGAGTGGGAGTTGATCTTCCAGATAAGATAGTGATTGATATTGTTCTCCAAGTCACTGTCACTAAGCTACTAGAACTTGGTGATGAACTATAAACGCCAGGGATAGAAATAATGATCCCTGAGTTGTTCGCCAAGTTTGACCCTGCGAAGGAAGTAATCAAGAAGGAGCATCAAGTGTTGATGCTTAGTAAAACCACTAGTTTTGAGATGGGCAAGGGCAAGGAGTGAAACTTCATGGATAGCAAGTCAGTTGCTGCTCCGGTGAAGCAACCCAAAGTTGAACCCAAATCCGAGACGAAGTGCTTCGATTATGAGGAGAGCGGTCGCTGAATCGGAACAACCCTAGATACTTGGTAGATAAGAAGGCTGGTTACGTTGACAGAAGTATATTTGATATACGTGTTATTGATGTGTCCCTTGCTAGTACTCCTAGTAGCACCTGGGTATTGGATACCGGTTCGGTTGCTAAATGTTAGTAACTCGAAATAAAAGCTACGAAATAAACGGAGAACTAGCTAAGGGTGAGGTGACGATGTGTGTTGGAAATGTTTCCAAGGTTGATGTGATCAACATCGCACGCTCTCTCTACCTTCAGGATTAGTGACAAACCTAAATAAATGTTATTTGGTGTTTTGCATTGAGCATGAACGTGAGTAGATCGTGTTTATTGCAACACGATTATTCATTTAAGTTAGAGAATAATGGTTATTCTGTTTTCATGAATGATACCTTCAATGGTCATGCATCCAGTGAGAATGGTTTGTTGAATCTTGATCGTAGTAATACACATGTTCATAACATTGATGCCAAAAGATACAAAGTTAATAATTATAGTACCACTTACTTGTGGCACTGCCGCTAAATGTCATATTGGTATAAAGCACATGAAGAAACTCCATGCTTATGGATCTTTGGACTCATTCGATTTCGAATCGATTGAGACATGCGAACCATGCCTCTTGGGCAAGATTACTATGGACCCCGTTTCCAGATGGATGGAGCGGGCAAGTGATTTATTGGAAATGATACATGTTGATGTATGCAATCCAATGAGTCTTGTAGCATGCGGTGGATATCGTTATTTTTTACCTTCACCAATGATTTGAGTAGATATAGTGTATATTTACTTAATGAAACACAAGTCCGAATCGTTTGAAAGGTTCAAGCAAATTCAGAGTGAAGTTTAAGATCATCGTGACAAGTAGATAAAAATGTCCGCAATATCATCATGGAGGTGAATATCTGAGTTACGAGTTTGGCATACAACTTTAGACATTGTGAAAGTTGTTTCACAACTCACGCCAGCTGGAACACCATAGTGTGATGGTGTGTCCGAATGTAATAGTCATACTCTATTGGATATGGTGCGTGCTATGATGTCTCTTATCGTTTTGCTACTATAATTTTGGGGTTATGCATTAGAGACAACTACATTCACATTAAATAGGGCACCACCTAAATCCGTTGAGATGACACCTTGTGAATTAGGGTTTATAGAAACCCAAGCTATCATTTCTTAATGTTTGGGGCTGTGATGCTTGTGTGGAAAATGTTTTCACCTAATGAGCTCGAACCCAAAGTGGACAAATGCATCTTCATAGAATACCCTAAGAATGGTTGGGTAAACCTTCTAACTCAGATCCAAGCATAAAGTGTTTGTTGCTAAAACTAGGTCCTTTATCGAGAAGAAGTTTCTCTCGAAAGAATTGAGTGGGAGGAAGATAGAACTTGATGAGGTTATTGAACCTTTGTTCAACCAGAGAGTAGCGCAGCGTAGGAAGTTGTTTTCTGTGAAGCCTACATTAGTTGAAGAGGAAGTAAATGATGATGATCATGAAGCTTCGGATCAAGTTACTATCGAACCTCGTAGGTCGACAAGGATGTGTACTGCTCCTGAGCGGTACAACAACCATGTCTTGGAGGTCATGTTGTTGGACAACGATGAACCTACGGGCTGTGGAGAAGCGATGATGGGCCCGGATTCTGACAAATGGTTAGAGGCCATAAAATCCGAGAAGGGATCCATGTATGAAAACCAATGACTTTGCTCGTTGGATGGCAGGTCGTTGAGTACAAATGGATCTTTAAGATGAAGACAGACGCTGATGGTGAATGTCACCATTTATAAAGCTCGACTTGTCGCAAAGAAGTTTCCGCCAAGTTCAAGGAGTTGACTGCGATGAGACTTTCTCACTCGTAGTGATGCTAAAGTCTATTGGAATTATGTTAGCAGTTGCTGCATTTTTCAATTATGAAATCTGGCAGATGGATACCAAAACATCGTTTCCTTCCTTAAGGAAAGGTTGTATGAGATACAACCAGAAGGTTTTTTCAGTCCTAAGGATGCTAAAATGTGTGCAAGCTTCAGTGAACCTTGTATGAACTAAAGCAAGCATCTCGGAGTTGGAATATACACTTTGATATGGTGATCAAAGTTTTTGAGTCTATACAAAGTTTATGAGAAACTTGTATTTACAATAAAGTGAGTGGGAGCACTATAGAGTTTCTGGTAAGCATATGTGGTTGACATATTGTTGATCGGAAATGATGTAGAATTTCTGGAAAGCATAAACGGTTGTTTGAAAAAGAGTTTTTCAAAGGAAGACCTGGATAAAGCTACCTAATTGTTAAGCATCAAGATCTATAGAGATAGATCAAGAAGCTTGATGAGACTTTTCAATAAGTACATACCTTGACAAACTTTTTGAAAGAATTCAAAATGGTTCAGTCAGAGAAAGAGTTCTCGCCTGATTTGTAAGGTGTGAAGTTGAGTAAGACTCAATGCCCAGTGACTGCAGAAGATAGAGAAAAGATGAGTGTCATCCCCTATGCTTCAGCCATAGGATCTATCATGTATGCAATCTTGTGCACAAGACCTGATGTCAACCTTGCCATAAGTATGGCTGGAAGGTTTCAAAGTGATCTTGCAATGGAGCACTGGACAGCGGTCAAGATTATCCTTAGTAACTAAAAGACTAAGGAGATGTTTCTCGATTATGGAGGTGATAAAGAGTTCGCTGTAAAGAGTTACGTCGATGCAAGCTTTAACACCGATCCAGATGACTTGTAGTAGCAATGTGGATACGTATAGTGGAGCAGCCATTTGGAATAGTACCAGGTGGAGTGTGGTAGGAGTGTTTACGGTTTGACATAGAAATTTGCAAAGTTCACACAGATCTGAATGTCGCAGACCCATTGACTATAAGACCACTCTCACATGCAAAGCATGATCAAGCCCCATAACTCATTGGGTGTTAGATTCATAACAATGCGAATCACATGGTGATGTGAACTAGATTATTGACTCTAGTGCAAGTGGGAGACTATTGGAAATATTCCCTAGAGGCAATAATAAATTAGTTATTATCATATTTCCTTGTTGATGATAATCGTTTATTATCCATGCTATAATTGTATTGATCGGAGACTTAGATGCATGTGTGTATACATAGACAAAACCATGTCCCTAGTATGCCTCTAATAGACTAGCTCGTTGATCAAAGCTGGTTAAGGTTTCCTAGCCATGTACATGAGATGTCATTTGATAAACGGGATCACAACATTAGGAGAATGGTGTGATGGACAAGACCCAAACTACAAACGTAGCATATGATCGTGTCAATTTATTGCTACTATTTTCTGCATGTCAAGTATATGTTCCTATGACCATGAGATCATGCAACTCACAAATACCGGAGGAGTGCCTTGTGTGTATCAAACGTCACAATGTAACTGGGTGACTATAAAGGTGCTCTACAGGTATCTCCGAGGGTGTCTGTTGAGTTGGCATGGATCAAGGCTGGGATTTGTTACTCCGTGTGACGAAGAGGTATCTCAGGGCCCACTCGGTAATACAACATCACAATTATCCTTGCAAGCAATGTGACTAAGTGTTAGCCACGGGATCTTGTATTACAGAACGAGTAAAGAGACTTGCCGGTAACTAGGTTGAACTAGGTATACAGATACGGACAATCGAATCTCGGGCAAGTAACATACCGAAGAACACAGGGAACATCATACGGGATTAACTGAATCCTTGACATAGAGGTTTGACCGGTAAAGATCTTCGTAGAATATGTTGGAACCAATATGGGTATCTAGGTCCCTCTATTGGTTATTGACCGTAGAGGTGTCTCGGTCATGTCTACATAGTTCTCGAACCCGCAGGGTCTGCACACTTAAGGTTTGGTGACGTTTCGGTAGTATAGACTTGTGTATGGTGGTGACCGAAGGTTGTTTGGAGTCCCGGATGAGATTCTGGATGTGATGAAGAGCTCCGGAATGGTCCGGAGGTAAAGATTGATATATAGGAAGTCCTGTTTTGGTCGCCGGAAAAGTTTCGGGCTCATCGGTAGTGTACCGGGAGTGCCGGTAGTGTACCTGAGGACGAACGGGAGGGGTATTTTGATCCAAGAGGCTATATGGGCTGTGGGAGAGTAAATACCAGCCCTTTATGGGCTGGTGGAAGTCCCACACAAGGCCTATGCGGCTGGGAAGAAAAGCCCAAAAGGAAAAAGGTGGAAAAAGGCAAAAAAGGGCCAAATAAGGAAGGAGTCCTAATCCTACTAGGACTGGAGGAGGAGGACTCCTCTATCCTTGGTTTGGCCAACCCAAGGGCTGCCTTTTCGGCAGACAAGCCTCCTCCTCCTCTCCTCCTATATATACTAGAGGATTTTAGGATTTTGGCACAGAATTTTCAGCCACGCGCGACCCGTTCCTCTAGTGCATAGATTCTCCTCTAGATCGGTTTTCTGCAGTGCTTAGGCGAAGCCCTGCCAGAATAGCTCCACCACCATCGCCGGAGCGCCATCACACTGCTGGAGAACTCTTCTTCCTCTCCACTCCTTCTTGCTGGATCAAGACGGTAGAGATCGTCATCAAGCTGTATGTGTGCTGAACGCGGAGGTGTCGTTCGTTCGGCGCTAGATCGGAAGGATCGTGATGAGTTCGCGAGACGGATCATGATGAGTTCACGGGAAAGATCATGACGAGATCGCGGGACAGATTGTGATTGGATTGCGCGACGGATCGTGATTGGATCACGGGATGGATCGTGACGAGATCACGGGACGCTCGGCGATTTGGATCGCGAAGACGTTCGACTACACCAACCGCGTTTCTTAACGCTTCCCGCTTAGCGATCTACAAGGGTACGTAGATCCACTCTCCCTATTGTAGATTCTCATCACCATGGATAGATCTTGTGTGTGCTTAGGAATTTTTTTGTTTCCCATGCGACGTTCCCCAACAGGGCCCACTGTCATACACACTCACACAACACACACACCAACACATAGGCACACACATGGGATCTGTCCAGCCACAACAGATCCTACCACTCACTCACACACGGTGGGACACACACAAACCTGCACACTCACACAAGATCCTATGTGGCCACACCAGATCCGGCGCAACACACGCACACACTCACGAAAAAATGGAAACAAAAAGGGGCGCAAGGGGGTGGGTCGACCCCACGACCTCCTGCTACTGATACAGGCGAGCGACCACTGCGCAACAAGCGCTTAGCTGAACAAAGGGGAATCTCTTCCCTTTTAGGCAGTCCCATGCACCTGCTTTGCTCCACCGGCGCCAAAACAGAGGAGGGTGCCGACGATCTGACAGGCCACCAACGGAGGCGGTAGATACGGCACGGGTTGCGGACCCAATGGGGAGTCCATCCCTGGGGCTAGACGACCAGGCGCTGTGGCAGAGGGGTGCTCGAGCTCGAGCTGATGCTCGTCTCAGAGCCGTGGCAATGCGGGTAAAGGCAAGGAACAACGCGGACAGGAGGCAGCACAAAGGCGAACTGTCGCGTGCGCAGGGCATGCACACGCGCAAGCTAGGCGATGGGGACTCGCTACGACGCAGACACATCTATAACCACAAATAGCATAGCATTGGGAGCACGTGCATGACAAAACTACGGCAGCCCAGGGATGATGGAGAGGGAATGGATCGAGCACGGGGAGTACCTCTCCTACCTACAACATGAAGAGGGGGACGCGGACGCTACAGGTTGATGACAATGAGGCGAGGAAGTGCGGCGAGCTCCTAGAACGAGTGGCGGGGAAGAAGGCGTCGAGTTGCTTGGCCTTGGAGTCCGTCCTGGACGTCAAGGAAGAAGAGGAGCACGAGGTGAGTCCTCCTTGTGCACCAGGTCATCGAGACGCGGTGAGGAAGGCTAGGTACGGACACGAGCAGAGCTCTACCGGAGCACGGCGGGCATGGCATCGATGATGCTTGGGGAGAAGCTTACCTGCAGCAGCAGGGGATGGAGAAGGGACGAAAGGGGAGAAGGATCTCTAGGGTTGCACACCGAGAGGTTTTAAAGGGGGATCGGACCCTAACGACGTCTCGACGTCCGCACCACGATTCTGCTCTCTCTCTCACACTCTCTTTGAAACTGACAAAAAGCAGCAACCGGAGCAGGTCATCGTCCCGCTAAGAGGGCCGAGGCTGCTCGGGAGGTTAGCTGGGCCGCACGGCAGGGGGGGTAGAGGCATAGGGTTCTGCTCTCAATCACTAGGAAATCCAAAGGGAGTTTTGTTTTTTAGAACAAACAACATCAAGATAAATAACCATGGACGACTGACAAGGATGTAGAGAGAGAAAAAATATTTTATGAATTAGCAAATTGTACTATTGATTATAAAAATGACCTTAGCATTTTTTGACCAAGTTAATTTTACACATATTTTGAATATTGAAATATGTTGACTATGTTTATATTTTCAAAATAAAAGATAAACCCAGAGAACAAACTTGAGGAAAAGGCAAAACATACTCGTCAGATTATTTAGAACTGTTGGAACATTTTTACAGATGTTTTAGACATAAGAAATATCACAGGTTGTAAATGAATTGAATAGGGAGTGATTCAAAGTCAAATCGAGAGGGTTTTCATAGAAGAAAGAAGGGGAGGCAAGCACACTCTTGCACACTCACATCATGCTATCATCAAACCCCACATCACATCACAACAATGCACTCAACATGTAAAATGTCATGATGACATGATGCTCATGATGCAACACAGAATGACAAGGACCAACTCATGAATATCACAACAATAAGGGTCACACATGAAAGATTACACATCCCAATATTGCATGGAGGCCCCTGGAGCACTTGGGCTGTTACATACCCTTCCTCAAAACAACCACCACACCTACCTATTTTGGCATTTCCATAGCCATTCCGAGATATATTGCCATGCAACTTCCACCATTCCGTTTATTATGACACGCACCATCATTTTCATATTGGTTTGCATGATCGTAAGATAGCTAGCATGATGTTTTCATGTATTGTCCATTTTTTGGTGTCATTTGCTATGCTAGATCATTGCACATCCTGGTACATTGCCAGAGGCTTTCATATAGAGTCATATTTTGTTCTAGGTATCGAGTTGTAAGTAAATAAAAGTGTGATGATCATCATTATTAGAGAATTGTCCCATGTCTGGAAAGGATGATGGAAGCCATGATTCCCTCACAAGTTGGGATGAGACTCTGGACTTCATGGAAAATAAAAGAGGCCAATGAATCCCAAATAAAAAAGGAGGCCAAATATGTCCATAAAAATATATATAAAAAATGAGAGAAAAGAGAGAACGGACAATGCTACTACCTTTTTTCCACACTTGTGCTTCAAAGTAGAACCATGAACTTCATGATAGAGGGTCTCCTATTTCGTCAGTTTCATATACTAGTGGGAATTTTTCATTATATAACTTGGCTTGTATATTCCAATGATGGGCTTCCTCAAAATTCTCTAGGTCTTCATGAGCAAGCAGGTTGGATGAAAACCCACTTAGTTTCTTTTTGAGCTTTCATACACTTATAGCTCTTGTGCATCTGTTGCATGGCAATCCCTACTCACTCACCAATATATCTATTAATGGGCATATCCATAGCACGTTGATACGCCTAGTTGAGTGATACTATCTTCTCCTTTTCCTCACAACCTCCACCATATTCTATTCCACCTATAGTGCTATATCCATGGCTCATGATCATGTATTGCGTGAGAGTTGAAAAGGTTTGAGAATATAAAAGGTGTATAACAATTGCTTGAATTGTCATCGGGGTTGTGCATGATATAAATACTTTGTGTGGGGAAGATGGAGCATAGCCAGACTATATGATTTTGTAGGGATAACTTTATTTTGCCATGTTATTTTGAAGAGACACAATTGCTTTGTTAGTATGCTTGAAGTACTACTATTTTTATGTCAACATTAAGCTTTTGTTTTGAGTCTAATGGATCTGAACTTTCATGCCACAATAAAGAAACATGGATAAATATGTTAGGTAGCATACCACATCAAAAATATTTGTTTTTATCATTTACCTACTCGAGGACGAGTAGGAATTAAGCTTGGGGATGCTGATATGTCTCCAACGTATCTATAATTTTTTATTGTTCCATGCTATTATATTATCTGTTTTGGATGTTTTATATGCATTAATATGCTATTTCATATTATTTTTGGGACTAACCTATTAACCTAGTGCCCAGTGCTAGTTCTTGTTTTTTCCTTGTTTTTGAGTATTGCAGCAAACGAATATCAAACGGAGTCCAAACGGAATAAAATTCTATGATAATTTTTCTTGGACCAAAAGGAACCTAGGAAAGTTGGTGAAGAGGCCAGAAGAGCCACGGGTGGGCCACAAGCCACCTAGGTGCAGCCTTGAGGGGTGCCTCCACGCTTGTGGGCTCCCCGTAGTTCCTCCAACCCTTATTCGTTGCCTATAAATTCAGAAATATTCCCCCAATACCAAAGAGAGCCACGATAATGCTTTTTCGCTGCTAGAAGCCGTTGTTACTGAGTGATCGAATCTTCCAGCCTTTTCCGGTAATCTGTCGGAGGGGGATTCGATCACGGAGGCCATCTACATCAACTCCATTGCCCTTTCGATGTTGCGTGAGTAGTTCACCATAGACCTACGGGTCCATATCTACTAGCTAGATGGCTTCTTCTCCCTCTATGTTCTTCAATACCATGTTCTCCATGATCTTCATGGGGATTTATCCGATGGAATACTCTTTTGCGGTGTGTTTGTCGAGATCCGATGAATTGTGGGTTTATGATCAGATTATCTATGAATATTATTTGAATCTTCTCAGCATTCTTATATGCATGATTTCATATCTTTGGAACTCTCTTCGAGTTATTGGTTTGGTTTGGCCAACTATATTGGTAATTCTTGCAATGGGAGAAGTGCTTAGTTTTGGGTTCAATCTTGCGGTCTCCTCACCCAGTAACATAGTAGGGATAGCGAGGCACATATTTGTATTGTTGCCATCAAGGATAAAAAGATGGGGGTTTCATCATATTTCTTTAGTTTATCCCTCTACATCATGTCATTTAAATTAGTGTGTTACTCTGTTCTTCATGAACTTAATACTCTAGATGCAGGCAGGAGTGGTCATTGGGTGGAGTAATAGTTGTAGATGCAGAATCATTTTGGACTACTTGACATAGATGTGATGCCTATATGCATAATCATTGCCTTGGATATAGTCATAACTATGCGCTTTTCAACCAATTGCTCGACGGTAATTTGTTCATCCATCGTATTATTTTCCTTCAAGAGAGAAGCCTCTAGTGAAACCTATGTCCCCCAGGTTTATTTTCCATATTATGTTTTCAGATATATAAACCAAAAATACCTTGTTGCAATTTTATTTACTTTTACTTCTAGCAATATTTTATATCTATCTCTATCAGATCTCATCCTTGCAAGTAACCGTGAAGGGATTGACAACCCCTTTATAGTGGTGGGTGCACGTGTTTGATTGTTTGTGTAGGTGCATAAATTGGGGCCTTGATTGTTCCTCCTACTGGATTGATACCTTGGTTCTCAACAACTGAGGAAAATATTTATCTACTTTGCTACATCACCCTTTCCTCTTCAAGGGAAAACCAACGCAAGCTCAAGAAGTAGCAAGAAGGATTTCTGGCGCCGTTGCCGGAGAGGATACACATCAAGCCTATTAAGTACCCATCACAAACTCTTCTCTTGCATTTACATTATTTCCCTTTTGTCTCTCGTTTTCCTTCCCCCACTTCATAAATTTTGCCTTTTTATTCGCCCTCTTTTTAGTTTGCCTTTTTGCTTGCTTGCTACGTTTGCTTGTGTTGCCATGTGTCTTCTATTTGCTTGCATCTTCACTTGCTAAAAAGCTATTGATATGGATCCTCATCCACTTGATAATCTTTTCAAAAGGCCAAATTAGGATGAACCAATTGCTAGTGAGTTGAGTGCACTTGATTATCTCTATGTAGTTTTGTTTGAAAATCATGAATCTGAAAATTTTGATGAAGTGTTAAAATAAGAAATTAATAAGGTGATTCATGATAGTTCCTTGAATGAAAAGCATGATTGGCATGTTGTTAGTATGAATTGTCTGAATATCCATGATGCTAATGATATGCAAAACCACAAGCTTGGAGATGTTATGCTTGATGAAGATGCTAGTTTTGTTCCCCAAGTTTTAGTGATGACACGTACACTATAATTGGTAATGATAACCACAAAAGTTTTCATAATTATACGAATTTCAATTTGTTTATGACAATGAAGTGTCACATGAAAGTTATTTTGTTGAGTTTTCTGGCACTACCATGAATGAAAATGAGTTTGCTTTTGTGAAGAGTGATAAATTCTCTATGCTTGTAGATCATGAAAAAATGCTTTATGTGATAGTTATATTGTGAGATTCCTTCATGATGCTACTGAAAATTATTATGAAGGAGGAACATATGCTTGTAGGAATTGCAATAATGTCAAGTTTCCTCCCTATGTGTTCAAAGTTTCGAAGTTATGCTTGCTTTGCCATCCTATGCTAGTTGATTCTTGTTCCCATAGATTGTTTGCTTATAAAATCCTTATGCATAGGAAGTATGTTAGGATTAAATGTGTTTGTCACATGTCTTATGATGCTCTCTTTGTGCCTTAACTCTTGTCTTTTATGTGAGCACCATTGTTAACCTAAGCCTATCTTGATGGCTATAAAGATAAAGCTTGTTGGAAGGCAACCCAATGAATAAAATTTATTTTTATTGTTTCCTTTCTGTTGTTGAGTGTTTCACATAGTATTACCCTGTAGTAATTGTGCTTTGGTGTTTTAATTAGTGTTTGAGCCAAGTAAGACCTTTGGGATGGTCTATGGTGATTGTTGATTTGATCTTGTTGAAAAACAGAAAATTTTGCGCCCAGTCAAGGAATTTTATAAATTTACCAGAACGGCGAATGAGCCTGAAATTTTTACACCATATTGATATACAAATTTCCCAGGTTTTCCTAGTTTTTCAGAATTTTGGAGTCACAGAAGTAGTCGAAGTTTACAGACTGCTACAAACTGTTCTGTTTTTGACAAATTATGTTTTTTGTGTTGTTTACTTATTTTGATGTATTTATGGGTTGTATCGGGGGTATGAACCATGGAGAAGATAGAATATAGTATATATTACACCAATATAAGTAAAGAATGAGTTCACAATAGTGCCTAAAGGGGTGATTTATTTTTGTTATACTAACGGATCTCACGAGTTTTCTGTTGAGTGTTGTGTTGTGATGTTTTCATGTTTTGGGTAAAGATTTCATGGACTATGGAATAAGGAGTGGCAAAAACCTAAGATTGGGAATGTCCAAGGCACCCTAAGGAACATTCAAGGATAGAACAGAGCCTAAGCTTGGGGATGCCCCGGAAGGCATCCCCTCTTTCGTCTTCAATCCATCGGTACATTTACTTGAGGCTATATTTTTATTCTCCACATGATATGTGTTTTGCTTGGAGCGTCTTGTATGGTATGAGTCCTTGCTTTTTAGTTTGACATAATCATCCTTGATGCACACATATTTTGAGAGAGACATGCCTGAATCATGAATTTATTAGAATAATCTATGTGCTTCACTTATATCTTTTGAGCTAGGCAATTTTGCCCTAGTGCTTCACTTATATCTTTCTAGAGCATGGTGGTGTTTTATTGTATAGAAATAATTGAACTCTCGTATATTATTTTGAGAGTCTTTAAACAACATGGTAATTGGTTTAGGTTATGAATTTATTCCTAATATAATTGGCATCCAAGAGGGATATAACAAAAACTTTCCAATAAAGTGCATTGAATACTATGAGAAGTTTGATTCCTTGCATAAAGTTTTGTGATATAAAGATTGTGATATTAGAGCCATGCTAGTGAGTAATTGTGAATTGGTCGAAATACGTGTGTTAAAGGTTTGTGATTCCCTTAGCATGCGCGTATGGTGAATCGTTATGTAACGAAGTCGGAGCATGATTTGTTTATTGATTGTCATCCTTTGTGTGTGGGTTAGGAGCACGCGATGGTTAACTCCTACCAACCTCTCCCATAGTAGCATGCATGTAATACTTTTCTATGATAACTAATAGACTTTTGCACTAAGTATGTGAGTTCTTTATGACTAATGTGAATCCATGGATAATACACACTCTCACCCTTCCACCTTTGCTAGCCTCTTTAGTACCGCACAACTTTCGCCGGTGCATTAAACCCACCATATACCCTTCCTCAAAACAGACACCATACATACCTATTATGGCATTTCCGTAGCCATTCTGAGATATATTGCCATGCAACTTCCACCATTCCATTTATTATGACACGGACCATCATTTTCATATTGCTTTGCATGATTGTAAGATAGCTAGCATGATGTTTTCATGGCTTGTCCATTTTTTGGTGTCATTTCCTATGCTAGATCATTGCACATCCCGGTACACTACCGGAGGCATTCATACAGAGTCATATTTGGTTCTAGGTATCGAGTTGTAAGTAAATAAAAGTGTGATGATCATCATTATTAGAGCATTGTCCCTTGCGAGGAAAGGATGATTGAAGCTATGATTCCCTCACAAGTTGGGATGAGACTCCGGACTTTATGAAAAATAAAAGAGCCCAATGAAGCCCAATTAAAAAAAGGAGGCCAAATATGCCCATCAAAAAAAAGAGAGAAAAGAGAGAAGGGACAATGCTACTATCTTTTTCCACACTTGTGCTTCAAAGTAGCACCATGAACTTCATGATAGAGAGTCTCCTATTTCTTCACTTTCATATACTAGTGGAAGTTTTTCAGTATATAACTTCGCTTGTATATACCATTGATGGGCTTCCTGAAAATGCCCTAGGTATTCATGAGCAAGCAAGTTGGATGCAAACCCAC
Source organism: Hordeum marinum (assembly GCA_022496015.1). NCBI lineage: Eukaryota > Viridiplantae > Streptophyta > Magnoliopsida > Poales > Poaceae > Hordeum > Hordeum marinum. The sequence continues at coordinate 208,533,452 of CM039674.1, read as the reverse complement.
ATAGTATTTTTTGAGCTTTCATACAATTATAGCTCTAGTGCATCCATTGCATGGCAATTCCTACTCACTCACCAATATATCTATTAATGGGCATCTCCATAGCCTGTTGATACGCCTAGTTGATGTGAGACTATCTTCTCCTTTTCCTCACAACCTCCACCACATTCTATTCCACCTATAGTGCTATATCCATGGCTCACGCTCATGTATTGCGTGAGAGTTGAAAAGGTTTGAGAATATAAAAGGTGTGAAACAATTGCTTGAATTTTCATCGAGGTTGTGCATGATATAAATCCTTTGTGTGGGGGAAGATGGAGCATAGCCAGTCTATATGATTTTGTAGGGATAACTTTCTTTTGCCATGTTATTTTGAAGAGACACAATTGCTTTGTCAGTATGCTTGAAGTATTACTGTCTTTATATCAACATTAAGCTTTTGTCTTGAGTCTTATGGATCTGAACATTCATGCCACAATAAAGCATATTACATGGATAAATATGTTAGGTAGCATTCCGCATCCAAAAAAAATTGTTTTTATCATTTACCTACTCGAGGACGAGTAGGAATTAAGCTTGGGGATGCTGATATGTATCCAACGTATCTATGATTTTTGATTCTTCCATGCTATTATATCATCTGTTTTGGATGTTTTATATGCATTAATATGCCACTTTATATTATTTTTCGGACTAACCTATTAACCTAGTGCCCAGTGCCACTTTCTGTTTTTTCCTTGTTTTGAGTATTGCAGAAAAGGAATATTAAACGGAGTCCAAATGGAATAAAAGTCTAAGATGATTTTTCTTGGACTAGAAGAAACCTGTAAGACTTGGAGAAGAGGCCAAAAGGGCCACAGTTGGTCCACAAGCCACACATGTGCGGCCGGGGGGGGGGGCGCCCCCTGGCTTGTGGGCCCCCCGTAGTTCCTCCAACCCTTATTCTTCGCCTATAAATTCAGAAATATTCCCCCAATACCAAAGAGAGCCACGATAATGCTTTTCCACCGCCAGAAGCCTCTGTTACCGAGAGATCCAATCTTGGAGGCTTTTCCGATAATTTGTCGGAGGGGGATTCGATCACGGAGGGCGTCAACATCAACTCCATTGCCCTTCCGATGATGCGTGAGTAGTTCACCACAGACCTATGGTTCCGTAGCTAGTAGCTAGATGGCTTCTTCTCTCTTTATGTTCTTCAATACCATTTTCTCCATGATCTTCATGGGGATCTATCCTATGTAATACTCTTCTGCGGTGTGTTTGTCGAGATCCAACGAATTGTGGGTTTATGATCAGATTATCTATGAATATTCTCAGAATTCTTATAGGCATGATTGCATATATTTGCAAGTATCTTCGAGTTATTGGTTCGGTTTGGCCAACTATATTGGTAATTCTTGCAATGGGAGAAGTGCTTAGTTTTGGGTTCAATATTGCGGTGTCCTCACCTAGTAACATAGTAGGGGTAGCGAGGTACGTATTTGTATTGTTGCCATAAAGGATAAAAAGATGGGGGTTTCATCATATTTCTTGAGTTTATCCCTCTACATCATGTCATCTAAATTAATGTGTTACTATGTTCTTCATGAACATAATACTCTAAATGTAGGCAGGAGTCGGTCGATGTGTGGAGTAATAGTAGTAGATGCAGAATCGTTTCGGTCTACTTGACACGGACGTGATGCCTATATGCATAATCATTGCCTTGGATATTGTCACAATTATGCTCTTTTCTATCAATTGCTCGGCAGTAATTTGTCCACCCACCGTATTATTTTCCTTCAAGAGAGAAGCCTCTAGTGAAACCTATGGTCCCCGGGTCTATTTTCCATATTATATTTTCAGATCTACAAACCAAAAATAGCAAAAATACCTTGCTGCAATTTTATTTACTTTCACTTCTGGCAATATTTTATATCTATCTCTATCACATCTCATCCTTGCAAGTAACCGTGAAGGGATTGACAACCCCTTTATAGCATTGGGTGCAAGTGTTTGATTCTTTGTGTAGGTGCATAAATTGGGGCCTTGCTTGTTCCTCCTACTAGATTGATACCTTGGTTCTCAACAACTGAGGGAAATACTTATCTACTTTGTTGCATCACCCTTTCCTCTTCAAGGGAAAACCAACGCAAGCTCAAGAAGTAGCAGTCCTCCGGAGGAGCGGTGGTTGCGTGTTTCTTCGGGGTCGCCCGGCCAGATGCTCGCGTAGTTTGAGGGGGCAGGCCCTACCCTTTTGAGGTCTTTAGTGGAGCACAGGAGGGCCATGACTGGGGGCTCGTTAGCATCATCATAATATTCAAGACCATGGAGGAGCTTGCTCTGCAATGGAGGGGACACCTCCTCCAGGTCGTCATCCTCAGTCTCCTCCAAATCTTCCTCACCGCTAGTGTCACCGGAGAACACCGGCACAGGGGCATTGGGGCGCTCGGATGGCGTGACCCTCAGCTCATCGAAGGTAGGCATGGAAGCAACCAGCTCCTCCCGATCATCGCAGTGGTACATTGGGGCGTAGGCCTCGGGGAGGTCCCCCGGATTGTAGGGGAGTAGGGTGTCCAGGGCCCTATCGAGCTCCTCGCCTGTGAGGCTAGCCGACAGGAGCCTGATGTCGTCCTTCGTGCCCTGGTATTCCCACATTGGCTTTGAGTGCACCTGGAGAGGCGCCAGCCGTTGCGTCAGGAACTCCTTCACCATCATCGCCCCGGTCAGCTTCCTGGCCTCCATGTCCGAGGAGATCCGCTCCAAGACGGGTCTTGCTCAGGGATTGGTGAACTTTGCAGAGCTCCACACGAGGGTCTTCTCGGACAGCTCCGTCGGGAGCTCCAGGCGCGGATTGAGACCTTGGGTATCCAGGAAGACCCAACGGTGTTTTAAGCCTTCTACCTTATTCCCGGCCTTCAAGAGCACCTTGCTGCTCTGGTTCACGATGAAGGAGACGCACACCAAACGATGAGTGTTGTCATGGAGCCCAAGGCTGAAGTAATGGCGGAAGAGGGCCATTGACGGCCTCATGCCAACAAAGGCCTCGCAGTAGAAGGCAAAGATAGAGAGGAGTAGGATGGAATTGGGCTGAAGGTGGAGGGCCTGGATCCTGTAGAGCTCAGGGAAGGCAGTGAAGAACCCCGAGAACACTACTAGGGAAAAGCCTAGCAGTAGCGTGGGTATTATGTATATCAGTAGCCCGAGCGCCTGTGCTACTGATATGGCGCTACAGCTAACCTTTAGCAGTAGCGCTTGTTAGCCCGTGCTGCTGCTACACATACGTAGCAACTATGACCTCCAAATAAGAGCGCTACTGCTAATATCTATAGCGCCTTGTATTATACCGTGCTAGTGGTAATGGCATGCTGCTGCTAACTTTACTCCACATGCTTTTGCTAACTTTATTAGTTTCTGCTTTTTTTCTACATATTTGTTTTGTATTTGAACAGGCTTTATACAAGAATGTTTAGCACATACAAATGTCATCATCATACACATACAAATGGCTGTAAGACCACCAACGTAATGATAGTATATACATACAAATAGTCTCATCAAATCATGTCATCATCATAATCATCATACAACACAAAGTGGTCTCTCATCATCATCTCGAAAATAGCAATACATGTCACAAATACTTGCAACTACATCGTCATCCATCTAAACATATACGCGAGAAGAGCTATCACTATGAGTGAGAGCGAAACTATGTAGTACATGAGGCGGCGGTTATGAGCCCTCTCTCGCGCTAGCGTGAGCCTTCTCACGTAACTAGCTTTTGCTTCTTGTCTTCTTCGGAAGCCTTTATGGTTGGCACCCGAGGCACCCTCCAATTGCGCCTGACACTCGTACCACTCGTCATATACTCCCAGAACCTTTCCTTTGTACACAACATAGCACTGGTACTTCGCCATCAAGAATCTAGGTACCTGTTCGAGATGCATCTTCATCAAGAGGATGTACAATCATATGCAACAAAATACTTGAGCAACACAAAAAAGAAAGGGTTAGCAACTAGATGCAACATATAGTAAACATAAAGAATCAATGCAGTTTCATCATACACAAACTAATTAACTAGAGGTACGTAGGTCATCGTACCCAAACTAACAAAGTAGCGTTACACACGTTCAGTAGGGAGCGTGGACATCACAAAGTTTCATCGCTATAGAAAGTATATACGAGTTCAACCGACACATATCATCATCATCGGCATCGTAAATCACTAGAACTTCCATCCTTCCAGATCATCAATGATGGACCCTAGCTTCTTGAATGGCATGAGGTCCAGACGTTGCATGCCTATGATAGTTCGGATGTCAGCTCCCGATATAGGGCCATGGTGGAACATCCCCTTGACTTCAATGACTTCTTTCATGATGATCGTCGCAATTTCCCTCTGGATGCGAAAGAAGTCATGTTTAAGTTTATAATCCGCTTCTCCTTGAGATTCTACCCACCTCCGGATATGAGCATCGTTTCTGGTTGTCATGTGAAGCTTTCGGTGATCCCTTATGAACTCCATCATGAGATGGAGGAGGTAGAATCCATCGTCCGTACTTGATTTCAGGACATGGATGCAACAGAAGTTGGTTTTATGCGAGAAACCCGTCTTGCGGGTCCTTTCTTTCCTGATCTGCATGTGGCCACCCTTGAAGTTGAATCCTTGGAGAGCATCATCTAGAATATTCATTACGTGGGTGTAGTCCTTCTTCTCGTTGTTTCTGGTAGGGTCGAAATACATGGCATGGGAGACTCGCGTGTAAAGAACGATAAGGACGGCATGACCGTTGCTGCGAGGAAAAAGTCACCTCAAATTATTCTCCATATGAGCGAGAAGGAATGATTGTAATGTACGAAAGGCATGTCCGGCACTGACTTACTTTGGATGATAAGGTAGGAGGACAATTTCCTGGTCCTTATTCTATACCATGATGTTTTCAAGGTACTCCCTAGATGTTTTATGCTCAAAGTTGCCGAGACTCAAGAAGGACTCGTGCATGTAGTATGGATCCGCCACACAAATTTGCAAGACTTCTTCTCTCTTCAAGACTCGTGCATGTACAATCGAGCTACCATGTCAGAAACATCTCGAAGATATGATGAAACCGCAGGAAGAACACCTCCGCGGGCCATGTGTCGACGTAGCACTTCCCCTCGGGCACACGAGCTGCATATGTTTCCTATGATTAAGTCTCCTCGTTTAATTCTAAAACTATAAAAAATGAGAAAGGACATAAAAAAGATCTATGTTTGTCAGAATTCTGTTTCCCAGCAAATCCAGACACTCGATATGCCTACTTTCTAGCACAAGTCATGCCAAAATTCACGGAAAATTTCGGCATGACCTTTCCTAAAAAGTGGACATATCGAGCGCCTGAAATTCACAGAAACAGAAAAGAATCAACATTCTGGCAGCCACTCGGATCATTTACCCTGCACATAATCATCATTTTCCAAATATGACATGTCCAAAACATCACATGTCCAAATTCCAAATATGACATGTCCAAATCACATGTCCACATATCACATGTCCACTTGAAATTTGCATATAAAAGGGAGAAAATATAGAACTTGAACAAAAATGCAAGAAGTCATTTTTATTCACAATATTTGAAACTAAATTCAGCCTACCTAAATTTGAAACTAAAAAATAGCAACAATTTCTTTAACTAAAAAATTAAAATAGCAAGAGTTGCTTTAACAAATCTGTCCACCTCAAATTCTGTTTTTTTAAAAAGCAACAGTTGCTTTAACTAATCTATCCTAGGTTTCATACTAATTCTTATTAACCAACTAGCACTATAAAATTTAAATAGCAACAATTTATTAAACTGAAAAAATGCAAGAAACCTATATAATCAATTCTGTTTTTTCTTTTATAACTACACTTAAAACACCTAACCCTAAATTTCTGTCCTAATTTGATGAAGAACCTAATTAACCTACTTCCCTAACTAACTAGGGTTCATAATATAGCCAAATTAACCTCCTAGTTTGATAACTAGGGTTCATAACTAAATAGATAACCTAATTAACCTACTGTCCTAACTAAAACCTAAGTAAATTAATAGAAGAACCCTAGCTGGCAGAAAGAGGAGGAGCGGTGGGGGCTTACAGAGGGTGCAGGGGCGAGGAGGCAGGCCTGACGATAGCCAAGGTTGGGATGGGAGTAAGTGGAGGAGGGAGGCGTGGCGCGTAAGGGCCGGGGTCTAGGGCGAGGGTGAGGCCGCCAGATCGGGGGGTCGAGGGCGAGTCCCGGGGTTGGGGGCGATCGCCGGGGTCGGGGGTGAGGGCAGGACTCCGGTGAGGTTGAGGGCGAGGGCAAGGTTCCCACGCTTAAGGCAGGGGTGCGGTGAGGTCGAGCGCGAGGGCACGGGCTCCGACAGTAACGAGGGGGGAGAAGAGAGAGTGGGGATTTGGGGGAAAAAGTAGAGGCGGGAAGAAGATTTGGGGGATTAAGTCAACAAAGCAGTAGCCCATTTTTTTAAAACACGCTATAGCTATCACAGGTATCTATAGCGCGTTTATCCAAGACGCACTACAACTATCACACGTAGCTATAACGCATTTCTACAAACGACACTACTGCTATTTCAACTAGCTATAGCTCTTTTTCGGAAAAGCGCTACTGCTATAACCACTACCTATAGCAGTTTTCCTATTTGTTTCTTCTATTGTCTTTTACTTTTTTTCTCTTCCTTTTCTTTTCTTCTTTTTATTTTCCTTTCTTTTCCTTTATTCCAAGAGCAGGAACGAAGGGAGGGTGATACAATGTATATAACTAAGGCGATATATATTGCATCATTTGACGGTTAAGTATGTATACAAAATAGGAACATATAGATTACATCTTTTGACCCATGCATAACAGTCAAGTGTGTACACAAAATAGGAACATATATATTACATCATTTGACCGATAACGGTTCCTCAGCATCGACGTTTTCGTTTTTTAGTGAGATTCTTTCCCTTCTTGTTCGTTGAAGAATAACTGAGCCCCTCATTGTGACTTTTCCTTTTCCATGGAGTATGATCTTTCTTAAGTAATGTAGTATTGATTATTCTTTTGACGTATACTTCATTGTCATCGTCATCTTCCCTCATTGGGTTTTCGTACTGGTCGTAGTCTTCCTCGTGGATGACTCCATCCATTACAATGATGTTCCTTTTGGCCCTTCTCACGACAACACGGCTAGGATTGCACGGGTCGGTTATGAAGAAGCATTGTGTCACGTGCTTAGCATATACCCATGGCTCGTTTTTTGCGATAGCATTCATGGTACCGCTCTTGGCGTCGGGTATAGTCATGGTAGTGAAATACCGGTTTTCTCTTTCGGCATTCTTAAACCATCTGACACGGAGCATCGTCGCATTGTGCAGTCCAGAGTAGTCAAGCTCCTAGATCTCCTTGACCCTTCCGTAAAATCTCTCAGTTGCGTCGTTGTCACTGTCAGTCATGCATTCCAACGTCACACCTGAGTTCTGATCATCACCGTCCATATCTTTGGCCTCCATGTAGAACGTGTATCTGTTGATACCGTATGCCTGATAGGTGACGAGGTTGGGCGAGGAGCCATGTGTTAAGGCATATATGAGCATTCCATCCTTAGAGCCCTCTTTCGAGGGATTAGCAATAATATACTCTTTGAACCAATGCAGGAAAGTGGAGTTGTCCTCTCTAGTAACTTCGGCCTCCGTCTTGCATAACCCCCCGGTCATGATACTTCTTTGCGATAGTTTCTTTGTGCAGTGTCGCGAAAGGTTCTACCTGGTGTAGGTGTTGTAGCACTACCAAGTTTGCTCTGTCAAAGTCGTTGCGCCGGTCTGAGTAGGCCACATGCAGTTCCCTGCGACTGTTGGAGTGGCCTTCTCCTTCGAGCCTCCCATCATGCTTGTTAACAGGGAAACCAACACCAGGCGGCCGGTCTACGCCATATAGAAAATTCTCGCAGAAAGAGATGCACTCTTGTGTCAGATAACCCTGGACGATTCTTCCATCTGAACGGGACATGTTATGAATGAATACTTTGATGATCCCATTCATCCTCTCGACCGGCATCATGTTGTGCAGGAATGACGGCCCCAGGTCTATTATGTCGTCCACAATATGGACACACAGATGCACCATGACGTCAAAGAATGCAGGAGGGAAGTAGATCTCAAGCTCATTTAGCATGACAATGATCTCTTCCTGCAGCCTTCGGAGCTACTTCACACTGATCGACTTTTGAGAGATGACATTGAAAACGTTGTAGAGACCAATAAGCGTGTCACAGACATGCTTGTCCATTATCTCTCTAAGGGCAACAACTAGTATCTGTGTCATCATCACATGACAGTCATGGGACTTCATCTTGCTGAACCTTTTCTTCTTCGTGTCTAGATATCTCCTTATCTTGCCACAGTAACCGAAACTAACTTTGATTCTGGTAAGGCACTTGAAGAATTGATCGATCTCAGCCGGACTTAAGATGAAGCAAGAAGGGGGCAATAATCCTCTTCCTTTACTTTTTTGCCCTTCTTCTCCCGCGCCTTCATCTTCGTCTCTATCTCCTATGACTTTTAACGGGGCGGCATGTGCAAATTTGCCCTGATCTCCAAATCTTGCAAGTCTTTTCTTGCCTTCAGCCCATCCTTGGTCTTATCTGGCACGTTCACTAGTGTCGCAAGAAAGCTCTCAAGGACATTCTTACATATATGCATTTGATCAAGGCAATGAGGTGTGTCGAGTTTGTGCAAGTATTCCAAGTCCCAGAAAACATACCTCGTCTTCCATACCTTCAGCAGCGGCTCCGCCGCCTTTTTCATCGACTTTCCCGGTGCAGGGCACTGTTCCCAGTTTTTCAACAACTCATCGATTTTGGCGCTGCTCCGCTTACGTGGAGGTCCTTCATGCTCAGCCTCACCATTGAATAGATCTCCGCGGTTTCTCCACGGGTCATCCTTCTCGAGCCATCTTAGATGCCCCATGTACACAATTTTCCCAGACCTGCCATCTTTCCTTGACGTTAGCTGCTGAGACATCGTATCATCCATGCACCGCATGCATCCGCAATATCCATGGCACACCTGTGCTGCGATATATCCGTAACCGAGATAGTCATGCACTGTCATGATCAATGCGGCTCTCATATAGAAATACTCGCCTTTGCTGGCGTCCCATGTCTTGGCCAGTCTTTTCCATAACGTGTCTAACTCCTCTTGAAGTAGCCCAAGATACAAATTAATATTATTTCCCGGTTGTTTCGGCCCTTGAATCAGCATGATCATGTGTATGTACTTCAACTTCATGCACAACTAGGGAGGAGGTTGTAATCCATACAAACACGGGCCATGTGCTATGGTTGGTGTTCTGGTTGCCAAACGGATACATGCCATCGGTAGACGCGCCGAGGACGATGTTCCTTGCATCACATGTGAAATACTGATATTCACCATTGAACGCTCTCCACTAGCTTCCATCCACGACATGTCTCAGCTTCGGATCATCTCCATTGTCGGGCTTCTTCCTCTCCGTGTGCCAGCGCATGAGCTTTGCTTCCTTGGGATCTGCAAAACACCGTTGGAGACGGGGAGTGATCGATAAGTACCATACAACTTTCTGGGGAGATTTCTTCTCGGCCTTCTTGTATCGAGAAGCATTACACACGGGACAGCTTGTTTTTTCCGCGTGCTCCTTCCAATAAATTATGCAATCGCTGATGCATGCATGGTATCTAACATGCGGCATATCAAGAGGGAACACAATCTTCTTGGCCTCATCCTCACTAGTAGGACATAGATTCCTCGTGGGAAGAACATCCTTTAGGTACTTGAGAAGCTCATCGAGACTAGTGTCGGTCCATTTGTGTTTAGCCTTCGTCTTCAGGAGTTCGAGCATGAAACTCAAGTGGGTCAGCTTGGGATTGCAACCATGATACAATGGAATGTTCAAGTCTACCACCAATTGCTGCAGCTTGGCCTCCTCTCTAGAAGCAGCTCTCTCAGTACTCGTCTCCTTACGAAGTAGTGCTTGAACATGAGGGTCCCGCATGATTGAACTTACTATCGACGAATTCTGCGGCATGGAGTCCACGTTTTCTCCGCCGCCATGTCTGGCCTTTTCCCCTCCGTCATGTTCGGCCCCTTATCCGCCGCCATTATCGATCATCTCTTCGTCTTGACCTGTGTCGTCATTGCCTACCCCATCGGCGTCCTCAACATTATTATCCTCATCTTCAATTATCCACCGAGTATAGCCATCCATGAAACCAGTCTTGAGCAGGTGTGCCATCACACGACCATCGTCATAGGGTTCGAGCCAAGCTTGTCCTTTGCATCTTCGACACGGACATGAAACCTCTGTCAGGTTATTTTCTTTCATGTCCTTCACTGTCGACCACAACCACCTGTCCACCACCGTTCCACTGACCATCTTGAACGCCTGAACGGTAATAATAAACAAATTGATTAGAAAAATGCATGCATGCATCAAAGTCATACAAAAATCCGGCATGGCCTTCCCTAAAAATAGGACATGTAGAGTTTGCCCGGAATACACCAAAACGGAAATAAATTGAGATTTCGGTAAAACATAGGCAACTCACAAGCACAATTCTGCGGCAACTCATACCACACACACAATTTCCATCATATCCCCGATTATGTCATATCGCACACATACACGTATTTCCATTCTTGCCAAAGCATAAATTTTTAATCACCTATCTTGAGATCGAGCACGGTGATGATGATGTCCATAGGTGTCGCCACACACACATATGGAATGATCAAAAGTGGACAAAGCTCTTCTTGACATGGCTATAGATCTAGTTAGGGAGGTACATAGGTAACTTCACTAAATGCTAGCTAGATCTACCTAGCTTGCTAGTTTTGGAGGAGACAAGTTCAACTAGTGGATGGGGAAGGAAAAAGAGAAAGGAGATGCATTAATGGAGGTTCGTGTAGTTAGCTAGGAGTAATAAAGAGAGAGAAAGATAGGTAGAAGAAGGAGAGTAATGGGGAGAGAAGTAGTGACGAAGAAGCAAAGTGAGGGAGAGAGGAGGTGGGAGCTAGGGGAAAGTGAGGAAGAGGGGAGTGGAGGGGGAGGGAAAAGGTGGTATGGCTGCGGCTTAGCAGTAGCGTTGGGCTCAAAATGCGATGCTGCTAATAAGCTAGCAGTAGCGCTCCTATGGCACACGCGCTACTACTAAGCAGGGCCCTCCATGTGTCCAGTTTCAGAATTAGCAGTAGCGACATGAAAGAAAAGCGGGCTAATACTATTAAATTAACAGTAGCGTGGTTATTCTTGGCGTGCTACTGCTAAACCTAGCGTGGTGGAAACAGTCTATCAATTTTAGTAGCGGTGCTGTTCTACTGAGTCGTGCTACTGCTAAGTTTGTAGCAGTAGCACCTGACCGCGGACCGTGCTACTGCTAATTAGCAGTAGCGCCTCTTCCTTCCTCACGATGTTGCTAAGATTCTGTGTATAAGGTTTTCTCTAGTAGTGGAAGGGCGGGATGAGCCCGGAGAAGATGCTATGGATGAAGAAGGGGTACACTCTTTTCTCCAAAGTGTGCTGCTCCATAGAGCTACACCAGATCAAGGTTGTCCCCAGCTCATTGGAGTCGCTCGCTGTCCACGGGAGCACTGTGGAAAGGTCCCCATCCTTGGCAATGGTGGATGATGTGAGCATCGGCAAGGGGGAAGAAGGGGCCATGGCCTGAGCCTCAGGCATCGACTTCCCGGCGAGCGTCATTTGAGGAATCCTTGGGGAAGAAGAGAAAGAGTAAAGACGGTGCTACGCCAAGAACTGGAGGAGGTCCTCGCAAGTTAAAGGGGATCTGAGCAGGGGATCAAAGGCATAAGGGAGAAGAGCAATGATGGCTCCATGGTGGCCATCGGGATTTTGACGCCCTGGGCAATTGCCAAGGTGATGTGGGGGCGGAGGTGCCCGCATCCTACCACGTGCGGACGTGCCACGTGTCGTGCCTGGCCTGCAGGAGAATGGGGGACCATGGTGTTTTTGCCCTTCGCTCCTTGCCTTTGCCTCAAATCTAGGCCAGACACGCCTTAGGCCGGGGGCTACTATTAGCCTTTCTGGGATCGGGGGTACCCAGAGCTGCCTGCCTACAGCCCAGCGCGTGGCCTACTTCAACATCCCAGTACGGCCTAGCAGCAAGTGCCCCCCCCAACTCAAGACCCTCGCGAGGGCCCCGACCTCGTGAGGCAAACAACACCAAGGCCCCTAGAGGAGAGGCCTCCCCTGGATACCTCCCGAGGAGCGTAGTTTCCTATGTAGGTACCCAGCCACACGAGTTTGCGATGACGTGAGCCATGATGATTAAGGCCTGGCGGGCGACAATGGGTATAGCGAGCATAGTTTCCTCTATGGTGCTAAGGGAGCAAGGGCAGGCACATGTTCCCAAGGAAGGGCCCCAATGCTTTCCTTTATGGTGCAACAAGACCAAGACCACGAGCGCTGCAGGACGGACGTCACCACCGAGCCCACATTTGTGCCATGCCCCGAATCTTTGCAAGCAAAGACCACCTTTATTAGGATAAGATGTACCTCTTGTCCTGATGAGGACATGACTAGCTTGGATACGACCAAAAATGTTGCATACATGCATATTTGTGAGGTGATTTCTTATAAGAATTGTGCAATAATTTATTTATGTTATCTGGAACAAAAATAATTCACCTATTTTTATTTTATGCCTAAATGCAGAATGGTCGAACACTTGTATGAACCACGTGTGATGACAAAGAAATAGAAAATGGTTGGGTGCTATTCAAGAGGTCCTATAATGTCAAAGGAAACAATTAGATGTTGTTCAAGAAGTTCTGTCACGTCACTTTTAGCCTAAGAGAAGATAGAGTCCAAGTCTCTCACGTTCTGGACTCACATTCGGACTGCACAGACACACCTGTCTCAAAACGCCAACAACGTTTTCATACGGACTCCGAATTGGATGATTCTTCTTGTGATGGAAACTAGATTTCATATGCGTTCCATAACAGTTGGAATCACCTTAAAATTCGTCAGGATCAAGAAGATATCGATCAAACAATCTGATGTTGCACCAGAATCCAAGTCAAACTACAAGTCCAAAGGTGTTGCATCACCTCCACTTGGGCCCATGGGCCTTGTACGACCTAGGGTTTTGTTTTAGGATGTCTTGGGACGTCCTCCCACCTCCTTGGCCGCCACCCCTTGCTCCTATATAAGTAGATCAATGTAGTAGCTTTTCCTTTGGGTTTTGTTCAGTTAAAAGTTAGCCATTGCAACTTCGTGTACTTCGTTTGTGTCCAACGACCAGACTAAGACCGCTTTCGGAACCCCACCATTATCAATACTTCATCTATATTCGTAATATTCCGATTGCATTATCATATTTTTGCTTTGTTCTTCGATTGCTTGCAGGAATAGACCTTCGTGGTCAGGTTGATCGTGCTCCGGCGTGGTCAATAACCTCTTGGAGATTGGTTTAGCGATTGCTAAAGCGCAACGTCGTGCACGTTTGTATTGATATAGGCGAGGGTCCCAATCTTTCGATGAGATGATAACTATCGATTTGGTGGAGACGACTTTGACGATCCGACTACAAACGTGCACGACGTTGCGCCTTAGGAATCGCTAAACCAATCTCCAAGAGGTTATTGACCACGCCGAAGCACGATCAACCTGACCACGAAGGTCTATTCCTGCAAGCAATCGAATAACAAGCAAGAATATGATAATGCAATCTGAATATTGCGAATATAGATGAAGTATTGATAATGGTGGGGTTCCGAAAGCGGTCTTAGTCTGGTCGTTGGACACAAACGAAGTACACGAAGTTGCAATGGCTAACTTTTAACTAAACAAAACCCAAAGGAAAAGCTACTAGATTGATCTACTTATATAGGAGCAAGGGGTGGCGTCCAAGGAGGTGGGAGGACGTCCCAAGACACCCTAAAACAAACCCTAGGTCATACAAGGCCCATGGGCCCAAGTGGAGGTGATGCAACACCTTTGGACTTGTAGTTTGACTTGGATTCTGATGCAACGTCAGATTGTTTTGTCGATATCTTCGTGATCCGGACGAATTTTAAGGTGATTGAACGCATATGAAATCTAGTTTCCAACACAAGAAGAATCACCCAATTCCGAGTCCGTATGAAAAAGTTGTTGGCCTTTTGAGACAGGTGTGTCTGTGCAGTCCGAATCTGAGTCTAGAACGCGAGAGACTTGGACTCTATCTTCTCTTAGGCTAAAAGTGGTGTGAGAGAACTTCTTGAACAACACCTAATTGTTTCCTTTGACATTAGAGGACCTCTTGAATAGCACCCAACCATTTTCTCTTTCTTTGTCATCACACGTGGTTCATACAAGTATTCGACCATTCTGCATTTAGGCAGAAAATAAAAATAGGTGAAGTATTTTTGCCGGATAACATAAATAAATTATTGCATAATTCTTATAAGAAATCACCTCACAAATATGCATGTATGCAACATTTTTGGTCATATCCAAGGTAGTCATGTCCTCATCATCCTCCCCTTTTTGAAAACAAAGCCGTCCTCGGCGTTGCTTAATCTGAAATGTGGCTACCAAAAAAGAAAAGGCATACACATTGTATATGTATATGTCATCCATTTTTATTGTTCTTAGTTGTGACACATGTGACATATATATATATAAGGACACTCATCACATGTCATGAAATATAAATCCAAAAGATTATGACAAGAAGTAGAAGGCATCACAATATTTCAATTCAGTTTCCACATATAAGTGAAGTCCTTATTCATATCAAAAGATTCATGATGTTCATCATTAAACCATCCCAATATTAGTAAATAAACGTGAATCGTTTCAAATTTAGATGCTACATCATGCTTAAATAAGCAAACATGCAACATGTCATTTGACATAGAATTATCACCAAGATTGGAGGTCATATCAAAATGATTAAACACCGACAGAATTATTTTCAAACATATTTGACCCAAATTAGATTTATTTACTGATTCACATGGTTCTTGCTCATCAATAGTTAATTCAGTGGGTGCACTCACAATTGTTGATATTGTAGTTATTTGATCACATGAGGAAGTATAATCATGAACATAGTCCTCTAAAATAGATGGTGTGATCAAAGTAATGGGTAGCTCATCATAGGGTACATTGGAATTGACAAGGCATTCATCATACTCACGTGGAGGTGGAAGATCAATACCTTTGGCATTACCTCTTATGATCAACTCAGATGATGTAGGCACTCTCGGTGGTGACGTGTTACATGGTGAAGGTGATGTAGCCCTCACATGCTTTGATGTGGTTGTCATAGTATGCCTAGTAGTTGAAGGAACAACGGTATCAACTCTTGGAATGTGCACCTTGCGCTCTATTTCCTTTTGGGCAACACGTTGATTTATTTCCTGTTCAGCTTTGCAAGCAAGACGAAACAAACAATCCATAGAATAACACTTTTCGTGAATTAGTATCTCCTGAATATCAAGGTTTAATCCTCCCCAAAATCTATCCATAAAATCTTCTTCACTTTCTTCTAATGAAGAATGCAACAAGGTCATTTGTAAATCATCATAATATTTCATTACGGTGTCACTACCTTGTTTCAAATATTGTAACTTTTTAAGCTTGTCATGAGTATAATAAGCAGAAACGAACGTGTGTCTCAAGGCAAGTTTCAAATCATCCCAAGTAATAGTTATAATATCTTTGTGTAACCGACAATATTCGCTCCACCAAACTAAAGCATAACCAGTGAAAGAACCAACTGCGACCTTAACTTTCTTATGTGCAGCAAAATAATGGGAAGCAAATATTTCATTTATTTCAAACTCCCACTCGATATATAAAGCAGGTATAAATCGGCCATTAAATGGAGGTATAGAAACATTAACCTGATCATGTGCATTTGGATCTCTTTGCATCTCTCGTATCGGTTTTTGTGGTGACACGTCTCCCACGATCGAAGAAGCCCATGAACTGACAACTCTGGATACTGTCATGACTAGTAGAAACAAGAAACAAAGATCCAAGTATATTGTTGCTATGAAGTACTGGGATGTGGTGGTAAAACACTCACAATAAAGCAAATATCAATGTCTTACAAATTCTTACCATGCAGCAGGTGGCGACCGGCAACCGACGGTGTCAATATCTCCAAAGATTGGGTAAAGCGATTATGAGGTGAACGTATGTATACACGATGTAGAAATATGTGGAGCTTGGAAGGCTTAATATATGGTAGCAAAAGATTAACAATAATCAATTCAGAGATGCAATGTTGAATAAACGCTCAACGACGGTACTGTGCTGGTCCTAGGCTAGACCGTACTAGAGACGCGATCCTAGAACACTAATGGAGTCATGATGTAGGAGAAATAGCATAAAGAGATGATATGAATTAGCTCTCGACAGCAAGATATAAGTGAAGATCACAATGGCAGTCAAGACAATGATGATAAATGACCGACAAGCAAGATATACAAAACTCTCTCTTCTGCTTTCCTCTAGAAAATATCATGTGAAATTTCTGATATTTTTTCTCAAGAATGCTACTGACTCAAGCTTTCGTATGCAAAAAGAATCACTCTATTCCGAGTTCGTATGAGGAAGATACGCTTGTTTTACTCAACACTACGCAAAACAGATTTCAATCCGAATTCACATACGAAATTGAGTCTAGATAGGTCTGAAATTTATTTATTTTCTCTTCTCTGTATTTTTTTTCTTCTCTTTTTTTCTCTCACTTTTTTCTTTTTTTTATCGCTCACTTTTTTTTCTATCCAACAAATTAGATAAGATGTAGATTGGATCAAGCGTACATGTGAACGATCTTAAGTGTGATAATGACAATGAACAATGGTAGAATGTGGTGAAAATTGATGGTTGGTGGTGGGTGACAATGAAAGGGATGACGCTGGCGTGGTGGTGGTATATGGCAGCAGCGATGAAGATGGTGCAACGCCGGCGTGACAAGTTGTGAATAGAACTCGAAACTCTAAAAGACTAGACGCTAAGACCAGCAACTCGACACAACGATGAACCGATAATTCAACTATGCAAGCATTGAAAAGAAAATTGCAAAGGCTCAGACTGGTTTGGAGAAAAGATGAATAGATCTAACTTTTTTTATGTGTGGATTTGTCTTGGGCAATAGGTAAGGAAAATAAATCTAATCTATGAATAACTGGAAATTCTCACGGAGCAACCTGAAAACTGATACCACTTGATATAGGCGAGGGGCCCGATCTTTCGATGAGATGATAACTATCGATTTGGTGGAGACGACTTTGACGGTCCGACTACAAACGTGCACGACGTTGTGCCTTAGCAATCGCTAAACCAATCTCCAAGAGGTTATTGACCACGCCGGAGCACGATCAACCTGACCACGAAGGTCTATTCTTGCAAGCAATCGAAGAACAAGCAAGAATATGATAATGCAATCTGAATATTGCGAATATAGATGAAGTATTGGTAATGGTGGGGTTTCGAAAGCGGTCTTAGTCTGGTCATTAGACACAAACGAAGTACACGAAGTTGCAATGGCTAACTTTTAACTAAACAAAACCCAAAGGAAAAGCTACTAGATTGATCTACTTATATAGGAGCAAGGGGTGGCGGCCAAGGAGGTGGGAGGACGTCCCAAGACACCCTAAAACAAACCCTAGGTCGTACAAGGCCCATGGGCCCAAGTGGAGGTGATGCAACACCTTTGGACTTGTAGTTTGACTTGGATTCTGATGCAATGTCAGATTGTTTCATCGATATCTTCGCCATCCGGACGAATTTTAAGGTAATTCGAACTGGGACGGAACGCATATGAAATCTAGTTTCCAGCACAATAAGAATCACCCAATTCCGAGTCCGTATGAAAAAGTTGGTGGCGTTTTGAGACAGGTGTGTCTGTGCAGTCCGAATCTGAGTCCAGAACGTGAGAGACTTGGACTCTATCTTCTCTTAGGCTAAAAGTGACGTGAGAGAACTTCTTGAAAAACACCTAATTGTTTCCTTTGACATTAGAGGACCTCTTGAATAGCACCCAACCATTTTCTCTTTCTTTGTCATCACACGTGGTTCATACAAGTGTTCGACCATTCTGCATTTAGGCATAAAATAAAAATAGGTGAAGTATTTTTGTTCCGGATAACATAAATAAATTGTTGCATAATTCTTATAAGAAATCACCTCACAAATATGCATGTATGCAACATTTTTGGTCGTATCCAAGGTAGTCATGTCCTCATCATGTCCTGTTTCAAATTTGGCCATTGTGGGATCCCTTCCCGCCAGTGCGATAAGGGAAGAGGACCAAGGCCTCTATTGTTAGTGCATCTAGTGCCCCTTAGTGATTTTGGTGTATTAAAGACTTATAGGTTATGAAACTAATGTGTTTGCGAGTGTACACAGGCTCCATTAGTCAATGAGGAGTTTGATATATCCGGAGATTATCGACCCCTAAAAATGTATGTCTTCAACTGAAGACTTTGTGAAGACTTTGCTGAAGACTTTGTTATTAGCTGAAGACTTTGAAAATGAAGAAGTTGGTGTGACCATGAAGATATGAATGAGGACTATGCAGCGTGAAGACTTTTGTTTTCGTAGTTTCATTTCCTTTCTTTGAGTCATCGGAAAAAATGTACTGTTAAAGGGGGCCGAGGTAATACTAAGGAAAATTTCCAACTGATGCTCAACTCCAAAAGCCTCAACCTATCCAATCCTTCGAGTGAAGCCATTGGAAATGTCTTGCAGTTTAGACAAGTTCTTTAGTGACAGATACGATGTTCTTCTGGTCTTTGAGGAAATTGGTCTAACTGAGAAGTTAGGATTTCGCCAGTGCAAATTGCCTATAAGCCTGAGGACATTCATAGTTCGAAATTCCGACCATTGATGTGCTTAGCCCCAGCTATCCCCAATCACAAATATCCACATAATGGTCATATCATTGGGGGCATTTATGTCTTATCATGTCAGGTTGCACCCTGGCTATAAATAGCCACCCCCCACAACCACTAGTTGGTTGGCTGCACCGAGAGAGAACTGACACTTGTCATTTGAGAGCAACCCATCTTCTGAGGACTTCGAGAGAAAATCATGAGTGAGGAAAAAACCAAATCTAAACAACCAAACCCAAAGTGACTGAGCATCACTGAAGAAATTCCTGTGTGGAACCGGCGCTTGTTACCTTTGAGGAATATGCATCCTCCATACGGTTAGGCTTCATGATTTAGTGCATCTTGTAGTCAATTGGGGATCACGAAGTGACCTTGGTCTATAGCATCCAGCAGTCAATTGTGGATCGCTGGGTGACCAGTTTGTGAGAGTTTTGGAAGTCTACCCTGAAGACTTACCATGAGTGTTGGGCGAGGACTGCGTGACCTTAGCTCAAGGAGAATACGGTAAGGACTGTGTGTCCTGGGACTATGTGTCCTGTGGTTTAAATACCAGGCCGCTCCAAACCAGACGTATGACTATCACAGCAGTTGGACTGGGTCATCAAACCATTGTCTTCATCGAGATACCTGGTTCTATTTCCTCAACCCCTCTATTCCTACTATACTTGTTGATGAAATTGATCGTTACTGTTTGAAGAATTTGACTGAAGACTTTCACAATTTCCTCACCTCAAATTCTTCAAGTTACTTTGTTCCTCACCTGCTTATCATGTATCATGCTACCTGTAATTTGTGCATGTTTATTTCATCATCATGACTATGTTGTTGCTATGTTCCTCATGCACTTGAGTACTTAATTCGCTGCTATTTATTCATCACATTTGAAATTCCTCAAGTGAGGAATTTGTAAAAATTGCCTATTCACCCCCTATAGTCAATATAACACACTTTCAATTGGTTTCAGAGCAAGGTACTCCCTTGTTCTGTGTGATTTTGGTTTAACCACCTGGAGTTCTAGTTATGTCGACTACAGGTATGATCAAGGTTTCTGCGGGGTGTCCTACCTTCGATGGGACGGACTAGCCCTACTAGAAGAACAAGATGCGCATGCATCTTGAAGCTATTGACAATGAGCTCTAGTACGTTGTGGAAAATGGTGTTCCCTTTGTTAATCCCACGGTCAACGCTGCTGATGTGAAGAGATTCAGGCAACTCAATTCTCAAGTGAAGAATATCATCTGTGGCCATTTGAGCAAAGGTCAGTATGGCAGAGTGAGTGCTTTGGAGTCTGCTAAGCTTATCTGGGATAGGCTGTCCAAATTCAACGAAGGTGTTTCCACTCAACATGACTCTCGTGTTGACGTTCTTCGCAATCTCTTCAACCGCTTCAAGAGACTCTACAATGAAAATGTTCAGCAAACGTTTGATCGTCTCACTGATATCTCCAATGAGCTTCAAGCACTGGGTGCCACCGATATCACTAACCATGAAGTGGTGAAGAAACTACTAAGATCTCTTGACTCCTCATTCGATACTCTCGCTTTGATCATTCAAGAACATGGGGACTACAGGTCACTTGATCTTGCTGATATTCTTCAGAGACTCAATACTCATGAATTCCAACAAGATGAGAAGAGAGACCTCTACGGGCCAAGCTATGGAAGATCTCGTGCCCTAAAGGCAAAAGCAATTTCCTCATCTAAAGACGAAGATTCTGACAGTAGCCTTTGTGATCCTGAAGAAATAAGTCAAGAGCTAGCAATGCTCGTGAGGAAATTCCAGAGGTTCTCAAGGAGAGGTGGATTTGGAAAGCCATCAAAGAGTGGTTTGAGGAAATCAGATTCCTCAGATGACTACAAGAAAAGAACATGTCATCGTTGGAAGAAGCTTGGTCACTTTATCTCTGACTGTCCTCTCTGGGAAGAAGATTCAAAGAAGAAGAAGAAATACAAGAATGATAGTTCTGATGACTCGAAGAAAAAGAAGAAATGTTCAAAGTCCTCATATGCAAAGTCCTCATCTCCAAAGTCCTCAAAGCACAAGAATAATGGTTCTAGAAAGGCTCGAGCGTTCATTGGCAAGGAAATGGATTCTTAAGAAGAATCTGAAGAATCTGAAGAAGAGGAAGAATCTAAGGTGGAATCTAAATCTGGTGTTGCTAGCCTTGCTCTCGCTACTACTTTCGTGAGCAAGTCCATCTTCAACAATGAAGAAAATGACTACGCCAACAACTCTGACGTCACCAATGATGATTATGCTCCCACCTATTCCTTCATGGCAAAAGGCTCAAAGGTACACAAACGTCATCCCTCATCTGAATCAAGTGAAGGTGAATCTGATGAATATGTGAAAGCTAGATATGCTGAACTTGTTAAACTTGCCACTAAGCAACAAAGTCCACTTGAAAATCTTCAGAAAATGCTAGACAAAAGCGATGATGTGTTGAACGATGAAGTGGATCGGACTCAAACTCTGTCTTACGATCTCAAAAGTCTTCAAACAAAGTATGATAACCTTCAGAATCATCATAATGCTCTCTTAGCTAATCATGAGAAGATTTCTTATGAATTTCTTCAAAGAAAGCAAGATCTTGAGAAACTAAGGGTGTTACATGAGGATCTCCAAAGGGAAAACGATTCCTTAGTGGCTCAACAAATCAGTACCACTCAGGAAGAATTTGTTCCACCTTGTTTGAAATGCATCGAACATGAAACTGCTAATTCTTCACCCGAATGTTCAAATGCTTATATTGCTACAAATTCTTCAACTATTCCAGTGGTCTCAAATTCCTCATCTGAGGATACCACAAGTATCACTGACGAAAATGCAGGGTTGAAGGAATTGTATGTGACACAAAAGTCTCAAAGGGCATCAAACCCTTTGCGATGTCCTCAAAAAGAAGATTCTAAATAGGAACCCTAGGAAAGAGGGTACTTCCTTTCAGAGGAAACTCAACACTGATGGATCCTACTAGACACCTGAGCAGTACCCCAAAACCTCGTGGGTTGTTGTGAAAGGACCCCCTGTAGATTCATCCACTTTATCTGGGTTTACTAGTGAAACTTCATATTCATCTGATGAGTCACTTGACTCAAACTACAAGTTCTTCAAAAATCAGAGAGGTGAAGGATTTGCTAGATTTATTGGAACTAACTACAGGAATGGTTCTCCTATGAAGAACATCAGGGTTCCCAAGAGCTACCTACAACATCTTCAAGTGACTGTCCTCATGACACCACTCATGAAGAACAGGAACCCCAGCTCAAATTCCTCATATAGACCAAAGTCTTCACTTGGACCAAATTCCTCAAATGGTCCTCTGTTTTGGACGGAAAATCTAAGAGTTATGAATATGTGCATTATTCTTCAAACCATTATGTTCATAAGTCCTCGAAGAATTTCTCTGCTTATTCATATGAGTACTCTAACCCTCGCCATGTGAAACAAAGCGCACTTGCTTGAATGCTTCCCTTCTCATATGGTGCTCGCAGAATGATGAACTCTTTGCCACCCCTCCAGATGTGGGTGGTGAAGAAATTGAACTAATTTCTTATGCAGGGTCAGGTCTCCAGATGAACTTGAACATCTGATGAATTTTCTAGAGACCCGAAGAAATGCTTGAAAGGACGCAAGCTAAACTTGTACAAATGAATTCCTCATTTCTCACGTCCTCACACTACTAGCTTACTATCTTGTGTGATGAAATTCTGTCTGATGAAATTGATGGCATATTCTTCAATCTGAAGCATATGAGTTTGTAAGTTGTACTAATTCATCTACAGGATAAACTTCCAAAAGCTACTGAGTTGGTCCTCTATAGTGGATGCACAAACCACATGACTGGTGACAAGATTCTTTTGATGAATTTGCCACTTGCTCCATCTCATCTAAAGCATATCACCTATGCTGACAAAGGAAGACGCAAGGTATTGGGTCTAGGTAAGGTTGCAATCTCAAAGGACCGAACCATGGATAAGGTGATGCTTGTCGAATCCCTTGGGTTCAACCTTATGTCTCTCTCAATGCTTTGTGATCTTGATATGGTTGTCGTATTTGGAAAATATCGCTGTCTTGTCATCATGGAATCTGATAACTCCAAAGTCTTCGAAGTCTTTAGGAGAGGAGACTTGTATATTGTTGATTTCTCTACAGGTCCTCAGCCTGCCACATGCCTACTTGCAAAGTACTCAAAAGGCCGGCTGTGGCATCGATGACTTGGACATGCTGATATGAGGAACTTGCACACGCTCGTGAAGAAAAAGCACGTCATTGGCATTAAAGGTGTCAAATTCCTCAAGGACCACCTCTGTGGTGCATGTGAGTCTAGGAAGATGACCAGATCCAAGCATCCCTCGAAGACAATCATGACCACGACTCGACCCTTTGAATTGCTTCACATGATTCTCTTTGGACCCACTCATTACTCCACACTATAAATTCTTCAAGTTTGTATGGCTTTGTCATTGTTTATGATTACTCTCATTACACTTGGGTGCATATTATTTTGTACAAGTCTGAAGTGCAGGATGTCTTTAGACGATTTGCTTCAAGGGACTCCACCAACTTCGGCATCAAGATCAAGCATATCAGGAGCGATAATGGGACTAAGTTGAAGAACACCGATCTTGATGAATATCTTGATGAACTTTGTATTACTCATGAGTTATCTGCTCCTTATTGTAAGAGAACATTTCTCCATGTGTGGTTTTGGTAATTGATGACACCCCTATGGACTAATGGTTTCCTTGAGTTATATTCGAAGGATTTGTCCATAGGCACTTCTTGAAGTCCATCTGTGGGGTTTCAAGGAGTTTGTATGATGACCAAGGTGGTATTGAAGGTTTATCCTAAGATTGGTCATGTGAGAGTTGAGCTTATTGCAAGCATGTCTTGAAGAAGGAGATTGTGTGAGCATTCATGATTACCTTCAAGACATCATCTTTATGAATAAAGAAGATAAGATACAAGGTTGATCAAGACTAAGTCAAAGAGTGAATCAAGTGATCAACACACAAAGCATACAAGATGTACCGAGAGGGATCAAGTGATCCCATGGTATGGTAAGCATTGTCCATTACGCTTTGTGTACTAACCCATTTCCTTGTGAGAGTTCCTTGTGGGGTTAGGCATATTTCCATGGGATTGCATCAAGAGGAAGATCCCATACAACCCATGGAAGATGACATCAAGTGGTGATCATTATCAAGGTTGCGGTGTGCAAGTTCAAGTGAAGCATCACAGAGAGATCAGACTTGAAGCTTGCCGTCCATTGTGGTGAAAATGGACTTGTGAAGATGTGCCGCATAGTAGCTCACCCATAGTGGAATATGGGGGAGCAATCATCTAGTCTTCATCAAGCCAACGCAATCAAGAAAGGTGGTCCATCTTGAGGAAGTCAGGATCGCCATCATCTAGATCAAGTGGACTATGCGCAAGGCTAAGGTTTGACCTTGATAGGGTTTTCTATTTTACCAGTCTCATAGTGGTAGTTGGGAGACTGGGTTATAGGGTAGGTAACCATGCTATCAAGGGGGCTCTCAAGTGAGTAGCTTGATCGTATCGTTCGTTGAGAGCTCAGACCATTGCATTCTTGGCATCATCATCTTTCTTGGTTCTTGGTTGGTTTTTCTCTTTGAGGTCTCTTGAGCTTATGGTCAACTTCATGACTAGCTCAAGTTCATCGAAAACGGAGTCCATATGGATATTCTATGATGTTTTCGATGTTGGAGTTATTGCCGATTCTTCATTGTAAGAGGTTTCTCATCTCTTCTCCTTTGGCATTCTTTTACTGTCTCTTCTTAATAAAACCACTCATGTTGTGACAATTCTGGTGTTGTTGTTCTGAGGTTTGCGGTAGTACCGCTCCTCCGAGCGGTAGTACCGCTACCCCGAGCGGTAGTATCGCAAGTGGCACGGAAGTAATTTTTTACTTCTGCCCCGAGGGCGGTAGTACCGCATGTTGCACGGATGTAATTTTTTTACATCCGCCCTGCTGCGGTAGTACCGTGATTCCTGCGCGATACTACCGTGCGGACTTTTTTCGCACAGTTTCCTATGCGGAGGTTGGCAGGAAAGTAATTTTTTACTTCGTGCGCCTCCAGTACCTACCTCTGCCAAGCCGTGCGGTAGTACCGCACGGGCTCGCGGTAGTACCGCTGTGGCGGTCCTACCGCTAGCGCCGTAGTGCTATTTGGCCAGAGCCAGGTACTTCCGCACAAGCGGTAGTACCGCACTGCCCTGCGGTAGTACCGTAGGCCATCACAGTAGTACCATGGGTTCTGCGGTACTACCGTAATGTGCGGGGCTGGCAAGTGGGTAACGGTTGGATTTTTCCCCACCTATAAAAGGGGGTCTTCTTCCCCAATGGATCTAATCCTTAGAGCTCGTTTTTGCCCCCCATTGTTGACCTTCTTTGAGCTTGCTATCTCTCAATCCCTCCAATGATTCTTGCTCCTTTTTGAGGGAAAAGAGAGAGGAGATCTAGATCCACATTTCCACCAATCACTTTATCCTCTGAGTGAGGGGAACCCCTTGGATCTAGATCTTGGAGTTCTTTGTGTTCTTCTTCATTCTTCCTCTCATTTCCTCCCTAGCATTAGTTGCTTTGGTGGGATTTGGGAGAAAAGGACTTGGGTACTCCGTGTTCCCTTGCCATTGCATTTGGTGCATAGGTTTGAGTTCTCCACGGTGATACGTGGAAGTGAGAAGTTGAGAAGCTATTACTCTTGGGTGTTTGAGCACCCTAGAGATTGTTCCTCTTGGGTGCTTTGGTGCCCTAGACGGTTGGTGGTGCCTCGGAGCTCAATCATTGTGGTGCAAAGCTCCGCGCAAGCTTCGGGGTCTCCAATTAGGTTGTGGAGATTGCCCCGAGCATTTGAGGTCACCTCGAAGCCACAATCCATTATGGTGAAGCTTCATGGTGTCGTTGGGAGCCTCCAATTCAGTTGTGGAGATTGCCCCAACCTTGTTTGTACAGGTTTGGTGACCACCCTCAAGGGTCCCTTAGTGGAATCACGGCATCTTGCATTGTGCGAGGGCGTGAGGAGATTACGGTGGCCCTAGTGGCTTCTTGGGGAGCATTGTGCCTCCACACCGCTCCGAACGGAGATTAGCATCCGCAAGGGTGTGAACTTCGGGATACATCGTCGTCTCCGCGTGCCTCGGTTATCTCTTACCCGAGCCCCTTTACTTATGCACTTAACTTTGTGATAGCCATATTGTTTCTTGTTATATATCTTGCTATCACCTAGTAGTATATCTTGCTTAGCATAAGTTGTTGGTGCAGATAGGTGAGCCTAGTTGTTTTAGGTTTTGTGCTTGACTAATTAAACGATAGTTTTATTCTGCATTTGTTCAAGCCTAAACCGTAATTATTTTAAAGTGCCTATTCACCCCCCCCCCTCCAGGCGACATCCACGTCCTTTCACTTATACTCCTCAGCAGAACGGCGTCATAGAGCGCAAGAACATGACTCTTGTTGAGATGGCTCACACCATGCTTGATGAAAACAAGACTCCTCGCCGCTTCTGGCCTGAAGCAATTGATACTGCATGCCACATCATCAACAGGGTATATCTTCACAAATTCTTCAAGAAGACTTCATATGAACTTATGACTAGCAAGAAACCCAATGTAAGTTATCTCAAAGTCTTCGGTGCAAAATGCTGGATTAGAGATCCTCAGCACAGTACTAAATTTTCAACGAAAGCACATGAAGGTTTTATGCTTGGTTACGGAAAAGACTCACACACCTAAAGAATCTTCTACACCTACCACCACAAGGTTGTTGAAACTGTAGATGTGCGGTTTGATGAAACTGATGGCTCACAAAGAGAGGACCTGCCTTCCCTGCTAGATGAACAGTCTCCTAAGGAATCCATTAAGCTGAAGGCTACTGAAGATATCATACCCACTGAGGAAGTCATTCCAACGAATGAAGACATTCATGTTGATACACCTAAAGAAAATGGTGCTGAAGAAAATCCTCAGCCACGTCAACTTGCTCATCCAAGAGTTGCAAATGAAGTGCAGATTGACAAAATCATCGATGACATCAATGCACCAGGTCCTCTCACTCACTCAAAAGCTTCACATTTGACTAACTTTTGTGGGAACTTTGCCTTTGTCTCTATCATAGAGGCCACCAAAGTTGATGAAGCATTCAAGGAGCCTGAGTGGATTCAAGCTATGCAAGAGGAATTGCATGTATTCAAGCTCAACAACATGTGGGAACTTGTCAAGCGGCTAGATCCTTGCAAGCATAACATCATAGGTACCAAGTGGATCTACCGCAACAAGCAAGATGAAAATGGCCTTGTGGTAAGGAATAAGGCTCGTCTTGTAGCTCAACAACATGTGGGAACTTGTCAAGCGGCTAGATCCTTGAAAGCATAACAGCATAGGTACCAAGTGGATCTACCGCAACAAGCAATATAAAAATGGCCTTGTGGTAAGGAATAAGGCTCGTCTTGTAGCTCAAGGCTACACATAGGTTGAAGGAATTGACTTTGATGAAACTTTTGCACCCGTTGCTAGACTTGAAGCTATTCGCATATTTCTTGCTTATGCTAACCATCATGATATAATCTTATATCAAATGGATGTGAAAAGTGCGTTCCTCAATGGTAAGCTTGAGGAAGAAGTATATGTTGCTCAACCCCCAGGTTTTGAAGACCCTAAGCATCCTGACAAAGTCTTCAGACTCAACAAGGCCCTCTATGGCCTCAAGCAGGACCCTTGGGCATGGTACGACACTTTGAAGGAATTCCTCATGAAGAAAGGCTTCAAACTCGGTTCACTCGACCCAACTATTTTCACAAAATCCTATGACAATGAACTATTCATATGCCAAATATATGTAGACGATATTATCTTTGGCTGTACTAACAAACGTTACAGTGATGAATTTGCCTATATGATGAGTGAATAATATCAAATGTCTATGATGGGAGAGTTGAAATTCTTATTAGGTATTCAGATTCGTCAGCAAGACAACGACATCTTCATCTCACAAGAGAAATACATCAAGGATGTTCTGAGGAAATTCGACATGAAAGATTGCAAAGGCATCAAAACTCCAATGCCTTCAAAAGGCCACCTCTGCACTGACAAAAATGGTAAAGATTTCGATCAGAAGCGTTTCTTGAGTAAAAACTATGCACTTCTTTAGAATCTTCAAGAGTTCAAAATCCTCAGCTGAAGAAAATGGCTGATGGGAAGTAGCCACAGAAAGGTGGAAAGAAAGCTAAACAGAATATTGCTTTTGAGATCCCTGAACATCTGTATGCTAGTTACCGTACACCAGATGAGTCCATACACGGCAAAGAGTCAAAAGAACAGAGGAAAATCACAATTCAAAGGATTGAACGGAGGCGGGTGAGAGAATGGAAAGAGTATCGCTATGTTACTCCCAAATATATGAAGAAATTCGCTCTCAAACCCCCTTGCAATAGGGCTCCTCGTGCTAATGATCAAGAAGTTGGTACCACAAGTGTCGCTCACGGTGAAGACTTTCTACACAGGGGCAAAGAGTCAACTCAAACTTCACAGAACTGCCGAAGCTGCAGTGAAGAAATTCAATGAAGACTCTGCTGCTGATGCCACTACCGGAGCCTCTGCAAGTGCTCTGAAGAAAAAGATGATGAAGAAATCGGTAGTGAAGCCAAATTCTTTATTTTCAAAATCATCACAACAGATTCCTCAAGCTTAAAGGCCTCATCCCTCAAAGGCCTCAACCGCTGGTGTGGTTGCTGCCCAGTCCGCAACTTCTGCGGCAAAGTCCTCAACGCATGTACATCTTGCATCATGCCAAAGGACTACGGGATTCTCAACTGCTTCAGGGGCATCAGCTAGTTCTTCAGCCCAAGCACATTCCTCAAGCAGTCCTTCCCTGAGGAAAATGAAAGCAACTACTGTCCGAGGCATTCGACCAAGTCGTCAACCCAAGAAGGTTGCATTCACCATACCATCAGATTCCTTAGATGAAGCGGATGATGAGGAGTTGGCTGCAATCATCAGAAACAAGCAAGAGCGACTAGCTCAAGCAATGGGCACTCAAATTCCTCTTCTGCTTGATCCAAAACAGGTGCTTAACTTCATTGATATCTGGCACAAGGATCCCAAAACACCAATTGATGACTTGAAACTAACTCCTGGTCCCGATCACATCCTCATAGCTTTCATAGCTGAAGAAAAATGGAAGTATGAGAAGGCTAGACAAACCAAGAAGGATCAGTACAAGAAAGAGAATTACTTGAAGAAGAATGTTCTGAATTCTCCTGAAGAACTTGTAAAGGTGCGGTCTGAAATCAAAGGCCTCAATGAGCAAATTCAATTCATACTATGCCGATTGGCAAGGTGCCAAGGTTCGCTTCACCAACATTGCTGACAAAGTCATCAATGATCACAACTAAGTGGTTGCCTCTTGCTCACAGCCACAAAATGCTTAGACCGAGGAAACTGCTCAGCCTACTGAAGAAACTGCCAGTGCTACTGAAGAAAGTCAGACCGCTGAAGAACCTGCCAAGGCACCCTCTCATGAAACTTGAAAGTGCGTTACATCAACTAGAGGGGGGTGAATAGGCAATTTTTACAAATTCATCACTTGAGGAATTTCAACTTTGAGGAATTTGAAATGTGATGAATAAGGGAAGTTGAAGAATTTGAGGTCAGGAATTTGTGAAAATCTTCAGTCAAATTCTTCAAACAGTAACAATTAATTTCATCAACAGATTTATAAGGAATAAGAAGGTTGAGGAAATAGAACCAGGTAGCTCGATGATGACAATGGTTAGATGACCCAGTTCCAACTACTGTGACAGTCATACGTCTGGTTTGGAGTGGCCTGGTATTTAAACCAGAGGACACATAGTCCCAGGACACATAGTCCTTACTGTATTCTCCTTGAGCTAAGGTCACGCAGTCCTCGCCCAACACTCGTGGTAAGTCTTCAGGGTAGACTTCCAAAACCCTCACAAACTGGTCACCCGGCGATCCACAATTTACTGTTGGATGCTCTAGACCAAGGTCACTTCGTGATCCCCAATTGACTACAGGAGGACTAGACCATGACGCCCAACCGTTAGGAGGATACACAGTCCTCAAAGGTAACAAGCATTAGATCCACACAGGAATTTCTTCAGTGATGCTCAATCACTATGGGTTTGGTGGTTTGGTTGTGGTTTTTTCCTCACTGATGATTTTCTCTCAAAGTCCTTGGAGGATGGGTTGCTCTCAAATGACAAGTGTCAGTTCTCTCTCGGAGCAGCCAGCCAACTAGTGGTTGTGGGGGTGGAAATTTATAGCCAGGGTGCAACCTGACATGATATGACATAAATACCCCCAATGATATGACCGTTATGTGGACATTTGTGATTGGGGACAGCTGGCGCTAAGCACAACAACGGTCGGATTTTCGAACTATGAAAGTCCTCAGACATAGCATGTTCCTCACTTGTAGGCAATTTGCACTGGTGAAATCCTAACTCCTCAGTCACATCAATTTCCTCAGAGACCAGAAGAACTTCGTCTCTGTCACTAAAGAACTTGTCTAAGACGTATGAGATTTTCAAAGGCTTCACTCAAAGGATTGTATAGGTTGAGGATTTTGGAGTTGAGCATTAGTTGGAAATTTTCCTTAGTATTACCTCGGCCCCCTTTAAAAGTACGATGTTTCCTATGACACAAAATAAAGGAAATGAAACTACGAAAACAAAATTATTCACGCTTCATATTCCTCATTCATATCTTCAAGGTCCCACCAACTTCTTCATTCTCAAAGTCTTCACAAAGTCTTCACCAAAGTCTTCACAAAGTCTTCAGCAAAGTCTTCAGTTGAAGACATACATTTTTAGGGGTCAATAATCTCCGAATATATCAAAATCCTCATAGACTTATAGTGCTTGTGTACACTCACAAACACATTAGTACCTTAACCTATAAGTATTCAATCACACCAAAATCACTAAGGGGTACTAGATGCACTAACAATCTCCCCCTTTTTGGTGATTGATGACAAATAGGTTAAGTTTTCAACAGGGATAAACATATGAAGGGAAAGTACTTAGTTTGAGGAATATGATTGCATGATATAGAAGAACCCCCCCTAAAGATGTGCATATTTGAGGAATTTGCTTTGGACTGCAAATGCACATGGCAGGTTAAAATATGGAGAACTCCCCCTATATCTTGTAATTCATACACGCATTTGAACATATGATATGAAGAATTTGAAATGCGTGAGGAAAATGGTGTCTGACGAAATTCAGCATGTATGCATTAAGTTACTTGAGGAAATAAACATGCCAAAGAAATAGTTCAAAAAGTGTCAGATCACCATCGGACTTAAGTTTACAACTCAATCAACAAAAACTTCAAAAGAGCGAGAGTTGTAACTTAAACAAAAATAGCCCATATATAGAGACCCACTTGAAGACTAACTCAAATTTTCTCGCTCTTTGTCATCGAAGACCAAAAGGGACGAAAAAGTGAGGATTAATGCCCCTTTGAAGAATTTCATCATGTTGGTAAGGAAGGAGTGCCAGCGTTGTCAGGGTCGTTTGTTGATGCAGGGCCTACCGCAGTGTCGTCAAAGTCTTCATCGTCATCGTGCTCTCGAGACGAAGAAAATGAACTTGTGACCATCAGAGGAACTTGAACTTTCTTGAACTTCTTCTGAGGTCGACGAGCCCAGTCAGGATGTTCCTCAACATCCAGCTCATCCAGTTCTTCAGAAGACATGAGGTGGGACAGTACGACCCAAGAGTGGTTGACGTTTTCATGCGCATAGTAGTGATTCCTCTTCATAGTGTTCTGCGTCATAGTCATGTTCTGCACAATGTAACCAAGTTGGCGCTTCACCCCCTTGTGATTGCGATCGGCCTTCTAATGAAGACTTATTAGAAGCTCGTGATCAGTCATCACACAAGGTGAGACTCTTGAGGTTTGTGAGATGAGGCATTTGCATCGAAGTCTTGAGTGGCAGTGTCATCATTGGTGGAGAAGGAAGCGGCTTTGCGAAACTGCCCATCCAATGGACGAGTGCCTTCGTCAATGATAGCCTTGCCTTTTCCTTCAACTAAGGCAATTGTGCTCTTAACAACTTCAATTGGAGGCAAGAAGCCAAAGTGGTTATGGAAATCAGCCTTGAAGGGAACTCACGACTTTGCCCTAATGAATTTCATTATCCAAGGCGCATAGGTCTTCTGTTCAAATGGAGCTAAAGCAACACTGTCCAAAGTCCTCATGAAGAAGTCGTGCAAGTTAATGGGAATCCCATGAATGATGTTGAAGAGAATGTTCTTCATGACTCCGTCCACTTCTTCTTCTTCGAAATTGTGGCCCTTCTTAGGACATAGCATATCTGTGAGAATACGGTAGACAGTCCTAGGCACATATAGCAGATCCTTCACAGGGAAGGTTTTTCGTTGAGGCTTTCCAGGAGGCAATGTCTTTCATCAACACTTGCATCAGTTGATTTGCAAGTGCAAGCTCATCAAAAATTTGCGAGCTTCATCTAAGGGAATTGGAACTGGTACACACTGAAGCAATTCAGAAGCTTGAGCAATGAAGTGCGTTGATCCTGTCATCCAGTCCAATATCCAGGAGTTGACGTCTGAAGCATTTCCACTGATATGCAATGTGGCATAGAACTGAAGAATGAGTTCTTCATTCCAGTCACAGATGTCGATGCAGAAGGGGAGAATGCCTGCATCATGAAGAACCTGGAGCATCGGTGTGAATGATGGAAGGGTTTCCATGTCAGCATGAGGAATTTGGTGGTGCTCGAAGGATTTCTTCTTCTCAAAAGGAACTGATGCATAGTAGTTGAGTTGTGTTGCCGTCCAGAATCTGTTGTGACCGGCCCTTGCAAAGTCATAGGGATTTGGACCAGTGAAGAACATATGTTCATTGAAGAAATCGCTCTTGAGGAATTTGGGGCGAACTAAGACTTTGAATGGCATTCTTGGCTTCGATTAAAGATTTGGCTTGAAGTGCCCCTTAATCTCCTCAGTTGTGGGTGGAGCATCAAGATCATCAGCCGTTGGAGCTGGAATATCTTCAATGACATGGGTGGTCAGATCGGTAGATTCTTCTTGTATTTCTTCAGTCGAAGCAGGTGACTGAGTAATCTTTGTCAGAGGAGTAGTCATTGGGGAATTTGGGTGTGCTGATTCCCAATATTCATCATTGATGACAGGCATTGTATTGCCAATGTCTACGTCCTCATCAATTTCTTCAACTCCAGCCTCTTCAGTAGTGAACTGAGGCTGGGGCAATGATACCTTTAGAGTTGCAGCAATGTCTTCAACTTCAATTTCTTCATCAATTTGCTCTGTCGAAGCAGCAGACTGATCTTCATCTTCATCTGGGATGACATATTCCACCCCAAATGGTACAATTTCGTTGGAAGGTGCTAAGGAAATTGGTGTAGCATCAATAGGTCCAGTTGAGGAACTTGGCAGAGTCTTCAACTTCTTCACGGATAAGGTTTCTGAATCTGATGTTTTTCTCTTGAGAGTCTTTTCCTCAGCAGTGTCAGTTTCTTCAGGAACGACTAATGCAGCCGCCCTGGTGTGTTCAGTTTCTTCAGACATAGCAAAAGATTTAGCTGACCTTTCAGTTTCTTCAGGCACAACAGTGGTGGTTGTCTTGGCATGATCATCAGTGGTCTGAGTGTCCTGAGCAGCACTGGCAGTTGCTTCTGGTGCAGAAGCATTTTCATCAGCAGTCTCATTAGGCCGAGCAATTTCATTAGTAGCTTGAGGAATTTCATCAGCCCAAGGATTTTGTGGTTGCGATCGAGCTGCAACCCTAGTATTGTGATCCTTCACTACAACTTCAGCAGCCCTGACGAATCTCACCTTGGTCCCCTTCCATTCAGCATCATATCTCTCTTGATCCTCAGAGAGTGTGCGAATCTCAGACTGAACAGTGACGAGTTGATTTGGGGTCAAATTCATCACATTGTCTCTCAGGAACTTTTCCTTCCGATCCCCGTTCCTCTTAGCTCTTAGAGCTTACTCTCTCTTCCATTTTTCTTTAGAGATGAAGTGGGTGAGGACAGATCCACTCCAAGAGGCAGATTTAGAGAAGAAAGTGGGGTGCTTGGGTCTTCATGCCATATGTCGATGAACTTGAGGATCATCTTGGGATCCAGCATGAGAGGAACAGAACTGCCCTTTGCTATGGCAGCCCTTTGCTGACTTTGCTTGATGATTTCTTCCAATTCTTCATCATCAGCTTCATCATCATCATCATCATCATCCTCAGAACCCGAGGTATGGTCACCACAGCCTTGCTTGGGTGAGGACTTGGTCTTTGACCTCGTCCAGCAGTTTTCTTCAGCTTCAACGCAGAAGGGCTAGTTGAAGACTTTGCTGTAGTAGAGGGGCTTGCTAAGATCTTTGGAACTCTTGAGAATCCGTCAGTCCTCTTACATGATGCCAGATGCACTGGGGTTGAGGACTTTGCACCTACCGAAGAAGACTGAGAAGCAACCGTTCCAGCAGCTCAAGACTTTGTAGGCTGAGGCCTTTGACCTTGAGGAATTTGCTGTGAAGGTTTTGGGGTTGAAGAAATTGTCTTCAATGCAAATTTCATCATCATGATTTTCTTCGGAACACTTGCAAAGGCTCCAGCAGAGGCAGCAGCAGCAGAATCTTCATTGAATTTCTTCACTACTTCTTTGGCTTTCTTCGCCAGCTTGGCTTGCTGCTTCTCCCACATGTGAGGAAAGTCCTCACCGATCATGAGGCTAGTGGGATCAGCAATTTGATTTGAAGCAAGGGGAGGCCAGCTGCAAGGAGGTTTCACTCCGAATTTCATCATGTATTTTGGAGTTACATAACGATATTCCTTCCATTCCCTTGACCATCTCCTCTCAATTTTCTGCAGACGAATTTTTCTCTGCTTGGTCGTTTCTTTGCCATGAGTTTCTGCATTGGGTGTGCAGTATTCCTCATACACGTCATCTGGAATCTCAAAGGCAGTATGCACATTTGGCTTCTTTCCACCTTTCTAAGGTTTCTTTCCGTCAACCATTTTCTTCACTTGAGGAATTTGAACTCTTGAGGACTCTAAAGAAGTACACAGTTTTTCCTCAAGGAGCACTACAAATGAGTTAAGTTGATGAGAACCTAGTGATTCACCAGCGCACATGTTGTACTTGTGAACAGAGTATATGCGCGAGGAATTTGAAGAGGTCATATGCGTTCTTAGAAATTTTTCTAAATAAAATAGGTGAGAGGTATTTGACCAAGGGTGTCTTGAGGAATTTCACTAAGTGTTCTTTGTCTCAGGTTCCAGAGTTGTGCAAATTTTGAGGATTCACACAATTGGGGAATCTTGAAGAAAATCATTACTTAGGGAAAAACATCAAGTATGTGAAGATGTAAGGTGCTTTTAGTATAAGGTCCATGAAGGATAAACACCTTTTGAGGAATCTAAAGAGCATTTGAGGATCAAACAAGGGCAGTAAAAATAAATTTTATTTACCCTGGTGAAGAACACGACGAACAAGAGATGGGATTGGGAAGTTCATCGGTTCAGATCTCCCATGCCCTAGCTTGGCAGAGGGAGACAGCTACAGCGGCGGCGGGGTGAGGACTTCCGGAACCGATGCGAGTACGGTGATGACGAGGTCAAGGTAGTGAAGCTCTTCCTCACCGGCGACGATGAATTTAGCGGCGGCGCTAGGTTTGAGCTCGGGAGAGGGATGATATGAGGAGTAACTGAGCACAGTTGAAGGGGAGGGGGTATTTATAGAGGGAGTGAAAACCAATCTGCCCGAAGATTTTGGACAAGATTGCCCCAGACCCTTGCTCTCCACGCGATAGGTGTCACCCACGTACTTAGAGGTGGTGATAGTGGGGGATCGTGGGTTATCCAGGCGCGGGAATCAAAATCGTTTGAGCGGGAACCGCTGAAAATTTTGATAGTGAAAATTTCAAATCTTCCGTTTGCAAATTCTTCAGCTATCAAGGACACAGTTAAGATCTTTGAATGGGTTTCAAAGTAGAACGCATATGAAGAATTTGTGTACAGACTGGGTTGAGTTTAGCATAGAGGGGGAAAGGGTCTGATCACATTCACTTAGATGAAAATCAACTTGAAGAATTAGCAATAAGTGAATGCTATTGAGGACATTGAAAACTCATATATATATATATATAGTCAATGAAGAACATGAGTTTCAAAGTTTGAAGAATTTGAAATCTTGAGGAATTTGCAAATTTGAGGAATTTGATAACTTGAAGAATTTGCAAAAGGGACGAAAAACTATATTTTGAAGAATTTCAACTTGATTGGTGGCATGACCCATCGTATAAGAATGATGATTTTAGACACCGCGTACAATTGTCGTAGGGTTCTGAGAATCAAATTCTTCATTTATTTCTTCACACTTAGAGGGTTATTCTTCATTGATTGAAGAAAAATGTTACTTCGTGTGTTGCACATCTAAGTCATCAATTTTGCATAAGTGTTAGGATGTGTGTCCTTTTTCAAAGAACATTCGAAGATTTTAAGATATTTTTCTCACACCACAACTTGCAAAATCTCTTTTAATCCAAGGGCTTTGTGAAGTTATCGGCCAGTTGTTCTTCAGTGGGGATGTGGTCGATGGAGATGTCGCCCTTGAGTACATGATCCTGAAGAAAGTGATGACGAATCTGGATATGCTTGGTCTTGGAGTGTTGAACTAGGTTATAAGCAATCTTGATGGCACTCTCTTTGTCGCAGTAGAGAGGCACATTCTTCAACTTGATGTCGTATTCCTTGAGGGTTTGCTTCATCCATAGTAACTGAGCACAACATGAGCCAGCAGCAATGTACTCAACTTTAGCAGTAGAGAGTGAGACGCGGTTCTGCTTCTTCGAGGACCAACACACTAAGGATCGTCCAAGGAAATGACATGTGCCTGAGATTGGCTTGTGATCCAAGCGAAATCCAGCATAGTCAACATCAGAGTATCCGACGAGGTGAAGATTTGAGCCCTTGGGATACCATAATCCAAGTGTTGGTGTGTGAGCTAAGTATCGAATAATATGTTTCACATCCTTATGGTGTAATTCCTTCGGTGTTTCTTGGAATCGAGCACACATGCAAACACTTAGCATAATATCAAGCCTAGATGCACATAGATACAATAATGAGACAATCATGGATCGGTATACCTTTCGATCAAAATGTCTACCATTTTCATCAGTGCAGAGGTGGCCTTTCGAAGCCATTGGAGTTTTGACGTCTTTGCAATCTTGCATGACGAATTTCCTCAAAACATCCTTGAGGTCCTTCTCTTGGGAGATGAAGATGCCATTGTCTTGCTGACGAATTTGAAGACCTAAGAAGAATTGAAACTCTCCCATCATAGACAGTTGATATTCTGCACTCATCATATAGGCAAATTCATCACTATAACGTTTGTCAGTATAGCGAAAGATAATATCATCCACATATATTTGGCATATGAACAGTTCATTGTCATAGGATTTTGTGAAAAGAGTTGGGTCGAGTGAACCGGGTTTGAAGCCTTTCTTCATGAGGAATTCCTTCAGAGTGTCATACCATGCCCGAGGGGCCTGCTTGAGGCCATAGAGGGACTTGTTGAGTCTGAAGACTTTGTCAGGATGCTTAGGGTCTTCAAAACCTGGGGGTTGAGCAACATATACTTCTTCCTCAAGCTTACCATTGAGGAATGCACTTTTCACATCCATTTGATATAAGATGATATTATGATGGTTAGCATAAGCAAGCAATATGCGAATAGCTTCAAGTCTAGCAAAAGGTGAAAACGTTTCATCAAAGTCATTCCTTCAACCCGAGTGTAGCCTTTAGCTACAAGACGAGCCTTATTCCTCACCACAAGGCCATTTTCATCTTGCTTGTTGCGGTAGATCCACTTGGTACCTATGCTGTTATGTTTGTGAGGATCTGGCCGCTTGACAAGTTCCCAAATGTTGTTGAGCTTGAACTGATGCAATTCCTCTTGCATAGCTTGAATCCACTCAGGCTCCTTGAATGCTTCATCAACTTTGATGGTCTCTATGATAGATATAAAGGCAAAGTGCCCACAAAAGTTAGTTAAATGTGAAGCTTTTGAGCGAGTGAGGGGACCTGGTGCATTGATGTCATCGATGATTTTGTCAATCTGTGCTTCATTTGCAACTCTAGGATGAGCAGGTTGACGTGGCTGAGGACTTCCTTCAGCACCATTTTCTTCAGGTGTATCTACATGAAAGTCTTCATTCATTGGAATGACTTCCTCAGTGGGTATGATATCTTCAGTTGCCTTCAGCTTAATGGATTCCTTAGGAGACTGTTCATCAAGCACGGAAGGTAGGTGCTCTCTTTGCGAGCCGTCAGTTTCATCGAACTGCACATCTAGAGTTTCAACAACCTTGTGATGGTAGGTGTTGAAGACTTTGTAGGTGTGCAAGGCCTTTCCGTAACCAAGCATAAAACCTTCATGTGCTTTCGGTGCAAACTTAGAACTGTGGTGAGGATCTTTGATCCAGCATTTTGCACCGAAGACTTTGAGATAACTTACATTGGGTTTCTTGCCAGTCATAAGTTCATATGAAGTCTTCTTGAAGAATTTGTGAAGATATGCCCTGTTGATGATGTGGCATGCAGTATCAATTGCCTCAGGCCACAAGCGACGAGGTGTCTTGTATTCATCAAGCATGGTGCGAGCTATCTCAACAAGTGTCCTGTTTTTGCGCTCCATGATGCCATTCTGCTGAGGAACAAATAACTCATGAGTAATACCAAGTTCATCAAGATATTCATCAAGATTAGTGTTCTTGAACTCAGTCCCATTATCACTCCTAATATGCTTGATCTTGATGCCGAAGTTGGTGGAGGCCCTTGAAGCAAATCATCCTGCACTTCCTTTTTGTATAGAATAATATGCACCCAAGTGTAACGAGAGTAATCATCAATAATGACAAAGCCATACAAACTTGAAGCATTTGTTAGTATGGAGTAATGAGTGGGTCCAAAGAGATCCATGTGAAGCAATTCAAAGGGTCGACTCGTGGTCATGATTGTCTTCGAGGGATGCTTGGATCTGGTCATCTTCCCAGATTCACATGCACTGCAGAGGTGGTCCATGAGGAATTTTACACCCTCGATGCCAATGATGTGCTCTTTCTTCATGAGTGTGTGCAAGTTCCTCATGCCCGCATGTCCAAGTCGTCAATGCCACAACCAGCCTTCTGAAGACTTTGCAAGTAGGCACGTGGTAGGCTGAGGACCTGTAGAGAAATCAATAATATACAAGTCTCCTCTCCTAAAGCCTTCGAAGACTTTGGAATTGTCAGATTCCATGATGACAACACAACGATATTTTCCAAATGCGACAATCATATCAAGGTCACAAAGCGTTGAGACAGACATAAGGTTGAACCCAAGGGATTCAACAAGCATCACCTTATCCATGGTTCGGTCCTTTGAGATAGCAACCTTACCAAGTCCCAATACCTTGCTTTTTCCTTTGTCAGCGTTGGTGATATGCTTCAGAGAGGATGGAGAGAATGGCAAATTCATTAGTAGATTCTTGTCACCAGTCATGTGGTTTGTGCATCCACTATCGAGGACCCACTTGGTAGCTTTTGGAGTATCATCCTACAGATGAATTAGTACCACTTACGAACTCATATGCTTCAAAGTGAAGAATATGAAATCAATTTCATCAGACAGTATTTCATCACACAAGATAGTAAGCAAGTAGTGTGAGGACGTGAGAAATGATGAATTCATTTCCTCATGGTTAGCTTGCGTCCTTTCAAGCATTTCCTCAGGTCTCCAGCAAATTCATCACCCACATCTAGAGGGGTGGCAAAGAGTTCATCATTCTACGAGCACCATATGAGAGGGGAAGCATTGAAGCAAGTGTGCTTCGTTTCACAGGCGAGGGTTAGAGTACTCAAATGAATAAGCAGAGAAATTCTTTGAGGACTTATGAACATAATGGTTTGAAGAATAATGCATATATTCATAACTCTTAGATTTTCCCTGCAAAACAGAAGCATTAGCATGAGAATGATATTTTTGATAATTTGAGGAATTTGGTCCAAGTGAGGACTTTGGTCCATATGAGGAATTTGATCTGGGGTTCTCATTCTTCATGAGTGATGTCGTGAGGACATTCACTTGAAGATTTTGTAGGTAGCTCTTGGGAACCCAGATTTTCTTTATAGGAGAACTGTTCCTGCATTTAGTTCCAACATATCTAGCCAATACTTCACTTTTCTTATTTTTGACGAAATTGTAGTTGGAGTCAACTAACTCATCAGAGGAATATGAAGTTACACAAGTAAAGCCAGATAAATTGGATGGATCTATAGGAGATCCTTTTACAACAACCCATGAGGTTTTGGGGTACTGCTCAGGTGTCCAGTATGATCCATCTGCGTTGAGTTTCCTCACAAAGGCAATACCCTCTTTCCTAGGGTTCCTGTTCAGTATCTGCTTTTTGAGGACATCGCAAAGGGTTTGATGCCCTTTGAGACTTTTGTACATGCCTGTCACATACAATTCCTTCAACCCTGTGTTGTCGTTAGTGATACATGTGGTATCCTTAGATGAGGAATTTGAGACCACTGGAATAGTTGAAGAATTTGCAACAATAGAAGCATTTGAACATTCAGGTGAAGAATTAGCAGTTTCACGTTTGATGCATTCCAAACAAGGTGGAACAAATTCTTCCTGAGCGGTACAGATCTGTTGAGCCAGTAAGGAATCATTTTCCCTTTGGAGATCCTCAGGTGACACCCACAGTTTCTCAAGATCTTGCTTCTTTGAAGAAATTCATAAGAAAGCTTCTCATGATCGGCTAAGAGGTTGTTATGATGACTCTGAAGGTTATCATACTTTTTCTGAAGACTTTTGAGATCGTCAGACAGAGTTTGAGTCCAATCCACTTCATAGTTCAACAGATCATCGCTTTTGTCTAGCATTATGTGAAGCTTTTCAAGTGCACTTTGTTGCTTAGTGGCAATTTTAACAAGTTTAGCATAGCTAGATTTCACATATTCTTCAGATTCACCTTCACTTGATTCAGATGAGGAATGATGTTTGTGTACCTTTGAGCCTTTTGCCATGAAGCAATAGGTCGGAGCATAATCATCATCGCTCACGTCAGAGTCGTTAGAGTAGTCATATTCTTCATCGTTGAAGATGGACTTGCCGACGAAAGCAGTAGCGAGAGCAAGGCTACTAACACCAGATTCTGATTCCTCTTCATATTCTTCCTCTTCTTCATATTCTTCAGATTCTTCCTTAGAATCCATTTCCTTGCCGATGAATGCTCGAGCCTTTCTTGAACCATTCTTCTTGTGCTTTGAGGACTTTGAAGATGAGAACTTTGAAGATTTCTTCTTTTTCTTTGAGTCATCAGAACTATCCTCCTTGTATTTCTTCTTCTTCTTTGAATCTTTTTCCCAGAGGGGACAGTCAGATATAACGTGACCGGGCTTCTTGCAATGATGACAAGTTCTTTTCTTGTAGTATTCTAAGGAATCTGATTTCCTCAAGCCACTTTTGATGACTTTCCAAATCCACCTCTCCTTGAGAACTTCTGGAATTTCCTCACGAGCATTGCCAGTTCCTGACTCAGTTCTTCAGGATCACAAAGGCTGTTGTCAGAATCTTCTTCTTCGGATGAGGAAATTGTTTTTGCCTTCAGAGCACGAGATCTTCCATAGCTTGGCCCATAGAGGTCTCTCTTCTTAGCTTGTTGAAATTCATGAGTATTGAGTCTCTCAAGAATGTCAGCAAGATCAAGTGCTTTGTAGTCTCCATGTTCTTGAATCATCAAAGCCAGAGTATCAAATAATGAGTCAAGAGATCTTAGCAGTTTCTTCACCACTTCATGGTCAGTGATATCGGTGGCACCTAGTGCTTGATGCTCATTGGAGATATCAGTGAGACGATCAAAAGTTTGCTGA
Organism: Hordeum marinum; assembly: GCA_022496015.1. Taxonomy (NCBI): domain Eukaryota; kingdom Viridiplantae; phylum Streptophyta; class Magnoliopsida; order Poales; family Poaceae; genus Hordeum; species Hordeum marinum. Next base: position 208,491,624 of record CM039674.1, on the reverse strand, counting down.
ACATTTTCATTGTCAAGTCTCTTGAAGCGATTGAAGAGATTGTGAAGAACATCAACACGAGAGTCACATTGTGTGGAAACACCTTCGTTGACTTTCGACAGCCTATCCCAGATAAGCTTAGCAGACTCCAAAGCACTCACTCTCCATACTGACCTTTGCTCAGATGGCCACAGATGATATTCTTCACTCGAGAATCGAGTTGCTTGAACCTCTTCGCATCAGCAGTAGTAACAGTGCGAGTGACAGAGGGCACACCATTTTCCAGAACGTACCAGAGATCGTTGTCAATAGCTTCAAGGTGCATACGCATATTGTTCTTCTAGTAGGGGTAGTCTGTCCCATCGAAGGTAGGACACCCCGCGGAAACCTTGATCATACCTGCAGTTGACATAACTAGAACTCCAGGTGGTTAAACCAAAATCACACAGCGCAAGGGAGTACCTGCTCTGATACCAATTGGAAGTGCGTTATATCGACTAGAGGGGGGTGAATAGGCGATTTTTACAAATTCATCACTTGAGGAATTTCAACTTTGAGGAATTTGAAATGTGATCAATAAGGGAACTTGAAGAATTTGAGGTGAGGAATTTGTGAAAGTCTTCAGTCAAATTCTTCAAACAGTAACAATCAATTTCATCAGTAGATTTATGAGGAATAAGAAGGTTGAGGAAATAGAACCGGGTAGCTCGATGAAGACAATGGTTTGATGACCTAGTTCCAACTGTTGTGACAGTCGTACGTCTGGTTTGGAGCGGCCTGGTATTTAAACCAAAGGACACACAGTCCTAGGATACACAGTCCTTATCGTATTCTCCTTGAGCTAAGGTCACACAGTCCTCGCCCAACACTTGTGGTAAGTCTTCAGGGTAGACTTCCAAAACCCTCACAAACTGGTCACCCGACGATCCACAATTTACTGTTGGATGCTCTAGACCAAGGTCACTTCATGATCCCCAATTGACTGCAGGAGCACTAGACCATGACGCCTAACTGTCTGGAGGATACAAAGTCCTCAAAGGTAACAAGCATCAGATCCACACAGGAATTTCTTCAGTGATGCTTAATCACTATGGGTTTGGTGGTTTGGTTGTGGGTTTTTCCTCACTGATGATTTTCTCTCAAAGTCCTCGGAGGATGGGTTGCTCTCAAATGGCAAGTGTGAGTTCTCTCTTAGAGCAGCCAGCCAACTAGTGGTTGTGGGGGGTGGCTATTTATAGCCAGGGTGCAACCTAAAATGATATGACATAAATGCCCCCAATGATATGACCGTTATGTGGATATTTGTGATTGGGGACAGCTGCCGCTAAGCACAGCAACGGACGGATTTTCTCAGACATATCATGTTCCTCACTTCTAGGCAATTCACACTGGCAAAATCCTAACTCCTCAGTCAGATCAATTTCCTCAGAGACCAGAAGAACTTCGTCTCTATCACTGAATAACTTGTCTGAGCCGTAAGAGATTTTCAAAGGCTTCACTCGAAGGATTTTATAGGTTGAGGATTTTGGAGTTGAGCATCAGTTGGAAATTTTCCTTAGTATTACCTCGGCCCCCTTTAACTGTATGGTGTTTCCTATGACACAAATAAAGGAAATAAAACTATGAAAACAAATGTATTCACGGTTCATATTCCTCGTTCATATCCTGAAGGACACACCAACTTCTTCATTTTCAAAGTCTTCACAAAGTCTTCACCAAAGTCTTCACAAAGTCTTCAGCAATGTATTCGGTTGAAGACATACATTTTTAGGAGTTGATAATCTCCGAATATATCAAACTCCTCATCGACTTATAGAGCTTGTGTACACTCACAAACACATTAGTACCTTAACCTATAAGTCTTAAATCACACAAAAATCACTAAGGGGCACTAGATGCACTAACAAAACTGAACCCACAAGGACGACTGCATCAGTCGTGCCCGTAGAAAATGTACCACCTTCACCTTCAGCTGAATCAGCCAAATCATCAAAGGTGAAGACAATCAACCTTCCTTCTACATCAGAAGTGAAGAAAACTAAGGTTGTTGAGAAGAAGTCACTAAAGAGAAAAGCTTCAACTTATGATTCCTCAGCCGTGAAGAAGTTGAAGACTCTGCCAAAATCTTCAACTAAACCATTACATGTCACTCCAATCTCCTCAACACTAGCCTATGCGATAATTCCATATGGTGTTGACTATGTCATCGCAGATGATGAAGATGAAGAAAATCATTCTACTGCTTAAACAGAGAAGATTGATGAAGACATTGAAGTTGAAGCAAATGCTTCCACTCCACAGGTATCCTCGCCCCAGCCTCAGTTCACGGCTGAAGAGGCCGGCGTTGAAGAAATTGATAAGGATGTAGACATTGGGAATACAAGTTCTATCATCAATGATGAATATTGGGAAACAGCTCACCCAAATTCCCCAATGACTACACCTCTGTCACAGATTCCTCAGCCTCTAGCCCAGAATGAAGAAATTCATGAAGAATCTGATGACTTGGCCACCAATGCCACTAAAGAAATTCCAGATGCATTAGCTGATGACTTTGCTGCTCCAACTGCCACTAAGGAATATTGTAACATCCCAAAATTTCATTTTGGAATGTTATGATATATAGCCATGCATCATCATCATATTGTTTGAATGAATATAATGGTTGAAGCGCTTCTTTTGAATTTCTGAAATGTCACTTTCATCTTTCCCTTTTTCTTGTTTCACCTATTTGAAAACCTCTGGAAAAGTTCAAAGAAAAGAGGGGAGTAACATGACACTCCACACTAGGGGCATCTTGGTGAAATATTTGAACAATAAAACCAGGGGGCTATTTGAAAAATTATTGCAAAGGGATTTAAAATCAAATAAGCATTTTCTGAAAAATATTTTTTTTCAAAGTATTCAATATGATAGAGGAAAAATGTTCATTGAATAGCATTAATTCCCCTGATCATTTTGATATATATATTTCCTATATTTGTAAATGTTTTGAGTGCTTTTAAATGAGTTTTACTGCTCTGGATATTAAAAAGGAAACAAATTTAGTTCGAAACGGGCCGGCCCACAGCAGTTAATTCCCGAAACCGCTCCGAGCCGACCGACCGACGCGCTGATGCCGCTCTCCCTCTCTCTGACGCCCCGGCCCCACCGCCCAATCCCGAAGACGCCGTGGTCGCCTTGCTCCTCACGTCGACAGGACCTCGCCGGACATTCATCCTCTCCGGATCTCCCTCCTCTTTCCTTCCACGACCACCGCACCGGCCCTATAAGTAGCCTCGACCCTCCGCCCCTCATTCCACCCCCGAGCCCCCACTGTACCTCGCCAGAGCGCTGCACCACACCCTCGCCGGAGTTCGGATCCCCACCGAAGCTCCTGGAGCTCGTGCCCATCGCCTCTGTCGTCCCCACTCCCCTCCGGCACCACCAGAGTACGCCAGAGACCCGCCGCCATTGTTTGAAGCCCTCGGACGCCGTCCCCAACCACCGGAGCGCCGCCCCAATGACCTCGCCGCCTCGGCCTCGCCGGAGAACCCCCTCGCTGGCGACCCCCTTCTTTGTGAGCCCCCTCTCCCGCTCTTATCCGTTCGATCGTAGATCAACGCGTCAGATTAGATCATTTTAAAACCGAACCGGTATCCTCTACAGCTCGGTCGTCCGCTCGATTCATTAGATCTCGAAGACCCCGTAGCCAACCAGAGAACGCCACGTCACCCTGTCCGTTCGATCAATTTTTTTCTTTTCTTTTCTGTTTTAGAAAACAGAATGTTTTCTGTTTTTGTTTTTGTTATATCTTTTAAACTATTTAGTGTTTTTAGTTGATTCTTTTTGCATTAGTTCAAATATTTGATGTAGTTTATGTCTGTATGCTTAGATTTCAAATTTGAGCTTTAAATTTTGAATCTAATCAAATTTGTTCAAATTATTAAAATCTGTATAACTATAGTTTAAAAATACATTGTTGAGTGAATCTTTTTTGCCACTATTTGGTATTAGTTAAACCTATCATTCTACATGATTTGAGTATTTTTTGAATAAATTTAGTTACTGTTTTTAACAAAAACAGAATCTGTTTAGTTCTTAATGTAGTTTAGTTTTCCTAATTTCAATTTAATTTGAACCTGAATTAGTTTAACTTTTGTTAATAGATTTCATGAGTTTCTGTTGTTTCAAATATTTAGGTAACATTTCTTGCTAATATTTAGAATGATTGTTTAGTTTTATACCATGTTGTTATAGGAATCTTTATATCTTTTTCATTAGGTATAGTTTTATAAAACAATTACTTTTACTTTCACAAACTAGTTAGATGATTAAGATAGATTTCTAATAAATAATTTTAGTAATTCAATTCTTTTAAGTAATATGATGATAATAATATTAGTGTTAATAATATCATTGTTTTGGTTTCCTATACCAAAGTTATAGTAACATTCTAGTTATTTTCATTTTAGTAGTGTTTCTTTACACAAAAGTTTTAGTGAAATTGATTCTGTTTACTAAAATTGATTTTCTTACTATTTCTTTTTTCTACTAGCTATTGCTTGGTTGTTTGTCTTAAACTAGTAGTAGTAGAAGTTTTTGACACTAAAAATATTTTTTGTGAGTCAAATTTTTTTTATTTTGATTTCTTTCTCTTGATTGATACTATTGAATGGTTTTAGTATTGTTTATTTAACCCTGCTGAATTGTGTGAATTGTTTTGTATTTATGCTTATGGTGTGCTCTTGTTTGATTTGTTAGATCATCCGGAGTGTGAAGCTTGTTATCTAGAGTCACTTGATTACGAGGATCGTCAGCAAGGCAAGTCACTTTGATCATGTATACCTATGTTTTATTGAATTAGTTCTTCCATCACCCCAATTGCATGCAAAGTAGCTAAATTGGAAACTTGGTTACTTGTTGTAGTATCATGTGGTAGGTACCCCTCAACCCTTTGACACATTGGCACCGGGAAACGTTGTTTTACAGTTTGCTATGCTATTAGTAGACGGGGTTGGTTGTGTCATTCATGAGAGTTGTGAGTTAATAATTTGAAGACCTACATGATGATCAAGTCTTCAAGACTCCAAGTTCTTCAACTTACCTCTGGGTGGACGATGGTTGAATAGCGCCCTGGAGAAACCAGTGGTTAGCCTAGATGATGCTGGAGATGTGCCAGTATTCATGCGGAAAGATCCACCCAGGCACAAAGAGATGGATGGATGCTTCAAGACCCAAGGCTTACCTACATAGACACAAGTCATTATGGGCTCTGGCTTGGTTGGATATTGTGGTGACCCTGGACAGGCGGTGCTACGAGATGTAGAAGAACGGTAGGAAAGGATGGGCACTGACGGAGTCTCGGGGAAACCCTTTGGAAGACCATGTTTTGGTCATCCGTTTCTCAAACACCCTGAAGTGTGAGAAATCAAACGGAGGTGACCAAATCTTGTGGGGAACGTGTGCAAAACTCTGCAGAGTACCCAAACCTAATCGATTAGCCGTGTCCATGGTCATGGACAGTATGAGCCAAAGGAAATGAAACTATCTGGAACTCTCAACACAATTAATTATATTCATGTGGGTTATTAATGTCAACTTGGGTATGAGAATTGGTTGGTGGAACCATCTCATTAATCAACCAACATTGTAGTAATTATGCCTTTGCCCTCTCTTGTTGTAGGAAAAATTTTGCTTTATGCAAAAACTTACAACCCCACCTGCCATATTTGCATATAGACTAGATAATTACTTTACCCCCCTCTCTAGTGACTTTGCCGGCATATTCAATATGCTGACCTATACGGCTGCAACGTATCATGTTGCAGAGTACTTTTCCGACCAGGAGTGAGGATACACTCTACCCTCGGTGAGATGCCCTTGGAGTCAGATGGACTCATCTACCTTCGAAGCTTCCGCAAGTTTATGGTTTAGTTTATCTCATGAGTTGGCCTTCAGCCACTTTATTGTAATCATTGTTGTAATAAAGGACTCGAGATGAGATTTCGATTAATTTATGCTATGTGATTTCCCTTTGATATATACATTGATGTACCGTGTGTGTACCATCATGATCTTGGGATGGTACAGAAACACCGGAGATTCGACCTTTCAGGTCGGGTCGCTACAGAAATGGTATCAGAGCACACGCTGACCGTAGGACGTAACCTCTAGGATTGGAAAAGCCTAAGGATTTATTTCTCTTTGTGTTTAAAATTCTTATACTCTCATCTACTCGTTTCTGACTTCCCTCCGATTATTTCAAAATTTATAGATGGCCACCTTCATCCCAGTTGCATATGAGGATTGCTTTGCCGAGCATCACCGGGACTCTCATGTCTTTTCCACAAGACGGACGCTACAGGATCGAGGTGCATATCCCCGGGAAGACCTTTGGGAATCGAAAGGAACCCATCAACTTCAAGTTTGTGGCACCCAGCTAGATACTTGGGAGAGACATGGCCATTCATCGTGCCCTTGGACGTATTCAGGAGGAATACAGAGGTGGAACCATTTCACCAGGACTCAGTGTGGTTTGTCGCAGGGATGCCAATGGAGATATCATAACCACTCCCACTAAAGACACCACCATTTCCTATATCCATACTTTGGAGATGCACGTCAGGACCTTGGAGCTTCGGGTACGTGCCGACACGAAGACGATCAAGAGGCTGATGAACCGCGAGATTGACCTCGAAGCTGACTTATGGGAAGCCGAGTACGAGCATGAGTATGAGGTGAAGGATTTCTTAGAGAGGATCGACAAGCTAAACACTCGCATCGCAACTCCGGAGGAACAGATGGACATGGGTGAAAATCTTCATCCTAAGGGAGACACGGCTCCTTTGATCAACAATGATGATGACTATGAGGAGAGCACCACTGGAGGAGACCACTTCACCATGTACTTTTGAGGACAACTTTAGTTATGCCCCCATGTATCTTCATTTTCGTCGTTAAAGCGTAGGTCGATGTTTAGTTTGATTGGAGATTTGTATCTCGATGGTTGACCTTGAGTTGAATAAATGAATGAGTGTTTGGTGTGATATGTTTGTTGCATTGCATATGGGTAGTGAATTTCCCTTTTAGGTCATTGTTCTATTCTAATTCTCACCCCTCTGAAAACAGTAAGACACCTCCGCGACGTGAGCCCGACTTCACTTCCCGCCAGAGCTCACCCAACTTCTCCAGTAGCAGAACGCCCTGATGCAGGTGTTGATTCAGAATCAAACCAACAACCACAACCACCCTCCACCTCAAGGCGACAATCTCACCCATTTTCTGAGACTGAATCCCCCAACCTTCTCCAGCAGCACAGAGCCCATTGTGGCAGATGATTGGCTCCGCAAGATGGAGAGGGAACTCACCACCGCAGGATGCACTAAGGCTGAAAAAGTGCGTTTTGCCGCCCATCAACTGGAGGGCCCAGCAGCTTCATGGTGGGAGAACTACACCACCACATACCCCATTGTGGATGTAACTTGGGAGTAGTTCAAGCAAGCTTTCCGCACCGCACATGTCTCAGCTGGAGCCATGAGTCTGAAGAAGCGTGAGTTTCGCAACTTACGCCAGGGGAACCATTCCGTGGCCCAATACGTGGACGACTTCAGCACGTTGGCTCGTTATGCACCAGGAGATGTGGCCGATGATGCAGCCAAGCAGGAAAAGTTCTTGGAAGGACTCAATGATGAGTTTAGCGTGCAGCTGAAGGTGGCTACCTTCAGCAACTACCAGGAGCTGGTAGACAAGGCCCTCATCTTGGAGGGGAAGCAGCAGCAAATTGAGAACCGCAAGAGGAAGTATGCACATGGGAAGTCTACCTCTGGAGCTCATCACAAGCCCCACTACACCCCGTACTTAGGAAATACCGGATCAGGGACCGGTAAGTATGGAGGACACACTCATCCCGTGCACAACCATGGAGGCCACCACCATGGAGGAAATGGGAATAATCGTCCCAACAATGGCAGCTTCAAGAATGGAAGTGGGAATGGCAACCAACACCATCCCGCTCCAGCTCAGAAGGATCTGAACCATATCACCTGTTTCAAGCGTCAGAAGACAGGGCACTATGCCACTGAATGCCCTCAGAACAAGCAAGGGAATGGAAACGACAACTCTGTAGCTAACAAGCCAAATCCGTTTCCTCGTGCTCAGGTGAACCACCTCGATGTGGAAGAAGTCTATGATCAGCCCGAGACTGTGGTTGGTAAGTTTTTATTGCATTCACGTCCAGTTATGGTACTTTTTGATTCTGGTGCAACTCATTCATTCATATCAAGGGTAGTTGTGGAAAAGTATGGTTTACCCACCAGAACTCTTAGTCAGCCCATTAAGGTAAATTCCCCAGGAGGAATGATGACGGCAGGAATAGGATGCCACGCCCTGAAACTTCACATAGGAAACCATGTTTTTCCTACCGACCTCATCATCTTAGAATCCCAGGGACTGGATGTAATCCTAGGCATGGATTGGATGACCAAGTATGAAGGAAATCTTGATTGCCCCAGCAAGTCTATTTCACTCACCACTCCGGAGAACAAGAGGATTAAGTATGTATCCCGACGCACATAGATGAGTGCTCGGTTAAATTCCCTCATAGGAGTTGTTCAGGAGGAAGTACCGGTTGTACGAGACATTCCAGATGTATTCCCGGAGGAATTACCAGGCATGCCACCAGATAGGGAGATTGAGTTTCTGATAGAGCTAATACCAGGGACAGCCCTAATTTCCAAGAGACCCTATCGGATGCCCGCAAATGATTTAGTGGAAATCAAGAAGCAGATTAAGGAGCTATTGGACAAGGGATATATTCGCCCAAGTTCATCACCTTGGGGATCCCCAGTTCTTTTGGTGGAGAAGAAAGATAAAACCTTGAGGATGGTGGTCGATTATCGAGCATTGAACGAGGTGACTATCAAGAATAAGTACCCTCTGCCGATGATTAATGACCTGTTTGACTAGCTAGTAGGTGTTGGCGAAGGTTGCATGGGAAACAAAAAATTTCCTACGCACACGCAAGATCTATCCATGGTGATGAGCATCTACGAGAGGGAGAGTGGATCTACATACCCTTGTACGTCGCTAAGCGGGAAGCGTTAAGAAACGCGGTTGGTGTAGTCGAACATCTTCGAGATCCAAGTCGCCGAGCGTCCCGCGATCTCATCACGATCCTTCCCGCAATCTAATCACGATCCGTCCCGCGGACACATCACGATCCGTCTCGTGAACTCATCACGATCTGTCCTGCGAACTCATCACGGTCCTTCCGATCTAGTGCCGAACGGACGGCACCTCCGCGTTCAGCACATGTGCAGCTTGATGACGATCTCCACCGTCTTGATCCAGCAAGAGGAAGTGGATAGGAGGAAGAGTTCACTGGCAGCATGACGGTGCTCCGGTGATGGTGGTGGAGCAATTCCGGCAGGGCTTCACCTAAGCGCTGCAGAAATGTGATCTAGAGGAGAAACTATGCACTAGAGGAACGGGTAGCACGTGGCTAAAATCTGTCCCAAATCCCTAAAATCCTCTAGTATATATAGGAGGAGAGGAGGAGGAGTCATGGCTGCCAAAAATCCAGCCCTTGGGTCGACCAAAGTGGGGAGGAGAGGAGGACTCCTCCTCCAATCCTAGTAGGACTAGGATTCCTCCTTTTTTGGCCTTTTTCCACCTTTTTCCCTTTGGGCTTTTTCTCCCAGCCACATGGGCCTTGTGTGGGACTTCCACCAGCCCACAAAAAGCTGGTATTTACTCTCCCACAGCCCATGAAGCCTCTTGGGTCGAAATACCCCTCTTGGTGGTCTCCCGGTACACTACCGGCACTCCCGGTACATTACCGATTAGCCCGAAACATTTCCGGCGACCAAAATGGGACTTCCTATATATCAATCTTTACCTCCAGACCATTTCGGAGCTCCTCATGACGTCCTGGATCTCATCCGGGACTCCTAACAACCTTCGGTCACCACCATACATAAGTCTATACTACCGAAATGTCACCAAACCTTAAGTGTGCAGACCCTTCGGGTTCGAGAACTATGTAGACATGACCGAGACACCTCTATGGTCAATAACCAATAGTGGGCCCTGGATGACCATATTGGTTCCTACATTTTCTACGAAGATCTTTATCGGTCGAACCTCTATGTCAAGGATTCAGTCAATCCCGTATAACGTTCCCTTTGTTCTTCGGTATGTTACTTGCCCGAGATTTGATCGTCGGTATGTCCATACCTAGTTCAACCTTGTTACAGGAAAGTCTCTTTACTCATTCCGTAATAAAAGATCCCGTGACTAACACTTAGTCACATTGCTTGCAAGGCTTGTTGTGATATTGTATTACAGAGTGGGCCCTGAGATACCTCTCCGTCACACGGAGTTAACAAATCCCAGTCTTGATCCATGCCAACCCAACAGACACCCTCGGAGATACCTATAGAGTACCTTTATAGTCACCCAGTTACGTTGCGACGTTTGATACACACAAGGAACTCCTCCGATGTCCGTGAGTTGCATGATCTCATGGTCATAGGAACATATACTTGACATGTAGAAAACAGTAGCAATAAACTGACACGATCATATGCTACGTTTGTAGTTTGGGTCTTGTCGATCACATCATTCTCCTAATGATGTGATCCCGTTATCAAATGACATCTCATGTCCATGTCTAGGAAAACTTAACCATCTTTGATCAACGAGCTAGTCTATTAGAGGCATACTAGGGACATGGTTTTGTCTATGTACCCACACATGCACCTAAGCCTCCGATCAATACAATTTATAGCATGGATAATAAACGATTATCATGAACAAGGAAATATGATAATAACTAATTTATTATTGCCTCTAGGGCATATTTCCAACAGTCTCCCACTTGCACAAGAGTCAATAATCTAGTTCACATCACCATGTGATTCGCATTGTTATGAATCTAACACCCAATGAGTTCTGGGGCTCGATCATGCTTTGCATGTGAGAGAGGTCTTATAGTCAACGGGTCTGCGACATTCAGATCCGTGTGTACTTTGCAAATTTCTTTGTCAAACCGTAAACACTGCTACCACACTCCACTTGGTAATATTCCAAATGGCTGCTCCACTATACGTATCCAGATTGCTACTACAAGTCATCCGAATTGGTGTTAAAGCTTGCATCGACGTAACTCTTTACGACGAACTCTTTATCACCTCCATAATCGAGAAACATCTCCTTAGTCTTTTAGTTACTAAGGATAATCTTGTCCGCTATCTAGCGCTCCATTCCAGGATCACTTTGAAACCTTCTGGCCATACTTATGGCAAGGATGACATCGGGTCTTGTGCACAACATTGCATACATGATAGAGCCTATGGCTGAAGCATAGGGGATGACACTCATCTTTTCTCTATCTTCTGCAGTCATTGGGCATTGAGACTTACTCAACTTTATACCTTACAAATCAGGCGAGAACTCTTTCTCTGACTGATCCATTTTGAACTCTTTCAAAATCTTGTCAAGGTATGTGCTCATTGAAAGTCTCATCAAGTATCTTGATCTATCTCTATAGATCTTGATGCTGAACAATTAGGTAGCTTTATCCAGGTCTTCCTTTGAAAAACTCTTTACAAACACCCGTTTATGCTCTCCAGAATTTCTACATCATTTCCGAATAGCAATATGTCATCCACATATACTTATCAGAAACTCTATAGTGCTCCCACTCACTTTATTGCAAATACAAGTTTCTCGTAAACTTTTTATAGACTCAAAAACTTTGATCACCTCATCAAAGTGTATATTCCAACTCCGAGATGCTTCCTTCAGTTCATAGAAGAATCACTGAAGCCCACACACCTTTTAGCATCCTTAGGACTGACAAAACCTTCTGGTTGCATCTCATACAACCTTTCCTTAAGGAAGGAAACGATGTTTTGGCATCCATCTGCCAGATTTCATAATTGAAAAATGCAGCAATAGCTAACATAATTCCAACAGACTTTAGCATCGCTACGAGTGAGAAAGTCTCATCGCAGTCAACTCCTTGAACTTGTCGAAAACTACGTTGCAACAAGTCGAGCTTTACAAATGGTAACATTTACCATCAGCGTTTGTCTTCATTTTAAAGATCCATTTGAACTTAACAACCTGCCGTCCAACGAGCAAGTCCACCAAAGTCTATACTTGGTTTTCATACATGGATCCTTTCTCGGATTTCATGGCCTCTAACCATTTGTTGGTTTCCGGGCCCATCATCGCTTCTCCATAGTTTGTAGGTTCATCGTTGTCCAACAACATGACCTCCAAGACAGGGTTGTCGTACCGCTTAGGAGAAGTATACATCCTTGTCGCCCTACGAGGTTTGATAGTAACTTGATCTGAAGCTTCATGATCATCATCATTAACTTCCTCTTCAACTAACGTAGGCTTCACAGAAACAACTTCCTGCGCTGTGCGACTCTCTAGTTGAAGTAAAGGTTCAATAACCTCATCAAGCTCTAATTTCCTTGTAGGTCGATAGTAACTTGATCCGAAGCTTTCATGATCATCATCATTAACTTCCTCTTCAATTGACTTAGGCTTCAGAGAAACATCTTTCTGTGGTGCGCTATTTTCTGGTTGAAGCAGAGGTTTCAACAACCTCATCAAGTTCTATCCTCCTCCCACTCAACTCTTTCAAGAGAAACCCTTTCTCGAGAAAGGACCCAGTTTTAGCAACAAACATTTTATGCTTGGATCTGAGATAGAATGTTCACCCAACTTTTCTTAGGGTATTCTATGAAGATGCATTTGTCCGCTTTGGGTTTGAGCTCATTAGGTGAAAACTTTTTCCACACAAGCGTCACAGCCCCGAACGTTAAGAAATGACAGCTTAGGTTTCTATCAAACCATAGTTCACACGGTGTCCTCTCAACGACTTTAGATGGTGCCCTATTTAAAGCGAATGTAGTTGTCTCTAGTGCACAACCCCAAAATTATAGTAGCAAAATGATAAGAGACATCATAACATGCACCATATCCAATAGAGCATGACTATGACGTTCGGACATCCCATCACACTATGGTGTTCCAGGTGGCGTGTGTTGTGAAACAACTTTCACATTGTCTAAAGTTGTATACCAAACTCGTAACTCAGATATTCACCTCCACGATCATATCACACATAATTTTATCTTCTTGTCACGATGATCTTAAACTTCACTCTGAATTTGCTTGAACTTTTCAAACGATTCAGACTTGTTTTTCATTAAGTAAATATACACTATATCTACTTAAATCATCAATTAAGGTAAGAAAATAACGATATCCACTGCATGCTACAAGACTCACTGGATTGCATACATCAACATGTATCATTTCCTATGAATCACTTGCCCGCTCCATCCAACGGGTTTTTTTAGTCATTTTGCCCAAGAGGCATGGTTCGCATGTCTCAACCGATTCGAAATCAAATGAGTCCAAAGATCCATCAGCATGGAGTTTCTTCATGTGCTTTATTCCAATATGACATTTAGCGGCAGTGCCACAAGTATGTGGTACTATAATTATTAACTTTGTATCTTTTGACATCAGTGTTATGAACATGTGTATTACTACGATCAAGATTTCAACAAACCATTCTCACTGGTGCATGATCATTGAAGGTATTATTCAGGTAAACAGAATAACCATTATTCTCAAACTTAAATGAATAACCATATTGCAATAAACATGATCTAATCATGTCCATCCTCAACGCAAAACACCAAATAACATTTATTTAGGTTCTTCACTAATCCTGAAGGTAGAACAAGCGTGCGATGTTGATCTCATCAACCTTCGAAACATTTCCAACACACATCGTCACCTCACCCTTAGCTTAGTGCTCCGTTTATTCCGTAGCTTTTATTTCGAGTTCGTAACATTTAGCAACTGAACCGGTATCCAATACCCAGGTGCTACTTGGAGTACTATCAAGGTACACATAAATAACACATATATCAAATATACTTCTGTCGACGTTGCCAGCCTTCTTATCTACCAAGTATTTAGGGTTGTTCCGCTTCAGCGACCTTTCTCCTCATGATTGAAGCACATAGTCTCGGGTTTGGGTTCAACTTTGGGTTGCTTCACTAGAGCAGCAACTGACTTGCCATCCATGAAGTTTCCCTCCTTGCCCTTCCCTTCTCGAAACTAGTGGTTATACTAACCATCAACCCTTGATACTCCTTCTTGATTTCTACCTTCGCGGTGTCAAACATCGCGAACAGCTCAGGGATCATTAATTCTATCCCTGGCATTCAATAGTTCATCACCAAGTTCTAGTAGCTTAGTGAAAGTGACTTGGAGAACTATATCAATAACTATCTTATCTGGAAGATGAACTCCCACTCGATTCAAGTGATTGTAGCACCCAGACAATCTGAGCACATGCTCAACGATTGAGCTATTCTCGTTCATCTTGCAGGCAAAGAATCTTGTTGGAGATCTCATATCTCGCAACACGGGCACGAGCCCGAGATCCTAATTTCAGCTCTTAGAACATCTCATATGTTCTGTGACGTTCAAAACGTTTCGAAGCCTCAATTCAACGCCATAATGCATGACGCACTAAACTATCAAGTAGTCATCAGCACGTAACTGTCAGATGTTCACAACATCTACACACGACTCTAGAGGGGTTGGCGCACTAAGCGGTGCATTAAGGACATAAGCCTTCTGTGTAGCAACGAGGACAATCCTCAGATCACAGATCCAATCCACAATATTGCTACCATCATCTTTCAACTCTATTTCTCTAGGAACATATAAAAATTCAAGGGAGCTATAGCGCGAGCAAGTAATCTACAACATAATTTGCAAAGACACTATTGACTATGTTCATGATAATGAGTTCAATTAATCATATTAATTAAGAACTCCCACTCAAATTGACATCCCTCCGGTCATTTGAGTGATACATGATCCAAATTCACCAACTCAAGTCCGATCATCATGTGAGTTGAGGTGGTTACAATGGCGAACATCATCATGTTGATCATATCTACTATATGACTCATGTTCGACCTTTCGGTCTCTTGTGTTCCGAGGCCATGTCTATACATGCTAGGCTCGTCAAGTTTAACCCAAGTGTTCTGCGCGTGCAACACTGGCTTGCACCCGTTGTATGTGAACGTAGAGTCTATCGCACCCGATCATCACGTGGTGTCTCAACACAACGAACTTTCGCAACGATGCACACTCGGGGAGAACACAATTTATCTTGAAATTTAAGTGAGGGATCACCTTATAATGCTACCGTCGTACTACGCAAAACAAGGTGCATAAAAGGATTAACATCACATGCAATTCATAAGTGACATGATATGGCCATGAACTTCTGCTTTAGATCTCCATCTTGAAAGCACCGGCATGATGTCCATCGTCACCGGCATGACACCATGATCTCCATCATCTTGATCTCCATCAATGTGTCGCCATCGGGGTTGTCACGCCCACAATGCTTCTACTACTATTGCTACTGTTTAGCGATAAATTAAGCATTACTGTCGGGACCCCGATCCTAAGTCATATGATTCCATACTGTAACAAGCCACATCACTTTGCGGCCTCACACACGGTACTCCACGGCTGCAGCCTTACCTTGGCCGGGACCGTTTGCGTCTTTTGGCTCACGTATGTGAACGTGTCGCCGGCAATCACACAACAAAGAACCCAGGCCGACATGACTACTCATAGAACCCAAGTGGCACATCCGTACGGAAACAGGCATACATAACCCAGCAGTGTAGGTGTCGGCCTCAAGCGTGTGCAGACGAGTCATAGCAAGCTACAAGGACTCCATTACGTCGTGAGACACGAATGTCATCACTGCATGTAGACGAGTCGTAGCAGGCTACGGGGACTCCATTACACTGCAAGACATTTCCCCGAAGGGACAGACACAGCAGCAAGGAAGGATACATGCCGGTCAATCAATGTGTCCGGAGCAGTAGTAAGCAACCATGGCTTGGTGGAACCATGCACCTCGGCAACCTTCAAGCGGATGCCTAGCGAGGGAGTCGGCCATGACCGTCAATCACATAAGACCTCTAGTCCATCCTATCGCCTATTTGAGACTGAACCCGCACGGAAGTCCGGCCGAAGTTTCCGCTACGGTCCCAAACGATGTGCGCAGGGTTCCCAAGCCCACCATTCGGGTGACCCTTGGTACACCATGCCACTGCCTACCGCGTCATAACCCACCCCGAGGGTGAGCGCTACGCACGGCCTCCAACATGCTATAAAAACCAAAAACTACTTGCAACTCCTGGACTAAGGACCAAGCGACTGATAAGTTGAGAGGGTCAGTTAAGTATCGCAACGTGTGGTAGTATCTAGTCTTGGATCACAAACACGGAACCCAGTTCCTAAGAACGGTCCCAATGAGACAACCCACTATGTACTCCTACATAGCCTCTCATCGCTACCTTTACCAGATCGTATTCATTATGAGCTCATCACATCGGACAACACTGTTTCACTCCGGTTCATCACCCAGATGAATCAGACCTGACATACTCTAAGCATAGCAAGCATAGCAGGCAAAGTAAGCTAAGCACATCATGGCACAAGCATCTACCAGGTATGCTAGGTTGCAAGGTTTAGCTATTTACTGTGACAAGATCAGGTCATGCATAAGAATAGGATCATCTATCGTGTATGACCGACATGTGATCGTTTGTCCTAATGCAATGAACGAGAGCAGGAGCAAGAGAGTGGGATGTTATCGGAATGATCAATGGGGTTTCTTGCCTTGTTGAGAAGCGGAGGGGTTCTCTCCTTCGTCGGGATACGGGGTACTATCTTCCAGATTAGGGCCTACCGCAACGCAGATAAAAGCATTCAATACAAGCAAATGCAGCAATATGATGCATGATCATGGCACAGTAATATGCATGGGTGAGCTAATGTAACTAGTGATCATGTCAATTTAAAATAGATTTGAATATAGGTTCAAAGTTGTTATCATTTCAAATTCCATATTTAACCTAATGATAATTGTCCATGTTCACCCATTTATGTTGCTCTAGCATGCATGATAATAGCACCATTAGATTCATTGGATTTTTCTGATAAATTTTCATATATAAATTATTTTCATCTGACTTACAGATTATTTTATATGATTTTTCAAAGTTTTAAACATTTTCTGGAATTATTTTTAAACTAGAAATTGTTTTATTGCATCAGCATGATGTCATGATGACATCAGCTGGTCAGCTGACCGGGCCAGAGTCAAACCTGACATGTGGGCTCCACATGTCAGTCTCTGGTTAACTTAATTAACTAATTAAAACTAATTCTGATTAACTAACAGATCTGGCTCACATGTCAGTGACTAATTAACTTAATTAATTAAATTAATCAACTTATTACTAATGTGTGAATAGTCAGAGGTTGGCCCCACATGTCTATGACCCAGGGGGACAAACCCCGTGGTCAAACAGCTGTGCCCACCGGTGTTTAGCCGTCGGCGACACCGGACATGGCAGAGGGGATCGGAATCCCCTCTCTAATGACCAAACGGCCGGCAGATGGGCTCAAAATGACGCACACGCACACGCCCATCCTTCTGGGCACACCCCCGAGGCTGGGGTGGCCGGAAACGGCGCCGGTGATGAGCTGGGAGGCGGCCGAAGCTCGGGCGAGCACGGGCTCGTCGAGCCGGAGCTCGAACGGGGTAGCTGAGGCCTCCAGAGGATACCTGGGAGCCTCCTGAGCATGACTGCGTGCTCAGAAGCAAGCTTGGATCACCACAACGACGACCATGACCTTGCCGGCGGCGGGAAGCTTTCGGGCTCAAGGGGGATCGGCGCTACGAAGCTCTATCCAAGGGGGAAAGAGGGGGAAAAGGACTCGGGGCTCACGGCGAGTGTAGTGGCGTCGCAAACGAGCTCGGGGAGGACCTGGAATGACGGCAGCCTTCGAATTCCCTTCCGGTGACCCGAGGAGGAAGATGATGGCGCGACGGCTATAGGAGCCTTCCGGCGATGCGTGGCTCGGCTACGAGGAAGACGAGGTTCGGGCGGAGCTTTTGGTGGGCTCAGATGAGGCGCGGGGCGGCTAGAACGACGGCACGACGGCGAGGACCAGAGCGGCCATGGCGGGCAGAGGGGAGAAATGTGAGAGAGAGAGGGAGCGCTCACGGGAGGAAGAGAGGAGAAGGGGCATGGCAGCGAGGTGCTTCGCGCTGGCGCACTCCCAGCCCTCCAGCAAGGAGCCAGACAGGGAGGAGGTGGCCGGCGCGCGGCGACCACGCGCCCGGCGTCCCTCTGGCGCGAGGAGGACGACGACTGGCAACGCTTCGTCCTGGGTCGGGCCTGCTACAGTGCTGGGCCAGCAGGTAAGTCTTTGTTTCTTTTCTTTTCTTTCTGTTTCTCCTATTTCCTGACCTTGGTTTATTTTTGTTGCAGGTCCAAATAACTTTTCAAAATATTCCAAAACTTTTGTATATTCAAGTTTGAATATTTCAAACTTGTATAAAAAGTTTCAGGTTAATTTGAAAACAGTAATAATGATACTGGTTTTATTTATCAGTTTCAAAGGCTTAAATCTTTAATTTAAATTATTTGAAATGTTCAAATAATTAGAATGGTCCCTGGTATATCCATGTCCTCAATTATCAGACATAGGGAACATTCTTGATGGGCATTTTGGATTTGTTGAAATTTCATTTATCTTGAATTTCTTTAATTCATTAATTGCTTGGGGTTTCTTTTCTTTCTCCCCATTTCATATTAATGCAATGATGATGATGATGATGCAAACACAATGCTAACCTAGGACACTTGCTAGGGTTGTGACAACTCACCCCACTCAAAAGAATCTCGTCCCGAGATTTTGAAGTCATCGGGAAGAGTGCGGGGTACTCTAGTCGAAGACGATCTTCTCTTTCCCATGTCACCTCCTTTTCAGAATGATGCGACCACTGAACCTTTAGAAACTTGATGTTCCGACGCCGAGTGGTACGCTCAGCTTGATCGAGAATACGAACAAGGTATACTCGGTATATAAGGTTATCTTGGAGATCAAGCGCTTCGTGGTCCACTTCTCGGACAGGGTCCGAAAAGCAACGCCTGAGTTGCGAGACGTGAAAGACATCATGAACCTTCGAAAGATGCGGCGGAAGTTCCAATTGGTAGGCAACCTCTCCTCGTTTAGCAAGAATGCGAAAGGGTCCAATGTAACGAGGAGCCAACTTGCCTTTGATACCGAATCGATGGGTACCCTTCAGAGGTGTAACCCGAAGGTAAGCCTTCTCGTCAGCTTCATAGGTCACAGACTTATGATGATGGTCATATTGACTCTTTTGATGGGATTGGGCTGTTTTCAAATTTTCACGAACAACGCGAACTTGCTCCTCTGCATCCTGAATTATGTCCGGACCAAAGAGTTGCCTCTCTCCGGTTTCTGACCAATTAAGAGGTGTTCGACATTTTCGTCCATAGAGAACTTCAAAAGGGGCTTTGCCCAAGCTTGACTGATAACTGTTGTTATATGCGAATTCAGCAAATGGAAGGCAATTCTCCCAATTCATACCAAAAGATATAACACAAGCTTGGAGCATGTCTTCGAGAATTTGATTGACTCGCTCAACTTGACCACTTGATTGAGGGTGGAAAGCAGTGCTAAAGGATAGATGAGTCCCCATAGCAGTTTGAAAACTTTCCCAAAATCGAGAAGTAAAGATACTTCCGCGGTCTGAGTTAATCTCCAAAGGAATACCATGAAGAGAAACTATTCGAGAAACATATAACTCCGCTAGCTGGCTAGCGGTAATGCTTTCACGAACAGGAAGAAAATGAGCCACTTTGGAGAGGCGATCAATGACTACGAATATAGTATTGTTCCCTCTCTTGGTCCGAGGAAAACCGGTGAGGAAATCATACCGACCTTATCCCACTTCCATTCAGGAATAACTAAGGGTTGAAGGGTGCCAGCACGCCTTTGATGTTCTGCTTTCACACGACGACAAATGTTGCAGTTAGCAACATACTGAGCAATTTCTCTCTTCATCCTAGTCCACCAGAACCTCTGGTGTAGGTCCTGATACATATTG
This sequence comes from Hordeum marinum, assembly GCA_022496015.1. NCBI lineage: Eukaryota > Viridiplantae > Streptophyta > Magnoliopsida > Poales > Poaceae > Hordeum > Hordeum marinum. Next base: position 208,471,604 of record CM039674.1, on the reverse strand, counting down.
GTACTTCCCGGATGAATTGTGAGAGGAGAGTCATGAGCCTCCTTAAGAATCAGCTGCCGCAAACGTGTGCTCTTAGGAACCACCAAACGGCCCTGGAAGAACACAACATCTTCTTCATCCTTGGAGAAATCCTTAGCGTTTCCGCTAACGATATTCTCCTTAATCCGAGATATCCCTTTGTCATATCTCTAGACAGCTACTATTTGATCCTTAAGAGTAGGTTTCGCCACCAAGTTGGATAGGAATCCTTGAGGAACAATGTGAAGGTTTAACTTCCGGAATTCCTCATAGAGAAGCGGTTGACCTTGTTGCAACATCAGATTGTTACAATATGACTTACGACTTAGTGCATCAGCCATGACATTGGCTTTCCCCGGGGTGTAAGTTATCCCTAAGTCGTAATCTGTAATCAACTCTACCCACCATCTTTGCCTGAGATTCAAATCCGGCTGGGTGAAGATATATTTCAGACTTTGGTGATCAGTGTATATCTCGCAACGATTACCCAGAAGGTAATGTCGGCATGTTTTTAGTGCATGGACTACAGCTGCAAGCTCAAGATCATGTGTTGGATAATTATCCTCATGTGGACGCAACTGTCGAGATGCGTAAGCAATCACATGACGATCTTGCATGAGAATGCAACCTAATCCTTGTCGCGAGGCGTTGCAATAGATAATAAAGTCCTTAGAAAAATCTGGTGGCACCAGAACGGGAGCAGAGGTCAGTCATCTTTTCAACTCCTGAAAACTATGCTCGCATTGTGGGGTCCACTCGAACTTTTTATCTTTCTTGAGGAGTTCAGTCAGAGGTTTCGCAACCTTGGAGAAGTTCTCAACAAAGCAGCGACAGTAGCTCGCTAAGCCAAGGAAACTCTAAGCTTGCTTAACCGATTCAGGTTGAGTCTAGTCAAGGACGGCCTGAACTCTCTCGGGATTGACAGCAATACCTTTTCCAGCGATCACGTGGCCCAGATAGGTCACTTCCGGCAACCAGAATTCACACTTGGAGAATTTGACATATAAGCGGTGCTCTCGAAGTTTCATCAATACCAGCCTTAGATGCTCGGCATGTTCTTGTTCGTTTTTCGAATAGATAAGTATGTCGTCGAGGTAAACCACGACGAATTTATCCAAATACTCCATGAAGATCGAATTCATCAGACGAGAGAAGGTGGCTGGAGCATTGGTTAAACCGAAGGACATGACGGTGTACTCGTATTGACCATAACGAGTAACAAAAGCTGTTTTTGGAATGTCCCCGTTTCTAATTCTGATTTGATGGTATCCCAACCTCAAATCCATTTTGGAAAAGACCGAGGATCCAGCAAGTTGATCATACAAATCATTGATCCTGGGGAGCGGATACTTGTTGTTGATAGTGACCAAATTCACTGGTCGGTAATCCACAACCATCCGATCCGATCCATCCTTCTTCTTAACCAAGAGGACGGGGCAAGCCCAAGGAGAAGAGCTAGGATGAATGAAACCTTTCTTTAAAGATTCATCGAGTTGGGTTTTTAGCTCGGCTAGTTCTAAGGGTGCCATCTTATAGGGTCTTCTGGCTATTGGGACTGTCCCTGGAATAAGCTCTATCACGAACTCAACATCTCTGACAGGTGGAATACCTGACAGTTCTTCTGGAAAGACATCTGGAAAATCACGGACTACCAGAATATCCTCTAACTCAGGAAGAGGGCTAGCATTTAGGGAATAGAGTTGGCGCTTGGTTGTTCGAGTGGAGACATTAACTATCTCTCCCGAGGGATGTGTAAGTTGAACATTCCTAGAATGAGTATCAATCTTGGCATAGTGGGCTTTCATCCAATCCATACCTAGAATGATATTGATGTCTGAAGACATAAGAGCTATCAAGGATGCTAGGAATACTAATCTATCCACCAGAATTTCATTGTCATGACTCACTCTAGAAGTTTGCCATTTTGAACCAGGAGTCTGAACTACTAAGGGAGTGGGCATGTCACAGAAGGACATGTTATGCAACTATGCATAACTTTCTGAGATGAATGAATGAGATGCCCCAGTATCAAATAGAACAGATGCTTGATGGCTATTAACAAGACGCATACCTAGAATGACATCAGGATCTTCAAGGGCTTCTTCAGCAGACACATAATTCACTCGCCCACGTGCAGGAGTTGGCTTCACATAGTAAGCTTTTCCTGGTTTCCCACGTCCAGCGGGCTTAGCATTGTTCTGGGGACACTCACGAGAATAGTGTCCCGGTTCTCCACATTTGTAGCATACCACTGTAGTAGGACGTGCAACATTTGTAGGCGGTCCTCCAAATGGTCTGGGTGGAGGGTTGGACTGAACTGGACGAGGTGCCTGGAAGGATGGCCTCGCGGTGTATCTTGCCGGCAAAGCTGCATTGGGCACCCACACTCGGCATTTGTTAGGGCCTGAACCCGATGTAGGGTTGAAGTCACGGTTATGCTTCCTCATAGCCTCGTAGTCAGTTTGTCCAGACTTAGCATTGATGGCCTTGTTGACGAGAGCCTGGAAGGTGGTGCACTCGTGCAGACGAAGATCTCGGCGAAGCTCAGCATTAAGTCCCTTGCAGAACCTAGCCTGCTTATTAGCATCAGTTGAGACTTCCTCTGGAGCATAGCGAGAAAGATTACCAAACTCGCGACTGTATGCATCCACTGACAATATGCCCTGGGTGAAGGCACAAAATTCCTCTCTTCTGTGATCCATCAGCCCTTCCGGGATGTGATGGACACGAAATGCGGCACTGAACTCTGCCCGGGTTGGTGCAGGTCCCTGGGGACGCATAGCCTCATAGCTTTCCCACCACAGGTTGGCAAGTCCCTCCAAAGTATGTTGCATAGTCACCTTGCTGGCCTCTGAAACATTTGCAGCTCGGATCTTGCGTGACATACTAGTCAACCAATCATCCGCATCGAGGGGGTCGATCAAATGATGGTACTTGGGCGGACACAGCTTGATAAATTCACCAAGTGATACTCCATCGTGGTGATCATTTCGGGGAGCACGAGCTATGTTTTGCTCAATTCTTTCCAAAAGCCTGTTGGTCTCCCTCTTATTCCTTTCAGCTTCTAGCATCACCTCCGCCAGGGATGGTGCATGTGGCAGCTCTTCTTGCCTTGGCTGGCTACTCTCACCCTGCTCAGGAGCAGGCACATGATTGTTCCTAGTTGCCACCATCCTGGGGAAAACAATCCATAGCTTAGACATAGAGAACATCAACTCTAAGACATGAATTAAGGAATGTACTTGCCAACATGGCATGTAGGATAAACACCAATCAACATGGTAAAACAACTACCCTATGAACAATAGGTTTCATACACACCATGACTTAGTTCAGTACAAACCCAAGCTGAAAACAACTACGAGAGATGACACAACTCATCGGAGGCATTACAAGCTTCGTATACATTATCTATCTACACCTCCGGAACTCAACTCTCGACCTGGTCATATCCCACAAGACAAATAGGACTGTGGCGATATGACTACTACCATACTAGGACTAACATCCACGCACTCAAACATCACCGTAGAATGCCTCGTACAGGTTACCCCCGTGACCCGGGAGCTGAACCTGAGGATCTGGAAACACTCTAGCCTGGGATCCCTGGAAACCATAAGGACACGGATGTGGCCTTGGTCCTCTTGTCGGCGGCAACAACGGTCCTCGAAGAGGGGTGATGCCTCCAACATTAGGCCAGTTTACGTGTGCTGGCAAATGAGTCCGCGATGGGGTCAGCATCTCCAAATCTCCATAGCCTGTCTGCACGACAGGTGCCAACTGCGTCAAGGTTGTCCAAAGACAGACACGCGTAGCATAGAGCTCCATGCGAAGAGCACGTGCATCACGATCCCTGTTCTCCAACATCTGAGCAGTCACCTACAGCCTAGGGTCCTCTTGAGAATGATCAAAGTAGGCTGCACTAAGATATCCATCCTCTCCTCCCATGGAAGTAGGGACATAACAGAACTCCGTGTTCTGTAGCAGACCATGGTGAAACCTCATGATAGTCAGCATAGTGTATGCGGCTTCCTGAACTGCCATATCTATGGTAACTCCCAATCCATGAGTACAGTGAAGCAGCTCTGCAACTCCAGGATATGAAGGATATATCCTAACGGTACACAGATACTCACTCTGGTTGAAATCTCGATACTGCTCCTCCACTGTGTACTCTGGGTACCAGCGGTATCCAACCTCCATCATAACTCTAACCAACATGGCCGTGTGACCCGGCACATCGATGCACCTGGTCAAACGGACCACCTGACGGAAAGGACGAGAGGGCATCTGAAACTGAGAATGATACAAAGACATTAGAGATCCTAGCAGAAATTGGACAGCATAATGACTGTAATTGCTCAACAAATTTTTTGAGACAATTGGAAAAGATTGGAAAGGCATAACCACTCGACTATCTAGACTCAAATCTTTTCTCCATCTGTTTGTCACACCAACAATACTTAAATAACTGCACTCACTTACAAGCAAGCTAGCTATTGGTCCATGGCTAGTAACTCGTCATCCTAAGCAATAGATGAGAATTCCTAGTTCCTATCCCCGTAGAAGAGATGAGAATGACCCAGCATAGAATAACTTGGGAAGAGGAGTAAAAAGAGCCATACGTTCCCTTCCACAATCAATACCCCTACTTATCTATAGTGTTTCTAGACTCAACTTCGACCGGTTTGGCTTGGTAGTCCTATAGTCAGTCAGGCTCTGATACCAACGTTGTCGGGACCCCGATCCTAAGTCATATGATTCCATAGTGTAACAAGCCACATCACTTTGCGGCCTCACGCACGGTACCCCACGGCTGCAGCCTTACCTTGGTCGGGACCGTTTGCGTCTTTTGGCTCACGTATGTGAACATGTCGCTGGCAATCACACAACAAAAAACCGGGGCCAACATGACTATTCATAGAACCCAAGTGGCACATCCGTACGGAAACAGGCATACATAACCCAACAGTGCAGGTGTCGTCCTCAAGCGTGTGTAGATGAGTCATAGCAAGCTACAAGGACTTCATTACGTCGCAAGACACGAATGTCATCACTTCACGTAGACGAGTCGTAGCAGGCTACGGGGACTCCATTACACTGCGAGACATTTCCCCAAAGGGACAGACACAGCAGCAAGGAAGGATACATGCCGGTCAATCAATGTGTCCGGAGCAGTAGTAAGCTACCATGGCTCGATGGAAGCACAAAGAGGCAGTTTCCCGTAAAGAGTACTAGTAAAGGCACATGACTAGGTGTCGGATCCCATATATACCATTGCACATCACACATACGCACGACATGCCCGATATGCATAGATACAACTATGGCATCACAACATAACCATACAACAATATGACTTTTTTATTTAAGAGGCTCAGACGAGCCTTGCATAATATGTTCTTACAGATAGGGGTCTCATGACCCGACACTCAAATCATACAAACAAAGTCATACAAGCCAGCGGAAACTTAAGTTGTTTGAGTACAGACGGCGAAATATAAAAGAGGCACACGGCCTGACTATGTACAGCCCACCACACGGGCAAGATCGTAGCTGGGACACCAGCTATTCGGCATCGTCAACGTCTAGATAGAACCCATCTGATGGGTCCTGATTCTCTTCTGCAACATTTATTAAGCAAGGATGAGTACAATCATACTCAGCAAGTCTTTAAAACAGACCTATTCTATTTATGCTCATGTATCAACAAAGGGGTGGTGGAGTTCATGCAGAAATGCCAGCTTTGACTCATGGCTAACCTACACTACTCAGTTTTAAACTCCTTGTTACAATTTTAGTTATCGCACACAAGTCCACTATCTCCATCATAATACACCACCATGGATTCACCTTCCCCTTCTGGAAGAGTGCCATCCACGGTACTCACACTTGTCTTGATATTTTTAGGAGTATCCATTTGACTATCTATGAACAACATAAGTTCTCCAAGTAGTCCATATCCGAGGACGCGGCTATTCGAATAGTTTCATACCCTGCAGGGGTGTACTTCTTCACACACGCTCTCGCCACTTATCGCTGTGTGCCATAAACCATGCACCTCGGCAACCTTCAAGCGGATGCCTGCGAGGGAGTCAGCCACGACCGTCAATCACGTAAGACCTCTAGTCCATGCGATCGCCTATTTGAGACTGAACCCGCACGGAAGTTCGGCGGAAGTTTCCTCTACGGTCCCAAACAATGTGCGCAAGGTTCACAAGCCCACCATTCGGGTGACCCCTAGTACACCATGCCACTGCCTATCGCGTCATAACCTACCCGAGGGTCAGTGCTACGCACGGACTCCAGCATGCTATAAACACCAAAAACTACTTGCAACTCCTGGACTAAGGACCAAGTGACTGATAACTCGAGAGGGTCAGTTAAGTATCCCAACATGTGGTAGTATCTAGTCTTGGATCACAAACACGGAACCCAGTTCCTAAGAACGGGACCAATGAGACAACCCACTATGTACTCCTACATAGCCTCTCATCGCTACCTTTACTAGATCGTATTCATTATGAGCTCATCACATCGGACAACATTGTTTCACTCCGGTTAATCACCCAGATGAATCAGACCTGACATACACTAAGCATAGCAAGCATAGCAGGCAAAGTAAGCTAAGCACATCATGGCACAAGCATCTACCAGGTATGCTAGGTTGCAAGGTTTAGCTATTTACTGTGACAAGATCAGGTCATGCATAAGAATAGGATCATCTATCCTGTATGACCGACATGTGATCGTTCGTCCTAATGCAATAAAAGAGAGCAGGAGCGAGAGAGTGGGATGTTATTGGAATGATCAATGGGGTTGCTTGCCTTGCTGAGAAGCGGAGGGGTTCTCTCCTTCGTCGGGATACGGGGTAGTATCTTCCGGATTAGGGCCTACCGCAACGCAGATAAAAGCATTCAATACAAGCAAATGCAGCAATATGATGCATGATCATGTCATAGTAATATGCATGAGTGAGCTAATGTAACTAGTGATCATGTCAATTTAAAATAGATTTGAATATAGGTTCAAAGTTGTTATCATTTCAAATTCCATATATTAACCTAATGATAATTGTCCATGTTCACCCATTTATGTTGCTCTAGGATGCATGAGAATAGCACCATTGGATTCATTGGATTTTTCTGATAAATTTTCATATATAAATTATTTTCATCTGACTTACAGATTATTTTATATGATTTTTCAAAGTTTTAACCATTTTCTAGGATTAGTTTTAAAATTGCATCAGCATGATGTCATCATGACATCAGCTGGTCAGCTGACCGGGCAAGAGTCAAACTTGACATGTGGGATCCACATGTCAGTGTCTATTGGCGTAGCAGTTTCCTCAGGCACAACATTGGAGGTTGCCCTAGCATGTTCATCAGTGGTCTGAGTTTCCTTAGCAGCACTGGGAGCCTCCAGAGCACGACCGCGTGCTCAGAAGCAAGCTTGGGGTCACCACAACGGCGACCACGACCTCGCCGGCGGCGGGAAGCTTTCGGGCTCAAGGGGGATTGGCGCTATGGATCTCTATCCAAGGGGGAAAGAGGGGGAAAGGACCAGGGGCTCATGACGAGTGCAGCGGCGTCGCAAACGAGCTCGGGGAGGACCTGGAACGACGGCGGCCTTCGAATTCCCTTCCGGCGACCCGAGGAGGAAGATGATGGCGCGACGACGACAGGAGCCTTCCGGCGATGTGTGGCTCGGCTAGGAGGAAGAGGAGGTTCAGGCGGAGCTTTTGGTGGGCTCAGATGAGGCGCGGGGCCGCTAGAACGATAGCACGGCGGCGAGGAGCAGAGCGGCCATGGCGGGCAGAGGGGAGAAATGCGAGAGAGAGGGAGCGCTCACGGGAGGAAGAGAGAAGGGGCACGGCGGTGAGGTGCTTCACGCTGGCGCACTCCCAGAACTCCAGCCAGGAGCCAGGCAGGGAGGAGGTGGCCGGCACGCGGCGACCACGCGCCCAGCGTCCCTCTGGTGCGAGGAGGACAACGACTGGCAACGCTACGTCCTGGGCCGGGCCTGCTACAGTGCTGGGCCAGTAGGTAAGTCTTTCTGTCTTTTCTTTTCTTTCTGTTTCTCCTATTTCCTGACCTTGGTTTATTTTTGTTGAAGGTCCAAATAACTTTTCAAAATATTCCAAACTTTTTGTATATTCAAGTTTGAATATTTCAAACTTGTATAAAAAGTTTCATGTTAATTTGAAAGCAGTAATAATGATACTGTTTTTATTTATCAATTTCAAAGTATTAAATCTTTCATTTAAATTATTTGAAATGTTCAAATAATTAGAATGGTCCCTTGTATATCCATGTCCTCAATTATCAGACATAGGGAACATTTTTGATGGGCATTGTGGATTTGTTGAAATTTCATTTATCTTGAATTTCTTTAATTCATTAAGTGCTTGGGGTTTCTTTTCTTTCTCCCCATTTCATATTAGTGCAATGATGATGATCATGCAAACACAATGCTAACGTAGGACACTTGTTAGGGTTGTGACAATTACATAGCGCTTAATGATTGACACGCAGGTCATACAATAATTAAAGACAACCCTATGGCTCCTGCCGGTTGCCGTACTCATCGACATGCAAGTCGTGATAATCTATACATCACATGATCATCTCATACATCACATATATCACATCATGTAATTGGCCATATCACATCACAACATACCCTACAAAAACAAGTTAGACGTCCTCTAATTGTTGTTGCATGTTTTACGTGGCTGCTACGGGTTTCTAGCAAGAACGATTCTCACCTACGCATAAACCACAACGGTGATACATAATGTGCTTTTCAACCTTCTCAACGACCGCCTTTGTCGAATCCGATCCAACTAAAGTGAGAGAAACTGCCACCCGCAAGCCATCTAGGCAACAGGGTGCATCGAGGGAACCGGTCTCTCATAAGCGTACGAGTAATGTTGGACCGGGCCACTTCATCTCACAATACCGCTGAACCAAAATATGACCAAGGGAGGAAGCAGTCTAAGCATCAACGCCCACAAACTCTTTGTGTTCTACTCGAGATCTCATCTACACATAGACCTAGCTCATGATGCCACTGTTGGGGAACGTTGCATGGGAAACAAAAATTTTCCTACGCACACGCAAGATCTATCCATGGTGATGAGCATCTACAAGAGGGAGAGTGGATCTACATACCCTTGTAGATCACTAAGCGGGAAGCGTTAAGAAATGCAGTTGGTGTAGTCGAACATCTTCACGATCCAAATCGCCGAGCATCCCGCGATCTCATCACGATCCGTCCTGCGATCCAATCACGATCCATCCCGCGAACACATCACGATCCGTCTAGCGAACTCATCACGATCCGTCCCACGAACTCATCACGGTCCTTCCGATCTAGCGCCGAACGGATGGCACCTCCGCGTTTAGCACACGTGCAGCTTGATGACGATCTCCACCGTCTTGATCCAGCAAGAGGAAGTGGAGAGGACGAAGAGTTCACCGGCAGCATGACGGTGTTCCGGCGATGGTGGTGGAGCAATTCCGGCAGGGCTTCGCCTAAGTGCTGCAGAAATCTGATCGAGAGGAGAAACTATGCACTAGAGGAATGGGTAGCACGTGGCTAAAATCTGTCCCAAAACCCTAAAATACTCTAGTATATATAGGAGGAGAGGAGGATGAGTCTTGGCTGCCAAAAAGCCAGCCCTTGGGTCGACCAAAGTGGGGAGGAGAGGAGGACTCCTCCTCCAATCCTAGTAGGACTAGGATTCCTCCTTTTTTTGGCCTTTTTCCACCTTTTTCCCTTTGGGATTTTTCTCCCAGCCGCATGGGCCTTGTGTGGGACTTCCACCAGCCCACAAAAGGCTGGTATTTACTCTCCCACAGCCCATGAAGCCTCTTGGGTCGAAATACCCCTCCCTGTGGTCTCCCGGTACACTACCGGCACTCCCAGTGCCTTACCGATTAGCCCGAAACTTTTCCGGCGACGAAAATGGGACTTCCTATATATCAATCTTTACCTCCAGACCATTCCGGAGCTCCTCGTGACGTCCTGGATCTCATCCGGGACTCTGAACAACCTTCGGTCACCACCATACATAACTCTATACTACCAAAACGTCACCAAACCTTAAGTGTGCAGACCCTGCGGGTTCGAGAACTATGTAGACATGACCGAGACACCTCTACGGTCAAGAACCAATAGCGGGCCCTGGATGACCATATTGGTTCCTACATATTCTACGAAGATCTTTATCGGTCGAACCTCTATGTCAAGGATTCAGTCAATCCCGTATAACGTTCCCTTTGTTCTTCGGTATGTTACTTGCCCGAGATTCGATCGTCGGTATCTCCATACCTAGTTCAACCTCGTTACCAGCAAGTCTCTTTACTCGTTCTATAATACAAGATCCCGTGACTAACACTTAGTCACATTGCTTGCAAGGCTTGTTGTGATGTTGTATTACCGAGTGGGCCCTGAGATACCTCTCCGTCACACGGAGTTAACAAATCCCAGTCTTGATCGATGCCAACCCAACAGACACCCTAGGAGATACCTGTAGAGTACCTTTATAGTCACCCAGTTATGTTACGACGTTTGATACACACAAGGCACTCCTCTGATGTCCGTGAGTTGCATGATCTCATGGTCATAGGAACATATACTTGACATGCAGAAAACAGTAGCAATAAACTGACACGATCAAATGCTATGTTTGTAGTTTGGGTCTTGTCCATCACATCATTCTCCTAATGATGTGATCCCATTATCAAATGACATCTCATGTCCATGGCTAGGAAACCTTAACCATCTTTGATCAACGAGCTAGTCCATTAGAGGCATACTAGGGACATGGTTTTGTCTATGTATCCACACATGCATCTAAGTCTTCGATCAATACAATTTATAGCATGGATAATAAACGATTATCATGAAGAAGGAAATATGATAATAACTAATTTATTATTGCCTCTAGGGCATAATTCCAATAGTAGGCGCCAAAGTATTCTCCAAGATCGATCTTCGATCAGGGTATCACCAACTGAAGATTCGTGAACAGGATATACCCAAAACAGCTTCCACCACCAGGTATGGCTTATATGAGTATACAGTCATGTCCTTTGGTTTGACTAATGCTCCTGCCTACTTCATGAATTTGACGAACAAAGTGTTTATGGAATATTTGGACAAGTTTGTCGTGGTGTTCATCGATGACATTTTGATATTCTCCAAGAGCGAGGAAGAACACAAGAAGCACTTGCGTTTAGTTCTGGAGAAGCTTAGAGAGCATCAGTTGTATGCCAAGTTCAGTAAATGTGAATTTTGGCTGACGGAAGTCGGATTCCTTGGACATGTTATTTCCGGAGAAGGAATAGCAGTAGATCCCGCTAAGGTTGAAGCAGTCACCGAGTGGAAGCCACCCACCTGAGTTAAGGGGATCCGCAATTTTCTCGGACTTGCTGGATATTACCGGAGATTCATTGAGAATTTCTCAAAGATTGCCAAGCCCATGATAGAGCTATTGAAGAAAGAGTCTAAGTATATCTGCACTAAGGAATGTGAGGCCAGTTTCCAGGAATTGAACCAACGTTTGGTCACAGCCCCAGTGTTGATACTGCCAAACAATCGGAAGGACTTCCAGGTTTATTGTGACGCATCCCGTCAAGGACTTGGAGGAGTACTCATCCAAGAGGGAAAAGTTGTAGCATATGCATCCAGACAGCTACGACCCCATGAGTTGAATTATGCCACCCATGATTTGGAGCTAGCAGCCGTAGTGCATGCACTGAAGACTTGGAGACATTTCCTTATCGGAAATAGTTGTGATGTCTACACTGATCATAAGAGCCTGAGGTATATCTTCACGCAGAAGGAGTTGAACCTCAGACAGAGGAGATGGTTAGAGTTAATCAAGGACTATGACATGAGATTACATTACCATCCAGGAAAGGTAAATGTTGTGGCAGATGCTTTGAGTCGGAAGAGTTATGTGAACACACTCATAGCCGGAGGATTACCCCAGGAGTTAACCAAAGATCTCAGAGAGCTTCGGTTAGAGATAGTTCCGCAAGGATATGTTGCCACACTAGAGATTTAGTCCACCTTGACCGAAAGAATTCGAGAAGCCCAGAAATCAGACAAGGAGATAGCTGAGCTAAAGCAGAGAATGAAGGAAGGCAAGGCTAAAGGCTTTCGTGACGATGAATAGGGTACTCTATGGTTTGAGAACCGAATCTATGTGCCCCATGACCCAGAGCTCAGGAAGTTGATACTTCAAGAAGCCCACGATTCACCATACTCGATACACCTAGGTAACACCAAGATGTACCTAGATTTGAAGGAAACTTACTGGTGGACAGGTATGAAGAATATTGCCGAACATGTTGCGGTATGTGATGTTTGTCAGCGAGTAAAGGCGGAACATCAGAAACCAGCAGGGTTATTCCAACCTTTGCCGATACCCGAGTGGAAATGGGATAAGCTCGGTATGGACTTCATCACAGGACTACCTAGGACCCGTTCAGGATATGATTCCATTTGGGTAGTGGTCGATCGCTTGACCAAGATGGCTCATTTCATTCGAGTGAAAACCACTTATACCAGTGCTAAGCTAGCCAAGATATATATGACCAGGATCGTATGTCTGCATGGAGTTCCGAGGAGTATCGTGACAGAAAGAGGAACACAATTTACCTCAAAGTTTTGGCATCAGCTACATGAAACTTTGGGTACAAGACTGGAGTTCAGTATAGCTTTTCATCCGCAGACCGATGGACAGACTGAGAGAGTCAACCAGATTCTGGTGGACATGTTGAGAGCCTGTGCGCTAGACTATGGGTCCAGTTGGGATGACAACTTACCTTAAGCAGAGTTCTCATACAACAATAGTTATCAGACCAGTCTGAAGATGGCCCCTTTCGAAGCTTTATACGGAAGGAGGTGCAGAACACCATTGACGTGGGATGGTGTTGGAGACCGAAAACTTTTTGGTCCCGATCTTATAAGAGATTCTGAAGATAAGGTCAAACTGATTCGAGACTGACTCAAGATAGCTCAGTCCCGACAGAAGAGCTATGCTGATAACAAACGCAAGGAGGTGACATATGAAGTAGGGAATCGAGCATATCTCCGTGTGTCCCCACTTTGAGGAATCAAGAGGTTTGGTGTTAAACGAAAGTTAGCACCCAGATTCATAGGCCCCTACAAAATTCTGGAACGTAGAGGTGAAGTTGCATACAAGCTGGAATTGCGGGAAGGACTGTCCGGAGTTCATGATGTTTTCCATGTTTCCCGGTTGAAGAAATGCCATGCTGAGATGGCTGATATTCCTTTGAGAGACATAGTGCCCCTAGAGGCCATACAACTTGACAGTGACCTGACCTACGAGAAGAAGCCTGTCAGAATCCTCAAGACTACCAACAGAGTTACCCAAAGCAAGATCATCAAGTTCTGTAAGGTTCTGTGGAGTCACCACACCGAGGAAGAAGCCACCTGGGAACGCGAAGAAGATCTTCGTAGAGACCATCTGCACCTATTTTGTAGCCAACCCAAATCTCGAGGGCGAGATTCATCTTAAGGTGGGTAGGTTTGTAACATCCCAAAATTTCATTTTGGAATGTTATGATATATAGCCATGCATCATCATCACATTGTTTGAATGAATATAATGGTTAAAGTGCTTCTTTTGAATTTCTGAAATATCACTTTCATCTTTCCCTTTTTCTTGTTTCACCTATTTGAAAACCTCTAGAAAAGTTCAAAGAAAAGAGGGGAGTAACATGTCACTCCACACCAGGGGCATCTTGGTGAAATATTTGAACAATAAAACTAGGGGGTTATTTGAAAAATTATTGCAAAAGGATTTAAAATCAAATAAGCATTTTCTGAAAAATATTTTTTTTCAAAGTATTCAATATGACAGAGGAAAAATGTTCATTGAATAGCATTAATTCTCCTGATCAATTTGATATATATATTTCCTATATTTGGAAAGGTTTTGAATGCTTTTAAATGAGTTTTACTGCTCTGGATATTAAAAAGGAAACGAATTTAATTCGAAATGGGCCGGCCCACAGCAGTTAATTCCCGAAACCGCTCCGAGCAGACCGATCGACGCGCTGACACCGCCCTCCCTCTCTCTGATGCCTCGACCCCTCCGCTTGATCCCGAAGACGCCAAAGTCGCCTTCCTCCTCGCGTCGACAGGACCTCGCCGGAGATTCATCCTGTCCGGTTCTCCCTCCTGTTTCCTTCCCCGACCACCGCACCGGCCCTATAAGTAGCCTCGACCCTCCGCTCCTCATTCCACTCCTGAGCCCCCACTCTACCTTGCCAGAGCGCTGCACCACACCCTCGCCGGAGTTCGGATCCCCACCGAAGCTCCCGGAGCTCGTGCCCGTTGCCTCTGTCGTCCCGACTCCCGTCCGACACCACCAGAGTACGCCGGAGACCCGCCGCTGTCGTTTGAAGCCCTCGGACGCCGTCCCCAACCACCGGAGCGCTGCCCCGATGACCTCGCCGCCTCGGCCTCGCCAGAGAACCCCCTCGTCGGCGACCCCCTTCTCTGTGAGCCCCCTCTCCCGCTCTTATCCGTTCGATCGTTGATCAACGCGTCAGATTAGATCATTTTAAAACCGAACCGGTATCCTCTACAGCTCGGTCGTTCGCTCGATTCCTTAGATCTCACATACCCCGTAGTCAACCAGAGAACGCCACGTCACCCTGTCCGTTCGATCAGTTTTTTCCTGTTCTTTTCCGTTTTAGATAATAGAATGTTTTCAGTTTTTGTTTTTGTTATATCTTTTAAACTATTTAGTGTTTTTAGTTGATTCTTTCTGCATTAGTTCACATATTTGATGTAGTTTATGTCTGTATGCTTAGATTTCAAATTTGAGCTTTAAATTTTGAACCTAATCAAATTTGTTCAAATTACTAAAATCTGTATAACTATAGTTTAAAAATATGTTTTTGGGTGAATCTTTTTTGCCACTGTTTGGTATTAGTTAAACCTATCATTCTACATGATTTGAGTATTTTTTGCATAAATTTAGTTACTGTTTTTAACAAAAATAGAATCTGTTTAGTTCTTAATGTAGTTTAGTTTTCCTAATTTTAATTTAATTTGAACCTGAATTAGTTTAACTTTTGTTAATAGTTTTCATGAGTTTCTGTTGTTTCAAATATTTAGGTAACATTACTTGCTAATATTTAGAATGATTGTTTAGTTTTATACCATGTTGTTATAGGAATCTTTATATCTTTTTCATTAGGTATAGTTTTATAAAACAATTTAGTTTTACTTTCACAAACTAGTTAGATGATTAAGATAGATTTCTAATAAATAATTTTAGTAATTCAATTCTTTTAAGTAATATGATGATAATAATATTAGTGTTAATAATATCATTGTTTTGGTTTCCTATTCCAAAGTTATAGGAACATTCTAGTTATTTTCATTTTAGTAGTGTTTCTTTACACAAAAGTTTTAGTGAAATTGATTCTGTTTACTAAAATTGATTTTCTTACTATTTCTTTTTGTACTAGCTATTGCTTGGTTGTTTGTCTTAAAGTAGTAGTAGTAGAAGTTTTTGACACTAAAAATATTTTTTATGAGTCAAAATATTTTTATTTTGATTTCTTTCTCTTGATTGATACTATTGAATGGTTTTAGTATTGTTTGTTTAACCCTGCTGAATTGTGTGAATTGTTTTATATTTATGCTTATGGTGTGCTCTTGTTTGATTCGTTAGATCATCCGTAGTGCGAAGCTTGTTATCTAGAGTCACTTGATTACGAGGATCGTCAGCAAGGCAAGTCACTTTGATCATGTCTTACATTGGCACATTGGCAACGGGAAACATTGGCAACGGGAAACATTGTTTTACATTTTGCTATGCTATTAGTAGATGGGGTTGGTTGTGTGATTCATGAGAGTTGTGAGTTAATAATTGCAAGACCTACATGATGATCAAGTCTTCAAGATTCCAAGTTCTTCAACTTACCTCTTGGTGGATGATGGTTGAACGGCGCCCTAGAGAAACCAGTGGTTAGCCTAGATGATGCTGGAGATGTGCCAGTATTCATGCGGAAAGGTCCACCGAGGCACAAAGAGATGGATGGATGCTTCAAGACCCAAGGCTTACCTGCATAGCCACAAGTCATTATGGGCTCTAGCTTGGTTGGATATCGTGGTGACCCTGGACAGGCGGTGCTAGGAGATGTAGAAGAACGGTAGGAAAGGATGGGCACCGACAGAGTCTCAGGGAAACCCTTTGGAAGACCATGTTTTGGTCATCCGTTTCTCAAACACCCTGAAGTGCGAGAAATCAAACGGAGGCGACCAAATCTTGTGGGGAACGTGTGCAAAACTCTGTAGAGTACCCAAACCTAATCGATTAGCCGTGTCCACGGTCATGGACAGTATGAGCCAAAGGAACTGAAACTATCTCGAACTCTCAACACAATTAATTATATTGATGTGGGTTATTAATGTCAACTTGGGTATGAGAATTGGTTGGTGGAACCATCACATTAATCAACCAACATTGTAGTAATTATGCCTTTGCCCTCTCTTGTTGTAGGAAAATTTTGGCTTTATGCAAAAACTTACTACCCCACCTGCCATATTTGCATATAGACTAGACGATTACTTTACCCCCTCTCTCTTCTGACTTTGCCGGCATATTCAATATGCTGACCTATACGGCTGCAACGTGTCATGTTGCAGAGTACTTTTCCGACCAGGAGTGAGGATACGCTTTACGCTCGATGAGATGCCCTTGGAGTCAGATGGACTCATCTACCTTCGAAGCTTCCGCAAGTTTATGGTTTAGTTTATCTCATAAGTTGGCCTTCAGCCACTTTATTGTAATCATTATTGTAATAAAGGACTCGATATGAGATTTCGAGAATTTATGCTGTGTGATTTCCCTTTGATATATACATTGACGTACCGTGCGTGTACCAGCATGATCTTGGGATGGTACAGAAACACCGGAGATTCGACCTTTCAGGTCGGGTCACTACAGAAATGGTATCAGAGCACACGCTGTCCGTAGGACGTAACCTCTAGGATTGGAAAAGCCTAAGGATTTATTTCTCTTTGTCTTTAAAATTCTGATACTCTCATCTACTCTTTAAAATTTAAGTTACAACTCTCGCTCTTCTAAAGCTTTTGTTGTTTGAGTTGTAAACTTGAGTCCAATGGTGGTCTGACTCTTTTGAACTACTTTCTGCATGCTTATTTCCTCAAGCACCTTAATGCATGCATGTTGAATTTCGTCAGACACCATTTTCATCATGCATTTCAAATTCTTCATATCATATGTTAAATGCGTGTATGAATTACAAGATATAAGGGGAGTTCTCCATGTTTTTTAACCTGCCATGTTTTTAACCAGTCCAAAGCAAATTCCTCAAATATGCACATCTTCAGGGGGAGTTCTTCTATATCTTGCAATCAAATTCCTCAAACTCAGTATTTACACTTCATAGTATTATCCCCATTGAAAACTGAACCTATTTGTCATCAATCACCAAAACGGGGGATATTGTTAGTGCATCTAGTGCCCCTTAGTGATTTTGGTGTATTGAAGACTTATAGGTTAAGGAACTAATGTGTTTGTGAGTGTACACACGCTCTATATGTTGATGAGGAGTTTGATATATCCGGAGATTATCGACCACTAAATATGTATGTCGTCAACTGAAGAATTGGTGAACACTTTGTGAAGACTTTGCTGAAGACTTTGGTATTCCCTGAAGACTTTGAAAATGAAGAAGTTGGTGTGACCTTGAAAATATGAATGAGGACTATGAAGCGTGAAGACTTTTGTTTTCCTAGTTTCATTTCATTTCTTTGAGTCATAGGAAACACCGTACATTTAAGGGGGCCGAGGTAATACTAAGGAAACTTTCCAACTGATGCTTAACTCCAAAAGCCTCAACCTATCCAATCCTTCGAGTGAAGCCGTTGGAAATCTCTTGCAATTCAGTCAAGTTCTTCAGTGACAGAGACGATGTTCTTCTGGTCTCTAAGGAAATTGGTCTAACTGAGGAGTTAGGATTTCGCTAGTGTGAATTGCCTACAAGTGAGGAACTCGATAAGCCTAAGGACTTTCATAGTTTGAAATTCCGACCGTTGGTGTGCTTAGCGCCGGCTGTCCCCAATCATAACATCCACATAACAGTCATATCATTGGGAGCATTTATGTCTTATCATGTCAGCTTGCACCCTGGCTATAAATAGCCACCCCCCACAACCACTAGTTGGTTGGCTGATCCGAGAGAGAACTGACACTGGTCATTTGAGAGCAACCCATCCTCTGAGGACTTTGAGAGAAAATCATGAGTGAGGAAAAACCAAAATCCAAACCACCAAACCCAAAGTGATTGAGCATCACTTAAGAAATTCCTGTGTGGAACCGACGCTTGATACCTTTGAGGATTGTGCATCCTCCAGACAGTTAGGCGTCATGGTCTAGTGCATCCTGTAGTCAATTAGGGATCACAAAGTGACCCTGGTCTAGAGCATCCAGCAGTCAATTGTGGATCGCCGGGTGACCAGTTTGTGAGCATTTTGGAAGTCTACCCTGAAGACTTACCACAAGTGTTGGGAGAGGACTGTGTGACCTTAACTCAAGGAGAATACGGGAAGGATTGTGTGTCCTGGGACTGTGTATCCTCTGGTTTAAATACCAGGACGCTCCAAACCAGGACAAACAGTCCTTACCATATTATCCTTGAGCTAAGGTCACACAGTCCTCACCCAACACTCATGGTAAGTCTTCAGGGTAGACTTCCAAAACGCTCACAAATAGGTCACCCGGCGATCCACAATTTAGTGCTGGATGCTCTAGACCAAGGTCACTTCATGGTCCCCAATCGACTGCTGGAGCACTAGACCATGACGCCAAACCATCTGGAGGATGCACAGTCCTCAAAGGTAACAAGTGTTGATTCAAAACAGGAATTTCTTCAGTGATGCTCAATCACTTTGGGTTTTGTGGTTTGATTGTAGGTTTTTCCTCACTAATGATTTTATCTCAAAAGTCCTCAAATGATGGGTTGCCCTCAAATGACCAGTGTCAGTTCTCTCTCTCGGAGCAGCCAACCAGCTAGTGGTTGTGGGGGTGGCTATTTATAGCCAGGATGCAACCTGACATGATAAGACATAAATGCCCCGAATGATATGACCGTTATGTGGATAAGAGATTTCCAAAGGCTTCACTGATGAACTTGTGTGAACTGTAAGAGATTTCCAAAGGCTTCAGTCGAAGGATTGTATGGGTTGAGGATTTTGGAGTTGAGCATCAGTTGGAAATTTTCCTTAGTATTAACTCGGCCCCCTTTAACAATACGGTGTTTCCTATGAATCAAACAAAGGAAACGAAACTACGAAAACAAAAGTCTTCACGCTTCATATTCCTCGTTCATATCTTCAAGGTCACACCAACTTCTTCATTTTCAAAGTCATCACAAAGTCTTCACCAAAGTCTTCACAAAGTCTTCAGCAAAGTCTTCACTTGAAGACATACATTTTTACGGGTCGATAATCTCTGATGATATCAAACTCCTCATCGACTTATAGAGCCTGTGTACACTCACAAACGTATTAGTACCTTAACCTGTAAGTCTTCAATACACCAAAATCACTAAGGGGCACTAGTTGCACTAACAATCTCCCCCTTTTTGGTGATTGATGACAAATAGGTTAAGTTTTCAACGGGGATAAACATATGAAGTGAAAGTACAGGTTTTGAGGATTTTGATTGCAAGATATAGAAGAACTCCCCCTGAAGATGTGCATATTTGAGGAATTTGCTTTGGACTGCAAATGCACATGGCAGGTTCAAACATGGAGAACTCCCCCTATATCTTGTAATTCATACACGCATTTGAATATATGATATGAAGAATTTGAAATGCGTGAGGAAAATGGTGTCTGACAAAATTCAGCATGCATGCATTTAGGTATTTTAGGAAATAAACATGCGAGGAAATAGTACAAAAGTGTTAGACCACCATCGGACTTAAGTTTACAACTCAATCAACAGTAGTTTCGGAAGAGCGAGAGTTGTAACTTAAACAAAAATAGCCCATTTATAGAGACCCGCTTGAAGACTAACTCAAATTTTCTCCCCCTTTGCCATCGAAGACCAAAAGGGAAGAAAAAGCGATGACTAACGCCCCTTTGAAGAATTTCACCGTGTTGGTGAGGAAGGAGCGCTAGCATTGTCGGGGTTGTTTGTTGATGCAGGGCCTACAACAGTGTCGTCAATTTCTTCATCGTCATCGCGCTCGCGAGATGAAGAATATGATCTTGCTACCATCAGAGGAACTTGAACTTTCTTGAATTTCTTCTGAGGTCATCGAGCCCAGTCAGGATGTTCCTCAATATCTAGCTCATCCAGTTCTTCAGAAGGCATATGTGAGATAGTACAGCCCAAGAGCGTCTGAGGTTTTCATGTGCATAATAGTGGTTCCTCTTGACAGTGTTCCGCGTCACAGTCATATTCTGCACAATGTATCCAAGTTGACGCTTTACCCACTTGTGATTGTGATCGACCTTTTGATGAAGACTTATTAGAAGCTCGTGATCAGTCATCACACGAGGGGCAAACTCTTGAGATTGTTGAGCTGAGGCTTTTGCACCGGAGTCTTGAGTGGTTGTGTCATCATTGGTGGAGAAGGAAGCGGCTTTGCGAAACTGTCCATCCAAAGGACGAGTCCCTTCATCAATGACAGATTTGCCTTTTCCATTAGCTGAGGCAATTGAGCTCTTGATGACTTCTATTGGAGGCAGAAAGCTAAAGTGATTCTGAAAATCAGCCTTGAAAGGAACTGAGGTCTTTGCCCTGATGAATTTCATGATCCATGGCGCATAGGGCATCTGTTCAAATGGAGCTAAGGCCTGGCCAATGTCCTCATGAAGAAATCATGCAATTCGATGGGAATCCCATGAATGATGTTGAAGAGCATATTCTTCATGATTCCTTCCACTTCTTCTTGTTCAGAATCGTGGCCTTTCTGAGGACATAATGTATTTGTGAGGATACAGTAAACAGTCCTAGGCACATATAGCAGATTCTTCACAAGGAAGGTGTTTGGTTGAGGCGTTCCAGGAGGCAAAGGCTTCATCAATACTTGCATCAGCTGATTTGGAAGTGCAGGCTCATTAAATAGTTTGCGGGCTTCATCCGAGTGAATTGGAACAGGAACACACTAAAGCAACCCAGAGGCTTGAGCAGTGAAGTGGGTCGTGCCAGTCATCCAGTCCAATATCCATGAGTTGATATGTGAGGAATTTCCGCTAATATGCAGCGTGGCATAGAACTGAATGATGATTTCTTCATTCCAGTTGTAGATGTCGACACAGAATGGAAGAAGGCCTGCTTCATAGAGAACTTGGAGCACTGGAGTGAATGATGGAAGACTTTCCATAACAGCATGAGGAATCTGATGGTGCTCGAAGACTTTCTTCTTCTCATATAGGACTGATGCATAGTAGTTGAGTTGAGTGGCAGTCCAGAATCTATTGCGACCAGCCCTTGCAGAGTCAAACAGGTTTGGTCCAGAGAAGAATGAGTGTTCATTGAAGAAATTACTCTTGAGGAATTTGGGATGAACAGTGCCTTTGAAGGGCAGTCTTGGCTTGGGTTGAAGATTTGTTCGTGTATGCCCCTTGATATCCGTTGGCATTGGGGGAACAACAGACTGAGTGATTTGAAGAACTGGTTCCTCTGCAGTGGCTGGAGCATCATTTTCCTCAGCTGTTGCAGCTAGAATTTCTTCACTGTCTGGTCGGTACAGATGTTCAGAGTCTTCTGGGATTTCTCCAGTCTGTGCAGGTGGCTGAGGAATCAACATCAGAGGAGTTGCCATTGGTGAATTTGGATGTGCAGATTCCTAATATTCATCATTGACGACTGGAGTAGTGTCACCAATGTCAAGTTCTTCATCAATTTCTTCTACGCCAGCTTCCTCAGTAGTTACCAGAAGCTGGGGCGATGATACCTTGAGGGTTGATGCAGTGTCATCAATGACAATTTCCTCATCAAGAGGCTCTGTGGAAGCAGCCGAATGATTTTCATCTTGTTTAGGGATGATATACTCCTCCCCGAATGGCACAATAGCATAGGCTGGTGTAGAGGAAATTGTAGTTGCATCAATTGGAGTAGCTGAGGAACTTGATGAAGTTTTCAACTTCTTCAACACAGGGGCATCAGAAGTAGACGCTTTTCTCTTGAGTGGATTTTCCTCAGTAGAAGGAGGTTCTTTAGGAATGACTGATGCCGCCACCCTGGGTGGTTCAGTTTCTTCAGGCACAGCAGATTCTTCAGCTGGCCTATCAGATTCTTCAGGTACAACAGAAGTACCTATTGGCGTAGCAGTTTCCTCAGGCACAACATTGGAGGTTGCCCTAGCATGTTCATCAGTGGTCTGAGTTTCCTTAGCAGCACTGGCAGTTGCTTCTGGTGCAGA
This sequence comes from Hordeum marinum, assembly GCA_022496015.1. Classification (NCBI taxonomy): domain Eukaryota; kingdom Viridiplantae; phylum Streptophyta; class Magnoliopsida; order Poales; family Poaceae; genus Hordeum; species Hordeum marinum. The sequence goes on along the minus strand of CM039674.1, from coordinate 208,449,123 downwards.
AGCATTTCCTTCAGCAGTTTCATCAGGCTGAGCATTTTCATCAGCTGTCTGAGGAGTTTCATTTGCAGTCTGAGCAATTTATTCAGACTGAGGCTTTTGTGGTTGCGATCGAGCTGCAACCCTGGTGTTGTGATCCTTTATGGCTACTTGAGCAGCCCTGACGAGTGTAACCTTGGTGCCCTTCCATGCAGCATCATATCTCTGTTGATCCAAAGAGAGTGCGCGAATTTCGGACTGAACTGTGACGAGTTGATTTGGGGTCAAATTCATCACATTTTCGCGCAGAAACTTTTCTTTGCGATTCCTGTTCCTCTTAGCTCTCAGAGCTTCTTCTCTCTTCCATTGTTCTTCAGAGATGAAGTGGGTGAGGTCATGATCCACTTCAGGAGGCAGATTTAGTGAAGAAAGTGGGGTGCTTTGCTCTTCATGCCATATATCGATGAACTTGAGGATCATCTTGGGATCTAGCATGAGAGGAACAAAGCTACCCTTTGCTCTAGCAGCCCTGTGCTGACTTTGTCTGATGATTTCTACCAATTCCTCATCATCAACCTCATCATCATCACTATCATTATCCTTAGAACATGAGGGCATGGTCATCACAGCCTTGCTTGTGTGAGGACTTGGTCTTTGACCTCGTCCAGCAGTTTTCTTCAGCTTCAATGCAGAGGGGCTGGTTGAAGACTTTGCTGTGTTGGAGGATCTAGCAGTGATCTTTGGGGCTATGGTGAAACCCTTAGTCCTCTTGCATGTAGCCAGATACACTGGTGTCAAGGATTTGTAACTGCTGCATAAGACTGAGCTGCGACAGTTCCAGGTTCCGAGGACTTTGAAGGCAGCCTTTGACCTTGAGGAATCTGCTGTGAAGGTCTTGATGTTGAAGAACCTATCTTCAAAGCAGATTTCTTCATGATTTTCTTGGAGCACTTGCAGAAGCTCTAGCAGAGGCAGCAGGAGCAGAATCTTCATTGAATTTCTTCACTGCTTCTTTGGCTTTCCTAGCCAGCTTAGTTTGCTGCTTATCCTATAGATGAGGAAAGTCCTCACCAGTCTTTATGCTTGTTGGATCAACGATTTGGTTCTGAGCTAGAGGAGGCCTATTGCAAGGTGGTTTCACTGCAAATTTCATCATGTACTTTGGGGTTACATAACGATATTCTTTCCATTCTCTTGCCCATCTCCTCTCAATCTTTTGCAGACGGATCTTTCTCTCCTTGGTCATCTCTTTTCCATGTGTTTCTTTATCTGGTGTGCAATATTCATCATACACATCCTCTGGAATCTCAAAGGCAGTGTGCACATCTGGCTTCTTCCCTCCTTTCTGAGGTTTCTTTCCATCAGCCATTTTCTTCACTTGAGGAATATGAACTCTTGAAGATTTTGAAGAGGTACACAATTTTTCTTCAATAAGCACTACAAATGAGTTAAGTTGATGAGAACCTAGTGATTCATCAGCGGACATGTTGTACCTGTGAACAGAGTATAGGTGCAAGGAATTTGAAGAGGTCATATGCGTTGTCAGAAATTTTGAAGAAAAATTAGGTGTGAGGAATTTGACCATGGATGTCTTGAGGAATTTCACTAAGTGTTCTTTGTCTCAGGTTCCTGAGTTGTACAAACTTTGAAGATTTCACAATTGAGGAATCTTGAAGAAAATCATTACTTAGAGAAAATCATCAAGTATGAGGAGATGTAAGGTGCTTTAAAATAAGGTTCATGAAGAACAAACACCTTTTGAGGAATATGAAGAGCATTTGAGGATCAAACAAGGGAAGTAAAAGTAAATTTTATTTACCCTGGTGAAGAACACGACGAACTCAGAGATGAGATTGGAAAGTTCGTGCGTTCAGATCTCCGACGCCCTAGCTTGGCAGAGGGAGAAAACTACAGCGGCGGCGGGATGAGGATTTCTGCGGCCGGTGCGAGTACGGCGATGACAAGGTTGAGGCAGTGAAGCTCTTCCTCACCGGCGACGATGACTTTAGCGGCGGTGCTAGGTTGGAGCTCCGGAGAGGGATGAGATGCGGAGTAACCGAGCACTATTGATGGGAAGGGGGTATTTATAGAGGAAGTGAAAACGGATCCGCCCGAGGATTTTGGACAGGATTGCCCCTGACCCTTGCTCTCCATGCGACAGGTGTCACCCATGAACTCAGCGATGGCGATAGTGGAGGGTCGTGGGCTATCCAGGCGCGGGAATAGGAACAGTTTGAGCGGGAACCACCGAAAGTTTTGGTAGCAAAGATTTCAAGTTTTTCATTCGCAAATTCTTTAGCTGTCAAGGACATAGTGAAGACTTTGAACGAGTTTCAAAGTAGAAAGATATGAAGAATTTGGGAACAGACTTGGTTGAGTTTAGCATAGAGGGGAAAAGGGGTCCTATAACATTCACTTAGAAGAAAATCAACTTGAAGAATTAGCCATAAGTGAATGCTGTTGAGGACATTGAAAACTCAAATATAAATATATATGTGTAGTCAATGAAGAACACGAGTTTCAAAGTTTGAAGAATTTGAAAAGTTGAGGAATTTGAAAAACTTGAGGAATTCGCAAATTTGAGGAATTTGATAGTTTGAAGAATTTGCAAAAACAACGAAATGCTCAATTTTGAAGAATTTCAACTTTTGGTTGGTGGCGTAACCCACCATATAAGAATGATGATTTTAGACACCGCGTACAATTGTCATAGGGTTCTAAGAATCAAATTCTTCGTTAATTTCTTCACAATTAGAGAGTTATTCTTCATTGATTGAAGAAAAACGTCACTTCGTGTGTTGCACATCTAAGTCATCAATTTTGCATAAGTGTTAGGATATTTAGCTCACACCGCAACTTGCAAAATCTCTGTTCATCCAAGGGCTTTGTGACGATATCGGCCAGTTTGTTCTTCAGTGGGAATGTGGTCGATGGAGATGCCGCCCTTGAGTACATGATCTCGAAGAAAGTGATGACGAATCTAGATGTGCTTGGTCTTTGAGTGCTGAACTGGGTTGTATGCAATCTTGATGGCACTCTCGTTGTCACAGTAGAGAGGCACATTCTTCAACTTGATGCCGTAGTCCTTGAGGGTTTGCTTCATCCATAGTAATTGAGCACAACACGAGCCAGCAGCAATGTACTCAGCTTCTGCAGTAGAGAGTGAAACGCAGTTCTGCTTCTTCGAGGACCAACAGACTAAGGATCGTCCGGGGAAATGACATGTGCCTAAGGTTGAATTGCGATCCACACGATCTCCAGCATAGTCAGCATCAGAGTATCCGACGAGGTGAAGATTTGATCCCTTGGGATACCACAATCCAAGTGTTGGTGCGTCAGCTAAGTATCGAAGAATATGTTTCACAACCTTATGGTGTGATTCCTTCGGTGTTGCTTGGAATCGAGCACACATGCAAACACTTAGCATTACATCAGGCCTAGATGCACATAGGTACAATAAGGAGCTAATCATGGAGCAGTATACCTTCTGATCGAAATCTTTACCATTTTCATCAGTGCAGAGGTGTCCTTTTGAAGGCATTGGAGTTTTGACGCCTTTGCAATCTTGCATGTCGAATTTCCTTAGAACATCTTTGAGGTATTTCTCTTGTGAGATGAAGATGCCATTGTCTTGCTGACGAATTTGAAGACCTAGGAAGAATTTCAACTCTCCCATCATAGACATTTGATATTCTTCACTCATCATATAGGCAAATTCATCACTGTAACGTTTGTGAGTACAACCAAAGATAATATCGTCTACATATATCTAGCATCTGAACAGTTCATTGTCATAGGATTTTGTGAAAAGGGTTGGGTCGAGTGAACCGGGTTTGAAGCCTTTCTTCATGAGGAATTCCTTCAGAGTGTCGTACCACGCCCGAGGGGCCTACTTGAGGCCATAGATGGCCTTGTTTAGTCTGTAGACTTTGTTAGGATACTTAGGGTCTTCAAAACCTGGGGGTTGAGCAACATATACTTCTTCCTCAAGCTTACCATTGAGGAATGCACTTTTCACATTTATTTGATATAAGATGATATTATGATGGTTAGCGTAAGCAAGTAATATGCGAATAGCCTCAAGTCTAGCAACAGGTGCAAACGTTTCATCAAAGTTAATTCCTTCAACCTGTGTATAGCCTTGGGCTACAAGGCGAGCCTTATTCCTCACCACGAGGCCATTTTCATCTTGCTTGTTGCGATAGATCCACTTGGTACCTATCATATTATGTTTGTGAGGATCTGGTCGCTTGACAAGTTCCCACACGTTGTTGAGCTTGAACTGATGTAATTCCTCTTGCATAGCTTGAATCCACTCGGGCTCCTTGAATGCTTCATCAACTTTGGTAGGTTCTATTATAGAGACAAAGGCAAAGTTCCCATGAATGTTAGTTAGATGTGAAGCTTTTCAGTGTGTGAGAGGACCTGGTGCGTTGATGTCACCGATGATTTTGTCAATCTATACTTCATTTGCTACTCTTGGATGAGCAGGTTGACGTGGCTGAGGATTTTCATCAGTACTAGTTTCTTCAGGTATATTAGTATGAGATTCTTCATTTGTTGAAATGATTTCCTCAGCGGGTATAACATCTCCAATTGCCTTCAGCTTGATGGATTCTTCAGGAGACTGTTCATCTAACACAGAAGGCGGGAGCTCTCTTTGCGAGCCATTAGTTTCATCGAAACGCACATCTACAGTTTCAACCACCTTGTGATCGTAGGTGTTGAAGACTTTTTTGGTGTGTGAGTCCCTTCCATAACCAAGCATAAAACCTTCATGTGCTTTCGGTGCAAACATAGAACTATGGTGAGGATCTCTGATCCAGCATTTTGCACCGAAGACTTTGAGATAACTTACATTGGGTTTCTTGCCTATCATGAGCTCATATGAAGTCTTCTTGAAGAATTTGTGAAGAGATACCTTGTTGATGATGTGTCATGCAGTATCAATTGCTTCAGGCCAGAAGCGACTAGGAGTTTTGTATTTGTCAAGCATGTTGTGAGCCATCTCAACAAGTGTCCTATTTTTGCACTCCATGATGCCATTCTGCTGAGGAGTATAAGGGGCAGATAACTCATGAGTAACAGCAAGTTCATCAAGATATTCATCAAGATTAGTGTTCTTGAACTCAGTCCCATTATCACTCTTGATATGCTTGATCTTGACGCCGAAGTTGGTGGAGGCCGTTGAAGCAAATCGTCTGAAGACGTCCTGCACTTCATTTTTGAACAGAATAATATGCACCCATGTGTAACAAGAGTAATCATCAACAATGACAAAGCCATACAAACTTGATGCATTTGTTAGTACGGAGTAATGAGTGGGGCCAAACAGATCCATGTGAAGATATTCAAAGGGTCAAGTTGTGGTCATGAGTGTCTTCGAGGGATGCTTGGATCTGGTCATCTTCCCAGATTCACATGCACCGCAGAGGTGGTCCTTGAGGAATTTGACACCCTTGGTGCCAATGACTTGCTTTTTCTTCACGAGTGTGTGCAGGTTCCTCATACCAGCATGTCCAAGTCGTCGATGCCACAGCCAGCCTTCTGAAGACTTTGCAAGTAAGCAAGTGGCAGGTTGAGGATCTATAGAGAAATCAACAATATACAAGTCTCCTCTCCTAAAGCCTTCGAAGACTTTGGAAATTTCAAATTCCATGATGACAACACAACGATATTTTCCAAATACGACAACCATATCAAGATCCAAAAGCATTGAGACAGACATAAGGTTGAACCAGAGGGATTCAACAACCATCACCTTATCCATGGTTCGGTCCTTTGAGATAGCAACCTTACCAAGTCCCAATACCTTGCTTTTTCCTTTGTATGCATAGGTGATATGCTTTAGAGGAGATGGAGTTAGTGGCAAATTCATCAGTAGATTCTTGTCACCCGTCATGTGGTTTGTGCATCCACTATCGAGAACCCACTCAGTAGCTTTTAGAGTATCATCCTGTAGATGAATTAGTACAACTTACGAACTCATATGCTTCAGAGTGAAGAATATGACATCAATTTCATCAAGCAGAATTTCATCACACAAGATAGAAATAAAGTAGAGTGAGGACGTGAGAAATGAAGAATTCATTTTATCATGGTTAGCTTGCGTCCTTTCAAACATTTCCTCAGGTCTCCAGCAAATTCATCAGATGTTCAAATTCATCTGGAGACCAGACCCTGCATAAGAAGCCATTTTGATTTCTTCACCACCCACATCTAGAGGGGTGGCAAAGCATTCATCATTCTGCGAGTACCATATGAGAAGGGAGGCATAAAAGCAAGTGTGTTTCGTTTCACAGGGCGAGGGTTAGAGTATTCAAATGAATAAGCAGAGAAATTCTTCGAGGACTTATGAACATAATGGTTTGAAGAATAATGCACATATTTATAACTCTTAGGTTTTCCCTGCGAAACTGAGGCATTAGCACGAGAATGATGATTTTGACCATTTGAGGAATTTGGTCCAAGTGAGGACTTTGGTCCATGTGAGGAATTTGATTTGGGGTTCCTATTCTTCATGAGTGGTGTCGTGAGGACATTCACTTGAAGATTTTGTAGGTAGCTCTTGGGAACCCAAATTTTCTTCATAGGAGAACCGTTCCTGAAGTTAGTTCCAACATATCTAGCAAATACTTCACTTTTCTGATTTTTGAAAAATCTGTAATTGGAGTCAGGTGACTCATTAGAGGAATATGAAGTTTCACAAGTAAAGCTAGATAAAGCGGATGGATCTACAGGAGATCCTTTGTAGCAACCCATGAGGTTTTGGGGTACTTGTCAGGTGTCCAGTAGGATCCATCAGCGTTGAGTTTCCTCACAAAGGCTATACCCTCTTTCCTAGGGTTCCTATTCAGAATCTGCCATTTTAGAACATCGCAAAGGGTTTGATGCCCTTTGAGACTTTTGTACATGCCTGTCACATACAATTCCTTCAACCCTGCATTGTCATCAATGATACTGGTGGTATCCTTAGATGAGGAATTTAAGACCACTGGAATGGTTGATGAAATTGCAGCACTAGAAGCATTTGAACATTCAGGTGAAGAATTAGCTGTTTCATGTTCGATGCATTTCAAACAAGGTGGAATGAAATCTTCTTGAGTGGTACTGATCTGTTGAGCCAATAAGGGATCATTTTCCCTTTGGATATCCTCATGTGACACCCTTAGTTTCTCAAGATCTTGCTTTCCTTGAAGAAATTCATACAAAAGCTTCTCATGATCAACTAAGAGGTTGTTATGATGACTCTGTAGGTTATCATACTTCGTCTAAAGACTTTTGAGATCGACAGATGGAGTTTGAGTCCAATCCACTTCATGGTTCAACAGATCATCGCTTTTGTCTAGCATTTTCTAAAGCTTTTCAAGTGTACTTTGTTGCTTAGTGGCAATTTTAACAAGTTTAGCATAGCTAGGTTTCACATATTCATCAGATTCACCTTCACTTGATTCAGATGAGGAATGATGTTTGTGTACCTTTGAGCCTTTTGCCATGAAGCAATAGGTGTGAGCATAATCATCATTGCTGATGTCAGAGTCGTTGGAGTAGTCAAATTCTTCATCGTTGAAGATGGACTTGCTGACGAAAGCATTAGCGAGAGCAAGGCTAGTGACATCAGATTCTGATTCCTCCTCAGATTCTTCCTCTTCTTCATATTCTTCAGATTCTTCCTCAGAATCCATTTCCTTGCCAATCAATGCTCGAGCCTTTCTGGAACCATTCTTCTTGTGCTTTGAGGACTTTGAAGATTTCTTCTTTTTCTTCGAGTCATCAGAACTATCATCCTTGTATTTCTTCTTCTTCTTTGAGTCTTTTTCCCAGAGAGGACAGTCAGAGATAAAGTCACCAGGCTTCTTGCAATGATGACAAGTTCTTTTCTTGTAATCTTCTGAGGAATCTGATTTCCTCAAGCCACTTTTTGATGACTTTCCAAATCCACCTCTCCTTGAGAACTTCTGAAATTTCCTCACAAGCATTGTTAGGTCCTGACTTAGTTCTTCAGGATCACCAAGGCTGCTGTTAGAATCTTCTTCTTCAGATGAGGAAATTGCTTTTGGCTTCAGAGCACGAGATCTTCCATAGCTTGGTCCATAGAGGTCTCTCTTTTCAGCTTGATGGAATTCATGAGTATTGAGTCTCTCAAGAATATTAGCAGGATCAGGAGCTTTATAATCTCCATGTTCTTGGATCATCAAAGCTAGAGTATCAAATGAGAAATCAAGAGATCGTAGCAGTTTCTTCACCCTTTATGGTCACTGATATCAGTGGCACCCAGTGCTTAAAGTTCATTGGATATATCAGTGAGGCGATCAAATGTTTGCTGAACATTTTCATTCTCAAGTCTCTTGAAGTGGTTGAAGAGATTGCGAAGAACATCAACACGAGATTCACGTCGAGTGGAAACACCTTCGTTGACTTTGGACAACCTATCCCAGATAAGCTTAGCAGACTCCAAAGCATTCACTCTGCCATACTGACCTTTGCTCAGATGGCCACAGATGATATTCTTCGCTTGAGAGTCAAGTTGCTTGAATATCTTCACATCAGCAGTAGTAATAGTGGGAGTGACAAAGGGCACACCATTTTCCACAACATACCAGAGATCGTTGTCAATAGCTTCAAGGTGTATACGCATCTTGTTCTTCCAGTAGGGGTAGTCTATACCATCGAAGCTAGGACACCCCGCGGAAACTTATGAGGACATGAATACCTTGGATACGACCAAAAATGTTGCATACATGCATATTCAAGAAGTTCAAGAAGTTCTCTCACATCACTTTTAGCCCAAGAGAAGATAGAGTCCAAGTCTCTCACGTTCTGGACTCAGATTCAGACTACACACACACACACCTGTCTCAAAACGCCAACAACTTTTTCATACGGACTCGGAATTGGGTGATTCTTTTTTTGCTGGAAACTAGATTTCATATATGTTCCAGACCAGCTGGAATCACCTTAAAATTCGTCGGTATAGCAAATATATCGACGAAACAATCTGACATTGCATCAGAATCCGAGTCAAACTACAAGTCCAAAGGTGTTGCATCACCTCCAGTTGGGCCCATGGGCCTTGTACGACCTAGGGATTGTGTTAGGGTGTCTTGGGACGTCCTCCCACCTCCTTGGCCGCCATCCCTTGCTCCTATATAAGTAGATCAATCTAGTAGCTTTTCCTTTGGGTTTTGTTTAGTTAAAAGTTAGCCATTGCAACTTCGTGTACTTCGTTTGTGTCCAACGACCAGACCAAGACCGCTGTCGCAACCCCATCCTTATCAATACTTCATATATATTCGCAATATTCCGATTGCATTATCATATTCTTGCTTGTTCTTCGATTGCTTGCAGGAATAGACCTTCGTGGTCAGGTTGATCGTGCTCTGGTGTGGTCAATAACCTCTTGGAGATTGGTTTAGCGATTGCTAAGGCGTAACGTCGTGCACATTCGTAGTCGGATCGTCAAAGTGTTCTCCACCAAATCGATAGTTATCATCTCATTGAAAGATCAGGACCCTCGCCTCTATCAAGGAACCTATCCATAAATCCTTCTTCACTTTCTTCTAATGAGGAATGCAACAAGGTCATTTGTAAATCATCATAATATTTCATTACGGTGTCACTACCTTGTTTCAAATATTGTAATTTTTTAAGCTTGTCACGAGTATAATAAGTAACGAACGTGTGTCTCATGGCAAGTTTCAAATCATCCCAAGTAATAGGTATAATATCTTTGTGTAACCGACAATATTCGCTCCACCAAACTAAAGCATAACCAGTGAAAGAACCAACTGCGACCTTAACTTTCTTATGTGCAGCAAAATTATGGGAAGAAAATATTTCATTTATTTCAAACTCCCACTCGATATACAAAGCAGGTCTAAATCGTCCATTAAATGGAGGTATAGAAAAATTAACCTGATCATGTGCATTTGGATCTCTATGCATCTCTCGTATCGGTTTTTGTGGTAACACGTCTCCCACGATCGAAGAAGCCCATGAACTGACAACTCTGGATCCTGTCATGACTAGTAGAAACAAGAAACAAAGATCCAAGTATATTGTTCCTATGAACTACTGGGATGTGGTGGTAAAACGCTCACAATAAAGCAAATATCAATGTCTTACAAATTCTTACCATGCAGCAGGTGGCGACCGGCAACCGACGGTGTCAATATCTCCAAAGATTGGGTAAAGAGATTACCAGGTGAATGTATGTACACACGATGTAGAAATATGTGGAGCTTGGAAGGCTTAATATATGGTAGCAAAACATTAGCAATAATCAATTCAGAGATGCAATGTTGAATAAACGCTCAACGACGGTACTGTGCTGGTCCTAGGCTAGACCGTACTAGAGACGCGAGCCTAGAACACTAATGGAGTCACGCTGTAGGAGAAATAGCAGAAAGGGATGATATGAATTAGTTCTCGACAACAAGATATAAGTGAAGATCACAATGGCAGTAAAGAGAATGATGATAAATGACCGACAAGCAAGATATAAAAAACTCTCTCTTCAGCTTTCCTCTAGAAAATATTATGTGAAATTTCTGATATTTTTTCTCAAGAATGCTACTGAATCAAGCTTTCGTATGCAAAAAGAATCACTCAATTCCGAGTTCGTATGAGGAAGATACGCTTGTTTTACTCAACACTGCGCAAAACAGATTTCAATCCGAATTCACATACGAGATTGAGTCTACGTAGATCCGAAATTTGTTTTTTTTCTCTTCTCTCTATTTTTTTTTCTTCTCTTTTTTTTCTCTCACTTTTTTTCTTTTTTTTATCCCTCACTTTTTTTTTCTATCCAACAAATTAGATAAGATGTAGATTGGATCGAGCGTACATGTGAACGACCTCAAGTGTGATAATGACAATGAACAATGGTAGCATGTGGTGAAAATTGATGGTTGGTGGTGGGTGACAATGAAAGGGATGACGTTGGCGTGGTGGTGGTATATGGCAGCAGTGATGAAGATGGTGCGACACCGGCGTAACAAGTTGTGAACAGAACTCGTAACTCTAAAGGACTAGACACTAAGACCAGCAACTCGACACGACGATGCAACCACAAATTCAACAAAGCAAACACCAAACAGAAAATTGCAAAGGCTCAGATTGGTTCGGATATGAAGGTCTAACCCTATTTTTTTGTGGCTTTTTCGTGGACTATAGGTATGAAGAACAGATGCAATCTAAACTACGAAAACTGGTAAAATCTCATCTAGGAACCTGGAAATCTGATACCACTTGATAGAGGCGAGGGTCCGATCTTTCGATGAGATGATAACTATAGATTTGGTGGAGAAGACTTTGACGATCCGACTACGAACGTGCACGACGTTGCACCTTAGCGATCGCTAAACCAATCTCCAAGAGGTTATTTACCACGCCGGAGCACGATCAACCTGACCATGAGGGTCTATTCCTGCAAGCAATCGAAGAAAAAACAAGAATATGATAATGCAATCTGAATCTTGCGAATATATATGAAGTATTGATAAGGGTGGGGTTCCGAAAGCGGTCTTGGTCTGGTCGTTGGACACAAACGAAGTACACGAAGTTGCGATGGCTAACTTTTAACTAAACAAAACCCAAAGGAAAAGCTACTAGATTGATCTACTTATATAGGAGCAAAGGGTGGTGGCCAAGGAGGTGGGAGGATGTCCCAAGATACGCTAAAACAAACCCTAGGTCGTACAAGGCCCATGGGCCCAAGTGGAGGTGATGCAATGACAAATTGTTTCGTCGATATCTTGGCTCTCTGGGCGAATTTTAAGGTGATTTCAACTGGGCTGGAACGCATATGAAATCTAGTTTCCAGAAAATAAAGAATCACTCAATTCCGAGTCCGTATGAAAACGTTGTTGGCGTTTTGAGACAGGTATGTCTGTACAGTCCAAATCTGAGTCCAGAACGTGAGAGATTGGACTCTATCTTCTCTTGGGCTAAAAGTGACGTGAGAGAAATTATTGAACAACACCTAATTGTTTCTTTTGACATTAGAGGACCTCTTTAATAGCACCCAACCATTTCCTCTTTGTTTGTCATCACACGTGGTTCATACAAGTATTCGACCATTCTGCATTTAGGCATAAAATAAAAATAGGTGAAGTATTTTTGTTCCGGATAACATAAATAAATTATTGCATAATTATTATAAGAAATCACCTCACAAATATTCATGTATGCAACATTTTTGGTCGTATCCAAGGTAGTCATGTCCTCATTAGAAACGTTGATCATACCTCTAGTCGACATAACTAGACTCCTGGTGGTTAAACCAAAATCACACAGAGCAAGGGAGTACCTGCTCTGATACCAATTGAAAGTGCATTATATCGACTAGAGGGGGGGTGAATATGCAATTTTTACAAATTCATCACTTGAGGAATTTTAACTTTGAGGAATTTGAAATGTGATGAATAACTAGCAGCGGAATAAGTACTCAAGTGCATGAGGAACATACTAACAACATAGTCTTCAGGATGAAATGAAACATGCACAAATAGAGAGTAGCGTGATACAGGATAAGGAGTGATGAACAAGGTAACTTGAAGAATTTGAGGTGAGGAATTTGTGAAAGTCTTCACTCAAATTCTTCAATCAGTAACAGTCAATTTCATCAACTGGTTTACGAGGAATAGAGGGGTTGAGGAAATAGAACTAGATAGCTCGATGAAGACAATGGTTTGATGACCCAGTTCCAACTGCTATTACAGTCGCACGTCTGGTTTGGAGCGGCCTGGTATTTAAACCAGAGGATACACGCTCCCAGGACACACGGTCCTTACCGTATTCTTCTTGAGCTAAGGTCACACAGTCCTCGCCCAACACTCGTGGTAAGTCTTTAGGGTAGACTACCAAAACCCTCACAAACTGGTCACCCGGCGATCCACAATTTGCTGCTGGATGCTCTAGACCAAGGTCACTTCGTGGTCCCCAATTGACTGCAGGAGCACTATACCATGACGCCTAACCATCTGGAGGATGCACAGTCCTCAAAGGTAACAAGCGTCGGTTCCACACGGGAATTTCTTTAGTGCTGCTCAATCACTTTGGGTTTTTCGTCACTGGTGATTTTCTCTCAAAAGGACTTGGAGGATGGGTTGCTCTCAAATGACAAGTGTCATTTCTCTCTTTCGGAGTAGCCAACCAGCTAGTGGTTGTGGGGGGTGGCTATTTATAGCTAGGATGCAACCTGACATGATAAGACATAAATGCCCCCAATGATAAGACCGTTATGTGGATAAGAATGATTGGGGACAGCTGGCGCTAAGCATAGCAACAGTCGGAATTTCGAACTATGAAAGTCCTCAGCTTATCATGTTCCTCTCTTGTAGGCAATTCGCACTAGCGAAATCCTAACTCCTCAGTCAGATCAATTTCCTCAGAGACCAGAAGAACTCCGTCTCTGTCACTAAAGAACTTGTCTAAACCGTAAGAGATTTCCAAAGGCTTCACTCGAAGGATTGTATGGGTTGAGGATTTTGGAGTTGAGCATCAGTTGGAAATTTTCCTTAGTATTACCTTGGCCCCCTTTAACAGTATGGTGTTTCCTATGACTCAAATAAAGGAAACGAAACTACGAAAACAAAAGTCTTCACGCTTCATATTCCTCGTTCATATCTTCAAGGTCACACCAACTTCTTCATTTTAAAAGTCTTCACAAAGTCTTCACCAAAGTCTTTAGCAAAGTCTTCACTTGAAGACATACATTTTTAGGGGTCGATAATCTCTGATTATATCAAACTCCTCATCGACTTATATAGCCTGTGTACACTCACAAATGCATTAGTACCTTAACCTGTACGTCTTCAATACACCAAAATCACTAAGGGGCACTAGATGCACTAACAGACCCTGAAGACAAGAAGGCCAATGCTAATGAGGAAAAGCATAAGTGCCCCGCTGTGTTCAATTTCCTAATCACCAAGACCCTCATCGACGATGGCGCTGGGCTCAATGTCCTCTCTATCGAGGCGTTCGAGACACTACAGTTGCCCTCTGACCAGCTCATGTCGACCAAGCCATTCTCAAGAGTCACCGACGGCTCCACTGTCCCCTTGGGGTAGGTGCGCCAACTAGTCACCTTTGGCAAGCGCGACAACTATCAGATCGAGCTCATTGACTTTGGCGTCGCCCACATTAGCCTCCCATACAATGCCATCCTCGGGTATCCTGCCCTCGCCAAGTTCATGGCGGCAACCCACCAAGGCTACAATGTCCTCAAGATGACAGGAAACAATGACATCATCACGGTCGCCGGCGATGAGAAGGATCCGGTCTGCACCCTCGAACGCGCATACCAGGCCATGATGGCCGAAAACTCTCACGATGAGGGCGGCATCCTGCCTCTTGAGGACACTAACAAGAAGAAGAAGCAACTCCTCCCCAAGAGCCGTCAGGGGAAAAGGATCCCCATGGGTAGCGTCTCAGGCCCCATGACCACCGTTAGGGCTACTCTCCCTCTCGCATAGGAAGGCACGCCCGACGCTTTCCTCAGAGCGGGCTGGGGGGCTTCCACATGGAGAGCGTCCGACCTGACTAGTGTGAGGAGGGAGGTGCTCGGGCACCACTCGGAGGCATGCTTCGATGCACGCCCCCACAAGGAAGGAGCACTGCACGAGGCACCAAGAGCATGGGAGCTCATCACCAACGTGATTGAGGAGCTTCAGGAGGTGAAGTCCATGTGTGGCGAGTGTCGCCCAACGCCACTAGGTGCAGCTATAGACCCCGATGTGGGCGACGGGCTGTGCCTCTACGTCAACATTCCGGGCCTCAACAGGGCCGCATCACAGGGCCTCTTCTGGCCGTTGCGCATCGGCCGTATTGGTGGTACCACTGGAGCTATGTCCGCATGCCATTCGGCCTCGTGAACGTGGGCGCTGCATACCAGCACCTCGCACAGGCCGTGCATACGAATCAGGAGGCCGGGCGCCGCGTGGTCCTTCAAGAGGTCCTGGACCCTCGTGAGCCCCCTGGGCCTCGCGGGCCCTCGAGCCTCCAGAGCCCTTAGGCTCGTGAGCATCAGGCTTCGACAACTACCCCAACGCTTTAGCAGCATCATTCCCAGGTGACTTTTGGTCTATTTAATTGAGAGTGTCCCTTTGGGTGCATCATCCTCAAGCTGCTAGGGTCTGCCCCTGCAGTTGTATCGTTTTACGCATGTATATGAACTGCTTCTGCATTTGACGAGTTTTCTAAGTATTCCAACCTGCATGCCCGGTGCTTTGTCATCATGAATTGCGCCATGCCCTAATAACCCCGCCCTTGACCGCCTCATGATTCTAGGCTGGCAGGTCACCTGTGCTCCAGTCCGTCCCTATAGCATTGATAAATCAAAGCGACCGCGCTGAGTCTCGTGGGTCCGTACCATGGACGTCACCTCCCGTGGTCCTTGGTGCTTTGCCCTCGCATGAGCTAATCGGGAGTGGGTGAGTCAGGGCGTGTGGCCCGGTTCATATAGCCGTTGTTCGATGCTCTGGCATCGCGGGAGCCGCGCACCGGTTGTCTTTCCTTGGGTTTGTCGCATGAGAAGACTAGGCATGGCATCTGTGCTCGGGTCCGTCCGTGTAGCATCGATAAACCCAAGGGCTGAGCTATGTCTGACGGGTCGGCCCCGTTGACGTCACCTCCTGGTGTCCTTGGTGTTTGGCCTTCTCATGCAATGGCCTATGGAGAATCATTCGATGCAGGTTACCCATATCATGCAGGTTCTGTAAGCGCGCATCGTGGCAGAAAATTCAGGCGCAACACGCCTTGGGGTAGGGCCTCGTGAGTTCCGCTCTGGCTCACGGGTGCCCGGATACACCTCCTCCAATTCTTTTGTACCAGTCAAGCATATGAACTACATTGGGTTGTACATGCCCAGAGACTCTAACACAGAGCTCCCTTCCCACACCCAAGTTGAAGCCCCATTGTTGTGGGAACGAACACCTATGGGATCATAGAGACCCCTTTTAGTTCGGCAAGGGAAATGATCGCACAAAGAGCCGGTCTGATGAACAACACGCGAAGATCTTAACCCAGGTTCAGCACGGATGCATAAAAGCCTACTCCTGCTTGGTTGTATTGAGAGTGTTCTTAGGGTTCTAGCCACAGGAGTGCTATGAGCAGCTGCCACCTACATGAGCTAGAAAGTCCCCAAGATTGAAAATCAAAAGTCCAAAAGACCTCTACTGTATCACCCTGGGCCTCCTTTTATACTCCAAAGGGGATCCCAACAGTGGCGTACAGTGCATACACGAGGTGTACAAAGCTACAGTGTTATCATACCTAACATTGACAGAGTAAGACAGACGCATTTAATGCAGTGTTAGGCATCCCTGTCCGTAAGTGGGACGGGATGGGAGCCCATCCCATTGGCACTGCTTAGCCCCCTCCAACGTCGATGTTCCAACGCACGTCTAGGTGGATCGACACCTAGCCCGTGTGCTGGCAGGGCCTTGCCGGGGCCTTGCTTTGCCTGGGGTTCAATAGCCCTCCCGGCAAGACCTTGCCGGTGATCTTGATTTTCCTGTGTTGGTATCTGGCAAGTCCCTACTGGGCCTTGCTACCTGGGTGGCTACTACTTCCCATGCACGGGTAAGGGTCACTCGAGAGCCCAAAACTCTAGTGCAATGACACCCATGCTCCACGCTGGCGGATGACACGATCTCTTAGCGGCTATGCCCATGCCGAGTGGAAGCCCCATGCTCCACACTGGTGGATAAACAACTGAGGGCGCCCAATTGGCTTCACCACCCTCAGGATGGCCTCCCGACCCTTCACCTGGCCTCATTGCATAGTGTTCCTCTAGGATGCACGTGTGAGAGGGCTGGACTAGGGCTACACTTAGGCTAGGCCTGGCGAGTGCCACCTCTCCAGGTCCCTGGTACCTTGTTGCTTGTGTTGCTACTAGACAAAAGCTAGCGAGGAAAGTTATTGGATCTACAAGTTAACCACATCGTCACCATGTTTCCTGTCTGCTTGTACGTCAAGGGGGACCCTCGAGTATCATGACTCAGGGGCCTCACTGGTCACATATCCCCTCGTGCCTTGGTCTCGTCCTGGTGATCCGTACGCCCCAACAACGGTCGAGGTATGTGCGAGATCGGGCCCTGCTGACGCAAAGTACAAAAGCTAGCTTGCATGTGAAAGGGAGCCCTAAGCATGGCGACTCAGGGGCCTCACTACCCACATAGCCCCTCGCCCCTTGGTCTTATCCTGGTGATCCGGACGCCCCAACAACAATCGATGTTTGCACGGGATTGGGCCCTGCCGATGCAGAGCACAAAGGCAAACAGGAAGGAAGCAAAGCACGAAAGGAAATCATGGAGTTCTAACAGTTATTACAAGCACTGAATGTTTCATGAATTCAAACAAGTCTTATGCCTCCATGAGGCATGGTACATAGGTTGAAATCTAGGAGGAGGGCCCATCATCGCCAAGGTTGTCGTTGCCGCTTGTCCCAGTCATGGCGAGCTCATCATTGAGATCACTGTCGCTGTCGTCGTCGCCACCGCTTGCCTCCTCCATAGAGGGCCCGGTGTCGGGGACGGAGGTGAACCTCTTCACCTGCGCATCCACAGGATCCTTTATGGCCTCCGCCGTAGAGGTGCAGAACTGAGGGGTGACCAGGGACCTCACCGCGTCAAAATCAAAGCTGGGCTCACGGAGGTAGAGATTACTGAATACACGCGTTGCGGCCGTCGAGAAAGGCTGCGGCGCTCGCTCTCCAGGATGGTGTGCACTCGGGCAACAACACATACGAGTACCTCAGCAAGCTTGGAGGTGAGCCCCGCGCAGCCATCCTAAGGGGACGCAAGTGGTTCCTTGAATCCTACCCTACAGATGGAGCGCAATGCCTGGCGAAGCCTGAGCTTGATGGCGGGGAAGGCTTCATGCTCCGCGGGCGTGTTCTCCATGGTAGCAGCAATGGCCTTCTCCCTTTCCTCTAGTTGGGCCGTCGTAGTGGTGATGCACTAGGAGTGGGACGTCTGGGCCTCTACCACCTCCTCCTTTAGCTTGGCTAGATGCTTGCTTTCCCCGGCATGGTCAACAGCCACCTGGTACAGCGCGGAGTCGCGATCGGCGAGCGTCGCCTCGCAAACCTTGAGGTCCTCCTCCTACTCATGGAGTCGTTGCGCGTGCGCGGTTTGATCCTCCTGAAGGGCCTTCAGGCTGGCCTCTGCCTCGATGCAGCGCTTCGCGCTAGACGCTGCTTGAGCTAGCGCAACATCTCGGGCTGCCTTGGCCTTGGCGGCCTCCATCCTGCTCTCCGTGGTGGTAGCTTCAGCCCTGCCCCAGGCCATCTTGGTGTCTTCCTCGACCTGGAGCCACCCAGAAATAAGTCTTAGGCACTACCTCACGAGGCACATATCGGCGTCCTGGAGGTCGGCCCAAATCTTGCTGAGTGTGGTGTAGACCTCATCCAAGGCCCCAGGCCTGATCAGAGGGCCGCAACTCGCGAGTGGGAGAGCCTGACATGGAGGCAGCGCCGGCACATCGGCAGGCGATGTGACCAAGGGGGCAGCGGTGTGGCTAACTTGGGGTGCCGGAAGCTCCAGGTTCCCCTCAAGCACAATGAGCGGGGACAACTTCACAGCCTACTGGCCTACACAAGCTGGCTCCTCCTGAGGATGTATCTCTGTGCCCTTAGGGAAGACACCACTAGAAGGGGGTTGGTGAACACACCATTCGCCGATGCTGGGGTCGCCACGGCCACGGCAGGGAGTGTCGTCCCATGAGATTTCGAAATCCCCGGCGCCCGGTCTCCCAAGCAACGTCGGCAGGGCGCTAGGGGTTGGCATCACCCCAGTGTGCCCGGGAGCGGTGTTGTCAGGATACTCGAGAATGCACTAGGCTCGCACGATGCTCCTCTGTGCCTACCGCGACCCTGGTCAGAGGCTGGCAGTGCCTTCCAGACAGGGGGCTCCTTCAGCACCATGCTCGCCTTCTTCCTCTTCGGCACATCAATGACCATGGCCATCGAGGGGGGAAGGTTCGTGAGCATGTGCATAGTCTATAAATAGATCAAAGGCGAGGTAGGTTACTTACTCCTCGGATGCAACCCACTTCCTCTTCTTCACCACATGGGCGAAGGACGAAACGCCCCCGCTCTTCTTTGGCATGGTCTTGGTTGCGCCCAGGAGGTGAGCGGGGGGGCTCCCCGGTGAGCCCTGGCGTGGCGTTGCCGCCTGGAGAAGTGAGAAGGTCGCCTTGAGAGGACATGATCGGAGAGGCAACGTCCGCCCCTACGGCGGCCGACTCGCCTCCCAACTGCGGCTCAGACGGGGACGAGACCCGCGCCTCAGTCGCCTTAATGGGGCGTGAGGACTCCTCCGGAGGAGCCGTCGCCAAGCGTTTCTTCGAGGTCGCCCAGCAGCCCTGGCCTCCTGAGGGCCTTAGAGGAGCATGGGAGGACCGCGACTAGGGGCTCATCGACGTCATCATAATCTTGAAGACCGCGGATGAGCTTTCTCTGGGACGGAGGGGACACCTCCTCCAGGTCATCATCCTGAGTCTCCTCCGAATCTTCCTCGTCGCTTGTGTCGTCGGAGGACACCAGCACGGGGGAATTGGGGCGCTCGGATGGCGTGATCCCTAGCTCATCGAAGGTGGTCATGGCGAAGACCAGATCCTCCCAATCATTGCAGCGGTACAGCGAGGCGTATGCCTCTGGGAGGTCCCCTAACTTGTTGGGAAGCAAGGTAGCCAAGGCCCAATCCAGCTCCTCACCTGTGAGGCTGGCGGGCCGGAGCCTGATGTCGTCCTCCGCGCCTTGGTACTCCCACATTGGCTTCCAGTGCACCTAGAGCAGCGCAAGCTGCTACGTCAGGAACTCCTTCCCCATCATCGCCACGGTCAGCTTCTTGGTCTCCATGTCCAAGGAGATCCTCTCCAAGACGGCTCTCCCTCGGGGATTGGTGAGCTTTGTGGAGCTCCACATGAGGGTCTTCTCTGTCTGCTCTGTCGGGAGCTCCAGTCGTGGATTGAGACCCTGGGTGTCTAGGAAGACCCAACGGTGCCTGAAGCCTTCCTCCTTCTTCCCAGCCTTCAGGAGCAACTTCCGCTCTGATCCGCAATGAAGGAGACGCATGCCAACCGATGCACGCTGTCATGGAGCCGCAGGCTGAAGTAATGGCAGAAGAGGGGCACTAAGGGCCTCACACCTACAAAGGCTACGCTGTAGAAGGCGAAGACAAACATGATGAGGATGGAATTAGGCTGAAGATGGAGGGCCTGGATCCCACACTACTCAAGGATGGCGGTGAAGAACCCCTAGAAGGGCGGGATGAGCCTAGAGAAGATGTTGTGGAGGAATAAGGGGTAGACTCTTTTCACCAATGTGCGTGGCTCTAGAGAGCCACACCAGATCAAGGTTGGTCCCCCACTCATTGGATTCCCCCACCATGAGTGGGAGCGTTGGGCGAGGTCCGCATCCTTGGCAATGATGGATGATGTGAGCGCCGACAAGGGGGGAGAAGAGGTTGGGGCCTAAGCCTCGGGCTATGACTTCTTGGCGGGCGCCATTTGAGGAATCCTTGTGGAATAAGAGCGAGGGGAAGGATGGTGCTATGCCAAGATCTGGAGGAGGTCCTCACGAAGCAAAGGGATCTGAGCAAGGGAGCAAAGGCGCAAGGGAGAAGA
The DNA here is from genome assembly GCA_022496015.1 of Hordeum marinum. NCBI lineage: Eukaryota > Viridiplantae > Streptophyta > Magnoliopsida > Poales > Poaceae > Hordeum > Hordeum marinum. Next base: position 208,428,513 of record CM039674.1, on the reverse strand, counting down.
TCAATGATGGATCCGCGGTGGGCATCAGGCTTTTGTCGGTCTGGGAAGTTGTCAAGGTGATGTGGGGGCTGAGGTGTCCACATCCTACCACGCACCACGCATCGAGCCTAGACCGTGGGAAACTGGTGGCCCGTGGCATTTTCACCCTTTGCTCCTTGCCTTCGCCTCGAATCCATGCAAGACACGCCTTGCGCCAGGGGGCTATTGTTGGCGTTCTGGGATCGAGGGTTCCCAGAGTTGCCCAAGTGCAGCCCAGCGCGTGGCCCACTTCAATGGCCCAGTACGGCCTAGCGGCAAGTCCCCCCCCCCCAAGTCAATACCCTCGCGAGAGACCCGACCTCACGAGGCAAACAACACCAAGGCCCCTAGAGGAAAGGCCTCCCCATATTGCCTAATGAGGAGCAAAGTTTCCTATGCACGCACCCAGCCTCATGAGTCTGCAATGACGTGAGCCATGACGATCAAGGCCATCCGGGAGCCAGCGGGCCCAGAGAGGGTAGTTTCCTCTTTGGTGCTAAGGGAGCAAGAGCAGGCGCAGGTTCCCGAGGAAGGCCTTAAAGCTTTCCCTTCTGGTGCAACAAGACCAAGACCACGATCTTGGCAGGACGAATGTCACCACCAAGCCCAACTCTGCATCACACCCCGAAGCTTTGCAGGCGAAGACCACCTTTAGTTAGAATAAGTTGTACCTCTTGTACCCTTTCAAATTTGGCCATTGTGCGATCCCTTCCCGCCAGTGCAATAAGAGAAGAGGACAAAGGAAGCTATAAATAGGGACGAGCTACCACCGTAGAAGGGGACCAACCGATTCATCCTCACCCAGAGCCCTCGTGAGGTCGCTCATCCATTGTACTAGTTCAACCCCAACCTCCTCATGAGGCCAATCCACCAAAAGAAGGAGTAGGGTTATACACCTCAAGGTGGACCAAACCTTGCTAAATCTCTGTGTTCATCTTCTTGCCCACTCACACGCACCTGAGGAGGGTTGATCGTAGGGTGACGAGCTTGAGACTTCAAGCTGGTTGAGATCTTCACACACGCCCCAGAGTTTGAACATTCTTGGGTCTACGGAGACCCGATTTCGACAATAACCAATAGCGGGAGCTAGATGCCCATATTGGTCCCAGCATATTCCATGAAGATCATTATCAGTCGAACCACGATGTCAAGGATTCAGTCAATCCCATATGAAGTTCCCTTTGTCAAGCGGTATATTACTTGCCCGAGATTCGATCGTTGGTATCTCCATACCTAGTTCAATCCAGTGACTAACTCCTTAATCACATTGCTTGCAAGCTTCTTGTGATGGTGTATTACCGAGTGGGCCCAAAGATACCTATCTGTGAGAGCGAGTGATAAATCCTAGTCTCGATCCATGCCAAGCCAACAGACACCCTCTGAGATACCTGTAGATCATCTTTATGATCACTCAGTTATGTTGTGACATTTCATACACACAAGTATTCCTCCGGTGTCAGGGAGTTGCATGATCTCATGGTCATAGGAACAGATACTTGACACGAAGAAAGCAGTAGCAATAAAATAACATGACCAAATGCTATGCTTATGTTTGGATCTTGTCCATCACATCATTCTCCTAATGATGTGATCCCATTATCAAATGACAACTCATGTCTATGGTTAGGAAACCTTAACCATATTTGATCAACGAGCTAGTCTAGTAGAGGCTCACTAGGGACATGGTGTTGTCTATTTATCCATACATGTATCTGAATTTCCAATCAATACAATTATTGCATGGATAATAAATGATTATCATGAACAAGGAAATATGATAATAACCAACTTATTATTGCGTCTAGGGCATATTTCCAACAAGAGCGCCCCCCATGCCTCACACCGCTCCATGTCGAAGACCACTTGGGAAGCTTTGGCGCAGGCCCAGCTGCTGCTGAACTTCCCACCTGCGCTGAAGAAGATGGAGGACTGGAGGACGACCATACAAAGCCTGTTGAGCTTTGTGAACTGCGACATGCCAGATGTGAAGGAACCCTGGCATGCGTGCCAGGCGGCCCCGATGAGGCCTGCCACCGGACATGACGCGGGTGGGGCCCCTATAGTACAGTCGCCCCCACAACAGCAACATTCCTACCGGACCGACGCACAAGACGAAGTTTCTTATGCTTTGATGGACTGGTGGCAGAAGAGAGACCAGTGTCAAGTCTTGAAGGATGGGCTCATATAGGACTCGCGCACCACTATCGAGAGGTGACGGGAGACCCATCGTCAATCGAATGGTCGCGCAGATCCAGCCATTGACAAGCCTGCACCGGGTGTCCCCAGTAGCCTGCCTTATGAGGTTGGTTGTTTGGCATTCACCCGCAAGCTATGACAAGTCCGCTGGCCCTTCTGGATGTTGTCCTTTAGATTTGAGGTCTCCTTCCAGAAGCAGCAAGGTCTGTTTCCATACACTTCACCTTGCCTTCCATCTCGTCCTCGATGGATTGAGTGGCTTCGGCGGTGTTGATAGACTCTTGGAGCTTGACAGCTTGATAGCTTGCCTCTCGTTGGCGTCCTTATTCTTGGACTCTAGATCTCGTGGTGCTTCTCCAGGTAAACCCCTAGCTTGTCGGCGAGAGCCTTTTCTCGGGCAGCAAGCTCCTCGTCATGGCAGTCGAGCAAGTTCTTATGCCACCTCAATCATGCATGCTTATCGGTGATGTTCTTGTCGGCCTCCTTCCAGATTTTCTCTGCCTCGGCCCTCTGGTTTATGAATTTAGCTTTGGCCTTGGCAAGATTGACCTACTGGTCGGAAAGGTCCTTGCGGCCCTTAGTTAACCTGGCCTGCATCTCGGCAAGTAGCTATTAGAAATATGCTCTAGAGGCAATAAATAAAGTGTTTATTATTGTATTTCCTTGTTCATGATAATCGTTTATTATCCATGCTATAATTGTATTAATTGGAAACATGGATACATGTGTGGATACATAGAAAAACACAATGTCCCTAGTATGCCTCTAGTGAACTAGCTCGTTAATCGAAAGATGGTTAAGGTTTCCTAGCCATGAACATGAGATGTCATTTGATAACGGGATCACATCATTAGGAGAATGATGCGATGGACAAGACCCAAACTACAAATGTAGCTTATGATCATGTCAGTTTATTGCTACTGTTTTCTGCATGTCAAGTATATGTTCCTATGACCATGAGATCATGCAACTCACAGATATCGAAGGAGTACCTTGTGTGTATCAAACGTCGCAATGTAACTGGGTGACTATAAAGGTGCTCTATAGGTGTCTCCGAGGGTGTCTGTTGAGTTGGCATGGATCAATACTGGGATTTGTTACTTCGTGTGATGGAGAGGTATCTCAGGGCCCACTCGCAATAAGCCTTGCAAGCAATGTGACTAAGTGTTAGTTACGGGATCTTGTATTATGGAACGAGTAAAGAGACTTGCCAGTAACGAGTTTGAACTAGGTATGGAGAAACCGACGATCGAATCTCGGCAAGTAACATACTGAAGAACAAAGGGAACATCATACGGGATTAACTAAATCCTTGACATAGAGGTTCGACCGATAAAGATCTTCGTAGAATATGTAGGAACCAATGTGGACATCTGGGTCCCGCCATTGGTTATTGACCGTAGAAGTGTCTCGGTCATGTCTACATAGTTCTCGAACCCGTAGGGTCTGCACACTTAAGGTTTGGTGACGTTTCGGTAGTATAGAGTTATGTATGGTGGTGACCGAAGTTTGTTCGGAGTCCCAGATGAGATCCCGGACGTCACAAGGAGCTCCGGAATGGTCCGTAGGTAATGATTCATATATAGGAAGTCCCGTTTTGGTCTCCGGAAAAGTTTTGGGCTCATCGGTAGTGTACCGGGAGTGCCGGTAGTGTATCGGGAGGCCTCCGGGAGGGGTATTTCGACCCAAGAGGCTTCATGGGCTGTGGGAGAGTGAATATCAGCCCTTAGTGGGCTGGTGGAAATTCCCACACAAGGCCCATGTGGCTAGAGGAAAAAACCCAATAGGAAAAGGTGGAAAAAAGGCAAAAAGGAGCAATCCTAGTCCTACTAGGATTGGAGGAGGAGAGTCCTCCTCCACCTCCCACTTCGGCCGAAGCCTCCAAGGCTTGGAGGCCAAGGCTGCCTCTCCTCCTCCTTCCCTCCTATATATACTCGTGGATTTCTAGGGATTTGCACTAGAATTTCAGCCACGTGCTACCCATTCCTCAAGTGCATAGTTTCTCCTCTAGTTCGGTTTTCTGCAGTGCTTAGGCGAAACCCTGCCGGAATTGCTCCACCACCATCGCCGGAGCGCCATCAGGCTGCTGGAGAAATCTTCTTCCTCTCCACTCCTTCTTGCTGGATCAAGACAGTGGAGATCGTCATCAAGCTGTACGTGTGCTGAACGTGGAGGTGCCGTCCGTTCGGTGCTAGATCGGAAGGATCGTGGTCAAGCTCGTGAGACGGATCATGATCACTTTCATGGGATAGATCGTGATCGGATCACAGGACGGACCGTGATTGGATCGTGGGATGCATCGTGATTGGATCGCGGGACGCACGGCGATTTGGATCGCGAAGACGTTCGACTACACCAGCCGCGTTTCTTAACGCTTCCCGCTTAGCGATCTACAAGGGTATGTAGATCCATTCTCCCTCTCGTAGGTGCTCATCACCATGGATAGATCTGTGTGTGCGTAGGAATTTTTTTGTTTCCCATGCAACATTCCCCAACAGTGGCATCATGAGCTAGGTCTATGTGTTGATGTGATCTCGAGTAGAACACAAAAGGTTTGTGGGCGTTGATGCTTAGATTGCTTCCTCCCTTGGTCGGATTTTGGTTCAGCGGTATTGTGAGATGAAGCGGCCCGGACCAACATTACTCGTACGCTTACGAGAGACCGGTTCCCTTGACGCAACTTGTTGCCTAGGTGGCTTGCGGGTGGCAGTTTCTCTCACTTTAGTTGGATCAGATTCGACAAAGGCGGTCCTTGAGAAGGTTGAAAAGCAAATTATGTATCACCGTTGTGGTTTATGTGTAGGTGAGAATTGTTCTTGCCAGAAACCTGTAGCAGCCACGTAAAACATGCAACAACAATTAGAGGACGTCTAACTTGTTTTTGTAGGGTATGTTGTGATGTGATATGGCCAATTACATGATGTGATATATGTGATGTATGAGATGATCATGTGATGTATAGAATTTCACGACTTGCATGTCAATGAGTACGGCAACCGGCATGAGCCATAGGGTTGTCTTTAATTATTGTATGACCTGCGTGTCAATCATTAACCGCTATGTAATGCTTTGCTTTATCGCTAAACGGTAGCAATAGTAGTAGAAGCATGCAGGGCGTGACAACCTCGATGGCGACACGTTGATGGAGATCAAGATGATGGAGATCATGGTGTCGTGCCGGTGACGATAAAGATCATGCCGGTGCTTTCAAGATGGAGATCTAAAGCACAAGTTCATGGCCATATCATGTCACTTATGAATTGCATGTGATGTTAATCCTTTTATGCACCTTGTATTGCTTAGTATGACGGTAGCATTATAAGGTGATCCCTCACTTAAATATCAAGATAAAATTGTGTTCTCCCCAAGTGTGCACCGTTGCGAAAGTTCGTCGTGTTGAGACACCACGTGATGATCGGGTGTGATAGACTGTACGTTCACATACAATGGGTGCAAGCCAGTGTTGCACGCGCAGAACACTCGGGTTAAACATGACGAGCCTAGCATGTACAGACATGGCCTCGGAGGTCAAACATGAGTCATATAGTAGATATGATAAACATAATGATGTTCACCATTGAAGCCACCTCAACTCACGTGATGATCGGACTTGAGCTGCTGGATTTGGATCATGTGACACTCAGATGACCTGAGGGATGTCAATTTGAGTGGGAGCTTTAGTAATCTGATTAACTAAACTCATTATCTTCAACAATAGTCTAAGTGAGCTTTGAATATTTATGTTGTAGATCAATGGCTCGCGCAGTAGCACCCCTGAATTTTAATGCGTTCCTAGAGAAAGCTAAACTGAAAGATGATGGAAGTAACTTTGTTGACTGGGCCCGTAATCTGAGGATTATCCTCACGGCTTCCCAAAAATCATATGTCCTTGATGCACCGCTTGGTGACCAACCAGAAGACATGACCTCCGAAGACGTTAAGAACGCTTGGGAGGCACGTACTGGAGATTACTCAATAGTTTAGTGTGCAATATTGTATGGCTTAGAACCGGGAATTCAAAGACGTTTTGAACGTCATGGAGCATATGAGATGTTCCAGGAGTTGAAGTTTATCTTTCAGAAGAACACTTGGATTGAGACGTATGAAACCTCCGATAAGTTCTATGCTTGCAAGATGGAGGAGAACGGGTCTATCAGTGAACATATACTCAGAATATCTGGGTATTCAACTCGTCTAGCGGAGTTGGGAATTGCCCTTCCGCTAGAGGCGATCACTAACAGATTTCTTCAATCACTGCCACCTAGTTACAAGAGCTTTGTGATGAACTATAACATGCATGGGATGAGCAAGTCAGTCGCCGAGCTGTTTGCGATGCTAAAAGTCGCTGAGTCTGAAATCCAAAAAGAACATCAAGTGTTGATGGTCAATAAAACCACTAGTTTCAAGAAAAATGGCAAAGTCAAGGGCTAGGGCAAGAAGGGTAAAACCAAGAAGGATGGCAAAGCAGTTGCTACTCCTGCGAAAGAAGCCCAAGCATGGACCCAAGCCAGAAACTGAGTGCTTTCATTGCAAGCGAACTGGTCACTGGAAGCGGAACTGCCCCAAGTAACTGGCTGACAAAAAGGCGGCCAACGACAAACAAGGTATATATGATATACATGTTATTGATGTGTACCTTACTAGCTCTCGTAGTAGTGCCTGGGTATTTGATACTAGTTCGGTTGCTCACATTTGCAACTCAAAGCAGGAACTATGGAATAAACGAAGGCTGGCAAAGGACGAAGTGACGATGCACGTGGGAAATGGTTGCAAGGTTAATGTGATCGCCGTCGGCATGCTCTCTCTTCTATTACCATCGGGATTAGTGATGAACCTGAATAATTGTTATTTAGTGCCTGCGTTAAGCATGAACATTATATCTGGATCTTGTTTAGTGCGAGACGGTTACTCATTTAAATCAGAGAATAAAGGTTGTTCTATTAATATGAGTAATATCTTTTATGGTCATGCACCCAATGTGAGTGGTTTATTCATATTGAATCTTGATAGTGATGATACACATGTTCATAACATTGATGCCAAAAGATGTAGAATTGATAATGATAGTACCACTTTCTTGTGGCACTGCCGTCTAGGTCATATTGGTGTAAAACGCATGAGGAAGCTCCATGCTGATGGATTTTTGGAGTCACTTGATTTTGAATCACTTGACACATGTGAACCATGTCTCACGGGCAAGATGACTAAAATGCCGTTCTCTAGAACAATGGAACGGGCAAGTGACTTTTGGAAATCATACATACTGATGTGTGCGGTCCAATGAATGTTACAGCGCGTGGTAGATATCATTATTTTCTCACCTTCACTGATGAATTAAGTAGATATGGGTATATTTAATTGATGAAACACAAGTCTAAAACGTTTGAAAAGTTCAAGCAATTTCAGATTGAAGTTGAGGATCATCGTAACAAGAAGATTAAGTTCCTGTGATCTGATCGAGGAGGTGAATATCTGAGTTATGTGTTTGGCAGTCACTTAAGACAATGTGGAATTGTTTCACAGTTGACACCGCCCGGAACACCACAGCATAATGGTGTATCTGAACGTCGTAATCGAAACTTATTAGATATGGTGCGTTCTATGATGTCTCTTGCTGATTTGCCACTATCGTATTGGGGTTATGCATTAGAGACAGCTGCATTGACTTTAAATAGGGCACCATCAAAATCCATTGAGACGACGCCATATGAACTATGGTTTGGCAAGAAGCCAAAGTTGTCGTTTCTTAAAGTTTGGGGATGTGATGCTTATGTCAAAAAGCTTCAGCCTGAAAAGCTGGAACCCAAAGCGGAGAAATGCGTCTTCATAGGATACCTGAAAGAGACAGTCGGGTATACCTTCTATGTCAGATCCGAAGGCAAAGTGTTTGTCGCTAAGAACGGAACATTTCTTGAGAAAGAGTTTCTCTCAAAAGAATTGAGTGGGACAAAAATAGAGCTTGATGAGGTCATTGAACCTTTACTTCAACCAGAAAGTAGCGCAACACAGAAAGATGTTTCTGTGGAACCTACGACGGTAGAAGAAGAAGTTAATGATGATGATCAAGAAGCTTCGGATCAAGCTGCTATTGAACCTCGTAGGTCGACAAGGCCGTGTACTACCCCTGAGTGGTACGGCAACCCTCTCTTGGAGGTTACGTTGTTGGATAACAATGAACCTACAAGCTATGGAGGAGCAGTGATGGGCCCGGATTCCATGAAATGGTTAGAGGCCATGAAATCCGAGATGGGATCCATGTATCAAAACAAAGTATGGACTTTGGAAGTATTACCTGAAGGGTGAAAGGCCATTCAGAACAAATGGATCTTTAAGAAGAAGGCAGACGCGGACGGTAATGTCACCGTCTATAAAGCTCGCTTGTGGCAAAGGGTTTTTCACAAGTTCAAGGAGTTGACTACGATGAGACTTTCTCACCTGTAGCGATGCTTAAGTCTGTCAGAATCATGTTAGCAATAGCTGCTTATTTCGACTATGAAATTTGGCAGATGGATGTCAAAACAACGTTCCTCAACGGTTTCCTTGAGGAAGAGCTGTGTATGATGCAACCCGAAGGTTTTGTCGATCCAGAGAATGCTGACAAACTTTGCAAACTCCAGCAATCCATTTATGGACTGGTGCAAGCATCTCGGAGTTGGAATAAGTGCTTTGATGAGATTATCAAAGCGTTTGAGTTTATACAAGTTTACGGAGAAGCTTGTATTTACAGGAAAGTGAGTGGGAGATCTATAGCGTTTCTAGTATTATATGTGGATGACATATTGCTGATTGGAAACAATATAGAAATGCTGGAAAGCGTGAAGGAATATTTGAATAAGAGTTTTTCAATGAAGGACCTAGGAGAAGCTTCTTTCATATTAGGCATTAAGATCTACAGAGATAGATCGAGACGCTTAATAGCACTTTCACAAAGCACATACCTTGATAAAGTTTTTGAAGAAGATCAAAATGGAACAGTCCAAGAAGGGGTTCTTGCCTGTGTTACAAGGTGTGAAGTTGAGTAAGACTCAATGCCTAGTAACTGCAGAAGATAGAGAAAAGATAAGTGTCATCCCCTATGCTTCAGCCATAGGCTCTATCATGTATGCAATGCTGTGAACAAGACCCGATGTCAGCCTTCCCATAAGTATGGCCGGAAGGTTTCAAAGTGATCCCGGAATGGAGCACTGGCAAGCGGTCAAGAATATCCTTAAGTACCTGAAAAGGACTAAGGAAATGTTTCTCATTTATGGAGGTGACGAAGAGCTCGTCGTAAAGGGTTACGCCGATGCAAGCTTTGACACTAATCCGGACGACTCTAAGTCGCAAACCGGATACGTATTTATTCTTAGCGGGGGAGCGGTAAGCTGGTGCAATTCGAAGCAAAGCGTGGTAGCTGATTCTACATGCGAAGCGGAATACATCGCAACCTCGGAGGCGGCGAAGGAAGGTGTCTAGATGAAGCAGTTCATGACAGATCTTGGAGTAGTGCCCAGTGCACTAAATCCAATGAACTTATTCTGTGACAACACTGGTGCCATTGCTTTGGCCAAGGAACCAAGGTTTCACAAGAGGACCAGACACATAAAGCGACGCTTCAACTCTGTCCGCGATTACATCATGGAGAAAGACATAAATATTTGTAAAGTGCACACGGATCTGAATGTTGCAGACCCGTTGACTAAACCTCTTCCAAGGGCTAAACATGATCAACACCAGAACTACATGGGTGTTCGATTCATTACAATGTAAACCACATAGTGATGTGAACTAGATTATTGACTCTAGTGCAAGTGGGAGACTATTGGAAATATGCCCTAGAGGCAATAAATAAAGTGTTTATTATTGTATTTCCTTGTTCATGATAATCATTTATCATCCATGCTATAATTGTATTAATTGGAAACATGGACACAATTGTGCATACATAGACAAACATAATGTCCCTATTATGCCTCTAGTGAACTAGTTCATTAATTGAAAGATGGTTAAGGTTTCCTAGCCATGGACATGAGATGTCATTTGATAACGGGATCACATCATTAGGATAATGAGATGGACAAGACCCAAACTACGAACGTAGCTTATGATCGTGTCAGTTTCTTGCTACTGTTTTCTGCATGTCAAGTATATGTTCCTATGACCATGAGATCATGCAACTCACAGATATCGAAGGAGTACCTTGTGTGTATCAAACGTCGCAACGTAACTGGGTGACTATAAAGGTGCTCTACAGGTGTCTCCGAGGGTGTCTGTTGAGTTGGCATGGATCAAGACTGGGATTTGTTACTCCGTGTGACGGAGAGGTATCTCAGGGCCCACTCGGTAATACAACATCACAATAAGCCTTGCAAGCAATGTGACTAAGTGTTAGTTACGGGATCTTTTATTACGGAACGAGTAAAGAGACTTTCCAGTAACGGCGTTGAACTAGGTATGGAGATACCAACGACCGAATCTCGGGCAAGTAACATACCAAACAACAAAGGGAACATCATACGGGATTAATTGAATCCTTGACATAGAGGTTCGACCGATAAAGATCTTCGTAGAACATTTAGGAACCAATGTGGACATCTAGGTCCTGCCATTGGTTACTGACCATAGAGGTGTCTCGGTCATGTCTAAATTGTTCTCAAACCCGCAGGGTCTGCACACTTGAGGTTTGGTGACGTTTCGGTAGTATAGAGTTATGTATGGTGGTGACCGAAGTTTGTTCGGAGTCCCGGATGAGATTCCGGACGTCACGAGGAGCTCCGGAATGGTACGGAGGTAAAGATTCATATATAGGAAGTCCCGTTTTGGTCGCCGGAAAAGTTTCGGGCTCATCTGTAGTGTGCCGGCAGTGCTGGTAGTGTACTGGAGGGGTATTTCGACCCAACAGGCTTCATGGGCTGTGGGAGAGTGAATATCAGCCCTTAGTGGGCTGGTGGAAACTCCCACACAAGGCCCATGTGGCTGGAGGAAAAAACCCAATAGGAAAAGGTGGGAAAAAAGGAAAAAAGGAGCTATCCTAGTCCTACTAGGATTGGAGGAGGAGAGTCATCCTCCACCTCCCACTTCGGCATAAGCCTCCAAGGCTTGGAGGCCAAGGCTGCCTCTCGTCCTCCTTCCCTCCTATATATACTGGTGGATTTCTAGGTATTTGCACTAGAATTTCAGCCACGTGCTACCTATTCCTCCAGTGCATAGTTTCTCCTCTAGATCGCTTTTCTGCAGTGCTTAGGCGAAGCCCTGCCGGAATTGCTCCACCACCATCGCTGGTGCGCCGTCAGGCTGCCAGAGAACTCTTCTTCCTCTCCACTCCTTCTTGCTAGATCAAGACGGTGGAGATCGTCATGAAGATGTACGGGTGGTGAACGCGGAGGTGTCGTCCGTTCGGTGCTAGATCGGACGAATCGTGATCAAGTTCGTGAGACGGATCATGATCAAGTTCGTGGGACGGATCATGATTGGATCGCGTGACGGATCGCGATTGGATCATGGGATGGATCGTGATTGGATCGCGGGATGCACGGCAATTTGGATCGCGAAGACGTTCGACTACACCAACACCGTTTGTTAACGCTTCCCGCTTAGCGATCTACAAGGGTATGTAGATCCACTCTCCTTCTCGTATGTGCTCATCACCATGGATAGATCTGCGTGTGCGTAGGAAATTTTTTGTTTCCCATGCAATGTTCCCCAACAGTAGCACCCGGAACCTATCGTCTGCAACCGTAAGAAGAGCTTCCCGGCGGTCCAGCCTCTCTGAATGGCCGACATAGAGCGCCTACAACTGCCGAAAATCCCTGCCCTTGGAGGATGGGATGGTGTGCTCCTTGGCTTCATCGCTCCTGCCAATGGGATCGATTCCCGCTCCTTCACCGGGGGTGACGACATCCCCGTCAACAGTCGCCCCTTTGGAGAAGGCCTTGAAGATCGTGTCCCCGGTAAAGCTGGCAAACTCAAATCACCGATCTTCAGGTACGGGCTTATAGGCAGCTCCATTGATGACGATGGACCGGCAGCAATCCTGCTAGAGGCAACCAGCAAGAAGGACGTGCCCACCCTCAACGTTTCCAAGGCAGAAGCCTCCACGACATGTATTGACTTCTCCAAGGATGGTCCCTCAAGGACCTGCTTGCCGGTGTCTCTGCGACCATGATGGGTGATGCCCTCCTTAGCTGCAATCCGGATCGCTTCCTCGGACGCCTCCTTGGCGATCCCCTTGATGTTGACATCAGCATCGGGCTCTCCTGACAGGACTAGATCTGTGGTGCAAGGGGGAAAAGAAAATTTTAACTAAGAAGAAGTTGAAGAAGACAAAAATAAGAAAACAAGACAAGGAATTTTCGGCGCTGAAGGCTCACGCATGCATTCTTGTTGGCAGGGGACACTGCCTCCTCCGATAGCGTTTGTTGCCATCACGCGGCCATCAGCTGCACTGCGTGCTAGCACATATTCAGCACTGGCAGGCTCACCAGAAGAATCCCTTGCGGGGAAGCTCCCCTCCAGGGTTGAGCGCACATGAGCTACCTCCGGGCGGCTCCGTGGCCACTTGCAGGGGAACAGAGCTGGTGACGCTGGCATTCGTCCCCAAGCCCGCCATCGGATACAAGGGTGGGGCATCCTATTGGGGGCTCGCTGGGGGGCTGAGATCAACCACATCCAGCCCTGGTGAAGCACCCTACTCTGATGGGACCCTTGTCGTGCCCCCTGCGGCAGTTGCAGGATTCACCTTCCTGGCCAGTCGCTGCGCCAGGGTCTTTTCATCTCTGCGAAATCAATAGCTACGGCAAGTCTCAGCAAGGAAGATGCCAGAATCACGAAAAAAATTCAAAGGAACAACACTTACTCGTCATCCTGTTCTCCTGAGCTGACAGTGGACGAATTCCACATCCCTTTCTAGCGAACGTCGGGAGGCAATGGCGGAGTGGGCGTCCTGGAGCGTGTCGCCGATGTGGCAGAGCCCGTAGGCCTGGCAACCTGAATGGAAGTGCTTGCCACGTGCTTCTCAATGGCCCCCCTCTTTCCCAACAATCGAGAGACATCAGCAACACTGTCCTCCTCCTCCCATTCATCCTCGACATCTGGTGGTGGAGTGCGACGGACCGGCTCCCCTATGCCAGCCTTGCGGAGCATGCACATTATCTTGGGGATCTTGCGGGCCTAGGGCTCTTCAAGCATCAGCTCTACAACAACCTCCGCGCCCTCGACCCTGGCATCCTCAGCGCCATTGAGCTCCTTTGGTTGGTCCTGTGCTAACGGCTCCTCGTCGTGCTCCTCCTCACGGCCGGCCTCCTCGTCCTCCACTTCTCCAAGCATTGTGGCCCCCACCTGCTGCCGCCTACGTCAAGGTCCGCTTTCGCAGCCCGCTAATGACCCACAAGTATAGGGGCTCAATCGTAGTCCTTTTGATAAGTAAGAGTGTCAAACCCGACGAGGAGCATACAGATATGATAAGCGGTTTTCATCAAGGTAATTTCTGCAAGCACTGAAATTGTAAGTAGCAAGTGTTTTGATAGCAAGGTAATTTCTAACGAGCAAGTAACTGTAACAATAGGTAAGGTGCAGCAAGGTAGCCTAATCCTTTTGTGGTAAAGGACGGTCCAAAACTACGTCTTGATATGTTTGTGGTAACGAGCAAGTGTTTTGACAGTAGACGGGAATTTCATCTAGTCACTTTCATCATGTTGGTTTGATTCGTATTCTCTACTTTGATAATTTGATATGTGGGTGGGCTGGTGCTAAGCTGCTGCTCTTACTTGAACTAGCAACCTACTTATGATTAAACCCCTCACAAGCATCCGCAACTATGAGAAAAAGTATTAAGACAAAGTCTAACCATAGCATTAAACATGAGGACCCAAATCAGCCCCTTCGGAAGTAGCACATAAACTAAGGTTTAAGCTTCTCTCACTCTAGCTACCCATTATCTAATATCTACTCCACAATGCATTACCGTAGGCCCATGGATGGTGAAGTGTCATGTATTTGATGTCCACATGGAACCACTAAGGGAAACACAACATACATATCATGAAAATATCGAACACATATCAAATTCACATGATTACTAGATCCATGACTTCTCCCGTCACCTCAAGAACAAAGGTAACTACTCACAAATAATATGCATGCTCGAGATCAGGGGTGTATTGAATAGCATAATGGATCTGAACATATAATCTTCCACCAAATAAACCACATAGTAATAAACTACACAAGGTAATCAACACTACTAGTCACCCACGGGTACCAATCTAAGGTTTCGGTACAAAGATTGAACACAAGAGATGAACTAGGGTTTGAGAGGAGATGGTGATGTTGAAGATGTTGATGAAGAATGGCCTCCCCAAGATGAGAGGGTTGTTGGATATGCCGATGGCTTCGATTTCCCTCTCTGGGAGTGAAGTTCACCACGTGGAATTGCTTCGTTAGAGGGCAAAAGTGCTCCTTCCCAAGTTCTGCCTTGAGGCGGCGGCGCTTCGTCCTGAATGTCCCCCTCTCAATTTTTTTAGGTGTTTTCAGGATTTTATACCAAAGTAAGGGCTCCGGAAGGTGGGCCTGGGTGCCCACCCTCCAACAGGGCGCGGTTAGGGGGCCTGGCACACCCTGGTGGAGGGCGGGCACCTGGGGGCCCCCTTTAGTTCTATCAGCTCCAGTAATTCTTATTTATTGCATAAAATTTCTCCATAAATTTTAGGTTCATTGGAGTTGTCCAGAATACGTATCTCTGACGTGCTTTTTCAGGGTGTTGAATTCCAGTTGCACGCATTCTCCCTCTGGTTGTAAACCTTGCAAATTGTGAGAGAAAAGGCAGTAGAATTACTCCCCGAAGCATTATTATGCATAAAAACATTATAAATAATAGTAGTAAAACATGATGCAAAATGGACGTATCAATTCCCCTATGCTTGGACCTTGCTTGTCCTCAAGCGAAAGTCGATATCGAAGAACGTGTCCACATGGTTTGAGAGAGAGAGGTCTTGATAAAATCAAAATATAGACATAGTAGCATCATGCTTATTACTATAACAACAAAAAAACTAACATAAAACTTTCTCATAAAAGTTTTATTTCATAGAAGTATCATCTAACTTCTTATGAGCTAGTAAAAATTCATCACAACGTGGAAGTATAAAGAATAAACCTTATTGGAAACCAACAAACTATGTTCTTAGTCAACTTTGCAACTACAATTTATCATATTTTTAGGAAGGGTCTGATGTAGGAGCCTATTGGCAAGTCCACATACGTAACCATAATTTAGTCTTCTGTGATTGCTAACGCTCACTGCATACCCATGGACAGAAAGTTTCAACCGGACACATAGAAATATTGTGGCTTATAGTTTGTGTCCTAGCATATTCACCTGAAGGGTGATGTCAACAATAATAACTCATGCTCACTCATATCCAACCGGTCATATGTGCCTAGATATTTCCTCACCACATGATGCTTGCCAAAGGAGAAAAATAAAAAGGAATAGGAGAGAATACTTTGACTCTTGCATAAAAGTAAGTACATAAAAGTAAAAGATAGGCCCTTCACAGAGGGAATCAGAGGTTGTCATGTGCTTTTTAGTTTGTATGCCAAATCCCTTAGCGCAAAAGAACTTCATGTTGCATTGCCTCTTGTGATAGCAATCTTTACTATGCAGTCCATCGCTTTTATTACTTTGCCATCACAAGTTCATGCAACGCACAATTTTCTCTTACACTAATTGATCCAACACTTTTAGAAGCAATTTTTATTGCCTTGATGCACGGATGACAACTTACTTGAAGGATCATATTCAATCCATCGGTAGGTACGGTGGACTCTCAAACATGAGGTTGGGTTTGGGTTTTTGGATGCACAAGTAGTATCTCTACTTAGTGCAGAATTTTTGGCTAACAAAGGTATTGGGCAAGCACCACATGTTAAAGGATCTATGACAATATAACTTCTATGTGAATATGAACAAGCATAAATCATCATGTTGTCTTGATTGTCCAACGTCAACAATTTTGGCATATAATATTTAATGGGGGCTCACAATCACAAAAATGTCCATAATAGTATATTTGCATGTGAATCTTCTCTTCCCTAATTAATTCTTTCATGAGTTGCATCATTGACTAATGCTATGTTTGCCAATCTCCAACAAATTTTACCACTTATACTTTTCTTTATTGTGATTTCATTCCTCACCATAAGATTAGCATAAGTTTTTGTTTCATTTATTTTCTTTCATCATGATTGTGACAAGAAAGTAAAAGGGGCAAAATCTCAAACTAAACTTTATTATATAACTCTCACTCGATTTTATGGATAGATCATGAGACTAGCACTCAAAAATAGATCATACTAAACTTTTATTCAACTAGATCATGAAAAGTCTAATCAAAAATAGAAATCAAAGGTAAAAGGTGATGGTGATGCAATATTGGGGCACCTCCACCAAGCTTGGCTTAAGCCAAGGGGAGTGCCCATACCCGTGTACTCAGGTCTCCTTTGGCGGTGAAGATGATGAAGGTGGTGGGGGTGAGGCGTTATTCTTCTTTGCTAATTTACGCTTGAGGATGATGTTTTCTTACCTCAAATCATCATTATCTTGCTCAAGTTTTAATATCCTTTTGCATAGAGATGCCTTGCTCTCCTGCAGAAAACGAGAAGGGATAAAAGGAGTATTGGGCATAGTCCTACCATTAGGAAGGCTTGACCTTTTGAACTCCACGTGCATATCTCCAAGTTGAGGTAGTGGAGGTTCATCTTCATCTGAGCCACTGTCTTGTCCTGCATCTTCTATTTCCTCCAAATTGGTGTCTTCTTCTTCCTCTGAAGTCCACAAGTAGGGGTAAATGCCCCCAAATATATTTGGATCAGCAACATAATTGGACACATAGATCTCTCCCTCAGAATCTTGGGCCGACATATTTTCAAATCTGACAGGAAAACAACACAAAATAAAAACAGTCGAGTGTATATATAGAGAATTTTTATTCTTGGAAACAAAGCAAACGAGAGGAAAACGGGGTCGGGAAGGTTCCCGAGGTGGGCACGCTCCACCAAGGCGCACCAGGGATGGCAACCGCGGCCTGGTGGGCCGTGCCCTCCTCGGTTACCTTTCGTTTTATTTTTTTATTCCCTAAAATTCGTAAATATTCCAAAACTGATAAATAAATATTTTTGCGGATTTTTCAGGGACTATTTAGTTACCGTATCACATACCTCTTTATTTTCATGATTCTCAAGTGTTTGGGAAGGTTTGTTTTATGTGTTCCTCCAGTGTCATGCTTTGGATAACATTGCTTTCAACATTAATAGGCATACCTGAGATATAGTGTTTAATTCTTTGTCCATTGACCACCTTCGGGGTGGTACCTTCGGCATTATTAATCTTAATAGCTCCAGAGCGATAAGCCTCTTCGATAACATAGGGTCCTTCCTATTTGGAGAGAAGTTTTCCTGCAAAAAATCTGAACAAGAATTGTACACAAGAACATATTCTCCAACTTTGAATTCGCACTTTTGGATTATTTTGTCATGCCATCTTTTAAATTTTTCTTTAAATAACATGGCATTTTCATAAGCTTGGGTTATCCATTCATGTATGATCTCATAACAAATAACCACTTTTCACCAACAAGTTTGAAGTCATAGTTTAGTTCATCGATTGCCCAAAATGCTTTATGTTCTAGTTCTACAGGCAAATGACAAGCTTTCCCATAGACTATCTTATATGGAGACATACCAATAGGATTTTTATACGCTGTTCTATAGGCCCAAAGTGCATCATCTGGTTTCTTAGACCAATTCTTTTGGGACCTATTAACAGTTTTTTGTAATATCAATTTTATTTCTCTATTGCTAAGTTTAACTACACCGATAGATTGAGGATGATAGGATGATGCAATTCTATGGTTAACATCATATTTAGCAAGCATGTTACGAAAAGCACCATGAATAAAGTGTAAACCACCATATGTCATTAGATATACAGGGACTCCAAACCTTGGGAAAATAACTTATTTAAGCATTTTAATGGAAGTTGATGATCAACACTGCTAGTTAGAATAGCTTCTACCCACTTAGTGACATAATAAACAGCTACCAAAATATGAGTGTACCCATTAGAGGAAGGAAAAGGTCCCATATAATCAAAACCCCAAACATCAAATGGTTCAACAACAACTAAATAGTTCATAGGCATTTCTTGACACTTACATATATTACCAATTCTTTGACATTCATCACAAGCAGGAGACAAACTTACAGGCATCCTTGAACAAAGTAGGCCTATAAAAACCAGATTGTAATATCTTATGAGCAGTTCTACCTCTAGCATGATGTCCTCCATAAGCTTCAGAATGACATTTTCGTAAGATATGTTCCTGTTCATGCTCAAGTACACAACATCCAATAATACCATCTACTCCTTGTTTATAAGGACATGGGTCATCCCAAAAGTAATATATTAAGTCATAGAAGTATTTTTTTTCTTTTGTTGGCATGTGAAACTAGGTGGAATATATTTAGCAACAATGTAATTAGCATAGTCAGCATACCATGGATTGATTTGAGAAACATTCATTGCAGCTAGAGAACTATCAGCAATAGGTAGTGGGTCATCATGAATATTTTCTAACCTAGACAAGTTATCCTCTACGGGGTTCTCATCTCCCTTCCTATCAACGATATGTAAATAAAATTCCTGAAGCAAGAGAACCCACCTAATGAGTCTAGGTTATCATCTTTCATTTCCATAAGATATTTTATAGTAGCATGATCAGTGTGAACAATAACTTTGGAATCAACAATGTATGGTCTGAATTTATCACAAGCAAACAAGACTGCTAAAAATTCTTTTTCAGTAGTGGCATAATTTCTTTGGGCACTGTCTCGAGTTTTGCTAGCATAATGGATAACATTTAATTTCTTGTCACACCATGTGTTTGTATCACTTTGCTGTGCCTGGATTTATAAAATTTGGAACCAATTAAAACATTTTATGTGCATGCTTGTTTGAATTGTGCTTGTTTGATTGTTTGGTTGATTGTGTTTGGCACTCTTAGGTTCTACTCTTGTCAGTATTCACCTTCCTCGATCCAAACTTCTTGCCCAATGATCATGCCATGTGAATAGTGCCCAAAACAATTTTTAACAAATATTATTTTGACCAAAAAGGAGTTTTTCAAATTAGGTTTTCAAAAAACCTGAGTTGAGGTTTGCACTACAAGTCCTCGAATTGGATGGAACCTTTTCCCCCAAAGGCTTTATTTGAAACCTACTATATTTATGAATTCCCTAGACCACCAAATATTAATTTTAAAGATTATTTTAATACTCTATTTAAAGGCTTATTTTTAAGACCAGAAATTGTGTTTCATAGGGAAAAAATATTTTAATGCTTCGAAAATATTTGTGAAAATTTAGGGAAACTCAGTGGACATGTATTTTCCATATATAAGAGTTTCAACACATGGTCATGTTAAAAATCATGGGCAACCCCTCAAAACCATTTCTGTCCAAATGAAGCTTTTGAAATATTTCTAGAAGAAATATTCTCAATAAATTCCAAGAAAATTCCAGCAAGTCAACATTGTCATAAGTGATGATCTTGCAAAGTTTCAACTCAATCCAAATTGTTTTGATACATCAAACTATTCCAAAACCCTCCCTGTCCACATTCAAATTTGAACAACTTTACATTGTGAAGTTTATTCCCTTTGCCGCAAACTTTGTGGAATGTTTTAATCACCAAATAATGATGCTACACTAAGTGGTGCATCAAGGAGATTAACTTACAATGACTAGATCTATAGAAATCGGATTCTGTTGATTTTTAGGGTTTCACAAAGTCACATTGTGAACTTTCTTAAATCAAGCTCAAACATGGTGATAAAGCCTAATTCTAATCACCATTTTCCCTTGTTAAATATCATGGTAAGTAAACTCCATCTGCTAGACCAAGCACAACACAAACACCTTCTGGGCATTCCTAAAAGTTACTGTTTGCACCACTTCTGCTTGTCCCCTTGCTCTCAAATTTTTACCACAACTCCACCTAGACCCTCAGCACCTCCCGTAGAAAGACCAACGGCTAGCTCCATGATTGAGGGGGCAAAAAACCCACTTGCACCCCCCTGGACAGCCACTTTCTCCTCTTCTCTCAGCACTCTCTCCCTCCTCGCAGGTCCCAAGGCATCCCATGCCACTTTTCCCCTTTGTTTAGCCCCTGCGGACGCGCCAGAGCATGCCAAAAGCCCATCATGCCGGTCAAAGGAATGCTCTAGAGCATGCTACGGGACAGGAAGAGGGTTGACCTTGTGCCCTGCCCATACCCTGGACACCTTGAGCCGCCCCTCACGCCAGTCGAGGCACCTCGACGTCCTCGACATGTTGCCGTGTTGGGAGCCTCCTCCCCCTCTCTCACACCCTCCCACACGTGCGCACGATGCCGCCCGGTTCGGCTAACGCCGAGCCTCGCATGCGCAGGCTCTCCTCTCTCTCTCTCGCTCCCGCTCGTCCTAGACCAGCCCCAGGAGCACCCCGGACACACCCCCGTCTCCTCCTGTGGCCTTTGGCCTTGGCCTCGTCCTCATCGGTGCACCACCGAAAGGTGGACCTTAGGGAGGCTATAAATAGCTCCTCCCGGACCTCTCTCTCCCCTCTGGACCCCTACTCTGTCACCAAGACAACCACCTGTGCCACCCTAGTGAGCTCCCGAAGCGCATGCACTCGGGATCGGGCTGAACCTCGCCGTGACAATGCCGCCGTCGATCTCCGGGTACGCCCCCTCTCCGGCCCTCTTTTTGTCCCTCTGAGCCTGCCTCATTGCCCTGACCCGTCTCCCTCCTTCTACCCCTCCGTTTGACGCACATGGCGACCTCCACCCGAACCTCCTCCGTCATGGGAGCTCGTTGCCGGCAAACCAGGCCACCTCCGGCCACCCTTCCACCTCCAGGACACCGGTGGCGCGACACTGGGTCCATCCCCGCCCTTAGTTCCCCGCGTCGTGCCCTTCTTCGCCGCCGATGAGCACCGCCACCCCCTGTCTAGAGGTGGGAGATGGCAGGTGGGACCCCCTGTCATCCCCTCACCCTTATCCCTCTCCCTCTCTCTTGCCGACGCTCGGGCCCACGCGTCAAGTTCAAACCTATCCACGCGCGTGCCCGCAACTCAGCTGGGACGGCCTGGCCGGTTGTGCCCAATGCGGTTGGGCATTTGGCCCAAGGCATAGTGGCCTTTTTCTTTTTCTGTCTATTTTCCAAAAATCCACAGGGTTAAAAATAAATCATATGCCAAATATTTCTCCACCATAAATCTTATCATAGTATGTAGAATTTAATGGTGCCATTTGTGAAAAAATTGAAAACTGTTTATGCATTGTTTTATTTTAAAACCTGCTTTTGGCATCTTTTTTCCACTGTTTAAATAGTTTTCAAAAATGTTTTCACAGCAAAACCTTAGACAGTTATTCCTAGTATAGTTTTTAGTATTTATCAGAATAGGGTAGCATTTTAGTAGTAGAAATGTGTGCTTTGTTTTTGTGTGATGCTTATTAGTATCGTTATTTATCGCGACGATAGATTACGCTCTTGACAAGGGAGTTGGACCTGAAGACTTTGAAGACCTCGAAGACTTTGTTGAGCCAGGCAAGCAGCCCTTTGACCATGTTAAGAAACCATTTTTATTGCATGTCATATAACACTTTACTTTCGTTATGATTGCTCATGTGGAGTAGTGACCACTTCGGTGGGTTACTTCAGATACTTTTTTCGTTGACACTTGCATCGTGCATGACCCTACCTCCTTATGAGGGTTATGCAGGTGGGAGTAGTTAGGTTGCCTCTAGTTGCTATGCAAGTGGGATGGGAATACGCATGGTGATCGAAACGATATGATTTCAGAGACTTTTTGAAAACCCCATCGGGTGCCACTAATGCCCGAGAGAGATGTTGATGAGCTAGGTAACCACTTTATAAAGAAGTGGTGTATCGGAGCAAGTAAGTGTGTGTGGTTTTCGAAATTGGATTGGTGTAAGTTGCGACCGTTATTCCAATCTTACATGTACGAACACGATACCCCTTATGGGACGGGGCTTTGTTGACTACTATGGTTGGTTCTAGCAGGGAGTCCGCATTACCAATGGCGAGAGTGAAGTGGTTACTCTCGAGACGGGGTCGTCCCGTAAGTGGAAGGCCATGCGCTGTCTTTACAGGCAACGGGCACATCGTTGCGTGCCCTCATGGAGGATACGTGTGATGTATATGATGAGGGATGGCACCAATGAGTGGACTCTTTGTTTAGTATCACCCTGGGAAAGGCATTGTTCGGGTGCTTACCTCGGGTATGTAATATACCGCGAGTCATGGATGACACGAAAGTTCCACGAGTCTTGTGGGTAAAGTGTGCAACCTCTGGAGAGTGTAAAAATATTCAAATAGCCATGTCCACGGTTAAGGACAGTTGGATGACCGCTCATGTGCTACGTCCATGGTTTCTATACTTGGTGTGTGTGGGGGGGTGATGGTGACAAAGGTGATACTTGAGCTAAGTCCGATGACATGGCATGGTGATGAACAAGAGATGTTCAACCTTCTTTATATGATGATAGCTGAGATTTGTTCACGTGAATACGTATTAACAGTTGATGCATGCTTACTCAGGGTTACTTGATCATGTCATTGCACACAAAATTAGCTTTCTGCAAAATACCTACTTAGTGCTATATCATCCATTGTTATTGCCTTGTTCCGTCATGGGTTTCTTGCGAGTACATTCAAAGTACTCATTGGCTTGCCACTGGTTATCTAATTGGCCAGGCATGGAAGAACAGGAGTAAGGTGAAGAGTTCGATGGCGATGAACATGCGAACTAGGACACTTCCCAGTCAAAATGTGTGTAGGTTTAAGGAAGATAGCATGGGTTCACCCTTTCGACCAAGACTTCCATTATTTGTTATGTTTAAATGTTTGGCCCCTGCAGCCCTATCTATGTAAGACTTCACCTTCATAGTCTTTATTTGTGTATGACGCTAAATGTGGATGTAAGACTCTTGTTAATCAGCTTCTCTGTGTTCAGTGAGCATTGGTCTCTAGGATCACTATACACGTGCATTCGATGATCACGACTTATGAGTCGGGGTGCCCATAGAGCTGGCATTAGATCCATCCTAACTGTAGGAAAGCCTTAGTTAGCATGGATGTTAGTTACTATGAGACCGTTCCCCAGACTACACCTAACACCTATACTTAGGAGTTTCCACACTCACTACCTCTTCTATTGTTCACATAGCACTCTACTGACTCTCCTCCGTTCAAACCTTTGTAGATGGCCATTGTACCCGAAGCCTTCCTGACATCCGGCTTTCCCCTACTCCTTGATGATAGCCTGGAGAAGTGCCAGTTTTGCCAACCACCTGTTTTCCCCTACCACGAGCACTGGGTCGATGCCATCGCGAAGGAGTACCACGTGGACATGGTTGTGAAGGCAAACGACTCCCCGACTAGCTGTCTCTTTCAAGGACCACAAATGGAGACCATGGCACTCGTAGTCGAGACAGCTGCCCGCAAGGCACTTCTGCACCTGCGAGACATCATTTTAGAGATGTCTGATGAGCCGGCTACTCGCTACCTTCCTTTCAGCAAGGATGATCTTGGCGAGAGTTGGATGTTGATTCCATCCAAGGAGGATGGCACACCACTCAGGTTCCAGACCTAATTCGGCCTCTCCGCTGATAGTCTGGCTCACAACCTGATTAAGGAGTCCATGAAGCTCCATGAAGAACTTCACCACACCCGAGAGCTACTATGTCAGGCCAAGATGAAGGCAGCCAGGATTAAGAAGGATGGAGCCCCCGAGGGATGACCAGCTGTCGCTCACCAAGGAGGAGTACCCCTAGCTAGAGATGCACCCACACGTCATCGTCGCATGAGTGCGAAGGAGTATCGTGAGCTCTTCACTAACCCGCCGACGAAGCATCGTCAGGAAGGACCTCCGTGTTTTCCGCCCCCCTCGATCGAAGACGATGCCCGTCTAGAGGACAATCAGGAGGAAGACCCAGAGGGGCATGGCTACGAGACCGAGCACTCCACCACCTGAGTCCGAGAACCCCTAGGGTAGGATTAGTCATGTACCCTTCATGCGAAGTCAAGTCCGTGTAATGGTTCACATGAAACCATCTGTGCTTGTTGTTTACTCTTGTTGTTTGCATTCCAATGCAAGTCGCACTTTTCCCTAAGGCAACCTGTAAGCGACTCCATCGTCTATCTTATACCAATAAATGTGTTGATCTTTCGACCTTCATTTTACCACACTTGCACTTTACCAAACCCCCTAGGCGTGCTTTCTCCGTTATTGCTTTTCCTCTCGTCTATTCCAGTTGTTTGACTTGGCTGCTCCAAACGAGATGGTGACTGCTACCCGCAATAGCTCCTTCACAAACCCTAAAGCTGGCAACTCCAGCCAGCAACAGGGAACTGGTGGGACTACTCAGGCTGGAGGACACCAGGAGCAACCACAAGGTGACATTCTCCCGCCACCACTTCCATCGGAGAACACGACCATAGCTCAGTTTCTCCAAGTTCTCCGGGAGGAACGCCAAGCCAACAATCCTGCTATTCAGCAGATGGCTCAGGTCCTTGTAAACAACCAGCAGCAAGGCAAGAACGGCAATGGCCGCACCACTCTGTCCAAGTTCATGAGGAATTCACCCCCAACCTTCACTGAGACTACTGAACCCTTGGATGCTGACGACTAGATCCGCACCATCAAGGATCTCCTTGCACTGGTCAATTGCAATGAGGATCGTGAGAAGGTCCTTTATGCCTCTCACTGCCTCGGAGGTACCTCCAGGGCATGGTGGGATGGATTCAAGGTCATGCAAGGCGATCATGTGATCACCTGGGATAACTTCAAGGAAGGATTCTGCACCGCACACATTCCTTCTGGGATCATGGCTATCAAGAAGATAGAATTCCAAGCGCTGAGGCTAGGAAGTGGCTCTGTCAAGGAGTACCTGTAGAAGTTCAACCTGCTGTCAAGGTATGCACCTGAAGATGTCAATACGGAGGCTACCAAGAAGGAACGCTTCATGGAGGGACTTTAGCAGACCCTGCAGTATCAGCTCATCGTCTGCGCCTGTCGGACCTTCTTCGACCTGGAAAACAAGGCCCTCATGCTGGAAGACAAACGTCGTGCCATAGACGATACTCGCAAGCGCAATATGATCACCAAGGGTAGTTCCAGCAACCAAAAGCCTCGCCCCTGGCAGCCAGCCCCAGCCAAGCCAACCTATCAGCCGTAGCAGGCTAGACCTCGTGCGCCTTGTCCGAGCACCAGCCCCAGTAGTATGCCAATCCCAGGACGATTTACAACAAACCCAATAACAACAACAGCGGCAGTAATGACAACAACACCAACTATGGCAAGTCACTTGCTTTGGGTGTGGTCAGCCTGGACACATCTCTAAGCTATGCTCCAACAAGAAGCCAGATGCCCCACGCCCCAATGCACCAAACCAAGGTCAAGGTCGTGGAGCGCCACCAAGGATCCCAGCTTCCTGCAACCAGCCCAACAATGGCATGGGTCGTGTGAATCACATCACGGTTAAGGAAGCCTAGGAAGACCCGGACGTCATACTGGGTACGTTCCTTTTCACCTCAACCCCAACAACAGTATGGTTTGATTACGGAGCTTTGCATTCTTTTGTCACCCAAAAGTTTGCACTAGAGAGTGGCATGAAGCCTACACCCTAGTGGTATGTTGATTCAAACACTAGGATCAGTTATGAAGTCTGGGATAGGTTGTAAAGGAGTGGAGATTAATATCAACGGGGTAGACTTCCTAGCAGACCTTATAGTTTTGGATTCACCAGGCTTGGACGTAATCCTTGGCATGAATTGGTTGACCAAGCACCAAGGCTTGTTAGATTGGGCCAAGAGGATTATTACCATGAACAATAGCTGAGGAGAGGAAGTCAAGTATGTCTCCAACCCTGCCTCCACTCAAGCCCCTCAGGCTAACTGTCTATCAAGAATTGAGTTGGATCAAGTGCTAGTGGTATGTGAATACCTAGATGTATTTCCTAATGAGCTACCCAGAATGCCTCCTGACCGTGACATTGAGTTCATCATTGAGCTAATGCCCGGATCAAGGCCCATCTATAAGCAGCCCTCTTGGATGGGATCCGAAGAGTTGGCTGAATTGAAGAAGCAACTGGTAGAGCAGCTCAGAAAGGGATTCATTCACCCTAATGCCTCTCCTTGGGGATCACCTGTTCTATTCGTGTCAAAGAGGGACGAGATTATCAGACTCTGTGTCGATTATTGTTCTCTCAATGAAGTCACAATAAAGGACAAGTACCCACTACCCAAGATTGAAGACCTATTCGATTAGTTGAATGGATCCAAGGTGTTCTCCAAGATCGACCTCAGGTCTGGGTACTACCAGCTAAAGATCAGACCCCAAGACATTCCGAAGACGGCGTTTGTAACCCGGTATGGCCTGTATGAATACACGGTCATGTCGTTTGGGTTAACCAATGCCCTTGGCTACTTCATGTACCTCATGAACAAGGTCTTCATGGAGTACTTGGACAAGCTTGTTGTCGTCTTCATCAATGACATACTCGTCTTCTCCAAGTCTGAAGAAGAGCATGAGCAACACTTGAGATTGGTCCTAGAAAAGCTTCGAGAGCACCAGCTTTATGCCAAATTCAGCAAGTGTGAATTCTGGCTGCATGGAGTTGGATTCTTAGGTCACGTCTTGACTGCAGAAGGATTGTCAGTGGATCCTGCCAAGATTGAAGCCGTGACTGAGTGGCAATCCCCAACCACCGTGAAGGAAATCAGGAGCTTCCTCGGACTTGCGGGAATTTTACCGCAAGTTTGTGCAAGGGTTCTCGAGCATTTCCTGACCAATGATTCGACTTTTGAAGAAGGACAAGAATTTTGAATGGACAGCTAAGTGCGAGCAAAGCTTCCAGGACCTCAAGAAGAGATTAACCACACCCTAGTTCTGGCCACCCCCGGTATTCACAAGGAGTTTGTGATATATTGTGATGCATCAAGAACCGGGCTTGGAGGTGTTCTAATGCAAGAAGGAAGAATCATAGCATATCTATTCAAAAAGCTATGCCCTCATCAAGAGAACTATGCTACTCATGATCTTGAGTTGGTAGTCATAGTTCACGCCTTGAAAACATGGCGACATTAACTTCTGGGGAAGCGATGTGAGATATACACCGACCACAAGAGTTTGAAGTATATTTTCACCCAAAGGGAATTGAACATGAGGCAGCGAAGAGGGTTGGAGTTGATAAAGGACTATGACCTCATTATTCAATGCCACCCCAGAAAGGCTAACGTGGTAGTAGACGCCTTAAGCAGAAAGGCTTGTTCCTTGAATGCTATGATTAAGGAAAGGCTACCCGCCTTGTATGAAGAGCTTGAAAGGTTTGGCTTGGAACTAGTTGCTCTTGGATTCCTCGCCAACCTCGAAGCAAGCCTACCTTGATGGATGATATCAAAGAAGCTCAGAAGGGACACGAGAGCATTGAAGGCATCAAGAGGAAGATCAAGGCAGGCAAGGCCCCAGGATTCTCTGTGGATGAACAAGGTGTTGTATGGTTTGGGAATCACATCTGCGTACCCAACAAAGAGGAGCTCAAGAACTTGATCTTGCAAGAAGCTGATGACACTCCGTATTCCATCCACCCTGGAGGAACCAAGATCTATCAAGAACTCAAGGCAAGGTTCTGGTGGCATGGCATGAAGAAGGAAATACGATCGATTGTTGCTAAGTGTGACATATGCCAGAGAGTCAAAGCAGAGCATTAGTGACCTGCTGGGCTATTGCAACCCCTCAAAGTGCCTGAATGGAAGTGGGATAAAGTCGGTATGGACTTCATCACCGGATTACCAAGGTCAAGCAAAGGACATGATTCTATTTGGGTCACTGTCGACCACCTGACCAAGGTAGCCCACTTCATTCCCGTCAATACAACCTACAATAGGAACCAATTGGCCAACCTCTACATCAACGGGATTGTAAGCCTCCACGGAGTTCCTAAGGAGATTGTATCGGACCGAGGCACCCAGTTCACCTCAAGGTTCTGGAATAGGTTCCAAGAAGCTTTGGGGACCAAGCTTTCCTTCAGCACTGCTTTTCACCCCCAGACCGGGGCAGACAGAGCGGCTAAATCAGATACTCGAAAATATGCTCCGTGCCTATGTTTTGGCATATGGATCCAAGTGGGAAGAATGCCTACCATTCGCCGAGTTCTCCTACAACAACAGCTATCAGTCGAGCCTTCAGATTGCACCATTTGAGGTATTGTATGGACGCAAGTGTCGTACTCCCATC
Organism: Hordeum marinum; assembly: GCA_022496015.1. Classification (NCBI taxonomy): domain Eukaryota; kingdom Viridiplantae; phylum Streptophyta; class Magnoliopsida; order Poales; family Poaceae; genus Hordeum; species Hordeum marinum. The sequence continues at coordinate 208,399,965 of CM039674.1, read as the reverse complement.
AACTGCTCAGAAACCGGAGAAGGGCTAGTCTTTGGCCCAGACATCCTCCGCGAAGCAGAGGAGCAGGTTCAACTCGTCCGAGAGCATCTTGAGACCAGTAAGACTAGGTAGAAGAGCTACGCCGACTCTCACCATCGAGACATGAGTTTCCGTGTTGGAGACCATATTTACTTCCGTGTCATGCCTCTCAGAGGAACCAAGCGTTTCCATGTCAAGGGAAAACTTGCACCAAGGTACATCGGCCCCTTCAAGATCACCGACAGGCAAGGAGAAGTTGCCTATCACTAGAGCCACCTTCCGAGCTATCATATGTGCAACAACGTCTTTCACATGTCACAACTCTGGAAGTGTCTTCAAGTTCCCAACCGCCCCGACCTCTACAAGGACATCGACCATCAAGCCATCGATCTTCACCCAAACCTCACTTATCGTGAGAGGCCAGTTAGCATTTGGATGAAGCAGAGCGCTACACCCAAAGCTGCACCATCAAGTACTTCAAGGTCCAATGGAGCAACCACATTGAAGCAGAAGCAACCTGGGAGCGTGAAGACTATCTTGGATCTGAGTTCCCTTATCTTTTTAGGGCTTAGCCTAGTAATCTTGCGGACAGGATTCTTGTAAGGGGGTAGGTCTGTTACCCCTGTGTTTGTATCACTTTGTTGTGCTTGGATTTATAAAATTTGGAACCAATTAAAACTTTTTAACTGCATGCTTGTTTGAATTGTGCTTGTTTGATTGTTTGGTTGATTGTGTTTGGCACTCTTAGGTTCTACTCCTCTCCATATTCATCTTCTTAGGTCCAAACTTCTTGCCCAATGATCATGCCATGTGAATAGTGCCCAAAACTATTTTTATCAAATATTATTTTGACCAAAAAGGATTTATTCAAATTAGGTTTTAAAAAAAACGAGTTGAGGTTTGCACTACAATTCCTTGAATTGGGTGGAACCTTTTTCCCCAAAGGCTTTATTTGAAACCTACTATATTTATGAATTCCCAAAACCACCAAATATTAATTTTATGAATTATTTTAATACTTCATTTAAGGGATAATTGTATTTGAGCATTTAGTTTTGGAAAACACGTGTTCATGCCCACATCACTTTGCTCATCTTGTGCTTTTGCCCTTTGACTGTTTGACTGTCATTTTGAAAACTTCATAAGTATTTCATACCAACTCGGAAAAATGCAAATAAGGTATCAAAATGTTCGGAAAGACCACCTATATGTGTATGACATTTGCATTCATGAGAAAATTGTTGGGAAGTCTACATATCAGTTTTAGCTCATATAGGTGATGGGAACTTTCCAACACTTTTGTCATGACTACAAATGACATGCACGTATAGGTGATGTGTTTCCGAACATTTTGGTATCTTATTTGCATTTTTCCGAGTTACTGCGAAATAGTTATGAAGTTTTCAAAATGGCAGTCAAACGGTCAAAGGGCAAAAGCACAAGACGAGCAAAGTGATGTGGGCATGACCTCGTATTTTCGGAAAACTAGGGGTATTCCTGTCGACGGTGACACAACTAAGGGCACAAATACAATTATTCCCTTATTTAAAGGCTTTTTATTAAGCACGGAAATGGTTTTTCATAGGGAACAAATATTTAATGCTTTGAAAATATTTGAGAAAAATTAGGGAAACTCAGTGGACATATATTTTTCATCTATAAGAGTTTCAAAACATGGTCATGTTCAAAATCTTGGGCAAACCCCTCAAAACAATTTCTGTCCAAATGAAGCTTCTGAAATATTTCTATAAGAAATATTCTAAATAAATTCCAAGAAAATTCCAGCAAGTCAACATTGTCATAAGTGATGATCTTATAAAGTTTCATCTCAATGCAAATTGTTTTGATTAATCAAACTGTTCCAAAACCCTCCCTATCCAGATTCAAATTTGAACAACTTTGCATTGTGAAGTTTCTTCCCTTGACCCAAACTTTGTGGGCATGTTTTAATCACCAAATAATGATGCTACACTAAGTAGTGCATCAAGGAGATTAACTTTGAACGACTAGATCTATAGAAACTAGATTCTGTTGATTTCTAGGGTTTCACAAATTTGCATTGTGAACTTTCTTCAATCAAGCTCAAACTTGGTGATCATGCCTAATTCTAATCACCATTTGCCCCTGTTAAATATCATGGTAAGTAAACTCCATCTGTTAGCCCAAACACAATACAAACACCTTCTGGCCATTCCTAAAAGCAATTGTTTCCACCACTTCTACTTTTCCCTTGCTCTCAAATTTTTATCACAACTCCACCTAGACCCTCATCACCTCCAGTAGAAAGCCCAATGGCTAGCTCCATGATTGAGAGGGAAAAAATCCCACTTGAGCCCTCCTGGACAACCACTTTCTCCCCATCTCTCAGCTCTCTCTCCCTCCTGGCAGGTTTCAGGTTCATCCAATGCCACTTTTCCCCTTTGTTTACCCCCGCATAGTTGATGGACACTGGTGGACGCGCCAAAGCACGCCAAAAGTCCATCATGCCAGCCAAAGGCATGCTCTAGAGCATGCTACGGGACAGGAAGAAGGTTGACCTCGTGCCCTGCCCATACCCTAGCCACCTCAAGCCGCCCCCTCGCACCAGTCGAGGCGCCCCAGCGTCCTCGACAGGCTGTCGTGTCGGGAGCCTCCTCCCCCTCTCTCTCTCACCCTCACACACGCACGCCCAATGCCGCCTAGTTCGGCCAACCCCAAGACTCGCATGCGCGGGCTCTTCTCTCTCTCTCTCTCTCTTGCTCCCGCTCGTCCTAGACCAGCCCCAGGAGCACCCCAAACACACACCCGTCTCCTCCTGTGGCCTCTGCCCTTGACCTCGTCCTCACCAGCGCACCACCGAGCGGTGGACCTCGGGGAGGCTATAAATAGCCCCTCCCTGACCTCTCTCTCCCCTTCGGACCCCTACCCCCTCACGAAGACAAGCCCTTGTGCCACCCCGGTGAGCTCCCGGAGCCCCTGCGCCCAGGATCGAGCCGAACCTCGTCGCGGCAATGCCGCCATCGATCTCTGGGTACGCCCCCTCTCCGGCCCTCCTTTCTGTCCCTCTGAGTCCGCCTGAGTGCCCTGACCCGTCTCCCTCCTTCTACCCCTCTGTTTGACACACAAGGCGACCGAGGCAACCTCCACCCGAACTTCCTCTACCGCCCTTCGGCCGGTGAACCAGGCCACCTCTGGCCACCCTTCCACCTCCAGGAGACCGACGGCTCAATGCTGGGTCCATCCCCGCCTTCAGATCCCCTTGTTGTGCCCTCCTTCGCCGCCGCTGAGCACCACCGCCCCCTATCCATAGGTGGGAGATGACAGGTGGGACCCCCTGTCATCCCCTCACCCCTCTCCCTCTCCCTATCTCTTGCTGACGCTAGGGCCCATGCGTCGGGTTGAAACCTGGCCACACACGTGCGCCCGCAGCTCAGCTGGGCCGGCCAAGCCGGTTGGGCCCGGTGCGGCTGGGCATTTGGCCCAAGGCACAATGGCCTTTTTCTTTTTCTTTTTCTATCTGTTTTCCAAAAATCCCATAGGGTTAAAACTAAATCTTGTGCCAAATATTTATCCACCATAAATCTTAGAATAATATGTAGAATTTAATGGTACCATTTGAGAAAAAAATTGAAAACTATTTATGCACTGTTTTATTTTAAAACCAGTTTGAGGCATCTTTTTGCCTCTGTTTAAATTGTTTTCAAAAATGTTTTCACAGCAAAACCTTAGACAATTATTCTTAGTATAGTTTTTTAGAACTTATCAGAATAGGGTAGCATTTTAGTAGTAGAATTGTGTGCTCTGTTTTTGCGTGATGCTTATTATTATCGTTATTTATCATGACGATAGATTGCGCTCTTGACGAGGGAGTTGGACCTCAAGACTTTGTTGAGCTAGGCAAGCAACCCTTTGACCATTTGAAGAAACCATTTTTATTGCATGTCATATAGCACTTTACTTTCGTTATGATTGATCATGTGGAGTAGTGACCACTTTGGTGGGTTGCTTCTAATACTTTTGTCGTTGACACTTGCATCGTGCATGACCGTACCTCCTTATGAGGGTTATGTAGGTGGGAGTAGTTAGGTTGCGTCTTGTTGCTATGCAAGTGGGATGGGAATATGCATGGTGATGGAAATGATATGATTTCAAAAACTTTTCGAAAAACCCTATTGGGTGCCACTAATGCCCGATGGTGATGTTGATGAGCTAGGTAACCACTTGATAAAGAAGTGGTGTACCGTAGCAAGTGAGTGTGTGCGGTTTTCAAAAACGGATTGGTTTAAGTTGCAACCGTTATTCCAACCTTACATGTACGACCACGATACCCGTTACGGGACGGACCTTTGTTGACTACTATGGTTGGTGCTAGTAGGGAGCCCACATTACAAGTGGCGAGAGTGAAGTGGTCACTCTCAAGACGGGTCGTCCCAGAAGTCGAAGGCCATGTGTTGTATTTATAGGCACTGGGCCCACCCTTGCGTGCCCTCATGGAGGATACGTGTGATGTATATCATGAGGGATGGCGCCAACGAGTGGACTCTTTGTTTAGTATCACCATGGGAAAGGCATTGTTCGGGTGCTTACCTCGGGTATGTAATATACCACGAGTTGTGGATGACATGGAAGTTCCTCGAGTCTTGTGGGTAAAGTGTGCAACCTCTAGAGAGTGTAAAACTATTCAAATAGCTGTGTCCACAGTCAAGAACAGTTGGATGACCTCTCATGTGTTACGTCCATGGTTTCTATACTTGGTGTGTGTGTGATGGTGACAAAGGTGATACTTGAGCTAAGCCCGATGACATGGCATGGTGATGAACATGAGATGTTCAACCCTATTTATATGGTGATAGCTGAGACTTGTTCACGTGAATACATGTTAACAGTTGATGCATGCTTACTCAAGGTTACACTATCATGTCATTGCACTCAAAATTAGATTTCTGCAAAATACCTACTTAGTGCTATATCATGCATTGTTATTGCCTTGTTCCATCATGGGTTTCTTGCGAGTACATTCAAAGTACTCATTGGCTTGCCACTGATTATCTAATGGGCCAGGCATGGAAGAACAAGAGTACGGTGAAGAGTTTCATGGTGACAAACATGCGAACTAGGACGCTTCCCAGTCAGAATGCCTATAGGTTTAAGGCAGATGGCATGGGTTCACGCTTTCAGCCAAGACTTCTGATGTTTGTTATGTTTAAATGTTTGGCCCCTGCGGCCCTATCTATGTAAGACTTGACCTTCATGGTCTTTATTTGTGTAAGACACTAAATGTGGATGTAAGACTCTTGTTATTCAGCTTCTGTGTGTTCAGTGAGCATTGGTCTCTGGGATCACTGTACACATGCATTCGGTGTTCACGACTTATGAGTCGGGGTCCCCACATTTCTTATAAACTCTTTGTCCTAGAATAGCATCAACAACATAATTACTAGCATCACACATAATTTTAAGAGGCAAGTTCCAATCAAGTGGTTGAACAATAGGTGTAGTGGTTAAGGCTTTCTTTAGTGTTTCAAAGGCTTCCACGCAATCATCTTCAAAAATAAAGGGAGTATCCTTTTGCAAAAGATTAGTAAGAGACCTAAATATTTTTGAGAAGTCTTTAATAAACCTCCTATAGAAACCAACGTGACCAAGGAAACTTCGAATACCTTTCATATCTTTAGGACATGGCATTTTCTCAATTGCATTAACTTTAGCTTGATCCACCTCAATACCTTGTTTGGAGATCTTATGCCCCAAGACAATACATTCATTAACCATAAAGTAGCACTTATCCCAATTCAAGACGAGATTAGTTTGTTCACATCTCTACAAAACTTGATCAAGGTTGCTTAAGCAATCATTAAAAGAAGTTTCATAAACAGAAAAATCATCCGTGAAAACCTCCACAATATTTTCACAAAAGTCAGAGAATATAGGAGTCATACATCTTTGAAAGGTAGCAGGTGCATTGCATAAACCAAAAGGCATATGTCTATAAGCACAGGTTCCAAAAAGACAAGTAAAGGTCATTTTCTCTTGATCAGATTGTGATACAGGTATTTGAGAGAAACCAGAATATCCATCTAGGAAACAAAAGTGTGTGTTCTTAGATAATCTTTCAAGCATTTGATCAATAAAAGGCAAGGGGTAATGATCTTTATAGTAGCTTTATTTAATTTTCTAAAATCAATTACCATCCTATAGCTAGTAACAATTCTTTGTGGAATAAGCTCATTTTTATCATTGGAACAATAGTAATACCTCCTTTCTTAGGGACACAATGAAGGAGACTCACCCATCTACTATGAGCTATAGGATAGATTACACCTACTTCGAAAAGCTTTGATATTTCAGTTCTTACCACTTCTTTCATCTTGGGATTCAATCGACATTGGTGATCAACAATGGGTTTAGCATCAAGTTTCCATATTAATCTTGTGCTGACATAGAGTGGGACTAATGCCCTTCAGATCATCAAGAGTATATACAATAGCAGCCCGGTGCTTCCTCGGAATTTTCAATAATCTTTCTTTCTCATGTTCTGAAAGGTTAGCACTAATAATAACAAGATATATCTTTTTCTCATCAAGGTAAGCATATTTCAAAGTGTCAGGCACTTGTTTTAGTTCAAACACAGGATCACCTTTAGGTGGAGGAGGACCTCAAAGAGTTTCAATAGGAAAATTGTGTTTTAGTAGAGGTCATTTTCAAATAAATTTTTATCTATTTCATTTCTTTCACAAAAGTGCAAATCATTTTCATGGCCTAGCAAATATTGTTCTAGTGGATCGGTATGAGGAACGGCAATAGAAGCAAGACCAATTATTGAACACAAGAGATGAACTAGGGTTTGATAGGCGATGGTGATATTGAAGATGTTGATGAAGAATGGACTCCCTAAGATGAGAGGGTTTTAGGTGATGACGATGGCTTAGATTTCCCCCTCCGGGAGGGAAGTACCCCCGATGGAATCGCTTCGCCAGAGGGCAAAAGTTCTCCTGTCCATGTTCCGCCTCGAGGTGGTGACGCTTTGTCCCAGAAGTCCTCCTCTCAATATTTTTGGGTTTTTTAGGATTTTATACCAGACGATGGGCTTTAGAGGTGGGCCTGGGTGCCCACCCTCCACCATGGCGCGGTTACGGGACCTGATGCGCCCTGGTGGAGGATGGCCACCTGGTGGCCCCCTCTGGTAGTTCTCAGCTCTTGTAATTCTTATTTATTGTATAAAAATTCTCCTTAAATTTTCAACTTCATTGGGGTTGTGCATAATAGGTATCTCTGACATGTTGTTTCGGGTGCTGAATTCCACTTGTGGGCATTCTCCCTCTTGATGTAAACCTTGAAAATTGTTTGAGAAAAGGCATTAGAATTACTCCTCAAAGCATTATTATGCATGAAAACATTATAAATAAGTAATAAAATATGATGCAAAATGGACGTATCACCCGCCGACTGATGTACTCAATATCTTCTTCAGTGGTTACGCGGATCATCGAGTCTTCATCCCATATATGCGCTCCTGCCAGGTTGTCAAACCACGCCTGCACCAGCTCCTTCACCGCTGCCTTCCACACGGGTTCCACTCCGTGCGCATTGCATGTCGGCATCATCGCCAAGATCCCGTCCTTATGGGACCTATTGCAGAGCAGAATGACGGATAATGGAAGTACGAACTTACCGCCCGACGAAAGAGCTGATAGCATAGGACAGTGAGATGCAGGAAGGTCAGGTCCCCGTCAAGCCTGGGGCATAGCTGCATAACATTGGCGGCGCCAACGTACTCCCAAGAAAAACACTTCCGATCCTAGAGAGGAGCAATGCGCTTGGCGAGGAAATCAAATCCCCTCAACTCTATGGTGAGCCCGACAGCCCTCAATTGGAGCATGTGGGTGATGGCGACCTCCAACTTCTTGTCGTGGGGGGTAAGGGCGCCCCACGTGTCATCGCGAACAGGCTTGGATTCTCGGACTTGGCAGAAGACCGGGGGCTCCTTGTTGGTTATGTAGCACCACTCCGCCGGCCATTCTTCCCATTTCTTGTGCAGGTTGCCGAGGGGATACACCTCCTTTTGAGAAGCATGAGGGATACACGTGATGCTGCTGGAGCGAGTGTCATCACCCTCTATAAGCGGATAGAATAAATGGTGGAAGAGAGATACATTGGGGACTACCCCTATAAAGTTTTCGCACAAATGCGTGAAGACCACAAGGGTGGTCATCGTGTTTGGCATTAAGTATAGCAAGTGGAAACCATGGGTGAGCATCAGATCTACGAAGAAAGAAAAAAGTGGGAACTAGTCCGCGGTAGAAGTACGCCTCATCATGGGGCCAGTAGTCACTCAGAAGCACCACCGGTGCCGTATGCGCCTTGGTCGCCCTCCCCCACATCAGGGTGTACCTCAAGACGAGGTCACTCATTGTGAGTATGAAGGGGGAGAAGATGGTGCACTTCCTGCACATCGCCGCCAATGCCTCCTTCACGTCAGCATCGGCTGCCTTCTTGGCCTGCTTCACCGAACCAGCGGTGGTGGAAGAAGATACGTGTTTGGGCACCATGACGAGCTCAGAGGCGGTCGGTGGCGGATATGGAAAAAGAAGCCCGTGAGCTCTACGCTATGGGGAAGAGAAGGAGAAAGAGGTAACGAGGTAGAGGGAATGCAACTGGGGTGAGTAGCGCGCTTGTGAAACCCCCTGTTTTACATGGGCTGAAGACGCAAGGGTCGCCTCCCCCAGTCGTGCATGGCATGGCTTTTTGGACGCGACCCCTCGAAGCAACCGCCTCGGGCCACCACTCCCACAACCTGCCGTCAATACGCATCATGGGTGAAATAGTAAAAATCATCATAACCGCAGGGAATTGCGGCTACATGTGCCTGTGCACTGTTTTTTGGCCTAGCCCAACAACGTCACAGACTCAAGTGTGGCCCAGGCCCGGGGATCCTGTCGATGCACTAAGAAATGGGCCCCCTACTGCTCACACTTCTACACAGACGACCATGACCTTCGGGCCGTCAAGACCTTGCCAAGCAAGGACCAACATCCAAGCGACATCAAACCAAGAACAAGACGACCGACAAGCCTTCTTATCAGGAGACAAGACCCAGCAGCGAGCACCTTCCCGCCAAGACCTCCGCCCATCAAGTCGTTGCCCCATGTCACCAGGCTGATTGTTTACATTGGCTAGGTGTCGAGCGGGCAGGTGGTTGGGTGGAGCTGGTTAAGGCGTGTGGCGGCTGGGCAGATTTACAACAACGTTAATGACACTCGTCCTACGGCATGGCAAAAGGATATGAGATAGCTGGACAAAAGACGCAGAAGGAGATTCCATCCTTGTCAGGAGACATCGACAGCGCGCCACGTCACAGCGCATTTAATGCGCCTATCCTAATCTGTTAGAGCTAGGTATTTCCCACTATATCTCTTTCCAGTCTCTTGGGGGCAGCTATAGTTTCCACTATTTACCCCGTGTAAAGACCGTTTTATCCACTATGGTAGCCCCTTGGATTACAAAAGGAGGTCCATGGCTACATTTTGAAAGTTCGACTCCCCGTTCATTCTACACGCATAACAGCACCCCCTTGAGCATCCCCTACCTAGTGGTGTCACCCCTATACAGAACAAGCAAGTAACCCACCAAACACATGACATAGGGTTTTATGCTTCCGAGCAGCCCGAATCTTTCTAAACCACCGTGCATGCATCGGTCGGTGATGCTCTTTGTGTTGGAGATATGACCTAAAGGCAATCATGTATGATGATATTTCCTACGTGTTTATGAATAAAGATAGTCCTTGGACATATCAATGATGTGTATTAACAAGTAGGTGACTTCTTTCTGACACTATGCATTGTATGATGATTGTCCTAAAATGGTCCCTAGTCGAAAGGGTTGTGTGGACTCGCAGCCAGTTAGACTAGCATATGACACGGTCGATGGTCTGGTCTCACTGACCATGTAGCATTGGATGCTAGCCGGATAATATGGACTCGGAAAGATCTGGTCGGATTCGACGTAGTTGGATCAGAGTACAGATAAGGTCTGAGTTGGATAGACCCAACTATGAGACACAACGATAGGTCATCTGTGAGTCTCTAGTACAACATACGTTCTATATGCCAAGACCTAAGCTGGCAAAAGTACTCGGGATGGTGACAGACTTGCTTTGGGCCAAGCAAATGCTACTCCATGACTGGGAAGATACAAACATAGGTTTCGAGCTTGTCCAAACACATGCTGCGTGACATGGTCGAGCAAGATGGGATTTGCCCCTCCTACCGGGAGAGATATACTCTGGTCCCTCGGAAGATCCGACTTGGATAAGCATGGTGATGCAATGAGGATTATGAGATAATCCGAATGTTGGTCGGATTCAGTGGAACAAGAAAGACGTCGTACTGCAACAAGGATGACCATTCGACTTGTGCAGAACAACATATATCTTGTGGCAAAGGGAACAAAAGTGTGAAGTACAGGTTCGCTTAACCAGCTCCATCGGACACTTGTAGTCGGCATGCTTTGCTAGAGGCCGCTACCGAATGGTCGAGCTCGATCTGACCTGACTCGTGGCCAATTGAACAAGAACCTAAGGGGTCGTGCGCTTAAGGGAAGGAACACATGGGATTTAGGATCCATCGGAGGCCCAAGAGTTGAGCCCGCAACGGATACACAAGAGTTGAGCCCGCGACGGATGCCTATATATAGTGGTGCGGCACACCCATCTGGTTGATCCCTTAGGTGCAGTCATTAGGTTTTGCATATGTTGTAGGTAGCCCTCCACTCGTCGCCGAACTATGTGATTAGACCTAGCAGTCCACCGCACGGTGTTCCTCCTGCATGCGCAAATACCATTAGAGGCGGTGCACTTGCGCCACTATGGAGAACCTATCCGTGGGATCCGGCGACCGGGTGTTCGAGGGAGATCGGACCGGCTATTCGAGGGAGATCGGAAGAGGTGGAAACATACCTTGCGAACGCTCTGCCCCAATTCTACTTCTGTTGCACGGCACTACGCGTTTAGTGGTAACGATCTGTGATCCATCTCCGTAGCATGTTCTTGGATGTTTTGCGCGTAGGAAAATTTTAATTTGCATGCGATGCACGTACGGTAGAGCCCAACACTCTGTGCATCTAGGGTCCTCAAGATAGATCCGTAGACAGGGGCCTTGCCGGCCCCATATATTGTCGTACCCTGAAACTCGACTTCCTATTTCATGGAGAGGCTAACGGCCAAAGGTGACAATGGGCCCAAAGCCACTGTCGTTCAGTGACACTTTATTGGTTTCCATGCGGTCCTGAGAGAACATTGGCTTCTTCTTGGATGGTGTCGGCACGATGTCTTCCTCCTCGGCGGGATGGGTGATGGTGGCAGCCTTGTAGGCGCTCTCAAGAGTGTGCACCGCATGCTTCTAATCATAGCGGATGGTGATGGTGCTACTACAACTCGGGAGCTTGAGGGTGTTGTAGGCATGGTGAGTTACCGCCATGAACTTGGCAAGCGCATGGTAGGCCAAGATGGCATTGTAGGGCAGGACGATTTGCACCGTCAAAGTCGATAAGCTTGGTGTTGTAGTTCTTGCTGCTGTCAAAGGTAACAGGGGGACGCACTTGCCGAGGGGCAGTGTGGAACCATCGGTCACAACTGAGAAGGACCTCTTGGGAATGAGGCGCTCGTAAGGCACCTGGAGCACCTCGAAGGTCTCCATAGAAAGCATGTTGAGGCTCACACTACTGTCGATGAGAGTCTTGGTGACTACGACGTTGTTGATGGTGGGTGTGCACAGCAGATGAATTGTCCCCACAGCTGAAAGCACAATTGCTCCCTTGGTGGTTTTGGTAATTAATAACGACATATATGTCACTGGATTCATGTTTTCACTAAGCATATTTCAAGAAAAGTCCACTGAGGAGATACCCCAAGAAGCAAGGAATGGATTGGCAAAGCTTCAAGGTAGAAGACTCTCCTTTAACTTTATGAGGAATCACTTTGAGTTCATAGGAAAGCCAATAGTAGTAAAAGGGAGTAAGGTATTGTTGGTGAACAAATTGCTCCATTTGCACAAGTGCTAGCCACCGAAACACCCACAAGCTCTCCCACAAAATACTCTGTCAAAACCCTAATCCAAAAAAAAATTGTGCCACCAAGTTTCCATCTAGCACTACCGATTTTCTACCCAAGATAGAACCCTAGTCAAACCCTAGAATTTTGGTACAACCGAGAGCGCATCGATGCAATCAAGTTTTGGTAACCACTATTTGGTTGACTGTTTTCATAGAATCACATATTCCGAGTTTATGTTTCGATCTCACCGAGTTTTGGGAACTTCCCTCGGCCACTGGTTTCAGTACCAGATTTCTATATCGGTCTCACCAAGATTCCAAAAGTTGCCACATATTGAACTTTCGGTACAACCTCGTTTTTCTTTGGTTTCCCGAGTTGGTCAATAATGTTGTAACGGTTGGATTTTTGGAGATGCCTATATATACCCCTCCACCACGTCCTACTCACAAGAGAAGCACTTAGAACAGTTCCCCGCATCCCATATCCAAATTTCTAAGAGAGAACCACCTACCCTTGTGTTGAGATAAAGATCATCCAGTCCAACCATATCGACCATGATTTCTAGCCACCCCAAGTTGCTTTCCACCCAATCAATCTCTTCTTACAAGCCAAATATGTGAGAGAGTGATTGAGTGTTGAAGAGTCTATCATCTTGAAGTACAAGAGCTAGGAGTTCATCATCACTATCAAGCCTATTACCTTTTGGAGGGTGGTGCCTCCTAGATTGGTTAGGCGTTGCTTGGGAGCCTCCTACTTCATGTTGTGGAGTTGAACCAAGAAGTTCGTACGGGCAAGGAGATCGCCTACTTCGTGAAGATCTACCCATACTGAGGCTAGTCCTTCATGGACGGAAGCCATTATGGAATAGTCAAGGTTGCTACTTCGTGGACACTTATGGGTGGAGCCCTTCGTGGACTCTCGCGGCCATTACCCTTCGTGGGTTGAAGACTCCATAAACATGGATGTACGATAGAGCCACCTATTGGAACCACGGGAAAAATCTTGGTGTCTACAATTGTGTTTGATCTTCTAACCCTTACCTCAATTACATGTGCTTATCTTTACTTTCCGTTGTCATACTCTTAGACATGCATGTGTAGGGTGTGCTTGACTTGCTATCATTGCTAAAATCTGCCCACAACTAAAATTGGGAAAAGGTAGAACTTTTATTTGGTCAAGTAGTCTAATCAGCCCCCTAGACTTACTTTCAATCCTACAAGTGGCACCAGAGCGTTGGTCTCCATTGCATTGGTTTCACAACCTAGAAAAGTATGGCGTCTAGCGAGGGAAATTATCACTGTTGAGGTCCTTACTTTGATGGTACAAATTAGCTACCTTGTCTATGCCATCATGGCCTTCATCCACGGATGGTACAAATTATCACCGTATAGGTCCATACTTTGATGGTACATATTATCACCATAGAGTCCATGAAGGGCGCTGCACATAAGGGTCCACAAAGTAGCAACCTCGTCTATGCCATCATGGCCATTGTCAACGGACGACTAGCGTTATCCGGGGTAGATCTTCACAAAGTAGGCGATCTCCTTGACCTTGCAAACTTCTTGGTTCAACTGCACAACATGAAGTAGGAGGCTTCCAAGCGACACCTAACCAATCGAGGAGTCACCACCCTCCAAAAGGTAATAGATGTGGTAGTATAATGAACTCATTGCTCTTGTGCTTCAAAAGTTTGTATCGTCAATCACTAAATCACTCTCTCACATATTTGCCATGGGTAGAAGAGATTGATTGGGTGGAAAGCAACTTGGGGAGTCTAAAAATAAAGATCCATATGGTTGGAGTGGATGATCTTGATATCAACACATGAGTTGGTGGCTCTCTCTGGAAAAAAATGGATGGGGCAAGTGCTTATATGTTCTGAGTGCTTTTTCTACGATAAGGATGTGGTAGAGGGTATAAATAGGCATCTCCAAAAATCGAACCATTACAACATTACTGCCCAACCCGGGGAAACCGATGCAAAACTCGGTTCTACCGACTAGTGAAAATTGTGGTAGCTTTGGCCTTTTCAATGAAACCGATATAGAGAACTCGGTCCTACCGATTTCAGTTTGACCGGGGCAGTTCCTCATATCGGTGACACCTATTCACCAAACTCAGAAATTCCGAGTTTAGGAATTATCTAACAAAAGATTTGGTCACTGATTCCCGATCGTACCAAAACCAGTATTGATTGTACCGAGTTGCTAGGGTTTTGGCTAGGTTCTGTCTTAAAGGAAAATCGGTATGGCCGAATGGAAAAACTTGGTGGCACCAATTTTGAACTTTGGGATTTGGATAGAGAATTTTGTGGGAGATGTGATGAGTAAAATTTGGTGACTACTCTCTAAGCACTTGAGCAACACGTTCATATTTCGAAGAGAGAACCACCTACCCTTGTGTTGAGATCAAGATCATCCACTCCAACCATATGGATTTTGATTTATATCCTCCCCAAATTGCTTTCCACCCAATCAATCTCTTCTACCAAGACAAATCTCTGAGAGAGTGATTGAGTGTTGAGGATTCTATCATGTTAAAGCACAAGAGCAAGGAGTTCATCATCACTATCAAACCTATTACCTTTTGGAGGGTGGTGCCTCCTAGATTGGTTAGGTGTTGCTTGGGAGCCTCCTACTTCGTGTTGTGGAGTTGAACCAAGAAGTTTGTATGGGAATGGAGATCGCCTACTTCGTGAAGATCTACCCATAGTGAGGCTAGTCCTTTGTGGACGAAAGACATTATGAAATAGTCAAGGTTGCTACTTTGTGGACACTTATGGGTGGAGCCCTTCGTGGACTCTTGCGGCCATTACCCTTCATGGGTTGAAGACTCCATGAACATGGATGTACGATATCACCACCTATCGGAACCGCGGGAAAAATCTTCGTTTCTACAATTGCATTTGATCTTCTAACCCTTATCTCTATTAAATGTGCTTGTCATTACTTTTCGCTGCAATACTCTTAGAAATGCATGTGTAGGGTGTGCTTGACTTGCTATCATTGCTAAAAAATGCCCACAACTAAAATTGGGAAAACATAAAACTTTTATTTGGTCAAGTAGTCTAATCCCCCCTCTAGACTTACTTTCAATACTACAAGTGGTACCAGAGTGTTGGTATCCATTGTGTTGGTTTCACAACCTAGGAGAGTATGGCGTCCAGCGAGGGAAATTATCACCATAAAGGTCCTTACTTTGATGGTACAAATTTTGCTAGTTGGAAGCATAAGATGACAATGCATATTCTTGGTCTTAACCCCGTCGTTTGGGTATTTGTTCGTGTTGGCTTGCAAGGTGAATTCTTTGGTGATGCAAAGGAACCGGATCGTGAAGCGAAAGCGGAAGAATTGAAGATGTTGCAATACAATGCTCAAGCCTATGACATTCTTTTCAAGTGCCTATGCCCCGAAGAATTCAACAAAATCAGCCATCTTGAGAATGCAAAGGAAAGTTGGGATACTTGGGTCGATATGGACGAAAGTACTAATTCCCTTAGAAAATCTAAGTTGGATGTGCTTCAAAGTTATCTTGAAAAATTCAAGATGAAGGATGGTGAAGGAGTCGCAGAGATGTACTCTAGGCTAGCTCTCATTACCAATGAGATTGCCGGCTTAGGAAGCAAAGAAATGACTAACAAATTCATCATCAAGAAGATTCTTAGAGCTCTGGATGGGAAGTGTGACACCATGTGCACCTTAATACAAATGATGACAGACTACAAAGATCTCAAGCCTACGGAAGTGATTGGAAGGATTGTTGCTCATGAGATGTCACTCAAAGACAAGGAAGAACTTCACAACAAGTCTAGCAGCGCTTACACTGCCATAACTGATACTCCCGCTACTTCAAGCGACAACCTTGTCCAATGAATAGATAAGCCTCATGGTCAAGAAATTCAACAAGTTCTACAAGAGTAGATGCAAAGAAAAGAACTCCAATTCAAGATATGAAGAAAAGTGTTCATCTAGTCGTGAACGGAATTTTTAAAGTTGTGAAAGGCCCATACACTACTCCAATGAGTGCACAGCCCCCACAAAAGAAGGTAAAAGTCGCCTAGAAGAAAGAACACAAGAGATGAGTCACCTCGAAGAGAGAGAAGGAGTAGAGATGATCGTTTTGAATTAAGACCCTCAAGGAGAAGTAGGGACTCATAGAAGAAGGACAAGTATACAAAGAGCTACTCGAGAAGAAGACATCAAGCTCATGTTGGTGCATGGGATTTGGGCTCCGAATCCGATCACCACTCTGAGAGAATATATCACTCCCACTCTGAATATAGTCAAGATGAAGGTGTTGCCGGACTTACACTCGTTTCCCCCAACTCCTATGACATATCTTTGCTAGATGCCCCAAGGTATCACACCCCAAGTATCTTGATTTGAATAGTGATGAGGATGAACTACTAGGAGATGATGACTTGCTATTTGACAAATCTATTGATACTAGTCAAAATGAACTTGTTAGTAATCAATCTAGTCAAGATAAGCCGTGTGATGATGATAAGTTGGAAATAGAGTGACTAACTCGAGAACTAAACACTCTTAAGTTAGCCCACGAGTCTAATCGACAATATCATAGAGAGCTTGTAAGGACACATGAGAAGCTCTTATTCGAGAAGCTCAATTTAGAGCAAGAGCATGAATTTCATGAAGCTATCAATGACGATCTTCAAAAGAAGACATCCTTTTATCTAGCGAAACGACTTCTCTTTTCTATATTCATTCCACAAGTTAAGGTTAAGCAAACTAGTAACAAAGGAAAGAAAGGTTCTTCAACTAGTAGCAATAAAAATGATAAATCCAATGATATTCCTTCTAGTAGATCTTTTGATCCCACTAATGACTCTCTTAGCCAAGTTACAATTGAGTGTTGGTCTCCATTGTGTTGGTTTCACAACCTAGGAGACTATGGCGTCTAGCAAGGGAAATTATCACTATAGAGGTCCTTACTTTGATGGTACAAATTTTGCTAGTTGGAAGCATAAGATGACAATGCATATTCTTGGTCTTAACCCCGTCGTTTGGGTATTTGTTCGTGTTGGCTTGCAAGGTGAATTCTTTGGTGCTGCAAAGGAACCGGATCGTGAAGCGAAAGCGGAAGAATTGAAGATGTTGCAATACAATGCTCAAGCCCGTGACATTCTTTTCAAGTGCCTATGCCCCGAAGAATTCAACAAAATCATCCATCTTGAGAATGCAAAGGAAATTTGGGATACTTTGGTCGATATGGATGAAAGTACTAATTCCCTGAGTGAATCTAAGTTGGATGTGCTTCAAAGTTATCTTGCAAAATTCAAGATGAAGGATGGTGAAGGAGTCACAGAGATGTACTCTAGGCTAGCTCTCATTACCAATGAGATTGCCAGCTTACGAACCAAAGAAATGACAGACAAATTCATCATCAAGAAGATTCTTAGAGCTCTGGATGGAAAGTGTGACACCATGTGCACCTTAATCCAAATGACGACAGAGTACAAAGATCTCAAGCCTACGGAAGTGATTGGAAGGATTGTTGCTCATGAGATGTCACTAAAAGACAAGGAAGAACTTCACAACAAGTCTAGCAGCGCTTACAAAGCCATAAGTGATACTCCCGCTACTTCAAGCGACAACCTTGTCTAATGAATAGATAAGCCTCATGGTCAAGAAATTCAAAAGGTTTTACAAGAGTAGAGGCAAAGAAAAGAACTCCAACTCAAGATATGAAGAAAAGTGTTCATCTAGTCGTGAACAGAATTTTTAAAGTTGTGAAAGGCCCGTACACTACTCCAATGAGTGCACAACCCCCACAAAAGAAGGTAAAAGTCACCTAGAAGAAAGAACTCAAGAGATGAGTCACCTCGAAGAGAGAGAAGGAGTAGAGATGATCGTTATAAATTAAGACCCTCAAGGAGAAGTCGGGACTCATAAAAGAAGGACAAGTATACCAAGAGCTACTTGAGAAGAAGACATCAAGCTCATGTTGGTGAATGGGTTTTCGGCTCCGAATCCGATCACCACTCTAAGAGAATATATCACTCCCACTCTGAATGTAGTCAAGATGAAGGTGTTGCCGGACTTACACTCGTTTCCCCCAACTCCTATGACATATCTTGGCTAGATGCCCAAGCTATCACACCCCGAGTATCTTGATTTCAATAGTGATGAGGATGACCTACTAGGAGATGATGACTTGCTATTTGACAAATCTATTGATACTAGTCAAAATGAACTTCTTAGTAATCAATCTAGTCAAGATAAGCCGTGTGATGATGATAAGTTGGAAATAGAGTGACTAACTCGAGAACTAAACACTCTTAAGTTAGCCCACGAGTCTAATCGACAATATCGTAGAGAGCTTGTAAGGACACATGAGAAGCTCTTATTCGAGAAGCTCAATTTAGAGCAAGAGCATGAATTCCATGAAGCTATCAATGACGATCTTCAAAAGAAGACATCCTTTTATCTAGCGAAACGACTTCTCTTTTCTATATTCATTCCACAAGTTAAGGTTAAGCAAACTAGTAACAAAGGAAAGAAAGGTTCTTCAACTAGTAGCAATAAAAATGATAAATCCAATGATATTCCTTCTAGTAGATCTTTTGATCCCACTAATGACTCTGTTAGCCAAGTTACAATTGAGTGTTGGTCTCCATTGTGTTGGTTTCACAACCTAGGAGACTATGGCGTCTAGCAAAGGAAATTATCACTATAGAGGTCCTTACTTTGATGGTACAAATTTTGCTAGTTGGAAGCATAAGATGACAATGCATATTCTTGGTCTTAACCCCGTCGTTTGGGTATTTGTTCGTGTTGGCTTGCGAGGTGAATTCTTTGCTGATGCAAAGGAACCAGATCGTGAAGCGAAAGCGGAAGAATTGAAGATGTTGCAATACAATGCTCAAGCCTGTGACATTCTTTTCAAGTGCCTATGCCCCGAAGAATTCAACAAAATCACCCATCTTTAGAATGCAAAATAAATTTGGGATACTTTGGTCGATATGGATGAAAGTACTAATTCCCTGAGAGAATCTAAGTTGGATGTGCTTCAAAGTTATAATGAAAAATTCAAGATGAAGGATGGTGAAGGAGTCGCAGAGATGTACTCTAGGCTAGCTCTCATTACCAATGAGATTGCCGGCTTAGGAACCAAAGAAATGACAGACAAATTCATCATCAAGAAGATTCTTAGAGCTCTGGATGGAAAGTGTGACACCATGTGCACCTTAATCCAAATGATGACAGACTACAAAGATCTCAAGCCTACAGAAGTGATTGGAAGGATTGTTGCTCATGAGATGTCACTCAAAGACAAGGAAGAACTTCACAACAAGTCTACCAGCGCTTACAAAGCCATAAGTGATACTCTTGCTACTTCAAGCAACAACCTTGTCCAATGAATAGATAAGCCTCATGGTCAAGAAATTCAACAAGTTCTGCAAGAGTAGAGGCAAAGAAAAGAACTCCAACTCAAGATATGAAGAAAAGTGTTCATCTAGTCGTGAATGGAATTTTTAAAGTTGTGAAAGGCCCGTACACTACTCCAATGAGTGCACAGCCCCCACAAAAGAAGGTAAAAGTCACCTAGAAGAAAGAACTCAAGAGATGAGTCACCTCGAAGAGAGAGAAGGAGTAGAGATGATCGTTATGAATTAAGACCCTCAAGGAGAAGTAGGGACTCATAGAAGAAGGACAAGTATACCAAGAGCTACTTGAGAAGAACACAGCAAGCTCATGTTGGTGAATGGGTTTTCGGCTCCAATTCCGATCACCACTCTGAGAGAATATATCACTCCCACTCTGAATATAGTCAAGATGAAGGTGTTGCCGGACTTACAGTCGTTTCCCCCAACTCCTATGACATATCTTGGCTAGATGCCCCAAGGTATCACACCCCGAGTATCTTGATTTCAATAGTGATGAGGATGAACTACTAGGAGATGATGACTTGCTATTTGAGAAATCTATTGATACTAGTCAAAATGAACTTGTTAGTAATCAATCTAGTCAAGATAAGCCGTGTCATGATGATAAGTTGGAAATAGAGTGACTAACTCGAGAATTAAACACTCTTAAGTTAGCCCACGAGTCTAATCGACAATATCATAGAGAGCTTGTAAGGACACATGAGAAGCTCTTCTTCGAGAAGCTCAATTTAGAGCAAGAGCATGAATTGCATGAAGCTATCAATGATGTTCTTCAAAAGAAGACATCCTTCTATCTAGCGAAACGACTTCTCTTTTCTATATTCATTCCACAAGTTAAGGTTAAGCAAACTAGTAACAAAGGAAAGAAAGGTTCTTCAACTTGTAGCAATAAAACTGATAAATCCAATGATATTGCTTCTAGTAGATCTATTGATCCCACTAATTACTCTCTTAGCCAAGTTACAATTGAGTGTTGGTCTCCATTGTGTTGGTTTCACAACCTAGGAGAGTATGGCGTCTAGCGAGGGAAATTATCACTATAGAGGTCCTTACTTTGATGGTACAAATTTTGTTAGTTGGAAGCATAAGATGACAATGCATATTCTTGGTCTTAACCCCGTCGTTTGGGTATTTGTTCGTGTTGGCTTGCAAGGTGAATTCTTTGGTGATGCAAAGGAACCGGATCATGAAGCGAAAGCGGAAGAATTGAAGATGTTGCAATACAATGCTCAAGCCTGTGACATTCTTTTCAAGTGCCTATGCCCCGAAGAATTCAACAAAATCAGCCATCTTGAGAATGCAAAGGAAAGTTGGGATACTTGGGTCGATATGGACGAAAGTACTAATTCCCTTAGAGAATCTAAGTTGGATGTGCTTCAAAGTTATCTTGAAAAATTCAAGATGAAGGATGGTGAAGGAGTCGCAGAGATATAATCTAGGCTAGCTCTCATTACCAATGAGATTACCGGCTTAGGAAGCAAAGAAATGACGGAAAAATTCATCATCAAGAAGATTCTTAGAGCTCTAGATGGGAAGTGTGACACCATGTGCACCTTAATACAAATGATGACAGACTACAAAGATCTCAAGCCTACGGAAGTGATTGGAAGGATTGTTGCTCATGAGATGTCACTCAAAGACAAGGAAGAACGCCACAACAAGTCTAGCAGCGCTTACAAAGCCATAAGTGATACTCCCGCTACTTCAAGCGACAACCTTGTCCAATGAATAGATAAGCCTCATGGTCAAGAAATTCAACAAGTTTTACAAGAGTAGATGCAAAGAAAAGAACTCCAACTCAAGATATGATGAAAAGTCTTCATCTAGTCGTGAGCGGAATTTTTAAAGTTGTGAAAGGCCCATACACTACTGCAATGAGTGCACAGCCCCCACAAAAGAAGGTAAAAGTCACCTAGAAGAAAGAACTCAAGAGATGAGTCACCTCGAAGATAGAGAAGGAGTAGAGATGATCGTTATGAATTAAGACCCTCAAGGAGAAGTAGGGACTCATAGAAGAAGGACAAGTATACCAAGAGCTACTCGAGAAGAAGACATCAAGATCATGTTGGTGAATGGGTTTTCGGCTCCGAATCCGATCACCACTCTGAGAGAATATATCACTCCCACTCTGAATATAGTCAAGATGAAGGTGTTGCCGGACTTACACTCGTTTCCCCCAACTCCTATGACATATCTTGCCTAGATGCCCCAAGGTATCACACCCCGAGTATCTTGATTTGAATAGTGATGAGGATGAACTACTAGGAGATGATGACTTGCTATTTGACAAATCTATTGATACTATTCAAAATAACTTGTTAGTAATCAATCTAGTCAAGATAAGCCGTGTGATGATGATAAGTTGGAAATAGAGTGACTAACTCGAGAACTAAACACTCTTAAGTTAGCCCACGAGTCTAATCGACAATATCATAGAGAGCTTGTAAGGACACATGAGAAGCTCTTATTCGAGAAGCTCAATTTAGAGCAAGAGCATGAATTCCATGAAGCTATCAATGACGATCTTCAAAAGAAGACATCATGTTATCTAGCGAAATGACTTCTCTTTTCTATATTCATTCCACAAGTTAAGGTTAAGCAAACTAGTAACAAAGGAAAGAAAGGTTCTTCAACTAGTAGCAATAAAAATGATAAATCCAATGATATTGCTTCGAGTAGATCTATTGATCCCACTAATGACTCTCTTAGCCAAGTTACAATTGAGTGTTGGTCTCCATTGTGTTGGTTTCACAACCTAGGAGAGTATGGCATCTAGCGAGGGAAATTATCACTATAGAGGTCCTTACTTTGATGGTACAAATTTTGCTAGTTGGAAGCATAAGATGAAAATGCATATTCTTGGTCTTAACCCTATCGTTTGGGTATTTTTTCATGTTGGCTTGCAAGGTGAATTATTTGGTGATGGAAAGGAACCTGATCGTGAAGCGAAAGCGGAAGAATTGAAGATAATGCAAAACAATGCTCAAGCCTGTGACATTCTTTTCAAGTGCCTATGCCCCGAAGAATTAAAAAAATCAGCCATCTTGAGATTGCAAAGGAAATTTGGGATACTTTGGTTGATATGCAATCTAAGTTGGATGTGCTTCAAAGTTATCTTGAAAAATTCAAGATGAAGGATGGTGAAGGAGTCGCAGAGATATACTCTAGGCTAGCTCTCATTACCAATGAGATTGCCGGCTTAGGAAGCAAAGAAATGACGGACAAATTCATCATCAAGAAGATTCTTAGAGCTCTAGATGGGAAGTGTGACACCATGTGCACCTTAATACAAATGATGACAGACTACAAAGATCTCAAGCCTACGGAAGTGATTGGAAGGATTGTTGCTCATGAGATGTCACTCAAAGACAAGGAAGAACGTCACAACAAGTCTAGCAGCGCTTACAAAGCCATAAGTGATACTCCCGCTACTTCAAGCGACAACCTTGTCCAATGAATAGATAAGCCTCATGGTCAAGAAATTCAACAAGTTTTACAAGAGTAGATGCAAAGAAAAGAACTCCAACTCAAGATATGACGAAAAGTCTTCATCTAGTCGTGAACGGAATTTTTAAAGTTGTGAAAGGCCCATACACTACTGCAATGAGTGCACAACCCCCACAAAAGAAGGTAAAAGTCACCTAGAAGAAAGAACTCAAGAGATGAGTTACCTCGAAGAGAGAGAAGGAGTAGAGATGATCGTTATGAATTAAGACCCTCAAGGAGAAGTAGGGACTCATAGAAGAAGGACAAGTATACCAAGAGCTACTCGAGAAGAAGACATCAAGATCATGTTGGTGACTGGGTTTTCGGCTCCGAATCTGATCACCACTCTGAGAGAATATATCACTCCCACTCTGAATATAGTCAAGATGAAGGTGTTGCCGGACTTACACTCGTTTCCCCCAACTCCTATGACATATCTTGGCTAGATGCCCCAAGGTATCACACCCCGAGTATCTTGATTTGAATAGTGATGAGGATGAACTACTAGGAGATGATGACTTGCTATTTGACAAACCTATTGATACTATTCAAAATGAACTTGTTAGTAATCAATCTAGTCAAGATAAGCCGTGTGATGATGATAAGTTGGAAATAGAGTGACTAACTCGAGAACTAAACACTCTTAAGTTAGCCCACGAGTCTAATCGACAATATCATAGAGAGCTTGTAAGGACACATGAGAAGCTCTTATTCGAGAAGCTCAATTTAGAGCAAGAGCATGAATTCCATGAAGCTATCAATGACGATCTTCAAAAGAAGACATCATGTTATCTAGCGAAACGACTTCGCTTTTCTATATTCATTCCACAAGTTAAGGTTAAGCAAACTAGTAACAAAGGAAATAAAGGTTCTTCAACTAGTAGCAATGAAAATGATAAATCCAATGATATTGCTTCGAGTAGATCTATTGATCCCACTAATGACTCTCTTAGCCAAGTTACAATTGAGTGTTGGTCTCCATTGTGTTGGTTTCACAACCTAGGAGAGTATGGCGTCTAGCGAGGGAAATTATCACTATAGAGGTCCTTACTTTGATGGTACAAATTTTGCTAGTTGGAAGCATAAGATGAAAATGCATATTCTTGATTTTAACCCTATCGTTGGGGTATTTGTTCGTGTTGGCATGCAAGGTGAATTATTTGGTGATGGAAAGGAACCGGATCGTGAAGCGAAAGCGGAAGAATTGAAGATGTTGTAATACAATGCTCAAGCGTGTGACATTCTTTTCAAGTGCCTATGCCCCGAAAAATTCAACAAAATCAGCCATCGTGAGAATGCAAAGGAAAGTTGGGATACTTTCGTTGATATGCACGAAAGTATTAATTCCCTCAGAGAATCTAAGTTGGATGTGCTTCAAAGTTGTCTTGAAAAATTCAAGATGAAGGATGGTGAAGGAGTCGCAGAGATGTACTCTAGGCTAGCTCTCATTACCAATGAGATTGTCGGTTTAGGAAGCAAAGAAATGACAGACAAATTCATCATCAAGAAGATTCTTAGACCTCTGGATCGAAAGTGTGACACCATGTGCACCTTAATACAAATGATGACAGACTAGAAAGATCTCAAGCCTACGGAAGTGATTGGAAGGATTGTTGCTCATGAGATGTCACTCAAAGACAAGGAAGAACTTCACAACAAGTCTAGCAGCGCTTACAGAGCCATAAGTGATACTCCCGCTACTTCAGGCGACAACCTTGTCCAATGAATAGATAAGCCTCATGGTCAATAAATTCAACAAGTTCTACAAGAGTAGAGGCAAAGAGAAGAACTCCAACTCAAGATATGAAGAAAAGTGTTCATCTAGTCGTGAACGGAATTTTTAAAGTTGTGAAAGGCCCGTACACTACTCCAATGAGTGCACAGCCCCCACAAAAGAAGGTAAAAGTCACCTAGAAGAAAGAACTCAAGAGATGAGTCACCTCGAAGAGAGAGAAGGAGTAGAGATGATCGTTATGAATTAAGACCCTCAAGGAGAAGTAGGGACTCATAGAAGAAGGACAAGTATACCAAGAGCTACTCGAGAAGAAGACATCAAGCTCATGTTGGTGAATGGGTTTTCGGCTCCGAATCCGATCACCACTCTGAGAGAATGTATCACTCCCACTCTGAATATAGCCAAGATGAAGTTGTTGCCGGACTTACACTCGTTTCCCCCAACTCCTATGACATATCTTGGCTAGATGCCCCAAGGTATCACACCCCAAGTATCTTGATTTCAATAGTGATAAGGATGAACTACTAGGAGATGATGACTTGCTATTTGACAAATCTATTGATACTAGTCAAAATGAACTTGTTAGTAATCAATCTAGTCAAGATAAGCCGTGTGATGATGATAAGTTGGAAATAGAGTGACTAACTCGAGAACTAAACACTCTTAAGTTAGCCCACGGGTCTAATCAACAATATCATAGAGAGCTTGTAAGGACACATGAGAAGCTCTTATTCGAGAAGCTCAATGTAGAGCAAGAGCATGAATTCCATAAAGCTATCAATGACGATCTTCAAAAGAAGACATCATGTTATCTAGCGAAACGACTTCTCTTTTCTATATTCATTCCACAAGTTAAGGTTAAGCAAACTAGTAACAAAGGAAACAAAGGTTCTTCAACTAGTAGCAATAAAAATGATAAATCCAATGATATTGCTTCTAGTAGATCTATTGATCCCACTAATGACTCTCTTAGCCAAGTTACAATTGAGTGATGGTCTCCATTGTGTTGGTTTCACAACCTAGGAGAGTATGGCGTCTAGCGGGGGAAATTATCACTATAGAGGTCCTTACTTTGATGGTACAAATTTTGCTAGTTGGAAGCATAAGATGAAAATGCATATTCTTGGTCTTAACCCTGTCGTTTGGGTATTTTTTCGTGTTGGCTTGCAAGGTGAATTATTTGGTGATGGAAAGGAACCCGATCGTGAAGCGAACGCGGAAGAATTGAAGATAATGCAAAACAATGCTCAAGCCTGTGACATTCTTTTGAAGTGCCTATGCCCCGAAGAATTAAAAAAATCAGCCATCTTGAGATTGCAAAGGAAATTTGGGATACTTTGGTTGATATGCAATCTAATTTGGATGTGCTTCAAAGTTATTTTGAAAAATTCAAGATGAAGGATGGTGAAGGAGTCGCAGAGATATACTCTAGGATAGCTCTCATTACCAATGAGATTGCCGGCTTAGGAAGCGAATAAATGACGGACAAATTCATCATCAAGAAGATTCTTAGAGCTCTAGATGGGAAGTGTGACACCATGTGCACCTTAATACAAATGATGACAGACTACAAAGATCTCAAGCCTACGGAAGTGATTGGAAGGATTGTTGCTCATGAGATGTCACTCAAAGACAAGGAAGAACTTCACAACAAGTCTAGCAGCGCTTACAAAGCCATAAGTGATACTCCCGCTACTTCAAGCGACAACCTTGTCCAATGAATAGATAAGCCTCATGGTCAAGAACGTCAACAAGTTCTACAAGAGTAGAGGCAAAGAAAAGAACTCCAACTCAAGATATGAAGAAAAGTGTTCATCTAGTCGTGAACGGAATTTTTAAAGTTGTGAAAGGCCCGTACACTACTCCAATGAGTGCACAGCCCCCACAAAAGAAGGTAAAAGTCACCTAGAAGAAAGAACTCAAGAGATGAGTCACCTCGAAGAGAGAGAAGGAGTAGAGATGATCGTTATGATGTTTTCCATGCGTCTCAGCTGAAGAAATGCCACGCCGAGATGGATGATATTCCTTTGAGAGACACAGTGCCCCTAGAGGCCATACAACTTGATAGTGACCTGACCTACGAGGAGAAGCCTGTCAGAATCCTCGAGACTACCAACAGAGTTACCCGTAGCAATACCGTCAAGTTTTGTAAGGTTTTGTGGAGTCACCACACCGAGGAATAAAAGCCACCTGGGAACGCGAAGAAGATCTTCGACGAGACCACCCGCACCTATTTTCTAGCCAACCCGAATCTCGAGGGCGAGATTCATCTTAAGGTGGGTAGGTTTGTAACATCCCAAAAAAATTCCATTTTTGGAATGTTATGAAATATAGATATGCATCATCATAACATTGTTTGAATGAAATGAATTGTTGAAGTTCTTCTTTTGGATTTCTAAAAGGCCACTTTCATTTTTTCTATTTACTTGATTCTCCTATTTGAAAAAACCCTTGGTAATGTTCATAAAAGGAGAGTAGTAACATGACACTCCAGGGGCATCTTTGTAAAATATTAGAACAATAAAACCAGGGTGTTACATGAAAATTTATTGCAAAAGAATTTAAAATCAATTTAGGCATTTTCTGAAAATAATTTTTTTAAAGTATTCATTTGGCCGTGGAAAAATGTTCATTAAATAGCATTTATTCCCCTGATCAATTTGATATATATATCTTCAAAATTTGGAAATATTTTGAATGCCTTAATGAGATTTTAATTCTCTACAAAATAGAAAAGGAAACGAATTTAAATGTTTTAGTTAGAAAACCGGCTAGCCCACACCAGCTTTTACTCCCCGAGATCGCTCCGGATCGGTCACCGACGCGCTGACGCCGCCTTCTCCCTCACTAACGAGTGGACCCCACCGTCTGACAGCACCATCACAACGCTCATCTCCCTCCCCGTGTCCCCCGACCTCGCCGGAGATCCCTCCTCCCCAGATCTCGCTCCCCTTTCCCTCTCTCGACCCCGCGTCGCGTCTATATAAAGCTGTGCCCTCGCCACGCTCCATTCCACCCCCGAAACCCCACTCCCCTCGCCAGAACATCGCCCCCACACCTTGCCATAGTTTGGCACCCCACTGAAGCTCTCCGAGCTCGATGCCGTCGCCCCTGTCGTCCCCAGCCCCAACCGACGCCACCAATCGTCGCCGGAGCTTCATCGCCGTCGCCTGGACCCTTCGAACGCCGCCCTCGACCACTGCACCATCGTCTCCGACCACCTCGAACGTCAGGCTGCCGTCGACCTCGCCGGAACCCTGACCTCCACCTCTGTAAGCCCCGCCCCTCTCCGTAGCCGTTAGAACTAGGATCAACGGATCGGATTAGAAGATTTAAACGGCGAACTGTTTTCTTTTATGCTTCGGTCGTCCGCTGCAAACACCGCATGCGCACACGCTGTCAACCAATAGGAAGCCGCCACGTCACCCCTGTCCGATAGCTAATTTTTTTTCTTTTCTGTTTCTGTTTTAGAAAACAGAATGTGTTCTGTTTTTTATTTTATTATATCTTTTAAAATATTTAGGGTTTTTGCATGATTCTTTTTGCAACATGTCACAAATTTAATGTAGTTTCTGTCTGTAGTCTTAGTTTTCAAATTTGAACTTTTAAATTTGAATTTTGTTAAATTTCAGCAAATCACTAAAAACTTGAATAACTCGAGTTTAGAAATTTATTTTTGAATGATTCTTTTTGCCCCTACTTTGTAATAGTTAGGCCTATCATCGAGCATTGTTTGAGAATTTTTAGTAAATTTTAGATTAAGGTTTTAAGTAAAAACTGATTCTGTTTAGTTTCTTCTTAGTGTTTAATTGAATAGTTTTCATTTTAGTTTTAGTTGATTTTGTTCTAGTTTAACTTTTATTTTAGTTTATTTAGTTCTGTTGTTAAACATTAGGTGAATTATTTTGTGATAATAATTTTTTTTAATTTGTTTTGTGCTCTAGTTTAAGTACGTAAACCTTATTTTCACCATTTTCATTGATTATAAAAATGTTTTGTAGTAAACCTTTTTGCACAAATTTTTTATAATGAAATACTCCCTGTTTTATAATAAAAATTTTGTATTTTCTTTTCTGTTATCTACTAGTAAATTGCTGAAAACCAACTTGTCTTATTATGTCTTAGTAGATATTTTGCCACCAAAACTTTTAGAGTTTTCTACTTTGAGTGATTTTTCTTTTGATTGTGCTATTGCTTGTTGAAGTATTTGTTACCTTGATGTTGTGTGAATTGTATGTAGTTATGCTTATTGTGTGCTTTGTTTGATTCGTTAGATCATCCGGAGTGCGAAGCTTGTTATCTAGAGTCACTTGAGTACGAGGATCGTTAGCAAGGCAAGTTCACTTTGATCATATTTATCCATGTTTTTATTGCATTAGTTCTACCATCTCCCCAACTGCATGCAAAGTAGGTAATTGGAAACTTGGTTACTTGATGTAGTATCATGTGGTAGGCACCCCTCAAACATTTTGACACTTTGGCCTTGGGAAATGTTGTTTTAATTTTGCTATGTTGTTAGTAGACGGGGTTGGTTGTGTGATTCTTCAGAGTTGTGAGATAATAATTACAAGACCTACTTGATGAACAAGGCTTCAAGACTCCAAGTTTTCAACATACGTCTGGGTGGATGATGGTTGAACGGCGCCCTGGAGAAGCCAGTGGTTAGCCTAGGTGTTGCTGGAGAAGTGCTAGTATTCACGCGAAAAGGTCCACCCAGGAACAAAGAGATGGATGGATGCTTCAAGACCCAAGTCTTACCTGCATAGCCACAAGCCATTATGGGCTCTGGCTTGGTTGGATATTGTGGTGATCCTGCACAAGCGGTGCTACGAGATGTAGAAGAACGGTAGGAAAGGATGGGCATCGATAGAGTCATAGAGGAACCCCTTAGAAGACCATGTTTTGATCATTCGTTCCTCAAACACCCTGAAGTGCGAGGAATCGAATGGAGGAGATCAAATCTTGTGGGGAACATGTGCAAAACTCTGTAGAATACCCAAACCTAATCGATTAGCCGTGTCCATGGTCATGGACAACTTGAGCCAAAGGAACTGAAACTATCTGGAATTCTCAACACAAAGTATTATAATGATGTGGGTATTAATGACAACTTGGGTATGAGAATTGGTTGGCGGAACCATCTCGTTAATCAACCAACAATGTAGTAATAATTTTTGCTTTTCCCTCTCTTGTTATAGGAAAATTGGCTTTATGCAAAACTTACTACCCCACCTGCCAAATATGCATATAGACTAGATGATTACTTTTACCCCCTTTTGTGGCATTGCCGGAATATTCAATATGCTGACCTACACAGCTGCAACGTATCATGTTGCAGAGTATTTTTCCGACCAGGAGTGAGGATACACTCTACGCTCGATGAGATGCCATTGGAGTCAGATGGACTCAACTACCTTTGAAGCTTCCGCAAGTCTTTGGTTTAGTTTATCTCATGAGTTGGCCTTCAGCCACTTTATTGTAATTTTTATTGTAATAAAGAACTCGATATGAGATTTTTGATTAATAAAGTTGTGTGATTTCACTTTGATATATACATTGATGTACCGTGTGTGTACCAGCATGATCTTGGGATGGTAGAAAAACACCGGATATTTGACCTTTCAGGTCGGGTCGCTACAGAAATGGTATCAGAGCACACGCTGACCGTAGAACGTAACCTCTAGGATTGGAAAAGCCTTAGGATTTTTTTTCTATTTTGTATTTAAAATTCTTATATTCTCATCTATTCATTTCTGACTTCCCTCCAATTATTTCAACCTTTCTAGATGGCCACCTTCACCCCAGTTTTGTTCACGGAGTTTTGCCAGCCTGACACGACGATGCCCTTTGGCAAAGAGATGGTGAAGATCGTCAGGGACGTAAGGATCGCTTTGCCAAGCATCACCGGGACTGCTATCATATCTATTCCACAAGACGGTCGCTACAGGATCGAGGTGCACATCCCCGGAAAGACCTTTGGAAAATTGTAAAAAAACCATCGACTTCAAGTTTGTGGCAGCCAGTTGGATTCTTGGGAGGGACACGGCGATTCACCGTGTCCTCGGACGTATTCAGGAGGAATACAGGGGTGGTCCCATTTCGCCAGGACTCGGCATGGTTTGTCGCAGGGATGCCAATGGAAATATCATAAACACTCCCACTGAAGACTCCACCATTTCCTATATTTAGACTTTGGAGACTCACATCAGGACCTTGGAGCTTCGGGTACGCGCAGACACGAAGACGATCAAGAGGCTGATGAACCGCGAGCTTGACCTCAAGGCTGACCTACGGGAAGCCAAGTACGAGCATGAGCATGAAGTGAAGGATTTCTTGGAGAGGATCGAGAAGCTGAACACTCGCATTGCAACTATGGAGGAACAGCTGGACATGGGAGAAAATCTTCACCCAAAAGGGAACATGGCTCTCTTGATCAGCAACGATGATGACTATGAGGAGAGCGCCACCGGAGGAGGCCACATTACCATGGAATTTTGAGGAGAACTTTAGTCGTGCCCCAATGTATCTTTAAATTTCGTCGTTAAAACGTAGGTTGATGCCTACTTTATTTGGAGACTTGTATCTCCATGTTTGAAACTTGAGTTGAATAAATGAATGAGTGTTTGGTGTGATATGTATGTTGGATTGCATATGGGTAGTGAAAATTTTCATTAGGCCCTTGTTCTATTCTAATTCTCACCCCTCTGAAAACAGCAAGATGCCTCCGTGACGTGAGCCCGATTTCACCTTCCCGCCGGAACTCACACAACTTCTCTAGTAGCACAATGCCCTGATGCAACTTTTGATCCAGAACCAGACCAACAACCACAACAAGCACCCTCCACCTCAGGGCGACAACCTCACCCGTTTTTTGAGGCTAAATCCACCAACTTTCTCCAGCAGCACTGAGCCCATTGTGGCAGATGATTGGCTCCGCAAGATGGAGAGGGAACTCATCACCGCTGGATGCACTGAGGTTGAAAAGGTGCGCTTTCCCGCCCATCAACTGGAGGGACCAGCAGCTTCATGGTGGGAGAACTAAACCACCACATACCCCATTGCTGGTGTGACTTGGGAGCAGTTCAAGCTAGCTTTCCGCACCGCTCATGTCTTAGCTAGAGCCATGAGTCTGAAGAAGCATGTGGCCCAGTATGTGGCCCAGTATATGGATGAATTCAGCATGTTGGCTCATTATGCACCAGGAGATGTGGCCGATGATGCAGCCAAATAGGAGAAGTTCCTAGAAGGACTCAACGATGAGTTGAGCATGCAGCTGATGGTGGCTACTTTCAACAACTACCAGGAGCTGGTAGACAAGGCCCTCATCTTGGAAGGGAAGCAACATCAAATTGAAAATCGTAAGAGGAAGTATGGACATGGGAAGTCTAACTCTGGAGCTCAATAGAAGCCCCGCTACTCCCCGTACTCAGGGAATACCGGATCAGGGACCGGTAAGTATGGAGGACACACTCATCACGTGCACAACCATGGAGGCCACAACCATGGTGGAAATGGGAATAATCATCCCAACAATGGCAACTTCAAGAACAGCAATGTTAGTGGGAATGGCAACAAGCATTGTCCCGCTCCACCTTAGAAGGATCTAAACCATATCACCTACTTCAAGTGCCAGAAGATAGGGCACTATGCCACTGAATGTCCCCAAAACAAGCAAGGAAATGGAAACGGCAACAACAACAACAACTCATCAGCTAAGAAGCCAAATCCTTTTCCCCGTGCTCAGGTGAACCACATTGATGTGGAAGAAGTCTATGATCAGTCCGAGACTGTGGTTGGTAAGTTTTTATTGCATTCACGTCCAGTTATGGTACTTTTTGATTCTGGTGCAACTCATTCATTCATATCAAGGGTAGTTGTGGAAAAGTATGGTTTACCCACTAGAACCCTTAGTCAGCCCATTAAGGTCAATTCCCCAGGAGGTATGATGACGGCAGGGATAGGGTGCCACGCATTGAAACTCCATATAGGAAACCATGTTTTTCCCACCGACCTCATCGTCTTAGAATCCCAGGGATTGGATGTAATCCTATGCATGGATTGGATGACCAAGTATGAAGGAAACCTTGATTGCCCCAGCAAGTCTATTTTGCTCACCACCCTAGAGAACAAGAGGATTAAGTATGTATCCCCATGCACACAGATGAGTGCTCGGTTAAATTCCCTCACAGGAGTGGTTCAGGAGGAAGTGCTCGTGGTACAAGACTTTCCAGATGTATTCCCGGAGGAATTACCAGGCATGCCACCAGATAGAGAGATTGAATTTCTGATAGAGTTACTACCAGGAACAGCCCTAATTTCCAAGAGACCATATCGGATGCCCGCAAATGATTTGGAGGAAATCAAGAAGCAGATTAAGGAGTTATTGGACAAAGGATATATTCGCCCAAGTTCTTCACCTTGGGGAGCCCAGTTCTTTTGGTGGAGAAGAAGGATAAAACCTTGAGGATGGTAGTCGATTATCGTGCATTGAACGAGGTGACTATCAAGAACAAGTACCCTCTGTCGATGATTAATGACTTGTTCGATCAACTAGTGGGAGCCAAAGAATTCTCAAAGATCGATCTTCGATCAGGGTATCACCAATTGAAAATTCGTGAATAGGATATACCCAAAAGAGCCTTCACCACAAGGTATGGCCTATATGAGTATACAGTCATGTCTTTTTGTTTGACTAATGCTCCTGCCTACTTCATGAATATGATGAACAAAGTGTTTATGGAGTATCTGGACAAGTTTGTCGTGGTGTTTATCAATGACATTTTGATATTCTCCAAGAGCGAGGAAGAACACAAGGAACACTTGCGTTTAGTTTTGGAGAAGCTTAGACAACATCAGTTATATGCCAAGTTCGGTAAACGCAAATTCTGGCTGACGGAAGTCAGATTCCTTGGACATGTTATTTCTGGAGATGGAATAGCAGTGGACCCCGCTAAGGTTGAAGCACACACTGAGTGGAAGTCACCCACCTCAGTTAAGGAGATCTTCAGTTTTCTCGGACTTGCCGAATATTACCGGAGGTTCATTGAGAATTTCTCAAAGATTGCCAAACCCATGATGGAATTGTTGAAGAAAGAGTCTAAGTATATTTGGACTGAGGAATGTGAAACCAGTTTCCAGGAGCTGAAGAAACGTTTGGTCATAGCCTAGTGTTGATTTTGCCAAATCTTCGCAGGACTTCCAGGTTTATTGTGATGCTTCGCGTCAAGGACTTGGAGGAGTACTCATGCAGGAGGGAAAAGTTGTAGCCTATGCATCCAGACATCTACGACCTCAGGAGTTGAACTATGCCACCCATGATTTGGAACTAGCATTCGTAGTGCACACACTCAAGACCTGGAGAAATTTCGTTATCGGAAATAGTTGTGTTGTTTACACTGATCATAAAAGCCTAAAGTATATCTTCACACAGAAGGAGTTGAACCTCAGACAGAGGAGATGGCTAGAGTTAATCAAGGACTATGACATGAGACTGCAATTCCATCCAGGAAAGGCAAATGTTGTAGCAGATGCTTTGAGTCAGAAGAGTTATGTGAACACACTCATAGCAGGAGGATTACCCGAGGAGTTAGCCGATGATCTCAGAGAGCTCCGGCTAGAGATAGTTCCAAAAGGATATGTTGCCACACTAGAGATCCAGTCCACCATGACCGAAAGAATTCGTGAAGCCCAGAAATCGGACAAGGAGATAGCTGAGATAAAGCAGAGAATGAAGGATGGAAAAGCTAAAGACTTTCGTGAAGATGAACAAGGTACTCTATGGTTTGAGAACCGAATCTATGTGCCCAATGACCCAGAGCTCAAGAAGTTGATACTTCAAGAAGCCCACAATTCACCCTACTCGATACACCCAGGCAACACCAAGATGTACCTGGATTTGAAGGAAAGTTACTGGTGGATAGGTATGAAGAAAGATATTGCCGAACATGTTGCGGTATGTGATGTTTGTCAGCGAGTAAAGGCGGAACATCAGAAACCAGCAGGGTTACTCCAACCTTTGCTGATACCTGAGTGGAAATGGGATAAGCTTAGTATGGACTTCATCATAGGATTACCCAGGACTCGTTAAGGTTATGATTCCATCTGGGTAGTGGTCGATCGCTTGACCAAGGTGGCTTAGCCAAGATATATATGACTAGGATCGTATGTCTGCATGGAGTTCTGAGGAGTATCGTGTCAGATAGAGGAACACAATTTACCTCAAAGTTTTGGCATCAGTTACATGAAACTTTGGGTACAAGGTTGGAATTCTATACAACTTTTAATCCGAAGACCTACGGACAGGCTAAGAGAGTCAACCAGATTCTGGAGGACATGTTGAGAGCTTGTGCGCTAGACTATGGATCTAGTTGGGAGGACAACTTACCTAATGCAGAGTTCTCGTACAACAACAGCTATCAGACGAGTCTGAAGATGGCCCCTTTTGAAGCTTTATACGGACGGAGGTGCAGAACACCATTGATGTGGGATGGTGTTGGAGACTGAAAGCTTTTTGGTCCCGATCTTATCCGAGATTCTGAAGAAAACGTCAAACTGATTCGAGACCGACTCAAGATAGCCCAATACAGGCAGAAAAGCTATGCTGATAGCAAACGCAAGGAGGTGACGTATGAAGTGGGAGACCGAGCATACCTTCGTGTGTCCCCACTTCGAGGAATCAAGACGTTTGGTGTTAAAGGAAAGTTAGCACCCAGATTCATAGGCCCCTACAAAATTCTTGAACGTATAGGCGAAGTTTCATACAAATTGGAATTGCCGGAAGGATTGTCCGGAGTTCATGATGTTTTCCATGCGTCTCAGCTGAAGAAATGCCACGCCGAGATGGCTGATATTCCTTTGAGAGACACAGTGCCCCTAGAGGCCATACAACTTGATAGTGACCTGACCTACGAGGAGAAGCCTATCAGAATCCTCGAGACTACCAACAGAGTTACCCGTAGCAAGACCGTCAAGTTTTGTAAGGTTTTGTGGAGTCACCACACCAAGGAAAAAGCCACCTGGGAACGCGAAGAAGATCTTCGACGAGACCACCCGCACCTATTTTCTAACCAACCCGAATCTCGAGGGCTAGATTCATCTTAAGGTGGGTAGGTTTGTAACATCCCAAAAAAAATTCCATTTTTGGAATGTTATGAAATATAGCTATGCATCATCATAACATTGTTTGAATGAAATGAATTGTTGAAGTTCTTCTTTTGGATTTCTAAAAGGCCACTTTCATTTTTTCTATTTACTTGATTCTCCTATTTTAAAAAACCCTTGGTAATGTTCATAAAAAGAGAGGAGTAACATGACACTCTAGGGGCATCTTTGTAAAATATTAGAACAATAAAACAAGGGGGTTATTTGAAAATTTATTGCAAAAGAATTTAAAATCAATTTAGGCAGTTTCTGAAAATATTTTTTTAAAGTATTCATTTGACCGTGGAAAAATGTTCATTAAATAGCATTTATTCCCCTAATCAATTTGATATATATATCTTCAAATTTGGGAATGTTTTGAATGCCTTAATGAGATTTTAATTCTCTGGAAAATAGAAAAGGAAACAAATTTAAACGTTTTAATTAGAAAACTGACCGGCCCAC
Source organism: Hordeum marinum (assembly GCA_022496015.1). Classification (NCBI taxonomy): domain Eukaryota; kingdom Viridiplantae; phylum Streptophyta; class Magnoliopsida; order Poales; family Poaceae; genus Hordeum; species Hordeum marinum. The sequence goes on along the minus strand of CM039674.1, from coordinate 208,363,680 downwards.
CAGCTTTTACTCCCCGAGATTGCTCCGGATCGGTCACCGACGCGCTGACCCCGCCCTCTCCCTCACTGACGAGCGGACCCCACCGTCCGACAACGCCATCACAACGCTCATCTCCCTCCCCGCGTCTCCCGACCTCGCCGGAGATCCCTCCTCCCCGGATCTTGCTCCCCTTTCCCTCTCTCGACCCCGCGCCACGTCTATATAAAGCTCTGCCCTCGCCGCGCTCCATTCCACCCCCGAAACCCCACTCCTCTCGCCAGAACATCGCCACCGCACCTTGTCGGAGTTCGGCACCTCACCGAAGCTCTCCGAGCTCGACGCTGTCGCCCCTGTCATTCCCAGCCCCAACTGACGCCACCAATCGTCGCGGGAGCTTCATCGCCGTTGCCTGGACCCTTCGGACGCCGCCCTCGACCACCGCACCATCATCTCCGACCACCCCCAACGTCCGGCCACCGTCGACCTCGCCCCTCTCCGTAGCCGTTAGATCTAGGTTCAGCGGATCGGATTAGAAGATTTAAACGGCAAACCGTTTTATTTTATGCTGCGGTCGTCCGCCGCAAACACTGCACGCGCACATGCTGTCGACCAATAGGAAGCCGCCACATCACCACAGTCCGATAGCTAAATTTGTTTTCTTTTCTGTTTCTGTTTTAGAAAACATAATGTGTTCTGTTTTTATATTTATTATATCTTTTAAAATATTTAGAGTTTTTGCATGATTCTTTTTGCAACATGTCACAAATTTCATGTAGTTTCTGTGTGTGGTCTTAGTTTTCAAATTTGAACTTTTAAATTTGAGCAAATCACTTAAAACTTGAATAACTTGAGTTTTGAAATTTATTTTTGAATGATTCTTTTTGCCCCTGCTTTGTAATAGTTAGGCCTATCATCCAGCATTGTTTGAGAATTTTTAGTTAATTTTAGATTAAGGTTTTTAGTAAAAACAGTTTCTGTTTAGTTTCTTCTTAGTGTTTAATTGAATTGTTTTCATTTAGTTTTAGTTGATTTTGTTCTAGTTTAACTTTTTATTTTAGTTTATTTAGTTCTGTTGTTAAACATTAGGTGAATTATTTTCTGATAATAAAAATATTTTAATTTGTTTTGTGCTCTAGTTTAATTAGGTAAACCTTGTTTTCACCATTTTTTCTGTTTATAAAAATGTATTGTAGTAAACCTTTTTGCACAAAATTTTTATAATGAAATACTCCCTGTTTTATAATAAATTTTTTGTATTTTCTTTTCTGTTATCTACTAGTAAAGTGCTGAAAATCAACTTGTCTTATTATGTCTTTGTAGATATTTTGCCACCAAAACTTTTAGAGTTGTCTACTTTGAGTGATTTTTCTTTTGATGTTGCTATTGTTTGTTGAAGTATTTGTTACCTTGCTGTTGTGTGAATTGTATGTAGTTATGCTTATTGTGTGCTTTGTTTGATTCGTTAGATCATCCGGAGTGCGAAGCTTGTTATTTAGAGTCACTTGAGTACGAGGATCGTCAGCAAGGCAAGTTCACTTTGATCATATTTATCCATGTTTTTATTGCATTAGTTCTACCATCTCCCCAACTGCATGCAAAGTAGGTAATTGGAAACTTGGTTACTTGATGTAGTATCATGTGGTAGGCACCCCTCAAACCTTTTGACACTTTGGCCCCGGGAAACGTTGTTTTAATTTTGCTAGGTTGTTAGTAGACGGGGTTGGTTGTGTGATTCATGAGAGTTGTGAGATAATAATTACAAGACCTACTTGACGAACAAGACTTCAAGACTCCAAGTTTTCAACATACCTCTGGATGGATGATGGATGAACGGCGCCCTGGAGAAGCCAATGGTTAGCCTAGGTATTGCTGTTGAAGTGCTAGTATTCACGCGGAAAGGTCCACCCAGGAACAAAGAGATGGATGGATGCTTCAAGACCCAAGGCTTACCTGCACAGCCACAAGCCATTATGGGCTCTGGCTTGGTTGGATATTGTCGTGACCCTGGACAGGCGGTGCTACGAGATGTAGCAGAACGGTAGGAAAGGATGGGCACCGACAGAGTCTTAGAGGAACCCCTTAGAAGAACATGTTTTGATCATCCGTTCCTCAAACACCCTGAAGTGCGAGGAATCCAACAGAGGCGATCAAATCTTTTTGGGAACGTGTGCAAAACTCTGCAGAGTACCCAAACCTAATCGATTAGCCGTGTCCACGGTCATGGACAACTTGAGCCAAAGGAATTGAAACTATCTGGAATTCTCAACACAAAGTATTATAATGATGTGGGTATTAATGACAACTTGGGTATGAGAATTGGTTGGTGGAACGATCTCATTAATCAACCAACAATGTAGTAATAATTTTTGCTTTGCCCTCTCTTGTTATAGAAAAATTGGCTTTATGCAAAACTTACTACCCCACCTGCCAAATATGCATATAGACTAGATGATTACTTTTACCCCCTTTTGTGACATTGCCGGCATATTCAATATGCTGACCTACATGGCTGCAATGTATCATGTTGCAGCGTATTTTTCCGACCAGGAGTGAGGATATGCTCTACGCTCGGTGAGATGCCCTTGGAGTTAGATGGACTCAACTACCTTTGAAGCTTCCGCAAGTCTTTGGTTTAGTTTATCTCATGAGTTGGCCTTCAGCCACTTTATTGTAATTTTTGTTGTAATAAAGAACTCGATATGAGATTTTTTATTAATAAAGTTATGTTATTTCACTTTGATATATACATTGATGTACCGTGTGTGTACTAGAATGATCTTGGGATGGTACGGAAACACCGGAGATTCGACCTTTCAGGTCGGGTCGCTACATAGAGAAAGTTATGTACACAAGTCTTGCCGGATGTAAGCAATTTGAGGAAATTGTACGCAAGCTTGGAGGATACGAGAAGAACCATGGCATTGGCTACTTCAATGCAAATGGAGTTGAATGGTAAGAAGGTCCATACACCAAGCCCAAGTTTGTTCCTCAAAGGGAGAAGTATGAACATACTCTTCCCAAGGCAACAAAATCTCAAGATGACCTTCCACGACAAGACCACAAGCTCAAGGGCAAGGACAAGCTTCAAGAGGAGATTGACTCATATGAAGATGAATCCCAAGCTTTGGGCAAGTGTGTTACCAAGGCTTCTACAAGATCAACTTCTACAAGTGCCATTTCAACACCAAGGATTCCCATCAACTTGATGTGGGTCCCCAAGAAGAAGAACTAGAGAATTCTTGAGGGGTGACTCCGCCAATGAAATTCACTCATATTCATTATTGGCAAGGACTAGTTACAATCAACATCAACATTATGCAATAGTTTCGAGAGTCACACATTCCCTCAATGGTAAGCAAGGGACAAGGTAATTAACGAATCCATGGACATCATCATGTATGCCTTACACTCCATGTCCATATATATCCTTGTGTTTGTCTCTTGTGTTTGGGACTAACCCATGTAGGTGAGGAGACTAAGAAACAAAAAGGATTGCTCCCAACGCAAGATGATCTTCATTAACTAGGAGCATCCGCTACTACATCACCCACATGATGTCTTCTATGACAAAATCCAAGGTTAGTTTATACCTCTTAGGGGGGATGTCACATCAAGGGGGAGCTTTACTCTGAGACATGAGTCAAAGTATCTCTTAGAATGTGACAACATTAACAAGCTTTATGTACAAGTGGTAACCCCACTTGTGCTTAAACGATGAGTGTGACCTATGATCAAGTATTCTTGCTTGGATCCTAAGTCAATATACTCATATATAGATGACTACGTCATCGCCAAAGTGCTTGTTGGATGCTAGAGTGTTTGCGCAAGTTTGCCATGATTTCATTTGATATCTTGTTGTGTGAGCATGTTGGTCTGCATATCTTTACTAATTCGATGATATTCAAAATTAGCTATATGGCTTTTGGTTTTCTTTTGCCAATTGGATATACAAAAATGCCTAGGACCATTCTCCAGCTATCTACGCTTTCTCACCTCAAGTTCTATTCATGCTATATCACAAAAACATGAACAAGGACTTGTCAAACCCTCTTTGTGAGGAGCACTCTGTCACACCCTGTGATTTGCCTCATGACTAAGTTATCATGACACAAAAATCAGGGCCAATTAAAACTTTTGTGTGCTTGTTATGCTTGACTTGATTGTTGATTGTCTGATTGCTTGTTAGTGCTCTATATTCATAAAATCCCTCCTACTCTCAAAAATATTTTCCTTGATACCAACTCTTGTCCAATGATCATACCATGTGAATAGGACTTAAAATTACTTTTACAAAATTTTATTTTGGCCAAAAAGCATTTATTTAAATTAGGTTTTCAAAAACCCCTTATTTGAGATTTGCACTGCAAGTACCCAAATTGTGTGGATACTTTTTCCCCAAATGCTTTATTTGGAACCTACTATATATGACTTTCCAAAACCACAAAATATTATTTTAAAAGATTATTTTAATATTTTATTTAAAGGCTTTTTCTTAAGGCCAGAAATGGTCTTTTATAGGGAAAATTTACTTAAATGCTTTTAAAATATTTGAGAAAATTTAGGAAATCTCAATGGACATATATTGTCCATATGTAAGAGTTTCAAGGCATGGTCATGTTCAAAGTATTGGATAAAACCCTTCAAAACTATTTCTGCCCATTCCAAGCATTTGAAATATTTCCATAAGAAATATTCTCCAATAAATTCAGGAAAATTATAGCATGTCAATTATGACATATGTGTTCATCTTGCCAAGTTTCATCTCAATCACAGTTGTTTTGATTCACCAAAATATCCCAAAACCCTCTCTATCTAGGTTCAAATTTGAGCAACTCTACATTGCCAACTTCCTCCTATTGATCTCCAACATTGTAGACAAGATATAATCCTCCAATAATGCATCCACACCAAATGGTGCATCAAGGAGAACATATTAACTTATCCAAATCCCCTTAAAACCATTTCTGTTGATTTCAAGAATTTGGTAATCTTACATTGCCAAGTTTCCCCATTGGGCCCCAAACTTTTTGCGCATGTTATAGTCCGTAAAAATATGTCACCACATCAAGTGGTGCATCAAGGGGAATGGATTTGCATAGCTAGATCTAAGAAAATCCATTTCTGCCCATTTCTAGGGTTGATAACATTTGTATTGCCAACTTTTCTCAAATGAGCTCAAAACTTGTGATCACTCCTGTTTTTACCCATAGTTTTATCCTGTTAAAACACACAACAATTGGAGGCCTTCTGCTTTCCCCAAACTCCATCAAACACCTTCTGGTGTATTCTAGGATTCACTATTTTGACCACTTTTACTCTTCCCCTTGGGCTCAAATTTTTACCAGAGCCCTTAGTAGTTCCCCTTTACCCCCAGTAAACTTGGCATGGCCATAGATTAATGATTGGCCTGGTAGAACTCTCTTTTTACCCCTCTAGACAGCAAGTTCTCTTCTCTTTCTCAGCTTCCCTTCTCAACCAAGGAACCCAGGCAGCATCCAATGCATTTTACACCTTGTTCTACCCTCCTAGATACCCCTAGACGCTAGTGGACATGCTAGGGCACGTCCTGGAGGCAAATGGCATGCACTGGCATGCCAAAGGGGTGCTCCGGAGCGTGCTACAATGCGCACCCGCACTGTAGCTGCCGCCCAATGGGTGCCCCTGACACATTGGGTGCCTCGGCGTCCTCGACACGCCGTATGGTCGGCCCCCTCCTCCCTTGCCCTCCTCTGGGCCCAGCAGAGCTCGCCCGAGCCCCTCCGAGGACTCGATCCATGGTGGACCTTGGCTCGGCCATATAAGGCCTCCCTCGTGCCCCTCTCGAGCTCTCTGGCCTCTCTCTCTCTCGGAAGCCCTGGCCCGGCCTCTCTACCCACCGTTTCCCTGAACCCCTCCATGGCCGAAGCCCCGTCGGTGGCCCCCGCTCGAAATCCGGGCACGGTGACCTCCCCCAGCTTCCCTTTGACTCATCAGGTCCCCTCCATCGCCTCCGCGCTCCTCCCCGCACCGCATCCCTCCATTTCCAAGGCCGTGGTGCTGCGTCCCCCCATCGCAGTTGGCCCCCTTCACCCGCAGTGACACCACGCTTACTGACGGCATCCCCAGGGCTCAAAACCCACCTGTGGGTGAAGGGGGATCCCTCCCGAGCTCGTCGGTGCAACTAGCGCCGGTAGCGGTGCCCCGGGTCGCCGGCATGAGCCCGACCTCGCCTCCTCTGTCCCTGCCACGAGAGACGGCTGCGTGAGGAAGAATAACCTGACTAGTGGGGCCAATGACCCTAACAGTCAGTCTTCACCGACGTGTCCAGCTAGACCCGCTCTGTTTAAGTGGACATGGGTTCTGCTCTTTCCGTCTTCATAAGGGGAAGGCGCATTCACCAGAAAACACCTTCGACGTGGCCGTCACGCTCTGGCCGAGCCACCGGGCCGACCTAGAAGCTATCTTGCGCCCATGGGTGCATTTTGCCCACTTATTTTGGGTAAATTCTTTAACCCTTTTTCTTTTTCCAGGGACTTGTAAATTCCATAATAAATTCATATGATCTCCAATTTTGATGAGTCAAATTTCCGCATCCTCCTAAAGATGCCACCTATTTAATGGTGTCACTTTCATTATTTTCCTCCACACCTTTCTGTCATGTTCAAATTTAAATTCAAATTTGAACTATTAGGACCACTTTGTAAAATCTATAGATCATCCATAATAGATCCAAATGGAGTGATTCAAGTTCTTATGTGTGTTTATATTCCTGGTGCCTCTCTTCCATCCAAATAATTGAGCTATTTATTCATGTATAACCCACTTTGAAAATCCCTAGGATATTATTACCAACTCCAAAACCAGGAAAACCACTTCCTAAATGTCTCTACAATCATGCCCTATTAAATGGGTGCCTTCACCCATATTTGTAAACACCTTTTCTGTAGACATCTTATCGGGACATCAATTCCACCATCCCTCCATTCCAAAATCATCATTGATCCAACTCTAGTTTAACCATTTTATAAATTTTTCTCATGACCAGAGAGGTCGAAGAAAAAAAATATTTCCTATTTATAGAGCACTTTTATTTTCTGTTTGTTGTGTTACTTGTCGTGGTTGTTTCCGACGATAGTTGGCTAAGTAGACGAAATGCTCAGAATGGACGAGAAGCGAGTGAAGACCTTGAAGACATTGCTAAGCCAGGCAAGCAGCCCTTTGACCATGTTAAGAAACTTTTTCATGCATGTCTTATAGCACTTGTTGTTTCGATGATTGATCATGTTCTGGTGCTCCCCCTTCGGTGGGGTGCCCCCGATGCTTTTACCATTGAAACTTGCATCATGCATGACCCTACCACCTTAAGAGGGTTATGTGGGTGGGAGTAGATAGATTGCTAGTAGATGCTACGAAAGTGGGATCAGGATTTATGCATGGTGATGGGAACACAAAAGATTTCAAAGACTTTTCCAAAACCCTGTAGGGTGCCACTAATGCCCGAGGGAGATGATGATTAATTGGGCTAACCACATGAGAAATAAGTGGTGTACCGGAGCAAGTGAGTGTGTGTTTTTGAAAACAGAGAGTTTTAAGGTCTGCTGACCGTCCCAACCTGACATGTGCTACCACTCTACCCCTATATGGGAAGGGGCTTTGTTGATTACTTTGGTGGGTACTAGCATGGAGCCCACATTACTAGTGGCGAGAGTGGCGTGGTGACTCTCGATACGGGGTCGTACCAGTATGTACGATCATGTGTCATCTTCACAGGCACAGGGCACACCGTTGGTCCCCTCATGGATGGTACGATCCGGCATGAGGCTCGTGTGATGTACATCATGAGGGCTGGGTGCCAATCGAGTGGACTCTTTCTTTAGTATCGCTAGGGGAAAGGCATTGTTTGGGTGCTTACCTCGGGCATGTTATATACCGCGAGTCTTGGATGACACGGACATTCCCCGAGTCTTGTGGGTAAAGCATGCAACCTCTGGAGAGTGCAAAACTATTCGAACAGCCGCGTCCGCGGTCATGGACAGTTGGAGGTCCTTCTTAAACTACGTCTGGATGTTTTCGCAAACTTGGTGTGTGTGTGTGTGGTGACAAGGATGATATTTGAGTCGAGTCGGATGACTTGGCATGATGACTGAGCATGAGATGTTCAGGTGGCACATGATACAAGTCTGAGGACTTGGTGTGATTGTTGAACATGAGACGTCCAACCCCCCTGCATATGATGATGACAGTGACGTGTTCTTATGAACACCTGTCTATGGTTGATGCATCCTTACTTAAGCTACTTGATCATGTCATTGCACTCAAAACTAGCTTTCTGCAAAACTTCCTATTCGTGCTATATCATGCATTGTTATTACCTTATTCCAATCATGGGTTGCTTGCGAGTACATTTAAAGTACTCATTAGCTTGCCACTGGTTATTTTATTGGCCAGGCATGAAAGAACAGGTTATGATGAAGATTACCTTGGTGATGGACATGCGAGCTAGGACGCTTCCCAGTCAGAATGCCTGTAGGGTTAAGGCAGATGGCATCGGATCATGCTATCGTTGAAGTTTTCCGCTGCAATCATGTGAAGACTAGGCCTTAAGGGACATATTCGAGTGAAACGATATGTAATGGATGTAAGACTCTTGTTATCCAGTTTCTACGTGTTCAATGAGCATTGATCTCTGGGATCACTATGCACGTACATTCGGTGATCACGACCTATGAGTCGGGGTCCCCACACACTCGGAGAACCGTTTCGTCAAGGCTGACCTCCAAAACCTCCCTAAAGTGCAACTCGGAGTAACCAACCAGAAAATCTTGGTTCCACTAAATGCCTAGGATTTATCTATTTTTGTACCTCGGTACCACCGATAAGGTAATCTCGATTGCACCAAGTTTCCCTGTCAACTAACAGCAGAGCAACTTGGTGACACCGAAATTTTAGTATGAGTGACACCAACAGTGAAGGGTACTAAATTTGGCGGACCCGACGTTTTGAAATTCAATCTTCAAACGCCAGGTCCCCAAACCTAAGTTGCAGCAATAGGACCCCTTGTTCATCGCTTTTGCCTCCCTGAGCGCCTTCGCTATTGGGGTTCATGACGTCGACGGAAATCTTCTCTACCGTCACCGACGTAGTCGGACCACCACCAAGTTAAGGTATGGCTCCGATTTCCTCATGCGTTCCATGTCTTATTCAAGCGCATTAGGATGATTTCGTCTAAGTTCCACCATATGCAATCTTTCTATCCCACAAAAAATATCCATAGATTAGAAAACAATGAAATTCTGGATCTGAACTCCCGCAATATTCTCAGTGACATCGGGTTGCAAGAATCAGTTCCATTGATTTAGTTTTTAGGGTTCTTGAGAACCACTTTAGTGAGACCGAGTAGTCCTTTTTGGTTACACCGAGAAGGGCTGCCAAGTTTCTGTTAAGGCAGTGGTCAGTCTCACTGACTCCGGAAACTTCAACCCGGTTCTACAGAAATATATTTTGCAGTAGTTTAGTAGTTCATACCCAAAGTTTCTGAGTTTTTTTTAAATGTATGTGTTTTTGTGGTACTCAACTTTTCTGCTCTTCTATACTCCATTCACATAGATAGTATGCCATCTTCAAGTGATAGTCAGAATGACTCTAGAGAGCCTAGCATTGATGCAGATCCAGGCACTAGTCCTAACCCCAGCTCATCATCAGAAGATCCAGGCACACCTAGCTCTCACAGTTTGCCCAAGGCTACAACTAGATCCAGGAGGAAATTGAACTCGGATGAAGAGGACTCCAATTTGAAAGCACAATATGCTCCCTTGGTGCTTTTGATAATTCATGACAACATACATTTTCTCTTGGACTAATACTTTCAACTAGTGTATTCCAGATAAAGTCCACAAAGAAGACTGGTTAAGGAGTGTGGAGAGTATCCCCAAGAAGAAGAAGCAGAAGCAATAGCATTGGCAAAGCTTCAAGCTAGAGGACTCTACATTTTACTTCGTGAGAAATCACTTTGAGTCCATAGGAAAAGTGATGTGGAGCATCCTATGGACATCACCATGGCAAGAGCCCCTTTGCCAGGTGACACATGCCACATCTACTACACATACACAAAGGTGAATCATCTCCTCTACACGTGCTCATTTGACTACCTCGAGGATGGTATACTACTTGACACTCCTCTCGTGTGCATGCATAGGTATTGCCGGAGCTTCACAGAGGACGAGGGGGAGTGCGAGCACCTACGTACATCTACACCATCCACGAGGGACGCTTGGAAGCGAAGACGAAAGAAGACGGAGTCCAGAAGCTGGAGGAAGGCCAAAGGGCCAAGTCCTAAGCGACCCCGTGCACATGGGCCTAGAAGACTCCGTGCGCACATGGATACCCGAAGCTCCTTGGACACCCCATGCACACAGGCCCAGAAGACCCCGTGCCCACGGGACACGCCCGTGTGCATGGGCTAAGTGACTGGCTGACCTGGAGACCCCGTGCGCATGGGCTCCACTTACCCCATGCACACGGGGTGCCTGAGGGCACCGGTTGGGCTTGGCCCATGTATCCCCATTTCGCCCCTCCTTACCCCTTCATGCCTTGGACCTATATATACTCTCCTCCTTCCTCCATCTAGGGTTAGCTACGGTTTTGCACTTGTGAGCATAGCTCCATTACATGACTCTCTTGAGGCGTTTGTCCTCCTTTGGGAGTAGATCTAAGTGATGCCAAGGCCCGTCAAGAGGGAAGGTCCCTTGTAGATTCAAGGCCGCATCTCCCCATGGGATTTGGGATGAACTCTACCATGTATCCTATTTCCCTTTGTTGTCCATGTATCTTTGTGGATCTTGCATGTGGTGAGTCTAGTAGATGTGTGATTGGACTTGTTCTTGAGTGTTTCATCTTGTGATTTCCCCCTCGTGTTCTTTGTGTTCTTGAGGTTCCCCCACCTATTCGTGAAAGATCGACACACACGGGCTTGCCCCGTATCAAAAAGGCAATACTATTAAAACGGGGTACCGTACTATTGGTGAACAAGATGCTCCACCTGCACAAGTGATAGTAACCAAAAACACCCACAAACTCTCCCACAAATTCTGTCTAAGCCATTCATGTAAATCGGTGCAACCAACACTATCCAATCGGTCCCACCGATTCCCAAACTCAAACAGAGCCCTGCCAAACCCTAGCACATCGGTGCAACCGATCCCACTTCGGTGCCACCGAGTTCAGCTTGCTAACTTTCTGTTACCTCGATTCACAAAATCGGAAGCTCTGGGTTTTTGGATCGGCGTCACCAAGATTTGGATTCTGACCGTTGGACACCTGATTGGTTCCGTCGAGTTTCCTATATCAGTCTCATCGAGATTCAAAAGTTGCTACCTTCAGAGCAACTCGGTACCACGGAGATTCACACATTTGTGTCACCAAGCTGGTCACTTTAGGTGTAATGGTTGGATTTTTTTGAGATGCCTATATATACTGCTCCACCACCACTCACTCGCAAAAAAAGCACTTGGAACAGATCCCCACTTTTCCCATCTGATTTTCTGAGAGAGACCCACCTACTCATGTGTTGTGATCATGCCATTCTATTCCAACCATATGAATCTTGATCAATAGCCTCCCCAAGTTGTTGTCCACCAAATCAATCTCTTCCACCAAAGCCAAATCTGTAAGAGTGTGACTGAGTGTTTAGGAGTGTATCATCTTGAAGCACAAGAGCAAGGAGTTCATTGACATTATCAAGCCTATTACTTTTTGGAGGGTGGTACCTCCTAGATTGGTTAGGTGTCGCTTGGGAGCCTCCTACTTCGTGTTGTGGAGTTAACCAAGAATTTTGTAAGGGCAAGGAGACCGCCTACTTCGTGAAGATCTACCCCGAGTTAGGCTAGTACTTCATGGACATAGGCCATCATGGTATAGACAAGGTTGCTTCTTCATGGAACCCTCCGTGGACTCTCACGTCTATTACCCTCCATGGGTTTAGGTCTCCATAAATGTGGATGTACGATAGCACCAACTATCAGAACCACGGGAAAAATATCTGTGTCCTTCATGCGTTTGATCTCCCTATCTCAACTCCTTACTTCCATGTGCAATGCCTTTACTTTCCACTGCTATACTTGATGACTTGCATGTGTAGGGTGTACTAGACTTGCTATAATTGCTAAAATGTGCCAACACTTAACTTTGGATATTGTGTAGATTTTAATTTGTGCTAGTAGTCTATTCACCCCCCTCTAGACATACTCTTCTATTGCTCCCACAATTGGTATCAGAGAAAGTTCTCCATAACCTTGGTTTAATCACCTTTGGAGGAAGATGGATATGCCTAGTTTGGACAGTTAGAGTTGCAGAGTGCCCATTCTTGATGGAGAGTACTATAAACAATGGAAATATGATATGATTGATCTATTTAAAAAATTCCATTTGAGAAAGCATATTGAAAATCCCTATGTGTTCCCCATCGATGAATTACATCCCACATACGATGAGGAAATTGACATGATTGGTAACCTTAGAACTATCAATCTTATCCTTAGAGTTTTACCAAGATCTCTGCTTACTTAATTGAAGAATTTTGAATGTGCGTATACTTTGTGGAATGATTTGGAGAAATGATATCCAAATTATTCATTAATTAATCTTGATGAAATTTTTAATAAAATTGTTGCCTTTCATGAATGAAGCCTAGCGATCCAACCTTTGATAAATGCTTATTTGAGCTTCGTGATCTTATGCATGCTAAAGGAGATGTCAATAGCGGTCACACCATGTGTTTGTATCACTTTGTCATGCTTGGATTTATAAAATTTGGAGCCAATTAAAACTTTTTCAGTGCTTGTGCTTCTTTGAATTGTTGCTTGTTTGCTTGTTTGGTTATTTGTGTATGGCACTCTTAGATTCTATTCCTCTCCATGTTCATCTTCCTTGACCCAAACTTCTTGCCCAATGATCATGCCATTTGAATAGTGCCAAAAACTATTTTTTATCAAAATATTATTTTGAACAAAAGGGATTTATTCAAATTAGGTTTTCAAAAACCCCTGAGTTGAGGTTTGCACTGCAAGTCCTCAAATTGGGTGGATCCATTTTCCCCAAAGGCTTTCCAAAACCACCAAATATTATTTTTAAACACTATTTTAGTTATTTATTTAAAGGTTTTTTCTTAAGACCGGAAATGGTTTTTCACAGGGAAAAATTATTTAAATGCTTTCAAAATATTTGAGAAAATTTAGGGAAACTCAGTGGACATATATTTTCCATATATATGAGTTTCAACACATGGTCATATTCAAAATCATGGCAGAACCTCTCGAAACCCTTTCTATCCAAATCAAGCTTTTGGAATATTTCTATAAGAAATATTCTCAATAAATTCCAAGAAAATTCTAGCAAGTCAACACTGTCATAGGTGATGATCTTGGAAAGTTTTATCTCAATCCAAGTTGATTTGACTCGTCAAACTATTCCAAAACCCTCCCTGTCCAGATTCAATTTTTAGCAAGTTTACATTGTGAAGTTTCTTCCCTTGACCCCAAACTTTGTGGACATGTTCTAATCACCAAATAATGGTTCTACACTAACTGGTGCATCAAGGGGATTAGCTTAACATGAATAGATCTACAGAAACTAGATTCTGTTGATTTCTATGGTTTCACAAAGCTACAGTGTGAAATTTCTTCAATCAAGCTCAAACTTGGTGATCCGGCCTATTTCTAACCACCATTTGACCCTGTCAATTCCTATGGCAAGCAAAGTCGATTTGCTTGCCCTAATCTCCATCAAACACCTTCTGGGCATTTCTAAAACACACTGTTTTCACCACTTCTACTCTTCCCCCTGCTCTCAAATTTTTACCACAACCTCTCAGGGTTACTTGCTACTTCTAGTAAAAATCTCAAGTCCATAAGCCACTGGATGATGGGGTAAAACCCTGAATTTACCTCCTAGACAGTAGTAAAACCCTCTTCTCTCCCCTCTCCTTTTATTCTATCTTCCTCCCAGGGCATCTAATGCCTTTGCCCCCAGACTAGATGCCCCTAGATCCCCTAGACACCTTTGGCCGCGCACAAAACGCTGTTCGCATGCCATGGCATGGCATACACGCGCTCTGGAGCATGCTACAGTGCCGACAGGCACTATAGCCGCTGCCCACTGCATGGCTCTGGCGGCCTCGGGCCTCCCCCTCTCGCCACTTGGCCCCCCTGTACGTCCGCGCCACGCCACCGAGTCGGCCCCCCCTCCTCTCTTCCCCTCTTTCTTCCTCCTCCCGCGCGTGCCGAGCGTTGCCCGGCTCGGCCAGTAAGCTGCCTCACATGCATGCACTCTCCCTCCTCAAAACTCTCTCTCCCCCTGGTCATGGATAGGTCCCAGGAGGACCGCAGGCGCACCGGCTCCTCCTCCCGCGCCTCCCAGCCTTCGCCCCGAGCTCACCGGCGCACCAGCGACTCGGTGGACCGTGGCTTGCCTATAACAGGGCCTCCCTTGAGCCCCTCTTCCCTCCTCTGGCTCCCTTCCACCCCCTTTCGCACTCCCAAACCACCCGAGCGATCACCTGGAGCCCGAGTGCTCTGGATCGACCAAGGCACCGCCGCGGCAGAGCTCCATCGATCTCGGGACACAGGCCTGCTCCAGCGCCCCTCTCACCTTCATCGAACCCGTAGGGTCCCCCTGACCCTTTTCCCCTTCCTCCCCATCCATTTCCAGCAGAAATACACGGCCGACGATCCCCTCCCGAACGTCCTCCGCCGTGGGTGCTCATCGCTGGTGAGCCAGACCACCTCCGGCCGCCCTTCCACCTCTAGGAGACCGGCGGCTTGACGCCGGGTCCGTCCCTGCCCTCAGCTCCACTCGTCGTGCCCTCCTTCGCCACCGGTGAGTGCTCCACCCTTCCTGTCAATAGGAAGGAGATGACAGGTGGCCCCCACCTGTCATCCTCTCCCTTGTCTCTCTCCCTCTCTAAGAGGCTGGCGCCTGGGGCCCGCCTGTCAGGTTTGACCCTAGACAACGCGTGCGCCCTGGCTCGGCCGCAGGCCAGCCCAACTGGGTCTGTTCTGGCCCCGTTGGCTCTGGGGCCTATTTTTCTTTTTCTTTTACTCCAGTTTTTCCTAAAATACCACAAGGCTTAATATTTATCCAATGCCCAATATTTATCCACCATAAATCCTAGAATATTCCATAGAATTTGATATTTTCCACCATACTTATGGCGACGTTAGATTGCGCTATTGACGAGGGAGTTGGATCCGAAGACTTTGAAGACCCCGAAGAGTTTGTTGAGCCAGGCAAGCAGCCCTTTGACCATGTTAAGAAACCATTATTATTGCATGTCATATAGCACTTTACTCTCGTTATATTTTATCATGTGGAGTAGTGACCACTTCGGTGGGTTGCTTCCGATACTTTTACCGTTGACACTTGCATCGTGCATGACCCTATCACCTTATGAGGGTTATCCAGGTGGGAGTAGATAGGATGATAGTAGATACTATGCAAGTGGGATCAGGATTACGCATGGTGATGGAGATAAGGCTATGATTTCAATTACTTTTTCAAAAAAACTAGTCGGGTGCCACTAATGCCCGAGGGAGATGATGATTGTTGGGTGACCACTTGAGAAAGAAGTGGTGTATCGGAGGAAGTGAGTGTGTGTGTTTTCGAAAAGAGAGGGTCTAAGATTTTTCGACCGTGCCAACCTTACATGTGCGACCATGATACCCCTTATGGGATGGGGCTTTGTTGATTACTATGGTAGGTGCTAGCAGGGACCCCGCATTACCAGTGGTGAGGGTGAAGTGGTCACTCTCAAGATGGGGTCATCCCAGAAGTGGAAGGCCATGCGCTATCTTTACAGTCACCGGGCTCACCATTGTGTGCCCTCATGGATGATACGTGTGATGTATATCATGAAGGATGGCACCAATGAGTGGACTCTTTGTTTAGTATCACCATGGGAAAAGGCATTGTTCGGTTGCTTACCTCCGGTATGTAATATACCGCGAGTCGTGGATGACATGGAAGTTCCCCGAGTCTTGTGGGTAAAGCTCGCAACCTCTACAGAGTGTAGAACTCTTTGAATAGCCGTGTCCACATTCAAGGACAGTTGGGTGGTGCTGCTTAAGCGACGTCCAGATGTTTCCTGAAAACTTTGTGTGTATGGGCATGTGTGGATAACACAAATATGATACTTGAGATAAGTCAGATGACTTGACTTGATGATTGAGCATGAGATGCTCAACCCCCTATTCAAGATATCTATAACTTGTTCATATGGATATTTACCAACTGTTGATGCATGCTTACCTAGTTACTTGATCATGTCATTGCGTTCAAAACCGGCTTTCTGCAAAATACCTACTTAGTGCTATATCATGCATTGTTATACTTTGTTCCACAACATGGGTTGCTTGCGAGTACATTCAAAGTACTCATTGGCTCGCCACTGGTTATTTAATTGGCCAGGCATGGAAGAATAGGAGTACGGTGAAGAGTTCGTTGGTGACAAACATGTGAACTAGGACGCTTCCCAGTCAGATTGCCTATAGGTCAAGGCAGATGGCAATGGGTTCACGCTTTCGATCAAGATTTCCACTTCTTGTTCTGTTTAAGTGTTCGGCCCTCGCGGCCCTATCTGTGTAAGACTATACCTTCATGGTGTTTATTTGTGTAAGACGCTAAATGTGGATGTAAGACTCTTGTTATTCAGCTTTTGTGTGTTCAGTGAGCATTGATCTCTAGGATCATTGTACACGTGCATTCGGTGATCACGACTTATGAGTCGGGATCCCCACACTACCATTAGTAACATTGTTGTAGAAGCCATTCACATACATAAGCTTGAACATTGTCTTAGTCGAAATTCTGACGAGTCTCTTGGTTTTCATGATGAGGAGATTCCACCTAATGATGACAATGAATAAGATGTATACTATGACGAGGATGAGTTGTTTGGCATCGAATGTGCCAAGACAATGAAGTGCCTAAGTATCATGGCAAACTTCAAGGATGACGTGTCCGGTGGAAAAGAGTGGATTCTCGATAGTGGATGCACCGATCCTATGACTGGTGATAAAGACATGTTCCAAAAGATCACACCTAATTAAGGACCTCGGAGGTAAGTGACCTTTGGAGACAACTCTAAGGGTAAGGTAATTGGCCTTGGTAAGGTGGTCATATCTCATGATAGCTCTATTCAAAATGCCATGCTTGTTGAATCTCTTGGTTGCAATCTTCTTTCCGTATCTAGACTAGCTTACTTCGGTTTCAATGTGCTATTTACTAAAGTAGATTGCCAAGTGTTTCGTCATGATAATGGTAAAACTGTCTTCACCAGTATTCGTAGAGGTGATCTATACATTGTCGATTTCACTAAAAAGGCCCAACCTCGTACTTGTCTTATTGCAAAATCATCTAAAGGTTGGCTATGGCATGGAAGGCTAGGACATGTAGGCATGCGCAATCTAGACAAGCTTATCAAGGGTGATCACATTCTTGGTGTTAAAGATGTTATCTTTGACAAAGATAGGCTTTGTACCGCTTGTGAAGTAGCAAAACAAGTTGGTGGAAGTCATCTGGTCAAAAACATCATGACTACTAGGAGACCACTCGAGTTACTTCATATGGATATTTTTGGTCCCAATGCTTACAAGAGTCTTGGTGGAAACTCTTATGGTCTAGTTATAGTTGATGATTTTTCCAGATTTACGTGGCTATTCTGTCACATCCCTAGCTAGATGTCATAGGACAGCATGGGTGTTGCATCATGTTTCAATTTTGCATCAACATGAAATGGGGACTAAAAGAAACCCCAAGCTCATATTTGAATCAAACCAATTGAAAGTTGCTGAAAATTCAACAAATCCCAAATGCCCATCTAAAATGTCCCCTATGTCTGATAATTATGGACATGATTATACAAGGGTCATTTAAAATATTTGAACAACTCAAGCAATTTAAAAATAAATGATAAAGCTTCTGAAAATATCAAATAAAGCATTATCATTATTTTAGTTTACAAAATATCCTGATACTTTTCAGATAAGTTTGAAATATTCAAACTTCAATATAAAAAATATTTGGGAGATTTTAAATTAGCATATGTACCTGAAAATAAAATAAAAAAAATGTCAGATACAGAAAAACCAGAAAAGAGAAAAGAAAGAAGCAGAGGCCCAATGGGGGGGTGAACAGGCCCATCTGGCCCATGGCCAGTCATCCCTGTCCTCTCGCCAGGAGAACAGGGGCATGCGTTCACCCTGCGCGGGCACACGCTGGCCACCTCCTCCCTGCCTGGCTGCTGGCCTGGAGAGCTGGGAGAGCTCCAGCGCGAGGCCTCCTTGCTGTGGCCTCTTTTTCCTCTCTCTCTCTCCCTCGCGCGCTCTCTCTCTCTTGCTCTCCTCCCTCCTCTGCTCCGCCATGGCCGAGATTGTCGCCGCCGTGTAGCCGCCGTTCTAGCCACCCCCGCGCCCATCTAAGCCCCACAGCAGCCCCGCAGTGACCCACTAGTCCTCCTCATGATGCTAGAAGACGTCGGGAGCCCTCCGTGGCGTGTTTTCATCATTTCTTCCCCGTTGGCCGCCGAAGCTTTCCTCCGGCGATTTGAGGTCATCTGCGCATCCTCGAGCTTGCCATCGTCCCTGGCAACCCCGTCGTGAGCTCATGCTTCGTTTCCCGTTCTCTTGCATCCTATCCCTCGCCGTAGGTGCCGTTCCCCTTGCTGCCGAAGCTCACCGCCGCTTGGGTCGTTGCCGGCCGTAGCTCCGGTGGCCCCCGAGCCCCCTCTACCACAGCGTTGGATGCGTGCGTGAACGGGCTATCTCCCGGTGCTCTCCACGCGCCAAATGGTCGCCGGAGGCGCAACTCTGGCGAGTCGCCGCCATGCGGATGGTCGCCGTCCGCCCCGCTCCGGTGGGTGCTGATGTGGCCATCATCAGGGGCTAATCCCCTTGATTAGTTAGCCTCCTGCCACTGACCAGTGGGCCCTAGAGTGGGTCAAACCCCTGGTCGGCACAGAGTTTAGGCCCCTGTCACTGACGTGCGGGCCCCGCATGTCAGGTTTGACCTGGCCTGGTCAACTGACCATCTGACGTTGTGATGACGTCAGGCTGACGTTATATTTAATCTTTTCCAGTTTTAAAATAATTCTAGAAATTGTTTAAAAATTCAAAAAATCATATAAATTAATCTGTAAATCACATGGAAGTAATTTATATATGAAAATTTGTTAGAAAAATCCATTGGATCCAATGGTGCTATTATCATGCATGTTAGAGAAACTTATGTAGAAGAACATTGACATTTGCTAACAGGTTAAAATATGGAATTAACTTGCTCATCCGTACATGCTACTATGCCATGATCATCCATCATATTGTTGCACTTGCGTGTATTGATTGCTTCTTATCCTCATTGCGGTAGGCCCTACTTCATAGGATACCCCCGAGTATTCCAACGAAGCAGAGAACCTTCCCGCTACCCAGCAAGGCAAGCACCCCCCTTGATCATTCAGATAACATCCCACTCTCTCGCTCCTGCTCTCGTTTATTGCATTAGGAAAAACACTCATACGTATGTCTTACATGGTAGAAGAACCTATTCTTTTGCACAACCTGTCATTGTCACAGTAAATAGCTAAACCTTGCAACCTAGCATACCTGGTAGATGCTTGTGCCATGATGTGCTTAGCTTACTTTGCCTGCTATGCTTGCTATGCTTAGAGTTGTGTCAGGTCTGATTCATCTGGGTGATGAACTGGAGCGAAACATTGTTGTTACGATGTGATAAGCTTACGATGAACCCGATTTGGTAAAGATAGCAATGAGAGGCTATGTAGGAGTACATAGCGGGTTGTCTCATTGGGGCCATTCTTAGGAACTGAGTTCCGTGTTTGTGATCCAAGACTAGTTACTACCACATATTGGGTTCTGGTAACTCGACCCCTCTCGACTTATCAGTCGCCTAGTCCTTAGTCCAGGAGTTGCAAGTAGTTTCTGGTGTTAATAGTATGCTGGAGGCCGTGCGTAGCGCTAACCCTAGGGGTGGGTTACGACGCGGTAGGCAGTGGCGCGGTGTACCAAGGGTCACCCGAATAGTGGGGTTGGGAACCCTGCGCACATCGTTTGGGGTCGTCGCGGAAACTTCGGCCGGACTTCCGTGCGGGTTCAGTCTCAAATAGGCGATAGCCTGGACTAGAGGTCTTATGTGATTGATGGTCGTGGCCGACTCCCTCGCTAGGCTTCCGCTTGAAGGTTGACGATGTGCATGGTTTTATGTGCACACAACGATAAGTGGGGAGAGCGTGCGTGAAGAAGTACACCCCTGCAAGGTATGAAACTATTAGAATAGCCGCATCCTCGGATATGGACTGCTGGGAAAACTTATGCTGTTCATAGATAATAAAATGGATACTCATAAAAATATCAAGACAAGTGTGAGTACCGTGGATGGCACTCTCCCAGGAGAGGGAAGTGAATCCATGGTGTTGTATTGTCATTATATTATGCTAGGCTCGGCAGAGCCTCTTAAATAAAAGTTTTGTTTTTGTATGCTTATGTTGTGATGCCATAGTTGTATCTATGCATATCGGGCATGTCGTGCATACGTGTGACGTGCAACGGTATGTATGGGATCCGACACCTAGTTGTGTGCCTCTAGTAGTACACTTTACGAGAAACTGCCTCTTTGTGCTTCCATCGAGCCATGGTAGCTTGCTACTGCTCTGGACACATTGATTGACCGGCATGTATCCTTGTTTGCTGCTGTGTCTGTCCCTTTGGGGAAATGTCTCGTAGTGTAATGGAGTCCCTGTAGCCTGCTACAACTCGTCTACGTGCAGTGATGACATTTATGTCCCATGACGTAATGTAGTCCTTGTAGATTGCTAGGACTCGTCTAAACACGCTTGAGGCCGACACCTGCATTGCTGGGTTACGTATGCCTGTTTCCGTACGGCTATGCCACTTGGGTTCTATGACTAGTTATGTCGGCCCGGGTTCTCTGTCGTTTGATTGCTAGCGACATGTTCACATACGTGAGCCAAAAGACGCAAACAGTCTCGGCTAAGGTAAGGCTATAGCCGTGGAGCCTACCGTGCATGAGGCTGCAAAGTGATGTGATATGTTACAGTCTAGATTCATATGACTTAGGATCGGGGTGCCGACAGCGTTGGTATCAGAGCCTGACTTACTATAGGACTACCAAGCCAAACCGATCGAAGTTGAGTCTAGAAACACTATAGAAAAGTAGGGGAATTGAGTGTGGAAGGGAACGTAAGGCTCTTTTTACTCCTCTTCCCAGGTTATTCTATTCTGAGTCATTCTCATCTTTTCTATGGGGATAAGAACTAGGCTTCTCATCTATTGCTTAGGATGCCGAGTTACTAGCCATGGACTACTAGCTAGCTTGTTTGCAAGAGTATATTGGTACTCAAGTATTGTTGGTGTGACAAACAGATGGAGAAGAGATTTGAGTCTAGGAAGTCGAGTGGTTATGCTTTTCCAATCTTTTGCAGTTGTCTCATAATCCTTTTTGAGCAATTACAGCCGTTACGTTGTCCAGATTTCTGCTAGAGTATCTAATGTCTTTGCATCATTCTCTATTTCAGATGCCCCTTGTCCTTACCGTAAGGTGGTCCGTCTGACCAGGTGCATCGATGTACCGGGTCACACGGCCATGTTGGTTAGAGTTATGATGGAGGCTGGATACCGTTGGTACCCAGAGTACACAATGGAGGAACAACATCGAGATTTCAACCAGAGCCAGTATTTGTGTAACGTTAAGATATATCCTTCTTATCCTGGAGCTGCAGAGCCGCTTCACTAGACCTATGGATTAGGTGTCACCATAGACATGGCAGTTCAGGAGGCCGCCTACACCATGCTGACTATCATGAGGTTTCACCATGGTCTACTTCAGAACACAGAGTTCTGTTATGCTCCTGCTTCCATGGGAGGAGAGGATGGTTATCTTAGCGCAGCCTACTGTGATCATTCCCATGAGGACCCTAGGCTGCAGGTCACTGCTCAGATGTTGGAGAACAGGGGTCATGATGCACGTACCCTTTGCATGGAGCTTTATGCCACCCATGCACGTCTTTGGATAGCCCTGACGTAGTTGGCACCGGTCGTGCAGACAGGCTATGGAGATTTGGAGATGTTGTCCCCATCACGAACTCATCTGCTAGCACACGTAGACTGGCCTGATGTTGGAGGCATCACCCCTGTTTGAGGACTGCTATTGCCACCAACGAGGGGACCAAGGCCACATCCATGCCCCTTACGGTTCCCAGGGATCATAGGCTAGAGTGTTTCCGGATCCTTAGGTTCAGCTCCCGGGTCATGGGGGTAACCTGTATGAGGCATTCTACGATGATGCTTTAGTACGTGGATGTTAGTGCTAGTATGGTAGTAATCGTATCGCCATAGTCCTGCGTGTCTTGTGGGATATGATTGAGGTTAAGAGTTGAGTTCCGGAGGTGTAGATAGATAATGTATAGGAAGCTTGTAATGCCTCCGATGAGTGTTGTCATCTCTCTATAGTTTGCTTTCCGCTTGGGCTTGTACTGAACTATGTCATGGTGTGTATGAATCATGTTCTTCATATGGAAGTTGTTATTTCCATGTTGTTCGGTGTTTACCCTGCATGCCATGTTGTCCAGTACATTCCTTATCTCATGCCATAGAAGTTATGTCCTCTATGTTTAAGCTGTGGGTTTGTTTCCCAGGATGGTGGAAACCAGGAATAACCCTATGCCTGCCCCTGAGCAGGGCGAGGGAAGCCAGCCAAGGCAAGAGGATCTGCCACATGTGCCTTCTCTAGTAGAAGTGATGCTTGAAGCCGAAAGGAACAAGAGAGAGGCCAACAAGCTGCTAGAACGAATTGAGCAGAACACGGCGTGTGCTCCCCGCAATGATCTCAATGATGGCGTGTCACTCGGTGATTTTGTCAGACTGTGCCCACCTAGGTACCATCATTCAGTCGACCCACTCGACACGGATGATTGGCTGACCAGCATGTTCCGCAAGATCTGGGTTGCCAATGTGTCTGAGGCTAACAAGGTGACCTTTGCAACCTACTTTCTGGAAGGACCCGCTAATCTGTGGTGGGAAAATCATGAAGCCATGCGTCCCGCAGGCACCGCACCAACTTGGGCAGAATTCAGTGCAGCATTTCATACCCATCACATCCCGGAAGGGCTGATGGATCGCAAGATAGAGGAATTTTGTGCTTTCACCCAGGGCAGACTGTTAGTGGATGCCTATAGCCGTGAGTTCGGAAATCTTGCTCGCTATGCCCCGGAGGAAGTTTCAACCGATGCCAAGAAGCAGGCTAGGTTCCGTAAGGGACTTAATACTGAGCTCCGTCGAGATCTGCGCCTGCATGAATGCACAACCTTCCAGGCTCTCGTCAACAAGGCTATAAATGCCGAGTCTGGACAGACTGACTATGAGGCCACGAGAAAGCACAACCATGACTTAAGCCCCGCATCTAGCTCGGGCCCCAACAACCACCGGGTCTGGGTGCCCAACATAGCTCTGCCGCCAAGGTACACCGCGAGGCCATCCTTCCAAGCTCCTCGTTCAGCTCAGCCCAACCCTCCAGCTAGGTCCTTTGGAGGTCTGCCTGCCAATGTTGCTCCCCGTACCACCGTGGTCTGCTACAAATGTGGAGAACCAGGACACTACTCTCGTGATTGCCCTCAGGCTAATGCTAAGCCAGCTGGAATTGGGAAGCCGGGAAAAGCCTTCTATGTGAAGCCAACTCCTGCTCGTGGAGGAGTGAATTATGTCTCTGCTGAGGAAGCCATTGAGGATCCTGATGTTATCCTAGGTACGCTCCTTGTCAATAGTCATCTACCATCTGTTCTATTTGATACTGGGGCATCTCATTCCTTCATCTCAGAAAGTTATGTACAGTTGCATAACATGTCTTTTTGTGATATGCCTACTCCTTTGGTAGTTCAGACTCCTGGTTCAATGTGGCAAACTTCTAGAGTGAACCATGATAATGAAATTCTGGTGGATAGGCTAGTCTTCCTAGCATCTTTGATAGCCCTCAAGTCTTCGGACATCAATATCATTCTAGGCATGGATTGGATGAAAGCCCACTATGCTAAGATTGATACTCATACTAGGAATGTTCAACTTACACATCCATCGGGTGAGATAGTTAATGTCTCCACTCGAGTAGCCAAGCGCCAACTCTATTCCCTCAATGCTAGCACTCTTCCAGAGTTAGAAGATATTTCGTTAGTCCATGACTTTCCGGATGTCTTCCTAGAAGAACTGCCAGGAATTCCTCCTGTCAGAGATGTTGAGTTTGTGATAGAGCTTATTCCAGGGACTGTCCCAATAGCCAGAAGACCCTATAAGATGGCACCCTTAGAACTAGTCGAGCTTAAGATCCAACTTGATGAGGCTTTGAAGAAAGGTTTCATCCGTCCTAGTTCTTCTCCTTGGGCTTGCCCCGTCCTCTTTGTGAAGAAGAAGGATGGATCGGATCGTATGGTTGTAGATTATTGACTAGTGAATCTGGTCACCATAAAGAACAAGTATCCGCACCCCAGGATCGATGATTTGTATGATCAACTCGCTCGATCCTCTGTCTTTTCCAAAATGGATTTGAGGTTGGGATACCATCAAATCAGAATTAGAAATGGGGATATTCCAAAAATGGCTTTTGCCACTCGTTATGGCCAATACGAGTACACCGTCATGTCCTTCGGTTTAACCAAAGCCCCAGCCACCTTCTCTCGCTTGATGAATTCGATCTTCATGGAGTATTTGGATAAATTCATTTGGGTTTACCTTGACGACATACTCATCTACTCGAAGAACGAATAAGAACATGCCAAGCATCTAAGGCTGGTATTGATGAAACTTCGAGAGCACCGTCTGTACGCCAAATTCTCCAAGTGTGAATTTTGGTTTCCAGAAGTGACCTATCTGGGCCACGTGATATCTGGTAAAGGTATTGCTGTCAATCCCGAGAGAGTTTAGGCCGTCCTCGATTGGACTCAACCTGAATTGGTTAAGCAAGTTTGGAGTTTCATTGGCTTAGCGAGCTATTGTTGCCGCTTTGTCGAGAATTTCTCCAAGGTTGCCAAACCTTTGACTGAACTCCTCAATAAAGATAAAAAGTTTGAGTAGACCCCACAATGCGAGCACAGTTTTCTGGAGTTGAAAAGACGACTAACCTCTGCTCCTGTTCTGGTGCCACGAGATTTCTCTAAGAACTTTGTTATCTATTGCGACACCTCGCGACAAGGATTAGGTTGCATTCTCATGCAAGATCGTCATGTGATTCCATACGCATCTCGACAGTTGCATCCACATGAGGATAATTATCCAACACATGATCTTGAGCTTGCAACTGTGGTCCATGCACTAAAATCTTGGCGACATTACCTTCTGGGTAATCGTTGCGAAATTTACACAGATCACCAAAGTCTGAAATATATCTTTACCCAGCCGGATTTGAATCTCAGGCAAAGACGGTGGATTGAGTTGATTACAGATTACGACTTAGGGATAACTTACACCTCGGGGAAAGCCAATGTCATCGTTGATGCACTAAGTCGTAAGTCTTATTGTAACAACCTGATGTTACAACAAGGTCAACCATTTCTCCATGAGGAATTTTGGAAGTTAAACCTCCACATTGTTCCTCAAGGATTCCTATCCAACCTGGTGGCGAAACCTACTCTTGTGGATCAAATTATAGAAGCCCAGAAGCATGATGCCGGGATATCTCGGATCAAGAAAAACATTAAGAAGGGTAAAGTTAGGTGCTTCTCGATAGATGATCGAGGTCTTGTTTTCTTTGAGAACCGCTTGGTGATCCCAAAGAAGCAACATCTATGAGAATTGATCCTTAAGGAGGCTCATGATTCTCCTCTCACAATTCATCCGGGTAGTACCAAGATGTATCAGGACCTACGCCAGAGGTTCTAGTGGACTAGGATGAAGAGAGAAATTGCCCAGTTCATTGCTAATTGCGACGTTTGTCGTTGCGTGAAAGCAGAACATCAAAGGCCTGTTGGCACCCTCCAACCTTTAGCTATTCCTAAATGGAAATGGGATAAGGTCGGTATGGATTTCATTACCGGTTTTCCCAGGACCAAGAGAGGGAATAATGCTATCTTTGTGGTCATTGACCGCCTTTCCAAAGTGGCTCATTTTCTTCCTGTTCGGGAGTGTATAACTGCTAGCCAGCTAGCGGAGTTCTATGTTTCTTGAATAGTTTCCCTTCATGGTGTTCCTATGGAGATTAACTTAGACCACGGAAGTATCTTTACTTCCCGATTTTGGGAAAGTTTTCAAAACGCTATGGGGACTCATCTATCCATTAGCACTGCTTTCCACCCGCAATCAAGTGGTCAAGTGGAGCGAGTCAATCAAATTCTCGAAGACATGCTCCAAGCTTGTGTTAATCCTTTAGTATGAATTGGGAGAAATGTCTTCCATTTGCCGAATTTGCATATAACAATAGTTATCAATCAAGCTTGGGCAAAGCCCCTTTTGAAGTTCTCTATGGACGAAGGTGTCGAACACCTCTTAACTAGTCAGAAACCGGAGAGAGGCAACTCTTTGGCTTGGATATGATCCAGGATGCAGAGGAGCAAGTTCGCATTATTCGTGAAAAGTTGGAAACAGCCCAATCTCGTCAAAAGATCCAATATGATCGCCATCATAAGGCTATGACCTATGAAGTTGACGAGAAGGCGTACCTTCGGGTTACGCCTCTCAAGGGTACCCATCGATTCGGTATCAAGGGCAAGTTGGCTCCTCTTTAAATTGGAAGTTTTCGCATTCTTGCTAAACAAGGAGAGGTTGCCTACCAATTGAACTACCTCCGCATCTTTCCAAGGTTCATGATGTCTTCCATGTCTCGCAACTCAGGCGTTGCTTCTTGGACCCTGTCCGTGAGGTAGACCATGAAGCGCTTGATATCCAAGATAACATTACCTAACGAGAATACCCTGTCCATATTCTTGATCAAGCTGAGCGTACCACTCGGCGACGGAACATCAAGTTTCTCAAGGTTCAGTGGTCACACCATTCTGAAAAGGAGGCCACATGGGAAAGAAATGATCGTCTTCGACTAGAGTACCCCGCGCTCTTCCCGACGACTTCAAAATCTCGGGATGAGATTCTTTTGAGTGGGGGTGAGTTGTCACATCCCTAGCTAGATGTGATAGGACAACATGGGTGTTGCATCATGTTTCAATTTTGCATCAACATGAAATGGGGACTAAAAGAAACCCCAAGCTCATATTTGAATCAAACCAATTCAAAGTTGCTGAAAATTCAACAAATCCCAAATGCCCATCTAAAATGTCCCCTATGTCTGATAATTATGGACATGTTTATGCAAGGGTCATTCAAAAAATTTGAACAACTCAAACAATTTAAAAATAAATGATAAAGCTTCTAAAAATATCAAATAAAGCATTATCATTATTTTAGTTTACAAAATATCCTGAAACTTTTCAGATAAGTTTGAAATATTCAATTTTCAATATAAAAAATATTTGGGATATTTTAAATTAGCATCTGTACCAGAAAATAAAATAAAACAAATGTCAAATAGAGAAAAACCAAAAAAGAGAAAAAGAAAGAAGCAGAGGCCCAGGGGCGAACCGACCCATCTAGCCCATGGCTAGTCAGCCCTGTCCTCTCGCCAGGAGGACAGGGGCGTGCGTTCGACGCGCGCGGGCACACGCCGGCAAGCTCCCCCCTACCTGGCTGCTGGCCTAGGGGCTGGGAGAGCTCTGGCGTGAGGCCTTGTCGCCGTGACCTCTTTCTCCTCTCCCACTCTCCCTCGTGCGCTCTATCTCTCGCTCTCCTCCCTCCTCTGCTCCGCCATGGCCGAGCTTGTCACCACAGCGTAGCCGCTGTTCTAGCCACCCCCGCACCGATCTAAGCCCCGCAGCAGCCCCGCAGTGACCCCCTCGTCCTCCCCGTGACGCTAGAAGACGTTGGGAGCCCTCCGTGGCGTGTTGTCCCCGTTTCTTCCCGGCTGGCCGCCGAAGCTGTCCTCCGGCGATTCGAGGTCGTCTGCGCATCCCCGAGCTCGTCGTCGTCCCTAGCAACCCCGTCGTGAGCTCCTGCTCCATTTCCCCTTCTCTTGCGGTCTATCCCTTGCCGTAGGTGCCGTTCCCCTTGCTGCCGAAGCTCGCCGCCGCTCGGGTCGTCGTTGGCCGTAGCTCCGGTGGCCCCCGAGCCACCTCTGCCGCAACGCTGGATGCGCGCGTGCACGGGCTATCTCCCGGTGCCCTCCGCACGCTAAATGGTCGCCGGAGGCGCAAATCCGGCGAGTCACCACTGTGCGGATGGTTGCCGCCGGCCTCCTGCCACTGATCAGTGGGCCCTAGAGTGGGTCAAACCCTTGGTCAGTGCGGAGTTTAGGCCCGTGTCACTGACGTGCGGGCCCTGCACATCAGGTTTGACCTGGCCTGGTTAGCTGACCAGCTGATGTTGTGGTGACGTGAGGCTGACGTCATATTTAATCTTTTCCAGTTTTAAAATAATTCCAAAAATTGTTTAAAACTTCAAAAATTCATATAAATTAATCTGTAAATCAAATGGAAATAATTATTATATGAAAATTTATCAGAAAAATCCAATGAATCCAATGGTGCTATTATCATGCATGTTAGAGCAACCTATGTACAAGAACATTGACATTTGCTAATAGGTTAAAATATGGAATTTGAAATGAAGAACGATTTGAACCTATATTCAAACTCATTTCAAATTAACTTGAACATTAGTTACATTAGCTCATCCGTACATGCTACCATGCCATGATGATGCATCATATTGTTGCACTTGCGTGTATTGATTGCTTCTTATCTGCGTTGTGGTAGGCCCTACTCCTGAGGATACCCCCGAGTATTCCCACGAAGGAGAGAACCTTCCCGCTACCCAGCAAGGTAAGCAGCCCCTTAATCATTCCGATAACATCCCACTCTCTCGCTCCTGCTCTCATTTATTGCATTAGGACAAACACTCATATGTATGTCTTACACGGTAGAAGAACCTATTCTTTTGCATAACCTGTCATTGTCACAGTAAATAGCTAAACCTTGCAACCTAACGTACCTGGTAGATGCTTGTGCCATGATGTGCTTAGCTTACTTTGCCTGCTATGCTTGCTATGCTTAGAGTTGTGTCAGGTCTGATTCATCTCGGTGATGAACTGGATAGAAATATTGTTGTTCCGATGTGATAAGCTTATGATGAACCTGATTTGGTTAAGGTAGCAATGAGAGGCTATGTAGGAGTACATAGCGGGTTGTCTCATTGGGACCATTCTTAGGAAATGAGTTCTGTGTTTGTGATCCAAGACTAGTTACTACCACACATTGGGTTCCGGTAACTCGACCCCTCTCGACTTATCAGTCGCTTAGTCCTTAGTCCAGAGTTGCAAGTAGTTTCTGGTGTTTATAGTACGATGGAGGCCGTGTGTAGCACTGACCCTAGCGGTGGTTTACGACGCGGTAGGCAGTGGCACGGTGTACCAAGGGTCACCTGAATGGTGGGCTTCGGAACCCTGCGCACATCGTTTAGGGCCGTAGCAGAAACTTTGGCCGGACTTCCATGCGGGTCCAGTCTCAAATAGGCGATAACCTGGACTAGATGTCTTATGTGATTGACGGTCGTGGCCGACTCCCTCGCTGGGCTTCTGCTTGAAGGTTGCCAAGGTGCATGCTTTTAAGAGCACACAACGATAAGTGGCGATATGTGAAGAAGTACACCCCTATAAGGTATGAAACTATTCGAATAGCCACGTCCTCGGATATGGACTACTTGGAAAACTTACGTTGTTCAAAGATAATCAAATGGATACTCATAAAAGTATCAAGACAAGTGTGAGTACCGTGGATGGCACTCTCCTAGGAGCGGGAAGTGAATCCATGGTGGGGTATTGTCATGGAGTTAGTGGACTCGTGTGCGATATCTAAAATGGAAGAAGTGAGTTAACATTGTGTAGTGTAGGTTAACCATGAGTCAAAGCTAGCATTGCTGCGTAAACTCCACCCCCCCCTTGTTGATACATGAGCATGAATAGTCTAGGTCTGATTTAAAGACTTGCTGAGTACGTTTGTACTCGTGTTTGCTTAATAAATGTTGCAGATGAGACCCCGGACCCATCGGGTGGGTTCTTTCTAGATGTCGACGAAGCCGAATAGCTAGTGTCCTAGCTACGACCTATGCCGTGTGGCGGGCTGTATGTAGTCACACCATGTGCCTTTTAACCCTTTCATCTGTCTATACTCAGACAGATTATGCTTCCGCTTGGTTTGTATGAACTTGTTTGTATGACTTGAGTGTCAGGTCATGTGACCCCTATCAGTAAGAACATATTATGCTTGGCTCGGCTGAGCCTCTTAAATAAAAGTTGTGTTGTTGTATGGTTATGTTGTGATGCCATAGTTGTATCTATGCATATCGGGCATGTCGTGCGTACGTGTGACGTGCAACGGTATGTATGGGATCCGACACCTAGTTGTGTGCCGCTAGTAGTACTCTTTAAGGGAAACTGCCTCTTTTTGCTTCCACTAAGCCATGGTAGCTTGCTACTACTTCGGACACATTTATTGACCGACATGTATCCTTCTTTGTTGTTGTGTCTGTCCCTTCGGGGAAATGTCTCGCAGTGTAATGGAGTCCCTATAGCCTACTATGAGTCGTCTATGTGTAGTGATGACAATTATGTCCCACGACGTAATGGAGTCCTTGTAGCTTGCTATGACTCATCTACACACGCTTGAGGCCGACACCTGCATTGCTGGGTTACGTATGCCTATTTCCGTATGGATGTGCCACTTGGGTTCTATGGCTAGTTATGTTGGACCGGGTTCTGTGTCGTTTGATTGCCAGCGACATGTTCACATACGTGAGCCAAAAGACGCAAATGGTCCCGGCTAAGGTAAGGCTGCGGTCGTGGAGCCTACCGTGCATGAGGCCGCAAAGTGATGTGATATGTTACAGTCTGGATTCATATGACTTAGGATCGGGGTCCTGACATATTCTTTCTTGATGATAAGTCACAGGTACAAAAGATCTTGAACAAATTTGCATGGAAAGCGCAAAATAAATTTGAAGTGAAGATCAAAAAGGTTCGAAGTGATAACGGATCAGAGTTCAGGAACACCTACGTGGATACCTTTCTTGACGAAGAAGGTTTTCACATGAGTTCTCGGCTACGTATATGCCTAAAAAATGGATTTGTTGAGAGGAATAACCGGACCCTCATTGAGATGGCAAGAATGATGCTTGACAAATACAACACGCCAAGATACTTTTGGGCAGAAGCCGTGGAAAAGACATGTCATGCCACAAACCGACTCTACTTGCACAAGCTTCTCGGTAAAACGACATACGAGCTACTCACCGGTAACAAACCCCAAGTTGGATACTTTCGAGTATTCGTCTCTAAGTGCTACATTCTTGACAAGCATAGTCATGCTAAATTTGCTCCCAAGTCTCATGAAGGTTTCCTCCTTTTTTACAGATCGAACTCTCACACCTACCGTGTCTACAACAACTTCACTCGAAAACTCGGAGAGACGTTTGATGTGAAGTTTGATGAATTTAATGGTTCACAAGTCGAAAAAATTCCAAATGATATAGGAGATAAGGATCCTTCAGAAGCTATCCAAGACTTGCCCATTGGCAGGATTCATCCCAAGGAGGTGAAGGAAAGTACTTGGTCAACCCAAGTGGAAGCTCCCACTTCGCATCAAGGCTACCGACAAAATGACATGGAAGCATCCACAAGTGGTACACGGCAAGATGAAGAGGAGGAGGAAGTACATCATCAAGATCCACCACAACCTCCTTCGCCACCACCTCAAGGAGATAACCACTTCGACAACAACGAATATGAAGGAGATGATGAAGAATAAGCTCCACCATCCAACAAGCCAAAGCTATCGTGAGTTCAAGCACATGTAACCAAGAACCATGCCCTAAACCAAATCTTCGGTGATATACAAATAGGGAGGATCACTCACTCTAAAACTCGCTTAACTAACTTTTGTGAGCAATATTCTTTCATTTATAGCATTTAACCCTTGAAGGTTTAACAAGCTCTTGAAGACGCAGATTGGGTAAACACTATGCATGAAGAGCTTCACAACTTCGAGAGGAACGAAGTGTGGAAAATCATGGAGAAGCCCAAGGACGAGCAAAACATCATTGGTACAAAATGGGTGTTTTGGGACAAGCAAGATGAAGACAATCAAGTTGTACGCAACAAGGCTCGTCTCGTAGCCCAAGGATATACGCAAGTCGAAGATATGGACTACGATGATACGTATGCCCATGTTGCTAGACTCGAAGCTATTCGAATTCTTCTTGCTTATGCCAATCACCATGACATCACTCTGTACCAAATGGATATCAAAAGTGCTTTTTGAAATGGAGAAATAGAAGAGGAATTATGTGTTAACCAACCTCCCAGATTTGTAAATCCTAAGAAACCTGACCATGTTTACAAACTTCGCAAAGCTTTATATGCTCTTAAGCAAGCTCCACGTGCTTGGTATAAATGCCTAACGAAGTTCTTATTGAAAAGGGTTTTGAAATTGGTAAAATTGACGCAACCTTCTTCACTAAGAGAGTTAATGGTGAATTATTTGTGTTCCAAATTTATGTGGATGATATTATCTTTGGATCTACTAACCCACAATTTAGTGAGAAATTTGGAAGGTTGATTCTAGAGAAGTATGAGATGTCTATGATGTGTGAGTTGAAATTCTTTCTTGGTCTACAAATCAAGCAAACGCGAGAAGGTACATTCATCTCTCAAACAAAGTACACCAAGGACTTGATAAACAAGTTCAACATGCAAGAGTGCAAAGGTATGAAAACTCCTATGCCCACTAGTGGACATATTGATCTCACTAAGGAGGACAAACCGGTTTATCAATCAATAATTGGTTCATTGCTATATATATGTGTCTCCCGTCCCAATATTATGCTTAGTGTGTGGATGTGTGCCCGATATCAAGCTGGACCTAAAGAATGTCATCTTAAGGCTGTGAAACGTATTGTGAGATACTTGATACATACACCAAACTTTGGCATTTGATATCCCAAGGGATATTCTTTTAATCTTGTTGGATACTCCAACTCAGACTATGCCAGTGACAACGTTGATAGAAAATCAACCTCGGGTACATGTAAATTTCTTCGAAGATCTCTTGTGTCTTGGTCCTCCACGAAACAAAACTCGGTATCTCTATCTACTGCCGAAGCTGAGTATATTGTTGCCGGATCGTGTTGTGCACAATTGCTATGGATGACACAAATGCTTAAGTATTATGGAATCCATGTGAAAAATGTTGCACTACTTTGTGAGAATGGGAGTGCTATTAAGATTGGTCATAACCCTATGCAACATTCTCGAACCAAGCACATTCAAGTTCAACATCATTTCATTCATGATCATGTTGCCGAAGGAGACATTAATCTTAAGAATGTTCGTACCAACAAATAATTGTATGATATCTTTACTAACCCACTCGATGAAAAAGTGTTTTGTCACTTGAGATGTGAGTTGAACATCATTGATGCTTCAAACTTGAGCTAAGCTCACTCGGATGCATGCAAGGGGATGAGCTTACCTAACCATTCCATGCTATATTACCATGTGTATCATGTATCTTGGAATTCTATGCTCCCTATTCTTGCATTTAACCCTTTTGTAGGTACTTGGAAGAACAACACTCCACAAGATTGTCAACCACTTCAATCATAAGCAATCTTGTCATGACAAAGTATCCACAAAACATATCCATGACATATTTGATGTGTTCTCAATTGCTCTCAATTGGTATCAACTCATTTGGATATATCATGTCCTTCCTTGCGTGACTAACCTATGTAGGTGAAAAGTGAACAAAAACAAAAAGGATAGCTCCCAACTCAAGACGAACTTCATCAACCTCGAGCATCCTGATCAAGTTCACATACAAGCCATGTCATCAACATCACTCAAAGGTATGCACTCATATCCTTGATATAGCTTTACTCCAAGTCATGAGATAAAGCAACTCAAGTGATATGAAGACATCAAAATGCTTAAACAAAAAATGGTAACCCCATTTCAAGCTTAACGATGAGTATGACCTATGATCAAGTATTCTTACTTGACTCCTTAAGTCAATATACTCTAGTACAGGTGACCTAGTCACCGCCCATCAGCTAGTTATAAGAATTGAATGGATATTTTGTGTTTGTTACTAATTGACATTTTCATTCAACTCTAACCTAGATGAAAATTCATTGTAAATCTTTCTGAAAATGAATTGCATATCTTTCTGAAAACTTTTTCCAAATCTTTATGAAAATTCATTGCAAATCTTTGAGACACATTTTGAGACATGCTGAAAAATTGCATTTGAATAAGCTGCCAAGCTTCTGCTTTCCAACTCAGAGCCTCTGATCAAAATTTCTCGATCTTACCGATATTACAGTTCCAGTGCAGAAACTCATATCGGGGCTACCAAATCCTTTTGCCTCAAAGCCATCAACCTCTATGCACTTTATCTATTTTGCTTTATAATCATCTCAATGATTACAATGATGTAGGGGAGAAAATTCAAGATATATAATCTCAAATAATCAAGGATCCCCACATCAAACGAGGAGAAATTTTAAAGGTTTTTTAGATCTTGAGGGGGAGAAAACCGTTTTCAGGTAACCCTTGTCTCAATACTCTCGATGAACCTAAATCTCCAGGATCCCTTCCCACTCTATGATTCCTTTTATCTTTCCCTTGTGTGAGTTTTTGGAAATTAATGCCAAAGGGGGAGAAATATCAAAGGTTCAAAGCTTATTCTCATACCAAAGGGGGAGATACTCATACTAAAGGGGGAGATGCAATACTAAAAAATATATCTAATCATTCATGCTTTTGCGGGAGAGATGATCATGAAAAGAAGAAGTGTAACCTTATCATATAAAGGGGGATATAAAGGATCCCATATCACACAAACACTTCTTAAGGTGAAGAGAGAGAAGAACGAATCTGAAATTTAATTCTCATATGCTTTAGACCTTTTCTCAGCCCTACCTACTCTCAATATCTACATATTATGATTCAGGGAGAGAGGAAAACTTTCAGAATTGGTGTCTAGGGGATAAAAAACTCTAAACTTATTTGTTGGAGACATATCATTCTCAAGAAATAATTTCTTATATGTACTCCATATCTTGGCACTCTTGGTTGCATTTGCATTTGCACTATCAAATACAAGTGTGTTCCTAACTTTCACAATTGGTGTTTCCTAACATTGTTTTCTCAAGTGTGTTCCCACAATTAAATGCTCAAGGACCTCAAGGTACGTATATGCATCATATTGTTGTTCAAGATGACCTCTTGCTTCTTGCGCATATTGTTTGCAAGAGTAAAGTCTTGAACATGAAATCATATCATCCTATATATTTGATGCATATTACAAAGATATACATGAGTTCTCATGTCCTTCCTAACATGTGTGTTTTCATGCATTCAAAAGCAACTATCCTTAAAATGGATTGCACACAGCTAGGGGGAGCTTGTATTAGTCATGTATCCTTCAAAGTCTTCATATATTTTTGCATATCTTAAATTTCAGCTTTGATTGTATGTTGTCATCAATTACCAAAAAGTGGGAGATTGAAAGAACAATATGATCCCTTGTTGGTTTTGATAATTCATGACAACATACATTGTCTCTTGGACTAATACTTTCAACTAGTGTATTTCAGATAAAGTCCACATAGAAGACTGGTTGAGTGTGGAGAGTATCCCCGAGAAGAAGAAGGAGAACAATAGCATTGTCAAAGCTTCAAGAAAGAGGACTCTACATTTTACTTTGTGAGAAATCACTGACTCCCTATGAAAAGGCAATACTATTAAATGGGGGTAAGATACTGTTGGTGAACAAGATGCTCCACATGCACAAGTGATAGTATCCAGAAACACCCACAAACTCTCCCAAATTTTTTGTCTAAGCCACTCATGAAAATCGGTGCAACCAACACAATCCACTCAGTACCACAGATTCCCAAACTCAAACAGAGTCGTGCCAAACCCTAGCACATCGGTGCAATCGATCCTACTACGGTACCACTAAGTTTAGCTTGCCAACTTTCTGTTACCTCGATTCAAAAAATTGGAAGCTCCGAGTTTTTTGATCGGCGTCACCAAGATTTGGATTTTGATCATGGGACACCTGATGAGTACCGCTGAGTTTCCTATATCGGTCTCACCGAGATTCAAAAGTTGCTACCTTTGGAGCAACTCGGTACCACCGAGATTCACACATTGATGTCACCGAGTTGGTCACTTCAGGTGTAACGGTTGGATTTTTGGAGATGCCTATATATACCCCACCACCACCACTCACTCGGAAAAAAGCACTCAGAACAGATCCCCACTTATCCCATCTGATTTTCTGAGAGAGAGACACCTACTCATGTGTTGAGATCATGCCATTCCATTCCAACCATATGGATCTTGATCTCTAGCTTCACCAAGTTGCTTTCCACCCAATAAAACTCTTCCACCAAAGCCAAATCTGTGAGAGAGTGATTGACTGTTGAGGAGTCTATCATCTTGAAACAAAAGAGCAAGGAGTTCATTGACATTATTGAGCCTATTACCTTTTGGTGGGTGGTGCCTCCTAGATTGTTTAGGTGTCACTTGGGAGCCTCCTACTTTGTGGTATGGAGTGAACCAAGAAGTTTGTAAGGGCAAGGAGATTGCCTACCTCGTGAAGATCTACCCCGAGTTAGGCTAGTCCTCCGTGGACATAGGCCATCATGGTATAAACTAGGTTGCTTCTTTGTGGAACCCTCCGTGGGTAGAGACCTCCATGGACTCTCATGACCGTTACCCTCCATGGGTTGAAGTCTCCATAAACATGGACGTATGATAGCACCACCTATCGGAACCACGGGAAAAATCTCTGAGTCCTTCATGCGTTTGATCTCCCTATCTCAACTCCGTACTTCCATGTGCAATGTCTTTACTTTCCGCTGCTATACATGATGAGTTGCATGTGTAGGGTGTACTAGACTTGCTGTAATTGCTAAAATCTGCAAACACTTAACTTTGGATAGTGTGTAGATTGTTTGTGCTAGTAGTCTATTCACCCCCCTCTAGACATACTCTTTTAGTGATCCCACATTATTTTGTGCCAGATGAGGTTCTTGCCAATCAAAGGCAAGACAAAGCAGACAGAGTTGCCAAGAGGTCTGCATCAGAGGCTACCTCATCTAGGAGGCCTGTGAAGAAGGAGTATGCCAGCTCGGAGGCTATGAGAGCACCAGAGAGTGCTAGCGCTTCGATGCAAATAGAGCCAACCAGAAGCTTTAGGCCCAAGCAGCCAGGTGACAACAAGAGAAGCAGAAAGAGGATAGTCCATGTTGTTGGAAGACCAACTTCCATGTATGAAGATCCAATAGATGCTGAGGGACAGGAAGAGCCAGCTGTCCAGGCTCCTACTAAGAAGAAAAAGAAGCTGCTTGCTGATGCCATGACTTCTCAAGGACCTCCCAAAAGCAACACAGCTACTCCTCCCAAGAATACCATAGCTCCTAAATCCAACAGGACTACTAAGGATGTTCCAGCTGCAGCCAAGAACAAGGGATCCTCTTCTAGAGCAGTTGTTGAAGATGAGGATATGACAGCTATAAGGAAGCTAATACCTCACCTTCCACAACACAATGACAACTATCCACTTGCTAAGGACATGAAGAAGAGGAAGGACTCAGGGCTAAGAGAATGGAGAGCCATAGATCGTTATTCTTAGAGGAGAATGACTGTTGTACACTACAGATTCTACACCAAGGAGTAGTAGGATTTCTATGAGACTGTTCTGCTAGATAAGAGCCCTGTTGTCAATGAGATGAGATATGTAGACTGGGGCTACATTAAGAAAAAATAGGACTACTTCCCCCATGTGCAATAGAACTTCAAGGCAATTGAGATTGATGCTTTTGTTGGTAGGCCGATGACCCCCTGGAATGATGAGATGATCATGCAGTTCTATTACACTGCACACTTCTATCCAGATGGCAGGATAGTGTGGGTGATTGAGGGTACCAGATATGAATCATCAGTGGAAGAGTGGGCTACTGATAACCCACAAGTATAGGGGATCACAACAGTTTTCGAGGGTAGAGTATTCAACCCAAATTTATAGATTCGATAGAAGAGGAGCCAAAGAATATCAGATAGTATTAGCAGTTGAGTTGTCAATTCAACCACACTTGGAGATAAATATCTGTAGCAAAGTGATCAATAGCACAGCAGTAAGATAGGTTGATAGCAGTAGTAACAGTAATAATAGCAGTAACAGTAGCAATGATAATTTCGTAGCAAGTTTAACAGTAGTAGAAACAATAGTAACTTAGCGAGAGCAATAAGTGGAAAGGTCATAGGCACTGGATCAGAGTATTTTTTGGATGAAATTCATCATATAACAGTCATAACCATGATACAGAACTAGCTCCAGTTCGTCAATTTAATGTAGGCATGTATTCCGTGTATAGTTAATAGAGAACCGGAACAAGGCATTAACACTTAGTGAATACATGACCTCCTCAAACTATGATCATCACCGTGAAGTATCCCAAATATTGTCACTATGGGGTTGATGGGTCATAACATGTAATAGATGCATATGACTAGGCAAGATCGGATCAAGAATATAGATATAATGATGATAAAATAAAAGGTTCAGATCTGAAATCATGGCACTCGAGCCCTAGTGACAAGCATTAAGCATGGTAAAGTCATAGAAACATCTATCTTAGAACATAATGGATACTAGAGATCAATCCCTCACCAAAATAATTCGATTACATGACGAATCTCATCCAACTACTTACCAACCAGCAAGCATACGAAGGAATTACTCACTCCCGGTGGGTAGGATCATGGAGTTGGCTATGGAGAAGGGTTGATGATGAAGAAGACTGAAGATTCCCCTCTTTGAAGCCCCAAATGGACTTCAGATCTGGCCTCCCGATGAAGAGCAGGAGGTGACGGCAGCTCCATATCGTGAAAATAGGTAAAACCTTCTCTCCGATTTTTTTCTGAAGAATTGTGAGATTATAGCATTGGAATTAGGGTCGAGGGACCGACGAAGTGTCCACCCTCCACCAGGCCGTGCTAGGGGGGCCGGCACACCCCGGTGGAGGTTGGGCACCCTGGCCCCCCCTCTCTGCTGGCTTCTCGCTCCATAATTCCTCAAATATTCCAAAATATATCTCCAATAATTTTCCTTCCATTCCGAGAACTTTTATTTCTGCACAAAAACAACACCATGGTAGTTCTGCTGAAAACAACATCAGTCCAAGTTAGTTTCATTCAAATCCAAATTAGAGTCCAAAACAAGAGAAAAAGAGTTAGAAAAAGTAGATACATTGTAGCCGTATCAACTCCCCCAAGCTTAAGCCCTTGTTTGTCCTCCAGCAATTCAGTTGACAAACTGAAAGTGAGAAAAAAAACTTTTCTGAACTCTTTTGTTCTTGTTTACATACATA
Organism: Hordeum marinum; assembly: GCA_022496015.1. Classification (NCBI taxonomy): domain Eukaryota; kingdom Viridiplantae; phylum Streptophyta; class Magnoliopsida; order Poales; family Poaceae; genus Hordeum; species Hordeum marinum. The sequence continues at coordinate 208,324,177 of CM039674.1, read as the reverse complement.
TGCTTAAGTACTAAAATAACTCTTAAAGACTATATTAACTCATATCAATGACACAAGCAACTAGCAAGCAATAATAAGATATCTCAAGTGCAAACAGTTTATCAAAACAATCATGATATAATATACAATAGTGGTATCTCACTAGCCCTTTCTCAGACCGCGAAACATAAATGCAGAGCACCTCCAAAATTCAAGCAGCGACTAAACAATGTAATTCATGGTAGAAAAGATCCGGTCATGATGCATCCAACATTCACTATACATGATGCATGAGGATGACAATAGTGCTGACAGATCTAGCGCTTATTTTAGAAGGTGATGACTCAACATTAAAATCAATAGATAGTCCCTTTGCAGGAGAAGCAAGGATTTGCAGAGGTGCCAGAGCTCAAATATTAAATAAGGGATAAGTATAATTCTGAGAGGTACACCCTTCCTGTCAATGTTACGACCAAGAGCTATCGATATCTTTCATGTTAAACAAATTAGTGGGGTTCCCAAGCAGTAAAAGTAATTGTTTACTCCCCCTCCACCAACAAACACACTCCATGGCGAGCCGAATCCACGGGTACCGTCCAAACCAACAATTTTGTTTTAGTTATTTGCATTTATTTTGATTTGAAGACTGGTAATCCCTATTACCGCCCTTCTCGTGCAAGGATGAGTGAATAAACACTCATCATGAGAGTAACCCGCTTAACATGGAAGATACTGACCACCCCCTGTCGCTCTGTGAGCGGTCCAGGCACACACAATAGATGTTTATTTGAAATTTTAGAGGTGGCACATGCAAATTTACTTCGAATTGCAGGGTAATACCACATATAGGTAGGTATGGTGGACTCATCTAGAATAACTTTGGTTTGAGGATTTTGATGCACAAGAAGAATTCCCACTTAGTACACGTGAAGGCCAGCAAATAGGTTGAGAAGTGGCCAGCTAGAGAGTGAATATGGTCATAAACATGCATTACAAATAATAAACATTGAATACTATCATGAGTTGGATATGGACACCATGAACATAAATATCATGAAGGCTATGTTGGTTTTGATTCAACTACATGAGTGAACATGTACCAAGTCAAGCCGCTTGAAACATTAAGAGGAGGACACCATATCATCATACTACATCACAATCATTTCAATGCATGTTGACATCCACTCCCAGCTACTTGATCATGGCATGAACCACTATAATCTCTAATTGTCATTGCAAACATGTTCAATCATAATCTGCTGAATCATGGATACTTGGTTAAACATATTTACAAAAACAAGAACAAGTTGAATTCATACCCGCTTTTCTTTGCCATAGTCAATTCATCCAATATCGTCATTATTGCCTTTCACTTGCACAATCGAATGGTATGGAAATAGTAATAGTGCCAGAGTGCCATGGACTAAGCTGGAATCTGCAAACATTTTATTCAAGAGGAGAAGACAAAGTAATATGGCCTCTGTTAGATCAACGGTAATGCATATGAGAACCACTCAACATTTTCATTGTGGTCTTCTTCTTGGTATGACTTGATAAAAGAAAAGGAATTTCAGAGAAACACGCTAAAATATTTTTGGAGTTTTTAGATTTTCGTGAAGAAGCAAATAAGAGAAGGAAAAACAAAAACGAGAAAAACTATTTACACAAGAGAATTCCCAACAAGCAAAAGAAGAAATGAGAAATCTTTTTGGGTTTTCTTTTAATACTACAACTAACTAAACTCCAAAGAGAAACCGAAAAGAAGCAAGAAGTATTTTTGGATTTTCTCAAAGTTTTCAAACACACAAGAAGAAAGCCAGAAAAATAAATCTAGCATGGATAATACAATGAAAGAGTGTGGACACCCACAACTGAAATGAAATGTGTGAACATGAATGTAATGTCAGTGGGAATACGTACTCCCACAAGCTTGGGCTTTTGGCCTAGCTTGGTGATCACCATCATAGTAGCCGTCCGGCCCCATGTTTAATTGCGGTGGAGGAGGTACCTAAGCATCCCACTCCTGGGGCTCCTCCTCTGCTGTAGCTTGGTTGTTTCGATGGGCGATGATATTATCTGGAATAATTCTGTATCCATTCTTGGCAACAGAATCAAACAAAACAGGTGCAACCAATGGAATAACATCATGGGTTATGACGCTAAATACCAAATTATAGCAAATATTGTGAAAGTGGTCAGCCTCATCAATAAAGTGGTGATCCCTCAACGACATGTAGTCTAGATAAAACTTGGGCAAAAGATAATCATGCGGGCATATCTGAACTCCTAAACGACTAGCTAAGCGAGTAGCTTAAATGCCACCATGTATCTTGCCCTTACTCTTATTAAGTTGTAAGCGTCGTGCATCGATAGCTCCTAGGCTAAAAGTGGGATCATTATATAATGCATGTCTCTGCGTCTAGAGCACTAAGTGCATCGACCTTTTCCTTAGAAGATAAACACTTAGGAATGAATATAGCAAAGTAGTGCACAAAGGGAAACTACAAACTAGTGGCACTGGTTTTCGACACGCCCCTGTCGTCACCCACTTTAAAGTGTGGAGAAAATCCTCAAACTCTGCTAGTCTGGGCTCTCTCAATTCCCCATCAGAAGGAATCAGGCATATGTCACAAAAGTCAGTGAATGGTATTTTGTAGTTTTAGCATATAGATGAAACCGCACCTTAGGAGGGTTATCCCTAATTAGGAAATTAAAGCTTTGCACAAAGGAATATGCGAGGATGTGATATTGGTCACACTTATCTGCGAGGAAGTTGGTCAGCCTAGCATTGCCAATTAATTGAGAAAATTCTTAATAGAAACCGGCTTCCTCCATAAAGGGAATATGTGGCCATTCGCACGACCACACTTCTTCCTTCCTTGGAATGTGTAGGTCACTATTAGACGACTCCCCAATAACTCCCTTGGAATTCTTCTTGGAGGAGTACTTCCTAAAGAATTTCATCTTGTTCTGTACAAATAAAATTCTGAAAAATTTTGTTCCACAAAGATTTGTTAACAAAACGAAATAATATTTATAGCAACTACTCCAAGGGGTGCATAGAGGCCATATCAAGCATTCAAACTACTTAGAACTCTAATAATTCAACATCCAAGCTCATCTACAGCAGTACCAAGAATAGCTAATTATTGTGAAAATAAAGCACTAAATCAAAAACTAATTAGAGCAATGGGGGAGTTACATACCGAGAAGCAATCCCTAAAACAATTTCGGTAATGGAGCTTTGAGCAAAGAGATCAAAATCCACAGGTTCTAGAGCAAGAACACGAGGGAGAGAGAAATGGTAAAAAAAATTAGGAGGTAGGAGATGACATGGGCTAAAGGGATAAGTGAGGGTACCCACCAGGGGGCCACCCTCTACGAGGCCACGATAGGGGGGTCTGGCGCGCCTTGGTGGAGCATGGCCACCTGGTGCACCCCCCTCTGGTATTATTTCTCCTAGAAATTCATAAATAAATAGAAAAAATCATGTCAAATTTTCAGGGTATTTTGAGAACTTTTATTTTTTGGTCATTTTTTTATTGCACGAGAAAACATAAAAATGGAAAAAATATGGCATTTCATTTTATTTAACTAGGGAAAATAGAAAACTAAAGGTGGACACAGAGAGTTGTGTCTACTAAATTCATCAACTCGAGACCTCTCAAAAATGATTCATTAATAAGGTTGATCAAGTCTTATTAAGAACCACTTTCAATTAGCATGAAACCGAAGAACTTTCATAAAACACTAGGTTACCTCTATGGGGATAGGCATATCCCCAATCATAATAAAATCATATTTCTTTTTGACAGTTGGTAGAGGTAATTGAAAGCTTCCAATAATGAGTGTCGAAGAATTTTTAATAACATTCACACAATTCACTTGGAATTGTTTCGTCGGAAAGTGCACCGTATGTACATTACCATTTATATGAAAAGTGACCTTGCTCTTAATGCAATCAATGACAGCCCCTACAGTATTTAGAAAGGGTCTACCTAGGATAATCGACATGTTGTCGTCCTTGGGCGTCTCAAGAATCACAAAGTTTGTTAAGATAGTAACATTTGCAACAACAACGGGCACATCCTCACAAATACCGATAGTTATGGTAGTTGATTTGTCAAGCCACTTGCAATGATATTTCAGTAGGTGTGAGTTTATTCAAATCAAGTCTTTTATATTAGAGAAAGGCATAACACCAACACCAGCTGCCAAATCACACAAAGCAGTTTTGACATAATTTCTTTTCATGGAACACGGTATAGTTGGTATTCCAAGATCCAAGTTTCTTAGGTACTCCATCGTTAAAAGAATAATTAGCAAGCATGGTGGAGATTTCTACTTCAGGTATCTTTCGTTAATTAGTGATGATGTCTTTCATGTACTTAGCATAAGGAAGCATCTTTAAGATATCAGTTAAACTGGTATGCACAAAGACTGGCCTAATCATTTTAGCAAAGCGTTCAAATTCCTCATCATCCTTTTTTCTTAGATGGTTTAGGTCGGAAAGGCATGGTTTTTAACCCATGGTTCTCTTTCTTTACCATGCTATCTGGACACAAAGTCCTTTTGATCATATCGTTTATTTTTAGGTTCTGGGTTATCAAGATCAACAACAGGTTCTATTTCGACATCATTATCTGGTTCTTTAGCATTACTAGGTTGAGTATCCTCATGCATATCACTATCATTATCATTATCACTAGGTGGATGCTCATCAGCAGATTGAGTTTCAGCATCAGAAATAGAAACATCATTATTATCATCGGGAGGTTTCTATCTCATGTTCACTAGAAGCATGGAAAGTCCTATCATTTTTCTTTTTATTCTTAGAGGGACTAGGTGTATCAGCATTAATTCCTTGAGATTCTTGTTCAGTTCTTTTAGGATGACCCTCAGGATAAATAGTTTCTTCGGTCATTCTCCCTCCTCTAGTTACTACTCTAATAGCATAATCATTCATATTATTATTCATTTCATCAAGCAAATCTCTTTAAGATTTAGCAACTTGTTCTAACTGAGTTGTAACCATAGAGGCTTGTTTTCCTACACCTTTAACAAAATTACTGATTCTAAATAACAAGTCACTCAAGTGAGCAATCATATCAGAATTATATTTCAAGTGTTTCGGAACATTTGCATTGAAGTGGTCTTGTTTCATAATGTAGTTATCAAACTCATATAAGCATTGACTAGGATGTTTATTTTAAGGGATATCACCTTCATCAAAGTTTAACAAATAATTTACCTCTACCACATGTGGAGATAGTGGTGTGTTGAGCCCATGCATTTCTTCAATTGGTGGTAAGTTCTTAACACCCTCAGCTTTAATACATTTTTCCTTCATACATTTATTTGTCTCCTGCATATCTTCAGGACTGAGAAATAAGATGCCCCTATTCTTCGGAGTGGGTGCAATTGGTGGTTCAAGGTGAGTCTAATTATCATAGTTCTTCAATATATTATTCAATAGTTCCTTAGCTTGTTCAAAAGTTCATTCCTTGAAAACACAACTAGCACAACTATCTAGGAAGTCCCTAGAATCATCAGTTAGTCCATTATAGAAGATATCAACTATTTAATTTTTCTTAAGAGGATGATTAGGCAAAGCATTAAGAAATTGGATAAGCCTCCCCCAAGCTTGTGGGAGACTCTCTGCTTCAATTTGCACAAAGTTAAATATTTCCTGTAAGGCGGCTTGTTTCTTATGAGCAGGAAAATATTTTTCAGAGAAATAGTAAATCATATCCTAGGGACTACGCACACAACCAGGAGTAAGAGTATTGTACCATATCTTACCATCACGCTTTAATGAGAATGGAAATAATTTGAGAATATAATAGTAGCGAATCTTCTCATCATGAGAAAATAGGGTGGCTATATCATTCAGCTTACTAAGGTGTGCTACCACAGTTTCAGTTTCATAGCCATGAAAAGGATTGGATTCAACCAATGTAATTAACTCTGGGTCGATAGAGAATCCATAATCCTTATCGGTAACAAAGATAGGTGAAGTAGCAAACTTATGATCATTTTTCATTTTAGCATTCAAAGTCTTTCCCTTATACTTGCATAGTAGTTTCTTAACATCATTTCTATCCTTACAAGAAAGAATCTCTCTGGCTATTTCTCCATCCAAAGCATAACCTTCAGGTATCTTAGGCATTTCAAATCTAGGAGAGCTAGGCCTATTAGGTGTTTCATACTCATCAGTTTCAAAGTTCTCATCACTTTCAGCAGATTCATTAGTTTTAATAATTTCATTCTCTTTAGCTCTAGCAATTTATTCATCCAGAAATTCACCTAATTGCACATTATCATCAAGCGTGGTACCAGTGTCATCATAAGTATCATTCATCACAGAAGTAGCATCATCAATATCAGGATTAATAGCATATGGGTTTACTCATAACAGAAGGTGAATCAAGTGTAGAGCTAGATGGCGGTTCCTTACCTTCCCTGGTCTTAGAGAAAAAATCTTGGTTTTAGTATCCCTCAGATTCTTCATAGTGATCAAATGATATAAACCCCAAGTGAGTCAACAAACATAGCTATGCTCCTCGGCAACGGCGCCAGAAAAAGGTCTTGATAACCCACAAGTATAGGGGATCGCAATAGTTTTCGAGGGTAGAGTATTCAACCGTATTTCATAGATTCGACACAAGGGGAGCCAAAGAATATTTGAGAGTATTAGTAGTTGAGTTGTCAATTCAACCACACCTGGAGATAGATATCTACAACAAAGTGATCAGTAGCACAACAATATGATAGGTTGATAGCAATAGTAACAGTAACTATAGTAGTAACAGTAGCAATGATAATTTTGTAATAAGTGTAATAGTAGCAGCAACAACAGTAACTTAGCAAGGGCAATAAGTCAAAAGGTCATAGACACTAGATCAGAGTATTTGTTGGATTATATTCATCATATGACATTCATAACCTAGGGCGATACAAAAATAGCTCCAGTTCTTCAATGTAATGTATGCATGTATTCCATATATAGTCATATGTGCTTACGGAAAAGAACATGCATGACATCTTTTGTCCTACCCTACCATGGCAGCGGGATCCATAAGGAAACTAAGGGATATTAAGGCCTCCTTTTAATACAGAACTAGAACAAAGCATTAACACTTAGTGAATACATGAACCACTCAAACTATGGTCATCACCGTGAAGTATCCCAATTATTGTCACTATGGGGTTGTCGGATCATAATAGGTAATAGGTGCATATGACTAGGCAAGATCGGATCAAGAACATAGATGTAATGATGATAAAATAAACGCTCAGATCTGAAATCATGGCACTCGGGCCCTAGTGACAAGCATTAGGCATGGCAAAGTCATAGCAACATCAATCTTAGAACATAATGGATACTAGGGATCAAGCCCTAACAAAACTAACTCGATTGCATGATGAATCTCATGCAACTCCTCACCGACCAGCAAGTCTACGAAGGAATTACTCACCCTTGGTGGGGAGCATCATGTAATTGGCAATGAAGAAGGGTTGATGATGACAAAAGACTGAAGATTCCCTCTCCGGAGCCCCAAACGGACTCCAGATCTGGCCTCCAGATGAAGAACAGGAGGCGGCGGCGGCTCCGTATCCTGAAATGAGGTAAAACCTTCTCTCCCAATTTTTCCCAGACAATTTTGAATTTATTGCATTGGAATTAGGGTCGGGGGAGCCACGAGGTGTCCAGCCTCCATCGGGCCGAGCCAAGTGGGCTGGCACGCCCTGGTGGAGCGTGGGCACCCTGGGCACCCTCTCAGGTGACTTCTAGCTCCATAATTCCTCAAATATTCCAAAATAAATCTCCAAAATATTTCTATCCATTCTGAGAGCTTTTATTTCTGCACAAAAACAGCACCATGGTAGTTCTGCTAAAAATAGCGTCAGTCCAGGTTAGTTTCATTCAAATCATGCAAATTAGAGTCCAAAACAAGAGAAAAAGTGTTAGGAAAAGTTGATACATTGGAGACATATCAGCTACCATCTTAGGATCTCCACAAGTAGAGGATGGTGACTTGGATGTGTACACAAAAGCCAAGAAGAATCATAATTCCATGGCTAATATGTACAAGGAGATCCCAGCTGACTATGTGCATTCACATAAGTTTTGCTAAGTGTACTATCTGCAAGCAGACTTGCCAACCACCAACACCATCTTGAGGTACACCTTGATGTATAAGTTAGGAGATGACAATATGATCAGAGGATACTCCATCAACATGCGGCATCACATTTACCTTCACAACAGACTCAGGGTCATCGATTTGATAGTAGAGACTGTGAAGAGGACAGTTGCTGACGAAAAGAGGTCATGTGGATATGCACCATACATTCAGATGCGAATCAACTCCAAGTTTGAAAAAGAATGTATATGCACTTGATAGACCCCACATGCCTCCACAATCTGAGTTTGAGGACAATGTTGTGGTGATGGACCCAGATCATCCCACTTCATCTACTACATAGGCAGCAGCTGGGGTAGCTAGGGCCACTAGTTGTCTAGTTCCAAGGACAAGGAATGAGTGTTGGAAATATGCCCTAGAGGCAATAATAAACTAGTTATTATCATATTTCCTTGTTCATGATAATCGTTTATTATCCATGCTATTATTGTATTAATCGGAGGCTTAGATACATGTGTGGATACATGGACAAAACCATGTCCCTAGTATGCCTCTAATAGACTAGCTCGTCGATCAAAAGATGGTTAAGGTTTCCTAGCCATGGACATGAGATTCATTTGATAACGGGATTACATCATTAGGAGAATGATGTGATGGACAAGATCCAAACAACAAACGTAGCTTATGATCGTGTCAGCTTATTGCTACTGTTTTCTGCATGTCAAGTATATGTTCCTATGACCATGAGATCATGCAACTCACTGACATCGGAAGAGTACCTTGTGTGTATCAAACGTCGCAATGTAATTGGGTGACTATAAAGGTGCTCTACAGGTATCTCCGAGGGTGTCTGTTGAGTTGGCATGGATCAAGACTATGATTTGCTACTCTGTGTGACGGAGAGGTATCTCAGGGCCCACTCGGTAATACAACATCACAATAAAGCCTTGCAAGCAATGTGACTAAGTGTTAGTCACGGGATCTTGTATTACGGAACGAGTAAAGAGATTTGTCGGTAACGAGGTTGAACTAGGTATGGAGATACCGACGATCGAATCTCGGGCAAGTAACATACCGAAGAACAAAGGGAACATCATACGGGGTTAACTGAATCCTTGACATAGAGGTTCGACCGATAAACATCTTCGTAGAATATGTAGGAACCAATGTGGACATCCAAGTCCCGCCATTGGTTATTGACCGTAGAGGTGTCTCGATCATGTCTACATAGTTCTCGAACCCGGAGGGTCTGCACACTTAAGGTTCGGTGACGTTTCGGTAGTATAGAGTTATGTATGGTGGTGACCGAAGGTTGTTCAGAGTCCCAGATGAGATCTCGGACGTCACGAGGATCTCAGGAATGGTCCGGAGGTAAAGATTGATATATAGGAAGTCCCATTTTGGTCGCCGGAAAAGTTTCGGGCTAATCAGTAATGTACCGGGAGTGCCGATAGTGTAACGGGAGACCACCGGGAGGGGTATTTCGACCCAAGAGGCTTCATGGGCTGTGGGAGCATAAATACCAGCATTTTGTGGGCTGGTGGAAGTGCCACACAAGGCCCATGTGGCTGGGAGAAAAAGCCCAAAGGGAAAAAGGTGGAAAAAGGCGAAAAAAAGGAGGAATCCTAGTCCTACTAGGATTGGAGGAGTCCTCCTCTCCTCCCCACTTTGGTCGACCCAAGGGCTGGCTTTTTGGCAGCCAAGACTCCTCCTCCTCTCTTGTTGGGGAACGTCGCATGGGAAACAAAAACTTTCCTACACACACGCAATCCAATCCATGGTGATGAGCATCTACGAGAGGGAGAGTGGATCTACGTACCCTTGTAGATCGCTAAGCGGGAAGCGTTAAGAAACGCGGTTGGTGTAGCCGAACATCTTCGCGATCCAAATCGCCGAGCATCCCGCGATCTCATCACGAGCCGTCCCGCGATCCAATCACGAGCCGTCCCGTGAACTCATCACGATCCGTCCCGCGATCTCGTCACGATCCGTCCCGCGATCTCATCACGATCCGTCACGCGATCTCATCACGAATCGTCTCGTGGCCTTGATCACGATCCTTCCCATCTAGTACCGAACGGGCGGCACCTCCACGTTTAGCACACGTGCAGCTTGATGACGATCTCCACCGTCTTGATCCAGCAAGAGGAGGTGGAGAGGAGAGATAGTTCACCAGCAGCGTGACGGCGCTCCGGTGATGGTGGTGGTGGAGCAATTCCGGCAGGGCTTTGCCTAAGCGCTGTAGAAAACCGATCTAGAGGAGCACCGGTGGAACGGGTAGCACGTGGCCGTAAGTTGTGTCCCGTGTGCTAGCCTCGCCCCTCTATTTATATGTTGAGCCCTGGGGTCTAAACTTGCAGCAAAAACCTCTACAAGGTCGATTTTTCCCACACAAGGTCGGTTTGGCCCACAAGAAAAGAGTCCAACTCGGATCCCTGCAGTCCCGTGCACAAGCGGTAGTACCACTTGAGCGGTAGTACCGCTTCACGAGCGGTAGTACCGCTTGAGCGGTAGTACCGCTTCACGAGCAGTAGTACCGCCTTACTGCTTAAGGAAGCAGCAAAACTTCTTTTTGCCCTTCCCAATACCTCATGGGTTTTACCCCATTGGTCCATATAAAGTGTTGCTGTACCCGAAAACTTCGGTAAACATCCGGAACCCCTTCCGGTTAATTCCGGAACTCTTCCAGATATCAAAACACTATTATCACGTATATCAATCTTTATCTCCAGACTCTTCCGGAGATCCTCGTCATGTCCGGGATCGTATCCGAGACTCCGAACATCCTTCGGTCACCACCATACATAACTCTATACTACCGAAACGTCACCAAACCTTAAGTGTGCAGACCCTGCGGGTTCGAGAAATATGTAGACATGACCGAGACACCTCTACGGCCAATAACCAATGGCAGGACCTGGACGTCCACATTGGTTCCTACATATTCTACGAAAATCTATCGATGGAACCTCTATGTCAAGGATTCAGTTAATACTGTATAACGTTCCCTTTGTTCTTCGGTATGTTACTTGCCCGAGATTCGATCGTCGGTATCTCCATACCTAGTTCAATCTCGTTACCAGCAAGTCTCTTTACTCGTTCCGTAATACAAGATCCCGCAACTAACAATTAGTCCATTGCTTGCAAGGCTTATTGTGATGTTGCATTACCGAGTGGGCCCCGAGATACCTCTCCGTCACACGGAGTAACAAATCCCAGTCTCGGTCCATGCCAACTCAACAGACATCATCGGAAATACCTGTAGAGCACCTTTATAGTCACCCAGTTACGTTGCGACGTTTGATACACACAAGGCACTCCTCCGATATCCGTGAGTTGCGTGATCTCATGGTCATAGGAACATATACATTGACATGCAGAAAACAGTAGCAATAAACTGACACGATCATATGCTACGTTTGTAGTTTGGGTCTTGTCCATCACATCATTCTCCTAATGATGTGATCCCGTTATCAAATGACATCTCATGTCCATGGCTAGGAAACCTTAACCATCCTTTGATCAACGAGCTAGTCCATTAGAGGCATACCAGGGACATGGTTTTGTCTATGTATCCACACATCCATTTAAGTCTCCGATCAATACAATTATAGCATGGATAATAAACGATTACCATGAACAAGGAAATATGATAATAACTAATTTATTATTGCCTCTAGGGAATATTTCCAACAGTCTCCAACTTGCACTAGAGTCAATAATCTAGTTCACATCACCATGTGATTCACATTGTTATGAATCTAACACCCAATGAGTTCTGGGGCTTGATCATGCTTTGCATGTGAGAGAGGTCTTTTGTAGTCAACGGGTCTGCGATATTCAGATCCGTGCGAACTTTGCAAATCTCTATGTCAAACCGTATACACTGCTACCACACTCCACTTGGTACTACTTCCAAATGGCTGCTCCACTATATGTATCTAGATTGCTATTACTAGTCATCCGGATTGGTGCTAAATCCTACATCGACGTAACTCTTTACGATGAACTCTTTATCACCTCCATAATCGAGAAACATCTCCTCAGTATGTCAGTTACTAAGGACAATCTTGACCGCTGTCCAGTGATCCACTCCTGGTTCACTCTTGTACCCCCTGACAAACTCATGCCAAGGCACACACATGTGCGGTACACAACATGGCATACTGTAAAGAGCCTATGGCTAAGGCATAGGGGACGACATTCGTCCTTTCTCTTTCTTTTGCCATTGTCGAGCTTTGAGTCTCACTCAACTTCATACCTTACAAATCAGACGAGAACTCTTTCTCTGACTGATCCATTCTGAACTCCTTCAAAATCTTGTCAAGGTATGTACTCATTGAAAGTCTCATCAAGCATCTTGATCTATCTCTATAGATCTTGATGCTCAACAATTAGGTAGTTTTATCCAGGTCTTCCTTTGAAAATCACTTTTCAAACAACCATTTATGCTTTCCAGAAATTCTACATTATTTCCGATCAACAATATGTCATCCACATATACTTATCAGAAATTCTATAGTGCTCCCACTCACTTTATTGTAAATACAAGTTTCTCATAAACTTTGTATAAACCTCAAAACTTTGATCACCTCATCAAAGCGTATATTCCGACTCCGAGATGCTTGCTTCAGTCCATAGAAGGATCACTGAAGCTTGCACACCTTTTAGCATCCTTAGGACTGACAAAACCTTCTGGTTGTATCACATACAACCTTCCCTCAAGTAAACCGTTTAAGGAAACGTGCTTTTGACATCCATCTGCCAGATTTCATAATTGAAAATGCAGCAACTGCTGACATAATTCCAACAGACTTCAGCATCGCTACGAGTGAGAAAGTCTCATCGCAGTCAACTCCTTGAACTTGTCACAAACATCTTTGCAACAAGTCGAGCTTTGGAAATGGTGACATTTACCATCAGTGTCTGTCTTCATTTTAAAGATCCATTTGTACTCAACGACCTGTCGTCCAACGAGCAAGTCTACCAAAGTCTATACTTGGTTTTCATACATGGATCCTATCTCGGATTTCATGGCCTCTAACCATTTGTCGGAATTCGGTCCCATCATCGCTTCTCCATAGCTCGTAGGTTCATCGTTGTCTGACAACATGACCTCCAAGACAGGATTGTCGTACCACTTAGGAGCAGTACACATCCTTGTTGACCTACTATGTTCGATAGTAACTTGATCCTGAAGCTTCATGATCATCATCATTAACTTCCTTTTCAACTAACGTAGGCTTCACAAAAACATCTTTCTGCGTTGCGCTACTCTCTGGTTAAGCAAAGGTTTAACAACCTCATCAAGTTCTATCTTCCTCCCACTCAATTCTTTCGAGAGAAACATTTCCTCGAGAAAGGATCCGTTTAAGCAACAAACACTTTGTACTTGGATCTGAGATAGAAGGTTCATCCAACTGATTTGAGGGTATTCTATGAAGATGCATTTGTCTGCCTTGGGTTCGACCTCATTAGGTGAAAACATTTTCCACACAAGTGTCGCAGCCCGAAATATTAAGATATGATAGCTTAGGTTTCTATCAAACCATAATTCACACGGTGTCATCTCAACAGATTTAGATGGTGCCCTATTTAAAGCGAATGTAGTTGTCTCTAATGCATAACCCCAAAATTATAGTAGTAAAACGATAAGAGACATCATAGCACGCACCATGTCAAATAGAGCATGACCATGACGTTCGGACACACCATCACACTATGGTGTTCCAGGTGGCATTTTAGTTGTGAAACAAATTTCACATTGTCTTAAGTTGTATGCCAAACTCGTAACTCAGATATTTACCTCCACGATCATATCGCAGTCATTTTTATCTTCCTGTCACGATGATCTTAAACTTCACTCTGAATTTGCTTGAACCTTTCAAACGATTCAGACTTGTGTTCCGTTAAGTAAATATACACTATATCTACTCAAATCATCAGTGAAGGTAAGAAAATAACGATATCCACTACACGCTACAAGACTCACTGGATTGCATACATCAAGATGTATCATTTCCAATGAATCACTTGCCCACTCCATCCAACGGGGTTTTTAGTCATCTTGCCCAAGAGGCATGGTTCGCATGTCTCAACCTATTCGAAATCAAATGAGTCCAAAGATCAATCAGCATGGAGTTTCTTCATGCGCTTTATACCAATATGACATTTAGCGGCAGTGCCACAAGTATGTGGTACTATCTTTATTAACTTTGTATCTTTTGATATCAATGTTATGAACATGTGTATTACTACGATCAAGATTTCAACAAACCATTCTCACTGGGTGCATGACCATTGAAGGTATTATTTATGTAAACATAATAACCATTATTCTCTAACTTAAATGAGTAACCGTATTTGCAATAAACATGATCTAATCATGTCCATGCTCAACGCAAAACACCAAATAACATTTATTTAGGTTCGTCACTAATCCTGAAGGTAGAGAGAGCGTGCGATGTTGATCACATCAACCTTGAAAACATTTCCAACACATATCATCACCTCACCCTTAGCTAGTTCTTCGTTTATTCCGTAGCTTTTATTTCGAGTTACTAACATTTAGCAACCAAACTGGTATCCAATACCCAGGTGCTACTAAGAGTACTAGCAAGGTACACATTAATAACTCGTATATCAAATTTTCTTCTATCGATGTTGCCAGCCTTCTTATCTACCAAGTATCTAGGGTTGTTCCGCTTTAGCGACCGCACACCTCATAACAGAAGCACTTAGTCTCGGGTTTGAGTTCAACTTTCGGTTGCTTCACTGGAGCAGCAACTGACTTGCTATCCATGAAGTTTCCCTCCTTGCTCTTGCCCTTCTCAAAACTAGTGGTTTTGATTAACCATCAACACTTGACGCTCCTTCTTGATTTCTACCTTCGCGGTGTCAAACATTGCGAACAGCTCAGGAATCATTATTTCAATCCCTGGCAATTTATAGTTCATCACCAAGTTCTAGTAGCTTAGTGACAGTGACTTGGAGAACTATATCAATCACTATCTTATCTGGAAGATCAACTCCCACTTGATTTAAGCGATTGTAGTACCCAGACAATTTGAGTACATGCTCAACGATTGAGCTATTCTCCTTCATCTTACAGGCAAAGAATCTTGTTGGAGATCTCATATCTCGCAACACGGCACGAGCCTGAGATCACAATCTCAGCTCTTAGAACATCTCATATGTTCCATGACGTTCAAAACGTTTCGGAGCCTCAATTCTAAGCCATAATGCATGACGCACTAAACTATCAAGTAGTCATCGAAACGTGCCTGTCAGATGTTCACAACATCTACAGAAGACGCTAGATGGGGTGGCGCACCGAGTGGTGCAATAAGGACATAAGCCTTCTGTGCAGCAAAGAGGACAATCCTCAGATCACCGACCCAGTCCGCAATATTGCTACCATCATCTTTCAACTCTATTTCTCTAGGAACATATAAAATTTACCAGGGAGCTACAGCGAGAGCTAGTAATCTACAATATAATTTGCAAAGACACTTTGACTATGTTCATGATAATGAGTTCAATTAATCATATACTTAAGAACTCCCACTCAAATTGACATCCCTCCGATCTTTCGAGTGATCCATGATCCAAATTCACCAAATCAAGTCCGATCATCACGTGAGTTAAGCTGGTTTCAATGGTGAACATCATTATGTTGATCATATCTACTATATGACTCATGTTCGACCTTTCGGTCTCTTGTGTTCCGAAGCCATGTTTGTACATGCTAGGCTCGTCAACTTTAACCCGAGTGTTCTGCACGTGCAAATCTGGCTTTCACCCGTTGTATGTGAACGTAGAGTCTATCACACCCGATCATCACGTGGTGTCTCAACACGACCAACTTTCGCAACGGTGCACACTCGGGGAGAACACAATTTATCTTGAAATTAAGTGAGGGATCACCTTATAATGCTACCGTCGTCCTAAGCAAAACAAGGTGCATAAAAAGGATTAACATCACATGCAATTCATAAGTGACATGATATGGCCATGAACTTGTGCTTTTGATCTCCATCTAGAAAGCACCGGCATGATCTCCATCATCACCGGCATAACACCATGATCTCCATCATCTTGATCTCCATCAACATGTCGCCATCGGGGTTGTCATGCCCTGCATGCTTCTACTACTATTGCTACCGTTTAGCGATAAAGTAAAGCATTACATAGCGCTTAATGATTGACATGCAGGTCATACAATAATTAAGGACAACCCTATGGCTCCTACCGGTTGCCGTATTCACCAACATGCAAGTCGTGATAATCTATACATCACATGATCATCTCATACATCACATATATCACATCATGTAATTGTCCATATCACATCACAACATACCCTGCAAAAATAAGTTAGACGTCCTCTAATTGTTGTTGCATGTTTTACGTGGCTGCTACGGGTATCTAGCAAGAATAATTCTCACCTACACAAAAACCACAACAGTGATACACTAGTTGCTTTTCAACCTTCTCAAGGACCGCCTTTGTCGAATCCGATCCAACTAAAGTGAGAGAAACTGTCACCCGCTAGCCATCTAGGCAACAAGTTGCGTCGAGGGAACCGGTCTCTTGTAAGCGTACGAGTAATGTTGGTCCGGGCCACTTCATCTCACAATCCCGCTGAACCAAAATACGACCAAGGGAGGAAGTAATCTAAGCATCAACGCCCACAAACCTTTTGTGTTCTACTCAAGATCTCATCGAACCATCAACCTAGCTCATGATGCCACTGTTGGGGAACGTCGCATGGGAAACAAAAAAAATTCCTACACACACGCAAACCTATCCATGGTGATGAGCATCTACGAGAGGGAGAGTGGATCTACGTACCCTTGTAGATCGCTAAGCGAGAAGCGTTAAGAAACGCGGTTAGTGTAGTCGAACATCTTCGCGATCCAAATCGCCGAGCGTCCCACGATCTCATCACGAGCCGTCTCGCGATCCAATCACGATCCGTCCCGTGAACTCATCACGATCTATCCCGCGATCTCGTCACGATCCGTCCCATGAGCCCATCACGATCCGTCACGCGATCTCATCACGAATCGTCTCGTGGCCTTGATCACGATCCTTCCGATCTAGTACCGAACGGACGGCACCTCCGCATTCAGCACACGTGCAGCTTGATGACGATCTCCACCGTCTTGATCCAGCAAGAGGAGGTGGAGAGGAGAGAGAGTTCACCGGCAGCATGACGACACTCCGGTGATGGTGGTGGTGGAGCAATTCCGGCAGGGCTTTGCCTAAGCGCTGCAGAAAACCGATCTAGAGGAGCACTGGTGGAACGGGTAGCACGTGGTCGTAAGTTGTGTCCCATGTGCTAGCCCTGCCCCTCTATTTACATAGCATCACCATCACCGGAGCGCCGTCACGCTGCCGGTGAACTCTTCTCCCTCTCCACTTCCTCTTGCTGGATATAGACGGTGGAGATCATCATCAAGCTGCACGTGTGCTGAACGCGGAGGTGCCGTCCGTTCGGCGCTAGATCGGAAGGACCGTGAACAAGTTCACGGAACGTATCGTGATGAGTTCACGGGACGGATCGTGATGAGATCGCGGGACGGATCGTGATGAGATCGCGGGATGGATCGTGATGAGTTCGCGGGACGGATTGTGATTGGATCGCGGGACGGATCGTGATGTGATCGCGGGACGCTCGGTGATTTGGATCGCGAAGATGTTTGACTACACCAACCGCGTTTCTTAACGCTTCCCACTTAGCGATCTACAAGGGTATGTAGATCCACTCTCCCTCTCGTAGATGCTCATCACCATGGATAGATCTGCGTGTGCGTAGCAAATGTTTTGTTTCCCATGCGACGTTCCCCAACAGTGGTATCAGAGCTAGGTCTATGTGTAGATGAGATCTCGAGTAGAACACAAAGAGTTTGTGGGCATTGATGCTTAGATTGCTTCCTCCCTTGGTCAGATTTTTGTTCAGCGGTATTGTGAGATGAAGCGGCCCGGACCAACATTACTCATACGCTTACGAGAGACCGGTTCCCTTGACCGCAACTTGTTGCATAGATGGCTTGCGGGTGCCAGTTTCTCTCACTTTAGTTGGATCGGATTCGACAAAGGCGGTCCTTGAGAAGGTTGAAAAGCAAATTATGTATCACCGTTGTGGTTTATGCGCAGGTGAGAATCGTTCTTGCTAGAAACCCGTAGCAGCCACGTAAAACATGCAACAACAATTAGAGGACTTCTAACTTGTTTTTGCAGGTTATGTTGTGATGTGATATGGCCAATTACATGATGTGATATATGTGATGTATGAGATGATCATGTGATGTATAGATTATCACGACTTGCATGTCGATTAGTACGGCAATCGGCAGGAGCCATAGGGTTGTCTTTAATTATTGTATGACCTGCGTGTCAATCATTAAGCACTATGTAATGCTTTACTTTATCGCTAAACGGTAGCAATAGTAGTAGAAGCATGGTGAGCGTGACAACCCCGATGGCGACACGTTGATGGAGATCAAGATGATGGAGATCATGGTGTCATGCCGGTGACGATGGAGATCATGCCGGTGCCTTCAAGATGGAGATCTAAAGCAGAAGTTCATGGCCATATCATGTCACTTATGAATTGCATGTGATGTTAATCCTTTTATGCACCTTGTTTTGCTTAGTACGACGGTAGCATTATAAGGTGATCCCTCACTTAAATTTCAAGAAAAATTGTGTTCTCCCCGAGTGTGCACCGTTGTGAAAGTTCATCGTGTTGAAACACCACGTGATGATCGGGTGTGATAGACTCTACGTTCACATACAACGGGTGCAAGCCAGTGTTGCACGCGCAAAACACTCGGGTTAAACTTGACGAGCCTAGCATGTACAGACATGGCCTCGGAACCCAAGAGACCGAAAGGTCGAACATGAGTCATATAGTAGATATGATCAACATGATGATGTTCACCATTGTAACCACCTCAACTCACGTGATGATCGGACTTGAGTTGGTGAATTTGGATATGTATCACTCGAATGACTGGAGGGATGTCAATTTGAATGGGAGTTCTTAACTCATATGATTAATTGAACTCATTATCATGAACATAGTCAGTAGTGTCTTTGCAAATTATGTTGTAGATTACTTGCTCGCACTGTAGCTCCCTTGTATTTTTGTATGTTCCTAGAGAAATAGAGTTGAAAGATGATGGTAGCAATATTGCGGATTGGATCCGTGATCTGAGGATTGTCCTCATTGCTGCACAGAAGGCTTATGTCCTTAATGCACCACTCGGTGTGCCAACCCCTCTAGCATCGTCTGTAGATGTTGTGAACATCTGATAGGTACGTGCTAATGACTACTTGATAGTTTAGTGCATCATGCATTACGGCTTAGAATTGAGGCTTCGAAATGTTTTGAACATCACGGAACATATGAGATGTTCTAAGAGCGGAAATTAGGATCTCAGGCTCGTGCCCGTGTTGTGAGATATGAGATCTCCAACAAGATTGTTTGCCTGCAAGATGAACGAGAATAGCTCAATCGTTGAGCATGTTCTCAGATTGTCTGGGTGCTACAATCACTTGAATCGAGTGGGATTTCATCTTCCAGATAAGATAGTGGTTGATATAGTTCTCCAAGTCACTTTCACTAAGCTACTAGAACTTGGTGATGAACTATTGAATGTCAGGGATAGAATTAATGATCCCTGAGCTGTTCGCGATGTTTGACACCGTGAAGGTAGAAATCTAGAAGGAGCATCAAGTGTTGATGGTTAGTATAACCACTAGTTTCAAGAAGGGCAAGGGCAAGGAGGGAAACTTCATGGATGGCAAGTCAGTTCCTGCTCCAGTGAAGCAACCCAAAGTTGAACCCAAACCCGAGACTATGTGCTTCAATTATGAGGAGAAAGGTCGCTGAAGCGGAAGAACCCTAAATACTTGGTAGATAAGAAGGCTGGCAATGTCGACAGAAGTATATTTGATATATGTGTTATTTATGTGTACCTTGCTAGTACTCCAAGTAGCACCTGGGTATTGGATACCGGTTCGGTTGCTAAATGTTAGTAACTCGAAATAAAAGCTACGGAATAAACAGAGCACTAAGCTAAGGGTGAGGTGACGATGTGTGTTGGAAATGTTTTCAAGGTTGATGAGATCAACATCGCACGCTCTTTCTACCTTCAGGATTAGTGACAAACCTAAATAAATGTTATTTGGTGTTTTCCGTTGAGCATGAACATGATTAGATCATGTTTATTGCAATACGGTTATTCATTTAAGTTAGAGAATAATGGTTATTCTGTTTACCTGAATAATACCTTCAATGGTCATGCACCCAGTGAGACTGGTTGGTTGAAATCTGGATCGTAGTAATACACATGTTCATAACATTGATGTCAAAAGATACAAAGTTAATAATGACAGTACCACATACTTGTGGCACTGCCGCTAAATGTCATATTGGAATAAAGCGCATGAAGAAACTCCATGATGATGGATCTTTGGACTCATTCGATTTTGAATTGGTTGAGACATGCGAACCATGCCTCTTGGGCAAGATGACTAAAAAACCCCGTTGGATGGAGCGGGCAAGTGATTCATTGGAAATGATACACGTTGATGTATGCAATCCAATGAGTCTTGTAGCATGCAGTGGATATCGTTATTTTCTTACCTTCACTAATGATTTAAGTAGATATAGTGTATATTTACTTAATGAAACACAAGTCTGAATCGTTTGAAAAGTTCAAGAAAATTCAGAGTGAAGTTTAAGATCATCGTGACAAGAAGATAAAAGTATCTGCGATATGATCGTGGAGGTGAATATCTGAGTTACGAGTTTGGCATACAACTTTAGACAATGTGAAAGTTGTTTCACAACACACGCCACCTGGAACACCATAGTGTGATGGTATGTCCGAACGTCATAGTCATGCTCTATTGGATATGGTGCATGTTATGATGTCTCTTATCATTTTTCTACTATAATTTTGGGGTTGTGCATTAGAGACAACTACATTCACTTTAAATAGGGCACCATCTAAAGCCGTTGAGATGACACCGTGTGAACTATGGTTTGATAGAAACCTAAGCTGTCATTTCTTAATGTTTGGGGCTGTGACGCTTGTGTGGAAAAAGTTTTCACCTAATGAGCTCGAACCCAAAGCGGACAAATGCATCTTCATAGAATACCCTAAGAACAGTTGGGTGAACCTTTTATCTCAGATCCAAGCATAAAATGTTTGTTGCTAAAACTGGGTCCTTTCTCGAGAAAGGGTTTCTCTTGAAAGAGTTGAGTGGGAGGAGGATAGAACTTGATGAGGTTGTTGAAACCTCTGCTTCAACCAGAAAGTAGCGCAGCACAGGAAGATGTTTCTGTGAAGCCTACGTCAGTTGAAGAGGAAGTTAATTGTAGCGACCCGACCTGAAAGGTCAAGTCTCCGGTGTTTCCGTACCATCCCAAGATCATGCTGGTACACACACGGTACATCAATGTATATATCAAAGGGAAATCACACAGCATTATATTAATCGAAATCTCATATCGAGTCCTTTATTACAATAATATTACAATAAAGTGGCCAAAGGCCAACTCATGAGAATATCTAAATCTTGCGGAAGCGTCGACGGTAGATGAGTCCATCCGACTCCAAGGGCATCTCACTGAGCATAGAACGCGTCCTCACTCCTGGTCGGAAAAATACTCTGCAACATGATACGTTGCAGCCGTGTAGGTCAGCATATGGAATATGCCGGCAAAGTCACAAGAGAGGGGTGAAAATAATCAGCTAGTCTATATGCTTATATGGCAGGTGGTGGTGTAAGTTTTGCGTAAAGCCAATTTTTCCTACATCAAGAAAAGGGGCTAAGCAAAATATTACTAAGTTGGTTGATTAATGAGATGGTTCCACCAACCACTTCTCATACCCAAAATTATTAATACCCACATCATCATATTAATTGTGTTGAGAGTTCCGGAAGTTCCAATTCCTTTGGCTCAAGTCGTCCATGACCGTGGACACGGCTAATCGATTAGGTTTGGAATACTCTGCAGAGTTTTGCACACGTTCCCCACAAGATTTGGTCGCCTCCGTTTGGTTTCTCGCACTTCAGGGTGTTTGAGAAACGGATGACCAAAACATGGTCTTCCAAAGGGTTTCCCTGCGACTCTGTCGGTGCCCATCCTTTCCTACCGTTCTTCTACCTGTCGTAGCACCGCCTGTCCAGGGTCACCACGATATCCGACCAAGCCAGAGCCCATAATGACTTGTGGCTGTGCAGGTAAGCCTTGGGTCTTGAAGCACCCATCCATCTCTTTGTGCCTGGGTGGACCTTTCCGCGTGAATACTGGCCATCTCCAGCATCACCTAGGCTAACCACTGGTTTCTCCAGGGTGCCGTTCAACCATCATCCACCCAGAGGTATGTTGAAAACTTGGAGTCTTGAAATCTTGATCATTATGTAGGTCTTGAAATTATTAACTCTCTCAACTCCCATGAATCACACAACCAACCCCGTCTACTAATAGCATAGCAAAAGTAAAACAACGTTTCCCGGGGCCAAAGTTGTCAAAGAGGGTTGAGAGGGGTACCTACCACATGATACTACTACAATGTAACCAAGTTTCCAACTAACCTATCTTGCATGCAACTGGGGAGATGGTAGAACTAATGCATATAAAACATGGATAAAACATGATCAAAGTGACTTGCCTGATTGATGATCTTCGTACGAGAGTGACTCTAAGTAACAAGCTTCGCACTCCGGATAAAACAAACAAATGCTCTCAAATAAGCATACAACCAAAATAACTACTCATAACATTCAGCAAAGAAGTACTAAACAATCAAGGCAAACAATGCACAAAAGTCTCTAGCAAGAAAAACACACAAAGTTTTGTTTTTCAAAAGGAGATGATGAAAACACTACTACATAATAAAACTATTTTGAAATAGCAAGACAATTGTTGACAGCAAGGCAACAATAGAATATTTTATTATTAAACAAAGAAAATCAATTTAAGTTTGTTGGGAAAACTTTAGTAAAGTTTATAAAAGTTTTGATAAACACTATATGAATCAACTATAGTTATACTAACAAAAAGAATGAAAAAAAAACTAAACTTATTATTTATTAGTAAAACATGTTCTTAACAGAAAATAATTTACAATTAAATCTGTCTTAGAAAACAGAATTAAAATATACAAACCTTTGTTTGAAAACAAAACTATTACTAGTTAGTTGTTTTAATCAAATTATGCCTATTTGAAAATAAGTTGTGATTCCTATGTTAAATAAAATTAAACTAAGCAAATTTATATTTTTATTAACAGTGAGTGAAAACACTAAATGTTTACTAACAGAACCTAATAAACAAATAAAACCAAATTCTAAATCAAACTAATTAAAATGAAGTATATAAAACTATATTGTAATACTAGGCAGATTCTGTTTTTAACTGAAACACAAATCAAATATATCCTAAAAATCCTCAAACTAAGCATGAAGGTAGTCCTAACTAATACCAAACAGTAGCAAAAAGATTCATATCAAAATCTATTTTCAAACTCTAGTTATTCAGATTTGAAGATTTTGAGCAAATTTGATTAAATCCAAATTTTATAGTTCAAATTTGAAATTTAAAAGTACAGGGTGAAACTACATGAATAATGTGAGCTATTGCAAAAATAATCAACTCAAAACACTAAATAGATTAAAAGATATAAGCAAAACAATTTTTAGAAACATTCTGTTAATTAAAACAGACAATGAAAAAAAAATCTGATTTGCGTCGGCCGGGGGGCTACGTGGCACGATCCGATTGGCTAAGGGGGTGTGCGTGCGAGAGCTACGGGCGGGCGACCAATCGGAAGAAGAAAACGATTCGGACTTAAGTCCGTTCTAATCTCGGACGTTGGATTCGGATTGGAGGGAGGGGGTGCTCACAGGGTAAAGAGGTCGCCGGCGTCGGGGTACTCCGGCGAGTCCGGTAGCGGTGGATGCGACGGTGAGGTGCTCCGGTGGTCGGGGAAGACGGGGAAGTGGTCCGGGCGACGGCGACGGTTCTTCGGAGTCGATTGGTGGCGACGGTGGGGTGAACGGAGGTCGGAGGTGGTGGCTACGGTTGATGGCGAGCTTCGGTGTGGGAGTAGCTCCGGCGAGCAATTGACAGCGTTCCGGCGAGGGGGAAAAGGGGGGCTCGGGGTGAATGGATGCGGGGAAGTGGCCGGTACTTATAGGGCGCTCGAGGGGTGCGGGAGTTAAGAGGGGAGAGAGATCCGGCGAGGGGAAGAAACTGCCGGCGTCGGATCCGGCGAGCGCGGGGAGGGAGACGATGACCGTTCGGTGTAACGGTCGGTCGGGGGTGGGGCCCGGATGTTAGTGAGAGGGAGCGCGTCCGTTACGCGTCGGTCGGCCGGTTCGTAGTAAATGCGCGAAATAACTGTCGTGGGCCGGCCCGTTTAAATGCAAACCGTTACTGTTTTTCTTTAATATATTTCCAGAGACATTCAAAAGCTTTTAAAGCATTCAAGTCGTCTCTAAATATAGGGGTATTATATATCAAAATTAACAGAATAATTAATTCTATTTAATGAACATTTTTATTCTGTCATTTGAAGACTTTGAAAAAATATTATTTTCAGAAATTGCCTAATTGTTTTTAAATCCTTTTTGCAAATATTTTCAAAATAACCCCTGGTTATTTTTGTTCAAATAATTCACCAATTTGACCCTGGTGTGGACTGTCATGTTACTCCTCTCTTATTTTGAACATTTATCCAAAATTTCAAATAGGGGAAGGCAACATAGGGAAAAGTAGAAAGGGCTTTCAGAAAATC
The DNA here is from genome assembly GCA_022496015.1 of Hordeum marinum. NCBI lineage: Eukaryota > Viridiplantae > Streptophyta > Magnoliopsida > Poales > Poaceae > Hordeum > Hordeum marinum. The sequence continues at coordinate 208,299,228 of CM039674.1, read as the reverse complement.
AGAAAAGGCATTTCAACTAACACATAAAATCAAGCAATGATGATGATAGATGCATAGCTATTTCATAACATTCCAAAATGAAATTTTGGGATGTTACAAACCTACCCACCTTAAGATGAATCTCGCCCTCGAGATTCGGGTTGGCTAGAAAATAGGTGCGGATGGTCTCTACGAAGATCTTCTTCGCGTTCCCAGGTGGCTTCTTCCTCAGTATGGTGACTCCACAAAACTTTGCAGAACTTGATGATCTTGCTGCGGGTAACTCTGTTGGATGTCTCGAGGATTCTGACAGGCTTCTCCTCATAAGTTAGATCACTTTCAAGTTGTATGGCCTCTAGGGGCACTGTGTCTCTCAGAGGGATATCAGCCATCTCTGTATGACATTTCTTCAGCTGGGACACATGGAACACATTATGAACTTCGGATAATCCTTCTGGCAATTCCAGTTTGTATGCAACTTCGCCTCTACGTTCGAGAATTTTGTAGGGGCCTATGAATCTGGGTGCTAATTTTCCTTTAACACCAAATCTCTTGATTCCACGAAGCGGGGATACACGAAGATATGCTCTGTCTCCCACTTCATACGTCACTTCCTTGCGCTTGCTGTCAGCATAACTCTTCTGTCGAGATTGAGCTATCTTGAGTCTGTCACGAATCAACCTGACTTTCTGTTCCGAATCTTGGATAAGGTCGGGACCAAAAAGTTGTCGGTCTCCAACACCATCCCACGTCAGTGGTGTTCTGCATCTCCTTCCGTATAAAGCTTCGAAAGGGGCCATCTTTAGACTGGTCTAATAACTGTTGTTGTATGAGAATTCTGCGTAAGGCAAGTTATCGTCCCAACTAGATCCATAATCTAGCGCACAAGCTCTCAACATATCTTCCAGAATCTGGTTGACTCTCTCAGTCTGTCCATCTGTCTGCGGATGAAAAGCTGTACTGAACTCTAGCCTTGTACCCAAAGTTTCATGTAACTGATGCCAAAACTTTGCGGTAAATTGTGTTCCTCTATCTGACACGATACTCCTCGGAACTCCATGCAGACATACGATCCTGGTCATATATATCTTGGCTAGCTTAGCACTGGTATAGGTGGTCTTTACCGGGATGAAATGAGCCACCTTGGTCAAGCGATCAACCACTACCCAGATGGAATCATAACCTGAACGGGTCCTGGGTAATCCTGTGATGAAATCCATACCAAGCTTTTCCCATTTCCACTCGGGTATCGGCAAAGGTTGGAGTAACCCTGCTGGTTTCTGATGTTCTGCCTTTACTCGCTGACAAACATCACATATTGCAACATGTTCCGCAATATCTTTCTTCATACCTGTCCACCAATAACATTCCTTTAAATCGAGATACATCTTGGTATTGCCTGGGTGTATCGAGTAAGGTGAATCGTGGGCTTCCTGAAGTATCAACTTCCTGAGCTCTGGGTCATTGGGCACATAGATTCGGTTCTCAAACCACAAAGTTCCGTGTTCATCCTCATGAAAACCTTTAGCTTTACCATTTTCCATTCTCTGCTTTATCTCAGCTATCTCCTTGTCCGATTTCTGGGCTTCACGAATTCTTTTGGTCAAAGTGGACTGAATTTCTAGTGTAGCAACATATCCTCTTGGAACTATCTCTAGCTTGAGCTCTCTGAGATCATCGACTAACTCTTGAGGTAATCCTCCAGCCGTGAGTGTGTTCACATAAGTTTTCCGACTCAAGGCATCGGCTACAACATTAGCCTTACCTGGATGGTAGTGTAATCTCATGTCATAGTCCTTGATTAACTCTAACCATCTCCTCTGTCTGAGGTTCAACTCTTTCTGAGTGAAAATATATTTCAGGCTCTTATGGTCGGTGTAAACATCACAACTGTTTCCGATAAGAAAATGTCTCCAGGTCTTGAGTGCGTGCACTACGGCTGCTAGTTCCAAATCATGGGTGGCATAATTCAACTCATGAGGTCGTAGTTGTCTGGAAGCATAGGCTACAACTTTTCCATCTTGCATAAGTACTCCTCCAAGTCCTTGACGTGAAGCATCACAGTAAACCTGGAAATCCTTCCGAATATCGGGCAAGATCAATACTGGGGCTGTGACCAAACGTTCCTTTAACTCTTGGAAACTGGTTTCACATTCCTCGGTCCAAATATACTTGGATTCTTTCTTCAACAACTCTGTCATGGGCTTGGCAATCTTTGAGAAATTCTCAATGAACCTCCGGTAATATCCAGCAAGTCCAAGGAAACTGCGGATCTCCTTAACTGAGGTGGGTGACTTCCACTCGGTGACGGCTTCAACCTTAGCGAGGTCTACGGCTATTCCTTCTCCGGAAATAACATGTCCAAGGAATCCGACTTCCGTCAACCAAAATTCACATTTACTGAACTTGGCATATAACTGATGCTCTCTTAGCTTCTCCAGAACTAAACGCAAATGTTCCTTATGCTCTTCCTCGTTCTTGGAGAATATCAGAATGTCATCGATGAACACCACAACAAACTTGTCTAGGTATTCCATGAATACTTTGTTCATCAAATTCATGAAGTAGGCAGGAGCATTAGTCAATCCAAAAGACATGACCGTATACTCATACAGGCCATACCTCGTGGTGAAAGCTGTTTTGGGTATATCCTGTTCACGAATTTTCAACTGGTGATACCCTGATCGAAGATCGATCTTGGAGAATACTTTGGCTCCTACTAGCTGATCAAACAGATCATTAATCATCGGCAGAGGGTACTTGTTCTTGATAGTCACCTCGTTCAAGGCACGATAGTCCACTACCATTCTCAAAGATTTATCCTTCTTCTCCACCAAAAGTAATGGGGCTCCCCAAGGTGAAGAACTGGGGCGAATATAACCTTTGTCCAATAACTCCTTAATTTGCTTCTTGATTTCCAACAGATCATTTGCGGGCATCCGATAGGGTCTCTTGGAAATTGGAGCTGTCCCTGGCTGTAGCTCTATTAGGAACTCAATTTCCCTATCTGGTGGCATTCCTGGTAATTCTTCCGGAAATACATCCAGATAATCTTTTACCACAGGTACTTCCTCCTGAACAACTCCTGTGAGGGCATTTAACCTAACACTCATACGTGTGCGTCGGGATACATACTTAATCCTCTTGTTCTCCGGGGTGGTGAGTGAAACAGACTTGCTAGGGCAATCAAGATTTCCTTCATACTTGGTCATCCAATCCATGCCTAGGATTACATCCAGTCCTTGTGACTCTAAGACGATGAGGTCGGTGGGAAAAACATGATTTCCTATATTGAGTTTCAAGGCATGGCATCCTATCCCTGCCATCATCATACCTCCTGGAGAACTAACCTTAATGGGCTGACTAAGGGTTTTGGTGGGCAAACCATACTTATCCACAACTACCCTTGATATGAATGAATGAGTTGCACCAGAATCAAAAAGTACTGTAACAGGACGTGAATGCAATAAAAACTTACCAACCACAGTCCACGTCGATGTGATTCACTTGAGCACGGGGAAACGGATTGGGTTTCTTGGCTGCAGAGTTGCCGTTTCCATTGCTTTGCTTGCTCTGGGGACACTCAGTAGCATAGTGCCCTATCTTCTGACACTTGAAACAGGTAATGTGACTCAGATCCTTCTGAGTAGGAACTTGACGGTGCTGGTTGTTGTTCCCATTCCCATTGTCACTCTTGAAGTTACCATGGTTGGGACGGTTGTTCCCATTTCCTCCATGATTGTGGCTTCCATGGTTGTGCACAGCATGAGTGTGCTTTCCAAACTTACCGGTTCCTGATCCGGCATTCCCGGAGTACGGGGAGTAGCGGGGCTTCTGATGAGTTCCAGAGTTGAACTTCCCCTGAGTGTACTTCCTCTTGCGGTTCTCAATCTGCTGCTGTTTACCTTCCAGAATAAGTGCCTTATCCACCAGCTCTTGGTAGTTGTTGAAATTAGCCACTACCAGCTATATGCTCAACTCATCATTGAGTCCTTCCAGAAACTTTTCTTGCTTGGCCGCATCATCGGCCACATCTCCTGGGGCATAACGGGCCAACATGCTGAACTCTTCCACATATTGGGCCACAGAGCGATTACCCTAGCGCAAATTGCGAAACTCGCGCTTCTTCAGACTCATGGCTCCAGCTGAGACATGTGCGGTGCGAAAAGCAAGCTTGAATTGCTCCCAAGTCACATCTGCAATAGGATATGTGGTGGTGTAATTCTCCCACCATGATGCTGCTGGTCCTTCTAGTTGATGTGCGGCAAATCGCACTTTCTCAGCGTCAGTGCATCCAGCGGTGACAAGTTCTCTCTCCATCTTGCGGAGCCAGTCATCTGCCACAATGGGCTCAGTGCTGCTGGAGAAAGTTGGAGGGTTCAACCTCAGAAAACGGGTGAGATTGTCAGTCTGGGGTGGATGGTGGTTGTGGTTGTTGTTGTTCTGATTGTTGGTCTGATTCTGAATCAATAACTGCATCAGTGCATTCTGCTGCTGAAGAAGTTGTGTGAGTTCCGGCGGAAAAGTGAAGTCGGTCTCACGTCGTGGAGGCATCTTGCTGTTTTCAGAGGGATGAGAATTAGAATAGAACAAAGGTCTAGGAGAAATTCACTACCCATATGCAATGCAACAAACATATCACACCAAACATTCATTCATTTATTCAATCAATGTCAAACATCGGGAATACAAATCTCAAACAACTAAGCATCGACCTACGCTTTAACGACGAAAATAAAAGATACATTGGAGGGCATAACTAATGTTTTCCTCAGAAGTGCATAGTCGTAGGTTCTCCGGTGGTGCTTTCCTCATAGTCTTCATCGTCGCTGATGAAGGGTGCCATGTCTCCTTCGGGGTGAAGGTTTTCCCCCATGTCTAGCTGCTCCTCCAGAGTTGCGATGCGTGCATTCTGCTCATCAATCTTCTCTAGGAAGTCCTTCACTTCATGCTCGTGTTCATAGTTGGCCTCTCGCAGATCAGCTTCAAGGTCTAGCTCGCGGTTCATCAGATTCTTGATTGTCTTCGTATCAGCACGAACTCGAAGCTCCAGAGTCCTGATATGAGTCTCCAGGGTCTGGATATAGGAAATAGTGGTGTCTGCAGTGGGAGGAGTTATGATGTTTCCATTGGCATCTCTGCGACAAACCATGCTGAGTCCTGGTGAAATGGTTCCACCTCTGTATTCCTCCTTAATTCGTCCAAGGGCACGATGAATGGCCATGTCTCTCCCAAGTATCCAACTGGGTGCCACGAACTTGAGGTCGATGGGTTCCTTCCGATTCCCAAAGGTCTTCCCTGGGATGTGCACCTCGATCTTGTAGCGTCCATCTTGGGGAAATGACATGATAGGAATACCAGTGATGCTCGGCAAAGCAATCCTTACGTCCTTGACGATCCTCATCAGCTCCTTACCAAAGGGCATCGTTGCGTCAGGCTGGCAAAACTCCGTGATCAACACTGGGATGAAGGTGGCCATCTATAAATTTTTGAAATAATCGGGGAGAAATCAGAAACGAATAGATGAGAGTATAAGATATTTAAAGACAAAGAGAAACAATCCTAAGGCTTTCCAATCCTAGAGGTTACGTCCTACGGTCAGCGTGTGCTCTGATACCATTTCTGTAGCGACCCGACCTGAAAGGTCAAGTCTCCGGTGTTTCCGTACCATCCCAAGATCATGTTGGTACACACACGGTACATCAATGTATATATCAAAGGGAAATCACACAGCATTATATTAATCGAAATCTCATATCGAGTCCTTTATTACAATAATATTACAATAAAGTGGCCAAAGGCCAACTCATGAGAATATCTAAATCTTGCGGAAGCGTCGACGGTAGATGAGTCCATCCGACTCCAAGGGCATCTCACTGAGCATAGAACGCGTCCTCACTCCTGGTCGGAAAAATACTCTGCAACATGATACGTTGCAGCCGTGTAGGTCAGCATATGGAATATGCCGGCAAAGTCACAAGAGAGGGGTGAAAATAATCAGCTAGTCTATATGCTTATATGGCAGGTGGTGGTGTAAGTTTTGCGTAAAGCCAATTTTTCCTACATCAAGAAAAGGGGCTAAGCAAAATATTACTAAGTTGGTTGATTAATGAGATGGTTCCACCAACCACTTCTCATACCCAAAATTATTAATACCCACATCATCATATTAATTGTGTTGAGAGTTCCGGAAGTTCCAATTCCTTTGGCTCAAGTCGTCCATGACCGTGGACACGGCTAATCGATTAGGTTTGGAATACTCTGCAGAGTTTTCCACACGTTCCCCACAAGATTTGGTCGCCTCCGTTTGGTTTCTCGCACTTCAGGGTGTTTGAGAAACGGATGACCAAAACATGGTCTTCCAAAGGGTTTCCCTGCGACTCTGTCGGTGCCCATCCTTTCCTACCGTTCTTCTACCTGTCGTAGCACCGCCTGTCCAGGGTCACCACGATATCCGACCAAGCCAGAGCCCATAATGACTTGTGGCTATGCAGGTAAGCCTTGGGTCTTGAAGCACCCATCCATCTCTTTGTGCCTGGGTGGACCTTTCCGCGTGAATACTGGCCATCTCCAGCATCACCTAGGCTAACCACTGGTTTCTCCAGGGTGCCGTTCAACCATCATCCACCCAGAGGTATGTTGAAAACTTGGAGTCTTGAAATCTTGATCATTATGTAGGTCTTGAAATTATTAACTCTCTCAACTCCCATGAATCACACAACCAACCCCGTCTACTAATAGCATAGCAAAAGTAAAACAACGTTTCCCGGGGCCAAAGTTGTCAAAGAGGGTTGAGAGGGGTACCTACCACATGATACTACTACAATGTAACCAAGTTTCCAACTAACCTATCTTGCATGCAACTGGGGAGATGGTAGAACTAATGCATATAAAACATGGATAAAACATGATCAAAGTGACTTGCCTGATTGATGATCTTCGTACGAGAGTGACTCTAAGTAACAAGCTTCGCACTCCGGATAAAACAAACAAATGCTCTCAAATAAGCATACAACCAAAATAACTACTCATAACATTCAGCAAAGAAGTACTAAACAATCAAGGCAAACAATGCACAAAAGTCTCTAGCAAGAAAAACACACAAAGTTTTGTTTTTCAAAAGGAGATGATGAAAACACTACTACATAATAAAACTATTTTGAAATAGCAAGACAATTGTTGACAGCAAGGCAACAATAGAATATTTTATTATTAAACAAAGAAAATCAATTTAAGTTTGTTGGGAAAACTTTAGTAAAGTTTATAAAAGTTTTGATAAACACTATATGAATCAACTATAGTTATACTAACAAAAAGAATGAAAAAAAAACTAAACTTATTATTTATTAGTAAAACATGTTCTTAACAGAAAATAATTTACAATTAAATCTGTCTTAGAAAACAGAATTAAAATATACAAACCTTTGTTTGAAAACAAAACTATTACTAGTTAGTTGTTTTAATCAAATTATGCCTATTTGAAAATAAGTTGTGATTCCTATGTTAAATAAAATTAAACTAAGCAAATTTATATTTTTATTAACAGTGAGTGAAAACACTAAATGTTTACTAACAGAACCTAATAAACAAATAAAACCAAATTCTAAATCAAACTAATTAAAATGAAGTATATAAAACTATATTGTAATACTAGGCAGATTCTGTTTTTAACTAAAACACAAATCAAATATATCCTAAAAATCCTCAAACTAAGCATGAAGGTAGTCCTAACTAATACCAAACAGTAGCAAAAATATTCATATCAAAATCTATTTTCAAACTCTAGTTATTCAGATTTGAAGATTTTGAGCAAATTTGATTAAATCCAAATTTTATAGTTCAAATTTGAAATTTAAAAGTACAGGGTGAAACTACATGAATAATGTGAGCTATTACAAAAATAATCAACTCAAAACACTAAATAGATTAAAAGATATAAGCAAAACAATTTTTAAAAACATTTTGTTAATTAAAACAGAGAATGAAAAAAAAAATCTGATTTGCGTCGGCCGGGGGGCTACGTGGCACGATCCGATTGGCTAAGGGGGTGTGCGTGCGAGAGCTACGGGCGGGCGACCGATCGGAAGAAGAAAACGATTCGGACTTAAGTCCGTTCTAATCTCGGACGTTGGATTCGGATCGGAGGGAGGGGGTGCTCACAGGGTAAAGAGGTCGCCGGCGTCGGGGTACTCCGGCGAGTCCGGTAGCGGTGGATGCGACGGCGAGGTGCTCCGATGGTCGGGGAAGACGGGGAAGTGGTCCGGGCGACGGCGACGATTCTCCGGTGTCGATTGGTGGCGACGGTGGGGTGAACGGAGGTCGGAGGTGGTGGCTACGGTTGATGGCGAGCTTCGGTGTGGGAGTAGCTCCGGCGAGCAATTGACAGCGTTCCGGTGAGGGGGAAAAGGGGGGCTCGGGGTGAATGGATGCGGGGAAGTTGCCGGTACTTATAGGGCGCTCGAGGGGTGCGGGAGTTAAGAGGGGAGAGAGATCCGGCGAGGGGAAGAAACTGCCGGCGTCGGATCCGGCGAGCGCGGGGAGGGAGACGATGACCGTTCGGTGTAACAGTCGGTCGGGGGTGGGGCCCGGATGTCAGTGAGAGGGAGCGCGTCCGTTACGCGTCGGTCGGCCGGTTCGTAGTAAATGCGCGAAATAACTGTCGTGGGCCGGCCCGTTTAAATGCAAACCGTTACTGTTTTTCTTTAATATTTTTCCAGAGACATTCAAAAGCTTTTAAAGCATTCAAATCGTCTCTAAATATAGGGGTATTATATATCAAAATTAACAGAATAATAAATTCTATTTAATGAACATTTTTATTCTGTCATTTGAAGACTTTGAAAAAATATTATTTTCAGAAATTGCCTAATTGTTTTTAAATCCTTTTTGCAAATATTTTCAAAACAACCCCTGGTTATTTTTGTTCAAATAATTCACCAATTTGACCCTGGTGTGGAGTGTCATGCTACTCCTCTCTTATTTTGAACATTTATCCAAAATTTCAAATAGGGGAAGGCAACATAGGGAAAAGTAGAAAGGGCTTTCAGAAAATCAGAAAAGGCATTTCAACTAACACATAAAATCAAGCAATGATGATGATAGATGCATAGCTATTTCATAACATTCCAAAATGAAATTTTGGGATGTTACATTAATGATGATGATCATGAAAGCTTCGGATCAAGTTACTATCGACCTACGAGGAAATTAAACCTTGATGAGGTTATTGAACCTTTACTTCAACCAGAGAGTAGCGCAGCGCAGGAAGTTGTTTCTGTGAAGCCTACGTTAGTTGAAGAGGAAGTTAATGATGATGATCATGAAGCTTCGGATCAAGTTACTATCAAACCTCGTAGGGCGACAAGGATGTATACTGCTCCTGAGCGGTACGACAACCCTGTCTTGGAGGTCATGTTGTTGGACAACAATGAACCTACAAACTATGGAGAAGCGATGATGGGCCTGGAAACCAACAAAAGGTTAGAGGCCATGAAATCCGAGAAAGGATCCATGTATGAAAACCAGGTATAGACTTTGGTGGACTTGCTCGTTGGACGGCAGGTCGTTAAGTACAAATGGATCTTTAAAATGAAGACATACACTGATGGTAAATGTTACCATTTGTAAAGCTCGACTTGTTGCAAACTAGTTTTCGACAAGTTCAAGGAGTTGACTGTGATGAGACTTTCTCACTTGTAGCAATGCTAAAGTCTGTTGGAATTATGTTAGCAGTTGCTGCATTTTTCAATTATGAAATCTGGCAGATGGATGCCAAAACATCGTTTCCTTCCTTACGGAAAGGTTGTATGAGATGCAACCAGAAGGTTTTGTCAGTCCTAAGGATGCTAAAAGGTGTGTGAGCTTTAGTGATTCTTCTATGAACTGAAGCAAGCATCTTGGAGTTGGAATATACACTTTGATGAGGTGATCAAAGTTTTTGAGTCTATACAAAGTTTACGAGAAACTTGTATTTGCAATAAAGTGAGTGGGAGCATTATTGAGTTTCTGATAAGTGTATGTGCATGACATATTGCTATTCTGAAATGATGTAGAATTTCTGGAGAGCATAAATGGTTGCTTGAAAAGAGTTTTTCAAAGGAAGACCTGGATAAAGCTACCTAATTGTTGAGCATCAAGAACTATATAGATAGATCAAGATACTTGATGAGACTTTCAATGAGTACATACCTTGACAAGATTTTGAAAGAGTTCAAAATGGATCAGTCAGAGAAAGAGTTCTCTCCTAATTTGTAAGGTATAAAGTTGAGTAAGACTCAATGCCCAGTGACTACATAAGATAGAGAAAAGATGAGTGTCATCCCCTATGCTTCATCCATAGGCTCTATCATGTATGCAATGTTGTGCACAAAGCCCCGATGTCAGCCTTGCTATAAGTATGGCTGGAAGGTTTCAAAGTGATCCTGGACTGGAGCACTGGAGATCGGGCAAGATTATCCTTAGTAACTAAAAGACTGAGGAGATGTTTCTCGATTATGGAGGTGATAAAGAGTTCGTCGTAAAGAGTCATGTCGATGCAAGCTTTAACACCGATCCGGATGACTCGTAGTAGCAATCTGGATACGTATAGTGGAGCAGCCATTTGGAATAGTACCAAGTGGAGTGTGGTAGTAGTGTTTACGGTTTGACATAGAAATTTGCAAAGTACACACAGATCTGAATGTCGCAGACCCGTTGACTATAAGACCTCTCTCACATGCAAAGCATGATCGAGCCCTAGAACTCATTGGGTGTTAGATTCATAACAATGCAAATCACATGGTGATGTGAACTAGATTATTGACTCTAGTGCAAGTGGGAGACTGTTGGAAATATGCCCTAGAGGCAATAATAAATTAGTTATTATCATATTTCCTTGTTCATGATAATCGTTTATTATCCATGCTATAATTGTATTGATCGGAGACTTAGATACATGTGTGGATACATAGACAAAACCATGTCCCTAGTATGCCTCTAATAGACTAGCTCGTCGATCAAAAGATGGTTAAGGTTTCCTAGCTATGGACATGAGATGTCATTTGATAACGGGATCACATCATTAGGAGAATGATGTGATGGACAAGACAAAAAATACAAACGTAGCTTATGTGTCAGTTTATTGCTACTGTTTTCTGCATGTCAAGTATATGTTCCTATGACCATGAGATCATGTAACTCACTGACATCGGAAGAGTACCTTGTGTGTATCAAACGTCACAACGTAACTGGGTGACTATAAAGGTGCTCTATAGGTATCTCCGAGGGTGTCTGTTGAGTTGGCATGGATCAAGACTGGGATTTGTTACTCCGTGTGACGGAGAGGTATCTCAGGGCCCAATCGGTAATACAACATCACAATAAAGCCTTGCAAGCAATGTGACTAAGTGTTAGTTACGGGATCTTGTATTACGGAAAGAGTAAACAGACTTGCCGGTAACGAGGTTGAACTAGGTATGGAGATACCGACGATCGAATCTCGAGCAAGTAACATACCGAAGAACAAAGGGAACATCATACGGGATTAATTGAATCCTTGACATAGAGGTTCGACCGATAAAGATCTTCGTAGAATATGTAGGAACCAATGTGGACATCTAGGTCCCTCCATTGGTTATTGACCGTAGAGGTGTCTCGGTCATGTCTACATAGTTCTCGAACCCGCAGGGTCTGCACACGTAAGGTTCGGTGACGTTTGTATAGTATAGTTATGTATGGTGGTGAATGAAGGTTGTTCGGAGTCCCGGATGAGATCCCGGACGTCACGAGGAGCTCCGGAATGGTCCGGAGGTAAAGATTGATATATAGGAAGTCCCATTTTGGTCGCCGGAAATGTTTCGGGCTAATCGGTAATGTACCGGGAGTGCCAGTAGTGTACCGGGAGACCACCGGGAGGGGTATTTCGACCCAAGAGGCTTCATGGGCTGTGGGAGAGTAAATACCAGCCTTTTCTTGGCTGGTGGAAGTCCCACACAAGGCCCATGCAGCTGGGAGAAAAAGCCCAAAGGAAAAAAGGTGGGAAAAGGCCAAAAAAAGGAGGAATCCTAGTCCTACTAGGATTGGAGGAGGAGTCCTCCTCTCCTCCCCACTTTGGTCGACCCAAGGGATGGTTTTTTGGCAGCCAAGACTCCTCCTCCTCTCCTCCTATATATAAGAGAGGATTTTAGGGTTTTGGGACAGAATTTTTTGCCACGTGCTACCCGTTCCTCTAGTGCATAGTTTCTCCTCTAGATCGGTTTTCTGCAGTGCTTAGGCGAAGCCCTGCCGGAATTGCTCCACCACCATCACCGGAGCACCGTCACGCTGCCGTTGAACTCTTATCCCTCTCCACTTCCTCTTGCTGGATCAAGACGGTGGATATTGTCATCAAGCTGCATGTGTGCTGAACACGGAGGTGCCGTCCGTTCGGCGCTAGATCGGAAGGACCGTGAACAAGTTCACGGAACGGATCGTGATGAGTTCACGGGACGGATCGTGATGAGATCACGGGACGGATCGTGATGAGATTGCGGGACGGATCGTGATGAGTTCGCGGGTCGGATCGTGGTTGGATCGCGGGACGGATCATGATGTGATCGCAGGACGCTCGGCGATTTGGATCGCGAAGATGTTCGACTACACCGACCGCGTTTCTTAACGCTTCCCGCTTAGCGATCTACAAGGGTATGTAGATCCACTCTCCCTCTCTTAGATGCTCATCACCATGGATAGATCTGCGTGTGCATAGGAAAATTTTTGTTTCCCATGCGATGTTCCCCAACAATGAGCAGACGGAGCTCATTCTTAGCTCTATCCAAGGCATGCAAAATGACATTTCTGACATTCTGAAGAACCAAAAGAGCCCAGAAAGGATTGTTGAAGACAAGTTTCATACTTTGAACAACAAGGTGGATGGGCTGACAAAGACAGTTGATGAGATCAAGAAGGAGGTGGACTTAGTACCGCTTCCCCACACCTTAGAGAAGGATGATGATGATGATGAAGGTCACCCTCTCCAGCCTAGCACACAGTCCAAGACACAAGCCAGATGTATGTCAGTGGTAGCTTCAGAGAAGACACCATCTATATCAACCCCTGCTATAGCTCCTTCACTCCCAGCAACTCCATCAGCACCTCCTTTGTCTACAGCAACCCCTTCCATGACATCGGCAAAATTCTTTGCAGATGCGCTTCTCTCGACTCTGACATCGACATACGAAAGAGATCAGCCCAGAGAGACAATTAGTCCTATACCTTTGGACTTTTTGGTAACTTGTTGCCAAAGGGGGAGAAGTTGAATAGATCAATAGGCTTCAAGAGAGAGAGAGTGTTGTTTTCATCGCTCTCCCAAAGCTTTAAAACAATTTGGTTGTTCATTTGTGTTAAACTTGTTGGTGTTTGATCATGCACTTCTTATGTGGCTTGAGACTGCATTGGTATTTCCCCAAAGAGGAATGGATGATGCACCACAGCGACGGTAAGTATTTCCCTCAGTTATGAAACCACGGTATCAATCCGTGGAGGACGATCACGCACCCACGTAATCAGCATCTACACACAAATAAAAAATACTTGCACCCCGACGCGAAAGAGAGGTTGTCAAGCTCTCTACGATAAAATCATATATTAGGTGATGATAGTTTTGGCAAATAGCTCTCACAAGACCACAAAATAAAATAAGTAAAAAAAGTGCAGCAAGGTATTTTGTTTTTTTGGATTAATAGATCTGAAAACAAAAAGGCAAAATAGTAGATAGGAAAGCAATATGTTGGAAAAGTAGACCCGGGGGCGTAGGTTTCATAGTGGTGTCGGTGCACTAGAGTTTTTGGGTCATCTAGTGCCCCTTTAGTCGTGCACAGGCAGTAGTAGCCGTCCTGGTGGCAAGGCCCAGCAAAGACTTGTCAAGCAAAAGCACAAAAGACTCAAGACTATTGGCAAGACCTTGCAGGGAGGGCCGTAGAGCCTCCAGACGAAGCAAGGCCCCCGACAAGGCAAGGTCCCGCCAAGGCAAGGTCCCGGCAAGCACCGCCAGCGCACAGGACAGGTGTCGACTCACTTGGACGTGTGTATTGGCATCGATGTTGGAGGGATCTAAGCGGCGCCGATGGGATGGGCCCCCTTCCCATCCCACTAATGGACTGAGGCCCCTGACGGTGCATTTAATGCTCTTGTCCTACTATGTCAGCGTTATGTACGATAGCACTATAGCACTGTGCATCCCGTGTACACACTATACGCCACTGTTGGGATTCCCTTAGGTACAAAAGGAGGCCCAGGGCGTTACGGAAAAGCACTTTTTGGCTTTTAAACAGTTGGGCAGTTAGACAACTGGACAGCCCAACGGTTAGACAACTGGAGGTTTCCAAGCTCACGTAGCAGCCGTTCATGGCGCTCTTTTAGCTAGAACCCTAGGACACGATCAATATAACCAAGAAGGAGTAGGGTTTTACACATCCATGCGGCCCGAACCTAGGTAAAAACTCCCCGTGCGCCGCTCACAAGACTGGCTCTTTGTGCCAGCTCGCCCCCTACCGAACCGAAAGGGATCCCCATGATCCCATAGGTGTTCGTTCTCCATGACATCTTTGGCGTGCCAGGCAGGGGCACGTGAGTGGTGCAAACCCGTCTGGTGATATGCGCCCTAGCTTCATCATCGCCATGGCCCCCAAGAAGAAGGTCCTGACAGCACTGGGCCCATCCACGCCCGTCGTCCCTGTATCTGCGCAGACAGGAGATGGCATAGACGCGGGTGGAGGAGTAGGAGGCGGAGGTTCAGAACATCCGCGACACTCCGGTGACCAAGGCCAAGCAAGCAGCAACACTCGCCATGGAGACACCCATGGTGACAGTGGGAACCCTCACGCCCCTGGGTCTCAGGACAGAGTGTTACCGCCTATGGGTGGTACGGCGAAATCTGGGGGCAAAAGAGTATCTCCCAGAGCACCCACACCGGCACCTATGCTGCGACCTTCTCAGGACGCGCGTGGAGAGCCACGCCACAGCGCCCGCAGCTCTCAACGTCCCCACGGAAAATCTCATGTGCATCACTCCCAAGATGCGCGGGACCAGCATGCGAGCATTAGTGGCATGCCGACGCGGGATTACAGCGTACTCCTTCTAACACGGTTAGGAGTCACAACACCTCGTGTTCCTCACGTCGCTCGCTGCCATCCACGGCGAAGGAAGCGGTGGAATGAGCGCAGCTACTCCTAAATTTCCCTCCTACTACGCAGAAGCTTGACGAATGGAGAGCCACCATTCAGAGCCTCCTCGGCCTCGCAGATAAGCTTCGGCCCATAGGGCTGCCTCAGACCAGTGGTGAAGTGCCCGGAGTCGGCGCGACCTCGGTGCATTCTCCTCCGCGGCAGCATCGCCGGTCACCGACCCGACGGACCGACGCCTACGACGATTACTCAACTGCATCGTCTGACCCACGGAGGCGTCGTGATCAGCGTCATGTTCTTTGAGAACGTGGCAAGGAGGACGCCCAAACCGCGATCGAGCAGTGATGGGAAGCAAGCCTCCAGTCGAACAAGCGTACGGGGCCCATTGTAGACAAGTCCACGCCGGGGTACCTTGTCAGCCTACCTTACGAGGCAGGTTGTCCAGCGTTTACCCCTGAGCTGCGGCAAGTCTAGTGGACCAACTCCCGCACGTTCAAACTAGAAGTCCCGAAGAAGTATGATGGCAAGACCCATCCATTAGAGTTCTTGAGCGTCTACACCATTGCGGTGCAGGCTATCGGGGGCTGCGACGACAAGATATTAGCCAACTACTTCCCGTTGGTGCTGAAGCCCAACGTCAGGTCATGGCTGATGCACTTGCCAGAGGGGTCCATCGCCTCCTCGGCGGACATGTGTCACGAGTTCGTTGGCGCCTTTACTGGAGGTCATCAACGTCCTGGCCAGGAGAGTGATCTACACATCATCCCCCAGAAGGAAGGTGAAACCCTATGCAAGTACATCCTGAGGTTCAGCCGCATGCACCACAACATCCCAGACGTTCACCCTGCCACTGTTATCAGCGCGTTCCATCAGAATGTGCACAACTGTAGGAAGCGGGAAGAGCTAGTGATGAATAGAGTCAAGGACGTCGTCGAGCTTTATGCTTTGGCATACAAGTGTGCTCGGGCTAAAGAAGGGCGAAGAGTCCCCGGTGAATATGCCGACACAGAGGTCAACTCCGAAGATGAGGATACCGCCGTCCCGAGAAAGAAGGGCTGGCGGCGGAATAAGAAGCGCAAGGGCAAGACCATGCTAGCCGTCAAAGGATCCGGCAACCCCGGCGCTGCCAAGAAAGGCAAGGTCGATGAACTAGGCAATGATGTTGCCCGGTGCGCCTCGTGCCATGCCCTAGCGGCTGCCGGCAAGCCAGAAGACTCCGGCAAGCAGTATTGCAAGATCCATCGCAATAAGGGCCATGACCTCCAAGACTGCCTGCAAGTTGAGCAACTTGTCGAGAAGCAGAGGGTCGAATATGAAAGACGCGACAAGGAGAAGGGTCAGGATGGCGCTGAGGGGTCCGGCAAGAAGCGTGTTGGCCGAGGAGGCTGCAACGGCAAGCCTAAGAAATAGAAGGATCGGCCCACCAGTGTCCGCGACAAGCAAGGAGATGATGATGATGTTCAAGAGGACGACAAGTCTAGTGAGCATGAGTTTCAGAAGGCTACGGAGATGATGTGCATAGAAGGAGGAGCCTTGTCGCATTCCTCTCACCGTAAACTTAAAAAGTGGGTGCGCGAGGTTAATGTGGTAGAGCCCTCTATCGGCGCACAGAAACCTCTGAAATGGTCCAACATTCCTATCATTTTCGACGCCGAGGATCACCCTGATCGCATAACTGCGGTCGGGTGCTTGCCGTTATTGGTCTCGCCAACAATCCATAACCTCAAGGTGACGAAGATGTTAGTCGACAGTGGGGCCATCCTGAACCTGATTTCGCCCGATATCATTAAGAGGCTGCAAATTCCTGACGAAGATCTCGAGCCGACAGGTGCTTTCCAAGGGGTCAATTCGGGAAGGACTCAGCCAAAAGGCTAGGGCACGCTGCCGGTGACATTTGGTAGCAACATCAATTTCAGAACGGAGAAGATCGTTTTTGACGTTGTCGAGATCCCATTGCCATACAACGGCATTCTCGGGCGTCCGACACTAGCCAAGTTCATGGCGGCCACCCACTTCGCTTACAACGTGCTGAAGATGCTCAGACCAATGAGCGTCATTACCATCAACTCCAAAGAGAAAAGCACACTTATCTGCATCGACCAACTGTACCGGGGCGTAGTCGCAGCACCTGCCTCCAAGGCACTTGCTCCTGCCGCTGAAGCTCCCAGAGTGGAGAAGACCGGCAAGACCTCTAGCGCACAGTCCGACAAACGCACCTCTTCGGCATGCTGCGCTACTGTTGATGATGTGCTAGAGAGGTCCATCGGCAAGAGCAAAAAGTGCAAGGCTGCCCCGCCTGAGACCAAGAAGGTGCCCGCCATGGAGGATGGCACGGGGCGAACTTTCACCATAAGTTCCACCCTCGATGACAAATAAGAAAGCGCGCTCGTCGCCTTCCTACGGGCGAATGTCGATGTGTTTGCATGGCAACCATCTGATATCCCCGATGTTCCCAGGAAGGTGATTGAGCACCACCTTGCCGTCTGCCCACACGCGCGGCCCGTCAAGCAAAAGGTCCAGAAACAAGCTTTGGAGCGGCAACAGTTTATTGCCGAAGAGATCAAGAAGTTAGAGGCAGCTGGCTTGATCAAAGGAGTCTCCACCCTACGTGGTTGGCCAATCTAGTCGTCGTGCGCAAGGCGAATGGGAAGTGAAGGCTATGCATTGATTTCACAGATGTCAACAAGGCCTTCCCCAAAGATCATTTTCCCTTGCCGCGCATGGACCGGATTGTGGACTCCACTGCCGGCTACGTCTTATTGTCTTTCCTCGATGCCTATTGAGGCTATCATCAGATTTTTATGTCCAAGGAAGATGAAGAGAACCCGACTTGACCGCCCGAGGACCAGACTCATTGCCGCTGTCTTTGCCGACATCCTCCCCATCACTCTTGCCGGAGGACAGGCTTTAGACCTTGTGCGCGCTCTCTTCGTAGCAGCTGAGGCGGATGCCAAAGCTCCCATAAATCTTGATGGAGAGCGTATCGGCCCCGTCATTTTAAAACGAAGAACGTGCCCCATCTGGAGATTGTGGGAATGGGCGAAGGTCTTCCAACCACACCTAAGGAACATGATGCGGTGCGTTGGATAGTCAACGTCTACATGTGTCGCGCCATTGTAGCACAATGCCATCCGCAGCCACGGGAAGGTCGGCTCTTCGTCCTCCACCACCTTGGCGAAGAGGCACGGGAGGCGCAAATGGCTCTAGAGGGGACCACCCAGCTCGAGGACGAAGTCCAATGCCGTCCCCTTGGCGTGGAACTCTTCAATGTAGATGCCTGGCATCGGAGGAGGGGGTGGATCAGCACTCCACCTCCCCCGACCTCGACCTCCTCGGTGGCCACGGCCCCATGTGCCTCCTCCACCATGCAAACTCGAGCCTCCCTCCGTCTTCATGGCCGAAGCGGCAGCATGATCTAGACAATAGCTCCTCCTCGTAGACAAGGAAGGTGGTCACCCCGCCCCCTGGTCATGGCGAAGGGTGGGCGCTACCTGAAGATTGAGAAGATGAGGGGGGAGGCAGACTAAGGAGTTTTGCACTCGAAAGGTGGAAGAAGGATGGATGAGCTTCGCCCCGCCGTCCCCAATTTATAGGAGGAAGCGCGGGGGCTGGCTCTCCCCCACTCCAAAGGACGTCGCCAACCTCCTCCAATAACGGCTACCTCCACCACAGGGCGAACAACAACCGCCCTGTCGCCCCAATCCATGGCACCGTATTTACTCCCTTTTCTCAGAAATTTAAAATCCTGGGCACCCATTTCTAGGTCCCCTCTATGCATGCGGTGCACGGGGTGGAAAAGACCTCACACGATAATTGAAAACTCGCAGGCCGCGCCGTGCACCTATCACACTACCCGCATTCAATGGGCATCATGGGGAAGTGTAGTGAGCGCAATGATCACAACTACAAGGCCCTACCACGCATGCTCGTGCACTGGTTGGGCCTAGCCCAGCAACACCTCACGACATGTATGGCCCAGGCCCAGGGGCTCTTCTCGATGCACTAGAGTTTTTGGGCCATCTAGTGCCCCATTACTCGTGCACGGGCAGTGTTAGCTGCCCCGATGGCACGGCCCAGCAAAGACTTGTCAAGCAACAGCACAGAAGACTCAAGCCTATCGGCAAGACCTTGCCAGGAGGGTCGTAGAGCCTCTAGACGATGCAAGGCCCCTGGCAAGGCAAGGTCCCGGCAAGGCAAGGCCCTGGCAAGCACCACCCGCGCACAGGCCAGGTGTCTACTCACCTGGAGGCGTGTCGCAACGTCAACGTTGGAGGGAGCTAAGCGGCGCCGATGGGACGGGCCCCCATCCTGTCTCACTGACAGACTGAGGCCCCTGACGGTGCATTTAATGCTCTTGTCCTACTCCGTCAGGGTTAGGTACGATAGCACTGTAGCACTGTGCATCCCGTGTGCACACTGTACGCCACTATTGGGATTCCCTTAGGTATAAAAGGAGGGCTAGGGCATTACGGAAAAGGACTTTTTGGCTTTTAAATAGTTGGGCAGTTAGACAACTGGACAGCCCAACGATTAGACAACTAGAGGTTTCCAAGCTCACGTAGCAGCCGGTCATGGCGCTCTTGTAGCTAGAACCCTAGGACACGATCAATATAACCAAGCAGGAGTAGGGTTTTACGCATCCGTGCGGGCCGAACCTGGGTAAAAACTCCCGTGCGCCGCTCACCAGACCAGCTCTTTGTACTAGCTCACCCCCTACCAAACCGAAAGGGATCCCCACGATCCCATAGGTGTTTGTTCTCCACGACAAGTGGCTTCCTTCATGAGTATTGCACATGCTGGGTGAACAAATTACTGTTGGGCAATTTATTGAAGATCAAATAATCACGATGATATCCGAGCAATGATCATTATATAAGCATCACGCCCAAGATAAGTAGACCGAAACGATTCTGCATTTACTTCTATTACTCCACACGTCCACCGCTATCCAGCATGCATCTAGTGTATTAACTTCATGGAGAAAAATGGAGTAATGCAATAAGAATGATGACATGATGTAGACAAGATCTATTAATGTAGTAATATACCCCATCTTGTTATCCTTAATGGAAATGATACATGCGTGCCTTGCTGCACCTTCTGTCACACAGAAAGAACGCCACAAGACCAAACCGATCAGAAAGCACCTCTTCCCATGGCAAGAAATATTGATCTAGCTGGCCTAACTAAATGAAAGATTCGAAGAAGAAATACGAGGCTATAAGTAATCATGCAAATAAGAGATCAAAGAAGACTCAAATCATATTCATGGATAGAAAAATCATGACCTCAAAAATCATCGGATCCCAACAAACACACCACAATAGTCATTACATCAAATAGATCTCCAAGAAACCATTGTATTATGAATCAAAAGATAGATAGAGAGAGAGCGGAAGCCATCTAGATACTATCTACGGACTCATAGGTCTATGGTGGACTACTAACGCATCATCAGAGAAGCACCCATGAAGACGATGCACCCCTCCGTGATGGTGTTAGATTGTATCTGGCGGTTCTGGAACTTGCGGCAGCTGGAATTGTTTTTGGTCTACTCCTCTAGGTTTTTCCAAATATTTGGTAATTTATAGCCTTGATAGTCGGTTGAGGGGAGTCCTAAGGTGGGCACGCTCCACCAGGCCATGCTAGGGGCCTCTACCACGCCCTGGTGGAGGGTGGCCACCTAGGTTCCCCTCTCTGGTTGTTGTTTGACCCATCCTGGTTCTTCTGGTCTACATAAAATCTCCAAAAATTTCCATGAAATTTGGGCTCCGTTTGTTATTGATTTTCCGTGAAGTAAAAAAACAAGCAAAAACAACAACTAGCACTTTCGCACTATGTCAATTGGTTAGTCCCAAAAATGATATAAAGTTGCTATAAAATGATTATAAAACATGCAAGATTGATAATATAACAACATGGAACAGGGAAATATTATAGATACGTTGGAGACGTGTCAACATCCCCAAGCTTAATTGCTACTCGTCCTTGAGTAGGTAAATGATAAAAACAGAATATTTGATGTGGAAAGCTGCCTAACATGTTCACCATATATTCTTTCTTTGTAGCATGGAAA
This sequence comes from Hordeum marinum, assembly GCA_022496015.1. Lineage (NCBI taxonomy): Eukaryota > Viridiplantae > Streptophyta > Magnoliopsida > Poales > Poaceae > Hordeum > Hordeum marinum. The sequence goes on along the minus strand of CM039674.1, from coordinate 208,278,033 downwards.
TTTGGACTTTTATATGGTTCAAAGCAATAGTCTAGTTTTGACATGAAAACTTTAATACTCAAGAATATCAACAAGCAACCATGTCTTTCATAATATCAACACTAAAGCAAGTTATACCTAGCCCATCATGTTCGGTCATTGATCCATTCATGATACACACCCAAATATTAGCTACACCTAATGCTCAAGTATGATCGTAGTGCCTCCTAGTTGGTGCTTTATAAGAGAAGATGGAGGCTCAAATAAAAAAATAGATAGGCCCTTCGCAGAGGGAAGTAGGGATTTGTAGAGGTGCTAGATCTCAAGTGTTTAAATTGATAGAGAAAAAATATTTTGGGTGGCATGCCTTTCCTGTCAACGAAAACGAACGAGAGATTTCAATACCTTTCCATGCTAGATACATCATATGCGCTTCCCAAATAGAAAATAAATTGTATTCCTTTTTCCACCATACTTTCACTTTCGATGGCTAGCCGAATCCAAGGTTCCCTTCCATACCAACACTTTCCAAGGAATTTATTATTTGACAACATAAAGTAAAAAAATATTTCTTATCATTTGATTTCAGTAATGGGCATCCCTATTACCGTCGTATTCTCGTGCAATGACAAGTTAATAAACACTCATCTTGAGAATAACACATCTAGCATGGAAAAATATTGGTAACCCCCTACCGTTTCATGAGTGGTACGAGCACACAAAAAGGATTTTTTTTTGAAAATTAGAGATGGCACATACAAATTTGCTTGGAACGGCATGGAAATACCGTATATAGCTAGGTATGGTGGACTCATATGACAAAACTGGTTTAAGGAATTTGGATGCACAAGTAGTATTTCTACTTAGTACAAGTGAAGGCTAGCAAATAGATTGAGAAGCATCCAACCAAGAAACGAAAAATCACAAAAGCAAGCATTAAGCATAACTAACACAAAATAATGCACCCTACGTAGGGTGTAATTTAGTAGCACAATTATTAAATTCCGTGCTTGCATAAGAAATCACAAACCTTAACATCAATATTCTTACTAAGTATATTTACTCATTAACATAACTCACATATTACTATCGTCATGTCTCAAAACTATTACAAAGAATCAAGTTTAGTTTGTACAATGATCTTTATGAAAGTTTTTATTATATCCCACTTGAACATCTATCACTTTGGGACTAGTTTCATATATTGCAATTGCTTTTGATAAACTCACAAAGATATAAGTGAAGATCATGAGCATAAAATTTTCATCTCTCATAATAATATAAGTGAAGCATGAGAGGATTTCTTCAAAATTACTAAATCTCAAAATAATCTAAGTGAAGCATGAGAGCATTTCTTCAAACATGTAAAAGCACGCCGTGTTAAAAAAGATATAAGTGAAGCACTAGAGCAATACCATAGCTTAATATATTTAAGTGAAGCATAAAGAGCAATTCTAGAAAATCATAGCATATTTTGGCTCTCTCAAATAGGTGTGTGCAGCAAGGATAAAATCAAATAAAGCAAAGTTACAAGACGCTCCAAGCAAAACTCATGACATGTGACAAATAAAAATATAGTTCCAAGTAAAATATCGATGGTTGTTAGAAGAAAGAGGGGAACGCCACTCGGGGCATCCCCAAGCTTAGTTGTTTGTTACTCTTTGGATATCACCTTGGGTGTGGTAGCATCCCAAAGATTAGTCTATTCTTACTCGTTATTCCTTCATCCATCGTGATCTCACCCAAAACTTGAAAACTTCAATCACACAAAACTTGACAAAATTCTCGTGAGATCCGTTAGTATAATAAAGCAAATCACCACTCTAGGTACTGTTGTAAACCCATTCATATTTTATTATTGCATTATACCTATTGTATTTTAACTTTACCATTACTTATACCCCTCCCCCCAATACAAGCCATATATTCATCAAAACAAGCACACAATGCAATGAAAACAGAATGTGTCTCAAACCGAACAGTCTGTAGTAATCTGTACTCTAACCATACTCCTGGAAGACTAAAAATTCTGAAAAATTAGGACAACACAAAGAATTTGTATATAAATGTTGTGTTCAAATTTCAGATCAATGTCACTATCCACTAAAAAAATTAAAAACAGTGCACTGGTAACAAAGTTTCTGTTTCAGATTCAACATCGTTTCTACTCATCTTATGGATCATCCTAAAGGCTTTACTTGGCACAAACACTAAATAAAACATAAAAACACAATCATAACAGAAGAATAATTGTGCAAACACTCAAACAAGAAAGTAAAATATAAGATAAATTGTATTCATTGGGTTGCGTCCCAACAAGCTCCCTTTTATAGCCATTAAGATAGTCTTGAGATTTCAATGATGCACTCATCAAAGATAATAGTAGCAACACAAAGAGAGCATCATGAAGCATATGGAAAACACACTAAAGTCTAATGTACTTCCTATGCATAGGCATTTTATAAGCAAACAAATTATCAAGGCAAGCAAAAACTAGCATATGAGAGGAAGAAGAAAGAGACAATAGCAATCTCAACATGAAAAGAGGTAATTTAGTATCATAAAAATTTGTACAACCATAATTTCCTCTCTCAAACTAATTACATGTAGGATCATAATCAAATTCAACAATATAGCTATCATAAACAATACTTTCTTTATGATGAACATGCATAAAAATTTATCACCTTCCAAAATAGTGGGATTATCATCAACTAAAGTTATGACCTCTCGAAACCCACTTTTATCATAAAATTCATAAGATTGAACACTCTCCAAATATGTGGGATTATTTTTACCTAAAGTTGACGCTCTCCCAAACCCACTTTTGATACTAATGCAAACATTATTATCAATAACATATTCAACATGAGGCTTAAATAAATTTTCAAGATCATAAGAAGCATTATCACCCCAATGATGATCATTGCAATAAGAAGTGGACATGACAAAATTATCATCCCCAAGCTTGTAGTTTTCCATATCATTAACATAATTGACATCAATAGAGTTTATAGTGACATCATTTCAATCATGCTTTCCAATCAAGGGGCTATTATGAATCACCTTGTAAATTTCTTTTTTCAACACTTCATAAAAATTTCCAAATTCATGATTTTCAAAAAAAAACTCATAGAGATAATCAAGTGCAATCAACTCACTAGCAATTGGTTAATCATAATTTGGTATTTTGAAAAGATTAGCATGTGGATGAGGATCCATATCAATAGATTTTTAGCAAGCGAAGATGCAAGCAAATAGAAGGCACATGGCAACACAAGCAAAGATAACAAACAAGAAAAATGGCAAAAGAAAAAAGAAGGGCGAATAAAATGACAGATTTGTGAAGTCGGGGACAGGAAAACAAGAGGCAAATGGCAAATAATGTGAATTGCAAGGAGATGAGATTTGTGATTAGGAACATGGTAGATGAGATTGCTTCCTCCCCGACAGCGGCACCAGAAATTCCTTTTTTGTGGCTTGAGACTGCGTTGGTATTTCCCCAAAGAGGAGAGATGATGCAGCACAACGATGGTAAGTATTTCCCTCACTTATGAAACCAAGATATCAATCCATGGAGGAAGATCACGGAGCCACATAAGAAGCACATCCACACAAATAACAAATACTTACAACCTGACGCGAAAGAGAGGTTGTCAAGCTCTCTACAGTAAAAAGATTGATTAGGTGATGATAGTTTTGGAAAATAGATCTTGCAAGAACACAAAATAAAATAAGTGAACAAAAAGTGCAACAAGGTATTTGGGGGTTATTTGGATTAATTGATCTGAAAACAAAAAGGAAAAATAGTAGATCGGAAAGCAATATGTTGGAAAAGTAGACCCGGCGGTTGTAGGATTCACTACTGGCTTCTCTCATGAGTATAGCACACGGTGGGACAAAAAATTACTGTTGGTCAATTGATAGAAGATCAAATAATCATGACTATATCTAGGCAATGATTATTATATTTACATCACGTCCAAGATAAGTAGACTGAAACGATTATGCATCAACTCCCATTACTCCACCCATTGACCGCTATCCAGCATGCATGTAGTGTATTAAGTTCAGGGAGAAACGGATTAATGCAATAACAAAGATGACATGATGTAGACCAGATCTATAGAATATACCCCATCTTGTTATCCTTAATGGCAACGATACATGTGTGCCTTGCTACCCCTTCTGTCACTAAGAAAGAACACCGCAAGATCGAACCCATCACAAAGTACCACTTCCCATGGCAAGAAAAATTGATCTACTTGGCCTAAATAAACCGAAGATTAGGAGATGAAATATGAGGCTATAAGTAATCATGAAAATAAGAGATCAAAGTAGACTCAAATCATATTCGTGGATACAAACTGATCATGAACTCAAAATTCATCGGATCCCAACAAACACACCGCAAAAGTCATTACATCAAATATATCTCCAAGAGACCATTGTATTGAGAATCAAAAGAGAGAGAGGAAGCCATCTAGCTACTGCCTACGGACCCGTAGGTCTATGGTGGGATACTAACGCATCATCGGAGAAGCACCCATGAAGACGGTGCACCCCTCCATGATGGTGTTAGATTGGATCTCGCGGTTCTGGAACTTGCGGTGGCTAGAATTGTGTTTCATTGACTCCTCTAGGTTTTTCCAAATATTTGGGAATTTATAGGCTTGATAGCCGGTTGAGAGGAGTCCCGAGGTGGGCGCGCACCACCAGGCCATGCTAGGGGCCTCTACCGCGCCCTGGTGGAGGGTGGCCACCCTGGGCACGCTCTCTGGTAGCCCATCCTAGTTCTTTTGGTCCATAAAAAAACTCCAAAAATTTCTGTGACGTGTGGGCTCCATTTGGTACTAATTTTCTATGAAGTAAAAAACAAGCCAAAAACAACAACTGGCACTTTGGCACTATGTCAAAAGTTTAGTCCCGAAAAATGATATAAAGTTGCTATAAAATGATTGTAGAACATCCAAGATTGATACTATAACAGCTTGGAACAAGCAAAAATTATAGATACATTGGAGACGTATCAACTTCCTATGTGTTGCTACTACGTCTTATCTTTTGAGATGCTTATGAGATGATCATTCACTTCCTGCTTGATGTGTTGTTCTAAGTTGTTCATTCATATTATTCTCGCACACCACCAAGCTGTATGTGACCTGTGAGAGTTCCCCATGAACCTAATCGATTGTGCCTTTGCATGTAAAAGAAAATTCAAAATATTGCACAAATTTAGGGGGAGCTCTTGCTTATCACATACTTCTCAAAGCGATGATTCTATTAATTGATTATATCATATGTCAAAGCTTTCATCTATATGTTGTCATCAATTACCAAAATAGGGGAGATTGAAAGCACAATTCCTGCCTTGGTGGTTTTGGTAATTAATAGCAACATATATGTCATTGGACTCATGTTTTCACTAAGCATATTTTAGGAAAAGTCAATGATGGGATGGCTACAAATTGTGAGGAGATACCCCAAGATACAAGGAATGGATTGGAAAAGACTCAAGCTAGAAGACACTCTTTTTAGTTTGTGACAAATCACTTCGAGTCCAAAGGAAAGCCAATACTATTAAAAGGCGATAAGATATTGTTGGTGAACAAATTGCTCCACGTGCACACGTGCTAGCCACCAAAAACACCCACAAGCTCTCCCAAAAAATACTCTGTCAAAACCCTAATCCAAAAAATTGGTGCCATCAAGTTTCCATCCTGCACTCGCGATTTTCTACCCAAGACACAACCCTAGCCAAACCCTAGCATTCGGTACAACCGAGACTGCATCGGTGCAACCGAGTTTTGGTGGCCACGATTCGGTTGACTGTTTTCATCGAATAGGGAATTTTGAATTTATGTTTTGGTCTCACCGAGTTTGGGGAACTACCCTCGGCCACTAGTTTTGGTACCATCGAGATTTCTATAATGGTCTCATTGAGATTTCGAAAGTTGCCACATTTTGAACAAAACGATACAATGGAGTTTTGCTTCGGTTTCACCGGGTTGGTCAATAATGTTGTAACGGTTGGATTTTTGGAGATGCCTATATATACCCCTCCACCACATACCACTCACAAGAGAAGCACTTAGAACAGTTCCCCACTTCCCATATCCAAATTTCTGAAAGAGAACCACCTACCCTTGTGTTGAGATCAAGATCATCCACTCCAACCATATGGATATAGATTTCTAGCCTCCCCAAGTTGCTTTCCACCCAATCAATCTCTTCTACCAAGCGAAATATGTGAGTGAGTGATTGAGTGTTGACGAGTTTATCATCTTGAAGAACAAGACCAAGGAGTTCATCATCACTATCAAGAGTATTAACTTTTGGAGGGTGGTGCCTCCTAGATTGGTTAGGTGTTGCTTGAGAGCCTCCTACTTCGTGTTGTGGAGTTGAACCAAGAAGTTTGTATGGGCAAGTAGGTCACCTACTTCATGAAGATCTACCCATAGTGAGGCTAGTACTTCATGGACGGAAGCCACTATACAATAGTCAAGGTTGCTACTTCGTGGACCCTTATGGGTGGAGCCCTTCGTGGACTCTCGTGACCGTTACCCTCCATGGGTTAAAGACTCCATAAACATGGATGTACGATAGCGCCACCTATCGGAACCATGGGAAAAATCTTCGTGTCTACAATTGTGTTTGACCTTCTAACCCTTACCTCTATTACATGTGCTTGTATTTACTTTTTGCTGCAATACTCTTAGACATGCATGTGTAGGGTGTGCTTGACTTGCTATCATTGCTAAAATGTGCCCACAACTAAAATCAGGAAAAGGTAGAACTTCTATTTGGTTAGGTAGTCTAATCACACACACCCTCTGGACTTACTTTCGATCCTAAAAGTGGTATCAGAGCGTTGGTATCCATTGCATTGGTTTCACAACCTAGGATAGTATGGTGTCTGGCGAGGGAAAATACCGCCGTAGAGGTCCTTACCTTGATGGTACAAATCAGAAACCTTGTCTTTGCCATCATGTCCTTTGTCCACGGATGGTACAAATTATCACCGTAGAGTTCCATACTTTGATCGTACAAATTATCACCATAGAGTCCATGAAGGGCTCCACCCATAAGGGTCCACAAAGTAGCAACCTTGTCTATGCCATCGTGGCCTTAGGTCATGGAGGACTAGCCTTAGTCGAGGTAGATCTTCATGAAGTAGGCGATCTCCTTGACCTTACACACTGCTTGATTCAACTGCACAACATGAAGTAGGAGGCTCCCAAGCGACACCTAACCAATTTAGGAGGCACCAGCCTCCAAAAGGTAATAGATGTGATAGTATGATGAACTCATTGCTCTTGTGCTTCAAAATATAAACTCCTCAATCACTCAATCACTCTCTCACAGATTTGGCATGGGTAGAAGAGATTGATTGGGTGGAAAGAAACTTGGGGAGGCTAGAAATGAAGATCGATATGGTTGGAGTCGATGATCTTGATCTCAACACATCAGTTGGTGTCTCTCTCTCGGAAAAAATGGATGGGGCAAGTGTTTATATGTTCTGAGTGCTTTTTCTACGAGAGAGATGTGGTGGAGGGGTATATATAGGCATCTCCAAAAATCCAACCATTACAACATTATTTCCCAACTCGGTGAAACCGGTGCAAAACTCGGTTCTACCGAGTAGTGCAAAATGTGGCAACTTTGGCCTTTTCGATGAAACCAATATACACAACTCGATCCTACTGATTTTTTTATGACCAGGGCAGTTCCTCATCAGGGTGGTAGCTATTAAACAAACTCGAAAAGTCTGAGTTTAGAAATTAGCTAACAAGAGATTTGATCACTGATTCTCGGTCGTACCGAAACCAGTATTGGTTGTACCGAGTTGCTAGGGTTTTGGCTAGGTTCTGTCTTAAGGGAAAATCGGTATGGCCGAATGGAAAAACTTGGTGGCACCGATTTTGCACTTTGGGATTTGGACAGAGAATTTGGTGGGAGATGTGATGAGTAATATTTGGTGACTAATCTGTAAGCACTTGAGCAACCAGATCAACATATTTACCTCACCCCCTTTTAATAGTATTGGCTTCCTATGGACTCAAGAGTGATTTCTTACAAAATATAAAATGTAGAGTCTTGTAGCGTGAAGCATGTCCAATCTTATTCCTTTTCTTTACTTGGGGAGGTTCTGCACACAATCCTTTAGCCATCACATATTGAACTTTTTCCTGAGATACACTTAGTGGAAACATTAGTCCAATGAAATATATGTTGTTATTAATTACCAAAACCACCTAGGGAGAAGTTGTGCTTTCAATCTCCCCTTTTTTGGTAATTGATGACAACATATATATCAAATATTTGGCAAAAGATAGAATCAATGAATAGCATTGTTGCTTTGAGAGGTACGTTATAAGCAAGACCCCCCCCTAAATTTGTGCACTTTTTAAATTTGTGTTTGAATGCAAATGCATAATAGATTAGGTTCATGCGTCACTCTTCCATGTCAAATGCAACTTGGTGGTGCACACGAATGATATGAATGAATAACAATGCACATAACACCAAACATAAGTGAATGATCATAACATAAGCAATGCATATATATGACATAGTAGCATCAACCATCAAAGCGTATGATCAAACAGAACAAAGTTTAAGCCATAACACACGATAAAATGTTTTGAAATCAAATAGAGCAACAAAAGGCAAACACTCTCTCTCAAAGGCCTATGACATGTATTACTTCCCCTCCTTTGGCAACAAGTTACCAAAAAGTTCAAAGAATATAGTGCTAAGCGTCGCTTTGGGCCTGATCTCCTCCGGTAGCTCTTGAAGGAGTTGAGAGAAGGGCGTCCGTGAATGCTTCAGCAGATGTCCTCTAGGGTGGTGTTGTAGACACTGGAGGTGTTAAAGGAGCAAACAGAGTAGTAGCTGGTGCTGTTGAAGATGGTCTCGACTCGGGAACTGGCATGGCAGACGATCTTGCCTGGGTCTTGAATCGAGTGTTGGTCTGAAGAGGAGGACAATCATCATCTGTGAAGTGGGGACTGGGCATTGCATCAACCTCCTGTTTCAGCTCGGTGATAGTCTTTGTAAGCTCATCCACCTTGTTGTGTAGAGCATGAAACTAGGTTTCCATGATTCTCACAATGCTCTCTGGTTCTTAAGAATCTCAACAATATTCTTCTCTATACCTTTGACAGATTTGATAGGAAGTGGCATTTGATCGCTCTTTGCCTTGGTTACTTGAGCACTAGTGGCTATGGCTGCTCCTGACTCTGCATGTGCAGTAGTTGAAGTGGGATGAGAAGGATCCATCACCACAACATTATCCTCTAGTTCTGGCTGAAGTGGCATATGAGTACGATCAAGTGCATACACATTCTTCTCCATCTTGGAGTTGATGAATGTATGGTGCATATCCACATGATCGTTTCTGATAGGTGGCTAACCTCTTCATTGTCTCTACAATCAGATCCATCACCCTGAATCTGGTGTGGGCGTCTACATGATACAGCATGTTAATTGAGTACCCCTGATCATCTTATCATCTCCAAACTTGGGCATCAAGGTATATCTCATGATCGTGTTGGTGGTGGGTAGTCCTGCTTGCAAATGATAGCTAGATCCAAGCTTATGGGTGTTTGCATATGCAGCTAGGATAGGGGTGTACATGTTAGCCACGGAGTTATGACTCATCTTGGCTACAACATAGACATTAAGATCTCCTTCTTGTACCTATGGGGCTCCAAAGATGGTAGCCCACTCATCCACAATAGACAGATATCTGACTCCCTTAGTCATCCATACGATGCGGCCATCTGGATAGAAATGAGCTATGGAGTAAAATTGCATAATCAACTCATCATTCTAAGCTATGAACTCTCTACCAACAAAGTTTTCAATGTCCATGCATCTTAAGTTGTCTTGCACATTGGGGAAATTGTCCTCATTTTCCTTGATGTATACCCAATCGACAAATGTCATGTTACTGACTGTTGGGCTCTTGTCCAATAGGACAGTCTCATAAAAATATTGCTGCTATTTAGTGTAGAATATGTCATCAACAACAGTCTTTCTCCTGAAGGCATATGGGTCATTTGCTCTCGATTTCCTCAGCCCTTCATCTCTCCTCTTCTTCATGTCTTCAGCAACTGGATGAGCATCATTATGCTCTGGCAGATGAGGTCTAAGCTTCCTCAACACTTTCAACTCTCCTTCGTCAGCTGTTGCTCTGCATGTGGAACTCTTGTTCTTCTCAACACCTCGAATGTCCCTGGTAGTTCTCTTGGGCATGGGTGTCACAGGCTTCTTTGGAGTAGTTTGCTTGCTCTTGGATGGATCCTGGCTAGGCATTGCATCAGTTAACAATTTATTCTTCTTGGAAAGAGGAGGTTTTGCAATTGGTTCTGCCTCTTCCTCTTCTTCCTGCTCTATTGGGTCCTCATACATGGTGGTTGGTCTGCCAATAACATGCACTATCCTTTTGCTGGCTCTATTCTTCTCTCTTGCCTCCTTGGGGACTCAAGAGTGAGAGTCATCCCAGCCTTAGCACTCTCTGGTGCTCTTATATCTTCAGAACAAGCATACTCCTTCCTCACTAGCCTCTTAGAAGAAGTAGCCTGATTGGCACATGTCCTTGTAGCTTTTTCCTTCTTGTCTTGCTGCTTCTTGGAGGTTACCGCTTTAGGAACAAAGTCTGCATCCTTAGGCAACCCATGTGAACTGGGAGTGCGTAAATCCTCTGAAGATGAAGAACTTGCTTCTGGTCTAGTGCCAGTATCCATGTCAACAGACTAATCTCTAACATCATTGTCACTATGTTCTGAGCCTGACATACTGACCCTGTGAATAGACGTAGCTGAGCAGAAGAGATGAGCATCACAAAATGTAGAAGTTTTTGAAAATTTGAGCTCAAAATGTAGTTTCAGAATTCTACAACATGTAATTCGGTTCCACCGAGTTTCAATTTTCGGAGCTACACAGACAGACTTTCTCCTATGATAGAAACTTGGTCACGTTTTCAGTTTGACAGAAAAGAATGACTCGGTCTCACCGAGAAAGTTCTCACAACCCTAAAACCAAATCAGTCGTATCGATTCTTTCCACTCGGTGACACCGAAATGTAGGTTGCAGAACCATAAACCTAAATTTTTAAATTCTGTTCATCTACGGGACTTGCTTTGACGTTGGAGTTGTTTCAATCCATGGCAGGAAGAGGAACAAAGCCTAATGCACGTGAATCATAAAGTGGAGCGCATTGGGGGCCAAAACCTTACCCGAATCCGGTGAAGGTTTCACTATGGCGGAGACAGCGGGGTTGATTGGCGACGACGATGAAGGAATCTGGTGGGAGGGCGCTCTGGAGACAAGGTGGATGTCCGTAGATGAGACCAGCGACATCAAAGGGGTGCTGGAGGCCGATGATTTGAAGTATTTTTCAATCCCCGGTCCCAGGAGTATATATACCCTGTTGCTGTCGGTGACACCAATTCAGATATTTTGCTTCCACTGAGTTTCTGAACTGCCAGGTGACAGTGAAACTCGGTGAGGCTGAGATTTAAGGATCGTTGCACCGAGGTTCAAAAAACCAGATCAACCCTAATGCTTCGGTGGAACCAAGATTTTGGAGTTGGTTACACCGAGTGGCATATGGGAGGTTTTGAAAATTAGCTCTCATTGAAACGGAACTTCGAGTGCCTCACACAGAGGGTTTGAGAAGTGCTTGTTCAAGTTTTGTGATGAAGCATGAATAGAATTTGAGATGAGAAGGCATAGATAGCTAAAGGGTGGTACTTAGGCATTCTTGTATATCCAATTGTCCAAACAAAATGAAAGCCAAATAACAGCAATTGGATATCCTCGAATGAGAAAAGATATGCATACCAACATGCTCACACAATAAAATGTCAAATGAAATATGGAAAACATGCAAAACCACTCTAGTATCTACCAAGCACTTTGGTGATGATGGAGTCATTTATATATGAGTATATTGACTTATGAGCCAAATAAGAATACTTGATCATAGGTCATACTCATTGTTTAAGAACAAGTGGGGTTACCACTTTTACATAAAGCATTTAATGTTTTCATATCTTTAAGATATGCTTTGACTCAAGTCTTAGAGTAAAGCTCCCCCTTGATATGACATCCCCGCAAAGAGGGATAAACTAACCTTGGGTTTTGTCGTGAAGACTTCATGTAGGTGTTCTAGTAGTGGATGTTCATAATTGATGAAGATCATCATAAGTTGGGAACAACCCTTGTTGTTTCTTACACTTTTCACCTATATGGTTTAGTCCCACACAAGGAAAAGATACACGGATATCTATGGACATGGGAGTGAAATGCATACATGATGTCCATTGATTCACTAATTAGCTTATCCCTTTCTTACCTATGAGAAAATGTGTGACTCCTTGAACCATTGCATAAAGTTGGAGTTGATTTAAAATATTGCTTTCCAACTATGAATGTGAGTGCATTTTTTTTGGTGGAGTCACCCCTCAAATAAATTCTCTAGTTCTTCTTGTTTGGGACCCACATCAATTTGATGGGGATCCTTGGAGTTGAAGTATCACTTGTTGAGCTAAAGCTTGTAGTAGCTTTGGGAACCCACTTGACCATGGTTTGGGACTCATCTTCAAATATGTCAATCTCCCCTTGAAGCTTGTCCTTGCCCTTGAGCTTGTGGTCTTGTGGTGGAATGTCATCTTGAGTATTTGTTCCCTTGCTAAGACTATGTTCATACTTCTCCTTTTGGGAACAAACTTTGGCTTGGGGTATTGACCTTCTTCCCATTGAACTCCATTGGCGTTGAAGTAGCCAATGCCTTGGTTCTTCCGATATCCTCCATTCTTGTGTACAATCTCCTCGAATTGCTTACACCTGGAAAGACTATTGTAGACACCCTTTTTTATAATCCCTTTCAATAAATCATTTTCTTGCTCAAGTGTAACTTGGCTAAGAGAATCATTAGTGGAATAAATAGAACTACTAGCAGCAACACCATTGGATTTATCATTTTTGTCGTTGCTACTAGATGAAGAACCTTTCTTGCCTCTGTTACTAGTTTGCTTAGGTTTAACTTGTGGAACAAAAGTAGACAAGAGTAGTCATTTGGCTAGATAAGAGGATGTCTTCTTTCGAAGATCATCATTGATAGCTTTAAGAAATTCTTCATGCTCTAAATTGAGCTCTATATGATCTTCTAGAGTAGATTAATGGGCTAACTTAAGAGTATTTAATTCTTTAGTTACCCAGTCTATTTCCTCCTTATCATCATCACATGACTTATCTTGACTATCATGATAATTATCAAGTTCATTTCGACTAATATCGCTAGTTTTATCAAATAACAAGTCATCATCTCCATGTAAGTCATCATCATCACTATTAAAGTCAATGTATTTTGGGTGTGATACCCTGGGGCCTTTAGCCATGAAGCAACTTCCACTCCCTTCATTTGCTGAAACAAATATGTCCTAGGAGTTGGAGTAAACAAGTGCAAGTCTGGCAACACCTTCATCTTGACGCTAGTTAGAGTCTGAGTGATAGCTTCTCTTGGAGTGGTTGCCGGATTCAGAGCCGGATACCCATTCACCAACATGAGCTTGATGTCTTCTTCTTGTGTAGCTCTTGGTGTACTTGTCCTTCTTCTCTGAGTCTTTACTTCTCCGAGAGGGTCTTTGTTCATAACGATCATCTCACTCCTTCTCTCTCTTTGAGGTGACTCATCTCTTCAGCTCTTTATTCTTGGTGACTCTTCTCTTCTTTTGTGGGGGGGCATGCACTCATTGGAGTAGTGTCTTGGCCTTCCACAATTGTAACAATTCTAGTCACGACTAGATGAATGCTTTTCTTCATATCTTGAGTTGGAGCTTCTTTCTTTGCCTCTACTCTTGTAGAACTTGTTGAAATTGTTGACCATGAGGCTTATCTCTTCATTTGTTACAAGGTTATCGCTTGATGTAGCGGGAGTGTCACTTGATTCTTTGTATGCATCGCTTGACTTGTTGTGAAGCTCTTCCTTATCTTTGAGTGACATCTCATGAGCAACAATCCTTCCAATGACTTCTGTGGGCTTGAGATCTTTGTAGTTTAGCATCATTTGGATCAATGTGCACACGGTGTCGTATTTCCCATCCAAGGCTCTAAGTATGTTCTTAACGATGAATTTGTCAGCCATCTCTTCGCTTCCTAAGATGGCAATCTCATTAGTGATGAGAGCAAGCCTAGAGTAGATTTTCGTGACTCCTTCACCATCCTTCATCTTGAACTTATCTAGTTGACTTTGTAGCACATCCAACTTAGATTTCCCTGAGGGATTAGGTACCTTTGTGCATATCAACCAAAGTATCACAAATTTCCTTTGCATTCTCAAGATAGCTAATCTTGTTGAATTCTTTGGGGCATAGGAAGTTGAATAGAATGTCACATGCTTGAGCGTTTGTATTGCAACATCTTTAATTCATCTGCGATCGCTTCACTATATAGTTCCTTTCCATCACCAAAGAATTCACCTTGCAATCCAACACAAACAACATCCCATACGACGGGGTTATCACCAAGAATATGCATTTTCATCTTATGCTTCCAACTAGGAAAGTCTGTACCATCAACATATAGACCTCTACGGTAATAATTTTCCTCACTAGACGCCATACTCTCCTAGGTTGTGAAACCAATGCAATGGAGACCAAAGCTCTGATACCACTTGTAGGATCAAAAGTAGGTCTAGAGTGGGTGATTAGACTACTTGACAAATTAAAAACCCAACCTTTTCCTAATTTTAGTTTTAGGCAAGTTTTAGCAATTGTTGCAAATCAAGTACACTCTACACATGCATGTCTACGAGTATAGATGTGGAAAGTAAAAAACAAGCACATGTAAATAGAGAGTAGGGATAGGAAGATCAAACGCAAAGTTGACAAGGAGATTTTTGGCGTGGTTCCGATAGGTCGTGCTATCGTGTCTATGTTGATGGAGACTTAAACCCACTGATGGTAGCAGACGCGAGAGTCCACGAAGAGATCCACCCATAAAGGGTCCATGGGTAAGCAACCTTATCTATGCCATAACGGCTTCCGTCCATCAAGGACTGGCCTTACTCGGGGTAGATCTTAACAAAGTAGGTGATCTCCTTGCCCTTACAACTTCTTGGTTCAACTCCACAACACGAAGTAGGAGGCTCCCAAGAGACACATAACCAATCTAGGAGGCACCACCCTCCAAAAGGTAATAGATGTGGTAGTATGATGAACGCCTTGCTCTTGTGCTTCAAAATATAGTTACTCAATCACTCAATCACTCTCTCATAGATTTGGCATGGGTAGAAGAGATTTATTTGGGTGGATAGCGACTTGGGGATGCTAGAAATCAAGATCCATATGGTTGGAGTGGATAATCTTGATCTCAACACATGAGTAGGTAGCTCTCTCTCAGAAAAATGGATGGGGAAAGTGTTTGTATTTTCTGAGTGCTTTTTCCATGAGAAAGAGGTGGTGGAGGGGTATATATATGCATCTCCAAAAATCCAACCATTACAACATTATTGCCCAACTCGATGATATCGATGCAAAGCTCGGTTCTATCAACTAGTGCAAAATGTGGTAGCTTTAGCCTTTGCGGTGAATCCGATATACACAACTTGGTCCTGTCGATTTTCGTCTGGCCAGGGAAGTTCCTCATCTCAATGACACCGATTCACCAAACTTAAAAATTCTGAGTTTAGGAATTAGCTAACCAAAGAGTTGGTCACTAATTCTCGGTCGTACCGAAGCTAGTATTTGTTGTACCAAGTTGCTAGGGTTTTCGCTAGGTTTTGTCTTAATGGCCCGAATGAAAAATTTTGGTGCCACCGATTTTGAACTTTGGGATTTAGACAAAGAATTTTGTAGGAGATGTGGTGAGTAATATTTGGTGGCTAATCTCTAAGCACTTGAGCAATCACATCATCATATTTACCTCACCCCCTTTTAAAAGTATTGTCTTTCCTATGGCCTCAAGAGTGATTTCTCACAAAATATAAAATGTAGAGTCTAGTAGCTTGAAGCATGGCCAATCCTATTCCTTTTCTTTCCTTGGTAGGTTCTCCATGCAATCCTTTAGTCATCCCATCATTGAACTTTTTCCTGTGATACACTTCATGGAAACATTAGTCCAATGAAATATATGTTGTTATTAATTACCAAAACAATCTAGGGAGAAGTTGTGCTTTCTGTTCAGCAAGTGGGCAGGAGTGGAGCCTGTGTGTTCCATCCCAACATGATCTATTGTCAAGTTCATCAAGGGATTGGTGTGCCTCTTCGGCATCCCCAATCGCATCATCCCCAACAATGGTTCACAATTCACCAGCGGCCTCTTGTGGTCCTATTGCGACAACCTCGACACGCAAATCTGTCATGCCTTCGTGGTGCATCAGCGAAGCAATGTCCAGGCCGAGTGTGCTAATGCTAAGGTCCTCAAAGGCCTCAAGACAAGAAGCTCAAGTAAGAAGCTCATGCCCTGCGGCAAAGGCTAGCACGACGAGCTTCCATCTGTGCTATGGTTGATACGCACAACAACAACCAAGCCTACTCATGAAATTCCCTTATTACTCATCTATGGGGGCAGAAGTGGTCCTTCCTATTTAGCTCAAGCATGAGTCCCCACGAGTCTTGGCCTTCAACGAGAACCACCAAGATGACCTACGGGAGGCTGATATGCTCCTCCTCGAGGAATCACGTCGCTAGGTCACCCTCCGCATGGCCTGGTCTCAACAGATGTTGCATCGCTACCATAGCCGCAACATACACCCCTGCACCCTTGAAGCTGTCGATCTTTTCCTGCAAAGAATCCTCTCCAGAGAGGGACTCCGCAAGCTCTCGCCCATGTGGGAAGGCCCGTACAGGGTCATCCACGTTTCCTGGCCTCGCACAGCACGACTGGAAATGGAGGAGGGTGTTCCAATAAAAAACACATGGAACATCCAACACCTCTGGAAGTTCTACCCGTGATCTCATGGGGCACAGAACGACTTAGGGATGTACATGCTCTAGGAGCCTCTCTTTCTACATCGCCATGAGGCCGCGAGAGCTCCCAGCCCACGCTCTAGTGGGGCCCCATGCTCAGTCATGGCGGACTTTTTAACCTGAGGGCATGTCACCAAGCCGCATCACATCGTCAAGCTGACCCATGTCTGGTGATACGTCTCCAATGTATCTATAATTTTTGATTGTCCCATGTTTTTATATTATCAATCTTTGATGTTTTATAATCATTAGGATGCCAAGAACAGAAGAAAACTCGCGATAGGGTGGTCAAAATAGTCAGGGGTATATATAGAGAATCTTTATTCTTGGAAACCAAGCAAACAAAAGAAAAACGGAGTCGGGAAGGTTGTCGAGGTGGGTACGCTCCATTAGGGCGCCGCCAGTGGGAAGGCGTGCCCTGGTACTCCGTGCCCTCCTCGGTTACCTTCCGGTTTATTTTTTATTTCCTAAAATTCGTAAATATTCCAAAACTGATAACAAATATTTTTGTGGATTTTTCGGAGACTGTGTACTCACCGTATCACATACCTCTTTATTTTCACGATTTTGGAGCGTTCCAGAAGGTTTCTTTTATGTGTTCCTCCGGTGTCAAGGTTTGGATAACATTGCTTTCAACATTAATCAGCGTACATGATATATAATGTTTAATTCTTTGTCCATTGACCACCTTCGGGTTTGTACCTTCGGCATTATTCATCTTAATAGCTCCAGAATGATAAACTTCTCCGATAACATAGGGTCCTTCCCATTTGGATAGAAGTTTTCCTGCAAAAACTTTGGAATGAGAATTGTACAATAGAACATATTCTCCAACTTTGAATTCTCGCTTTTGGATTCTTTTGTCATGCCATCTTTTAAATTTTTCTTTAAATAACTTGGCATTCCCATAAGCTTGGGTTCTCCATTCATCTAATGAGCTGATATCAAATAACATCTTCTCACCGGCAAGTTTGAAATCATAGTTTAGTTCTTTGATTGCCCAAAATGCATTATGTTCTAATTCTAGAGGCAAATGACAAGCTTTCCCATAGACCACCTTATATGGAGACATACCCATAGGATTTTTAAACGTTGTTCTATAGGCCCAAAGTGCATCCTCTAATTTCTTAGACCAATTCTTTCGAGACCTATTGATAGTTTTTTGAAATATCAATGTTATTTTACTATTGCTAAGTTCAACTTGACCACTAGACTGGGATGATAGGGTGATGCAATTCTATGGTTAACATCATATTTAGCAAGCATCTTACGAAAAGCACCATGAATAAAGTGTGAACCACCATCAGTCATTAGATATCTATGGACTCCAAACCTCAGGAAAATAACTTCTTTAAACATTTTAATGGAAGTATGATGATCAACACTACTAGTTTAATAGCTTCTACCAACTTAGTGACATAATCAACAGCAATCAAAATATGAGTGTACCCATTAGAGGAAGGAAAAGGTCCCATATAATCAAAACCCCAAACATCAAAAGGTTCGGCAACAAGTGAATAGTTCATAGGCATTTCTTGACGCTTACCAATATTACAAACTCTTTGACATTCATCACAAGATGACACAAACTTACGAGCATCCTTGAAGAGAGTAGGCCAATAAAAAACAGATTGTAATACCTTATGAGCAGTTCTATCTCTAGCATGATGTCCTCCATAAGCTTTAGAATGACATATCCGCAAGATTTGTTCATGTTCATGATCAGGTACACAACACCTAATAATACCATCCACTCCTTCTTTATAAACATATGGTTCCCAAAAGTAATGTCTTAAGTCATAGAAGAATTTTTTTTGTTGGTATGTGAAACTAGGTGGAATATATTTATCAACAATGTAATTAGCATAATCAGCAAACCATGGAGTGTTTTGAGAGACATTTATTGCAGCTAGTTGTTCATCAGGAAAACTATCACAATAGGTAGTGGGTCATCAAGAATATTTTCTAACCTAGACAAGTTAACAGCTACGGGGTTCTCAGCTCCTTTCCTATCAATGATATGTAAATCAAATTCCTGAAGCAAAAGAACCCACATAATGAGTCTAGGTTTTGCATCTTTCTTTTCCATAAGATATTTTATAGCAGCATGATCAGTGTGAGTAGTAACTTTGGACTCAAAAATGTAAGGTCTGAATTTATCACAAGCAAACACGACAGCTAAAAATTCTTTTTCAGTAGTGGCATAATTTCTTTGGGCATTGTCTAGAGTTTTTCTTGCATAATGGATGACATTTAATTTCTTATCAACTCATTTCCCTAGAACAGCACCAAAAAACACACTCACTGGCATCACACATAATTTCAAAAGGCAAGTTCCAATCAGGTGGTTGAACAATAGGTGCAGTGGTTAAGGCTTTCTTTAGTGTTTCAAAAGCTTCTATGCAATCATCATAAAAAACAAAGGGAATATCCTTTTGTAAAAGATTAGTAAGAGGCCTAGAAATGTTTGAGAAGTCTTTAATAAACCTCCTATAGAAACCAGCGTGACCAAGGAAACTTCAAATACCTTTGATATTTTCAGGACATGTCATTTTCTCAATTGCATCAACTTTAGCTTGATCCACCTCAATACCTCGTTCAGAGATCTTATGCCCCAAGACAATACCTTCGTTAACCATAAAGTGGCACTCCTCCCAATTCAAGACGAGATTAGTTTGTTCACATCTCTGCAAACTCGATCAAGGTTTCTTAAGCAACCATCAAAAGAAGTTTCGTAAACGGAAAAATCATCCATGAAAACCTCCACAATCTTTTCACAAAAATTAGGGAATATAGCAGTCATACATCTTTTGAAAGGTAGAAGGTACATTGCATAAACCAAAAGTCATACAGCTATAAGCATAGTTTACAAAAGGACAAGTAAGGGTGATTTTCTCTTAATCAAATTGTGACACATGTATTTGTGAGAAACCAGAATATCCATCTAGGAAGCAAAAGTGTGTGTGCTTAGATAATATTTCAAGCATTTGATCAATAAAAGGCAAGGTGTAATGATCCTTTCTAATAGCTTTATTAATTTTCTAAAATCAATTACCATCCTATAGCCAGTAACAATTCTTTGCGAAATAGGCTCATTTTTATCATTAGGAACAACAATGATACCTTCTTTCTTAGGGACACAATGAACGGGACTCACCCATCTACTATCAGCTATAGGATAGATTATACTTGCTTCCAGAAGCTTTAATATTTCAGTTCTTACCACTTCTTTCATCTTGGGATTCAACTGTCGTTGGTAATCAACGACGGGTTTAGCATCAGGTTCTATATTAATCTTGTGCTGACATAGAATGGGACTAATGCCCTTAAGATCATCAAGAGTATATCAAATAGCAGCCCAGTGCTTCCTCAGAATTTTCAATAATCTTTCTTCTTCATGTTCTGAAAGGTTAGCACTAATAATAAAAGGATATATGTTTTTCTCATCAAGATAAGCATATTTCAAAGTGTGAGGCAATTGTTTTAGTTCAACACAGGATCACCTTTAGGTGGAGGAGGACCTCCAACAGGTTCAATAGGCAAATTTTGTTTCAGTACAGGTTGTTGTTCAATGAAATTTTGATCTATTTCATTTCTTCCATGAAAGTGCAAATCATTTCATGGTGTAGCAAATATTGTTCTAGTGGGTCGGTATAAGGAACGACAATAGAAGCAAGACCAATTATTTCATCCTTATTAAATAATTCTCTATCACGAGGTCGTCTACTAAAGTTGGAAAAATTAAACTCATGAGACTCATCACCAAACTCAACACCGACAGTTTCCTTTTTGCAATCTATCTTAGCATTAACAGTGTTCAAGAAAGGTCTACCAAAGATAATGGACAAAAGCCATCTTGTGGGGAACCAAGAACTAGAAAGTACGTAGGATATTTTATTTCCCCACACGAGACTTAAACATCTCTAACAATCCCAAGCGGTGTGATGGTGTCTCTATTAGCAAGTTTAATAGTAACATCAATATCTTCTGTTTTAGGAGGTGCTATTTCATTCATAATTTCTTGATATAAGGTAAAAGGAATAGCACTCACGCTAGCACCCAAATCACATAAGCCATGATAACAATGATCTCCTGTTTTGACTGAGACAATAGGCAATCCAACTATGGGTATATGTTTGTCTTTTTCATCAGGTTTAGCAATTCTAGCAGGTTCAGCACAGAAGTAAATGACATGCCCATCAACATTTTCTACCAATATATCTTTAACCATAGCAACACTAGGTTCTACCTTAATTTTCTCAGAGGGCTTAGGTGTTCTGATATTGCTTTTGTAAACCACATTTGATACCTTAGCATGTTCTTTTATCCTAACAGGAAAATGTGGTTTCTCAATATAAGTTGTAGGCACAACTGGATCAACATTGTAAACTATAGTTTCTTATTTAGCTATGACCGGTTCTTTAATTTCTTCTTTAATAGGGGATGATATTTAAACCTCTTCTATTTAGGGAGATCAACATGAGCAACAAATGATTCACAAAAGGAGGCTTCTATCTCAGAGTCAAATCCATATTTAGTGCTAAACTTATGAAAAACATCGATATTCATAAAAGATTTAACACAGTCAAATTCAAGCTTTATACCTGACTCATTACCTTCGTCGAGTTCCCAATCTTATGAATTGTGTTTAATTCTTTCCAAGAGACCCCACTTGAATTCAATAGTCTTCTTCATAAAAGAACCAATACAGGAAGTATCAAGCATGGTTTGATCATTATGAGAAAGTCGGGCATAAATTTTTTGAATGATAACTTCTCTCGGGATGTCATGATTGGGGCATGAATATAACATTGACTTAAGCATCCCCCAAGCTAGAGAGGTACTTTCTCCTTCACAAGGCCAAAAATTATATATATAATTCTGATCACGATGAACTAGATGCATAGGATAAAACTTTTGGTGGAATTCCAATTTCAAACAATTCCAATTCCATGATCCAATATCATCACATAGCCTATACCATGTCAATGCTTTTCCCTTCAAAGATAAAGGGAAAACCTTCTTCTTAACTTCATCTCCGAATAAACCTGCAAGCTGAAATAGTCCACAAATTTCTTCCACATGCATTAGGTGCATATCAGGACGCTCAGTTCCATTTCCTGCATAAGGACTAGCTAGCAGTTGTCCTAAAATATCCTAAGGAATTTCATAACCAATATTTTCAGTAGGTTTTGTAGGTTAAGGGGAAGCTAATTGTGGTTTCGGTCGAGGTGAGGATACCTCGAACAAATCATCAAATGATTACTTTCCATAGTAACTAGTCACAATAAATTTTATCAAGTAGTATAAGTTTTTCCTTACTGATTTCTACTTACCAAGAGTGCTTCAGTCCGCGGCAATGGTGACATAAAAGAGTTTTGATGACCCATAAGTATAGGGGATCAATCGTATTCCTTTCGATAAGTAAGAGTGTCGAACCCAACGAGGAGCAGAAGGATATGATAGGTGGTTTTCAGCAAGGTAATTTCTGCACACACTAAAATTGTAAGTAGCAAGTAGTTTGATAGCAACGCAATTTGTAACGAGTGAGTAATGGTAACAATAGGTAAGTTGCTGCAAGGTAGCCCAATCCTTTTATGGCAAAGGACAGGCTAAAAGTATTTCCTATGATGAGCAAAGTGTTCTTGAGGGTACACAGGAATTTCGTCTAGCCACTTTCGTCATGTTAGTTTGATTTGTGTTTGCTACTTTGATAATTTGATATGTGGGTGGACTGGTGCTAAGGTGCTTTTCTTGCTTGAACTAACAACCTACTTATGATTAAACCCCTCGCAAGCATCCGCAACTATGAGAAAAGTATTAAGACAAAGACTAACCATAGCATTAAACATGTGGACCCAAATAAGCACCTTACGGAGTAGCGCATAAACTAGGGTTTAAGTTTCTGTCACTCTCGTAACCCATCATCTAATAACTACTCCACAATGCATTCCATTAGGCCAAATGATGGTGAAGTGTCATGTAGTCGACATTCACATGACATACATATCATCAAAATATCGAACACATCTCAAATTCACAGGAGTACTTGCAACATGACTTCTCACGTGACCTCAAGAAAAAAAGTAACTACTCACAAATAATATGAATGCTCAAGATCAAAGGTGTACTCAATATCATAATGTACCCGAACATATAATATTTCACCAAATAAACCATATAGTAACCAACTACACAAGGTAATCAACACTACTAGTTACCCACAGGTACCAATCTAAGGTTCCGATACCAAGAGTGAACAGAAGAGGTGAACTAGGGTTTGAGAGGAGATGGTGTTGTTGAATATGTTAATGACGAATGGCCTCCCTAAGATGAGAGGGTTGTTGGTGATGACGATGGCTTCAATTTCCCCCTCAAGGACGGAAGTTCCCCAGGCAGAATCGCTCCGTCGAAGGGCAAAAGTGCTCCTGCCCAAGTTCCGCCTCGAGGCGGCGGTGCTTCATCTCGAAAGTCCTCCTCTGATTTTTTTCTAGGTTAATTGGGACTATATACCAGAAGATGGGCTCTAGAGCTAGGCATGTTTACCCACCCTCACCAGGGCGTGGGCAGGGGCCCAGGCGCGCTCAAGAGGTGTTCATGGCTATCTACCTTGTGGTGGTTCGTAGAGTGGCTAAGTGTTGGACTTGGATCCCCTCTACAGTGTGGCCTAGCCTCTATATATAGAGGTGGCCCGGGTCCTCCTCTGGCCCCCTCCAATGCTCAGGAGTCCAAAGGTGTCGTTCATCTCCGCCTCTCAGGAGGGGGCCTGAGGAGGCCCCTCCTTTCGGGCCATGGTGCCATTCTTCCTGGCGAGCCCGGGGCCCTCGCGAGGGCCTTGTCTTGAGTAGTACTGCACGAGGCCACGCCTGGCTCACGAAGTGGGCCATGTCCTACCCTGTAGGCAGGCATGTCTGGGTACCCCCATTCCCAGAATGCCGACAGGGGTAAGGTACTATTGGTGAACAAGATGCTCATACGTGCACAAGTGATAGTCACCACATACACCCACAACCCCTTCCACAAAAGTCTATCCAAAGCCAAATATCCAAAATCGGCGCAACCAACACTTTCCACTCGTTGCCACCGATTCTCAGCCTCAAACAGACTCAACCAAACCCTAGCATTTTAGTGCAACCAATTCCACTTCTGTGCCACCGAGTTTGGGTTGCCAACTTCCTTTCATGCAAATTCACAAAATCAGTCCTGCCGAGTTTGTTCGATCGGCCTCACTGAGTTTGGCAATCTGACCGTTGGTGACCTTATTGGAGCAACTGAGTTTTATATATCAGTCTCACTGAGATTCAAAAGTTGTTATCTTTGAGGCAACTCGGTGCCACTAAGATTAACACATTGGTGTCACCATGTAATGCCCAAGATTCGCTCTTATCCTTATTAAGGCACGAGGGCCTCGATAGGGATGGAGGCGCATCTCGTCATTTCGCATGTGTAGTAAACATTGCATACATGTATGAAGAGATGAGTATATGAGTTGGCTTACACTCGCCACAAGCTAAATTACAAGTTCACACAATTATTCAAGCATCATACAGAAGACAGGGTCTGTCTACGGACGAAATCAAACGAAGAAAAGATGCAATGTAAAGATGCCTTGGTATCCCAAAGATCACGACCATGGCCTCTCTACTCATCGGGGTACGTGACATACATCCTGCCATGTTCTTCATCGTACTCCCACTGAAGCTGGGTCACATCATCTAGCATGAACTCTTCAACACATGCACCTGTATTGTTGTAATCTGTGAGCCACAGGGGACTCAGCAATCATGTAACCTGGGTACCGAAACTATGTAGGCTTATGGGTTTGGAAGGGGTAAGTGTTGAGTTTGCAGCAAGCACTAAGCATTTATTTGGTGGCTATCTTATGAGAACATGAATGTAAATATGGTGGACTACAAAAGACGATCGAGAACAACCATGATCACCAGGTGATCCTGAACACCTACTTACGTCAAACATAACCCCACCATGTTCTCTCTCGGTTCATGTTCACGAGCACAGACGATCATGGTTACGCACCCAGTTGGTGTATTTTATCAGAGTTTACTTCAATTTGACTATAACCGGGTGTTAAACAAAATATCCAAGTTGCCACATAACCGTGGGCACGACTTTCCGAAAGATTTAACCCTGCAGGGGTGCTCCAACTAATCCATCACAAATTAACCACACGCCATGGGAATAACCTCGACCACGGATCTTGCGATCATCCTAGGCAATTCCAAAGGAAAACGACACTTCGAGATAGCCCAAAGAAGATTGGAGTTCCTCACGCAAGACACTGGAGAAAGGTAAAACAAGTCTAGCAAGACCGCCCGGCAGGCTAAATCCCAATAGGAGCCGTGCATATCTCTGTCTCAGGGCCCTACCAGATGAGCAGTATGTACAGTGGCCTGATAGAAATCCCTCGCATTGCCCCGAGGTGGCCCCGCAAGTGGCTCTGGGTTGGACCAACACTCATGAGGAGCAGTAGCCTGAGTTGTTGATTAATTATCCATGGGGTAGCTAAGCCCTATGAATTTTTATTAAGTTGTTAAGCATGTTAGACCAACACTCAAGGGGGTACCCATAACAACCCCGAGCATGTTAAGAGCGCTAAATATTGAAACATAACACCGGTAACAAGTAACTATGGTGGTAAAAGTGGAACAAAACACCGAGCAAAAGGCCAAGCCTTACACCTTACCAAGATATATATGTGCATTAAATTAAATAGAAGAAAGTATTGTGATATCTCCAGATATCCATTTTATCACATGGAAACAACCTACACCTGCATCTAAGAACGCTATAAGAGGGGCTAAGCAGCGGTAACTTTGCCAAACAACGGTTGCTAGGTCGAGGAGGGGTTAGAAGGTATCATGGAAATGTAGGAGGCTTGACATTCAAGTGGTAGGTAACACAAGCATAACGATAAGAGCGATACATCTAGCAGAGAAGAAATAGTGTCAGGATCCGGGTACGATCATCTTGCCTGTTGGTTCTTTAGAGGGACAAAGAGCTGGGTCCTCGTAGTTGTACCCTCCCAGATCCTTGTACTCAGGTTCAACACTCGCGTCTACCCAAGAGAAACAACACCATAAAAACAAACCACCAAGGTGCAATGCACAAACAAGATGATGCATGATTCATTTGAGGTATTTAACATGGCAATCCTAAGCTAGTCATGTTTCCCATGCAATAGTTAAGTTATTTAGAATTCTGGATAGAACCTCATGTTTAGTTGCTTGAACATGCATGGTCATGGAAAATATGCATGCTTCATAAAAAATTGACGCAAATGCATTTGTAAAACGTAGGAAACAGAGTAACGGTTCTCACGCTACGCTCACGGCAAGTTACAAAGAAAAAATACAAGACAAGGAAGGCCATGGCATATTCGTTGGTATTCCAAGGTACCCAGTGGTTAGGAAATGAAAACCTAACCACAATAGAGACAAAGATCAAGCCAAACAATGGAGCATAGCTCCCACAAGTCACAAAACAACACCACACATATTCTGCCGAAAACAGCAACATAGCAACTTGCATAGCAAATATCTAGAGCTACACGATGTTTCCAACCTCAAACAAAGCATGTACAAAAAATACATAACATGCTTGACAAATCATTCAACTACGCAAACTTGATAGGAAGCAAGGATCACTAAGCATGAAGCTCAAAAGATGTGATAATGAAACACATTCTAGGGATAGCAATAAACAATATTGCTAGAGACCACCTCATGGCATGAAAATTAATAGGATGGTAGAGGACAATATCTACTACAAAACACTAGCACTCAGCTTGAGCTAAAACTCAACAGAACACTTGGTATCATCCACGCAACATGGCATTAAAATAATTGTAGATTCTCAGACTTAAAAATATTTAGCATGTTGAAAACACCAACATTTCATTAGATACTTCTGAGCATGAAACCCACTTACAAACAAGCATATCATATCAAAAGAAAATACCAGGGCATAGCGCTCACAAAACTCTACCACTTTCATGTTGACACAATTATCATAGCGTGCATGGATTTATTTATACAAAATTAGCAAAATGGCATGATGGAACAAAATGACATTTTGCAAAGCTTGCTCAAAAGCTGAAACAAATTACTCCAATGGATACCTTTGATTTTTCTACCGCAAATCCATATATCATACTCCTATCTTTGCATGCAAAAATATCACCAAAGGTAGCTCTAAAAACATGCACAGGAATCCTATTGAGTTCATAAGTGGAATCTTTCCTATTTAGTTTACTGCCAGAAATGGCACGTCCAAATCTGGACATATTTCCAGAAATGGAAATAACCCTAATAAACAAAATAAAACAAGCAAAAGAAAGAAAGAAAGAAAACAAATAAATAAAGGAGGGGTCCCACTTGACAGTGATCCAGGGCCCCTCTATGGGTATGACAAGTAGGGCCAGAGTCCACTTGTCATACTCACACACACACACACACACAGGACACACACACACATATAGACACACACAAAGCCACACACACACAACCACGCATGTGCATGGGATCCACCCATGGACACACGGGATCCCACACCACACACGCACGGGCGCACACACATAACACTAAAAAGAAAAAGGGGTTGGGGGATTCGAACCCACGTTTTCCCCGGTGTGCACCACTGTGCTATCGAACATTTGCTAGTCAAAGAGGGGAACGACGCCCCTTGTACTAACGGACGATGCAGATACTAAAGAAACTGAAAAGAAATCGGCACCAATGACAGGGCACGGCTGCGATATGATTCCGGTGAGGTGACAATGCTCAACTATAGAGGTCCCTCGCAGGGGCTTGTGGGCTCCTAGGGGAGCCCATTCCCCCACTCAGAGGGGAAGAACTCTACGCGCTACGGTGGGCTAGAGCTCGAGCTTGCGCTCGCTCTGGCAGAGCGGCAACGGCAGTACTACGGTGACGGTGAGGCTAAAAGGACGCACGGGAAAGGCTAGCGCCGACAGCTCACCGAGTGGGGGGGCAAATATGGCTCGGCGCAGCGAAGGGGAAGAAGATCCACGTTGGTGATGCGGGGCGCCGCAGAGCAGAGGAAGCATCCGGTGATGGAGACGGGGACGGAGTCGTCGGCTCGGAGGCGATCTTTATTGGAAATATGCCCTAGAGTCAATAAATAAAGTGTTTATTATTATACTTCCTTCTTCATGATAATAGTTTATTATCCATGCTATAATTGTATTGATTGGAAACACATTACATGTGTGGGTAAATAGACAACACTATGTCCCTAGTATGCCTCTTGTGAACTAGCTCGTTGATCAAAGATGGTCAAGGTTTCCTAGCCATTGACATGTGATGTCATTTCATAACAGGATCACATCATTAGTAGAATGATGTGATGGACAAGGCCCAAACAACAAACGTAGCATATGATCGTGTCAGTTTATGGCTACTGTTTTCTGCATGTCAAGTATATGTTCCTATGAGCATGAGATCATGCAACTAACGGACAACGGAGGAGTGTCTTCTGTGTATCAAATGTCGCAACATAACTAGGTGACTATAAAGGTGCTCTACAGGTATCTTCGAGGGTGTTTGTTGAGTTGGCATGGATCAAGACTGGGATTTGTTGCTCCGTGTAACGGATAGGTATCTCAGGGCCCCCTCAGTAATACAACATCACAATAAGCCTTGCAAACAATGTGACTAAGTGTTAGTCACGGGATCTTGTATTACGGAATGAGTAAAGGGACTTCCTGGTAACGAGGTTGAACTTGGTATGGAGATACCGATGATCGAATCTCGGGCAAGTAACATACCGAAGAACAAAGGGAACAACATACGCGATTAACTGAATCCTTGACATAGAGGTTCGACCAATAAAGATCTTCATAGAATATGTAGGAACCAATATGGGCATCCAGGTCCCGCTATTCGTTATTGACCGTAGAGGTGTCTCTGTCATGTCTACATAGTTCTCAAACCCGCAGGGTGTGCACACTTAAGGTTCGGTGACATTTCGGTAGTATAGAGTTATGTATGGTGGTTACCGAAGGTTGCTCGGAGTCCCGGATGAGATCTCGGGCATCACAAGGATCTCCGGAATGGTCCGGAGCTAAAGATTGATATATAGGAAGTCCTATTTTGGTCGACGGAAAAGTTCCGGGCTCATCGATAGTGTACCGGGAGACCATCGGGAGGGGTATTTCGACCCAAGAGGCTACCTGGCCTGTGGGAGAGTAAATACCATCCCTTTGTGGGCTGGTGGAAGTCCCACACAAGGCCCATGCGGCTGGGAAGAAAAACCCATAGGGAAAAAGGTGGAAAAGGCCAAAAAAAGGAGGAATCCTAGTCCTACTAGGATTGGAGGAGGAGTCCTCCTCTCCTCCCCACTTCGGCCGAACCAAGGAGGCTTGGACCTTGCGCCAAGTCCTCTCCTCCCTCCCTCTTATATATACTGGAGGTTTTAAGGTTTTTTGCATAGAATTTTCATCCACGTGCTGCCCAATCCTCCAGTGCATAGTTTCTCCTCTAGATCGGATTTCTGCAGTGCTTAGGCGAAGCCCTGCCGGAATAGATCCACCACCATCGCCGGAGCGCCATCACGCTGCTAGAGTACTCTTCTTCCTCTCCTCTCCCTCTTTCTAGATCAAGATGGCCGAGATCGTCATCAAGCCATATGTGTGCTGAACGCGGAGGTGTCGGCGCTAGATCGAAAGGACCGTGATCGTGTTTGCGGGACGGATCGTGATTGGATCATGGGACGGATCGTGATTGGATCATGATTGGATCGTGGGACGCTCGGCGATTTGGATCGCGAAGATGTTCGACTACACCAACTGCATTTCTTAACGCTTCCCGCTTAGCGATCTACAAGGGTATGTAGATCGACTCTCCCTCTCGTAGATGCTCATCACCATGGATAGGTCTTGCGTGAACGTAGGAATTTTTTTTCCCATGCAACGTTCCCCAACAGTGATATTAGAGCTAGGTCTATGTTGGAAATATGCCCTAGAGGCAATAATAAATTAGTTATTACCATATTTCCTTGTCAATGATAATCTTTTATTATCCATGCTATCATTGTATTAATCGAAGACTTAGATGCATGTGTGGATACATCGACAAAACCATGTCCCTAGTATGCCTCTAATAGACTAGCTCGTTGATCAAAGATGGTTAAGGTTTCCTATCCATGGACATGAGATGTCATTTGATAAACGGGATCACATCATTAGGAGAATGGTGTGATAGACAAGACCCAAACTACAGACGTAGCATATGATCGTGTCAGTTTATTGCTACTGTTTTCTGCATGTCAAGTATATGTTCCTATGACCTTGAGATCATGCAACTCACGGATACCGAAGGAGTGCCTTGTGTGTATCAAATGTCGCAACGTAACTTGGTGACTATAAAGGTGCACTACAGGTATCTTCGAGGGTGTCTGTTGAGTTGGCATGGATCAAGACTAGAATTTGTTACTCCGTGTGACGGAGAGGTATCTCAGGGCCCACTCGGTAATACAACATCACAATAAGCCTTGCAAGCAATGTGACTAAGTGTTAGTCACGGGATCTTGTATTACATAACGAGTAAAGAGACTTGCCGGTAACGAGGTTGAACTAGGTATGGAGATACCGATGATCGAATCTCAGGCAAGTAACATGCCGAAGAACAAAGGGAACATCATACAAGATTAACTGAATCCTTGACATAGAGGTTCGACCGATAAAGATCTTTGTAGAATATGTAGGAACCAATAAGGGCATCCAAATCCCGCTATTGGTTATTGACCGTAGAGGTCTCTCGGTCATGTCTACATAGTTCTCGAACCCGCAGGGTGTGCACACTTAAGGTTCGGTGATGTTTCGGTAGTATAGAGTTATGCATGGTGGTGACCGAAGGTTGTTTGGAGTCCCGTATGAGATCCCGGACGTCACGAGGAGCTCCGGAATGGTCCGGAGGTAAAGATTGGTATATAGGAAGTCCTACTTTGGTCGCCGGAAAAGTTTCGGGCTCATCGATAGTGTACCGGGAGTGCCGGTAGTGTACCGGGAGACCATCGAGAGGGGTATTTCGACCCAAGAGGCTACATGAGCTTTGGGAGGATGAATACCAGCCCTTAGTGGGCTGGTGGAAGTCCCACACAAGGCCCATGCGGCTGGGAAGAAAAGCCCAAAAGGAAAAAAGTGGAAAAAGGCAGAAAGGGCTAAATTAGGAAGGAGTCCTAATCCTACTAGGAGTGGAGGAGGTGGACTCCTCCCTCCTGGTTTGGCCGACCCAAGGGCTGCCTCCTTGGGAGGAAAGCATCCTCCTCCTATCCTCCTATATATATATACTAGAGGGTTTTAGGGTTTTGGTACAAGATTTTCAGCCACGTGCTACCCGTTCCTCTAGTGCATAGTTTCTCCTCTAGATCGGATTTTTGTAGTGCTTAGGCGAAGCCCTGCCGGAATAGCTCCTCCACCATCGCTGGAGTGCCATCGTGCTGCTAGAGAACTATTCTACCTCTCCGCTCCCTCTTGCTAGATCAAGAAGGTGGAGATCGTCATCGAGTTGTATGTGTGCTGAACACGGAGGTGCCGTCCGTTCGGCGCTAGATCAGAAGGATGATGATCAATATCGCGAGATGGATCGTGATGAGATCGCGGGACGGATCGTGATGAGTTCGCGGGATGGATCATGATGAGTTCGCGGGATGGATCTTTCTTGGATCGCGGTATGGATCGTGATGAGATCGCGGGACGCTCAGCGATTTGGATCGCGAAGATGTTCGACTACACCAACCGCGTTTCTTAACGCTTCCCGCTTAGCGATCTACAAGGGTATGTAGATCCACTCTCCCTCTCGTAAATGCTGATCACCATGGATATATCTGCGTGTGCGTAGGAAAAAATTTGTTTCCCATGCGACGTTCCCCAACAGTCTATGTGTAGATGAGATCTCGAGTAGAACACAAAGAGTTTGTGGGCGTTGATGTTTAGATTGCTTCCTCCCTTGGTCATTTTTTGGTTCAGCGGTATTGTGAGATGAAGCGTCCCGGACCAACATTACTCGTACGCTTACGAGAGATCGATTCCCTCAATCGCAACTTGTTGCATAGATGGTTTGCGGGTGCTAGTTTCTCTCACTTTAATTGGATCGGATTCGACAAAGGCGGTCCTTGAGAAGGTTGAAAAGAAACTAGTGTATCACCGTTGTGGTTTTTGCGTAGATGAGAATTGTTCTTGCTAGATACCCGTAGCAGCCACGTAAAACATGCAACAACAGTTAGAGGACGTCTGACTTGTTTTTGTAGGGTATGTTGTGATGTGATATGGCCAATTACATGATGTGATATATGTGATGTATGAGATGATCATGTAATGTATAGATTATCACGACTTGCATGTCGATGAGTACGGCAACCGGCAGGAGCCATAGGGTTGTCTTTAATTATTGTATGACCTGCATGTCAATCATTAAGCGCTATGTAATGCTTTACTTTATCGCTAAACGGTAGGTATATTAGTAGAAGCATGTTGGGCGCGACAACCCCGATGGCGACACATTGATGGAGATCAAGATGATGGAGATCATGGTGTCATGCCGGTGACGATGGAGATCATGCCGGTGCTTTCTTGATGGAGATCAAAAGCACAAGTTCATGGCCATATCATGTCACTTATGATTTGCATATGTGATGTTAATACTTTTATGCACCTTGTTTTGCTTAGGACGACGGTAGCATTATAAGGTGATCCCTCACTTAAATTTCAAGATGAATTGTGTTCACCCCGAGTGTGCACCGTTGCGAAAGTTCGTCGTGTCGAGACACCATGTGATGATCGGGTGTGATAGACTCTACATTCACATACAACGGGTGCAAGCCAGTGTTGCACGTGTAGAACACTCGGGTTAAACTTGACGAGCCTAGCATGTACAAACATGGCTTTGGAACACAAGAGACCGAAAGGTCGAACATGAGTCATATAGTAGATATGATCAACATGATGATGTTCACCATTGAAGCCACCTCAACTCACGTGATGATCGGACTTGAGTTGGTGAATTTGGATCATGTGACACTCAGATGACCTGAGGGATGTCAATTTGAGTGGAAGCTTTAGTAATTTGATTAACTAAACTCATTATCTTGAACAATAGTCTAAGTAACCTTTGCATATTTATGTTGTAGATCAATGGCTCGCGCAGTAGCACCCCTGAATTTTAATGTGTTCCTAGAGAAAGCTAAGTTGAAAGATGATGGAAGTAACTTTGTTGACTGGGCCCATAATCTAAGGATTATCCTCATGGCTTCCCAGAAATCATTTGTCCTCGATGCACTGCTTGGTGACTAACTAGAAGACATGACCTCCGAAGACGTTAAGAATGCTTGGGAGGCACGTTCTGGAGATTACTCAATAGTTTAATGTATAATATTGTATGGCTTAGAACTGGGACTTCAAAGACGTTTTGAACGTCATGGAGCATATGAGATGTTCCAGGAGTTGAAGTTTATCTTTCAGAAGAATGCTCGAATTGAGAGGTATGAGACCTCCGATAAGTTCTATGCTAGCAAGATGGAGGAGAATGGGTCTATCAGTGAACATATACTCGGAATGTCCAGGTATTCAACTCGTCTAGCAGAGTTGGGAATTGCCCTTCCGCCAGAGGCTATCACTGACAGAGTTCTTCAATCACTGCCACCTAGTTACAAGAGCTTTGTGATGAACTATAACATGCACGGGATGAACAAGTCAGTCGCCGAGCTGTTTGCGGTGCTAAAAGTCACTGAGTCTGAAATCCAGAAAGAACATCAAGTGTTGATGGTCAATAAAACCACTAGTTTCAAGAAGAATGGCAAAGGCAAGGGCAAAAGTGTAAAACCAACAAGGATGGCAAAGTAGTTGCTACTCCTGTAAAAGAAGCCTAAGCATGGACCTAAGCCAGAAACTGAGTGCTTTCATTGCAAGGGAACTGGTCATTGGAAGCGGAACTGCCCCAAGTACCTGGCTGACAAGGCGGCCAACAACAAACAAGGTATATATGATATATATGTTATTGATGTGTACCTTACTAGCTCTCGTTGTAGTGTCTGGGTATTTGATACCGGTTCGGTTGCTCACATTTGCAACTCAAAGCAGGACCTACGGAATAGACGATGGCTGGCAAAGGATGAAGTGACGATGCGCGTGGGAAATGGTTCCAAGGTTGATGTGATCGCCATCGGCATGCTCTCTCTTTGATTACCATCGGGATTAGTGATGAACCTGAATAATTGTTATTTAGTGCCTGCGTTAAGCATGAACATTATATCTGGATCCTGTTTATTGCGAGAAGGTTACTCATTTAAATCAGATAATAAAGGTTGTTCTATTTATATGACTAATATCTTTTATGGTCATGCACCCAATGTGAGGGGTTTATTCATATTGAATCTTGATAGTGATGACACACATGTTCATAACATTGATGCCAAAAGATGTAGAGTTGATAATGATAGTACCACTTTCTTGTGGCACTGCCATTTAGGTCATATTGGTGTAAAACGCATGAGGAAGCTCCATGCTGATGGACTTTTGGAGTCACTTGATTTTGAATCACTTGATACATGTGAACCATGCCTCATGGGCAAGATGACTAAAACGCCATTCTCTAAAACAATGGAACGGGCGAGTGACTTATTGGAAATCATACATACTGATGTGTGCGGTCCAATGAATGTTACAACGCGTGGTGGATATCGTTATTTTCTCACCTTCACTGATGACTTAAGTAGATATGGGTATATTTACTTAACGAAACACAAGTCTGAAACGTTTGAAAAGTTCAAGCAATTTCATAGTGAAGTTGAGAATCATTGTAACAAGAAGATTAAATTCCTGCGACCTGATCAAGGAGGTGAATATCTGAGTTATGAGTTTGACAGTCACTTAAGACAGTATGGAATTGTTTCACAGTTGACACCACCTGGAACACCACAGCGTAATGGTGTGTCCGAACGTCGTAATCGAGCCTTATTAGATATGGTGCATTCTATGATGTCTCTTGCTGACTAGCCACTATCATTTTGGGGTTATGCATTAAAGACAGCTGCATTCACTTTAAATAGGACACCATCGAAATCCGTTTAGACGACGCTATATGAACTATGGTTTGGCATGAAGCCAAAGTTGTCGTTTCTTAAAGTTTGGGATGTGATGCTTATGTCAAAAAGCTTTAGCCTAAAAAGCTGGAACCCAAAGCGGAGAAATGCGTCTTCATAGGATACCCGAAAGAGATAGTCGGGTATACCTTCTATCTCAGATCCAAAGGCAAAGTGTTTGTCGCTAAGAATGGAACATTTCTTGAGAAAGAGTTTCTCTCGAAAGAATTGAGTGGGAAGAAAATAGAGCTTGATGAGGTTATTGAACCTTTACCTCAACCTGAAAGTAGCATAGCGCAGAAAGATATTTCTGTGGAACCTACGACGGTAGAAGAGGAAGTTAATGATGATGATCATGAAGCTTCGGATCAAGCTACTACTGAACCTCGTAGGTCGACAAGGCCGCGTACTATTCCTGAGTGGTACGACAACCCTGTCTTGGAGGTCATGTTGTTGGACAACAATGAACCTACAAGCTATGGAGGAGCGGTGATGGGCCGAGATTCCGAGAAATGGTTAGAGGCCATGAAATCCGAGATGGGATCCATGCATGAAAACAAGGTATGGACTTTGGAAGTATTACCTGAAGGGCGAAAGGACATTCAGAACAAATGGATCTTTAAGAAGAAGACAGACGCGGAACGTAATGTCATCATCTATAAAGCTCGACTTGTGGCAAAGGGTTTTTCACAAGTTCAAGGAGTTGACTACGATGAGACCTTCTCACCCGTAGCGATGCTTAAGTCTATCAGAATCATGTTAGCAATAGCTGCTTATTTCGACTATGAAATTGGGAAGATGGATGTCAAAACAGTGTTCCTCAACGGTTTCCTTGAGGAAGAGTTGTATATGATGCAACCAGAAGGTTTTTTCGATCCAGAGAATGCGGACAAAGCTTGCAAACTCCAGTGATCCATTTATGGGCTGGTGCAAGCATCTCGGAGTTGGAATAAGTGCTTTGATGAGGTGATCAAAGCGTTTGAGTTTATACAAGTTTATGGAGAAGCTTGTATTTACAAGAAAGTGAGTGGGAGCTCTATAGCGTTTCTAGTATTATATGTGGATGACATATTGCTGATTGGAAACAATATAGACATGCTGGAAATTGTGAAGGAATATTTGAACAAGAGTTTTTCAATGAAGGACATAGGAGAAGCTTCTTTCATATTAGGCATTAAGATCTATAGAGATAGATCGAGACGCTTAATAGCACTTTCACAGAGCACATACCTTGATAAAGTTTTGAAGAAGTTCAAAATGGATCTGTCCAAGAAGGGGTTCTTGCAAGTGTTACAAGGTGTGAAGTTGAGTAAGACTCAATGCCCAGTGACTGTAGAAGATAGAGAAAAGATGAGTGTCATCCCCTATGCTTCAGCCATAGGTTCTATCATGTATGCAATGTTGTGCACAAGACCAGATGTCAGCCTTGCCATAAGCATGGCCGGAAGGTTTAAAAGTGATCCTGGAATGGAGCACTGGGCAGCGGTCAAGAATATCCTTAAGTACCTGAAGAGGACTAAGGAAATGTTTCTCGTTTATGGAGGTGATGAAGAGCTCGTCGTAAAGGGTTACGTCGATGCAAGCTTTGACACTGATTCGGATGACTCTAAGTCACAAACCGGATACGTATTTATTCTCAACGGGGGAGCGGTAAGCTAGTGCAGTTCCAAGCACAGCGTGGTAGCCGATTCTACGTGCGAAGTGGAGTACATCGCAGCCTCGGAGGCAGCGAAGGAAGGTGTCTGGATGAAGCAGTTCATGAAAGATCTTGGAGTAGTGCCCAGTGCACTAAATCCAATGAACCTGTTCTGTGACAACACTAGTGCCATTGTTCTGGCCAAGGAACCAAGGTTTCACAAGAGGACCAGACATATAAAGCGACGCTTCAACTCCATCCCCGATTACATCCAGGAGAAGGACATAAATATTTGCAAAGTGCACATGGATCAGAATGTTGCAGACCCGTTGACTAAACCTCTTCCGAGGGCTAAACATGATCAACACCAGAACTGCATGGGTGTTCGATTCATTACAATGTAAATCACATAGTGATGTGGACTAGATTATTGACTCTAGTGCAAGTGGGAGACTGTTGGAAATATGCCCAAGAGGCAATAAATAAAGTGTTTATTATTATATTTCCTTGTTCATGATAATCGTTTATTATCCATGCTATAATTGTATTGATTGGAAACACATTACATGTGTGGGTAAATAGACAACACTATGTCCCTAGTATGCCTCTAGTGAACTAGCATGTTGATCAAAGATGGTCAAGGTTTCCTAGCCATTGACATGTGATGTCATTTGATTACGGGATCACATCATTAGTACAATGATGTGATGGACAAGACCCAAACTACAAACGTAGCATATGATCGTGTCAGTTTATTGCTATTGTTTTCTGCATGTCAAGTATATGTTCCTATGACCATGAGATCATGCAA
This sequence comes from Hordeum marinum, assembly GCA_022496015.1. Classification (NCBI taxonomy): domain Eukaryota; kingdom Viridiplantae; phylum Streptophyta; class Magnoliopsida; order Poales; family Poaceae; genus Hordeum; species Hordeum marinum. Next base: position 208,240,514 of record CM039674.1, on the reverse strand, counting down.
CTCACGGACACTGGAGGAGTGCCTTGTGTGTATCAAACATCACAACATAACTGGGTGACTATAAAGGTGCTCTACAGGTATCTCCGAGGGTGTTTGTTGAGTTGGCATGGATCAAGACTGGGATTTGTTACTCCGTGTGACGGAGAGGTATCTCAGGGCCCACTAGGTAATACAACATCACAATAAGACTTGCAAGCAATGTGACTAAGTGTTAATCATGGGATCTTGTATTACGGAACGAGTAAAGAGACTTTCCGGTAACGAGGTTGAATTAGATATGGAGCTACCGACGATCGAATCTCGGGCAAGTAACATACCGAAGAACAAAGGAAACATCATACGGGATTAACTAAATCCTTGACATAGAGGTTCGACCGATAAACATCTTCATATAATATGTAGGAACCAATATGGGCATCCATGTCCCACTATTGGTTATTGACCATAGAGGTGTCTCCGTCATGTCTACATAGTTCTCGAACCCGCAGGGTCTGCACACTTCAGGCTCGGTGACGTTTCGGTAGTATAGAGTTATGTATGGTGGTGACTGAAGATTTTTCGGAGTCCCCGATGAGATCCCGGACATCACGAGGAGCTCCGGAATGGTCCGGAGGTAAAGATTTATATATAGGAATTCCTATTATGGTCGCTGGAAAAGTTTCGGGCTCATCGGTAGTGTACCGGGAGTGTCGGTAGTGTACCAGGAGACCATCGGGAGGGGTATTTCGACCCAAGAGGCTACATGGGCTGTGGGAGAGTAAATACTAGCCCTTTGTGGGCTGGTGGAAGTCCCACACAAGTTCCATGTGGCTGGGAAGAAAAGCCCATAGGGAAAAAGGTGGAAAATGCCAAAAAGAGGAGGAATCCTAGTCCTACTAGGATTGGAGGAGGAGTCATCCTCTCCTCCCCACTTCGGCAGAACCAAGGAGGCTTGGCCCTTGAGCCAAGTCCTCTCCTTCCTCCCACTTATATATACTGGAGGTTTTAGGTTCTTTTGCACAGAATTTTCAGCCACGTGCTGCCCGTTCCTCCAGTGCATAGTTTCTCCTCTAGATCGGATTTCTGGAGTGCTTAGGCAAATCCCTGCCGAAATAGCTCCACCACCATCGCCGAAGCGCTGTCACGCTACCGGAGTACTCTTCTTCCTCTACGATCCCTCTTGCTAGATCAAAACGGCGGAGATCGTCATCAAGCCGTACGTGTGCTGAACATGGAGGTGCCGTCCGTTTGGCGCTAGATCGGAAGGACCGTGATCGTGTTCGCGGGACGGATCATGATTGTATCGCGGGACGGATCATGATTGGATCGCGGGATGGATCATGATTGGATCACGGGACGCTCGGCAATTTGGATCGCGAAGACGTTCGACTACACGAACCATTTCTTAACGCTTCCCACTTAGCGATCTACAAGGGTATGTAGATCCACTCTCCCTCTCGTAGATGCTCATCACCATGGATAGGTCTTGCGTGAACGTAGGAATTTTTTTGTTTCCCATGCAATGTTCCTCAACAATCTCCTCCTCCTAGTGATGGCAATGGGACGCGAGCAGCATCAGGAACCCCTCGGGCATCCCAGACACCGTGAAGGGGCCACCGGCGGCGAAGGAGAAGGCAGGGACGATGCGCTCTCTCTGTGTGCTTCACTGAACATGAACCTGAACCTCTCTGAAACATACCAAGGGAAGGGAGAGGAAGGAGTGGAGAGGGAGATGGCGGCGGCTGGAGGGAAAGGGGAAACCCTAGGCATGCATGCCGAGGGGTTAAATAGGACCCGGAGGAGCGGCTCTGCTCGCCACCTTGCCCATGGCAAGGCCCTGCTCGCTAGCTCTTTCTAAGAGGGAGCTAGAAAGGGAGGAGGAAGGGAACGTGGGAGGCGATGCTGGCGCGTGGGTCCGGCTTGGTTCATGCTGGAAGGGAGCGATGCGCGCGGCTAGCTAGGCTGTGGGGTTGCGCTAGTTGGGCCAGGAGGAGGCCCACTCGCTCCACTCTCTCTCACGCGGCCAGAATAAAAAAAGACTTATTTTAAAAGGCGAGAGACAAAATAAACCCGAGGCTAGAGAGAGAAGTTTGAAACAAAAGAAAAACCTTTTTTCTGGCTCACAAAAATGCAAGCAATTTAATAAAAATGGTTAAGGCAGTTTTAGAGCAATAAAATATTTTACCTAAATATTAACTAGGCATTGTTGCACAAATATTTGAAAGGGAAAAGCTCCAACCATGGCAGAAGGATTACTTTATAAATCCTAGTAGAATATTTGGAATATGTTCAACATTATTAAAGAGAGAAAATAGAAAGGAAATTTTTTCATGAGGAACAATGAGTGAGAGGGAAGAAGTGATGGTTTTTTGAAATGGGAGGGATTAGCAACACTCTAAGCACACATGCATTCACTCCCAAGCACATACACTCACAATAACACCACGACCTTGGTGCACACAAAACCAAATGATGACGAATGCTTATGATGCTATGATGCAAGCATGACATGAAGCAAAAATATATCTAGCACAACACATGGTGGCAAACATGAAAGGTCCACATGACATACATGACCAAAATGGCAAGGGGTACTTGGGATGTTACAACTCTCCCACACTACAAGAGGATCTCGACCCGAGATCTAAGAACAAAAGAACTCAAGAAATTCAGAACGGAGAAGATCCTCACATTCCCAAGTAGCTTCTTTGTCAGAATGATCAGACCACTTCACCTTGAGAAACTTCATTGACTTGTTGTGAATCTTACGCTCAGTTTCATCGAGAATAGCAACCGGATGCTCATGATAGGATAGGTCTTCTTGGAGATCAATGTCTTGGAGGATAATGGTACACTCAGGATTCTTGAAGCATCTCCAGAGCTAAGAGACATGGAAGACATCATGCACATTTGTGGAATTTGGAGGTAGCTCGAGTTGATAGGGAAGGTCACATGTCTTGCCCACAATTCTAAAAGGACCCACAAAGCGAGGAGCTAGCTTCCCTTTGATTCGAAACCATTGAGTGCCCTTCATTGTCGGGACCTCGATCCTAAGTCATAAGAAGCCAGACTATAACATATCACATCACTTTGCGGCCTCACGCACGGTAAGTTCCACGGCTGCAGCCTTACCTTAGCCGGGACCGTTTGTGTCTTTTGGCTCACGTATGTGAACATGTCGCTCGCAATCAAACGATAGAGAACCCGGGCCGACATAACTAGTCATAGAAACCAAGCGGCACATCCATACGAAAATAGGCATACACAACCCAACAATGCAGGTGTCGGCCTGAAGCATGTGTAGACGAGTCATAGCAAGCTATAGGGACTCCATTACGTCGTGAGACACGAATGCCATCACTGCATGTAGACGAGTCGTAGCAGGCTACAGAGACTACATTACACTGCGAGACATTTCCCCGAAGGGACAGACACAGCAGCAAAGAAGGATACATGTCGTTCAATCAATGTGTCCGGAGCAGTAGCAAGCTACCATGGCTCGGTGGAAGCACAAAAAGGCAGTTTCCCGTAAAGAGTATTACTAAAGGCACACGACTAGGCGTTGGATCCCATACATACCGTTGCACGTCACACGTACGCATGACATGCCCGATATGCATAGATACAACCATGGCATCATAACATAACCATACAACAACATGACTTTTATTTAAGAGGCTCAGATGAGCCTTGCATAATATGTTCTTATAGATAGGGGTCACATGACCCGACACTCAAGTCATACAAACATGTTCATACAAACTAAGCGGAAGCATAAGCTGTCTGAGTACAGACAGATGAAAGGGTAAAAAGGCACATGGCCTAACTATCTACAGCCCGCCATAGGGCAAAGGTCATAGATGGGACACCAGCTATTCAGCATCGTCAACATCTAGAAAGAACCCACCTGAGGGGTCCTGGGTCTCGTCTGCAACATTTATTAAGCAAACATGAGTACAAACATACTCAACAAGTCTTTAAAAAAGACCTAGTCTATTCATGCTCATGTATCAACAAAGGGAGTGGTGGAGTTTATGCAGCAATGCCAGCTTTGACTCATGGCTAACCTACACTACTCAATTTTAACTCTTTGTTTACATTTTAGATATCGCACACGAGTCCACTCACTCCATAGCAATACACCACCATGGATTCACTACCCTCTCCTGGGAGAGTGCCATTCATGGTACTCACACTTGTCTTGATATTTTTATGAGTATCCATTTGATTATCTATGAACAACATAAGTTCCCCAAGTAGTCCATATTCGAGGACGCGGCTATTCGAATAGTTCCATACCCTGTAGGGGTGTACTTCTTCACACACGCTCTCACCACTTATCGCTGTGTGCTCATAAAACCATGCACCTCGGAACCTTCAAGAGGATGCCCAGCATTGGAGTCGGCCACGACCGTCAATCGCATAAGACCTCTAGTCCAGGCTATCGCCTATTTGAGACTGAACCTGCACAGAAGTCCAGCCGAAGTTTCCGCTACGGCCCCAAACAATGTGCACAGGGTTCCCAAGCCCACCATTCGGGTGACCCTTGGTACACCGTTCCACTACCTACCGCGTCGTAACCCACCCCTAGGGTCAGTGCTACACATGGTCTCCAGCATGCTATAAACACCAGAAACTGCTTGCAACTCCTAGACTAAGGACTAAGCAAATGGTAAGCAGAGAGGGTCAATTAAGTATCCCAACATGTCATAGTAACTAGTCTTGCATCACAAACATGGAACTTAGTTCCTAAGAACAGTCCCAATGAGACAACCCGCTATGTACTCCTACATAGCCTCTCATCGCTACCTTTACCAAATCGAGTTCATCATCATATCACCACATCAGAACAACATCGTTTCACTCAATTCATCACCCAGATGAATCAGACCTGACCCAACTCTAAGCATAGCAAGCATAGCAGGCAAAGTAAGCTAAGCACATCATGGCACAAGCATCTACCAGGTATGCTAGGTTGCAAGGTTTGACTATTTACTGTGACAATGCCAGGTTATGCAGTAGAATAGGATCATCTACCGTGTATGACTGAGATGTGATCGATTGTCCTAATGTAATAAACAAGAGCAGGAGCGAGAGAGTAGGATGTTATCGGAATGATCAAAGGGGTTGCTTGCCTTTTTGGGTAGCGGAAAGGTTCTCTCCTTCGCCGGGATACTCGGGGGTATCCTCAGAAGCAGGGCCTACTGCAATGCAGATAAGAAACGATCAACACACGCAAGTGCAACAATATGATGCATGATCATGGCATGATAGCATGTATGGATGAGCTAATGCAACTAGGTTTCATGTTGATTTGAAATGAAGTTGAATATAGGTTCAAAATCGTTCTTTATTTCAAATTCCATATACTAACCTATTAGTAAATGTCAATGTTCACCTACTTAGATTGCTCTAACATGCATGACAATAGCACCATTGGATTCATTGGATTTTTCTGATAAATTTTCATATATAAATTATTCTCATATTATTTATAGATTAATTTATATGAAGTTTTGAAGTTTTGAATAATTTCTGGAAAAAATTATAAACTAGAAAAGGGGAAAATGACATCAGCCTCATGTCAGCTGGTCAGCTGACCGGGCCAGAGTCAAACCTGACATGTGGGGACCACATGTCAGTGACTCAATCAATTAAATTATTAATTAAAACTAATCCTAACTAATTAACAGATCTGGGCCCACATGTGAGTGACAGATTAGGTTAATTAAACTAACTAATTAATTTTCTTAATTAGGATTTGACTACAGGGGCCCGGCTCCACCTGCCAGTGACCCAGGGGCCAAACCCTTGATGGTCAGACAGGTTGACTCGCCGGTGTTGAGCCGCCGGCGACGTCAGGGACTGCGAAGGGGGTCAGAATCCCTCCTCCGACGACCAAAAGGACGGCAGAGAGTGCTGGGAGAGCCTACGCTCGATCGCGCGTCGATCTAGCCCCAAACCAGAGGCTGGGGTGGTCGGGATCGACGCCGGCATCGAGGGCAGCGGAGGCCGAAGCTCGGGCAAGAAGGGCGCGGTGTCTACGTGGCACGGGAGAGAAGGGGGAGAAGGGGAGGAGCACCAGCGGCTCACCGCGGTTCCAACAGAGGCGACGGCGAGGTCGGAGGAGGTCCCGACGGGGCAGAATGTCAGGGTGGAGATGCGGTGACCGGCGAGGAGGAACAGCAATGGCACGGCGTAGAAGGGATCCCGGCGTCTTCTAGGGTCACGGGGAGGACGAGGGGGTAGCGGCGGTTCTCGGGGGCTACCTAGCGAGGCGAGGGGGCGGCTAGCGCGATGGCGGCGAGCTCGAGCAGTGCTTGGCTATGGCGGAGAAGGGGGCAGAGAAAGAGAGCGAGAGGGACAGCTCGCAGGGGGAGAAGGAGAGGAGAAGGAGGCCACGGCGAGGGGCCTCGTGCTGGCGCCCTCCAAGCCCTCCAGGCCAGTAGCCAGGCAGGGAGGAGGTGGTCGGTGTGTGGCGACCACGTGTCGGGCGTCCTTCTGGCCGGAGGTGGATGAAGACCGGTTTGGCCCTGGTGGGCTGGGCCGGCTTCTTCCCTGGCCCAAGTAATCTTTCCCCCTTTTTCTTTTCTTTTTATTGTCTATTTTCTATTTTCTGTCATTTGTGTTATTTTAATTTCAGGCACATAAGCTATTTAAAATATCCCAAATATTTTATCTATTGAAGTTTGAATATTTCAAACTTTTCTCTAAAGTTTCAGGATATTTGAAAACTAAAATAATGATAAATGCTTTATTTAATATTTTTAGAGGCTTTTTCATTTATTTCTAAATTTCTTTAGGTGTTCAAATAATTAAAATGATCCCTGTTATAATCATGTCCAAATTTACGAGACATAGGGAACATTTTTAGTGGGCATTTTGGATTCATTGAATTTTGACCATGTTTGAATTGTTTGGATTCAAAGTGAGCTTGGGGTTTCTTTTGTTCCACATTTCATGTTGATGCAATAAGATGAAACATGATGCAAACACATGCTAGCCTAGGACATCTAGCTAGGGATATGACAACTCACCCCCACTCAAAAGAATCTCGTCCCTAGATTTTGAAGTCGTCGGGAAGAGCGTGGGGTATTCTAGTGGAAGACGATCTTCTCTTTCCCATGTGGGCTCCTTTTCAGAATGGTGTGACCACTGAACCTTGAGAAACTTGATGTTCCGACGCTAAGTGGTATGCTCAGCTTGATCAAGAATACGAACAGGGTATTCTCGATATGTAAGGTTATCTTGGAGATCAAACGCTACGTGGTCTACCTCACAGATAGGGTTGCGAGACGTGGAAGACATCATGAACCTTGGAAATATGCGGCAGAAGTTCCAATTGGTAGGCAACCTCTCCTCATTTAGCAAGAATGCGAAAGGGTCCAATGTAACAAGGAGCCAACTTGCCCTTGATACCGAATTAATGGGTACCCTTTAGAGGTGTGACCCGAAGGTAAGCCTTCTCGTCAACTTCATAGTTCACAGCCTTATGATGGTGATCATATTGGCTCTTTTGATGGGATTGGGCTGTTTTGAACTTTTCACGAATAATGCGAACTTGCTCCTCTGCATCCTGGATCATATCCGGGCCAAAGAGTTGCCTCTCTCTGATTTTCAACCAGTTAAGAGGTGTTCAACACCTTCGTCCATAGAGAACTTGAAAAGGGGCTTTGCCCAAGCTTGATTGATGACTATTGTTATATCCAAGCTCAGCAAATGGAAGACATTTCTCCCAGTTCATACCGAAAGATATAACACAAGCTTGGAGCATGTCTTCGAGGATTTGATTGACTCGCTCAACTTGACCACTTGATTGTGGGTCGAAAGCAGTGCTAAAGGATAGATGAGTCCCCATAGCGGTTTGAAAACTTTCCCAAAATTGGGAAGTGAAAATACTTCCACGGTCTGAGTTAATCTCCAAAGGAACACCATGAAGAGAAACTATTCGAGAAACATAAAATTCCGCTAGTTGGCTAGCAGTTATACTTTCCCGAACAGGAAGAAAATGAGCCACTTTGGAAAGACGGTCGATGACCACAAATATAGCATTATTCCCTCTCTTTGTCCTGGGAAATCCGATAATGAAATCCATACCGACTTTATCCCATTTCCATTCAGGAATAGCTAAAGGTTCAAGGGTGCCAGCAGGCCTATGATGTTCTGCTTTCACGCGATGGCAAACGTCGCAGTTAGCAACGAACTAAGCAATTTCTCTTTTCATCCTAGTCCACCAGATCCTCTGGCATAGGTCCTGATACATCTTGGTTCCACCCGAATGAATTGAGAGAGGAGAATCATGAGCCTCCTTAAGGATCAGCTGTCTTAAGCGTGTGCTCTTGGGAACCACCAACCGGTTCTGGAAGAACACAACACCTTCATCGTTCTTGGAGAAATCTTTAGCGTTTCTGCTAGCAATATTCCCCTTGATCGGGATATACCATTATCATATTTCTGGACAACTACTATTTGAACTTTAAGATTAGGTTTCACCACCAGGTTTGATAGGAATCCTTGAGGGACAAGGTGAAGGTTCAACTTCCAAAATTCCTCATGTAGAAGTGGTTGACCTTGTTGTAACATCAGATTGTTCAATGAGACTTACGACTTAGTGCATCAACCATGACATTGGCTCTCCCCGGGGTGTAAGTTATCCCTAAGTCGTAATCTGTAATCAACTCTACCCATCGTCTTTGCCTGAGATTCAAATCCGGCTGGGTGAATATATATTTTAGACTTTGGTGATCAATGTAAATTTCGCAACGATTACCCAGAAGGTAATGTTGCCAGTTTTCATTGCATGGACTACAGCTGCAAGCTCAAGATTATGTGTTGGATAATTATCCTCATGTGGACGCAACTGTCGAGATGCGTATGCAATCACATGATGATCTTGCATGAGAATGCAACCTAATCCTTGTCGCGAGGCGTCACAATAGATAACACAGTCCTTAGAGAAATCAGGTGGCACCCGAACGGGAGCGGAGGTCAGTCGTCTTTTCAACTCCTAAAAACTATGCTCACATTGTGGAGTCCACTCGAACTTTTTATCTTTCTTGAGGAGTTCAGTCAGAGGTTTTGCAACCTTGGAGAAATTCTCGACAAAGCGGCGGCAATAGCTCACTAAGCCAAGGAAACTCCGAACTTGCTTAACCAATTCAGGTGGAGTCCAATCAAGGACAGCCCAAACTCTCTCAGGATTGACAACAATACCTTTACCAGATATCACGTGGCCCAGATAGGTCACTTATGGCAGCCAAAATTGACACTTGGAGAATTTGGCGTACAGGCGGTGCTCTCGAAGTTTCATCAATACCAGCCTTAGATGCTCGGCATGTTCTTGTTTGTTCTTCGAGTAGATGAGTATATCGTCAAGGTAAACCACGACGAATTTATCTAGATACTCCATGAAGATCGAATTCATCAAGCGAGAGAAGGTGGCTGAGGCATTGGTTAAACTGAAGGACATGATGGTGTACTCGTATTGGCCATAACGAGTAAAAAAGCCATTTTTGGAATGTCCCCATTCCTAATTCTGGTTTGATGGTATCCCAACTTCAAATCCATTTTGGGAAAGACAGAGGATCCAGCAAGTTGATCATACAAATCGTTGATCCTGGGGAGCGGATACTTCTTCTTTATGGTGACCAGATTCACTGGCCGATAATCTACAACCATCCGATCCGAACCATCCTTCTTCTTGACGAAGAGAACGGGACAAGCCCAAGGAGAAGAACTGGGATGGATGAAACCTTTCTTCAAAGCCTCATCGAGTTGGATCTTAAGTTCGGTTAGTTTTAAGGGTGCCATCTTATAGGGTCTTCTAGCTATTGGGACAGTCCCTGGGATGAGCTCTATCACAAACTCAACATCTCTGACAGGAGGAATTCCTGGCAGTTCTTCTGGAAAGACATCCGGAAAGTCACAGACTACCGGAATATCTTCTAATTCTGGAAGAGGGCTAGCATTGAGGGAATAGATTTGGCGTTTGGTTTTTCGAGTGGAGACATTAACTATCTCACCCGATGGATGTGTAAGGTGAACATTCCTAGAATGAGTATTAACTTTGGCATAGTGGGCTTTCATCCAATCCATGCCTAGAATGATATTGATGTCCGAAGAATTGAGGGCTATCAAAGATGCTAGGAAGACTAGTCTATCCACCAGAATCTCACTATCATGGCTCACTCTAGAAGTTTTCCATTTGGAACCCAGAGTCTGCACTACTAAAGGAGTAGGCATATCACAAAAAGACATGTTATGCAACTGTGCATAACTTTCTAAGATAAAAGAATGAGATGCCCCGGTATCAAATAAAACAGATGTTGGATGACTATTGACAAGGAGCATACCTAGGAAAACATCAGGATCCTTAAGGGCTTCCTCAATAGACACATAGTTCACTCGTCCACGAGCAGGAGCTGGCTTAACAAAGAAGGCTTTTCCTGGCTTTCCACGTCCAGCGGGCTTAGCATTATTCTGGGGACACTCACGGAATTAGTGTCCTGGTTCCCCACACTTATAGCAAACCATGGTGGCATGGGGAGCAACATTGGCAGGCGGTCCTCCAAATGGTCTGACTGGAGGGTTGGGCTGAACTAGAGACGCCTAGAAGGATGGCCTCGCGTTGTATTTTAGCGGCAGAGCTGCGTTGGGCACCCAGACTCGGCGTTTATTGGGGGCCGAGCCAGATGCGGGGTTGAAGTCACGGTTATGCTTTCTCGTGGCCTCATAATTAGTCTGTCCAGTCTCGGCATTAATAGCCTTGTTGACGAGAGCCTGGAAAGTGGTGCACTCATGCAGGCGTAGATCTCAGCGCAGATCAAGGTTAAGTCCCTTGCGGAACGTAGCCTACTTCTTGGCATCAGTAGAAACTTCCTCAGGAGCATAGCGAGCAAGGTTCCAAACTCATGACTATAAGCATCCACTGACAGTCTGCCCTGGGTGAAGGCACAGAATTCCTCTCTCTCACGATCCATCAGCCCTTTTGGGATGTGATGGGTACGAAATGCGGCACTGAACTCTGCCCAAGTTGGTGCGGGGACTGCGGGACGCATGGCTTCAAAATTTTCCCACCACAGATTGGCGGGTCCTTCTAGAGAGTAAGTTGCAAAGGTCACCTTGTTAGCCTCGGACACATTAGCAGCCCAAATCTTGCAGTACATGCTAGTCAGCCAGTCATCCGTGTCGAGTGGGTCGAGCGAATGATGATACTTGGGTGGGCACAGTCTGATGAAATCACCAAGTGATACGCCGTCATTGAGGTCATTGCAGGGAGCACGTGATGTATTCTGCTCGATTCTTTACAACAGCCTGTTGGTCTCCCTCGTGTTCCTTTCAGCTTCTAGCATCACTTCCGCCAGAGAACGCACATGTGGTAGATCCTCTTGCCTTGGCTGGCTTCCCTCGCCCTGCTCAGGGGCAGGCATGGGGTTATTCCTAGTTGCCACCATCATGAGAAACAAACCCACAACTTAATCATAGGGGATAACAACTCTAAGACATGAGATAAGGAATGTACAGGACAACATGGCATGCAGGGTAAACACCATTCAACATGGTAAAACAACTGCCTTATGAACACCATGATTCATACACACCATGACATAGTTCAGTACAAGCCAAGCTGAAATACAACTATGGAGAGATGACACAACTCATCGGAGGCATTACAAGCTTCCTATACATTATCTATCTACACCTCCAGAACTCAACTCTCAACCTCATCATATCCCACAAGACACACAGGACTGTGGCAATACGATTACTACCATGCTAGAACTACATCCACGTACTCAAGCATCACCGTAGAATGCCTCATACAGGTTACCCCATGACCCGGGAGCTTAACCTGAGGATCTGGAAACACTCTAGCCTGTGATCCCTGGGAGCCATAAGGACACGGGTGTGGCCTTGGTCCCCTTGTCGGCGGCAACAGCGGTCCTCGAAGAGGGGTGATGCCTCCAACATCGGGCCAGTCTATGTGTGCTGGCAGATGAGTCCGCGATGGGGTCAGCATCTCCAAATCTCCATAGCCTGTCTGCATGACTGGTGCCAACTGTGTCAGGGCTGTCCAAACACGTGCACGGGTGGCATAAAGCTCCATGCGAAGGGCACGTGCATCACGATCCCTGTTCTCCAACATCTGAGCGGTCACCTGCAGCCTAGGATCCTCATGGGAATGATCATAGTAGGCTGCACTAAGATAACCATCCTCTCCTCCCATAGAAGCAGGAACATAACAAAACTCTATGTTTTGAAGCAGACCATGGTGAGACCTCATGATAGTCAACATGGTGTACGCGGCCTCCTGAACTGCCATATCTATGGTGACACCTAATCCATAGGTCCAGTGAAGCGGCTCTGCAACAACAAGATATGAAGGATAAACCTTGACGATACACAGATACTGACTCTGGTTGAAATGTCGATACTGTTCCTCCACTGTGTACTCTGGGTACCAATGGTATCCAGCCTCCATCATAACTCTAACCAACATGGCCGTGTGACCCGGTACATCAATGCACCTGGTAAGACGGACCACCTGATGAGAAGGACGAGGGGGCATCTAAAACAGAGAATGATGCAAAGACATTAGAGACTCTAGCAGAAATTAGACAGCATAATGGCTGTAATTGCTCAAACAGGATTATGAGACAACTGCAAAAGATTGGAAAAGCATAACCACTCGACTTTCTAGACTCAAATCTCTTCTCCATCTGTTTGTCACACCAACAATACTTGAGTACCTACATTCACTTGCAACAAGCTAACTAGTGGTCCATGGTTAGTAACTCGGCATCCTAAGCAATGGATGAGTAGCCTAGTTCTTATCCTCGTAGAAAATATGAGAATGACTCACCATAGAATAACTTGGGAAGAGGAGTAAAAAGAGCCTTACGTTCCCTTCCACAATCAATTCCCCTACTTTTCTATAGTGTTTCTAGACTCAACTTCGACGAGCTTGGCTTGGTAGTCCTACAGTCAGTCAGGCTCTAATACCAACACTGTCGGGACCCCGATCCTAAGTCATAAGAATCCAGACTGTAACATATCACATCACTTTGCGGCCTCACGCACGGTAAGTTCCACGGCTGCAGCCTTACCTTAGCCGGGACCGTTTGCGTCTTTTGGCTCATGTATGTGAACATGTCGCTAGCAATCAAACGATAGAGAACCCGGGCCGACATAACTAGTCATAGAACCCAAGCGGCACATCCGTACGGAAACAGGCATACATAACCCAGCAATGCAGGTGTCGGCCTCAAGCATGTGTAGACGAGTCATAGCAAGCTACAGGGACTCCATTACGTCGTGAGGCACGAATGCCATCACTGCACGTAGACGAGTCGTAGCAGGCTACAAGGACTCCATTACACTGCGAGACATTTCCCCACAGAGACAAACTAAGCAGCAAAGAAGGATACATGCCCGTCAATCAATGTGTCCGGAGCAGTTGCAAGCTACCATGTCTCGGTCGAAGCACAAAGAGGCAGTTTCCCGTAAAGAGTACTACTAAAGGCACACGACTAGGTGCTATATCCTATACATACCATTGCACGTCACACGTACGCACGACATGCCCGATATGCATAGATACAACCATGGCATCACAACATAACCATTCAACAACATGACTTTTATTTAAGAGGCTCAGATGAGCCTTGCATAATATGTTCTTACAGATAGGGGTCACATGACCCGACACTCAAGTCATACAAACATGTTCATACAAACCAAGCGGAAGCATAAGCTGTCTGAGTACAGACAGATGAAAGGGTAAAAAGGCACATGGCCTGACTATCTGCAGCCCGCCACAGGGCAGAGGTCGTAGGTGGGACACCAGCTATTCGGCATCGTCAACATCTAGAAAGAACCCACTTGATGGGTCCTGGGTCTCGTCTGCAACATTTATTAAGCAAACGTGAGTACAAACGTACTCAGCAAGTCTTTAAAACAGACCTAATCTATTCATGCTCATGTATCAACAAAGGGAGTGGTGGAGTTTATGCACCAATGCCAGCTTTGACTCATGGCTAACCTACACTACTCAATTTTAACTCTTTGTTTACATTTTAGATATCGCACACAAGTCCACTAACTCCATAGCAATACACCACCATGGATTCACTTCCCTTTCCTGGGAGAGTGCCATCCACGGTACTCACACTTGTCTTGATATTTTTATGAGTATCCATTTGATTATCTATGAATAGCATAAGTTCTCCAAGTAGTCCATATCCATGGACGCGGCTATTTGAATAATTTCATACCCTGCAGGGGTGTACTTCTTCACACACACTCGCACCACTTATCGCTGTGTGCTCATAAAACCATGCAGCTCGGCAACCTTCAAGCAGATGCCCAGCAAGGGAGTCGGCACGACCGTCAATCGCATAAGACCTCTAGTCCAGGCTAGCGCCTATTTGAGACTGAACCCGCATGGAAGTCCGGTCGAAGTTTCCGCTACGGCCCCAAATGATGTGCGCAGGGTTCCTAAGCCCACCATTCGGGTGACCCTTGGTACATCGTGCCACTACCTACCGTGTCGTAACCCACCCCTAGGGTCAGCGCTACGCATGGCCTCCAGCATGCTATAAACACCAGAAACTACTTGCAACTCCTAGACTAAGGACTAAGCGAATGATAAGTCGAGAGGGTCAATTAAGTATCCCAACGTGTGGTAGTAACTAGTCTTGGATCACAAACACACAACTCAGTTCCTAAGAACGGTCCCAATGAGACAACCCGCTATGTACTCCTACATAGCCTCTCATTGATACCTTTACCAAATCGAGTTCATCATCATATCACCACATCAGAACAACATCATTTCACTCAGTTCATCACCCAGATGAATCAGACCTGACCCAACTCTAAGCATAGCAAGCATAGCAAGCAAAGTAAGCTAAGCACATCATGGCACAAGTATCTACCCAGTATGCTAGGTTGCAAGGTTTGACTATTTACTGTGACAATGTCAAGTTATGTAGCAGAATAGGATCATCTACCGTGTATGACTGACATGTGATCGACTATCCTAAGGCAATAAACAAGAGCATGAGTGAGAGAGTAGGATGTTATCGAAATGATCAAAGGGGTTGCTTGCCTTGCTGGGTAGCGGAAAGGTTCTCTCCTTCACCGAGATACTCGGGGGTATCCTCAGAAGCAGGGCCTACCGCAATGCAGATAAGAAACGATCAACACACGCAAGTGTAACAATATGATGCATGATCCTGGCATGATATCATGTATGGATGAGCTAATGCAACTAGTGTTCATGTTGATTTGAAATGAAGTTGAATATAGGCTCAAAATCGTTCTTTATTTCAAATTCCATATACTAACCTATTAGTAAATTTCAATGTTCACCTATTTAGATTACTCTAACATGCATGACAATAGGACCATTGGATTCATTGGATTTTTCTGATAAATTTTCATATATAAATTATTTTCATCTGATTAACAGATTAATTTATATGAATTTTTGAAGTTTTGAATAATTTCTGGAATTTTTTTTAAACTAGAAAAGGGAAAATGACATCACCCTGACGTCGCTGTGACGTCAGCTGGTCAGCTAACCGGGCCAGAGTCAAACCTGACATGTGGGGACCACATGTCAGTGACTCAATCAATTAACTGATTAATTAAAACTAATCCTAACTAATTAATAGATCTGGGCCCACATGTCAGTGACAGATTAGGTTAATTAAACTAAAAAATTAATTTTCTTAATTAGGATTTGACTACAGGGGCCCAGCCCCACCTGCCAGCGACCCAGGGGTCAAACCACTAACGGTCAGACAGGTTGACTCGCCGGCGTTGAGCCGCCGATGACATCAGGGACGACGGAGGGGGTCGGAATCCCACCTCCGGCGACCAAATGGACGACAGAGAGTGCTGGGAGAGCCTACGCTCGACCACGCGTCGATCTAGCCCCAAACCAGAGGCTGGGGTGGTCAGGATCGACGCCGGCGTCGAGGGCAGTGGCAGCCGGAGCTCGGGCAAGAAGGGCGCGGCATCTATGGGGCACGGGAGAGAAGGGGAGGAGCACCGACGGCTTACCACGGTTCCAGCAGAGGCGACGGCGAGGTCGGAGGAGGTCCGGACGGGGCAGAATGTCGGGGCGGAGCTTCGGTGACCGGCGGGGAGGAACGGCGATGGCGCGGCGTAGAGGGGCTCCTGGCATCTTCTAGAGTCATGGGGAGGACGAGGGGGTAGCGGCGGTTCTCGGGGGCTACCTAGCGAGGCAAGGGGCGGCTAGCGCGACGGCGGCGAGCTCAAGCAGAGCTCGGCTATGGCGGAGCTGGGGGGAGAGAAAGAGGGCGAGAGGGAGAGCTCGCCGGGGGAGAAGGAGAGGAGAAGGAGGCCACAGCGAGGGGCCTCGCCCTGGCGCCCTCCCAGCCCTCCAGGGCTGCAGCCAGGTAGCAAGGAGGTGGCCAGCGTGTGGCGACCACGTGCGGGGCATCCTTTTGGCCGGAAGTGGAAGAAGACCGGTTCGCCCCTGGTGGGCTGGGTCGGCTTCTTCCCTGGCCCACGTAGGCTTTCCCCATTTCTTTTCTTTTTATTTTTTATTTTCTATTTTCTATCATTTGTGTTATTTTAATTTCAGGCACATAAGCTATTTAAAATATCCCAAATATTTTATCTATTGAAGTTTGAATATTTCAAACTTTTCTCTAAAGTTTGAGGATATTTGAAAACTAAAATAATGATAAATGCTTTATTTATTATTTTCAGAGGCTTTATCATTTATTTCTAAATTGCTTTAGGTGTTCAAATAATTAAAATGATCCCTGCTATAATCATGTCCAAATTACCAGACATAGGGAACATTTTTAGTGGGCATTTTGGATTTGTTGAAATTTCACCAAGTTTAATTGTTTGGATTCAAAGTGAGCTTGGGGTTTCTTTTGTTGCCCATTTCATGTTGATGCAATAAGATGAAACATGATGCAAACATGTGCTATCCTAGGACATCTAGCTAGGGATATGACATTCATGGGAGAAACTCTGAGATAGACCAAATAGTCACTTTGAAAGGAGACTTCCCGATGTTTGTTATAGTAATAACTCCACTGGCGGGATTGAGCTGCTTTGAGATTCTCATGAATGACACGACACATCTCTTTTGCTTTAGTGATCATGTCATTGCCTAGAATTTGACGCTCACCGGTTTCAGACCAATTGAGCAGGGTACGTGTGGTGACCCCGACTCATAATTCGTGATCACCGAATGCATGTGTATAGTGATCCCAGAGATAATTGCTCACTGAACACACAGAAGCTGAATAACAAGAGTCTTCCATCCACTTTTAACGTCTTACACAAATAAAGACCAGGAAGGTCTAGTCTTACATAGATAGGGCCACATTGGCGGAACACTGAAACTAACAAGCATCGGAAATCTTGATCGAAAGCATGAACCCATTGCCATCTGCCTTAACCTACAGGCATTCTGGCTGGGAAGCGTCCTAGTTCACATGTTCGTCACCAACGAACTCTTCAACGTACTCCTGTTCTTCCATTCCTGGCCAATTTAATAACCAGTGGCAAGCCAATGAGTACTTTGAAGGTACTCACAAGCAACCCAAGTTGTGGAACAATTAATAATGATCCACGATGTAGCACTAAGTAGGTAAATTTGCGGAAAGCTAATTTTTATTGCAATGACATGATCAAGTAACTACGTAAGTAGATATCCATATGAACAAGTTAAGGATATCATCATAAGCAGGGGTTGAACATCTCATGTTCGTTCATCTCATCAAGTCTTCAAACTTGGCCCAAGTATCATTCTTCTGTCAATCGCACACACTCACACCAATTTTGTGAAAACATCTGGACATAGTCTAAGCAGCACCACCCAATTGTCCTTGACCGTGGACACGGCTATGCGAATAGTTTTACACTCTACAGAGGTTGCACACTTTACCCACAAGACTCGGAAAACTTCCGTGTCATCCATGACTCGCAATATATAACATACCCGAGGTAAGCACCCAAACAATGTCTTTCCCCTGGCGATACTAAACAACGAGTCCACTTGATTGATACCCAGCCCACATGATGTACATCACTTGTATCATCCATGCATGGACCAACGGTGTGACCGGTGCCTGTGAAGGTGCATGGTCGTCCATACCGGCATGACCCCATATCGAGAGTGACCACACCACTCACACCACTAGTAATGTGGGCTCCTTGCTAGTACCCACCAAGGTAATCAACAAAGCCTCGTCCCATGAGGGGTATTGTGGTTGCGCATCTAAGGTTGGGATGGTTGAAAAATCTTGAATCTAATCTATTTTCGAAAACACACCCTCAACTTGTTCCGGCACACCACTTGTTTCTCAAGTGGTCACCCATCTCATCATCATCTCCCTCGGACATTAGTGGCACCCGACGGGGTTTTCGAAAAGTCTTGAAATAACCTCTATTTCCCATCACCATGCATAAACCCGAACCCACTTGCGTAGCATCTACTAGCATCCTATCTAGACCCACCCGCGCAACCCTCATAAGAATGGTAGGGTCATGCACGATGCAAGTATCAATGGTAGAGTATTAGAGGCATCCCTCCGAAGGGGGAACACCACATCAAGATCAATCATCGAAAAACCTAGTGCTATATGTCATGCATGAAAAAATTTCTTAACATGGTCAAAGGGCTGCTTTCCTGGCTCAACAAGGTCTTCGGGGTCTTCGAAGTCTTCGGGTCCAACTTCCTCGTCAGTAGCGCAATCTATCATCGCGATAAATAGCGAGAAAAATAAGCATCACACAAAATAAAGCACACAAGCTATTATTAAAAATGGTACCCTATTCTGATAAATACTAAAATCTATACTAAAAATAGTTGTCTAGGGTTTTGAAGTTAAAAAGGTTTTCAAAACTATTTAAAACACGGTCTAATAATGCCAAATAGGGGTTTTAAATTGAAACAGTACAAAAAAGGTTTTCAAATATTTTTACAAGTGGCACTAATAAATTCTATGGAATATTCTAGGATTTTAGGTGAAAGAATATTAGGCATTGGATTTATTTTCTAGTCTGTGGAATTTTTGGAAAGCAGGGGGAAAAGAAAAAGAAAAATGGCGCTGTGCCCTCTCGGGCCAAATGCATGGCACTCGAGCTGGCCCAAAAGGGGAACCAGCCCAAGGCGAGATGCCGCGTGGGGCAGGTTTAATTTTAACCTGCCCACGGGTCCAACCTGTCAGCGAGAGGGGGAGGGGGAGGGTATGACAGGTGGGCCCCACCTGTCATCCCTCACCTCACGACAAGGAGCAGAAGGGGCTCACCGGAGGGGGCTCAGGCCACGGCGGCTCAAGCGGAGGGAACCGGCACGCTCAGGGGCTTCCCACGCGTCGGTAGGTGGTCGAGGCGGTCACCGGGGCTGAGGGAATCGCCGGTGAGGGGGAAACCCACATGGCGGTGAGGGTTTGGCTCGGGTTCGATCTCCCGACCATGGGAACGAGGGGGCTGGACACGGGAGAGTGTCTAAGGGGAGGAGGGAGTGAGGGGGAAGCAGGAGGAGCTCGGGGGAGGGCTTTTATAGGCGGGCGCCGGTGCACCATGGGCGTGGTGTGCCGGTGAGGATAGGGGCGTCGCCATGGGCCACTCGGGCGCTCCGGGCCGTGTCTGCGGTGGTCGTGGACTTGGTCCGCGCCCGCGCACAGGAGAAGGGCAGCTAGGGGTGACCAAAGGTGCGCGCGTGCGAGCTCGACCATTGGGGCACTCGGCCAGTGCCGTGTGCGGGATAAGGAGGGTAGCAGAGGAGGAGGGGGGAGGGGCCCGACCTCCTGGCATGTTGTGGATGTCGAGGGGTGGCCGGGGGACATGCTCCCGCATCCCCAGGTGGTCAGGGGGCTCGGGATGAGGGCGGCTACAATGCGAGATCGCACTGTAGCACGCTCCAGAGCACCCAAATGACCAGCATGGCATAGAAAATGGGCACCATCATGTCCATTAGTGCCTCGGGGGGTTTTGGAGATGCTTATGGGCTTGGAGGAGCTAGATAGAGGTAGGGAGAAAAGAGATGAGAGGGAAGAAGCTCCTAATACGGTAAAATAAAGGGTAAAATGTGGGTTTTACCCCACCCACTATTGAGCTGAGGCCACACAAGAATTACTGGAGGTAGTTGGTAACCCTGAGGGGTTGTGGTAAAATTTTCATGGCAAGAGGAATAGCCAAAGGCGGGAAAACATTAACTTTACCATTTCACCAAAAGGTGTTTGATAGATGTTTTGAGAAGAATTTACCCACTTATTGTGATGCTTAACAGGATCAAATGGTGGGTAAAAATAAGCCTGATCACCAAGTTTGAGATGGTTTGATGAATGTTCACAATGTAGCTATGTGGAACCCTAGAAATCAACAGAATCTGGTTTCTATAGATCTAGTTATGTTAAGATAATACCCTTGACGCACCACTTAGTGTATCATCATTATTTGGTGATTACACCATGTCCACAAAGTTTGGTGTCAAGGGGAGAAACTTCACAATGTAAAGTTGATCAAATTTGAATCTGGACAGGGAGGGTTTTGGGATGGTTTGATGAACCAAATTAACTTGGATTGAGATGAAAGTTTGCAAGATCATCACATGTGATAGTGTTAACTTGCTGGAATTTTCCTGGAATTTATTGAGAATATTTCTTATAGAAATATTTCAAATGCTTGATTTGGATAGAAACTATTTTGAGGGTCTTTGCCCTTGATTTGAACATGCCGATGGGTTGAAACTCATATATATGGAAAATATATGTCCACTAAGTCTCCTTAATTTTCTCAACTATTTTGAAAGCATTTAAATAATTTTTCCCTATGAAAAACCATGTCTGGTCTTAAGAAAAAGCCTTTAAATGAAATATTAAAATAATCTTTAAAATTAATATTTTGTGGTTTTGGGAAGTCATATTTATAGTAGGTTTGAAATAAAGCCTTTGGGGAAGAAGTATCCATCCAATTAGAGGACTTGCAGTGCAAACCACAAGTCGGGGTTTTTTTAAAACCTAATTTGAATAAATCCTTTTTGGTCAAAATAAATTTTGATAAAAAATAGGTTTGGGCACTATTCACATGGAATGATTATTAGGCAAGAAGTTTGGGTCAAGGAAGATGAATATGAAGAGGTATAGAATCCAAGAGTGCCATACACAACAATCAACAAAAAAGCAAGCAACAATTCAAACAAGCAACAAGCACTGAAAAAGTTTTAACTAGCTCTAAATTTTATAAATCCAAGCATAACAAGGTGATACAAACACAAGGTGTGACAGACCTACCCCCCTTACAAGAATGTCGTCCCCGAGATTCCTAGGCTAAGGGTTAAAAAGATAAGGGAACTCTGATTTAAGATAGTCTTCATGCTCCCAGGTTGCTTCAGCTTCAGTGTGGTTGCTCCACTAGACCTTGAAGTTCTTGATGGTGCGGATTCGGGTGCAACGTTTTGCCTCATCCATAATGCGAACTGGCCTCTCACGATAAGTGAGGTCTGGCTAAAGATTGATGGCTTGATGGTCGATGTCCTTGTAGAGGTCGGAGCGGTTGGGAACTTGGAGACACTTTCGGAGTTGTGACACATGAAAGACGTTGTGCACATCCGATAGCTCGGAAGGTAGCTTTAACTGATAGGCAACTTCTCCTCGTCTAGTAGTGATTTTGAAGGGGCCAATATATCTGGGTGCAAGCTTTCCTTTGACGTGGAAACGCTTGGTTCCTTTAAGAGGTGTGACTTCAAGATAGACATAATCTCCATTGTTGAATCTCACTTCTCGGCAGTGAGAGTCGACGCAACTCTTCTGTCTTGATTTGGTGGTCTCCAGACGTTCTCGGACGAGTTCTACTTGCTCTTCCGCTTCGCGGAGAATGTCTGGTCCAAAAATTAATCCTTCTCCGGTCTCTGACCAGTTGATGGGAGTACGGCACTTGCGCCCATACAACACCTCAAATGGTGCCATTTGCAGACTCGACTGATAGATGTTGTTGTAGGAGAACTTGGCGAACGGTAGGCAATCTTCCCACTTGGCTCCATACGCCAAAACACAAGCGCGGAACATATCTTTGAGTATCTAATTTACTCATTCTGTTTGCCCACCGGTCTGGGGGTGAAAAGCAGTGCTGAAGGAGAGCTTTGTTCCCATAGCTTCTTGAAACTTCATCCAAAATCTTGAGGTGAACTGGGTTCCTCGATCCAACACAATTTCCTTTGAAACTCCATGAAGACTTATGATGCGATTGATGTAGAGGTTTGCGAGCTGGCTTCCATCATAGGTGGACCTGACGGGAATTGTCGTGGCTTTTTCACGGCAGATGTCCAGGTGAACGGACATAGGTTCGGGGCGAAGACGCAACTACGTGGCGGCTTGAAGGGGTTGATCGGAATCGAGAGACGCGGAGTTTACCCAGGTTCGGCCCCTCCGATGGAGGTAAAAGCCTACGTCCTGCTTGTCTGGTATTGATGATGAAGAAGATCTCTCGGTTACAAAGGTGTTGTCTTACTACCTCTAATCTCGAGAGCCTCTAATCTGCCTATCTCTAATCTCTTGTGTTGTCTAAACTTGTGGACTTGTCAATCTGTCCCTCTAGGGGTGCTCTACCCCTCCTTATATAAGTGGAGAGGGTAGGTTTACAAATAGAGTCCTACTAGGAGTAGGATTAGGACTAGTCTCTCTAGAATCCTATTCCGGGTCTTGTTTCCTCCAGCAAGGAGTCTTTCTCTCTTTGGGCCTTCTCCTGTGAGCCGCTTGGCGCCGGCTTACATGCCGGGTCTTGAGTCTGGTCGTCCTGCGACCCACTTGTCAGGTCATTAATAAAATGTCATGCCTTTATTGGGTCTCCTATGAGTCGCCAAGCCGGGTCATACCGCGGGGTATATCCCCGACATTAGCCCCCAGGTTAGCTTGAATTTATTCATGGTAACCTCCTGAAATAGGAATAACAAATATGTTAAGTGGTCGGCTTGCTCCTTTGGCCGGCTTATGAAGTGGCTCCTCAGAAATCCGGCTCTTTTCTGCATATGAATGAGTCGTCTTGATAATCATCTTGATTGTCAATGTCCTTTGAAAAATATTGATAATAGAACACCCATATGCCATTGAGTCGGCTTCCAATACTCTTGGCGGGTCATCTCCGTCGGGTCATAATCATTGATGATGCCGGGTCATTATCGTTGGTGATGCCAGGTCAAATAACTAAAATCCATCCAACTTGATAAACATATTGGGATAAAAATCCGTCTGATGTAAATTCAGACTTCCATTGCTATGAAGCAAGGCGGCTTATAAAATCTGCTGGGTTATGATCTTTTGATAATACCGGGTTATGAATTTTGGGGACGCCGGGTCTAACAACTGAACTCCATAATTAATATCTTGAAATATCTCCTCCAAGTTTTTGATATGTCCATATTACCTGTAGCCCCCAAGCTCCGAGATTATCCAGGATAACTTGGTGCTTTGTAATAATATTTTGGACTATGTAGCCCCCAAGTGTCGGGTTGTCCTGCTTGCAGCAACCTTGGACTTATAACTATCTTATACCTTATGAAACTTCAGCAGGTGTAGCCCCCAAGGGCTTGCTCATCAGTATGTAATGTGCCGGGTCTTCAATTTGAACCTCACAATCTGTTTAAACAGTTGAATACTATAGCCCCCAAGTGCCTGGTCGCACGCCTGCGGCGACTTGGGACTTTTAGAAAATTTTGATCTGAGCGGTGTAGCCCCCAAGTGCCGAGTCAATAAGAATTGCTGGGCTAGGACTTAGAAAATATAGAAAGGCCGGCTCATCTCCTTGAGATAATATGGCCTTGCTGACAATGTAATGATTTGAAAACCAGCTTGCATTAGCCCCCAAGTGTCATGGTGCATGCTTACAGGGACAAGGGACTTGCATACTTGATATAAACTGTATTTGAATAGTGTAGCCCCACGTGTCGGGTCGTTTGCCTGCGGCGACTCGGGACTATGTGAGAATAATTTGACTCATCACGATTTGTTGAATGAATCTTTGACCGTGGTGGTAATATAATCCGGAATGAATATCCTGGAATAATTCCTTTCCCTTTGACATGAAATGCCTGCTCGTGGTTGCGATGTAACCCGACAACTATATATTGGAGAAATCCATGAGTGTTGTAGATTACTACAAAGCACAATTGAAGAAATCCGAGAATAGGTCAATTAGATTACATGGCATTATATCTGATAGGGCGGCGCTTCAAAAAATAATGAATTCTCCGAGGTGGCTTGAAAACCCCAATCATTTAGTACTGGTTATGATAAATCATGAAGATCCAGCCATGTTGGCTATTAAAGATTCATTTGCTCTTTGCCGAAGTTTTTCATCATACTTAACGGCGACTCGTCTTAAGAGACAAGACCTGCAAAAATAAACAAGACAGAATATATTCCGGGTTGTTGTAAGGGCGGCTTGAAAAAGCACAACCCAGAGATGTTATAACATTGCTCCTTCTTTCATAATCTTGCTCTGACCCGGCCTTATCAGCCGGCATGTCATGTGAATATGATGTGATGATGCAATGTTGATGCAATGTTGATGCAATGTATGATGCAATGTTGATGCGATGTATAACGTGATGTATAATGTGATGTGGACTTGTCCACATTTTCGGCGCGAACGTCGGTTGTTAGGGATAGATAAGCTACACCCGGAGGTGGGAAGCCCCCTTCGACAACAACAACCGACATGTCAACTGGATTGGCATAAAGCCGGCTATTAGGGTGAGATAAGCGATAACCGAAGGTAAGAAGCCCCCTTCGACAGCCAATGTTGACTTGTCAACATTTTTGGCGCGAACGTCGGTTGTTAGGGTGAGATAAGCGATACCCAAAGGTAGGAAGCCCCCTTCGACAACTGTGGCTAACATGTTAACCAGAATGGCATAAAGCCGGCTGTTAGAGTGAGATAAGCGATACCCGAAGCTAAGAAGCTCCCTTCGACAGCCGCAACTGACATGTCAATTGGAATGGCATAAAGCCGGTTGTTAGGGTGAGATAAGTGAACCCGTCGGTAAGAAGCCGCCTTCGACAACCGCGGTTAACATGTTAACCGGAAATGGCATAAAGCTGGTTGTTAGGTTGAGATAAGCGACACCCATCGGTAAGAAGCCCCCTTCGATAGCCGTAGCTGACATGTCAATTGGAATGGCATAAAGCCGGTTGTTAGGGTGAGATAAGCGATACCCGAAGGTAAGAAGCCCCCTTCAACAACCGCGGATAACACGTTAACCGAATTGGCATAAAGCCGGCTATTAGGGTGAGATAAGTGATACCCGAAGGTAAGAAGCCCCCTTCGACAGCCAATGTTTTGTGCACCAACTTGTAAGTCGCCATCGTGTAAGCGGCCATCTTGTAAGCCACCATCTTGTATGAAGAAACGACAAAAGCTCCAAGTGATGATCTAACAAATCCGGGCACCTATGGTTAAACGATGCATCATGGCCGTTCGTCCTCTTGGGCAAATTTTGATCTTCCACCAAAAATGTAGTAGCCCCCAGGATCGGGTTAACTTTGCCATGACCCGGGGTTCTCGTTGAAAACGACCAAATGTGTCTTGCCATGTCTGTAGCCCCCAGGTCTTAAGTTGACTAGAAGAGGCGGCTTGAGAATCTCCACCGAAAGTTGAGGTTGGCCGTGGTGGGTTATAGATGATCCCGCATGATTGTTTCAATGATCCGATCGATGGTTCGTTCCTACCGGTTGTTGAAGTGAATCGAACTATAGTGGCGGCGACTTGCGTGCCTGTCCGTTGGGCGGCTCGTACCGACGAACACCGCACTAATATGTTGATGTAGATCAGACTGAGGGCGGCGTCTTGCGCGCGTCAATTGGGCGGCTTGTACTGGTGTATGCAGCTACTGGCATGTTGATGTAGACGTAGAAACCATCTACGGCATAGTAAGCTAGTGCTATTGGGGAGTCAGCAGTGGTATTAGAGATAGGTGTTGACGCACGAGTCGTCAGCGGTATTGTAAGCCAGTGCAGATGGCGGGAGACGACCATGGTGTTGTAAGCCGGCATGGTGGCGAGAGACGGCCACGGCTTTGTAAGCCGGCACGGTCACGAGAGACAGCCACGGCATTGTAAGCAGACGCGGTGGCTAGAGACGGCCATGGCGTTGTAAGCTGGAGCGGTGGCGAGAGACGGCCACGGCGTTGTAAGCCGGCATGGTGGCTAGAGACGGCCACGGTGTTGTAAGCCGGAGCGGTGACGCGAGACGGCCACGACATTGTAAGCCGGCATGGTCACAAGAGACAGCCACGACATTGTAAGCCGACGCAAATGGTGAGTCACCCGTGGTGTTGGAAACCATCATGGACGGCGAGTCGTCGTGGCGTTTTTAAGCCGACGCGATCGGTTAGCCATTCACGGAGTTTTTGATGAAAACCATGTCGTGGATGCGGCGGCTTGCCGCGGTCTTTGGGCACCTCGTACCAGCGGGTGAGCATGCACGGTACCGATGCTTTAATGTAAACCGGGCAAGAACAGCAGCGGCTTGCGCGTGTCTATTGAGCAACGCGCCACAAACAAACACCAGAATGTAGTGATGCTGTCGCGCGCTTCGTCTCCACGGTATAATGCTACCTTTGTAGTTAATAATTGTCCTGCACAAAAAAAATATTGCAGGCTGGAGTAATTGCTCTCAAAGAAATAAAGTATACTAATAAATAAATATGGTGGATAGCACCTGATATTTTCGCCGGATGAACGCAGATGCTGGTGACGAATATAGTCAGACAAAAAAAGATAACACCATAACTTTTTGTTCTGAATATGGTGTGTGCCTCGTCAGAGTTTGACCATGCTGTCTTGCTAACTACCGTATTGCTCCGGTGCACCTAAATCTTGGTCCCTTCCCATTGATTTTGTAATTCTGTAGAGCGCAGCCCTTTGCTCTTAGTGTGAGGTTTGACTGGTGGTAACGTCCCAATGGTGGTAGTTTACATCGGGCCAGTAGCTGCCCAAGGCATATGGGACCATGCTGGCTTGGTCACACCATCATGGCACACCTTTCCCTATTAATCCTGCTCGTCTTGCCTCCAACCCATGTGCGTGTGGGCACACTTTGTGGTTAGCTGAGAGCAGAAAACAACATGCCATCACGCAACCATTACGCCACCGCGGGATAGCTGATTTTACGAGTCGCCGCAGTTTGGTGATGATGCTGCTGCACCGCCCCATGACGGACACCACGACAGTACACAAAGTATATGTGAGTGCAACTCGACGGTGACAGCGACGGCATCCGCGGCTGTGACGGCGTTCTGGACAACCTGCGCAATACGGCCATCCTATCTCCTCCGCAAGCACCACATGCAACGTCTCCCTTACACGCCTCTGCCACACTTAGCTTGCCATGGCCACCGTACATCCATAGAGACCCATAGCGGCACAGACAGAGCTGTGGCACGGCGGAGCAGGTCGACCCGGATGTGTGGTGGCGGAGCGTGGCAGGTGACATGGTGGGGCTGGGTCGGGGGCAAAAAGCCGCGGCATTTGGAGTGAGGCGCACAGCGAGGTCACGGCGCGGGAGCCTGTTGTGCCAGTCCGTCTCCGGGTCGTTTCCGGTTTGGGCAAAGCTGTGTCCGCATCACGGCCGCCTTCGAATCCGCGTTCACCTTTAGTTCATGGACTTCTTTGTTTTCTTTGAGGTAGAGTCAAACTAGTAACGATGGCACGGATTATCAAGCCTTTATTGTAAAACTCATGGTATGGAGCTTCATGTGAAGGAGCAAGAATCTGGAAAAACTGCCTTCGCATCAAAACTTGAAGCGCCTCAAGTTTATCGTACCCAGTAGCAATAATTTCTGATCGGAAGAAACCAGACTCGGCGATGTGTATGGGGCACTGCGTTCGAGTTTGTGCAATTGCAGATGAGGCGTCAATAGTAAAAGCCCAGATCATGTTGGATGGTGACTGTAGCACGAAGCGGATCGCAGGACCAGCCTTGCGTCATTGAAAAAACACCACTTTTTGCTGTTGTTGATTGCTTCTTGTATCTTAACAAAAATTTCTTGCTATTGATCCAGAGGTTTTCGTGTGTGCCGCCGCCTTTGAAATTACTTTTTTCCTCTGATCCGGTTTATGTTGTCGTTGAAACTCTTTCAATCTTATTGATGAACTCCGAGTTGATGAAGATCCTTTTCATCCAATTTTCTTCCACTGTCAAATCTCAAGTTTCTCGATCCCTTGGAGAGATCCCTTCAAGAAAACAACATCACCGTGCGTGGCCCCACGATGGGCGCCAACTGCCGTGGATTTGTCACGACAGATGCCCGGGTGAACGGACTAAGGGTCGGGGCGAAGACACAACTACATGGCAGCTTGAAGGGGTTGATCGGAATCAAGAGACGTGGAGTTTACCTAGGTTCGGCCCCTCCAATGGACATAAAAGCCTACGTCCTGCTTGTCTGGTTTTGATGATGAAGAAGATCTCTCGGTTACAAAGGTGATGTCTTACTACCTCTAATCTCGAGAGCCTCTGATCTACCTATCTCTAATCTATTGTGTTGTCTAAACTTGTGGACTTGTCAATCTATCCCTCTAGGGGTGCTCTACCCCTCCTTATATAAGTGGAGAGGGTAGGTTTACAAATAGAGTCCTACTAGGAGTAGGATTAGGACTAGTCTCTCTAGAATCCTATTCCGGGTCTTGTTTCCTCCGGTAGGGACTCTTTCTCTCTTTGGGCCTTCTCCTATGAGTTGCCTGGCGCCGTCTTACATGTCGGGTATTGAGCCTGGTCATCCTATGACCCACCTGTCGGGTCATTAATAAAATGTCATGCCTTTATCGGGTCTCCTGGGAATCGCCAGGACGGGTCATACCGCGGGGTATATCCCTGACAGGAATGAAGTGGGCTACCTTGGTCAGGTGGTCAACGATGACCCAAATTTACTTTTCTTGACCTTGGTAATCCGGTGATGAAGTCCATTCTGACTTTGACCCATTTATTCAAGCACTTTGAGAGGTTGCAATAGTCCAGCGGGTCGCTGGTGCTTGGCATGGACTCTCTCGCATATGTCACGCATAGCGACAAATGTGCCTCTCTCTCGTTTCATGCCATGCCACCAGGATCTTGCCTTGAGGTCTTTATACATCTTTGTCCCTCCAGGATGGATGGAGTATGGAGTGTCATGAGCTTCTTAGAAGATCAAGTTTTTGAGCTCCTCTTTGTTGGGTATGCAGATGCAATTCCCGAACCACACAACTCCTTGTTCATCCACTTAGAATCCCGGGGCCTTGCCTACCTTGATATTCCACTTGATGCCTTCATTGCTCTCGTGTCCCTTCTGAGATTCCTTAATATCATCCATCAAGGTGGGCTTTGCTTCAAGGTTGGCGAGGAATCCAGGTGCAACTAGTTCCAAGCTGAAGCTTTCAAGCTCTTCATATAGGGCAGGTAGCCTTTTCTTAATCATGGCATTCAAGGAACAAGCCTTTCTGCTTAAGGCGTCTGCTACCATGTTGGCCTTTCCGGGGTGGTATTGAACACTGAGGTCGTAATCCTTGATCAATTCCAACCATCTTCGCTGTCTCATGTTCAATTCCTTTGGGTGAAAATATACTTCAAACTCTTGTGGTCTGTGTATATCTCACATCGATTCCCTAGAAGGTACTGTCGCCATGTATTCAAGGCATGAACGATGGCTGCCAACTCAAGATCATGAGTTGCGTAGTTCTCATCATGAGGTCGTAGCTATCTGGATGGATATGCTACAACTCTGCCCTCTTGCATCAGAACACCTCCAAGCCTGGTTCTCGATGCGTCACAATATATCACAAACTCCTTGTGAATATCGGGGGTGGCCAAAACAGGGATTGTGGTCAACCTCTTCTTGAGCTCCTGGAAGCTTTCCTCGCACTTAGTTGTCCATTTGTACTTCTTATCCTTCTTCAAAAGCTGGGTCATGGACCGGGCAATGCTCGAAAACCCTTCCAGGAACTTGCGGTAATATCCCGCGAGTCTGAGGAGGTTCTTGACTTCCTTCACGGTGGTTGGGGATTGCCATTCAATTGCAGCTTTAATCTTGGCAGGATCCACTGATAATCATTTTGTAGTCATCACATGACCCAAGAATCGAACTTCATGCAGCCAGAATTCACACTTGCTGAACTTGGCATAAAGCTAGTGCTCCCGAAGTTTCTCTAGGACCAATCTCAAGTGTTCCTCATGCTCTTCTTCAGACTTGGAGAAGACAAGTATGTCATCAATGAAGACAACAACGAACTTGTCCAAGTACTCCATCAAGACTTTATTCATGAGATACATGAAGTAGGTAGGGGCATTGGTTAACCCAAATTACATGACCGTGTATTCATACAGGCCATACCGGGTTACAAATGTCGTCTTCAGAATGTCTTGAGGTTTGATCTTCAGCTGATAGTACCCAGACCTGAGGTCGACCTTGGAAACCACCTTAGCTCCATTCAACTGATCAAACAGGTCTTCAATCTTGGGGAGTGGGTACTTGTTTTTTGTTGTGACTTCATTGAGAGAACGATAATCGATACAGAGTCAGATAGTTCCGTCCCTCTTTGACACAAATAGAACAGGCGATCCCCAAGGAGAGGCACTAGGGCGAATGAATCCTTTTCTGAGCTGCTCTGCCAGTAGCTTCTTCAATTCGGCCAACTCTTCAGATCCCATCATGTAGGCCTTCTTCTATATGGGCCTTGATCCGAGCATAAGCTCAATGATCAACTCAATGTTGTGATCCGGAGGCATTCTGGGCAGCTCATCGGGGATCACATCCGGGTATTCACATACCACTGGCACTTGATCCAACTCAATTCCCGATAGACAGTTAGCCTGAGGGGCTTGAGTGGAGGCAGGGTTGGGAACAAACGTAACTTCCACTCCTTGGCTATTAGTCATGGTGACAATCCTCTTGGCACAATCTAACAAGCCTTGGTGCTTGGTTAACCAGGTCATGCCTAGGATCACATCCAAGCCTTCTGACTTCAGGATGATGAGGTCTGCTAGAAAATCTACCCCGTTGATGTTAATCTCAACTCCTTTACAACCTATCCTAGAATTCATAACTGATCCCGGGGTTTGTATCAACATATGGCTACCCAGGGGTGTAGGCTTCATGCCACTCTCTAGTGCAAACTTTTGGGTGATAAAAGAATGCAAAGCTCCACAATCAAACAATACTGTTGCTGGGGTTGAGTTGACGACGAATGTACCCAGTATGACGTCCGGGCCTTCCTAGGTTTCCTCTGTGGTGACGTGATTCACACAACCCTTGCCATTGTTGGGCTGGTTGCGGGGAGCAGGGTTCCTTTGGGGTGCTCCACGGCCTTGACCTTGGTTTGACGCACTGGGGCGCGATGCACCAGGCTTCTTGTTGGGACACAGCCTAGAGATGTGTCCTGGCTAACCACATCCAAAGCAAGCAACTTGACCAGGGGTGTTGTTGTAGTCTTTGCCACCGTTGTTGTTATTTGGGTTGTTGTAAGCTGGCATGGGATTGGCATACTGCTGAGGCTGGTAGCTCGGACGGGGTGCAGGAGGTCTAGCCTGTTGTGGCTAATAGGTTGGCTTGGCTAGGGCTGGCTGCTAGGGGCGAGGCTTCTGGTTGCTGGAGCTATGCTTGCTGATCATCTTGCGCTTGCGAGTGTCGTCTATGGCATGATGCTTGTCTTCTAGCATGAGGGCCTTGTTTACCAGGTCGAAGAAGGTATGACGGTCGCAGACGATGAGGTGATACTGCAGGGTCTATTGAAGTCCTTCCATGAAGCGTTGCTTCTTGTCAGCCTCCGTGTTGACATCTTCAGGTCCATACCTTGATAGCAGGTTGAACTTCTGCAGGTACTCGTTGACAGAGCCACTTCCTAGCTTCAGCGCTCGAAATTATCTCTTCTTGATAGCCATAATCCCAGAAGGAATATGGGCATTGTGGAATCCTTCCTTGAAATCATTCCAAGTGATCACACGCTCACCTTGCATGACCTTGAAACGATCCCACCAAGCTCGGGCGGTACCTCTGAGGCAGTGAGAGCCACAAAGCACCTTCTCATGGTCCTCATTGCAATTGACCAGTGCAAGGAGGTCGTCGATGGTGCGGATCCAGTCGTCAGCATCCAAGGGTTCAGCAGTCTCGGTGAAGGTTGGGATGAATTCCTCATGAACTCCGACAGAGTGGAGCATCCATTGTCGTTCCTGCCTTGCTGGTGGTTGTTCACAAGAGCCTAAGCCATCTGCTGAATAGTAGTATTTTTGGCTTGGCATTCCTCCCGAAGAACTTGGAGAAACTGAGCTATGGTCATGTTCTCTATGGAGGGGGTGGCGGGGGAATGTTGCCTTGTGGCTGCTCCTCGTGTCCTCCAGCGTGAGCAGCCCCACCAGCTCCCTGTTGCTGGCTTGAGTTGTCGGCTTCAGGGTTGGCGAAGGAGCTGTTGCGGGTAGCAGTCACCATCTTGTTTGGAGCAGTCAAGTCAAACAACTGGGACAGACAAGAGGAAAAGCAGCAATGGGAAAGCGTGCCTAAGGGGGTTGGTTGAGTGCAAGTGTGGTAAAACAAAGGTCGAAGGACCAACATATAATAAGATAGACGATGGAGTCGCTTTCATGTTGCCTAAGGATAAAGCGCGACTTGCATCGGAACACAAACAACAACAAAAAAACAAGCACACGTGGTTTCATATGAACCATTACACGGACTCGACTTCTCACGAGAGGTACATGACTGTTCCTACCCTAGGTGTTCTCGGAATCAGGTGGTGGAGTGCTCGGTCTCTTAGTCATGCTCCTTTGGGTCTTCCTCCTGTTCATCATCTGAACGGGCATCATTCTCGGTCGAAGGGGTCAAGGAGCATGAAGGTTCATCCCGATAACGGTTTGCTGGCGGGTCGGTGAAGAGCTCACGGTACTCCCTCGCACTCATGCGATGATGACGTGTGGGTGCACCTGTAGCTGGGGGTACTCCTCCTCGATAAGGGACAGCTGGTCATCCCTCTGGGGCTCCATCCTTCTTGATCTTGTCTGGCTTCGCCTTGGCTTGCCGAAGTAGCTCTCGGGTGTGGTGAAGTTCCTCGTGGAGCTTCACAGACTCCTTAATCAAGTGGTGAACCAGAATATCGGCGGAGAGGCTGAAGTAGGTCTGGAACCTGAGGGGTGTACCATCCTCATGGGTCGGAACCAGTGTCCAACTCTTTCCAAGATCATCCTTCCTGAACGGAAGGTAGCGAGTCGCCGGCTCATCAGCCATCTTTGGAATGATGACTCATAGGTGCAGAAGTGCCTTGCGTACACCTGACTCAACTGTGAGTATCATGGTCCCCATCCGTGGTCCTTTAAAGAACCAACTGGTGGGGGGGTCATTTGCCTTCACGACCACATCCACGTGGTACTCCCTCATGACGGCATCGACCCAGAGCTCGTGGTAGTGGAAAATGGGTGGTTGGCAAAAATGACACTTCTCCAGGCTATCCCCAAGGAGTAAGGGAAAGCCGGATATCAGGAAGGCTTCAGGTACGACGGCCATCTACAAAGGTTTGAAGGGAGGAGAGTCAGCAAAGTGTTGTGTGAAGAATAGAAGAGGTAAATAGTATAGAATTCCTAAGTATAGGTGCTAGGTGTAGTTTTGAAAAACGGTTTTATCCTATCTAACGTCCATGCTAACTAAGGGCTTCCTACAGTCAGGATGGCTCTGATACCAGCTCTGTGGTGACCCCGACTCATAAATCGTGATCACCGAATGCAAGTGTATAGTGATCCCAGAGATCAATGCTCACTGAACACACACAAGCTGAATAACCAGAGTCTTACATCCTCTTTTAACGTCTTACACAAATAAAGACCAGGAAGGTCTAGTCTTACATAGATAGAGCCACATTGGCCGAACAATTAAAATAACAAGCAGCGGAAATCTTGATCGAAAGCGTGAAACCATTGCCATCTACCTTAACCTACATGCATTCTAACTACGAAGCGTCCTAGTTCGCATGCTCCTCACCAACGAACTCTTCGGCGTACTCCTGTTCTTCCATGCCTGGCCAATTTAATAACCAGTGGCAAGCCAATGAGTACTTTGAATGTACTCGCAAGCAACCCAAGTTGTGGAACAAGTAATAATGATGCACGATGTAGCACTAAGTAGGTAAATTTGCGGAAAGCTAATTTTGATTGCAATGACATGATCAAGTAACTAGGTAAGCATGCATCATAGTTGGCAGATATCCATATGAACAAGTTACAGATATCATCATAAGCAGGGGTTGAACATCTCATGTTCGTTCATCTCATCAAGTCTTCAAACTTTACCCAAGTATCATTCTTTTGTCAACAGCACACACACACCAAGTTTGCGAAAACATCTGGACATAGTCTAAGTAGTACCACCCAAATTTCCTTGACCGTGGACATGGCTATGAGAATAGTTTATACTCTATAGAGATTGCACACTTTACCCACAAGACTCGGGAAACTTCCGTGCCATCCACGACTCGCAGTATATAACATACCCGAGGTAAGCACCCGAACAATGTGTTTCCCCTAGCGATACTAAGCAACGAGTCCACTCGATTGGTACCTAGCCCACATTATGTACATCACTTGTGTCATCCATGTAGGGAACAACGGTGTGCCCGGTGCCTGTGAAGACAGCGCATGATTTTCCATAGTGGCACAACCTCGTATCGAGAGTGACCATGCCACTGCCACCACTAGTAATGCGGGCTCCTTGCGAGTACCCACCAAGGTAATCAATAAAGCCCCAACCCATAAGGGTATTGTGGTTGCGCATGTAAGGTTGGGACGGTTGAGAAATCTTAAATCTAATCCGTTTTGGAAAACACACCCTCAACTTGTTCCGGCACACCATTTCTTTCTCAAGTTGTCACCCATCTCATCATCATCTCCCTCGGGCATTAGTGGAACCCTACGGGGTTTTCGAAAAGTCTTGAAATCACCTCTATTTTCCATCACCATACATAAACCCGAACCCACATGCATAGCATCTACTAGCATCCTATTTACATCCACCCTCACAACCCTCATAAGAATGGTACGGTCATGCACAATGCAAGTATCAATGGTAGAGTATCGGAGGCATCCCTCTGAAGGGGGAACACCACATCAAGATCAATCATCGAAACAACTAGTTCTATATGTCATGCATGAAAAAGTTTCTTAACATGGTCAAAGGGCTGCTTGCCTGGCTCAACAAGGTCTTCGGGGCCTTCGAAGTCTTCGGGTCCAACTTCCTCGTCAATAGCGCAATCTATTGTCGCGATAAATAGTGATAAAAATAATCATCACACAAAACAGAGCACACAAGCTATTATTTAAAATGCTACCCTATTCTGATAAATACTAAAATCTATACTAAAAATAGTTGTATAGGGTTTTAAAGTTAAAAAGGTTTTCAAAACTTTAAAACAGGGGCTAATAAAGCCAAATAGGGGTTTTAAATTGAGACAATACAAAAATAGTTTTCAAATATTTTTACAAGTGAAACTAACAAATTCTATGGAATATTATAGGATTTTATTTGAAAGAATATTGGGCATTGGATTTATTTTCTGGCCTGTGGAATTTTTTGAAAGCAGGGGGGAAAGAAAAAGAAAAATGGCACTGTGCACTCTTGGGCCAAATGCATCGCAACCGAGCCGACCCAAAAGGGGAACTAGCCCAGGGCAAGATGGTGCGCGCAGTAGGTTTAATTTTAAACCTGCCCGCGAGCCTAACCTGGCAGCGAGAGGGGGAAGGGTGAGGGTATGACAGGTGGTCCCCACCTGTCATCCCTCACCTCGCGACAGGTAGTAGAGAGGGCTCACCGGCAGGCACTTAGGCCACGGCGGCTCAACCGGAGGGCACCGGCGTGCTCAGGGCTTCCCGCGCGTCGGTGGGTGGTCGAGGAGGTCGCCGGGGCTGAGGGAATCACCGGCAAGGGGGAAACCCGCACGGCGGTGAGGGTTTGGCTCGGGTTCGAGCTCCCGACCATGGGAACAAGGGGGCTGGTCACAGGAGAGCGTCTAAGGGGAGGAGGGAGCAAGGGTAGCTCGGGGGAGGGCTTTTATAGGCGGGTGCCGATGCACCGTGGGCATGGTGCGCCGGTGAGGACGGGGGCGTCGCCACGAGCACAGGGGCTCTCCAGGCCGTGTCTGCGGTTGTCGTGGACTTGGTCCGCTCCCACGGACAAAAGAAGGGAAGCCGGGGGGACCAGAGGTGCGCGCGTGCAAGCTCGACATTGGGGCACTCGGGCGGTGCCATGTGCGGGCTAAGGAGGGCAGCAGAGGAGGAGGGAGGAGGGGCCAGACCTCCTGGTGCATTGCAGACATCAAGGGGCGGCCGGGGGACATGCTCCCGTGTCCCCAGGTGGTCGGGGGGCTCAAGATGGGGGCGGCTACAGTGCAGGAGCACACTGTAGCGCGCTCCAGAGCGCTCAAATGACCGACATGGCATAGAAAATGGGCACCAGCGTGTCCATTAGTGCCTTGGGGGGTTCTGGAGATGCTTATGCGCTAGAAGGAGCTTGGTAGAGTTAGGGAGAAAAGAGATGATAGGGAAGAAGCTCCTGATATGGTAAAATAGAGGGTAAAATAGAGGGTAAAATGACGGTTTTACCCCACCCACTATTGAGATGAGTCCACACAAGAATTACTGGAGGTAGCTGGTAACCCTGAGGGGTTGTGGTGAAATTTTCATGGCAAGAGGAATAGCCAAAGGGGTGGAAACAGTAACTTTACCATTTCTCCAGAAGGTGTTTAATAGATGTTTGGCCAAGAAAAATTTACCCATTTACTGTGATGCTTAAAAGGATCAAATGGTGGGTAAAAATAATCCTGATCACCAAGTTTGAGACGGTTTGATGAAAGATCACAATGTAGCTTTGTGGAACCCTAGAAATCAATAGAATCTGGTTTCTGTAGATCTAGTTATGTTAATCTAATACCCTTGATGCACCACTTATTATAGCAACATTATTTGGTGATTATAACATGTTCACAAAGTTTGGGGTCAAGGGGGGAAACTTCACAATGTAAAGTTTTTCAAATTGAATCTAGACAAGGAGGATTTTGGGATGGTTTGATGAACCAAATTAAGTTGGATTGAGATGCAACTATGTAAGATCATCACCTATGATATTTTTGACTTGCTGGAATTTTCCTAGAATTTATTGAGAATATTTCTTATAGAAATTTTTCAAAAGCTTGATTTGGACAAAAGGGTTTTTAGGGGCTTTGCCCATGATTTGAACATGCCCATGGGTTGAAACTCATATATATGTAAAATATATGTCCACTGAGTCTCCCTAAATTTTCTCAAATATTTTGAAAGCATTTAAATATTTTTTCCCTATGAAAAACCATTTCTGGTCTTAAGAAAAAGCCTTTAAATAAAATATTAAAATAATCTTTAAAATTTATATTTTGTGGTTTTGGGAAATCATATTTATAGTAGGTTTGAAATAAATTCTTTGGGGAAGAAGGATCCACCCAATTTGAGGACTTGTAGTGCAAACCTCACTCAGGGTTTTCTGAAAACCTAATTTGAATAAATCCTTTTTGGTCAAAATAAAATTTGATAAAAATAGTTTTGGGCAATATTCACATGGCATGATCATCGGGCAAGATGTTTGGGTCAAGGAAGATGAATATGAAGAGGGATAGAATCCAAGAGTGCCATACACAATAATCAACAAGCAAGCAAGCAACAATTCAAACTAGCAACATGCACTGAAAAAGTTTTAACTGGCCCCAAATTTTATAAATCCAAGCATAACAAGGTGATACAAACATAGGGTGTGACAGTACGACACTTCCTGCCATAGAGAATCTTGAAAGGGGCCTTGCCTGAACTAGCCTGAAAGCTGTTGTTGTATGAAGATTCAGCGTATGGAAGGCAGTCTTCCCATTTCATGCCGAAAGAAATCACACAGGCTCTAAGCATGTCTTCGAGGATTTGATTGACTCTCTTAACTTGGCCACTATTCTAAGGATGGGATGTTGTGCTGAAACGGATCTTGGTACCCATAGCAGTCTGGAAGGAGACCCAGACCTTGGAAGTGAAGAGGCTTCCACGATCTGAGGATATGAGCTGAGGAATATTGTGCAAAGAAATTATCCTTGACGTATACAGCACTGCTAGTTGAGCTGTCGAGATAGACTCTTTGACCAGAAGGAAATGGGCAACTTTGGTCAGCTTGTCGATAACCACAAAGATGGCATCGTTGCCCTTCTTGGATTTAGGAAAACCAGTGACGAAATCCATCTCCACATGATCGAATTTCCACTCTGGAATAGGCAAAGGCTGAACGAGACCTGCTAGACATTGATGTTTTGCCTTCACTCTGTGACAAACATCACACTCGTTTATGAACTAAGCAATTTCATGCTTCATGTGAATCCACTAGAAGGTTTGCTTGAGGTACTGATAGATCTTGGAACTACATGGATGAATGGATAGGAGAGAATTGTGTGCTTCATCCATGATAACCTTTTTGAGATCACCTTTTGGAACCACCAGACAGTCCTGAAAGAACAAGGTATCTTTGTCATCAACGTGAAAGCACTTATACTTCAGAATGCCCTTAGCTACACCTTTCTTCACTTTATTCACAATAGCATCAAGAAGTTGATCTTGGTTAACCTAATCTTCCAGAGTTTGAGAGACTTGAAGATTTCCAAGAAATCCCCGCGGAATCATTTGGGCATTGAGCTTGCGGAAGGCTTCACAAAGCTCGGGTTGAAGATGCTTTAGGATAAGACTGTTGCAGTATGCCTTCCGGCTAAGCGCGTCTGCAATGACATTTTCTTTACCAGGTGTATACTCAATGCTTGGGTTGAAGTCCTCAATAATTTCCACCCAACGAGACTGCCGAAGATTGAGATTGGGTTGAGTGAAAATGTACTTCAAGTTCTTGTGGTCAGTGTACACCTCAACTTGTCTACCCAACAACAAATGTCTCCAAGTCATCAGAGCATGCACAACTGCCACGAGCTCAAGATCATGAGTGGGGTAGTTATTCTCGCTAGGCTTCAGCTGTCGTGAGGTATAAGCAACAATCTTCTTATCTTGCATGAGAAAACCACCTAGACCTTTGAGGGAAGCATCGCAGAACACTTGGAAAGGCTTTGTTGCTCTGGAGGAACAAGAACTTGAGCTAAAGTCAGTTTCTGCTTGAGCCTATTGAATGCCACATCACACTCAGGAGACCAAGCATACTTGACGTTCTTATGGAGGAGGTTGGACAGAGGCTTAGAAATTTGAGATAAGTTCTCCACGAATCTTCTGCAGTAACTTGCAAGCCCGAGGAAGCTACAAAGTTGCTTGACAATCTGAGGAGGCTCCCACTTCAAGATTGCCTCAACTTTCTTAGGGTGCACTTTAATGCCCTCGACAGAGATCACATGCCCAAGTTACAACACTTCATTGAGCCAAAACTCACACTTGGAAAACTTAGCATAGAACCGGTGCTCTCTTAGCTTGTCAAGCACAAGTGGAGATGCTCTGCATGTTCTTCTTCAGTCTCTGAGAACACGAGGATATCCTCCAAATACACCAAGATGAACTCATTCTTTAAAGGAGAGAATATGAAGTTCATCATTTCGGAGAAGGTTGGGGGAGCATTGGCGAGACCGAAGGACATGACGGTGTACTCATAAGAGCCAAAACTCATACTGAAATCAGTCTTTGGAATATCTTCTTCACGGATGTGAATCTGATGATAGCCCATGCGAAGATCGAGCTTCAAGAAAACCTTGGAACCTTTTAGTTGTTCAAACAACTCATTGATGTTGGGAAGTGGATACTTGTTCCTGATTGTCTTTTCATTCAATTAACGGTAATAGACACAAAGTCGGTCTGTGCCATCCTTCTTCTTGACAAACAACACACCACAACCCCATGCAGAAGAACTTGGTCTGATCAAACCAAGACGTTCTTGTTCATATAGCTTCTCCTTTAACTCTTTCAGATCTTCGGGGCCAAGCTTATAAGGACGCTTGCAAACCGGTTCAGTTGCAGGTTCGAGACCAATCACAAACTCAACTGGCCAGTGCGGAGGCATTCTTGGCAATTCTTCGGGAAAGACATCTTCATACTCACAAACCACCGGAATTTGGGAAATGGCTGAGATTTCACCCTTCTCATTAAGAGCAAAGAGATGAATTGTGTCATCGCGAGCTGCGAAAATGATCACGTCTTCTGAAGGATGAGCCAATTTGACTTCTTTGGCTTGACAATCAACATACACCTTGTTCATAGCCAGAAAATCCATGCCAAGAATGAGATCAATATCAGAATTACCAAAAACAATGGGAGAGGTCAGAAAAGAATAATTGCCCATCTTGATGGAGGCATCCCGAACCATCACACGAGAAGTCATTTCCAACCCCGAAGAAATAATCTTTAGAAACCTAGGAGTTTCTTTAGTCACAAACTCATGCTTAGCAACAAAAGGCCTAGATATGAATGAATGCGATGCACTAGTATCAAACAACACTTTTGCAGGAATAGAATTAACGAAGAGATTAACTATGATAACTTGAGAAGAATCCTCTGTCTCTGCTGCGTTCACCATGTTCACATGGACTGACTTGGGATTATGCTTCAGCATAGCATTGCCTGGGGGTCTAACTGGAGGAGACGTAAGACGCCGCTGGTTGCAGTTGTTTGAGTAGTGACCCTTCTGACCACACTTGTGACAAGTAACCTATGATAGCGGACGGGTGTTGCCTGGAGGAGGAACATTAGCTGACTTGGGTGCTTGGGGCCTCTGCCGATAACCTCGGCTGGATGGGTGGGAAGAACCACAACCACCGAACTACTTCTGCTGCTGAGGGGAACAAAATGGAGGAGGAGTAACCCAATACTTCTACTACTTAGTGACCCTCTAAGAGCTGGAAGAAGAAGAGTAGGATTCCCTAGAATGCTTCCTTGAGTTCTCTAACTTGAGCTGAGTTGCCTCGACCTTCAAAGCCATGTTGTAGAGTTGATCAAACTCATGAGGCTCTTGGAGGACCAGACCTGGCAAAAGCTCATCCTTGAGACCACCTATGAACTGATAAATCATGTACTTGTCGTCAGGAACATCTTGTTTAGCATAGCGGGCCAGATTCTGGAACTCGACGTTGTACTGATAGACAGACTTGCTTCCCTGCTTCAGGTGCCTGAACTTCTCACGCATCTCCTCGACAAAGCTCGTCAGAATGTAATGGTCCCTGAAGTCATGACAGAAATCATCCCAGATGACAACACGATCACCCCTGGAGTCCTTGTATTGCTGCCACCAATTTGCTTCCTGACCCTTGCGCTGAAACAATGCGAAACTAACATAGTCCTCTGGTCTGATATTGTTGCACTCGAAGTGCTTACTCATGTCATGCAGCCAATCATCTTCATCAAAAGGCTGCTCACAATAGGTGAAAGACTTGGGCTGGTTGTCAAGGAACTGGTTGAGTGTCGCGAACTGAGGCTGATTCTGAAAATTCCCTTGATAACCTTGCTGACCCGGATCTCTCTCTTGCAATAGACTAAGCAACATCTGAGTATTCTCATTGGTTGTGACCATCACAGCTTTCCAAGCTTCTGGAGGAGGAGGCGGTGGTGGGGCTGGTGGAGGATCAGACTGCTCTCCATCACGACCTGGGTTGGCATGAGTTGCTGGTGCCATCCTGAAGTCGGACAAGAACATCAGCACACCATTGACAAGGATGATTGCAATAAGCTGAATCACATGACTTGAAAGAAATTGAACATAATAACATCAATATCCTTCATACTGAAAAATTAGTAAGAACGCCTTCTTCGGGTTTGCGATAACATCACAGATCTTGAAGCCACTTGCAATAACACAAAATTATTGAGCTAAGGTAGCACGGAACAAATGCATAGACCTCATACATCTGAGGAAGATGATCCTAGGTAGCTACTTGAATTCACACCTAAGAACTTCCGAACTCTTTGGTTATGCAATCAGGTGTTGGGGATACAGGGAGGCAAAATAACTCACACTACTAACAAGCCCTACACTCCAATTGTATCCATCCGTCAACACATAACCAGAGGCTTTGGAACTCCATCTATCTCAGATCCTCGAAAACACAACGATACCAAACATGGCAGTACCCCGGATGCCTCCCAGTACTGGGTGAGTCCGGCCTTATCTCGCCACGGTAAGTATTGAAGCAATTTTGAACATCCTCCGTCCTGGGATACTAAGAAAATTGAATGATAACGATGTGCCAAGAATCCCCTAGAGCTCAACTCGCCAGAAGAAATCAAGTCAGACAGGAGGCACCAAGATAGAACTCCATCACATCAGCATCATATAGTTTCCAAAACACCTACGTGATCCTAAAAAAAATTTGAGTGAGAAAAGGAGTAGAATCAAAATTCCTAAGTCAAATACCTCACCAGAGTATAGAAGAGGCGTAAAAGAAACCTACTCTCCGATATTACTAGACTCAAAATAGTTTTTTACTAGACTCGGCTCGGCCAAGTTCGATCAAGCAAAGGGCTCCTATGGTCGTATGGCTCTGAATACCTACTTGTAACGACCGAGATGAGCTCCTATACTTACTAAGGCACGGGGGCCTCGACATGGATAGAGGCGCATCTCGTCGTTTTGCAAGTGCGGTAAACATTGCATTCATGTATGAAGAGATGAGTATATGAGTTGGATTCCACTCCCCACAAGCTAAATTACAAGTTCACACAATTATTCAAGCATCATATAGAAGACAGGGTCCGTCTACGGACGAAATCAAACGAAGAAAACATGCAATGTAAAGCTGCCTTGCTATCCCAAAGATCATGACCATGGCCTCTCTACTCATCGGGGTACGTGACATAGATCCTTCCACGTTCTTCATCGTACTCCCGCTGGAGCTGGGTCACATCATCTGGCAGGAACTCATCAACACCTGCACCTGTATTGTAGTAATCTATGAGCCACATGGGACTCAGCAATCATTTAACCCGGGTAAGTGTTGAGTTTGCAGCAAGCACTAAGCATTTATTTGGTGGCTATCTTACAATAACATGAATGTAAATATGGTGGACTACGAAAGGCGATCGAGAACAACCATGATCACTAAGTGATCCTGAACACCTACTTACATCAAACATAACCCCATCGTGTTCTCTCTCGGTTCATGTTCACAAGCAGAGACGATCACGGTTATGCACATAGTTGGTGTATATTATTAGAGTTTACTTCAAGTTGACTATAAACGGGTGTTAAATAAAACTTCCAAGTTGCCACATAACCGTGGGCATGGCTTTCCAAAAGATTTAACCTTGCAAGGGTGCTTCAACTAATCCATCACAAATTAACCACACGCCGCGGGAATAACCTCGACCATTGATCTTGTGATCATTCTAGGCAATTCCAAAGGAAACCCGACACCTCGAGATAGCCCGAGGAAGATTGTAGTTCCTCACGCAAGACATTCAAGAAAGTAAAACAAGTTCAGCAAGACCACTCGGCAGGCTAGATCCCAATAGGAGGCGCGCGTATCTCTGTCTCAGGGCACTACCAAATGAGCAGTACGTATGGTGGCCTGATAGAAATCCCTTGAGTTGCCCCGAGGTGGCCCCTCTAGAGGCTCTAGGTTGGACCAACACTCATGAGGA
Source organism: Hordeum marinum (assembly GCA_022496015.1). Taxonomy (NCBI): domain Eukaryota; kingdom Viridiplantae; phylum Streptophyta; class Magnoliopsida; order Poales; family Poaceae; genus Hordeum; species Hordeum marinum. The sequence continues at coordinate 208,196,924 of CM039674.1, read as the reverse complement.
GCACAAGCCCGGGTTGTTGATTAATTATCCACGGGGTAGCTAAGCCCTATGCATTTTTATTAAGTTGTTAAGCAAATAGTACCAATGTTGGGTCTTGCCAGACAAGCTTTAATCTCAAATGAATAATCAAGGGGGTACCCACAACAACCCCGAGCATTTTAGGAGCACTAAATATGGAAACATAACACCGGTACAAGTAACTATGGCGGTAAAAGTGGAACAATACACCAAGCAAAAGGCCAAGCCTTACACCTTACCAAGATATATATGTGCATTAAATTAAATAGAATAAGGTATTGTGATATCTCAAGATATCCATGTTATCACATGGAAACAACCTACACCTGCATCTAAGAACTCTATAAGAGGGGTTGAGCAGCGGTAACTTTGCCAAACAATGGTTGCTAGGTAGTGGAGGGGTTAGAAGCTATCTTGGAAATGTAGGAGGCTCGACATTCAAGTGGTAGGTAACGCAAGCGTAACAATAAGAGCGAGACATCTAGCAGAGCAAAAATAGTGTCGGGATCGGGGTACGATCATCTTGCCTGTTGGTTCTTCAGAGGGACAAAGAGCTGGGTCCTCGTACTTGTACTCTCCTGGATCCTCGTACTCAGGTTCAACACTCGTGTATACACAAGAGAAACATCACCAAATAAACAAAACACCAAGGTGCAATGCACAAACAAGATGATGCATGATTCATTTGAGGTATTTAACATGGCAATCCTAAGCTAGTCATGTTTTCATGCAATAGTTAAGTTATTTAGGATTCTGGACAAAACCTCATGTTTAGGTGTTTGAACATGATGATCATGGTAAATATGGATGCTTCATGCAAAATCGATGCAAATGCATATGTAAAATGTAGGAAACGGTGTAACGGTTCACACGCTACGCTCACGGCAAGGTATGAAGACAAAATGCAAGACAAGGAAGGCCATGGGCTATTCCTTGGTATTCCAAGGTATCCAATGGTTTGGAAATGAAAACCTAACCACAATAGATCCAAAGATCAATCCAAACAATAGAGCATAGCTCCCAAAAGTCACAAAACAACACCACACATATTCTGCCCAAAATAGCAACATAGCAACTTGCATAGCAAATATCTAGAGCTACATGATGTTTCCAACCTCAAACAAAGCATGCACAGAAACTACATAACATGCTTTACATATCATCCAACTACGCAAACTTGATAGGAAGCAAGGATCCCTAAGCATGAAGCTCCCAAGATGGGATAATGAAACAAATTCTAGGTACTTATGAAAATCACAGTTTTCTGGAATCTGAGTTAAGCGGATAGCAAATTTACAGCAGATAACAATGATGCTAGAGACCACCTCATGGCATGAAAATTAACAGGATGGTAGAGGACAATATCTACTACAAAACACTAGCACTGAGCTTGAGCTAAAACTCAACAGAACACTTGGTAGCATCCACTCAACATGGCATAAAAATAATTGCAGATTCTCAGACTTAGAAATATTTAGCATGTTAAAAACAGCAACATTTCATTAGCTACTTCGGAGCATGAAACCCACTTACATACAAGCATATCATATCAAAAGAAAATACAAGGGCATAATGCTCACAAAACTCTACCACTTTCATGTTGACACAATTATCATACCATGCATGGATTTATTTATACAAAATTGACAAAATGGCAGGATGGAACAAAATGACATTTTGCAAAACTTCCTCAAAAGCTAAAACAAATTACTCCAATGGATTCCTAGGATTTTTCTACCTCAAATCAATATATCATACTCCTATCTTTGCATGCAAAAATATCACCAAAGGTAGCTCGAAAAACATGCACAGGAATCCTATTGAGTTCATAAGTGGAATCTTTCCTACTTAGTTTACTGCCAGAAATGGCATGTCCAAATCTGGACATATTTCCAGAAATGGAAATAATCCTAATAAACAAAATAAAACAAGCAAAAGAAAGAAAGAAAAAACAAATAAATAAAGGAGGGGTCCCACCTGGCAGTGAGCTAGGGCCCCTCTATGGGTATGACAAGTGGGGCCAGGGTCCACTTGTCATACTCACACACACACACACACACACAGGACACACACACATACAAACACACACAAAGCCACACACACACACAGGACACACACACACTCATACAGACACACACAGAGCCACACACACACACACATCCACACATGCGCACGGGATCCACCCATGGACACACGGGATCCCACGCCACACACACACATGGGCACACACACTTAGCATTAAAAGGAAGAAGGGGCCGGGGGGATTCAAACCCGCGACCTCTCAGTCGTTTCCCCCCGGCGCGTAGCGCTATCGAATGTTTGCTGGTCCAAGAGGGGAACGGTGCCTCTTGTACTAACGGACGATGCAGATATGATGAAATTGAAAAGAAACCAACACCGGCGATAGGGCACGATGGCGACGCGATTCCGGCGAGGTGACGGTGCTTGGCTACAGAGGGAACTCGCGGGGGCTTATGGGCTCCTAGGGGAGCTCGTTCCCGCACTCAGAGGGGGAGAACTCTATGCGCTATGGCGGGCTCGAGCTCGAGCTTGCACTCGCTCGGGCAAGGCGCTGACGGTGGTGCTACGACGACGGTGAGGCTAATAGGACACACGGGAAAGGCTGGCGGCCACTGCTCACCAACAGGGGGGCAAAGACGGCTCGATGCAACGAAGGGGAAGAAGATCCACGGTGGCGATGCGGGGCGCGGCAGAGCAGAGGAAGCAGCCGGCGATAGAGACGGGGATGAGGTCATCGGCTCGGAGGCGATCTCCTCCTCCTAGCGACGGGAATGGGACGAGGGCGGCATCAGGGACCCCTCGGGCATCCCAGACACCATGGAGGGGCCGCGGGCGGCGAAGGAGAAGGCGGGGACGACGCGCTATCTCTCTCTGCTTCACTGAACCTGAACCTGAACCTCTCTGAAACTTACCGAGGGAAGGGAGACCAAGGAGGGGAGAGGGAGATGGCGGCGGCTAGAGGGAAAGGGGAAACCCTAGGCACGCACGCCGAGGGGTTAAATAGGCCTCGAAGGAGCGGCTCAGCTCGCTACCTCGGCCATGGAGGGGCCCTGCTAGCTCGCTCTCTCTGAGAGGGAGCTGGAAAGGGAGGAGGAAGGGTACGCGGGAGGCGACGCTGGCGCGTGGGTCCAGCTCGGTCCACGCTGGAAGGGAGCGACATGCGCGGCTAGTTGGGTTGCGGGGTTGTGCTAGTTGGGCCAGGAGGAGGCCCACTGGCTCCTCTCTTTCGTGCGCGGCCACAAAAAGAAATTAAGACTTTTTAGAAGGCCAGAGACAAAATAAATCCTAGGCTAGAGAGAGAAGTTTGAAACAAAAGAAAAACCTTTTTTTGGCTCACAAAAATGCAATCAATTTAGGGATAATTGCAATTTAGCCCCTAGTTGGGTCCCACTCGATAGGATTGCCCCTAGTTTTCAAAAACACGCTCTCTTGCCCACCCACTTTGGTCGTCTTGTGTTTTTGCCCTTTGACTTTTTGACCGTCACTTTGAAAACTTCATAAATAATTCATACTAAATCAGAAAAATGCAAATAAGATACCAAAATGTTCATAAGAACATCACCTATATGTCAATGTCACTTGCATTCATGACAAAAGTGTTGGTAAGTGTCCATCTGAGTTTTACCTCTTATCATACCGCCATGAATAGTAAAAAAATTCCAAAAACAATTGGTGTCAAAGAATCACAATGTTTTAAGTGCTTGCAAAGTTTCATCAGGGAATGACATTCGTGGAAGTCCTGGGAAAAAAACAATCTATTTTGGAGTGTTGACTGTTTTTTTTGCCAGGACTTCCACGAATGTCATTCCCTGATGAAACTTGGCAAGCACTTAAAACATTTGTCATTCTTTGACACCAATTTTCTTGGATTTTTTTGAAATTTTTTTGATTTTATTGTTCATGGTGCTATGATAAGAGGTAAAACTCAGATGGACACTTACCAACAAGTTTGTCATGAATGCAAGTGACATTGACATATAGGTGATGTTCTTCTGAACATTTTGGTACCTTATTTGCATTTTTTTGATTTAGTATGAATTAGTTATGAAGTTTTCAAAGTGACGGTCAAAAAGTCAAAGGGCAAAAACTCAAGACGACCAAAGTGGGTGGGCAAGACAGCGTGTTTTCGAAAACTAGGGGCAATCCTGTCGAGTGGGACACAACTAGGGGCTCAATTGCAGTTGTCCCATCAATTTAATAAAAATGGTTAGGGGATTTTTAGAGCAAGCAGATATTTTACCTAAATATTAACTAGGCATTGTTGGAAAAATATTTGAAAGGGAAAAGCTCCAACCATGGCAGAAGGATTACTTTATAAATCTTAGTAGAATATTTGTAACATGTTCAACATTATTGAAGAGAGAAAACAGCAAGGAAATTATATCATGAGGAATAATGAGTGAGAGGGAAGATGTGATGGGTTTTTGAAATGGGAGGGATTAGCAACACTCCAAGCACACATGCATTCACTCCCAAACACATACACTCACAACAACACCACAACCTTGGTGCACACAAAACCAAATGAGGATGAATGCTTATGATGCCATGATGCAAGAATGACATGAAGCAATAATATATCTAGCACAACACATGGTGGCAAACATGGAAGGTCCAGATGACGTACATGACCAAAATGGCAGGGGGGCACCTGGGCTGTTACACACCGAGTCTGACTTATTAGGTGTAACGGTTGGATTTTTGCATATGCCTATATATATCCCTCCACCACCACCTACTCGCAAGAGAAGCACTCATACCTACTGATTTTTTGAGACAGAGCCACCCACTCATGTGTTGAGATCATGCCATTGCATTCCAACCATATGAATATTGATCTCTAGCCTCCCCAAGTTGCTTTCCACCCAATCAATCTCTTCCACCATAGCCAAATCTGTGAGAGAGTTAGTGTGTGTTGAGGAGTATATCATCTTGAAGCACAAGAGCAAGGACTTCATCAACATTATCGAGCCTATTACCTTTTGTAGGGTGGTTCCTCCTAGATTTGTTAGGTGTCGCTTGGGAGCCTACAACTTTGTGTTGTGGAGTGAACCAAGAAGTTTGTAAGGGAAAGGCGATCGCCTACTTCGTTTGGATTTACCTCGAGTTAGGATAGTCCTCCATGGACGTAGGCCATCATGGTATAGTCAAGGTTACTTCTTCCTGTTACCCTCCATGGGTACAACCCTCCGTGGACTCTTGCGACCGTTACCCTCCGTGGGTTGAAGACTCCATAAACATGGACGTACGATAGCACCACCTACCGAAACCATGGGAAAAGTCATTGTGTCTCCAATTGTATTTGATCTTCCTACCCTCCCTTTACTCGTAGACATGCATGTGTAGGGTGTACTTGACTTGCTATGAATGCTAAATTCTGCATTCACTCAATATTGGGAAAAAGTAGATATTTATTATATAATTATCAAACTAGCGAACACGAATCAAACCAACATGATGAAAGTCACTAGATGAAATTCATGTGTACCCTCGAGAACACTTTGCTTATCATAAGAGATAGTTTTGACATGTCCTTTTCCACAAAGGGATTGGGCTACCTTGCTGCACCTTACCTATTGTTACCTTACTTGCTCGTTACAAATTACCTTGCTATCAAACTACTTTGTACTTACAATTGAAGTACTTGTAGAAATTACCTTGCTGAAAACCACTTATCCTTTCCTTCTGCTCCTCGTTCGGTTCAACACTCTTACTTATCAAAAGGACTACTATTGATCAGCTATACTTGTCAGTCATCAAGACTCTTTTCTCGCACCATTGCCGGGGAGTGAAGCGCTCTTGGTAGGCGGAAATCGGTAAGGAAAACTTATACTACGTGTTGAAATTTACTGTAACTTGTTAGCAATCCTTTGAGGGGTTTGTTTGGGGTATCTTCACCCTGACCGGAAACACAATTAGTTACCCTTCAACATACATAACCTACCGAAAATATTGGTTATGAAATTCCTTCAGTTATGTTAAAACAACTGCTAGCTAATCCTTATGCAGGAGATGGACCTAAACATCCCGATATGCACCTAATACATGTGGATGAAATTTGTGGATTATTTAAGCTTGCAGGTTTATCCGGAGGTGAAGTTAATAATAAGGTTTTACCTTCATATTTGAAGGGAAAAGCATTCACATGGTATACTCTATGTGATGATATTCGATCATGGAACTGGAATCGATTAAATTGGAACTCCACCAAAAGTTTTATCCTATGCATCTAGTTCATCATGATCGGAAAATTATTTATAAGTTTTGGCCACGTGAAGGATAAAGCATCACTCTAGCTTGGGGGTATCTTAAATCAATGTTATATTTCAATCCCCAATCATGATATCCCAGGAGAAGTTATTATTCAAAAAATTATGCTCGGCTTTCTCATAATGACGAATCCATGCTTGATACTTCTTGTGTCGGTTCTTTTATGAAGAATACTATTGAATTCAAGTGGGATCTCTTAGAAAGAATTAAACGCAACTCTGAAGATAGGGAACTCGACGAAGGTAATGAGTCATTTATTAAGCTTGAATTTGATTGTGTTAAAAAAATTATGAATACCGGTGCTTTTCACAAGTTTATCACTAAATATGGACTTGATTCTGAGATAGTAGCCTCTTTTTTTGAATCATTTGCTGCTCATGTTGATCTCCCTAAGGAGAAGTGCTTTAAATATCACCCCCTATTAAGAAATAAATTAAAGAACCGGTCATAGCAAAAGAAGAAACTATTATTTACAATGTTGATTCAGTTGTGCCTACTGCTTATATTGAAAACCCACCTTTCCTTTTTTTGGGTAGAGGAATATTCTAAGGTATCAACTATGGTTCGCAAGAGTAATATTAGAGAACCTAAGCCCTCTGAATGAATTAAAGTAGAATCAAGTGTTTCTATGGTTAAAGATCTCTTGGTTGACAGTATTGATGGGCATGCTATTTACTTCAGTGATGAAGTTGTTATAATTGTTAAACCCGGTGAAAAAGATAAACATAGACCCGTAATTGGCATGCCTGTTGTCTCAGTTAAAATATGAGAGCATTGTTAGTATGGTTTATGTGATTTAGGTGATAGTGCGAGTGCCATTACTTTTACCTTATATCAAGAAATTATGATTGGAACAACATCTCCTGAAATAGAAGATATTGATGTTACTATTAAACTTGCTAATAGAGACACCACCATACCACTTGGGATTGTTAGAGATGTTGAAGTGTTGTGTGGGAAAATAAAATATCCTAATGATTTTCTAGTTCTTGGTACCCCACAAGATGAATTTTGTCCCGTTATCTTTGGTAGACCTTTCTTGAACACTGCTAATGCTAAGATAGATTGTCAAAAGGAAACCATCAGTGTTGAGTTTGGTGATGTGTCTCATGAGTTTAGCATTTCCAAGTTTAGTAGACAACCTCGTGATAAAGAATTAAGTAATAAGGATGAAATAATTGGTCTTGCTTCTATTGCTATTCCTCATACAGTTCCAATAGAACAATGTTTGCTAGACCATGAAAATGATATGTGCTTGCATGAAAGAAAAAAATAGATAAAAATTTATTTGAACAACAACCTCTACGAAAACACATTTTGCCTACTGAAACTCCGAGGGTCCTCCTACACCTAAAGGTGATCCTATGTTTGAATTAAAATAATTGCCTCACACTCTGAAGTATGCCTATCTTGGTGAGACAAAGATATATCTTGTTATTATTAGTGCTAACCTTTCAAAACATGAAGAATAAACATTATTAAAAATCCTTAGGAAGCACCGGCGACTATTGGATATACTCTTGATGATCTTAAGAGCATTAGCCCCACACTATGTCAGCACAAGATGAATATGGAACCTGATGCTATACCCGTTGTTGATTACCAACGATGATTGAATCCTAAGATGAAAGAAGTGGTAAGAACTGAAATTTTAAAGCTTCTGGAAGCAAGTATAATCGATACCATAGATGATAGCGATGGGTAATTCTCGTTCATTGTGTCCCTAAAAAGGGAGGTATTACTATTGTTAGTAATGATAAAAATGAACTTATTCCACAAAGAATTATTACTGGCTATAGAATGGTAATTGTATTCTAGAAAATGAAATAAAGCTACTACGAAAGATCATTACCCTCTACCGAGGCCTACACCATGGTTGATTGGATCTAGGCCAACCTCCAAGATGTCAAGAGTCACCTCCCGAGGGAATGCCTAGGGCTCGTGTCTGGGTGGTCCCAGGCCAAGCGGGCCTTCCGGAAGGGTTTAGGGTTTAGGGTTATGGTTTAGGGTTCTTGGAGGAACAAACCGCGCTCGCGCGATGACTCCACGATCATGGGGAGTCCCTCAAGGCCCGCGAGGCGAAGCTTGCCAGCCGTGATTCCGATCTGTCCCTCATGGCCGATGCTCAAGCCAAGGAGAGCGAGCGCCTGACCAAGCTGAAGGGAGAGGTGGAAGAATCCCAGGCGTCCCACGCCCGACACGCTTCTACAGTGTCAACTCAGCTAGAGGCCAAGGAGAGGACGCTTGCCGCTGCTAAGGAGAAGGCGGCCGCGGGGCGTCACGCCTTCCGCTCCCTTGAACTCAATCTTCGCAAGTCATTGTGCTCCATCTGCAGGGGGTATTCCGGTATCCTTTGGTGACTCCCGCGGTCAGCTACGTAGGGCTTTCCTTCAAGCTTGCCAAGGTTCTCGAGGGTGCCTCCACCATGGTGGACACAATTCTAGAGGACGAATGACGTGACCTCCTGGTCGTGACGCAGGTCCTCGGTCAGCTCTACCTTTGCGAGCCCGGGTTCAGCTTCGATATGGTGCTCGTCCCAGCTGCTCCTAAGTCCCGCGCCGCTGTGCTGTGTGATACGTCTCTAATGTATCTATAATTTTGCTTGTTCCATGCAGCTATATTATCATTCTTGGATGTTTTACAATCATTTTACCACAACTTTATATTATTTTTGGGACTAACCTATTAACCCAGTGCCCAGTGCCAGTTTCTATTTTTTCTTGTTTTTGAGTTTTACAGGAAAGGAATATCAAACAGAGTCCAAATGGAATAAAATTTTACGGTGATTTTTTATTGACCAGAAGACACCCACGGAGCTTGGAGATGAAGCCAGAAGATTCCCGAGGAGGCCACAAGCCTCAAGGTCGCGGCCACTCCCCGAGCATGCCTCATAGGCTTGTGGGCCCCTCAGGAGTCCACTAACCTCCCTCTCAGCTCTATAAATCCTCAAATATTCCAAAAACCCTAACGCAACACCTAGATCAGGAGTTTCATCGCTGCAAGCCTCCAGAGCCATGAAAAACAAATAGGGAGCCCATTCTAGCACCCTGTCGGAGGGGGAAACCATCACCGGAGGCCATCTTCATCATCCTGGTGGCCTCCATGACGAGGAGGGAGTAGTTCACCCACGGGGCTGAGGGTATGTACCAGTAGCTATATGTTTGATCTCTCTCTCTATCTCTCGTGTTCTTGAGATGGCACGATCTTGATGTAGCGCGAGCTTTATTGATATAGATTGAATCATATGGAGTTTTGCCCTCTCTATCTTGTGATGAATTGAGTTTTCCCTTTGAAGTTTTCTTATTGGATTGAATTTTAAGGATTTGAGAACACTTGATGTATGTCTTGCGATGGGATATCTGTGGTGACAATGGGATTTTCTATTGATCTACTTGATATATGTTTTGGGGATCAACTTGCGGGTTCCGTGAACTTGTGAATCTATGCATAGGGGTTGGCACATGTTTTTGTCTTGACTCTCTGGTAGAAACTTTGGGGCACTCTTTGAAGTTCTTTGTGTCGGATTGAATATAATTAATATGAAATTGTGTGATGCATATCGGATAATCAAGCCCATGGGTACTTGTGGTGACATTGGAGTATCTAGGTGACATTAGGGTTTTGGTTGATGTGTATCTTAAGGTGTTATCTTAGTACGAATTCGTTGTGACATTTATAGGGACAGCTCATAAGATTGATCAGAAAAGAGAACTTTGAGGTGGTTTCGTACCCTACAATAATTTCTACGTTTGCTCTCCGCTATTTGTGACTTTGGAGTGGACTCTTTGTCACACGTGAGGGATTTACATATGATTCAACTATGTTAGTATTGTTGAGAGAACTTGCACTAGTGAAAGTATGAACCCTAGGCCTTGTTTATAAGCATTGCAATACCGTTTGTGCTCACTTTTGTTACTAGTTACTTTGCTGTTTTTATATTTTCTGATTTCAAAAACCTATATCTACCATTAATATTACACTTGTATCGCCATCTCTTCGCTGAACTAGTGCACCTATACAATTTACCATTGTATTGGGTGTGTTGGGGACACAAGAGACTCTTTGTTATTTGGTTGTAGGGTTGCTTGAGAGAGACCATCTTGATCCTACACCTCTCACGGATTGATAAACCTTAGGTCATCCACTTGAGGGAAAATTTCTACTGTCCTACAAAACTCTGCGCTTGGAGGCCCAACACGAGTCTACAAGAAGAAGGTTGTGTAGTAGACATCAAGCTCTTTTCTAGCGCTATTGCCTGGGAGGTGAGTGCTTGAAGGTATATATTTAGATCTTGCAATCAAATCTTTTAGTTTCTTATTTTTCACTAGTTTGGTTTTATAAAAGAAAACTACAAAAAATGGAATTGAGGTTGCCTCATATGCTTCATCTTTTTAATGTCTTTCGTGAAAATGATGGAAAGGAAAATTGTGCTCAAGTATTAGAAGAAGAAGTTATTAAAATGTTTGTCACTAAAAAATTGAGTGATGAGCATGATACTGATATTCTTAGTATGAATTCTATGAATATTCGTGATGCTAATGATATGCAAAGCCACAAGCTTGGGGATGCTATGTTTGATTAAGATGATATTTTTAGCCCCACAAGTTTTGATGAGCAAAACTATTATGACTATGACATGCCTCCTATCTATGATGATAATTGTGATGACAGGTATGCTATAAAGAGTAATGCTAACCATGAAACTTGTCATCATGATTTTAGTTTTCAAAGTGGTTATGTCATGATAGTTATTTTGTTGAGTTTGCTCCCACTATTTTGAATGAGAACAAAATTGCTTATGTGTGAGTCAAAACAATTCTATGCTTGTGCATCATAAAAATAATGATTTATGTGTTGGTTATATTGTGGAATTTCTTCATCATGCTACTGAAAATTATTATGAGGGAGGAACATATGCTTGTAGGAATTGCAATAATATCAAGTTTCCTCTCTATGTGTTGAAAGTTTTGAAGTTATGCTTGTTTTGCCTTCCTATGCTAGATGATTCTTGTTCCCAGAAATTTTTTGCTCACAAAATCCCTATGCATAAGAAGTCGGTTAGAATTAAATGTGCTTGTCATGAGATTCATGATGCTCTTTTGCATGTTTCAATTACTATTCCTATGCAAGCATCACTCAAATCATCATGCCTAGCTAAAAGGCATTAAAGAAAAGCGCTTGTTGGGAGATAACCCAACACTTTTACTGTCTTTTTTTGTGTGTTCACATGATTAATATACTGTAGTAATCATGTATTGTTTACTTTATTTTAATAAAGTGCCAAGTAAAGCCTTTGGGATAGTGTGGATACTTGCTTGTTTGATTCTGTGCAAAAACAGAAAGTTTTGCATCCAGTATATGAATTATCTGATTTTACCGGAACATCAAAAAATTCTGAATTCTTTCCAAAACGTTTATATGCATATTCCTTGAGTTTTCCCAATTTTTCAGAATTCTTAGACTTGGGGAAGTATGGTGATCATTCGGATATTTACAGACTGTTCTCTTTTTGACAAATTCTGTTTTGCATGCATAGTTTGCTTGTTTCAAGTGTTCCTATAGCTTATATTGAGTAATATAAATTGTGGGAATGATTTAATACAGTATTTATAACGTGGTAAAAATTATGAATCTTGTCTTGACAGTACCTAAGTGAATGATCTATATTTACTACACTAACCCATCTCACAAAGTTCCATTAAGTTTTGTGTGATTGAAGTTTTCATGTTTCGAGTGAGACACCGATATGAGGAGAATAAGGAGTTACAAGAACCTAATATTGGGGATGACCAAGGAACCCCCAAGGTAATATCCAAGGAAGAGTAAAGCGCCTAAGCTTGGGGATGCCCATGAAGGCATCCCCTCTTTCGTCTTCAACACTATCGGTATATCTTACTTGGAGCTATATTTTTATTCGTCACATAATATGAGTTTTTCTTAGAGCATAATTTTATTTTGTTGTCCTATGTTATGTGTTATTTATAATCTTGGTTTTCAATAAAAAGTTCCAAGAATCGCCTTTAGGATGCTTGAATTCCATGTTTGATGTGTGCTGTGTAAAAACTGAAACTTCTGTTGTAGTATTTGAATTTTCATATTTTACCGGTACATGGAAAGTTTCTGAAATTTCTACAAAGTATGGTCATATAAAGTTTATAGCATTTCCTAAATGTTCATAATATTTCGAATTACACAAGTACACTTGTTTCATAAATTTCTACAGACTGTTCTGTTTAGACAGATTGCTGCCATAGTTTTGTTATCTACTTATCCTATAGTTTCCATAGCCTATATTGGTAGATATAAATTGTGGAAATGATAGTATACAGTACCTAATGTTTGAAAAACATTATGCAACTTGTATTGGCAGTACATAAAGAGTTGATTTATTATTATGTGTATTAACCTATCTCATGAGTTCTTTTTGAGCTTTGTGTGGATGAAGTTTTTGAGAATAGGTGAAACCGTGGTATGAGAGGATTGAACGAGATACAAAAGATCAAGCTTGGGGATGCTCAAGGCACCCCAAGTAAATATTTCATGAACTCTCAAGCATATAATCTTGGGGATGCTACGCATCCCACCTCTCTTCATCAACAATTATCGGTTAACCTATGTTGAGCCTAAATTTTTATTCGTTCACATCATGCGTGCTATTCTTGGAGTGCTATTTTTATTTTGCTTGCTGTTTGAATAAAGTACTTAAGATCTGAAAATATTTATTGTGGGAGAGAGAGTCCTCGCATAGCTCCTTAACTATTTGACTACTCATATCCTTTGAGAGTAGCTTGTCATTTGCTCAAGTGCTTTACTTAAAATGTGTTTGAGCTTGTCGAAAAAAGCAATAGCAACATATGAAACTAGTCCCAAAGTGATAGATATCCAAGGAGAATATAATAAAAAAATTCATGAAGATCATTGTACAAATTAAACTTGATTGTTTGTAATAGTTTTGAAACATGATGATAGTAATATGTGAGTCATGTTAGTGAGTAATTATGCTTTAGTAGGAATATTGGTGTTAAGGTTTGTGATTCCCTATGCAAGTACGAAAGTCAATGTTTATGCAATGAAGTTACATCCTACTTGTGGTTTATTATTTGATGTTAGTTATGATCTAATGCTCACTTATGTGATTTTTCGTTCCTTGGTTTGGTTGCTTCCCAATCTATTTGCTAGTCTTCATTTGTACTAAGTAGAAATACTACTTGTGCATCCAAAATCCTTAAACCAAGTTTTTCCTTATGAGTCCACCATACCTACCTATATGCGGTATTTCCATGCCATTCCAAGCAAAATTGTATGTGCCATCTCTGAATTTTCAAAATAATATTTCTCTTTTGTGTGCCCGTACCGCTCATGAAATGGTGGGGAGTATCCAATATTTTTCCATGCTAGGTGTGTTATTCTCAGTATATGTATTGATTCACTATCATTCACGAGAAAGTGGCTGGTATTCGGGATGCCCAGTCCCATGCTCAAAACTCAAAACAAAGAAATAATCAAACAAAACTCCCCCAGTAATGTTGTTGGTATGGACGGTACCCGTGGATTTGGCTCACCATGGAGTGTGATTGATTGGTGGAGGGGGATTAAAGACTTTGCTATTATGTTTGGGAACCGCCTATAATGTATCTAGCATGGAAAATATTGCGAGCTACTTCATCGTTTTCATTGACAGGAAAAGCATGCCACTCAAAATGTTTTTTTCTCTCAATACAAACCTTGAGCTTTGGCACCTCTACAAATCCCTACTTCCCTCTATGAAGGTCCTATCTATTCACTTTATGTAATTTTTTTTTTTGCTTTGAGTCTCCATCTTTTCTTATAAGCACCAACTAGGGGGCACTATGATCATACCCAAGCATTGGGAATAGCTAATATTTTAGTGTGTTTCATGAATGGATCAATGATTGAGCATGATGAGCTAGGGATAACTTTCTTTAATGTTGATATTTTGAAAGACATGGTTGCTTGTTGACTTGCTTGAGTATTGAAGTCATTATGTTAAAACTACACTCTTTCTTTGAATTATTTACAAAGTCCAAATGTCCATGTTATACAAAGAAGAAGAGAATATGATGAACATCTTAGGTAGAATTCCACATCATTCTATTTTTATCATTTACCTACTCGTGGACGAGCAGGAATTAAGCTTGGGGATGCTGATACGTCTCCAACGTATCTATAATTTTTGCTTGTTCCATGTTGTTATATTATCATTCTTGCATGTTTTACAATCATTTTACCACAACTTCATATTATTTTTGGGACTAACCTATTAACCCAGCGCCTAGTGCTAGTTTCTGTTTTCTCCTTGTTTTTGAGTTCTATAGAAAAGGAATATCAAAGGAGTCCAAACGGAATAAAAATTTACGGTGATTTTTTATGGACCAGAAGACACCCACGGAGCTTGGAGATGAAGCTAGAAGATTCCCGAGGAGGCCACAAGCCTCAGGGGCGCGGCCACCCCCTGGGCGTGCCCCACAGGCTTGTGGGCCCCTCGGAAGTCCACCAACCTCCCTCTCAGCTCTATAAATCCTCAAATGTTCAAAAAAAACCAACGCAGAACCTAGATCGGGAGTTCCGTTACCACAAGCCTCCAGAGCCACGAAAAACCAATAGGGAGCCTATTCTGGCACCCTGCTGGAGGGGCAAAACATCACGAGAGGCCATCTTCATCATCCCGGTGGCCTCCATGACAAGGAGGGAGTAGTTCACCCTCGGGGCTGAGGGTATGTACCAGTAGCAATGTGTTTGATCTCTCTCTCTCTCTCTCGTGTTCTTGAGATGGCACGATCTTGATGTACCGTGAGCATTATTGATATAGATTGAATCATATGGAGTTTTTCCCCTATCTTGTGATGAATTGAGTTTTCCCTTTGAAGTTTTCTTATCGGACTGAATCTTTAAGGATTTGAGAACACTTGATGTATGTCTTGCGATGGGATATCTGTGGTAAGAATGGGATGTTCTATTGATCTAATTGATGTATGTTTTGGTAATCAACTTACGGGTTCCGTGACCTTGGGAATCTATGCATAGGGGTTGGCACGTGTTTTCGTCTGACTCTCTGGTAGAAACTTTGGGGCACTCTTTGAAGTTCTTTGTGTTGGATTGAATATAATGAATCTGAAGTTGTGTGATTCATATCGTCTAATCAAGCCCACGGGTTGTGGTAACATTGGAGTATATAGGTGACATTAGGGTTTTGGTTGATTTGTATCTTAAGGTGTTATCTTAGTAAGAACTCTAGGGCTGTTCGTGACACTTATACGGATAGCTCATAAGATTGATTAGAAAAGATAACTTTGAGGAGGTTTTGTACCCCACAATAATTTCCATGTTTGTTCTCCGCTATTTGTGACTTTGGAGTGGACTCTTTGTCGCATGTGAGGGATTTACATAAGATTTAACTATGTTAGTATTGTTGAGAGAACTTGCACCGGTGAAAGTATGAACCCTAGGACTTGTTTCTAAGCATTGCAATAGCGTTTAGGATAACTTTTGTTACTAGTTACCTTGCTGTTTTTATATTTTCATCTTTCAAAAACCTATATCTACCATCCATATTATACTTGTATCACCATCTCTTCGCCGAACTAGTGCACCTATACAATTTACCATTGTATTGGGTGTGTTGGGGACAAAAGAGACTCTTTGTTATTTGTTTGCAGTGTTGCTTGAGAGAGACCATCTTCATCCTACACCTCTCATGGATTGATAAACCTTAGGTCATCCACTTGAGGGAAAATTGCTACTGTCCTACAAAACTCTGCGTTTGAAGGACCAACACGAGTCTACAAGAAGAAGTTTGTGTAGTAGACATCACTGGAGGCAACCATGAAGGATCTAGTGGACACGTTGGTGGAGAAGTTCACTTGCATTACCACCGCCAAGCCCCAGTGCGGGAGACGACCGATGGCGATGACGACGATGGCAATGTTGATGATGAGCTTGCCGTGGCCGGGACAACCAGCGACGAGGGCCATGGTACCGGCAGACCCTCCTCCTAGGTCTTTCCCTACAACATTTATCATGCCTCGCGGAGCCATAAAATTTTGAATTTGCAAGACATTCAGTGCCTGTAATAATTGCTTGAATTTCCTTTATATTTCGTGATTTCCTCACACGCCCTACATCCTTCCTGTTTGCTTTTGTGCTCGCCGTCAGCAGGGACCAATCCGGCACATACCTCGATTACAGTTGGGTCATCCGGATGGTCAGGATGAGACCAAGGGGCGAGGGGTTATGTGACTAGTGAGGCCCCTAGGTCGAGATACCCAGGAGTCCCCCTTGACGTGCGAACAACAATAACAAAGGAAACATGGCAACGTCAGGAAAGATTTGTAATGTCTTAGTGTTATGCGTTGGCGGGGCCCAATCCCGGGCATACCTCGACCACCGTTGGGTCATCTGGATGGCCAGGATGAGACCAAGGGGCAAGGGGCTACATGATCAGTGAGGCCCCTGGGTTGTGATGCCCAGGGGTCCCCCTTGACGTACGAGAGGCGTCCGTGAGGTGAGTTTGTGCCTTTCCTTGCCAGCTTTTACCTGGGAGGGACGCGAGAAGACGAGGTGCCGGTACCTGGTGAGGTGGCTCACTCCAGGCCAGGCCTGGGCGTAGCCCCCGACCTGCTCTCTGTCGCGTGCATTCCAGGGAAACACTATGTGATGGGACTGTGCGAAGAGCCGGGAGCCGTCCTGAGGTTGGTGCAACCGCTAGGGTGCCGTTAGTTCTTTATCAACCAGCGCAGAGCATGGGGCTTCCACTGGGCGTGGGCATAGCCGCTGAGCGACAGTGTCATCCGCCAGTGTGAAGCATGGGTCTTCTCTTTGGGCGTGAGTATAGCCGCTGAGCGACAATGTTGTCCGCTAGGTGTGGACCATGGGGCTTCCACTTCAGCATGGGAAGGGAGATTTATCTGGGCACTCGTGAGCCAGCACGGACTCACGAGGCCCTGCCTCGAAGGCAGCTTGCACCTGAATATATAGCGTGAGGCGCTCTTCTGAACTTTTGTAGCATGAGGCACTCTTCTGAACTCTTGCAGCATGAGGCACTCTTCTGAACTCTTGTAGCGCGAGGCACTTTTGTGAATCTATGGGGTGTGGGAACCTATGCCGAATGAACCTCCAGAGGCCATCACATGAGAAGGCCAAATACCAACGACCCCAAGAGGTGACGTGCGCAGGGCCAGGCCTCCAGATAGAGCTCAGCCATTGGGCTTCTCGACACTGCAGGGACGGACCCAAGCACAGACGCTGTGCACAGTGTTCTCAAGCGACCATCATGAGAAAAAACATCCGGCACGTAGCTCCCACGATGGCGAAGCACCGAGCAACAGTTATTAGAACCGGGCCGTGCGCCCAGACTCACCCACATTCAATTAGCTTACGTGAGTACAAGCACCAAGGCATCGGCGAGATGATGTACATGGGGCTAGCCAGCGAGACAAAGCTTAGCCGCTTGGGTTTATTAGCGCTGCAGGGACGGACCTGAGCACAAACGTCATGCGAGCTCTTAATCATGAGGCGGTCGAAGGCGAGATTGTAAAGGCGCGGCGACATTCATGCTGACGAAGCACCAGGCAGGCAGTTGGAATACTTAGGAAAATCATAGGATGCAAAATATTTCTGGTACATGCGCAAAACGTTACAGTTGCAAGGATGGGCCCTAGCAGCCCGAGGGGCTCCCTCAATTAAACAAACCAAAAGTCACCTAGTGTCGGTGCTGTCGAAGCGTCGGGGAAGTCACTGAGGATGGATCATCGTGAGCTGAAGTGCTCCGGAGGCTCGAGGGGCTCATGTGGGCCTGCGACCTCCTAATAAAACACAAAACGTCGAGCCTAATGTGACGCATGGGTGGTCTGCATGAGGTGCTGGTAAGAAGCACCCACGTTCACGAGGCCAAAGGGAATGCGGATGTAGCTGCAGGGGAAGCCCATGCTGCGTCTGACACGCGACGGCCAGAGTAGGCCCTATGACGAGGCCTTGGCAAGGCCCAGGATGTCCACACATATGCACAACCTACCTTCGGGGATGGTTGCCGCTCTGGGTGGCGCAAGACAATGTTCACTGCACATGCCATGCACCTCCTGAAGCTCCTTGATTACGTTGGTGATGAACTCTCTTGATCCTTGCGCCTTGCTTCCTACTTGTGGGGGCACGCATCAAAGCACGCCTCCGGGTTGTGCCCGAGCTCCTCCCCAGTCTCTCCGGTCAGGCCTAAGGCTCCCCGGGTGGAAGCCCCAAGCTTTTCTTGAGGGATGAGCCGGGCGCGCCTTCCTATGCGAGAGGGGGTGGCACCTCAGCAGAGGGCGTAGGGCCTGGGACGCCAGCGGTGGAGGTCCCAGTCCCAAGGCGACTCTTGTGGACGAGCTGCTTCAACTTCTTGTGGGTGTCCTCGGGAGGCAAGACGTTGCACTTGTCGTTAGAGTTCACGGCTGCCGCGACCTGGTAGGCACGCTCAAGGGAGTAGACTGCATCCTTCTCGTCGCAGGCGACCATGATGATGCCTTGGCATCCTTGCATCTTGAGAACATTGTACCCATGGCGAACGATTGCCATGAACTTGGCGAGGGCAAGGTACCCGAGGATGATGTTGTACGGGAGGCCAATGTGGGCGATGTCGAAGTCGATGATCTCGGTGTGGTAGTTCTCGTGCCTGCCGAAGGTGACCGGGAGGCGCACCTACCCCAGCGGTGTGGTGGAGCTGTCGGTCACCCCTGAGAAGGGCCTGGTCAGCATGAGCTGGTCGTAGAGCACCTGGAGCGTCTTGAAGGTTTCGACAGAGAGGACATTGAGTGCTGCACCACCGTCGATGAGGGTCTTGGTGATGATGACATTGCTGATGATGGGTGCACAGAGCAAAGGTAGAGTGACCGTTGTAGCTGAGCACTTGAGCTTGTCCTTGGAGTTGAAGGTGATGGCCTAGGATGGGTAGCCTCAAGCTTCGGGAGGGCGACATTCACCTCACAAGAGAACTGCTTGAATATGCGGTTGGAGGCTGGGGCATGAGCACCGCCAAGGATGCAGGCAACCGCACGAGGCTCCTAGAAGCCCCTAGCCCCATCATCCCTTCGATCGTCGTCGTTCCTCCTTGGTGGCAGCGGTAGCGGAGGAAGGCCGGTCCTGTCCCGAGGACGGGCCTCCCGAGGGTGATCACATCAGGGTCCATCGCGTGACTCGTCACGCTAGGCGATCCTCGCGAGGCTAGTAACGCCAGCGGTCCCCACGAGGCTGGTCACGCCAGCCCTACCGCGAGTCGCGATTGTATCGGTGGCCTCCGCTGGGGCCTCCTCCACGGCCGTAGCCATGGCCACCGCGCTCGAGGTAGCAACCAAGGCCCTCGTTACGGAGCTCCTTGAGTTCTTAGCAGTCAGTGGTGCTGTGGGTGTCGGTGTAGTGGAAAATGTAGTACGGGCGATTGCTCTTGGGAGGTTCTTCCTGGTCTCGACAGCGCTTCGTCTCGGGCTCTGCTGCTAGTACAGTGGGGTTCTTGAGCTTCACCTCCTTGGACTTGGCCTTCTTGTTCTTGGGGTCTGCCTCCGGAAGCTTGTGAAGGGAGAGGCGGCCTGCCTCGGACTTCGCGCCCTTGCTCACCAAGTTGAACATCTCCAGAGCCGAGCACAAGTCGTCATGGATGGAGAGCTCATCTCTCATCCTGAGGTCCATGATGCCATTGGTGAACACTGAGATGATGGCTTCATTCGACGCCTTTGGAATCTTGAGGCGGACACTTGTGAAGCGCTATATTTACTTGTGTAGGGTCTCTCCTTCCTGCTGCTTCACGCGCTGCAGGTCGTTCACCATCGGAGGGCAGTCCCTGGTGCCTTGGAAGTTGGCGGTGAAGCGCTCGCGAAGCCCCTCCCAAGAGGAGATCGACTCCTTCGGTAGGTTAAGGAGCCGGGAGCGTGCGCCGTGCTTCAGAGCCATAAGGAACTAGTTTGCCATCACCTTGTCGCCGCTGCCTGCCGCCTCGATGCTCAACAAGTAGAGATGAAGGAACCCTATGGGGTCGTTGGTGCCATCATAGCGCGGAGGCAGGTCCGGCTTGAACTTGTTGGGCCAGATGACACGACGCAGATCCAAGGTGAAGGCGTGGTAGGACAAGTCGCTCTCCGACATAGCGTGGAATCAGGGAGCCTGGTATTGATGCTCGTCAGCCGCCACCTCCAGTGATGCGCCGCCTTGGCGCTCGCGCTGCGGCATGCGAAGCGCGCGTGTATCACCTTGCGGACGAGGCACCACCTGGCACCTCACCTCCTCTCTCGTGCGCTGGTGCCACGCGTGGCAGGTCGTGGGGACGCGCTTCATGCCTGGGCTCGAGGTCAACGCTTTGCTGGGACGGAGGAGGAGGTGCGTCGTGTGTCAGTGTCTAAACCGGCGGATCTCTGTTAAGGGGTCCCGAGGTGTGAAATTAGAATCGATGGTAACAGGAGACGAAGGAGACGATATTTACCTAGGTTCGGGCCCTCCTATAGACGTAATACCCTACGTCCTACTTGATTGTCTTGATTATATGTAGGTTACAGACTTGATCTACCTCGAGATCGAATAGATAAACCCTAGATGAGTTGTCCTCTCCCTACAACCTATAATCCTGTCACACCCTGTGTTTTGCGTCATGACTAAGTTAACATGACTCCAAAATTAAGGCCAGTTAAACATTTTTGAGTGCATTTGAATGCTTGACTTGTGTGGTATTTGCTTGCTTGTTGATTGCTCGTTGGTGCTCTATAATTTTTAAAACATGCTCCTACCCTCAAGAACTCTTTTCCTTGATCCCAACTCTTGTCCAATGATCATGCCATGTGAATAGGACTTAAAAGTATTTTTTTACAAAATATTATCTTGGCCAAAAAGCATTTATTTCAATTAGGTTTTCAAAACCCCCTGATTTGAGATTTGCACTTCAAGTCCCCAAATTAGGTGGATCCTCTTTCCCCAAATGCTTTATTTGAAACCCATTATATATAAGACTTCCCAAAACCACCAAATATTTATTTTGAATATTATTTTCCTATTTTATTTAAAGGCTTTTTTTCTTAAGGCCAGGAATGGTCTTTTATAGTGAAAAATTATTAAAATGCTTTAAAAATATTTCAGAAAATTTAGGAAACCTCAGTGGACATATATTGTCCATATATAATTGTTTCAAAACATGTTCATGTTCAAAATATTGGAAAAACCGTTCAAAACCATTTATGCCTATTTCAAGAATTTGAAATATTTCTATAAGAAATATGCTCTAATAAATCTATGAAAATTCTAGCATGTCACAAATTATATGTGTGATCATCTTGCCAAGTTTCATATCAATCCCAATTGCTTTGGTTCACCAAAATATCCAAAAATCATCTATGTCTAGATCCAAATTTGAGCAACTCTACATTGTCAATTGTCTCCTATTGATCTCAAACTTGGTCGACATGTTCTAATCCTTAAATTATGCCACCACAATAAGTGGTGCATCAAGTAGAATAGTTTTTCTTAGCTGGTCCTAAGCAACTCTACTTCTGCCCATTTCTAGGGATTTCAAAGTTTACATTGTAAACTTTCTTCATTTGGACTCAAAACTTGTGATCAGTACCAAATAGACTTTTAATTTAATCCTAATAAATATCAAGGCCATAGTATTCCTCTACCTATCCCAGTCGCATCACAAACACCTTCAGCCATACGCTTATGGACAAGCTAAGTGGGCCCAAAAAGATTCTCCTTGTTCCCAACTTTTTACCATAGAATATTCTAACCCCCTTCTACCTCCAATAACCTTTCCATGGCCTCTTATCAATTATTTGGGGGGTAACTCCCTCATTTCCCCCTTCTTTTTACCATGGCAACACCCCTTCTTCCTCTCTCACACGATTCTGGTCATGCAAATGCCCCCCAACTTTTATATAACACCATTAGCATGTCAACACATCTAAGCAAACCCAAAGATGGAATGCTCATGTGGAAAATATGAACAAATCATCTGAAACCAGATTATGATAGTAAGTGTAGGTTTGTACTACAAGTTCCCTACATATTTACCCCCCTGATCTGGAAATTGGTGAACATGTCGTACTTCCATAACCAAGACCACTAGACAAAGTTTTATCCCCAATTCCCTCCATTACAAACCCCCTAGATGAATCTCCAATTTGCTGCTTCAAACTTACCCCCAGTAAAAAAAACATATAACTAGCTCCATTTACCTTGAGAATTTTCCAACACTCTACTGCATGCATGCCTCACACTCCAGACATCATTGGCCGACCAAAAGGATGCATGAGACATGTGTTGGCATGGTGACTACGCCATTGGCATGCAACAATGGCACTCTGCCACTAGTTCTTGTACTATGCCTCGGGTCCGGTTGCTGGGAGTTGTCCACACGTGCCAGGGTTTCCCTCTTGTCCTAGCACGCCTCCCTCGATGTCCGAATGCAGCCAAAGGAGTCCAGGCACGCGTGAGCTCGGCGACCGAGGGCATCCGAGGCGCACTCGAGGTCCCCCTTGGTCGCCCCCGCCTATAAGACCGTTCCTGAACCCCTCACTTGCCCCCTCTTGCTCTCTCTCCTTCCCAGGAGCCCTAGATAGATCCATTGGAGCTCCCAAGATCCCCATGCCCTCTCATGGTCGCAAGGGTGCCGCATCGGCTCGGGCAAAATCCAGGCAGCTCCGGCTCCCTCCTCTCTTCTAGCTTTGCCAGCTTCCCCAGCATTGTCGTGCTTCTTGCCATGATCCTCTTCCTCCCCCGGGAAGACGGCGCTCTGCTCCCATGGCCGCCCATCGCCGGACTGCACGGACGACCGAGGCCCGGCCTCCCTGGTGACCCCCCGGCAAAACTAGTGCACGAGATGGATGCGGGACTCCATCCCGAGCCCTCCGATGGTCCGGGCATTGCGGACGGTGGCCAGAGCCGCCGGAACAACGCCAGGATGCACTCGACCCGCCTCCCCTACCTCTCCCCCATTCGAGCGAGAGGATGGGGATGAGCCTGCTAGGCGGGCCCAGCCTATAGGTGACCCAATGGTCGGGCCCTTGCATAAGTGGTGACGCCTTCCGTGGTCCCTGCCTCCCAACGAAGGAGACGTATTCCAAGGAATACGCCTCCAACACGGCCCTGTGCATGCGTGCAGCTGAGCCGCTTGGCCGGCCCAGTAAGGTCATCGCTATCCTGCGCCCATGGCGTGGTTTAGCCCAGGTCGAACCTAGTAAACTCCTTTTCCTTTTCTTTTTCTAGAGAGACCTAATAATCCATATGAAATTCATTTCTACTCCAAATTAATTGATTCAAATTCCTACAAGCTCCTAAAATCTTGGCCTAGCCAAATATGTGCATTGCACATTTTCCATAAATCTTTTCTGTTAAGTTCAAATTTGAATTTGAATTTGAACCATGTAAAAGCACAATTTGCAAATTCGTAAGGAATTCATTTGAACTCCAAAGGGAGTGATTCAAGTTCCCAGGTGTATCCAAACTCATTCAATGAGTTGTGAACATTTTTTTCTTAAACTTATTGTGCTCTGACAAATATTAGACCATTTGTTCATGTATGATCTACTTTGAAAATCCCTAGGAAAATCATGCCAACTCAAAATACAATGAAACAACTTCCCACATGTTCCTAAAAACATGCCCTATTTGATGAGTGCCTCCACTCATTTTTACAAAAAAGTTTTCTCTGGACATCTTATAGGATCATCATTTCCTTCATTTCCAACATTCCAAACTCCCCATTGACCCGCATCCACCACAACCTCCTTGGTTATTTTTCTTATGACCAGAGATGTCCAAGAAAAATAAAACTCCTATTTATAGAGCACTTTTATTTTTTGCTTGTTCTGTTGCTTATTGTGGTTGTTCCCGACGATAGTTGACGCAATAGACGGAGTGCTCGGAGTGGACAAGAAGCATGTGAAAACCCCGAAGACATTGGTAAGCCAGGCAAGCAGCCCTTTGGCCATGACTATGAACCCTTTTATTGCATGGCATATAGCACTTTATTTGGTTGTATTGATCATGATGATGTGGTGTCCACTTTGGTGGGATGCCTCCGATATTTCTTATTGATACTTGCATCGTGCATGACCCTACCTCCTTATGAGAGTTGTGCTAGTGGGAGTAGTTAGGTTGCTAGTAGATGCTACACAAGTGGGATCGGGAATATGCATGGTGATGGAAACACAAATGATTTCAAAGACTATTCAAAAACCCTATCGGGTGCCACTAATGCCCAAGGGAGATGATGATGAGTTGGGTAACCACTCGAGAGAGAAGCGGTGTACCATAACAAGTGGGTGTGTGTGTTTTCGAAAACGGATTAGATTTAAGATTTGTCGACTGTCCCAACCTTACATGTAGGACCACACTACCCCTATATGGGACGAGGCTTTGTTGATTACTAGGATTGGGTCTAGCAGAGAGCCCGCATTACCAGTGGCAAGAGTGAAGTGGTCACTCTCGAGATGGGGTCGTCCCCGAGTGGAAGGCCATGTGTTGTCTTTACACGCATCGGGTACATTGTTGCATGCCCTCATGGATTATACGTGTGATGTACATCATGAGGGATGGCACCAACGAGTCGACTCTTTGTTTAGTATCACCATGGGAAAGGTGTTGTTCGGGTGCTTACCTCGGGTATGTGATATACCGCGAGTCGTGGATGACACGGAAGTTCCCCGAGTCTTGTGGGTAGAGCGTGCAACCTTTGGAGAGTGTAAAACTATTCGAATAGCCATGTACACGGTCAAGGACAATTGGATGGTGCTACTTAAACTATGTCCAGTTGTTTTCACAAAAACTTGGAGTGTGTGTGTGTGGATAACAAATATGGTATACTTGAGATAAGTCAGATGACTTGACGTGATGACTGAACATGAGATGTTCAACCCCCTGTTTATGACGATATCTGTAACTTGTTCATATGGATATCTGCCAAATGTTGATGCATTCTTACATAGTTACTTGGACATGTCATTGCATTCAAAATTAGCTTTCTGCAAAATACCTACTTAGTGTTATATCATGCATTGTTGTTGCCTTGTTCCAACATGGCTTGCTTGCGAGTATATTCAAAGTACTCATTGGCTTGCCACTGGTTATTTTATTGGCCAGTCATAAGAGAAAAGGATATTATGAAGGATAACTTGGTGACGTTCGTGCGAACTAGGACGCTTCCTAGTGGGAATGCCTATAGGGTTAAGGCTGATGGCATGGGTTCATGCTATTTTTGAAGATTTCTGCTGCAATCATATGAGGACTTGGCCATATAGGCCATATTTGAGTAAAACGGTATGAAAAGGATGTAAGACTCTTGTTATTCAGTTTTTGTGTGTTCAGTGAGCATTGATCTCTGGGATCACTGTGCACGTACATTTGGTGATCACGACTTATGAGTCGGGGTCCGGACAAATCCTCCGGCTTATATAGACGTCGAGGGTACCTAGGGTTTACATATGGTCGGTTACGCGTCGAAGGGATAAACATGCCTATTCACTACTCAAAACATGGAGGAAACGCCACAATTCCCGAAGCTTCCTTCCTGGAGACAGGGCCTTCGATCGATCGACTGCTCGACAAGCGGCCCATATAGTATGGCCCATAAGAAAGAGGTCGGCCTCCTGAGGACCCCTTAAACCAGGACTCCCTCAGTAGCCATCAAACTTGCCTCCAACGCCAAGGGTCTTAGATCCAGCTGCTTTGTATACTCAGAGTCTTTGGCTTGCGAGGCGAGTTCTTCTCCTCAATCAATGATCGACTGGGTTTAGTTCGGCCTCCGATGGCATGTAGTTTTTCCCAATCTGTGAATCTTCCGAAAACTATGAATAGCTTAGATTTGAAGGTCAAGCGTCAAGAAGCAAGCAGAATTCCCTGACAACCTTTCTGATGAAAGTTTGCGGCCCACCACGACCGTTGGACTAGTTGCAAAAACTCGAACCGCGGTTCAAGGCCGTTTTCATCAGCACGATCCATCAATGCACAGATCGTGCTCGCATAATGGCACGCACATCTTGGGAAGCAGAGTGATACGCGACACAGCAGAGGGAGGTTAACCAGCGACCAGCCCCATAAGAAGGAAAAAACCAAGGCACAGCCACGCCTTCCATTCGCATCCTCTGATTCCCCATTCTCTTGAGTTTCTAGAGCCTAGATCTATTTTTTACACCCCTTCATCCCCCAAGCTCTACCATGGCGGGTTCTGGTTTCAACGGAAAGTGGGAGGCATCCACGGTCACCGACTGGGACACCCGGGACCTCCAGGACTCCGGCTACCTCCCTGCCAATGTCTACCACCGCGCGCCGGAGAACGGCCAAGTGATTCCTTCTCCCAAGCCGGGCGAGAGGGTGGTGTTAATCCCCCACTTCATCTAGGAACTGAGCTTCTCGCTCCACCCGTTCGTTAGGGGACTCATGTTCTTCTATGGCCTCGACTTCCACGACCTCCCGCCGAACTCCTTCATGCATATATCGGCCTTCGTCATCGTCTATGAGGCCTTCTTGCGGGTCGAGCCACACTTCGAACTATGGCTCAAGATATTCAATATCAAGCCAAAGTGTGTCGCAAGCGAACATGCACACTACAATGGGGATGTCATCAACAAACTCCCACACGTCAGATGGCCATCCGGCACCTTCATCGACACCATCAAGATCTGGCAAAAAGAGTGGTTTTATATCACCGAGTCAAGAGAGGAAGGCCGAGCTGCTCCAGCTGAATTCAGATCTGGTCCCCCCACCAAATTGACCTGGCTCTGAAAGGGCCTCGACTGGGGGTCAGATAAGGAGGTGGACGACCTACAGAAGCGCATCGCCTCCATGATCAAAGGTGATATCGAGTTGGCCAACATGGTCCAGATTATGCTCCGGTGGTGCATCCTCCCCTGCCAGCACCGGAACTCTCCCATGTGGGATTATCGGCTTGACGATGAGCCTACTATTTGTCAGCTCTTCTGAACTACTCGGGAGAAGCTATGGAAGACATTGTTTAAGGTGTAGGAGAACTAGCCAACCGAGGAGGAGGATCGGGGTCTACATGCCGATAAACCTCCTTCCCAGGAATAATATAGTCTTGTTTGATCGACTTTGTTTTCTAAAAAAAAATCTAAGCACTTACTGATCATCTCTGCAGAAATGGCCGAGCAAGGCTAGGGGCATCAACTGCACAGTGCTTCAGCTCGAGGACATCAGGTCCAGGCTGTTGTCACAGATGCTCATCATGGCACCTTATAGGGCGCCAAAGAAGAAGGCGAAGAAGAAGAAACCAGGCAAAGGAGGCATGCATGTCAGGGACCAGCCGGATGCTATGTCCGGGGAAACCCATGCCTCCTCCAATCAGAAGGAGGAGCATGATGATGAGGGGGAAGGCGATTCCCCCTCGCAAGAAAGAGGGTGGCATCATCGGACTCCACAAAAGAGGTTCCTCCTCCTGCCCCGAAGAAAGCGCGTCGGACACAGCTAATTCTGTCTGACGATATTTTGGACTCGGACACCGATTCCGACGACTTTGAGAAGGTTCCATGAAGGAACCTACGGGTCAAGCCCCTAACTCGAAGGTAAGGATCTGAAGACTTCCTTAACTATTAACAATAAGTTTTAAAGGCTATTAACATATGAGCGCTAATTGATTCACAGCCCACCACGTGTTCTCCCCACCGACCAAGTTTCGGACAGGGAGACCCCGCTCACTGAGCTAGCGGATAGCAAGACTGCATCGCATCCCACTCCTCCGGGCGTCGTGAAGGATGTCATGGAGGTGTCGTCCCAACAAGATCCTATGGATCCGGGCACGATCGATGGGGGCGACGACATCGTAGTCGAGGCTAACACCTCGGCCACCAAAGACCGGGGGAGGAGCCCCTCCCGGATACCAAGGAGACCAGACGAGTGGAAGTCCAGTTCCCTCCAAGGCCATCTCTGGAGTGCAGAACGCCTCCGGAGGCACCAGTTCAATCCTCGGTTGGAGATCAGATTAACCGATCACCACCGGCGCCACCGACCACTGGGTGGACGGTGATGCGGGAGGCTCTATCAAGTGCCTCCATCTTTGAGGAGCACCACACTCTTATGGGTGCAGTTTTTCAAAGCATTCAGCACATTGATAGCGGACTAAAGGAGGCTTTCAAAGGTCGCCTAATGGGCTTCCAGGTGAGCCACGTTATACCTTGTTTGTGAAATATTTATTTCTTTATGCTATCGTTATATACATGGCAACCCCCGATCCCTGGGTGAGTTCGGAAAAAACTCACCTGGGTGTCAGTCATAGATCATTATCCCAACTATGTACGGGACGATATTTGTTCGGACCGTTCTAATAGCCCTTAAGAGGACCGGTCATAGGATCATATTGATGACAGTTCGGAAGTTTTGAACCCGTGTAACCTGATAGGGATTTGGTTTTTACAGGCTTCGTCTATGACGGCGGCTATGAATGTCGCCAAGCTACACGAGCTGAATCGGAAGCTCAAGAGCTACAAAGATGAGGTTGAAGCTCTGAATAAGAGATTCCATGAGGCGCAAGGTAAGCCTGATTCAATATCCGAAAAATTTCGTAATCATACTATTGATGCAGTACTCATATTTTTGATGCTTACACAACCTCGGCAAAGGAAATTGAGAAGCTCAAGGCCGATCTGCAGAATGCGAAGCAGGAGGCTGCGGTCGAGAGGGCAGCGGCTGAACAAGCGGCTACCGCGCTTTCCGCCTTAAAAGACACTAGTGACAAGCATGAGGCTTGGGTGGAGAAAATCCAACAGGAGCTCAAAGACGCCGGCCATAAGTGCGTGGGCCTCGAGCAGAAAGGCAAGGAGTACGCCACATTTGTCCTCTGAGGTGTTTGACCAAGCTAGCTGTATTTGTTGCAGTGGGTCTTCCAAGATAGCAAGTTCGAGTTGCTTACCCAGGTGTAGCGTTCCTCAGGCGCCTACTTGGACCCTTCCAGAAGAGCATAGCGGATGTGAACCAATTCTATGCTTCGTAGGGAGAAGGAGCCAAAGCTCGTCTATTGGCGCAGTTTGAAGCCTCCGAGCACTTTCCTCTCCTTATTGAGCGGATGAAACAGCTGATGGAGCTACACCAGATGGCGGAGCCAACCATGAAGTATCTCTGTATCCAGCTAT
This sequence comes from Hordeum marinum, assembly GCA_022496015.1. Classification (NCBI taxonomy): domain Eukaryota; kingdom Viridiplantae; phylum Streptophyta; class Magnoliopsida; order Poales; family Poaceae; genus Hordeum; species Hordeum marinum. The sequence continues at coordinate 208,167,507 of CM039674.1, read as the reverse complement.
GGCCCAACGAGCCACTGCCGGGCAGCTACTTCGGCCTGGTGCAGAAGCTGAGCGACGCCTCGCCCCGGATCGACTCACTGAGGCGTTCCTCCTCTGTCGAGGGAGCTCGGATGGACTTTGCCAAGACCAAGGTGCACTGGCCGGGGCTTGATCCGATGAAGATAGCCAGCGCCCCTCCGCCTCCTGGAAAGGAGCATAGGTGCCCTGAGCTATACTTCTCTGGAGTAATGGAGGGTGCTCGGGTGATAAAGTCGCAGTGTTCAAAAGACAACATGTACGATTAAATGCGTTGTAATATGTTTGAAGACCTTTGAACACTTGTATATTTATTATGCATGGTTTACCATGTTTTTAATGTTTTTCATTCCTTATAACTCCTGTGTGGCCGTTGAAAATAAAAAAGCCGTGAGTTGCCGGCTTCAGCCCCCATATAGATGCTATGTGGGGTGTCTCTACCTATGCACTATACCCTTAGCCGAGCTATCGTAACCCGAAGGCGGTGGAGTGCGGCGGACCAGGAATGAGACCATAATGCTTTATTGCTTTCACTTAGCCGTAGGGGCGCAAAAAAGGACTACAGGGGGCTGATACCTAGCCCCCGGTGTTTTGTGATGTGTGGATGAACCGTCGCTAAAGCCGATATCACATGGTTTGTACGAATACCAAACCCATCGTATGACACGGGATAACTTGTGATGAGGTCTTGAGTATAACACTTAAGCTCGGATTCGTAGACCTGTTCTCGCATACTATGATAGTCAATTTTCGGCTTTCTCCTCTGAGGTGTTTGACCAAGATAGCCGGAACTATAATTGCATAGGTGCTCCCATTGCCCTTTTAGCCGAACGAGCGAAACGTAAAGGGGCAAGCACAGGAGCCGGGAAACCCAACTACTGAACCAATGCATATAAAGCAAATTCCAAGACGCCGAACACATAATCAATTGTGCATAAGGTGGATTTTTTTAAACTCGAGCCCTGGTCTATTAGCCAGTTGCGTCATAATGTACCAAAAAGTGTCACAAGAAGAGGGAGAAAATAGAATATGTGCCAAAAAAGGACAACAAGACAACCATGTCTAACAATTTTATATTTTTCTCAATGACTCTTATTTATCTAATTGCCGAAGATACTGTATATAGGTATTTGAAAAAAGAAATTTTACAGGAGTGGTTGTACTAGGGGTCTTCGGTTGGTGACCTTACGTCCTTGATGTGCCCTGTCGCTTGTCTACTCCTACGCCTCCTAGGGAGTGGTGCACCTCATTGGGTGGTACTGTTCGGTGAACGAATCTTGCAAGCAAGGTCTTGAGAAGTCGCGAAGTGTGGATGAGCTTTACTCCTTTAGTAGGCCCTTGATGGTACCTGTAGTGTGTTCGAAGACATTTGATGGTAGTAGTTCATTCTAACCGAACACTTACTAGTTTTCCCCACCGCCGCCCATGGAATTTTGAGCGTGAAGTTGTGCCTCGTTGGCACATACTTCGCTGGTCCTAGGGCTATGCGATGGGAGGGCGAGTCCCTACTTATGGGGAGAAGAAGGTTCTAAGAGTTCAGGCTAAAACCGAGCTTGCTTTCCAACCTTTCGTGCCTTTACATTAGGTGTCGGCATTTGTCGATCATCATTATAGTGGAATTCGGCCGCCAGGGCCAACGCATGTTCCTCAGTTTGGAGGGAGCGCTTGTGTTGCCATTGAGAGTAATGACCCCCTTGGGGCTGGGCATCTTGAGCTTGAGGTATGCATAGTGTGGGACGGTGTTAAAGCAAGCGGACGTTGTACGGCCTAACAGGGTGTGATAGCCGCTGCTGAAAGGTACGATGTTGAAGATCAAGTCTTCACTCCGGAAATTGTCAGGCGAGCCGACCACTACCTCCAGGCTTATAGAGCACGTGCATCGGGATTCAACACCTGGGATCACTCCTTTAAAGGTAGTGTTGCTGGGTTTGATTCTTGACGGATCTATAACCATCTTTTTCACCGTATGTGAGTAAATCAGGTTAAGGCTACTTCCTTCATCCATTAGGACTTTCGTGAGGCGATACCCGTCTATAATGGAGTCTAGGACGATGGCGGCTGAACCTCCATGACGGATACTGGTTGGGTGGTCACGTCGATCAAAGGTGATCGGGTACGCCGACCATGGGTTATACTTTGGGGCTACAGGCTCTACGGCGTAGACCTCTCAAAGGGTGTGCTTCCTCTCCTCCTTGGGTATATGGGTGGTGTATATCATATTTACCATTTTCTCCTCTGGACGGAACTTCTTGTAATAGCTCGGGACCGAGGCTCCAGAAGATTCCTCTTTTATTCCGTTGTCATCACGTGATTCGTCTGGCTGTCGCATCCATCATTTCATCATTCCATCATGTCATTAATTTTTGCAACTCGAATAAATAAATTGCATAGATCTTTTGATCTATTTAAATTGAGGGAATTCATATGATGGTTTCTCTTTAAAACATATCCTCCCAATATTTATGGAGCTACTATAAAATATTCCATTAATTTGGAATTGACCAAAAACACACTTGCAGTTCAAATTCCTTTTCACATCCATCATATTTTTCAAGTCCATGCTCTTTCCCTCCTTTGACCCCTTTTAAAGTCGTGATGATTTGAATTATGTCAAAGTGGCCACATGTCATTTGAAAATTATTTGACCCTTCAAATAATTTCTTCCCTTCACCTTCATATTCTATTTTCTGTTTGGGAAATAGGAAACCTTATATAAATAAAATGGGTGACCCAATTTGTTTTGCATGACCTTTTATAGCCCATTCAACCATCCCACCAGAGGCCCAGCCGTGCCCCGTAACCCTAGCCTCCTTCCCGACCGTCCTCACCTGCACGCACTCCCACACACCGCCGCCATCTACTCAATCCGCACCTCCCTCGTATCCGTCCCCCTCGTCCCGATCGCCACCACCTGCACTCGCAAGCATGCACACGACCAGTGCACAAGGAGAGCCGGCCCAATCCCTTCGCGGTGCTCTCCCACGAAGGTGAGCTCCCAAGCCATCCCCGTCCGACCATCGGCGCCACCCCTTCTCCCTTCGGATCCCTTTCTCTACTTCCCTCAAGCCAACCTCCTCCATTGCCTCGCCTTTGGTTGGTTCTTTGGCAAGCCTCCTTGCTGGTGCAGAGCGCCCTCATTACCGCCCTCCTCTAGCGACCGGTACCGGCCGCCCCTGCTCAGCTACGCCTCAGTGTCGTTGTCACCTGCAAGTCCAGCTGCCATGGATGGATTCCTCGAGCTCTTCCCGCATCCAGCCCACAATCGCCCTGCCTCCTGACCATTCTCACTCCAGTGGCCCCTTGCCCTGGCATCAGCCATGAGGCCCCTCCTCACGCCTCTGCTTCCTCCCGGTGACGACCAACGCCGTGGTTGTCGCGACTCCAGCACCTCCATGTCATTGCCTGCTGATGTCGTTGCCCACTATTGATGTTACTCTGTCTCTATCCCTCGCGACCATCTCCCAGGGCCACTCCGCTGCTTGTGCTCAGCTCGACATCCATCACGTCTTGCTGCCATTGTTGTGTCGTTGACCAGCCACGACCATCCTGTTCCTTGGATGCATACTACTGCAATGTTGCTGTCGTGCCTTGTTGCATTCGGTATCGTCCGGTTCTTTTGACCAGACGAGACCTTGTCGAGCTATTTTGTATGGAACCCCACCTCGACCACTACAAGACCATATCCAAGCTCTTCTGCCATGGACATCTACATCGTCGAGGATTTCGTTAAGTTTCTCACCGATGACCCTGAACATCTACGGAATGTGTACGACCAACATCGCATGAAAACCCGTGGACCACAAGCGTCAAGTTCGAGAACCGGCGCATGTATAACTACTTCCATGACGTCCGCAATGACCCTTGAACATCTACACCACTTTGACTCGATCCGCTCCAAAATAAATGCTTCAAAGGTATACCGTCGAGATGACCGCCCGTGGATGAATGCATCTATGTGTTGTGTGTTATACACCCACTGTTTGCACCAAGTGCGAAGTAAGACGTGCAAGCTCCTTCATTTGGTGTCACTGATGCATGGGAACCCGATAACCGGGATCACCCCATCATCTTCGGTATGACACGCTCACACGTTTGTTCTTTTGCACCGGCATCTCAGCGAGTTGCCGGAACAGAAATGTTGTTGTGGCATCATTTTTGGATTCACCGCCGTGGCACCCCTTTCTTTCCGTCATGGCAACAAAGACCATATCACATTAGATGTTATTAGTTTATTATAAATTGCATCGATTTGATCATGTCATCCTCATGCATGTTCAAAACATTTAAAATAATGTCGCATTAAAAATTTCCTAATAACTTCCTACACGATTTCTATCATAACTAAATAACCGTAGCTCTGATGCAAATGTTTTATATATGTAACTTGACTAGAAAAATATGTAGAATAACATGGCACACTTTATTTTGACGTTTATAAAATATGTTTAGTTCAGATCTGGACCAAATTCATAATTTGCATATGGGGTCATTTTGGAAATGCTATATGTTGCTTCCGGCCTCATTTAGAATGCCTAGATGATATAGTTGTTCATGCTTCAACTCTTGCCATGTTTAACAACATTTAATATTGATGAGTACCTAAACAAGATTGAACTAAATATTCGAATGTGGAGTTTCGTCAATATGCAACTCGTTGCACATTGAGCTTCACTTAATGTGTAGTATTTGTTATGTGCTTTGTCATGTCTTGCATAATTAAATGGACATGCATCATATTGGTTTGTGCATCATGTCATGCATATGTTGCGGTGTACCATGTGTTGGTTGTTGTTTTCGGATTGTTCCTTCTCGATAAAGTATCGAAAGGATTCGGAGTGTGAGGAGTCATTAGAGTATGTTGGCTTGTCTTCTTCATGGATTCATTCCTCTTCCAAGCGGGATCTCAGGCAAGATGACCCATTTCCCTGGATACCACTACTACCATTGCCACACTAGTTGTCTCATTTTTCTATCGCTATGTCACGCTACCTACCACTTGTTTGTCAGGCCTCCCAACATTGCCATGATAAGCGTCTAACCCCTCCACATCCCAGGAAACCATTGTTCGGCTATGTTACCGCTTGCTTAGCCCTTCTTATAGCGTTTCTAGCTGTAGGTGCAATTGCTTCCATGTGACAACATTAACTTTCTTTTGTTATCACAATAAAATTGCTATCTAATTTAATGCGCATATATACTTGGTAAAAGGTGGAAGGCTTGGCCTTTTGCTTGGTGTTTTGTTCCATCTTTGCCGCCCTAGCTACTTGTGTACCGTTGTTATGTTCTATATTGAGCACTCCTAACATGCTCGGGGTTGTTATGGGGACCCCCTTATAATTCGTTTGGGGATCAAACTCTTCTGGCAAGGCCCAACTTTGGTTTTACCATTTGCCAACCTAATAAAACTTGCATAGGGACTTTCTGAACCCCGTGGATAATTAATCAACAACCCGGGCCAGTGCTCCTCATGAGTGTTGGTCTAAAACGGGCTACTTGCGAGGCCGCCTCGAGGAAACTCGAGGATTGGTTTTTCACGTAGCTAGACCCATCTGGTCATGTCCTGAGAACGAGATACGCTACTCTTATTGGGTTCATCGACACGTCGAGCGGTATTACTTGATTTGTTTTACCTTTCTCGAACGTCTTGTGCGTGGGATCTCAACAACACTTTGGGCTATCTCGAAGTTGAGATTTTCCATCGGGATCCGCAAACACTACGGGTGATTCCGCGGTTGATGAATTCCAATGCGGCGTGTGATTAATTTGTGATGGATGAGTTGGAGCACCCTTGTAGGGTTAAATCTTTCAGAAAGCTGTGCCCGCGGTTATGTGCCAACTTGGAAACTTTGTTTAACACCCGGTCATAGCAAACTTGAAGTAAACTCTAATAAAATACACCAACCGTGTGCGTAACCGTGACCATCTCTTCTCGTGAGTCCTTGTCCAAGAGATAACACGGTGGGGTTATGTTTGACGTAAGCAGGTGTTCAAGATCATTTAGTGATCATACTAGTTCACGTCCGTTATGCATAGACCACCCACTTTACTTTCTGTATTCGTAAGTTAGCCACTCGAATATATGCTTAGTGCTTGCTGCAGCCTCACCACTTAATCATACCTCACCCATTAAGCTTTAATAGTCTTGATACCCTTGGAAATGAGATTCTTGAGTCCCCATGGCTCACAGATTACTACAATAACAGTTGCAGATATAGGTAATGTGATGCTTTGACGTGAGAATGATGCTTGTTTGATTTGGAGTTCTTCTTCAGCAATCTAGGATGGGTTCCAGGCAGTAGCCTGAGATAGCAAGGATGGATGTCATTTTATCGTTTGTTTTCGTCCGTAGTCGAACCCTGATCTTATGTATGATGTTCGAATATGTTATTGAATTGATGTGATCTTGTTGTATCTTTTGGCGAGTGTAAGCAAATACCATATACTCATCTCTTCTGTACATGTACTTGTAATGATAGCCATTATTGTGAAACGACGAGATGCGCTTCTATCCCTGTCGAGGCCCTCGTGCAAAAATAAGGATAGGATCGCATCTTGGGTGTTACAAGTTAGTATCAGAGTCTGTACCGACCTAGGGGCCCCCTTGATTGATCGAACTTGTCCGAGTCGAGTCTAGTGAAAAAATACTTTGAGTCTAGTTATATATCGGAGAGTAGGTTTCTTTTACTCCTCTTCTATACTCTGGTGAGGTATTCGACTAGGAATTTTTAATTCTACTCTTCTCTTTTTCACTCAAAAAAATTCAGGATTAGGCGGGTATTGTTGGTATCGTTCCGATATCTTTGTGATGAGAACATTGTTCTTCGTGCCTCCTGACATTTAGGGGTTGTGGCAGTGTCCCGGGGAGTTGACCTCTGTGGTGTTGTCATCACATTTGTATCGTTGCAGTTCCGGAATACCAGAGGTCGTCGACATCGAAAACACTTCTATACTCTTTGTGGCGAGATTAGTTGGCGCCACCCAGTACTGGGGAGAGCGATCAGATGTATTGCCACAGCTAGTATAACAGATGTCTTTCAAAGATCTGAGGTACATGATTTCCGAGGTTTTCTTGGTTATGTGTTGACGGATGGGTACAGTTGGAGTGTAGGGCTTGTTAGTTGTGTGAGATATTTGTGCCTCCATGTATCCCCAACACCAGATTGCATAACCAAAAAGTTTCGGGAGTTCTTAGGTGGGAATTCAAGTAGTGACCTAGGCTATCTTCCAACAGATCATGATGTGAGGTTGGGGTTGGACATCTAGTGGTTTGTTTATTCACTGTCTTTTTTACATAGGACAATCTTGGTATGCTTCGTCAAGCCTTGTAGTTCGCTACGCCTAGGGAGCATATTTGAGCGTCATTCAATATGACAATCCAATGTACGATCGAGCCCGTGCGAACCTTACCACGAAAATATCAGACGAAACTGTATTTGTTTGCGGCTTGTTCGGTAAGCTCATCCTTTGTTCTGTTGGAATATGGTAATTCGAGTTGCCTCGATGTAAAGTGGTGGTTTCATATCTTTCCTAAGTGTTCTCATATTTCTGTGGTTATGATAATTCTTTTCCTCAATCAAGTTGTCATATCAATTCTATTCTATTCGGTGTGCTCTCTTCAAGTGAATTCAATCCTTTCAATATTTGCAAGATCTATCCTCTTATTCTTTCTCGGAGTTCATTTCATCCATCCCAAGTATTCTTTGTTTTCCCCACCCTCCCGCCATTTTTTCAATGATTAAATTCTCATCCAAGTGCCTTTTCTATTCATGTGATGCTTCGTCAATCATTTCTTCCATATTGTATGTGGTGATTTCTTGTGGAGATTCTCGGGAGTTTCAATTTCAAGATCTACCCTGATATTCATTGTTCTTGTTGTTATTCTTTCCCGGTGGTTTCAAATCAAGATTTTTGGGCTTCATCATATCCTTTTCATCCTTTAAATGTTTTTCATCTTGGAAATTCTTATCCAAGCCTCTCTTGTTTATTCATCCCTGTCTATTCTATTCGGAGTGCTGAAGATATCTCATAAGATTCATGTTTCCGTTCAATCCTTTCAAATTATTTTGAGGTTGTCACCTCATAAAGTTTTATTTGTACCGGCGCAATCTCTTTTCTAAGCAATTGTTTCAATGATGGTTTCCTTTTAGTGGGCCCATAACCCACAGATTTTTCCCCGGATCTTACCTGGCTCTTCTAATCTTTCTGGAGATATCCTCAAGTTCTTTTCAATAGGATATAAGAATGATTTTCATTAGTCATATTCCTTCTCAAAGTTTGCTTCTAAATCATTTTGATTGTTGTCTCAACCTTTCCTTATTCATTCTTTCGGAGTGTCTTAGTAATTCTTGGTGGTGTTCTCGTCATCATTCTCATGACTAAAGTCCGAAGAAGTGTTCCTCTTAAATCTTATTCCATTCTCCTAGAGGTCCATGGTTCAGCTTGTTCTATCCTCTCAAATTCTTTTCAATCATGAGTAATTCCTTTCATATCTATTCGGAGCATTTAAGAGTTATTGTCATTTCTGGATCCTCCAAAGGTCATCATTTCAGAAGATTTCTTCGTTCTCAGCTTTCAGCTTTCGTTCTCAAATTCTTCTCAATTTTTGTCTCTTCGTTCGTCTCTCAATTATTCCGGTGCCTTGTGAAGTTTTTGATTAGGTGGATCATGATCTCTTTGTTCCCATGTATCTTCGTTCAATCGTAGTATCCTCATTCGTTTGTGAATTCTTACCGGTGGTTCGTTTAAGACTTCTTCAAGTTTGTGCCCAATCTCTCTCAATTCAATCTCAAGAAGAATAGGTGGTGTGTGAATTCCTTTGCTTTTCATCAATTTAACTTGATGAAGGATAAGCATAACATAATTCTTATTCTTGTTTCACCAAAGTGGTCATTCTTCCGGAGTTGTTCATGATATCTAATTCTTGATTCTAAGTGGTTCTTCTTTTCTTTTCTGGAGTTCACGTTGCTCAAATGTCTCTTTTCGAAGCTTCCTCTATATCATAGCAAGCCCTCAATCTTGTCTACTTGCAACCTTCAATTAGTTTTTTCGATCACCCTTTCATTCCGGAGTTCTTCCAGAGGTTCATCATCGTGGTTCTTCAAGATTCTGTTGGAGTAGCTCAAGTATTCTTTATCTTGGATTCCTAAATTCAATTCCTTCTCCTTTGTCTTTTGAGATGGTGTTATAAATTCTTCATTATGAGGAGTCTTGAAGGAAAATTGTCAAGAATGAGATATTTAAACCCATCATTCCTTTCTCGGAGTTATCTTGGATTGGATCTTACCTAAGGCATTTATTAACATTGTTGCTATCATGGTGTTATAAATGATTCTAGTGTGTCCTCCACCTCTTGGTGAAAGAAGTTTTGCATATCTTGTTGCTCTCAAGCAATAAATTGTTTCTGTTGTGGCATGTTTTCACCTCATAATTTTGAGATGTTTTCAATAAGCCCATAACAAGCTATTCTTTCGTTGTTGATTCTCCATCAACTTCGTTCAACCATGCTTTTCAAATTCATTCTCGTAGAGTTATCATTTTCTTCTCCGTTCTTTTCATTTCAAATATCTAGCTTCTATACTTTTTCCGGAGGAATCATGACGTTGCGCTCTTCGAATCGTCATCTCGTGTTATCAAGATCTTCTTCTTTCCTTGCTTGTCCATTTTATCGGAGTGTGGTGTCCCCTTGTCAAGTTATTTCTATCTTACCAAGTTTCTCTTCTATTTTCTATCGAAGTTTTGCCCAAATTTTGTTTGAATTCTTGCTTGTGTCTCGTGTCATTCTTCATCTCTTGCATCCTTCAATGACCATTGGTTTCACTCGTTTGTCAAAGAAGCAACTAAGTTTTACCTTTTCCTCTTGCTCTTTCTCTTCCCCTTCTCATCCTAAGATCTCAGGGCGAGATCTCTTGTAAGTGGAGGACAGTTGTAACAACTCGGGTCCGACGCTACAGAAGATTCCCCTTTTATTCCATTGTCATCACGTGATTCGTCTGGTTGTCGCATCCCTCATTTCATCATTCCATCATGTCATTAATTTTTGCAACTCAAATAAATAAATTGCATAGATCTTATGATCTATTTAAACTGAGGGAATTCATATGATGATTTCTCTATAAAACATATCCTCCCAATATTTATGGAGCTACTATCAAATATTCCATTAATTTGGAATTAACAAAAACACACTTGCAATTTAAATTCCTTTTCACATCCATCATATTTTTCAAGTCCATGCTCTTTCCCTCCTTTGACCCCTTTTAAGGTTGTGATGCTTTGAATTATGTCAAAGTGGCCACATGTCATTTGAAAATTATTTGACCCCTCAAATAATTTCTTCGCTTCACCTCCTATTCTATTTTCTGTTTGGGAAATAGGAAATCCTTTTATATAAATAAAACGGGCGATCAAATTTGTTTTGCATGACCTTTTATAACCCATTCAACCAGCCTACCAGAGGCCCAGCCGTGCCCCGTAACCCTAGCCTCCCTCCCGACCGTCCTCACCTGCACGCACTCCCACACACCGCCGCCACCTGCTCGATCCCCTCCTCCCTCATATCCTTCCCCCTCGTTCCGACCGCCGCCACATGCACTCGCACACACGCACACCACCAGCGCACAAGGAGAGCCGACCCAATCCCTTCGCGGTGTTCCCCCACACAGGCAAGCTCCAAAGCTAGCCCCGTCCGGCCACCAGCGCCGCCCCTCTCCCTCCGGCTCCCTTTCTCTCCTTCCCTTGCGCCGACCTCCTCCATCGCCTCGCCTCTGGTCGGTTCTTCGGCAAGCCCTGCTGCTGGTGCATAGCGCCCTTGTTGTCGCCCTCCTCCAGCGACCAGTCCTTGCCGCCTGTGCTCAGCTGCGCCTCGGTGTCGTTGTCGCCCGCAGGTCCAGCCGCCATGGATAGATGCCTCGAGCTCTTGCCGCATCCAGCCCGCAGTCGCTCTACCTCCTGACCATGCTCACTACGGCGGCCCCTCGCCCCGCCGTCAGCCACGAGGCCCCTCCTTGCGCCTCTGCTTCCTCCTGGTGATGACCAGCACCATGGTTGGCGCGACTCCCGCACCTCCATGTCGCTACCCGCTGATGTCGTTGCCCGCCGTTGTTGCTGCTCTGTCGCCGTCCATCGTGACCATCTCCCAGGGCCACGCCACTGCTTGTGCTCCACTCGACAGCCATCGCCTCCTGCTGCCGCTGTTGTGTCAAAGACTAGCCACGACCGTCCTGTTCCTTGGACGCATACTGCCGTGCCTTGTTGCATTCTGTAGCGTCCGGTTCTTTTGACCAGATGAGACCTTGCCGAGCTATTTTGTTTGGAACCCCACCTTGACGACCGCAAGACCGTATCCAAGCTCTGCCATGGACATCTACATCGTCGAGGATTTCATCAAGTTTCTCACCGATGACCCTGAACATCTACAGAACATGTACAACGACCGTCGCAGACCCGTGGACCACAAGCATCAAGGTCGAGAACCGACGCATGTACAACTACTTCCATGACATCCGCGACGACCCTTAAACATCTACACCGCTTTGACTCGATCTGCTCCAAAATGCATGCTTTGAAGGTATAACGTCAAGACGACCGCCCATGGACGAATGCATGCATGTGTTGTGTTATACACGCTTTGTTTGCACCATGTGTGAAGTAAGACGTGCACGTTTCATCATTTTCGTATCACCGACGCATGGGAACCCGATAACCGGGATCACCCCAGCATCTTTGGCATAACATGCTCACAAGTTTGTTCTTTTGCGCCGCCATCTCAACGAGTTACCGGAACGGAAATGTTGTTGTGCCATCATTTTCGGATTCACCGTTGAGGCACCCCTTTCTCTCTGTCTGGTGACAAAGCCCATATCATATTATATGTTCTTTGTTTCTTATATATTCCATCGATTTGATTATGTCATCCTCATGCATGTTAAAAACATTTAAAATAATGTTGCATTTAAAATTACCTAATGGCTTGCTACATGATTTATATTATAACTAAATAACCGTAGATCCGATGCAATTGTTTTATGTATGTAACTTGACTAGAAAAATATGTAGAATAATATGGCATACTTTATTTTTTTGTTTAACCAATATAAAATATGTTTAGTTCAGATCTGGACCAAATTCATAATTTGCATATGGGGTCATTTCGGAAATGCTATATGTTGCTTACGGCCTCATTTAAAATGCCTACATGATATACTTGTTCATGCTTCAACTCTTGTCATGTTTAACAACATTTAGTATTGATGAGTACCTAAACAAGATTGAATTAAATATTCGAATGTGGAGTTTCATCAATATGTAACTCGTTGCATATTGAGCTTCACTTAATATGTAGTATTTGTTGTGTGCTTTGTCATGGCTTGCATAATTAAATGGACATGCATCATATTGGTTTGTGCATCATGTCAAGCATATGTTGTGGTGTACCATGTGTTGTTGTTATTTTCGGATTGTTCCTTCTCGATAGAGTATCGAAAGCATTCGGAGTGTGAGGAGTCATTAGACTATGTTGTCTCGTCTTCTTCATGGATTCATTCCTCTTCCAAGCGGGATCTCAGGCAAGATGACCCATTTCCCTGGATACCACTACTATCATTGCCACGCTAGTTGTCTCGTTTTTCTATCGCTATGTCACGCTACCTACCACTTGTTTGTCAAGCCTCTCAACATTTCTATGATAAGCCTCTAACCCCTCCACATCCCAGCAAACCATTGTTTGGCTATGTTATCGCTTGCTCAACCATTTTTATAGCGTTTCTAGCTGCAGGTGCAATTGCTTCCATGTGACAACATGGACATTCTTTTGTTATCACAATATAATTGCTACTTAATTTAATGCACATATATACTTGGTAAAAGGTGGAAGGCTTGGCCTTTTGCTCGGTGTTTTGTTTCATCTTTGCCCCCTAGCTACTTGTGTACTGGTGTTATGTTCCATATTGAGCGCTCCTAACATGGTCGGGGTTGTTATGGGGACCCCCTTGATTTTCGTTTTGGGATAAAACTCTTCTGGGAAGGCCCAACTTTGGTTTTAACATTCGCCAACCTAATAAAACTTGCATAGGGACTTTCCGGACCCCATGGATAATTAATCAACAACCCGGGCCAGTGCTCCTCATGAGTGTTGGTCCAAAACGGGCTGCCTACAAGGCCGCCTCGAGGAAACTCGGGGATTGGTTTTCCTCGTAGCTAGACCCATCCGGTCATGTCCTGACAATGAGATACGCGGCTCTTATTGGGTTCGTCAACACGTCGGGCGGCCTTGCTGGATTTGTTTTACCTTTCTCGAACGTCTTGCGCGTGGGATTTCGACGACACTACGAGCTATATCGAAGTTGACATTTTCCATCGGGATTCGGCAAATACTATGGGTGATTCCATGGTTGAGGAATTCCAATGCGACGTGTTGTTAATTTGTGATGGATGAGTTGGAGCATCCCTGCAAGGGTAAATCTTTTGGAAATCCATGCCTACGGTTATGTGCCAACTTGGAAACTTTGTTTAACACCCGGTCATAGCAAACTTGAAGTAAACTCTAATAAAATACTCCTACCGTGTGTGTAACCGTGACCGTCTCTTCTCGTGAGTCCTTGTCCGAGAGAGAACATGGTGGGGTTATGTTTGACGTAAGCAGGTGTTCAGGATCATTTAGTGATCATTACTAGTTCACATCCGTTATGCGTAGACCACCCACTTTACTTTCTGTATTCTTAAGTTAGCCACTCAAATATATGCTTAGTGCTTGTTGCAGCCTCACCACTTAATCAGACCTCATCCATTAAGCTTTAATAGTCTTGATACCCTTGGAAATGAGATTGCTGAGTCCCCATGGCTCACAGATTACTACAACAATAGTTGCAGGAGGTAATGTGATGCGTTGACGTGAGAGCGATGCTTGTTTGAATTGGAGGTCTTCTTCTTCATCATCGATCTAGGATGTGTTCCAGGCGGCAGCCTGGGATAGCAAGGACGGATGTCATTTTATCATTTGTTTTCGTCCATAGTTGGACCCAGCTCTTATCTATGATGTTCGAATATGTTATTGAATTGGCGTGATCTTGTTGTATGTTGTGGCGAGTGTAAGCCAATTCCATTTAATCATCTCTTCTGTACATGTACTTGTAAGGGTATCCATTCTTGCAAAACGACGAGATGTGCTTCTATCCCTGTCGAGGCGCTCGTGCCAAAATAAGGATAGGATCACATCTTGGTCGTTACACTTCTTTTGTCTGCCGCCAATCGGACCCCGAGGCTCATCCTCATCCTCGCTTCATTGGCTCTTATCCTGATCCTCGGATGTGACTTTGCCAGCCTGTTTGAATACCCAACAGTTACAGTTGGTGTGGTTGGCGGGCTTCTCTTGAGTGTCGTGGATTTGGCAAGGCCTTTCCATGATCTTCTCCAGCGGGGTCGTTCCATCGCGATTGCCTTTAGGAGGCTTCTTTCGCTGCTCGGGTCGGGAATTGCGGAAGCTGGCATTGACATCCGTGTCATCAGCATCACTATTGTTGTGTCAGCGCTTATTCTTGTTGCGTTTTGGTTTCCCGTTACTGTCCCAAACTTCGGAGGTTCCGAGGTCTTTGGGGTTGTGGCTCCGTCTTGCGAGCCAGTTATCCTCGCCCACACAAAAGTGGGTCATGAGGGATGTAAGGGCAGACATTGTCCGAGGTTTATCCTGTCCGAATCACTGTAGAATCGAAAGTAGGTCTAGACGGGGGGTGATTAGACTACTTGATCAAATAAAAGTCTACTTTTTCCAAATTTTAATTCTTGGCAGATTTTAGCATTCATAGTATGTCAAGTACACCCTACACATGCATTTCTAAGAGTATAGCAGCAGAAAGTAAAGACATTGCACATGTAAGTAAAGAGAGGGTAAGGAAAGCACACACAATTGGTGACACGATGATTTTTCCCGTGGTTCCGATAGGTGGCGCTATCGTACATCCACATTCATGGAGTCTTCAACACATAGAGGGTAACGGTCGCGAGAATCCACGGAGGGCTCTACCCACGGAGGGTTCCACGAAGAAGCAACCTTGACTATACCATGAAGACCTACATCCACGGAGAACTAGCCTTACTTAGGCTAGATCTTCACAAAGTAGGCAATGTCCTTGCCCTTACAAACGTCTTGGTTCACTCCACAACACGAAGTAGGAGGCTCCCAAGCGACACCTAACCAATCTAGGAGGCACCACCCTCCAAAAGGTAATAGGCTCGGTAATGTCGATCAACTCCTTGCTCTTGTGCTTCAAGATGATAGACTTCTCAACACAAAATCACTCTCTCATAGATATGGCTTGGTAGAAGATATGGGATTGGTTGAAAGCAACTTGGGAAGGCTGGAAATCAAGATCCATATGGTTGGAGTGGAAGATCTTGACCTCAACACAAGGGTAGGTGGTTCTCTCTCAGAAAACTGATAGGATAGGTATGGAATGGTTCTTAGTGCTTCTCTTTCCAGTAGGTGGTGGTGGAGGGGTATATATAGGCATCCCCAAAAATCCAACCGTTACACACAATAATTCGGACTCGGTGACACCGATGTGTTAATCTCGGTGGCGTCGAAGTGACTAAAAGGTGGAAACTTTTGAATCTCGGTGAGACCGATATAGGAATCTCGATGGCACCGATAAGGTGACCAACGGTTAGAATGCCCGTTCTCGGTGACACCGATTCAATAATCTCGGAGGGATGTGAACTAGCGTAACAGAAAGTTGGCAGCGTGAACTCGTTGGCAACGGTATGAAATCGGTTGCACCAAAGGGGATAGTGTTTGGCTGAGACTGTCTAGGGTTTGGAATCGGTGGCACCAAGATAGGAATGTTGGTTGCACCGATTTTGAATGTTTGGCTAGAGACATACTTTGGTGGGAGAGCTTGTGGATATTTTTGGTGACTATCACTTGTGCACGTCTGAGCATTTTGTTCACCAACAAAACCATACCCCCTTTTAATAGTATTGGCTTTCCTATGGACTCAAATTTATTTCTCACAAATATAAAATGTAGAGACCTCTTGCTTGAAGCTTTGCCAATCCATTTCCTTGCATCTTGGGGTATTCCACAATCTCTTTTAGCCAACATATCATTGAACTTTTCTTGAAACATACTTGATGGAAACATTAGTTCAATGACTTATGTGTTGCTATAAATTATGACAACCACCAAGGGAGCAAATGTGTTTTCAATCTCCCCCTTTTTGGTAATTGATGACAACATATAGATCAAAGCTTCGACATATGATATAATCAATGAATGCAATCGTTGCTTTGAGAAGTATGCGATAAGAAAGAGAACCCCCTAAATTTGTGCATTATTTTGAATTTGCATTTGAATGCAAATTCACAATCGATTAGGTACATGGGGCACTTCTTCCATGTCACATACATCTTGGTGGTGTGTGAGAATAATTAGAGTGAACATCATAGCACAACACAAAATGATAGGAAGCAATGTTGAAAGATCATCTCATAAAGCATTAAAATGATAGGAAGTAGTAGCATCACACAAGAAACCAAAAGACAATTGTTTTTGAAAAGCAATAAACACCAAAATGCTCTCTCACTCGAAGCCTAAAGATCTATATACACTTCTCCCCCTTTGGCAACAAGTTGCCAAAAAGTTCAAAGGCATATGTCTAAGCGTTCTTGGGCTGATCTCCTCCGGTTGTTGATGAAGGAGTCGAGAGAACAGCGTCGGCGAAGATCTCTGCAGATGTCGTGGATGGAGTTGGAGTGGCAGCTCGAGGAACTGGAGCTGATGCAGAAGGAGCTGAGGTGACAGCAGTAGGAGCTGATGATGAGGGCCTCAAGTCTGGAGCTGACACAGTGGCTGATCTTGCCTGAGTAGGAAACTGTGTGCCTGTCCGGAGAGGTGATCCATCCTCCTCCTCATCATCATTTGAAGAAGTGGTGTGAGGAAGAGGCACTAAGTCAACTTCCTTTTGGAGCTATGTGACTGTCTTAGTCAGCCTATCCACTTTATCATTAAGGGTCTTTATACTAGTTTCAAAGATCCTCACAAGACTGTTCTAGTTGTCCACAATCCCCTTAATGTCCTTTTGCTTGCCCTGAACTGATGATATCAACAGATCCATTTGCTCATTTATGGATCTAGGGACTTGAGCACTAGTGGCTCAAGTTGCCTCTGCCTCTACCTGAGTTGTACTAGATATGGGATGATCTGGGTCCATCACCACAACGTTATCCTCAAGCTCTGGTTGTATGGGCAAATGGGGACTGTCAAGAGAAAATATGTTCTTCTCAAGCTGAGAATTGATTCAGCATCTGGATATAGGGTGCATAGCAGCAAGAGCGATTCTGATCAGCAGTAACCCTCTTGACTGTCTCAACAATCAAATCCATGACTCTGATCCTAGTGTGTGTCAAGGTGGATCAACATGTTGATGGAGTAGCCTCAAATCATCTTGTCATCTCTCGACTTGGGCATCAAAGTATGCCTCAGAATGGTGTGCATGGTGCAGAGTACAGCTTGAAGATAGTAGATGGATCCAAGCTTGTGAGATTGCACTTTGTCTGCAGGGATAGGATTATACATATCCTTCATGGCATTGTGGCTCGCCTTGGATTCCATGTAGACATCCAAGTCTCCATCCTGAACCTCTGGTACTCCTAGAAGTGCAGCCCATTCATCAACTAATGACTCATATCTTGCTCATTCTGTCATCCATACAATCCTACCATCTCCATAGAAATATGAAGTGGAGTAGAATTGCATGATCATTTCATCATTCCATGTAGTAAATTCTCTGCCAACAAACTCATCCAAGCCAATGAAGTGGAAATTGTCTTGAACACTTGGAAAATAGTCCTCATTCTCCTTAATGAATTTCCAGTCAACATATCTCATGTCACTCATAGTTGGACTCTTGTCAAAAAGCACAGTCTCATAGAAATCATGTTGCTCTTTGGTATAGAATCTATAGTCCACAGTTGTCTTCTTCCTTTGGGCATATGGATCAATAGATCTCTAAGACCTCAAACTTGAGTCTTTCCTCTTCTTCATATCTTCAACAAGTAGATAGCAAGCATTATGTACTAGAAGGTGTGGTCTAAGTTTCATTAAGGTTGTCAAGTCATCATCATTTTCAACTCTAGAGGCAGTTCCCTTGTTCTTTTCAGAAGCTGGAATCTGCCTGGATGTCCTCTTAGGCTTTTCAGAAGCAGCCTTCTAGGATTTTGTGCTCTTGGATGTGCCAGACTTGGGCATAGCATCAGCTAGAAGTTTCATGGCCTTCTTCTTGGGAGGATCCTTTGCAGCTCGCTCTTCCTCCTCTTCAACAACAGCTGCCTCCTCTGGATCTTCATACGTAGATGTAGGCCTGCCAGTAAGATGGATTATCCTCTTTCTGGCCTTCTTCTTCTCCCCTGCCTTCTTAGGCATAGACTTCTTTGGGGTTCAATGGTCATTGTAGCTCTGGCACTCTCAGGTGCTCTCATAACTTCAGGAGGTGCACATGATTTGCTGACCACTCTTCTAGAAGAGGTGGCCTCATTTGCTGACTTCTTGGCAACCTTTTCTAGCTTCCTAGCAAGAACCTCCTCTGGCACAAAATCTGAATCTTCCTCATATGAATTTAGCTTCTTCCTGGCCCTACTAGCAGCCTTGGGCAACCCATGGGAGCTGGGGGTGCCTGGATCTGAAAAAGAACTAGGCTCACGGCTCGTGCCTGAACTCATGTCAACACCCTGCTCTGGCAAATTCCGACTGTCTAACTCTGACATGCTGACCCTATGAATAGTGTATAAAAGAGTGGAATAGGATAAGTCATCACAAAATATTTAGCTGGTTTTTGAAAGTTTGAACAGAAAAATTATAGATGTTGTTCACTGCAAAATCGGATTTCGGTGTCACCGAGTCAAACATTTCCGTGCTGCCGAGACTCACAAAACCCTTAACCGAAACATGGCAACAGTTTCGGTCAGACCGAAAATTGTCACTCGGTCTTACCATGTTTTGTCCTCAGTAGCACAAATAGGCAATCGGTGAAACCGATTTTTCTGACTCGATATCACCGAGATGCAATTTCACGGGCAACTAAACCTAAAATTTTCTGATTTGCTAGACTATGGAGTTTATCTTGTGGATAGAACGAGCTCAAACGGTGGCAAGATAATGGAAAAATCCTAATGTGCAAGAATCGGAGGTTGGAGCGCAAGAGGGGGCCGAATCCGTACCCTAGCTCGGTGAGGGATCCGCTACGGCGGCGACGGGGGTGAAGATTCCGTCGATGGCGGCGATTCCCAATGGTGGAGGAGTGCGGGAAGACAAGGGCGATGACCAGGGGTTCTTCTACGACAGCTTAGGGATTGGGGCGTGATGGTTTGAAGAATGAATTTTCTAACCGTCAGGACCACCGAATATATACCCTACACTTCGGTGACACCGATTCTAAATTTTCGGTGTCACCGAGTTTCTCAACTTTCGGCTGACAGGTAAACTCAGTGTAACCGAGAATATGGACTCGATAGTACCAAGGCAAGAAATCCATATCAACCCTAAGCAATCGGTGTGTCGAGATTTTGGTGTTGGTTCCATCAAGATGCACTTGGGAGGTTTTAATGGTTAGTCCTTGTCGATACGAAACTCCGAGTGCTCCTCACACAGAGAGATCGAAAAGTACGTGTTCAAGTTTTGTGATGCAACATGAATAGAGTATGAGGTGAGAAAGCATAGATAGCTAAAGAAGTGGTACTAGGCATTCTTGTATATGCAATTGGCAAATAAATATGAAAATCCAAATAGCAACAATTGGATATCCTCGAATGAGTAAATAAATGCAGACCAACAAGCTCACACAATAAGATGTCAAATGAAATCATGGCAAACATGCACAAACAGAATAGCATCTAACAAGCACTTTGGCGATGACGGAGTCATCTATATATGAGTATATTGACTTAGGAGACAAGTAAGAATACTTGATCATAGGTCATACTCATCGTTTAAGCACAAGAGGGGTTACCACTTTCACATAAAGCATTTAATGTTGTGACATTCTTATGAGATGCTTTAACTCAAGTCTTAGAGTAAAGCTCTCCATAGATGTGACATCCCCCATAAGAGGGATAAACTAACCTTGGGTTTTGTCGATGAAGACTTCATGTTGGTGAGGTAGTGGTGGATGCTCAAATTTGATGAAGATCACCAAGAGTTGGGAGCATCCTTGTTGTTTAATCACTCTTCTCATGTACATGGGTTAGTCCCAACACACAAGAGACAAATACAAGGATATCTATAGACATGGAGTGCAAAGCATATGTGATGATGTCCATTGATTTATTGATGACCTTGTCTCTTGCTTACCTTTGAGGGAATGTGTGACTCCTTGAAATATTGCATAATGTTGATGTTGTTTGCAACTAGTTCTTGCCAATAATGAATATGGGTGAATTTCATTGGCGGAGTCACCCCTCAAGAACTCTCTAGTTCTTCTTCTTGGGGATCCACATCAAGTTGATGGGGATCCTTGGTGTTGAAGTAGCACTAGTATAAGTTGAGCTTGTAGTAGCCTTGGGAACCCACTTCACCAAAGCTTGGGATTCATCTTCATATGACTCAAAGTCCTCTTGAAGCTTGTTCCTTTCCTTGAGCTTGGTGTCTTGTGGTGGATGGTCATCTTGAGTATTTGTTCCCTTGGGAAGAGTATTTTCATACTTCTCCTTTTGAGGAACAAACCTGGGATTGGGGTATTGACCTTCTTCCCATTCAACTCCATTAGCGTTGAAGTAGCCAACACCACGATTCTTCCGGTATTGTGGGGACCCTGACTCATAAGTCATGATCACCGAATGCACGTGTACAATGATCCCAGAGATCAATGCTCACTGAACACACAGAAGCTGAATAACAAGAGTCTTACATCCACATTTAACGTCTTACACAAATAAAGACCATGAAGGTTTAGTTTTACATAGATAGGGCCACAAGGGCCAAACACTTAAATAGAACACGCATCGGAAATCTTGGTCGAAAGCGTGAACCCATGCCATCTGCCTTAACCTATAGGCATTCTGACTGGGAAGCGTCCTAGTTCACATGTTCGTCACCAACGAACTCTTCGACATACTCCTGTTCTTCCATGCCTGGCCAATTAAATAACCAGTGGCAAGCCAATGAGTACTTTGAATGTACTTGCAAGCAACCCAAGTTGTGGAACAAGTTAATAATGATGCATGCTATAGCACTAAGTAGGTTATTTTTCAGAAAGCTAATTTCGTAATACAACTGACATGATCAAGTAACTAGTAAACACGCATCAACATTTGGTAGATATCCATATGAACAAGTTACAGATATCATCATAAGAAGGGGTTGAACACCTCAGGTTCATTCATCATACTAAGTCATCAGACTTAGTTCAATTCCCAAGCTAAGTCATCAGACTTAGCTCAAGTACCATCTTTGTCTCCAACACACACACACACACTAGTTTTAGAAAACACTTGGACGTAGCACAAGAGCGATCATCCAACTGTCCTTGACTGTGGACATGGCTATTCGAATAGTTTTACACTCTGCGGAGGTTGCACACTTTACTCACAAGACTCGGGGAACTTCCGTGTCATCCACGACTAGCGGTATATGACATACCCGAGGTAAGCACCCGAACAATGCATTTCCTATGTTTATACTAAACAAAGAGTCCACTCGTTGGTGCCATCCCTCATGATATACATCACATATATCATCCATGAGGGCACACAATGGTGTGCCGATGCCTGTAAAGACAACGCATGGCCTTCCACTTCTGGGACGACCCCATCTCAAGAGTGACCACTTGACTCTTGCCACTAGTAATGCGGGCTCCTTGCTAGCACCAACCATAGTACTCAACAAAGCCCCATCCCATAAGGGGTATCATGGTCGTACATGTAAGGTTGGAATAACGGTCGCAACTTACACCAGTCCATTTTTCGAAAACCACAACACTCACTTGTTCCAGTACACCACTTCTTTCTCAAGTGGTCACCCATCTCATCATCATTTCCCTCGGGCTTTAGTGGCACCCGACGGGTTTTCGAAAAGTCTTTGAAAGAATCATTTCCTTTCCATCACTATGCATAAATCTCATCCCATTTGTGTAGCATCTATTAGCATCCTAACTACACCCACCCGCATAACCCTCATAAGGTGGTAGGGTCATGCTTGATGCAAGCGTCAATGGTAAAAGTATCGGAGGCAACTCACCGAAGGGGAAATACCACATCATGATCAAATAATTGAAACAACAAGTGCTATATGTCATGCATGGATAAGTTTCTTAACATGGTCAAAGGGCTGCCTGCCTGGCTCAACAAAGTCTCTGGGGTCTTCGAACTCTTCGGGTCCAACTTCTTCGTCAATAGCGCAATCTATCATCACGAATAAAAGCGATAAAAATAAGCATCACACAAAAACAGAGCACACAAGCAATCATTAAAAATGCTACCCTACTCTGATAAATACTAAAGACCATATTAAAAATGTTTGTTTATGGTTTTGAGCTTAGAAAGATTTTCAAAAACATTGAAAATAGGGGCTGATATTTCCAAAATAGGGTTTTAAATGAAAAAGTACAAAAAATGTTTTTCAAACATTTTTACAGGTGGCACCAATAAATTCTAGGGAATAGTCTAAGATTTGAGGTGGAAACATATTTGGCATTAGATTTAATTTGTGCCCTGTGGAATTTTTGGAAGAAAATAGAAAAAAGAAAAAGAAACAGGGCACTGTGCCCCATGGGCCAAAAAGCCCAGCCGAAACCGGCCCACAGTAAGCTGGCCCAGGCGAGGCTCCGCGTGCGACAGGTTTACTTTTAAACCTGCCCACGGGCCCTACTAGGCAGAGAGAGAGGAGGGGGCTGAGGGGATGACAGGTGGGCCCCACCTGTCATCCATCTCCTCGCGACAGGGACTGGAGGGAGCTCACCGTTGGCATCTCCGGCCACGGCTGTCTAGGTGGAGGGCACCAGCGCGCTCAGGGGGCTCCCGCACGTCGGTGGGTGGCCGAGGGGGGTCGCTGGCTTGAAGGGAATCGCCAGCGAGGGGAGGTGCCCGACGGTGGTAAGGATTTGGTTCGGGAGAGGGTTCCCGACATGGGGGCGAGCGGTCTAAGCATGGGGAGGTTGCGGAGGGGAGGAGAGAGTAAGGAGAGAGGGGCAGGGGCTCGGGGAGACACTTAAATAGGGAGGGGGTGGTCCACCGTGGACGTGGTGTGCCGGTGAGGACCAGGGCGTCGCCACGGGCGACGGGGGCGAGCCGGGACATTTTCAAGGGAAGAGAGAGGGAGAGCGGGGGAGGCCGCACAGGTGTGCTCCCCGGTTGGCCGAGCTGTGCAGTGCCGGGCACGCGTGTGGGAGGGCGGAGGAGAGAGGAGGGAGAGGGGGTCGACCGCCTTCCGTGCTGCGGACGTCAAGGCCGACCAGCGGGACAAGCTCCCTCAACCCAAGGCGGTCGGGAGGCCTCGGGATTCCCCTACTACAGTGTGGTGGTGCACTATAGTGTGGTGCAGAGTGCCCAAATGGCTGGCATAACCATTGCCCGCACGCTCTAGGGGGGCCCTAGCTTGTCTAGTAGTGCCTGGGGGGGTCTGGATATGCCCCTTGGATGCAATGGAGCCAGGGGGAGCTAGGGAGAAGAGAAATGGGTGGGGAGAGGTAGAAAAAGATGCTGCCGGGGGGGGGGGGGGTAAATGGGGTTTTTCACAATATCACACTTGAGCTATGACCATGAGACTTTTATTGGAGGTGAAAGGTAACTACAAGAGGTTGTGGTAAAAATTTGGGGGCAAGGGTAAAAGAGTAAGGGGTGGAAATGATGGTTTCTAGAATGGACCAGAAGGTGTTTGATGGCGTTTTAGAGAGGTAAATGGACCTTTCTTGCCTTAGGAGTTGATAGGATTAATTGGTGGTTAGAAATAGGCTGGATCGCCAAGTTTGAGCTTATGTGAGAAAGCTTGACAATGGAAACTTTGTTAACCCTAGAAACTAACAAAATCAGGTTTCTGTAGATCTAGTGATGCTAGGATTTTACCCTTGATGCACCACTTAGTGTGGCATCACTATTTGGTCATTAGAGCATGCCCACAAAGTTTGGGGTCAAGGGGAGAAACTTCATAATGTAAAGTTGCTCAAATTTGAATCTGGACAGGGAGGGTTTTGGGATGGTTTCATGAATCAAATCAACCTGGATTGAGATGAAACTTTGCAAGTTCATTACCTATGATACTGTTGACTTACTGGAATTTTCCTGGGATTTATTGAGAATATTTCTTATAAAAACATTCCAAAAGTTGGATTGGAACAGAAAGGGTTTTGAGGGGGTTTGCCCATGATTTGAACATGCCCTTGTGTTGAAACTTATTTATATGGAAAATATATGTCCACTGAATTTCCCTAAATTTTATCAAATATTTTCAAAGCATTTAAATAATTTTTCCCTAGGAAAGACCATTTTTGATCTCAGGAAAGAGCCTTTAAATAAAATATAAGAATAACATTTAAAATTAGTATTTGGTGGTTTTGGAAAGTCTTACATATAGTAGGTTTGAAATAAAGCTTTTGGGGAAGAAGAATCCACCCAATTTGAGGACTTGTAGTGCAAACCTCAACTCATGGGTTTTTGAAAACCTAATTTGAATAAATCATCTTTGGTTAAAACAAAATTTGATAAAAAATAGTTTTGGTCACTATTCACATGGCATGATCATTGGGCAAGAGGTTTGGGTCAAGGAAGATGAATATCAAGTGGAATAGAATCTAGGAGTGCCACATCCACAATCACCAAGCAAGCAAACATCATTGCAAACAAGCACAAGCACTTTGAAAAAGTTTTAGTCAGCTCCAAATTTTATAAATCCAAACATCAAAATGTGATACAAACACAGGGTGTGACAGACCTTCCCCCTTACAAGAATCTCGTCCCGAGATTCCTAGGCTAAGCGCTAAAAAGATAAGGGAACTGAGATCTAAGATAGTCTTCATGCTCCCAGGTTGCTTCAGCTTCAGTATGGTTGATCCATTGGACGTTGAAGTACTTGATGGTGTGGCTTCGGGTGCAACACTTGGCTTCATCCAAAATGCGAACTGGCCTCTCACGATAAGCAAGGTCTGGCTGAAGATCGATGGCTTGATGGTCGATGTCATTGTAGAGGTCGGGGCAGTTGCGAACTTGCAGACAGTTCCGGAGTTGTGACACGTGAAAGACGTTGTGCACATCCGACAGCTCGAAAGGTAGCTCTAGCTGGTAGGCAACTTCTCCTCGCCCGTCGGTGATCTTGAAGGGGCCGATGAATCTTGGTGCAAGCTTTCCCTTGACATGGAAATGCTTGTTCCCTTTGAGAGGTGTGACTCGGAGGTAAACATGGTCCCCAACACGGAAACTCATGTCCCGACGGTGAGAGTTGGCGTATCTCTTCTCCCTAGTCTTGGCAGTCTCGAGTCGCTCCCGAATGAGTTGAACTTGCTCTTTTGCTTCATGGAGAATGTCTGGTCCAAAAACTAATCCCTCTCCGGTTTCTGACCAGTTGAGGGGAGTATGGCACTTGCATTCATAAAACACCTCAAATGGTGCCATCTGAAGACTCGCTTGGTAGCTATTGTTGTAGGACAACTCGGTGAATGGTAGGCAATCTTCCCACTTGGCTCCATATGCTAAAACACAAGCGCGGAGCATATCTTCGAGTATTTGATTTACTCGCTCTATTTCTCCACCGGTCTGAGAGTGGAAAGTAGTGCTGAAGGAGAGCTTGGTTCCCAAGGCTTCTTGGAACCTATTCCAGAACCTTGAGGTGAATTGTGTTCCTCGGTCCGATACAATCTCCTTAGGAACTCCGTGGAGTCTCACAATCCGATTGATGTAGAGGTTGGCCAATTGGTTCCCATTGTAGGTTGTCTTGACGGGAATGAAGTGGGCTACCTTGGTCAGGTGATCAACAATGACCCAAATGGAATCATGCCCTTTGCTTAACCTTGGTAAACCGGTGATGAAATCCATCCCGACTTTGTCCCACTTCCATTCAGGCACTTTGAGAGGTTGCAATAGTCCAGCGGGTCGCTGATGCTCAGCCTTGACCCTCTGGCATATGTCACACTTAGCCATGAACGTGCCTATCTCCCGTTTCATGCCATGCCACCAGAATCTTGCCTTGAGGTCTTGATACATCTTGGTTCCTCCAGGATGGATGGAGTAAGGAGTGTCATGAGCTTCTTGCAAGATCAGGTTCTTGAGATCCTCCTTGCTGGGTACACAGATGTGATTCCCGAACCTTACGACTCCTTGTTCATCCACCGAGAATCCTGGGGCCTTGCCTGCCTTGATCTTCCTCTGGATGCCTTCAATGCACTCATGTCCCTTCTAGGAATCTTTGATATCATCCATCAAGGTAGGCTTTGCTTCGAGGTTGGCGAGGAATCCGGGTGCAACCAGTTCCAAGCCGAAGCTTCCAAGTTCTTCATACAAGGCGGGTAGCCTTTCCCTAATCATAGCATTCAAGGAACAAACCTTTCTGCTTAAGCCATCTGCTACCACGTTGGCCTTTCCGGGGTGGTACTGAACACTGAGGTCGTAATCCTTGATCAATTCCAACCATCTTCGCTGCCTCATGTTCAATTCCCTTTGAGTGAAAATATACTTCAAACTCTTGTGGTCTGTGAATATCTCACATCGCTTCCCCAGAAGGTAATGTCGCCATGTCTTCAAGGCATGCACCATGGCTGCCAACTCAAGATCATGAGTTGTGTAGTTCTCTTTGCGAGGCCATAGCTTTCTGGATACATATACTACGACTCTGCCTTCTTGCATCAGAACACCTCCAAGCCCGGTTCTTGATGCATCACAATATATCACAGACTGCTTGTGAATATCAGGGGTGGCCAAAACTAGGGTTGTGGTCAATCTCTTCTTGAGTTCCTGGAAGCTTTCCTCGCACTTAGCAGTCCATTCGAAATCGTGTCCTTCTTCAAAAGCTGGGTCATGGGTCAGGCGATGCTTTAGAACCCTTCCACGAACTTGCGGTAATATCCCATGAGTCCGAGGAAGCTCCTGACTTCCTTCACGATGGTTGGGGTTTGCTATTCAGTCACAGCTTCAATCTTGGCAGGATCCACCGATAATCCTTCTGCAGTCAACACATGACCCAAGAATCCAACTTCATGCAACCAAAGCTCACACTTGTTAAACTTGTCATAAAGCTGGTGCTCTCGAAGCTTCTCTAGGACCAATCTCAAGTATTGCTCATGCTCTTCTTCAGACTTGGAGAAGACGAGTATGTCATCAATGAAGATCACCATGAACTTGTCCAAGTACTCCATGAAGAACTTATTCATGAGGTACGTGAAATAGGCAGGGGCATTAGTTAACCCGAATGACATGACTGTGTATTCATACAGGCCATACCGGTTTACAAATGTCGTCTTTGGAATGTCTTGGGGTCTGATTTTCAGCTGGTAGTACGCAGACCTGAGGTCGATCTTGGAGAACACCTTGGCTCCATTCAACTGATCAAATAGGTCTTCAATCTTGGGGAGTGGGTACTTGTTCTTTATCGTGACTTCATTGAGAGAATGGTAATCGACACAGAGTTTGATGGTTTTGTCCCTCTTTGACACAAATAGAACAGGCGATCCCCACAGAGAGGCACTAGGACGAATAAATCCTTTTCTGAGCTGCTTTGCGAGTGGCTTCTTCAATTCAGCCAACTCTTTGGATCCCATCCTGTAGGCCTTCTTATGGATAGGCCTTGATCCGGGCATAAGCTCAATGATGAACTCAATGTTGCCGTCAGGAGGCATTCCGGGCAGCTCATCAAGAAACACATCCAGGTACGCACATACCTCTAGCACTTGATCCAACTCAACTCCCGATAGACAGTTAGCCTAAGGGGCTTGAGTGGAGGCAGGGTTGGGAACATATTGACTTCCACTCCTTGGCTATTGGTAATGGTAACTATCGTCTTGGCACAGTCTAACATGCCTTGGTGCTTGATCAACCAATTCATGCCAAGGATGACATCCATGCCGGGTGAATCCAGAACTATAAGGTACGCTAGGAAGTCTACCCCGTTGATGTTAATCTCCACTCCCTTGCACCCTATCCCGGACTTCATAACTGAACTCGGGGTTTGTATCAACATATGACTACCTAGGGGTGTAGGTTTCATGCCACTCTCTAATGCAAACTTTCGGGTGACAAAAGAATGCGAAGCTCCACAATCAAACAATACTGTTGCTGGGAATGAGTTGATGAGGAACGTACCAAGTATGACGTCCGGGTCTTCCTGGGCTTCCTCTGCGGTGACGTGATTCACACGACCCTTGCCATTGTTGGGCTGGTTGCGGGGACCTGGGTTCCTTGGTGGTGCTCCATGGGCTTGACCTTGAGCTGGCGCATTGGGGTGCGTGGCATCTAGCTTCTTGTTGGGTAAAGCTTAGAGATGTGTCCGGACTGACCACATCCAAAGCAAGTGACTTGCCCAGGGTTGTTGTTGAAGTTTCTACCACTATTCTTGTTATTAGGGTTGTTGTTGTAAGCTGGCCTGGGCTTGGCATACTGCTGAGGCTGGTAGCTCGGACGAGGTGCAGGAGGTCTAGCCTGTTGTGTCTGATAGGTTGGCTTGGCTGGTGCTGGCTGCCAGGGCGAGGCTTCTGGTTGCTTGAGCTACTCTTGCTGATCATCTTGCGCTTGCGAGTGTCATCTATGGCATGACGCTTGTCTTCCAGCATGAGGGCCTTGTTCACTAGGTCGAAGAAGGTGCGATAGTCACATACAATGAGCTGATACTGCAGGGTCTGTTGAAGTCCTTCCACGAAGTGTTCCTTGTTGGCAGCCTCTGTGCTGACATCTTCAGGTGCATACCTTGACAGTAGGTTGAACTTCTGCAGGTACTCCTTGAGAGAGCCACTTCCTTGCTTTAGCACTCGGAATTCTCTCTTCTTGATAGCCATAATACCAGAAGGAATGTGGGCGGTGCGGAATCCTTCCTTGAAGTCATTCTAGGTGATCACACGCTCACCTTGCATGACCTTGAATCCATCCCACCAAGCTCGGGCGGTACCTTCGAGTCAGTGAGAGGCATACAACACCTTCTCATGGTCCTTGTTGCAATTGACCAGTGCAAGGAGGTCCTCGATGGTGCAGATCCATTCATCAACATCAAATGGTTCAACAGTCTCGATGAAGATCTGGGGCGAGTTCCTCATGAACTCAAACAGGGTGGAGCGGCCATTGCCGTTCCTGCCTTGCTGCTGGTTGTTCACAAGGGCCTGAGCCATCTGCTGGATAGCAGCATTGTTGGCCTGGCGTTCCTCCCGGAGAACTTGGAGAAACTAAGCTATGGTCATGTTGTCCGGGGGTGGTGGCCGGGGAATGTCGCCTTGTGGCTGCTCCTGGTGTCCTCCAGCGTGAGCAACCCACCAGCTCCCTGTTGCTGGCTTGAGTTGCCGGCTTCAGGATTGGTGAAGGAGACGTTGCCGGTAGCAGTCACCATCCTCTTTGGAGCAGCCAAGTCATACAACTAGGATAGACGAGAGGAAAAGCAATAACGGAAAAGCACGCCTAAGGGGGTCGGTCAAGTGCAAGTGTGTTAAAACAAAGGTCGAAAGACCAACATATCTTAAGATAGACGACGGAGTCGCTTACATGTTGCCTAAGGCAAAAGCGCGACTTCCATCAGAACACAAACAACAAAACAAACAACAAGCACACATGGTTTCATATGAACCATTAATGGACTCGACTTCGCATGAGGGATACATGACTGATCCTACCCTAGGGATTCTCTGACTCGGGTGGCGGAGTTCTCGGTCTCGTAGTCACGCTCCTCTAGGTCTTCCTCCTGTTCGGCATCCGAACGGGCATCATTCCCGGTCGAAGGGGTCGGGGAACGAGGAGGTCCATCCCGACGACACTTTGCTGGCGGGTCAGTCAAGAGCTCACGATACTCTTTTGCACTCATGCGACGACGACGTGTAGGTGCATCACTAGCTGGGGCTACTCATCCTCGATAATCTACACCTGGTCATCCCTTGGGGGCTCCATCCTTCTTGATCTTGTCTGGCTTCGTCTTGGCTTGCCGAAGTAGCTCTCAGGTGTGATGAAGTTCCTTGCGGAGCTTCACGGACTCCTTCATCAGGTTATGAACCAGACTATCGGCAGAGAGGCTGAAGTAGGTCTGGAACTTGAGTGTTGTGCCATCCTCCTTGGTCAGAATCAACATCCAACTCTCGCCAAGATCATCCTTCCTGAAGGGATGGTAGCGAGTAGCCGTCTCGTCAGCCATCTCTGGAATGATGTCTCGAAGGTGAAGAAGTGCCTTGCGTGCAACTGTGTTCATTGCAAGTATCATGGTCTCCATCCATGGTCCTTCAAAGAAGCAACTGGTCGGGGAGTCATTTGCCTTCACGACCACATCTACGTGGTACTCCTTCGTGACGGCATCGACCCAGTGCTCGTGGTATAGGAAAATGGGTGGTTGGCAAAACTGGCACTTCTCTAGGCTATCCCCAAGGAGTAAAGGAAATTCGAATGTCAGGAAGGCTTCGAGTACGATGGCCATCTACAAAGGTTTGAAGGGAGGAGAGTCAGCAAAGTGTTGTGTGAAGGATAGAAGAGGTAATTAGTGCAGAATTCATAAGTATAAATGCTAGGTGTCGTTTTGAAAATGGTTTTCATCCTAACTAAGGTCCATGCTAACTAAGGGCTTCCTAGTCAGGATGGCTCTGATACCAGCTCTATGGGGACCCCGACTCATAAGTCGTGATCACCGAATGCACGTGTAAAGTGATCCCAGAGATCAATGCTCATTGAACACAGAGAAGCTGAATAAAATGAGTCTTGCATCCACATTTAATGTCTTACATAAATAAAGACAATGAAGGTCTAGTTTTAGATAGGTAGGGACACAAGGGCCAAACACTTAAATAGAACAAGCAGCGGAAATCCTGGTCAAAAGCGTGAACCCATGCCATCTTCCTTAACCTACAGGCATTCTGACTGGGAAGCATCCTAGTTCGCATGTTCGTCACCAACGAACTCTTCGACATACTCATGTTCTTCCATGTCTGGCCAATTAAATAACCAGTGGCAAGCCAATGAGTACTTTAAACGTACTCACAAGCACCCCAAGTTGTGGAACAAGGTAACAATGATGCATGATATAGCACTAAGTAGGTAATTTGGTGGAAAGCTAATTTTGTATGCAACTGACATGATCAAGTAACTAGTAAACATGCATCAACATTTGGCAGATATCCATATGAACAAGTTACAGATATCATCATAAGTAGGGGTTGAACACCTCATGTTCATTCATCATACTAAGTCATTGGACTTTGTTCAATTGCAAAGCTAAGTCATCGGACTGAGCTCAAGTACCATCTTCGTCTCCAATACACACACACACCAGTTTGAGAAAACACTTGGATGTAGCACAAGAGCGGTCATCCAACTGTCCTTGACCGTGTACATGACTATTTGAATATTTTTACACTCTGTAGAGGTTACACACTTTACCCACAAGACTCAGGGAACTTCTGTGTCATCCACGACTCGCGGTATATGACATACCCAAGGTAAGCACCCGAACAATGCCTTTCCTATGGTGATACTAAACCAAGAGTCCACTCGTTGGTGCCATCCCTCATGATATACATCACATGTATCATCCATGAGGGCATGAAACAGTGTGCCCGGTGCTTGTAAAGACAACACATGGCCTTCCACTTCCGGGACGACCCCGTCTCAAGAGTGACCACTTCACTCTTGCCACTAGTAATGCGAGATCCTTGCTAGCACCAACCATAGTACTCAACAAAGCCCCGTCCCATAAGGGGTAACATGGTCGTACATGTAAGGTTGGAATAACGATCACAACTTACACCAATCCGTTTTTCTAACACTCACTTGTTCTGGTACACCACTTCTTTCTCAAGTGGTCACCCATCTCATCATCATTTCCCTCAGGCTTTAGTGGCACCCGACGGGGTTTTTGAAAAGTCTTTGAAAGAATCATTTCCTTTCCATCACTATGCATAAATCACATCCCATTTGCTTAGCGTCTATTAGCATCCTAACTACACCCACCCGCATAAACCCCATAAGGTGGTAGGGTCTTGCTTGATGCAAGTGTCAATGGTAAAAGTATCGGAGGCAACCCACCGAAGGGGAAATAACACATCATGATCAAATAATCAAAACAACAAGTGCAATATGTCATGCATGGAAAACTTTCCTAACATGGTCAAAGGGTTGCTTGCCTGGCTCAACACAGTCTCCGGGGTCTTTGAAGTCTTCGGGTCCAACTTCTTCGTCAACAGCGCAATCTATCGTCGCGAATAAGAGCGATAAAAATAAGCATCACACAAAAACTGAGCACACAAGCAATCATTCAAAATGCTACCCTACTCCGATAAATACTAAATACCATATTAAAAATGTTTGTTTATGGTTTTGAGCTTAGAAAGATGTTCAAAAACATTTAAAACAGGGGCCGCTATTGCCAAAATAGGATTATAAATTAAAACAGTACAAAAATGTTTTCAAACATTTTTACAAGTGGCACTAATAAATTCTAGGGAATATTCTAAGATTTTAGGTGGAAAAAGAAACAGGCACTGTGCCTCATGGGCCAAAACGCCCAGCCGAAACCGGCCCACATGGGAAGCCGGCCCAGGAGAGGCATCGCATGTGGCAGGTTTACTTTTAAACCTACCTGCGGGCCCTACTGGGCAGAGAGAGAGGAGGGGGCCGAGGGGATGATAGGTGGTCCCCACATGTCATCTCTCTCTTCGTGACAGGGACAGGAGGGAGCTCATCGTTAGCGTCTCCGTCCATGACGGTCTAGGCGGAGGGCACCGACACGCTCAGCGGGCTCCCGCTTGTCAGTGGGTGGCCGAGGGGAGTCGTCGGGGCGAAGGGAATCGTCGGCAAGGGGAGGTGCCCGACGGCGGTGTGGGTTTGGTTCGGGAGAGGGCTCCCGACAACGGGGGCGAGCGGGCTGAGCACGGGGAGGTTGCAAAGGGGAGGAGAGGACGAGGAGAGAGGGGTAGGGGCTCGGGGAGGCGCTTAAATAGGGGGGCACCGGTCCACCATGGACGTGGTGCGCCGGTGAGGACCAGGGCATCGCCACGGGCCACAGGGGCGAGCGGGGCCGTGTCTGGGGGCTTTGTGGACGTTGTCTTTGTCTAGGGGAAGAGAGCAGGAGAGCGGGGGAGGGCGTGCGTGTGTGCTCCCCGGTTGGCCGAGCTGTGCGGCGCCGGGCATGCACGTGGGATGGAGGAGGAGAGAGGAGGGAGAGGGGGCCGACTGCCTTCCATGCTGCGGACGTCGAGGCTGACCAGGGGGACAAGCTCCCTCATCACAAGGCGGTCGGGAGGCCTCGGGATGCCAGCGCTCAAATGGCTGGCATAGCCGTTTCCCGTGCGCTCTGGGGGGCCTAGCTTGTCCAGTAGTGCCTGGGGGGGGTCTGGAGATGCCCCTTGAATGCCATGGAGCTTGGGGGAGCTAGGGTGAAGAGAAATGGGTATGCGAGAGGTAGAAAAAGATGCTGCCAAGGGGCGTAAATGGGGGTTTTCACCACATCACACTTGAGATATGACCATGATACTTTTACTAGAGGTGAAAGGTAACTAGAAGAGGCTATGGTAAAAATTTCGAGGCAAGGGTAAAAGAGTAAGGGATGGAAATGATGGTTTCTAGAATGGAGCAGATGGTGTTTGATGGGGTTTTAGAGAGGTAAATGGACCTTGCTTATTCTTGGGAGTTGATAGGATCAATTGGTGGTTAGAAATAGGCTGGATCGCCAAGTTTGAGCTTAAGTGAGAAAGGTTGACAATGGAAACTTTGTTAACCCTAGAAACTAACAGAATCTGGTTTCTGTAGATCTAGTGATGCTAGGCTTTTACCCTTGATGCACCACTTAGTGTGGCATCACTATTTGGTCATTAGAGAATGCCCACAAAGTTTGGGGTCAAGGGGAGAAACTTCATAGTGTAAAGTTGCTCAAATTTGGATCTGGACAGGGAGGGTTTTGGGATGGTTTGATGAATCAAATCAACTTGGATTGAGATGAAACTTTGCAAGTTCATCACCTATGATAGTGTTGACTTGCTTGAATTTTCCTGGAATTTATTGAGAATATTTCTTATAGAAATATTCCAAAAGTTGGATCTGAACAGAAAGGGTTTTGAGGGGTTTTGCCCATGATTTGAACATGCCCTTGTGTTGAAACTCGTTTATATGGAAAATATATGTCCACTGAGTTTCCCTAAATTTTATCAAATGTTTTCAAAGAATTTAAATAATTTGTCGCTAGGTAAGACCATTTCTGGTCTCAGTAAAAAGCCTTTAAATGAAATATAAGAATAACCTTTAAAATTAATATATGGTGGTTTTGGAAAGTCTTACATATAGTAGGTTTGAAATAAAGCTTTTGGGGAAGAAGAATCCACCCAATTTGAGGACTTGTAGTGCAAACCTCAACTCAGGGGGTTTTGAAAACCTAATTTGAATAAATCATCTTTGGTTAAAACAAAATTTTATAAAAAATAGTTTTGGGCACTATTCACATGGCATGATCATTGGGCAAGAGGTTTGGGTCAAGGAAGATGAATATGAAGTGGAATAGAATCTAGGAGTGCCACATCTACAATCACCAAGCAAGCAAACATCATTGGAAAAAAGCACAAGAACTTTGAAAAAGTTTTAGTTGGCTCCAAATTTTATAAATCCAAACATGACAAGGTGATACAAACACAGGGTGTGACAGGTATCCTCCATGATTGCGTACAATCTCCTCAAATTGTTTGCACCCTTCAAGACTATTGTAGATACCTTTCTCTATAATCCCTTTCAAGAGTTCATTTTGTTGCTCAAGTGTAACTTGTCTAAGAGAAGAGTTAGTCGGATCAAGAGAACTACTAGAAGCAATATCATTGGATTTATTATTTTTATTGATACTAGTTCAAGAACATTTCTTTCCTTTGTTACTAGCTTGCTTAGACTTAACTTGTGGAATGAATGTAGATAAGAGAAGTCATTTGGCTAGATAAGAGGAAGTCTTCTTCGAATATCATCATTGATAGCTTTAAGGAACTCATGTTCTTTCTCTAAGTTGAGCTTCTCGAAGCATAGGTTCTCATGTGTCCTTACAAGCTCTCTATGATGTTCTCGAGTTGACTCATGACATAACTTAAGAGTTTTTAGTTCTTGAGTTAGTCGCTCTATTTCCAACTTATGATCGTCACACGACTTAACTACACTAGACTGAGTACTAACAAGTTCCTTTTGACTAACATTACTAGTTTTTTCAAATAGCAAGTCATCTTCAATTAACAAGTCATCTTCATCACTATTGAAATCAAGATACTCGGGGTGCGATACCATGGGGCCTTTAGACATGAAGCAACTTCCACTCCCTACATTTGGTCAATCAAATAGATCATAGGAGTTGGTAGTCACTAGTGCAATTCCGGCAACACCTTCATCTTGACTATAGTCGGAGTTGGAGTGATAGCTTCTCTCAGAGTGGTTGTCAGAGTCGGAGCCAGAAACCCATTAACCAACATGATCTTGATGTTTCCTTCTTGAGTATCTCTTGGTTTACTTGTCCTTCTTCTCCGAGTCCCTACTTCTCCTTGAGGATCTTTGTTCATAACGATCATCTCTACTCCTTCTCTCTCTCCGAGGTGACTCGTCTCTTGAGCTTCGTCTTCTTGGTGACTCTTCTCTTCGTTTGTAGGGAGCCATGCACTCATTGGAGTAGTGTCCGGGCTTTCCACAATTTTAGCAGTTTCGGTCATGACTTGACGAACGCTTCTCTTCATATCTTGAGTTGGAGCTTCGATCTTTCCTTCTATTCTTGTAGAACATGTTGAATTTCTTGACCACGAGGCTTATCTCTTCATTTGTGACAAGGTTGTCGCTTGAGGCAGCGGAAGCATCACTTGTGGCTTTGTAAGCACCACTAGACTTGTGGTGAAGCTATTCCTTGTCTTTGAGTGTCATCTCATGAGCAACAATTCTACCAATCACTTCCATTGGATTGAGATCTTTGTAGTTGGGCATCATTTGGATCAATGTGCAAATGGTGTCATATCGATCATCCAAAGCTCGAGGTATCTTCTTGATGATGAATTTGTCAGTCATTTCTTCGCCTCCTAAGCCGGCAATCTCATTGGTGATGAGAGCTAGCCTAGAATACATCTCAGCGACTCCTTCACCATCCTTCATCTTGAAATTGTCAAGTTGGTTTTGAAGAACATCCAACTTGGATTCTCTCAAGGACTCAGTTCCTTCATGCATATCAACCAAAGTATCCCAAATCTCTTTTGCGTGTTCAAGATGACTGATCTTGTTGAATTCTTCGGGGCATAGGTAGTTGAAGAGAATGTCACATGCTTAAGCATTGAGTTGCAACATCTTCAATTCATCCGCAGTTGCTTCATGATCGGGTTCCTTTCCTTTTGCAAAGAACTGACCTTGCAAACTAACATGAACAACAGCCTGAATGGCGGGGTTATGACCACGCAAATGCATTTTCATTTTGTTCTTCCAACTAGTAAAATTTGTGCCATCAAAGTACGGACCTCTACAGTGATAATTTCGCTCACTGGACACCATACTTCTCTTAGGTTGTGAGACCAATGCAATGGAGACCAAAGCTCTCATACCACTTGTAGGATCCAAAGTAGGTCTAAAGGGGGGGTGATTAGACTAGTTGACCAAATAAAAATCTAATTTTTCCCAATTTTAATTCTTGGCAGATTTTAGCATTCATAGTCTGTCAAGTACACCCTACACATGCATGTCTAAGAGTATAGGAGCGGAAATTAAAGACATTGCACATGTAATTAAAGAGAGGGTAAGGAAAGCAAATACAATTGGTAACATGATGATTTTTCCCATGGTTCCGATAGGTGGCGCTATCGTACATCCACGTTCATGGAGTCTTGAACCCACGAAGGGTAACGGTTGCAAGAGTCCACGGAGGGTTCCACAAAGAAGCAACCTTGACTATACTATGACGGCCTACGTCCACGGAGGACTAGCCTTACTGGGGTAGATCTTCACGAAGTAGGTGATATACTTGCCCTTACAAACTTCTTGATTCACTCCACAACACAAAGTAGGAGGCTCCCAAGCGATACCTAACAAATCTAGGAGGCACCACCCTCCAAAAGGTAATTGGCTCCATAATGTCGATGAACTCCTTGCTCTTGTGCTTCAAGCTGATAGACTCCTCAACACACAATCACTCTCTCATAGATATGGCTTGGTAGAAGAGATGGGATTGGTGGAAAGAAACTTGGGAAGGCTAGAAATCAAGATCCACATGGTTGGAGTGGAAGATCTTGACCTCAACACAAGGCTAGGTGGTTCTCCCTCAGAAAACCGATAGTGATCCCCATAAATCCAATCGTTACACACAATAAGTCAGACTCAGTGACACTGATGTGTTAATCTCGATGGTACCGAAGTGACTAAAAGGTGGAAAATTTTGAATCTCGGTGAGACCGATATAGGAATCTCAATGGCACCGATAAGGTGACCAACGGTCAGAATGCCCATTCTTGGTGATGCCGATTCAACAATCTCGGAGGGATCAAAACTGTCAACTTGCGTAATAGAAAGTTGGCAGCCTCAACTCGGTGGCACCGATATGGAATTGCTTGCAACAAAGTGGCTAGGGTTTGTTGAGTCTATCTAGGGTCTGGAATCGGTGGCACCGAATATGGAATGTTGGTTGCACCGATTTTGAGTGTTCGGATTTGGACAGACTTTGGTGGGAGAGTTTGTTGCTATCTTTGGTGACTATCACTTGTGCACGTATGAGCATTTTGTTCACCAACAAAAACTTACCCTCTTTTAATAGTATTGGCTTTCCTATGGA
This sequence comes from Hordeum marinum, assembly GCA_022496015.1. NCBI lineage: Eukaryota > Viridiplantae > Streptophyta > Magnoliopsida > Poales > Poaceae > Hordeum > Hordeum marinum. The sequence goes on along the minus strand of CM039674.1, from coordinate 208,129,598 downwards.
CTCAAAGTGATTTCTCACAAATATAAAATGTAGAGTCCTCTTGCTTGCATCTTTGCCAATCCATTTCCTTGCATATTGGGGTATTCCACAATCTCTTTTCGCCAACCCATCATTGAAATTTTCTTGAAATATACTTGATGGAAATATTAGTTCAATGACTTATATGTTGTTATAAATTACCAAAACCACCAAGGGAGCAAATGTGCTTTCAGTCACGCCCTCGAGGGGGCGGTCTGGCTTACTGTATGAGGTATGTTTGGGAGACGGCGTATCAGTGAGCTCGTCCTTGAATCGCAGTAGCAGCCTTCGGCGTGGATAGCTCTTAGGTTGGTTTGACAGACCGGTATCGTATCCTTCCTTATCTATGAGGACTCTCGTCCATTGATCATTGAGGTTGTCTTGTTCGGCTTTAAGGTGTCATTCTTTTGTTTTCAGGCTGCAGGCTGTGGCTATAAGTTGTTGTCTGAACTGTTCCAGATCTTCAGGATTATTGGGAATGTCGAAGTCATCGGCTTCCGGATATCCTCCTCCTCAACAGGGGGAGGTAATTGTCGTCCTCAGAATCGTTTAGGTCATCGGGGTTGCACTGGTCTTCGTGCCTTTCCTGTGTCACACCCTGTGATTTGCCTCATGACTAAGTTATCATGAGTCAAAAATTAGGGCCACTTAAAACTTTTTGAGTTCACTTGAATGTTTGAATTGTGTGCTATTTGCTTTCTTGTTTGATTTTCTTGCTAGCGCTCTATAATTCATATAACTCTCTCCTACTCTCAAAACTCTTTTCCTTGACCTAGAACTCTTGTCCAATGATCATGCCATGTGTATAGGCCTTAAAAATATTTTTACAAAATATTATTTTGGAAAAAAGCTTTTATTCAAATTAGGTTTGCAAAACACCCTGATTTGAGATTTGCACTGCAAGTCCCCAAATTGGGTGGATCCTTTTTCCCCAAAAACTTTATTTGGAACCTACTATGTATATGACGTCCCAAAACAATCAAATATTATTTTTAAAGGTTATCTTTATATTTTATTTAAAGGCTTTTTCTTAAGGCCATAAATGGTCTTTTATAGGGAAAAATTATTTAAACGGTTTAAAAATATTTGAGAAACTTTAGGGAAACTCAGTGGACATATATTGTCCCTATATAAGAGTTTCAAGGCATGGTCATGTTCAAAGTATTGGACAAAACCCTTCAAAACCATTTCTGTCTGTTTCAAGGTTTGGAAATATTTCTATAAGAAATATCCTCAATTAAATCCTAGAAAATTCTAGAACATCAGATATGATATATGTGGTCATGTTGCCAAAGTTTCATCTCAATCCCAATTGTTTTGGTGCACAAAAATGTCCCAAAACCCTCTCTGTCCAGATCCAAATTTGAGCAACTCTCCATTACCAACTATCTCCCCTTAAGCTAAAACTTTGTGTACATGTTATAATCCTACAATATCCACACCAAGTGGTGCATCAAGGAGATTAGATTAACTTGTCCAAATCCCCTCAATACAATTTCTATTGATTTCCAGAATTTGGTAATATTACATTGCCAAGTTTCCCCATTGGGCCCCAAACTTTTTGAGCATGTTATAGTCCCTAAAATGTGTCACCACATCAAGTGGTGCATCAAGGGGAATGGATTTGCATTGCTAGATCTAAGAAAATCCATTTCTGCCCATTTCTAGGGTTGACAACATTTGTATTGCCAACTTTTCTCAAATGATCTCAAAACTTGTGATCACTCCTGTTTTTGCCCATAGTTTTATCCTGTTAGAACCCACAGCAAGTGGAGGCCTTCTTCTTGCCCAAAACTCCATCAAACACCTTCTGGTGTATTCTAGGATTCACTATTTTGACCACTTTTACTCTTCCCCTTGAGCTCAAAATTTTACCACAACCCTTAGTAGTTCCCCTTTACCTCCGGTAAACTTGGCAGGCCTTAGCTCAATGATTGGCCTAGTAAAAATCTCCATTTACCCCATGAACAGCAAGTTTTCCTCTCTCTCTCTCATATTATATCAGCTACCCAGGGCATCCAAGGCCAGTATGACTTATCTTAGACCATCCTAGATACCCTAGACACCAGTGGCCGCGCTGTACATGCCAAAGACATGCCTTGGCATGCAAGGCTCGCGCTCTGGAGCACGCTACAATGCACCCACGCACTGTAGCTTTCCCAATCAGAGGCACCTAACAGCCTTGGGCACCGGGGTCGTGTCTCCCGAGGTCGCCTCGGCGTCCTTGACACGCCGGACGGTCGGGCCCCACCTCCCTGGCCCTCCTCTCTCCTCTGTCAGGCATGCCCGAGCGTCGCCCGTGGACTCCGTCCATGGTGCGCCTCGGTAGGGCTACTTAAGCCCGCACCTAAGCACCCTGCGGCCTCCTTTCGCTCTCTCCCTCCTCCGTGGACCGCCTGGACCTCCCCATTGCTCCTCCCGAGCTCTCCTTCTCCTCTGGCCGGCGACCCCCGCCACGGCCACCGCTCTGGTTTGAGCTCCCCGTGCCTCTCCTCTCCCTTGAACCTCAACAGGCCACCTACCAGCGCTGCCACTCCTCCCCGCTCTCCTTTCCTCCCTTCCGGTGGCCGAAGCTCTGTTTCCGCAATTGCCCGTCACAGGACTCCGCCCCGACCAAGGCCAACCTCCATGGTGCCACCCGGCGAGAATGGGGCACCTAGGCGGATGCGGGGCTCCATCCCGAACCCTCTGGTGGTCGGGACGTCGCGGACGATAGCCAGAGCCGCCAGAATGGCACCGGCGGGCGCTCGGTCTCGCCTCCCCTGCGCACCGGTAGGCCCTGCCTGGAAGCGACCCAAAGGCCGGGCCCGGTGTTTAAGTGGAGGAGTCCTCCTCGCCGCCCCGTGTTCCTACGGAGAAGGCGCACTCCACAGGGGGCGCCTTCGACATCATCAGCCCCCCCTCACGCGCGGCCAGGCTGATGGGCCAGCCCGTCTGCTTATCCTGCGCTGTGTGCGCTAAATAGTGCACAAGTATGGACCTTTTTCTTTTTGGTTTATTTAGAACTTGTAAATTCTAAATAAAATTCAAATGACCTCCAATTTTGATGATTAACATTTCCACACCTGAAAATGCCACTATTTAATGCTGTCACTTTGATTATTTTCCTCCACACCTTTCAGTCATGTTCAAATTTAAATTCAAATTTGAACTATTAGGACCACTTTGTAAAATCTATAGATCATCCATTATAGCCCCAATTGCAGTGATTCAAGTTCCTAGGTGTGTCTAAATTCATGCCCTAATTAGGGAACATTTTTCCTGGTGCCTCTCTTCCATCCAAATAATTGAGCAATTTATTCATATATAACCCACTTTGAAAATCCCTAGGATATTCTTACCAACTCAAAAACCAGAAAAACCACTTCCTAAATGTTTCTAAAATCATGCCCTATGAAATGGGTGCCTTCACCCATATTGGTAAACATATTTTATGTAGACATCTTATCGGGACATCAATTCCTCCATTCCTCCATTCCAAAATCATCGTCGATCCAACTCTAGTTCAGCCATTTTATATATTTTTCTCATGAACAGAGAGGTCTAAGAAAAAAATATTTCCTATTTATAGAGCACTTTTATTTTCTGCTTGTTGTGTTGCTTATTGCGGTTGTTTCCGGCGATAGTTGATGAAGTAGATTAAGTGCTCGGAGTGGACGAGAAGTGTGTGCAGACCTCGAAGACCATGCGAAACTAGGCAAGCAACCCATTGACCATGTTAAGAAACTTTTTCATGTATGACATATAGCACTCATTGTTTTGATGATTGATCATGACATGGTGCTCCCCCTTCGGTGGGGTACCCTCGATGCTTTTATCGTTGACACTTGCATCGTGCATGAACCTACCACCTTATGAGGGTTATGCGGGTGGGTGTAGATAGGATGCTAATAGATGCTACACAAATGGTTCGGGTTTATGCATGGTGATGGGAACATAAATGATTTCAAAGACTTTTCAAGAACCCCGTAGGGTGCCACTAATGCCCGAGTGAAATGACGATGAGTTGGGTAACCACTTGAGAAAGAAGTGGTATGCCGGAGCAAGTGGGTGTGTGCTTTCGTAAACGGAGAGTTCTAAGGTCTGCTGACCGTCCCAACCTTACATGCGCAACCACGATACCCCTTATGGGGCGGGGATTTGTTGATTACCTTGGTGGGTACTGGCAAGGTGCCCGCATTACTAGTGGCGGGAGTGGTGTGGTCACTCTCAATATGGGGTCGTACTGGTATGTACGATCATGCGCTGTATTCACAGGCATCAGGCACACCATTGGTCCCCTAATGGGTGGTATGATTAGAGCGAGGCTCATGTGATGTACATCGTGAGGGCTGGGTACCAATCGAGTGGACTCTTTGTCTAGTATCTCTATGGGAAAGTCATTGTTCGGGTTCTTACCTTGGGTATGTTATATACCGCGAGTCGTGGATGACACGGAAGTTCCCCGAGTCTTGTGTGTAAAGTGCGAAACCTCTGCAGAGTGTAAAACTATTCGAATAGCCGCATCCGCGGTCATGCACAGTTGGAGGTCCTTCTTAGAGTATGTCTAGATATTTTCATGAAACTTGGTGTGAGTATGGATGTGATGGTGACAAAAAGGTCACATGAGCTAAGTCCGATGACTTAGCATGGGAATTGAACTAAGTTCGATGACTTAGTATGATGAATGAACATGAGGTGTTCAACCCCTACTTATGATGATATTTGTAACTTGTTCATATGGATATCTGCTAATTGTTGATGCATGCTTACTAGTTACTTTATCATGTAATTTGCATTCAAAATTAGCTTTCCACAAAAATTACCTACTTAGTGCTATATCATGCATCATTGTTACCTTGTTCCAAAACTTAGGTTGCTTGCGAGTACATTCAAAGTACTCATTGGCTTGCCACTGGTTATTTTATTGGCCAGACATGAAACATCAGGTTATGATCAAGATTACCTTGGTGACGGGCATGCGAGCTAGGACGCTTCCCAGTCAGAATGCTTGTAGGGTTAAGGCAGATGGCATGGGTTCACGCTATCGTTGAAGATTTTCGTTGCAATCGTATGAAGACTTGACCATAAAGGCCATATTTGAGTAAACCGGTATGTAGTGGATGTAAGACTCTTGTTACTTAGTATATGTGTGTTCACTGAGCATTGATCTCTAGGATCATTGTGCATGTACATTCGGTGATCATGACTTATGAGCCGGGTTCCCCACATCCAGACCTTCTAGCGGGTGTTCCAGGGTATCATCCGAAAAGTATGCCCAATCGAGATCGCCGAAGTCTTCTGAGGTATCTCCGTCCCTGGTGCCGATGATAGCTTTCCTTCCCTTTTTGCCTTTTGACCGTTTGTGCGGTTTTCGGCGCCTTGACGATGCTTCACCCGACCATGTAGACGTCGTATGTGGAGGTGGCAGCCCATCGTCCGGTGTTAACAAGGGTGGGAGCACAATCCTCCTCATCCATGTATTCTGCCTCCCCGGAGGCATATTCCAAGATGTCAGTTAAATATTCGAATGTGGCTATTAAGTGGGTGGTTGGTGGGATGAAAAATTCGTCCTGACCCGCCCTCAGACCGATCTAAGTATGGATCGGGATTGGGTTATCGGTAATCTTCATCGATGAGATCCAATCTAGGGCATCGTTGAGCATCGAGAGCTTGATTGGGTCAACCTGCTCGGAGCTTTCGGAGTTGACCTCCGTTGTGTCCACGCTAGAATAGATGTCCGGTCATCTGGCACTATGGCCAGATCGGGACTAAGAGTCAGGTCATCGTCGGGGTAAATCCCGTGGACGTGACCGAAAGGAGGATCCGAGGTTAAAGTCTTGGAGTCTTCGGGCATGGAAGGCGAGACTGCAAGCCCAGTTGGAGAGAGATCGCCCCGAAAGCTCGGCGAACTCGGTGGGCGTTTTCTAATGGGAGCGATGAATCGGAGACAGGGTCGAACTGGAGAAGATTTCGGCACGCCCCTACCTGGCGCTACAAATGTCGGATTCAGGGCTCTGCAAAACCCACAAGGTTTGAACACTGGGGCGTGTGCAAGGATCTAAACCTGCTAAAGGTCTCAAGCTTGTCACACTACGACCTAGCTACGACGAGAGGATGTAAGCGAGGGAGAAAGTGGACTCGGAGATTTACCCAGGTTCGGGCCACCTTGCGGTGTAAAATCCTACTCCTTCTTTGTGGTGGATTGGCCTCACGAGGAGGATAAGGATGAACTAGTACAATGGAGGGGTGGCCTCATGAGGACCTTCGGAGGTGATGAACTAGATCTAGCCAACCTGCCTTCTACAATGGGAGTGGGTGGCTATTTATAGGACCCACGGTCCTCTTCCCTCATTGCACATGCAGGAAGGGATCCACAACGGCTAAATTTGAAAGGGGACAGGAGGTACATCTTATCCTGACTAAAGGTGGTATTTTCCTACAAAGCTTCTGGGGTGACGGAGTGGTGGGCTCGTCGATGACATCCGTCCTAACGAGCTCGTGGTCTCGGTCTTGTTACACCAAGAAGGAAACCTTTTGGGGATTCCTTGGGAACCCACGCATGCCCTTGTCTTCTTAGCATGAAAGAGGAAATTGTCCTCTCCCTACGCCTGCTGGCACCCGCCTGGCTTCATCATCAGAACCCATGTCATCCCGTCCTCGGCAGGTTGGGCACTCGCATAAGAATCTCCGCACCTTGGGAGGCAGCCTGGGGGGATGCTACTCTTCGGAGGTCTTAACGTTGTACTCCTCACGAGGAGGGGGCCCTCGTGAGGGTCTTGCCTTGGGAAATCTGTCACTAGGCCATACCGGGCCATGAAGGTGGGCCACGCTCTAGGCCGCAGGCAGGCAAGTCTGGGTACCCCCGGTCCCAGAATGCCGATAACTCTAGACAGTGCTCAAGGAAATTATGCCACTACTGAAAAAGGATTTTTAGCAGTTGTGTTTTCTTGTGATTAATTTAGATCTTATATTGTTGATTCCAAAGTTATTGCTCACGCTAATCATGTTGCTATAAAATATCTTATGGAAAAGAAAGATGCTAAACCTAGACTCGTTAGGTGGCTTCTCTTACTTTAAGAATTTGATTTACATATTAGTGATAGGAACGGAGCTGAAAACCCTGTAGCTGATAACTTGTCTAGGTCAGAAAATATTCTTGACAACCCACTACCTGTTGATGATAGTTTTCCTGATGATCAATTAGATGCAATATATGTTTCTCAAAACACTCCATGGTATGATCATTATGCTAATTACATTGTTGCTAAATATATTTCCCCTAGTTTCACATACCAACAAAAGAAAATAAATCTTCTATGATTTAAGACATTACTTTTGGGATGACCCACATGTTTATAAATAAGGTGTAGATGGTATTATTAGACGTTGTGTACCTGAGCATTAACAGGAACAAATCCTTCGGAAATATATTTCTTAAGCTTATGAAGGATATCATGTGGGAGATATAACTGATCATAAGGTACTGTAGTCTAGTTTTTACTAGCCTACCCTCTTCAAGGATGCCCGTAAGTTTTTCTTGTCTTGTGATGAATGTGAAAGAATTGGTAGTAGCGGTAAGCATCAAGAAATGCCTATAAATTATTCGCTCGTTGTTGAACCATTTGATGTTTTGGGTTTTGTTATATGGGACCTTTTCCTTCCTCTAGTGGGTAGACTCATATTTTGGTTGTTGTTGATTATGTCATTAAGGTGGTAGAAACTTTTCCAGCTAGTAGTGCTGATCATAACACTTCCATTAAAATGCTTAAAGAAGTTATTTTCCCGTGGTTTGGAGTCCCTAGATATCTAATGACTGATGGTGGTTCACATTTTTATCTATCGTGCTTTCCGTAATATGTTGCTAAATATGATATTAACCATAGAATTAAGTCACCCTATCATCCTCAATCTAGTGGCCAAGGTGAACTTAGCAATAGAGAAATAAAATTAATATTACAAAATCTGTCAATAGGTCTCGAAAGAATTGGTCTAATAAATTAGATGATGCACTTTGGTCCTATAGAACAGCTTATAAAAATCCTATGGGTATGTGTCCATACAAGATGGTATATGGGAAAGCTTGTCATTTGCCTCTAGAGTTAGAACATAAAGCATTTTGGGCAATTAAAGAACTCAATTATGACTTCAAACTTGCTAGTGAAAAGTATTTATTTGATATTAGCTCATTAAATGAATGGAGAACCCAAGCTTACAAGAATGCCAAGTTATTTAAAGAAAACGTAAGAGACGGCATGACAAAATAATCCAAAAGTGAGAATTCAAATTTGGAGAATATGTTCTTTTGTATAATTCTAGTTTTAGATTTTTTGTAGTAAAACTTCTCTCCAGATGGGAAGGACCATATGTTATCGAAGAGGTTTATCATTATGGAGCTATTAAGATTAATAATGCTGAAGATACTAACCCGAAGGTGGCCAATGGACAGACAATTAAACACTATATCTGAGGTACGCCTATTAGTGTTGAAAGCAATGTTATCCAAATCATGACAATGGAGGAACACATAAGAGAACCTTCCAAAACACTCTAGAATCGTGAAAAATAAGAGGTACGTGATACAGTAAGTAAACGGACTCCAAAAAATCCACAAATATATTTTTTATCAGTTTTGGAATATTTTAGAATTTTGGAAAATAAGAAATAAACCAGAAGGCAACTGAGGTGAGCACGATACACCAGGGCATGGTTGCCCTCCGTGGTGTGCCCTGGTGGGTGGTGCCCACCTCGGGGACCTTCCCGACTCTGTTTTCCTTCCATTTTGTTGATTTCCAAGAATATAAATTCTCTCTATATATACCCCTGATTGTTTTGACCATCGCATCGCGAGATTTTTCCTTTGTTCTTATTTCGTGTTGTTTTCTTGTCAGACCTAAATCTCCATGGCTTCACCAAGTTCTGCCAAGCACAAGTTCTTCGAGAAGGTTATCAATATGTACTTGCCGGAGGTGATGAAGCACCCACAAGCCATTGAGGTGCGTGAGGGGGTGCTCTGCATACGGGATGTTCATGGGCACAAGAATACGGGAAGCATGGAGGCCAGGCTGGAAGCAGTGGAACAAGACATCTTCAAGTGCAAAGGGATGGTGGAGCATGGACTTAGTACCAATGACTCCAGATCACAGAATTCACCCGTGATCATATGGTGGACGACCAGACCATGAAAGACATTTCCTTCACCTGCAACGAGCAAATCAACTTTTTCTAGAGTCAAATTTATGATCTCCAAAATCAAGTTTTTGAATATGACGTGAGATTTAAAGGTATGAGTTTAGCTGCCAGTTGTAGGACTCCAGGAACTCGTGCATCAGCTTTTCATGGTGAGCCCTTGCCCTAGAAGCCGGAAGACAAACCTACTACCTTTTCATCACTACCACCTTCATCATCTTCACCACCAAAGGAGACTTGAGTACACGGGTATGGGCACTTCCCTTGTATTGAGCTAAGCTTGGGGAGGTGCCCCGGTATCATATCATCATCACTTTTTACCTTTGCCTTTTTATTTCGATCCTTAGCTTTTTCGTTATCTAGTTGAATAAAAGTTTAGTATCATCTTTTTTGAGTGCTAGTTTCGTGATCTATCTATCTATGTAATCGAGTGAGATTTATATAATAAATATTAGTTTCAGCTTTCGCCCCATTACTTTCTTGTTGCAATCTTGATAAAGGAGAATAAATGAAAAAGATCATATGCTAATATTATGGTGAGTAATGAAATCACAATAAAGAAAGGTATAAGTGGTAAAATTCATTGGATATTGGCAAATATAGCATTAGTCATTGATGCAATTCATGAAATAATTAATTGGGGAAGAGAAGATTCACATGCAAATACACTATCATGAGCATCTTTTATGATTGTGATCTCCCACTAAATATTATATGCCAAAATTGTTGATGTTGGACAAGAAAGACAATGTAATGATTTATTGTTGTTCATATTCACATAGAAATTATATTTTCATAGATCCTTCAACATGTGGTGCTTGCTCAATACCTTTTTTAGCCAAAATTCCGCACTAAATAGAGATACTACTTGTGCATCCAAAAACCCAACACCCAAACTCATGTTTGAGAGTCCACCATACCTACCGATGGATTGAATAAGATCCTTCAAGTAAGTTGTCATCGATGTATCAAGGCAATAAAAATTGCTTCTATAAGTGTTGGATCAATTAGTGTAAGAGAAAATTGAACGTTGCATGAACTTGTGATGGCAAAGTAATAAAAGTGATAGACTACATAATAAAGGTTGCCATCACAAGGGGAAATACAACGTGATGTTCCTTTTCTCTAAGGGATTTGGCCTACAAATTAAGAAGTGCATGACAACCTCCACTTCCCTCTATGAAGGGCCTATCTTTTACCTTTATGTATTTGCTTTTATGCAAGAGTCAAAGTATTTTTCCATGTTAATTTTTTCTCCTTTTGAAAGGACCATGTGGTGAGGAAATATCTAGGCACAAATATCCAGTTGGATATGAGTGAGCATGAGTTATTATTGTTGACATAACCCTTGAGGTGAATACGTTGGGAGGCAAAACTATAAGCCCCTATCTTTCTATGTGTCTGGTTGAAACTTTTTGCTCATGGGTATGCTGTGAGAGTTAGCAACCGTAGAAGACTAAATGATGGTTGAGCATGTGGACTTTCCAAAAGGCTCCTCCATGAGAGCCTTCCTGAAAATATGATGAATTGCAGTTGCAAAGTTGACTGAGAACATAGTTTGTTTGTTTCCAATAAGGTTTATGCTTTATACTCCCATGTCATGATGAATTGTTACATGCTCATAAGAAGTTATATGATGTAGTTATGAAATAAAAGTTATATGAATAAGTTATATGATAAAAAAATTGCTATTGTAATAATAAGCATGATGCTACTATGGTCGTATTTTGTTTTTGTCGACACCTCTGTCTCAAAACATGTGGGCATGTTCTTCGATATCGGCTTTCGATTGAGGACAAGCGAGGTTTAAGCTTGGTGGAGTTGATACGTAGATTTTGCATCATGTTTTCCTACTGTTAATTATAATGTTTTTATGCATAATAATGCTTTGGGGAGTAATTATAATGCCTTTTCTCTCATAATTTGCAAGGTTTACACAAAGAGGGAGAATACCGGTAGCTGGAATTCGGGACCTGAAAAAAGCATGTGAGAGATACCTATTCTACACATCCCCAATGGAGCTGAAATTTTATGGATAAATTTGGTGGAATAAGTGAAAAATATTGGACAACAAAACTACTGGAGGGGGGCACCTAGTGAGGAACACCTACCAAGGCGCGCCAGGACCGCTAGGCGTGCCCTGGTGGGTGGTTCTCACCCTACCCCACCTCCAGAGCCCACCTTCTGGTATAAATTCTAGAAAAAACTAAAAAAATAAGAGGAGGACTTTCCAGACGAGGCGCCGCCATCTAGAGGCAGAACTTGGGCAGGAGCAGTTTTTCCCTCTAGCGGAGCCATTCCGCCAGGGGAAGCTCCCTCCCAGAGGGAGATATCGAAGCCATCGTTATCACCAACAACCCTCACATCTTTGGGAGGCCATTCTTCATTAACGTATTCAATAGCACCATCTCCTCTCAAACCCTAGTTCATCTCTTGTATTCAATCTCTGTACCGGAACCTCAGAATGGTACCTGTGGGTGACTAGTAGTGTTGGATTTATGGCTCCGCAAACCCCCAAGAAGTTCGAACACATGGGCGTGTGTGAAGATCCCCTGCAGCCTTGCCCTACCTAGCTCGCTACTCAATGATTTCTATGACAAACTCGCACGATGACGAGGAAGCAAATGCACATGATGATTTAACCAGGTTCGGGCCGCTACGAAGCATAATACCCTACTCCTACTTTGGTGGATTGCCTCAGGAGGAGGTTGGAGGATGAACTAGTATAGTGGTGCTTTGCCTCGTGAGGGCGCTCGGGTGATGTTGTCTCTCTTCTGTTGCCTCTCAGTTGTGTCCTCCCTTTTTGTGGTGCAGCCTATCCTCTATTTATAGTGCCTCGGGTCCTCTTCCCTCAGCGCTTTGGCAGGAAGGGATCCCACAACGGCAAAATTCGAAGGGGCACAGGATTACATCTTTATCCTGATGAAAGGTGGTCTTCGCCTGCAAAGTAGCTATCGATGATGCAAAGGTGGGCTCGGTGATGACATCCTTCCTGCCGCGCTCGTGGTTGTGGTCTCGTTGCATCGGAATGGAAACCTTTGGGGGCGCTTTGGGAACCCGCGTACATCCTTGCCCCCTTTTGCATCAAAGGGAAAACTACACCGCCTCGATTACTGGCGCCTGGCTGTCCTACCTTGTGTCATCCCCGGTCTCCCGAGGCCTGGTGCTGTATAGAGATCTCCGCCGCTCCGAAGGGTGCTTGAGGAGGCCCGTCTTCGCTGGGCTCGATGATGCCTCCCTCCCGAGTTCAGTACCTTACGAGGGCCTTGTCTTGAGTGGGGACTCGCCAGGCCGTGCCTGGCTGATGAGGTGGGCCATGGCCTGGGCCGCAGGCAGGCAGGTGTGGGTACCCCCATTCCTAGAATGCCAATAGTAGCTCCCGGGCGCAAGGCGCGCAAGAGGTGGCTTCCGGGCGAAGTCGTTGAGGACGGCCCAAAGCGCCGCGGGCCCACCACGCCTACGGGCCAGGCTCTACATGCACTGCGCGTCAAGGTGCCAACGCATTCGTTCCCCGAGGGCGTTAGGAACCACCCCAAGACAAACTGACGCGACAGTCGTGCGCTGCTCTGGCCATCATTACCCTTCCTTGAAGGTTGTTGCTCGCTTGGGCCTCCACTCCTCGGGCCATGCAGATGTGACTCGACGATGGCAGGTGAGGCGGCGTGAAGCAGGGTTGCACGCCGATCGAGCCGGCCTTTCGACGCCCGAGGGGCGCACGTCGCCCGCTCTCCCATGATGCCTCGTGGTCATAGTTACGCCTATAAATCCGCCCTCCCCTAGGCCGCCTTGCCATCTTGCAGCATCCGCCTGCTCCCGTGGCTCCAGAGAAAACCCTCTCCTCTTCTCAACTTCTCCCTTTCCCCATGGCGTCTGGAGGAAGCACTATAGGCGCGATGAAGCGCGCGGGGTCGTTAGCTTCCTCACCCTCTTCCGGAGGTAGTCGCGGGGGGCCCTCGGGGCTGGCGCAAGTTCGCCAGTGCTGGGCCATGGTTGATGAGTGAGTGCTTCGCCGCCTCCTTCTTTCGTAGTCGTCATGTCCAGTGCTCTGGACCTGATAATCTCCTTCTTCCAGGGCACCTACAGCCAAGAAACGCAGGCTCGGCGAACTCCAAGAGAAGGTGGATGTGCTGAGGGCCCAGCTGATGACCGCCGAGGCCGCCTTCCAGGCCACCCTTAGGGGAGAAGAGGAGGCCACAGTGGAGCTGGCGTCCCTCCAGGCCCAGGTTAAGGAGGTAGCCAACGTTGTGCAGGCCGCCCAGAATGAGGTGGCACATGCCAAGATGTTGGAATCCCAGTGCGCCAAGTAGTATCATGACATCGCCCACCGCACGGCCGGTGCGGTGAGCCGGTTCGTCCGGGAAGCTCCCGCACTACCTTGTGCACACGGCGACGGGGGATACCTCAACTTTTTTCGTAGGGTGGTGGAGACGCTAGAGACCGGCGTCTCTCTTGTGGATGCAAACAACGAGGCCGACGCGCGTGACCTCCTGGAGCTTGCCTTGATGCGCGTCTTCTCCAACTTGTGCCGCCTCGCCCCAAGGCTCGACCTCTAGCGCGTAGGGGAATGGGTGCCTGAGGGGCACCAGAGGCCCCTCCGGGACAAGGTATGCCCGGACATGCAGTCCCTGGTGGAGCGCTTCATCCAGGTGCCCACCTCCGGCAGGGAGGGCGGCTCCGGTGCCGCGACGGCTGGCGACTCAGACGGTGACAACAACCTCTCCATTTAGGCCTCCCCTATATTCCTCTCCTTGTAACTGTAATATTTTAAGAAGAACTCAGACCCTATGGGTGTCAGTCTTTTGCGTATTACCTTTGTCTCCATCCTTCTTTTCTTAAATTGTCGGTCGCCTGCTTGCCGTGACGTGACTTAGTTTCTTCGCTCGGGGTTCGGCGCCATTGTCGATGCGGCCCGGCGATGGCGGCCGGTAGGGCCCTCGCGAGGCACTCTCTCCTGAGGCGCAGCTCACGGCCGCCACTCCCTGGGTTCGTGGCCTTGCTACCTGTCGTGGAAGGGCCACTCCCCTCAGGCCGTTTCTCCTGGCGCCTCTAGCCTTGGGGGTCTCGGTAGCCGCGCGTAGTGGCCCGCAGTACCTGCATCCTCACATTAGTGCACATAACCGTTATCCCATCCTCGGTCAGTTATTAGATCAGGAGGCTCTTGCTTGGTTCATTAGTGTACTTAGCTTGTCAGGCGGTGACGATCTCGTGATTCACGAGGTGCGGACATGTTGTCCAGATAGTCCGTGATTCCGCCTGGGGCGCTTCTTCCTTGTTTGTGGAACGGTTTGGGGGCCCCTTTTGGTACTCTGTGTCTGCAGGACTCAACCATGAGCAGACGCCACCCACCGTTGGGGCGTTCGGATCACCTGGATGAGACCGAAAGGGGGCGAGGCCTCGGCCACCGTTGGAGCGTCCGGATCGCCAGGACGCGACCAGGGGGTGTGCAGCCACGAGATTGATGAGTTTTCTGGGGCGTAGTGCCCATGAAACCCCCTTGGCACTCAAGCAGTGCCCTACATCGACAGGACCCAGTCCTGCACATTCCCCAACCACCATTAGGGCATCCGGATCACCAGGACGAGACCAATGGGGCGAGGGCCTCGACACCCCTGATACCGACTGGATCGCCAGGACAACATCAAGGGGCGATGGTCTATATGACCTATAAGGATCGTGAGGAACGTTGCTCAGGAGCCCCCTTTGACGCTGGAGCGACCTCCATACCGTTCGGCCGGTTGTTGCCTCAGGAGGCACTGGAGCCTCCCGAGGCTCCATGCTGTGGCGTTGCGCTGTGGTCGGAGCCCCCAAGTGGGGGTCGACTGCCAAGAGATGAAAGTCCCTAAGGTGACAAGGCCTTGCTATACTGTTCCGAGGTGCCTCGAGGAGGGCCAAAGTACACGGGCCCTTGCAAAAAACCAATTTAGAGAAAGAGACTCCAAGACCCGACAAAACGAGAGAACACTGAGAGAAAAGTCCCAGTCCCTTTTTCTTTTTTAAAAATAGAGCTCCGAAATTCTCAAACGTTATTCCAAAAAATGGCAATTCAAACAACAAAAAGAAGTAAGCAACTGCTGCATACGGAACCTAGGCTAGTCTTCCTCTTCGTCTCCCCAGCGCAGAGCATAGGGCATCCATGTTGCGTGGGCATAGCCATTGGTGGGTAGTCTTTTCCGCCAGCACGGAGCATGGGGCTTCCACTTGGGAGTGGGATGGAACCCCTCCGCTTCCTCGGGGGGCTCCAGGCGTATCCATCCAACTCATTATTACATGAGAGTGTCACGGCCGTAGATAGCTGGGAAAGCCCCCAGGTGCACGGCCCGGTTGCTCCTAACTCCGTCAAGAGCCATCTCGTGCATTTATCCTCGGTTCCGCGCCTCTATGACCCAAACCCGAATGCATTGTTCCGCGCGTAGCCGCAGGATTGCGCTCCCGCGGCCCAAACATGCGCACAATGTACCCGACGCAACCATAGAGGTGTTTTGTCGACGAAGCCGCCTCGTGAAGTGTCAGGGCGCTGGCCTGATAGGCTCTTGAGGGCTTCGTAAGCCCAGCCTCCCGAGGTTGCGTTGGCGCTCCGGATGCTGCGGGTGGCCCGCGTTTTTGGTGTCCTTCTACTCCCTCCGCCCAGTCCATTACCCTTGAGGCCTCGGGGCTTGGCTCGGTGTTGCTTGCTCGCGAGGGTGACGGCTTGCGCTATGCCTCGCGGGCCCGGGGGTGTCCTCCCTCTTTCTCCCGCTCGCATTGTCCTGGCTAGGTGCTCCATCGGTGGAAGCCCCCAGGCCTGGCTCGGGGAGGACGCCCAGGGTACCCCCTACTCCCGGGGGGTGTTGGCGCCAGTGGCAGGCGCCTGGTCCATTTCACCGTCCAAAGGTACAAAATAGCTTTGTACATAGGGATCTACATAAGGGCCCAGTTCTCCTCCCGTGGCGAGCCTCAACCCGAAGTTGTTTACCTCTGCCACCACTGTTGGGAGGGCCGCGCGTTTCCTGACATGGGTTGTTTCCTTGGCGATCCAATGCGTCTTCGCCATGGTTGCTTGCTTGTTCAGATGCCTAAGCCGCCTGCTCCCTACGGAGGATGGCACGCTCCTGCCTGGTTAGTCCAGGTTGTTGATGATCCATAGGGGTATGAGAGTACGGGTCGGTGCACGTATGTGGCGCCCCGTTCTATCCTCAATGCGCTCCATCATCGGGGCCGGGCTGTGCCCCAAAACCGGTCATCGGAGTTTTGAGGATAAGGAGCATGGCGTGCGGTTGGCCCCGTTTAGGCTGGCCCTCAGGGGGGCACACCGCCGGCGGGTGATACATCCATTTTGCATGATGATTTTATTTTGATATTTATTGCATTATGGGCTGTTATTACACATTTTGGTACAATACTTATGCAGTTTCTCTCTTATTTTACAAGGTCTACATGAAGAGGGAGAATGTCGGCAGCTGGAATTCTAGACTAGAAAAGGAGCAAATCTGAGATACCTATTCTATGCAACTCCAAAAGTCCTGAAAATCTATGGAGAATTATTTTGGAATAAAAAAATACTTGGCGAAAGAAATACATCAGGAGGCCCACGAGGGAGCCACAAGCGTGCTGGCCGCGGGCCCCCTAGCCGCAGCTAGCGAGCTTATGGCCCACTTGGCAGCCCTCCGGTTCCCATCATCTGCTATATGGAGGATTTTGTCAAGGAAAAAATCATAAGAGACCTTTCAGGATGAAGCACCACCGTCTCGAGGCGGAACTTGGGCAGAACCAATCTAGAGCTCCGGCAGGGCGATCCTGTCGGTGAAACTTCCCTCCAGGAGGGGGAAATCGAAGCCCTCGTGATCACCAACGATCCTCTCAAAGAGAGGGGGTTAATCTCCATCAACATCTTCATCAGCACCATCTCCTCACCAAACCCTAGTTCATCTCTAGTATCCGATCTTTGTCTCAAAACATCAGATTGGTACCTGTGGGTTGCTAGTAGTGTTGATTACTCCTTGTAGTTGATGCTAGTTGGTTTACTTGGTGGAATATTATATGTTCAGATCCTTGATCATCACTTATACTCCTCTGATTATGAACATGAATATGTTTTGTGAGTAGTTACGTTTGTTCCTGAGGACATGGGATAAGTCTTGTTATAAGTAATCCTGTGAATTTGGTATTCGTTTGATATTTTGATGAGATGTATGTTGTCTCACCTCTAGTGGTGTTATGTGAGCGTCGACTACATAACACTTCACCATTATTTGGGCCTAGAGTAAGGCATTGGGAAGTAATAAGTATATGATGGGTTGCTAGAGTGACAGAAGCTTAAACCCTAGTTTATGCGTTGCTTCGTAAGGGGCTGATTTGGATCCACTTGCTTCATGCTATGGTTAGATTTATCTTAATTCTTCTTTCGTAGTTGGGGATTCTTGCGGGGGGAGGGGGTTAATCATAAGTGGGAGGCTTGTCCAAGTAAGGACAGCACCGAAGCACTGGTCCACCCACATATCAAATTATCAAAGTAGCGAACGTGAATCAAGTGAGCATGATGAAAACTAACTAGACATAAATTCCCATGTGTCCTCGAGAGTTCTTTTCTTTATATAACAGTTTGTCCAGGCTTGTCCTTTGCTAGAAAAAGGATTGGGCCACCTTGCTGCACCTTTGTTAAAATTGTTACTTGCTACTCATTACAAATTATCTTATCACAAAACTATCTATTACCGATAATTTTAGTGCTTGCAGAGAATACCTTACTAAGAACCGCTTGCCGTTTCCTTCTGCTCCTCGTTGGGTTCGACACTCTTACTTATCGAAAGGACTACGATAGATCCCCTATACCTGTGGGTCATCAAGACTATTTTCTAGGGATTGAAGTGCCTTTGGTGAGTGGAACTTGGTAAGGAAAACTTTATATAGTGTGCTGAAATTTACTGTCATTTGTTACTATGGAAAGTAATACTTTGAGGGGCTTGTTCAGGGTATATTCACCTCGACCGGAAACACAAAGAGTTGTCCCTCAACCTACTAAACCCACTGAAAATATTTATTATGAAATCCCTTCGGGTATGATAGAGAAACTGCTAGCTAATCCTTATGCAGGAGATAGAACACTACATCCTGATTTGCATCTAATCTATGTGGATGAAGTTTGTGGATTATTTAAGCTTGCAGGTTTGCCCGAGGATCATGTCAAGAAGAAGGTCTTTACTTTATCTTTTAAGGAGAAGGCATTCACATGGTATAGGCTATGTGATGATATTGGATCATGGAGCTACAACCGGTTGAAAATGAAATTTTATCACAAGTTCTATCCTATGCATCTAGTTCATCGTGATCGGAATTATATTTATAATTTTTGGCCTTGTGAAGGAGAAAGAATCGCTCAATATTGGAGGAGGCTTAAGTCAATGTTATATTCATGCCCCAATATGAGCTCTCGAGCGAAATTAGTATTCAAAATTTTTATGCTCGGCTATCTCGTAATGATCAATCCATGCTCGATACTTCTTGTGCTGGTTCTTTTATGAAGAAAGACATTGAATTCAAATGGAATTTATTGGAAAGAATTAATCACAACTCTGAAGATTGGGAAGTCGACGAAGGTAAGGAGTCAAGTATAAATCTTAAGTTTGATTGTGTTAAATACTTCGTGGACACCGATGCTTTTCGTGAATTTAGCACTAAATATGGACTTAACTCTGAGATAGTAACTTATTTCTATGAATATTTTGCTACTCAAGTTGATCTCCCTAAGGAGAAGTGGTTTAAATATCATCCTCCCATTGAAGTGAAAGTAGTGGAACCTATTAAAGTTGAAGAGAAAATTATTACTTACAATGTTGATCCTGTTATCCCTACTGCTTACATTGAGAAACCAGCTTTCCCTATTAGGGTAAAGGAACATGCCAAAGCTTCAACTATAGTTCGTAAGAGTTGTATTAGAACACCTACACCCCATGAATAAATTAAAGTTGAACCTAGTATTGCTATGGTTAAAGTTCTCTTGGTTGATAGTATTGATGGGCATGTTATTCATTTCTGTGATGAAGCTGCTAGAATTGCTAGACCTGATACTAAGCATAAACATAGACTAGTTGTTGGCACGCCTAATGTTTTTGTTAAAATAGGAGATCATTGTTATCATGGCTTATGTGATGTGGGTGCTAGCGTAAGTGCAATTCCCTATTCCTTATACAAAGAAATCATGCATGATATTGCACAAGTTGAACTAAAGGATATTGATGTTACTATTAAGCTTGCTAATAGAGACACTATTGCACCAATGGGGATTGTTAGAGATGTTGAAGTCTTGTTCTTGGTTCCCCACAAGATAATTTTTGTCCCATTATATTTGGTAGACCCTTCTTTAATATTGTTAATGCTAAGATTGATTGTGAGAAGGAAATAGTTACTACGAGCTTTGGGGATGTGTCTCATGAGTTTAATTTCTCTAAATTTCGTAGACAACCTCATGACAAGGAATTGCCTAGTAAAGATGAAATTATTGGTCTCGCTTATATTGATGTGCCTCCTACTGATCACTTAGAACAATATCTGCTAGACCATGAAAATGATATGCACATGAAGAGAGGAATGAAATAGATAAATTTTTCTTTGAGCAACAGCTATTATGAAACATAACTTCCATTTTGAAATACTTGGGGATCCTCCTCCACCCAAGGGTGATCCCGTGTTTGAGCTCAAGCAATTACCTGATACGTTGAAATATGCTTATCTTGATGAAAAGCAGATATATCATGTTATTATTAGTGCTAATCTCTTAGAGCATGAAGAAAAGAGGTTATTGAAAACTCTAAGGAAGCACTGTGCTGATATCGGTTAAACTCTTGATGATCTTAAGGGCATTAGTCCCACTCTATGCCAGCATAAAATTAATATGGAGCCTGATGCCATACCAGTTATTGATCACCAACGACGATTGAACCCTAAGATGAAAGAAGTGGTAAGAAAAGAAGTACTAAAGCTTCTGGAGGCAGCTATAATTTATCATGTTGCTAATAGTAGATGGGTTAGTCCCGTCCATTGTGTCCCTAAGAAGGGAGGTATTACTGTTGTTCCTAATGATAAACATGAATTGATCCCACAAATAATTGTTACAGGTTATAGAATGGTAATTGATTTTAGGAAATTAAATAAAGCTACTAAGAAAGGTCATTACGCTTTACCTTTTATTGATCAAATGCTAGAAAGATTATCCGAACATACTCATTTTGCTTTCTAGATAGTTACTTTGGTTTCTCTCAAATACCTGTATCAAGCCAGGATCAATAAAAAATCACTTTTACTTGCCCTTTCAGTACCTTCGCTTATAGATGTATGCCTTTTGGTTTATGCAATGCACCTGCTACCTTTCAAAGATGTATGATGGCTATATTCTCTGACTTTTGTGAATAGATTCTTGAGGTTTTCATGGATGATTTTTCTGTTTACGTAACTTCATTTGATGATTGTTTGAGCAACCTCAATCGAGTTTTGCAGAGATGTGAATAAACTAATCTTGTCTTGAATTGGGAAAAGTGCCACTTCATGGTTAATGAAGGTATTGTCTTGGGGCACAAGATCTCCGAAAGAGGTATTGAAGTTGATAAAGCTAAAGTTGATGCTATTTAAAAAATGTCGTGCCCTACGGATATCAAAGGTATAAGAAGTTTGCTTGGTCATGCTGGTTTCTATAGGAGGTTTATCAAAGATTTCTCTAATATTTCTAGGCCACTCACAAACCTTCCACAAAAAGATGTTCCGTTTGTTTTTGATGATGATTGCGTAGAAGCATTTGAAATTCTTAAGAATGCCTTGATTACCGCACCTGTTGTTCAACCACCTGATTGGAACCTACCTTTTGAAATTATGTGTGATGCTAGTGATTATGCTATTGGTGCTATTTTAGGAAAAATATTAGATAAGAAATTAAATGTTATCCATTGTTCTAGTAAAACTCTAGACAGTGCTCAAAGAAACTATGGTACTACTAAAAAGGAATTTCTAGCAGTTGTGTTTGCTAGTGATAAGTTTAGACCTTATATTGTTGATTCCAAAGTAACTGTTCACACCGATCGTGCTGCTATTAAATACCTTATGGAGAAGAAATATGCTAAACCTAGACTTATTAGGTGGGTCCTTCTTCTTCAAGAATTTGATTTGCATATCATTGATAGAAAGGGTGCTGATAACCCTATGGCAGATAACCTGTCTAGGTTAGAAAATGTTCTTGATGACCCACTACCTACTGATGATAGGTTTCCTGATGAACAATTAGCTGTCGTGAATACTTCACATAATGCTCCTTGGTATGCTGATTACACCAATTACATTGTTGCTAAATTTATACCTCCTAGTTTCACATAGCAACAAAAGAAAAAGTTCTTCTATGATTTAAGGCATTACTTTTGGGATGACCCACATCTTTATAAAGAAGGAGTAGATGGTATTAACACGATGAGATCATCACTTTCCCTATATCTAAAGAAACACTAGACATGCTCAAAAAGATCCACAAGAGGCAAGGGAGACAAACGATAAACAAAAACCTATGTAAAGATGATTAGCAAATTCTACCACCTATACCAATTGTGAAAGGCAAGAAGTATTTGGAAATAATTCCCATTGGTAGATTGCAAATAGATCCAACATCATGTTAACTCCTAAATCACAAGCAAATGACACTTGTAGAGCTAGCATGACACCTAGTAACAAGATAAATTATAATATCAAATCTAAGTGGCAATATATCAAATGTACACATTCTTTGGGCTTGTAATATGCACATAACATATTACTCCCCCATAATGTGGTAACCCAATGTTATTAACAAGTGGCAAATGAAATCCAACAAGAGATGATTAATGGACCATTTAGATTTTGAATTTCTCATGAGAAGACATACCAAATAGAAGCTAGATAATCTTGTAATATCAATGCTAAGTGGTATTCCTCATGTACATACATTTTTAGGATTGTGAAGTGCAAAAAGCACATCACTCCCCCAAAATGGGATAATCCATTAGTCTCTCAAGAGAGCCAACTAAGATAAGACAAGATGCAAAAAGGCTCTACACAAGACTCACACATACATGATGTGCAACCCATCATACATACTTGATTTCTCAAGATAAACAAATTGGAAGCACAACATATACAAACACATGCAAGGTACAAAACCACAAAATGCAAAGGGACAAGTAACTAACAATGTATTCAATTGAAGTACAAGTTATCGCAAGGACGAACATTGGTATATGATAGACACTTCATGATCCACCTGACTTGGCTTGAGACAATATGAATGAAGAAGAACCCTTAATTCTTCATAATGTAGCGAAGTCACCAATTCCCTCCAACAACACCTATTGATTAAGTTTGAGCTTGTTGGTCCCCAACCAAGTTGGGTCCTAAGAGGTTAGTCACAATTGGCTTGGCTACCCAAATGGTTCTTTTCTTGACACCACTTTGAGTACCAACACATTTGGCAAACACATTGCCAAGCTTATCCTTCCCAAGAGAATATATATCATAAATAATGATTGGGTTGGATGAGTTACCTTTCATGCAAGAAGAAGCGAAGTGACCCTTCTCACTACATAAGTAGAAACATCTACCCTTTACTTTCTTCTAAATTGATTTCTCAATGTGAGGAGCGTTAACTTGGGTCTTCTTGGGAAGAGGCCTTTCTTCAACTTTTGGTTGAGCATGCGATTGAACTTGTGGTCGCTTCCCTTGTTGCTTGTTACTTTGAGGCTTCTTCTTCAATAGGAAAGATCTTACATGGTGCCCTTGTATTTTGCACTTGAAGCAAATAATCTTGGCAGAATTCTTGACTTGTTCTTGGACCTTCTTCTTGTACTTAGTGGACATCTTCTTCTTCTTGGAGTTGAATCCAAGTCCACCTTTTTCATTTGGGAATTTTTAGACACTCAAGATATTGTTGAGTGTGGATTTCCCTTCATGACTCTTTTCCAAGTTATTCTTCAAAGAAGTGACTTTGGCCTTGAGCTCATTGATTTCCTCTACATGGTTAGAATCAACACAAGTGCTAGAGGTAGTATAATCTTCATTGTTAGAGCAACAAGGCAAGGAAAGTAATTCATCACAAGATGTACCAACATTATGAGTAGATGAACTATGAGGACTAGCACATGGCAATAAAGCATTCCTACTAGATGTAGTGCTAATGTCCACATGAGTCTCACTAGATGTTACCTTAGTAGTACTAGCCTCATGATCCATGTTTAGCAAATTATGCGATACTAGAAGATCTCCATGAGAGCTAGAAAGCTTTTCATGAATTTCTTCCAATTTCCCATAATTGCTAGATAGCAACTCAAGTTGAGCCCTTAGCTCAACATTCTCCTTTAATATGGATGCTTCAAAGGAAATAGAGTTAGTAGCACAAGCATCATTATTAACAACACAAGGAGAAGCCAACATGGAAAGCTCTTTAGCATATGAAGCTTCAAGTTGAGCATGAGACTCGGTGAGTTCAATGGGCGAACTCTGAATGACCCTTGAGCCATTTTCGAGGTGCTCGAAGTTCTCAAGGAGTTTAGCATGTGCAACTTAAAGCTTATCATTTTTAGTTCTAAAATAATTAGCCACCTTGATAGCTCTTTCATGGGATTCCTTTAATCTAGATAATTCTAGAGCAAAGGTCTCCTCAAGAGATTCCTTGGTGGTTTGTTCATTTTCAAGAGCTTGAGATAGCTCTTGATCTCATTAGTGTAATCACATTCATGACCTTCCATTTTCTCAATGGTGGCCTCATGCTCCTCGAGATGAGATTCCAACTCCTCAATATATTTATTGCCCTCAATGGCAATAGAGATGATTTCCATGAAGTTTGAATGAGCAAGTCTATTCTTTTGAAGAGCTTTAAAAATCATTTATCCCTTAATTTTTAAGAAAGCAACATTATCGCACTCTTCATGATTATCCTCATTATCATCAACATCATCATCATTAGATATATTGGGATTCAAAGTAGGAGATACCTTTGAAGCCTTAGCCATAAGGCAAAAGTGAGAAACAATAGTTGATGATGTAGGATCCCTTGATGCACCATTCAAGACCACATATTGTTCCATGGAGTGTTGGTTTTCCTCTTTTGGTTAGCACAACAACTCGAGGAAATAGACATTTTTATCATGGCAACAAGATATAGCAAGCATATCATCATGAGATTTAGTCAAGCAATTTGTACATGATATGCAAGGAATATCAACACAAGCATGTGAAACATTTAAAGTGCTCGACGTGTTAAAGTCCAAAGATGAAGCATTGCAATAAGATAGTGAAGAATAATTATCAACAATAATCCCACTATCATCATTACAATGATCATCACTACTCTTCATATAATTACCTTGTGGCAATCCACATGTAGGTGAAGTAGATGAAGTTGAGAAGACAACACGACCGGAGGTGGAGGTAGAACAATCAT
The DNA here is from genome assembly GCA_022496015.1 of Hordeum marinum. Lineage (NCBI taxonomy): Eukaryota > Viridiplantae > Streptophyta > Magnoliopsida > Poales > Poaceae > Hordeum > Hordeum marinum. Next base: position 208,104,988 of record CM039674.1, on the reverse strand, counting down.
CCCTACAAATCTTGGACTCGCCAAATTTATCTTGAAGCTTTGTCCACAACTCATGAGCATCCCAGAATGGCATGAGTTCAGATATAACTACATTTCTCAAAGCATAAAAAAGAACATTAGAAGCTTGAGCATTGAGATAAGAGTTTTTCTCATCATCTAAAGACAGGTGTTGAGAATCCTCTGGAGGAGAAAAACCCATATCTAAAATTCGCTCTAAAGACGGATCTAGGACCCTAAAGAGATTAAGCATGCGAATTACCCAAACATGAAAATTTGTGCCATCGAAACTAAGAGTGTCAGAGAATCCTAAATCCCCTAGTCGACATCCTTACTCTCTAGGTGGTTAAACCCAATAATGAGAGACCTAGCTCTTTTACCAATTGAAAGGATGTGGATGTCGCCTAGAGGGGGGGGGTGAGTAGGCGCTTCAAAATAATTACGGTTTAGGCTTGAACAAATGCAGAATAAAACTATCGTTTAATTAGTCAAGCACAAAACCTAAAACAACTAGGCTCACCTATGTGCACCAACAACAATGTCGAAGCAAGATATACAACTAGTGATAGCAAGATATGTAACAAGAAACAATATGGCTATCACAAAGTAAAGCGCATGAGTAAGGGGCTTGGGTAAGAGATAACCGAGGCACGCGGAGACGATCATGTATCCCGAAGTTCCCACCTTTGCGGATGCTAGCCTCCATTCGGAGCGGTGTGGAGGCACAATGCTCCCCAAGATGCCACTAAGGCAAACATAATCTCCTCACGCCCTCGCACAATGCAAGCTGCCTGGATTCCACTAAGGGACCACTAAGGGCGGTCATCGAATCCGTACAAACTAGGTTGGGTCAATTTCCATAACTTAATTGGAGGCTCCCAATGACACCACGAAGCTTCAGCATTACATATTGTGGCTCTGAGGTGACCTCAAATGCTCGAGGCAATCTTCACAACCTAATTGGAGACCCCGATGCTTGCACGGAACTTTGCACCACAATGATTGAGCTCCAAGACAACACAAGCCATCTAGGGCGCCAAGGCACCCAAGAGGAACAAGCTCTAGGGTGCACAAACACCCAAGAGTAATAAGCTTCTCAAACTTCACTTCCACGTATCACCGTGGAGAACTCAAACCTATGCACCAAATGCAACGGAAAGGGCACATGGAGTGCCCAAATCCTTCTCTCCCAAATCCCACCACAACAACTAATGCTATGGAGGAAAGTGAGATGAAGAACAAAGAAGAACACGAAGAACTCTAAGATCTAGATCCAAGGGGTTCCCCTCACATAGAGGAGAAAGTGATTGGTAGAAATGTGGATCTAGATCTCCTCTCTCTTTCCCCTCAAAAAGGAGCAAGAATAATTGGAGGGATCGAGAGATAGCAAGCTCAAAGAGGGCTAACAACGGGGGCAAACACAAGCTCAAAGGATAAGGTCCATTGGGGAACAAGACCCCCTTTTATAGGTGGGAAAAAATCCAACTGTTATCCTCACAGCCCGCATAGAGCGATACTACCGCTCCAAGGAGCAGCACTACCGCTAGGGCGGTAGTAGACATATGAAAAACAACAACGAGGAGGCGAAAGGCCAGTAGAACCTCTAGAGAGGTACTACCGCTCGTCCTCATGGCACTACCACTAGGGATAGCGGTACTACCGCAAAGGGTAGCGGTACTACTGCTTGCGAACGATACTAAAAAAATACATTCGTGCCTACCACCGGTGGACAAAACACGAGATTTTGGTCCAAAGCATTAGTAACGCTCTTGGAGCCGCGGTAGTAAAAAATTACATCTGTTGTAGCCGCGGTAGTACCGCTGCAGCCTTTTAAGAACACCGAAACTACCACAACTTTTGCAAACGGACTCCGAATTCAACGAAACAAAGTTTGTTGGAAATCTAATGACATGGGATAACACAATCTTGACTGAAGTATGAATAAGAAGAAAATGACAAAAGGCCCATAAGAAAATGGTGAGAAGCCTTCCTAGAATAAGACCGATGAAACCTCAAACACCAAAAATGCAATAGACAAAGCATATGAAATTTGTTTTCGATGTACTAGAGCTTGTCATGAAGATAACCAAAAGCTCAAGAACGCACATAGAGAAAATGCAACCAATAACAAAGAAAGATGATGATGCCAATAATGTAATGGTTTGAGCACTCAACGAACTATACGATCAATATACTCACTTGAGATCCCCCCCTTCATAGTACGACAATCGATCCTATAACCCGGTCTCTCAACTACCACCATGAGACCGGTAAAATTGAAAACCCTACCAAGGTCAAACCTTAGCCTTGCACATAGTCCACTTGATCTAGATGATGATGATCTTCACTTCCTCAAGATGGACCACCTTTCTTGATTGCATTGGCTTGATGAAGACTAGATGATTGCTCCCATACTACACTATGGGTGAGCCACTCTTCGGCACATCTTCACAAGTCCATTGTCACCACAATGAATGGCGAGCCTCAAGCATGATCTCTCCATGATGCTTCACTTGAGCTTGCACATCGCAACCTTGATGATGATCTCCACTTGATGTCATCTTCCATGGTATTTATGGGATATCCCTCTTGATGCAAGCCCATGCAAATATACCTAACCCCACAAAGAACTCTCAGTAGACCATGGGTTAGTACACAAAGCATAATGGACAATGCTTACAACACCATGGGATCACTTGATCCCTCTCGGTATATCTTGTAGCTTTGTGTGTTGATCAACTTGATTCACTATGTGACTTAGTCTTGATCAACCTTGTATCCTAGCTTCTATCTTCATAAATATGATGTCTTGAAGGTAAACATGAATGCTTACACAATCTTGTTATTCAATACATGCTTGCAATAAGCTCAACTCCCACATGACCAATCTTTGGATAAACCTTGAATACCACCTTGGTCACCATATAAACTCCTTGAAACCAATAGATGGACTCCAAGAAGTACCTACGGACAAATCCTTCGAATATAACTCAAGGCAACCATTAGTCCATAGGGATTGTTATCAATTACCCAAAACCACACATGGAGAAATGTGCCCTTATAGTTAGACTTTGTCTTAATACTTTTCTCGTAGTTGCGGATGTTGGCGAGGTGGTTAATCCTATGTAGGTTGTTAGTTCGAGTAAGAACATCACCTTAGCACCGGTCCACCCACATATCAAATTATCAAAGTAGGGAACACAAATCAAACCAACATGATGAAAGAGAAATATGCCCTAGAGGCGATAATAAAACGGGTATTATTATATTTCCTTGTTCATGATAATCGTTTATTATCCATGGTATAATTGTATTGATTGGGAACTCAAATACATGTGTGGGTACATAGACAAGACTGTGTCCCTCGTATGCCTCTAGTAGACTAGCTCATTGATCAAAGATGGTCGAGGTTTCCTGGCCATAGATATGAGTTGTCATTTGATAACAGGATCACATCATTAAGACAATGATGTGATGGAGAAGACCCAAACTGTGAACGTAGCATTTGATTGTGTCAGTTTATTGCTATAGTTTCCTGCATATCTAGTATCTGTTCCTATGACCATGAGATCATGCAACTCACTGACACCGAAGGAGTACCTTGTGTGTATCAAACGTCGCAACGTATCTGGGTGACTATAAAGGTGCTCTATAGGTATCTCCGAGGGTGTCTGTTGAGTTGGCATGGATCAAGACTGGGATTTGTTACTCCATGTGACAGAGAGGTATGTCAGGGACACTCGGTAATACAACATTAGAATGAGCTTGCAAGCAATGTGACTGATGAGGTCGTCTACTATGGGTAGGGTCACGGGCCTGACCTATGGGCCCACCTACAGACCCTCATTGACACTGAAGCTCAAGAAGTTGAAGCGCACTCGGACATGTCTCCACAAGCACTCGGACGTTACTGCATGGTCACTCGGATGGCTCTATCATACATTCGGTGGCATAAGATCAATAGCCTCGAAGGCACAACATCGAGGGAACCCGAAGAGACGTCTGTTTCTATAGTCATCTTACGTTATCAGTAACGGCTCAATTAGAATGGGAGTTTCCATAATGCTGCCTTAGTTTTCATTGTTACAGCACTTAGCCGGTGTTGGCGCACTCTAATAAGCCACCCCAGGTGTTGTAATCAGGTTTGGACTCTTGTAATCCTCTATTCCACCATAAGCAAACAAAACTAGCCTCTGGGCTCGAGACGTAGGGTCTTTACCACTCCCGAGTGGGGCCTGAACCCGTAAAAATCTGAGTGACACACCTAAGCCATAGCTAGACATCGCCCCTCCATTCGTACCCCTGGTAGTATTATCAGGCTTATCCCCTCGATAGTTTGCACCCACCGTGGAGCTACGCTTCTGGCGAATTCCGGCGCAGGCGGAACTTCCATTTTCTCCGTCGTCATGATGACTCCCAGCGGCGATATCTTGTTCGGATCCCTCAGCTTCATCGTCGACGACCCGGCGTGGCTGCAAGAAGACCCTCTGGATATTGATGCATTGCCCACTCAAGGTGTGGTGCATTTCACTACGATGACGTACGGGGTCTTATTCTGGCAGCCGTCGACTCCGTATCGGCCTGCTTCGCTGACTCGCGTCGCGGCCTATCGCCGGCGCTCTGGGCGCTCATGGCTGCAAGGTTGGATCGAACACGCTATGGCGGCTCACATCACAGCTGAGATGACTCCGGTGTGCGGCTCTGACGAGTAGTGTACTACATTTTTCTGTCATCAGATGACGATTCCTATGATGTAGCCCACTATGAGGGCATCAGAGACATCGCCGAGGTCCTAATGTCCAGCCCATCTTGGGAGGATTCTCCACTCGGGTACTCTGCGGGCTAAACTCGCCGATGGGATGGCGAACGCAGCAAGGCTACCTCCGACGGTTACGTCCCCCGACCTCTCACTCGGGATCAGGGGCAAGAGATCCAGCACAGGAACAATGATGTACTCCTCACTCCTATTGCAGGGACTTCCCCAGAGGAGATGGCTCTAGAGGCCACGCACCAGTCCACTCTAGCGGAGCACGAGCGATTGGAGCAACTCCAACGATCACTCGACAAGCTCCGCAAGGGAGATTCCCAGCTCCAGTCAGAGACGACGTCAGCTATTCACTAAGGATCGGCATACACCATCCCGGTGATGCGTACGCCTTTGCTGAACCTGGCCGCGGCCACTCGGATTGCCAACTCGCTCCAGCCGTCTGACTTGGCAGCAGGAGAGGGCATTCGGCAGATCCAAACCCTGTTGAAGACTACTTTGGAGCAAAACTCCGAAGTGTTGCAGTCACATCAGCGCATTCAGAACAAGTCTCCTCGGGCAGAAACGGTCCAGTCGGCTCATAGCCCACTCGGACAAAGGGAAGTCCAACGAACTCCTCCTCATCCGAGAGGTTGCTACTTTTGAGCTTGCATTGGTTTTCCCTTGAATAGGAAAGGGTGATGCGCAAAGTAGATAAGTATTTACCTCAGTTGTTGAGAACCAAGGTATCAATCCAGTAGGAGGAACAAGCAAGTCACCAATAGATGCACCTACACAAACAATCAAACACTTGCACCCAGCGCTAAAAAGGTGTTATCAATCCCTTCACGGTTACTCGCAAGGATTAGATCTGATAGAGATAGATAGGAAAGATTGCGGAAAGTAAAAAGGTAAATAAATTGCATCAAGGTATTTTTGGTATATAGATATGAAAATATAATATGGAAAATAGAACCGGGGGCAATAGGTTTCACTAGAGGCTTCTCTCTTGAAGGAAAATAACACAGTGGGTGAACAAATTATTGTCGAGCAATTGATAGCAAAGTGCATATTTATGACGATATCCAAGGCAATGATTATGCATATAGGCATCACGTATTTGTCAAGTAGACCGAAACAATTATGCATCTACTACCATTACTCCACACATTGATCGACTCCTACCTGCATCTAGAGTATTAAGTTCATGAAGAACAGTGTAATGCATTAAATACCATTACTCCAAGCCTGACATACTTGATCAGCCTTGCCAAGTTCACACCAAGACAGATGAAGAGGGCAACGTTGTGTTTCCTAAGCACACCACTCTAGAATGTCGCCTGCTCAAATAGGCTATGGGCAAGGAGTTTGCAAAGGACAAAGACGATGCAGACGATGAGGAGGAACAAACCCAAGGGTTTCCACTAGTCAACAAAGTCCTGAACATGTTTTTTGCGGACGTCGAAAGCAAGAGAAAGTTGATAGTTGTCAATCGGGAGGTCAACATGGTAGTTCAGACTGCTTCCAAGCACCTCAGCTGGACAAAGACCCCAATTACGTCTGACCATCCGACCCACATAAGCACCCCTGGGAGGCAGGCGCTGTTCGTTGATCCATTCATGAATGGTGCCTGACTGCGCAAGGTTCTTATGGACGGAGGCAGCGGGCTCAACATCATTTATGCCGACACGCTAAAAGCGGTGGGCATCCCGATGTCCCAATTGAGCAAGAGCAACATGCACTTCCACGGGATAGTCCCTGGAAAGAAGGAAGAATCACTCGGCCAGATCTCTCTCGATGTAGTGCGGGATCACTAGAAGTGTATGTCTAGAGGGGGGTGAATAGACTATTTGCAAGAATTTAAAACTACCTCAAGCATAAATCAATTGTTGGAAGTTTTAGCATGCATAGCAAATGTAGAACACCCAACACATGCAAGTCATCAAGTATAGCAGCAGAAAGTAAAGACATTGCACATGGAAGAAAAGATTAGAGATAGGGAGATCAAACGCATGAGGGACACAAGATTTTTCACATGGTTCCAATAGGTGGCGCTATGATACATCCATGTTCATGGAGTCTTCAACCCATAGAGGGTAACGGTCGCAAGAGTCCATGGAGGGCTCTACCCATGGAGGGTTCAACGAAGAAGCAACCTTGACTATACCATGAGGACCTGCTTGGGGTAGATCTTCACAAAGTAGGTGATCTCCTTGCCCTTACAAACTTCTTGGTTCACTCCACAACATGAAGTAGGAGGCTCCCAAGAGACACCTAACCAATCTAGGAGGCACCACCATCCAAAAGGCTTGAATGTGTCGATGAACTCCTTGCTCTTGTGCTTCAAGATGATAGACTCCTCAACACAAAATCACTCTCTCACAGATATGGCTTGGTAGAAGAGACTGATCGGGTGGAAAGCAACTTGGGGAGGCTAGATATCAAGATTCATATGGTAGGAATGGATTGGCATGATCTCAACACATGAGTAGGTGGCTCTCTCTCTCAGAAAATCAGTAGGTATGAGTGGGGAACTGTTCTGAGTGCTTCTACTGTGAGTGAGTGGTGGTGGAGGGGTATATATAGGCATCTCCAAAAATCCAACCGTTACTCACAATAAGTCAGACTCGGTGGAACTGATGTGTGAATCTTGGTTGTACCAAGTTGCCTTAGAGTTAGCAACTTTTGAATTTCGTTGAGACCGATATAGGAAACTCGGTAGCACCGATAAGGTGACCAACGGTTAGATTGCCTAGTCTCGGTGACGCCGATCCAACAATCTTAGAGGGACAAATATTGTGAATTTGTGTAACAGAAAGTTGGCAGCCTAACTTGGTGGCACCGAATGCAGAATCGGTTGCATCGAAAAGCTAGGGTTTGGCTGAGTCTGTCTAGGGTTTGGAATTGGTGGCACCGAGTGGAGAATGTTGGTTGCAACGATTTTGAATATTTGGCTTTGGACAGACTTTTGTGGAAGAGCTTGTGGGTCTATGTGGTGACTATCACTTGTGCACGTATGAGCATTTTGTTCACCAACAAAACCTTGCCCCCTTTTAATAGTATTGGCTTTCCTATGGACTCATAGTGATTTCTCACAAATGTAACATGTAGAGTCCCCTTCCTTGAAGCTTGGCCAATGCTATTCCTTCTCCTTCCGCTTCGTGGGGAGACTCTCCACACTCCTTTTTACCAACCCATCTCTCTATGGACTTTATCTGAAGTACACTAGGTCAAAGTATTAGTCCAAGAGACAATGTATGTTGTCATGAATTATCAAAACCACCATGGGAGCACATTGTGCTTTCAATCTCCCCTTTTTTGGCAATTGATGGCAACATATAATCAAAGCTTCAAATAGAGATATGCGTGAGTATAATGAAGACTTTGAGAGACACATGACTTAGCCTTGCTCCCCTTAAATGTGGGCAATCCCTTTAAAGGATAGTTGCTCTGAAATGCATGGACACACATGTAGTAGAAGGGATATAGAAATCTATGTGTATCTTGGCTATATGCATCAAGTATATGTGAATGAGTTGTATCCTTCTTCAAGACTTCACTCTTGCAAACAATATGTGCAAGACGCAAGAGATCATGTTGATCAATGATATGAAGCATATACTTACCTTGAGTTCTTGAGCATTCTAGTAGCCAAAATACACTTGAGAAAACAATGTTAGGAAACACAAGAGTATTCTACCAATCAAAAACACCAGAACTTGAAGATACCAAGATATCGAGAACATATAGAAGATAGTATTCCTTAAGATTGATATGTCTCCAAGATCATTTAGAACTTTCTCCCCTAGATATGAAATAGTAGGACATCCTCTACCCCTGAATCTTAGCGTGTAGATATTGGGACTAGATAAGGTGATAAAATTCTAACAAGAGAGAATCAAATGCAATAAATAGATCCTTCTCCAAAACATATTTTTCTCCCCCTACTTTGATAATCTCCCCTTGTTTATATAACTATAAACTTTGATATTCTCCTCTCCCCATAAATTATATCTCCCCTTTGCATAAGCATGTATCTCCCTCTTTAGCTTTGAAGCTTTGTATATCTCTCCCCCTTTTTGCATTAATTTCCAAAAAGGCAGACATAGGGCCAGATACAGGGATCATGAATTAACAAGGGATCCTTGAGAACAAGGGTCGTTGAAAGTCGGATTCATAGAAATGAGAATTTGAGGGAATCATGGAAAATCATTTCTCTCCATTTCGGTAAACTGAGAATTTGCAGAACTTCTCCTTTGAGTTAGGGATCCTTGAATTAAGTTTCTCCCCCTAAGATTTTCTCTTAAGAAAATGGATCACTGAAGTATTAGGGACATCACTAGTAAGATACCAATTGGAAAATCACTAAATAAATACAGACTAAGAGAATAAATAAAATCGTTGACTCTGGGACAAATAAATTAGTGGAATTGATATGAAGTTTTGCAGCTCATCTGCTAAATCGGTAGAACCGAGATATTTGTACCGGAGGCTCCGAGGCATACAACAGAAACTTGCAAATAAGTGAAAATAAAACAGGGAAGAGAGACGAATAATTTGTACCAATTGCAAAAAAAATTACACAGAGGTATCAACTAGAAAAGATTTGAATGGTTCCAAGAAATTTTCAAAATAGAATGGACTAAACAAAATTCTCATCTAGATGATGGGTGGTGACTAGGTCACCTATATTAGAGTATATTGATTTGGGAGCCAAGCTAGAATACTTGATCATAGGTCATACTCATTGTTAAGCTCAAAATGGGGTTACCATTTTTCGATTCAGCATTTTAATATCTTCATATCACTTGAGTTGCTTTATCTCATGACTTGGAGTAAAGCTATATCAAGAATATGATTACATACCTTTGAGGGATGTTATTGGCGTAGCTTGTAGGTGAACTTGATGAGGATGCTCAAAGTTGATGAAGATCATCTTGAGTTGGGAGCAATCCTTGTTGTTTTCGTTCACTTTTCACCTACATGGGTTAGTCACGCAAGAAAGAACATAATATATCCAAATGACTTGATACCAATTGAGATTTAGCAATTGTGGGATATAGGTCAAGGATATGTTTTGTTGTCTTCTTCCTTCCATCATCAAGAGGGGTTGTGGAAAATTGGTCATGACAAGATTGCTTAAGACATGAGTTGATGGAAAACTTGTGGAGTGTTGTTCTTCCAAGTACCTACAAAGGGTTAGATGCAAGACAAGGGAGCCTAGAATTCCAAGATATATGATATTAAAGATAGTAGCATGGAATGGTCATTAAATATTGTCCCTTCGCATGCATCCAAGTGAGCTTAGATCAAGTTTGAACCATCAATGATGTTCCACTCATTCCTCTAATGAAAAAACACTTTTTCATCAAGTGGCTTAGTAAAGATATCGGCCAATTGCTTGTTAGTACGAACATGCTTAAGATCAATATCTCCTTTGGCAACTTGATCACGAATGAAATGATGTCAAACTTGAATATGCTTGATTCGAGAATGTTGCATAGGATTATGACCTATCTTAATAGCATTTTCATTGCCACAAAGTAATGGCACATTTTTAACATGGATTCCATAGTCTTTAAGCGTTTGTGTCATCCATAACAATTGCACACAACATGATCTAGCAGAAATATATTCAGCTTCAGCGGTAGATAGAGATACCAAGTTTTGTTTCTTGGTCCTCAAGAGATCTACCAACAAATTGACATGCATCCGAGGTGGATTTTCTATCAACATTGTCACAGGCATAGTCCTAGTCATAGTAGCCAACAAGATAGAAGGAAAATCCCTTGGGATACCAAATGCCAAAGTTTTTTGTATGAATCAAGTATCTTACAATACGTTTCATAGCCTTAAGACGACATTATATAGGTGCATCTTAATATCTAGCACACATGCAAACACAAAGCATAATATGGATGGGAGGCACATAGATAAAGCAACGAACCAATCATTGATTGATAAACCTTTTGATCAACCGGTTCACCCTCCTTAGTGAGATCATCGTGTCTGCTAGTGGGCATGGGAGTTTTCATACCTTTGCTCTCCTGCATGTTGAACTTCTTGATTAATTCCTTGGTGTACTTAGTTTGAGATATGAAAGTTCCTTCTCTTGATTGCTTAATTGGCAAACCGAGAAAGAATTTCAGCTCACACATCATAGATATCTCATACTTCTCTGACATCAACCTTCCAAACTTCTCGCTAAATTGTGGGTTAGTAGATCCAAAGATAATATCATCCACATAAATTTGGTACACAAATAATTCACCATTAACCCTGTTTGTGAATAAGGTTGCGTCAATTTTACCAATTTCAAATCCTTTTTCAATTACAAACTTCATCAGGCATTTATACCAAGCGCGAGGTGCTTGCCTAAGACCATATAAAGCTTTGCGAAGTTTGTAAACGTGGTCAGGTTTCTTAGGATTTACAAAACCAGGTGGTTACTTAACATAGACTTCTTGTTCAATATCACCATTTAAGAAATCACTTTTAATGTCCATTTGGTAAATAGTGATGTCAATGTGATTAGCATAGGCAAGAAGAATTCTAATAGCTTCAAATATAGCAAGCGAGGCGTAGGTCTCACTGTAGTCCATACCTTCGACTTGCGTATATCCTTGGGCTACGAGACGTTCCTTGTTGCGAACGACTTGACCATGTTCATCTTGCTTGTTCCAAAACACCCATTTGGTTCTGATGATGTTTTGCCCATTCTCGGGTTTCTCCACGAGTGTCCACGAGTATTCGACTTGCGAACCATCAGACTCATCAAACTTCACATATACCATCTCTTCAACTTTTCGAGTGAAGTTGTTGTAGACACGGTAAGTGTGAGAGTGTGATCCATAATCAAGTAGGAATCCTTCATGAGATTTAGGGGCAAATTTAGTGCTAATGATGCTTATCAAGAATGTAGCACTTTGAGCCGAATACTCGAAAGTATCCAATGTGGGGTTTGTTACCGGTGAGAAGCTCGTATGCCGTTTTACCGAGAAGCTTGTGCAAGTAAAGTCGGTTTGTGGCATGACATGTTGTTTCCACGGCTTCAGCCCAAAAGTGTTTTGGCGTCTTGTATTCATCAAGCATCTTCTTGCCATCTCAATGAGGGTCCGGTTCTTCCTCCCAACAACTCCATTTTGTTGAGGTGTGTACGTAGCCGAGAACTCATGTGAGATACCTTGTTCGTCAACAAAGGTATCCACATGGGTGTTCTTGAACTCCGATCCGTTATCAATCTGAACCTTCTTGATCTTCACATCAAACTGATTTTGCACTTTGCGAGTGAAGTTCTTGAAGATCTTTTGTACCTGCGACTTATCATCAAGAAAGAATACCCACGTAAATCTGAAAAAAATCATCAACTATAACTAGACCATAAGAGTTTCCACCGAGACTCTTGTATGCATTGGGACCAAAGAGATCCATATGAAGTAACTCGAGTGGTATCCTAGTAGTCATGATATTCTTGACTGGATGACTTCCACCTACTTCTTTCCTGCTTGACAAGCGCTACAAAGTCTATCTTTGTGATAACATCCTTAACACCTAGAATGTGATCGCCCTTTTTAAGCTTATCTAGATTGTGCATGCCTACATGTCCAAGCCTTCTATGCCACAACCAACATTTAGATGATTTTGCAATGAGAAATTATGAGTGAAATCAACAATGTATAGATCACCTCTACGAATACCGGTAAAGACAATTTTATGATTATCAAATCAAAACACTTGGCAATCTACTTTAGTAAATAGCACATTGAAACCAAAGTCTGCAAGTCTAGATACAGAAAGAAGATTGTAACCAAGGGATTCAACAAGCATCACATTTTGAATTGAGCTATCATGAGATATGGCCACCTTTCCAAGGCCAAGTACCTTACCCTTAGAGTTGCCTCCAAAGGTCACGTACCTCCGAGGACCTTGATTTGGCGTGATCTCTTGAAACATGTCTTTGTCACTAGTCATGTGACCGTGCATCCATTGTTGAGAATCCACACTTTTCCGCCGGACATGTAATCCTTGAAGTTCACCATTAGACTTAGATTTCTCATGATCTTTTCATGCTCGATGTCGAACAACACATCCTGATCATAGTAGCCATGTTCTTCATCGTCATCATTTTGTGGAATTTCCTCGTCATAGAAACCAAGAGATTTGTTAGAATCATAATCATGACAATGTTCAAGTTTATGAATGAGAATGGCTTCAAAGATAATGTTGTTGATAGTTGTGACATCTCCTTTAGCACACATAAGATCACAAAGCTCAAACAGGCAGTTATCAAAGTTTGGATCACTAGACTTCATTTTGTGAAAAGCAACAATTTTATGAAGAATTTTATCAAGATTACCTAATGAAAGATTTGGGTATCGTTTCTCCAAATCAGTCCACAATGTATAAGCACATGCAAAGTTCTTCAATAGAGAAAGCACGAATCTTGGTAAACTTCTAGCAATAAGATTGACAGTTCTTAGGTTACCAAGCATGTTAATTTCCTCTTTGTGTGTGGGATGCAATTCATCAATGGGGAGCACATAGGGATTTTCAGCAAGTTTTCTCAAACATAATTTGTCAAATAGATCAATCATGGCATTCTTCCATTGACTATAGTACTCTCCATCAAGAATGGGGACTCTACAATACAAACTCTCGACACTAGACACATCCATCTTCCTCCACGGTGTTGAAACCAAAGCAATGCAGACCATCGCTCTGATACCAATTGCGGGATCACTAGAAGTGTATGTCTAGAGGGGGGTGAATAGACTATTTGCAGGAATTTAAAACTACCTCAAGCAAAAGTCAATTGTTGGCTATTTTATCATGCATAGCAAATCTAGAACACCCTAAACATGCAAGTCATCAAGTATAGCAGTGGAAAGTAAACACATTGCACATGGAAGAAAAGAGTAGAAATAGGGAGATCAAACATGTGAGGGACACAAGATTTTTCCCGTGGTTCTGATAGGTGGCACTATCGTACATCCACGTTCATGGAGTCTTCAACCCACGGAGGGTAATGGTCGCGAGAGTCCACGGAAGGCTCTACCCACGAAGGGTTCCACGAAGAAGCAACCTTGACTATACCATGACGGCCTACGTCCATGGAGGACTAGCCTTACTCGAGGTAGATATTCGCAAAGTAGGCGATATCCTTTCGCTTACACACTTCTTGGTTCACTCCACAACACGTGGTAGGAGGCTCCCAAGCGAAACCTAATCAATCTAGGAGGCACGACCCTCCAAAAGGTAATAGGCTCGATTGTGTCGATGAACTCCTTGCTCTTGTGCTTCAAGATGATAGACTCCTCAACACACAATCACTCTCTCACAGATATGTCTTGGTAGAAGAGATTGATTGGGTGGAAAGCAACTTGGGGAGGCTAGAGATCAAGATTCGTATGGTAGAAATGGAATGGCATGATCTCAACACATGAGTAGGTGGCTCTCTCTTAGAAAATCAGTAGGTATGAGTGGGGAACTGTTCTGAGTGCTTCTCTCACGAGTGAGTGGTGGTGGAGGGGTGTCGGTGTCAAAACCGGCAGATCTTAGGTTGTGATACTAGGATCAATGGTAACGGGAGACGAAGGGGACACGAGTTTACCCAGGTTCGGGCCCTCCAGTGGAGGCAATACCCTACGTCCTGCTTGATTGTATTGATGGTGTAAGGGGTTACAGAGTTGATCTACCTCGAGATCGTATGTTTAACCCTAGACGAGTTGTTCTCGCCCTATGCCCTAAAATCCTCCGGCTTATATAGAAGCCAGGGGTGTCCTTGGCTTACACATGGTCGGTCAGATTCCTAAGAGATAACTTGCCTAACTACAACTAATAACTTGGAGAACACGTCTTGACTCCATGAAGCTTCCGTCTTGGTGCAGGTGGTCCTCGATCCTCCGATACCTGCCTTGCAGCCCATACAATCAGGCCCATGAACAATGGGTCGCCTATCCGAGGACCCTTTAATCTAGGATTCCCTCGATAGCCCCCGGACTGGCCTTCAACGTTGATATATATTCGATTGATTCCTTCGCGTCATCGTCTTCGGCTTGCAAGGCGAGTCCCTCATCCTTCTCTGTTTGGCATCCGACCAGTCTTCGGTAAGATCCCAAGCGTCACGGGCACGGGTCATTATAATAACTACACAAGTTCCTCGATTTTCGTGTGTCGTGGGGAGGTGAGTGGCCAGCGATTTTTACAATCCTACCCCTCCGCAACGGAGGCACCAACCCATTTAATCAAACAAAATCATGGTTCAAACCACATCTTCTTCCTCCCTCTCGTCAAAAACTCCTACCGGAAGCTCCACGCAAAACATGGCTAACGCTCCCAGCTCCTCATCACGTCCTTACAGCCAACACCGAGGTGACTGGACCAGCTGCTCCGTCACACTCCTGTGGCTCTGTAATCTGGAGACCTAGGGATATCGCCCATCATTAGATCTGGCGGCAACCCGCTGTGGGGACCCCGACTCATAAGTCCTGATCACCGAATGCATGTGTACAGTTATCCCAGAGATCAATGCTCACTGAACACACAGAAGCTGAATAACAAGAGTCTTACATCAACATTTAGCATCTTACACAAATAAAGACCATCAAGGTTTAGTCTTACATAGTTAGGGCCACATTGTCCAAACACTTAAACTTAACAAGCATTGGAAATCTTGATCGAAAGCGTGAACCCATTGCCATCTGCCTTAACCTACAGGCATTCTGACTGGGAAGCGTCCTAGTTCGCATGTTCGTCACCAACAAACTCTTCCACGTACTCCTGATCTTCCAAGCCTGGCCAATTAAATAACCAGTGGCAAGCCAATGAGTACTTTGAATGTACTCGCAAGCAACCCAAGTCGTGGAACAAGGTAATAATGATTCATGATATAGCACAAAGTAGGTAATTTTGCGGAAAGCTAATTTTGAATGCAATGACATGATCAAGTAACTAGGTATGCATGCATCATAGTTCGCAGATATCCATATGAACAAGTTAAAAATATCATCATAAGCAGGGTTGAACATCTCATGTTCATTCATCACATCAAGTCGTCTGACTTGTCTCAAGTGTCGCCTATGTATCAACCACACACACATGCCAAGTTTGTGAAAACATCGGACGCAGTTTAAGCATGGCCTCCAACTGTCCATGACTACAGACACGGCTATTCGAATAGTTTTACACTCTGTAGAGGTTGCACGCTTTACCCACAAGGCTCAGGGAACTTCTGTGTCATCCACGACCCATGGTATATTACATACGCGAGGTAAGCTCCCGAACAATGCCTTTCCCATGGTGATAATAAACAAAGAGTCCACTCGTTGGTGCCATCCCTCATGATACACATCACACGTATCATCCATGAGGGCACACAACGGTGTGCCCGGTGCCTGTAAATACTGCGCATGGCCTTCCACTTTCGGGACGACCCCGTCTCGAGAGTGACCACTTCACTCTCGTCACTCATAATGCGGGCTCCCTACTAGCACCAACCACAGTAATCAACAAAGCCCCGTCCCATAAGGGGTATTGTGGTCGCACATGTAAGGTTGGGATGGTCGACAAATCTTAAAACTCTCCATTTTTGAAAGCACATCCTCAACTTGTTCCGGCACACCACTTCTTTCACAAGTGGTCACCCAACTGATCATCATCTCCCTCGGGCATTAGTGGCACCCGATGGGGTTTTCAAAAAGTCTTTGAAATCATCTCTTTCCTTTCCATCACCATGCCTAATCCCGAACCCACTTGCGTAGCATCTACTAGCATCCTATCTACACCCACTTGCATAACCCTCATAAGGTGGTAGGGTCATGCACGATGCAAGTGTCAATGGAAAAAGTATCGGAAGCAACCCACCGAAGTGGTCATTACTCCACATGATCAAGTATAACAAAAGTAAAGTGTTATATGACATGCAATGAAAATGGTTTCTTAACATGGTCAAAGGGCTGCTTGCCTGGCTCAACAAAGTATTCGGGGTCCTCAAAGTCTTCGGGTCCAATTCCCTCATCAATAGTGCAATCTTTGATAAAAATAAGCATCACACAAAAAAATAACACAAGCCACTACTAAAAATGCTACCCTACTCTGATAATACTAACAACTATACTAAAAATATTTTTTTAATATTTTGTTATGAAAAAACATTTTTAAAACTATTTAACTGAGGCAAAAGATGCCAAAAATGGGTTTTAAAATAAAATAGTATATAAAAGATTTTGAAATTTTTCTACAAAAGGCACTGCTAAATTCTATGGAATACTCTAAGATTTTAGGTGGAAAAAATATTGGGCATTGGACAAACATTGAGCCCTGTAGGATTTTTGAAAAATCCCACAAAAAGAAAAAGGAAAAGGGGGCACGGGACCCTGGGCCAGAGCCAGCCTGCAAATGGGCCGGCCCAGAGGCCAACCAGCCCTAGCGAACCGACGCACGCGCGCGCATTCAAACCTGACGGTTGGGGCCCGAAGGCCAGCGACAGAAAGGGGAGGAGAAGGAAGGCGAGGATGACAGGCGGGCCCCGCTTGTCATCTCCAACCTCGTGACAGGGAGGCCGACAAGCTTACCAGCGATGATGCAGGGTACGGCAAGGCTAGATGGAGGTGGGAATGGACTCAGCGTCGAGTCATCGTTCCCCTGGTGGTGGAGGGAAGGCTGGGGACGCAAATAGGTTTGCCGTCGACGAGGAGGCATGGTGGAGCCACTTCGGGTGGAGGTCGCCGGCATCGATTCTTGTAGCAAAACGATCGGTGAGGAAGGGTAGAGGTGCATGTGCTCTCCGGAGCGGGCCGGTAGCCCGAGATTGACGAAGCCCCGACGCGGCGGTGCCTCGGTCGATCCCGTGCACTGGTGCTCCGGGCGGTAACTAGGGTGGCTCAAGCGGGTGATTGGAAGTGGAAGGGTCCAGAGGAGGAGAGAGGGGGCTTAGGGCCCTTTTTATAGCTGGGACACGAGTCCATCGAGGAACCGTGCGCCGGCGAGGACGTGCCCGAGGCCAGAGGGAGAGAGATCTCGTGCGGCTACTCGGGCGTGTACCTGGGTTGGTCCACGATGAGCGGGAGCAAGAGAGAGAGAGGAGTGCGCACGTGTGAGCCCGCTCATTGGCCGAGCCGGGTGGCGCGCGGCACGCACGGGAGGAGGGATAAGGAGGGGGAGAGAGGAGCGGGCCGACATGGTGGCATGGTGCGGACGCCGAGGGGGGCCAAGTGGCGCGAGGGCATTCCCGATGCCGCTAGAGCCATGCAGTGGGCAACGGCTACATTACCTGTCGGCATTGAAGAATGCTCCAGAGCGCGCGTTTGGCATGCCACGGCATGCCAACAATGTTTTCTATGCGGCCAAAGTTATCTAGGGGAATCTAGGGGCATCTAGGTTAAGAGAAAATGCATTGGATGCCCCAGGAGAAGAATAGAGTAAGAGGGGAGGGGAGAGAAAGCTCCTGCCAAGGCTGTCCAGAGGTGAAAATGGGGTTTTTACCCCACCCATTATTGGGCAAAGGCCACACAGGTTTTACTGGGAGTAGGTGGTGATCGAGAGAGGTTGTGGTAAGAATTTGAGGGCAAGGCGAAGGGCAAAAGTGGTGAAAACAAATACTTTACCAATTCACCAGAAGGTGTTTGATGGATGTTTGGGCAAGATGAATTCACCCACTTACTGTGATATTTAACAGGACCAAATGGTGGGTAAAAATGAGATGGATCACCATGGTTAGAGCTCAAATGAGCAAAGTTGTCAATGCCAACTTTGTGAACCCTAGTAACTAACAGAACCGGGTTTCTATAGATCTAGTTTTGCTAAGCTATTACCCTTGATGCACCACTTAGTGTAGCATCTTTATTTGGTGATTAGTACATGTCCACAAAGTTTGGGGTCAAGGGGAGAAACTTCACAATGTAAACTTGCTCAAATTTGAATCTAGACAGAAAGGGTTTGGAAGAATTTGATGAACCAAATCATCTTGGATTGAGATGGAACTTTGCAAGATCATCACCTATGGTAGTGCTGACTTGCTGGAATTTCCCTACAATTTATTGAGAATATTTCTTACAGAAATATTTCAAAAGCTTGATTTGGACAGAAAGGGTTTTGAGGGGTTTTACCCATGAATACATGACCATGTGTTGAAACTCATATATATGGAAAATATATGTCCACTGAGTTTCCCTGAATTTTCTCAAATATTTCTAAATCATTTAAATATTTTTTCCCTATAGAAAACCATTTCTGGTCTTAAGAAAAATCCTGTAAATGAAATGTAAAAATAATCTTTAAAATTAATATTTGGTGGTTTTGGGAAGTCATATTTATAGTAGGTTTGAAATAAAGCCTTTGGGGAGAAAGAATCCACCCAATTTGAGGACTTGTAGTGCAATCCCCAATTCAGGGTTGTTGAAGACCTAATTTGAATATATCATTTTTGGCCAAAACAAAATTTGATAAACAATAGTTTTGGGCACTATTCACATGACATGATCATTGGGCAAGAGATTTGGGCCATACACAAACAAGCAAACAAGCAACAAGCAATAATTCAAACAAGCACAAGCGCTGAAAAAGTTTTAATTGGCTCCAAATTTTATAAATCCAAGAATAACAGGGGATACAAACACAGGGTGTGACAGACCTACCCCCTTACAAGAATCTCGTCCCCGAGATTCCTAGGCTAAGTGCTAAAAAGAGAAGGGAACTCAGATCTAAGATAGTCTTCACGCTCCCAGGTTCCTTCAGCTTCAGAGTGGTTGCTCCATTGGACCTTGAAGTACATGATGGTGCGGCTTCGGGTGCAACACTCTGCCTCATCCAGAATGTGAACTGGCCTCTCACGATAAGTATGGTCTGGCTGAAGATCGATGGTTGATGGTCGATGTCCTTGTAGAGGTCGGGGCGGTTGGGAACTTGGAGACACTTCCAGAGTTGTGACACATGAAAAACGTTGTGCACATCCACTAGCTCGGAAGGTAGCTCTAGTTGGTAGGCAACTTCTCCGCGCGTAGCGGTGATCTTGAAGGGGCCAATGTATCTTGGTGCAAGATTCCCTTTGACATGGAAACGCTTTGTTCCCTTGAGAGGCGTGACTCAGAGGTAGACATGTTCACCGACAATGAAGCTCACTTCTTGGCGGTGGGAGTCTGTGTAGCTCTTCTGTCTTGACTTGGTGGTCTCAAGGCGCTCTCGGACGAGTTGAACTTGCTCTTCTGCTTTGCGGAGGATGTCTGGTCCAAAAATTAATCCTTCCCCCGTTTCTGTCTAGTTGAGGGGAGTGCGACACTTGCGCCCGTACATCACCTCAAAGGGTGCCATCTGAAGACTCGACTGGTAGCTGTTGTTGTAGGAGAACTCAGCAAACGGTAGGCAATCTTCCCACTTGGCTCCATACGCCAAGACATAGGCGTGGAGCATATCTTCAAGTATCTGATTTACTCGTTCTGTTTGTTCGCTAGTGTGGGGGTGAAAAGTAGTGCTAAACAAGAGCTTGGTGCCCATGGCTCCTTGAAACATCTTCTAGAACCTCAAGGTAAACTGTGTGCCTCGGTCCGATACAATCTCCTTAGGAACTCCGTGAAGGCTCACGATACGCTCGATGTCGAGGATGGCTAGCTTGTTTCCGTCATAGGTGGTCTTAACGGGAATGAAATGGGCTACCTTAGTCACGTGGTCGACAATTACCCAAATAGAATCATGTCCCCTGCTTGACCTTGGTAATCCAGTGATGAAATCCATCCCGACTTTGTCCCACTTCCATTCAGGCACTTTGAGAGGTTGCAATAGCCCAACGGGTCGCTGGTGCTCAGCTTTGACTCTCTGGCATATGTCACACTTAGCGACACATGTGCCTATTTCCCGTTTCATGCCATGCCACCAGAATCTTGCCTTGAGGTCTTTATACATCTTGGTTCCTCCAGGATGGATGGAGTATGGAGTGTCATGAGCTTCTTGCAAGATCAAGTTCTTGAGATCCTCTTTGTTGGGTATGCAGATGCGATTCCCAAACCATACTACTGCTTGTTCATCCACTGAGAATCCTGGGGCCTTGCCTGCCTTGATCTTCCTCTTGATACCTTCAATGCTCTCATGTCCCTTCTGAGCTTCTTTGATATCATCCATCAAGGTAGGCTTTGCTTCGAGGTTGGCTAGGAATCCAGGTGCAACTAGTTCCAAGCCGAAGCTTTCAAGCTCTTCATATAGGGCGGGTAGCCTGTCCTTAATCATGGCATTCAAGGAACAAGCCTTTCTGCTTAAGGCGTCTGCTACCACGTTGGCCTTTTAGGGGTGGTATTGAACACTAAGGTCATAGTCCTTGATCAACTCCAACCATCTTCATTGCCTCATGTTCAATTCCCTTTGTGTGAAAATGTACTTCAAAATCTTGTGGTCTGTGTATATATCACATCGCTTCCCTAGAAGGTAATCTCGCCATGTTTTCAAGGCATGAACCACGGTTGCCAACTCAAGATCATGAGTAGCGTAGTTCTCTTCATGAGGACGTAGCTGTCTAGATAGATATGCTATGACTCTGCCTTCTTGCATCAGAACACCTCCAAGCCCGATTCTCAATGCACCACAATATATCACAAACTCCTTGTGAATATCGGGGGTGGCCAAAACTAGGGTTGTGGTCAATCTCTTCTTGAGCTCCTGGAAGCTTTCCTCACATTTAGCTGTCCATTCAAACTCTTGTCCTTCTTCAAAAGCTGGGTCATGGGTCGAGAAATGCTTGAGAACCCTTCGACGAACTTGTGGTAATATCTCGCGAGTCCGAGCAAGTTCCAGTCTTCCTTCATGGTGGTTGGGGTTTGCCATTCCGTCACGGCTTCAATCTTGGCAGGATCCATTGATAATCCTTCTACAGTCAACACATGACCCAAGAATCCAACTTCATGGAGCCAGAATTCAAACTTGCTGAACTTGGCATAAAGCTGGTGCTCTCAAAGCTTATCTAGAACCAGTCTCAAGTGTTGCTCATGCTCGTCTTCTGACTTGGAGAAGACGAGTATGTCATCTATAAAGACGACAATGAACTTGTCCAAGTACTCCATGAAGACTTTATTCATGAGTTACATGAGTAGGCAGGGGCATTGGTTAACCCAAATGACATGACCATGTATTCATATAGGCCATACCGGGTTACAAATGTCGTCTTCGGAATGTCTTGGGGTCTGATCTTTAGCTGGTAATACCCAGACCTGAGGTCAATCTTGGAAAACACCTTGGCTCCATTACACTGATCAAACAGGTCTTCAATATTGGGTAGTGGGTTTTTGTTCTTTATTGTGACTTCATTGAGAGAACGGTAATCGACACAGAGTCTGATAGTTCCATCTCTCTTTGACACAAATAGAACAGGTGATCCCCAAGGAGAGGCACTAGGGCGAATGAATCCTATTCTGAGCTGCTCTGCCAATTGCTTCTTCAATTCAGCCAACTCTTCGGATCCCATCATGTAGGCCTTCTTATAGATGGGCCTTGATCCAGGCATAAGCTCAATGATGAACTCAATGTCGCGGTCAGGAGGCATTTAGGGAAGCTCATCAGGAAACACATCTAGGTATTCACATACCACTGGCACTAGATCCAACTCAATTCCCGATAGATAGTTAGCCTGAGGGGCTTGAGTGGAGGCAGGGTTGGGGACATACTTGACTTCCACTCCTTGACTATTGGTCATGGTAACAATCCTCTTGGTAAAGTCTAACAAGCCTTGGTGCTTGGTCAACCAATTCATGCCAAGGATGACTTCCAAGCCTCGTGAATCCAGAACTATAAGGTATGTCCTCAATTTAATTGCCACTTGCTACTATGGAGAACAATCCTTTGAGGGGTTTGTTCGGTGTATATTTACCTCGAACGGAACCATAATTAGTTTCCCCTCAACCTACTGTACCTACTAGAAATATTGGTTATGAAATTCCTTCGGATATGATAGAACAACTACTGGCTAATCCTTATGTAGGAGATGGAACTGAACATCCTAATATATTCAATGATATATTCATGCCCCAATCATGATCCCTCGAGAGAAATTATTATTTTAAAATTTTATGCTCGGCTTTCTCATAATGATCGATCCATGCTCGATACTTCTTGTACTGGTTCTTTTATGAAGAAGACTATTGAATTCAAGTGGGATCTCTTAGAAAGAATTAAACGCAACTCTAAATATTGGAAACTCGACGAAGGTACTGAGTCAGGTATTAATCTTTAGTTTCATTGTGTAAAATATTTTCACAACTTTAGCACTAAATATGAACTTGACTCTGAGATAGTAGCCTCTTTTTTTTAATCATTTGCTAATCATGTTGATCACCCTAAGGAGAAGTGGTTTAAATATCACCCCCTATTAAAAACAAATCGAAGAACCGGTCATAGCTAAAGAACAAACTATCATTTACAATGTTGATCCAGTTGTGCCTACTACTTATATTGAGAAACCACCTTTCCCTGTTAGGATAAAGGAACATGCTGAGGTATCAACTATGGTTTGCAAGAGTAATATTAAAGCACCTAAGCCCTCTGAGCAAATTAAAGTAGAACCAATTGTTGCTATGGTTAAAGATCTCTTGGTACAAAATATTGATGGGCATGTTATTTACTTCTGTGATGAAGCTAGTAGAATTGCTAAACCCAATAAAAAAGATAAACATAGACACATAGTTGGCATGCATGTTGTCTCAGTTAAAATAGGAGATGATTGCTATCATGGTTTATGTGATTTGGGTACTAATGTGAGTGCTATTCCTTTTAGTTTATACCAAGAAATTATGAATGACATAGCACCTACTGAAATAGTAGACATTGATGTTACTATTAAACTTGCTAATATAGACACCATCACACCACTTGGGATTGTTAGAGACATCGAAGTCTTGTGTGGGAAAATAAAATATCCTATTGATTTTCTAGTTCTTGGTTCCCCACAAGATGACTTTTGTCCCATTAACTTTGGTAGACCTTTCTTGAACACTGTTAGTGCTAAGATAGATTGCCAAAAAGAAACTACCAATGTTGAGTTTAGTGATGTGTCTCATGAGTTTAATTTTTCCAAATTTAGTAGAAAACCCATGTGATAAATAAAATTACCTAGTAAGCATGATATAGTTGGTCTTGCTTCTATTGTTGTTCCTCCTATAGATCCACTAGAACAATATTTGCTAGACCATGAAAATGATATGCACTTGCGTGAAATAAATGAAATAGATAAACATAATAGAACCAATTTTTTATGCTTGTAGATCATGAAAAGAATGTTGTATGTGATAGTTATATTGTTTAATTCATTCATGATGCTACTTCAAATTATTATGATGGAGGAACATATGCTTGTAGGAATTGCAATAATATCAAGTTTCCTCCCTTTGTGTCGAAAATTTTGAAGATATGCTTGTTTTGCCTTCCTATCTAGTTGATTCTTGTTCCCATGAATTGTTTGCTCACAAAATCACTATGCATAGGAAGTGCGTTAGACTTAAATGTGCTTCTCATATGATTCATGATGCTCCCATTGTGTTTCAATTCTTTACTTTTATGTGAGCATCATTGAAATCATCATGCCTAGCTAAAAGGCATTAAAGAAAAGCGCTTGTTGGGAGACAGCCCAATACTTTTACTTTCATTTTTTATGTGTTCAAATGATTAAGATACTGTAGTAATCATGTTTTGTGTCTTTTATTTCAATAAAGTGCCAAGTATAGCCTTTGAGATAGTGTGGATACTTGCTTGTTTGATTTTGTGCAAAAACAGAAAGTTTTGCATCAAGTATATGAATTATCTGATTTTTATGGAGCGTCAAAAAATTCTTAATTTTTTACATAAAATTTCTATACAAATACTATGTGTTTACTAATTGGTAATAATTGTTAGAGTCAGACAAGTATGGTTATAATTCAAATCCTCTTAGACTGTTCTGTTTTTTGACAGATTCTGTTTTGTGTGGATGAAGTTTCTGAGAATAGGTGAAACCGTGATATGAGAGGATTAAAGGAGATACAAAAGCTCAAGATTGGGGACGCCAAGGCACCCAAAGTAAATATTTTAAGAAGTCTCAAGTGTCTAAGCTTGTTAATGCTACGCATCCCACCTCACTTCATCAACAATTATCGGTTAGCCTATGTTGAGCATGAATTTATATTTATCCACATGATATGTGCTATCCTTGGAGTGCCAATTTTATTTTGCTCTTTGTTTAAATAAAATACTAAGATATGAAAATCCTTATTGAGAGAGAGTCCTCACATAGCTATTTATTGTTTGACTTCTCATTGACCTTCACTTATATCTTTTGAAGAGTAGTTTTGATGTTTACTCTTGTGCTTCACTTGTATCCTAAGAGTAAAATTGTGAATGGATGAAATACAATAAATCTGAAATTATAAATGTGCTTTATGCTTAGTAGTATCTTCACATCTATTTTAGATAATAAAATCTATTGAAGTTTGACAATCACAATATTGGTCATACAAGCAATTCATGAATCATTTGTATAAGGAAAAGAACTTTCACATAAAAATATATTATCTTTGATATCTTCTATGATTGTGAATACCCATCAATTATTTTTCAAACTTGAGCAAATTAGTTGAAGGTGGAAAAGGAACACAACGTAATGAGTTATGGTTGTGTATATTTGCATAGAAGTTATATTGTTATGGATCCTCCAACATGTGGTGCTTGTTTAGAACCTTTTGCTAGCCCAAAATTCGTACTAAGTAGAGATACTACTTGTTCATCAAAATCCTTGAGCAAAGTTTCTTTCATGAGAGTCCACCATACCTATGTATATATGGTATTTCACTACCATTCCAAGTAAATTTGCATGTACCACCTCTAAAATTTCAAATGAACTTCTGTTTTGTGTGCCTTGACCGCTCATGGAGCGACAAGGGGTGGTCTATATCTTCCATGTTAAGTGGGTTATTCTCATGATGAGTGTTTACTCACTTGTCCTTGCACGAGAGGGGCGTAATAGGGATTCCCAGTCCCGAAATAAAAAATGCAAATAATTAAACAAAACACCCCCAGGAATGTTGTTTGAATGGACAATACCCGTGGATTCGGCTAGCCGTGGAGTGTGTTTGTTGGTGAAGGGGGGTAAACCTTTACTTTTCCCGCTCGGGTACCGCCACTATTTTTTTAACATGGAAGATATTGATAACTCTTGGTCGTAACGTTGACAGGAAGGGTGCACCTCCCAAAATTATATTTATCTTAGTTCTAAACAATGAGCTCTGGCACATGTGCAAATCCCTGCTTCCCTCTGCGAATGGACAATCTATTTACTTTCATGTTATTTACTTTTCTTGTTGAGTTAACTTCTTATTTTAACCTACTTCTATTAGTTGGCAAGCATCATGTGGTGGGGAAAGATCCAAACATATATATCTAGTCAAATATATTTGATCATGACTTATTATTGTTGACAATTATCTCTATACTTTGAGTACAAGCAATCATAGAAGACTATATGATGACTGAGTATGTGGAGCTCTTACTTAGACTTTGTTGAGAATACATTGAATTGCAATTGTTTCGTGACTAAGAACATAGGTTGTTAAGTTTTAAGAGAATTCATTATTTGAACCATAACATGTGAATTGGTTTCTACTTTATCATGATGAGTTGTATGAGAAAGATTTGTTGTTATAATGCTAGGAAAAGTGGTTGAAATTATCATTGATCAAACTTATGCACTATGCTAGCATTCACACTTCATAAATTATTTATTTTATAATTTACCTACTCTAGGACGAGTAGGAATTAAGCTAGGGGACGATGAAACATCTCCAACGTATCAATAATTATGAAGTATTCATGCCATATTCACAAATGCTTACAATAATTTTATATGTTTTTGATGCACTTCATATGATTTATTTAGAACTAACCCGGGCTGACGTTGTTTTCAGCAGAACTATCGTGGTGTTATTTTTTGTGCAGAAATAAAAGTTCTCCAAATGCAACGAAACTTCTTGTCGATTTTTCTGCAACAAAAGAGGCACTAGAAGCTTCGTGGGGGGGGGGGCAGAAGAGCCACGAGGTGGGAACAACCCACCACCACATGCCAGGCCCCTCTGGTGTGCCCTGGTGGGTTGTGCTCTCCTTGTGGCCCATCTTCGCATGAAACCGACGCTCAAAAATCCTATAAATACAGAAACCATCACAAATAACCCTAGACACCTCATTTCGCAGCTGCAACTCTCTGTATTGATGAAAAACCAATCTGGAGGCGTTCCAGTACCCTATCGGAGAGGGTAGATCATCTCCGGTGACCATCTTCATCATCCCGGCGGAGGCCATGATGACGAGGGAGTAGTCCACCCTCGGGGCTGACGGTTTGTACCAATATCTATGTGTTCAACCTCTCTCTCTCATGTTGTTGAGATGGCATGATCTTGATGCGTCATGGGCTTTGTTAATATAGTTGGATCATATGGTGTTTTCCCCTCTCTATCTTGGTGTGATGAATTGAGTTTTTGCTTTGAGATTTTTTTTATTATCGGATTGAATAATTTTTAGATTTGAGAGAACTTAAAATATGTCTTGCATGCGGATACCCATACTGACATTGGGGTATTCAGGTGATTCACTTGATATATGTTATAACGTCAACTTGCGGATTCCGGTGACCTTGGGGTTCTATCCGTAGGGTTGATTGCATGTTTGTGAAAGTGCATTATATCGACTAGAGGGGGGTGAATAGGCGATTTTTATGAATTCATCCCTTGAGGAATTTCAACTTGAGGAATTTGAAATTTGATGAATAACTAGAAGCGGAATAAGTACTCAAGTGCATGAGAAACATAGCAATAGCATACTCATCTTCATGAAATAAAACATGCACATATTGTAGGTAGCATGATACAGGATAAGTAGGTGAGGAACAAGGTAACTTAAAGAATTTGAGGTGAGGAAATTGTGAAAGTCTTCAGTCAAATTATTCAAATAGTAAAGATCAATTTCATCAATAAGTATACGAGGAAATGAAAGGGTTGAGGAAATAGAACCGGGTAGCTCGATGAAGATAATCATTTGATGACCTAGTTCCAACTGCTGTGACAGTCGTACGTCTAGTTTGGAGCGGCCTGGTATTTAAACCAGAGGAGACACAATCCTTACCGTATTCTCCTTGAGCTAAGGCCACAAAGTCCTCGCCCAACACTCGTGGTAAGTCTTCAGGGTAGACTTCCAAAACCATCACAAACTGGTCACCCGGCGATACACAATTGACTGTTGGATGCTCTAGACCAAGGTCACTCCGTGATACCCAATTGACTGTAGGATGCACTAGACCATGACACCTAACCGTTTGGAAGATACACAGTCTTCAAAGGTAACAAGCATCAATTCCACACAGGAACAATCTCTTCAGTGATGCTCAATCACTTTGGGTTTGGTGGTCTGGATTTGGGTTTTTCCTCACTGATGATTTTCTCTCAAAGTCCTCGGAGGATGGGTTGCTCTCAAATGACAAGTGTCAGTTCTCTTTCGGAGCAGCCAACCAACTAGTGGTTGTGAGGGGTGGGTATTTATAGCCAGGGTGCAACCTGATATGATAAGACATAAATGCCCCCAATGATATGACCATTATGTGGATAAGATGATTGGGGACAGCTGACACTAAGCACACCAATGGTCAGATTTTCAAACTATGAAAGTCCTCAGGCTTATCATATTCCTCACTTGTAGGCAATTCGCACTGGCAAAATCCTAACTCCTCAGTTAGAACAATTTCCTTAGAGACCAAAAGAACTTCGTCTCTGTCACTGAAGAACTTGACTGAACTGCAAGAGATTTCCAAAGGCTTCACTTGGAGGATTGGATAGGTTGAGGCTTTTGAGTTGAGCATCAGTTGGAAATTTTCCTTAGTATTACCTCACCCGCCTTTAACAGTATGGTGTTTCCTATGACTCAAAGAAAGAAAATGAAACTACGAAAACAAAAGTCTTCACGCTTCATAGTCCTCGTTCATATCTTCAAGGTCACACCAACTTCTTCATTTTCAAAGTCTTTAGGGAATACCAAAGTCTTCAACAAAGTCTTCACCAAAGTCTTCATTTGAAGACATACATTTTTAGGAGTCGATAATCTTTTAATATATCTTACTCCTCAGCGACTTATAGAGCCTGTGTACACTCACAAACACATTGGTTCCTTAACCTATAAGTCTTCAATACACCAAAACCACTAAGGGGCACTAGATGCACTTACAATCTCCCCCTTTTTGGTGATTGATGACAAATAGGTTAAGTTTTCAAAGGGAATAAAAATATGGAATTTAAGTGCCGAGTTTGAGGAATTTGATTGCGAGATATAGAAGAACTCCCCCTGAAGATGTGCACATTTGACGAATTTGCTTTGGACTGCAAATGCACATGGCAGGTTCAAAACATGGAGAACTCCCCCTATATCTTGTAATTCATACACGCATTTAACATATGATATGAAGATTTGAAATGCATGATGAAAATGGTGTCTGACAAATTTCAGCATGCATGCATTAAGGTACTTGAGGAAATAAGCATGCGGAAAGCAGTTCAAAAGAGTGATACCACCATCGGACCTAAGTTTACAACTCAACCAACAAAAGCTTCAGAACAGCGAGAGTTGTAACTTAAAAAAACAACAACCCATATATAGAGACCCGCTTGAAGACTAACTCAAATTTTCTCCCCCTTTGTCATCGAAGACCAGAAGGGGCGAAAAAGTGAGGACTAACGCCCCTTAAAAAATTTCATTTTGAAGCTGATGGAGATGCGCCAGCGTTGTCAGGGTCGTTTCTCGATGCAGGGCCCACTGTAGTGTTGTCAATATCCTCAGCTTCATCGGCCTCACACGATGAAGAGTATGAGCTTGTAACCAGTTGAGGAACTTGAACTTTCTTGAATTTCTTCTCTGGAGGACAAGCCCAATCAAGGTTCTGCACAAGGTTCATCTCCTTCAGCTCTCCACGAGTCTTGAGATGAGACAGAATGGCCCAAGTGCGGTTGAAGACTTCATGGAGGTAGTAATGGTTCTTCCTCACAGTGTTGTGCGTGACAGTCATGTCTCGAAGAAGCGAACCAAACTAACGCTTGACCCACTTGTGGTTGCGATCAACCTTCTGATGAAGACTTATAAGAAGCTCATGATCAGTCATCACACGAGGGGCAGACTCTCGAGGCTTTTGTGCTGAGGCCTTTGCAGCAGAGTCTCGGGTAGCAGTGGCATCATTGGTGGAGTAAGATGCAGCTTTGCGAAACTAACCATCCAATGGACGAGTACCTTCATCAATGACATCTTTGCCTTTTCCTTCAACAGAAGAAAATGTGTGCTTGAGTACTTCAATAGGAGGCTAAAAGGCGAAGTGATTCTGAAAGTCAGCCTTGAAGGGAATCGAAGACCTTGATTTGATGAATTTCATGATCCACGGAGCATAAGGCTTCAATTCAAATGGGGCTAATGCGGCATTGGCCAAAGTCCTCATGAAGAAATCGTGGTAGTTGATGGGAATCCCATGAATGATGTTGAATAGCATGTTCTTCATGATTCCCTCCACTTCTTCTTCTTCAGAGTTATGGCCCTTCTGAGGACTATGGGTGTTGGTCAGAATGCGATAGACTATCCTGGGCACATAGAGCAAATCCTTCACAAGGAAGGTAGTCCTTTGAGGTTTTCCAGGAGACAAAGGCTTCAACAACACTTGCATCATGTGGTTGGGCAGAGTAGGTTCATCAAATATGCATCTTGCCCCTTCTAAAGGAATTGGTACTGGGACTGATCGAAGCAATTCAGAGGTTGGTGCAGTGTAGTGAGTAGATCCAGTCATCCAGTCCAAGATCCAAGAGTTGATGTTAGAAGAATCACCTGTGATGTGCAAGGTGTCATAAAATTGAAGAATCAGCTCTTTAATCCAACCACAGATATCCACACAGAATGGAAGAATTCCGACATCATGAAGAACTGCGAGCACTGGTGTGAAGGATGGGACAGTTTCCATATCCGCATGAGGAATTTGATGATGCTCGAAGACTTTATTCTTGTCAAACAACACTGATGCATAGTAGTTCATTTGTGTGGTTGTCGAGAATCTAGTGCAATCGGCTCTTGCAGAGTCATAAGGATTTGGTCCAGTGAAGAAGATGTGCTCGTTGAAGAAGTTGGTCTTGATGAATTCGGGGCGCTTTGCGCCTTTGAATGGCATCTTAGGCTTCGACTAAAGGTTTGGCTTGAAGAGGCCCACAATTTCCTTAGGCATTTGAGGAATTTCTTCAGACTAAGGAACTTGAACAACAGTTTCCTCAGTGGGAGTTGGAGAAACAACTTCCTCAGCTGATGTAGCTGGAATATCTTCAGTGACAGTTGCAGCCAAGTCATTAGATCCTGTCTGAATTTTTTTAGTCTGGGCTGGAGACTGAGGAATTTGTGACAAAGGAGTGGTCACTGGTGAATTTGGGTGTGCATCTTCCCAATATTCATCATTGATCAGAGGTGTATTGTTTCTAATGTCCACATCCTCCTCCATTTCTTCAACGCCGGCCTCTTTAGCAGTCAACTGAGGCTGGGGCGATGATACCAGTGGAGTTGAAGCATTTGCTTGCACTTCAATTTCTTCATCAATCTGCTCTGAGGTAGCAGTAGACTGATCATTTTCTTCTTGATCATCCTTTGGGATGACATAGTCAACACCAAATGGTACTAGTTCATAGGCTGGCACGGAATTGATAGGAGTTGCATCAATCGGCTCAGTTGAAGAACTTTGTAGTGTCTTCAATTTCCTCACTGCTGAGGAATCTGAAGTTGATGTTGTTCTCTTTAGTGCCTTTTTATCTGCAGCCTTAGTTTTCTTCACTGTTGATGCAAAAGGAAGGTTGTTGTTCTTCACCCTGAAGGATTTTGTAGTTTCTGCAGAGGGTGAAGGAGGAGCATTTTCTTCAGGCATGACTGATACAGTCACCCTTGT
This sequence comes from Hordeum marinum, assembly GCA_022496015.1. Taxonomy (NCBI): domain Eukaryota; kingdom Viridiplantae; phylum Streptophyta; class Magnoliopsida; order Poales; family Poaceae; genus Hordeum; species Hordeum marinum. Next base: position 208,073,309 of record CM039674.1, on the reverse strand, counting down.
GGTCTCAATTTCATCAGGCACAGCAAAAGTTTTAGCTGTCCTGGCAATTTCTTCGGACACAACAGTGGAGGTTGCCATGGCAAGTTCTTCAGCCGTCTGAATTTCTTCAGCTGCGGGAGTAGTTTCTTCAGCAGGCTGAGCAGATTCTTCAACCTGAGGATTTTGAGGTTGCGATCGAGCTGCAAACCTTGAGTTATGGTCCTTGATGGCTTTATCAGCCACTTTGATGAAACAAACTTTGGCACCTTGCCAATCAGCATAGTATCTATTGAAGTTATCAGTGAGGTCTTTGATCTTAGGCTGCATCTTCACTACTTCCTCGGGAGAAAGCTTCAAAACATTGTTCTTCAAGTAGTGCTCTTTCTTGTACTAAGGTTTCTTGGTTTGTCTTGACTTCTCATACTTCCACTTTTCTTCAGGTATGAAGGCAGTGAGGATATGATCTGGACTAGGAGGCAGCTTCAAATCATCAATTGGAGTGTTGGGATCCTTGTGCCAGATATCAATGAAGTTCAGCACCATTTTTGGATCCAGCCATAGAGTAATCCGAGTGCCCTTTCCTAGAGCCACTCGTTCTTGCTTGTTTCTGATGATTGCCTCCAGTTCCTCATCATCAGCTTCATCATCTAAAGAATCTGATGGTATTTTGAACACCACCTTCTTCGGTTGAGGACTTGGTCGAGTGCCTCGTCCAGCAATAGCTTTCATCTTCATCAGACAAGGACTGGTTGAGGAATGTGCTTGGGATGATGCACTTGCAGAGACCCCTGAAGCAATTGAGAAGCCTGTTGTCCTATGACATGTTTTAAGATGTACATGTGTTGAGGACTTTGTGGCAGCAGTTGATGATTGTGCAGCTACTGAAGGCATTATTGAGGCCTTTGAAGACTTTGCTTGAGGATTCTAAAGTGAGGACTTAGAAGTTGAGGATTGTGACTTCATTGCAGATTTCTTCACCATTAATTTCTTCAGAGCACTAGCAGAGGATCCGGCAGAGGCAGCAGCAGCAGAGTCTTCATTGAATTTCCTCACAGCCTATTTTTCCTTCTTTGCCAGCTTGGCTTGTTCTCTTTCCCATTCTTGTGGAAAGTCATCACCGGTTTTCAGAGTAGTGGGATCAACAATTTGGTTTGAAGCCAAGGGTGGCCTATTGCAAGGGGGTTTAACAACGAATTTGTTCATGTATTTTGGAGTGACATAGCGATATTCTTTCCACTCCCATGCCCATCTCTTCTCAATTTTCTATATGCGAATCTTTCACTGCTTTGTAGTTTCCTTGCCAAGAGTTTCTTCATCTGGATTGCAATATTCCTCATACAGTTCATCAGGTATCTCAAACGCAGTTTGCACTTCAGGTTTCTTTCCACCTTTATGTGGCTTTTTCCCATCAGCCATTTTCTTCGGTTGAGGATTTTGAACTTTTGAGGATTCTGAGGAAGTGTGCAATTATCTTCAAGGAACGCTGCAAATGAGTTAAGTTGATGAGAACCTAGTGATTCATCAGCAGACATTTTGTACCTGTGAACAGAGTATAGGTGCGAGGAATTTGAAGAGGTCATATGCGTTCTCATAAATTTTCAAAATACATCAAGTTGAGGAATTTTGACCATAGATATCTTGAGCAATTTCACTAAGTATTCTTGTCTTAGGTTCCAGAGTTGTGCAAATTTTGAGGATCCACACAATTGAGGAATCTTGAAGAAAATCATAGCTTAGGAAAAATATCAAGGGAATGAATATGTATGGTGCTTTGGAATATGATTCTTAAAGAATAAACACCTTTGAGGAAATTGTTGAAAACTTGAAGATCAAACAAGGGTAGTAAACTAAGATTTTATTTACCCTGATGAAGAACACAACGAATAGTGAGATGAAATCAGGGAAGATCGTCCGTCCAGATCTCCCATGCCCTAGCTTGGCTGAGGGAGACAGCCACAGCGGTGGCAGAGTGAAGATTTTCGCGGCCGATGTGATTACGACAACGATGAGGTCGAGGAAGTGAAGCTCTTCCACACTAATGGCGATGATTTTAGCGGCAACGCTAGGTTGGAGCTCGATAGAGAGTGGGAGTAAGGAGTAACCGAGCATAGTGAAAGGGAAGGGGTATTTATAGCGGAGGTGAAAACCAATCTGCCCGAAGATTTTGGACCAAATTACCCCTGACCCTTGCTCTCCATGTGACATGTGTCACCCACGTTCTGAGTAGTGGAGATAGTGGGCGATCATCGGTTATCTAGTCGTTGGAATCGGAACGGTTTGAGTGGGAAGCGCCGAAAATTTAGATAGTGAATTTTTTTAAAGTTTTCGTGTGCAAATTCTTCAACTCTGAAGGACACAGTGAAGACTTTGAACGAGTTTCAAAGTAGAACGCATATGAAGAATTTGAGAACGGATTAGGTTGAGCTTACCATAGAGGGGGAACGGGTCCGATCACATTCACTTAGATGAAAATCAAATTGAAGAATTAGCAATAAGTGAATGTTAATGAGGACATTGAAAACTCATATATATACATATATATAGTCAATGAAGAACATCGGTTTCATAAGCTGAAGAATTTAAAAAGTTTAGGAATTTGCAAACTTGAAGATTTGAAAAATTGAAGAATTTGCAAAGTGATGAAAAACTCAACTTTGAAGAATTTCAACTATGGTTGGTGGCATGACCCACCGTATAAGAATGTTGATTTCAGACACCGCATACAATTGTCATAGGGTTTTGAGAATCAAATTCTTCATTAATTTCTTCACACTTAGAGGGTTATTCTTCATTGATTGAAGAAAAACGTTACTTTGTGTGTTGCACGTCTAAGTCATCAATTTTGCATAAGTGTTAGGATGTGTGTCTTTTCAAAGAACATTCGAAGATTCTAAGATATTTAGCTCACACCGCAACTTGCAAAATCTCTTTTCATCCAAGGGCTTTGTGAAAATATCACCTAGTTGTTCTTCAGTGGGGATGTGGTCGATGGAGATGTCTCCCTTGAGTACATGATCTCGAAGAGAATGATGACGAATCTAGATGTGCTTAGTCTTGGAATGCCGAACTGGGTTGTAAGCAACCTTGATAGCGCTCTCTTTGTTGCAGTAGAGGCACATTCTTCACCTTGATGCCATAGTCCTTGAGGGTTTGCTTCATCCACAGCAACTGAGTGCAACATGAACCAGCAGCAATGTACTCAACTTCAGTAGTAGATAATGACATGTAGTTCTGCTTCTTCGAGGACCAACAGACTAAGGATCGTCCGAGGAAATGATATGTGCCTGAGGTTGACTTGCGATCCACACGATCTCCAGCATAGTCAGCATCTGAGTATCCGACGAGGTGAAGATTTGAGCCCTTGGGATACCATAATCCAAGCGTTGATGTGTGAGCTAAGTATCGAAGAATATGTTTCACAGCCTTATGGTGTGATTCCTTCGGTGTTGCTTGGAATCGGGTGCACATGCAAACACTCAGCATAATGTCAGGCCTAGATGCACATAGATACAATAAAGAGCCAATCATGGAGCGATATACCTTCTGATCGATATCTTTACCATTTTCGTCAGTGCAGAGGTGGCCTTTTGAAGGCATTGGAGTTTTGATGCCTTTGTAATCTTGCATGTCGAATTTCCTCAGAACATCCTTGAGGTATTTCTCTTGAGAGATGAAGATGCCATTGTCTTGCTGACGAATTTGAAGACGTAAAAAGAATTTCAACTCTCCCATCATAGATATTTGATATTATTGACTCATCATATAGGCAAATTCATCACTGTAACGTTTGTCAGTACAGCCAAAGATAATATCGTCTACATATATTTGGCAGATGATCATTTCATTGTCATAGGATTCAGCGAAAAGAGTTGGGTCGAGTGAACCAGGTTTGAATCCTTTCTTCATGGCGAATTCCTTCAGTGTCGTACCACACCCGAGGGGCCTGCTTGAGGCAATAGAGGGCCTTGTTGAGTCCAAAGACTTTGTCAGGATGCTTAGGGTCTTCAAAACCTAGGGGTTGAGCAACATATACTTCTTCCTCAAGCTTACCATTGAGGAATGCACTTTTCACATCCATTTGATATAAGATGATATCATGATGCTCAGCGTAAGCAAGCAATATGCGAATAGCTTCAAGTCTAGCAACAGGTGCAAAAGTTTCATCAAAGTCAAGTCCTTCAACCTATGTGTAGCCTTGAGCTACAAGACGAGCCTTATTTCTTACCACAAGGCCATTTTCATCTTGCTTGTTGGGGTAGATCCACTTGGTACCTATGATATTGTGCTTGCGAGGATCTGGCCGCTTGAAAACTTCCCACACGTTGTTGAGCTTGAATTGATGTAATTCCTTTTGCATAGCTTGAATCAACTCAGGCACCTTGAATGCTTCATCAACTTTGGTGGGCTCTATTATAGAGACAAAAGCAAAGTGCCCACAAAACTTAGTCAAATGTGAAGCTCTTCATTGAGTGAGGGGACCTAGTGCATTGATGTTGTCGATGATTTTGTCGATTTGCACTTCATTTGCAACTCTTGGATAAGCAGGTTGACATGGCTGAGGATTTTCTTCAGCACCATTTTCTTCAGGTGTATCAACATGAATGTATTTATTGGTTCGAATGACTTCTTTAGTGGGTATGACTTATTCAGTAGCCTTCAACTTAATGGATTCCTCAGGAGACTGTTCATCTAGCACAGAAGGCAGGTGCTCTCTTTGTGAGCCGTCAGTTTCATCGAACTGCACATCTACAATTTCAACAACCTTTTGGTGGTAGGTGTTGAAGACTTTGTAGGTGTGCAAGTCCTTTCCATAACCAAGCATAAAACCTTCATGTGCTTTCGGTGTGAATTTAGAACTATGGTGAGGATCTCTAATCCAACATTTTGCACCGAAGACTTTGAGATAACTTACATTGGATTTCTTGCTAGACATAAGTTCAAGTGAAGTCTTCATGAAGAATTTGTGAAGATATACCCTGTTGATGATGTGGCAAGTTGTATCAATTGCCTCAGGCCAGAAATGACGAGGAGTCTTGTATTCATCAAGCATGATGCATGCCATCTCAACAAGAGTCTTGTTCTTGTGCTCCATGATGTCGTTCCGCTGAGGAGTATATGTTGCAGATAGCTCATGAGTAATGCCAAGTTCATCAAGATATTCATCAATATTTGTGTTCTTGAACTCAGTCCCATTATCACTCCTGATATGCTTGATCTTGATGCCGAAGTTTGTAGAGGCCCTTGAAGCAAATCGTCTGAAGACATCCTGCACTTCAGACTTGTACAGAATAATATACACCCAAGTGTAATGAGAGTAATCATCAACAATGACAAAGCCATACAAACTTGAAGAATTTGTTAGTGTGTAATAATGAGTGGGGCCAAAGAGGTCCATATGAAGCAATTCAATGGGTCGAGTCGTGCTCAAGATTGTCTTCGAGGGATGCTTGGATCTGGTCATCTTCCTAGACTCGCATGCGCCACAAAGGTGGTCCTTGAGGAATTTGAGACCTTCAATGCCAATGACATGCTTTTTCTTCACGAGCGTGTGCAAGTTCCTCATACCAGTGTGTCCAAGTCGGCGATGCCGTAGCTAGCCTTCTGAGGACTTTGCAAGTAGGCATGTGGCAGGCTAAGGACTATAGAGAAATCAACAATGTACAAGTCTCCTCTCCTAAAGCCTTCGAAGACTTTGGATTTTTTAGGTTCCATGATGACAACACAACGATATTTTCCAAATACAACGACCATATCAAGATCACAAAGCATTGAGACACACATAAGGTTGCCCCGAGGGATTCGACAAGAATCACCTTATCCATGTGTCGGTCCTTTGAGATTCCAACCTTACCTAGACCCAATACCTTGCTTTTTCTTTGTCAGTGTAGGTGATATGCTTTAGATGAGATGGAGCAAGTGGCAAATTCATTAGTAGATTCTTGTCACCAGTCATGTGGTTTGTCCATCCACTGTCGAGGACCCACTCAGTAGCTTTTGGAGGTTCATCCTGCAAATGAATTAGTACAACTTATGAACTAATATGCTCTAGAGTGAAGAATATGACATCAAATTCATCAGGAAGAATTTTATCACACAATATAGTGAGTAAAGCAGTGTGAGGACGTGAGAAATGAGAAATTCATTTCTACATGATTAGCTTGCATCCTTTCAAAAATTTCCTCAGGTCTCCAGCAAATTCATTAGACGTTCAAGTTCATCTGGAGACCTGACCCTGCATAAGAGATTAGTTCAGTTTCTTCACCACCCACATCTAGAGGGGTGGTAAAGAGTTCATCGTTTTGCGAGCACCATATGAGAAGGGAGGCATTGAAGCTAGTGCACTTCGTTTCACAGGACAAGGGTTAGAGTACTCATATGAACTAGCAGAGAAATTCTTTGAGGACTTATGAACATAATGATTTGAAGAATAATGCACATATTCAGAACTCTTAGATTTTCCCTTTGAAACAGATGCATTAGCACGAGAATGATATTTTTGACGATTTGAGGAATTTGGTCCAAGTGAAGACTTTGGTCCATCTGATGTATTTGATTTGGGGTTCCTGTTCTTCATGAGTGGTGTCGTGAGGACATTCACTTGAAGATTTTGTAAGCAGCTCTTGGGAACCAAGATTTTCTTCATAGGTGAATCATTCCTACAATTAGTTCCAACAAATCTGGCAAATACTACACCTTTCTGATTTTTGAAGAATTTGTAGTTGTATGTCAAGTGACTCATCAAAGGAATATAAAGCCAGATAAAGTGGATGGATCTACATGAGGTCCTTTTGCGGCAACCCATGAGGTTTTGGGGTACTGCTCATGTGTCTAGTAGGATCCATCAGCATTGTGTTTCCTCTCAAATGTGATACCCTCTTTCCTAGGGTTCCTGTTCAGAATCTTTTTTTTGAGCACAACGCAAGGGTTTGATGCCCTTTGAAACTTATGTACATGCCTATCACATACAATTCCTTCAACCCTGCATTTTTGTTAGTGATACTTGTGGTATCCTCAAATGAGGAATTTGTGACCACGAGAATAGTTGAAGAATTTGCAGCAACAGAAGCATTTGAACATTCAGCTGAAGAAATAGCAGTTTCACGTTCGATGCATTTCAAAGAAGGTGGAACCAATTCTTCCTGAGTGGTACTGATCTGTTGAGCCACTAAGGAATCGTTTTCCCTTTGGAGATCCTCATAAGACACTCTTAGTTTCTCAAGATCTTGCGTTCTTTGAAGAAATTCATAAGAAAGCTTCTCATGATTGGCTAAGAGAGCATTATGATGACTCTGAAGGTTATCATACTTTGTCTGGAGACTTTTGAGATTGTCAGACAGAGTTTGAGTTCGATCCACTTCCTCATTCATAGATCATCGCTCTTGTCTAGCAGTTTCTGAAGCTTTTGAAGTGCATTTTGTTGCTTAGTGGCAATATTAGCAAGTTTGGCATAGCTAGATTTCACATATTCATCAGATTCACCATCACTTGATTCAGAGGAGGAGTGGTGCTTATGTACCTTGGAACCTTTTGCCATAAGACAAAGTGAAGAAGATGAACCAGGATCTGATTCCTGGGTTTTGAGGATTTTCCTGCATTCAATGAATATGGGGTCTTGACGAGTGCGATCGCCTTCATTGTTGTCCATAATCGTATCCCAGATGAGCTTGGCATTTTGAAGATGACAGATGCCTTTGAACATGACGCTTGATATGCTTGAGCAGAGGATGTTCCTCGCCTGAGCATCAAGTTGAGTGTACTTGTGAATTTCCTCAGCATTTGCCATCTTGCAAAGTTCAGTCAGTCCAAGTTTAGTAACAGTCCATAGCTCACTATTCATTGACATGAGGTGCTTCTTAATCAAAACCTTCCACCTAGGATATTCAATGTCATCGAGATTGGGACATTCTATGACTGACTTAACGCCTTTTGCCATGAAAAAGTAAGTAGGAGAATAGTCATCATTGATGCCGTCAGAGTCGTTGGAGTATTCGTTTTCTTCATCATTGAAGATGGACTTGCTGATGAAGGGAATAGCAAGAGCAAGGCTAGTGACACCAGATTCAGACTCCACCTTAGATTCTTCCCCTTTTCATATTCTTCATATTCTTCTTCTGACTCCATTTGCTTGCCAATGAAAGCCTAAGCCTTTCTGGAACCATTCTTCTTGTGCGTTGAGGACTTTGAAGATGAGGACTTTGCAGATGGGGACTTCAAAGATTTCTTCTTGTTCTTCGAGTCATCAGAACTATCATCCATTTGCAAAGAACAAGGCTACTATCCAAATCGGCCTCTCCTTGAGAACATTTGGAATTTCCTCACGAGCATTACCAGCTTATGACTTAATTTTTCAGGATCACCAAGGCTACTATCAGAATCTTTGCCTTCGGATGAGGAAATTGCTTTTGCCTTCGGAGCACGAGATCTTCCATAGCTTGGTCCGTAGAGGTCTCTCTTCTTAGCTTGTTGGAATTCATGAGTATTGAGTCTCTCAAGAATATCAGTAGGATCAAGTGACTTGTAGTCTCCACACTCTTGAATCATCAAAGCCAGAGTATCGAATGAGGAATCAAGAGATCTCAGCAGTTTCTTCACCACTTCATGGTCAGTGATGTCGGTGGAACACAGTGCTTGAAGCTCGTTGGAGATATCAGTGAGACAATTAAAAGTTTGCTGAACATTCTCATTGTCGAGTCTTTTGAAGCAGTTGAAGAGATTGTGAAGAACATTAACGTGAGAATCACGTTGAGTGGAAACACCTTCGTTGACATTGGACAACCTATCCCATATAAGCTTAGGAGACTCCAAATCACTCACTCTGCCATACTGACCTTTTCTCAGATGGCCACAGATGATATTCTTCGCTTGAGAATCAAGTTGCTTGAATATCTTCACATCAGCAACGTCGAGCGTGGGAGTAACAGAGGGAACACCATTTTCCACAACGTACCAGAGATTGTTGTCAATAGCTTCAAGATGCATGCGCATCTTGTTCTTCCAGTAGGGGTAATCTATCCGATCAAAGGTAGGACAACCGATGGAAACCTTGATCATGCTCGCAGTCAACATAACTAGAACTCCATGTGGTTAAACCAAAATCACACAAAACAAGGGAGTACCTTGCTCTGATACCAATTGAAAGTGTGTTCTATCGACGATAGGGGGGTCAATAGGCAATTTTTATAAATTCATCACTTGAGGAGTGACTTGTAGTCTCCACACTCTTGAATCATCAAAGCCAGAGTATCGAATGAGAAATCAAGAGATCTTAGCAGTTTCTTCACCACTTCATGGTCAGTGATGTCAGTGGCACCTAGTGCTTGAAGCTCGTTGGAGATATCAGTGAGACGGTTAAAAGTTTGGTGAACATTCTCATTGTCGAGTCTTTTGAAGTGGTTGAATAGAATGTGAAGAACATCAAACGAGAATCACGTTGAGTGGAAAGACCTTCGTTGACTTTGGACAGCCTATCCCATATAAGCTTAGCAGACTCCAAAGCACTCACTCTGCCATACTGACCTTTTCTCAGATGGCCACAGATGATATTCCTCGCTTGAGAATCGAGTTGCTTGAATATCCTCACGTCAGCAGCGTCAATCGTGGGAGTAACATAGGGAACACCATTTTCCACAACGTACCAGAGATTGTTGCCAATAGCTTCAAGATGCATGCACATCTTGTTCTTCCAGTAGGGGTAATCTGTCCCATCAAAGGTAGGACAACCGGGGGAAACCTTGATCATGCCTGCAGTCAACATAACTAGAACTCTAGGTGGTTAAACCAAAATCACACAGAACAAGGGAGTACCTTGCTCTGATACCAATTGAGAGTGCGTTATATCGACTAGAGGGGGGTGAATTGGTGATTTTTACAAGTTCATCACTTGAGGAATTTGAAATGTGATGAATAACTAGCAATGGAATAAGTACTCAAGTGCATGAGAAACATAGCAATAGCATAGTTATCATGATGAAATAAAACATGCATAGATTCCAGGTAGTGTGATACAGGATAAGAAGGTGAGGAACAAGGTAAGTTGAAGAATTTGAGGTGAGGAAATTGTGAAAGTCTTGAGTCAAATTCTTCAACCAGTAAAGATCAATTTCATCAACAAGTATACGAGGAAATGAAAGGGTTGAGGAAATAGAACCAGATAGCTCGATGAAGACAATTGTTTGATGACCCAGTTCCAACTGATGTGACAGTTGTACGTCTGGTTTAGAGCGGCCTGATATTTAAACTAGAAGACACACAGTCCCAAGACACACAGTCCTTACCACATTCTCCTTGAGCTAAGGTCACAAAATCCTTTCCCAACACTCGTGATAAGTCTTTAGGGTATACGTGCAAAACCCTCACAAATTGGTCACCCAGCGATCCACAATTAACGGCTGGATTCTCTAGACTAAGGTCACTCCGTGATCCCCAATTGACTGCAGGATGCACTAGACCATGATGCCTAACCGTCTGGAAGATACACAGTCTTCAAAGGTAACAAGCATCGGTTCCACACAGGAACAATCTCTTCAGTGATGCTCAATCACTTTGGGTTTGGTGGTTTGGATTTGGGTTTTTCCTCACTGATGATTTTCTCTCAAAGTCCTCGGAGGATGGGTTGCTCTCAAATGACAAGTGTCGGTTCTCTTTCAGAGCAGTCAACCAACTAGTGGTTGTGAGGGGTGGGTATTTATAGCCAGGTTGCAACCTGACATGATAAGACATAAATGCCCCCAACGATATGACCATTATGTGGATAAGATGATTGGGGACAGCTGGCACTAAGCGCATCAATGGTAGGATTTTTGAACTATGAAAGTCCCGAGGCTTATCATATTCCTCACTTGTAGGCAATTCGCAGTGGCGAAATCCTAACTCCACAGTCAGATCAAAATCCTAACTTGCCCAACATGACTGAATTGCAAGATATTTCCAAAGGCTTCACTCGAAGGATTGGATAGGTTGAGGCTTTTGAGTTGAGCATCGGTTGGAAATTTTCCTTAGTATTTACCTCGGCCCCCTTTAACAGTACGGTGTTTCCTATGACTCAAAGAAAGGAAATGAAACTACGGAAACAAAAGTCTTCATGCTTCATAGTCCTTGTTCATATCTTCAAAGTCACACCAACTTCTTCATTTTCAAAGTCTTCAGGGAATACCAAAGTCTTCGGCAAAGTCTTCAACAAAGTCTTCACCAAAGTCTTCAGTTGAAGACATACATTTTTAGGGGTCGATAATCTTCAAATATATCAATCTCCTCAACGACTTATAGAGCATGTGTAAACTCACACACACATTAGTTCCTTAACCTATAAGTCTTCAATACACCAAAATCACTAAGGGGAACTAGATGCCTTTACAGTTTGCATACCTTGTTCTCCGATAGAAATCTTGGGCCACTCTTTGGGGTTCTTTCTGTTCAATTGGATATTATGAATCTGAATTTTTTTCATGTGTATCGTATAATTAACTCATGGATACTTGTGGTGACATTGGAGTATCTAGGTGACAATAGACTTGGTTGATGCGTATCATACGGTGTTATTCTAGTACGAACTCTAAGATAGATCGGTCGGAGAGGATAACTTGGTCATTTTAGTACAAACTATTGCATAGAATGATCGAAAAGGATAACAAGGTTATTTTAGTACGAACTGTTGGATAGATCGATCGGAAAGGATAACTTTACGATGGTTTCATACCGTACAAACAATTTCATCTTATGTTCTCCGCTAGATAACAACTTTGGAGTGATTCTTGGTTGCACGTTGAGGGATGGTTATGTGATCCAATTATATTAGCATTGTTAGTACGGACCCTAGGCCTTGTTTTCAAGCATTGCAATACCGTTTGTGCTCACTTTTGTTACTTGCTACCTTGCAGTTTTTTATTGTTACTATTACAAAAATCAGTATCTACTATCATTACTACACTTGTATCACCATCTCTTCGCTGAACTAGTGCACTATACAATTTTCGAATGTATTGGGCGTGTTGGGACACAATAGATTTCTTGTATTTGATTATAGGGTTGTTTGACAGAGACCATCTTAATCCTACAGCTCACACGGATTGATAAACATTAGGTCATCCACTTGAGGGAAAATTTCAACTGACCTACAAAACTCTACACTTGGAGGCCCAACATAGTCTACAAGAATAAAGTTGCATAGTAGAAATCAGTAGACTATTCTGATTTTCCATGGTTCTAAAGGACATATCTACATGATGGTCTTATATGTGTTCTTTATTCACACAAAACCATTGGCTCATTATCCTGACATCGATTTCAAGCAAATCAAATGGATGGCATTGTAGAATTCTCCTTGAGTGCTTTCTATATGGCCCTCGGATTGAAGTTTAGCAATTTTTCCCAATATCTAGACTCAAAATGGTTGGTAGAATCCTTTATCCAAAGAGTCAAGCTCATTGAATTGTCTATACTTTGAAATTGCAATTTACCAACTTTACGTTGGAGTCATGCAGTTTTACACGCTCATGACCAAACCGCATAACATCATTCTCCTATATCTTTGATACGTGAAAATTTACCAAGTATTTCCCATCTGGGGTAATTCAGTAACAAATCGATATCACCATCGTGGCATACATCATTGAACCTCAACATATAGTTGGGATCTATGTGAAGAATAACTGTATTTCCGTCAATACCTCAAGCCCCTCACATGGGGAGTTACTCAAGGCTAGTATGCTGATTCAATGGGGAACATTTCGAGGCATTAGGGGGAGATTTCAAGTACCATAAATAATGCCATAATGCCAGGAAAATTAGTGAAATGTTCAACACATTTCTGCCTCAAATCCATAAATACTCAAAGCTCTGAACCATTTGTTCAGAAAATTTGTAACACATTGCAAATAAACTGCCAGATTCATATATGGATTATAAAGGTGTCACACAATCTTACAATCCTGCAAAAATATGCCTGAAAGAGTGAAGGTACCAACAAAAACCACTCCACTCCCCCTCTGATGCAACAGCGGGGAGATGTATGGCAAAGTACATCATGATTTAGCTTCTCACAAGCAAGGATATCAAGGCTTCTGGATCTGTAAATGCAAGTCAACTTTACATTGACAAACACCTAATGGCTAGTATACACCTAGTGGATGGGAAACCCACCAACTCAGGTCATAGTGCAGACAATGACTGGGAGATCCAAATACCCGACTCAATCGCATTGGGAAACCGTGAGCAGTCACCATGGGTACCATTTTTCCATCAACTATATATTGATATATAGATTTTGGAGAAACATATAACCAGAAGTCTACAATTGTCAAGATGCATTGCTCAACAAGATTGCAAAACCTTTCAAGTGATTCAGATCCAAAGACCATGGCCATGGCAAAGTGTGAACAACACTCGGACCGAACTTAAGCAAAGGATATAATCTAGGTAGAAATGATCTTGCTCAATAATGGGAAGGTATTCATAAGCAATACCTACACCAGTTTTCTTCTGCAAACAGAATTGAAAACAACAAGATGGTAAGACAAGGAGCAAGTATTGTAGCACAAGGGTTCACGCATGTTAAAAATAATTGAGGAATTAATCCCTGCTTTCTCTAACCAAATGCAGTTGCTTTTCCAACTGCCGCTATGGTTCAGAGAGAGGTGTCTCTCTGTACAGAAACCATCTCCTCAAACTATATATATATGTAATCACATCATCAATACATAGACCAATGATTTACTTTTACATCTCGATGTCTTTCTCTCCATCTATACTTCAAACACGTTATCAGCATGCCCTCTAGCGGAGCGATGGGCGCACCCGCCAGCAACGGTGGAATCATCCACACCCTCTAACGTGTGGTGAGATCGGTGATGTGGCGCAGGTCTCCAATCGGCATCGTGGTTGTGACCTGCCGCATCAGCTTGAGGAGTTCACGGCCCAGAACATGGCCGGCAAGAACAACAAAAAGTGTCATGGTATGTTTATTACAGGACTCAATTCGTGAAAGTAATTCAACAATGACGCAAAGGGGAAAAGGTACCATGTGATTCTTCAATTTTACTTGCACTGAATCAAGCGGCAATAGCTGTTGCTCCTCAGCAACATCTCCCGCGTCCATCCGCCTTGGCTGCTCCTCAATGGAATGCAATGGTTAGAGCTTGGGCTGAACAAGGAAGTGTCGCGAAGCAATCTTGGACCTGCACGACTGACCGACTATCCATGCCCACAGCAGCGTCTCCCGGCACGTCCAATACGAGGAGCAGGTGCCTCCTGGTCAGCGGAGTGCACCGAGGTGTCCCCATCCTTTAATGGTGGGGCATGACTGTGTGGCCTTGACCTCTCAACAAGGAGGCGTTGTGCATACCTCAACTTATGTATGAAGGCGTCCCCCTTCATGGACCCCAACACTGGCTGCACGGCACTAAAGACCGAGGCGATGCCGCGGCCCTTGACTCGCATCCGCGCAAGCCGGTGGCGCCCGAGGCTACGACGCTCAGTCGGCTCTCCGCCCCTCAGGCGTGTGAGGCGTTGATCCTCCCGCGGACGGAGCACCACCATTACACACAAGCCCTCCTAGCGACGTGTTTGCAGCCTCTAACTCGGGGTGCGAGGACGCTCCCTTCATCCAGCCGGCCACGAGGCATGGGCGCATGGCTTAGACGATCACATGGCGCAGCCATGGAGGTGAGCCCTCTGAGTGGTGGCTACTGGAGCAGTCCTTGGGAATTTCTCCCGACTGGCAACCGCTCAGAGGAAGAAGATAAGCCTTATCTCCTCGCGAGTTATACACTTTAGCCCTCGCCTATTTCTATAATAGGCTCGTGTGTATACATCTTGCGACTAATTCCTATACATTTCAGGATAATTTCACATGATCAAACTACTAGTGCTATTCATTAGCACTTATCATCTTTAGACCATGTGTGTATAGATATGCATTTAACCCATTTTTTGTTGAGTTTTAAAACTCTAGAAATGTGTGTATGTTTAAATGTGTTGTTATTGCAATTCCCTATACAATGACATTGTTTTGTGATTGAGATTAAGTTTTCTCGCACAACAGTATTGATTTGCGATTGAGGTTCATCTCATCCTTGTCTGATATATCTCGAACAGCCGATCGGTGAATCCCACGTATAGGTTCACCGAAGCAGTGCAAGTGCACCGCCTCTAAAGGAATCCACGTGTGCAGGAGGAACACCGTGCGGCGGACTTTTAGGTCCAATCACACAGTTTGGCGGCAAGTGGAGGTGGCTACTTGCAACACATGCAAAACCTAATAACCGCGCCGAAGCGATCAACTAGATGGGTGTGCCGCACCTCCACTACATATAGGCATCCGTCATCGGCTCAACTCTTGGGCCTTGCACGGAACCTAAAGCCCATGTATTTTGTCGGCGTTTTGGAACCGGGGGTACGCAGACCTGCCTGCCTACAGCCCAGCATGTGGTCCACCTCGACAGCTGGTACGGCCCAGCGACAAGCCCCCCTGAAGTTAAGGCGATCATGAGAGCCCCAGCCTCGCGAGGCGAAGAACACCAAGAACTCCAGAGGAGTGGCCTTCCCTGGTTGCCTCCCGAAGAGCAGAGATTTCTATGCAGGTAACCGGCCTCGTGAGGCCGAGATGACGTGGGCCATGATGTCTGAAGCCAGGCGGGCGCGAGTGGGCAGAGAGAAGGACAATTTCCTATTTCATCCTAAGGAATCAAGGATGAAACGGGGTTCCCAAGGAATCCCCCAAAGGTTTCCCTTCTAGTGCAACAAGACCAAGACCACGAGACGGATGTCATCGTTGAGCCCACCGTTGCGTCACGCCGGAAGCTTTGCAGGCAAAGAGCACCTTTAGTCAGGATAGGATGTACCTCCTATCCCCTTTAAAATTTGGCCATTGTGGGATCCCTTCCCGCCAGTGCAAGAAGGGAAGAGGACCGAGGCCACTATAAATAGGGACTAGCTTCCACCGTAGAAAGGGGTTCAACATGACGAGTTCATCCCGACCAAGAGCCCTTGTGAGGTCGCTCAACAATTATACTAGTTCATCCTCAACCTCCTCATGAGGCCAATCCACTAAAAGCAGGAGTAGGGTTTTACACCGAAAGGTGGCCCGAACCTAGGTAAATCTCTATGTTCATCTTCTTACCCACTCGTACGCACTCGACATGGCCTAGCCATAGGGTGACGAACTCGAGACATTAAGCTGGTTGGGTTCTTCGCACATGCTCCAAAGTTCAAACCTTGTTAGCTCCGCGGAGCCCTGATTCCGACATTTGGCGCGCCAAGTAGGGGCGTGTCGTAATCCTCTTCCGGTTCCGCTTTGTCTCTGCTTCATCGCTACCATGGCTGACGCCCGCCGCATCCGCACCGAGCACCAAGTTGGTTGCGTCGCCCCGACGGCGCCCGTGGGTCGTGACACCTCACGTCGCACCCTCTCTCCCACAGCTTACGCTGCACCTGACCTGGCTGCTCACGAGAAGCAGGACTCATCAATACCGCCCTCCACGTAGCGCGACGGCCGCACCGCTACTCCGTTCCCCACTCCCGCATGGCATCGTCCCCCCCCCCGCGCTCGCCACGGACTGGTAACCGCACATGCTCCACTGCTCGAGGCGTGCAAGGAGCCTTGCGGTCAGCTCACCATGCGTTTCGCGGCCCTCAGGCCTCACATGGTCGCCTGCATCCTCGGCGGATCATGAGTGCCCACGTCTGGTCGCCATGTCAAGCAGCTTCTCCGCCAGGCGGGCGTGGCTCAGCCATGGACCGAGGCCCTGTGGGGTGATAACCCACAAGTATAGGGGATCAATTGTAGCCTTTCTCGACAAGTAAAAGTGTCGAACCCAATAATGAGATAAAGGTAGAACAAATATTCCCTCAAGTTCTGTCAACCATCGATACAACTCTACGCGTGCCTAACGTTCACTTTACCTAGAACAAGTATGAAACTAGAAGTACTTTCTAGGTGTAACGGGATAGGTTCGCAAGATAATAAAGAGCACGTAAATAAAACTAGGGGCTGCTAAGATAAAGTAACAATTAAGTTAGTTTAACGAGTGTAGAAAAGTGGTGGTAGGAGGTGCGGTATTGTCCCTAAGCAATTGATAACTAGACGCAAAATCATTATTTCAATTTTATATGAGGGAGAGGCATAAGCTAACAAACTTTCTCTACTTGGACCATATGCACTTATGGTTGGAACTCTAGCAAGCATCCGCAACTCCTAAAGATCATTAAGGTAAAATCCAGCCATAGCATTATAAGATATCAAGTCCTCTTTAGTCCCATATGAAACAAACAACCTACTCAGGTTTATGCTTCTGTTACTCAAGCAACCCACCATAGGCGGATCATGAACACATTGCAACACCCTACAATGAGGATCCCTCATGCTTGCGCAACACGGAGAGCACCATAGGACAACAGCAATAATAAAACATCCAACTCAAACCAATCATGATCATCAATCAACCCATAGGACAACAAAAATCTACTCAGACATCATAGGATGGCAACGCATCATTGGATAATAATAGGATGAATAAAGCACCATGTTCAAGTAGAGGGTACAACGGGTTGCGAGAGAGTGGACCGCTATAGATAGAAGGGGGAAGGTGATGGAGGTGTTGGTGAAGATGACAGAGTTGTTGGAGTAGATCATCGTCACGATGACGGCCCTAGCGGCGTTTCGGTGGCATCGGGAGAAAGGGGGAGAGAGAGCCCCCCACCTACTTATTCTTCCTTGACCTTCCCCTAGATGGGAGGAGGGTTGCCCCTCTGGTCCTTGGCTTCCATGGCGGCAGAGGGGCGAGATCCCCTCCAAGATTGGATCTCTCTCTCTGTTTCCTTCAATTTCTGTGCTCCCGCATTCTGGGCTTTCACCGTTTCTTAAATATCCAGAGATTCGTAATTCCGAGCGGGCTGAAATTTTGAGGGGATTTTTATCCAGATATTAGATTTATTGCGGCGAAAGGAAAGCTCCAACAGACCTAAGGGCTGGCCACAAGGGCCCAGGGTGCGGCCAGGGGGTAGGCCACGCCCCCTTGGCTTGTGGTCACCTCGGGAATCATCTCGCGTTGATTCTTTTTCCCAAAAATCACATATATTCCAAAAAATATCCATAATTTTTTATCGCATTTGGACTTCGTTTGATATGGATTTTCTACGAAACAAAAAACATACAACAAACATGAACTAGCACTAGCACTGGATCAATATGTTAGTCCCAAAAATAGTATAAAAAGTTGCCAAAACTATATGAAAGTTGTAGAATATTGGCATGAAACAATCAAAAAATATAGATACGACGAAGACGTATCAGCATCCCCCAGCTTAACTCTTGCTCGTCCTCAAGTAGGTAAATGATAAAAAATATAATTTTTGATGTGGAATGCTACCTAGCATAATCTTGTTCATATAATCTAATCATGGCATGAATACTAAGACACGAGTGATTCAAACCAATAGTCTATCATTTGACATTGAGACAATAATACTTCAAGCATACTAATAAAGCAATTGTATCTTTTCAAAATATAATGGCAAAAGAAAGTTATCCCTACAATATCATATCGTCTGGCTATGCTCCATCTTCCCCACACAAAGTATTTATGTCATGCACAACCCCGATGAGAAGTCAAGGAATTGTTTCACACCTTTTATGTTCTCAAACTTTTTCAACTCTCACGCAATATATGAGCATGAGCCATGGATATAGCACATAGGTGGAATAGAATATGGTGGAGGTTGTGAAAAAAAGGAGAAGATAGTCTCACATCAACTAGGTGTATCAACGTGCTATGGAGATGCCCATTAATAAATATTAATGTGAGTGACTAAAGATTGCCATGCAACGAATGCACTAGAGCTATAAGTGTATGAAAGCTCAAAAAGAAACTAAGTGGGTGTGCATCCAACCTGCTTGCTCATGAAGACCTAGGGCAATTTGAGGAGGCCCACCATTGGAATATACAAGCCAAGTTATATAACGAAAATTCCCACAAGTGTATGAAAGTGACAAAATAGGAGACTCTCTCTCATGAAGATCATGGCGCTACTTTGAAGCACAAGTGTGGAAAAGGATAGTAACATTGTCCCTTCTCTTTTTGTTGGCGAGCATCTAAAGCCTCTTATTTTTATTTGGGATTCGCTGGCCTCTTTTATTTTTCATAAAGTCCGGAGTCTCATCCCAATTTGTGAGGGAATCATAGCTTCCATCATCCTTTCCTCACATGGGACAATGCTCTAATAATGATGGTCATCACACTTTTATTTACTTACAACTCAAGAATTACAACTCGATATCTAGAACAAAATATGACTCTATATGAATGCCTCCGGCGGTGTACCAGGATATGCAATGATCTAGCATAGCAAATGACATAAAAAATGGACAAGCCATGAATGCATCATGCTAGCTATCTTACGATCATGCAAAGCAATATGAAAATGATGGTGCGTGTCATAATAAACGGAACGGTGGAAGTTGCATGGAAATATATCTCGGAACGGCTATGGAAATGTCATAATAGGTAGGTATGGTGGTTGTTTTGAGGGAGGATATATGGTGAGTTTAATGCATCAGCGAAAGTTGCGCGGTACTAGAAAGGCTAGCAAAGGAGGAAGAGTGAGAGTGTGTATAATCCATGGACTCAAGTTACTCATAAAGAACTCACATACTTATTGCAAAAGTCTATTAGTCATCGAAGCAAAGTATTAGACGCGTGCTCCTAGGGGAGAGGTTGGTAGGAGTTAACCGTCACATGCTCCCGACTATACCCTGGCCAAACCCCAAGCTGGGCCGGGCCTCAGGCCGGGCCTAAAAAAGGCCGGTGTTAGAAACCTAGGCCCGAGCCCGGCCCGGCCCGGCCGTTGGGACTGATACTTGGGCCCAGGCCTAGCCCGAGCTCGAAGAAAGCCTGGCCCGGCCCGGCAGGCCCGGCCCGACATAGGGGTAAATCCACATTTCGACGGGCCTGGGCCCAGGCCCGGCCTGGCCACCAGGCTCAAAATCTAGGCCCAAGCCCGGCCCGTGGGCAAGTTCGGGCCAGGCCAGGCCGGGATTTTTCAGGCTAGGATGGGCTGCCCATGGACAGGTCTGCTCCCGACCCTCGCACAAACATTGACAATCAATAAAGAAATCATGCTCCTACTTCCTTACATAACGGTTCACCATACGTGCATGCTATGGGAATCACAAATCTTTACAAAAGTATTTCCACCAATCCACACTTACTCACTAGAATGACTCTAATATCACCATCTTTATCTCGCAAAACTATTGCAGGGAATCAAACACATCATATTCAGTGATCTACAAGTTTTATGTAGGATTTTATGACTAACCATGTGAATGACCAACTCCTGTTAACTCTCCAAATAGATATAAGTGAAGCATGAGAGTTTAATTATTTCTACAAAAGATATGTCCATGCTCTAACAAGTATAAGGGAAGCAGAAGATCATTCTACAAATGGTGGTTTTCTATGTGTGAGAAATAGGCAATCCAAACTACAAATGATATAAGTGAAACACATGAAGCATTCTATAAAGGCATACGCAAAAGATATAAGTGAGGTGCAAAGAGCCTTCTATAAATCAACAAAGGACTTTCTCATACCATCAGGGTGCAATATTAAAATAAAAATAAAAAGCACACGACGCTCCAAGATTTACGCATATCATGTGACAAATAAAAATATAGCTCTAAGTAAAATTACCGATGGTTGTTAGAAGAAAGAGGGGATGCCTTCCACGGCATCCCCAAGCTTAGTTTCTTGGAAGTCCTTTAATATTACCTTGGGTTGCGTCGGGCATCCCCAAGCTTCGTCTCTTTACACTCCTTATTCCGTCATCCATCGTGATCTCACCCAATACTTGAAAACTTCAATCACACAAAACTTAACAAAACCCTCATGAGATATGTTAGTATAATAAAACAAATAACCACTTTAAGTACTGTTGCCAACCAATTCATATTTTGTTTTTGCATTGTAGCTTCTGTAATATAACTTTATCATAGCTTATACCAAGGATACAATCGATAGTTTCATCAAAACGAGCAAAACAATGCATCAAAAACAGAATCTATCAAAAACAGGACATTCTATAGTAATCTGAACATTAACCATACTTCTGTAACTCTACTAAATTCTGCAAAATTAGGGCAAAATAAAAAATTTGCATAGAATTGCCGTGTGAAAATTTCAGAAACTTTTGACATTCCAGTAAAAAATGTAAATTCACGCACTACAGCGAAAGTTTCTGTTTTTGCATTTCACACACCAAACAAGCAATCTAATCATCCTAAAGGAAAATCTTGGCGCATTATTTTTATAATACAATGGATTTATACAAGGGGATAATTATTTTTGTTTAAAAGTTTATGTAATCACGATTCACAAAGTTTCCATGGGCTTGAAAAAAGTTAAAGGCTAGCCCCCACTTCAACGTTGCTCGTCTTTCTCACTTTCACTTTTATTTTTGTAAAAAATTTAAGTTCCCCACTTTATTATTTTGTTTTTAAAATAAATAAAATCAAACAACAGAATAAAATGACTCTCTAAAACTTCCGGGTTGTCTCCCTGGTAGTGCTTTCTTTAAAGCCATAAAGCTAGCCATAAAGTGCTCAAGTAGTGGATCCACCCGGATCCCAAGGTATATCAAAGCCAATTTTAATTAGCAATGATTTGTAATTAAGTAGTGAGAAAAAAGTGATATAAATCATGTGACAACAAAGTCTAACTCTCTTCCTATGCATTGGCATGTCATACAAGAACAATTCCTTCACACCAAGTAAAGGTCAATGCATAGCATACGTAGTTTCTTGCAATTTTATTGTATCGAAAACATAGAGGTGAAGATGTAGTTCCTCTCTCATAATAATTGCAAGTAGGAGCAGCAAGCACATGCATATTATATTCATTAAAATCATCATGTGCAATAGGAAACGCAACCCATCAATATAATCCTTAATAAGTGTAGTTTGGAGAATTCAAAAAGATAATAGGACTATCGTGTGTGGGTTAAATAGCAACAATTTCATGCTTAACATAAGGAAATATAGCAAGTTCATCTCCATAAGCATCATTCATATCGATATCATGGCCACAAGCATAACAAGCATCAATTTCATCAAAAAGGGATATTTCAAATGAATCCAAGGGATCATAGCAATTATCATAGCATTCATCCTTCGATAAGAATGAAGGGAAATTAAACAATGTGTGAGTTGAAGAGTTATTCTCATTAGAAGCTGGCCATGGGTAGCTATTCCGCTCTTCCTCCTTTTGTTCTTCGCTCTCCTCCTAATCTTTTTCATCCAATGAGCTCACACTGTCATCAATTTCTTCTTCCATAGATTCCTGCAAAATACTAGTCTCTTCTTGGATAGCGAAGACTTTCTCAATAAATTTATCAATATGGACATTATATTCATAATTGGCATAACAATAACAAAGCATATCCAAATTTTGGGATTGGTAAACAGAATCATCATAATCTTCATACTTTTCAAATAAAGCTTCAATTTCATAAGCACCCTTAAAAGCAACAAACTCTTCTATTTGTTTCACATCATAGTAATCATATATACCATTAGCATAAGAAGCCAAGGTTTCATTGTCATTAAATTTACATGAAAATGGAAGGTGTTTAGCCTTCATCCTAGAGCAACAAGTAATATCATATCTCAAGCATAGATTCCAAGCATACCATTTCAACATATAAATTTGATCCCATAACAGTTTCCCTTTTTGAGTCAAGCGATAGACCCTAAAGTATTCACGTTGATCCAACATGTATCCCATTATATAATTGAATGGGGTTTTCTCAGGATTATTAAAGTAGTGCATAATATCTTTCACATGAGGAGCATTGATGGTTTTAGGAGGTTCCCCATCTCCATGAGTAGCAAGTACACCTAATTATTTTGGTATTTCGTGTTCCATATCCATAACTAAAGATAGAGAACAACTTATAATAGCAAACAAAATCTACTTAGTGATAAAGCAAACAAGCACACACGAGAATATTCACCCACGCTATTGCTCCCTGGCAACGGCGCCAAAAAAAGGTCTTGATAACCCACAAGTATAGGGGATGAATTGTAGCCTTTCACGATAAGTAAGAGTGTCAAACCCAACGAGGAGCTAAAGGTAGAACAAATATTCCCTCAAGTTCTATCGACCACGGATACAACTCTATGCATGCTTAATGTTCGCTTTACCTAGAACAAGTATGAAACTTGAAGTACTTTGTAGGTGTAACAGGATAGGATTGCAAGATAATAAAGAGCACATAAATAAAACTAGGGTCTGCTAAGATAAAGTAGCAATTAAGTTAGTTTATAGAGTTTGGAAAAGTGGTGGTAGGAGTTGTGGAATTGTCCCTAGGAAATCGATAACTAGACCGGTAATCATTATTGCAATTTTATATGAGGGAGAGGCATAAGCTAACATAATTTCTCTACTTAGATCACATGCACTTATGATTAGAACTCTAGCAAGCATCCGCAACTACTAAAGATCATTAAGGTAAAACCCAACCATAGGATTATAAGGTATCATGTCCTCTTTAGTTACTCCCATATGCAACAACCCATCTACTCGGGTTTATGCTTTTGTCACTCAAGCAACCCACCATAGGCGAATCATGAACACATTGCAACACCCTACATCGAGGATCCCTCACACTTGGGTGACATGGGGAGCACCATAGGGCAGCACCAATAATAAAACATCCAACTCAAACCAATCATGATCATCAATCAACCCATAGGACAACAAAAATCTACTCGGACATCATAGGATGGCAACACATAATTGGATAATAATATGATGCATAAAGCACCATGTTCAAGTAGACCATACAATGGGTTGCGAGAGAGTTGACTGCTGTAGATAGATGGGGGAAGGTGATGGAGGTGTTGGTGAAGATGACGGAGTTGTTGGAGTAGATCGTCGTCACAATGATGGCCCCGGTGGCGTTCCGATGCCACCGGGAGAAAGGGGTAGAGAGCCCCCCTCCTTCTTCTTCTTCCTTGACCTCCCCCCAAGATGACAGGAGGGTTTCCCCTCTGGTCCTTGGCTTCCATGGCGGAGGAGGGGCAGGAGCCCCTTCGAGATTGGATCTCTCTCTCCGTTTCCCTCTGTTTCTACGCTCCCAGATTCTGGCCTTTCACCGTTTCTTAAATATCCTCAGATCCATAACTCCGATAGGGCTGAAATGTTGAGGGGATTTTTATCCAGATATTAGCTTTCTTGCGGCCAAAGGAGAGCTCCAACGACCTAAGGGTTGGACACAAGGGCCCAGGGTGCAACAAGGGGGTAGGCCGCGCCCCCTGGCTTGTGGTCACCTCGAGAATCGTCTCGCATTGATTCTTTTTCCCCAAAATCACATATTTCCCAAAAAATAATCTCCGTAAGGTTTTATCACGTTTGGACTTCGTTTGGTATAGATTTTTTGCGAAACAAAAAACTTGCAACAAACAGGAACTAGCACTAGGCACTGGATTAATATGTTAGTCACTAAAATAGTATAAAAAGTTGCCAAAACTATATGAAAGTTGTAGAATATTGGCATGAAACAATCAAAAATTATAGATACGACAGAGACATATCACGTTGCAGGGCGAGGGCAGTGACCACATCACCTTCAACTTCAGGGACCAGCCCAGGACTACGGTCGCCACTAGTGCACTCCCCATGTTGTGCACTCCCACCATCGGCAAGGTTGCGTTCACCAAGACACTCATAGATGGTGGTGTCCGCCTCAACGTCCTCTCCGTGGAGGCCTTTGACATGCTCTAGGTGCCTTACTACTAGCTCGTGCCGACCAGGTCCTTCTCAGGGGTGGACCAAGGCTTCACCACCCCTTTGGGGTAGGTGGGCCTCCCGGTCAACTTCGGCACTCATGACAAATACCGCACCGAGTTGATCAACTTATATGTGGCTCACATCGGCCTCCTGTACAACAACATCCTGGGGGTATCCGGCCCCCGCGAAGTTCATGGCGGCAACGCACCCCGGCTACAACATCATCAAGATGTCTGGCGGCAGCGGCATCATCTCTGTGACCGAAGACACCAAGGATGCAGGTCGATCCCTCATGCTCGTCTACAAGGCTGCAACGGCCTCATGTCCGGCGCCGAGGGTGCCACCCAGGCACCGGAGGCCGTGATGGCCTCACACCTTGACGCCGAGGGCAACACGTCGGCTTCGGTGGATGCAGCGGCCTTGAGCCCCAGCGTCAAGGGTGCCGTGCAGGCTCTGGTGGCCGCGCCCGTGAAGAAGAAAAAGTTGTTCTCTCAGGACCGGGCTTAGAAGAAACAGGTGTTTGTTGACGGCGGGAGCTCGGGACCCACCTTCACCATTTTCATTGGCCTTCCCTTGGAGCAGGAGAAGGTGTTGGTCGACTTCCTCCACGCGAACAAGGACGTGTTTGCGTGGGAGCCGTCAGACCTGGTAGGTTTCCCGAGGGAGGTGATCGAGCACCACTTGATGGTGTGCCCTAATGCATGCCCAGTAAAGAAGAAGGCAAGGCAATAAGCACAAGAGAAGCAAGCATTCATCATCCAAGAGGTCCACAAGTTGCAGGAAGCCGGTGTTATTCAGGAAGTGCGGTACCCGGATTGGCTGGCCAACCTCATGATCATCCCCAAGAAGGGTGGGAAGGAGCGCATGTGCGTCGACTTCATGAGCCTCAACAAGGCTTATCCGCGGGACCCCTTCCCGCTCCCACGCATCGACCAGATCGTGGACTCCACCGCCGAGTGCGACCTGTTGTGCTTTTTGGATGCTTTCCCATGTTACCACCCAATCAAGATGGAAGTGGAGGATGTCTAAAAGACGGCCTTCCTCTCCCCGTGCAATGTGTATTGCTACACATGCATGCCCTTTGGGCTTCGGAACGTTGGTGCAACCTTCTAGCGGTTGATGCACATCGCCCTGGGGCAGCAGCTTGGGAGAAATGTTAAGGCATACATCAACGACATCATGGTCAAATCGCGAGAGGCGAGGACCCTGATTGAAGACCTCGAGGAGACGTTTGCCAGCATGTGTCGAGTAAACATGAGGCTTAACCCAGAAAAGTGTGTTTTCAGAGTCCAGTCTGGCAAGCTGCTCGATTTCCTAGTATCGCACCGAGGGATCAAGGCAAACCCAGAGAAGATCAAGGCAATCAAAAAGATGCGCCCACCCAAGACCCTCAAGGAAATGCAGAAGCTGGCGGGCTGCGTGACCGCCTTGGGACGCTTTATCTCCAAACTTGGCGAATGTGCCTTCTTCTTCTTCAAGCTCATGAAGAGGAAGGGCCCCTTCGAGTGCACACATGAAGCAGAGGTGGGTTTCAAAGAACACAAGCGGTACCTCACGAGCCCACCTGTTATGGTGGCACCTCGCACTCACGAGCCCTTTGTGCTCTAGTTGGTGGCCAGCCCACACTCGGCCAGCGCAATACTCATAGTGATCTAGGAGGAACGCGCCAGCGCAAGCACGAAGCAAGGTGGCCCGCAAGGGGCTGCATAACTCTTGCCGCCTCAGGATGGCGCTCTTGAGGCCCTCGTCACCTCACCGACCCATGGGGCACCAGAGTCCTTCCCACTCCCTATGAAGCAGGGCGGAGCCGAAACCCCACACCTCGTCAAGCATCCAGTGTACTACGTCAGCATCGTGCTGCGGGATGCACACGCGCTATCCTATGCAGCAGAAGCTCCTGCTCACACTCCTCATCGCCTCAAGAAAGCCACGCCATTAATTCCTGGGCCACCCCATCAAGGTCGTCGATGCATACCCACTAGACAAAGTGCTACATAGCCCCAACACAGCAAGAAGGGTTGCAGAGTGGAACATCGAGCTGCAAGCCTTCCAACTGGAGTTCAGCACAACTAGGGTCATGAAGGGCGCGGACCTCACTGACTTCATAGTGGAATGGATGGATGCTCCCGACCGGGGATGGATGAGGGCTAGTCCCTCATGCGTGGCGATGAGGTGCCTAATGGTTGGGTCATGCATTTCGACGGTGCATTCGCACAGCAGGGCGAGGGGGCTGGAGTGGTACTCATCTCACTGACCAAGGACAAGCTTTACTATGCCATGCAGCTTTGCTTCCAGCATGGCGAGAAGGTCTCCAACAACATCGCGGAGTACGAGGGCTTGATTGCAGGCCTCTGGGCCACCGTAGCCCTAGGGGTCAAGCGCCTCATAGTCAAAGGTGACTCCCAGCTCCTCGGCAACTCTCCAACAAGGAGTACAAGGCGAAGGACGAGCACATAGAGGCGTAGTTGGAAGAGGTACGTAAAATTGAAAAGCGCTTCCTGGGCTTGGAATTGTAGCTCGTCGCGTGGCGCGAACAAGGAAGCAGGCGACATCGCCAAAAGGGCGTCGTGTCACGAGCCTCGGGAGCCTGGCATCTTTGAGGAGAGGCTCTTCAAACCATCGGCGGCGCCCCCGGTACTAGGCCTGGCGGCGCTTCGGGAGGAACTACCACCAGCCCCTCCCTAAGGTGCCCCGGCCTGCGGTCCGGCCTCACGAGCCCGCCTGCTCCTGGCACTGGAACCTCGGGCCAGTGAATGGATCCAGGAGTTCAAGGCATACCTTCTCCGTGGCGCCTTACCGGAGAAGGGCGAGGACACGGAACACGTGGTTTTCCAGGCCACTGCCTACTGTTTGAAGGACGACGAGCTATACCGCGTGTGCCCAAACAACGTCTTGCTACGGTGCATATCTGACGAG
The DNA here is from genome assembly GCA_022496015.1 of Hordeum marinum. Lineage (NCBI taxonomy): Eukaryota > Viridiplantae > Streptophyta > Magnoliopsida > Poales > Poaceae > Hordeum > Hordeum marinum. The sequence continues at coordinate 208,045,635 of CM039674.1, read as the reverse complement.
CGGGGGCGCGAGCTGCTGGCCGATATCCATGGTGGGGACTGCGGGCACAACTCCTTGTCTTGCACCCTCGTGGGAAAAGTGTTCCTAGCGGCTTCTACTAGACCATGACGCTCAACGATGCCATAGGATGGTCCGATACTGCGAGGCCTGCCAGTTCCATACCAAGCAGATTCATCGACCCGCACAGGGTCTCCAGCCATCCTGCTCTCCTAGCCTTTTACGATCTGGGGCCTGGACATACTTGGTCCTTTCCCTCGGACGGCCGGAGGTTACCACTACCTCTACTTCGTCTTCGACAAGTTCACCAAGTGGGCGGACGTGGAGCCCGTGCACACCATCCTCGCCGGCTCAGCCATCAAGTTCATCACGGGCCTCGTGAGTCACTTCGACGTCCCCAACCATATCATTACTGACAATGGCTCAAAGTTCACAAGCAACATCTTTAGGACATATTGCGCTAACTTTGGAACACATATATGTTACGCTTCGTTGGTGCATCCTCGAAACAACGGCCAGGCCGAGCGCGCCAACGCAAAGGTCCTGAGGGGCCTCAAGGCAAGGAGCTTCAAGAAGAAGCTTGAGGCCTGCGGCAGGGGTTGGCTATCATAGTCTCGCATATTAGGGATGATAGACTACTCATATCAATAAGGAATTCCTTCTTTTTCGGGAGCCCATTCGAAGAGAACTCCTAGGTGAGCGTGCTTGGCTTGGAGTAGTAGTAGGATGGGTGACTGACCGGGAAGTTGGTGCCGGGTGCGCATGAGTGAGGACAAGTGCACAGAACAGACTAGTATTGATCTGTGAGGCTAGTCTAGATCCCGCCAGGAGTAACGACTACCGGGGGGTGTCCGGAGCGTTACAATTTGGTATTAGAGCCAGGTTCTCATGGCTTCACGGATGTTTGCTGACGCGGTCATGTTGTTCATGAAGTTTGTGACCCGTGCGGCACATGGAATGACAGATGTATCAGACTGGAAGCACAGACATACGACGAGGACGTCGGTTCCTCTGAGTGGTGGTTTATGTGATAGCTTGACATATTAGGAATGATAGACTACTCATATCAATAAGGAATTTCTTTTTTTCTGGGAGCCCATTCGAACAGAACTCCTAAGTTAAGCATGCTTGGCTTGGAGTAGTACTAGGATCGGTGACCGACCGGGAAGTTGGTCCCGGGTGCGTATGAGTGAGGACAAAGTGCACAGAAAAGACTAGTATTGATCTGTGAGGCCAGTCTTGTTCCCAGGTTAAGGGGTGTGTCAGGGGTGTTACATTGGCTCGGTGAGTTTCAGACGGTGTTGTGGTCCATCCGCACCATCGCGGCTAAGCCCATCGGCGAGACCCCATTCTTCCTTGTCTACGGGGCTGAGGTGGTCCTCACGCACGAGGTTAAGCATCGCTCCCCGTGAGTCTTGGCATTCGACGAGGAGCGTCAGGATGCCTCGCGGGGAACATATCTCGTTCTCGGGGAGGAGACCCGCCGCCAAGCCTCGCTCCATGCAGCGAGGTACCAGCAGGCATTGCAGCGCTAGCATTGTTGCAACGTCCGTTCCAGGACCATCGGAGACAGATACCTTGTCCTGAGGCGGGTCCTCTCTAGGAGGGCTTGCACAAGCTCTCGCCCATGTGGGAGGGCCCGTTCACGGTCGCCCGCATCTCCAGGTCTGGTGTCGTACGCCTAGAGACTCGGTACGGGGTACCCATCCAGAATGCTTGGAACAACCAGCATCTTTGCAAGTTCTACCCGTGACACTCTCACATAATAATGAGTGGGTTGTACATGCCTGGAGCCCCCCGAGGACGCGGAGGGGTTCCCACTCACGCCCAAGTGGAAGCCCCATGCTCCGCGCTAGCGGACGACACTGTCTTTCAATGACTATGCCCATGCCTAGTGGAGGCCCCATGCTTCATGTTGGGGGGAGACTAGCTTAGGTGCTGGACCCGGCTATTGTTTGCCCTCTTTTGTAACCAAATTTGCCACTTTTTGGAATAAAGTTTGAAGTTTTCGCATCTTATTCGAAAAAAGGTGGGAAATTTTCTCCTTGCAGTATTTCTCGTTTTGAGTTCTTTTTAAGGGGTTTGGCACCCGCCAGCTCTCGCGCGTGCACCCTGCGAGCGGGGGCTGTACACGGTGTGCAGGCCCTGGGAGCACGGGTCACAGCGTCCATGGGCCTGCTCTCGCACACACCTTGCCAAAACTTTGGCATCCTAATCCTTGCGCAACGCTCTCGAAGTGAGCCAACAGACCATATTGCCTCCGGCCCCCGGCCTCAGGAGCGCCCATCTCATGGCCTTGCCGGGCATCACGACCTGGTGAAGGGCATCACGACCTGGTGCCAGGCATCACGACCCAACATACTAGGGACGATCGACCCTCGCTCGGGGCCTCCAACCCAAAATGGTCGCCAGGAGAAGGGCGGACAAGGAAAGAAGCTCTGGAGGAGCACGCCCTAGCGACGCAAGAACCCGCCACAAGCACGCCAAGCTAAGTTATCCTAATCACAAATTACCCTAATCACAACGAGCGGCAACATTTTAATTCGTAGCGACATAAAAGCTAGGGTACGAAATGGAAAGCGCTAACATAAAGGCGCACGCACCATAGTTCATTACACTCCCCCACGGGGCTCTCCATGATTCTTCATGCAGGAAATAAAAGTAAAAGACGGCCTTCCGAGCACCGTCACTCTTGAGGCCTAGCTCCAGCGTCTCCCGCGCTCAGTCGGAGTCCTCCTCCTTGACGAGGGCGTGATAGCATGGCGACTGGGCGTCCTCCTGGGCAGGGACACGGCGCCGCAGAGTCTCGCCATCCTCGCTGGTCCGAGCACGGCGACGCGTTGGCTTGTCGTAGTCGTTGTTACTTGAGCTTCCCCCGGAGGAGGTGTCGCCACCGTTGGATCTGTTGCAACCTCACCTCCATGCCGCAGGCAATCATATGCCACCCGCGATTCAGGAACACATAGCCCGCAGGGGTGACCTCGACTTCCACCCACGGGGTCGCCTTGCAACAATATCGGCCTACAGCCATAGGCCAGTAGGCCCAGCGCATGGCAGCGCCTCCGTGAAGAAGCACGGGAGCTGGAAGTAGGTGATCACCGGCCTCTCTGCCCACACCACGAACTCCTGGGCCACGTCGGCCGAGTAGAGTCATGGGCGAGGCAGCCTGATGGCCGCCGCAAGCTTCCCCCTCGAGCACAGCCGCCACGGCTACTACGGCCGCCTATGCGGGAGGGAGCCTTCCCATGGCTGCCATAGTGCAAGAACCCCATTCATCCTTAGAAGGAGTCGATGATGCACTCATAGGTATATCCCCAAGCACTTCAAGATTCAATAGAGCAACCACACCAGAGAGATACAACATGGAACGTGAAGACTACCTCATCTCGGAATTTCCGCATCCTTTCTATGCCTAGCCTAGGAATCTCGGGGACGAGATTATTGTAAGTGGGTTAGGTCTGTCACACCCTGTGTGTTGCCTCATGACTAAGTTAACATGACTCAAAAATTAGCACCAATTACAACTTTTTGGAGTGCCTATGAATGCTTGACTTGTGTGCTATTTGCTTGCTTGTTTGTTTACTTGTTGATGCTCTATATTCATAAAACTCCCTCCTACTCAAAACTCTTTTCCTTGATCTAAACTCTTGTCCCATGATCATACCATGTGTATATGACCTGAAACTATTTTTATCAAATATTATTTTGGCCAAAAAGCATTTATTCAATTTAGGTTTTCAAAACCCCCTAAATTGAGGTTTGTACTACAAGTCCTCAAATTGGGTGGAATATTTTGCCCCAAAGGATTTATTTGGAACCTACTATATATATAAATTCCCAAAACCACAAAATATTAATTTTAAAGATTATTTTGTTATTTATTTAAAGGCTTTTTCTTAAGTCCATAATTGGTCTTTTATTAGGAAAAATTATTTTTATGCTTTCAAAATATTTGGGAAAATTTAGGAAAACTTAGTGGAGATATTTTATCCATATATAAGAGTTTAAACACATGGTCATGTTCAAAATATTAGACAAATCCACTACTAGAATCAGAACATTTGTCGTCTGCCATGTCTTTGTCGTCGGCTGGCAGACGACAAAGAAGGCGTTTGTCATTAGCTAGAGAAAAATAGACGGCAAAGGTGGGGCGGACGGCAAAGGTTTTGTTTGCCTTCAGCCTACTCTTTGCCGTTGGCTAGCTGACGGCAAATATGGGGCAGGCAGACGGCAAAGGTCACAGGCGGGCCTCACTGCACCGTGGGTTCAAAGGACAACCTTGTTGCTGTCGGGGACCTCTTTGCCGCCGCCTCATCCCTCTTTGTCGTCTGCTAGCAAACGACAAAGAGGATGTCCCCCCTTAATGGTCACGACGGATCCCCACCCCTTCACTCTCTCCACCCCTGTGATCCACTCCACTCTCTCTCTCAACCAGCACCGATCGGCCCCTCCCCGCGGCTCCCCCCGCCCCACCGTGCTGCCCCCACCACCGGAACTTCCCAGCGCTGCCCCTCCCCAATGCCGCCCCTCCCTAGCTCTGCCCCTCCCCAGCATCGCCCCTCCCTAGCGCCGCTCCCCATGACTAGCCCCCTCCCCGCGACGAGCCCCGTCCCCCTCGCCACCCCCTCCCCGCGCTGCCCACACCACCGCGGCAATCCCCCCACCGGCACCGTCCCCTCCCCCGCGCCGGCCCTCCTCCACCTGCGCCTCCCCGCGACGCCCAACTGCCAGAGCTCAATGCGGCGCCCCCTTGGCCCAACCTTCCTCCCACATGCCGGCCCTCCTCCATCAGCCCTGCAAGGTGAGGTTTCTTATTTTTTTCTGTTTTGACTTTTCAATTTATGTTACTAGTGCTTGTTTTTTTCTGTTTAGTTTAGGTTAGTTCTAGTGCTAGTTTAGTTTAGTTTAGTTTAGTGTTTTTCTGTTTTTATTGTTTAGTTTAGGTTAGTGCTAGTGCTAGTTTTGTTTTGGTTAGTCCTAGTTATTAGTGTTAGTTGTAGTGCTAGTGTTTAGATAATAATAAGGAAAAGAAGTAGATGGAAAAAATCAAGGTTGAGGAGGCCGAGGAGGTCATAATTTTGTAAATATATGGGTTAGGTCACATATTTTCCGATGTTTGCTATAAAAACATCATATTTGTGTTGATCGGGTGAATTTCAATGTGTAGTTGTTCGACGACCTCCCCGTACTTTTGACAAACACCCCTGCTGCATTCGTTGGTGAGCACAAATGATATCTCCTCCCCCATCCCCCTTAATTTGCTCGGTTCCGGTCTTTGTGTTGATGAAACTTGGTAGCTATAGGTATCTTCAATCATCAGTATGCATGACCAGTATGCGTCTCTTGTTCGAAAGGGCGGCATCTATAAATATGAATGTCTTTGCATATTTATAACTGCCATCCTTTCGAATTGTCCAACGTTATCCATGGACAACCCGAGTATGTGTCAATTGGGTTCATCTTCCCATATGCCCTGCTCCAGATCCGATGTGGAATTTCATTAGTGCCTCCCTATTGTTCTCCGGGTACACAACCTCTCTTCTTATTGTCGAGACATGTATCAGGAGAACAGCGGGGTGGTGCTGCCAAAATTCTGTGTCGGATCCGAAGCAGAGCATATGGGAAAACGAACCCAATCTACACATACTCGGGTGGGATTAGGACCTATCTCTACCTATTAGCGTGTAGGTTGCATGGACATAATAAAGCTGACAAACTTGATTAATGGATGAAAATAGATGATGGCTTATATATATATATATATATATAATTCTTGTGTGTTTACTAGGTAGGCAACATGAGTGATTATGCTTGTATGTACACCGGTCACCCTAGTCAGAAAGAAATGACAATTGAATGGTTAAAAAACCAAGGGGTTTCTGAGCGCCGCATTTGCAAATGGCCAGGAAATAACCTAGTGCCCATGTGTCCGATACGACAACCATAGAAGTGGAAACGGGATGAAATGGGTAAACACTTGCAGAAGTGGGGTTTTACGCCTGATTATACGGTGTGGAGATTTCATTGTGAGTCTGCCCAACGTGTCAGAGGTGAGGTTGTTTGTTGTCACATTGACGGGCATGGTACCGGGATCGAAGACATGGTGCAAGACTTTGATGATGCTCAGGATTCCGACGATGAGATGGAGGAATCTATAAAGGCCTTCTATGAAATGTTGGAGTCTTCAAAATGTCCTCTCCACGAGCACACTGAGCTTTGTCAGCTGGATGCCATCGCGCAAGTAATGGCTTTGAAGGCTCAGTTCAACCTAGGCAGAGAATGCTACGATGTGATGATGAAGATATTTGGACGCTTTCTACCCAAAGCCCATGTATTGCCAGCAAACCTGTACCAATGTGACAAAATCGTACTTGCGCTTAAGATGCCCTATGAGAAGATAGATGCATGTGAGCATGGATGTGCCTTACTTAGGCTTGAGTATGCGGGCTTGAACTATTGTCCCATTTGCAAGTCTTCCAGGTATGTTGTGGTAGACAACGGTATGGGTGAGAAGAGTCAGACCAAAATCCTAGTTAGTGTTCTTCGGTATTTGCCAATCATACCAAGACTTCAACGTCTTTTCATGGTCGAAGAGACGGCCAAACAGATGACGTGGCATAAACTAGGCAAAAGAACCGAACTAGATGTAGATGGGAATCCGATGTTGGGACACACTTCAGACGCTTTTGTGTGGAAGCACTTCAATGCATTACATAAGGATAAAGCGGCAAATACAAGGCATCCTCGAGTCGCCGTCAGCATGATTGGGTTCCAAGTGTTTGGTATGATGGCAACCCAATACAATTGCTGGCCTGTATTTGTCATTCCACTCAATCTCCCCATGGAGAGATTATGAAAAGAAACAACATTTCCTTGATGTTGATAATTCTAGGGCCCAACTATCCGGGGAAGAATATGAATGTGTACAGGCAGCCGCTTAAGGATGAATTGCAAGAAGCTTGGGATAATGGGATCAGAACATATGACGCCGCTTCCAAAAAAATCATAATGCATGTGTGGTACATGTACTCGACGCATGACTTGCCAGCGCATGCGCTATTCATTGGCTGGTTTGTGCATAGAAGGTTCCTATGCCCCACATGCAAGGCAGCTCTTGAGTTTCGTTGGTTGCAGGCAGGCCGAAAGTATTCTTGCTTCGACTTGCACAGACAGTTCCTGGATCCTCGCCATAAGTTCAGAAAAGACAAGAAGAATTTCGTGAAAGGTACAGTTGTCAAAAACTCTACACCACCTGCATTGACAGGCCAACAGACCCTGGATCAGATAAACGCTCCCGGGCCGGATCCAAAATGTCCAGGGTATTTCAAAGGGTATAATACGAAACATGCCTGGACTCACAAGAAATGCTTGTGGGATCTGCCTTACTTTAAAGACCTCCTTTGCCCACACAACATCGACGTGATGCACACTGAAAAGAATATCGCCGAGGCCATTTTGGGTACATTGTTCGGCATAGATGGAAATACAAATGATAATACTAAGGCTAGAGTCGATTAGGAGGCTCTATGTGATAGGTCGTAACAAAACATGCGACAACCATTAGGAAATAAGAACTGGAGGAAGCCAAAGGCATGGTTCAATCTTGGAAGGCCAGCTATGAGGGAAATGCTCTTGAGGGTGAAAATGTAGTTGATGTTCCCCAACGAGTATGCGGCGAATCTAAAGAGGGGAGCGGGACTTGACAAATTGAAAATATTTGGTCTAAAGAGTCGTGATTGGCACATATGGCTTGAGAGGGTATGCCGGTGATGTTGTGTGGCTTTATCCCTGAGGATGAATGGCTAGTACTAGCAGAGCTGAGCTCTTTCTTCCATGATCTTTGTGCGAAAGAACTATCGCCTAACGTACTAGATGAACTAGAAGAGTTGGCGCTAGAGTTCATATGCAAGTTAGAAAAGATCTTTCCATCGGGCTTCTTTAATCCAATGCAACATTTGATTTTGCATCTCCCGACCGAGGCAAGATTAGGGGGCCGTGCAAAATTGTTGGTGCTTTGGAACTGGGAGGATACAGAAGATGCTTCGAGGAAAATTTAAAAATAAACATAGAATTGAAGCATTGATGGCCAAGGCATTCATTACTGAGGAGGCGGCAAACTTCGTGACAGCACACTAGCAAGCCAAGAATCGTCATTAGCATAATCCGAAGCCTCGGTACAATGATGGCAACTGTGAAAAAGTACGATCCAACCTCATCCTATTCCAAGGGAAGCTCGCCCCAGCCGGTGCTTCAAAAGCAATACGTTGGATGTCGATGAATGGCGGACCATTTCATTGTATATCTTCAACAACCTAACAGAAGTGTGGCCGTACATCGAGTAGGTTCTCAGTACATTGTTTTGCAACTTCTAATTCCTTTGAATTGCTCTTATTCCCGGATATGTGATACAGTCGATACGTCGCCAAATTCTCGGATGGAGCGGTGATCCAAAATGATTCCATCGAAGAGTATGAGCTTCTGGCAAAGCATGGAGGTGGCTATCCCGGTTTCATCTCTTGGTTCAAACAAATGGCAATTTCCATTCGACCATTTCATTTCTTCGTCTAGTTTGCAGCTAATGCAACAATCCTTTCGTATCAAACTTGTAGGCTAATTCAGAGTCTATGGACGCCAAATTGAGACAAGTCGCTAATGGTTTTGATTATAAGGTCCGTTCATGTGAAAAATACGACATCAACGGGTATCGCTTTCATACTTTTGGCAAAGAGCTATCTATGGTCGACCGAAAGTCTACAAATTGTTGTGTCTCCGCTGTCGGCGAACGAGGTGTCGAGTATTATGGAAGAGTTGAAGCAATTTATGAACTTATATTCTTTGGTGATAACAGACCAAATGTCATAGTCTTCAAATGTTATTGGTTCCAGTCGGAGGAGACTAGAAGGACTCATGAACATATAGGGCTAGTCGAAATCAAACAAAGCACCCATTTAGATGTTCCCCACGTCTATATTATGGCTCAACAGGCGACCCAAGTTTTCTATCTATCGTGGGCCTTCCAAAATGATCCAAATATGAAAGGTTGGGATGTCATTTATGATGTGCCACCACATTTTAGACCACCTCCCTTCAATGAAGATGATTATGAACCTCACATTAACCCAGACACATATGAAGGAGAATTCTTCCAAGAAACACGTCTTTCCAAAAAATGTTTCAAGAACCGCTCTACTTCACCCCCAAAACATTGAGGTACACAGCAACAGTGAATCCGACTTCACCCCTGAGCCGAAACAAGAAGAGACGGAAGAAGAAGAGGTTACTATTGCGGATGACCTCTCAATGCTTGACCGATTACATAAAGGAGGCCTTCCACATGTTGCTCGCGATAGTGACGATGATGCATTTATTAATGATAGTAATGATAATGATGCATTTATTGATCCCAGAGCATATATAGATAATGAAGATTATTATTAGTTCATGTCAGGTATACATGATGATGATACACTCAAATTATATATATATTACTATTCATGTCGGTATTCAATTTTTTAATGTTTTACTAATTTTGTTTACTCTTTGTCATGGAAGGTGTTGAAATATGGTGGGCACGGGTCGAGAGCCTTGTGAAAGGGGTACTTCCATTCCACCCCAAACTCTCCGGAGAGCGTTGTATGACAGTATTGGGTCACCCGAGGGCATTTCTTCGTCGATGAAGTTGCCCATGGGGAGAGGAGGTCGGGGGAAGAAGAGAGCTCCTAAAGCTACATGTGGTGGACGCGGGAGAGGTCTGAAGGCTGCTATGCCTTCCTTGCCTCCATCCCCAGCTAATTCACCAGAGCACATGACAGCTATGATGGACTCGTCTGAGGTGGAGGCTACAAGGACTCCTGTCCACGAGCCTCGGGTCGACAATCCTTCTGTCCCAGATGCTTCACCCACGAGACTCCTATGCCAGTCGCCTCATCACGCGAGACTCTTGTGCCAGATGCTTCATCATACGAGACTCCACGGGCTTCCACCAGCTCGGATACCTGGCCGGATCTGCATCAGCCGGAGCGAGTGGCCATGCTGATGGTGGTGGGGATCGGCTTTATGATAGCAAGGACGAGGTGGTTGAGGGCACTGTCTACCAGCGTGGGTGTACACGGATCCCGCCTGTGCCGGCGACCCACGAGTAGAGGTGGCTGATTAATCCTGAGTCGCCGAAGTAAGTGCATTTACTCTTTTTAAACCTTTTGCCTTAATATTTCTTCACATATCTAATGCATTGGCTTTGTCATGCTGCAGGGGTTGGATTCACACCAAGGATGTCTGGAGGCCCAACTCCGTCCTTGGTGTGATTTTACGGCATAACTTCCCGAGGTTTGTCACATTGCCTAGCTAGGGTCAGGAAGAAGAGGTAGCATTGAAATGGGAGGACTACTTGGCTGCCCCGGCCCCGCCGGAGGAGATGATCGACGGTGTGTTGTGCCACATGAGGGCCGACATGGTCATCAGGAAGTTCTGGGTAATTTCTCCTTTACACAATTAAAAATCAATAATAGCTAGTTATTGTACTAATCAGTGTTGTCTCTTTTGATTGCAGACCTTCTACAAGTGTGAGGAGGGATACGAGGAGGCCGCGACAAAGCTTATCGATTACGAGTGCAGGCGCCTACTATAGAACTTACGGCACGAGGCTCGGGTACAGGCTGTTCGAGACTACTATGCCTCACAACATATTAAGAAGGCCAAGTCGTCGTCCCGTCGAAAGTTTCTAGAAAAGGAGCAGTACATGAAGGTAATTACCTATTCTTAAGGCCATGTACTTAGTTTCCTTTTCTTTGATTCGTAGGCGTAGCTCTCAAATTCCTCTTTACTAACTTAGGTGCCCTCGAGATGGTGTGCGGATAAGATGGGTTGTTGGGAGGCGTTGGTGAATGAATGGTGCTCTGACCAATGGCGAGTCGTCCACAATGATGTGAAGGCATAATATGCCCAAATGGAAGGTGTGCCACACCATCAAGGCAGCGCCAACATTTATCAGTTCGGGTGGAACTGGGTATGTGGTTTGCTTCATGATTCCTGCAATTCATTCTTGTAGTGCTAGGTTTACCCATTATTAATACTTTATTCCTCTCTTCTAGGCTCATCACAATAAGATGGAGGTGCCAGAGGTGTACGACCTCTATGCCATGGCCCATACTGCCTCATACAAGAAGGTCAAGGCATTCTCTCTCACCACGATAATCCCGAGAACTTCACCAATATCTCATCCCACCACAACCTCGTGAGGTACAGAGATGTGGGGAAGGCAGTGAATGGGGAGGACTTCAACCCGAGCCAGCAATCACTTGATCCAGACATGGTGATGTTAGCTGGCCACAGGAGGCCCCATGGCTCGATAGCCATTGTATATGGACATATATGGTCTTGGGGCACTTTTCGGCAGAACAAGGCGCGCCAAACGAGCTCCTGTCTTGAGATGTCGCCTCGTCCACGGCTAGTCCAGCTCACCATAGAGGTTAGTCATACGGACTCAGATAGCTTTCATCCATTACATTGTCTGTGTGAACAAACATTATTACAATGCTAATGAGGAGGTGTGTTGCAGGCTGCTTTGGATAAAGAGAGAGAGAGAGAGACAACCCAGGCGCTTCTGGCGGAACAGGCCTGGAAGGCGGAGGAGGAGAAGAGGGATCTGGAGGAGAGGACTGCTAAGTTGTTGGAGGAGGAGAGGGCATGGAATGATGCATTCACCGGGCCATGTACGAGCTCATCATGGTAAGTTTCTTCTTCATATTATCCAAATCATGCACTACATGTTCTATTCATTAATAACCAATATGATTGACTTGGCAAAACTAAATGTGCAAACTTTGTGCGAGAAGACCGCCCAGACCCCTCCACTGATGCCAGTCATTACCACGGCCAGAATTTGTGAGTTTCATTTTCAATGTTCATTAGTTACTAGTCTTAACATTTCAGCATCATCGTGCTAACACAAATGATCTTTGGTACAACATAACTCCCGAGCCGCATTGCACAACCCGAGCAACCCTAGTGCTTCCCATCCGTGATGACGAGTAGGGTAAGCCCTAATAGCACTTACTTGGCTCGTTTTTTCAAACAAAGACAAACATAGCACTTAGACAAATGTCATATTTTATGTAAGTTAGCTTTGTTTCCTCTAAAATGACATAGTAAGCTTATTTACCTCCAAAATGACACATTGTACCTAAGTTAGCTCTAAAATGACATATTGTACCTAAGTTAGCTCTAAAATTACCTATACTTAGCATTGTTTCCTCCACACTGACATATTAAGCTTAGTTAAGTCAATAATGACATAAAAGACTTGGTAATCTCATAGATGCCATGGACTTAGCTTATTTTCTTGCAAAATGACACAATAAGCTTAGTAAGCTAAAAAATGTGATAATTACCTAGGTTAGCTCTAAAATGACACAAATAATCAATAAGAAGAAGAAAAACAAGAGGAGAAAGGGAAAGAGAAGAAAAAAAGCTTCTTCTTCTTGTTCTTCTTCTAGATCTTCTTCTTCTTCTTGGTAACCTCATAGATGCCATGGACTTGGCTTATTTTCTTGCAAAATGACACGACAAGCTTACTTAGGTAAAAAAATGTGATAATTACCTAGGTTAGCTCTAAAATGACACAAATAAGAAATAAGAAGAACAAAAACAAGAGAAGAAAGACAAAGACAAGAAAAAAGCTTCTTCTTGTTGTTCTTCTTCTTCTAGATCTTCTTCTTCTTCTTCTTCTTGGTAACCTCATAGATGCCATGGACTTGGCTTATTTTCTTGCAAAATGACATGACAAGCTTACTTAGGTAAAAAAATGTGATAATTACCTAGGTTAGCTCTAAAATGACACAAATAAGAAATAAGAAGAACAAAAACAAGAGAAGAAAGACAAAGACAAGAAAAAAGCTTCTTCTTGTTGTTCTTCTTCTTCTAGATCTTCTTCTTCTTCTTCTTCTTGGTAACCTCATAGATGCCATATATTTAACTTATTTTCTTGCAAAATGACACAATAAGCTTAGTTAGGTAAAAATGGCATAATTACCTAGGTTTGCTCTAAAATGGCACAAAAAACCATACTAAGAAGAAAAACAAGAGGATAAAGAGAAAAAGAAAAACGCTTCTCCTTCTTCTTCTTCTAGATCTTCTCCTTCTTCTTCTTCTTCTAGTATTATTCTTCTAACTTTCTTATTTCCCATTTTGCAGATTTGATTCACTTCATGGAAGCCTGCATTGATGGAGTTCTTGTGCTTAATTTTTGTTTTGATTTTGTATCGATGAACATTGTGAAACTTGCTACCTATGGATGAAACTATGCATGCATGGATGAAACTTGCACTTTTGATTGGGTATGTTTGTTGGATGGTCATATATATGTGCTTGTGATATGTAGGTATATTGTTTCTGTGAATTATATATATATCGTATATGTGCTTGTGAAAATGATTGGATTTAACAATAAAAATAAAAAGGGATAATACAGGCTCTTTGCCGTCTGCCCCGGACGGCAAAGGTGCCACATGGTGGCCACCTGCGCAACCTGGGAAGACCAGACTCGGGACATTTGGTTTCTTTGCCGTCTGCGGCAGACGACAAAGGGGGAGGAGGCAGACGGCGAAGAAGTGAGGGGGGCGGCCACAGCAGAAGTCTTTGCCGTCTACGGCAGACGACGAAGGGGGAGGAGACAGACGACAAAGGGTGGGGAGTCAGACGGCAAAGAAGTGAGGGAGGCCGCCCCCTCACTTCCCCCTTTGTCGCCCCCCTCAGACGGCAAAGAAGTGAGGGGGAGTCAGACGACAAAGGGCAGCCACGATAGAAGTCTTTGTCATCTGCGGCGGACGGCAAAGGGGGAGGGGGCAGATGGCAAAGGGTCGGGGAGGCAGACGGCAAAGGAGGCGGGGAGGCGGACGGCAAAGCGGTGGGTCCATTAGCCACCTCTAATGGCGACGCCATCAGTAGTTGTCGTCCATAAACTTTGCCGTCTGCAAGCTGAGAGCAATGAATCTTTGTCGTCTCCTGGGCGAAAGCAGACGGCAAAGAACCCCTTTGCCGGAGCTAGTTGGGCCCAAAAAATATGTAGGGATCCCTTCAAAACCATTTCTTCCTATTCCAAGCATTTGAAATATTACTATAATAAATATTCGCAAATAAATACAAGAAATTTCTAGCATGTCACATATGACATATGGGATGATCTTGCCAAGTTTCATATCAATCCCAATTGATTTGGTTCACCAAATTATCCAAAAACCCTCTCTATCCAAATCCAAATTTGAGCAACCCTACATTGCCAACTGTCTCCTATTGATCTCAAAATTTGTGGACATTTTCTAATACTCCAATAGTGCATCCACACCAAGTGGTACATCAAGGAGAATGGATTTACATAGCTAGATCTAAGAAACTCCATTTCTGCCCATTTCTAGGGTTTACCAAGTTTACATGGGCAACCTTCTTCATATCAGTTCAAATTTGGTGATCAGCCTCATTTCTATCTATAATTCACTCCGGTTAAGTTTCATAGCAATTAGAACAAGTTAGCTAGCTCAAAACCAGCACAAACACCTTCTGGCATAAAACCAAAACTGATGTTTTCACCTCTTCCATTGATCTCCTTGGCCTGAAATTTTTACCACAACTCTCAGATGATGTATATTTCCTCTAGTAAACTTCGCATGGTCATAGCTCAATTATTGGCATGGTAAAACTCTCCATTTACCTCTCTGGACAGCAGATTTCTCCCTCTGTCTCAACTTGCCCTCTCCCTAAGGCACCTTTAGCGCACCTCTGGTCCATTTGCTCCTTGTCTACACCCCTAGATACCCCTAGGCACCATAGGAAGCGATAAAGAGCCACAGACAAAGCCATGGCATACAGTGGCCGCACTCTGGAGCGCACTACAGAGTGCACACGCACTGTAGCGACACCCATCCTGAGGCTCCCGACAACATTGGGCTTTGGGGTCGTGTCCCACGTGGTCGCCTTTATGCCCTCTACACGCCAGATGGTCGGGCCCCTCCTCCCTCTCTCTCCGACGAACTCCGCAATGCGTGCACCCGGCCGCCCGGCTCGGCCACTCCCTGCCCCAGCTCGGGGCCCACCACTGAGCACTCCCTTCTCTCCCTCTTTATCTCCCTCGACCCAGACCTTGCCCACGAAGCTCGTAGACGTGCTCCGAAGTGCCCTCGTGGTCCCTAGCGATGGTCGTGTCATGGCCATGGACGTCGTCCACGGTGAAACCATGCCCGGCTATAAGAATCAACTTGAGCACCCCTCCTCTGGCCTTTCACTCTCTCTCCGCCTCCTAGACACGTCATGGACCACCCAATCCTCCTCCTTTGCCCTCTCCCTCCCCCCATGGTTGCCATGACGCCGCCTTGGCCTCAGCCAAATTCCCTTAGAACTGACGCCCTCCTCTCCTAAGGTCTGCACCAGAGCATCACCACTATCTTCAAACCTTGCCCCGCACTCCATTTTTCCCTCTCTGGTGGCCACATCACCGTGCCCCCACCACCATCAGCACCCTCCACCATGGATGACTTTGTGCTCAACCCCGGCCTTCCCTAGAGCCAAAAATCATCTAGGGCAATGGGGGGCTCTCCCCTGAGCTCGTCGATGTGTCGGACTTCTCCGGAGATGGATGGAGCTTCCAGAGCAAGTGTTGGCGCACTATCTATCCCACCTCCCCTACCTCTCTAGCTGACGCGGGCGCAAGTAAGGATATGGCCTTGCCAGTGGGCCCAATGACCCCACTGGTCAGCCGCTAAGATGTTTGCTTGGATCTGCTGTTAGGTTAGGTGGAAACGGCTTCCACATGAAAACGTCTTTCCGAACAGGAAACAAATTCCGTGAAGTATGCCTTCAACGTCACCAGGGCCTCCAGTGTGGCTGAGCAACTGGGCCAACCCAGTTGCCTCCGATCACCGTCCGACCCATTTGGTATAACCCCCTTTTTTCCCTTTTTCTTTTAACAAAACTTCCACAAATCTCAATTAAATAAATACAATTCCAAATTTGTTGATTCAAATTTCTGTAGATTTATTAAATCTTGTGGTATCCAAATATGTGCATTTAATATTTTTCCATATAACATTTTCTCCTCCATCAATAATTTGGTCATTTCTATTATTGTAAATCCCACATTGTAAAATTCCTAGAGAGTCCAAATCAAATCCAAATGAGGTGGTTCAAATTTCTAGATGATTCTAAAATCATTCCTTGTTTATCTAGCCATGATGAACATTTTTGCTATGCCTTGATTCTATTGGATCTAGTAAATAGCCCTATCTTCCATTTACTTCACCTTGAGAAATTCATAGGAAAACCATGCCTACTCCAAATCCAGTGAAACCACTTCCCAAATGTTTCTAAAATTGTGCCCTATTTGTTGGGTGTAGCCCCTCATTTTTACCAAAATATTTTCTGTAGACTTCCTATAGGATCATAATGCTTCTATTTACACCATTCAAAAAAAACCTTGATCCACATCCAATGAAACCTCCTTTGTTAATTTTCTTATGACCAGAGATGTCCAAGAAAAATAGAACTTATATTTATAGAGCACTTTTATTCCTCTTTTTATTGTGTTGCTTATTGTGGTTGTTTCCGACGATAGTTGACGAAGTAGACGAAGTGCTCGGAGTGGACGAGAAGCATGTGAAGACCTCGAAGACTTGCATAAGCTAGGAAAGCAGCCCTTTTACCATGTTAAGAAATTTCCATGCATGTCATATAGCACTTGTTGTTCTGATGAATTGATCATGTGGGTGAGGTACCCCCCCCCTTCGGTGGGATACCACTGATACTTTACCGTTGATACTTGCATCATGCAAGACCCTACCTTCCTAAGAGGGTTGTGCGGGTGGGAGTAGATAGTATGCTTAGTAGATGCTATGCAAGTGGGATCGGGAATATGCATGGTGTCGAAAAGGAAATGATTTCAAAGACTTTTCAAAAAAAACGCCGGGTGCCACTAATGCCCAAGGGAGATGATGATGATCTAGGTACCAATTGATAAAGAAGTGGTATACTGGAGCAAGTGAGTGTGTGTGGTTTTCAAAAATGGATTGGTGTAAGTTGCGACCGTTATTCCAACCTTACATGTACAACCATGATGACCCTTATGGGGCGGTGCTTTGTTGATTACCTTGGTGGGTACTAGCATAGAGCCTGCATTACTAGTGGTGGGAATGATGAGGTCACTCTCGATATGGGGTCGTGCCAGGTAGGGAGACCATGTGTTGTCTTTACAGGCTCCGGGCACACCATTGTGTGCGCTCATGGATGATACATGTCATGTACATCATGAGGGATGGCACCAACTAGTGGACTCTTTGTTTAGTATCGTGAGGGGAAAGGCATTGTTCGGGTGCTTACCTTGTATGTAATATACCACGAGTCGTGGATGACACGGAAGTTCCCCAAGTCTGGTGGGTAATGTGTGCAACCTCTGCATAGTGTAAAACTATTCGAATAGGCGTGTCCACGGTCAAGCACAGTTGGATGACCGCTCTTGTGCTACGTCCAAAGTTTACTAAACTTGGTGTGTGTGTGTGTGTGTGTTTGTGTGTGTGTGTGTGACAAAAAGATACTTCAGCTACGTCGGAAGACTTGATGAAATGATTGAACATGTGATATTCAAACCTTGCTTATGTTGAGATTTGTAACTTGTTCATATGGATATCTGCAACCTGTTGATGCATGCCTTTACAAGTTGATTGAACATGTCATTGTAGTCAAACTAGCTGTCCGCAAAATTACCTATCAGTGATATATCATGCTATATTGTACCTTGTTCCAAACATGGGTTCCTTGCTAGTACATTCAAAGTACTCATTGGCTTGCCACAGGTTATTTTTAGCCAGGCATGAAAGATCAGGTTATCAAGAAGATTACCTTGGTGACGAACATGCGATCTAGGACGCTTCCTAGTCAGAATGCATGTAGGGTTAAGGCAGATGGCATGGGTTCATGCTATCTTTGAAGATTTTCTACTGCAAGCTTATGAAGACTTGGTCATAGAGGCCATTTTTTAGTACAACGGTATGTAATGGATGTAAGACTCTTGTTATACTATTTTTGTGTTTTTAGTGAGCATTGATCTCTGGGATCACTGTGCATGTTCATTCCGTGATCTCGACTTATCGGTCAGGGTCCCCACAGAGCTGGTATCAAAGCCATCCTAACTGTAGGAAGCCCTTAGTTAGCATGGACGTTAGTTAGGACAAAACTATTTTTCCGGACCCTTCAAAATTACTTACAAAACCACTATAATTCTCACCTCTCCTAAAATTTCAAAGGAAGCAAAGTTTTTTCCTTAGCACTTCCACCAATTTTCTCTTAGCTCTCCTCATCTGCTTTTCAAGACTTTGCAAATGGTCGCTACTACCCTTATGCCCCTAACCACAAGATTCCTTGAAAATCCTAATGGGTAACCTGGAAGGGAGCCACCTTGCCAGACATTTCCCTGCATATCTTGGACAGATGTTGGCGACACCAGACAAGGAGCTACCAGCAGAAGATACCTTCTCGAAGGATGAAGGCATCAAGACTAGGAACATGGTGACACCCTCGGCACTGCCCCATGTTGATGCAACCTTGGCTTGCGATAATTAGGGCATAAGATATGCATGATCATTATATGCATCGCTAATAGGGAAATCATGTCATTACCAATGATGTGTCAGCAACCACCGGTGGATGAGAACCTTGCCATTTGGTCCACCTCACTATAGTGAGCAGGAAAATGGTCCCGGTCGTCCCCCGCTCTTGGTGCCAATGATATCGTCAACATGATCGGCAGAATACAACTCTACCATGCCTTGTTAATGTCATTGCATAAAAGATTGCCTACTTGAAACCCTTGACATCTCAGAAGACAAGAAGGCATTGTCACGATTACGAAGACACCAGAAGACCCTATCAACAACAACTGTGAAGAATCACCTTCGTCATCAACTCACCAGACCTAAAGTCGTCAAGGACTGTTCAGGCGCAACCAAGATCATTTCAACGAACAACAACCAGAGACATAGCGACACCCGAAGAAGACCCAGAAGACTAAGAGTACTCCTCTCCAAGACGTGAAGCAAGCACGACTACTAAGTCCAAGAATCCCTAGGGTAGGATGAGTCGTGTATTCCCCATGCGAATTCGAGTCCGTATGATGGTTCTGATAGAACCATGATTGTGTGTTGCTTGTTTTTTGCTTGTTTGTGCTTTGGTATAAGTCACACTTTTGCCCTAGGCAACAAGTGCGCAACTATATGACCTACCTGATCTTACTGGTTGTGTTTGGCCTTTTCGGCACTTGTTTGATTGCACTTGCACTATACCACCCCCTTAGGCACTCCTCTCTATGCTACTTTTTCCTCTTTCCCATCTCATCAACTGAAGACCAACAAGACAAGATGCACCAAGAGTCCACCTCGACGGACAGCTAGCGATGAAGATTATGACTACAACATACTCAATGAGACGCAATCCCGTAAAGTTATGATTTTCCCTCAAGATTGGAAAACCCTCCCTGGCCCAACCTAGACCTCACAAGCTCCCCCAGCTCAAACCCCTGACCACGTGTATAGCACACAGAATTGCCAGTGCACCCGTTGAGCTTCAATAACCCCTGCTTACCACTGGGTTCATTATGGGGCTAGTGATCATAGTGAACATACACATTACATCCCTAAGCCAGCACTTGTGCTGATGATGCCATAAGGAAGATTGTTCCAAGGATACATAACTAGTAAGATAATGATTTGACGAGGTTGTAATAGATATCTTGAGGAAGTAGTTGAGAGCCCCTTTGGTGGATTATGATATTCTATGTTGGTAGACGATCTTGGTGGATCAAGATTGATAGAGTAGCACAACTTACTTGTCCCGTGAGCTAATTGGATTAGTAGGTCAAATATGATCACAAGCTGAAATTCTTTGTGGATTAATGACTTGACTTTGGCAATTAATGTTGATAGCGGGTTGATGGTGATACGATTTTGACTGAAGTAACTGGTAGGGAATTCTTACTAGAGTAAACCTTGGATTTAATTGGCAGTTATAATAGGTGCTCAAGATCAATCAAACCACACGGTTCAGAGTAATTTTGATTTAGTCTGATGATCTTGATCTTGATACCATGTGTCTCGATGGAAGACAAACCAGGAATATTGGATTGTTGTTAGAATCGATTCAAGGATCCATATGCACCTAACATCAGAGTTCACTAGATCCTCATGATGGGAATTGATGGTTATACTATGATGAGGTAGTTCTTTCTGGAATTTGGGAATTTAGGAAATCTAGAGACATATGGAACGACACTGGTATTGGATTTGTAGCAGTAATAGGTCATGTAATAGTAGATGGTATTCATGAATTTATTAATTGGATTCGTAGGAAGGAAACAAGATCTTGGATTGGTTTATTATGTGTTTTTGTAGCATAGAGATGCAACACCTTATACTTTGGATACATTAGCTGAACAATTGGATTTGTAGTGTCACAATCAAGCTTAGTGGCTTGTATGCTTTCCCAAGGATTTTTAAATAGGGAAATATATGAGTAGTTATAGTGTATGTATGAGTGTATGGGTTGTCCTTCTCTTAGAGCCATGGTGATATGCGTAGCATAGTTCTTGATGGAGATGACTTATATGAGATGATACCCTCAATGTTATAGGATGATTTGGTTTGGAGAAATAGGAAGTATTATTGCCTTCTAAAGAACTGTGCTCGAGGATAAGATGTTAGACGTTCACTCACATCCTAAGCTCCTTGAAACCCCGAAGCTTTACCGAGCCATAACATGGTCGGATTATGACCATAGGTCTTGGCTCTCAGTCACTAGACTATGGCTGATACTCCACCCCGACCTCCACCAGACATGTTCATATGAAAGGTGGCCATGAGGACCTGTATTAGGTTGGACCACAAACCCATGGACAAGTGACCACCCGGAACAAACGATTGCCTCTTGACCTATCCCATGAGCAATGTGTTTATGTGATACCATGAGAATTATGTTGTCATCCTCATGGATCACATACTTAACTACCCAATGAGAGGAAGGAACACCTTAGTCCTGTTTGGACTAGCCCTAGGAACACCAATTACCATGCCTCTCAAGTACAAGGTTTCCCCTTGAAAAAGTTGGTCTCCTTGGAGTACCCTCCATGTAGCAGAGGATATTCTTGCACAAGCAAGATGGATAACACTCTGGTCAAGGAACCATGAAGACGGAAAAGTATAAGCAAGAGAAGTCAACCACCACTCCTTTATCGAATATGTCAACTAGACTATATCAAGAAACACTGATGTTCAAGCACGAAGAAGCCTTTGGATGTCAACATGATTTAGTAGCCCCTTGCTTTAATGGCCACCTATCAGTTCCTGACAAAGAAGGAACCAACAAGTTGACAACACCTCTCACTCCAACACCTTGATGGTGTACGGTGAGTGTGACGTCCCTACTCCCTTCAAATCCATGGAATGGAGCGGACGACTATCATCACTTTGTTACCAGCCCCTTCCAATACAATCTAGGGCGTAAGCCCTCACTCGATCATGGTAAACCACCTGTCAAAGGTAGGTCACTCCACTTACCAAGCCTCAGACCTTGGGCATTAGGTGCATGTTCTATACTCTGGATTGTCAGCTTATTTACAACCCGCCAGAGACGTGTGTCCATGACGATGAAGACAAACAGCCGAGGATGAATGAAGAACATACCAGGACAACTCAGTCAGGCACAAGACCTCGACGAGAAACCTACGTCGACAAACATCAACATCCTTATTGTTTAGGACCACAAGCACCGCAAGATCAACTACTCCAACGAAGTCGACGATTCCCCGTCATCGGAAAATTACGCCAAGACCTTGACCCTTCTTGTCTAAGCACGAGACATACGGATGTCACTAACCAATGCGAGCAGCCCCAGGGCTAGCATGCAGACACACTACCTTTACCATGTATTCTGAATTTGGAATACACACGCAAGCCAGGCCCTTGCCAGAACCTCATTCACCAAAGTCTTAACCTTTAGGCAGGCCTGGCATAGTGCAAGAACCCCGTTCACCCCTAGAAGGAGTCGATGATGCACTCATAGGTATATCCCCAAGTACTTCTAGATTTGATGGAGCAACCACACCAGAGAGAAGCAACATGGAACGTGAAGACTATCTCAACTCAGAATTTCCGCACCCTTTCTACGCCTAGCCTAGGAATATCTAGGACGAGATTCTTGTAAGGAGGGTAGGTTTGTCACACCCTGTGTTTTGCCACATGACTAAGTTAACATGACTCAAAAAATTGGACCAATTAAAACTTTTTGGAGTACCTATGAATGCTTGACTTGTGTCCTATTTGCTTGCTTGTTTGTTTACTTGTTGGTGCTCTATATTCATAAAAGTCCCTCCTACTCAAAACTCTTTTCCTTGATCTAAACTCTTGTCCCATGATCATACCATGTGTATAGGACCTCAAACTATTTTTATCAAATATTATTTTGGCCAAAAAGCATTTATTCAATTTATTTTTTCAAAAAAAAACTAAATTGAGGTTTGTACTACAAGTCCTCAAATTGTGTGGAATAATTTGCCCTAAAGGATTTTTTGAAACCTACTATATATATATAACTTCCCAAAACCACAAAATATTAATTTTTAAAGATTATTTTGTTATTTTATTTAAAGGCTTTTTCTTAAGTCTAGAATTGGTCTTTTATTAAGAAAAAATATTTTTATGCTTTCAAAATATTTGGGAAAATTAGGAAAACTCAGTGGACATATATTGTCCATATATAAGAGTTTAAACACATGGTCATGTTCAAAATATTGGGGAAAACCCTTCAAAACCATTTCTTCCTATTTCAAGCATTTTAAATATTTCCATAATAAATATTCTCAAATAAATAAAACAAATTTGTAGCATGTCACATATGACATATGGGATGATGTTGCCAAGTTTCATATCAATCCCAATTGATTTGGTTCACCAAATTATCCCAAAACCCTCTCTGTCCAGATCCAAATTTGAGCAACCCTACATTGCCAACTGTCTCCTATTGATCTCAAAATTTGTGGACATTTTCTAATACTCCAATAAAGCATCCACACCAAGTGGTGCATCAAGGAGAATGGATTTGCATACCTAGATCAAAGAAACTCCATTTCTGCCCATTTCTAGGGTTTACCAAGTTTACATGGGCAACCTTCTTCATATGAGTTCAAATTTAGTGATAAGCCTCATTTCTATCTATTATTCACTCTTGTTAGGTTTCATAGCAAGTAGAATAAGTTAGCTAGCTCAAAACCAGCACAAACACCTTTTGGTAGAAAACCAAAACTGATGTTTTCACCTATTCCATTGATCTCCTTGGCATGAAAATTTTACCACAACTCTGAGATGATGTCTTTTACTTCCAGTAAACTTGGCATGGTCATGGCTCAATTATTGACATGGTAAATCTCTCCATTTACCTCTGGACAACACATTTCTCCCTCTCTCTCAACTTGCCATCTCCCCTAAGGCACCTCTAGCGCACCTCTGGTCCATTTGCTCCTTGTATGCACCCCTAGATACCCCTAGACCCCATAGGACGCAACAAAGAGCCATGAACAACGCCATGGCATGAAGTGGTCGCACTCCGGAGTGTGCTATAGTGTGCCCACGCACTGTAGTGACACACATCCCGAGGCTCCCGATATCATTGGGCTTTGGGGCCATTTCCCACGTGGTAAAGGTCAGGCCCCTCCTCCCCCGCTCTCCGACGAACTCTGCAACGCGTGCACTCGGCCGCCCGGCTTGGCCACTCCCTTCTCGAGCTTGGGGCTTGCCACTGAGCACTCCTAGCTCTCCCTCTTTCTCTCCCTGGACCCAGACCTTGCCCATGAAGGTCGTAGGCATGCTCCGAAGCGCCCCCGTGGTCCCTAGAGATGGTCATGTCATGGTTGTGGACGTCGTCCATGGTGAAACCGTGCCTGGCTATAAGAAGCAACCTAAGCACCCCTCCTTTGGCCTTTCGCTCTCTCTCTCTCTGCCTCCTATACACATCACGGACCACCCAATCCTCCTCCTGTGCCCTCTTGTAACACCCAAGATGTGATCCTATCCTTTTTTGGCATGAGGGCCTCAACAGGGATAGAAACGCATCTCGTCGTTTCGCAAGTGCAGTAAACATTGCATACATGTAGGAAGAGATGAGTATATGAGTTGGCTTACACTCGCCACAAGCTATCTTACAACTTCACAAATTATTCATACAACATCCAGAAGACAGGGTCCGACTACGGACGAAATCAAACAAAGAAAAGAAGCAATGTAAAACTGCCTTGATATCCCAGGATCACCACCAAGAAGCTCCCTACTCATCGGGATAGGTAACGTACGTATGCCTACTTTCTTCATTGTACTCCCAATGGAGCTGAGTCACATCTTTTGGCATGTACTCAGCAACACCTGCACCTATATTGTTGTAATCTGTGAGTCACAAGGACTCAGCAATCATGTAACCCGGGTACCGAAACTATGTAAGCTTTTGGGTGAGGAAGGGTAAGTGGTTAGGTTGCAGCAAGCACCTAAGCATTCATTTGGTGGCTAACTTATGAGAACATAAACGAAAATATGGTGGCCTACGTAAGACGTTTGTGAGCTAGTATGATCACTAAGTGATCCTGAAAACCTACTTACGTCAACCATAACCCCACCGTGTTCTCTCTCGGTTCATGTTCACGAGTAGAGACAGTCACGGTTACGCACACAGTTGATGTAATTTATTTGAGTTTATTTCAAGGTTACTATAATCGGGTGTTAAAAAAATCTCCAAGTTGCCACATAACCATGGGCACGACTTTCTGAAAAGATTAAACCCTATAGGGGTGCTCCAACTTATCCATCACAAACTAACCACACGCTGCAGGAATGACCTTGACCATGAATCTCGTGATCTTCCTAGGCAATTCCACTGGAAAACCGCCACCTCGAGATAGCCCGAAGAAAAACCGGAATTCCTCACGCAAGACATTTTAGAAAGGTAAAACAAGTCCAGCAAGACCACCCGGCAGGCCAGATCCCAATAGGAGTCACGTGTATCTTATTCTCAGGGCACTACCAGATGAAAAAATACGTACGGTGGCCTGATAGAAATCCCTTGAGTGGCCCCGAGGAGGCCTCGCAAGTGGCTCTGGGTTGGACCAACACTCATGAGGAGCACTGGCTTGGGTTGTTGATTAATTATCCACGAGGTAGCTATGCCCTATGCAATTTTATTAAGTTGATTAGCAAATGTAGTACCAATGTTGGGCCTTGCCAGACAAGATTTAATCTCAAACGAATAATCAAGGGGGTCCCCATAACAACCCCGAGCATGTTAGGAGCGCCAAATATGGAACATAACACTGGTAACAAGTAACTATGGCGGCAAAAGTGGAACAAAACACCAAGCAAAAGGCCAAGCCTTCCACCTTACCAAGATATATAGGTGCATTAAATTATATAGCAATAAATATTATGATATCTCTGGATATCCATGTTATCACATGGAAACAACCCGCACCTACATCTAAGAATGCTATAAGAGGGATTGAGCAACGCTATCTTAGCCAAACAAGGTTTGCTAGGTAGTGAAGGGGTTAGAGGCTTTCATGGCAGTGTAGGAGGCTTGAAAAGTAAGTGTTAGGTAAAGAAAGCATAACAATAAGAGCGAGACATCTAGCAAGCAGAAATAGTGTCAGGATCCGAGTACGGTCATCTTGCCTGATGGGTCTTCAGTGGGATACAGAGCTGGTTCCTCGTAGACGTTCTGTCCTGGTTCCTCATAATTAGGCTTGACACTCGGGTCTATCGAAATAGAGATAATACCAATAAACATACAAAACAATATGCAATGCACAAACAATATGATGCATGCCCAAATTAGTGCATTTGACATGGCAACCTAAGCTAGTCATGTTCCACATGCAAATATTAAGTTGTTTAGTATTCTGGACAAAACCACATGTTTAGTTGTATGAACATGCATGAACATGGAAAATATGGATGTGTCATGCAAAATCGATGCAAAGACATGTGAAGAATGTCGCAAACGGAGTAACGTACCTCAACGGGCGCTCACGACAAGGTACGATCTCTAACGAAGACAAAACACAAGACAAGGGGGGCCATGGGCTATTCCTTGGTAACCCAAGGATGCCACTGGATAGGAAATGAAAAACTAGCAACAATAGAGCTAAAGATCAAACAAAACTATGGAGCATAGCTCACACAAGTCACAAAACAAAACCACACACATCTTGTCCAAAACAGTAACATAGCAACTTGCACAGCACATAACATATCCCAAGCTATAGGAGGTTCCCAGCCACAACCAAAGTAGTTATAGAATCTAAACAACATGCTTAACAAACCATCCAACTACACAAACTTGAAAGGAAGCAAGGATCACTAAGCACTAAAGCACACAAGATGGCATAATGAAACAGATTTCAGGGACTTAGCGAAAATTATAGTTGACAGAATCCGCATTCACCTGATAGCAACTTGACAGCAACAAATAAATAACCTAGAGGTCATATCATGGCATTAAACTTAGCACGTATACAGGGTACAACATCTACTACAAATCACTAGCACTGAGCATGAGCTAGAACACAACAGAATACTTGGTAGCATTCTCTAAACATGGCATTAAAATAACTACATATTCTTAGACTTTGAAATATTTAGCATGTTGAAATCAGCAACATTTCTTATCTACTTTGCAGCAAGATACCCACCAATATACAAGCTTATCATGGCAAAGGAAAATACCAAGGCCTAGTGACCACAAAACACTAGCACATGCATGTTGACAAGATCATCATAGCATGCATGGAATAAATCCTAAAAAATCACAAAAGGCCACCTCATCACAAAAATAACATTTTAGCAAGTTTCCCAAATGGACAAACTAATGGCACCACTGGATTTCTATGATTTTTCTACCCCAAATTCATATATCACACCCCTATGCTCATGTTAATAAACTGCCCAAAACTCAATTTGAAAAAATGCACCTATTCTCTTATAAGTCAAAACTTCCTAAAAATGACAGTTGCCAGATCTGGCCATGTCCAGATTTGGATTATTTCCTAAAATGCTAATAACTCAAAAACTCACAGAAACAATTAAAACAAAAAAAATTAAAAAAGGAGGGTCTACCTGGCAGAGAGCTGAGGCCCTGGACCCACTATCATACACACATAGCAACACACATGAGGAGAAAATAAAAGGGGGGAGGAGCCAGGATTCGAACCCGAGACTTCTTGGCCTCTCTACTAGCGCTCTACCACTTCGCTAGGGAAGAGGAGCTTGACAAGGAATGGGGCTATGGAAAATATATACAAGACTACCACGATTGGATCTAAACCATAACAAAAAGGGTGAGGCATTGGGGATCGATCCCAGGACCTCCTGGATGGCTTGGCGATGTGCTTGCCATTGCGCTGGCGCTGCTGCTCACGATAGGAAAGGGGTGGGCTACATTAAGTACATATAAGGGGTGTGTTTTCTTCAACCTCTATGCGGCAAAGAAGACGACACGGCGGCGGCTACTGCGGCGATCACCAGATATAGCGATCATCAGCGGGGGTGCGGGTTTCCTAGGGGAGCCCATTCCCACGTCTACTCAAAGACATGGAGGATGGGAATGAGGGGGTTCATCACGAGCAGAAGCTCGGCTTTGCCATGGAGGCGAGGGATGCAGGGCAGAGGCATGCGAGCAGACCCGCTGCTGGTACGCGGGAACGATGCGGCTAGCAGGACCTACCGTATGCGGGCGCTCGACGTGAAGCACCACGCACAGGCACACGACGCGCATAAGACACAACACCAACGAAAAAAAGAACGGTCTTTGTTGGAGCTACGCGGGCGTGGCCTTGGCATGTATGGATCTATGCGTCCAGGGCACGAGAGCACGAGGGAGAGGGGTGAGTAGGTAGAGGGGCATACCTAGCTCACCTAGGGTATGGAGAGGAGGTCGGGGTCGAGCGGGAGACGATGCTTGGCTCGAAGGAAAACTGATGCGCCTAGGATCTAAGATCAGGGAAGAAGAAGACAACGGTGAGGGGGTTCCGGGCTTGCAGACATCATGCACGGGATTGGATACGAAGGCGGGGACTCCAGGACGTCAACCCACATCGTCGGGGAAGAAGGGCACGAAGCAGAGGGGGACACGCCAAGCATGAGCTCGAGCTCGGCCGGAGAAGCGAGGGCATGGCGATGGTGAGATCTAGGGAGGTACTAACCTATTAGCGGCGGGGAAGGAGAAGGGGGAAATGGAGAGAGCGGAGATAGGGCTACGCGGGGGACAAGGTATATAGAGGCTGCGGGCACCGGACGATCGTCAAATCATAGGGTCGGGGACGTGGCTTCGCTAGATGCTTCGCCATACAGAGGAGGACGACGCGCGAGCGCGAGGGGGCCGGCTGGGCTACACTATTGCTGCTACTAGGCCACTGCAGGGGAAAGGAGGCCCAAGTAGGTTGGCCTCTCTTTCTCTCTTAGGGAACAAAAGAGTTCATTATTATTAAAAAGCCAGAAAACAAAAATAAATCTAGGCAGGTTAGAGAAGAGATAGAGAGAAGGCAAATATGTTTTGCTATCACCAAAACATGCCCTATTTTATAAAAATGAACTTGGCATTTTTAGGACAACCAATTTAATTCATAAATAATTATTAAAACCTACTGTTTTGAAGGAAAGAGAGGCAATATTTCATCAAACTTGGGCAAGAGCCTTTTAACAAAACCAAACAGAAAACTTAGGTGAAGAGCAACATTTTTATGAGGCAGAACAACAAGCAATTGAATAAAAGAGAGATGGCATAGCTTTTAATAGAATTGAGGTTAGGATTCACCCCAAAGTTTTGGCACATCAAAGCAACACACACACTCACATCAAAACCACATTCAAAATGCAAACATGGCAAGAATTATTATGCATTTCATATGATGATCATGATGGCATGATGCATGATGCATGAAATGACAATGGAAAATAGAACTCAAACTCGTGATGGCATTGATAACATCCATAGAAGGTCACACATGAGGCAAGGAATGCTCTTCGGCTGTTACACCTCTCCCTCCCCCCATGGCTGCCATGATGCCACCTCGGCCTCGGCCAAATTCCCTTGGGACCGACACCCTCCCCTCCCAAGGTATGCACTAGAGCATCACCACCATCTTCAAACATTGCCCCGCACTCCATTTTAACCTCTCTGGTGGCTACATCAATGTGCCCCCATCACCATCAGCACCCTCCCCCATGGCGATGGGGGGCTCTCCCCTGAGCTCATCGGTGTGTCGGACTTCTCTAGAGATGGACAGAGCAGCCTGAGTAAGCGATACTTTACCGTTGATACTTGCATCATGCATGACCCTACCTTCCTATGAGGGATGTGCTGGTGGGAGTAGATATGATGCTTAATAGATGCTAGTCAAGTGGGATCGGTAGTATGCATGGTGTCGGAAAGGAAATTATTTCAAAGACTTGTAAACAAACCCGTCGGGTGCCACTAATGCTCGAGGGAGATGATGATGAGCTAGGTAACCACTTGATAAAGAAGTGGTATACCAGAGCAAGTGAGTGTGTGTGGTTTTCGAAAACGGATTTGTGTAAGTTGCGATCGTTATTCCAACCTTACATGTACAACCACGATACCCCTTATGGGACAGGGCTTTGTTGATTACCTTGGTGGGTACTAGCATAGAGCCCGCATTACTAGTGGCGGGAGTGATGAGGTCACTCTTGATATGGGGTCGTGCCTGGTAGGGCGACCATGCGCTGTCTTTATAGGCATAGGACACACCGTTGCGTGCCCTCATGGATGATACATCATGAGGGATGGCACCAATGAGTGGACTCTTTGTTTAGTATCGTCCGGGGAAAGGCATTATTCGGGTGCTTACCTTGGGTATGTAATATACCGCGAGTCATGGACGACACGGAAGTTCCCCGAGTCTGGTGGGTAAAGTGTGGAACCTTTGCAGAGTGTAAAACTACTCGATCGTGTCCACGGTCAAGGACAGTTGCATGACCTCTCTTGTGCTACGTCCAATGTTTACTAAAATTTATGTGTGTGTGTGACAAAAAGATACTTCAGCTATGTCGGAAGACTTGATGAAATGATTGAACATGTGATGTTCAAACCCTGCTTATGTTGATATCTGTAACTTGTTCATATGGATATCTGCAACCTGATGATGCAAGCTTTTACAAGTTGATTGAACATGCCATTGCACTAAAATTAGATTTCCGCAAAATTACCTATTAATGCTATATCATGCTCTATTGTACCGTGTTACAAACATGGGTTGGTTGTGAGTACATTCAAAGTACTCACTGGCTTGCCACTAGTTATTTTATTGGCCAGACATGAAAGATCAGGTTATGAAGAAGACTACCTTGGTGACGAACATGCGAGCTAGGACGCTTCCCAGTTAGAATGCCTGTACGATTAAGGCGGATGGCATGGGTTCATGCTATCGCTAAACATTTTTTGATGCAAGCTTATAAAGACTTGGTCATAGAGGCCATTTTTGAGTACAACGGTATGTAATAGATGTAAGACTCTGATTATCTAGTTTTTGTGTGTTCAGTGAGCGTTGATCTCTGGGATCATTGTGCACATTCATTCGGTGATCTCGACTTATGAGTCAGGGTCCCCACACCCGCGACGCTCCGGTCTTCTTTCCTTGGCTTCGCCTTGATGCCATCTCGAGCACGCCTTGGGCCCAGGGGCTACTGTCGGTGTTCTAGGACCGGGGGTACCTAGACCTGCCTGCCTACGGCCCAGCGCGTGACCCACCTCGATGGCCGGATTGGCCAGTGACAAGCCCCCTAAGTCAAGGCCTTCGCGAGAGCCCCTACCTCGTGAGGAGAACAACACCAAGACTTCTAGAGGAGTGTCCTCCATGGGATTCCTCCCGAGGAGCGGATATTTCTATGCAGGTACCCAGCCTCGTGAGGCCGGGATAACATGGGATATGACAACTGAAGCTTGGCAGGCGCCAGCAAGCGCACAGGATGAAAGTTTCCTCTTTCGTGCTAAGGAAGCAAGTATGGACGCGGGTACCCAAGGAATCCCTCACAGATTTCCCTTCCAGTACAACAAGACCAAGACCACGAGCTCGGCAAGACGGATGTCATCGTTGAGCCCACCATTGCGTCACACCGGAAGCTTTGCAGGCGAGGACCACCTTTCATTAGGATAGGATGTACCTCTTGTCCCCTTTCAAATTTGGACATTATGGGATCCCTTCCCGCTTGTGTGATAAGGGAAGAGGACCAAGGCCACTATAAATAGGGACTAGCTTCCACCGTACAAAGTGGTTCGACGTGACGAGTTCATCCCGACCAAGAGCCCTCGCGAGGTCGCTCAACCATTGTACTAGTTCATCCTCAACCTCCTCATGAGGCCAATCTACCAAAAGCAAGAGTAGGGTTTTACACTGCAATGTGACTCGAACCTGGGTAAATCTATGTGTTCATCTTCTTCCCCACTCATACGCACTCGACGAGGCCTGGCCATAGGGTGACGAACTCCAGACATTGAGTTGGGATCTTCGCACATGCCCCAGAGTTTGAACCTTGTTGGGTCCACGTAGCCCTGATTCCGACATATTCCTTCCCTTGAGGGCACAACCCCTTAGGTTCTCATTCACTTGGTCACGGGTCAGATCACATCCGGCTCGACCAGTCGGTAACGGCCTCTAGCAAAGCGTGCCGACTCCAAGTGTCTAATGAAGCTGGTTAGGCGAACCTGTACTTCACACTTCTGTTCCCTTTGCCACACGATACATGTTGTCGTGCACAAGGAGACATGGTCATCCTTGTTGCAGCATGACCTCTTTTCTCATTCCGGTGAATCTGACCAACATTCGAATTATCTCATAATCCTCATCGCATGGCCATGCTTATCCATGTCGGATCACCCGAGGGGCCCAGAGTACATCTCTCCTGGTAGGAGGGGCAAATCCCATCTTGCTCGACCATGTCTTGAGGCATGGGTCTGGACAAGCCCAAAACCTACCTTTGTAACTACTCAGTCATAGAGTAGCATCTGGTCAGCCCAAAGCAAGTTTATCACCATCTTGAGTACATGCGCCAGCTCAGGTCTTAGGACAATGAACGTATGTTGTACTAGAGACTCACAGATGATCTATCGTTGCGTCTCATAGTTGGGTCTATCCAACTCAGACCTTATCTCGACTCGGATCCGACCACGTCAAATCCGACAAGATCTTTCTGGGTCCATATTATCTGCCTAGCATCCAATGCAACATGGTCAGTGAGACTAGACCATCCACCATGTCATATGCTAGTCTAAGTGGTTGCTTGTCCACTCAACCCTTTTGACTAGGGACCATTTTAGGACAGTCATCATACAATGCATAGTCTCACAAACAAGTCACGTACTTGTTAATACACATTATTGATAATGTCCAAGGACTATCTTTATTCATAAATACATAGGAAATGTCATCATACATGATACCTCTAGGGCCTAGCTCCAACACTCTTCCACTTGCACTAGAGTCAATCAAATAGACATCGAATGCCCATAGCTCTAACGTGCCCCTCGTGCTTGGGTTGTGGAAGCGGTTTAGTCAACGGATCGGAAAATTTGCATCTATGTGAATCTTGCATAAATTAGTATCACCATTCTTTATGAACTTTCATATCAAGTGATATTTGCGGTCTATGTGCCTAGTTTTGTGGTGTTGTCTCGGCTCCTTGGCATGTGTGATGGCACCTAAATTCTCGCAATAAAGGTCCAACAGTTTTGACCAGCCCGGAAACACACGAAGATCCTCCAGGAACTTCTGAATCCAAACACCTTCCTTTGCGGCTTCACAAGCCGCAATGTACTCGGCCTCTGTTGTGGAGTCGGCCACCATATCTTGCTTGGAACTTGTCCATCTCATTGCTCCTCCATTCATGACATACACGAATCTAGTTTGTGATCGACAATCATCCCTGTCGGTTTGGAAACTAGCATCAGCACAAGCTCTTACGCAGAGCTCCTCCTCACCTCCATAAACTAGGAACATCTCTTTAGTCCTTTTCAGGTACTTCAGAATAGTTTTCACCGCTGCCCACTAACTCTCACCTGGGTCGGCCTGGTATCTGCTTGTTAAGCTTATTTCATAGGCAACATTAGGTCGTGTAAATAGCATGGAATACATGATGGATACTATTAACGAGGCATACAGAATACTACTCATTCGGTTTCGCTCATCAGAAGTCATAGGACTCTGAGTCTTTCTTAGCTTATACCATGTGAGATGGGCAAGAACCCTTTCTTGGCCTCACTCATGTTGAACCTCTTCAACACTTTGTCTAAGTATGTCCTCTAGCTCAACCGAGAAGCCTCCTCGATCTATCTCTATAGATCTTGATGCCTAAAATGTACACTGCCTCTCCAAGGTCTTTCATCGAAAACTTTCCATTCAATGATTCCTTGACTAAGTTCGACATCGAAACATCATTTCCGATCAAAAGTATGTCATCCACATAAAACATCAAAAATATTACCGAGCTCCCACTAGACTTCTTGTATAAACAATAGTCCTCCTCGTTCTTGATGAAACCAAGGTCACCAATGACTTCATCAAAATGAATATTCCAACTCTGAGCTGCTTGCCTCAATCCATAAATGGATATCTTGAGCTTGCATATTTTAGCAGCATTAGTTAGATCGACAAAACTTTCGGGCTGTATCATGTATACATCCTCTTTTAAATTTCCATGAAGGAACGTCGTTTTGACATCCATCTGCCATATCTCGTAATCGAAATATGCAGCTATAGCTAGTATGATCCTTACCGACTTTAGCATCACTGCCGGTGAGTTGGTCTCATCGTACTTAATGCCTTGAACTTGTCAATAACCTTTAGCGACAAGCAGAGCTTTGAGGATCTAAGCATTTCCATCCACATCGGTTTTCTTCTTAAAGATCCATTTGCAATCAATGGCTATTACGCCAGGCGACGGATCAACCAAGTCCAGACTTGATTGTCATCCATAGACTTTAACTCGGATCTCATGGCCTCCAGCCATGCCTCGGAATATAGTCTCACCAACGGTTCTGCATACGTGACCAGCTTGTTGCTTTCTAGCAATAAAACTGTCGGGACCCCGATCCTAAGCCACACAAGTCTAGCATGTAACACATCATATCACTTTGCAGCCTCACACACGATAATCCCCACAACTGCCATCTCACCTTGGTCGGGACCATTTGCGTCTTTTGGCTCACGTATATGAATATGTCGCTAGGAATCATATGTCAAAGAACCCAGGTCGACGTGACTAGTTATAGACCCAAGTGGCACAACCGTCTAGGGACAGACATACATAACCCAGCAGTGCAGGTGTCAGTCATCAACGTGTGTAGACGAACCGTAGCAAGTGAAAGTGCGTTATATCAACTAGAGGGGGGTGAATAGGCGATTTTTACAAATTCATCACTTGAGGAATTTCAACTTGAGGAATTTGAAATGTGATGAATAACTAGTAGCGGAATAAGTACTCAAGTGCATGAGAAACATAGCGACAGCATAGTCATCATGATGAAATAAAGCATGCACAAATTACAAGTAGCATGATACGGGATAAGCAGGTGTGGAACAAGGTAACTTGAAGAATTTGAGGTGAGGAAATTGTGAAAGTCTTCGGTCAAATTCTTCAAACACTAAAGATCAATTTCATCAACAGGTATATGAGGAACTGAAAGGGTTGAGGAAATAGAACCAGGTAGCTTGATGAAGACAATGGTTTGATGACCCGGTTCCAACTGTTGTGATAGCCGTACGTCTGGTTTGGAGCAGCCTGGTATTTAAACCAGAGGACACATAGTCCTTACTGTATTCTCCTTGAGCTAAGGTCACAAAGTCCTCACCCAACACTCGTGGTAAGTCTTCAGGGTAGACTTCCAAAACCCTCACAAACTGGTCACCTAGTGATCCACAATTGACTGCTGGATGCTCTAAACCAAGGTCACTCCATGATCCCCAATTGATTGCAGGATGCACTAGACCATGACGCCTAACCGTCTGGAAGATACACAGTCTTCAAAGGTAAAAAGTGTCAGTTACACACAGGGACAATCTCTTCAGTGATGCTCAATCACTTTGGGTTTGGTGGTTCAGATTTGGGTTTTTCCTCACTGATGATTTTGTCTCAAAGTCCTCGGAGGATGGGTTGCTCTCAAATGACAAGTGGCAGTTCTCTCTCCGAGCAGCCAACCAACTAGTGGTTGTGGGGGTGGCTATTTATAGCCAGGGTGCAACCTGACATGATAAGACATAAATGCCCCCAATGATATGACCGTTATGTGGATAGGAATGATTGGGGACAGCTGGCCCTAAGCATAGCAACGGTCGGAATTTCTAACTATGAAAGTCCTCGGGCTTATCATATTCCTCACTTGTAGGCAATTCGCACTCGCAAAATCCTAACTCCTCAGTTATACCAATTTCCTGAGAGACCAAAAGAACTTCGTCTCTATCACTCAAGAACTTGACTGAACCGTAAGAGATTTCCAAAGGCCTCACTCGAAGGATTGGATAGGTTAAGGCTTTTGAGTTGAGCATCAGTTGGAAATTTTCCTTAGTATTACCTCGGCCCCCTGTACCAGTACAGTGTTTCCTATGACTCAAAGAAAGGAAATGAAACTATGAAAACAAAATTCTTCACGCTTCATAGTCCTCGTTCATATCTTCAAGGTCACACCAACTTCTTCGTTTTAAAAGTCTTCAAGGAATACCAAAGTCTTCAGCAAAGTCTTCACCAAAGTCTTCAGTTCAAGACATACATTTTTAGGGGTCGGTAATCTCCGAATATATCAAACTCCTCATTGACTTATAGAGAATGTGTACACTCACAAACACATTAGTTGCTTAACCTATAAGTCTTCAATACACCAAAATCACTAAGGGGCACTAGATGCACTTACAATCTCCCCCTTTTTGGTGATTTATGACAAATAGGTTAAGTTTTCAATGGGGATAGAAATATGGAATATAAGTACCGAGTTTGAGGAATTTCATTGCAAGATATAGAAGAACTCCCCCTGAAGATGTGCATATTTGAGGAATTTGCTTTGGACTGCAAATGCACATGGCAGGTTAAAAACATGGAGAACTCCCCCTATATCTTGTAATTCATACACGCATTTAACATATGATATGAAGAATTTGAAATGCATGATGAAAATGGTGTCTGACAAAATTCAGCATGCATGCATTAAGGTGCTTGAGGAAATAAGCGTGTGAAAAGCAGTTCAAAAGAGTCAGACCACCATCGGACTTAAGTTTACAACTCAACCAACAAAAGCTTCAGAAGAGCGAGAGTTGTAACTTAAACAAAAACACAACCCATATATAGAGACCCGCTTGAAGACTAGCTCAAATTTTCTCCCCCTTTGTCATCGAAGACCAAAAGCGACGAAAAAGTGAGGGCTAACATCCCTTGAAGAATTTCATCTTGTTGGTGAGGAAGGAGCGCTAGTGTTGTCGGGGTCGTTGTCAATGCCAGGCCTGCCGTAGTGTCGTGAATATCCTCAGCTTCATCCAATTCGTGCAATAAAGAATATGAACTTGTAACTAGCTAAGGAACTTGAATCTTCTTGAATTTCTTCTGAGGAGGATGAGACCAGTCAAAGGTTTGCTGAAAGTCCAGGTCCTTGAGTTCCTCGGGAGTCTTGAGATGTGTGAGAATGGCCCATGCGTGATCAAAGATTTCATGCACATAGTAGTGATTTTTCTCACAAAGTTCTGCGTCACAGTCATGTTCTGAACAATTGAAGCAAACTGATGCCTCACCCACTCGTGATTGCGATCAACCTTCTGATGAAGGCTTATGAGTAGTTCACGATCTGTCATCACACGAGGGGCAGACTCTCGAGGCTTTTGTGCTAAGGCTTTTGCAGCAGAGCCTGGGTAGTAGTGTCATCATTGGTGGAGTAAGATGCAGCTTTGCGAAACTGACCATCTAATGGACGAGTACCTTCATCAATGACATCTTTGCCTTTTCCTTCCACTGAGGCAATTGTGTTCTTGAGGACTTCAATCGGAGGCAGAAAGCCGAAGTGATTTTGGAAGTCAGCCTTGAAGGGAATTGAAGACCTTGATCTGATGAATTTCATGATCCAGGGAGCATAAGACTTGAATTCCAATGGGGCTAATGCTGCTTTAGCCAATGTCCTCATGAAGAAGTCGTGGTAGTTGATGGGAATCCCATGAATGATGTTGAATAGCATGTTCTTCATGACTCCCTCAACTGTTTCTTCTTCAGAGATGTGACCCTTCTGTGGAGAAAGGGTGTTGGTGAGAATGCAATAAACCGTCCTGGGTACATAGAGCAAATCCTTCACAAGGAAGGTGGCCCTTTGTTGTTTTCCAGGAGCTAATGGCTTCATCAGCACTTGTGTCATATGGTCGGGTAGAGCAGGTTCATCAAACAGGTAGCAGGCTTCTTCTGAAGGAATTGGAACTGGGATTGACCGAAGCAATTCAGAGGCTGGTGCAGCGTAATGGGTTGATCCAGTCCAAGACCCATGATCTGATGTCAGAAGCATCACCTATGATGTGCAGAGCGGTATAGAATTGAACAATTAGCTCTTCATTTCAATCGTAGATATCCACACAAAACAGAAGAATTCCTACATCATGAAGAACTGCGAGCACCAGTGTGAAGGATGGGGTTGTTTCCATATCCGTGTGAGGAATTTGATGGCGCTCGAAGACTTTCTTCTTGTCAAACAGGACTGATGCATAATAGTTCATTTGTGTTGAAGTCCAGAACCTGGTGCGACCGGCCCTTGCAGATTCATATGGATTTGGTCCATCGAAGAAAATGTGCTCATTGAAGAAATTGTTGTTGATGAATTTGGGGCGCTTTGAGCCTTTGAAAGGCATTCGTGGTTTTGGCTGAAGGTTTGGCTTGAAGCGACCCACAATCTCCTTAGGCATAGGAGGAACTTCTTCAAACTGAGGAATTTGCACCACAGTTTCCTCAGTGGCATTTGGAGCAACAATTTCTTCAGCTGATGCAGCTGGAATCTCTTTAGTGGAAGTTGTGGCCAAGTCATCAGATCCTGTATGAATTTCTTCAGTCTGGGCTGGAGACTGAGGAATCTGTGATAGAGGAGTGGTCATTGGGGAATTTGGGTGTGCAGATTCCCAATATTCATCATTGATGATAAGGGTTGTATTGCCAATGTCCATGTCCTCATGAATTTCTTCAACACCAGCCTCTTCAGCAGTCAACTGACGCTGGGGCGATGATACCTTTGGAGTTGAAGCATTTGCTTCCACTTCAATTTCTTCATCAATCTGCTCTGAGGTAGCAGTAGAGGGATCCTTTTATTCTTGATCATCATTTGGGATGACATAGTCAACACCGAATGGCACAATTTCATAGGCTGGCACGGAGCTGATAGGTATTGCATCAAACGGTTCTGTTGAAGAACTTGGCAGTGTCTTCAATTTCTTCATTGCTGAGAATCTGAAGTTGATGTTTTTCTTCTTCGCAGCCTTGGTCTTCTTCGCTTCTGATGCAGAAGGAAGGTTGATTGTCTTCATCCTTGATGATTTAGCCGTTTCTGCAGAGGGTGAAGGAGGTGCATTTTCGTCAGGCACGACTGATGCAGTCGCCCTTGTGGTATCAATTTCCTCAGGCGTAGCAAAAACTTCAGCTGGCTTGGCAGTTTCTTCAGGCACAGCAGTGGAGGTTGTCCTGGCATGTTCTTCAGTAGCCTGAATATCTTCAGCTACGGGAGCAGTTTCTTCAGCAGGCCGAGCAGATTCTTCAGCCTGAGAAATTTGTGGTTGCGATCGAGCTGCAACCCTTGAGTTATGGTCCTTAACGACAGCTTGGGCCGCCCTAACAAATCTCACTTTGGTGCCCTTCCACTCAGCATCATATTTGTCTTGTTCCTCAGAGAGGCAGCGAATTTCAAACTAAATAGTGAAGAGTTGATTTGGATACAAATTCATCACATTATTCCTCAAAAAAATTCTTTTCGAGCCCTGCTCCTCTTAGCTCTTAGAGCTTGATCTGTTTTCCATTTTTCCTCGGCAATAAAGTGATTGACAACATGGTCCACACCAAGAGGAAGGTTCAGTGAGGAAAGTGGGGTGATGGGATCCTCATGCCATATGTCAATGAAGTTGAGGATCATCTTGGGATCCAGCATAAGAGGAACAGAGCTGCCTTTTTCTATTGTAGCCCTTTGCTGACTTTCTCTGATGATTTCTTCCAGTTCTTCATCATCAGCCTCATCATCATCATCAGATCCTGAGGGTACATTCACTATAGCTTTGCTAGTGTGAGGATTTGGTCTTTGATCTCGTCTAGCAGTTTTCTTTAGTTCCAACATAGTGGGACTTGTTGAAGAGTGTACTTGAGCAGAGGGACTTGCAGAGACCCTTGAAGCAATTGAGAATCCCTTTGTCCTCTGACATGATGCAAGGTGCATAGGTGTTGAGGACTTTGCAGCAGTAGAGGGCTGAGCAGCTACTGAACCAGTGGCTGAGGCCTTTGAAGGCTTTGCTTGAGGAATCTGAAGTGATGATTTTGAAGTTGAACACTTTGACTTCACAGCAGATTTCTTCACAATTGATTTCTTTCGAGCACTAGCAGAGGCTCCGGCAGTTGCAGCAGCAACAAAGTCTTCGTTCAATTTCTTCACAGCCTCTTTTGATTTCTTTACCACCTTGGCTTGCTGTCTTTCCCATTATGAGGAAAGTCATCACCAGTCTTGAGACTTTTGGGATTAGCAGTTTGGTTTGGAGCTAAGGGTGGCCTGTTGTAAGGGGGTTTAACTATGAATTTCATCATATACTTGGGAGTGACATAGAGATATTCTTTCCAATCCTTTGCCCATCTCCTCTCAATTTTCTGTAAGCAGATCTTTCTCTGCTTTGTTTTTTCTTTGCCATGAATTTCTTCATCTGGAGTGCAATATTCCTCATACAAGTCATCGGGTATCTCAAAGCAGTCTGCACTTCAGGATCCTTTCCACCTTTCTGTGGCTCCTTCCCATCAGCCATTTTCTTCGGCTGAGGATTCTGAACTCTTGAAGATTCTGAAGAAGTGCACGGTTTTTCCTCAAGAAATGCTGCAAATGAGTTAAGTTGATGAGAACCTAGTGATTCATCAGCGGACATGTTTGTACCTATGAACAGAGTATATGTGTGAGGAATTTGAAGAGGTCATATGCGTTCTCAGAAGTTTTTTAGAAACATCAAGTGTGAGGAATTTGACCATGGGTTTCTTGAGGATTTTCACTAAGTGTTATTTGTCTTAGGTTCCAGAGTTGTGCAAATTTTGAGGATTCACACAATTGAGGAATCTTGAAGAAAATCATAACTTAGGGAAAAACATCAAGTGTATGAACATGTAAGGTGCTTTAGAATGAGACTCTTGAAGAATAAAACCTTTGAGAAAATTGAGGAAAACTTGAATATCAAACAAGGGTAGTAAAAACAGATTTTATTTACCTTGATGAAGAACACGACAAACTATGAGATGAAATCGAGGAAGTTCGTCAATCCAGATCTTGCATGCCCTAGCTCGGCAGAGGGAGACAGCTACAGCGGTGGCGGGGTGAAGACTTCGGTGACTATTGCGACTACGGTGACGACAAGGTCGAGGCAATGAAGCTCTGCCTCACTGGCGGCGGTGATTTTAGCGGCGGCGCTAGGTTTGAACTCAGGAGAGACTAGGAGTGAGGAGTAACCAAGCATAGTGAAAGGGAAGGGGTATTTATAGCGGAGGTGAAAACCAATCTGTCCAAAGATTTTGGACGAGATTGCCCGTGACCCTTGCTCTCCACGCGACATGTGTCACCCACGTTCTGAGTAGTGGCCATAGTGGGGGATCGTGGGTTATCCAGTCGTGGGAATCAGAACAGTTTGAGAGGGAAACGCCAAAACTTTTGAGAGTAAAAATTTTAAAGTTTCCGTTCACAAATTCTTCAGCTGCCAATGACACAGTGAACACTTTGAATGAGTTTCCAAGTAGAACGCATATGAAGAATTTGTGAACAGACTGGGTTGAGTTTAGCATAGAGGGGGAAAGGGTCTGATCAGATTCACTTAGATGAAAATCAACTTGAAGAATTAGCAATAATTGAATGCGGTTGAGGACATTAAAAATCAAATATATATATATATAGTCAATAAAGAACATGTGTTTCATAGTTTGAAGAATTTGAAGAGTTGATGAATTTGAAAAGTTGAGGAATTTGCAAACTTGAGGAACTTGAAATTTGAAGAATCTGCGAAATTATGAAAAACTCAACTTTGAAGAATTTTAACTATTGTTGGTGGCATGACCCACCGTATAAGAATGATGATTTCATACACCATGTACAATTGTCGTAGGGTTCTGAGAATCGAATTCTTCATTAATTTCTTCACACTTGGAGGGTTATTATTCATTGATTGAAAAAAACGTTACTTTGTGTGTTGCACATCTAAGTCATCAATTTTGCATAAGTGTTAGGATGAGTGTCCTTTTTCAAAGAACATTCAAAATTCTAAGATATTAAGCTCACACCGCAACTTGCAAAATCTCTTTTCATCCAAGGGATTTGTGAAGATATCAGCCAGTTTTTCTTCAGTAGGGATGTGGTCGATGGAGATGTCGCCCTTGAGTACATGATCTCGAACAAAATGATGACGAATCTGGATGTGCTTGGTCTTGAGATGCTGAACTGGGTTGTAAGCAATCTTGATGGCACTCTCGTTGTCACAGTAGAGAGGCACATTCTTCACCTTGATGCCATAGTCCTTGAGGGTTTGCTTCATCCACAGCAACTGAGCGCAACATGAACCAGCAGCAATGTACTTAGCTTCAGCAGTAGATAGTGACACGCAGTTCTGCTTCTTCGAGGACCAACAGACTAAGGATCGTCTGAGGAAATGACATGTGCCTGAGGTTGACTTGCGATCCACACGATCTCTAGCATAGTCAGCATCAGAGTATCCGACGAGGTGAAGATTTGAGCCCTTGGGATACCATAATCCAAGCGTTGGTGGGTGAGCTAAGCATCGAAGAATATATTTCACAGCCTTATGGTGTGATTCATTCGGTGTTGCTTGGAACCGGGCACACATGCAAACACTCAGCATAATATCAGGCCTAGATGCACATAGATACAATAACGAGCCAATCATGGAGCGATATACCTTTTGATCAAAATCTTTACCATTTTCGTCAGTGTAGAGGTGGTCTTTTGAAGGCATTGGAGTTTTGACGCCTTTGCAATCTTGCATGTCGAATTTCCTCAGAACATCCTTGAGGTATTTCTCTTTAGAGATGAAGATGCCATTGTCTTGCTGACAAATTTGAAGACCTAAGAAGAATTTCAACTCTCCCATCATAGATATTTGATATTCTTCACTCATCATATAGGCAAATTCATCACTATAACGTTTGTCAGTACAGCCAAAGATTATATCGTCTATGTATATTTGGCATATGAACAGTTCATTCTCATAGGATTCGGTGAAAAGAGTTGGGTCGAGTGAACCGGGTTTGAAGCCTTTCTTCATGAGGAACTCCTTCGGAGTGTCGTACCAGGCCTGAGGGGCCTGCTTGAGGCCATTTAGGGCCCTGTTGAGTCTGAAGACTTTGTCAGGATGCTTAGGATCTTCAAAACCTAGGGGTTGGGCAACATATACTTCTTGCTAGAGCTTACCATTGAGGAATGCACTTTTCACATCCATTTGATATAAGATGATATCATTATGGTTAGCATAAGCAAGCAATATGCGAATAGCTTCAATTCCAGCAACAGGTGCAAAAGTTTCATCAAAGTCAATTCCTTCAA
The DNA here is from genome assembly GCA_022496015.1 of Hordeum marinum. Taxonomy (NCBI): domain Eukaryota; kingdom Viridiplantae; phylum Streptophyta; class Magnoliopsida; order Poales; family Poaceae; genus Hordeum; species Hordeum marinum. The sequence goes on along the minus strand of CM039674.1, from coordinate 208,002,774 downwards.
CCTGTGTGTAGCCTTGAGCTACAAGACGAGCCTTATTTCTTACCACAAGGCCATTTTCATCTTGCTTGTTGCGATAGATCCACTTGGTACCTATGATGTTGTTCTTGCAAGGATCTGGCCGCTTGAAGAGTTCCCACATGTTGTTGAATTTGAATTGATGCAATTCCTCTTGCATAGCTTGAATCCACTCAGGCTCCTTGAATGCTTCATCAACTTTGGTGGGCTCTATCATAGAGACAAAAGCAAAGTGCCCACGAAAGTTAGTCAAATGTGAAGCTCTTGAGCGAGTGAGGGGACCTGGTCCATTGTTGTCATCAATGATTTTGTCAATCTGCACGTCATTTGCAACTCTTGGATGAGCAGGTTGACGTGGCTGAGGATTTTGTTCAGCACCATTTTCTTCAGGTGTATCAGCATGAATGTCTTCATTTGTCGGAATGACTTCCTCAGTGGGTATGACATCTTCAGTAGCCTTCATCTTAATGGATTCCTCAGGAGACATTTTATCTAGAACAGAAGGCATGTGCTCTCTTTGCGAGCCGTCGGTTTCATCGAACTGCACATCTACAGTTTCAACAACCTTTTGGTGGTAGGTGTTGAAGACTCTATAGGTGTGCGATTCCTTTCCGTAACCAATCATAAAACCTTCATGTGCTTTCGGTCCAAATTTGGAACTATGGTGAGGATCTCTAATCCAGCATTTTGCACCGAAAACTTTGAGATAACTTACATTGGGTTTCTTTCTAGTCATAAGTTCATATGAAGTCTTCTTGAAGAATTTGTGAAGATATACCCTATTGATGATGTGGCATGCTATATCAATTTCCTCAGGCCAGAAGCAATGATGAGTCTTGTATTCATCAAGCATGGTGCAAATCCATCTCAACAAGAGTCCTGTTTTTGCGCTCCACGACACCATTCTATTCAGGAGTATATGGGGCAGCTAACTCATGAGTAATACCATGTTCATCAAGATGTTCATCAAGATTGGTGTTCTTGAACTTAGTCCCATTATCACTCCTGATATGCTTGATCTCGACGCCGAAGTTAGTGGAGGCCCTTGAAGCAAATCATCTGAAGACATCCTGCACTTCAGACTTGTACAAAATAATATGCACCCAAGTGTAACGAGAGTAATCATCAACAATGACAAAGCCATACAAATTTGGAGAATTTGTTAGTGTGGAGTAATGAGTGGGGCCAAAGAGGTCCATGTGAAGCAATTCAAAGGGTCGAGTCATGGTCATGATTATCTTCGAGGGATGCTTGGATCTGGTCATCTTCCTAGACTCACATGCACCACAGAGGTGGTCCTTGAGGAATTTGACACCTTCAATGCCAATGACGTGCTTTTTCTTCATGAGTGTGTGCAAGTTCCGCATAGTAGCATGTCCAAGTCGTCGATGCCACAGCCAGCCTTCTGAGGACTTTGCAAGTAGGCATGTGGCAGGCTGAGGACTTGTAGATAAATCAACAATATACAAGTCTCCTCTATTAAAGCCTTCGAAGACTTTGGAATTGTCAGATTCCATGATGACAACACAATGATATTTTCCAAATACGACGACCATATCAAGATCACAAAGCATTGAGACAGACATATGGTTGAACCCGAGGGATTCAACAAGCATCACCTTATCCATGGTTCGGTCCTTTGAGATTGCAACCTTACCTAGACCCAATACCTTGCTTTTTCCTTTGTCAGCATAGGTGATATGCTTCAGATGAGATGGAGCAAGTGGCAAATTCATCAATAGATTCTTGTCACCAGTCATGTGGTTTGTGCATCCACTATCAAGGACCCACTCAGTAGCTTTTGGAGGTTCATCCTGTAGATGAATTAGTACAACTTATGAACTCATATGCTTCAGAGTGAAGAATATGACATAAATTTCATCAAACAGAATTTCATCACACAACATAGTAAGTAAAGCAGTGTGAGGACGTGAGAAATGAGGAATTCATTTCTACATGATTAGCTTGCGTCCTTTCAAGCATTTCCTCAGGTCTCCAGCAAATTCATCACATGTTCAAGTTCATCTGGAGACCTGACCCTGCATAAGAAATTAGTTCAATTTCTTCACCACCCACATCTGGAGGGGTGGTAAAGAGTTCATCATTCTGCAAGCACCATATGAGAAGGGAGGCATTGAAGCAAGTGCGCTTCGTTTCACAGGGTGAAGGTTAGAGTACTCATATGAATAAGCAGAGCAATTCTTCGAGGACTTATGAACATAATAATTCAAAGAATAATGGACATATTCTGAACTCTTAGATTTTCCTTGCGAGACAGATGCATTAGCATGAGAATGATATTTTTGACCATTTGAGTAATTTGGTCTATGTGAAGACTTTGGTCCATATGAGGAATTTCATTTGGCATTCCTGTTCTTCATGAGTGGTGTCGTGAGGACATTCAATTGAAGATTTTGTAGGTAGCTCTTGGGAACCCAGATTTTCTTCATAGGTGAACCGTTCCTGTAGTTAGTTCCAACAAATCTGGCAAATACTTCACCTTTCTGATTTTTGAAGAATTTGTAGTTGGAGTCAAGTGACTCATCAGAGGAATATGAAGTTTCACAAGTAAAGCCAGATAAATGGATGGATCTACAGGAGGTCCTTTCACAGCAACCCATGAGGTTTTGGGGTACTGCTCAGGAGTCTAGTAGGATCCATCAGCATTGATTTTCCTCTCAGATGCAATACCCTCTTTCCTAGGGTTCCTGTTCAGAATCTGCTTTTTGAGGACATCACAAAGGGTTTGATGCCCTTTGAGACTTCTGTACATGCCTCGCACATACAATTCCTTCAAACCTGCATTTTCGTCAGTGATACTTGTGGTATCCTCAGATGAGGAATTTGTGACCACTCGAATAGTTGAAGAATTTGCAGCAATTGAAGCATTTGAACATTCACGTGAAGAATTAGCAGTTTCACGTTTGATGCATTTCAAACAAGGTGGAACAAATTCTTCCTGGGCGGTACTGATCTGTTGAGCCAGTAAGGAATCATTTTCCCTTTGGAGATCCTCATGACACACCCTTAGTTTCTCAAGATCTTGCTTTCTTTGAAGAAATTCATAAGAAAGCTTCTCATGATAGGCTAAGAGGGCATTATGATGACTCTGAAGGTTGTCATACTTTGTCTGAAGACTTTTGAGATTGTCAGACAGAGTTTGAGTTCGATCCACTTCGTCATTCAACATATCATTGCTTTTGTTGTGAGAGCCTGGCTTAATAATAATGATAGACTACTCATATCAACAAGGAATTCCTTCTTTTCTGGGACCCCATTCGAAAAGAACTCCAAAGTTAAGCGTGCTTGGATTGGAGCGATTCTAGGATGGGTGACTGACCAGGAAGTTGCTCCCGGATGTGCATGAGTGAGGACAAAGTGCACAGGAAAGACTAGTGTTGGTCTGTGGGGCCAATCTAGATCCTGCCAGGCGTAACGGAGTGTTACAATTGGTATAAGAGCCGACCCTTGCGGTTACACGGGCATGCACAGGTCAGGTGCACGGGCATGTGGCGCATGGCTTTTGTGGCCCGTCGTGGCACACAGCATGGTACATGTGCCAAAAGGGAACATTCCTAATGGGCCGACGAGGATGTCGGTTCCTTTGAGTGCGGGTGTATGTGAGAGCCTGGCTTAATAGAAATGATAGACTACTCATATCAACAAGGAATTCCTTCTTTTCTGGGAGCCCATTCGAAAAGAACTCCAAAGTTAAGCGTGCTTGGCTTAGAGCGATTCTAGGATGGGTGACCGACCGGAAAGTTGCTCCCGAGTGCGCATGAGTGAGGACAAAGTGCGCAGGAAAGACTAGTGTTGGTCTGTGGGGCCAGTCTAGATCCCGCCAGGCGTAATGGGGTGTTACATTTGTCTAGCATTTTCTGAATCTTTTCAAGTGCACTTTGTTGCCTAGTAGCAATATTAGCAAGTTTGGCATTGCTAGGTTTCACATATTCATCAGATTCACCATCACTTGATTCAGAGGAGGATTGATGCTTATGTACCTTGGAACCTTTAGCCATGAAGCAATAGGTGGGAGCATAATCATCATTGCTAACGTCAGAGTCATTGGAGTAGTCATTTTCTTCATCATTGATGATGGACTTGCTAACGAAAGCAGTAGTGAGAACAAGGCTAGCGACACCAGATTCAGATTCCACCTCAGATTCTTCCTCTTCTTCATATTCTTCAGACTCTTCTTCTGAGTCCATTTCCTTGCCAATGAAAGCCCGAGCTTTTCTGGAACTATTCTTCTTGTGCATTGAGGACTTTGAATATGAGGACTTTGCATATGAGGACTTTGAAGATTTCTTCTTTTTCTTCAAGTCATCAGAACTGTCGTCCTTGTACTTCTTCTTCTTTGATTCTTTTTCCCATAGAGGACAGTCAGAGATGAAGTGACCAGATTTCTTGCATTTGTGACAAGTTCTCATCTTGTAGTCGTCTGAGGAATCTGATTTCCTCAAGCCACTTTTTGATGACTTTCCAAATCCACCTCTCCATGAGAACTTTTGGAATTTCCTCACGAGCATAGCCAGCTCCTAACTCAGTTCTTCAGGATCACCAAGGCTACTAACAGAATCTTCGCATTTGGATGAGGAAATTGCTTTTGCCTTCAGAGCACGAGATCTTCCATAGCTTGGCCCGTAGAGGTCTCTCTTCTCATCTTGTTGGAATTAATGAGTATTGAGTCTCTCAAGAATGTCAGCAGGATCAAGTGACTTGTAGTCTCCACATTCTTGAATCATCAAAGCCAGAGTATCGAATGAGGAATCAAGAGATCTTAGTTGTTTCTTCACCACCACATGGTCGGTGATATCAGTAGCACCCAATGCTTGAAGCTCATTAGAGATATCAGTGAGACGATCAAAAGTTTGCTGAACATTTTCATTGTCGAGTCTCTTGAAGCGGTTGAAGATATTGCAAAGAACGTCAACACGAGAGTCACGTTGAGTGGAAACACCTTCGTTGACTTTGGACAGCCTATCCCAGATGAGCTTAGCAGACTCCAAAGCACTCACTATGCCATACTAACCTTTGCTCAGATGGCCACAGATGATATTCTTTGCTTGAGAATCGAGTTGCTTGAATCTCTTCACATCAGCAGCGTTGATCGTGGGAGTAACAGAGGGAACACCATTTTCCACAACGTACCAGAGATTGTTGTCAATTGCCTCAAGATGCATGCACATCCTGTTCTTCCAGTAGGGATAGTCCGTCCCATCGAAGGTAGGACATCCTATGGAAACCTTGATCATACCTGCAGTCGACATAACTAGAACTCTAGGTGGTTAAACCAAAATCACACAGAACAAGGGAGTACCTTGCTCTGATAGCAATTGAAAGTGCATTATATCGACTAGAGGGGGGTGAATAGGCAATTTTTACAAATTAATCACTTGAGGAATTTGAAATGTGATGAATAACTAGCAGCGGAATAAGTACTCAAGTGCATGAGAAACATAGCGACAACATAGTCATCATGATGAAATAAAGCATGCACATAATACAAGTAGCATGATACATGATAAGCACATGAGGAACAAGGTAACTTGAAGAATTTGAGGTGAGGAAATTGTGAAAGTCTTCAGTCAAATTCTTCAAACAGTAAAGATCAATTTCATCGATAGGTATATGAGGAAATGAAAGGGTTGAGGAAATAGAACTAAGCAGCTCGATGAAGACAATGATTTGATGACCCAATTCCAACTGTTGTGATAGTCGTACGTCTGGTTTGGAGCGGCCTGGTATTTAAGCCAGAGGACACACAGTCCCAGGACACACAATCCTTACCGTATTCTCCTTGAGCTGAGGTCACAAATTCCTTGCCCAACACTCGTGGTAAGTCTTCAGGGTAGACTTCCAAAACCCTCACAAACTGGTCACCCAGCGATCCACAATTGACTGCTGGATGCTCTAGACCAAGGTCACTCTGTGATCCCCAATTGACTGCAGGATGCACTAGACCATGATGCCTAACCGTCTCGAAGATACAAAGTCTTCAAAGTAACAAGCGTCGGTTCCACAGAACAATCTCTTCAGTGATGCTCAATCACTTTGGGTTTGGTGGTTCGGATTTGGGTTTTTCCCCACTAATGATTTTCTCTCAAAGTCCTCAGAGGATGGGTTGCTCTCAATATTTTATATATAGAAAATATAATCCAATGCAAATAATTGTTTGATTAATTCAAATGCCCAATATAAAATGTTTTTGTTATTCCAATATATTGGTTGGCATTTTTACCTAATCCCAATATTTTATTACAATACCAGGGACATTTTGTTGGTTCACTTTGAAACAATTTTTACATTTCTTATTTGACAAAAATTTGAAAGATGAAGCTTGATCACTCCTCATTTCATTTTCAAAACGAAATAAAGATGCATGCATGAATGCACTTGCAAGCATGAAGAACTAGGGTTGTGACAACTGACCCCACTAAACAAGAATCTCGTCCCAAGATTCAGGCGTGGGTTAAAAGAGCAGAGGGGACACTAGCTATCACTATCGTCACGATCCAATTGCCTTTCTCAAAGATATTGATTCATTGCATCATGTTGACCTTGACATCTTTGCTCTCGAGATCTTAATCTAAACATGGTGACAAAGGAAACAAGAAAACCCTACAAGAATCGATCTTCTCAAAGATTGAGCAACTCATTATCAACTCATGGAATGGGACGTAGAAACGTCTCTTGAGCTGAGACACAAAACTGTTGGAAATATGCCCTAGAGGCAATAAATAAAGTGTTTATTATTGTATTTCCTTGTTCATGATAATCGTTTATTATCCATGCTATAATTGTATTAATTGGAAACAAGGATACATGTGTGGATACATAGACAAACACAATGTCCCTAGTATGCCTCTAGTGAACTAGCTCGTTGATCGAAAGATGGTTAAGGTTTCCTAGCCATGGACATGAGATGTCATTTGATAACAGGATCACATCATTAGGAGAATAATGTGATGGACAAGACCCAAACTACAAATGTAGCTTATGATCGTGTCAGTTTATTGCTATTGTTTTCTGCATGTCAAGTATATCTTCCTATGACCATGAGATCATGCAACTCACAGATATCGGAGGAGTGCCTTGTGTGTATCAAATGTCGCAACATAACTGGGTGACTATAAAGGTGCTCTACAGGTGTCTCCGAGGGTGTCTGTTGAGTTGGCATGGATCAAGACTGGGATTTGTTACTCCGTGTGATGGAGAGGTATCTCAGGGCCCACTCGGTAATACAACATCACAATAACCCTTGCAAGCAATGTGACTAAGTGTTATTTATGGGATCTTGTATTACGGAACGAGTAAAGAGACTTTCCAGTAACGAGGTTGAACAAGTATGGAGATACCGACGATCGAATCTCGGGCAAGTAACATACCGAAGAACAAAGGGAACATCATACGGGATTAACTGAATCCTTGACATAGAGGTTCGACCGATAAAGATCTTCGTAGAATATGTAGGAACCAATGTGGACATCTAGATCCCGCCATTGGTTATTGACCATAGAGGTGCCTCGGTCATGTCTACATAGTTCTCGAACCCGCAGGGTGTGCACACTTAAGGTTTGGTGATATTTCGGTAGTATAGAGTTATGTATGGTGGTGACCGAAGTTTGTTCGGAGTCCCGGGTGAGCATCAGGACACATTCATTTCACTCCGGTTCATCACCCAGATGAATAAGACCTGACACAACTATAAGCATAGCAAGCATAATAGGGTTATGGCACAACATGGCGCAAGCATCTACTGGGTATGCTAGGCTACTTGGTTTAGCTATTTACTGTGACAATGGCAGATCATGCAAAGCAGTGAGTTCAGCTATCGGAACACAAGTAAGAGTTGAATCGTTTGCCCTAATGCATTGAATTGAGAGCAAGAGCAAGAGAGTGATATTGTACAGAAATGCTCAAGGGGGTTTGCTTGCCTAACACTTCTGAAGATAACAATGAGTCTTCAGCGATGGCATCCATCTCAATGTCAGAGTAACATCTACCGAGAGGGAACAATACTGGCAAGCAAGGAGGTGAACACATCAATGCCATGCAACAGACATGACGTATGACATGGCTACTTAAGGTACTCAATTGACCTAATGTAATAGCTAGTCATATTAATTGAAGTGGAATTAAAACCTAGTTCAAATTCAAACTCCAAATGTTATTTCATAAATTGTACTAGTCATGAAATGTCCTAGTTGGTGATGTTAACTTGTTCGAACATGCATGACCATGGCATAAATAGATCATTGGATTTTTTCTGATCATTTTTCATATATAAAATATTTCAATCTGAGTTAAAGATTATTTACTATGAATTTTTGAAGTTTAAAGGTTTCCTAGAATTTTCTGTATTATTATTACAGGAAGTATTAGTAATGTCAGCCTCACATCATGCTTGCGTCAGCAAGTCAACAGACCCTGGTCCAGGTCAAACCTGACGACCAGGGCCCACACGCCAGTGTCCATGGCTCTAATTAATAGGGTTTAAGTTAAACTCGTGGATTAATTAGCATGTGGGGTCCGGTGTTAGTGGCTAGGGGCGGTGGTTAGTGGCTAATTAGCATGGCCACATCAACGTCGCGCATTTAAACGTCGGTGACCAAATTCGCGGCGGTAGATTAGAGTGGCTCGGTTTTGAGCTAAGGCCACCATTAGAGTGGCTCGGGTTTGAACTAACGCCATCATGTCGGGTGCCATTTGCGGCTACGACGAGCTAGAGATGCGGCACATCCAGTAGGGGCAGCAGGGGGGCTAGGGTGGCCGAAGATGGCGGCAGCTACGGCAAAGGAGGTGACCTAAGCACGGTTTACTTGGGGGCAGGGTGCATGGCACGAGGAGGCCCGTGGAGGGGCTCCAAAGCTTCCTGGATGCTCTAGGAGCTCGTTGGATTGCTCGAAAGCGAACTTATCGAGCTCAAGCAATGGTGGCAACATGGCCGACGGCAAGGGAGTCTCAGGTTCGATGTCTAGTATGGCTAGAGGAAGGAATCGATAGTGTCTCCAGGTGAAAGGGGTTGGTGGCTCACCGTGAGCTCGTTGAGAAGGTCAGGGGGCTCAGGAACGGCCTGAATAGAGCGAATCGATGGCGAGGTCTCCCAGTGATCGAAGCTTGAAGATGACATCGAGGATGGCGATGGAGGGACTTAGGGCTTGATTCCTCTGTCGGAGAGGTGCGGCACGTTGATGCGGAGGCGAGTCCGGTGGTCATGTCCATGGCGATCGGCAGCGACGAACGCGTTCGGCTCCGAGGTGGGGATGAGAGGGAGGAGAGGAATGGTGCAAGGGGAGAGGGGATCGATCCAGCAGCTCGTCCATGTAGTCTCGGGTGCGGGATAAGGATGGAGGAGGCGCCTCCAGCGCGAAATTGGAGATGAAGGCCTCGGGCGTGCGCGGGCTGCCATGCCTCGTCCTCCTAGTGAGAGCTTGGGGATGACTGGCACTTGGGCTAGACAGGCTTCAAGTGTTGGGCCAGGTAAAACGCTGTCTTTTTCTTTTTATGTTTCCTCTTTTTTTTCTATTTACTGATATTTGTTCTGGTTTGTAAAATAATTGCCAAACCACTTGTAAAAATCCTAGAGGTAATTATGTGGTCCAAATGGAATTATCTAGTGCCACATATTAAGTTTCAAAATATTTGGATCAATATTTTATATATAGCAAATATAATCCAATGCAAATAATTGATTGATTAATTCAAATGCCTGTGATTCCAAAATATTGGTTGGCATTTTTACCTAATCCCAATGTTTTATTAGAATACTAGGGACATTTTGTTGGCTCACTTTGAAGCAATTTTTATATTGCTTATTTGACAAAAAATTGAAAGATGGGGCTTCATCCCTCCTCATTTCATTTTCAAAAGTAAATAAAGATGCATGCATGAATGCACTTCCAAGCATGAAGAACTAGGGTTATGACCAACACATTCGCACTCCGCGCAATCTTTCCGACCTCAATGGCTCCGATGCTGACTCCACTACGGGTTCTCTAACTGACTCCGGTATGATCTTATCACCAGCCGAGTCATCCCCAAGTGGCTCTCAAATTTATTCGAGTCACACTGTTCTCCCACTAGCCTCCCGACTAATAAACTCCTTCTCTAGGAAAACCCCGTTCCGAGCAACAAGCACTTTGTTCTCTTCTCGGTTGTAGAAGCTATATCCCAAGGTTTGCCTTGGATATCCCACGAATATGCATTTATCCAACTTTGGTGTAAGCATGTCTGACATGAGTTGCTTGAAAAATGCTTCACAACCCCAAATCATTAGAAAAGACAATCGAGGACTCTTCCTAGTCCACATCACATGTGGTGTCTTGTCTACGGATTTTGATGGTACCCTATTAAGTCTGAAAGCTATAGTTTCTAGAGCTATCCCCAGAATGACAAGGGTAAATCCGGTTTGCTCATCATCGATTGGACCATGTTCAACAAGGTTCGATTTCTCTGTTCTGACACATCGTTTCTCTGTGGCCTACCCGAAGGTGTGAGCTGAGGTACTATACCTTGGCTTTTCAGATGATCATCAAACTCATAGATCACGTACTCACCTCCACGATCTGATCGCAAAAGATTTATCGTCTTGCCGAGCTGATTTTCAACCTCATTCTGAAACTCTTTGAACTTTTCAAAAGTTTCCGACTTGTGCCTCATCAATTAGATATATCCATATCAACTCAAGTCATGGGTAAAAGTCATGAAGTACTGATAGCTACCTCTGGGTGTTGTGCTCATTGGACCACACACATCACTGTGTATAAGCTCCAACATCTCGGACGCCCTCTCACAACTCTTTGCAAAAGGATACTTAGTCATCTTGCCTAGCAAGCATGATTCCCATGTCTTGAACAACCCAAAGTCGGACGAAGCTAGGAGTCCATCATCATGGAGCTTCTTCATGCGTTTTAGACTAATGTGTCCAAGCCATTAATGCCAGAAGTATGTTGGATTTATATCATTAGGTGTATGCCTATTGACATTCACGTTAAAGGCTGGTTCCGTTTCTAGATTCAAAATAAATAGCCCATCTATATTGGAGAATAGTCGTGGAAAATTCCATTCAAATAAAATGAACAACCATTGTCCTTTAAATTTAATTCATAACCCTAACTCATCAAGCATGAGGCAGAAATAATGTTCCGACTAAGTGTGGGAATGTAAAAACAATTATTCGATTCCAAAATAAATCCAGAAGGAAGTTGGAGCTACATCATACCGACCTTCAAAGCAACAACTATTGCTTTGTTGCCGACCCTGATGTCAATCTCCCCTTATGACACACGCCTAGTTCTTACCAGCCCCTGCATCGAGTGGCAAATATGAACAACCGATCCAGTATCAAATCCCAAGAGCTACTAGGTGTTGGGGAACGTTGCATGGGAAACAAAAAAAATCCTACGCACACGCAAGATCTATCCATGGTGATGAGCATCTACGAGGGGGAGAGTGGATCTACATACCCTTGTAGATCGCTAAGCGGGAAGTGTTAAGAAACGTGGTTGATGTAGTCGAATGTCTTCACGATCCAAATCGCCAAGCGTCCCGCGATCCAATCAAAATCCGTCCTGATCTAGCATCGAATAGCTGGCACCTCTGCATTCAGCACACGTACAGTTCGATGACGATATCTACCTTCTTGATCTAGCAAGAGGGATAGGAGAGGTAGAAGAGTTCTCCAGCAATGCGACGGCGTGGCGGGGATGGTGGTGGAATTATTCCAGCGGGGCTTCAACTAAGCACTGCTGAAGCAATCTAGAGGAAGAACTAAGAACTAGAGGAAGAGGAAGTACGTAGCTGATTTCTATGTCTCAAAACCATCAAAGCCTCTAGTATATATAGGAGGAGGGAGGGAGGTGGCCTGCGCCCTAGGGATGTCCCCTTTGCCTCGGCCGCAAGGAGGAGAAGAGGAGTCCTCCTCCAATCCTAGTAGGATTAGGACTCCTCCTTCCCACTTGGAAACTCTTTCCACCTTGGGTTTTTTCCACCCCAGCCAAATGGGCCTTTAGTGGGGATTTGAGAAGCCCACTAGGGGCTGGTTTACCTCCTCCCACAGCCCATGTGGCCCCTTGGGTCGAGACACCACTCCTGATGGTCTCCCGGTACCCTCCCGGCACTCCCGGTACACTACCAATGAGCCCGAAACTTTTCCAAGGACCAAACCATGACTTCCTATATATCAATCTTTACCTCCAGACCATTCCGTAGCTCCTCGTGACGTCTGGGATCTCATAAGGGAATCCGAACAACCTTCGTTCACCACCATACATAACTCTATACTACTGAAACGTCACTAAACCGTAAGTGTATAGACCCTGCGGGTTCGAGAACTATGTAGACATGACCAAGACACCTCTACAGTCAATAACCAATAGCGGGACCTAGATGCCCATATTGGTTCCTACATATTCTACGAAGATCTTTATCGGTTGAACCTCTCTGTCAAGGATTCAGTTAATCCCGTATTTTGTTCCCTTTGTTCTTCGGCATGCTACTTGCCTGAGATTCGATCGTCGGTATCTCTATACCTAGTTCAATCTCGTTACCAGAAAGTCTCTTTACTCGTTCTGTAATACAAGATCCCATGGCTAACACTTTAGTCACATTGCTTACAGGGCTTGTTGTGATGTTGTATTACTGAGTGGGGCCTGAGATACCTCTCCATTACACGGAGTAACAAATCCCAGTCTTGATCCATACCCACTCAACAGATACTCTTGGAGATACCTGTAGAGCACCTTTATAGTCACCCAGTTATGTTGCGACGTTTGATACACACAAGGCACTCCTCCAGTGTCAGTGAGTTGCATGATCTCATGGTCATAGGAACAGATACTTGACATGCAGAAAACTATAGCAATAAACTGACACAATCATATGATATGTTTATAGTTTGGATCTTGTCCATCACATGATTCTCCCAATGATGTGATCCCGTTATGAAATGACATCTCATGTCCATGGATCAGAAACCTTGACCATCTTTGATCAAGGAGCTAGTCTACTAGAGGCATACTAGGGACAAAGTGTTGACTATGTATCCATACATGCAATGTGTTTGTAGTCAATACAATTATAGCATGGATAATAAACAATTATCATGAAAAGGGACATATAATAATAACCATCTTATTATTGCCTCTAGGGCATATTTCCAACAGTCTCCCACTTGCACTAGAGTCAATAATCTAGCTCACATCACTATGTGATTTACATTGTAATGAATCGAACACCCATACAGTTCTGGTGTTGATCATGTTTATCCCTTGGAAGAGGTTTAGTCAACGGGTCTGCAACATTCAGATCCGTGTGCACTTTGCAAATATTTATGTCCTCCTCCTTGATGTACTCGCGGATGGAATTGAAGCATTGCTTTATGTGTCTGGTCCTCTTGTGAAACCTTGGTTCCTTGGCCACGGCAATGGCACCAGTGTTATCATAGAACAGATCCACCGAATTTAGTGCACTGGGCACTACTCCAAGATCTGTCATGAACTCCTTCATCCATACACCTTCCTTCGCCACCTTCGAAGCTGCGATGTACTATGCTTTGCATGTAGGATCGGCTACCACGCTCTGCTTGGAACTGCACCAGCTTACCGCTCCCGCATTGAGAATAAATATGTATCCGTTTTGCGACTGAGAGTCATCTGGATCAGTGTCAAAGCTTGCATCGACGTAACCCTTTACGACGAGCTCTTAATCACCTCCATAAATGGTAAACATTTCCTTAGTCCTTTTCAGGTACTTAAGGATATTTTTGACTGTCGTCCAGTGCTCCATTCCTGGATCACTTTCAAACCTTCTGCCCATACTTATGGCAAGGCTGACATCGGGTCTTGTGCACAGCATTGCATACATGATAGAGACTATGGCAAAAGCATAGGGGAAGACACTCATCTTCTCTCTCTCTTTTGCAGTCACTGGGCATTGAGTCTTACATAACTTCACACCTTGTAACATAGGAAAGAACCCATTCTTGGACTGATCCATTTTGAACTTCTTCAAACCTTTATCAAGGTATGTGCTTTGTGAAAGTCCTATTAAGCGTCTTGATCTATCTCTATAGATCTTAATGCCTAATATGAAAGCAGCTTCTACTAGGTCCTTCATTGAAAAACTCTTGTTCAAATATTCCTTCACGCTTTCTAGCATTTCTATATTGTTTCCAAAAAGCAATATGTCATCCACATATAATATTAGAAATGCTATAGAGCTCCCACTCACTTTCTTGTAAATACAAGCTTCTTCGTAAACTTGTAAAAACCCGAACACTTTGATCACCTCATCAAAGCGCAGATTCCAACTCCGAGATGCTTGCACCAGTCCATAAATGGATCGCTAGAGTTTGCAAACTTTGTCAGCATTCTCTGGATCAACAAAACCTTCCGGTTGTATCATATACAACTCTTCCTTAAGGAAATCGTTAAGGAACGTTGTTTTGACATCCTTCTACCAAATTTCATAGTCGAAATATGTAGCTATTGCTAACATGATTCTGACAGACTTAAGCATCGCTACAGGTGATAAGGTCTCATCATAGTCAACTCCTTGAACTTGTGAAAAACCCTTTGCCACAAGTCAAGCTTTATAGACGGTGACATTACCGTCCTCGTCCATCTTCCTCTTAAAGATCCATTTGTTCTGAATGGCCTTTCGCCCTTCAGGTAATACTTCCAAAGTCCATACTTTGTTTTCAAACATGGATCCCATCTTGGATTTCATGGCCTCTAACCATTTCTCGGAATCTGTGTCCATCATCGCTTCTCCATAGCTTGTAGGTTCATCATTAACTAACAACATGACCTCCAAGACAGGGTTGTCGTACCACTCAGGAGTAGTACGCTCCCTTGTCGACCTACGAGGTTCAATAGTAACTTGATCTGAAGCTTCATGATCATCATCAATAACTTCCTCTTCAACTGTCTTAGGCTCCACAAAAACATATTTCTGCGTTGTGCTACTCTCTGGTTGAAGCAAAGGTTCAACAACCTCATCAAGTTCTATCTTCCTCCCACTCAATTCTTTCGAGAGAAACTCTTTCTCAAGAAATGTTTCGTTCTTAGAGACAAACACTTTTCCTTCGAATCTAATATAGAAGGTATACCTAAATGTCTCTTTTGGGTATCCTATCAAGACCCATTTGTCCGCTTTGGGTTCCAGCTTTTCAGGCTGAAGCTTTTTGACATAAGCATCACATCCCCAAACTTTAAGAAATGACAACTTTGCCTTCTTGCCAAACCACAGTTCATATGGCGTCATCTCAATGGATTTCAAGATTGCCCTATTTAAAGTGAACGCAGTTGTCTCTAATGCATAACCCCAAAATAATAGTGGCAAATCGGCAAGAGACGTCATAGAACGCACCATATCTAATAAGGTTTGATTACGCCGTTCGGACACACCATTACGTTGTGGTGTTCTAGGCGGTGCCAATTGTGAAACAATTCCACACTGTCTTAATTAACTGCCAAACTCATAACTCAGATATTCTCCTCCTTGATCAGATCGTACAAATTTAATCTTCTTGTTACAATGATTCTCAACTTCACTCTGAAATTGCTTGAACTTTTCAAACGTTTCAGACTTGTGTTTCATTAAGTAAATATACCCATATCTACTTAATTCATCAGTGAAGGTGAGAAAATAACGATATCCATCGCGTGCCTCAATGCTCATTGGACCGCACACATCAGTATGTATGATTTCCAACAAGTCACTTGCCCGTTCTATTGTGCCAATGAACGGTGTTTTAGTCATCTTTCCCAAGAGGCATGGTTCACATGTGTCAAGTGATTCAAAATCAAGTGACTCCAAAAGTCCATCATCATAGAGCTTCTTCATGCGTTTTACACCAATGTGAGCTAAACGGCAGTGCCACAAGAAAGTGGTACTGTCATTGTTAACTCTACATCTTTTGGCATCAATGTTATGAACATGTGTATCATCACTATCAAGATTCAATACGAATAAACTCCTCACATTGGGTGCATGACCATGAAAGATATTACTCATATAAATAGAACAACCATTATTCTTTGATTTAAATGAGTAACTGTCTTGCAATAAACACGATCCAGATATAATATTCATGCTTAACGCAGGCACTAAATAACAATTATTCAGGTTTATCACTAATCCTGATGGTAATCGAAGATCGAGCCTGCCGACGGTGATTTCATCAACCTTGGAACCATTTCCCATGTGCATCGTCACTTCGTCCTTTGCCAGCCTTCGTCTATTCCGTAGCTCTTGTTTTGAGTTGCAAATATTAGCAACCGAACCGGCATCAAATACCCAGGCACTGCAACGAGAGTTTGCAAGGTACACATCAATAACGTGTATATCATATATACCTTGTTTGGTGTTGGCCGCCTTCTTGTCGGCCAAATACTTGGGGTTGTTCTGCTTCAAGTGACCAGTTCCCTCGCAATGAAAGCACTCAGTTTCTGGCTTGGGTCCATCCTTGGGTTTCTTCATGGCGGGGCAATTGTTTTGCCACTCTTCTTAGAGTTACCCTTCTTTCCCTTCCCATTCTTATTGAAACTAGTGATTTTATTGATCATCAACACTTGATGCTCCTTCTGGATTTCAAACTCAGGGACTTTTAGCATCACAAACACCTCGGCAACTGACTTGTTCAGGCCTTGCTTGTTATAGTTCATCACGAAGCTCTTATAGCTAGGTGGCAATGATTGAAGAACTCTGTCAGTGATCGCCTCTGGTGGGAGAACAATTCCCACTCAGCCAGACGGGTCGAATACCTAGACATTCTGAGTATATGTTCACTGACAGACCCGTTCTCCTCCATCTTGCAAGCATAGAATTTCTCAGAGGTCTCATACCTCTCAATCCGGGCATTCTTTTCAAAGATAAATTTCAACTCCTGGAACATCTCATATGCTCCATGACATTCAAAACATCTTTGAAGTTCTGGTTCTAAGACAAACAACATTGCACATTGAACTATTGAGTAATCTCCAGAATGTGCCTCCCAAGCGTTCTTAACGTCTTTAGAAGACACGGGAGCGGGTGGGTCACCAAGCAGTGAATCAAGGACATAAGCCTTTTGGGAAGCCGTGAGGATAATCCTCAGATTACATGCCTAGTCCACAAAGTTACTTCCATCATCTTTCAACTTAGCTTTCTCTAGGAAAGCATATAAATTCAGGGGTGCTACTGCACGAGACATTGGTCTACAATATAAATATGCAAAGGTTACTAAGACTATTGTTCAAGATAATGAGTTTAGTTAATCAAATTACTAAAGCTCCCACTCAAATTGACATCCCTCGGGTCATCTAAGTAATAAATGATCCAAATTCACCAACTCAAGTCCGACCATCACGTGAGTTGAGGTGGTTTCAATGGTGAACATCATCATGTTGATCATATCTACTATATGACTCATGTTCAACCTTTCGGTATCTTGTGTTTCGAGGACATGTCTGTACATGCTAGGATCGTCAAGTTTAACCCAAGTGTTCCGCACGTGCAACACTGACTTGCACCCGTTGTATGTGAACGTAGATTCTATCACACCTGATCATCACATGGTGTCTCGACACGACGAACTTCCGCAACGGTGCGAACTCGGGGAGAACACAATTCATCTTGAAATTTAAGTGAGGTATCACCTTATAATGCTACCATCATCCTAAGCAAAACAAGGTGCATCAAAGGATTAACATCACATGCAAATCATAAGTGACATGATATGGCCATGAACTTGTGCTTTTGATCTCCATATCCAAAGCACCAACATGATCTCAATCGTAACCAGCATGACACCATGATCTCCATCATCTTGATCTCCATCAACGTGTCACCATCAGGATTTGTCACGCCGACTGTTGCTTCCACGACTATTGCTAACTCATAGCGATAAAGTAAAGCAAAATGGTAAAAATAATTAAAGACAACCCTATGGCTCCTGTCGGTTGCCATACTCATCGACATGCAAGTAATGATATTCTATACAAAACATGATCATATCATACATCACATATATCTCATCATGTAATTGGCCATATCATATCACAACATACCCTACAAAAACAAGTTAGATGCCCTCTAATTGTTGTTGCAAGTTTTACGTGGCTGCTACGGGTATCTAGCAAGAACAATTCTCACCTACGCATAAACCACAATGGTGATACACAAATTTCTATTCAACATTCTCAAGGACCGCCTTTGTTGAATCCGATCCAACTAGAGTAGGAGAGACAAACACCCGCCAGCATCTTTGTGCAACAAAGTTACACGTCAGTCGATGGAACCGGTCTCTCGTAAGCGTACGAGTAAGGTTGGTCCGGGACGCTTGATCCCACAATACCGCTGAATCAAAACATGACCAAGAGAGGAAGCAAATGTAAGCATCAATTCCCACAAAATCCTTTCTGTTCTACTCGTGATCTCATCTACACATAGACCTAGCTCTGATACCACTGTTGGGGAACGTTGCATGGGAAACAAAAAAATTACTACGCACATGCAGGCTCTATCCATGGTGATGAGCATCTACGAGGGGGAGAGTGGATATACATACCCTTTTAGATCGCTAAGCGGGAAGCATTAAGAAACGTGCTTGACATAGTCAAATGTCTTCGCGATCCAAATCGCCGAGCGTCCCGCGATCCAATCAAAATCCGTCCTGATCTAGCGCCGAACGGACGGCACCTCCGTGTTTAGCACACCAGCTCGATGACGATTTCCACCTTCTTGATCCAGCAAGAGGAAGCAGAGAGGTAGATGAGTTTTCTGGCAGCGGGGCGGCGTGGTAGCGATAGTGGTGGAACTATTCCAGCAGGGCTTCGCCTAAGCACTGCTGAAACAATCTAGATGAAGAACTACGATCTAGAGGAAGAGGAAGCACGTAGCTGATTTCTATATCTCAAAACCCTCAAAACCACTAGTATATATAGGAGGAGGGAGGGAGGAGTCATGTGCCCTAGGTCTGGCCCTTTTTCCACGGTCGCAAGGAGGAGAGGAGGAGTCCTCCTCCAATCCTAGTAGGATTAGGACTCCTCCTTCCCGCTTGGAAACTCTTTCCACCTTGGGTTTTTTTCCACCCCAGTCGCATGGGCCTTTAGTGGGTATTTGACCAGACCACTAAGGTCTGGTTTACCTCCTCACACAACCCATGTGGCCCCTTGGGTCAATACACCCCTCCTGATGGTCCCTCGGTACCCTCCCGGCACTCCCGGTACACTACCGATGAGCCCAAAACTTTTCCGGTGACCAAACCAGGACTTCCTATATAAAAATCTTTACCTCTGGAACATTCCGAAGCTCCTCGTGATGTACATGATCTCATACAGGACTCCGAACAACCTTCCCTCGCCACCATACATAACTCTATACTACCAAAATGTCACCGAACCTTGAGTGTGTAGACCCTGCGGGTTCGAGAACTATGTAGACATGACCGAGACACCTCTATGGTCAATAACCAATAGCGGGACCTAGATGACCATATTGGTTCCTACATATTCCACGAAGATATTTATCGTTTGAACCTCTATGTCAATGATCCAGTTAATCCCGTATGTTGTTCCCTGTGTTCTTTGGTATGTTACTTGCCCGAGATTCGATCATCGATATCTCTATACCTAGTTCAATCTCGTTATCGGCAAGTCTCTTTACTCATTTCGTAATACAAGATCTCATGGCTAACACTTTAGTCACATTGCTTTCAAGGCTTGTTGTGATGTTGTATTACCGAGTGGGCCCTGAGATACCTCTCCGTCACACGGAGTAACAAATCCCAGTCTTGATCCATACCCACTCAAAAGATACTCTCGGAGATACCTGTAGAGCACCTTTATAGTCACCCAGTTACATTGCGGTGTTTGATACACTCAAGGCACTCATCCAGTGTCAGTGAGTTGCATGATCTCATGGTCACAGGAACAGGTACTTGACATGCAGAAAACTATAGCAATAAACTAACATGATCATATGATATCTTTATAGTTTGGGTCTTGTCCATCACATCATTCTCCCAATGATGTGATCCCATTATAAAATGACATCTCATGTCAATGGCTAGGAAACCTTGACCATCTTTGATCAACGAGCTAGTCTACTAGAGGCATACTAGGGACAAAGTGTTGTCTATTTATCCACACATGCATCTAAGTCTCCGATCAATCCAATTATAGCATGGATAATAAACAATTATCATGAACAAGGAAATATAATAATAACCATCTTATTATTTCCTCTAGGGAATATTTCCAACACTGGGTATGTCAGCAAGGTAAATGTCTATAACATATGTAACAAGTGTACCTTTGCCTGAAGAAGCATCTCCGGCCTTCTTGCCATGCTCAGCAAGCTACTTGCTATAGGTCCTCTTCCAATGACCAGCTTCCTTACAATGAAAGCGAATGGTATTGAGTTCGGTCCAGACTTCGGCTCAGCGGAGGAGACAACCATCTCTGTGCCTTTGCATTACCCTCTTTCTTAGACCGACTATTCTTGAAGTTTGTCAAGTTTTGTGCCATCAACACTTGGTGCGTGCCTTTCTTAATATACTGCTCTCCCACCTTATGCATCCCATGCAATTTAGTGAGCTTCTTATCCATGTCATGCATATGATAGTTCGAGATGAACATCACATAGCTAGATGGAAGAGAACCGAGAACTGCATCAGTAGCCAGCTCATCCAAGAGCAGGAAGCCCAACTGATGCAAAGCTTGCATGTATCCGATCATCTTGATCACATGCGGGCTCAGTGGATCACCTTCCTCCATCTTACAATCCATCAAGATCGCCAGACGTTGAACCTTTCGGTCCTAGCCTGCACCTAAAACATGCTCTTGAGACTCTCAATCATGTCGAAAGCCACAATATCTTCGAAATGTTGTTGCAAATCGGGATCCATACAAGCGAGCATGAGGCAGGTGATCTCGTTCGATTCATCAACAAGTTTCTGGTAGGCATTCTTGGTCCTGGCATTAGCATTATCGGCAGGTACCTAATACGTCTCCTTCGTATCTATATTTTTTTATTGTTTCATGCCAATATTATACAACTTTCCCATAATTTTGGCAACAATTTATATGATTTATCGGACTAACCTATTGATCCAGTGCCTAGTGTTAGTACCTGTTTTTTGTGTGTTTTTGTTTTGATGAATATCCATATCAAACAAAATCCAAATGCAATAAAAATTTACGAAGATTTTTTAGGAATATTTGTGAATTTTTGAGAAGTGGAATCAATGCAAACGGAGGCCCACATCAAGCACAAGACACGAGGGCGCTGGCTAGGGACCAAACGCGGCCTGGTGGGATGTGCTCACCTCGTATGTCGGTTGGGGCTCTCCTTCGTCCGCAAGAAATGCATTTTTTGGATAAAAATCCCCTCAAAATTTCAGCCCGATCGGAGTTACGGATCTCTGGTAATATAACAAATGGTTTTCAGCCAGAAAACAGGAGCGCAAAACAGAAGAGAACAGAGAGGGAAATCCAATATAGGAGGGGCTCCCACCCCTCCGCTTCCATGGAGGCCATGGACCAGAGGGGGAACTCTACTCCCATCTAGGGGGAGCCCAAGTAAGAATAAGAAGGAGGGGGGCTAGCCCCCCCTCTCTCCCGGTGTCGCCGGAACGCCGCTGGTGCAATCATCGTGATGGCGATCAACACCAACAACTTTGCCGCCGTCACCACCAACTCTCTCCCCCTCTATGAAGTGGTGTAACACCTCTCTTCCCCACTGTAAGCTCTACTTAAACATGGTGCTAAACTCCATATATTATTTCACAATGATATTCGGCTATCCTATGATGTTTGAGTAGATATATTTCGTCCAACAGGTTAATTCTGGTATGATGTTACAGATGTGACGCGTATGTTGATATGGTGTTGTCCTACTGTGCCCTTCGTATCACGAAAGCGTGAGGGATCCGTGTTGTAGGGTGTTGCAATATGTTCATGATTTGCCTATGGTGGGTTGCTTGAGTGACAGAAGCATAAACCTGAGTAGGTGGGTTGTTGCGAATAGGAGTAAAGAGGACTTGATACTTAAGGCTATGGTTGGGTTTTACCTTAATGATCTTTAGTAGTTGTAGATGCTTGCTAAAGTTACAATCATAAGTGCATATGATCCAAGTACGGTAAGTGTGTTAGCATATGCCTCTCCCTCATTGCATATAACAATTATCTATCATATTATATTCAACTGCCTATGGACAATCTTTCTCTTGCGTTACACAAAAAGCTTTCTACAAAACTATTTACTTTTATTGTTCTTTTATTAAAATAACACCTAACTTTTATTTCTACATTCTTTATTATCTTGCAAAGTACTTCTAGTTTCATTCCCACGAAGTAGTTTCATATTTGTTCTAGGTAAAGTAAGCATTAGCGTGCATAGAGTTGTATCGGTGGTCGATAGAACTTGAGAGAATATTAATTCTACCTATAGAAACTCATTGGGTTCGACACTCTTACTTATCAAAAAAGGCTACAAATGATCCCCTACACTTGCGGGTTATCAAGACCATTTTTTGGTGCCGTTTCCGGGGAGCAATAGCGTGGGGTGAATATTATCGTGTGTGCTTGTTTACTTTATCACTAAGTAGTTTTTATTTTGTGCTCTTGTTTTCTATCTTTAGATATGGGTAGAAAACGCAAAATACCAAAAAAATAGATGTACTTGTTGCTCCAAAAGTTGAGGAACCACTAGTGTTCCGTACTACCAAAGAATTTTACTTGGATCATCTTCGATCCCTTTGTGCTCATGCTCAAAACCCAACTAGCTTAGTTGAGGGGAGATCATTAAATGAGCATTCTCATTGTGTGCTACACCGCATATCTCAAAAAGGTAAACTTGTGTGACATCAAATTAATACTTTGTGTTGCTATGCTTGGAATCTATGTGAAATTTATGATTTTACTTGTTGTTCTAAAGAAACTAAAAAACACCTTCACTACCAATGTGTGTTTAATGGTAATGAAAAAAGATCTTCTTATGTCAAGGAGGCCTATCGTTATTTTGATGTTGAGCAAATTGAAGAATTTGTTGATTTTAAGGGTGCCTATGAAATTGCTTCTTTGATTGAAAAGTATGATGCTACTCTTTACGAATCCGAAAATTTTGCCATACTTAAATATTGATATGAAAACTATGCTTCTAATGCTTATGTTAAAGAATTTATTGAGATAATGATTGCTGTCTTGGAAGAGACTAATATTTTGCAGGAATCTATGGAAGAGGAAGTTGCTGAAATTGTGAGATCATTAGATGAAAAAGATGAGGAGGAGAGTGAAGAACAAAAGGCGCAAGATCGGATTAGCTACCCGTTCCTGTCGAATTTCGGGCTCCGCAAAACCCTCAAGGTTCGAACACAGGGGCGTGTGCGAAGATCCCCTGTAGCTTTGCCCTACTTAGCTCACTACTCGACGGATACTACGGCGAACTCGCACGATGACAAGGAAGAAGATGAACACGGTGGTTTACCCAGGTTCGGGCTGCTGGGAAGCGTAATACCCTACTCCTGCTTTGGTGGATTGCCTCTCGGGGAGGTGAGGTGGATGAACTAGTACAATGGCTTCGGGCCTCACGAGGGAGCTCTTCTATGTTCTTGGCTCTCTGCCTTTTCTTGTGGTTCCTCCCCCTGATGGAGTCGAGCTAGCCTCTATATATAGCAGTGGCATGGGTCCTCTTCCCTTATCACAATGGCGGGAAGGGATCCCACAATGGCCAAATTTAAAGGGGGGCATGAGTACATCCGCGCCCTGTCCAAAGGTGGTCTTCGCCTGCAAAGTAGCTGTCGATGATGCAGAGGTGATCTCAGCAATGACATCCATCCTGCGAGGCTCGTGGTTGTGGTCTCGTTGCACTGGAATGGAAACCTTTGGGAGGCGCTTTGGGAACCCGTGTACGTCCTTGCTCCCTTTGCACCAAAGAGGAAACTACACCGCCTGGCGCGCTGGCGCCCGCCTGTCCTTCCTTGCATCATCTTTGACTCCTGAGGCCGGGTTCTGCCTAGAGATCTCCGCCGCTCCGGAGGGGGCCTAAGGAGGCCCATCCTTGCTGGTATTGGTGTTGTTCTTCCTCGCGAGCCTGGGGTCCTCGCGAGGGCCTTGTCTTGAGTGGAGCCGCACCAGGCCATGCTCGACTGACAAGGTGGGTCATGCCCTGGGACGCAGGCAGGCAGGTCTGGGCACCCACGTTCCCAAAACGCCGACAGTGCCCACCTTCTAATGAGAGTAACTCTTCAACTCGTACATTGTTTAATTACCCTTCATGCTTACCGAAGGATGTATGCTATGATAATTGCTATGATCCCATGGATTCATTTGAAATATCCCTTTTGGATGAACTTGATGCTTGCTATGCTTGTGGTCATGATGCCAATATGAATTATGCTTATGGATATTAACTTTGTATAGTTCCTTATTGTTAGAAATATGCCCTAGAGGCAATAAATAAAGTGTTTATTATTATATTTCCTTGTTCATGATAATCGTTTATTATCCATGCTATAATTGTATTGATTGGAAACACATTACATGTGTGGGTAAATAGACAACACTTTGTCCCTAGTATGCCTCTAGTGAACTAGCTCGTTGGTCAAAGATGGTCAAGGTTTCCTAGCCATTGACATGTGATGTAATTTGATAGCGAGATCACATCATTAGGAGAATGATGTGATGGACAAGACCCAAACTACAAATGTAGCATATGATCGTGTCAGTTTATTGCTACTGTTTTTTGCATGTCAAGTATATGTTTCTATGACCATGAGATCATGCAACTAACGAACAACAGAATAGTGCCTTGTGTGTATCAAACGTAGCAACATAACTGGGTGACTATAAAGGTGCTCTACAGGTATCTCCGAGGGTGTCTGTTGGGTTGGCATGGATCAAGACTGGGATTTGTTACTCCGTGTGACGGAGAGGTATCTCAAGGCCCACTCGGTAATACAACATCACAATAAGCCTTGCAAGCAATATGACTAAGTGTTAGTCACGGGATCTTAGATTATGGAACGAGTAAAGAGACTTGCCAGTAACGAGTTTGAACTAGGTATGGAGATACCGACAATTGAATCTCGGGCAAGTAACATACCGAAGAACAAAGGGAACATCATACGGGATTAACTTAATCCTTGACACAGAGGTTCGACCGATAAAGATCTTCGTAGAATATGTAGGAACCAATATGGACATCCAGGTCCCGCTATTGGTTATTGACCATAGAGTTGTCTCGGTCATGTCTACAAAGTTCTCGAACCCGCAGGGTCTGCACACTTAAGGTTTGGTCACGTTTTCGGTAGTATAGAGTTATGTATGGTGGTGACCCAAGGTTGTTCGGGGTCCCGGGTGATATCACGGACGTCACGAGGAGCTCCGTAATGGTCCGTAGGTAAAGATTGATATATAGGAAGTCCTATTTTGGTCGCCGGAAAAGTTTCAGGCTCATCGGTAGTGTACCGGGAGTGCCGGTAGTGTACCGGGAGACCATCGGGAGGGGTATTTCGACCCAAGAGGCTACATGGGCCGTGGCAGAGTGAATTCCAGCCCTTAGTGGGCTGGTGTCAGTCCCATACAAGGCCCATGCGGCTGGGAGAGAAAACCCAAAGAGAAAAAGGTGGAAAAAAGGCAAAATAGGGAGGAATCCTAGTCCTACTAGGATTGGAGGAGGAGTCCTCCTCTCCTCCTTGATTCGGCCGAACCAAGGGCTGGTCCCTTGAGCTCCAAGCCTCCTCCTCTCTTCCTCCTCTATATACTGGAGGTTTTAGGGTTTTTGGCACTAGATTTTCAACCACGTGCTACCCGTTCCTCTAGTGCATAGTTTCTCCTCTAGATCGGTTTTCTACAGTGCTTAGGCGAAGCCCTGCCGGAATTGCTCCACCACCATCGCCACGGCGCCGTCATGCTGCCGGAGAAGTCGTCTACCTATCTGCTCCCTTTTTCTGGATCAAGAAGGCGGAGATCGTCATCAAGGTGTACGTGTGCTGAACGCGGAGGTGTCGTTCGTTCGGTACTTGATCGGGACGGATCGTGATTGGATCGCGGGAGCTCGGCGATTTGGATCGTGAAGACGTTCGACTACACCAACCACGTTTCTTAACGCTTCCCGCTTAGAAATCTACAAGGGTATGTAGATCCACTCTCCCTCTCGTAGATGCTCATCACCATGGATAGGTCTTGCGTGAACGTAGGAAAATTTTGGTTTCCCATGCGACGTTCCCCAACAGTGGCATCATGAGCTAGGTCTATGTGTAGATGAGATCTCGAGTAGAACACAAAGAGTTTGTGGGCTTTGATGCTTAGATTGCTTCCTCCCTTGGTCGTGTTTTGGTTCAGCGGTATTGTGGGATGAAGCGGCCCGGACCAACATTACTCGTATGCTTACGAGAGACCGGTTCCCTCAACTGCAACTTGTTGCAAAAGATGGTTGGTGGGTGGCAGTTTCTCCTACTTTAGTTGGATCGGATTCGACAAAGGCGGTCCTTGAGAAGGTTGAAAAGCAACTAATGTATCACTGTTGTGGTTTATGCGTAGGTGAGAATTGTTCTTGCTAGATACCCGTAGCAGCCACGTAAAACATGCAACAACAATTAGAGGATGTCTAACTTGTTTTTGCAGGGTATGTTGTGATGTGATATGGCCAATTACATGATGTGATATATGTGATGTATGAGATGATCATGTGTTGTATAGAATATCACGACTTGCATGTCGATGAGTACGACAACCGGCAGGAGCCATAGGGTTGTTTTTAATTATTGTATGACATGCGTGTCAATCATTAAGCGCTATGTAATGCTTTACTTTATTGCTAAACGGTAGCAATAGTAGTACAAGCATGATGGGCGCGACAACCCGATGGCGACACGTTGATGGAGATCAAGATGATGGAGATCATGGTGTCGTGCCGGTTACGATGGAGATCATGCCGGTGCTTTCAAGATGGAGATCAAAAGCACAAGTTCATGGCCATATCATGTCACTTATGATTTGCATGTGATGTTAATCCTTTTATGCACCTTGTTTTGCTTAGGACGACGGTAGCATTATAAGGTGCTCCCTCACTTAAATTTCAAGATGAATTGTGTTCTCCCCGAGTGTGCACCATTGCGAAAGTTCGTCGTGTCGAGACACCACGTGATGATCGGGTGTGATAGACTCTACGTTCACATACAACGGGTGCAAGCCAGTGTTGCACATGCAGAATGCTCGGGTTAAGCATGACGAGCCTAGCATGTACAGACATGGCCTCAGAACACAAGAGACCGAAAGGTCGAACATGAGTCATATAGTAGATATGATAAGCATGATGATGTTCACCATTGAAACCACCTCAACTCACATGATGATTGGACTTGAGTTGGTGAATTTGGATCATGTGACACTCAGATGACCTGAGGGATGTCCATTTGAGTGGGATCTTTAGTAATTTTATTAACTAAACTCATTATCTTGAACAATAGTCTAAGTAACCTTTGCATATTTATGTTGTAGATCAATGGCTCGCGCAGTAGCACCCCTGAATTTTAATGCGTTCCTACAGAAAGCTAAGTTAAAAGATGATGGAAGTAACTTTGTTGGCTCGGCCCGTAATCTGAGGATTATCCTCATGGCTTCCCAGAAATCATATGTCCTTGATGCACCGCTTGGTGACCAGCCAGAAGACATGTCTTCCGAAGATGTTAAGAATGCTTGGGAGGCACGTTCTGGAGATTAGTCAATAGTTCAATGTGCAATATTGTATGGCTTAGAACCGCGACTTCAAAGACGTTTTGAACTTCATGGAGCATATGAGATGTTCCAGGATTTGAAGTTTATCTTTCAGAAGAATGCCTGGATCGAGAGGTATGAGACCTCCGATAAGTTCTATGCTTGCAAGATGGAGGAGAACGGGTCTATCAGTGAACATATACTCAGAATGTCTGGGTATTCGACTCGTCTAGCGGAGTTGGGAATTGCCCTTCCACCAGAGGCGATCACTGACAGAGTTCTTCAATCACTGCCACCTAGTTACAAGAGCTTTGTAATGAAATATAAAATGCATGGGATGAACAAGTCAGTCGCCGAGCTGTTTGCGATGCTAAAAGTCGTTGAGTCTGAAATTCGGAAAGAACATCAAGTGTTGATGGTCAATAAAACTACTAGTTTCAATAAGAATGGCAAGCGCAAGGGCAAGAAGGGTAAAACCAAGAAGGATGGCAAAGCAGTTGCTACTCCTATAAAGAAGCCCAAGCATGAACCCAAGCCAGAAACTGAGTGCTTTCATTGCAAGGGAACTGGTCACTGGAAGCGGAACTTCCCCAAGTACCTGGCTGACAAGAAGGCAGCCAACGACAAACAAGGTATATATTATATACATGTTATTGATGTGTACCTTACTAGCTCTCGTTGTAGTGCCTGGGTATTTGATACCAGTTCGGTTGTTCACATTTGCAACTCAAAACGGGAACTACGGAATAGACGAAGGCTGGCAAAAGATGAAGTGACGATGCGCATGGGAAATGGTTCCAAGGTTGATGTGATTGCCATCGGCATGCTCTCTCTTAGATTACCATCGGGATTAGTGATGAACCTGAATAATTGTTATTTTGTGCCTGCGTTAAGCATGAACATTATATCTGGATCTTGTTTATTGCGAGACGGTTACTCATTTAAATCAAAGAATAAAGGTTGTTCTATTTATATGAGTAATATCTTTTATGGTCATGCACCCAATGTGAGGGGTTTATTCATATTGAATCTTGATAGTGATGATACACATGTTCATAACATTGATGCCAAAAGATGTAGAGTTGATAATGATAGTACCACTTTCTTGTGGCACTGCCGTTTAGGTCATATTAGTGTATAACGCATGAGGAAGCTCCATGCTGATGGAATTTTGGAGTCACTTGATTTTGAATCACTTGATACATGTGAACCATGCGTCATGGGCAAGATGACTAAAACACCGTTCTCTAGAACAATGGAACGGGCAAGTGACTTATTGGAAATCATACATACTGATGTGTGCGGTCCAATGAATGCTATAGCGCGTGGTGGATATCGTTATTTTCTCACCTTCACTGATGACTTAAGTAGATATGGGTATATTTATTTAATGAAACACAAGTTTGAAACGTTTGAAAAGTTCAAGAAATTTCAGAGTGAAGTTGAGAATCATCGTAACAAGAGGATTAAATTCATGTGATCTGATCGAGGAGGTGACTATCTGAGTTATGAGTTTGGCAGTCACTTAAGACAGTGTGGAATTGTTTCATAGTTGACACCGCCCAGAACACCACAGCATAATGGTGTGTCCAAACGTCGTAATCGAACCTTATTAGATATGGTGCGTTCTATGATGTCTCTTACTGATTTTCCACTATTGTTTTGGGGTTATGCATTAGAGACAGCTGCATTCACTTTCAATAGGGCACCATCAAAATCCGTTGAGACGATGCCATATGAACTATGGTTTGGCAAAAGGCCAAAGTTGTCGTTTCTTAAAGTTTGGGAATGTGATGCTTATGTCAAAAGGCTTTAGCCTGAAAAGCTGGAACCCAAAGCGGAGAAATGTGTCTTCATAGGATACCCGAAAGAGACAGTCGGGTATACCTTCTATCTCAGATCCGAAGGCAAAGTGTTTGTTGCTAAGAATGGAACATTTCTTGAGAAAGAGTTTCTCTCGAAAGAATTGAGTGGGAGGAAAATAGATCTTGATGAGGTATTTGAACCTTTACTTCAACCAGAAAGTAGCGCAACGTAGAAAGATGTTTCTGTGGAACCTACGACGGTTGAAGAGGAAGTTAATGATGATGATCATGAAGCTTCGTGCCAAGCTGCTATTGAACCTTGTAGGTCGACAAGGGCGCGTACTACTCCTGAGTGGTACAACAACCCTGTCTTGGAGGTCATGTTGTTGGACAACAATGAACCTATGAGCTATGGAGGAGCGGTGATGGGCCTGGATTTCGAGAAATGGTTAGAGGCCATGAAATCCGAGATGGGATCCATGTATGAAAACAAAGTTTGGACTTTGGAAGTATTACCTGAAGGGTGAAAGGCCATTCAAAACAAATGGATCTTTAAGAAGAAGACAGACACGGACGGTAATGTCATCGTCTAGAAAGCTCGACTTGTGGCAAAGGGTTTTTCACAAGTTCAAGGAGTTGACTACGATGAGACCTTCTCACCCGTAGTGATGCTTAAGTCTGTCAGAATCATGTTAGCAATAGCTACTTATTTCGACTATGAAATTTGGCAGATGGATGTCAAACCAGCGTTCCTCAACGGTTTCCTTGAGGAAGAGTTGTATATGATGCAACCAGAAGGCTTTGTCGATCCAAAGAATGCTGACAAAGTTTGCAAACTCCAGCGATCCATTTATGGGCTGGTGCAAGCATCTCGGAGTTGGAATAAGCGCTTTGATGAGGTGATCAAAGCGTTTGAGTTTATAAAAGTTTATGGAGAAGCT
This sequence comes from Hordeum marinum, assembly GCA_022496015.1. NCBI lineage: Eukaryota > Viridiplantae > Streptophyta > Magnoliopsida > Poales > Poaceae > Hordeum > Hordeum marinum. The sequence continues at coordinate 207,972,309 of CM039674.1, read as the reverse complement.
TGTATTTACATGAAAGTGAGTGGGAGCTCTATAGCGTTTCTAATATTATATGTGAATGACATATTGTTGATTGGAAACAATATAGAAATGCCGGAAAGCATGAAGGAATATTTTAACAAGAGTTTTTCAATGAAGGACCTAGGAGAAGCTGCTTTCATATTAGGCATTAAGATCTATAGAGATAGATCGAGACGCTTAATAGCACTTTCACAGAGCACATACCTTGATAATGTTTTGAAGAAGTTCAAAATGGATCAGTCCAAGAAGGGGTTCTTGCATGTGTTACAAGGTGTGAAGTTGAGTAAGACTCAATGCCCAGTGACTGCAGAAGATAGAGAAAATATGAGTGTCATCCCCTATGCTTCGGCCATAGGCTCTATCATGTATGCAATGTTGTGCACAAGACCGTATGTCAGGCTTGCCATAAGTATGGCCAGAAGGTTTCAAAGTGATCCTGGAATGGAACACTGGGCAGTGGTCAAGAATATCCTTAAGTACCTAAAAAGGACTAAGGAAATGTTTCTCGTTTATGGAGGTGATGAAGAGCTCGTCGTAAAGGGCTACGTTGATGCAAGCTTTGACACTGATCCGGATGACTCTAAGTCACAAACCGGATACGTATTTATTCTCAACGGGGGAGCGGTAAGCTGGTGCAGTTCCAAGCAAAGCGTGGTAGACGATTCTACGTGCGAAGCGGAGTACATCGCAGCCTCGGAGGCAGCAAAGGAAGGTGTCTGGATGAAGCAGTTCATGACAGATCATGGAGTAGTGCCGAGTGCACTAAATCCAATGAACCTGTTCTGTGACAACACTGGTGCCATTGCTTAGGCCAAGGAACCAAGGTTTCACAAGAGGACCACACACATAAAGCGACGCTTCAACTCCATCCGCGATTACATCGAGGAAAAGGACATAAATATTTACAAAGTGCACACGGATCTGAATGTTGCAAACCCGTTGACTAAACCTCTTCCAAGGGCTAAACATGATCAACACTAGAACTACATGGCTGTTCGATTCATTACAATATAAATCACATAGTGATGTGAACTAGATTATTGACTCTAGTGCAAGTGGGAGACTGTTGGAAATATGCCCTAGAGGCAATAAATAAAGTGTTTATTATTATATTTCCTTGTTCATGATAATCGGTTATTATCCATGCTATAATTGTATTGATTGGAAACACATTACATGTGTGGGTAAATAGACAACACTTTGTCCCTAGTATGCCTCTAGTGAACTAGCTCGTTGGTCAAAGATGATCAAGGTTTCCTAGCCATTGACATGTGATGTCATTTGATAATGGGATCACATAATTAGGAGAATGATGTGATGGACAAGACCCAAACTACAAACGTAGCATATGATCGTGTCAGTTTATTGCTACTGTTTTCTGCATGTCAAGTATATGTTTCTATGACCATGAGATAATGCAACTCACGGACACTGGAAGAGTGTCTTGTGTGTATCAAACATCGCAACATAACTCGGTGACTATAAAGGTGCTCTACAGGTATCTCCGAGGGTGTCTGTTGGGTTGGCATGGAACAAGACTGGGATTTGTTACTCCGTGTGACGGAGAGGTATCTCAAGGCCCACTCGGTAATACAACATCACAATAATCCTTGCAAGCAATGTGACTAAGTGTTAGTCACGGGATCTTGTATTACGGAACGAGTAAAGAGACTTTCCGGTAACGAGGTTGAACTAGGTATGGAGATACCGACGATCGAATCTCGGGCAAGTAACATACCGAAGAACAAAGGGAACATCATACGGATTAACTCAATCCTTGACACAGAGGTTTGACCGATAAAGATCTTCGTAGAATATGTAGGAACCAATATGGACATCCAAGTCCCTCTATTGGTTATTGACCGTACAGGTTTCTCGATCATGTCTACATAGTTCTCGAACCCGCAGGGTCTGCACACTTAAGGTTTGGTGACGTTTCGGTAGTATAGAGTTATGTATGGTGGTGATCGAAGGTTGTTCGGAGTCCCGGGTGAGATCCCGGACGTCACGAGGACCTCCGGAATGGTCCGGATGTAATGATTGATACATAGGAAGTCCTTTTTGGTCACCGGAAAAGTTTCGGGCTCATCGGTAGTGTACCGGAAGTGCCAGTAGTGTAGCGGGAGACCATCGGGAGGAGTATTTCGACCCAAGAGGCTACGTGGGCTGTGGGAGACTGAATACTATCCCTTTGTGGGCTGATGGAAGTCCCACACAAGTCCCATGCGGCTAGGAGAGAAAACCCAAATAGAAAAGGTGGAAAAAAGGCAAAATAGGGAGGAATCCTAGTCCTACTAGGATTGGAGGAGGAGTCCTCCTCTCCTCCTTGATTCGGCTGAACAAAGGGCTGGTCCCTTGAGGTCCAAGCCTCCTCCACTCTTCCTCCTATATATACTGGAGGTTTTTAGGTTTTCGGCACTAGATTTTCAGCCACGTGCTACCCGTTCCTCTAGTGCATAGTTTCTCCTCTAGATCAGTTTTCTGTAGTGCTTAGGCGAAGCCCTGCCGAAATTGCTCCACCACCATCGCCGCGGTACCGTCACGCTGCCGGAGAACTCGTCTACCTCTCTCCGCCCTCTTGCTGGATCAAGAAGGTGGAGATCGTCATCAAGTTGTATGTGTGTTGAACGCGGAGGTGTCGTCCGTTCGGTGCTTGATCGGGACGGGTCGTGATTGGATCGCGGGACGCTCGACGATTTGGATCGCGAAGACGTTCGACTACACCAACCATGTTTCTTAACGCTTCCCGCTTAGCGATCTACAAGGGTATGTAGATCCACTCTCCCTCTCGTAGATGCTCATCACCATGTATAGGTCTTGCGTGAACGTAGGAAAAAATTTGTTTCCCATGCGACGTTCCCCAACACTTATGTTCTGCATCAAATTGTTGCAATTGCACCACGCATGATAGTCCTATTATCTTTTTGAATTCTCCTAACTACACTATATTGGAGAATTTTGCTCTTATTAACGATTATATTGATGGGTTGCATTTTACTACTACACATAATGATTTTTATGAATATAATATGCATGTGCCGGCTATCCTACTTGCAATTACTATGAGAGAGGAACCAAATCTTCACCTTTGTATGTTTCCAATACTATAAAATTGCAAGAAACTACTATGGCTATGCATTGGCCCTTACTCCGTCTGAATGAATTGTTCTTTTTTGACATGCCAATCCATAGGAAGGGAGTTAGACTTTGTTGTCACATGATATATATCACTTTGTGCTCACTACTACATTACAAATCATTGTTAATTAAAATTGGCTTTGATATACCTTGGAATCCGGGTGGATCCATTACTTGAGCACTGTTGTAACAGCCTGGGACCGATGCTCCAGAAGATTCCCCTTTTATTCCATTGTCATCTTGTGTTTCGTTTGGTTGGTGCATTCATCATTGCATCATTCGCATCATCTGCATAGCATCAGCATTTTTTCAACATGAATTTTCAAACTTGCATCCGTTCATAGTCATCGGTTCTCTCCGTTCTTGTCGTTGCCCGTTTTGAGACCAACCACACACGCACGCACCCGCGGCATCGATTTTAAAAAAATGTTTTAAAAGTGCGTGAAAAATATTCTCGAATTGGGTCAAAAGATGGCGTGCGGTCTTGTTTTATTGTTGGTACACCGCCTGCCAAATTTTGTCGCAATCAGAGCTCGTTTGATACCCCAATGGTCAGTCGTAGCACTACGTCATCGGTTTATCTGTCAGAAGTTATGGTGTTTCAAAACTTCGTTGCTGGGCCGCAAACTTCCCTCCCTTCTTGGCCAAACCCCCTCTACACGGCCCAACAAAGCCCAGCTAACCCCCCTCCGCTTCCGGACCGTCGGATCAAGATCCGAAGGTCCGTAAACGGCTGAAACCCCTTAACCTAGCCCCAAACTGAATCCGCGCCGCTGCCAGCCTCCCACCTCCACTTAGTCGCCAGCGTCTACCTCCTCCCAGTCGTGTGGGCCCGCAAGCCTAGATCTGGCCCGCCTGAGCCTAGATCCGGCTGCCACCGCCCTACACCGTGACTCGCTCATGCCCCGAGCTCTCCTCCTCGTGCCCTGCGCCCGAGACCCTTCTCCTCGCCCGCGCACCTCGAGGCGCCCTACCGGTCGACCACCGGAGCCCCGACGAGCCGCTCCTGGATGACCCCACCGCTAGATCCCGCCATCCCTTGCCTTAGCCGCCGCCGCCATGGATGCGACCACGGAGCTCGAGCAGCCCCGCACCTCGGCCGCTGGAGACGTGTCGCCGCCGACCAGATCTGGCCTACTCCTTGTCGTTCGAGCCGAACCCATCACCGGTGAGCCCAGCCACTGAAGTTGCCATCCCTACCGTTTGTTCCTGCCTCGGGAGGAAGACGAGCATGAGCGCTCGATCTACTTGCCTCGTTGACCGCGCATGGCCTCCACCTGGGCTGGCCAGCCACCGCCAAGGCCCAGCCGAGCCGGCCCACTTCGCCTATGACCCGCCAGGCCTTCTAGGCCCTTGGTGAGCACCTGCCCCGCTATCTATTGCCTACGTGTGATGCCCTGTTATGTTGTGCTCATGCCTGCTAGCCCTTGTAGCTCCAGATTCGGCCCGATAGCGGGTGTTTTTCTATTAACGATTTTTCAAATATTCACTACACTCCAATCTCAGAATAAACCATCATTTTGCATTGATCACAATTAATTAACCATGCATCGTGTCGAAATAATCTATATATGAAAAATGATTAGAATTTCGTGTAGATTTACAATATCCCAATTTTAGCCATGTTTAAAATATTTAACATGTTGTTTTCTGTTATTTTGCATAAATGTCTTATTTTGCATTGTTCATATTTATTTAACCATGCATCGGAATTAATCTTAACCATACATGTAAATGTGTAGCACTGTTATATGACTTTTTCATGCATGCTAAGAATATTTGATGTGTTGGTTGCATTTATTTTTCATACATGGCTTGCTAAAACGGATTATGTCCTATCCTCGCATAAATATTGTGTCATTTGTTTTATAGGTAAAACCAGATGTTATATATGATTTCGGGGTAGAAAAAGAAACATAGAATTTATCTGTGCATTTAGATTTGTCATCTGAGCAATTTTTGTACATGTCATTTTTGCTAGGATGCCCTTTTGTTATTTTCGTGTGATTAAACCCATGCATCATATGAAATAATTTTGAACATGAGATATGCCCTTTGACATGTGCACTAGCCCCTGGGCATTTTATTTGTCATGATAATCCATGTTTAGGTGTTGTTTTCTTGTTGCCAAAATGCTATAAAATACTGCTGTTTTGAGGGTCCAAAATATTTCTAAGTCTGGAATCTGTAATATTGTGTAGTTGTCTTGCCATGTGTTTTGCTAGTGATCTAGAACCCTTTTGTGGTTGGTGCAATGGAGTTATTTGTAGCTTCTAATGTCCTCTAGCATGATGTTAAGTTTCATGCCATAATATGACTTGTAGCATGTAGTTTTACTGTTGTCAACATGCCTTCATGATAAAAATTGCACTGACAAAAACTACTATTTTCACCAAGTCTGAAATAGTTCTCAATTAGACTTGTTGTGAGCTTCCTACCATGTGATCCATCCCTCTTTTGAGTATGATATGTGAAGATGAAATGAAGTGTGTGTTATATTCTACTGCCCCATGCTTACTTTGTGCATTTTAGGATCTTGTAGCTTGTTGTTTTCATGTGTGCAAAATGCTATCTTCCTGTTTTGGGCAGATTTCTACTAAACTTTGTACGGGTGTAAGTGGTTGAACCGTAGCTCCGTTTTGGGCATGCCTTATATGAAAATTGCTTAGAATTTCATGTAGTTTCTTAATATATTTCTGAATTAATTATTTGAAATGCTTGTGATTGTCATTTTTATGCATTTTGCATTCATGGCATATTATCTTGTGCGGGTCATAACTTTTGGACCGTAGCTCCGTTTGAGATGTTCCATATATGTAAATCGACTAGAACAACGTGTAGAATCGCATAGCACACTTTATATTGTTTTTTAACATCTATAGAACATTCTTAGGATAGATATGGACAAAAATCATAATATGCATATGAGATCACTTCGGAAATGCTATAAGTTATTTTTGGCCTCATTTAAGATGCCTAGATAGAGTAGTTTATTATGATTCACCTCTTGCCATGTTTAACAACATTCAATGTTGTCATGTACTAAAACAGGAGTGAACTAAGTAAACCAAATGTGGAGTTTCGTCAAAATGCAACCCGTTGCATATTGAGCTTCACTTAATGTGTAGTGATGGATTGTTGTGATTGCCTTGCATTTCATAATCAACCATGTCATGCATCATATTTGTTTGCGCATAATGTCATGCATATGTTGTGGTGTATCATGTGTTGATTGTTGTTTCCGGATTAATTCTTCTCGATAGAATTCCGAAAGCGTTCGGAGTGTGAGGATTCGTTCGACTACGTTGGCTCGTCTGCTTCATGGATTCGTTCTTCTTCCAAGCGGGATCTCAGGCAAGATGACACATTTCCCTAGATACCACTACTATCATTGCTATGCTAGTTGTCTCGCTTCCATCGTTATGTCTCGCTACCTACCACTTGTTTGTTAAGCCTCCCAACATTGCCATGATAAGCCTCTAACCCGTTCACATCACAACAACCCTTTGTTTGGCTATGTTATCGCTTGCTCAGACCTTCTTATAGTGTTTCTAGCTGCAGGTGCTATTGCTTCCATGTGTCAACATGGACTTTCTTTTGTTAACGTAATATTATTGCTATTTAATTTAATGAACATATATACTTGGTAAAGGGTGGAAGGCTTGGCCTTTTGCTCGGTGTTTTGTTCCATGTTTGCCGCCCTAGTTACTTGTGAACCGGTGTTATGTTCCATAATTGAGCGCTCCTAACATGCTCGGGGTTGTCATGGGGACCCCCTTGATTTTCGTTTTAGGATAAATCTTGTCTGGCAAGGCCCAACTTTGTCACTACATTTTCCCAACATAATAATATTGATCACCTTATTAAAGCTTAGAGGGTCGCCCCCTCGTGGATTAATTTAACATAATACAGGGGGCCAGTGCTACTAGTGCTGGTCCAAAACAAAGTCGTGTGGAGGGGCAACTCGGGAGATTTATATTAGTCCACTGTACGATGTGCTTATCCGGTCGTGTCCTGAGAATGAGATATGCGGCTCTTATCGGGTTCGTCGACACGTCGAGCGGTCTTGCTGGACTGGTTTTACCTTTCAAGAACGTCTTGCACGTGGGATTTTGACGACACTTCGGGCTATCTCGAAGTTGAGATTTTCCATCGGGATTCCGCAAATACTACGGGTGATTCTGCGGTTGAGGAATTCCAATGCGGCATGTGGTTGATTTGTGATGGACTAGTTGGATCACCCCTATAGGGTTAAATCTTTCGAAAAGCCGTGCCCGCGGTTATGTGGCAACATGGAAACTTTGTTTAACACTCGGTCATAGTAAACTTGAAGTACACTCAAATAAAATACACCAACTGTGTGCGTAACCGTGAATGTCTCTTCTCGTGAGACCTTATCCGAGAGAGAACACGGTGGGGTTATGTTTGACATAAGTAGGTGTCCAGGATCACTTAGTGATCATTACTAGTTCATGTCCATTATGCGTAGACCACCATACTTTAGTTTCTATATTCGTAAGTTAGCCACTCAAATAAATGCTTAGTCGCTTGTTGCAGCCTCACCACTTAACCATACCTCACCCATTAAGCTTTAATAGTCTTGATAACCTTGGAAATGGGATTGCTAAGTCCATGTGGCTCATAGATTACTACAAAAACAGTTGCAGGTATAGGTAATGTGATGATTTGACGTGAGAGCGATGCTTGTTTTGCTTTGGAGTTCTTCTTCTTCATCATCATCGATCTTGGATGGGTTCTAGGCGGCAGCCTGGGATAGCAAGGGTGGATGTCATTTTATCATTTGATTTCGTTCGTAGTCGGACCCTGCTCTTTTGTATGATGCTTGAATATGTTGTTGTTTGATGTGATATTGATGCAGCTTGTGGCGAGTGTAAGCCAATTCCATATACTCATATATTCTGTATATGTACTTGTAATGATATCCATTCTTGCAAAACGACGAGATGCGCTTCTATCCCTGTCGAGGCCCTCATGCCGAAATAAGGATAGGATCGCATCTTGAGCGTGACAAGTTGGTATCAGAGCCTGTTCCGACCTAGGATCCCCCTTGATTGATCGAACCTTGGTCGAATCGAGTCTAGTAAAAAGAATATTTTGAGTCTAGTTATATATCGGAGAGTACGTTTCTTTTACTCCTCTTCTATACTCTGGTGAGGTATTTGAATTAGGAATTTTATTCTACTCCTCTTCTCGCTCAAAAAATTAGGATCATGCGGATATTTTGGAATCTATATCATGCCGATGTGACAGAATTTTGTACTTGGTGCCTCCTGTTATCGAGGAGTAGAGCTCCGAGGGATTTTTGCACATTGTTATCATTCAGTTTCCTTAGTATCTCAAGACGGAGGATGTTCGAAATTACTTCAATACTTTTCGTGGCGAGATAAGGCTGGAGTCACCCAGTACTGGGGAGGCATCCGGGGTACTGTCATATTTGGTATCGTTGTGTTTTCGAGGGTCTAAGATAGATGGACTTCAGAAGCCTCTGGTTATGTGTTGACAGATGTGTTACATTGGAGCGTAGTATTACTGTTAGGAGTTGAGTGATGGATTTTTTTCTCCTTGTATCCGTGGACCCGATTGCATAAACGGAAGATTTCGGAAGTTCTTAGGTGTGAATTCAAGTAGTTACCTAGGCTATCTTCCAACAGATCATGATGTGAGGTTGGGGTTCGGCATCTAGTGGATTCGTTTGTTCACGGTCGTTCTTATAGAGGACAGCCTTGATATATGTCATCAGATATGCTTCATCAAGCCTTGTAGTTTGCTATGCCTAGGGAGCATATTCAAGCATCATTTCAATATGACAATCCAATGTACGATCGAGCCCGTGCGAACCTTACCATGAAAATATCGAGCGGAATCTCTGTCATGAATTTATTTCCGACTTGTTTCGTAAGCCTCATCCCTTGTTTGTTTTTGAATATGGTAATTAGAGTTACTTCGATGTCAAGTGGTGATTTCATATCTTTTCTAAGTAGAGTTCTCATAATTTACGGGAATGCTAATCCTTTTGTTCAACTGGAGTTGTCTTGAAATTCTTTTCAATCGGTGCGCTCCTCTTCAAGATATTCAATCATCTCCAATATTTGGAAGATCAATCCTCATGTTTCTTTCCGGAGATCTTTTCATCTGTCCTCGGTTGTCTTTGTTTTTTTCCCACCCTCCCGCCCTTTTTCTTCAATGATTAAAATTCTCATCCAAATTCCTTTCTTTTCATCGATGCTTCCGCCGTCTTTTCTTTTGTATCATATCCGGTGATTCATTTGTGAAGATCCTCAAGTGATTCGAATTCATCATTTATTTATTCTTATTTTCCTTTGCGACGCATTCAATTCAAGATCTTGGTATTCATCATATCCTTTCTCATTTGTTCAGTGGTTTCCATGTTGGAAATTCTTATCCAAGCCTCTCTTGTTTATTCATCTCTCTCTGTTCTATCTGGAGTGCTGAAGATATCTCAGAAGTTTCGTGTTTGCATTCAATATCCTTTCAATTATTTTGAGGGTCTCGCCTCATCAAGATCTCAATTTTTCTGATGCAATCTCTCTTTCTAAGCAAGCTTTCAACGGTGGTTTCCTTTCAATGGGCCCATAACCCACAAGTTTTTCCCCAGGATCTTACCTAGCTCTTCTAATCTTACCAAAGATGTCCTCCAGTTCTTTTCAAATATGTCGTAAGGATGATATTCAGCAGTCATATTCATTCTCCAAGATCGCTTTGAATTATTTTCATCATTGACTCGACCTTTCTTTCTTCATTGTTCCGGAGTGTATCAGTAATTCATGGTGTTGTTCTTGTCTTCATTCTCATCATTGAAGACTGAAGGGGAATTTCTCTTAATCTTGGTCCATTCTCTTGAAGACTTTTCATCTCATCTTGATGCTTTCCTCTCAAATTGTTTCTATTCATGAGAAATTCCTCCCATATCTACCCGGTGCATTTTAGAGTTGTTTCCATTTCTCAATCCTCTGAAGGCCATCAGTTTAGAAGATTTCTTCGTTCTCAGCTTTCAGCTTTTGTTCTAAAATTCTTCTCAATTGTTGTCTCTTTGTTCGCATCTCAATTATTCCGGTGCTTCGTTCAAGATTTCTCTAGGCGGATCATGATCTCTTTGTTTTCATGTATCTCCATTCATTCGTGGTATCTTCATTCGTTTCAAATTCCTACCGGTGGCTCGTTCAAGACCTCCTCAAGTTTGTGCTCTATCTATCTTTCCTATATTTTCCAAAAGAATAAGTGGTATGCAAAATCTGTTGCTTGTCATCAATTTAACTGGATGAAGGATAAGCATAACATAATTCTTATTCTTTTCATAAAGGTGATTTCAATCCTTTTCCGGAGTTTTTCACCATATAAAATTCTTGGTTCCAAGTGTTCATATTTTCTTTTTCGGAGTTCCAAGTTTTCTCTAATATCTCATCGCGAAGCTTCATCTAAATCATGAAAAGGCATCAATCTTGTTCTTTTGCAACCTTCACTTCTTTTCTATCATCCTTTCATTCTGGTGTGCTTCAAGAGGTCCCTCATGGTGGTTTGTTAAGGATGTAATTCTTCTCGAAGTGTTCTTCAAGATTCTTGTTGGAGGTGCTCAAGTGTTCTTTATCTTGGATTTTTAAGTTCAATTCCTTCTCCATTGTCTCTTGATATGGTGTTATTAAATTCTTGATTATGAGGAGTCTCGAAGGAAAATTGTCAAGAATGAAATAAGTAAACCCATCATTTCTTTCTCGGAGTTATCTTGGATCCGGTTTCACCTAAAGTGTTTCCTATTGATTATTTCTATCATGGTGCATATCAAGTTCCAAGTTCTCAATGTATCCTCTTGGTCAAAGAAGTTTTGCATATCTTGTTGCTTCCAAGCAATCCTTGTTTTGTTAGTGGATGGTTAAAACCTCATTATTTGAGATGTTGTCTATAAGCCCACATCAAGCGTATTATTTTCGTTGTTGATGCTCCAACAACCCTGTTCATCCCTTCCTTTCTAAGGGTGCCTTTCAAATTCATTGTGGTAGAGTTGTTATCTCTTCTCCGCTCTTTTCCTTTCAAATATCTAGCTTCTATTCTTTTGTCTGGAGGAATCGTGATGTTCCCCTCTTCGAATCATCATCTCGTGTTATCAAGATCTTCTTCTTTCCTTGCTTGTCCATTTTACCGGAGTGTGGTGTTCCCTTGTCAGGTTCTTTCTATTTCTATCGAAGTGCTGCCCAAATTTCTTTGAATTCTTGCTTGTTCCTCATGTCATTCTTCATCTCTTGCAACCTTCAATGATCATTGTTTTCACTCGTTTGTCAGAGAAGCAACTAAGATTGCCTCTTGCTCTTTCTCTTCCCTTCTCATTCTTAGATCTCGGGACGAGATCCTCGTGTAGTGTGGGAGAGTTGTAACAGCCCGGGACCGACGCTCCAGAAGATTCCCCTTTTATTTCATTGTCATCTTGTGTTTCGTTTGGTTGTTGCATTCATCATCGCATCATTCGCATCATCTGCATAGCATCGGCATTTTGTCAACATGAGTTTTCAAAATTGCATCCGTTCGTAGTCACCGGTTCTCTCTGTTCTTGTCGTTACCCGTTTTGAGACCAACCACACATGCATGCGCCCATGCATCGATTTTTAAAAATGTTTTAAAAGTGCACGAAAAATATTTTCGGATTGGGTTGAAAGTTAGCGTGCAGTCTTGTTTTCTTGTCAGTAGACCGCCTACCAAATTTTGTCACAATCAGAGGTCGTTTAATACCCCAACGGTTAGTCATAGCAATGTGTCATCGGTTTATCTCTCGGACATTACGGTGTTTTAAAACTTTGTTTCCGGGCCACAAACTTCCCTCTCTTCTTGGCCAAACCCCCTCTACACGGCCCAACACAGCCCAGCTAACCCCCTGCACTTCCGGACCGTCGGATCGAGATCCGAAGGTACAAAATGGATGAAAACCCCCTAACCTAGCACCAAAGTTCTATTTATAGACCCCTAGGCATCGAAATCGGGTAACCCTAGCCCTCCCCGGAATCCGCACCGCCGCCAGCCTCCCACCTCCACTCAGCCGCCAGCATCTCCCTCGTCCCAGCCGCGCGGGCCCGCAAGCCCAGATTCGGCCTGCCCGAGCCCTGATCCAACCGCCGCCGCCCGTACGCCGCGACTCGCTCATGCCCCGAGCTCCCTCCCCTCGTGCCCCGCGCCCGAGGCCCTTCTCCTTTCGCGTGCACCTCGAGGTGCCCCGTCGGTCGACCACCAAAGCCCCGGCAAGCCGCTGTCGGCCGACCCCGCCGCTAGATCCTGCCATCCCTCGCCTTAGCCACCGCCATGGATGCGAGTGCAGAGCTCGAGCCGCCCCGCACCTCTGCTCCAGGAGACGCGTCGCCACCGGCCAGATCCGGCCTCCTCCTCGTTGTTCAAGCTGAACCCATCACTGGTGAGCCTAGCCGTTGAAGTTGTCATCGCCGCCGTTCGTTCCTGCCTCGGGAGGAAGATGAGCACGAGCGCTCGATCCGCTTGCCCCGTTGACCGTGCGTGGCCTCCACCTGGGCTGGCCAGCCACCGCTAAGGCCCAGCCAAGCCGGCCCGCTCCGCCTCTGACCCGCCAGGCCTTCTAGGCCCTTGGTGAGCACCTGCCCCGCTATCTCTTGCCTTGGTGTGATGCCATGTTATGTTGCGCTCATGCCTGCTAGCCCTTGTAGCTCCATATTCGATCCAATAGCGGGGGTTTTCTATTAACGATTTTTCAAATATTCAGTGCACTACAATTTCAGAATAAACCATCATTTTGCATTGATCGCAATTAATTAACCGTGCATCGTGTCGAAATAATCTATATGTGAAAAATGATTAGAATTTCGTGTAGATTCACAATATCCCATTTTCAACCATGTTTTAAATATTTAACATGCCTTTTTCTGTTATTTTGCATAAATGTCATATTTTGCATTGTCCATATTTATTTAACCATGCATCGGAATTAATCTTAACCATATATGTAAATGTGTAGCATTGTTATATGCCTTTTTCATGCATGCTAAGAATATTTGATGTGTTCGTTGCATTTATTTTTCATACATGGCTTGCTAATACAGATTATGTCATATTCTCGCATAAATATTGTGTCATTTGTTTTATAGTTAAAACCACATGTTATATATGATTTCGGGGTAGAAAAAACCATAGAATTTATCTGTGCATTTAGATTTGTCATCTGAATAATTTTTGTGCATGTCATTTTTGCTAGGATGCCCTTTTGTTATTTTTGTGTGATTAAACCCATGCATCATATGAAATAATTTTGAACATGAGATATGCCCTTTGACATGTGCACTAGCCCCTAGGTATTTTATTTATCATGATAATCCATGTTTAGGTGTTGTTTTCTTATTGCCAACATGCTATAAAAATTGTTGTCTTGAGGGTCCAAAATATATCTGTCTGGAATCTGTAATATTGTGTAGCTGTCTTGCCATGTATTTTACTAGTGATCTAGAAAACTTTTGTGGTTGGTGCGATGGAGTTATTTGTAGCTTATAATGTCCTCTAGCATGATGTTAAGTTTCATGCTATAATATGACATGTAGCATGTAGTTTTACTGTTGTCAACATGCCTTCATGATAAAAACTGCACTGACAAAAACTGCTATTTTCACCAAGTCTGAAACTGTTTTCAATTAGCCATGTTGTGAGCTTCCTACCATGTGATCCGTGCCTCTTTTTAGTATGATATGTGAAGATGAAATGAATTGTGTGTTATATGCTACTGCCCCATGATTAGTTTGTGCATTTTAGGATCTTGTAGCTTGTTGTTTTCAGGTGTGCAAAATGCTATCTTCCTGTTTTGGGCAGATTTCTACTAAGCCTTGTATGGGTGTTTGTGGTTGAACCGTAGCTCCGTTTTGGGCATGCCTTATATGAAACTTGCTTAGAATTTCATGTAGTTTCATAATATATTGCTGCATTAATTATTTGAAATGCTTGTGATTGTCATTTTCATGCATTTTGCATTCATGGCATATTATCTTGTGCGGGTCATAACTTTTGGACCGTAGCTCCGTTTGAGATGTTCCATGTATGTAAATCGACTAGAACAACGTGTATAATTGCATGGGACACTTTATATTGTTTTTAAAATCTATAAAACATGCTTAGAACAGATCTGGACAAAAGTCATAATATGCATATGAGGTCACTTCGGAAAAGCTACAAGTTGTGTCCGACATCATTTAAGATGCCTAGATAGAGTAGTTTATTATGCTTCACCTCTTGCCATGTTTAACAACATTCAATGTTGTCGTGTACCGAAACGGGAGTGAACTAAGTACACCAAATGTGGAGTTTCGTCAAAATGCAACCCGTTGCATATTGAGCTTCACTTAATGTGTAGTGATGGATTGTTGCGATTGCCTTCCATTTCATAATCAACCATGCCATGCATCATATTTGTTTGCGCGTCATGTCATGCATATGTTGTGGTGTATCATGTGTTGATTGTTTTTTTTCTGGATTGCTTATTCTCGATAGAGTTTCGAAAGCGTTCGGAGTGTGAGGATTTGTTCGACTACGTTGGCTCGTCTGCTTCATGGATTCGTTCTCCTTCCAAGCAGGATCTCAGGCAAGATGACATATTTCCCTGGATACCACTACTATCATTGCTATGCTAGTTGTCTCGCTTCCATTATTATGTCTTGCTACCTACCACTTGTTTGTCAAGCCTCCCAATATTGCCATGATAAGCCTCTAACCCCTTCACATCCCAGCAAACCTTTGTTTGGCTATGTTACCGCTTGCTCAGCCCTTCTTATAGTGTTTCTAGTTGCAGGTGCAATTGCTTCCATGTGTCAACATGGACTTTCTTTTGTTATTGCAATATTATTGTTATTTATTTTAATGCACATATATAATTGGTAAAGGGTGGAAGGCTTGGCCTTTTTCTCGGTGTTTTGTGCCACTTTTGCCGCCCTAGTTACTTGTGAACCGGTGTTATGTTCCATAACTGAGCACTCCTAACATGCTCGGGGTTGTTATGGGGACACCCTTGATTTTTTTTAGGATAAAACTTGTCTGGCAAGGCCCAACTGATGGAAATATGCCCTAGAGGCAATAAATAAAGTGTTTATTATTATATTTCCTTGTTCATGATAATTGTTTATTATCCATGCTATAATTGTATTGATTGGAAAAACATTGCATGTGTGGATATATAGACAACGCTTTGTCCCTAGTGTGCCTCTAGTAGACTAGCTCGTTTATTCAAAGATGGTCAAGGTTTCCTGACCATTGACATAAGATGTCATTTGATAACAGGATCACATCATTAGGAGAGGGATGGACAAGACCCAAACTATAAATGTAGCATATGATCGTGTCAGTTGTTGCTACAGTTTTTTTGCATGTCAAGTATATGTTCCTATGACCATGAGATCATGCAACTCACGGACACCAAAGGAGTGACTTGTGTGTATCAAACGTCGCAACGTAACTGGGTGACTATAAAGGTGCTCTACAGGTATCTTCGAGGGTGTCTATTGGGTTGGCATGGATCAACACTCGGATTTGTTACTCCGTGTGACGGAGAGGTATCTCAGGGCCCACTCGGTAATACAACATCACAACAAGCCTTGCAAACAATGTGACTAAGTGTTAGTCACAAGATCTTGTATTACGAAACGATTAAATAGACTTGCCGGTAACGAGGTTGAACTAGGTACGGAGATACTGACGATCGAATCTCGGGCAAGTAACATACCGAAGAACAAAGGGAACATCATACCGGATTAACTGAATCCTTGACATAGGGGTTCGACCGATAAAGATCTTCATAGAATATGTAGGAATCAATATGGGCATCCAGGTACCACTATAGGTTATTGACCATAGAGGTGTCTCGGTCATGTCTACATAGTTCTCAAACCCGTAGGGTCTACACACTTATGGTTTGGTGACGTTTCGGTAGTATAGAGTTATGTATGGTGGTGACCGAAGGTTATTCGGAGTGCTAGATGAGATCTCGGACGTCACGAGGATCTCCGGAATGGTCCGAAGGTAAATATTGATATATAGGAAACTGGTGTTTGAACTCCGGAAAAGTTTCGGGCATTTCCGGCGGTGTACTGGGAGTGATGAATGGGTTCCGGGGACCACCAAGTGGGCCCACATACCCCAAGGGGCCACATGGCACTTAGAGCTGGCGCACCAGCCCCTGGTGGGCTAGGAAGCATGCCCAAAAGGCCCTATGCGCAAAGGGAAAGGAGGAAGAGGAGGGGCCAAGTAGGGAAAGGAGTCCTACTAGAAGGGAGGTGGACTCCTCCCCTCTTGCTTCGGCTGAAGCCCTCCTTGTAGGAGGGGCAAGGTTTACTCCTCTCCCCTCCCTCCTATATATACTAGAGGATTTTGAGGGCAGCCCTAACCCTAATTGCCACATGCTACCCTCTTCTTCCTCTAGATCGTTTTCTCCTCTAGATCGGTTTTCAGCGGTGCTTAGGCAAAGCCCTGCTGGAATTACTCCACCACCATTGCCGCAACGCCATCGCGCTGCCAGAGAACTCGTCTACCTCTCCGCTCCCTCTTGCTGGATCAAGAAGGCGGAGATCGTCCTCACGCCGTACGTGTGCTAAACGCGGAGGTGTCGTCCGTTCGGTGCTAGATCGGGACGGATCGTGATTGGATCGCGAAGACGTACGACTACATCAACCGCGTTTCTTAACGCTTCCCGCTTAGCGATCTACAAGGGTATGTAGATCCACTCTCCCCTCTTGTATATGCTCATCTCCTAGATTGATCTTGGTGAAGCGTAGGAAAAATTTTGTTTTCCATGCAACGTTCCCCAACACCAACTCTGGTACTACATTTTCCAACATAATAATACTGATCACCTTATTAAAGCATAGAGGGTCGCCCCCTCGTGGATTAATTTAACATAATACAGGGGCAGTGCTGCTGGTGCTGGTCCAAAATAGAGCCGTGTGTAGGGCCAACTCGGGGCAACTCGGGAGATTTCTATTAGTCCATTGTATGATGTGCTTATCCGGTCGTGTCGTGAGAACAAGATACGTGGCTCTTATCAGGTTCATCGACACGTCGCGCGGTCTTGCTGGACTTGTTTTACCTTTCTCGAACGTCTTGCGCGTGGGCTTTGACGACACTTCGGGCTATCTCGAAGTTGAGATTTTCCATCGGGATTCCGCAGATACTACGGGTGATTCCGCGGTTGAGGAATTCCAACGCGACTTGTGGTTAATTTGTGATGGACTAGTGGGAGCACCCCTGCAGGGTTAAATCTTTCGAAAAGCCGTGCTCGCGGTTATGAGGCAACATGGAAACTTTGTTTAACACCCGGTCATAGTAAACTTGAAGTAAACTCAAACAAAATACACCAACTGTGTGTGTAACCGTGAGTGTCTCTTCTCGTGAGACCTTATCCGAGAGAGAACATGGTGGGGTTATGTTTGACGTAAGTAGGTGTTCAGGATCACTTAGTGATCATTACTAGTTCACGTCTGTTATGCATAGACCACCATACTTTACTTTCTGTATTCGTAAGTTAGCCACTCAAATAAATGCTTAGTCGCTTGCTACAGCCTCACGACTTAACCATACCTCACCCATTAAGCTTTAATAGTCTTGATACCCTTGGAAATAAGATTGTTGAGTCCTTGTGGCTCACAGATTACTACAACAATAGTTGCAGGTACAGGTAATGCGATGATTTGACGTGAGAGCGATGCTTGTTTTGATTTGGAGTTCTTATTCTTCTTCTTCGATCTAGGATGGGTTCCAAGCGGCAGCCTGGGATAGCAAGGATGGATGTCATTTTATCGTTTGATTCCGTCTGTAGTCGGACCCTGCTCTTCTGTATGATGCTTGAATATGTTGTTGTTTGATGTGATATTGATGTAGCTTGTGGCGAGTGTAAGCCAATTCCATATACTCATATATTCTGTACATGTACTTGTAATGATATCCATTCTTGCAAAATGACGAGATGCGCTTCTATCCCTGTCGAGGCCCTCGTGCCAAAATAAGGATAGGATCGCATCTTGGGCGTGACAACTATCTTCCTAGCTCAATGTCTTTAAAGAGAGCGCTGCCAGGGAGAAAACCCGGAAGTTTTAGAGAGTCATTTATTTTTGTTGCGCGCTTTTGTGTTATATTGTGCCAAGATTTGCCATTAGGATGATTCATAAGATGAGTAGAAACAATGCTGAATCTGTAATAGAACCTTTGACTCCAGTGCGTGAATTTTCAATTTATTTTACTGGAGCGGGATAATGAGCTGAAATTTTAACACAGTATTTTCATACAAATTCTTTATGTTTTGCTAATGTTTCAGAATTTGTGGAGTTACATAAGTATGGTCAAAGTTCATATTACTACAGACTGTCATGTTTAAGACATATTCTGTTTTTGATGCATCGATTTGCTTGTTTTGATGAAACTATCGATTTTATCGGTGGTATAAGCCATGGAAAAGTTATAATACAACAGGGATAATGTAAATATAAAATATGATGGGTTTGCAATAGTACTTAAAGTAGTATTTTGCTTTACTATACTAACGGATCTTACCAGTCTTCTGTTAAATTTTGTGTGGATGAAGTGTTCGAACATCGAGGAGGTGTCGATATGACAAGAAGGAGGAGAGGCAATAGTGGAACCTTGGGGATGCCCAAGGCACCCCAAGTAAATATCCAAGGAGACTCAAGTGTCTAAGCTTGGGGATGCCCCGGAAGGCATCCCATCTTTCTTCAACAAGTATCGGTATGTTTTTGAATTCTTTTCATTCATGTGATATGTGTAAATCTTGAAGCGTATTTTGCATTTAGTTTTTACTTTTATTTTATTCTCCATGCTAGTATGAGATAGTCCATGGTTGATTTATTTAATGCTCATTCCACTTCACTTATATCTTTTTAGTATGGCTTTATAGAATGCTTCATGTGTTTCACTTATATCATTTGAAGTTTGGATTGCATGTTTCTCTTCACATAGAAAACCGTTATTTGTAGAATGCTCTTTTGCTTCACTTATATTTATTAAAGCATGGTCTTTTATAGAAATAATTAAACTCTCTTGATTCACTTATATCTATTTAGAGAGTCAACAGGAATTGGTTATTCGCATGGTTAGTCATAAAATCCTACATAAAACTTAGGGATCACTGAATATTATATGTTTGATTCCTTGCAATAGTTTTGCAATAGAGAGATGATAATATGTGGGAGGTGCTAGTGGATGATCGTGTTTAGTAATATATGGGTGTTAAGGTTTGTGATTTCCAAAGCATGCACATATAGTCTCCCGTTATGATAGGAAGTTGGAGCACAATTTATCCTTGATTGTCTATCTTTGTGTGAAGGTCGGGAGGGCGCGATGGTTAACTCCTACCAACCTCCCCCCTAGGGGCATGCATAGTAATACTTTTCTTTGAGGGCTAATAAACTTTTGCAATAAGTATATGAGTTCTTTATCACTAATGTGAGTCCATGGACTATATGCACTCTTACCTTTCCACAACTTGCTAGCCTTTATGGTACCACGCATTGCCCATTCTCACCTCTAGAGTCGGTGCAAACTTCGCCTTTGCATCTATCACACGTAAGCCTTATTATATCATCCTCAAAACGGACACCATACCTACCTATTATGGCATTTCCATAGTCATTCTGAGTTATATTGCCATGCAACATCCATCGCTTCCGTTTTGATGACTTGAGCATTCATTGTCATATTGCTTTACATGATCACAAGATAGCTAGCATGATGTTTCCATAGCTAGATAGATCATTGCATTCATATAGAGTCATATTTTGTTCTAGGTATCGAGTTGTAATATTGAGTTATAAGTAAACAGAAGTGTGATGATCATCATTATTCATTATTAGAGCATGTCCCGGTGAGGAAAGGATGATGGAAACTATGATTCCCCCACAAGTCGGGATGAGGCTCCGGACAAAGAAAAAAGGGAAAGACAAAAAATGAAAAATGAAAAATGAAAAAAATAAAGAAAGAAAAAATTTATGAAAGACAAAGAGAGAAGGGGCATGCTAATTCCACACTTGTGCTTCACAGTAGCACCATGTTTTTCATGTTGAGAGTCTCCTATGTTGTCACATTCATATACTAGTGGGAATTTTTCATTTTAGAGTTAGATGCATACCCACTTAGTTTTCATATTGAGCTTTCATACACTTATAGCTCTTAGTGCATCCGTTACATGGCAATCCCTACTCCTTGCATTGATATCTATTGATGGGCATCTCCATAGCCCGTTGATACGCTAAGTTAATGCGAGACTTTCTTCTCCACTTTTGCCCCTTTGAAACCTACCACTGCATTCTATTCCACCCATAGTGCTATATCCATGGCTTGCGCTCATGTATTACGTGAGAGTTGAAAATGATGAAGCACGTTAAAAAGTATGAAGCAATTGATTGTCTGACACCGAGGTAGTACATGATTTATACTTTTTGTTAAGAATACCAAGCATGACAAGGCTATATGATTTTGTAGGGATAGCATTCTTTAGCCTTTATATTTTGAAAGACATGATTGTTTATTGGGATGCCTGAGTATTAATGTCTTTATGTCAAAACAAAACTATTGCTTTGAATCACTAGGTAGCATTCCACATCAAAAAATATTTTTTTATCATTTACCTACTCGAGGACGAGCAGGAATTAAGTGTGGGGATGCTGTTACGTCCCCGTCGTATCTATAATTTTTTATTGTTTCATGCCAATATTATACAACTTTCACATACTTTTGGCAACAATTTATATGATTTATTGGACTAACCTATTGATCGAGTGCCCGGTGTCAGTTCCTGTTTTTTGTGTGTGTTTTGTTTCGCAGAATACCCATATCAAAAAAATTCCAAACGCAATAAAACTTTACGGAGATTTTTTTTGGAATGTTGTGAATTTTGAGAAGTGGAACCAACGCAAACAGAGGCCCATAGCGAGCACGAGACACCAGGGCACGGGCCATGGCCCAAACACGGCCTGGTGGGACATGATCACCACGTATGTTGGTTGGAGCTATCCTTCGGCCGCAAGAAAGCTATTTTTCGGATAAAAATCCCCTCAAAATTTCAGCCCGATTGGAGTTACGGATCTCTGGGAATATAAGAAACGATTTTCGGTCAGAAAACAGGAGCGTGAAACAGAAGAGAACAGAGAGGGAAATCGAATCTAGGAGGGGGTCCCGGCCCTCCGCCGCCATGGAGGCCATGGACCATAGGGGTAACTCTCCTCCCATCTAGGGGCAGGCCAAGGAAGAACAAGAGGGAGGGGGCTCTCTCCCCCTCTATCTCCTAGTGGTGTCGGAACACCGCCGAGGCAATCATCGTGATGGCGATCTACACCAACAACTTCACCGCCATCACCACCAACTCTCTCCCCCTCTATGCAGCGGTGTAACACCACTCTTTCCCACTGTAATCTCTACTTAAACATGGTGCTCAACTCCATATATTATTTCACAATGATATTTCGCTATCCTATGATGTTTGAGTAGATATCTTTTGTCCAAGGGGTTAATTGTGGTATGATGTTATGGATGTGAGTTTTATGTTGATATGGTGTTGTCCTATGGTGCCCTCCGTGTTGCTCAAGCGTGAGGGATCTCCGCTGTAGGGTGTTGCAATATGTTCATGATTTGCCTATGGTGGGTTGCTTGAGTGACAGAAGCATAAACCCGAGTAGGTGGGTTGTTGCGTATGGAAGTAAACAGGACTTGATACTTAAGGCTATGGTTGGGTTTTACCTTAACGATCTTTAGTAGTTGTGGATGCTTTCTAGAGTTCCAATCATAAGTGCATATGATCCAGGTACGGAAAGTGTGTTAGCGTATGCCTCTCCTGTTGGGGAACGCGATAGAAAACAAAAATTTCCGGTATAGCGAGCACGCCCAGGACCACTATGGAGACTGCATACAAGGTTTGATCTGATCCGTACCGACTCGAAGCGCAACGGTAGAAGAGTCGGTGGAGATCGTTGGTGCAGATCCCCGCAGCTAGGATTTTACAACCTCCCAACCGCGAGGATGTACTCTCTCGTCGGACAGCCCTCCGGGAGGCGGTCAGACAGTCCCCCGGACGATGTCGCGGACAACCCTTCGGGAGGACCCTTGAAACTCGAATGGAGACCCGGACAGCCCTTCGGGAGGACACACGAACAGGCCCTCAGGCAAAAGATCGAAACTACGACCTCTCTACGGGGTTGCACACGTATGGTGTGATCTATCCGGTAGGGCTTCGCCGTCCAGAACTAGTTCCTGCCGGAACCCAGACAGCCTTTCGGCTCTACGAAACTATTTCGCTAGGAGGGAGAGAAGAAGCCAGATCATTGCAATGGCATGTGTATGAGAGCAAGGGATGGATTTGTGGGCAGCCCACTCACCTCTATTTGTAGGAAAACCAAGGGGTAGGGTTGGGACTTGAAAATACCAAACTACCCCCACTTTATGTCACACATAAAAAACATAAGAAGGAAAAAGGGGTGCCATGTGGAGCTCCATGGAGGAGCTCCACCCTTGGCCGGCCAACCCTTGGGGGGGCCATGAGGAGCTAACTTGCTCCCCAATCCCTTCTAGAAGCCTTTTTGGAAATATCCAAAAAGGTGCTTTTCCATAAATATCCAAAAAGCACTTTCACTATTCACGACGACATTTTTCAGCGTCCGATCGAACTGAAAATATTTATGTGGGCTTAGAACAATTCTAGTACCCCACTAAAATAATTTTTAATGAGATCCGGAACAATTCCGGAATAGTGATTTTCATCTGCGAAAAGCATCTGAAGTGGTTCCGGCAGCTCCGGAACATTTCCGTTTTTTCTTCCGGAAAATTCCCAGAAGTTTCCAGAATGATTCTGGCACCCTCCAATAATTAACAGGCATGTGCCGAAACCAATTTGACTTAATGGTATCCCCTGAAACTACTTTTTAGTTTTACCGAAACTGTTCCGGTGACCTGTCTGCGGAACTTTTCCACTGTCCGAAACTTTTCCGGTGTCCGAAACTTTTCGGTGATATTCTCTCAGACTCCCTATCTAGTATTCAACAGACAGATGACCCTTAAGCATGTGACCCTATAGGTTCGGTGAAGCATAGACATGACCTGGAACCCCTTCCGATCAATGATCAACATCGGAGCCGTGGACACCCATATTGACCCCTATCCCCACACGAATGAATATTCGAGTGAACCTTTAGTTGCCGTGAGCTATTCCTGTTGCTTCGCGATATGTTACAATTACCCGAGGTGAGACATGTAGGCATCCTCGTGGATCAACAACTTGTCCACTAGGCCAGTTACCTCGTTGCCGGTATTGTTCTCTTTTCTCGTTCCCGTGTTCCGGCATCCCCGTGATCAAATCACAAAGTGTCTGGCCAGACGATAATGGATACCGTAACACCGAGAGGGCCCAAAGATATCTCTCCATCGTCGGAGGAGCAAATCCCAATCTTGAGCTAACAAGTTACTTGACATACTTTTCCATGAACCCGTAAACCGCCGTAATAGCCACCCATTTACGGATGACGTTTAACAAACCCCAAAGTTCATGAAGCAAGCATGAAGAAACTCGATACGCTCATGGTCTAAGGAATTATGCAAACGTTAACCATCTCTGTGTTATTAACCATTAACTTGTGACGAATGTATCTCATAGCATAACATCAATTCGAATCGATTCAACACGAGTGTTCTACCAACATCGCGTCCTCAAAATTGTCGGCATAGCCATGCCCATGATCAGGAAAACAGGACCATCATGCAACACTTGAGCCAGTCTTAGAGGCAAGACTAGGAATACAATTTACCGTTTATTATACCACACGTGCACATGAGTTTCCCTCCAAGCCTCATTTAATTTGTAGACTCGAGAATCATTGCAGTTATAGCATGGAACATAAACATTTATTACAAACTTTGAAGATACAAAATAACTGTTATTACTGCCTCTAGGGCATATCTCCTACATCTCCCTCATTGCATATAACAAGTATCTATCGTATTATATTCAATTGCCTATGGACAATCTTTCTCTTGCTTTACACAAAAAGCTTTCTACAAAACTATTTACTTTTATTGTTCTTTTATTAAAACAACACCTAACTTTTATTTCCACATTCTTTATTATCTTGCAAAGTACTTCTAGTTTCATTCCTGCAAAGTAGTTTCATACTTGTTCTAGGTAAAGCAAGCATTAGTGTGCGTAGAGTTGTATCGGTGGTCGATAGAACTTGAGAGAATATTAATTCTACCTTTAGCTCCTCATTGGGTTCGACACTCTTACTTATCAAAAAAGACTACAAATGATCCCCTACACTTGTGGGTTATCAGTACCTATGGAAGTGGATCCTCTAGAACAGTTACTTTTTATTGTGCTTGAGAACAATTCTCAAATTTCTATACCAGGTGGTAAAGTTTGTTCCATTCAGTTTATCCTTTTCCAGAATTGTTTTCAATGCAAAGTTTTGAGCAAGTGGTGCCATTGATCTACAAAATAAAATATGCAATCACTAAGCATTGTGTTTATGTAGAGTAATTCAAGCCTTAAACAAAACCACTCCCACTGAAGTCGGTATCCCTTCGCAAACTCTTGGTGATTCACGATTCGACTAGCGCAATCGACTAGTAAGCTTTAGCATCACTGCTAGCCAACTTGCCTATTCGGTAAATAACTTCTTGCTAATCGTATCTCTATACGACTCCTGTCGGTCAGGTAGGTATCTCATACCCCCGCTCCCAACCTTCTTTGCCACAAGGCCCAAAACCGTTTTCATAGTCTTGTCAAGTTAACCTGACGCAGTGTGTGTCCGTGTGCGACACGAACCCTCCAGTTAAAGGACACCTAGTAGCACCTCAATTTTATGAGCCCACTACAAGACGTACTTGACGTGCGAAGGTGCAACATCTGGAATGGCAATGTGCTTGATATTAATGAGGGATCTTTCTACCATTATAACATGCATAGAAACAAGAAGCAATATGAATCACATATAAACATGAATATGTGAAATAGTATGGCTCATTCATGGACTTCCTTCCAGGCCGGCTCCAACTCCGATAACCAGGGCGAAACTCCATCTTATTCATCAAACCGGGACGCCAAAGCCTTGAACTTGATCTCTCTCCTCCAACTACTACAACTAGTAATGAATTTACATAGAATCACAAGTCGACACGCAGGTCGCTATACAATATAATGACAGCACTTTGGCTCCTATCGGCTGACAATCATGACATGCAAGTCATGTTAAATTGCACACATGCATCACATACATGCGAGCCATACTATTCACATCAAACCTGCAAAACAAACTTACGCATAGAACCACATTCTACAGTTTGTGTGATCATGTATGAAATATATGGCGCTACGCACACGGTGGTCCCGCTAGCCAGTTAGCGGGCGGGGTTCGAAGGGGCAGTGCCTGACGTTTTGAGAAATCACTGATCGAATATGTATTCCGATCACGCCGAATTTCCTGATCTTCCCGATATTATCGATCATCGCAAACCCGATTCGGATTTACGTTTCACAGTTAACCCCGATGGATGAAATCGATCGGTAGGGGTAGGTTGCGTCACGACCTCATTGATTTTGATGGACAGAAAATATAGCCTCTACGATCTTGATGTGCAGTTGATCTCACCAACCGTGCACATAGCCGATCTCATGAACAACAACAGATCTCATTTGCCGCCTCCACATATCAAATATCCATCCGATCTGAAACCAAATCCTATAGTGGTGGCCCTAAACACAATGTTGGGTTCTATCGTAGGTGCATCGCATGCAAATTAAAAAAATTCCTATGCGCAAAACATCCAAGAACATGACACAAAGATGGATCATAGATCATTACCACTAGACGCGCAGTGCGGTGCAACGGAAGTAGAGTTGGGGCAGTGCGTCCGCGATGTCCGTCTCCTCCTCGTCCGATCTCCCTCAAACAACCGATCTCCAGAGCCCACGTACAGGTTCTCCGGAGCGGCGCAAGTGCATCGCCTCTAACGGTATCCGCGCATGCAGGAAGAACACCGTGCAACGGACTACTAGGTCCAATCACACAGTTCGGCGGCGAGTGGAGGTGGCTACTTGCACCACATGAAAAACCTAATGATGGCAATGAAGCGATCAACCAGATGGGTGTGCCGCACCTCCACTACATATGGGCATCCATCATGGGCTCAACTCTTGGGCCTCGCACGGATCCTAAAGCCCATGCTTTCCTTTCCTTAAGCGCGCGACCCAAGTTCTCGTTCACTTGGTCGCGAGTCAGATAAGTTTCTAGGCTAACCAATCGGTAGCGGCGTCAAGCAAAGCATGCTGACTCCAAGTGCGCATGAAGCTGGTTAGGTGAACCTGTACTTCACACTTATGTTCCCTTCGCCACACGATATATGTTGTCGTGCACAAGAAGATATGGTCATCCTTGTTGCAGCATGACCTCTTTCTCGTTCCGGTGAATTCGACCAACATTCGGATTATCTCATAATCCTCATCGCATGGCCATGCTTATCCAGGTCGGATCACCCAAGGGGCCTAGAGTATATCTCTCCTGGTAGGAGGGGCAAATCCCATTTCTCTCAACCATGTCTCGTAGCATGGGTTTGGACAAGCCCAAAATCTACCTTGTAACTACCCAGTCATGGAGTAGCGTTTGGTCAGACCAAAGCAAGTCTGCCACCATATCGAGTACATGCGCCAGCTCGGATCTTAGGACATAAAACATATGTTGTACTAGAGACTCACAGATGACCTATCGCTGCATCTCATAGTTGGGTCTGTCCAATTTAGACCTTATCTCGACTCGGATCCGACTACATCGAATCTGACCAGATCTTTGTGAGTCCATATTATCCACCTAGCATCCAATGCTACATGGTTAGTGAGACCAGACCATTCGCCGTGTCATATGCTAGTCTAACTGGTTGCGCGTCCACACAACCCTTTCGACTAGGGACCATTTTAGGGTAGTCATCATACAATGCATAGTCTCACAAACAAGTCACGTACTAGTTAATACACATCATTGATAATGTCCAAGGACTAACTTTATTCATAAACACATAGAAAATATCGTCATACATGATTGCCTCTAGGGCATATCTATAACACACAATTGGTTGGGACTCAAGAATATCTATCGATATCTCCAAAGGCATCAAATATCTTGTCCTGGTTTTTTAGTTTTAGAGAAATATGGATTCCAATATCATTGGATACATCGATCAGATCCCTACTATGTCAGATCGTAGACAAGATTGATGTTCCTAATAGGTGCAGCAGCCATCTCATGAGAGTCTTCGAAACAAACCTCGTGGTTACATCCACTAACCATTATCTCAAAGATAATGTTGCTTGTGTTGTCTGAATGCAAACAGCTTATGTAGCAAGAAATATCACTTTATTGATCATCTTGAAAGTCAAATCATACAACAAACTTGTATGTTTGTTCACAAAGTCTCCACCAACTTCATTCTTGGAATTAGCATTCGACGGCTTTGAGATATGCAAGAATGAGGGGGGTATCTTCATGAATTATTCCTGTTCAATGCATCATATTATACTCTTTGTCCATTCACGAGTTTACTATACGGGTTTTCATAAAGGTTTTTAATGAGGTAATATCAACACAAGACCATATGCCATTTTTTATGTTTTCCCCACTGGGGTTTTTAAGAAAGTATATACGACATATTTATTGTCCTCTAAACTCTATGGTTTTTCTCATATTGAGTTAAAAGAGACAATAACAATTATATGTTGCATCATTTTCTCCTTACTTTTCCCCATAGGGTTTGAAGGAATTTTAACAACATATCAAACACCTATCTCCTCACATTTTTTCCACTGGGTTTTTCGAGGAGCTTTTCAAGACGATGTCTACTAACAAAATAAAGAAGTGATTAGGGGGGTGTTAGAAATAATTAAGGGATTAATCATATATGATGTGATTACACATATATACAGTTTGAAGGGATTAATCCCTGCTTTCTCTAACTGCAGGTAGTTGCTTTTCCAACTGTCGCGTCGGTTCACGGAGAGGCGTCTCTTTGTACAGACACCATCCCTTCAAACTGTATATATGTGTAATCACATCATCAATAAACATATCAACAATTTACTTTTACATCTTGATGTCTTTCTCTCGATCTACACTTCAAACAACGTAGATAGCCAACTATTCTCCAGAGGTGGAATCTCTTTCTGATAACTTATATCATTGGCAGTACAAAATCATCTATCTCTGCAGTTGATAGATGTAGTGATTGCATATCCATGTAGATCACTAGATTAAGATATAGATGGTTCCCCGTGGAATCTCAATTATGAATGGAAGTACAAAACGCAGCATACATTGTGTAAAAATTAGTAAGTCACCATACGACTTATTGTTGCCGGTACATATGGTACAACCAACGTAGTGAGTTCCTTATACACAAGGATTACTCCTACAATGACGAGTATCCATGTTTGTGTGTTTGCAATGACGACACATGTAATCATCTAAATGACAGAGTTTAAAATGAAGGATTTGGGTAAACCAAAACATCGTTCGTTACTAAAACTTGAGCACCTTCATTCATACATTATGGTAAGTATGTTGTCTATATCCAAAATATTTGGAAAAATTCATTGTGAACAAATCTTATCCATCCATAACTCTCATGGTAGTTCATTCTCTAGACGTAGAGAAATATCTATTTAGACCAAGAGATGATGGAAATGAGATATTGGGACTCAATGTTCCATAATGCCATTGGATCCACCAAACACAATTGGTTGGGACTCAAGAATATCCATTGATATCTCCAAAGGCATCAAACATCTTATCCTGGTTTTTCAGTTTCAGAGAAATCAGGACACCAATACCATTAGATACATCGATTTGATCCCTACTATGTCAGATCATAGACAAGATTGATGTTCCTAGTAGGTGTGGTATCCATATCATGAGAGTCTTTAAAACAGACCTCGTGGTTACATCCACCAACCATTATCTCAAAGATAATGTTGCTTGTGTTGTGGGATGTAAACAAGTTATGTAGCAAGCAATATCACTATATTGCTCATCTTGCAAGTCAAATCATACGACAAACTTGTACGTTTGTTCACAAAGTATCTACCAACTTCGTTCTTGGAATTGGTATTCGCCAGCTTTGAGATATGCAAGAATGAGGAGGAGTATCTTCCTGAATTGTTCATGTTCAATGCATCATATTATACTCTTTTCCCTTCATGAGTTTACTGTACAGGTTCTCATAAAGGTTTTTAATGAGGTAAGAGCAACACAAGACCATATATCATATTTTATGTTTTCCGCACCAGGGTTTTTAAGAAAGTATATATGACATATTTATTGTCCTCTAAACTCTATGGTTTTTCTCGTATTGAGTTAAAAAAGACAATAACAATTATATGTTGCATCATTTTCTCCTTGCTTTTCCCCACGGGGTTTGAAGGAGTTTTAACAACATATCAAACACCTATCTCCTCACATTTTTCCTATAGGGTTTTTTAAGGAGCTTTTCAAGATGATGTCTACTAACAAGATAAAGCAGTGATTAGGAAGTGTTAGAAATAATTAAGGGATTAATCCTTGCTTTCTCTAACCGTAGGCAGTTGCTTTTCCAACTGCCACATCGGTTCACGGAGAGGTGTCTCTCTGTACAGACACCATCCCCTCAAACTGTATATATATATGTAATCACATCATCAATAAATAGACGAACCATTTAGTCTTACATCTCGATGTCTTTCTTTCGATCTATACTTCAAATAGATCTCACTATCTCAGGCGCGACAGGTTGACACACATTTGGCATTAGAGGATATGTTTTTTAGGGCGTCGTTCCTTTGTGGTACCTTCACGACAGGCCGCCTAAGACCAACTTTAATGCATGACTTTAAATGGACGTCTATTTTGTTTGAATTTCGTCTGTTTGGAACAGCAAAACAGACGTTTGTGTCCGGTTTGGAAAGTCGTCCGGTCTCATCGCAAATCGGCTGCATCACACGAATAAGGAAAGACCGCGTATATTCTACGATGCGAAGATAAAATTTAGTTAACCATTACTAAATTCTAAAAAGTCCATGACCGTTTAAATAAACATTACTAAATAAAATGCAATGCCACCGCCGCCCATGGCCGTCGTCGCTGTGACCACCGTCTTCATGTGTCGTCGTCGTCCATGGTGAGGTCAACGCACGGCGAAGGCGTCTAAAGGTGGGCCGGGGGCGTCTGCGATGAATGCATGGTCGGAGGCTCCTGCAGCACCTCCTCCCATGATAGGGACGGTGACTGTGGTGGCGTGGGTGCCCAAGGCTCTGCACACACCCAATCGGCCATCTCCGACGCGGTGGACGACCAGGTCCACCTTTGTCCGACCATGCGGGGGGTTCCAGACGCCGACGATGGGCACCTCCACGAACGGTGGCTCCTCCACGGCCTCCTCCCTGGCGGCTATCTACAGCTCTGGGATGGCGACATCGCCGGTCGCGGAGAGGGCCATCATCTCCTCGAGCCCCTGACAGAGTCCTTCATGACTTGCCACATTAGCTCCTCCTCGTCATCCTCGGTCATCGGAGCTGGTTAGGGTAGCGGAGACGGCGACCGAAGGGGTCGACGTGAGGCCGCGAACTAGCCTACGCCAGTGCGGCTGGGGAGGGATGGGTGCGCGTGTGACGGGCTGGGCGCTCGCCTGGACGACCGACAAAGTAGGATTGCCGCCGCACGTTGTGCTCATTGCGAAACCAGGTATCCCATAGAGGTGAGTCTATGGCATACCGACGCTAGTTGACGAGGTCCGATGGCAGGTGGGCGTGGCGGCAGTAGATCTCCTCACGACAGGCTCGGCCGCTCACCGGGACAGGTGGAATCGACACCCGATCCGCGGAGAGGTGCTAGTTATTGTGGAGGTGCACGTCGCTCCACGGCAACGGTGTGCCCGTCTCCCGGTACCTCTTGCAGATCTCTGCCTTCACGTACGATCGCACGCAAGGAGGAGCCGCCGATGTTGAGATGTGAAATGGTGGGGTGGAGGAGGGAGGGGTGGATGAGGAGCGGCCGGAGCGACCGGAGGAAGACACAGCCTCATGATCGTGCTTCCCCTTGCGACCGGGGATCCAGTGCCAGCTCATTTCGCCAGTAGAGAGGTGGAAAAGAGGAGGCGGGCAAAACTATGGTTTGGCTCGACGTGTCAGGCTAAGGAGGCAAGACGGCTCGAAAGTGGAGAAGGACGACAATCAGAACGGTTGACAGGTGGATCCACCTGTGCGTGCGCCGTAATGCGGGCGGTGGGAGGTAGGTGAGCGGTTGCCATACAGGCCCAAGGCGGACGCAAGCCAAAGACATACTCTCTCCATTTCTAAATATAAGTATTTTTAGAGATTTACTCTTAAATATGTATATATAGATAATCCATATATAGCATTGTGGAATCTCTAAAAAAACTTATATTTCAAAATTTCAAAACGGAAGAAGCATGGACAAAAACTGCTCCCGCACGTTGAGCCATGTCGTGTGTCCATTTAGGTCCGAGCCATGTTGTGTGTCCATGTAGGTCCACATGGACAAAGCCGAAGGATTTGGTTCTGCATTGGAGTTGGCCCAAGGCAACCACCAGAACTATGGTGCTGCAGCAAGCTGTAAACAAACTAATACATCGACACAAGCCTTTCGTGTGTTCACAAAAAAAAATTGACAGTACAAATTTTGGATTTCTGTGATGGGGAACTAGCATCACAATCATTACAACACTCCCTGAAGAAAATTTGACGGTCACTGAATTGATGATAACATGAACCAATTATCAAGTACTCCTCTCAAATATCTGATGCCCTAAAGCTTTCATGCTTGACCAAAAAACACTTACGTTGGAGCTTATAAAAAAACAACAGTCCCACAAGACATACACAACCAGTGCTCATCTGTAAACGGTTTTCTCTCTCTCTCGCCTAGTTCACAACCAGAACTTTGAATTATATTCCTTATGATTGATTTTATGGTGTACACACAAGTGGAAGATCAATATGATGCTGGCCTCACTTGGTGTAGAGGACATCCTCCCAAGGGTGACGGTAGAGTGGTTGCTTGAGCCTCTTCTGATCAAAGGTGTGCCTGTTGATCAAAGAAGCAGATTGGAAATATTATCAAGAAAAATTTAACTAGAGTAACAATAATGTACAGTAGTTGGTTACATTTATCATTGTAAAGACTTACCCAATTAGGCCAATTGAACGTGCAAGCACAAAGAGTCCATTAAGATACCCAATCTCTACAATCTCATCAATCTCTTGCTTGCTGAACATTCCACTCCCAGAAAGAAGATCCAAGAAAAGCGAGCCAATTGCACCGTCAACGTTCATAACCAAATTGTTCGCCTTCGATAGGGTGTAGGTCTCAACCTGAACAGCGTACTCCATGTACTTAACTGAAGGAAAGTGTGTGTGAGCATATTTCTGTAAAAGCTGCACTCTCTTGTCCCTGTTGTCTCTGCTTTTGATCCTAATAAAGGTATGCAAGTGAAATTTAGAAACAACAAACTTATGTCTTGAAATCCCTTTTCAGGTGCAAGCTTATTATGATGCCTACCTGTGACCAATCCCAGGGACACGGATTCCCTTCTTTTTCATGCCCTCAACAAATTCATAAGGGGTAAGACCCTGGAATCAATTGATGTAGTTTATAAGATCAATTAAGGAACACATGAAAAACTGAAGATGTAAAAAATCATAGGGACAGGAAATAAAGATGGCTCACCCTATCATATGCATCTTTGAAGTACCGAGCGGCGTCATCAATTGCACCACCAAATCGGGGGCCAATCGTCAATAACCCTGTGTTATTTCAACAGTAAGTCTCAGTATGCTGTTGAGTACATGATGGTACAGGTTTGCATGTATATCAATTAAACAAGCTCACCAGATACCAAGCTGGAAACAAGGTCCTTTCCAGCCCTAGCAGTAACTATAGAATTGTGAGCACCGGATACACAAGGACCATGATCAGCACAAAGCATGATGCATATCTGTCAGACATATGAAGAAACCTTATTAGTACCAAATGAACTTTATATATAGAAGGGGGGAAGGTACAAAATCATCATAGCATATTAGAGCTTTTGTAGGGAAGATACATTATCCATATTACATTTACCCCACGAATTACCTCAATAAATTGAGTACAATAACGAGGAAGGCTGCGCTTGAACCACAAAAGAGAAATAACATCACCAACTCCGTAACCCCTTTCAATAATTGTAGACATGGGCACACCAGCATAGCAAGGTTCCTCACCTGCATCATACACATGCGCATTTATTATTTTCGAAGAGGGATAGCAGGGCAAAGGACAATTATCAAGCATATGTAGGATAAAATGTTGCCATCAATCTAACCTCTATCATCAGAGATAGTGGAGATAATGTGTGTGGGAGCTCGGACCTTCCCACTTTTAATGGCAGTTTTAAGATCCTCAGGAATGGGGGGAGGTGTAACCTCAGGGACGGGAGGAATATTTCCTTCCTCAACCTGCAAAATGATATATGTAAGCTTTGATCCCCAGTAACACATTCCCCAAAAAAATTATGCTTGCAGAAGACATCAGCTGTGATGTACCAGCTTCTCAAATGTCTCCTTAATCACACTTTCAAGAGCTTCAAATGAAGTAGGGACTACTGCCCCAGCATCCCTTAATGCCTGATTCTTAGCTTGTGCAGATTCCAACTCACCACCACTCTTCGCACCCTGTTATACCAAAAAATAATAATAAACCAGATCTGTGCATACTGAGTGTAATGTTCAGCTAACTGAACTCGAAGAAAAGAGAACAACAATTTGTTTACAACTTACAGCATGGCCAAACTGGACCTCAGATTTAAATAGGCGTGCACATGTCCCACTAACCCAAGCAACAACAGGTTTCTGAACCTTTCCTTGTTGCAAGGCTTCGACGAGTGAATACTCATCGCTTCCTCCAAGCTCCCCAAGAACAACCATCATTTTAACCTAAAGCCAACAAATGAAATGTTGATACACCATTGCTGAGAATCCAGACTTGGGTTACAAGTAATTCAGGGATTGCATTATCGTCAAAGCATACTAGTGCACCAAACAACCTTTTTGTCCTAGAAATGTAATTTGGTGTGGATGCAAAGAAAATAGAGATAGGCCAAAATTAGTGTAAAGAAGTTGTCTCCAAAAGTTAGAAGATAAAAGGAAATGACAAAGGAACATGTTACAGTGACATCCTGTGGATGTCCAATCATGTCAGAGAAGAAAAATATAATATTCACAAGACACTTGTGCGACAAAGATGATGAATATTCATACACTACAGGAAGAAGGTAAACACTATCTACTTCTGTATAGAGATGTTAAGCGTCAAACCTGGGGTTAAATCTGAGAATGGCTTTCTTTAAACCGGGTGTGTTGGGTCAGTTTTCCATCGTGGGTTGTTTGGTTTGTGTAAATGGGTCCCGTTTGGCAAGAGGTTTGGTTTAGTTCGGTTTCTTGTATAGACCAGTTGGTTTTGGTTTGGTTTGGGCTGGAACAGGTCTGGTTTCACAAGTTAAAACCATGGTTCTCATCCGGTTGGGGAGATCAGTTCGTAGGCCTACGGTCTCCATCGACAGTCGTGGTGGCGGCGCGGGAGGCAAGGCTCTCTGTGGGTGCCAGCGACCTGCATGCACGCAAGAGCGGGCTAAACGAAGATCGCAACAGACAAGCGGGGGAATGCACAAAGCAAGCTCTCAACCCCGGCCGGAATGATATGGATGCTCCCGTGGCGGCACTCACCGGAGACCTATTTGGCTGGTGCAGTGAGTCAGGTGAGGTCCTCATCATGACTGTCGGCCGTCGATCGACCCAGCTTGCAGCACCTCAAAAGATCGCCGGCCAGCGAGCGACCCAGCTTGCGGCACCTCGATAGGCCGGCAGCGGCAAGCAACCCAGCTTGCGGCACCTCGTATGGCCGCCGGCCAACGAGTGACCCAGCTTGCGGCACCTCGTATGGCCGCCGGCCAGCGAGCGAGCAAGAGGGTACAGCCGTAGCACGCAAGAGGCTCCTTACACGCATGCATGCTCTTCTTTTCCTTCGTTAGCGTGCAGAGCAAGCGCACCTGGTCATGCACTTTGTTTATGTATGAGAGAGACAGAGCGAGGGAAGGAAAGAGATTTGCGTGTGTTGAGGAGAAGATAATGGACCAGATATAATTATGCATCATTTCATCATCTAATTTACAATAAAGAAATAAAAGATTTGCCTATGTGTTGTGTCGATGGAAAAAAAAAGGCTTCGCCTCGAAGTCTGTAGTTCCGCAACTCGTCCAAGAAAGGAACAAAAAACGCGTTGACTTCACCACGCTGCTCAGTGTCAACCCATTTGCTCAATCAGTTCTTAACCCATTTCTGTAAACGGTTTCAACCCATGGTTGAAGGCTTGGTTTAGTTCAGTTTGGGTAAAATTACCAGCAGGTTTGGTTTTGGTTGGGCTGAAGCAAACATCAAATAGGTTTAGTTTAGGTTCAGGTGCCGAGCTAGCTAGCACGGGTTTGGTTGAGGTATGGTCCAATTGTCAAACCATTCTCACGTTTACCTGGGGTATGTTATTAAAACGCAGAATGTGATCTGAAAGAGTTGAGCCAGGGAAAACGTCCCCACCAATTGCAATTCCTGAATATGTTCAGAAAATGTTAGCATGTCATGTGAATCAGTAAATGTGGCATTTACATTTATTAATATTCACAAACAAGGTACCTTCATAAATACCATCAGTTACTCTTGCAATGGTGTTGTACAGCTCATTTGACATGCCACCCTGTTGAAATAATGGAAGTTTAGTTTGTAAATAGTAATCAAAATATACATTTGAGAATATATACTAATCAGTCATCAAATTAAAGAAGTGGGGTTCTGGAAATATAACAAAAATGGAAAATCAGGAGCCCTCCACATATTTACAAAAAAAGAGATAAAGCCAAAACATCATAATGGTGTTCTAAGGTTCTAAGGAACTCCATATGTAAACAAAAAAAGTTGCCATTGCACACACAATGGACAGTTCTTTTTACTCTGTCACTTTATTGATGGATCTGAATCATACAGAAATACATGTGATGAAGCAAGCTTATTAAAAACGAAATTAAAGCATACCGATTTAGACACAAAACCAACTGATCCAGGCCTATACAGCTTGCATTGAATTATGTTATCAATGGTTCCAGCCGTATCACCAATCTTGAAAGCACCAGCCTGAACTCCTCCGACTGTTGCAGGTCCAATAATGACCTACAAATAACACTAAACCACTTAGCAAAAATAAACACTAAATATGCAATTTAATCGTTTATGTGTCCTCGGCAAAAGTAACAATCATCTCCACTCATTACAATATATATGTATATAGACTCAACTATTTGTTTGTTTTTTCGTCCAGGGTACATAAAGTTGTATTTTCCCTATCGCTCCGATGAATCATCTTACATTATAGGTGTGATGTTCCAGTATATTTTTCATGATTTTTGCGAACATTTACGCCGTCAAAACCTTGAACGAGTTATGTAGTAACTACTGATAGAAAATCCTCCTCCTATAAGTACATATGGGAGGAGTAATTGCAAGTGACTGGAGTTTTTAAAATATTGGCCGACATACAAGTTGATCGGCCAGTTAATCCCTGCTCGGAGGGATGAAAAAACCCTTCTTGTGAATTAACTGTGTGAGCCAAGTAATCGGTCTGAGAAGCAGATTAATCGGCTGTTAGACCAAAAAATCTTGTTGGGTCAGTTAACTGGCTCGATTGGAGGAGCAGCTTGCACCGGTGGCACGCACCTCCCCTCTCCTTCATGCTTCTTCCTGCTCTCCTCTCCCGCTCGAGCAGCCACCAGCGCAGTCCACCAACCCTTTGGCCGGTGCATCCCACAGCAGCACAGCTCGCTCGGGGTGGAGAGAAGCAGGGAGATTGATAGGCGCTCGATGTGAGACACAGGATGAGGGGAAGTAGGAGCTGGGGAAGTGCTCTGGGAAGGGGGAGAGAAGAGAGGAAGAAGGTGGTGGCTGGAGAAGGGGAAGAAAGAGGAGAGAAAGGAGAGTGGCTGCATGGGGAATCTTTTACACACCATCGCTGGGAACTGTAGTGGGCTGAATGGGCTTCAGCTTAGCAGCGGTGATGACAGACCAAATGCAACTTATGTAGAAAGAAGAAAAGAAAGGAAAGTAGAGGGACAAACAGAATATGGCTGACACAAATATTTTAGCTATATGTTTGGTATGGCACTAGTTAACCTACCGATAAACGGTTTACGACAAATTCAGTTAGATGGCTGATTCGCCAATTAATCCCTATTCAGCACCCGACCAAGATGGTACCAGTTTCCAATATCTGGAACATTGGTGACATATAATCCTTACCTTGTTGTTAGCACGTGCATAGCTAATTAGCTGCTTTGCGTCTGATTCAGGAACTCCCTCTGCTATAATGGCTACAACTCGGATAGTCGGCTGCTTCAAAGCTGACATTGAAGAAGCAGCCGCACTGCAGATTTAGAAAATACAGTGAAATTGTAGTTCCTCCAGATCATGCAGTATTTCCCAGACAGATTATCAATTCTATGACTAACCTCCGGAAAGATGCAAAGTTGATAAATACATCCGCAGTTGGGTGTGCATTGCAAGCAGCTTCAATTCTACAAAAGATATATGAATAGATAAACTGTTCACACAAATGTTGTGCTAGCAAAGTGCTAATGTAATATTCCCTCCATCCGAAATAGGAACTGCACTCTTGTTCAATCAAACAAGATATATGAGGGAGCAGAGAGCTCACGTAGGATGAACTGGAATAGCAATTTCTTCTTGTCCAAAGAAAAGTTTCTGGAACCCATCAGAACCAGGATTGATTATTCCAGCAACAGAAGGTGTTTCTCTCCCTATCAAGCAGCGCAAATTCAGTTAAGAAATAAACCAAACAGAAACACTATACGGTCATTTTAAACCAATGATTGGGAGAATATACCACAGAGGAAGTCAAAATCAAGCATCCGTTGGATAGGTAGTTGCTTATAATTATAGAATAATGCTTGGGTGGTTTTCGAGAAAATTTGACCAGTCGCCATGATTTACTTCCCCTGCAAATTAACATGCATTAACCTATGATATAACCCCAGTAGTAATTACTATTTATAAAACCATAAATCGTAAGCCCCTTACTAGTCGTCAAAGTACCAGAACATATGAAATCATGTTAGGGCAATGACAGAAATGTTGATATGAATGTCAAGCATAAGTCCAACATCCAACATGGCAACTGGAAAGCATTTTCTATTGAAATAGTATTACACAGGTTATATTCTATGATTTCAAACAAGCTACTGACATAACTTATAGCTGATGAAAAAAAAATGCATCTGTGTACGCCTGAGACATAGGGAAGAATTAACATAGAAAAAAATCCTAAGAATTGTCATCCTCCGAAATTCCTATGAAATCCTTTGAATCAAAGGAGCCCAAAAGTATACCATATACGCCATCTGCACAGAACACCAGATCTCAAATACGATGCACCCGCATATTCAGTTCTTGCTGCACGCTACTTCTGATGAATAAATCAGAACAATGCCCAACCAAAATATCACTTTTTTTCCACCATGTATGCTGACTTCCCACTAAGCTCAGAGCTTTCTGCTCATCATCACACGCAGACAAAGGA
Organism: Hordeum marinum; assembly: GCA_022496015.1. Lineage (NCBI taxonomy): Eukaryota > Viridiplantae > Streptophyta > Magnoliopsida > Poales > Poaceae > Hordeum > Hordeum marinum. Next base: position 207,933,430 of record CM039674.1, on the reverse strand, counting down.
ACATTTTACAACTGACGCACTGAGCCAACCAAATAGGCTCGGATATGTGACCAGATACTTAGTCCAAGCGTGATTCACTCAAAAATCCTACAGTACTAAAATAGGACAATCAAGAGCGTACAGAATCAAGTTGTCTGATCCTCAAAAGCAATAAGGTAATAAAGTTGTTGAAATCTGAGCAGAACACCACATCTCGAATATTTTGCACCAGTACATTTTACTCCACGGGTGCCCAACTACATCCAATGTTTAAATTATGTTGGCCACCAAGATTCAAACCCACAGTAAAGAGTATACTAAGATTGCATTTGCACCAAGAACAGAGTTTTCTCCCATGCATGCCTAGTGAACAATTTATCGCGACTAAGAAAGGACCTTAACACCTGAGCTAACCAAATGGACTTTCCAGACCACACAAGTGTAGCCCTTGCCCATTGCCACCCAAAACCTATCAAATTCGGCATTCAGGACACTTCCTAAGCCACGAGATCTCCTCAGATCCACACAAAAGGCGAGCGCCAGAGCCCAAATCCGACAAAGCACAGGGAAAGCTTTCACAACTCCCCAGACGAAAACGCAGCAATCCGTCAAATATGAAACAAAACAGACGCCAAAGCGGCATTTTTGGGTCTAATTCGTATCAAAAGTAGCAAGCAGGGCAACCCATTCCCACCCAGAAACCCAAAAACCGTAGAATCCAAAAAGAGAGGCTGGATCCCAACGGAACACCTCAGGCGGGATCCTGCTAGCCGTGGCATCCGCCGGGCGACAGGGGCGAACAGAGCCGCAGATCCGCGGCACCGGGAGCACACCCACTCGACCCGACCCGACCCACCAACCGTTCGACCAAACGTCACAGGGAGCAGTAACAACAGAAGACTAGATGCAGTGCGTGGGAGTGGGTGCATGAGTGTGTGAGCACGGTTGGCAGCGGCGAACCTTTCGAGGCAAGGCAAGGCAAGGCGAAGCGGAGGCAGAATTTCTCTGGGACGGAGATTGATCTGGGTCTCGCTCAGGGAAGACGGAGCTGAGGGGCAAGACGAGTAGAAGACTTTATAGTGGCGAGTAGGAGATGGGAAGGTGAGAAGTAGGCGACGCACGCCCCATCTCCTCCAGTCTCCCCTACGGGAGCCCCCGACGCCTCGACGACTGTTCAGACCTGGTCTGTGAGCCGGGCATTTTGCCTTAAGATGTAAAGTAGGAAACAATTCCTTATTTAACACTATCTTAAATTTCGTTTTTTAGTAACACTGAACAATTTTTTCTCCCTACATACCATCGAGTCTAAATTTATGCTTTTAAGACATTTTTTTCATTTTAAATCTAAATGATTTGCCTCATGTGATATGTGTGTACAGGACAGTAACACACAATATTAATATGAGATAATATCACACAGCAACAATAGCACACACGTAGCAATATATACAATGCAAACACACAGTAGCACACACAACACACACGTAGCATCACACACATGCGCGCGCACGTAACTGCATACACATCAGCACACACGCACACACCACACAAGCGGTGCACGCACAAACGCACGCAGCACACACGCACACACCACACAAGCGGTGCACGCACAAACGCACGCAGCACACGCACAACATGAGCGACACATGCACACACACGCGTTAGCTAGCTGCTGGAACGATCACGTACCAAACGGAGCAGTCTAGCTAACTGCTGGATGGATTTTGCAGAAGCTAACTAGCTAGCTTATCAAATGGGATTAGCACACGTGCACGTGAGAATACGACAATATGAAGGTTACGGGATTAGCACACGCTCCCGATTATTTTCTATTGATCTAAGTTTTTTGTTTACAGGGGAGGTTAGATGAGCAGCGCATGCAGCAGCACACGCACGCACACACAAACACGCAGTAGCACATACGCAGTAGCAGTAGCATACATGTGCTCGCATGCACACACGCAACAGAACGCACATAAGCATACCACATGAAGAATAAAATGGTCATTTCAGGTATTATTTAGACTTAAAATGGACAAAAGTGTTATAAAAGGTATAAAATCTAGACTTGTTGTTATATAGGAAAGAAATGATTTTTCGATGTCAAATAGGGCATAAAATTTAAGCATTGTGTTGAATAAGGAATTCTCTCTAAAAGTAAAATGAGATAATCTCTGTTTCTAACTAGTAGGCCCGTGGGTTGCTACGGGCTATAATTTATAAATGAATCAAATAACCAATTAAGGTTCAAGATGGAAATTGATTTCTCCTTCATACGTCCAAGCATGTTCCTATGTGAGGGAGAAATATGATTGTCTAGACTATTTGTCATGTTATCTCCAACACGCGTGTCAAACACAAAAAGCTCAACCACACGACGCATCCCTTCCCTTTTCGTGTCGAACCTTCCCTTTCTCCTTGGTTTCCCACTATAGAGGGACACTTCTCGCTGGATCCATTTCCCTTAAAACCGGATGACACCCACCTCACCTTCGCCATGGCGTTCTCCCTCCTTTACACTGTATTTCCCCATAGATTATCAAGGAGGAGCCCTTCGTCGACCGCCTCGCTCTCCGATTGGATCCCCTCCCCACGAGTTTAGGCCAATCCACCACTGCCATCACACATGAGGATGTGTGCGTCGCCCATGACACCCACCGAGATAAAAAGGAAGATCTAATGCCTTCTAAGCCATTGCCACATTGCAACATATAGTTGAATGTTGTGCATTACCAGGAAACAAAAACATGATATCCCTTACTGAGGATGCAAATAATAGGCTACCATGTGTGTTACTCTTGAAGCAATGAACGACACACCATTTACCCTTTTACCCTAATTAAAAAAAATATACGAGTTGATGAAAAGATTATATGAACCACCCACTCATGCAATTTGTTGCAAAGTCGTCTCTAATGGAGTACAATTTATATTATTCCACTCAGACACACATAAATGAACAGTCCAACCCCAACCCACATGCACATCTACCGCATAATACAAGTGGGAGACCCACATGCGTTCACATAATTTTTTATGGAACAAGTGGACATCCCATATCCATATAATCTCAGATCAATGATAGAATCAGCTAATTGTTGTACCAAGACGAAATATTGTTGTTGGGCAATTCAAGTAACCTCATGCACAATCCAACACTACCAACCTTACCGTGCCTCCCTAATTGCTAGTGTCACTCACTTGCCACCCCACCTGCAGCTATCAATATCATCCAGCTCTCGGGCGCCCCCTCCATGGTCCTGATGGTGTCGTCGCCCCAGTGTCGGCTCCCTCGAAGTCCCTCTCCCCATGTTGCATCGCCATGGACACATCATTACGTTAATTTCCCTGCACAATGGTGGCATAAAAATTCTAGTGAAGATAATCATGACATAGAAAAGCAAGTTGAAGTTAACATGACACAATAGTCTTCATCAATTTGGAAGTATACAAAACCTAAGGCATTCAAACCATCGGAACTACACCAGACCTCAAATTAATTTTCTAAAGGTAAACGTGATACACTGTCACCTAAAAATAACTGCAAGCAAAAAACATTCTCTCTAATGTTCCCCCCTCTCCCCTCCCCCTCATAATCGTTGTTTCTTCTCAAAACATATTTTCCTTGAAAGAAGTGATGGCATGTGATTTCCATGCATAATGTGGCAAACTGATTTTCTTTCCCGCTTCTTTTCCCTGGACAATAGATGGTTCTTCTTAACTGTGCGTTCCTTGCAAAACGTGATGATATGTTCTCTTTCTGGTTTCTCCTTCCTCGACAATCATTCTTTCTTCTTAACCAGGCCCCTCGAGAAGATGTGTTTTTCCATCTTGTACTTTAGAAATCATACATTATTTATCAATTCAAAAGAAATATTTTTGATAATACTTCTTATTTTTGTTTACAATCATTGAAAGTTGCATGTAGTACAATATTTGTGTCACCTTTTTTTCCATCCGCAACAAAGATAACACTTTAAACTAATGCAAAAAAAGACTTGATGAAACTACAAATTAAACTATAGCACGTGGTTGTGCACCCATTCGCTTGGGGATCCGGGCTGGCCTGCGCAGAAACCAAGTATCTGGCCTACATGATACGTCCATTTTGCATCATGCTTTTATATTGATATTTATTGCATTATGGTCTGTTATTACACGTTATGGTCCAATACTTATGCCTTTTCTCTCTTATTTGGCAAGGTTTACATGAAGAGGGAGAATGCCGGCAACTGGAATTCTGGACTAGGAAAGGAGCAAATCTGAGATACCTATTCTACACAACTCCAAAAGTCCTGAAAATTTACGGAGAATTGTTTTGGAATATATAGAAAATATTGGGCGAAACAGATGCCAGAGGTGGGCCATCAGGAGGTAACAAGCCTGCCAGGCGCGGCCACCCCCTTGGACACGCCTAGCGGGCTTGTGGACCACCTGGCTGGCCCCCGATGCCCATCTTCTCCTATATATTGGGTTTTGACCTGGAAAAAATCAAGAAAGATCTTTCGGGACAAAGCGCCGCCGTCTCGAGGCGGAACTTGGGGAGAACAAATCTAGAGCTCCGGTAGGGCTGTTCTGCCGGGGAAAATTCTCACCCGGGAGGGGGGATCGAAAGCCATTATCATCACCAACGATCCTCTCATCGAGAGGGGTTCAATATCCATCGACATATTAACCAACACCATCTCCTCTCCAAACCCTAGTTCACCTCTTGTATCCGATCTTTGTCTCAACACCTCAAATTGGTACCTGTGGATTGCTAGTAGTGTTGATTACTCCTTCTAGTTGATGCTAGTTGGTTTACTTGGTGGAAGATCATATGTTCAGATCCTTTATAATAATTAATACTCCCCTGACTATGAACATGAACATGCTTTGTGAGTACTTACGTTTGTTCCTGAGGACATGGGATAAGTCGTGCTATAAGTAATCATATGAATTTGGTATTCGTTCGATATTTTGATGAGATGTATTTTGTCTCTCCTCGAGTGGTGTTATGTGAACGTCAAATACATAACACTTCACCATTATTTGGGCCTAGAGGAAGGCATTAGGAAGTAATAAGTGTTGGGGAACGTTGCATGGGAAACAAAAAATTTCCTACGCACACGCAAGATCTATCCATGGTGATGAGCATCTACGAGAGGGAGAGTGGATCTACATACCCTTGTAGATCGCTAAGCGGGAAGCGTTAAGAAATGCGGTTGGTGTAGTCGAACGTCTTCGCGATCCAAATCGCCGAGCGTCCCGTGATCTCATCACGATCCGTCCCGCGATCCAATCACGATCCGTCCCGCGAACTCATCACGATCCGTCCCGCGAACTCATCACGATCCGTCCTGCGAACTCATCACGATCTGTCTCGCGATCTTGATCACGGTCCTTCCGATCTAGCGTCGAACGGACGGACGACACCTCCGTGTTCAGCACACGTACAGCTCGATGACGATCTCCGCCTTCTTGATCCAGCAAGAGGGAGCGGAGAGGTAGACGAGTTCACCAGCAGCGTGACGGCGCCGCAGTGATGGTGGTGGAGCAATTCCGGCAGGGCTTCGCCTAAGCACTGCAAAAATCCGATCTAGAGGAGAAACTATGCACTGGAGGAACGGCCAGCACGTGGCTAAAAATTCTGTGCAAAAAAACCTAAAACCTCTAGTATATATAAGAGGGAGGGAGGAGAGGACTTGGCGCAAGGGCCAAGCCTCCTTGGGTCGGCCGAAGTGGGGAGGAGAGGAGGACTCCTCCTCCAATCCTAGTAGGACTAGGATTCCTCCCTTTTTGGCCTTTTTCCACCTTTTTCCCTTTGGGCTTTTCTTCCCAGCCGCATGGGCCTTGTGTGGGACTTACACCAGCCCACAAAGGGCTGGTATTTACTCTCCCACATCCCATGTAGCCTCTTGGGTCGAAATACCCCTCCCGATGGTCTCCCGGTACACTACCGAAACGTCACCAAACCTTAAGTGTGCAGACCCTGCGGGTTCGAGAACTATGTAGACATGACCGAGACACCTCTACGGTCAATAACCAATAGCGGGAACTGGATGCCCATATTGGTTCCTACATATTCTACGAATATCTTTATCGGTCGAACCTCTGTGTCAAGGATTCAGTTAATCCCGTAAGATGTTCCCTTTGTTCTTCGGTATGTTACTTGCCCGAGATTCGATCGTCGGTATCTCCATACCTAGTTAAACCTTGTTACCGGCAAGTCTCTTTACTCGTTCCGTAATACAAGATCCCGTGACTAACACTTATTCACATTGCTTGTAAGGCTTGTTGTGATGTTGTATTACCGAGTGGGCCCTGAGATACCTCTCCGTCACACGGAGTAACAAATCCCAGTCTTGATCCATGCCAACTCAATATACACCCTCGGAGATACCTGTAGAGTACCTTTATAGTCACCCAATTACGTTGCGACGTTTGATACACACAAGGCACTCCTCCGGTGTCAGTGAGTTGCATGATCTCATGGTCATAGGAACATATACTTGACATGAAGAAAACAGTAGCAATAAACTAACACGATCATATGCTACGTTTGTAGTTTGGGTCTTGTCCATCACACCATTCTCCTAATGATGTGATCCCGTTATCAAATGACATCTCATGTCCATGGCTAAGAAACCTTAACCATCTTTAATCAACGAGCTAGTCTATTAGAGGCATACTAGGGACATGGTTTTGTCTATGTATCCACACATGCATCTAAGTCTCCGATCAATACAATTATAGCATGGATAATAAACGATTATCATGAACAAGGAAATATGATAATAACTAATTTATTATTGCCTCTAGGGCATATTTCCAACAGTCTCCCACTTGCACTAGAGTCAATAATCTAGTTCACATCACCATGTGATACGCATTGTTATGAATCTAACTCCCAACGAGTTCTGGGGCTCGATCATGCTTTGCATGTGATAGAGGTCTTATAGTCAACGGGTCTGTGACATTCATATCTGAGTGTACTTTGCAAATCTCTATGTCAAACCGTCAACACTGCTACCACACTCCACTTGGTACTATTCCAAATGGCTGCTCCACTATACGTATCCAGATTGCTACTACGAGTCATCCGGATTGGTGTTAAAGCTTGTATCGACGTAACTCTTTACGACGAACTCTTTATCACCTCCATAATCGAGAAACATCTCCTTAATCTTTTTAGTCACTAAGGATAATCTTGACCGCTATCCAGTGATCCACTATCAGATCACTTTTGTACCCCTTGACTGACTCATGGCAAGGCACACACTAGGTGTGGTACACAACATGGCATAATATGGAGCCTATGGCTAAGGCATAGGGGTAGACGTTCATCCTTTCTCTTTATTTTGCTGTTGTCGAGCTTTGAGTCTCACTCAACTTCACACCTTACAAATCAGGCGAGAACTCTTTCTCTGACTGATCCATTTTGAACTCTTTCAAAATCTTGTCAAGGTATGTACTCATTGAAAGTCTCATCTAGCATCTTGATCTATCTCTATAGATCTTGATGTTCAACAATTAGGTAGCTTTATCTAGGTCTTCCTTTGAAAAACTCTTTTCAAACAACCGTTTATGCTTTCCAGAAATTCTACATCATTTCCGAATGGCAATATGTCATCCACATATACTTATCAGAAACTCTATAGTGCTCCCACTCACTTTATTGCAAATACAAGATTCTCATAAACTTCGTATAGATTTAAAAACTTTGATCACCTTATCAAAGTGTATATTCCAACTCCGAGATGCTTGCTTCAGTCCATAGAAGGATCACTGAAGCTTGCTCACCTTTAAGCATCCTTAGGACTGACAAAACCTTCTGGTTGTATCTCATACAACCTTTCCTTAAGGAAGGAAACAATGTTTTGGCATCCATCTGCCAGATTTCATAATTGAAAAATGCAGCAATTGCTAACATAATTCCAACAGACTTTAGCATCGCTGCGGGTGAGAAGGTCTCATTGTAGTCAACTCCTTGAACTTGGTGGAAACTTCTTTGCGACAAGTCGAGCTTTACAAATAGTGACATTCACCACCAGCGTCTATCTTCATCTTAAAAGTCCATTTGTACTCAATGACATGCCGTTCAATGGGCAAGTCTACCAAAGTCCATACTTGGTTTTCATACATGGATCCTTTCTCGAATTTCATGGCCTCTAACCATTTGTTGGAATCCGGGCCCATCATCGCTTCTCCATAGTTCGTAGGTTCATCATTGTCCAGCAACATGACCTCGAAGACAGGGTTATTGTACCACTCAGGAGTAGTACGTGTCCTTGTTGACCTACGAGGTTCGATAGTAACTTCCTCTTCAACTGATGTAGGCTCCACAAAAACATCTTTCTGCGCTGCGCTACTCTCTGGTTGAAACAAAGGTTCAACAACCTCATCAAGTTCTATCTTCTTCCCACTCAATTCTTTCAAGAGAAACTCTTTCTCGAGAAAGGACCCGTTTTTAGCAACAAACATTTTTGCACTCGGATCTGAGATAGAAGGTATCCCCAACTGTTCTTAGGGTATTCCATGAAGATGCGTTTGTCCGCTTTGGGTTTGAGCTCATTAGGTGAAAACCTTTTTCACATAAGCGTCGTAGCACCAAACATTAAGAAATGACAACTTAGGTTTCTATCAAACCATAATTCAATATGGTGTCATTTCAACGGATTTCGATGGTGCCCTGTTTAAAGTGAATGTAGTTGTCTCTAA